>OU696529.1:102520387-105496220 GCA_916048285.2 Bellardia pandia
GTCTTACAAAGCACTTTATTTAAAAAAAAAATTATTTTAAAGCATCGATCACATAGATAAACTATGAGTCGAATTGTAGTACTGATGGATTGTTAAAAAACAAAACTTATTCAAGCAATTTACAGAAAAGTAAAACACAGGAAGTGAAAGCAACGACACGATTTGTCGTCATATTTAATACGTAAAAACAAAATATACCAATTTTTTTATGTAAAGAGCTAAAAATTTATTTACATCCGTCTGTTTTTAGTCGTACAATTAGAAATAGGATTCAGGAAGCTGAGGGCCTGTAGTACGAGGAACCTACATTTAAGCAAACAAACTATCAAAGAAAGCTTGTGTCTTACTGAGAAACATCTATACGTAAAAAGTTTGCAAAATGTGCTTTGGTCAGAAGAAATGAAGAGAAATTTTCCTGAGTATGATGGCAAAACCTTTGTTCGAATGCCACAAAATAAAGAATTTTACCCCAGGTTTACCCAAAAAAGCGGTAAGCATGGAATAGTTTCGTTAATAATATGGTCCTGATGTCGGTCAAATTTATAGGGTGGATGTAAAAATGTGCGCAAAATCAAATGCTATTCAATGTCAGAGTCATAGCTCTTGAAATATGATCATTTGTATGGATATTTGCTTTATAAGTCTGTTATAAACCCTTGATAAGTTTTTATGAATTAGACCAAAAGTTTTTTCTATTTTGTATTTATAATATTATGTTAAGAAGTAAAATGCTTTAAATATATACTATATTGCCAACTCGCCTCTACAATGCCTTTTTGGCGCTGAGTCCACTTATATAAGAAATTAAAATGATATGAATAAAATTTACAAATTGTTAAACAAATTACGGTACAATATTTTATGAAGTTGACCCCATAATAGGTGATTTGGTAGTAGGTATACGATTCGGTACACCCTACGGACTACGTACAACTCATACGACGCTACAATATTAGTTGTGAATTGAGCAATTGTTTTTTGTTATTTAACATCTTATATTTAAAATCTAATTTTTTGTTCAATATATCGTAATGTCATGTAATGTAATGCGGTGATGTCATTAGTGGAAATTATTTATCAGAACCTCTTTTAAATATTTAATTACCTTAATATCTCTAAAACTAGATAGAATTAATATATTCAATAACTCATGCAAATTTAGGATTCCGAAAAGCCATTATCATTATATGACAACTTCTAAGTAATGTTATTGATTGAATTAAGCTATTGCTAAGTTTTCGCTAGAAGTGAAGTTTTGGGGAAATTTTTATCGCGTTTAAATTCTTTCGTAGATGTTAAAATCATATCATTGTTTAAATTTAACGTCTTTCGCAGCAGTCATCTCATTTTATTATAATATTTTAATATTTTCTTCATTCAGTTCTCATTAAAAAAATTTATGAACAATTAAATGGTTCATTCAAATTATTATTTCGACAGGATTTAATTATAAGGAAATAATAATCAATTCACAGAGAGCTCGAATAAGCTTCCTTTTTTTAAAATAAAATGAATAAAACGTATTCTCTACGTTTTACAAATGTTTGTTGAACCCCCATCCTTCTAAATTTAAGTTCATCTGTTTGTTTTTTCATTTTACCTAATCCTGTTGTTTTCCAAATATTTACAACGCATATTTTATAGTCAAATGCAACTAAGCAACAAAAATTATATACATGTTCAATTTGAAAGAAATAGGTAGCTTAAATTCATATTGTTTTATAACAAAAACTCTGTGTTAACATTTTTATTACAGCACTTTTTCTAACTTAATGATGGAGACAATACATTTATTAAATAATTTTATTTCTCGCTAAACAGATTTCAATATCTTTGAATTAAATTGCGTTATACCTAATATCATCTCAATATAACAACAGTTTATAGACATGAAAATATCATAAAGTTTCCGCCCACTGTCTTAAGTGACAGATTTAGCCACTTGCTATAGCGACACCAAATCAAGCTAAATAATATGAGCATTTTATAACATTTTCACTACAACTTTAAGCAACAATTTTATGTACTTTTATTGACTTAATCAACTGAAGAAATAAAAATAATCAAAAATACATAAAAAACAAAAAAATTAAGAAAAACAAACAGCGCTTTGAAGTTTATATGCAAAAAACACTTGAACAACATCAAAACATTAAAGTGTAAATTTGGCAAAGACGACCGAAAAGTGTTTTCAAAGTTATAGGGATATATAAAATTTTGTTAAAAAAACAAACACAAACCGAAACACTCTGACTGATAGTTCAGCAGACTCTCTCCTAGTCTATCAGGACACTCTGTAGATGTCGAATCGAAGAATATTATTGAAAAAACAGCTACAAAATTCTTAAATTTAATTCTTTGAAATATACAAATAGTTGGTAACAAACATGCGGCTGCACTGCAAAACGTTTTTTAAAATTTATAATTAGCAGTGATTTGCTTCTTCAATCTTAACAACCGCTTTTCTGTCACAAGCAGGGGCCAAATTACCTCATTCGATAACGAGTAAAATTTATCGTAATTTTCTTACTTGAGATTATGTCATTCGATATCGAGCAAGAAATTTAGTACATCTTATCATAATTTCGATATCGAAATCATTTTTCGATACGATAGCTCATTCGATCACGAATTCGGTAATTTGGCCCCAGATAAATGCCAAAATTGAAATGATAAAAATTGAAACAAATATTGCACAAATTTCTCGAAAATTCAACAGTGTTGGGTTGAATGATGCTTCCTAAACTTACCGCAGATGGTGCTTTAAAATTATAGAAGCAAATGTAAAACACTGGTCTTACACAAAAAGAAAGCAAAGAGAAAATACTACATTCAATAAAGCAAAATCCGGGTCGATCCGAATACGTAAACTTTGCGATAAACATTTTTCAAAATTCAATAAATATTGATACGTTTTTATCTTTTAAAAACTATGGTTTATTTCCTTTAACTAAACCGGATTCCTTTCAATTGCGAAATAAAAGCGTCAAGCAGTTTAAAGATATATAATATAACTAGTGTTTATTTATTTAAATGTACACAAAAACAATTTTAAATGTTTTTTACTATATTTTTACGGTTTAAGAACACACTTAAATTACAGTTTGAGAACACTTTGATGTTTACTCAACGGTGACTAACAATAAACTCAGCTTACTTGAGTGGCCATGTTACCCTATTTATACACCAACCATAATGTCTGGATAGTTCAGAGCTAAGGTACGTGAATGTTCATGTCTAGAATGTTCGGGTCTAGAATGTGCAGCCAAGCCGTTAAAACTTAATATTACCAAATTGCACAGCTATGTTTATAACAGGATGTTATCAACAATGTTTATAAAAGCAGCAACTTCTAAAAATTGCAAATGCTGCAAAATATGCCGTATGTTGCTAAAAATATTGTATGTTGTTAAATATGTTGTATATTGTTAAACATCCTGTATGTTGATACCGGCCGTTAAATTTAAATTGTAATACAATTTCGCAACAATACCTTATTATAGACGATTAAGCATATGCTAAAATGGACCTTACACCAAAATATTAAGATGTATTAAAATGTGGGCATGCCGACCCTAAATATAAATATACAAAAATTTAAAGTTTTTCTAAAAATTTAGCTTCTGATATTTACATAAAATAACGCCGCACAGTGACTCAGAATCGTTTTGCGCGGCAGCCATTATCTTTTCTGTCTCTTTTTAAACTTCATGACTATTTAGTAAAGTTTTAATCCAATTTAGATTCCTTTCAACTTAAAAAAACTTTATCGAATTGATATCAACGTACTGTAAAGTATAATTGACTCCAGGAAAGTTTAATCAGAGTTGTGATATAGTTCTTGATAACAATTTTATTTAGCGATTTGGAAGAAGTATGCAGCGCAGTTTTTTGTTTTTTTTTAAGAGAAATTAAATTTGTTTCAGCAAAATCGTACTAGTGGTTCTCGAGTTATGTCAAAAAAAAAAAAAAAAAAAAAGACAACCAAAGGTGACAATTTCCCCTATATGATAGTTACTAACTTCAAATCGCTATATCTCGATTCCTAGACGTAAAACAAAAAATCAATTCGAGCAGAGAAAGACGGATTTTGCTTTATTGCACGTAATATTTTCTTTGTAAGTTATAGGATCTTTTTAATATTACTTTTGCATTGCTATTTGTATACCTTCTGTGCTTATAATTTGGAATGTGGTCTTTTCAATGAATATTGTCAACGGTTTATTTGCCAATGAAAAGTTCTAGTACGTTTTGTTACTGTCGATTTATTAATTGTTTTCAGATAAATTACTGAAAAAAAACGAAATTTGGTTTGCAATCGCCAATGATTTCAATAAATTTTCTTATTTAAATGCAAGTATATTACTTAAAGTTGTTAAAAGTTTCAAATAACTTATAGATTGCATTCGTACATGTAATCTTTATGTGCATGATTGTATTACTCTGTTTTTATATTGCAACACCCCCTCTCTCTCTGTTTGTCATTGTTTATTGTTAAACAAAAATAAAAATGAAATAACAAAAAATAACAACACTATTCCACATACGTACATGGTGTAAAACATATTAACAACCGTACAATGAGAGCCCACTTTTCAAAACACCAGCTGTTAATTTGGTCATAAATGTGTTGGTATTTGTCTTTGTTAAAGCGATGCTCTTCTTATTGCTGTTATTGTTGTATGTATAAACGAATGTGTGTGTCCGCCCGTCTATCTTTATATACATAACTATGTGCACAATAAGGTAGTGTATAAAATACATAAACAACAAGAGCTTGTGTGATAAGACAACCAAACCAAACATGTTGTAGGTAAAACTACTGTGACTGTGACTATGACCGCTAACACTACGAATACAATGAATGAGTAAATTGCACAACCAAAAAAGCATGCTTGTACTTGTTTTTAATCTAAAAGGCTTAAAAAAACGTTCTCTCCTCCTTTACACGAACTCTCACTGTGTGTTGACAATATTGTTTTGGTGTATGTTTTATGGTGAAGTATAAGAAAAAAATGTAATAATATAGAAAACAAAAAAAAAAAAAAAAACAAAACACACCTTAAATATAAATGTATACAGCACAATTGCTTAAAGAAAGCTGAAAAGAATACTGGTGTAGTGTTATAAGGCAGGGAAATACTATTGTTGTATACTTCAATGACCGACCGATTATTATATACAAAAATTAAAAAGGTTGCGGGTAACTTAAGTTATTCTGTTTTCAGCACATGAAAATATTGAAATATAATATTAGGAACTGTTTTTTCTTTTACAATTTTCGGTTCGGAATCTTATTTATTAAATTTGCAAAAGAAATTAAATATTAAAAAGGCAAAATAGATTTCGTTTATGAATTGAATTAAATCTATTTTTTTGTAAAATTTATTTCTCTACATGAAGTATATATGTGTGTTTTTTATTGGTTTAGTTTAATACGTAAGCACGAAATTCACCCACCCTGCTTTCAAGTTCGTATGATTACAAGTTTAGAGGCCGTATAATTAATATGTTCTTTTGTTGTTTAAATAAATGTCTCTCATACGCATAGTATGTTTGATATTTCAATTTCCATCCGATTTTTAATTTGTCTGTTTTGTTTGGGTGTTTTTCTAGATGTATAGAACTTTAAGTTGGCAACAATATTTTAACGTGAGGCTATTTTGTCAGTGTTTTATATTTTGTTAGGCCGATCACATTTATCATGTTAAAGTATCTGTGTATATTTGCTCATAATAATTATTTAGGTATTGTTTTTTGATTTCACAAATCTTTAGCGTATATACATATCTCTTTTATATAATTGAATTGATGAAATATAAATTCATGAAACTCCGTAAGAATTATCAGCTTAAAGTTAGTTAGACTAAATTACAACCGCACTGAAACATGAAACCATTATTAAAAGCATTGTCCAGACAAATCTTCAAACAGAAATGGACCATTAGGAATCCAAAAATTTTCATTTGAAATATATTATATAGGTAAAATAAATAAAGGGGGGCCGTTTGAACATGGGCACCTCTGCACAATGTTGATAAAATCTCAGTTTAACATTTTTTCGAGTAAGAAATTTATTGCATTCCAACATTTATTTCAAACAAAATTAAGTTAAGTTATTTGATATTTATGTAAAACAAATATTTATTATAAATTTCTGTGAAATGTCAAGCCAGTTCAGGTTTTAATAAAGAAAAAGGGGGCACTTTGTTAATTTGTCAATCGAAGTACCAAACATTGTTGATATTCTCTTATATTCTCAAAATGACTAATCCAATGCTGACCATGATGCTTTAAAGGAAAATGTAATGTCACCTGAAATCGCAAGGCGTTTTCCGTCTTAATAATATAAAACTTATTTTTGATCTGAATTTTTTTATTTTTTAATTGTTAATGTTTATATTTTTCTTAATAAATAAATCGAATTTATTATATATATAAAAAATATTACTGTTTATGTTATTTTTGGATATGAGGACTACAAGAAAAAATTGCCGTTCAAAGCTACCCCACATTTGATAACAATGACTTCATCCATTAAAAAAATAAAAAAAAATAAATCGAATTAAAAATAAGTTACTTGTAGATTTAAACTAAAGTTTATTTCCATACATATTAGTTAAAATATGTAAAAAGTCAATAATTTAAAAATATAAAGTTTTATGTGGCTTGAAAGCAAAAAGTGTTCAAAGGTGCCCCCCTGTCCCCTATACATTCGGAATAAATCCCTGCAGCTAAAACCGCCAAATTTTAACGTAAATGCAATTTTAAAAATTAAACGACAAAAACAGAAGCGCCAAAAATCTCATTATGTAAACGTGGACTTATTTTCCATAGGTATTTTTTTAGCAATTCATCGTCTATAAATTATTTAGTATTATTACGAACATCTGCGTTCTGCGAGAAATGTTTTCCAAAACAGGCTGCGTAGATAGTGTTATGTCTCTGTTTTTTTTTTACTATGTTCAGTTTTCATTGACAAGGAAGTTGATAAAATTACTTACCAGATACCAGTTGAAATATTGTAGTGGGTGAAATAAACGGACCATTTACAGAACAGTCCGAAACAATATTTGAATGGAATTATTATAAAAAAGTAAATTTTAGAAATTGTTCTTTCACGTCATAAAACGATTCCAAGATTAATGGCATGTTTCTATATAACGAGTGACTCAAAATTTTCGCTCAAATGAGTACAAAAATTAGTTTTGGGGTTCTATAACACTAGTGTCAATTCTCTTGAGTAAAAACGTAAGACTTTTTTTTTATGGTTTCTACATTGAAATTTCAATTGTCCTAGTGTCAAAAACAGACGAGTAGAAATAAGTGCTTGTGTGCATCACAAAACAATATTTTATATATTATTTTGCATATTTCTACAGCATAAACTTTTGTCCACTACCTTAACTTTCAATTTCAATGTTAATTGCGATAAATTGAAACATTTTTCATTCAATTTATTACAAAATTAATTAATTAAAAAATTCATAGCAATTTTAATACACATAAATTATTTAAATAATTTGGCAATAATGCGATGTAACAACTCAATATTACCAAGGTAACTAACGTAAGTCAGATAAATGGCTTTTAAAATTTTTAAATAAAATTTCAAATAAAACATCTTTCAGTTAGTCAAAATTTTACACTACTATGTTTCAGGATATGACGTCATAGAAATCTTAAGATCCAAATTAGTTGTCCTTTCATAAATCCGAGATTACAAGCAATATTCGCACCTATTTACCTATAAAGATCGATGAATGGGTACCCACTTTTTGTGCAATATTCCGAAAGTCTTTATTAGGGACCAATATTTGGCTTTTGAAAGACGCTCTGTGAGACTGCCTGAATTCTGTGGAACATTGTTATTGCATAACAAGTTAGAGTGTAATATTCGGCTGTTCGGAGTCTTTAATACCCTCCAGCTAAACGTAAAAAGAAATACAAACACTACACTAGTTTTAGGACTACAAAATCTTATTCTGTGTTTTGTATTCAGTCTTAGTGCACATTTTATTAGTATTTTATATATTGTTTGAAAGACAATTTGACAACCAACATAATTTATTTTAAATGCTTTGAAATTTTATCTAATTTCAACCATTTAAAATTTATGTAATTACCGATTCTTACTATAATTTACAGAGTTTGTCTGATTTTCATAATACTATTGAGTGTAATTTAAGAATTTATAAAATTAAAGTAGCATTTTTCCATATTCCCAACAAGATAAGAAACATAAAATTTAGTAGACCAATTTATATATCTATAAGAATTATAAGTGTCGGATTTTCATCTGGTAACTATATTTGTACCAGATTTATAGGTTTTTAAGTGAATTTTAGATGTGGACTTTATTTGGGGTATATAGTCAAACATGGACCGAACAGAAAAACATTTCATTTTGCGATTTCTTTTTATATGACACTTGTTTTTGCTGAATTTTGTAGTAATATTTAAGTTTTACAGGCATTTATTTATCATTAAGCCATATTTCGGGAAGGTATTTGTATGGGGGATATGAGAAATCATAGACATATTCTTCCTATTTTCCTCACACTTTCTTCTTTTATCTTTTGTCTTTTGGACGTTAGAGTGTTTTGCGCAGACAGACAGACATACAGAGAAACAGACAGACAGACGGACATAGCTCAATCGACTTAAAATTTAATAATAATGAAGAATATATGTACACACCTTGTTGGGTCTCAGATAAACAAAATGACAAACTTATATATACCCTCATTCATTACTTACATATGCTAGTGGATGGTATAAAAATAAAACTAATAAAAAATTAAAAAAATGTTGTTTGTCATTTATTTTATTGTTCATTTCAGCAGAGATGTAAATTATATGATATATCCAGTGCTGATATTCAGCCGGTTCGGACCGGTTCGCTCGAACCGGTTGTTAAAATTTTAAAAATTTTGCGAACCGGTTGTTGCATATTCACCCTTCTTTCTCGTGAATAAAAATTCCACATGAAATTTGTTGGGGTGATTATGTTTTTTGTTTTAACGGTTTTATATAATGTGTATTTATCAAGGTAATTAGTCTCGGCAACAAACACAATTGTCCAAACGTACAAACAAATGATTTTATTTTGGTCATACATTGGATTCTTGGATGATGATGTTTTCGATAGCGTTTTCTTCAATCTTTTGAGAAAAAAATAAAGCAATTTTTTTTGACTTTTATTTTGCAAAATCAAAACTATTTTTTTATTAAACAAAAGTTTATATCATTTCCTTCAAGAGGCTTGTGGTCTGTTACTGGGATGCGACTTTAAAATTTTCGCTATTTTTATCAAAATTTGGCAAAAATATAATTTTTTTAAGCGAACCGGTTGTTAATTGTTTCGAATATCACCACTGGATATATCTATCTGATTGCGAGCAATTTTGGGCAAAATCGTATGACAGAGAAAAGAAAAATATTAAAAACAGATATACAATACATAAAATATGAAAATTTTCCAAAATTAAAACATGCCGTAAAATTTTCAACAATATTCATTAATAAGATTTTTTGTTTATTAATTTTATTTTCTTGTTTTAAATTTGTCAATCAGTTTATGATTTGCGTGTTACCAATTGGTTTTTTTTATACTAAAATGAGTAATTTTTATGTTGAGATACATATTTTAGCTTTTGGCAACACCTTACATTTCTTAAACCATTTGTAAAGATATCATAGGTGTTGTTCCAAATATTGACATAGCAATTACCAACAACATTTCTACAACAATTGTAAATTCAGACGGCGCGTCGTACAATGTTTTCGCATACTTTCTAGCAATTTTTCAAATTACGCTAAGCCCGCTGCTAAAGTTTTACATTTTTACATTTCACATTGAAAATGATTTGGTTTAGCATTAAAACAAATGAGACAAACTATTTTATGGCAAAAAATATTTTTTCAATTTTCTTTATTAATTTATGTTTTGTGCAATAAAAACTGCACAAGGCAGACATAAACATGTAATCAACATGTAGACAAAGTTGTTTAGTGATCAAGGAGAAGCCTAACAACATGCCATAAAAATCTAAACCCCAACGTCAAATTATGTATTTTCGTTTTATAAATCTTTCGTAGAGTATCACATCACATGTTTTAAAATATGTTTGAATTACGTTATTCGGTAGGTTAAGTATTAAATCTAATATTAGGTGGACCACTATAAATTATACCATTAAATTTTGTTAAATATTTGTTGGCATTTTTAAAGTCAACAGTAGTTACTATACATCTTTAAAGTATAGAATTTTTATTTTTTTATTTCACTAAACCTTTGGTAACTTACAACAGTAGAATGTCACAACAACACCTTGTACAGAAAGAAATGTAAAACAACGTTAAAGTAAAATAATATTTTTTCTTATTTTACACATTCTGCCTTTATGTTTACTATGCTCGTACAAAATATTACAATGATAAAGTTTATGGCTTTTGAATTCATAAAATATAAAATGTAATAAAAAAATAAAGTACGAGTATATGAAAAAATAATGCCAACATAGAACAAAACATAAGTCAAAGAGAGAGAGAGAGAGGGAGAAAGAGATAGAAAGAGATATATGGAGAGAAAATATTTTATTTTCTAAACATACCAAAATCATAAAAATATTATTTGTTTTTTCTTTAATAACAGGAGAACTGGCCAGTATATGGGATTACAGGAAAAAAAACAAATAGTTATTTCTATTTTTAACTGATACAAATTGTACAATTTTTATTAGTAATAAAAACTTAAGCTGAAAACAAAATGATTTTATGAGAATTTTGTAAAAAAAAAATGGAAATATGTAATCTAAAATATTTTTTAGCCATAAAATGCTTAAATAAGTAAAACTACTAGTTACTGATTGGAGCTGTTCATTGTAAAGGCTATTATTGTTAGAAATTATAATATGGCCAGATGAATCTTAAAATAATTGGTTAATTTTAAACCATACAACGAGAAATTCGAATTTGTAGTTCGAAATCAATAAATTGAGGAGTTTAACAATAAATTAAAGATACATTATCATCATGTGGTAACTTAAAGTTAGAAGTTCTAAACTGATGATTTTCTTCTTGTTAACTGTAAACTCTTTTTTTTTATATTTTATTATTGAATCTTCAAAATATATTTTATTATATGAGTCCAGCCACTGCTAGACACAATAATAGTTTACACGCCTGCTGGTATTACTGGTGTTCATGTTTCTTGCATTCGTTTGAGAGTTAGAGTATCCCTTCTTCTCAATCGAGTATCGCTTCTGTAATTTGTAATGTTTCGGGCTAGTGGATTAGGATGACCTTCAGGTTTAGTTAAATATGTTGTAGCGTGTTTTCTGAACTCAGGTTTTACCATCGATACCTTTAAGCCTCTGTGAATGTGTGCATTTTTAACATACCAGGGAGCGGCTGTGATAATTCAGAGACTTGTGTTTTGGCACCTCTTGTTTTTTATCGAATTGTATATTAAGAATTTGCAATCTATCTTCAGTAGAGAGTTTCGGCCGACGAGCCAGGTTATTTGGGCTTTTTTAAGCTGGATATGTGTCAGCTTTGCCTCTATGTGAGTCTTCCATCTTAAACCCCCATCAAGAAGAATGCCCAGACAGTTAACCTCAAAGTTAAACTTTATCTTATTTCTACTATACAGTCTTACTTGCACAATTGATTATTTAGTATAGCTATAAATTCTGTTTTCATTTTATACCCTACTTATTCTTTATTATACACCAATTTTATTATACCAGCCAACAAACTCATATTTAACGCCAAAAAATTCACTCAATAACAAACTGCTTCAAACAATTACAGCACTGTTTAAGACTAAAAGTTTCCTTGTCCATTTCTATTAAGTGTTCAATTTATACTTAATGCCTATAAATTGCTTTCCTTCTTTTATTAACATTTTTATAAATTTTATATACATTTTTTCAACTCATATTTTGTTGTCTTTATCCCATGATTTACAGGACGATTCTGTAATAATAGTTTTCTCAGGTCATAAATTGTATCGTTTTTTTTACAAGCTTAAACAAGTAAATTTGATTGTGCGTAAATCGTTACATTTCATTCCTTTATTCTACAACTTGAATTTTTTTTGTCTATAACCATGGTTTGTTTTTTTTAGAGAAAACTAGTAGAACAATTTTTACTTTCATATAAATAACCACATAATTTGTATGTTCTCGTGTTTTATTTGCAATTTTTTTTTTTTGTTCTTTTTCAGTGGAATGCTATAAAATTTTTCATTTGAATGCATTTTCTTGATGTTTTTTTTTTGTCTGAAATAAAATGTTGGTTAGTTTTAAATATTTCTTTGTAGTAAATTTTCTAGGGTAGTTTAAATTTGTTAGGGACATGTCTAGAACGTCTTATGTTGACCCAGAATATATATAATTTTTGGTTCTAGAGCCAACATTTCAATGTGTTACAAATGGAAATTAATATTCCCCCCATCTTATTAGTGGCGGGTACAAAAAAAAAATTAAGAAATTATCAGAGTCATTCAAAATATATGAATTTTTTTATGTAAAATTCAAATTTAGGGCAAATGCTCTCAAGTCACATAGCCGATTTTTTCTTTATTCCTTAATTTTTTTAAATATGATATATTTAGAAAAATGGCAAAAAATCAAAAACAAATTACTTTATTGGGCTTTTTAAAGACTATTTTTTAATTGGGGTACCTTATAAAAATTTTAGTTTTTGTTTGCATTTTATTATCACAAACATTCTACATATCGTTAGCTAAAACGCAAACGGCCCAATCTAACATTTTGAAAATTTTACAGGAGAAGCAAAAATCTCTTTTAAACTAATGGTATAGTTTCGATCGATATGATTTTTATCAGTATTATAAAAAAAGTTGTGAGAATTTCAATTCTTGCAAAATAAAATAAAATTTTAAAATATTTAAAAAGTTTTGTTAGTTAAGTCCTTTGGTACGCTAATTTAATGAAATCAAAGACCCTATCTACACATTAATACAAAGTAGATTAATTGTATTTGTTATTTATTAGGAAAACGCTGTTTAATAAATTTAAATATACATTATTACACACTTTTTATTTATCTTTAATCAAGAGTTGCAAGAATTGGAATAAGGAAGAATTGGAATAAAGAAAAGTATTAATTAATTTTCAAAGGGTATGCCCAACTTCCTAAATGCAAGTTGAAATGCATATTTACATTGCATACACTACGTAAACGCGTACTTTAAATTTCCGGCAACGGCTAATATTCCTAATCGTTTGGCAACTCATTTTGATAGGTATCAGCTGTCAAAATATTGCATCATTTTTGTTTTGAATGCATAAATTTTATCTGCAATGGCTGCGTAAGTATTTTTCTTTTGCTTTAAGTAAATTATATTTCAATTAATAAATTTAATATAAATAACTAAAAATTTTATTTCGCAGAGACATAAAGTGAACACACAAATGCAAAAAATTACTAAAATGTCGTCATCCATCAAATTAATACAATCATCAAAGTTTTTATTTTTGATTACTTTTCTCCTTGTTGCTTTTTTTGTCCTTAATAAAAGCTGTCGCTTCTTTTTCTTCTTATTAATAAGTTTTTTAATCAAATTAATAGTGTTTGATGATTTAGCCTGAGCTAATTCCTCAGCACATGTTAATAACACAGATAAATAATTTTGTGTTACCTCCATATTTCACAAGATTTTATTTAATTTAATACCATATGTTTTTGACAACCATATGTTTTGTGTATGAGTTGCATGCCGACGTTCCTAAATGCCATTAATATGCAAAATATTTCTCTGCAAAGCAACGTTGCATTTAAAACATTCTTTTCATTGCATACTCATTTTTTCAAATTATGCATTGCAACTTGCATTTAGGAATTCGGCCTATGCTATCATAGAAATAATGCCAATCTTCTGGAAGTAGTGTTTTGGAATCCTGCAGATGTTGGCATTTCCTTTTTAGAAACTGTTACTCTTTCTTCGTGCACTATCGGCGGTAAAGCCGTAATGATTGCGTTTAAAATAAATAGTGCCTGTTTTTTCGTATGCCAGTATCATATTGACAGTGGGGTCCCCGGATTTTGTCATTAAAAATAAAATATACTTTTTAGATTCAGTAGATTCTACAGAACTACATTTCGTATTATACCTAGTCTTATAGATTTATTTCGCTTAGGGACAGATTCATAATCAAGGAAGTAATTGTGATTCAAGTGGTGAACTTTTAGCGGAAAAGGGGCTTTGTGAGCAGCTTTTACCAAGTTAACAAATTCAAATGGCATGTTTATTTCTTTATTTGTAATCTTTTTTTAATAAGAGAGTGCGTTGAGTCGCCTTCGATTAGCGTATGACCAATCACCAAGTATTTGTGCTCTATGGTAATGTCTTTTTCCACACATAAAGAAAGCAAAGCATTTGAAGGGACGACATTTCTGTTTTGTTAAAAACAACCATCTGAATAGATAATGATGTGGTGAATTTCAGGAAACCGTTCAAGTGAATTTCTCAAATGTTTAATAATAATAATTGTAGTAAACGTGGATGAAACCAGATTTCGTGATTAACTGCATTGTAAATGGCAAAATTATAAAACTGTAGCTTAATTTTTTAATAAGATGATTTACCTTTAGACTGGGGTAAATGCTTCACTGCTTGCATGTCTATACAAAGTAAATCTGTTAATTTTTTTTGTCAACTTACAATGTTGTCTATACAAACAATCAGTTAGGTCTTTTTACATTTATTAAATAAATGTTTTTGTAGATAGGGCCGTTTGTTTTTCGTAATTTGATAATATTGTTCAAATAAGTCCAAATTTTTTTGTAGATAGGCTTTTCAATGCTATGCATTAGAATCATCAAAAACCCGATTTTGGATTTTTTGTTAGCTAGGGCCTTTTGCGTTTTAACTAACGATTACGATTTTTTTTTGTAAATAAAATTTTTATTTAGTTTAAATCATGGTGTAACTATACAAGGTGAGTGCAGTAGCCAGCTGACTAACTTTGTTTAACATTTACTTATGCCAAAATAATACTTTTTCTAGTATTTTTGACATTAGTACATTTTTTTACACAAACAAAATGCCTGTTGTTTCCATATTGTGTTGTATTTGTTGCCGCTTTGCATTCACCTTGTATAATTACACCATGGTTTAAATAATTTTATTTTTTCAAAAAAAAAAAAAAAACTTGTTTTATAGAGTCTCCCAGTCTTACATGTTAGAAGTTCTGTATATATTTAAAAAGTAGACACAATTTCCCATCTCTTGATAAATAATGTGTCTATATTATTTGGCAATAGTTAACAATTTATGGTGAATATGCCCATTATTATTTTCATTATTACCTATGTAGATATTTGCATTAAGAATGAGTAATTATTATCTACAACAATCAAATTATATGTGACAAATTCACTTGTTAACTATAGCTCATCTGTCTCTTCTTTAATTGTTCGTATACTCTTAGAATGCCAGTCTAGACAATTACTCCTTACACTGGCCGATATTAATATGATAAATGCGAGATGAGCGATAGTAACCATGAATAAATGTATTTAATAAATATCAGAATGTATTGCTTATAAGAAATACCTTCACTTAAAATAGAATTAAGTTTTGAATCGCTTAAATCTGAACTATTTATATAAGTACTTTTATTGCTTCATTAATATGAAATTCAACACACTATTCTCGCTCAATAATAGCCTGCAAACATTAAAAGCTAAATGTTAAATTGCTTCTCCATTTAACATAGAGGCCTTAAACAGTGCAAGACATTAGCTAAATTTCATATCAATTGCTAGCATATAAATAATGAAATCTAAGATATGAAGCCATGCTGAAATATGAAATCCTCCCAATGGTACTTATTTGTTCTCTTTTTGTATTTTGTTCTCCTTGAGTACATGTTTATGTAAGCAAATCACAAAGCATTTCAGGTCCTTAGTACTTATGTCTGTATGTATGGTCCATAATAAATACATAAGCATCGAAAAAAGAGGTGGGGTAACATTTTCATTAGCATTTTTAGTTCTTAAGAAGAAATAAGAAACTAAATAGACACTGTGTGTGTATGTGTAACTGAATTTATTAGTAAAGAGAAAAAAAGGAAAGAGAAAATTCAATATTTATGGTGCTAGAAGGATTGTGTAATGTGTCTGGTTGTGCTGGTTGCCATTTTATACATGTAGTTTTTTTTCTCCTATATTTTGCTTTTACATACCAAGGTATAGACCATTCAATAACCCTCTGATAAGAATGAATGCTTTAGTTTCATATACATATTTATACACAAACCGTAAGAGTTGAGCAGTAGTTGAACATTTAATTTAAGTTATAACATGCCCAGCAATAAGATTTATTACTGACCCATTGATGTTGCTTAAGAAAAATTCATAATGCCTTCTTTTAGTATTTTTCGTTCAACAATGTTTTCTTTAGACACATACAAAGACTGCAGTTTATATAAGGATTTTTAAGGATATTATAGTTTTTGGTAAAAGTATATTTTTTTTATTATGTTTTAAATCGAAACATGTGCCATGTAATGAATAAGAAATCTTTAAAGATTGACACAAAAAGACAATTGATGTGGTGAGGAAACTTATATAAATTTTCCAAAATTATTTTACCATTAAAAGTTAAAATCAAATGTCCATAAGGGTTTGCCTTATTGCAACTTTTTAATCTGTGAGTCGATATATGTAGGTTTTTTTTATTTCAATTTGTCAGTTTCCTGTAAAACTGTAGTATGGCCAAAATATTCTGTTTTGTACTTAACAAACATTTAAGTGGTTTTCTTTTAGTCTCTGGTATATTTTAGCTCCAAATCTAAATTAAAGATATCATCATTTATTTTTTATGCTTTTAAAGGAGGAAACATGCAAAAAAAAAGTTTTAATTTTCAGTTGAATAGAAAAAGCCATTTAATCTTTTCCTTGGGCAATTTAAGAACAGAAAATTTATAAATGGTTACATCTTTTTGTTTCGTTTTTTTTTTTTATTATTATTTCAAAATTTTATTCTTCGTACTGCATTTGCTGAACTGTCTATAAAAACTATAAATTACACTTCAATATCGTTTATTGTATATACAGAATTGACAGCACTGCACTGTTCTGAACAGTAGTGTGTAGATACTATGGGTATGTGTGTGTGGAAAATACGGTGGGATTATGTTGGGAGTATATTAAAAAAAATGCGAGATTCATAACAGGAGGCATATACTTTAAACATGGTTCTTACTTTGTTATTGAATTTAAAAAAAGAATGAACGAAGCACATCGCAGCTAGTTATGTTTTCAATGCACGAGAAATGGTTTGTACGATTCAGAAGTGGTGGTTTTGATACAGACAAAGACAAAGACGCCAATATTAATGTTTGAAGTCAATAAATTGGAGGCATTACTTCATGAAGATTATTCTCAAACCCAACAATGACTTGCAAAATTATTACGAGCTCTTTAAACAGCAATTTTAAAATGTTTTCCAGAAGCAGGATTAATTCAAAAAATAAAATAGGTGCCATACGAATTGAAGTCGGGTGTCCTTGAAATATAATTTTGCATATCCAAAATTCTGCTTAAATGGCATAAAAGAAAATCATTTTTTCACCGAATTATTAATTGCTATGAAAAGTGTTGTCATTACGATAACCCGAAGCGTAAGAAATGTATGCAAAGATCGGTCAATCAGGTGAATCGACACCAAAGCCAAATATTCATGGCGCAAAGGTATTTGGTGGGACCATAAGGATTCTATCTATTATGAGCTAGCCAGAGTATCGCAAGGAACCTGTACAGCATGCGACTTGTTTACGGTCAGATACGGCAACGTAATATTTCATCTTGACAATCGGCCACATATTGCAAACTACTGTTAACAACTACTGTTAACAACTACTAAAGAAGTGGTTGAGAAGTTTGCCTCACACGACATATAGTCCAGACTTTGCCTCATCCGACTACTATATTTTTCCATTAATACAGCATGCTTTCTGTGGAATTCGCATGAATTCAAAACTTAATATTCCAAATTGGTTTGATTCGCTTTTGGCCTCGAAATAACTGGAGGTATGGGTAATACTTTTGCGAAAAAAGCTGGTCATGCATTAACTGTGACTGGTGCTTAATATCTTGCTACGAAAAGTTCTTCCTCTCTTAAATTGATGATATTGACTTAGAAAATTTAACTATTTGTTACACTGTGCCTTGTTGATTACATTCCCAAACACCCACATTTCGAACGGATACAAACAAACACACTCACAGACATACTAACTAACAAACAATCTACGTTTATAACCAAAAGGAAGAACACTTTATTTTTAAAAGTTGTACTTTTTATAGTTTCCTTACAAAGTGTATCTTTATCTCTCTCTCTCTCTCTCTCTCTCTCTCTCTCTTTGTAATGCTCCTAAACATTAAAGAACGCCAAGATTCAAGAATATCAGCATCAATAAAACAAAAACAAGTTCAAGTGAATTGAAAGAAGAATAATAAAACAACCAAAGTGAAAATACATACAAACCTACATACCATTTATATGCCACTGGCATTAAAAATAATAAAATTTTAAAATTTAAAAAATATATACATACATAAATACAAGAAAAAAAAACATATATGAAGAATATGCCAAAAATAAAATCAAGAAAAATTTTATGAATCTGCACAGAGACAACACAAAAAAGACAATTACCATCAGTGTTGTTTGATATATTTGCAAACAAATTGAAACTGAAAGCTTAAATGTTGTAAAAACAAAGCAATTATAAAACATTTTGGGGCAAAAAAAAAAAATAACACAAAAAGAAGTAAAGAAATACGGCAACAGCAAAAGAAGACTGAAATGAAGATTATAAAGTAAAGTTAATATTTTCAATAAATATTTAAAAATAATAATAATAACAGAGCTTTTTTTTGTCAAAATGTCATATGTATGTATGTACATATATTTTTTTCAGCAATTTCTTTGGCATATCTTTATGAAAACCTAAAGCCTATTTAAGGGAGAGAAGTTATCCTAAAGAAAATCGCACATCAAATAAATAATAAAAATCGTTTAAAATCGTGCTTATGATACAACACACTGTCAAATTTTAACTTAACTGGTAACTCCAATAATTTTCAAAACTGGCTGGTCTCTTTAAACTTTTAAATTTTAATCGTCTTCTGGCAACAATTGAATTACTAGCACTATAAAGCTGAAAATACTATGAGGTATTTCAGAATATGAGTTTTCAGTGCCAATGGCACAAATACACATTAAAATTATATCGAACATTTTCATAAATATCCGAAAAGTAAAGTCTTGTTGGTTTTTAAAACACCTCTGATGCTTTGATATTAATTTCGTATAAATGAGTAGAGAATTTATGTACATCCAGAGGACAAATATTGTTATACAGGATCCCTGCCATAATTTCAAAATCTTTACAATTTTTTTTGTAATTGTTCTATGATATAAGGTTTTAATATAAATATTGATTGTTATAAACATGCACTGAGAATCATGTGCGACATACACTGGCAATCATGTAAATATGACTGCCGCAACCATACACAAATTATTTAGGATACGTAAAACACGTTTTTATATCCACTGCCTTTCTAAAAATCTGTTATTTGATTTAAAGCCTTTATGGCACCAAAGTTGCTCAAAGAAGTTAGAGGAGAAAAGTTATTGATATCTGATAAAATAATCCATTATTTATATACTTAAAAATGTTTGATTTCGACTAACGATTAAAACTTATTTGAGGCTATTGTATTGTATTGCTATCTTAATGTCAAATGAATAATGATTTTATGGTGAATCTTATGGGTGTCCCAACTAGAACGCAATTTTTAAATTTTAAATAAAACACAGATATTTAAAAAAAAATCACAAAGCTTTATTATATCGTAAAGTAGACAGAATGGGGTTATGCATTTACCAAGATATCGTGCAGACGGCAGACAGTGGCTGAAAATGGTTTTTCATTGGCCAAAAGTCGAATTTTTTTTGTCACCGATTTTTAAAATTTTTACACCTTTTTGGAGCTAATATATCCATATTAAGGTAGCCAAAAAATTAGGTTAAACTATTAATAATTGTGGGCGTGGCATGCTGTCAAACATAACTGTTTTTTTTTAATTTCAGAAAAAGGTGTTTTTTATTTGTTTTTTGTCAAAAATAAATGGTTACTACTCGCAAGCTATCATCGATAATGGCCTGCGGTCTTTTTTATAATGTTGGTAGGATTATAGTCTTTAGTTGTTGTAAGTGGCGTTCTGAAATATTTATGAAACTACTATATTTTTCTGAAATTTAAAATTTAGTGGAATAGAACTTCTAGGGAACAAAAGGGAACAAGAAACGTATACCACCCGAAGAAAGGTGAAAGTGTCTTCTTTAATCCTATATATACTTTTGCACCCGCCACGACCCGCCGGTAGAACACTTTTTTAATTTTAATGAAATTGCTCTAAAAAAATTCAAATTACGATAATTTAAACAGCCCTATAATTACTCGTATACAATGGTGTATTAAATTTTCACTTTTTCGCCTAAAGGTTTATGTTTCTTTATTTTAGACTACGTAAAACTAAAATAATTAAATATAATACCTGGCTTTGTTTTGATTAGCAAAAAAAATAAGTCATAAAAATATCACAATAGGTTCTACAGTAAACATATGATCTCTTTCTAATATACCTGTTATCAACTGTTAGGGTCAACCAAAGTCATAAACAATTTTATAATAATAATCGCGACATTAAACCACTAAAGAAAAAAAACCCAATATTGGCCAGATACTAATTAGTTTTACCTGATATTAACCCTTTCGGCCGCACTTGAATTTAGCTGTGACTACCAAGAGCATCACATATTTTTTCATGACTTTTTACTGTGGATCAAATGACGACTTATGGAACATATACTAAAAATCAGTTATGATTTGGATTTCGGGTCTTCAGGATCCATAAGAAACAATGGAACCAACAAAGAGTTAAGAAGTTCAAAAAAGAAACATGTTCAAGATGAATATCGCAAATTTGGATTAATTATAGATCAGCCAAAACAAGGGTCAGGCAATACAAATGATGACAATACCGCACGAAGATTCTTTTTAGATCCAGAAACAGCATCTGAAATAACAGGAGTGGATTTAAACCTTATTTTCAGATTTAAAATAATCCTAGAAGTACTTGCGTGCAATGAAGAAATTGACGCTAGACAATTTGGAGATTATGCTAAGGAAACTGCAAAAATATACACAACCAACTACCCATAGAGAAATATGTCTGCAACAGTTTACAAAATCCTTTATCATGGAGAAGATATCATTAAATATCATTTGGTGCCACTTGGAGATCTATCAGAGGAGGCTCAGGAAAAAAGGAACAAGGATTACAGATTTTATAGAGAGCAAAATACTAGAAAAATTTCACGAAGTTCCACAAATGAAGATCTATTTAATTTATTATTAGCAACATCAGATCCGTTCATATCCAATATTCGAAATCAATGGAAAGTGGAACATCGGGATTTAGATGAAGAAGCCAAAAAAACTACTAAAGAACAGAAATACCGCAGAACAAAATATAGAATATTTGCAATCAATATTTGTTTCAAATGAATAATAATTATAATTGCTTTCATTGTTATTTAAGTACGAAAAACATAGTATTAGTAAATAAATCTTTAAAAAAAAACCGACTTCAAAATTTCGGCCAAATAAAATGTTGGATTAACTTTCAAAAATGTTTAATATAACTAATGTTGTTGCACTTTTTTGATTGAAAGAAAGAATTTTGAAAAATCTTGTTAATCTTCTAAAAAATCGGTTTATGCTAAATCTATAATGTTTTCCCATTAACAGAGCTAAATTTTGACACCCATATTCGATATATTCTTAAAAATCGGTTTATGCTATATATCCCCGATATATCTCAATCAATTTCTGAAATTTTAATTTTTTTTACCTTAAATATATTT
Organism: Bellardia pandia; assembly: GCA_916048285.2. Lineage (NCBI taxonomy): Eukaryota > Metazoa > Arthropoda > Insecta > Diptera > Calliphoridae > Bellardia > Bellardia pandia. Next base: position 102,542,367 of record OU696529.1, read on the forward strand.
TTCTGCAAGCCAAATAAAAAAATTATTTTTAAAATTGATTCATAAATCACGAAGTTATTCAACAATTTATAAGAGAAGCACAGAAAAAATATAGATAACGGTAAATAAAAAACCGTATGTCCGTCCGATCTTCATAAAAATTAAATGGGATCCACCTGCAAGCAAACCCTTTCAAACAAAAAAAGAATTTTTAAAATTGGTTCAGAAATGGTTATCGTGGAACAAACATAAAAAAGCAACATATCATTCGAATTGATAACCTCCTCCTTTTTGAAGTCGTTTAAAAAATAATAATAAATAGAACCTACTATTGTTACAAATGCTAATAAAATCTATTGCAGTTTTTATTTTTAAAATGTTTTTTAAAATTATCAAATCTGACAGCAAAAAAGAATAAATTTTTCTGTAGTAACAGCAAAATCTCCAGTGAATTTTACTATTTTTTTTTAGTGTAAACATTTTTTTGAGTGTAAAAATTTTTTTGAGTGTAACATTAAAAAAATTCCATTATCACAAAAAATAATTATAATTATTATTAAGTTCCAAATATTAAATTTTTTAATATGTAAATAAAAAAATAAACCCATATTTCACTCCAAAAGTTAAAAAAATCAAAAGTTCAACTTTGACCTAGAAGTCCTTAAAAAGTCATCAATCAATTTTAATGTAATTAAAACTGAGCCAAGCTGAACTAAATATCTATCCATTAAAAAAAAATTACTTCAATATTTTGATCGGTTCAAAAGTTACAGAATTTTGGCCAACGAAAAACGATTTTCAGCCACTGTGCGCCGCAGCTTTGCTGTCACACACCCGATCTTTTAATGAAATTTTCAATTACCTTTTTTCATAAATGCTGCGGTATTTCATTAATGCAGCGTCCAATTTCCTCTTTTAAGGCTTGAGTCGTCGTCGGCTTATTCTCGTAAACCATTGACTTCAAAAAACCCCAAAGAAAAAAATCTAAAGGTATTAAATTGCACGATCTAGGCGGCCAATTCTGGTCTCCAAAACGCGAAATAACACGACCGGGAAATGGCTGATGCATTTTCTCTGGCTCTATGACATGTGGCGTCGTCTTGTTGAAACCAAATGCCCTCCACATTTATTTCTTCAATTTTAGGCAAGAAAAAAATGGTTATCATTTCACGATACCGAACACCATTGACACCATTGCGTTCTAGTTGGGACACCCTTTATTAAACAATAGTTGAGTGTATTTATTAAATATAAGTTAATTGCCTAAATTTTATCGGAAACGTTAATTTGCTCGAAGAAAATAATAAGAATGATATTAAAATTTTTATTGAATTTGAAGTTTATTTCAACAAGAAAAAATTAGAATCAATACTTGAATTCTCTTTTCTCTATTCGCGTATCGTTTCAATTGCCTTTAGTGTACAAAACTGCTTATAAAGCACTTGATATGAAAAATAAATTATTTTAAAGCTTCGAAATTAAGACAAAGGTATGAACGAAATAATAATACAGATGGATTGCTTTAAAACAAATGTTTCTCAAGCAATTCTTAGAAATGTAAAACCGGAGACAGGAAACAAACGAAATGATTTTGCAAGTGGTTAATATGTTAAAGCAAAAGACACCCTTCCGATGGTCATCTGCAGACCTTAGACAACAACATCAGTCCTCCACTTGTTATTTTGGCATTTTTTTTCGAACGTGCGTGCGTGCATTCTATGGCTCCTATCACTCTAGGAATATTAGTCTCTTCATAGAATCTAGAACCAAAATCAAAATTGTTCATAGCATTTACGTAATTTTATATACATACACAGAAAAAAATATCGTAGGTAATATTAACGAAAAAATGTAGTAAACCTTCAACGAAAAAAATAATCAAATAAACAAAAATTTTATTCAAATCAACTGGCGGTTTATCCATATGGACGAATAGTCTTCAAATAGACATAATTTTTTTAGTAAAAAATATATTTTAGTAAAATTACTTTATTTGAATAAAATTTAGTTAAAAAATAAACTAATATTCTGCTTGAACAACAAAAAGTTAGTAAAAGCGGCAGTAACGCATAGTAAACGAAATAATGCACAATATTAGTTAATTTTACACCCCTAATGGCAAGTGAATTTGAATAAAAGTTTTGTTTACTTGAATATATTTCGTAACTTTTTCTAACGTAATGAAGAAGAAGAATAAAAATAAATATTAAGGTGTTGAGTTAAATAAAATTTCGTTAAACTTTTAGTAAAGTAATCTATTTTAGTAAATATGAAGAAAGTTCTTCAAAGTGACTAAAAGTAAAAAATAATTCAAAAAGGCCTGTAAAATTAAATAAATTTCGTTAAATTTACCTAAATTGTTCTAGTAATTATGAAGAAAATTCTTCAACCTGAGTAAGAGCCGGTAGAATTGAAGAAATTTCGTACATTAAGTAAATAGTTTTAGTAAAGTTGAAGAAAATTCTTCAAGCTGACTATTTTTTTTAGTAAATATGAATAAAGGCATGTAGACCTGAAGATTTTTTTTTTCAAATAGAAAATCAAAAACATAATTATTGCATTAAAACACGCATCTGGAAAGTGGAGAAAAAATAAGTGAGTTATATAAAAAATATTAAAAACCAATTGAAAAAAATTAAAAAATAACTAAATAATAAAGGAAAACTGTATGATAAATATTTTAATACAATTCGTAAACTAAATCATAATGGTGTTCTCAAAAAAAGACCGTATTCTTATAAGACTACAAATAATAAAAGAGTTTTAAGTCTTGGTAAGAAGTACAAACTTAATTTTTTATATCTTGGTATTTGTTAAATATCTGCAATATCTGTAATTAATTTAGGTCCTCCAGAAGACAATATTAACAATAACATTGAGGCAATTATACGGATAACTGCTCGTGGGCGGAAATTGAAAGCCATTGGGCTGCAACGAAAAATTATCGGATGAACGAAATATTCAATTTAAATAGTACATCTGATATCATAAGTAAATGGCCGCAGTATAAGAAACCATTAGGTTTTAAGCTGGTACGTTTACGTTTATACTTAAACTTTGTTAAACTGATATATGTATTTTTGTAGATTGATATAGATTTCAAACATTTGTACCCAAAAGCAGAGAGCTTGCATGTAAATTTCAAGAATTTTTGTTCTAAAATTGATTGATTACATCTTTGAAGATCGCATCAAAGACCCAGCGAGCAAAGTTTTATTTCAAACTATGGTTAAAATGGAAAACTTAAGCGAAAGTAGGATTTACCTTATTTCTTATCCATTATTTATCCATTATTAATCTTTTCAGACGGTCGTTGCTTTGGAACATTTCATCTTCTTCACAGTATTTTAGTGCCATCAACGGAAATCTTTAATGTTGAGAACGGGAAAAAAATATGTTCACGTTTTTCTATACGAGATTCACAAAGCAGTTTTATTATTATAAATATATATTTATATATTATTTCATATATTATTATACTATTAAACTTTATTCATAATTATTAAAATTATAAAAAGTATAATTTAAAACAGAATAATTTGCGTTTATGTTCTTTTGTAAACTCGTATATAGTATGTACGTAAATTATATTTTAGTTTGTACAAATTTTACATAATTGAAGGTTTGATTTATAAGAGCTTAATGTTAATTATATTTCTAAATTATACATAATCATTTACACGCAATTGCTAATAATACTCATTAATATGTAAAAAATATTTATCGCTTATATACTGAAAACCCGTAAATAATTTTTTTGTAAAACAAATATTTTTAAGTTTTTTTTTCTACCAAATTAAAAATGAAATTTCTTAGTTTTTTAAATTTTTTAAAACTATAATTAATCAAGAATAAGCATTAGTTTTTTAATAGAGAACTTGAATAAAAATTCATTGTTTTATTGAATATGCGTTGCTTTTTAAAAATAGAATATAATATAAAATAAATATGTACATATGAACATATTAAATATATATGTTACATCCAATTTTGCCGTTGTTTTTATTCTAGGTTATTCAATATACATACATAAGTATCTATAATATATCTTACCTTATTAACTATTTTGCTTAATATTACAGACTTTTAAGCCACTATAAATATGTGTACGTACCCAAAGTAATATTGTGCACTTACATATGTATATGTACATTAAATGCCTTGAAAGAATATTAAAAGTAATTCCTACTGGGCTATTGAGTAAAATGAAGAATGTAGTTATATTGAAGATTAATTCTTCAATATAAATAAAAATTTTATTAAGATTTACTAAAGTTAATAGTTAATTTAAATAAGATTTCTTCAATATGAATAAAACTTATATTCAAATTGACTAAACTCATTACTCCATTTCAATAATAATCGTTAATATGAATAAGCATTAACTAAACTAATTAGTTAAATTGAATAATTTCTTTATTGAATGTTACTAAAATTTCTTCATATTTACATCCTGTTAAATAACGAAACACAATAATCACTTTGAAGAAATTTCTTCAAAATAACTATTTTACAAAAATTTAGGAAAAGCAACCGTAATCTTGACAAACTTTTTAGTTGGCTCTATTTTGACCTACTTTTCTTCAAGTCTACACGCCATTTGACGTTAATTAGGTAAATTTTTGGTTCTGTGTATGTATGTATGTAGATTTGTGCTTAAAAGGCAAGTACCAATATATTTACTTTTGAGAAAGTTGTTTTTATATATGTATGTATGTATGTTTAAGTTATAGCAATGTTGGCCAGCAAAACACTTACATATGTATAATGTTGGTTAAAATATTGGCATTAACTTTCTTCGCACCAATCAACAAATACATACATATACTTTTGTAGTATGTAAAAAACACTTACTTTTGTTTTATATTTTCATTCTCAGAAACTGCTGGAAACTGAATCCATTTGCTAATGATTGCTTTTCAAAATATCTGCTACCTCATAAACAGAGCGGCATACAACATTTTTGCTTACAAAAGCTGTAAAATCCTGTCCAATGTCTCTGTAGTAGGAACGAGTCGTAAAAAATGTAATGCTGTGCACATTCGAATGGGTTGTAGTATAAATGTTTTTCTGACCCTTTGACATGTATGGACTTATATCATTAAACATGACAAGAACTGCGTCTCTGCTCAAACCATATAGATCCCTGAATCACTGATCCGGAATGCTAAACGCGTCAGTTGCATTCCTTAGTTGTTGGCGATAAAGCCGCAACATATTTCGTCGATCGAGCTGCCCATGAAAGTATATAAATTATTTAAAAAATGCACAATAAATATATTTTTTAATAAACATTTTGTTTTACCTTTTATTTTTTTTTTTTTGGTTTTGTTTACAATTTTTTTTTGACGTTTGTCTTGCATTTGACACTTAACTACTGGAAATATTCTAATAAAAACAGAATCAGCATAGTCTGTTTTCGCATTCAAGTACAGAAACACTTTTTTCTACAGATTACATATTTCCAAACCTATACTGTCCAATTTCTGTGCTGTGGAAAACTTTAGCTGTAACTTAAACTTTTGTTATCGAAAATACAGGTTTTCATCTTTTTACCGCCCATCTTGCTGTCCATCGACTAACTGGTTTGTCTATTGCTATAGAAGCATCTTTTACTGTTAAACACTTGTCTGTTTTCATGTGTGTTACATTGAAATGTGCGGCATTATTCGTTAATACCTTTTTGTGGCCTCTGATTTGTGATTTGTATCTGTTATGATAGCTGATTGACTTGCTTTAAGCTATTTAGCTATGACTTGAATAGACTTGCTAGAATATTGTCCTCAATGGCTCTTGCCAGTTTCTTCATGATTTATTATTATTTGATTTTGGTTTTTGTCGAACTAATAATTTTGCAATTATGACCAACTGGGCTGGGGTGCTGTAGCTTAATTGGTTAGCGCATTTGATCATTAAGCATGAGTTGGTATTTGTAGCCCGGGTTTGATTCCCAGACTCTGCCAATCAAACAACATCAGTTTCTGATAATTATTAGTTTTCTTCTATCTGTCATAACTAATATTTATCACAGCGCCCTCCTTTGGTGGTATAGCCATATTTATGCTTTGCTCACTAAGCTTACTAATTTAAATTTAAGTCATTATATTTATTAATTTCTTAGCCATTTTGCAAGTAAGTGTAAAGAAAAAACTCATATGTAAGTGCGGAATACTTCCTTTTATACACAAGTTATAAATAAATTGTCTGTTAGGCTATAACCTTGAACATATTAACATACATTAATTTTTATGTTTTTTTTTAATATCTTATAAAACACTAAAAAGAAGAACATCATATATTTTCTGCCATGTTCATAAAAATAAAGTAGGTTTGAAGTGTGCTTTTAGACAAAATTTTCATACAAAATTTTCTTAAAGTACTTTTGAAGTTTACTTTATTTTTTTCTGAATAAGGCCCGTTTTCTCAATGTGTTGACAAACTGCCTGTTACTAAATGTCGACATAAATTTATTAGACTGATAATATGTCCGTTAATAATTTTTCTTTTCTCAATATACCGACAGAAACATTATTTTCATTTGGCAATACCTCTCAAAATTTATGTGAAAATTGGGAACTCTGTCTTCAAGTGACAAGTTGTTGACATTAATCAGCTGTTTTCCAAATGTGAAAAAATAACAAAACATAAAATAAAAAAAAACAAATATTTTAAAAAATAAATAATATCCATGTCTGCCAGGTAGTTAGATCTGACTTGATAAACTCTTGCAACATTCACTTGGAATTCATGTTCTTCGAGTTCGTCCTCCATCAAATTAATGTTTATTCCTCTATTGAACATTTTTTCTAGAATCTATTTAATTTTTTTACAAAAACTCAAGGGATTGCCACATAAAAAATATGAACATCAGTCAGCTGATTGAATTTATCTGTACAACAAATAAATAATCGGTAGATGAGGGCTAGTTAGTTTTGCGACACAATAGAAGCAAATGAGACATTGAGAAAACCAAATTTCTTTAATCGGTAGTTTTTCGTTGGGAAAAAAGATAATCGCCTAATGAGAAAACAGCCATAAGACTGTTAATCTTTACATTGTTAAGTCTCTCTTTTGTGGCTTTTATTAAAAAAAATTTAATTGACAAAAAATATATAAACGTCATTATTATGATGATAAATAACACTGTGAGACAAATGGTAGGGGTCAGTAATCGGGAGGGATGAAACCAACGGTAAATGTTATATCGGTAAAAAAGAAGTTATACATGTCCCGGCGTTTTGCTGGGTCACGTCTAGGAATCGAGATATATCTATTTGAAGTTATTAACTATCATAGAAGGGAAATTGTCACCTTTGGTGAACGCGTTTTGCTTTTATTCACAATTAACCCGGCATTTACACATGCAAGTGCAAGTTCGAAAAAGTCAATACATTCACACTTTTTTACTAATACACTTACATTTTTTCACTAGCAGAGCTACCCAGCATACCATTTTAGGAGCGCTCCGAAAAAGGAGTCAGAAAAGAGTCCAACAAAAGAGCATTTTCGGAGCGCTCCGAAAAAGGTGTCAGAAAAGACTCTTTTCGGACTTATATGGCTTGCTGGGTAGTCGAGTTTTTTGAATAAGCCCAGCAAGCCATATGAGTCCGAAAAGAGTCTTTTCTGACACCTTTTTCGGAGCGTTAACGCTCTTTATGAGCCCAAAAAACAATCATAATTGCTCCGAAAACCTTAAAAAAAGAGGGTTATTACATTCGAAAATGGTCCGTCAGAAAGAAATCTTAGATAATCTCAGAAAATAGTCTTTTATGAGGGCTTTTTTGGGCCCTTAAAGAGCTCTTAGATAATGCCAGAAAAGAGTCTTTTATGAGGTTTTTCTTAGGCTCTGTGTAGTCTTGTTTTTATCATTCTTGTGTGGTACATCTATGTTTTTTTTTGTTCAAAGCACAAATAGCAGGAGAACAACGCTTTGGTACACACATAATTAAGTGGAATTTCTGAGTCATACTGCGTGCCGACTCAGGACAGTAACAAGCAAATTTTTCTTTCGCTCCGAAAATGCTCTTTAGTTGGACTCTTTTCTGACTCCTTTTTTCCGAGCGCTCCGAAAATGCTCTTTTGTTGGACTCTTTTCTGACTCCATTTTCGGAGCGCTCCTAAAATGGTATGCTGGGAGTTTTCGTATATAATACGTACACGGCACTTGCATGAAAGTACTTGCATGTGCAAAGGCAGGGTAAGTAAAGGTATGAATTTCAAAAATTTGCTCGAGATATGCACAAACAAAAAATAATTTTGTGCATATGTCATACCTTTACTTAATTAATTGTGAATAAAGGCAAAACGCGTTCATCGATTTTCATGATTTATGTCTGATTTTGTTCATAGGTTATGCGACTTTACTTGTTACTTTTTTTTACCGTTTTTGATATTTTATGAACTAAAAATAAAAAAATTAAATTTTTTAGGCAAAAAATAGTTTTTTTCTTCATACATTTATTTATAACTAGAAAACTACTGCTTATGTAGCAAAACCTTGCATGAACTTATTAAAGGAATTGTAATTCCTAATTTTTCTAAATTTGTTTCAAATTTTTCAAAAATTTTAATCGAAGTTACCTTCAAGTCAAATATACAATTTATTTGAAAACAAATTGTTACACTACATTTATTTTTGAATATTTCTGTTATATATTCTACATAGCCTTCCGTTGAAAAGCATAAATGTAAAAACATACAAAAAAAAATCAAAGAGACACTAGCAAAATGTAATGCATTTTCTGGCCTGCTAAAGCCGTCATCAGCATTCTTTGTGTCTAATAGTGTTTTATTTTCAAACTTTGTATATTTAACTTTTTTTAATTATAAATTAAATGAGAATTATTATTACATTTTGCTAGTGTCTCTTTGAATTTTTTTTATATGTTTTTACATTTATGCTTTCCAACGGAAGGCTATGTAGAATATATAACAGAAATATTCAAAAATAAATGTAGTGTAACAATTTGTTTTCAAATAAATTGTATATTTGACTTGAAGGTAACTTCGATTAAAATTTTTGAAAAATTTGTTGAATAATACTCGCAAGAGGAATAATTCTCATTTAATTTAAATTTGTTTCAGCAAAATCGGACTAGTTGTTCTCGAGTTATGAGAAAAAAAGGAGCCTAAAACGTGACAAATTCCCTATAGATACTTACTAATTTCAAACCGATATATCTCGATTCCTAGACGTGACCCAGCGAAACGCCGGGATACGTATAACTCCTTTTTTACCGATATACCATTTCCCGTTGGTTTCATCCCATCCCGATTTCGTCTGTCGCATAGTGTAATTTGAAAGCTTTACAAATTTTACATACTTTGTTTGTATTCAGCATAAGTATGTATTTTAATATAAAGAAAAGAAAATATTTTTTGCTTCTGATTAAACTTTTACTTACCTCGAATTTTATTAATATGACATATTTCCATTTATTTAATTACAAACAAAATGTGAAATTCGCTGAATAGTCAGCAGTATGAACATACATATATATTGTAAAATCCATTTCAGAATAAAAACGTTTTCCAGTAATCTCTTCTTTTGTTGAAAAGGAAAAATGTGTCAAAAAATTTTCGGAAATTTTAATGTTTGTATGTAATTTTTCGTTTATATACAGATATACATACTCATATGTATGTACATCAAATATATATGTATATTAAAGTTTAATAATAAATAATTTTTCTTTGAATGTAATTAATCATTTTAACATAATAACTGCTTCAGTACCAAAAAAGTAAAAATGTTCCATATAAACCCTTTCAGTTTAGAGATTTTTATAAAAATGAATGAAAAACAAATTATAGCAACTTTCGGCTGTGCCAAATCGTAAATACCCTCCACCTAAATTTAATAATTCATGCATATAAGAATTTCTCACGTCGAATTTCAAAATAATTATGGTTTATTTAAGATACATATTAGTATTAAAGTAAATTGCGGAAGTGGATCTAATATGGGGGATATGTACCGATATTCTTAAAATCCAGTAGTATGACTTATGTGTATACCGATATTAATAAGATTTATATAAAGTTAATTCCTTTTTCGTATATGGTCCTTATATAGGAGATATACCAAATTATGGGCCAACTACTATAAAATTTAGTAAAACAATTTATATACCTGAAGGGATATTTTATGCCCAATTTTAAATTGGCAACAATTTTTATTGCAGATTTATACGTATATATTGGTGAATTTTTGAAGTGTACTTTATATGGGTCTATGGTCGAACATGGACCAAACTAAAAAAAATTTCGGTTTGCGATTTCTTTATACATTGAACTTTACTTTTGCTCGATATTCCAATTTTATACTCATTTATGTATAACTGAGCCATATTTCGGGAGGATATTTTTATGGGGACATTTTGGTCCATGACTCTGATTCTACTATATCGATTTTGCTGATTTTCTATACCAAACTTTCCTACAAAAAAAAATATTTTTCTGGAATTTTCGTTAAGTTAGTTGTGAAATTTTGGCTTGAGAGTGTTTTGCACAGGCGGACAGACAGAGGGACATAGCTCAGAATACAATACTTAGAACTTCATAAGGATCAAGAAAATATATACTTTGTTGGATCTCAGATGAATATTAACAAAATTTCACATGGAATGACAAACGTTACAAATATAATTATGGGAATATCTAGTAACTAGATTCTAGTTGTACATATGTGTATTTAAAATTTTCCAGAAATATAACAAATAATATATAACAACTTGGGTGCAACATAAATTTATTCAATAATTTCTCGACATGGTTTTTGAAACAGTATTTGTATAAGGTTTGTTTTTATTTATTTTTAATTATATTTAATTCATATATAATTATTGCTACTTGTTATTTGTTTCATAGAAACCATAAAACATAAAAAGGTTGCAGAGAGCTGTGGGTTTGTTATACGTACATACATACAAATATTAGTCATAAAAAATAATATTTATTTTTTTTATTTTTTTTTGAGAAAATCAAACGGGCATAAAAATAATAATACTTAAAATTTAAAGCCCGGATTAGTTAGCAAAAACATTTTTGTATTATTTTTTTTCTTTTTTTCCTTTTGGTTCATTGTAGTCTTTGTAATTTCAAGTTGTTTTTTTTTTGCGGCATGTTGATGTTTATTGTATACATATTAATTTGGGGAATTCGATAGAAGGTTTTTTTTGTGTATACGTTTATACACTGTGTTGCTTTACTACAATTACACTTGATATTTACTATATGTTCTAAAGTTGCAAACAGTTTTTTTAAACGTGTGAAAAATTTTTAAGAGTATGATAAATAATCTGTTTTATTCAAAATTGGGGAGACTGCTTCATCAATTTAAAAGAAAAATTGTACATTAAAAATGTGTCAGTGTTTCTTAACTATAATTACATTTCATGATAAACAAAAACTCGGAAATTTTAAGTTTTTAATATATTGCCTCCTCTTCACTTCTCATTTTTCTTAATAAGAGACATCTTTGAAGAAACTTGAAGAACTGGCACCAAAGCCTCAATTCTCATTTTTTAAGTATGAGACAATTTTATGAAAACTGAAAGAACTAAATTTTATTGCCTCATTTTCACTTCTCATTTTTCTTAATAAGAGACATTTTTTTTAAAAGACTTGAAGAACTGACACCAAAGCCTCCTTTTCATTCTATATGAAATACAAATCATTAGTAAATACCGAGCAAAGCCGGGGCGGTCAGCTAGTTAAATATATGAATATTTACTTATTGTAAATGATTGCAAATAAAATGTAATGATTTTTTTTTTAAATAATATATGTTCCTTGTTCCTTTCACATACAAGTACATTAAACTGCTTTACTTTTTTTAACTTACAGAGTTGAAAAAAGTTTTATGTATTTATAGTTATACAACACAGTGTATACTATACTATAGTATCTAAATGTACAAAAGGAAACCTTATGTGTAGATAGCATAAAAAATATATATTTTTTTATACTAAAAGTAACAAATTATTGTGGACACAAATTGTTGGAGTAAACAAAATTTTTTAATAGCGAAAAAATATTAAAAATTCTAATATGTAATGACAATAAGATTTGAAAGGTGTTGTAATTTTTTAAATTGCGGGATTCTTTTGAATACGATTTTTGTTTTTAGTAACTTATATGCCATTTTGAATGAAAAATATCTGACACTTATTCCCATTTCGTTTTTAAGCCTAAAGTTGGAAGCAACAAAGTTTTTTGCTTCCAAATTGTCGAATTTTGTTCTAACAAAGTATCTAATGCTGGAAGTTTTGCTCACCGAAGCTTATGTTGAATGTGTTCTAACGGTTTCAATGTGCTGGAGATGTTTGTTCAGAAGTGTTGATTTTATTATGAAATAAAATCGTCCAATCTGGGTGGGACCAAAGGTTTTTGTTATCTCTTATAGGCTCTTGAAATCTGGCCAGACCATAACAGGGAACCTAGGCTACATGTTTGAACACCTGGTAGAAACTATGTAGAACGAATTTTTGCCTCACCCGACTTTGCTCTGTCCTGTGGCTTTAAGAGATGAGCAGCTATTTTGTTGCCAAAACCGTGGAAGAAGGTTAAATTCAAAATCGACAATGCTTTAAATAAGATTCTATTGTACAAATGTTTTTTGACTTTTGCAAAAATTGGATTGCTTTCATACCGTTGTTGTGTTTCCTTCGGATAGATTGTAGTCCAATTTAAGTGCCTAATGTCAACCTCATCGTGGTGCAAAAGTGGGAGTATGTCATACATTGAATTGTATGACTAACAAACTGACAGGGTTAAATATGGCCGTGGGGCAAGGTGTAGGTGTGAAATTTAGCTGGACCACACCCCCACTAGCGGCCTAAAAAATGGTTACTAGTCCCATGAACTCGCAAGGGTTCGAAACTAGATAGACTGGAATCTGGTTTACCAGAGGAAGGTCGCTGTGGTTACTAGTCCCATGAACCCGCAAGGGTTCGAAACTAGGTGGATACTAACTCCATGAATTTGCAAGAATTCGAATCTAGATAGAGTGAAATCTGGTTTACTAGAGGAAGGTCGAAGCCGACCGGAGTCTTTATCTGGTGCTGCGGGATCAGTTATTGCCCGGGGGACATATCCCTAGTTTCATTATTAGGGTGACCGTTCCCTAACTGATGATTGGTTGAGGTCACTTCGGTGTCCACGTAGTGGCTGTGGTTTAATACCCAAAGCGGGGAGAATGGCATTTGATTAAAGGTCTGATGTAGAATTACTTCAGGCTATCAATTTGCTCTAGGTGCAGTTGCCGAACTCAACAGAGCTGTTAAAATGTAGCGTAGACTCTTAGCTCGGTGTTCAGGAAGTAGTGGAGGGCGGGGCCTTCGTAGTATGTATGTCGACCGGGTCTTTGGACTTGGTTCGATGCACAGCAGATCATAGACCTTGACCCTGCTTTGGTCTCTGCAATGCTACGTTGGTTCTGGCTTTTCGTTGCTTTCCTGGGCTATGTTAATTGTGCTGCGTTACTGACGGCAGGGATTAGATAGCCCAATCCCTTCAGCAAGGTGATCTTTACTGTGATCTTGCAGTCAAGTATTGAGAAATTGCTAATTGTGTGGCCCTGGTAAGGCACACAAAGTAGTCCTCCTAGAGGCTATTCCTGTGTCATTGGTAGGACACACAATGCGGTTGACGGGCCGAGTCCGTCCTGCGTTTAAGTGCATCGTGAAGATAAGCCTTTAAGGCAGGTGCTTCACGTTAAACTTAAACAAACTTTGTACAAATGTTTCAAAATGAAAGCCAAGCATTTTTAAAATTCCACATTTTTAAGCTATACACTCAATATATTCTCAGAATAACCTCGTTGATGTCAGTGCACTTAAATAATATTACAAAACTAAAATATGTTGGACATATGTATATAGCCCAATTAGCGATTAAGTTTTCATTTTAATTTGTTCATATTCAATGTCGCGTTCCGGTATCTAAAACGCAGTTTATTATCAGTATGTGTTCCTCGTTCGCTATCGTCCAAAGTGCCAGAAGGAAAAAATGTAAGACAGTTTCGGTAAAGTATATAAAGAAGCGCTGAAGTATTATGGAAATATTTAAGAAATCGTTGATCCATATAACAAAAACGTATAAATGGGTATTCATAGTATTCGATTTGGTTTAGTTCGAATTTAAAGAATAATTTTAATTTAATCGAAATATTTCAGCTTCCTTTTTCAATTTTGACTCTTATTATAGGAGCTGGAGCTTATTTTAGAATTCCATATAAAATTTTTTTTTTTGGGGGAAAATATATGAGTGATCGATCACAAGTAATTCTTTCTTCGCAATTTAAAACACTATTGAAGGATGTAGAGTCGATTTTAAAATTCAATATAAAAAATTAATTGGAAATAATTACAGTGATCCTTCTTGCGGAATTTGGACTACTATTAATAGATCTAAGGCAATTGTTTTAATTCTATATTGTATATTTGTAAAAAAAAATATTTGTAAAAAACTTATATTTTGTAAAAAAAAAAGAAAAAAAATTTATGATTTCTTTACTTCTTTTCCTAGAGGAGCGATAAGTCAACATAACGTTGGACTGAATTTTGAAATATTATTAACGTCATGCAATTTAGTATACTGAGATATCGGCAAAGTGCATCTTAGTAAAATTAATACAAAACTCAATTATTTCTGACACCAATATATGTGGTCACACTGTTTAAAATGACACACTTATTTTTTGTATCATAAAGTCTCGGCAAATTCTTTATTTCATTTCATTTTATATCCTTTCATATAAGTAGCTAATATGTATATTCTCTTTAATTTGATTTCCGTTTATTTGTTATTTAAAGAAACCAACTAGCTGCTATTTATTTTAAAGAAACAGAAAAAAAATATTTAAATTTATGTTCTTAATAACAATTCCAAACAAACAAAGAAAATCTTTACTTACATCAATCTAAATGATGCTCTGTTATTTACAATTGTCACTTTTGGTAGCATATCAAATATTTATTTTGTGCTAATATTACGCCATAAATTCATAGAATTGCTTTTTTATTTTCATTCTAATCCGGTGCCCTATACTGAAAAGTTGTAATGAAAATATATTCGTTTTGCAAGCCTAGAATAAAAAGTTAAAAAAATAATATAATATAAAGTTATATTTTAAAATATAAAGCAAACAATACTAATTATTGTTAAATTATATTTGAAATAATTGGGTATTTAATAAAAGTAAAAAAGATTTGTATAGGGTACTTATGACTAGAAATATGGTCCATTAAATTAAAATTATTTTTCTCCTTCTATTGTCATGTAAAAAAAAAGATGTTAGTAGATTGCTTTTTGGGATTACCTAAAATTAGGGCAACATTGAAATTTATTGAAATATTTTGTGTAAATGTATGTGATGAATATCTGTGGGTTTTTTATTTAACATATATTTATTTAACACAACATACAGCTCTTTGTTAAATGAGTATATGGCACTCATTTATCAAAAGTAATTTGCTACCAAAACATGTTTCTTTACAAATATATATGTACATCAAACATAAAAGAAGACTTACATGCATACATATACATACCAGCCTTTATATATTTTCATTAAAATAATTGAAATTGATGTCTAGACAAAAGTACCTTCCTTTACAATACATGGATTTTTTTTGTAAGACCAGTATATTAAAAAAGAAATTAGAATGTAATAATCGGTAGCTACGAATTTTAAATACTTTTTACCTAAATATAATAAAAATTCAAGCAGTAACACTGCATAGAAGCCTGGGGTTTTACACGCGGTTGCGTGTGTGATGACATGACCACATGGAGTTCTTCATGCCGGGTTGACTAAAGGCCAGCTCAGATCCAATCCCTTTACTTACAGTAAAACTACTGGCCATTAAGCGGCTCAAAGTTTTTTTTTTGCGAATCTTTTGGCTTATCTGCAGAAAACACCCAGAGTCTTTGGTGGGAATCGAACCCGCAACCCTTTGACTGATAGTCCGGTACAATATCGCCTTGTCTATCGGGGCACTCATTTTACTCCATTTACTCCATTATTTCTTCTAAACCTTCCGGACCCAACATCTTCTTCTTCTCTCGACATTTTCTTCGCTTACCTGTCCACATCTACTCCCTATCTATCTCTAACAACATCTATCCTCTTTCTTCTTTCTTCTATTTATATCTTTTCAGGCAACACAAAAATACCACCGAATTAAACTATGGCTGGTTGCTGACCTAACCAAACTTAAAGGCCAGTCAACGAATTGTATGACTCACAAGCCAATTGCCACCACTACAATACACAGCCACCTATATCTAAATTATTTGGTTGGCCGAAAATTTTCAGTAGCAAATAAACATCAGTCATTTAATTCTTAAGCAAATACCAAAATGTGTTCACATAAGCGAATCACAGGGCCTTGCTGGGACTTCTTATATTTTGTATGGATTTAAATTGATCTTCATTATATATAATTAAATAGACTTGTAGGTTTTTGAAAGTAACATTATTTTTAATTCATGCTCAAGTAATTTTATATATTGATTTTTTTAACAAAGCAAACAAGTGATAAAAATACAATCTCCAATAAAATCTTAAAAATAAAGAATATACTTATGAAATCGTACAGAGTGCTGAAGGCAAACAGGATTTTTACAAAATTTGCCGAAATTTGTGTTGCATTTAAAATTATCTCTGTCTAATTTTTCTTTAGTTAGGCTTTGAGTTAAATTAATTTAGTTTTAATATCCGTTCAAATAGCACACTTGGATTTGTTTTTTTTAAATAAGGACCGCTTTCTTAACTCAAAATTTGTTTAGGTTCCTGTAATATATAAAATACTAACATACTCGTGCATTCCTATTAATTTCCTTTGATTTGCAATACCTAAATGGTTTTATTTAGAAAAGCTTCTATTCCCGATCTACTAACAAAATTTGAGGTAACTTTTTTATTGTTACTACTTCCTTCAACACAAGCGCGAACAAGTTGCTCCGAAAGACCAATTATGGACCGATGGCTTCTAAATCCAGTATCCACTAATGTGATTTCTATATATTTTAGGATTATATTGGTTGAATTGCATCTCAATAGCGTTATTTACAAGAGTTGTATGGTTGGTTGTTATGCTCGGAAGTGGACTTAATTCAGGAGCCATTATTGACTGACAGCTACAAAATCCAGTAGCTTATTTGCCGTATAACCGATACTAATATGATTTCTGGATTGAAACTTCTGATCCCTATAAAAGTTGGTTCGATATCAATATTATTTCAGAGCGAATTAATATTCAGCTGACGTGTTGCGGTCACTTTATTAATACGCCTTGTTGGTCCCCACTTCTGAACAAAAACACGTTTTGATTAAAGTTATTATTTAAATTTTAAGAATATTTGTGTATTTTAGTGTTTTACATTTCATGATACAAAAATATATGTGTTTTTTATTACTTATTTTTAGGAAATTTACCACCTTGTAATTATTATAATAATTCTTAAGGTAATTCTTTCAGTCTGGTAGGATTTTTTTTTATTTTCCTTATATAAATACTTTCATTTGAAACATACAATCTACATACTTTAAACCGTACTACAATAGTAAAGTAATTAATTCTTTCAATTTTGCTGGCAAACATTTTTGAGAGTCATGCTATCAGTGGGTGTACAGTGGCTGCAAAGATAAAAATACAAAACTCTCATAATGTGAATTGAAATATAGAAAAATATCATGAATATAGCATTGATGATATAAATAAGCTGATAATAAGAGTTCGGCATATGGGAAATAATGGTCAGGAATTCCCGAAAATTTTAAATTTTAAATTAAAGTAGTAGTAGTAGAGATTTTGTAATTTTTTTAACGTAGTTAATTTCTATAATAAGTTTGCATTTTGTACATATACTACCTACAATGAATGTTATAAAAAAATTTACAATTTTATTTATTTGCTGTCATTTTCAAAATTACATTAAATTATTGTTTATGTATAAATAACTAAAATTCATTTAATACAAATAAACTTAAAAACAATAAAATATTTAAAACTTATCTAGAAATTATATTTCTTGCAAACTAAATAAAAAAAATTTAATTTATTCAGCAGTATTGTATTTGGTGATACCAAAAGGGTTCTATCTATTATGAGCTACTAAAAACTGGCCAGACCATCACAGGTACCCTGTACCGAATGCAACTTATTCGTTTAAAGGAAGCATTGGAATGCTTAATATTCAATGTCGTCACAATGCTCGTAGTGGTTGGCTGGCTCACACGCCTTATAGTCCAGACCTTGTCCCGACCGTGTACTATTTGTTTCGACCGATGCAGAAGGCTAGCTGTTCAATTTAGAGCAGGATATCCGAAAATGGCTTGATTAGTTATTGTCCTTAAAAGATGAGTAGTTAAGTTGACATGAAAACAAGGAAAAAAGATCATAGTTATTGTGCAAATGTAGCAAAATAACAGCTAAAAATTTTAAAAAATTCCGCATTTTCAAGCTATACAGCCAATAATTTATCCTGGATTTCAAGAAGTTCAATTATTCGGCATTACGCCCACCTTACCATGTCCCTTATGCTACTGGATTACATAATGCATCAAAAATTATCCAATAATGCCGAACCTCTTTAAGGAGATAGCTTCACACAAACTGCAATTAAACGGAAATGGTAAATGAAATCCATTTGCAATAAAACTAGAAAATTCCCGTTCCTGGCCCTGTATGAATATACAACGAATCCAATTTGCGATAAATTCACTAAGAATCTATCTAATGAATCTCACACCTTAACGAATGTGCTTTTCTTGTTACACAGAATTAATTTTTTTTGATGTGTAGCAGGATTTTATGTAAACAACGAATTTTATTTATAAGATATGTACTTATACTATGGCTATTCGAAAACTTCTTAGCCTAGAACAGAAAGCGCGATATAGACAGAAACAAGTTAAGTGTTTTAGAAACTTCCATCTGTGCTATGAATAATTGTTAAATTTTTTTCGATCTGACGACTCCTTCATATAGAAACAGGTGTTAAAAAAAGACGCATCTGCGATTTTTTTACATTGGAAAAATTAGAAATTCGTGGTGTCAATTAATATTTAAATAAAAACATTTATCAGGACAAAAAAAATATAATGATATGGTGAATGTGTTCGATGAAAGTGCTCCTTCATAAGCAACAGTAAACAGCCAATGTACATGATATGGTATTAAATGATCAACGAATAAAAGTGCGTGAAATAGCTAATATCAAGACAATTTAATTTTGCATGAAGAATTACACATAAAAAATTTTTCTGCAAGATGGATGACGCATTTGTTAAAAGTCTACCAAACACGCATAAGAATGAACATTTCTCAAGCTTTCTTGGATCGTTTTTAAAAACACAAAATGGATTTTAAGCGTCGTTTCATAACTGTTGATGAGACATTGATCTATCACTATACTCCAGAGACAAAAGAACAATCAAAGCACTGGACTGAAGCTAGAAGGCAAAAACAATTCAATCGGCTGGTAAGGTTATGGCAACGGTTTTTTGGGACTTCAAAGGAAAAAATGAAAAGCTCGGGAAAAACGTTATGGGTTACAATACAAAAAATAATTTTTCATTAAGACAAAGCACCAGAGCACAAGAGTGTTAGCAATGGCTAAAATTAACGAATTTAACTACGAGTTGCTTGACCACCAGCCTTATTTTCCTGATTTAGCTCTCAGTGATTTTTACTTGTTCCCAAGTCTAAAAAAATTCCTAGCTGGCCATCGTTTTACCTCCAATGAAGATGCAATTATAGTTGTAAACCGCTATTTTGAAGGCCTTGAGGAAAACTATTTTAATCAAGGGATAGAATTGCTAGATAAGCGTTGGACTAAATGTATTGAAGTTTCAGGAGATTATATTGAAAAACAACAATGTTTTTGAAAAACTAAATATTCTCTTTCTGTGCTAGGCTAAGTAGTTTCCGAACCACCCTCTATACAATTTCACACAACTGTACAAAATCCTTGCTTTGATTATTTTTCCTGAATTATTAAAAGTGCATTTCATCGTTTTCTACCGTTTCCAATTTTACTGCTTCTTTGATAAAACACAAACTTAAATCTAAAAAGCAATGATTTCTGGGAATTAACTTAAGTAGTTGAGAGATTTTCAAACCAAAATTGGTTTGAAAGCGAATTAAAAGCATTTAAAAATAAATTCCTCATTTTTATTTCATATACATAATCACCCCTATGGTGAATAAAAATTCTACATGAAATTTGTTCCTTTTTCATATTTTTTCTATTTAAATTCAATGTTAAAAAATGTTAAAAGGGAACAAATTTCATGTGCAATTTTTATTCACGATAGGGGTGAATATTTAGTCTTACTGTTCGTAATATAAAGTCTTTTAAAATAGTAAAGCCCACAAATGATTAATGCTAACAAATTTCTGCATAAAAAATCTCTACTATTATTTAAAATAGCATTATTGGGTTAAGCAGTATTTTTGTAATATTGAAACTACCTTAGGGTTTAAAATGCATTCAGGTAGATTTTAACTTTGTCAGCAGAGTAAGCAAATTAGACTACTGTAACTTCGTTTAAGGAATTCTTAAACATTTCCTTTTTGCTATAGCATTACTTAAATTGTACCACACCAACAAAGATACTTATATGCTATACATTTGTACTATTTGCAGGTAGGTATGTAGTAAAGGTGGAATGAATATTTTTTTTTAGAATATATACACTTGATGTTTGTATGAGAAATTTGTTCAACGTCATTGTCTGACCATAGAATAATTTCTTTTTATACCCTTCATCCATAAGTGGTGAATGAGGGTATATATAAGTTTATCATTCCGTGTGTAACACTGATAAATAGTCATCTGAGACCCAACAAAGTTTTTTTTTTTTTTTTTTTTAACTTCCCTTTATTATTACACCTGTCAACAAGATGACAATAAGTAATTTAATTTACAGAGGTGGGATGATAATTATCTTAAATCAGTACCTAAGATAACTTAAATCGAATTATTGAATGATAAGTAATATATAAATTTTTTAGTATCGCTCAGCTAGATCTGAAGGTGTAAACCGTTTAAGTCTTCTAGGTGCCAGGATTTCGTTTGCCGGCAACTGTCTGAGTTCCATGTTGGAATGTTGTGTTAAACGAGTTGTATGTTTAATGCTGCTGATACGGATAATTTCTTTTATTGTTTTGACGTTTAGATCTCGATGTATGTCCTCATCTCTAATATACCATTCTGCGTTGACAATAGTTCGCAATATTTTAGATTGAACTCGTTGAATAATTTTTAAGTTTGTTGTGCTAGCTGTACCCCATATTTCTACCCCGTACTTCCAAATTGGCGCTATAATTGTGTTGTATATAAGTAGTTTGCTTTGAGTTGTTAGTTTAGATTCTCTCCCTAACAGCCAAAATAATTGTCTAAACCTGTTGTTTATTTCTTTTTTCTTTTGAGTGATGTGATCTTTCCAGTTAAGTTTTGAGTCAATTATAATGCCAAGATACTTCGCCTTTGTATCCATAAGAATTGGTAGAGTATTTATTTGGATAGGTTGAAAGTTTGTTATCTTTCTATTAGTGTAGATTACTTGAATTGTTTTATCACTGTTTACTTGAATTCCCCAACTACGGAACCAATTCATTGTATTATTGAGCAGTTGTTGTAAGTTTTGCATAGCCCATTTGATGTTTGCGTGTGATGATAGTAGAACAGTGTCGTCAGCAAATGTTGCTATCATATTGTTATTTGTTGTAGGAGTTGGAATATCTGATGTAAACAGGAGGTAAAGCATTGGTCCGAGGACACTACCTTGAGGTACTCCAGCTTTTATAGAAAGTATTTTTGAATACTCGTCTTTATATTTAACATAGAATCTTCGGTTTTGTAGGTAGTTTTGTAGTATTAAGAAGAATTCTTTTGGCAATTGATTTTTTAGTTTATGAAGAAGACCTTTGTGCCATACGCTATCAAACGCCTTTGCAACGTCGAGGTATGTTGCAACGCAAAAGTTTTTTTTGTCAATATCAGACGATATTTTATTTGTTACTCTATGAATTTGTTGTATAGTAGAGAACTTTCGCCTAAATCCAAATTGGTGTTTGGGGATGAGTTGTCTTTCTAGAAGAATTGGTTCAATACGTTCATAGAAGAGTTTTTCGAAGATCTTTGACAGCAGTGGCAGAAGGCTAATTGGCCTGTAAGATGTTGTTTTTGAGGCATCTTTGTTTGGTTTAGGAATAGCGATTATCTCAGCGACTTTCCATACTTTTGGGAAATATTTAATATCTATAACTGAATTAAATAAATTTCTTAAATAGACTAGGGCCTTATTCGGCAATTCTTTTAGTAGTTTTCCGGTGATCTGATCATAACCAGGAGATTTATTATCTTTTGTTGTTTTTATAATTTTTTTAATTTCATTAATTGAAATTCTTCTGATATGAGAGTTGGAAGAGCTGTTTGGAAAACTTTGAAGAGTTATATCCTTTTCGTCCATTGGATTTGTAAAGGTTTTAGAAAAATGATCTGCAAGAACATTAGCTTTTTCTTCATTTGTGCGGGCCCATGTGAGATCAGGTTTTTGGATCGGCGGCTGATGTAAAATTCCATTATTTATTTTTTTGGTTGCTTTCCAGAGCGAGTAATTTGTTGTAGCTGATGAGTCAAGGTTAGTAAGATATCTTTGTAGTTTATCTTCTTTGTCCTTCTTTAGCAAGTTTTTGAGATCTTTTGTGAGCCTATTAAGGTGGGTTTTGTCCTGAATTGACCTTGTAGTTTGCCATCTTTTTCTTAATCTTCGTTTGGCTTTTATTTTCTCTTGGATGTGAGGTGGGATACTGAATTTATCTACTGTGTGTGTTCTGGATGGAGTAGAATCACTAACCGCGTTTATAAGCGTATCATTGAAAAAAGTTATAGAATTATCCAATTCTTCTTCGGTTTTTAGCGATATATTTGTCTCGAGTTTTGTCTCTAAGATTTCTCTGAAACAATCCCAGTCGGTTTTCTTGTTGTATATAAATTTATTTTGATTGGATAGAAGTACATCGGTTTGGTATATAAGTACCACTGGAGAGTGGTCAGAAGATAATTCAAAGCATGATTTTATATTTAGATAATCATGTCTTATATTCTTGGTAATAAAAAAGTCTAAGAGATCTGGTTTTTTGTGAATGTTTGTAGGCCAGTAAGTAGGCTCTCCAGTACTTATAAATTTGCATTTGAATTCATTTATTGCCTCTAGCAAATTTTTTCCTTTCGATAGTGTTAATCGAGATCCCCAAACTGTATTTTTGGAGTTAAAATCACCACCCACTATAAACCGATTCCCAAGAGATTTAAGGAGTTCAAGATATTCAATTTTTGTGTTATTATGTTTCGGCGGGCAGTAGACTGCAGATAATACAAATGGACCGTGTATATCTTCTATTAAAATGGAAGTAGCTTGAATATAATCTTTTCTAAAATTTTGTAATTCAGTACATTTAATGGATTTTCGTATTATTATTGCTGTACCCCCATGCGCTGTGTTGTCAGGATGATTTGTATAAAAGATTGAGTAGTTTGGTATGGCTATAAAGCTTTTTTGCGTGAAGTGGGTTTCAGAGACAAGTAGCACGTCTACTGAAGAGCGATTTAAAAATAATTTTAGTTCGAGTGTGTGTTGGATAAGCCCGTTCGCGTTCCATTGTACTATATTAAGTTTACTTAGTCTGTCCATCGAGCTTAGTTAGAAGTACTGTGATAATGTTCATCATGTTAGATACTTGAGAAATCAGTTGCTTCATCATATCTTTAAGGTCTTGCATATCATTACTTTTTTGCGGTGTAGTGGAACTGAGTAAATATACCCAACAAAGTAAATATATATTCTTGGTCCTTACGAAATTTTAAGTCGATTGTGCATGCCCGTCTGTCTGTCCGCATATATGCTTATGAGCTTAGAAATTTTAAATAAGAAATTATACAGTATTTTTTCCAACGACATTTTGACCCACTTTTTGGAAGTAGAATTTAACGAAATTTTGACCAGACATAAAATCAATGATAGAGATTCTAAATATGCAATAAAAAAATAATAGCGTATGAGCACACACGCTATTGCTATATTAAGGGGACGAAATAATGTTAAACGGTTACTATTTGACACAAATAATCCTTATTGGTAATTAAAATATTGTACTAAATTTTATGGTGGTCGGCCCATAATTGGTCAAACATAGCTCCCATAGATCTTTATATAACTATATCGTATAATTATCGCTACTACCTCAAAACTTTGCACAGGTCATTTACATATGTACGGAATCATTCCACAAAATTTTATGAATTTCGGTCTATTTTCAACCGTATCATCCATATAAAGCCCTTTTCCGAAAACTACTTTAATACTCTTAAATCTCTTATAAATAAACGTACCAATCAAAAATTTTACACGGATCATTTACATACATGCCTAAATTAAACTGCTTTGAGAATATCGGTTCATATTTGACTATATCCCCCATATAAGGTCCACTCCCGAAATCCACGTGAATACTAATATTTATTTTAAATATACCGTTATTACGTCGACGTGAGATATCCTTATATGCATAGAATTCATTGTTCTAATATTTAAGAAAAGACATTTCCGAAAAACAAATAAACCCACAAAAATGTCTAATAAATATCGATATCGAACCAACTTTTATATAAATCTGTAATTTTAATTCAGAAATCACACTTATATCGGTTATAGGGCAATTATGCAACTGGATTTTGTAGCTGTCAGTCAATAATTGGCAATAGTTCCCGAATTAAGTCCACCTCCGATTATACCAACGAACCATATAACTCTTGAAAATAACGTTATTGAGATAAAATTCAACCAAAATAAGCCTCAAATACTTAGAAACCGCATTAGGTGATACTGAATTTAGAAGCTAGCAGTCCATAACTGGTCCACTTCTATTATGCCACCCATAAATCTCTTGTAAATAATATTATTGAGATCAAATCCAACTAAAATGTGCCCTACTTTATAATCTTACCATTTTTTAATGTTTGTTTCTTAACTTGTTGTGAATATGGAAAAATGTTCTGTTAATTTTATAAACTATCCTAAGAATTGATAATTACATCAATTATAAATGGTTAAAATTAGACAAAATTGCTAAACATTTAAAATAAATTTTGTTGATTGTAAAATTGTCTTTCAAACAAGATATCAAATACTAACAAAATTTGCACTAAGACTGAATAGAAAACACAGAATAAGAATATTCTAGTAGTTTTTGTATTTCTTAATGCGTTTAGGAGGAGGGTATTAAAGATTCGGCACAGCCGAATATAGCACTCTATCTTGTTTTTTATTAGTTTGGCTTTACTGCTTACCAGGTTTAGGTTTACGTACGAGCGTAGGTGAAAAATGAATCATCTTGTAAATTTAAACAGAAAAAAATCCTGTATAGTTTTAATTTTTACTCTTGGTGTTTTTCTTGCCCATGGTTTTACAAACCCATTATATGTAAGTATATACATATCTATGTATGTACTATTTTTAGCTGTATAAAAGAATATGTACATATGTACAATATACATATACATATATACATATGTTTAACAATTATGTATATTTTTATATATGAGAAAAAACAAAAATTTGTGAAACATTCCAACTATCCATAATTTACTCGCATATAAGGTTACAGCTTTTAATTGTGAATATAATTTAATGAATCTAACTATACGTGTTTTAATTCGGCATTGCGTTATCCCCAGCAAATTTGATTGAAAAAGATAATGATAAAGAGCATATTATATAACTTGTACACCATACATGTAACGGGTGAGAAATTTACACCATTTTACACTTTAAATAAACTAGATGTCGGAACCTTTGATATTATCTGACATTTACTTTTTTTAAAATCACGTAACTAACGACTTTTACCACATAGAAAACAACTAAAGTTCCGCTGATATTTATGAAACTTACTTGTACTGTATTTTATTTGGAAACCAAATGTTTTTAAAGATTTATGGTTGTTAAGGTGATTTTTTAATGTGAGCTATAGACAACTATACTAAGTGTAAAATCAGCACAAATCCAATATGCCCTTCCCACTATGGGTATAAAAAACATAGACGTCTTATAGCACACGATCTAGGCAACCAATTGATAAGCCCGAAATGCGAAATTAGTTGCTGAACAATATTATTTCTCAATAAAGAGATATATTCGGTAGCAGTTGGTCCTGTAGTGCCGAGTTGCCTACATCAGCATATGCACAAAGTTTGGTTAAGTTCCATGGGTAGCCATTCACAATAGGTACATTTGGTTGATTCCATTGTGTTACCCGTTAGGTAAATAACGGGTCGACCAATCAACACTTGTTGCATCCATATTGAACCATTCCGATACATTGGCGAAATTATGAATAAGTTTTAGGTTAGTCCTAGATAGATCCTCCAAGCACGGCAGAAAATGGACACCAAATATACGTTCCCTCGTAATTAATAGAGCCGGACATTGGCTGAGTAAATGATATACTGTATCCCCCTCCTCCTCCTCATTACTACAGCTCCCACAGTGGGCATTGCACCGTAGGTCTATTCTCTTGGCATATGTTCCAAACCTACAGTGACTACTGAAACAATAAACTTGATTTGGTCACAACGAAAGCTAATGTGTGAATTCGTCATGTCTATATCATGTACGGGTCAGGTTGTCTTCTCAATAGCATAAGTGATAAATTCGGTAACCATGGTAGAAGACTAGGTCTACCCTACAATGATTTTTACAAATGTTGAGGAAATAACGAAGAGGAGGAAACAATCTCTCATTTTCTCTGTGTCATTTAATAATCTATCTGAGGTATCAGATTTTATTAGAAATATCAATTGGCTATCTTGACCGTGACTTGACACTCAAATCCTTTTATTTATAGTGGAACTATTTGGCCGTTGAGCGACTCAAGTGTTTACCCTATTTTTTTCTCCCTTGTCTATATTTACTATCAATCTCATTCCCATTTCTCCTAACTTATATTTTTTCCAGGCATCACAAAATGACCAATTAATGGACCTAAGTGAGCTGTAATAATTATGGCCGCCTGCTGACTTGACCTAACCTAGTATAAGTGGTTTCATTGGCAAACATTGTCTGAGCAAGTTTAAACGGAGCTTTATTTTAAAACTTGTTAGAGAAATTCCATTGAGAGCGTTAAGCGTCAGTCATCATTGCACCCATTCTGGCTGATCGGCCATGCAGTTGCTTGTATTGTACTGTGTCCTAGGAACCCATATAAGTCTTATTATAGAATGTCTCGCTATCTCAGCCAAAGACAGCCGGCATTCTGTGGTTAACCTAGATGTCGATTAGACACATATATTCCTGGATATTTAATCTAGTTTACAAAACGCTTTATGGCAGAGATTGAAAGGGTG
Organism: Bellardia pandia; assembly: GCA_916048285.2. NCBI lineage: Eukaryota > Metazoa > Arthropoda > Insecta > Diptera > Calliphoridae > Bellardia > Bellardia pandia. The sequence goes on from OU696529.1 coordinate 102,569,766, forward strand.
TAGTAAGTCTTAAAGCTTATTTTTAATTATTTATGTTTTAAATACATCAGAGTTCTGAATAAATCATTATCAACAATTTTTGATTTTCTTCATATTATTTTTTATGAGTCTGTGTAACCTCAGGTAAATTCTATGTAATATTTTTTGGTTTTTACGTTCACATGTACACTGTGTTGCATTACTATAATCACACATGGGGTTTTCTATTTGCTATAAATTTTTAAATTGTTTTTTTTTTGAAGACTTATATGTATAGGTGCGTTGTATTGTTGAAAAATAAATTGCTTATCATTACTTTTTCTAAAAAATACACTAATTTCTTATCTATTAATTTTATGTGATCAGAAGAATTTAGTTTGATGCTTGCAAACATCAAACCAACTATACAGTCTTTATAGAAATCTCGCCTAACCATCAAAGAACAGCCTTAGAAATATATTTCTCAAAAAAATCGCGGTTAATTTTGCAGTTCTCGCCAATAGCTGTTGAAACCATCTGAAGCATCAAGAATGCATTTTTTCTCTTGGGATAAAATCACCTTTAACAAATATATGTAGAAATATTGCAATAAGGATTAATAAGGATTATCGGCTTGCCTGTATCTAGTTAGTTTGTAAATTAATTTTAGCGAATTCGAGTCTAGCAATTCAGTGATAGCATTGCCATATACAACAGCTTTTTTCGAGTTATAGTCTGGCATTATTTTAGCAGCTTACTTATCTGCTGCCAGCCCTACTTACACATATGTGTAGTTAAATTTTACGTATTTTGAAGAGAAGTTTGTCTATGGTTGGCTAGTTTTTAGTCTCTTAATAATATAAGTAATCTCTCCTGTTTCTAAGGATATATAGACTGCAGGTTCATACAAAAATTGAGAAAAATAATTTCTATGATTTTTAGCGACTAAATAAAACACACCGAAAATTTCATTCAAATCCATCAACTTTGAAATTTCTTGGGACGGAAAGGAAATCTTAAGTATATTTTTATATAAACTGGAATGTGGCCTTTTTCAAAAGCACTAATCACGTGGCATGAAACAAAATATTAATGCAGAAATTAATAAAGTGGTCTTCGAATTTTTGGAATAATTTCAGCGTATTTATTGATATGAAACACTAGTTAATTTTATTCTTAATTTTATAGAGGTAAATGAAAACATAATAATTTTTTTTAATACAATATGTTTATTTTTTCGTTTCACAGATTAAACAGAGTAAAGCTTCATGTATTTATAATTAATGCAACGCAGTGTATATGTATATATGTATGTATGTATGTATATTGTTTCCACTGACACGTAGCTGCTGCATATTTGTATATTATTTGGTTTATGTTATTTTGTTAACAAACACTTTGCAAAATAGTGCTTTCTCTTTTGAACGTTCCAGATGCTCAAACCCTTAAAATTTGTTTGCACACCTTATCAAAAAAATATTTCAATTATATTTCACGCGGCGGTGAGTATAAACAAAAAAACGTGTTCTTATGCTATTTGAAGCGATTTGATGTGATGTATAAAACATTTAATGAATTGTATTTTAATAAAGCGGAATGTTTATAATTTGATAAAAAAAAATAACAAATGCACTTATCCCTCGATTTATACAATACTTTTTTTTGCACAATTTCACTTTTACGCGATTTTCTTGGTTTTCGTTTACAACGAGGGATGTGGAAATTACCTCAATTTACACGATTTTTTATTTTTATTATTTTAGCATAATTATTTTTTTTTTTAGAAAATATGTAGTTGTTTCGTAAAGATAAGATGTATGTACGTGTAAGAATTATAAAGCTTATTTCAAATTAACGAATATTTTCAAATGTGTATTTTCGTATGGTAACACTATTTGTCCCAGACGCAACGCGGTATTTAAACAAAAAGGGATTGCCATTTGAGGTGCTTCTAGTAATTGACAATGCTCCTGGACATCAACAAGACTTGCAACATGAGAATGTGCAAGTTATATTTCTACCAAAAATTACAACTTCTTTGTTGCAGCATTGTATATCATGCAATCCTTCAGGTATATTTTAGATCAAATCGAAAATGATAAATCTTTAACAGTAATGAATGCATGGAAAAAATCTACAATATTAGATTGTGTAAAGCATGTTACATTGGTTTATACTGTACTCAAGTAATCAACGCTCAAAGGCTGTTGGAAAAATTTGTGGCCAGATGTAGGAGAAAGTATTATTCTACCTTGTCAATCCTTGGAGCATGAAATGTCTGAGATAGTTCAGTTGGTCCATACAGTGGGAGGAGAAGGTTTTGATGACTTTTGTCCAGATGATGTTGAAGAATTGATGATAAATAAAGAATAAGATATTGAAGATTTAGTAAATATGGTGGTCGAAACCAGCAACAACGTTTCCGATGAAGGAGTTATGGAATCAGTAGCTCTGACAACAAAAAATATTCGTGAAAGGCTTGAATTAGGCCGAAAATTGAGAAATCATTTTTTAAAAAATTACGCAAATTTTTAAAGAGCCCTTGCATTACCGAGATACATTTCACAGGGCTTAGCCCAATATCTGGAGGTATATAAGAACTGAAACAATAATTCAACACAAGTTTTAATTACAAATTATACTTCCAAATCTCTACGAACTGGTGTTATCTCTAATTTATCAAATATCGAATCAGACTTGCATGAAATATTATCTAGAGACCAAAGTGATATATCGCCTACCAAAAATATACGATTAGTAGTGGAAGACAATGATGAAGTATTATTTGAAAGTGATGACTGATACATATACATACCTTATGTAATTATGTATATCTAATATATTTCTAATTGTTTTTTAGTGTGCATACTGACATGTAATATTTTATATGAGGTCCATTTATTTTGTTTTATTAATGCAATGTAAATATGGATGTACAATGTATTGATTTTAATTATTTTTTATATACATAATTTAATTTACCTTAAAATAAATGAATTGTTTAGAAAATTTGTTCGTATTTGGGTCTTTTCTCGATTTACACGATTTCTCAAACAAAAATTCTCTATTTCGAACGCGTCTATCGTGTAAATCGAGGAACAGGTGTAAAAATTGTTATATCAAGTAAATTGTTTCTAGTCGATATAGTTTTAATAAATTTCAATGAATGTACACATAGAAAATCCTCACGTATTTCTCTCATAATTCAAGTTTAAAACTAATTTAACAAATTAATATTAACAAATCTCCCAATTAATTTAATTAATCTAAATTTAATTAAAGTTACGATTTTTATTGTATTTCATTTTTCAGTGCGACATCAAAATCGACCACCTCCACCACCTTACCACGACAGCAGGTTATACACACCAGAATGACCCGAGATCACTCGGCCAAGGTCTGTCAACTCAGCAATTACTGCTGCTACAACAACAACAACAACTCCCACCAAGACTTGCAACATGAGAATGTGCAAGTTATATTTCTACCAAAAATTACGACTTCTTTGTTGCAGCATTGTATATCATGCAATCATTAAGGTATATTTTAGATCAAATCGAAAAGTGATCTGTGTTCATAAAGAACTTAATTCCCGACAACTGTTCAAATATGCAATATTATACAACCAAAATATTATTTAACCCTTTCGGTCCTAAAAATATTTACTAAAAAGTTTACAAACTAAAGTAAAAGAATCCCAGCAAAAACTTGGTAATGACTTGCAATTACTAAACAACATACTTTTCAATGACTATATGATACCATCTGCATTACTTATAAGTAGTTTAGTAATACCTTGCATATAATCTTATATAAAAGTACTTGTATATGAGCTACTTTGCGAAATTCGGAATTAATTCAGAATAAAATTCATTTGACGTTAGAATAATTAAATTTATTAATTCAAATCTAATGCAAATTAAACTAAACAATTTTTTCTTCATTATTTCTTCTTTAATTTAATGAATTGTTATAGTCCTTATATGTAAGTAGTATCTTCGGCAACATAGTAGTAATAACTTATTTAAGTCACTATTTGTAAGCGAACGTGGTAATGACTTATTTAACTCCCTATTTGTAAGCGAGCGTAGTAAGTACTTGCCTCCAATGACATCACCGTGTTAAAATAATGAGTTAAAATGCCAATGTATAAGTAGTGAAGTATCATTATCAGTGTTGCCAAAACATTATTGGGAAAAAATGCTAGATTTTTCTCAAAAAAATGCTAAAAAGTGCTAAAAATTTAAAAAAAATGCTAAAAAAAAGTGCTAACAAAAATAAATAAAAAAAATTGGCTTTATAGTAAACTATGAGATCTGTATTTCTTTAAAATTAATTTTCATACTTAAATATGAATAAAGAAATTGAAAATACATCTTTTCTTAAAAAAATCAAAAATAAAATGTTCTATTCATTTTTAAAAACAAAAATCGAAAGTAAATTCTTAAAAAACAAAAAGTCTTTACATTACTATTTAAAAATTAACTTTTTAAATTCATATTTTATCACATAAGTTTTAAGACTACGAAAATAATTTTATGAATTTAAAAATTCCAGTCATTATCATCATTATTATTATTATCATAACTTTCACTAGATCCAATTAATTTCGGAAAATTCGTTGGGACATCATATTGGCAACAACACTTTCCGCTTCCTTTTAATCCGTATCTAAAATGTTATTAAATTATATCATAAAATTAAGAAATTAAAATTTAACAATAATTGCTAATAATTACCTAATTGCTAAAACAGAATGTAATGTAATCGGTTTCTTATATTTGTCTTTACGATGTTCATTTGACTGAACACACGTTCAACGTCCGCATTAGACCACGGAAGACTGAGAAGTTTTAAAACAAAATTGGCAATTTCCTCGAATCTGTTACCTCCGGCATCTCTATATGCTTTTACCTCTGCCCAGAAAGATACTGTGTTGTTTTTATTAATCCATTTTATATATTGAATGCTGGAATATTGGTCAATTATTTTTCCAATTTGTTCTTCGCTAATACAAAATAATTTTAAAATTGGTAAAATTTCGCCTTTTTGGGAACTTAAAACGTTTTGGACCGAAAAAAATCTGTATTTTGTAAAACTTTTATATTGTCTGGTAATTTTAAATAAAGAAGGGGTTAGTTTATGTATTTTTTAATGCATATTTATATACATAGTTTAATTTAAAACACAAATTAACTTGATTGTTAAAGATATTTTTGCGGGAAAATAATTAAAAAATTATTAAAATACCAAAAATTTAACAAAATGCTAAAAATGCTAGAAAAATATTTAAAAATGCTAAAAAAAGTGCTAGGTGCTAGATTACTTTTTTTTGGTGCTAAATGAGTTTAAAAAGTGCTAGATCTAGCACTAAAAGTGCTAAATTGGCAACACTGATCATTATATTAGATTTTTAACTTATTACTTTTCAATGAAAGTTTTTGCTGGGAAGTATTCAGTTTTTATATAAAGCTATGTGTATTGTAAAACTTAAACTAAATGTAACTTAATGCAACTTATAATTTTAAATTAAAACATTATTGCACATAATTAATTTATATAATTAAAACTATGCTGCTATTTCTTTATATAATGAATATTGCTAAGAAAATATAACTATTTTTGAATTTATGCTTACATTAAAGCTATTTTTTTCTATTAAATTTTAACCATTTTACTATGTACAGATATTTAACAGCATTAATAACGATAAAGATTTTATAAATCAATTAAAGATAAAATCAAATAATCTAAACTAAATTATTTAAGGGTTACATATAAATTTTAAATGTCTTAAACTTATGTAAAATATAACAATTACTTAATATTTGCGAGTGTAATTTAAAATATGTTTACATATGTTATTTTATGATTTGCTAAACTTCTAAACATCTAAATCACACTCGAATTAAAAACCTAAAAGTTTTTTTTTACAATGACTGGGTCCTACAATCAAAACATCATGAAATTGAACATCAAATTTTTATTAGTTGTGAATAAAATGTAAAATAAACTGTTTATTAATTAGTGAATAAAATTTAGGAACGAAAACTTATTTATATTTGTGCTTTAAAATTATAAAACAAATCGATTTTTAAAAGAATAATGTAAATAATGTCTGTATTTACATATTTATATGCTAACTGCCGTATTTATAAAAAATAAAGTAGATTTGAAGTATGCTTTTAGAGAAAATTTTCATACAAAATTTTCTTAATGTTCATTTGAAGTCTACGACAGTAAGTAAATTAAGATACAAATATTTATGTAATGAATTCTCAAGGACGTTATGTTAATTTAAATAAAATAAAATATATTATTTTATCAACATTAAACAGAATATAACATTCGACAAAAAAAAAACTGAATATATTTTCATTATTCACGTTCAAATATTAATAATATAGAATCCAAAAAACAACCAAAAAATATTTTTATTAGGTAAATATGTTACTAACACGAATATAAATCCCTCCAGGAGTGTAATAGGGGTAATCTGGTGCACAAATATGATACCAGGATATACACAGACGGTTCTAAGATGAGCTGCGGTGTTGGTTCTGGGGTCTTCTGTGACGAACCTGGGTCTTCCGAATGAGTGTAGTGTTTCCAAGCGGAAATGTTTGCAATCATGACAGCTTGTAATACATTACACGATCATAACATTAGCGGCAATATAAGTATTTTTGTCGACAGTCAGGCGGCACTCCTCTCACTTAATGCCTACACAATTTCATCTTCACTAGTTAGGCAATGTAGGAATTCTCTGTCAAGGCTAGGTCGTCTATCTGCCATTACGTTGGTCTGGGTGACTGCGCATAGGAACCACTACGGCAATGAACGGGCAGACGAACTAGCCAGAACGGCATCTGCTTTAGATATATGCAATGTGGTCTCAGTAGCGATTCCATTGGGAACCATCAAAGGTATCATATTCAGACATTTTCTTACAAAGGCTGAGTATAGATGGCGTAATTTAGCCACATGTAGGATAGCCAAGTTGATGTGGCCATCTTTTAACGAGAAACGTACTATGAAACTGATAACCCGGAATAGGAAGGATATATCAAGATTGCTGGCAGTATTAACGGGACACTGGACGTTAGGCAAGCACGCAAATTGCCTGGGACTCCCTTTTAACGACCATTGTCGTAGTTGTAAGGATAGGGAAAAAGAGGAAACAATTTTCCACCTTCACTGCGAATGCCCAGCCCTGTATGTCAAGAGACATAAATTCATGGGAAACTATATATTGAACAACCTTGGTGAGGTAGCTAGGTCAAAACTCAATGACCTACTGAGATATCTTACAGGGTCTAGCAAGACACGACTTTTTTTGTACACATATTAGTTACAGTATGTTGTACAAGACATTAAATCTGACGAGTGGTGTGGTCTTTTAAAACGGGGTCCCTTCGTCTCTACTTAAGTGTTCACACGTAGTGAACTACCACGTAAACCAACCAAACAACCGACACGAATATAATTATGTTGTTATAAAGTTTATATGTTAACATATTACGAAATTATGTTATTAACTAATTATTGGATGGTATGTTTAATTTTTATGTGAAGTAAAATATTTCATATATTCAATATTTAAATAACTCACATCACACGAAGACTTACAGGCCTGTTGTCTCTTGGAATCTTGAAGTTTTTTTTATTTATTTTTTTATGTAATTTTAATATTCACTTAATGATGTTGTTGTGTAAATGTAAATATTAAAAAATGCATTTGATTCTGTAGCACAATTTAACATAAGGCGTAAAAGTATTAAAAACATAAATACTCGTAAAAAAAAAAATAAAAAAATGATTGTTAAAAAAAATTATTCAAAATAATTTAACATACAAATTAAAAACATAATTAAATATAAATTTTTAGTGAAATATCATGTATGCATATCAGTATTTAGAATTGAAGTTTTCCGACTCTCTATTAATTTAAATCTTGATATTATTCAGGCTGTTATTAGTAGTAATTTGAAAACCTAAATGCAGTTGCGTTTTAATAACAACTTTGAAATTTAGACTTAAGATTTTTGGAATTGTATAGCAGTTATTTTCTTCTATATGGAATATTGAATTTAATCGAATAAAGTTTCAATTGTGTCCACGACTTAAAAGATATTCAGATCCTGGCAAAGAAATAGCTAAAAGAGTCTTCGAAGAATAAAACAAATTATTTGAATAAAATTTGAATAAAAAATATGCAATTTTACCGATCTTATATTTATTCTTACCAATACTAAAATTCTTTGAATATATATATATATACATATATATGTAATTGCGAAATGATTCTACTTTTCCAATAATAATTTGCAATAAAATTTTTCTAATTCTCCTTATAATTATTTAAATATTTTGTCTTCTTTTTTTAATTTTCTAATAAAATTATTAAAAATTACTCACACAGCAAATGAAAATTAAAAATTAAATTCTCAAGGCTAATATGAGAATATATAAAACAAATTCGGAAAAGTTGAAAAGGAACCAGTAGTAAATTTTGTTTATTCTAATAGTCTCACAGCGTTGATGCTAAAAAACGAGGTGTGGACCTCTGGCTTCACTATAGGAGATCCTCATTGATTTTGGTTCATTACCAACATGTTACTTCATTCCCTCTTCACTTGTTTTCTTTAATTTCTTGTTCATTTAGATATGTTATTTTGTTTTACTAATGAATGAAATATTATGATCATGCTTTTCTTTACATTATGATCTTATTTACTTATGTTTTTCTTTTTCCAAAAATTATTAATTTTAATTGTTTTTGTAAAATATAAAAAGCTGCAATATTAATTTGTTACAAAAATGGAAGCATAAACCAGAAAAAAATTGTTTTAATAATAATATTCATTTTAGGGACAGATATATAAATTCCGAGTATGTATATATGCTGTCAAGGTGTCTGACAGTCTAGTAGTCATTTGGGAGGTGAAATTGTACCTCAATTGTCACAACATCTTGTCATAAATATGTTTTAATATTTGAGTATTTTTTTGTATTTAAATACACTATGATAGTTTAAGGTATTTTGTGGGTTATGCGTATGAGTAATATTTATAAGTGTAGTTAAATAATGTATATTGATATTAAGTACACGTCGTGTATGTTGTCTGAAAATAAATAAGATAGTTTTTTGTTGTGTTTGAGGAACATTCGCTGTTAAAATACACTTGGGTACTTGGTTATTTCTGTACATTGTTTTATATAGTTCTTTAATAAAACTGGTATTAATTATAAGTTTTATGGTTGTTACGCAGCATATACGAAAGTTTAATGTTGTTTTTTATTAGAAGACTTGGTTAAGGACAAAAACAATGGTTTTTTTAGCAGGCGCTGTGGTATAAATGGTGCTTAACATCGTTTAATAGACACTAAACATATAACACACTATTTGCCTTAAAAATTGAAGTACTTTTTAATTTTAAAAATAATTAATAAAAACAATGTTAATAGTACTGGTTAATATTTTCGTTAAAAAACATGCCACTTAATGGACTCAGATTTGCCACATTTATTGTATGAATATTATGCTCCATTAAAACTTTAAATCTATTTAATAGTCATGCAATATTAAACAATTATTCAATAAACACTATTGTTAATACACACCAAATGCATAAAATAAACAAATTAAAAGTGAATTTATTTTGTTGTATTAGGTAGGTAAAGTTTTGGTTCTAGATCTGGTTCTAGTTTTGATTCTAGATCTGGTTCTGGTTTTGGTTCTAGATCTGGTTCTAATTTTGGGTCTGGTTTTAGTTCTTGTTCTTGCTCTAGTTCTGGTTATTGTTTCAATTCTAGTTCTGGTTACAGTTATAGTTCTGGTTCTGGTTCTATATCTAGTTCCAATTCTAGTTCTCGTCTTAGTTTTGGATCTGGTTTTAGTTCTGGTTAAAGTTCTACTTCCAGTTCTAGCTCTGATTCTAGTTCCAATTCTAGTTCTGGTTGTGGTTATAGTTATGATTCTAATTCTGCTTCCAGATTTGAATCTAGTGCTGGTTCAGGTTATAGTTCTGCTTCTGGTTCTAGCTCTGGTTCTTGTTCTGGTTCTGGTTCTAGATCTGGTCCTAGATCTAGTTCCAATTCTAGTTTTAGGTCTAGCTTTAGTTCTGGTAAAAGTTCTACATCTACATCTAGTTCTAGCTCTGGTTCTTGTTCTGATTCTAGTTCCAATTCTAGTTCTGGTTATAGTTCTAGTTCTGATTCTAGTTCTGGTTCCAGATCTGAATCTAGTTTAGGTTCAGGTTATAGTTCTGGTTCTGGTTCTAGTTTCAAATCATTTATAATTATATTGTTGTTAGCTAGTGATTATTAAATGTGATTATTTTTAATAATAATGCACGATTATTAGTAAATCATAAAAAATATGTCTCTTTTATAAACAGAGTTAGCGAAATAGCGATTTTTTGTGCATTCATGGTAACTTTATTGCAAACACGTAACGTCGAATAGTAACTCCCTAATATACATAAGTATAGCAGACATACATATGTACATACACACATATAGAGAAAAAATATTCATATTTTTTATTACTTTCAAAACTACCTTCAATTGATGGTCATATTCCAGATGACGGCTATAATGATTTATTTTTTATTCACACACAATAAACGGAAACCAACGGACCAACAATTTAAAAGCCATCGTGTTTAAATATACATATTTTTATTCAAAACAAAAATCTGGTGAAGTAAGATTAAAAAACGTAAATAAAATTACAGCAAACAAACCAAAAAAAAAAAAGACACATTGAAATGATGTGTTAATTTAACATTTGCATACAAATATTTATTTGGGTGTCTGTGCATATTTAAACAAAAAAATTGTTTGCTGTCAGATTCTCGTAAAATGCGGTACAAAATTGTGTACAAATTCCTCGAACAACGAGCATTTGCATGATTATTATTCAAAATGATATCGAAGAAAGCAGAACTATATAATGGAGAAATCTATGAAACCCTATTTGACCCTAACTTCGGTCAGTTGAACAATATTAAGTTATTGCAAAAGGCAATTTAAAGCGAATTCAACCGGATTTTAGGTGCACAATGCTTTAAAGGTTTTTATTAAAATTTGCATTCAAATACACTCACTCTGGATTATGGACTTAATATGTTGCATAATGTCTGTTAATTTAAGTTCGTAGGTAGGTAGAAAAGTATTTGATATTTTAAAATTTATTTAAAAAAATCTCAAATTGTTAAATTAAAACCAATAGGATTATAAACAGAAGGAAATATTTAAAAATTACCAACAATTGTTTGCAAGCTTTTAGTGAAAAATGTTGGTGAAGGATTATATTGAACAATATTGGAATTTAATAGCCTTAAAACATTAGGGTTTTGTATTAAATTCCAAGAAATATATAAGAGATAATTTAAAAGACTATTAAATATGCCTTAATTTAAATATATTTCATTTTAAAAACAAAAGTTAAATAAAGGCAAAATATAATAGTAAACCAAAAGCCTATACATACATATATATAGATGATATGTAGCAGAATTGTTCCTGTATTTAATTGTTAATATTGTTGTTAAAACTAACAAATTACTAGTGAAAAATTTTGGGAAATATTTAAACTAAACAACAAATTTTCTTTAAATATAATTTTATAAATTTATACAAAATAAAAAATACCTTTTTTTAAACGTCACTACTATTCAGTAAATCAATCTTTCTATGCTTTAGCCAATTGAAAAATACTGCACTATTGTCAAAGGAGGTTTAAGTAAACTGATACTGCAGTTCTTGACAATTGGAAAATGTATAAATGCAGTGCAGGTGATTAGAAATGTTGAGCAATAAATAATGCAATACACTAAAACAAAACAAAAAGGCGAATTTTTTGAATAGGAATAAATTTAGCTTGGTTTTTATAGATAAATAAATCAGTATCAATTTGCTATTCAAACTTATTCAATAGCTATTTTCGTAACAGATATTAAATATTATAATATATGAAAATATTCATGGTACCAGATTTTATACAAAGATACTTTATTCTTTTATGTTTCATCAATTGGTAAATAAATAAAATGCAGTCTATTGAAAACCGTAAAAGAAAACATTGAAGTTGATACACAAACAAACACACGAACGACATATCAACCGTAAAAGTGGCCAAAGTGGTAAAATTATATGCATGTTTATGGTTGCTGGCCAATCTCTTGATAGTCTCGTTTATATTTTGCCATACATACATATTTTATATATTAGGGATACCAAACGGAACTAGTTTTTCAAATCCCGGAATTCGGGGTTTAAAAATGGATGGATTTTTCGGCATTTTTGGGAGTTTTTTTTTCATATTTAAACAAATTGGTTTATTAATACTAACCAGTAAGAAATTATAGTTTTCAGAATCGGCTTAATATAGGAACTATGACATATTATAGACCGAACATCAAGAAATGACTTCTGTGCATATCAATATTCTTTGTATTTAACTTTATCTCGATTTAAACATTTATGTGATCGAGTGATTTTCGAAGGTTATCTTATAAGGGAGCTTGACTAATTATGGACCGACCGTTACAAAATTAGTTGACATGATTTCTGTATATATGAAACTTATTTGTGTTCAATTTCATTTTAATATTCAGAGTTTTATCGTTCTTAACATAATTCTGAAAAGTGGGTCTTATTAATTATGGACCGATCATCACAAAATTGCACCAAATAATTTTTGTATATATGCAACAGCCAGCCAGCCAGACGGACGTACATCGTTAAATCGCCTTAGAAACTGATTCTTAATCTATCGATATACTTTAAGGTGGGCGCTCGATTTATATTTTTGGACGTAAGAAACACCAGCAGAAATCCAATACACCTATGGTGGTGTAGGGTATAAAAACAATTTATTTAAAAAAAGCTTGAAAGCAAATATATTTTCTGTCCTCATAGCTATAATTTTAAAATTTATTAAATGTTTATAAACCATGAAAATTTAAAAACATAATAAAAATGCTGAATTGACAAAACTGATATGTCACTTTTGCTTTAATTTCTATTTTAATTTAAAAGCAATAGGATATTATAGTTCGACCTTAAAAATGCTTTTTAAAAATATTAAGGCATCTAAAGTAAAGAATCTTGATTTAAGTTTGTTACCAACATCGTTCACATTGTTTGTGGGTAAAATTGTTAGCAACTTGCTGTATGCTGATTGATAATTATATATCTTATTTAATATTTGATTCCATTATAGGCATATTTAAATGTTGTGGGGTGCTTTTACATATTTCAATTACATTCATTATTTCATTCGTTTCGCAATCAAAGTTTTTAATTAATTTCTAATAAATTTATCTAAATAAGCAAAGGGTTAAGCAAACATTAAATTGTGTGCTCATAAGCGAACCCCAGGGCCTAACTGGAACTTTTTATAATTTGTATGGCTTTAAATTAAAAATCTTCAATTTCATTATCAATTTCGAACTCGTTTCCAATATCAAAAGCATTGTCTTCATTTCCATCAACCTCTTTCTGAATTTCGTTTTCTATATCATTGGCAATTGCCTCTGCTAATTTAGTGCCCATTGTAACACTATTAACACTTGTTAACTGACAACACAACAATAAAAAAAAAAACTAATTACTGAAACGTTCAAGCACATTGATTCTGCTTTTTATCGGTTTAATCTCTATCTCTTTTGTTTTAATTTTATTTGCTGCATTTTCTACATAATAGGGCCTGGCTGGGCTCTGGTGTTACAAACATGTTGAGAGTAATTAACACGCCTAGAGATAAAAAATTTCAAGTTTTTTTTTAATTTTTTTTGTACAAAACAACTTTATTGAGGAATTCATAAAAAGTTAAGGGGCTCCGCCTAAGTTATCTAAGTAAAAAACTATAAAAATGTTCAAATGTGCCTGGCCAGGCCCTGGTGTTCGCTTAAGGGTTAAAGCTTTTTTTGAAATTTTAATTCCAAAAACCGTAGACACATCAAATATTGCGTTAAATTTTGGCAATCCAAAATTAATTTTAATTCTTTCACCTGTATTTCGCCGACACACTTTTGTAATATTTAATTTTTCTTAATGCCTTTGTAAACAAATTTAAGCCCCGGGATTTTTAAAATCAAATCCCGAAAATCCCGAAAATCCCGGCATTTCGGAATTGGCATTCCTAGTATGTATGACATTCTTTTTTTTTTTTTTGTATTTAAAATAACAATTTATATGTTTTTGAAAATATCATGCACACTGCAGTGAATTGAATTGACTACATAGTGTGTACATTATTAAGTGCTCTGGTATTTTTATGTTTAATTTAACAATTGATTTTTAAAACTTTATTTTTATGACAACATCAGGCAGCAGCCACAAAAAGAACAATAAATTGAATTACTGATTTTATCTTGATTTAACTGATTTTAAAACCTGTGCTATTTATATACATATATTTTGTTGAATAATTTTATTATCTTCTACTATAAAATTACAAACAACAATTATTTCATTTCTTTTAATATAGTCTGGAAAATAAACCATATTATAAAATGTGGGTGTTTTTATTTTTATTTTATTTTTTTTATCAAAAATCAATAAATAAAGTCAAAATTGTAAAACATTCGAGAAAATAATACCCAGCCATGCGTACAATTATAAATTTACATCTGTTTTTATAAAGTGTAAAATGAATTAATTGTTCACTGTATAAGTATTTTTCACAAAAATTTAATTCCACAGAAAGCTTTTGTAATTAAAATATTTAAATATATTTTACAGATTATTTACAAAAAAAAAAAAAAAATAATTGTGTCATATTACCGCAGCTTTTGTTTAACATAAAGCTTACTTTAAATTCAGTATTAGTTTCTAGATAAATAATTTCTTCATTAAATACTAACAGTATTTATTTATTAAGTTGTAAGTAATCTGTAACCACATTAAATTGATTATTTTGTTAATTAATAACAAATATACATATACAGTGCCGGCAAAAATAATAGCAATATTGCACAAGAACATTTAATCTGGCCCGCTAGTAAGTGGCGAAATATTTTATGGACGGACGAGAGTAAAAACAATAATTTTAATTGGTTGCAAAGGTTCTCGTTCATATGTTAGACGTCCCTCCAATGCAGAACACAATCCATTATTTACATCGAAGATGGTAAAGAATGGAGGTTCTAACGTATATTGAAAAGCATCACCATGCTTTTCATTATACGGAGTTGATCCAATATATTGCATAAAATGAACAATGGATCAACATGTTTACGTTGATATACTAAACAAGGTTATGCTTTCCTATGACGTGGACGAAATGCCATTGATTTGGGTCTTCCAACAAGACAACAATAACCTGACTTGAATAGAGAATCTTTGGGCTGACGTAAAGAAAAGAGTATCTCAAATAAAACCGACTAACAATGAGCATCTTTGGGCTGTAGTCGTAGGCGAAAATACCTAAATAAAGATATGAACATTTAATTACATTCATGTCAAAACGCTGCTCCGCCTTTATTGCCAACAAAGGCCAGACAACAAAATATAAACAAGTTATTTGTTTCAACAGCTTCATTTTATTTGTTTTCTATTCTATTTATTTGAATCAAATTCTAAATATTTGAAATAATACGTTGAATAAATGATTGACATATTTCAATTATGTGTCACGGGAATAACTAGGAACCTAAATCGTATAAATATTCATATGCCTTCAGTGCTATTTTTTTAACGCAGGTATATGTATATATATTGTGTATATTATGCAGGCTTAAATTTGATAGAGGTTTTTAAACTAAAATATGAAAGAAATGTTCGTATTAAACATTGTTCACACAAAATAGCTATAGTCATATAAATCTTCTTATATTTTAATAACAATTGAAAATTCTAAATTCTATTAAACTATAGGGTGGGCCAACTTGGACTGACTGATTTGAAATGCTTATAACTTTTGCATTTTTAATTTAATACTCAATTGAACATCTCCAGAACATCGCTACGACGCGACGTATTCTAAAAGTTGATCTGAAGATGTTTCCATATAAAATTCAATTGGCCCAAGAATTATTGCCGAGGGATGCACCACAACGGCTACAATATGCCAATAGAGTTCAAATCATTCAGTCAAACTTGGCCCACCCTGTACAAGTTGATACCCAATAATTTAATGTATAATTCAAACTTAAATGAAAGTTAAGAGAAGAAATTCAATTTAAATTTTATTTTCTCTGCTTTGATCAAACTCTCCAAATTCCGACAATAGAACAAACATCTTTAGAAATGGTTTTTAGAATAAGGCCGCGTTTTCACTATGTCATTTTTGTTGTCAAATTGTCCAAATTGTTGGCAATTGTATGAAAACGGGTTGGCATATGGCTTCAGCTATGTTTGCAATCATAGATGGCATATGTATATATGCCATATGACAACCCGTTTTCAGACAATTGCCAACAATTTGGACAATTTGACAACAAAAATGACATATTGAAAACCATTCATAATTAAAGGCTTTATTGTACTTAGAAATATTCAACATTTCTTTAAGCCACTATATTGTAACATATACATATGTACATAATTCTGTTCTACGTAAACATATTGTAGTTAAATAATTGCAGACGCAAATATATGTATGTGTTTGTGGAATAACTGTAACTGTTAATTTTAATTCATGCAACATTTGTCATGTGTAGTATAATTACACTACGCTACAGCCACAGATTACTCAAAATGTAAAGTTATCATAACTTTGATTTTATTTTGTGACTTGTCGTACGATTCAAAGACAGTATTTTCCTACTCAATTTAAAATTCACAAAAATGTTTTATATGAAATTTTTAGCCTATTTAAACTTTTTTATTAAAGAAATTTTATATACAAAAATAAAGCAAAAATTTAGCATCTTTAAAAGAACTGTATTTGTAAATATTATTCTCCTCTAAACACTGGTTATCACTGCTAATAATTAGGTCCAAACATATGATTAATAGGAAATTCAAGAATAAATATATTTTATAGGCCGAATTATATTTATAAATGTTTCTTACAAGAGGAGTGATATATTAACATACCACAACTATCGAGCCTGCTCAATAATTTTAGCTGGTTTAGTAATCTTCATACTGGTTCATAAGGTTCATATTTGACAGTTATATTAGGTTAAGCTATCTATCGAGACGTCAAATTCAATGTTTACCGGTTGGAAAATCAGCACTGAACACTATTCATCACGTCATGACTGTAACAGATAGGCTTGGGGCTCAAAAAGTATTTATTGACTTAAACAATGTGCTGCATTACCAAAATTACACTTGATGTTTGTTATTTGTTGCAAAGTTACAAACAGTTTTTTAAAACGTGTAAAATATTTTTTATCCAAAATATGGCAGGTTATTTTTTTAATTTAGGAGAGATATTATGCGTTAATATTCTGTTAGTGTATCACAAATTTAATAAAATTTTTTGATAAATGAAGAAGAACACTCAATTATTTATAAAATTCCGCGGGTTCGTACGCTTGTAATTTTGAAAAAGGCCAATTTTCATTTTATATCAAAAGTGGTTTCAGTTTTCTAGAAATTGCAAAAAAAAAAAACCGGTCACAAGTTACAAAAGAAAATTTTGTAAATATTGCGGATTATGGTAAATATACAAGTGGCGTCCCGAAAAAAGCTTTCTGAACGAGATACCCGCTGACTTATAAACTATGCCATCAACACAACGAAGAGTCTTGATCAGATTAATAATGAATGTTAGGAAAATGTGTCCAAATCAACCATAAGTAGACAGCTAACAAAGTCTTAGACTATTATTTGACAAAAGCTGTTGTCTATGCCAAAGGCATTACTCCACCACAAAACTTTTAGACTTGAATTCGCTAAAAGAAACTTAAAAACTAAATCTAGATTTATACGATTGAAATTTTCTTCAAAATTGCTCTTCAAAATGCTTCAAACTCGTGTAAAAAGCAAAATTTCTTCAAAATGTATTTATTTAATAACTATTAACAACTATTAACCCTGCTGTTAGGTTAGAAAAAACTTACGAATCTTAGGTTAAGGGACCATTTGGTCCATAATGCAATTTTCATGCAAAATAATGATTTTATCTAATTCATTGTAACTATTTTGGTTCAATAATTTCTAAAGTAAGTATTTGTCATATCCAAAACATCCTCTAAATATTTGACATGAATTTACATTCACTTGGTAATGAAAAAATAATTTTAGAATTTCCCATTTTTGCAATGAATTTACATTCACTTGTTGTTTTTTAATGTAAAAAATTGTTTTGGGATACCCCGTTTTTGATGTTTGTCATGAAGAAGCACAGATACGTGCAGTACTTGTTTCAGTTTGAAAGTTTCTTTGAATAGTCCGGAAGTGTTTTTGTTACGAAATGGCGCAGTCGAACGTAGAAGAGATACGTGAAATTCTAAATGAAGAAAGTGAATCTGATATTTCCGATTCGGAGACGGATTTAATTTCGGGCTGTTCATCTGAAACAAAAAGTGAACAGGAAACCATCTCAGTTGAAACTAGCTCCGTTGGTGGTCTTTTTGTTGCTAAAAACAACATGGAATGGAGAGCGACTCCATTACCTCAGTCGATCAACTCGGTTTGCAGTGTCTAGATGCGATGACATGCTATCTGCTTTTTTGTTGTTTTTCCGTCTCCAATAGAAATAATTGTCATTGAAAATACTAATAAGCACGGCAGGATCAAGTTTGGTGCCAAATGGACAGATATTGATGAAGACGCACTGAGCACATATATAGCTATGCTCATTCTTGCTGGAGTTTATCGGTATGTACATTCATGTTTTACTTATTGCTGTAATATATCAAATTTTTCAATGACAGCGGAAAAAATGAGGATGTCCACGGTTTATTTGATGAAAAATTTCGTCGCCCTATTTTCCGATCGATTATGTCTGAAGATACATTTCATAGAATTACAAGTGCTTTCCGTTTCGATGATGTTTTGAGTCGACGCCAAAGTCGTAGTAGCGATAAATTTGCTCCTATTCGTGTACTGTGGGACTATTGGCAACCACTCCTTCCAATGTTATACAATTGTATTGTAACCGTTGTATTTGCAAACATACTTGACATATCCGCTTTGAATGCGTACATACTATTTGCTGAAATCGATGTTTCATGGGTTCCAGCTGATCGGAATCGAAAGTGCAACTAGCACTTCCTGTAGCTAAGGCTCATACGACGAAACGGAATAGATTACCTCAACAAGGTTTGTCAGCACAATTATTGACAGAAATTCGTACAACATGCACAGTTTCAGAGGCTTCCTCAAATAATCCAACTTCTTATTCACGGACTCGAAAGCGTGGAATTTTGAGTTGCTGCAAGTCGAAGTCTGATATAAAATGTTCCATTTGCAGCAACTTTATTAGCAAAACTAACCGAAAAACATTGTGTTTATCTTGCAATGAAAAATATATTCAAACCAACTAATAAATTATTATTTTTTTAAAAAAAATCGATAAAAATGTACTATGGACCAAATGGTCCTCTAACCTAAGATTCGTCATTTTGTATTTTTCTCAGTCCTGAATAAAGTTAGAAAATTTACTTTTCGCACATAACATTGTTTTATTAAAAGACCCCATTAGCAGAAAAATTTAGTCAGTATATATCACCGTTCCAAAGTTACAAGGGAATACTAAAAAAAATTGGACCAAATGGCCCTAACCTAACAGCAGGGTTAAATGAATAAATTTTAAAGAATTTTTGCTGTTTACACGAGTTAAAAGCATTTTGAAGAGCAATTTTGAAGAAAATGTCAATCGTGTAAATCTAGCTTAACTGAAAACAGGTAGTCTTTTTTAATGATTGCACTATTTAAACATGGATTTGTTTGAGATGATTGTTGTAGATCAGAAAAAATTCAATCTTGGTTGTCCAGTTGGATTCAATAGTTATTGGAGAGACATACGTAAGAAACCAAGATTTTTCTTCAAAGAGATATTTCAAAGGCGGTTCTTTGATGGATAGGGGTGTTTAATTTGGTGTTTTTAAGCACAAAAATGAATTCTTCTGGTTAATTAAAACTACCAGATGAGAAATTAGTGACATTTTAAAAAATAGTAATGAAAAATAATTAAATTTTCAACAAAGCAACGTTCCTATACATGTTAGTCATCAATCAAAGGAATGGTTGCCTTCAAGAAATGTTAAAGTACTTGAATGGCTTAGATGTTCTCAAGATCTGTTCATTGAGAACATTTGTGGAAGATTGACCTGCCGAATTTATGCTAAAAACCGAAAATATGAAGGCATATATCACCTAAAATAAGCTGTTATAGATGCTTGGATATATACATATGTCGGAAGATGTAAATATACATTTGGTGCATAGTATGAGTGAATAAATTTTTGTGTTGATTGTTGTGGATAAATCATATGTTTTGTCTAAACTATGACGATGTGATATGGTGGCTTCAGATTGAGCAGATTATTGCCATTATTTTTACTGAATAAAACCTGTATCTTGATTTGCATATGCATTACTAAGGCTATGAAAATCTGGCTTAAATACCATAAGACCTCGATTTTACACATTATTTTCTTAAATGGGTCCTTTTAAATGAATCAGAAACCACAGCCCATGGCGTATGTGTGATTATAAAAGCGCAATTCATTTCGGCTAAAAAGCATGTGACTTAGTGCAGCAAATACAAGTAAACAGTTTTGATATTGTATAGAATTTTTGACGCAGTCATATCGGATTGGTCAAACTAACTTTGAGGCATAAAGCTTCTGCTCCAATACGGACAAATCAAAACTGATATTTAATAAGACTTCAGCAGGTATTTGTAAAGCAAATATCTATAAGAAAAATGTCTTCCAACATCAGTAACAAAAACGAATCCTTGTTTGAGTTGGTAATTGTTTACTATTAAGGGAACCAGCTAAATGCTTTGTCTCATACAGGAGCATCATTTAATGGACAAGGTGTGAATTAGTAAACTTGCTTTCTGAATAATCTAGTCTTAGATACAATCAATTATTGAAATTAATTTTCTCTTATAAATATACTTTTTTTGGATCGCAAAAAGCGAAATATTGTTATATGTATTTAATTATACGATATGTTTGGAAAATACAATCCATACGTTATCTTCGTGTGCTGTTGATATTTAGCTATAAAATATTTTATTGTGGCTTGTTTTTATGTGAAGATTGCTTCAATTTATTAAAATTTAATAGTTTTAAAATCCATCTAAAACACTAATATAACAAGCTCAATTAAACACTATCATTCTTCAACATAAAAACATATTAAGTACACTTCACAAATTAATGATACATGATTGTATCTTACAGCATAATTGTTTTGATTAAATACGTTGTAAACGCCCTATTAGTTCTATTATATTTCTATTAAACATAACAATTTATTGGTATATGAGGCGTATACTTTATATTCAATAATATAATATTAAGCAGACGTTTGTATGATTTGTAACCTAAAACTAATTATACATTCATATAATATATGAAACATTTTTTATATTATTAATTTAACAGAAATTCTCATAATTAATTTCACTGCCTATTTTTTTATAGAGTTTCGATTAATGCACGCTGCCAAAGAACTGTACTAACCAATAAGTGCAACTAATTAATGCGTGCAGCAGAATGGCTACAAAAAAAAAAACAAAAACAAACAAACAAACCGACAAGTGTGGTTTTGTGTAATGTCAGTATTTAACCCTAATTAAATATTTAATATTTATTAAAAAACAGCTGCCATTTATTAGCATTATCTAATTAAAACAAATGACACTAAAGTCTATTAAATATTACAATAGTTAGTAAAGGTCAGATACTAATTAATGTAAATTTAACATTCTACATTATAACAATAATATGTATGTATACGGAAAAGAAAAAAATAAATTACCAAAGAAAGTATTACAATAAAAATTTAATTGCTTTTACAGACTTTGAAATCATTGCTAATAGTAATTAGTTATAATTTGTCTATAAACAATGTTTGCATAAATATATCTAGAATTATTGTTGAATTGTAATAGTAATATATGGAGATTAATAAAAGAATCCAATAAAGAACCAATTTTTGTCATAATATAATTGCTTTACCAGACTAAAAAATTGGAATCTAGAACTATGTTTGAATTAAAATCTACTTAGTGCAATTGCTTCATATAATGTGTTGCATAATAAAAAAATTAATATGATTTTGTAAAAACTTAAATTTATTCTACATTTATGCTTAAAGTAATAGCACAGCATATAAGTATAAGATGACATAAATTTATCCCTAAATATAATGTCATGCTATGACATATATCTATCTTGACGTTAAATGAAATGAAACAATGTCTTGATTAGTACAGTTACCAACATTGAATATTATCAATAATTAAAATACTTATCACTCAATTTCTTATTGTGATATTTAACAAAAACCGAAATAAAAAACCTCAAGTACGTCGTCTGTTCAGATTTTTAACTAAAATCGGGAGAGAAATTAAATTTTTTGCTAAAACTAATTTTAATCCGCCATAATATGTATTTTTTTTTTAAATAAAATTACACAAATTTTGAATAAAATTAAATACGCAAAAGCATTCGAAAGAAGAAAAAGCTAAAAAGTAAAACCTAATTAATTTGGTAAGTTTTGGAATTTTCGAAATAATTATTTAATTCATGTGATGATCATTTCTAGAGTTTTATTATTTTATTAAAATAGGTGGATTGGTCCACGCCACGTTTCTATGTCTAAGTACAAAGTCTATTTGCATATTAATATAGAGATCAGCATTTCAAGTCTCTACGTGTAGCCGATTGATGCTTCTGGATTACATATCAAAAATAAAGTTAATGATGCCATAAATTATATTTAATTAAAAGCTAAAGGAAATTAGTGCACTTGATTTTATTTGGAAACATAAAAAAGTTACCATAACCTAAAATCTATGCAAACACCTACTTATTTAAACCATACAATTAACAACACAAATCCTTAAACATAGATCATGCGGATTGCTGTAGTTAGGCTCAAATGTTTTCCACTACTGTCTTGAAGAAAATTAACCAATTCCAGTGGGAAACGAAAGCCGTATATTTGCAAAAAGAGGAACCACAGTACATGTGACGTCACCAATTCACCAATAAGCTAAATCAATAAGTATAGACTGTAACAGGTGGAGGCCAGTGATCGCCAGGGAAAAGTAGCTACAAAAAAAAAACTATTCCCAATGTTGTTCCGTTATGAAAAAAAACGATCACAAAACAATTTGTTGAACTAAGGTCGGTGGGACCCTTCTAATCGACTAGCTTCAGTGGGGGGGGGGGGGGAGGTTCTTGACCCAATTCATACAAATTCCCTGCCACCTTATTTTATTACAGAGTCCCGAACACAAACACAAAATTAAAAAAAAAACGATCCTGTAAACTAAAAATATTTAATTTCCCCAAAAAAACTATAACACTATTTATTATCTATGACGGTAAATGCAATCTACGCTAACTATTATTTATATGAACACTATCCGACGGAATGATGGTACTCCGTTGGGGCTCGACACCCACCTCAACCTTTGTTCTGCATTGCCCTAAATCTTCTGAAGAACCCGAAACGAAAATCTTTTCTTTACTTTAAGGAAAAGTCAACACTAAAGTTTTATTCACTCATTCTTATTTATTCACAACTTTCATATAATAATTACTATAATATTATAGGAGTTTTCTTTTGACATTTGCTTGTAGTTATACAAAATTTTACATAGTTATTAATAAAAGTTTACTAATGATTTTATAATACTAAAATCTATAATCTATAAAGCTAACATGCAAGATGAAAATGTTAGTATTTTCAAAAAAAAAATTTTTTTTTTTTTTTAAATTTCAGAAATAAATTTTTTTTTTTTTTTTTTATATTGTAAAAACTAATTTTCTGGTACTTAGAATATACTTTTTATTATATGTTATTTGAATTTCTTTAATTAATTAAAATAACTATACTTGACAAAAACTATATTTACTTTTCTCAAGCTCGTAAAGTATCTGTTTCTAAAATTTCATGATAATAAAACAAACTTCCCCTTCCATTGGTACTACTCACTGGAAGTTTGCCTGTCTTTCCATCTAATGGAAATCACTCTCTTATAATAATTAAATTTTTATCTGGTTTAATTCTTCCTATTCTTTAAATTCTTTTCTTTGATTGATTTTTTTTTCTCTTGTAACAACCAAAAAAAAATTTTACACTGAGCACTTCTTTTATGTACAATTAAAAATTTGGTAAATCAAAACTTTACGTTATATATAACAGGGGCAAAAAAAAAATACAAATGCGGAGCGAGAATACTATAGTTTTGTTGGTTTTTTAACATTTGAATTAAAATTGAAGAATTTATTTTTTTGTAATTAAGAAATAATAAATATACCAACCAGGTAACATTTATAAATTGCTGTTAACATGTTAGTTGTATTATATTTTCTTAATATTTAGTGGAATTGTAAAATAGCTTAAAAAAAAACTATAGTATTTTCGCTTTTCAATAAAAACAACAACAATTTTAAAATAATTTACTTACGTGCAGTCCGCTGAAAGATCTTCCATGGTGCTGCAGAAGAGGTAAAAGTGGGGAGCAACGATGCAGAGATTGCTTAAAATCGTAGTTGTTGTTATTTGCTTAGTTTTTTTCTGTTCGCAGTTTTATTCATTTACTGTTGTTTTTTTCTTGTCTTTTTGCTATTTTGTTATATTTATAAGTTATTTTGATTTACAATTTAATTTTGCTTTGTGTATTTTCCACAAAATTTTTGCTTTTTTGAATTTTAAACTTAAAATTTTTTTGGGTTTTTTTTTTCTCTAAAATTTTTTGTATTTTCCAACTTTATTCAAATCGAGGATTTGATTGTGGAATTAAACAAACTTAAATTGAAACTATACGTTTGTTTCTCTTTTCACGTTATTCGTTGTGCTCGATGTATAATTTTTTTAAGGCTTCCAATTTGACTAAATTTTCTTGCTTCTAACACTAACCACAATTAAAATTTATTATTACAAATATTGGTAAATTACCTTATCAATGTTTAAAATTTTGTTGCTTTTTTTTTTTAATTTAATTTTGTTTTTTTTTTCTCTTTTTTTATGATTTTCTTATATTATTCTAGTTTTTTCTTATTCTGCACCAACAGTTAACTTATGTATAAGTTGTGCTGTCTTCTGATTCACTTGTACTAAGCAGAATTTTATAGAATGTTCTTATGTTCCAATTTCGTTGAATTCCGTGCCGTTCCCAGGTCAAAATATTAATTTTTATTCTCCTCTTGTTTAATTTAATCCCTTTCCAGGTCTTATTCTTCTATGAGATCAATTAATAAAATAATAAAAAAAAAACTATCAGCAGTATTTCTTGAATTTAAAGTAATAGGCACCAGATACAATTTAATTTGACCCTTGGTGGTATAGTGTAATCTGGGCATATACTAATATACCAGCACATTTATTTGTCATTAGATCTCCCGGAATTATCTGCCAAAAAAAATGGTGTTCACTACAACCTTACTTAGCCCAATACAAAAATCCGATGTCCAATTTATGTTTTCCCCGGGCTGGCTATCCAGGAATGGCGTCGTTAACGCGAATTTTTTTCCAAGACAAAGTGTTGATTGCAGTGAAATTTTCTTGAAGAAGAAATAAGAAATGTGTATGTAAGCAGCCAAGAAAATTAGCATTAGCACCAATTTGTGTTCTTTTCAATTTAATTACCTTATAGCAAATTTAATTGTTGCGATTATGTTGTCGATGCCAAGTCAGTCAGAACGGAAAAGGAAGATAAAATTTTTTCTATATTACTACCTCGATGTTCTGAAAATTTTGCCTTGTAATAAAATGTCATTTTGTGATTGGCATTGACATTCCCCGTAGATACTTGCAACTAAACTTGGCTCCATTGTTCGATACAAATTCGACGAGTTAAATTAAAACAATTTAACGTTATATTTAAGAATTTTTTTTTTTTTTTCAAATTTCGTTGTAGGTAAGAGATATTATCCAATATTGAGAAAAAAAAACTTTCTAAGTTATAGCTTAATTTATAAATTTAGTGGGGTAAGACATACTGTGGGCTATAACTTATTTTAGAACATCTTTATATATGCATATACATATAACAACAAGTTTGCCTTTCAAGTGATGTGTAGGTTTCATTACAAGACAAGATAAGTAAACAAATTATAACAAAAATGTGTATGTAGGCTTTAATTATAAACAGTTTATTTAATGTAATGAGAGGTAAGATTCTCTTAGCAATCGTTTACGTTAGTGACTTTAACCCATTTAGTATGTAATGGACGTTTATGTTTATGTAGTAGGCAAGATGGCGATATCTCAATTCATTAAAATGCCACCTAGATTTGCTGTTTTGCAAAGATGTGGTGTATTTAATTTATGTAACAATATAAAATACGTAACTTATTTTTGCACACGATAATCAAAAACTTGTATATCTTATATTTATATTTTTTTAATTTTAGGCAACACTTTATTATTTCTGTGCACATTGCTTTTTATACCCTACACCACCATAGTGGGGAGGGTATATTGGATTTGTGCATATGTTTGTAACGCCCAGAAATATTGGTCCAACACCAACCTTAAAGTATACCAATCGACTAAGGATGCCCGTCTGTCTGGCTGGCTGTCCATGTAAAGCTTGTGCGCAGAGTACAGGTCGCAATTTTGAAGATATACATATACTTATAGATATATGCTAACGAGTGATAGGAACTGAACAAAAAAATATGCAATTGGTTGTTAAAGAAATAAATTTTTCATTTTTTTTGCATAATATTATTGAAAAATGTCCTTTCTGTTACTTTTGCTATGAAAAGAAGACAATTTATGTTTACGGCTTTAAAAGGTAACAATACAATAACTAAGCATATCGGCGTACAAAGACATATAAACCAATTGCAATATTTCATAAAAGACAATAAAAACATAATAAAACTGGAAAATTATATATTTTATTTCTGTACCAAAATTTAATCTTCGAGTCAGAACTTTGCAATATATAAATGTTTTTGTTAAATATTTATAGATATAAATTAGCTTTTTAATATAGTTATTATTTAAATTTATTTTTAAAAAAAAACAGTCTTTCTGCTTCACCATCACAATTCAACTATTTAAAAAATCTTATTTATATACAAAAATTCAATCAGTTTCTAAAAAAAAAAGAATTTTTCGGAAAAACTAAAAATAACAAACTTTTAAACGAACTCTATTGTTATAAAACAGTATAATATTGAGCAAAAAAAAAATCATAAGATAAACAACTCTTGTATTGACCGTAAATAGTTGTTTTTTATAAATAAATAAATTCGATTTTATTTACATCTCATTTCTCTGAAACAGACAACAATCATATCCAATTGGTAGTGTTTTTGAAGTTTTAGTGATGAAGAGGGGCAATTTATGTTGAGCTATAGAAAAGGGATAATAATTTTAGGTTGAATAGTAAGTTAGCAACATGGGTCTAGAAAATACGAAATATGAGCTTAGAAGCTTTAACTTAAAATGCTGATTGTTAATATTTATTATTGAAAACATGTGAAACTTTTTTCCAATTCCAAGATTATTATTAACACTTTATTAACCTTAACACTAATTCCTGTTGAAATCTATAAAAATGTTCCGTATAAAAATGACAAAAGGCTTTGCATACTTATCTTAAAGTAATTGTTAAATCAAAAATATGTGTTGAAATAACTCAATTATATGTAGCATACCTTTTATATGCTGCTTGTTATATATACAAACATACAGTGCCGGCAAAAATAATAGCACTTCGAACATATATTTTATATCTGATCATACTAGTAAATGTCGCAATATTTTATGGACGGACGAGAAAAACATCATTTTATTTTGCGGGAAAGGTTCTCGTTTATATGATAGACGTCCACCAAATGCAGAATACAATCCACAATTCATATCTAAGACGGTAAAGCATAGAGGTTCTTGCATTATATAATCTATATATATAAAAATGAAATGGTCCATGTATGTAATTTCATCACGTGAGAACGGCTAGAGCGATTTGGCTGATTTTTTTTTATTCTATTCAAAATTTTCAGGAGATCAAATCATTAGTAAATACCGAACGAAGCCGGGGCGGTCAGCTAGTATAATATATAATTTCATAATACGGAGTTGCGGCAATACATTGCATACTAAAATCAACAATAGATCAACATGTTTACGTTGATATACTTCATAATGTTATGCTCCCTTTGCAATGGACGAAATGGCCAAATGGGTCTTCCAACAAGACAACGATCCAAAACGTACAGGCAGAAAAGCACATCAGTGGTTCACTCAGGTCACGAAGTGATCAGCGCAATCACCTGAATTGAACCCAATAGAGAATCTTTAGGCTGACATAAAGAAAAGTGTATCTCAATTTGAGACCGATAATAATTCGTTTGTATAATCAAAAAATCAAACAATTTAAAAATAAATCACTCAAAATAACTTTATAAAATGATTTTTGTTTACACAGCCTATTTTTTTAATTTTCATCAAATTGTAAATTGAATATGTTGAATCGGAACTAAAGAAGAGCCAATATTAGGCACGAAGTAACAAAAAAGCAAATTTTATATTCAAGCTTCATTGATTTGTATTAAAAGAAATTTTGCCATTTATTTTTAAAGTTCAAAAATAGAAGTTATAAACTGACCTTTACGAAAAAAAATTTAATAATAAATAACTCATTTTGATTATTTCCGTTATTTGATTTTCTATTTCTCTCAACCAAAAACCTCAAATGCATGAACCAAATAACAAAGATTGCGCAAAGACTGTAAACAAAATTTTTTTTTTCTGCGCATGACGTCACAGGTTATTTTTTCCGTATAATCAATATGTAAAATATAACTTTTGTTAACAGTATTTTAAAAGAAAATTATTTATCTTAAATGTTTTTAATAAAAAAAAAAACATTTAATTATTTATTATTATTTTATACATATTAAAATGTATCAAAAAAGTGAATTATATTTTAGTGTTTTATATATTATATTTTTTGGTTGTTTTCGTTTGTATTATTTGTCTCATTCTCCAGGAGTTGATTTAGTTTCCTTATTTTAAAAAACATTCTTGATCGAAAGAAAAGTGTTTTAGCTTTAATATTAGCATCAATAGTACGTGACTCATTTTTATGCTTTTTTAAATACCCATTGCAAATCAAGAGATTCGTCAGTAGGCATACCTAACATAAAGTATCTTAAACTTAAAACGTTTCAGTTACCTATGTATTTTTAATTTCGTACTCCCTTTTACATATTCTGCCTTAACCCTTAAATGCGCACGGTCTTGTATCTTTAGGAAAAAAATATATTGTATGTAAATAAGCACAAAATTAAAAACTTCGTTTTTGTTTTTTAAATTTTTTGCTTTTTTTTAATTTTAATAAGAAAAAACTGGTTGTTTCTTATAAGATACACTGCGCACTCCACAGAGAAAGTGAAACGCTTGTGCACCAGCAACACGTTTCTCTTTTCAATACAAACAGTGTACATGAAACAATAACAGCAAACATTTCTAATTGGTGTGGAATGCGCAATGTATCTTATAAGATACAACCACTATATACGATTTTTTGACGAAAGTATAATTCAGACCGTATTGAAAATTTTCTGTAGTTAGAAAACAGTATTTTTATCAACATATAATTTTTTGGAGTAAATTCGTGAAAAAATAATGCAAATAAAAGTGGGTAAACCTTAGCTTCATTTCTAAAAGTACAAATTTTGAAATTTTGATTCTACGGCTCTATAATTTTCAAAACCGTTAAATTTTTTTTATAAAATTAATTCAGGATGATAGAAAAGAGTGTTGGAAGTAGTAATTATCAACAAATATTTTGTTTTTTTAATAAATGTGGAAATAGCAATAGTTTTATTGATTGTATCTTTAAAGATACACTGCGCATTTAAGGGTTAAAGTGTTCAATTCTATGATTTAGTTTTAATTTTTTTTATCAAGGTGAAAAAATTGTGCCCATTGGTTTTTATAATTTACTAGCTATTATTTAATTTTAATGTATTTATTGCAATGATTGAGGTTTAGTTTGCCCATCAGGAGCATACACATATATACGGGATATTAACCTTGAGCTTTGTTAACAGTCATTGCAAACGCTAACCGAACAGAAAAAATTGTTTAAAATCGAATGGGTAAATCTGTTGGTAGCATTGAAATACGTAGCAAAAGTACATTTGCACCTTTATATTTTCCTGTTATAATGGTCGCTTCTACTAAATTATTTCTCAGTTTTTTTACTGCAAGTCGAGTGCCATTGCAAAGCCGTGGTGATCGATATTACGCAGTAAAATAATTGGCACTGCACTTTTAAGTTGTAGCACGTGTGGTGGAAAGCCTGGCACACCGAGTGAATTTAAGAACTCTACAGGATAATAAACGGCCTTACGGGTTACTTGATTAATTTGACGCATTTCAAAGTGATATCCATCTTTTCCATATGGAAAAATAATAGGATACTGAAGCGCGTCATATGAGCGATGCATTACAGTGGGCGAGGACATGCCCCTTCGTTCACTTATATAGTCAAGAATTTATTATTTCGTAAGAATATCCTATTGTGCAAATTTAATGACGATCGGTCCAGTAGTTAAGACTTTATTACGATTTTTAATTTTCCTAAAAAGGGGCTTGGTCCGACCTACTTTTCTCCTGGTACGTATTCCTAATTATGCCAATACCATATGCACCACATATCATTGGCGATTTAAATTTTTGGGTTATATGGGCGGTGCAACCCCCGTTGGTACAATCAAAACTCTAGATAGCCTATTATTCCTTCCAGAGTCACAGTAACATGCTGTGAAAATTTCATCAAAATCGACTCAGCCGTTTTGGAGTCCATACGTTACATACATACATACATTCAATTTAATATATATAGATTTTCTTTTGGAAATCGAAAAAAAAAATATGTAAATTTACGGTAGTTTTTTAATGTTTCTACTTTTATTTGCATTAAAATTTATATAGAAGTTAAGCAAACATAAAAATATGTTTTACTTGTGACGTCACAAGAAGAAATTTTGCTCTCAATTTTATTTTTACAGTTTTTGTAAAATATAACGGACCTGCGAAATGCGTAATATTTATTATTTGATTTATGCCTAAAATGATTTATGTATATAAATCACTCTCTCTGTGACATAAAAGAAAAAACGAGTTTTAAATGGTAAATGGTGACAATTAACCACTAAAATTTAAGTGGATCAGTTATTTTCGGTCTCTGATCAAAAAAAAAAAAAAAACCGACTAACAAGGAGCATTTCCATGCCGAAGCGCTGCGCCGCCGTTATTGCAAAATTTTGATACTTCACCTGAAATTGTAAATCTTTTCAATAAAAAGTCAATAAAAGTTACAAAAATCTTTTTTACGTTGAATAAATGATTGGCATATTTCAATTATGTGTCACGGGACTAACTCGGGAACTAAATCAAAGAAAACTGCGTATGTACAGTCGAATCTGCTTTCAGTGCTATTTTTTTAATGCAGCTGTACATACATATGTATTATATATATATAAATATAGATTTATATAAATCTATTTCCTTCTTTTTTGCTGTTGTTTAATGTTTTGCTGATTTTCATTTTTATTCTGCAATTATGAAAACATGATTATCATGCATATTTGGATAAATAAAGACTCTCTAAAGACCAAAAACAAAAAAACAAAAAAAAAAAAGTAAAAACAAAGATGAGAAAGTTAATAAAATTGTATGTACATATTACCCACAAAAAATGGTAGGAAAAACATAAATAAGCACAAAATAATAGCAAACACCCAATCATATCATAAATTTCAACACAGTATTTAATTGTCTTGGTAATGGCAGTTAGATATAATAAATGGCAATACACAATAATCTTTGGATTATTCAAGGAAGTATGTGTGCGTAAGTAGAATTTTATGAATTTTTCCATGTTTATATACCTATACTAATGTAATGAAAATACAATATAATAATATGAAAATACAAAATAGTCTGCAGAGTATTCAGGAAAGGTATGACATTAAATAAAATAGAATAATATTGAATACTAGAAAGACCTTGAAAATAACTACGATTGAAGCAAAACTAAACCTTGATTAAACTTTGAAACTGACGGACGAATAGGAAGACGAGGAATAATAAACTACTTTTTGAATTGTTTGATATGTCAGGAGACATAAATTGTCTAGTGTCCCAGCTAGCTATCAATACATTTGGTTACGTGGCACACTGTGTCCACTGCGGCAATAAATCAATTTGGACCTTCTGTCCGATTTTGATGATTTTTGCACAGATGGTTAAAAACTATCTGAAGGTCATGTGTGGAAAATTTCATGCAAATACCTCCATTGGTTTTCTGTCCCGAGCAGCGCAAAGTTGAAGTATGTGAACAAGTCTCAAATGTGATAGTTTTCTATGTTATATTCAAAAGCTTGTTACTTATAAACTATACACCGAATGTACCTTATAAGTATTTTTTCACTTAAAATAGACATTAAGCATTATGTAAATTAAAAAAAAAAAAATTAAAAAATTAAAAAAAAAATTTTCTTTGACAATATATTTTGAGCCAAAAAAATAAACATTTATGATTTTCTTTTAGACTTTTAGTTGTGTGCGAAGCAGTGCGACACATGGAGTCATATACCAAATTAAAGCTGAGAGTCTCAGCTAACAGACTAAAAAAAAAAAACCTGCCCCAATTTGCCCGCCGCCGAAAAAACAATGAAAAACCAAAAAAATTACAGTAAAAAATATGGTGGCATGTCATAACGTCCAATGTCATAATGTCCATGGACGTTATGTCGCACTAAAAGGTGTCATAACGTCCATGGACTTTATGACTATTTCAAAATGACATAAAGTCCATGGACGATACGCCACAATTTTTTTGGATATTATGTCACTTTAAAATATGTCATATCGTCCAGACTTTTGAAAATAAAAAAATAAATAAATATACTCATATAGTTTTTTCAGGCTGAATTTCAGTTTATGGGGGACACCCCTAGAGAAAAAATCTAAATATGCCATCCCCTTCAGAATGTTCCCAGGAGTACGAAAATCATAATGAAAAAGGGGGCTCACGCCCCTATGGGCGTGGCAGTCGAAAAACGACCCGGCCCACCTACGTAGACAATATGGGTATCAAATGAAAGCTAATGTCTTCACGATTCCAAAAATAGCCATAGTTGCCAGATCGGGCGGTTTTTGCAGCCGATACGGCCATTTTTGTTAAATAGGGGCGGGGGTGAAAAACGACCCATGCCACCTACTTAGGCAATATTGGTATCAAATGAAAGGAAATGTCTTCACGATTCCAAAAATACCCGTAGTTGCCAGATCGTCCAGAATTTGAGGAAGATATGTTAATTTTTATAAAATGGGGGAAGGACTTTTTTTGTTTATTTCTTTTTAGCTCGGCCAGAGGCCGAGCACTCGAGATCCCCGCCGTCTAGAATTAAGACATACTGGAGTTAAAAACCCCTAAGCCCGGCCGTAGGCCGGTCACGCAGAAAAACTTGGAATTTTTCCGAAATCCACTCACAAATTCATAATTATATTTCAAACTTTCCATATTATTTTTCTTTTTACATCTACTTGTGCACTTTATAAAAACCACTTACATACTAAAATAATATGCCATTGCATCGGTAAAACTTTAAATTTCTAACGGTAGTCAAAAATTCACTTATATTTTACTTGAAACATTTGATTTTTAATTATTGTGGACTTTATGACACACCATAACGTGTCATAATGTCCATGGGCATTATGGCATAACTAAAAGTGTCGCTACATCCATGGACTTTATGACACTCCATATGTGGACGTTATGTCACACCAATATGTGTCATAAAGTCTATGGACGTTTTGACACCTATTGGTGTGTCATAACGTCCATGGACATTATGACATTGGACGTTATGACATGCCACCAAAAATATGCGTTATTTTACGCGTGCAAAAACAAATGCGCATTCTTTCTTTCTTTGCTACTCGTACACGTAGCCGGTGCCAATTTGGGATCGAGAAATACGAAAATTTCATTGCATGTGTACTATATAGAAAAAACCTAAATTTGAGTCCCGATTACAAAAACAAATGTACACAAAAGTGTTTATTAAAGCAATATCAGTACATTGTTTACGTAGACTAAACAACAAAAAATCTAAATGTGAACTTACTCCACATTAAATGAAGAGCTTTACATATATTACACTGCTTTACAAATTTTTAATTTGGAAAAATACCAAGAACGCCACTTGCCTAGATAAGTTAATTGGGACCTCCTGAACACGAAAAACGCTGTAATTTTTTTTCTAAGTACCGTTTTTTAGATAACGGTACTTTTGTGTTTTTCGGTGTATGGTCCCATTCAAACCCTTGTGGAGCCCAACCGAAGAGCCCGATCGAGATGAATGGCATATCGTTTGAAAGGTAATCGAATGCCTTTTTCGCCGATATGCTGCAAATTTCTATCTGATAGAAAATAGCTCAGTTATGGCACCTCAAAGTTCGAAATTTGTCTATTTTTTACGTTTTTTTTAAAAATTTTTCTTTTTTATTTCGTTTTTTTTCTACGTTACAGTTAATATCTGGAATGTTTTATTTTTTATCCAAATAGTTTATTTAATTACCAACGTTTTAAACGTAATTTGAAAAAAATCGGATGAAAAATAAAGTTTTTATTAATATTTTTATTATTATTTTGTGGAACGACAATATTTTCATCTTCATTTTTACACACTATATTCGGCGTAAATTCAAAAACTTTAAATTAAAATGACAAGTGTAAGCGTACTTCATCAAGATTTTTTAATGACAATGAAGAATGGCTAACACATTCTTATACGTTGACTGATGAAGTAGTGGATGATACATTGGATGAAGAAGAGGATTTTCTTCATATTTTCAAAACAGCATTTAATAGATGTTATATGCATTTTTGCGAAAAATAAACATTCTAGTTACAAATTTACAGAAGATATGGCATTTTTGAAATATCATTTGTATGGGAGATGGGCGTAAAAGTGGGCGGATTAAGTTCATATTTTCAGGAGCTCATTCTACAATTATAATATTAACGTTTTATGAAAATTGAGTTGATATATTTAAAATCATGGAAGTTATGCCACATTTTCTATTTAAGTTGTATGGGAGGTGGGCGTAAAAGTGGGCGTATTTAAAAAAAAAAAAATTAAAATTCTTAAAAAATTTAACATAAATGTGTGCAGAATTTCATGAAGCTCCGAAACCTCCTTGATTTAAGGCCATTAAATGCACTACACGGCCACAGTGTGCGTGGTTCTGAACCCGAATTTCTAGCGCGTGACATAAAAAAAACAAAAATATATTAATAATAATAAATTTGTAAAATTAAAAATAGATGATATGTGGCTTGGTGTTGTTTCCACCCTG
Source organism: Bellardia pandia (assembly GCA_916048285.2). Classification (NCBI taxonomy): domain Eukaryota; kingdom Metazoa; phylum Arthropoda; class Insecta; order Diptera; family Calliphoridae; genus Bellardia; species Bellardia pandia. The sequence continues at coordinate 102,605,226 of OU696529.1, forward strand.
CTGATGAATCAGGCACCTATGACAATAATAAAACTCTATGAGTAAAAAACTAGACTGAATTTAATATACTTAAAAACATGGTGTAAAATCTGTTATTCCCAAAATAAATACGGATTATAGATAAAATTTTTAATTACAAAATGTGTACATATTTATTTAACAAACAAAAAAATCATGAAGTATAGTTTAGCACAATAGTTAAATATTAATATAATTTGTAATGGACGTTTATGTCCCCATATAAAACAAAACCTCTTACGTGTACTAGGCGAGATGACGATATCTCAAGTCATTAAAATACCACCTAAAATTTGCTACTTTTCAGATTTGTGGTGTATGTAATTTACGTAACAATGTAAAATACATAACGTATATATTGGCACTCGATAATAAAAACTTGTGTATTTCTTATTTATATTTTTTAATTTTACGCAATATTTTATTATTTCTGTGCACATTGTTTCTTAAATTAGTTGTTTTCTTGATTGAATTGATCTTTACGATCATATGGTTGTGGAACATTATTTTGGTTTTTTTTGTCTTGTTCTACTTTATTGGAATTAATGCATAAGACAAATATTTTTTTTGTTGTTATATTGAAAATTAATGAGTAAAATTTACAAAAAAAAAAAAAAAAAAAAAAAAAAAACTCCTAGTAATATAAATAAATATATAATAAAACCAGGTGAAATTAGTATTTCTTTAAAGTATAACTTAAAAGACAGAAGGACCTGTAAATAGAAATTTATTTAAAAGAAAGATGTGATTAAATGTTGGCTTAAAACAAATCTATCTCAGGACAGAATAAATGTTAAACATGAATGGATTTGAGTCTTGGATAAATGATTCATTATTTATGTGGCAACATAAAATTACCTGTCAATTTGTCATCAAATTGTCAAGTTGTTCTAAATTTTGTCAACCAAAAGTTTCTTTGACAGAAAAATACTTAAAAGCATCCTTTTCCTGAGATTCATTGACGTGAAAACATCAAACAATTTTATTAGCGGAAGATATCTGCAATTTTCAAAGTCATCCTTTGTCAGACTGACAATATTTATAAGGAAATTTTTTGCCTAAAAATTAACACCGAAAACGATTTTTTTGAAACTCAACTTTAGTTTGAGTCAACCAATTTTTTATGTATTTTAATTTTTGGATTCAAAAAGAAAAATGTAAGTAAATTACAGAATATATACAGAAAAAAAAATTTCCCACCTAACACACTTTATTTCTATTTCCTAAACAAAAATTTCCTTTCAAAAGCACTCAAAAAATTCAAGAAAATCCCCATACCCCAAGCCTGATAAGAGAATCCTCTTCCAGGGGATTCCTCTTATATACCTACGTCACCAGACCGATCTGCTGCCGATGATTGCGCACTTATTTTAGGCTTAAAGAAAAGCAAATACTTTTCAACATACAACAACCACATCAACAACAAAACAACCCCGATGAAATAACATCCAACTTTTCTCTCTACTCTATTCAACTCCAACTTTATTAAATTCAAACCAAATACTCAGTTCTAACCAATTAAATAGTACTCTTTAGTGTGTGTTCCAATCATACCTTAAGTAAAACAACGTAAAAAAATGTAAAATTAAACAAAACAGTGTTTCCCAAATCTTAAAATTACCCAAAAGTAAAACAACTAAAAATAAACAGTGATTCATAAATGACTTAGTAAATCTTGCTAACATTTGTTTGAAAATACGGAAAATATAAGTTAATTGTCATAAGATGAAAGAAAACTAAAGTTTATGAAACAAAAAAAATTGAAACGTCTGCACCCTATAAATTTTGTTATTTCCATTGCTAAAATTTAAATCGTGAAAATGAAGAACAATTTTAAAGATAAAAAGAAATGAAAGTTTTTTAAAAATGTTAAAATATAAATCTAAATTAAAAAAAGAAGAAAATTTGTTTATAGCTACTAGCACAGATATAACTTATAAGTAAAATTAAAAGCAAAATTACAAATAGTTAATTTTGGCGTTGTAATGAATAAATAACTAAATATAAAAATTTGGCTTGTTAAAAAAATGATATAAAGTTAGAGTTTAAGGACAACAAATTTAAAAAAAAAAAATTTTTTATAAACAAATACAATTAACCCAAAGACCAAACATCATGCAAGAAAATTTAAAACATCAATAAATTAATGACATTTCCCCTAAAATGTGTATAGCTCTCGTCGTGATCATGGAGAAGGCCTTCTGCAGAATCTACGATTGATTGGTGAGTAATTAATAAAATTTATCTTTTTTGTTACTTTGTTTTTATTTTCTTGCATTCACATATAACAAATAAACTAAAACAAAACTTAATAAAGATCGAACGAACATGCTGTAACATTATGTTTTCCAACTTCTATTAAATCGGTTGTAACCTATTTCTTTATTTGTCATATTAACAAAAGAGAGTCAAACATGTCGTGACCTACTTTTGGCATGCAACCTAAAGTATACATTCACACAAACCCACATGAATCGATCAGCTGTTCCAACCAAGGTTCAATAAACTTTAATAAATTTTGTTTTGCTTTATTTGCTAATTTTTTAACATAAGAAACCCAAAAAAATTCACTATGGGTCAACCCGCATAGTATTTTAGTTCCTTTAAATTAATTCTTAAAATTAAACTTATAAATAACTTGATAAACCAAGATTAAATTTTATCTATTTTTCAAAAAATGTTTACACTTGTTTTTTTAGATTTATTAATGGTAATATTATGAATTGAAATATTGGTGAAATCTTTAGTTTTTTTTATTAAGTATTTGTTTATATTAAACTTAAGTCAACTTGAATATGAATTTTGAAGTATGAATTTGTAAATTTTAATAAAATAAAGTAAAATGAATAGTATAAAATATCATAAAATAAAGAATTGTATTATGAATGAGTAAAGTTCAAAATTTGGTCTTCTAAATTAGTGGTAATGTGAGAATAGGTAGGTGAGATTTGGTTTTGGGGTTCTAGAAACCTGATATGCCACTAGAACGAAGGATGGTGAGGGTTTAGAGGCATTTGCATCCACTAACACCTGGATAGCATACAATTAGGCAATAATTTAGAATAATCGGCTATACTTTTGTGTAGAATTCCACCTATAACTAGATTAGGGGCTTTGGTTGTAAAATTTTTCAGTAGATCTAGTTATGTTATCCACCAAAACATCATCGATTGTATATTTAATTTTAGGGAGTCTATAATAAAGAGCATGTAATAAAATTGAAAGACAAGGAAATGGGACACGAACCCCGCACCCGACTGCTAGCTAGCGTTTCAATGGCTCCCATCGTCCATATTTCTAAAGCTTTTATTTACCGGAAATCATATGATTGAAAATTGTAAAGTAAAACTTGGCGTAAACGTTGGTCTTAATTCCCTTATGGTTTTCTGGGTTTAGACCAAGCATTTTTTATTTAAGGAAATTGCTACCTCTAAACATAAAAACAATAAACATAATTATTTTATGTTTAGAAACAAATCATTACATTACAAATTGTAGCCATTTGTATGTACTTATAATTTAAACGAATAAATTAAAAGAACAAATCGAAATCATGTTAACCAAACATTAATAGTACAGGGTGGGCCAAAAGAAACCAAGGGGTGTAAAAGTTTAATAACTTTTTCGTTTATTAAGTTTTTTCTTATATTTTCTTTCAGATTATATAATATACAAAAGGGACATTTTTTTACACTAAGTATGAAAAATGATGTCTCTTAAATGACCACCGTTTTCAGCTTCGCACTGATGGGCTCTTTCTAGAGCATTTTCCATAACATCTTTCAAAACTTGTGGCTGTAGCGTTCGAATTTCTGCAACAATGTTTGCCTTGAGTTCGATCGCCAGATTTGACAGCACCCGACTATTTTCTTTGGGGTTATTTGAAGGAGCGAGTGTATGTGAACAAGCCAGAGACAATCCTTGAACTCTTTACATCACTAACAGACCCAGTTTCGGCAAATTTATCCATTAATCTCTTTACAGTTGACTCTTTTGGAGCCTTATTGTGACCCCAAATTGATCGCAATTTGTGAACTGTAGCCGCAAAACTTTCACAATTTTGGTAAAACAATTTCACAATGAGAATGTGTTGTTCATTCTTGCAGCACTCCATTTTTACTAACCTCGTACCTTCTACTAGCACACATTGAACAATAATAATTGTTCAAATGTCAAACAATGACACTTCGAATGGCGCCAAATTTAAATTTATAAGTGATAGTGCCCTTGGCTCTAAAGTAGTAAAAACATTGGTGAATGTGATTGCACGCGATACTATGGAGGATCAGGAAGTTTTTTTTGACAATTTCTTTACGGGCAACGAACTTCTGAAAGACTTAGGGCAACTGAAACTAATGGCAACAGGAACTGAGAATAGAAAAAGGCAGTGTTCCCTTATGGCATGTAAAGAAATAGAAAAGAAAAAATAAAGATAATGAAATGCTGATGGTGCGATGGAAAGACAACAAAACTGTAACAATGGCTACAAATTACAGTGACGCATTACCGGTAGGAAGTGTTAAACGTTTCTCAAGAAAAGATAAACAATCTGTAACTGTCCCAATACCTCGGCTGTTTAGTGAATACAATAAAAATATGGGCGGTGTCGACTTGCTAGATAAGCAAATATCCTTATATAGGATCAGAATTCGATAAAAAAAAAATGTTGGTTTGCATTATTTACTCAGTTCTTGGATATTGCTGTCAAAAATATATGGCGGTTATATCAAACATCGCATCCTTGCGAGAAAAATTTCACTACTTGAAATTCGGCGTTAAATAGTTTTAGGCTATCTAGCAGATGCAAAATCTAACCAAAAAAGAACAGGTCCATAAAAGTCTCAGGATAGAGTTTATTTAGAAGTACGTTATGAGCGAAAAGATCACCTTATAAAACCAATAGAAACACAGATGTGCAGACTGCGGAAAAAAATACAACAAGAATATACAAGAAGTGTATGGAGCAATTCCATATGAAAACGATCAAAATTGGCAAATTTTTGGACGACCCCTCTCCGATTTTAAAATAAATAGTCTCAATCGATTGCCCAACAAAAAATAATGTACCTACATATTTTTTTTTTTTTATAGTGACTGGTTTAGTGGTGGTGTACACCACTGTCTGTGACAAAATTGAAGAATTCTTCATAAGGGACCTCATTGAAAGTTGTTTTAAAAAAAAACTACTAAAGCGATCGCAACGAGTGATAGCTCGTTGGAAAGGTATTGAATCAGGCTTTAATTGAAAAATAAAATTTTCCTAATTTTTCTTAGAAATTTACCTTTAAATTTTCCCATGAAAATTAAATTTTCCGATTTTCCACAGAAGCTCCTAAATTTTCCGGCTAATTTTTTTTTTTGGATTCCTCATACTTTTTGCTTTAAGAATCAGCAATAAAAAAATCGGCCCCGACTCCTTGTTTGGACAGGAGAAGAGCATTTAAGAGACCACCTTGTTAAAAATACATTTTAAAAATTATTTTACAGTTAAAAATACATTTATGAAGAAAAAATCTTTATTATTTTGCTGCTTATACTTAATTACAATATTTATTAAAAATTTCAATTGTCTTGGCATCATTATAAAATTAAAGTAACTTTAAATTTAGCACGTCGGCAGACGAAGAGTACCGCTTTACATTAATTGACATATTAGAAATATTTGGTATGAAGCAATGAAACTTTTGCGTTCCAGTTATAGTTTTGACATTATTATATCTGTTTTGAATTCGTCGCTCCATGGCATCGTGTTCTTTTTGAGTGCATAAAACTGTGTTAATGGCAATTTCCTTGCTTTGAATCCACGAAAACAAATGTTGTACATTTAAGATCTGGTCATTATATGGCCTTTGCAAACTTGCCTTAGTCGCCATGCGTTTTATGGTTCCCCCTAACGCATCGCATGGGCCCTTACCGTGGGACGTCGCGAAAAAGTGCCACTCGACCTTGCAGTTTTGTTCTTCTTCAATTATGCAAAGATTGTAAAAATTTTTTTTATTCTTGTACTGAGAAGCCGCGCCGTCTGAGAAAAACGTTACTTTGTCGATTGCATCGAATTTTGATCTTAAGAATTCAAACAGTTTCATTTGAAATAAATAAACGGACACATAATTATGAGCTAAACTCTCCGCGACAACAACAAGGCTTACGGTCTGTAGTTCGTTATGTTCGTTTTTGAAATAAATGCAAAAAGGATGCACCGTGCACTGGTCGTTTGCCCAGTGATAAGCCTGAATTTCATCCTGAACGAGAAAAGTGTAATTCTCGGCAAAGTCGCTTATCACAATAAATTCATTTTGGGCTAATTTCTCCTTACTTTCCTTTAGAAATTTCGATTGCATCTCGGATATGAAATGGTGCGCCTTCAGTTCATTCAACTTGAATCCGAATTCCTCGATGAATTCCGGAATCTGCTTTACCACGGTCTCAAGGGAGCATCTGCCGCTGCTAATTATCCACTGTTTGAAATGCACCTCCTGAATTAACAGCTGTTCAAACTTTTCCGCCAAATATTGCTCTAGCTCGTCAATCTTCGGACAATTGTCGAATTTGGACAGATGACAATTTTCCGTGGGGTATGCGCACAACGACTTCGACAGGAGGTCCCTATATGTTTCAATTTCACCGTGAAATACTTTCAATTTCTTGCATGAAAAGAAAATTAATTTGATGTTTTGATGAAACATGCAAACGCAGACTGAATGCGTTCCGTGCCTGTCTAATGCCAGCACGCATTCTTTTGGTGGTAGGATGGCAAACTTAGAAAATCCCACTTTTTCTGCTGGGTATTTCTCATTGAACTGATGGTATGCTTCGGATAGATTACATAATAATAATCTGCGCTGCTTGTGTACTTTTTCTCCATCTTCACGTGTGATAACATAGTCACGTGTACCTGGGCAGGCGCGGCTGTTGTCATCATTGCAGTAAAAATCTTGAATCAATTTCACCGTTGCTTCGCTGAGGGTCCTTGAGCCAAATTTCTTGGTGGGAGTCGCCAATATGCCCTTCTGTCGAACTAATTCTTTGCTTCTTCTCGCGATGTAAAAAGATGTTTGAAACTGTTCAGAAATCTTGCGTATAGACCATGATTGAGGCAGCACAGATAAAATGAGATATTTCTCCTGAAAAGTGGTCGCTAAATTGAATTTTCTTTTCAACTGCTCAATCATTTGTTTGCCGTCATCAACGTCATCTGCTTGCATTCGTTATCAGAGCCTTCATCAAATATTGTCGCGATTGCACTCATAATCTTGCCTTTTTTCTCTTTCCTGTATGTTTCACTTCGCAACTTTCTTTTTCTAATGGGCGTTTCACCTAAAGTGGTAATAGCCTCATTCAAAGGACTCAAAGACATATTGACTCATTTGTTTCAATGCATTTGCTTGTTGAGACAAATCGATTTTACACTTGGGGCAAATGAATTCTGCTTCTTCACCGCATTGTATATTTAATTTATTCATGTATCGCTTCGAAACACCAGTTAATTTTAATACTTTTATCTTTTTCGAACGATGTCCACTCTTGTTAAACGGATTGCAGCAAAATTTATTCATTTTACTTTAAATTGTCTTTACAGCTTCACTCTTTGCTTTACAAAAAAACACTTTAACACTTTCACGTTTAGTATTCAACTGAAATTTGACTCAGAGTGTGTGAAGTATTTATATTTATTTTTTGTTAAAAAATAGGTAAAAAAAATAAGCGATATTTGCTTTTCTTTAATAGGAAAATTTGCGTGAACTACTGGTCATAAAATGTTTTTTAAAGAGGGACTTAATTGGTTACTGCCAATAAGCCGACCACAGGTCATAAAATGTTTTGTAAATTTTTTAAATTACCAGGTAATAAATATTTCCCCATATTTATGGAAAATCCGTGTTTTATGACTTGTTTCTGCACGTGTCATTTTAGGCGAAATATTTATTACCTGGTAATTTAAAAAATTTACAAAACATTTTATGACCTGTAGCCTCAGTCGGGTTTGGTGTGCCATTACATGCCACTGCTGCTATTATCCATGGATTTATGGCCGATCTTGTGAAGGCAGGCAGACCATATTCACTACACACTCAACTTGGGGCTCTTAAAAAAAAATTGATTTTTTCTTCATAAATGTAATTTTAACTGTAAAATAATTTTTAAAACGTATTTTTAACAAGGTGGTCTCTTAAATGCTCTTCTCCTGTCCAAACAAGGAGTCGGGGCCGATTTTTTTATTGCTGATTCTTAAAGCAAAAAGTATGAGGAATCCAAAAAAAAAAAAAATTAGCCGGAAAATTTAGGAGCTTCTGTGGAAAATCGGAAAATTTAATTTTCATGGGAAAATTTAAAGGTAAATTTCTAAGAAAAATTAGGAAAATTTTATTTTTCAATTAAAGCCTGATTCAATACCTTTCCAACGAGCTATCACTCGTTGCGATCGCTTTAGTAGTTTTTTTTAAAACAACTTTCAATGAGGTCCCTTATGAAGAATTCTTCAATTTTGTCACAGACAGTGGTGTACACCACCACTAAAACAGTCACTATAAAAAAAAAAAAAATATGTAGGTACATTATTTTTTGCTGGGCAATCGATTGAGACTATTTATTTTAAAATCGGAGAGGGGTCGTCCAAAAGGTGATCGCTTTCATATGGAATTGCTCTATGATAAATGTTTTGAACATTTTCATAGCCTATAAGTAGGTGTGAACTCACGTATATATGTATAAATATGTATATAGTACTTATTTCTTTGAAAGAATTTAATGATCTCAGCTTTTCTTTTATATATGTTTCAAAACAAAACCAGTATTTAGAAATTTAAATTTTATTTTATGTTTAAATGCATTTATTTACACATATTAATTTTCATTTAACTTAAATACAATAATTTTTTGGCTTAATTTTTTATTTCATATAAGTTATTATCGCAATAATGCTGCAAGTTAAAATTATTTAATTTTTTTAATCAATTTTCTAAAGTATATTTGCAACAAAAAACACAAAACGGCAAAAATAATCATAACAAAAACTGTTGCTGTTGTGTTGTATTATAGATTATGTCAGATGAAACTAAAAACCGACGTGTATAAGCAAAAATTATAAACTGCCTGTAAATTGCCAATTTTGATAGACATGCACAATTACATATGTATCGTACAACAAAATACATACTGTGTAAAATATCAAATAGAATTTTATTAAGGTGCTTGCAGACAAAGAAAAATACTTAAAAGCTCGAAACCAAATAACTTACCATACTAAAAATTCATTTTATTTGGCAGCAGGAAAATTTAAGTGGACAAGTTGCTCATTGTTGTATACATTTTTCCGGAATAGTTATTATGCTCGCGATTGATAAAAAACAATATGAAGATGTAAACAATGTCTCTAAATGATTGACAGCAATACAAATTTGTACAGCAATTTTTTAAGAATTGTCCTCCTTTTTATGCACAATTTACAGCAATTCTACCTACTGTCAAAGTTAATACTGAGCTTTAAATACTTGTACGTAAGTATGTACAGTGGGAAGCAAAACTGTCCGGATGTTTTGCATTAAGAAAGGAAGATTTGGATGCCCTCATGCGGCCTATGTCAATAGTATTCTTTTACATCAGTCTGGTATCGGTTGACTTTCATTTCTTTGCTCCAAATAACTTGTTTTCATTTATCTAATTTCCAATTTTTGTGGGTTTTACGGAAATGAAGGCGTTTTTTTTTACATTTATATCGGAAAGTGCTGGCTTTTTCTTTTTCACACTGGCTACTAACCAATCCTAATTAATGCGCGTCTAAACGTCCAAGAACTGACATCCTTACCAATACTTTTTGCAACATTTTTCGGGGTCTTGATGTCCTTATGTTGTAGCAAACGTTCAATCTGCCAGGCATCATCATCAGAAAGCATACGCTGTTTTTTATATCATTTATCGTGGATTTAATTAAATTGAATTTTTCAGTAATTTAACGGCATGAATAATTATTTTGCAACAAATTTATCACATTGTTTTCAATATCAGTTGACATTTTTCTCATTTTTAAAGATCTTTTATATTTTTTTCAAAACCAAGTTAATCACTTCACAGGTCAAACAATAATGCCCAAATAGGACAATAAAAGCTTGATAACGAGATCGCAACAAACAAAACTATCGATACATTTTAACAGAGCAATGTATTGATAATGTTTATTTATTCTACTGTACAATATTGTCCAAATAGTGATTTTTTGGTTTTTCTAATTTTTTTTTTATTATTTTGAAACTCGCATGTGAGTGTTGGTGCTTTATAATTTAGAAAAGGGTTGAATTAAATGATATGATAACATACCTATATTTGCATCATTTTCATTATGTACCTTACTTCCTTAATGCAAAACAGTTTTGCTTCCCACTGTATGCACTTACAACTGCATTAGCAGCATTAATTGAGCAATTGTTATTGGGTTTAATATTGGCGTATATACATTTTGAAATATCTATGAATATGTGTATTCTGTATTTATTGGCTTTATGCATTTAACAGCCGTTTTTCAATCTGTTTAAAGTTACTATAGGTAACCAAACAGGAATTATTATATTGAATATCGAGCGCATGACTACTTTTTGACACAAGCGATTTCCCTTCAGAATGTCTGTCATTTCTTTATTGTTTTGTTTTGCTGTTATATGTCCTTCTTTTGATCCGCTATATTCCTGTTGAACTGTATAACAAAGTTATTAAATTTTTTTTTTGTCTTCAGTTCTTTCAGTATTGTGTAGTTTACCACTTTATTTATTTTTCCTTGATGGAATTTTACCCTTTTATTTGCAGCTCATTGTTGTTAAAAAATAATACAGAATAAAAATATAAGAAAATGGATAGAATATTGTGTGTAAATAATGTATGTAAGAAAATCAGAATAAATTTAAAAAACGTGAAGGACATATAACAGAAACAGTGGGTCGAAAATAGGTTTGGTTAAAATATTCTTAAACTGTTTTATTTAAAAAGTAAAGCACTGTTTACATAAATCCGTATTGCTGCAGAATTTTTGGCCAGAAACTGTTTATTCTATCGCGTATCATGCAACGGTACTCGGAAGATGCTTACTGTTCGAACTGTAAGAAACACGTTTCTAACAGAATGCTGGTTTTCCTGAATAATTTGGAGAAGTTTCTGTGATGTAAGTCTTTCTATAATGAATAGGGATTTAAAAGAAAATCCCCAGTCACGCGAGATCTTTGCAAAAACCTCTAAATGTATTTCGCAAATTTCTTAAAATCCCATTTAAACTTATATTGGAACGATTGAATGAAATGATAATGTGGGAAAATAATTACAAATTTCTGAAAAATAATAATTGCAATTGTAAACAAAACACATCACTGTGCAAATATTTGTGTTGACATGTTAACAGCTGATAAAAACACACAGTCTTCATTTTAATCTTTTTCACTTCAACTTACCTTCCTGTAATATTTCGTCGTCATATTCTTTGTAAAATGGATTAACGTTAAAATTTATATACACAAGTCATCTGTTTATTATCATTTTTTTCGGCTGTTGTTGGTTTCGTTCACCCTGCAAATGGAATTTATTAAATAAAGCGTGCAAATAATGTTTTAATGAAAACCAAAAAAGAAAAAAGAAAAATTTATCGTTATGAAAATTCCACCATCATACAGACATACAAAAGAGGTCAATCTGAAACGACATTTGACAAAGTTTAAATAAAATTAATTTGCATGTTGCTATTTACAAACAACTATCAGGATCAGGATTTAATTCTGACAAACTACTGATGATGAGCTTTCCGTGAATATCTGAAATGGTCATTAGTAATTTGCCTCAATTTTATAGAAAATGTTCATTTGCTTCAAAAAATAATGAGAATTGTATTTTATTTAATTTTGTATATAAGGCATCACTTAACTCAATTTCAACAGGAAAAGACTAGATTCAGTAGTTAAAAGACAAGATTAAAAAACAAGTTAGAGTGCAATATTCGGCTGTGCCAAATCTTTAATACCCTCCACCTAAACGTAAGAAGAAATACGAACATTACACTGGTTTTAAGACTAGAATATCTTATTATGTGTTTTCTATTCAGTCTTTTGGTGTTTTCTTTTCTGAAATACAGTATTACACCTTTATTATGTGCATTTTTATAATGTTTTAAAGATGTCGCATTTTTAATGGTCAGAATAAAACATAAAATCACAACAGTGTAACACTTTTGTTTTCATGTACAGCTGTTTTAGTTTTTTATTTTTTTTTAAAGAAGAAGCAGGTAGCTCCCTTGTAAGATCCAAAACGACCAATAGCACCTTCCCGACTAATACGCACATTCTTCTTAAATTATAAAAATTATATATTTAAACACACATTACATATATTAGAAGTAGGAGATATTGTCCTATGAAATTTGACATACATCAACTTCAGAGTATTCATTAATTACGTTCTCTACAAAGCCTTTCAATCGCCGTTGTGGATTTCTTTCCATAATCATATCAAATATTTCATCATCATCAGAGGATGAAGATGAATCCAACAATGCATCTAAAATTTTTCCAGCACATAAAAAAGTAGTAATATTTTCCATTTTGTATATTTTTTTTGTTGCTTAACACAAATACACATTCATAAAAAAAACAAATATCAGCTGTTTTATCGTGCGATTCTCCCCCTCTAAAAATACAGAGTGTGAAAGGTGCAAAATTTTTAAGTTTATAGTGTGACATTTATAGAAAAGAACACACTACAGTTTAGCAGTGCTGAAATGGGAAAAACGGGTAACATTTTTGCCAGAAAAGAAAACGCCATTAGTGCAAATTTTAGTATTTTATATATTTCTTGAAAGACAATTTTGCGACCAACATAATTTATTTTAAATGTTTTGAAATGTTATCTAATTTTGATCATTTGAAATTGATCTAATTACCAATTCTTACCATATTTTACAGAGTTTGTCTGATATTCATAATAATCTTCAGTGTAGTTTAACAATTTATAAAGTTAAAAGAACATTTTTCCATATTCACAACAAGTATAAAAAGAGTATAAGAAAGGGTAAGATTATAAGATGATACTTCTCTTAGTTGAATTTGATCTCAATAACAACAGATTTATGGGTAGAAGTGAACGAATTATAGACTGATAGCTTCTAAATCCAGTGGTTGAATTTCATCTCAATAGCTTTATTTACACGAGTTGTATGGTTGGTTGTTAAGCTCGAAAGTGGACTTAATTCAGGAGCTATTATTAACTGCCAGTTACAAAATCCAGTAGCATAATTGCCGTATAACTGATATTAGTATGATTTCTAAATTAACATTTTTGATCCATATAAAAGTTGGTTCGATGTCGATATTTATTAGACAGTTATGTGGGTTAAATTGATTTCGGAATTGGTCCTTATATGCTATGACAAATCATGGGCCGAACTTCTTAAATATTGGAACACTGAAATTTATACATATGAGGATATCTCACGTCGAATATAGCTATTAAAATGAATTTCGGAAGAGGACCTTATATGTGGGATATAGTCAAATATGGACCGATATTCTCAAAATACAGTAGTTTGATTTTGGGATGTATTTAAATGATCCGTGTATAATTTTGGGTCGGTAACATTATTTAAAGGAGATTTATGAGTATTGAAGTGATTTTCGGAAGTGGGGATACGGTCAAATATGTATCGAAATTCACAAAATTTTATGGAATGATTTTTGTGTATATTTAAATGATATATATAAAGTTTTGATACGGTACCGATATTTATAAGATGTATTAAGATATACATTTTAATGACTTTTTTGGATGTGGTCCTTATTTATATCTATCCGATAAAAAAGTGTAACTTTGACAAAGTCCATTAACCAAAAGTTAGCTGATTTGGTTGGTCGTGTGGCTTCAAATCTTAAAGATCTTAAAGATCTTAAACCCAAATCCTTCGCAAACAGAGGCCCAGTTGCTGCGAACGGCGCCGAATCGATTATTCACGGTCATCAATAGCACTCCCCCATAGTGACAATAAAATGGAAGAAGTGCACTTTCTTCAACGAGCATGAATTTTACTAATATCAGCTAGCGCTGTTCGTTTCCTAGTCGATTCATTGATAAATTATTGATCAAACTGAACCCGTTTAACTGTAGCATGGTACACGAAAATAGCTGATCTGCCAAAAACAGTCTTGCAAAAATAAAAGTTGCCAAAACCCAACCTATATTAATTATTTTAAAGCTTCCAAAACAAAGTTAAATGGTAATACTGATCAATTGTTACAAAACAAATTGAAAAAATCTACGTTTGTAGGCCAAAAAATAAAGGGTCGGTTTATAGACTTATTAAATATATGGAAAATTGTCGAAATATTACAAAATCAAATGCTAATCTGTGTCAAAGAAGAAATGCTTTTCAATCAGAAGTTACTGAAAACAAATACTTCTCCAATTTAATTGAGTGTTCATTACATGATGGTTTAGGAAAACAGCAAATATAAATGTATAACAATTAATGAATTTATTCTTTAAAGAACTTTTACACTTGAGCTTCTACAGCTAGTTGTCATACAAAAAAAAAACATGTAATGTGAAAAGATGGAAATGCAGCCAAATCCACATATAAATATATATACATAATTAAAAATGTAATAATAAATAAAATTTAAAAAAAGACATTCAACAAAAACAACTTCAGTATTTACCACTCCCATATTGTTATAAATTTTGTATGTTTCCAGCAACCATACAACGAGCATAAATCGTAAAGGAAAAGCAGTTGAAGAAAATCATTATGATGACTATGATGGGTATGTATAAACTTAAGTAAGAACATACTGTATGCACATAAATTAGGATGGCCCTTTTATTACACAAAAATTTATTTTCTGTTATTTACACAGAAAAAGAAGTGTAGTAATGCCACATGATTTTAAAATCGAATTTACATTTGGATCGTTCCCAATAGCAGTTGGGAAGTGTTGTTACTTCAAATACAAATCAGCAAATACAAAAAATTTCTTACCAATTGCAATTGTCTCTGTCCCAAATGCAATTCGACAAATACAAAACCAGTTTTTTCAATTTTAAATTTTATTTATATAGAACAATTTTTTATTTTATTCGCACAACTGTGCTACCATTATTTAAAAGGACTGTTTTACAAGGTAACGAAAACTTTTAATTTTTTTCAATATAGTAACATTTATGTGATCCTAAAATAATATGCGATTGAAATTTTCCTGAAAAATGTGTTTCCATTTCTTGCCCGATTAAATATATTTGATCTGTAGATTGATAAAATATATGTAATATGGTTAATAAAGCATTTTTTTAATTTTATAATATCTCCTCATATATATAATATCATCCTCACCAATAACGAATATGTTAGGTTGAATGGTCGACTGCTCTTCGAAGGCAAGTTCCCGTTGGTCGTCCTTTTTTTGAATAAAATCATTTATATTCAACATGTGGACAATCATGTCACTTTGAGCATTGGTTATGGACGGCTTTAAAGTTTTATTTACACGAGGCGGAAGAATTATCGAATGTAACAAGTAGAAAAGGTAGTCATCACATTTTCAAGAGCTTACATTAACTCAACTAATGCGGATTGAAATCGATACGTCGCCCACCAACGGGTATCACAATGGGATCAACACAATGGACCCAAGTGAGCTGTTCAAAAAACGGCTACTCATGAAACCTAACCTAACCTACATTAGCTCAAACATTAAATTTCTTTTGCCTGGATACAAGGTCTCAAAATCGATGTCAGTCAATGACTAGGATCTTTGTATCTAGGCCAATCGTTCAAGAAAGTTGGTATTGATTCTTTATTTTCCTTCATTCGTAGGACTGATTTAGCTTTCGAATGGTTTTGTACATCATTGGGGAAGTTGTGTGCCAACCATTTGTTTTCGTCTCGAATTCACTGACTTCCTTTTTATGGTAAATACAATATCATTTCAATCAACTATTTCTCATTTGCGACAAATAAAAATCGCTCAACTGCGAAAAGTATTTGTCACAACAACATATTTTTTTTCTGTGTGTAAAAATCAAATGCAGAAAATTTTAACATAATTGACTTACATATGTTGAGTTTCATGTGAAAATAGTTAACAAAAATATATTTTTTTCAATCGATTGAAATTTGATTATATCCCCAATAACCGAAAATCACTTAAATCTATAAATCTTAAAACTATAGTATACATACACATATAAAACTAAGTTGTCTTATATTCGTGATTTTATAACTAGAGGACCACTCAACCGAATTTCAAACGAGTACATGCGTTTTCTTATGAGAATTACATTTAGTCGGTATAAGGATCTGCTGGCTCGCGTCTTTTACTTATTTATTTTTGTGTCTTTATTGATTGTCATTTAAGTTTACAGTGCGAGCATTGACATTTTTTAATTATTGATTTGAAATCTTTCAGTTAAAATCAACATCTTTTGCATCAAAAAAAATTTAAAAAATTATTCAACAATGCCGCGACGAAGACGTTCACAAATTGCCGACGAACACGCCATAGCAGTCAAATGCGTTTAAATAGATCTAATCAGTATGAACAAGAGCGATTAGTAAGTAATGAATTAGCAAGGCAACGAATGGCACGATCAAGATCAAATCAAAATCATATTGAAAGTGTGAGAGTTAGAAACAGAAGAGATCGTGAACGTAACACTGAACGTAACAATTAAAACAGGCAACCACGGAGATGTAGCCATTTTAATCGTGCAGGTTTTAATTATGATCATAACATTGATTACGCTTCGCATCCATCTACTCAAATTGGCAAAATGGATAAAGTTTGTAATAAATGCAAGGCATTTAAATTTAAAAATTAAATCTATGGAATGTGTTGTGCTGGCGGAAAGACCACCACCTGAGCCATTATTCTCTTTGGTTGGCGGCAGAACAAATCAGTCAAAACATTTCTTGAAATTCATTCAGTCGTACAATTATTGCTTTCAACTGACATAATTTGGAGCTCAACACATTGTTTGTGATAGATTTATGTCAACTTTTAAGGTAAATAATATGGTTTTCAATTCCGATATTAACCCTTAAATGCATCAAGGTGCCATTTGGCAACATAATCTTTAAAAGGCTTTAATTAGAGCTGTGACAAAAAATTAATGTTAAACTCATTATGTTTCCAAGTGGATACATACTGCCTATAAGATTTAGTTAATTTACTCATATTTTTTTACCAAAACGGTACTTTTTTTGTAATTTTTTAGTGATAGCCCTTAGTTTGTCTGAAACAGTCAAAGTGTTAGCATCAACTCGTATTTTTTTTTGAGATAAAGAAAAAGTTCAACGTGCATTTTTTGTTATTGACAAACAAAATGTAAGTATTTGTGTAATAAACGGTTGATAATATTTTAGTTCTTTTGTGCGAATAAACATAGTAAATTGTACAATTGTTCGTAACGGTTTTTTTCTTCTTATTAGTTATATTTTTCTAAGAAAGTAAAGTAATACGATATGAATAAGCCTTTTAAATCTGCGGAAGAGCTGACGAAATATTTGTTGGAATATAACAGTGAAGAAAGCGAAGATGAGGATAATGCTTTTGATGATGACAGTTTGGAAGACCCCGATTTTCTACCAAACCTTTTGCAGGATTTTGGTGAAGAAAATGAAGTAGAACCAGTGCTGATGCCTTCACCTCCAACAACTTCTCAAGTTGATAATGCAGAGTTACCGTCGTGTTCTCGTGATGTTTTTCAAACTCCAAGTCAAATAAAAAAAAATATTATTTGGAAGAAAAAAAATTTACAATTAAATGAATGATGAATGATTTTCATGGAAATTCTGAAATTGAAGGTGAATTACTAAATTTGGAAACGCCGTATCAATTCTTTAATTATTTTTTTTCCGAAGACCTTATGAAACATATTGTTGAGCAAACAAATTTATACACTATTCAAAAAAATCCGGAAAAACAAACAACATACAGTGATTTGAATGTAAAACAATTTATCGCAGTTGTTATCTACATGTCACTTGTTCATGCACCAAATGTAAGGTTGTATTGGAGTGATGATCTAGGATTTCCTCAAATCAAAAATATAATGGCAGTCAACAAGTTCGAAAAATTGCGACAAAGCTTGCACTTTAATGACAATTCAACCTTTGTGCCAAGAGATCAATGTGGACATGACAGATTGCACAAGTTAAGACCAGTTATAAATCATTTGCTATTAAAATTCAAAAGCATTCCCTTGGAAAAAGAACTTTCTATTGATGAGCAAATGTGCTCAACAAAAGTCAGGCATTACATGAAACAATACATGCCGATGAAACCTCACAAATGGGGGTTTAAGTTGTTTGTTTTAGCTGGAGTTTCTGGGTTTGCCTACAACTTCGAAATTTACACAGGATCTGAAAACAATATGGCTAGACCAGACGGTGAACCAGATCTCGGCGCAACATCGAATATTGTTTTGCGTTTGTCCCGTATTATACCTCGGAGACAAAACTATCGACTGTACCATGACAACTTTTATACCGCTATTCCACTTATGGCTCATTTGGCAAAGGAGGGCATTTTTTCGTTGGGCACAATTCGAAGAAACAGACTTCCAAATTGTAAATTGCCCACAGAAGCTCAAATGAAGAAAGAAGAGCGAGGTTCTAGTCACGAATATATGACAACGGTAGATGGAGTTGACATAACTTCACTTGTTTGGAAAGACAATAAATATGTGAACCTAATCTCTTCCTTCGCTGGAACTAATCCTGAGTTATTGGTTAAAAGATACGATAGGAAACAACAGAAAACCATAGATGTTAAATGTCCTTACATTATTCAACAATATAATCGTCATATGGGCGGCGTTGATCTGCTAGATAGCCTAATGGGACGGTATAAAATCGCAATGAAAAGCAGAAAATGGTATATGCGGATTTTTTACCACCTGGTTGACCTCACAATGGTCAATGCATGGTTGACTTACAAAAGAGTGCTTACACAGCAAAACAAAATGACTTCAGAAATCCTTAACCAAATGAATTTTCGTGTAGAGGTAGCCCAATGTTTGAGTAAAATCAACACCGCAACGAAACATCCGAGAGCCAGTACTATTGAGCATGCCATTCAAGAAAAAAAGAAAAAAGGGCCAGCACAGCATGTTCCACCGCAAGATATTCGTAGAGATCAAATTGGCCACTGGCCTGAGCATGTGGATGAGAAAATTCGATGCAAATATCCAGGATGCCACGGTTTTAGCCGCACAATATGCGAGAAATGTGGCATTGCGTTATGTTTAAACAAAAACAATAATTGCTTTAAAAGTTTTCATTTAAAATAAAATTCTTTGAAAACACAATGTAGCCATTTGGCAACAAACCATTATCCTTACAAATAAAGGATAATTTTGAATTAAAAAATGTTTTTGTTATTTTTTTATGACATTGTGAACCGTAAACTTTACTTATAACTTAAAATTTTTCAAAATAAGAAAGTCATGCATTTAAGGTACCTTCGTGAAAAATTGTGTAAATTTTATACAAATTGTTTATTTTCGAAAAATATTATTTTTCATTTTATATTATAAATTATTGTGCTTAATTAAATAAATGATAAATAACATAGCAAATCAAATCATGGTAAAATTAGTGCCAGCCTAATGTACGCACTTACTTGTGAGTAATGAGTAAAAGTAAGTAGTTAATGTAAGTACATAACTGTTCAGAGTATTTACTAACACACATACGTACATAAGGAATATATCATGTAGTGGTGGAAGTGTATAAATATATGTACACATGGACTACATATATGTATGCATGTATGTGTAACATCCAATGACAATGAATGATGTACATGCATGTTAAAAAGTGCAAACTAAAGCTGCTTTCAACATCTCAGAATACATGATATGTGCATATGTCCGTATTGTATGTTTGCTTGTATTTAATTTACTATATGGGTATGTATATGTGCATACATGTGTAAGTATACATATACGTGTGTGTATGTATGTGAGTATAAATTGTAACATGTCCCTTGACAATGCAATATAAATTCGCTGTCTAGCCACATGAAGAATTATTGTACGTTTTATACAGAGACGGCTGCTTGCAGTTTTAATTACTTTCACAGCCTTCTTATGGTAGCATTAAAATTCTTTTCCTGTGTTTGCAATATGCATTTATCTTGGGATTCTTTTTTGGCAACTTTCGTATTCTTAGAAAAAAATTTCTTTAGATTTTTTTTAAATTAGAAAGCTTAGAAATTTAATAGTCTTTAGGATTTTATATTTTAGATTAAACTTATTATTATGTAAGTTCTTATAAATTTGACTCAAAAATATTTAAAAAAATGGCTTTTTGTGAAAAGAATGTCATTATAATCTACACCACAATACCACAGATTGTTCAATATTAACGTGGGTGCCTGCCACGCGGCGCATTAAAACGCGGGTGAACTCGGCTCAGCACCACATTGTACGTCCTGCAAGAACATACTAATGTATGTATTGCAAAGAGCATACTTGTATTAACTTAACATAGGAACATACAATTTGCAATTTCTTGTACATGATTGCAACGATCAATGTAACGAGCATGTTAATTAAGAACTTGGGCTATCTAACCCCCGCTATCAATAGCTTAGTCAATTATCATAACTCAAGACTATTACTAAAAAACCAGCAATTGCACAGAGATAAGTGTCATCACTATTTTCAGTGGCTTTTTTGTATACCGCGTAACAGCATCTAGTACAATTTGGAGGCCCAAATAGAACAAATATGTGTTATTTAACCAACTGCCTTTATCCTTGCTTTAGGTGTCAGCCACAGCAACCACGTGCCCTTAAGAGGCCCCACCAATTATCAATTAGAGAACTAGCACTCTAACGGCCCAGATCAGAACACAAGTAAGTAAAGTAAATTTTAATTATACCTGGACATTTCCAGGAAGACTTCGAGTTGAAGTTTTGAAGATGGACACAAAAAAAAAACTCCCAGAGCGGAATTGTGAGCGCTGATATTACGGCAACGACATGCAATTAATTTCTTTATTTTTCATCCAACTACTAAGATTTCAAATATGCAAGTTTTATTTGCAAACTATTTCTATTCTGCCTTTCTGTACATTACATCATACATACATACTGGTACTGATTAAGGTAACTGAAAATTAAAGCGGAGTGGTCCAGCAATTGTTATAAATTCAGTCAATAAAAACAATCAAAACAAAATACCTAAAACTACCTTTACTTCTTTTAATATTAATAAATGACTATTATTATTTAAAACAGTCTGCATACATCCATTAACTGGAATAACTAACTTGTTTTCTTAGCCCATCAGGATCGTGAAATTGTCACGCTCTAATTTACTTTGTAAAATACACAGCATCTAAAAACTAACTTTTACAAACAGAATTTCATATTTATGGTATTGCATGCATGTACGAGCTATAATGATGAAACTTCAAGTATCTTGAGGCTATTATAAGTAGAAAGCCGACGAATTATTAGTAGTTGCTCATTGTGAAAGCAAATGCTTCACATTTTCTACATATGTGTGTAAAATATCTTAATTAAATGAAATTAAATGAATAAGTAGAAAGTATAATCAGTTGCACTACTATATAATAATAGTCACAATATATAATTAAGCCTTCGTAGATAATAAGGTATATACGAGGTCTGATTAAAAAATAACCGTTATTTTCAAATTTCGTTAGTTCCGTACTATGTTCGATTTTCGCATTTTTTTCTGTTATGTTGGTACACATTTCTGTTATATATGTTGGTAATATCAGCCATTTTGGATTGTCAATTTGTTTTTGACAGATAAAAAGGTTAGTCATGTTTTGGTGTGCTCATCGATTTTGTACGGTGGCATGTCATAACGTCCAATGTCATAATGTCCATGGACGTTATGACACACCAATAGGTGTCAAAACGTCCATAGACTTTATGACACATATTGGTGTGACATAACGTCCACATATGGAGTGTCATAAAGTCCATGGATGTAGCGACACTTTTAGTTATGCCATAATGCCCATGGACATTATGACACGTTATGGTGTGTCATAAAGTCCACAATAATTAAAAATCAAATGTTTGGCAAAATTTGGGGTGGGGGAAATTTTTTTTTTTTTTTTTGCTTAGTAAAGTTTTTCTGCGTGACCGGCCTACGGCCGGGCTTAGGGGTTTTTAACTCCAGTATGTCTTAATTCTAGACGGCGGGGATCTCGAGTGCTCGGCCTCTGGCCGAGCTAAAAAGAAATAAACAAAAAAAGTCCTTCCCCCATTTTATAAAAATTAACATATCTTCCTCAAATTCTGGACGATCTGGCAACTACGGGTATTTTTGGAATCGTGAAGACATTTCCTTTCATTTGATACCAATATTGCCTAAGTAGGTGGCATGGGTCGTTTTTCACCCCCGCCCCTATTTAACAAAAATGGCCGTATCGGCTGCAAAAACCGCCCGATCTGGCAACTATGGCTATTTTTGGAATCGTGAAGACATTAGCTTTCATTTGATACCCATATTGTCTACGTAGGTGGGCCGGGTCGTTTTTCGACTGCCACGCCCATAGGGGGCGTGAGCCCTCTTTTTCATTATGATTTTCGTACTCCTGGGAACATTCTGAAGGGGATGGCATATTTAGATTTTTTCTCTAGGGGTGTCCCCCATAAACTGAAATTCAGCCTGAAAAAACTATATGAGTATATTTATTTATTTTTTTATTTTCAAAAGTCTGGACGATATGACATATTTTAAAGTGACATAATATCCAAAAAAATTGTGGCGTATCGTCCATGGACTTTATGTCATTTTGAAATAGTCATAAAGTCCATGGACGTTATGACACCTTTTAGTGCGACATAACGTCCATGGACATTATGACATTGGACGTTATGACATGCCACCATTTTGTACTATTCGAAAAAATTGATCAAAGAAACTGTATTAAGTTTTTCGTAAACAATGCAGTTACATGCGCAAGGACATTTGAAATATTGACTGTGGCGTTTGACGAGTTTTTTATGAGTAGAATACAAGTTTAATTGTGGCATAACCGGTTTAAGGAAGGCCGAGAAGATGTCAATGATGATGCTCCTCCTGGTCGCCCGAGCACGTTAACAACCGATGAAAATGATTTTGGATAATCGTCAAATCACTATCAGAGATGTTGCTGATGATGTTGGTATATCGTTCAGTTCATGCCGAGCAATTTTTATGGATGTTTTAGGCATGACACGTGAGGCAGCGAATATTGCTCCAAAATTGCTAAATTTTGAGGAAAAACAACGTCGCATGGACATAGCTCAGGAGCTGTTGAACATCGCCAACGACGATCCAGATTTCCTCGAAAAGGTCATAACTGGTGAAGAATCATGGCCATAACATTGAAGCGAGTTGCAGAAGTGTTTCGAGTTTTGTAAAAAACGCTGGCATAAGTGTATTATAACTGAGGGGGATTACTTTGAAGGGAACAAAATAGTTATTGATTAACAAATAAATAGTTTTTGAAAAAATTTAAAATAACGGTTATTTTTTGATCAGACCTCGTATGTATAATATTGAAGTATATGTATATTAAGATTAATCAACTGCACTACACCTAAAAGTCACAATAGAAAGTCAAGCTTTCATTCATATTGCTAAGCGTACAGAAACATGGGTAATGTAAAATCATGAACAATCAATGTTTGCATTACTTTGTAGAATTTATTCTTAAAAACTTTATATTGGATTGTGTTTTTGCTCTAGTTAGAAATAAATTTGTGTATATACAAGGCAAACCTATACCGTATAAATTTTATTTTGTTTTAACAATTTTACATAAAATATTAATATATTTGATATTAGTATGAATAATATTAATTTAGATGTCTCTTTGGAAATGCTTCAATATTTTCCAAATATAACGATATTAATATATTAAAACGAAGAAGTAAAATGTGTTACTTATAATCTTATATACCCACTACATGTGATCTATACATACTTTAAAGAAATTTGTATAAAATTTGGCATCGATAACGATGTTTAACGAGGTACTATATTTTATAGATCCCTTATATGGGATCTATTACATATTGGAAGATGATCATTATAAAATATTTACGATATTTTCATCTCAATAACTCAATAGCTCTAAATATATGTAGTTTTTTTTTGAATTTTTCAATAGTAAAACTGAAAATTTTCAGTTCGATATCGATATTTATAAGATATTTATGAAGGTTACCGTGTTTGTCGGAATTGATCTTCATAAGGTTGTTTACTATGATTTATATATGTAGGTAGGATTATTTTTGTAGAATTTTAACTTGATAATAATGTGTATAAGGGATTTATGTGCTTTAAAAATATTTCGGTATTTATATGGAGCCTATATTAAAATATCGACCCACTGCACAGTGCGACATTTTTCCAATCTAGATGGACAAAAATCGAAAAATAAAAGTTGGCGGATTGTTATAATTTAAATGAATTATGGAAATAATCATAATATGACGAAAAAAGTGCTGTTTCATTTGATAAAGGAGTTTAAAGTCACATCTTGTAATAGACCTTTAAGAAATAAAATATATTTTTCAGCACCATCTCAACTTCAAACAATTATTACTTTTTTGTTGTTGGAGTTATAAGTCCATTTGTTTTTAGAATACAGCATTTTTAACCCTTATGTGCACCAAGGTACCCGAGTACCTTTGGCGTTTTCAGTCGAAGTTTTTTCATTGAAATTGATAACTTGTATACCTAAAACTTTTTGTGAACTACTAACCTTCAAATAATTTAGTTTTTTTGCAGATGTACGCCTTGACTGTTTTTGTAATTTGCCTGAGAGACCAATTTACTTTTAACACCCTTTAATGCGCATCAAGGTATCCGGGTACCTTATTGTTGTAATTTATTAAAAACAAAAATTAAAAATTAAAAAAAAACCGGAAACCGAATACCAAACATTTCGGGTAAAACCACCATAGTGGGGAGGGTATATTGGATTTGTGCTGATGTTTGTTACGCCCAGAAATATTGGTCCAACACCCACCTTAAAGAATACCGGTCGACGCAGAATCACTTTCTAGATCGACTTAAGGAAGTCCGTCTGTCCGTCCGTCCGATCGGCTGGCTGTCCATGTAAAGATTGTGCGCAGAGTACAGGTCGCAATTTTAAAGATATTTCGATAACATTTAGTACGTCATATTTTTTCGGCCCACCGACGGATGGGATATAAACTAACGGAAATCGGTCCGTTATTTCACCTGGTCCCCATACAAATGTCCTCCCGAAATTGGGGTTTACCGATAATAAATGTTTTAATTATGCAAGTATCCAAACAAATTTCAAAACGAATGGGTGATAAATGAAGCCAAATCACATCATCACATTTTGTGCAGATCGGTGCATAATTACTCGTAGCTCCCATATAAGGCCCACTTCCGTAAATCTCTTTAACGGTCATAAATTTCTTAAAAATATTGGTAATCGAATAAAATTCGACACTAATAAATTTCTTATATACAGAAATAATGATACCGAATTTTATAATAGTCAGGTTATAAATAGTCAAAACTGCCATATTAGACCCTTTTCGTAATTCACTTTTACCTCCATAAATCTTTTAAACGTATTTATATCGAGATAAAGTTTAACACACATAATATTTATATTCACGGAAGTCTTGGCACTAAATTTTTGGATGATCGGTCCACAATAGGTTATATCTCGCATATAACGCACATTTCTGAAAATCTGTTTTATACATATACTGGGTGTAGGGTATTATATGGTCAGGCTTGACCGACTATACCTTTTGCTTGTTTTTATTTGTTTTGGGTTTAAGTAGTAACGTCAAATAAGCAATAAGTGTTGCCAAATTATTATTCAAATGTTTTACAACTGCCACGAGAATCTCACTATTGTCGGACAAACTGTTGAATTTTGGGAACGGTCGAAAGGTTACCGTTTATGTCATCAATACCCTTAAACTATGAAAATTCAAAGTCGGACAAAATTAATTTCTTCTGATCTGGAAGACATTTATTACCGATAAAGTCCTATTTTGGGAGGACAAAATAAACGAATTTCAAATATATTAAATATAACTCGTCTTTGGCTAAAAAAATGCACATAATATGGCCCCGATTACCGTTCACAGCACTTAGTATTTTGATGTTGTATGTTGTAAACTGCAATTACGATTCACAATACTTAGCGGCTTAATCATATGAAAAATTACCCTATATTTTATCGAGATTACTTCCAAATTGTGATATATACTCTGCGAACAAGGTTTACATAGACAGCAAGCCAGCCAAACAGAAAGAAGGGCTGTCGACAGAAATCGACTCAGAAAATTGATCAAACTGCACTATGGTGGTGTAGAGTATAATAAAACATTAATTTCTGCAAAGCTGCTCTTATTGTGTAAGTCCACACTTGCTTCACATTGTCGCAATGTCTATTAACCACAAAACCGCTGAATTTTATGTCCCGTTAACACTTTTTTTGGCTAAGGATTATTATTACATGACAGACACCATATGTCTCATTCGCTGCAAGTAATGAACAAAACAAGAAATAGAATCAATTGTTTTTGTAACTAAGCGCATTTAAAATTAGTATTTTGATTTTAATCAAATAAACATATTTTCTGCATATAATGATTGTTTAGCTGAAAAGCTATTGAAAGTGGATGGATAATTGGAAGAGATTATCAAACTCTCAGAGCCGAAACCAAAGGACTTCTTACCAGTAGAAGAGAATGAAGTGGACAGTTGAACGGTTAGTTTGTATCTCGCCAAAAATAAGTATTTACGATCTTTTTAGAACATTGCCATTTTATTTAGCACTTTGTGACAAGTGGAAGTATACTGCAACACATAGCGTTCTGCATTTATATACATTAAGGAAATTGGAATTGTAGGGAAAATAAGGAGAATCGCTAAGTGTTATTTTGGCGTAAACAATGATAAATAATTCAGTATATTTTAATTGTTGTTTTTTTCTATCCAGCTTGAAATTATGAAAAAAAAATTGCTCTAATATGTGTTTATTATAACCTGTTGGCGTAAATAACTACACTTTTATCACAAGAAAAACAGTCATTAAAATGACGTTTTACTATATTGTGGTGTATTGAATTGCTTTCATTTCATTTCTCAAGTTGCCTTATTTCATAATAATATTACTTTTAATATAAATACATTTAATTTATGTAAATAACATTGTAGAATAACCAAAGTCATGTTATAAATATATATGTATGTATATGACAGCGGAAACAGAAATTATTTGCCCTTACCCTTGCATTGAGTTTTCAACCCCTGTTGCTTGGCGTAGAAAAAAGCAGATGAAAACATTTTTACATTTTCGGGGACACAAACATAAAAAATCTTTTATTTTTTTTTATTCTTTACAAGATTTCAGCCACAAACAATTTTACCTGTTGACTTCTGACAACAAAAGCTACAAACAAAGTTTAATACGAACACAAAACGAACATAAAGTTGTTTTATTAAAATGCTAAAAAAAACTCATCTACAATTTGTTACTGCGCTGAAGAAGAACATAAGAAACAGAAACTAAATTTATATGAATAATTTACGAAGAAATTTTAAAAAAACAAGACAAATAGGATTATAATTTATGTATAGAAATTTTAACAAGCAAACAATTTACTTGTCTTGCTACAAAAGATTCAAATAAGACTGTAAATAATTAGCTGAAAAATAAATACACATGTGTGTGCAAATGAGAAAAAAAAATATGGTTTTTAAATAGGAAAATATACTCGTAGTAATGCTTATTATGAAACTAATTTGAAATGCTTGAGCAATAATCAGTTTTTCCAGTTTTTTAATTTAAAATATTTGTATGAGTATTTATACTACATATATAAAATGTGATTACATAACTCTTAGCTCTACCATATTAAGAAGACGTTAAATTAAACAAGAGATTGTATACAAATTTCCCCTAAAGTTTAATGTTGCTGACATTAATCTTTCCAATTGTTTATTGTATGTAACATTCAGTTTGTTACAGCACTAACAAACTCTCTTAGGAATAGAAGTAAATTTTTAAGCAAGAATGGAAGGGTATAAATAAGGGTGAATCTCTTCTGTAGTATACAATTTATAATGTTAAGCATTGTTGTTGTCAAATTCGGTAGCATAAATGATTTAATATTTCTGAAATAAAAAAGTTAATGAATAGTTTTGAACTAGAAATTAAGGCCCATATATAAATTTCTAAAAAAAAAACGCTTTTCTAATTAATTTTCTCTTATAAACTCCATATTTGGATTTGATGGATCGCATTAACTGTTTCACTTAAATTCGCACCATCTGTATTGGATATGTATTCCATATTTAAATGTTAAGAACTACAGTAATACGCTTTTTTACTTTTCTATAAATTAACCCACTGTTGTGAAATTGATTTCAACCTACACCACAATTATTGATTATGATTATAACCTACACCACAATAGTGGGTATATCAGATTTATGCTGATGTTTGTAACGCCCATAAATATTGGTCCAACACCTACCTTAAAGTATACCGATCGATTAAGAAGCACTCCCTGAGTAGATTTAACGTCCGTCTTGTTGGGTGTCCATGTAAAGCTTGTGCGTAGAGGACAGGTCGCAATTTTGAAGATATTTCAAAAAAATTTGGTACGTGATATTTCTCCGTATCAAGGACGGATGGAATTGAAACTGGTGGAAATCGGCCCATTATTTCACCTGTTTGAATTTTGCAAATCTCCAAAGAAATTTCACCGCAAGTGAGTAGCAAATCAAGCCAAGATCGATCCACAATTAGTCGTAGCTCCAATATAAGCCCCACTTCCGAAAATCACTTTAAAGTGCATAAATCTCTTAAAAATGTCAGTATGCAAATAATATTCAACACAAATATGTTTCGTATATATACAAATAATATGGTATAATTGTATGTTAATCAATCTATAATTAGTCGAGCGTTCATATAAGGCCCATTTCCGAAAATCACTTTAACGCCTATAAATCTCCTAAAAATGTTGTTATCCAAATATATAAAAGGATTTATATCAAGATAAAATATAACATACATAATATTTATAGTCACGGCACTAAATTTTTGGATGATCGGTCCACAATAGGTTATATCTCCCATATAGCGCCCATTTCTGAAAATCGGTTTAATACATATACTGGGTGTAGGGTATTATATGGTCAGGCTTGACCTATATGATTATTAAATTGCTATGGGTTTACACCGACTATACTTTCTTATTTGTTTTCTATTACATTCGATACAAGTTAATTGCGTGCGTTTATTTTATATATAAATATCTGAAATCAATGTTAAAGCGAGACAAAAGGATGGCTCTGCAGCAGACTACAACTTGAAATTGCTTACCAAACTAATATCTTTATAATAAATTCTTTAATTTTAATAGATTTGTATTTTTGCATCAGCATCTCTAACTTTGCTGCTATAATATGCATAATAAGGCAGTTATTTAGTTTTGTCAAACCACATTCGTAACGAATAGCAGCAAACAAAAACTTCGTTTAGGGTAAAGATTGTAAGGTTTAGCTTTATTCAGATTTCCGTGTAATCTTTTCGTGATTTTCTTTCCATTTTCATTTTACGTTGAACAGCACATATACAAATATTCTTCGACTGATAAAATGTTTATGTTTTATTGGAAAATAATGCTACTTTTAGCCAAAAACTTCTAACATCAAATACATTGTGCAGTTTACCTATGTAAAACATCAATCGATTTTGCTTAAATTTTCTCTAATTGGTTTTTGTTAACTCGTACAATTTTAGAACTTGGATTTTAAATAGGACCACACTACATATATTTTTAATACATTTTATAAATCATTAAAGAGTTTTCAATTCTCTGAAAGTCGAATTAACGATGTTTATCCGTCCGTATGGCTGGCTAGCTGGCAATTTTTCATAGAATTTCGTACATGAAAGAACGATTGAGTCGAACATAATTCATGTATTGAAATAGACTGAAATCAATCCATTATTTTACCTAGCCACGTACAAACGTCCCACCGAGAAGGATTATTATCGGTCACAAATGTTTGATTGCTATACGTATATCAACAAATATTTGTATACACTGAGTTGCATAACTATAAATACATACAACTTTTCTCAATTTAGTAAGTTAAAGAAAATGTAAAACAGTTTAACCTATTTATATGTACTTATGTGAAATAAAACAAATTAGAGTGCTATATTCGGCTGTACCGAATCTTCAATATCTTCCACATAAACGTAGTAAGAAATACAAAAACTACACTCGTTATAGTTAGGACTAGTATATCCTTATTCTTTGTTTTCTACTCAGTCTTAGTGCAAATTTTATTGTTATTGTTTGAAAGACAATTTTACGAGCAACATAATTTATTTTAAACGTTTTGAAATTTTATCTAATTTCGACCATTTATAAGTGATGTAATTACCGATGCTTACCATAATTTACAGAGTTTGTCTGATTTTCATAATAATCTTGAGTGTAATTTAATAATTTATAAAATAAAACAAAATTGTTCCATATTCGCAACAAGTTAATAAACAGAGTATAAAACAGAGTATAAAAGAGGATACGATTTAAGGTGAGGCTTTTTTGTTTGAATTTGATCTCAATAATATTATTTACAAAACATTTATGGGTGCGTAGTAGAAGTGGACCAGTGATGGACTGATCCACTAATGTGGTTTCTACGTATTTGAGTCTTATTTTAGTTGAATTTCCTCTCACTAACGTTATTTACAAGAGTTGTATGGTTGTTTAGTATGCTCGAAAGTGAACTTAATTCGGGAACTATTGCCAATTATTGACTGACAACTACAAAATCCAGTAGAATGATTTACTGATCTGCATAAAGATGATTCGATATCGATATTTATTAGATATTTTTGTGGGTTTATTTGTTTTTCGAAATGGATTCTTATATGGCAGCTATGACAAATTATGGGCCGATCTTCCTAAATTTCGGAACAGTGATTTGTATGCATATGATGATATTTCACGTCGAATTTCAACATAATAAAGGTATATTGAAGATACATTATAGTATTAAAGTGAATTTCTGAAAGGGACCTTATAAGGGGGATATAGAAAAAAATATGGACCGATATTCTCAAAATCTAGCAGTTTGATTTTGGCATATATGTAAATGATCCGTGCAAAATTTTGGTGTTTTTACTGTTACTATTTAAAAATGTTGACGCTGTGAATAATGGCCCAAGGAAAAATAGCCAAAAAAAAAACGACAAGATCAATTTGCAAAAATCACTTTTACATGCATAAATCTTTTACAAGTCCAGTATGATAAAATTTGCTGCAAACAAGAATGTATATACAAAGATTACATGGTATTAAACTTAATAATGGTCGATTCATAAAAGGTCGTAGCTCCAATATAGCGTTCACTTCTAAAAATCAATTTTGCTAAGAGAAAAATAATTTAAATACTCGCACATTCCTTATAAATCACTATCAAGTTAAACTTCGGCATACCGAAAACTAGCTCACATATAAAGTCCACTTCCAAAAATCAACTAAATGCTTAACCCTTCGTCTTACACATGCGTTTTAAATTTGAAATATTATTATAATATATTTCACACTTAGTTAGAGACTTGAAATTTCAAAAACCCTTCTACAATTTAGTTCGCTAAAAATATTTAAAAAATAAATCTGGCAAAATATATAGAAGGTCATTTATTCGAATATTTTACTGCACACATCACATTTGTAACAGATGGGTCTGGTTTGATCAACAGAACCGACGTTACTATTTTATAAATATCAATATCGGACAGAAATGTTACTGAATAAATTTTACTGTGTAAGATTTAATTAGAAATTTTACTATTGGATAGAATAACTGTAATACCTAAAAACTTTTAAATATATCGTTATTGAAATGGAATTCATCATGAGACACAAATACAAATAATATTTTATGATGATCTTCCCATAATTTGTAGTGGATCCCATATAAGGGATCGATATCAAATGTAAAATAAATTTGTTTCAAGTAGATATGCCTATAGGTAGATATGACTACTTGCATATTGTTGGTAGGTTTATATATTCGGCACATCCAACTAAAAACTCTTTTCTTTAGTATATTGTATATATAAAAAAAATATTTACCTTCTCATCCACTTGTCACCTGCATTAATTTTCATTAAACAATTTTCATATTAACAATGGCAATGAAATGAATGAAACTATTTTTTTTTTTGTTTATATAGAAAATTCAATATATGTAGGTAAGAGAGATCAAAGACATTACAAAGTGATAACTGATAAAATATACAATATTCGTCTGTTACATAGTTATAGCGCAGAACATATGCCATAAATTTGTTGAAATGCAATTTGATTAAATTCTAAAACATTCATGTAATTAGTTAGGTTTTTATGGGTACCGTCTGCTTTAGGCCTTTTGAAAGGCATTACGAAAATCAGCGTTCTGTGAGAAGTGTGTGAAATCTATAATAGCTTTATTGTTGATTAGCAGTTAATTTCGCGATCGGAATCTGTCAACTTGTGTTATTACATTTCTGATTTTTATAACCTCCACCAGAATAAGTGGTGAATGAGGGTATAAATAAGTTTGCCATTGCGTGTGTAACACTGCAAAATATTCATCTAAGACCCACAAGGTATATATATTCATAATTCTTATGGAATTCTAAGTCGATTAAACTATGTCCGTCTGTCTATCTGTCTATCTGTCTATCTGCCTGTCTGTATAAAACCCTCTTACGTCTAAAAGACATACCCAAAATCAACAAAATTTACAAACACCGTTTATAGTTTTCCTAAGCAGTCTGGTATTGAAAATCAGCAAAATCGGTATAGCAAAACAAGAGTTATGGATCAAAATGTTAGACAACCTCCATAAATATTTAATATTTTTAAATATTTTTCTTCCAATTTTTGAAACATGTTGCAGATATTGACATGAAATTTGGTACACGTCATTGTTATGATAAAATAAGAAAGTATGAGGAAAATAGTAAGAATCGGTCAATGATTTCTCATAGCCTCCATACAAATACCTTTCCGAAATATGGCTTAATGGTAAATAAATGCTTGTAAAATTTAAATATTAATACAAAATTCAGCTAAAACAAGTGTCATGTAAAAATAAATTTTTGTTTCGTTCGGTTTATGTTTGACCATAGACTACACATAAAGTTCAGTTCCGAAAATAACTTAAATGGGCATAAATCCTTTATAAAAACCGCTATTAAGCTTGAATTCGATACAAATAGTCCATACATATATAAAAATCGTATATCTCAGTATGATGATGATCGGCCCATATTTGACCTACTTTGGAAAATCAATAAAATACGCATAAATATCTTACCAAAATGACTATCAAGTTGAAATTTGGCAAGCATAACCAGAATATGCATTTATATCAAATTTCATGATGATTGGTCCATATTTGACCGTAACCCTCATAGAAAGCCTACTTTCGGAAATCACTTATAAGCGAATAAATCACTTATAAATCTGAATAATAGGTGAGCTGACAGTGGGCATATAAGATTGAGGACAGCCGAATATAAGCTCTTACTTGTGTTCTTCGAGATTATGTTGAGACCGGTATCAAAGCAAAAAAATCACAATGCTGGGAAAAAATCGAAAATTCGACCTTTCGAATGGTCGTTTATTTTCTGTTCCACTATATACCTTTGTGTTTAATTTAATAATTTTCATTAAAATTAAATTTAAACATTGAACAATATGTGTTGAACAAAACCAAAGCTGTCTAAAAGTGCATTAGCATAGCTTAGATTTTCTACTACAAGTTCCTCAATTATTTTCCTTTAAATATAGAAGTAGAACATTTTATTTAAAGTTTGAAGGATTTTTGTTAGAAATAATAATGTTTTCAAAAAATCATTTTTGTTTAAGGAAAACAAAAAAGTAAATTCAGATTAATTTTCGGTTTATTGGATTTTACTAAAATTATCTGAAGTTGGTAGTTAAATGGTATTTAGAAAAATAAGAACCAACAATATTCATGCATTATTACGTAAATTAAGTCCACTTAATACACCGTAACAGCAGATCATGGTGCTTTGATTTTGCATTGAATTTTAATTATCTTCATGTGAGGAAATTATTTAGTTTTTTTTTTTAACAAGTATTCACTGCCACAAAACTATAGTGCAACTTTATAGTGAAAACAATAAATAATTAATGACTTTGATTGAAAATGAATTTCATACATATACAAACCTTATGTATGCAAACAACGGAATAAAATTAAATTTTAAAATGTTGTATATTTTTTAATTTAATTACCAATATTTTTATATATAGATTTTACGCAGCTACAATTTCGCGTATATTTTTGCTGTTGTTGTTATATTATCATGTTTTCAGTAACTTTTCCTGATGTTAACATAAACCATAATGTTGCGTTAAACTTTAATACCGCAATCATTATTTGTAAATACAGTGAGAAAGTCTTCTTTGTAGGAGAGAGGAAATATAAACCAATAAAATTAATTTATTGTTATTTATGAAAATGTACTATGTACCAATACATATGTATCTATACGATTGTGTATATTAGGGTGGTTCTTACGTTGGAATTTGGGAAATTGGGTGCTTTCTAATCTAATAACATAATATGCACAGTAAAACTGTTATTTCCAAGCTGTGTTTTCAGTGTATATATGTATATTTACTTTGTCATTTAATATTCATCGTATAAGCACAAAGTCTATATATTCCGGGGCCCTATAAGATTGTAAGACAACGTAGCAATGTCCGTCGGTCTGTCCGTCAGTTGCAGGCACAAAATTTTTATCAAATATTCTTTTTTCCACCGAAATGTTTGGTATTAAAAATGGGCAAAATAGGTTTAGCAGGATCCGAGTTATAAACCAAAGGTTCAGACAATATTTGCTTAATACATTTCGTATTCTTTACAACTATAAAGCAGATAATATCATAAATTTTTTCACACTTTATATTTTTTATTTAAAAACAAGCCCTGCTAAAATGGTTAGAATCAGTTTAAAACTTCTCATATTTCCCATATAAATACCTTCCTGAAATATGGCTTTATGATACATAAATATATCCTTACAAAATTCAGCAAAAATAAGTGGTGTGCAACGAGAAATCTCAAAACAATATTTTGTTTGCATCGGTAACTATTTTGTCATAGTGTCATACAAAGTCCACTTCCGAAAATTACTTAAATGCGCATAAGTCTCTTATAAAAATTACTAACAAGTTAAAAATCAACGCAAATAACTTATGTATACATATATAGTAAAGCGTTGTACCAAATTTCATCAGTCTATATTTGACTGGAGCCCCCATATAAACTCCACTTCCTAAAATCACTTAAATGGGCATAAGTCGCTTATAAGAATCACTATCAATTTGAAATTCAACACAAATCATTCACGTACTTATACATATCGTCGTATTTCATGCTGAACGGTTCATAATAGGTCATAGTACTCTCAATAGGACTACTTCCGAAAAACTCATTATACATATAAATTCATATCAAACCGCAATTTTACACAGATCAGTTGTATGTATGGAAAAATTATACTGTTGGCTTTTGTTAAAATTATTCTATAATTTTCCATTGTCTCTCATACAACGTCCAGGAGAAAATTTTTACGTTTCAAGAAACCAAAATTAGTTTTCCAAGGTGTTCTGGTATCTAATTTATTGTATGTTAAAGTAAATTATCACGCGCTGCAAAAATATAAACAAAGGGCAGTTTTCAAAGAAAAAGATAAATATAAAATGTGATCATCCGTCTTGGGACATTTCCATATACTTTGTGGAATAACTGCAATATGCATACGATTTTTATATTGAGATGAAATTTAAACAAACTAAACCTCAAACAAATAGATAATAATAGTTAATAGCTCATGTCAAGTAAGGGATCCGCAAAATAAAATTATCGTTACCAAATCATAATGTAACAAAAATTAGTTTCAAGTATTCACCACTAGTATATAAAATTCGGCCCTGTAGACTATAAAATCTTCCTTGTCAATTTGATTACTTTATGCTGTTTTTTATTTTTAATCGAAACCCCCGAAATTTCGAATTAAAATTTTATTTTTTTTTTTAGCTTTTTTTAAGGAATTCTACTTTTTCTGGTATTTTTAAACCAAATTTATTTATATTACAGCTCCTGGTAACACTGTTGTCATACATATATATGTATTCGACTATGTATTTTTATTTTTACCGTCGACTTTGTTATTTTTAATAAAAACATGGCATAAATAAATTAAATATTAATCATACGTTTCGAATTTAAATTTGTGCCCAAAAATATGCTAAGCTTTTAAAACTTATAACTTGATGATGCTTGTATGGCGTATACTTAATATTTAATTAAATAATAATCATACTTGTAATTTCAATAGAATCAATCTTAATCAATAAAACTGGCTTAATCAATTACTGCTTTTTACTAAGCTAATTAATTTTTGTAAAATTAATTTTTATTTTATATTTTGGGTCGTCATCTGCTCGTTTTGCAGCAAGAGAATATGTTGGATTATGTAGCTGTATGAGGTTCATATTTACATATGTGCTTTTAAATTTGTGTCCTATGAAATGCGTGCTAGTTTTTTTACTAAGATTTGACGATTTATATGCACGATAAATTTGAAAACAAGCTTTCTCAAGTGCTCTTCGAACAATCCTTTTTGTGCTAATTGTCAGACAAGGCTTTAAAGCAATTTCTACCTTGGACGTACCGAAATAGTGCAAATTAATTTCTACCCTAATGTATATTTTAAGTTTTAATAAAGCTTTAAAAAGAACAACAACATAAACGGATATAAATAACGGATTATTTAATAATAACATTATGTCAAACCTTGCATTTGTATGTGTGTATTTATGAAACATTATAAAGTTAAAATCTTGCTATATTGTAAATGCCCTAAGTTAAAAATAAATTACAAAAATAACTTAATGTACGTATGTATACTAAGATTAAAATAAAGCAATAATGAGATTTAAGTAATTTAATTACTGTTTAATAGCTATTGATTAAGAAGTCTTTAAAATGAATTAAAATTTCATTAAATATTTGCTACTTAACAACTTATAGCTTTTTGATTTCTCGGTAATAGTTAATTATCATGAAAGGCTTACAATAGTACTGATTCAGACAAATGCAACCATTCAATTACCTGTCTGTAAAATACCTGCACAATATCGATTAGATTTTGTAGTGATGTTTCTGACAATGACGATAGTGAATACTTGAAATGGTTTAAATTATGCCGTATATGCAAATGCAAAATCATGTGTATTTTAATTGAAATGTTCGAAACAGAAGACATTATTAAGCTACAATAAATATTTATAAATGACTCAAAACGTAAAAAAAGAATCGTATTCCATGCATTTTATTATTACTTTAAGAGACATACCACGTCAATACTATGAGTTGAAGCATTATAAATTCGAAAACGGTCACGCAATCTTTATTTGATTTTATCATAGCTTTACCAGACGTGTGTTAAGCTAAAAGTTGTTTTTGCATGATACTTTAACGAATTTTTTAAGTTAACAGACGTTTATCAACCTGCTTTAAGTTTTTTTTGCATAAGGTTTTTAATGTTTTTTTTAGTAAAATCTACAAGATTTTTAAAATTATTTTTGAATATTTGTGTTACATATGTTTATATAAATTGCGCTCCTAATTAAATACATTAATCTTTATGTCGATTCTATAATATCATTAATCATAATAACTCATGTCAGATAAAAAAGTTTATTTGTGGCAACACAGTTTTTAGTAAGAGGGTTGGAGTCGTCTTTTATATATGAAAATCGCTTTAAGATAGAAAATTCTTTAAAAAAAACAACATCCCATCAGCCAATTGCGTAAAACTTAAAAATGTATGCTTACGCAGGCTTTAAAAACGGTTTAACGATCATTTGCAATAGAAAATATGTTCAAATTCCGTTGGTGATTAGAATTTCAAGTGTAAGGTGTGGGTTGATGTAAAAATTAAAGCAAGCCAATGTGAAAAAATAAAAATAACTACAAACTAAAAGGTCTGCATGATTTTGCAAACATAAATGAGTGTTATTAAGGAAATATCTTTTCGAGAAGTTGCTAATTGAAAGGTGCAAAATAATATTCATAAGATCAAAGTAATTTCGCAGCAAAAAGCTTTTTTAAAAGCGAAAGGAAACAGAGGTTTTTCAAATATAGTCCCACTGTAAACTGCCCTTCTAAAAACTTTAAACAAATATAACCAAAAAATACCTTTAAACACTCTCATAGATAAAAATTAAATAGTTTCAAAGAGAACTATTGCCCCAGGTTCATATTTTTTCTTGGGGTTAGGAGGCAATTTAAATTAAATGGAAGAAACGATTAAAATTTAAAAAATTAAAGAAATAATGTTAGACATTGGAATCGAGGGCATTTCGTTTTTTAAAAGTAGTACAGTGGATATATGGTCGTGTAGTTAAAGTGCCAATGGTTAATGTTTTTCGAATTGGGACATATGTTGGCATAAAAAAGTCATATAATACAGATTTATTTCTACATGATTTAGTTCATGAAATTAAAAAATTGAATATGGATGGGTTTTTTTTTGGTGATTGCAAAATAAATATACGAATTCGTGCTTTCATTATGAACTGACGATGACTTCAAATATAGACGAGATAAAGACTTTCATCATTCCAAATACCAAAATATAGAAATGTGCTGATATAAAAATGATATTACAATTTCCATTAGTCATAATGCATTTGACTGATTAAGGAGGGCAATGAAAAACATAATCATATTATTACTACAGTCAAAAATAATTGTATAATTTTTGAGAGAGTTATGGTATTTAAAGGGATTTTCGAAAGTGGGCCTTATATGGGAGTTACGACTAATTATGGAGCGATCTGCACAAAATTTCTAGATGTGATTTGGCTTCATTTACCACTCGTTTGTGATGGAATTTGTTTGGATACGTGCATAATTCAAACATTTATGATCAGTAAACCCCAATTTCGGGAGAACATTTGTATGGGGGTCAGGTGAAATAATGGACCGATTTCCACCAGTTTCAATCCCGTCCATCCTTGGGCCGAAGAAATATCACGTACCAAATTTTATCGAAATACCTTTAAAATTGCGACCTGTACTCTGCGAACAAGCCTTACATGGACAGCCAGGACGGACGGACAGACATCGTTAAATCGACTCAGAAAGTGATTCTGAGTTGACTAATAGTTTTGATTTAGACACGTTTACCTCACATTCATCAATAATCTGATCACGACTTTTTATTGCGTTGCTGGCATAGTTTATAATTCTGCGATTGTCCCATTCATAAAGAATTTTTTACCACAATAATCAGGATTTTTAAACAATTTTAAACAATCAGGTAACCAATTTATTTTCTGGCAATTACTCGAAGCTTTCAACCACCTTTTATGTACAAATAAATAGATATTTTACCTTTTTCAAAAACACTCAAATTGTGGAAAATTTTATAATAAGAATAAATAACAATAATACTTTTATTTCTTTAGTATTCTGCTTTGTTTTACATAAAATGTAATTATAGTTGTGAAACACTAATAAAATATTAATGCACAATTTGTCTCTTAAATTAATGAAGCGGTCTTTCAAAATTTTGAATTAAAAGAGATCATTAATTATACTTTTAAAAACTTTTTTAAGTTTTAAGAAATTGTTTTTTTACAACAAATAGCAAGCATCAAGTGTAATTATAGTATTGCAACACAGTTTATGTACGTATTACGTTAACTAAACAAAAATGTACAATAAAAACAAGTTAGAGTGCAATATTCGGATGTGCCGAATCTTAAATACCCTCCACCTAAACGTAATAAAAAATACAAAAACTACACTGGTTTTAGGACTAGCATATCCTTATTCTCAGTTTTGTCTTCAGTCTTAGTGCAAATTTTATTAGTATTGTTTGAAAGACAATTTTACGAACAACATAATTTATTTTAAATGTTTTGCAATTTTATCTAATTCTGACCATTTATAATTGATGTAATTACACTGTCCAACACCATTTTTGGAACAGAATAGCGACCCTATAATTCTGAAAGGGTATGTTGAGTAGATCATTTGTGTAGAACAAACTTATGGTCCAGCACGTCTGAGTTTTTTTTACAGTGGGTCAAAGTTTTCATATTTTGGTCGAAGGGAGCATTATACTATATGAATAAAATGTTGTAAGTTAATGTCTGAGAGAATTCTTATGGTCAGAGTTGTATTGTGGAATTGTATGAGGATTATTTTTCTGGAAGATCTTAACCCTCTAACTGGTCTCTTTATGGGTCAATTTGACCGTTTTTTCGATAAAATCAAAAAATATCCTTTAAAAAAGGACATTTAAGGATTAAAATATTCTACGAAAATGTTTGGCGGAAAATTTCAGTGGGGGTCGCCAAAGACACCATTGTTGTAAATAAAGAATTATGGGGTCGCTATTCTGTTCCATTCAAAAACTCTTAATTTGTTAGACAGTGTTATCAATTCTTAGAATAATTTACAGAGTTTCTCTGATTTTCATAATAATCTTGAGTGTAATTAACAATCTATAATATTAAAACAATATTTTTCCATATTTTGTTTGAATTTTATCTCAAACAAATTTGTGCTAAAACAAGTGGTTATGCTGTTTTGAATAAATATTTGCCAAGTGTGACCTTACCTTAAATATTTTAGTAAGAGTTTTGCTTAATCGCGTCATAATGGATTTGTTTATCATTATTTGTTTGTTTGAATTTTACATTTCGTAGCAATCGTTCATACATATATATTATGACTGCTTCAAGTTTCTTAAATTATAATAGTTATTATTACATCAACATCAGCATCTTCTGTACTGTCACCGAAGTTCATGTGAACACTGCTTTATATCCCACCCACACATTCGTAACAGTTTATTGTGTTTACACAACGTTAGTTTATTTGCAAAATTATAATTATAAGCACGTTGAAGATTTGTTTGAAAAATATACTTTATTCGCAATACCTGCTTGATGTTTATTCACATTTACACAGTTATTTGTAATTGTAAGCTGACATATGTAGCTATAATAAAACCCAACTAAAGTAAATAAACACTGAAGTGTATATTTGGTTCCCCTTACCATTTCGCCTGTATTTGTAACATTGTGAAAAAATTAACATTTGTAGCAATTATCACGTTTACTTTAGTGTAGATTTTATATGCTGTATTCATTTCAAGTTGCATATTAGAATATGAAATACACATATACATTACAATGCAATACAACGTAGAATAGTGTAATGTTATAAATAATTTAATGTGTGTTAATATAAGACCTGTCCTTAGAAACTAAAATGTTTTTGGTTTGTTCTTCAGTAGCTGTAAAATTCATTGAAAGTAATAAAATTTTGTGCCTTTTGGCTCTAAGTTTGATCTTTTAGGGGAAATTATCTTCCTAAGACGTGATATCTGTAGCTATATTTAAATAACAAATCTCTGCCAAAACAAAAGTATTGCCTGGTTTTTAAAAAAGTTACGGTGGTGTGGCTAGATTTTATGCGAACAATGTGCGGCAAAATGTGTAGAATTCTGCTAGCTATCATTAGACATCAATGATTTAACCCATGTTAGACACATAATTCTCGATGCACTGTCTTGCATTACTATAAGTACAACTTATATTTGCTATATGCTGTTTTTTAAAACGTGTAATATATTTGAAGAGTGTGTTTAATGATCACTTTTAATCCAAAATTTGGCAGACTATTTTATTAATTTAAGAAAGAAATTGCGCACTACTATTTTTTTAGTGTTTCATAACTATAATTACATTTAAGGATAAACAAAGAAGAATACTGGAAAAACAAAAGTATAATTGTTATTTATTCTTATTATAAAATTTTTAACAGTTTGAGTGATTTTGAAAAAGTTAAAATTATGTATACTGATTGTCAATACCAAATTGCATAGGAGAATAATAAACGGGTTTTGTTAACTCTGGTGATTTGCGTTGCGTATTATGGACGTGAGAGTGTTTTTTGCACAGACAGAGACACAGACAGACGGACATAGCTCAATCAACTTAGAATTCCTTAAGGATCAAGAATATATATACTTTGAATATTTCTCAGTGTTCTACACAACTCAAGTTTGTATCCATATGGACACATAGAATTTTAAAAAAAAAGCCTGGTGGATATATTAATCTTCGTACAAAAAAATAATTATTGAAGTCATTACAACAAATGTTTATCTTGAACTGGGATTCACTTATTTTTTTAAAATTTATCCGGATATCAGTTTTTGAAATAAAAAAAACGTTTTGTGTTATAAATTGCGTTATTTAAAACACATTTCAAAAAATATATAAAAAAAAATCAATTCTGATAATAGCCAAGACTTTAAAAAATCATAGTCGGTTAAAATTTCAAACAGTATCAAATAGAAATCGTGAGACGCTCTCAAAGTTTAGTGTATACATATGGATACATAGGAGCGAAAAGGTTAAATAATAATATTTTTTTTTGTTCATTTGACATACATGTAGGTTAAACTTTTTTACCTATTCTTTAACTTACAAAATTGGGAAAAGTTTTATGTAATTATAGTTATGCAACTCAGTGTATTTCTATATAATTTCTACAATTCTCTACTAGAGTTGATAAGATTTATGGCAAGTAAATCTATTCTTTTTTTGGATAGCTCTAATATGTTAGTTAGTTTGTATTGCACATTAATGTTTGTGTGAGTAATAAAATAAAGTATGTAGATGTGAATGCAGTACTTGTTAATACAAATTACATTCATTACTATGCCAAGTAGTGATTGTAGAAAAATTTTAACAAATATACATACATGTACGCATACGTAAGAGATATAGAGCAGGGTGAATGTTAATAGTAATAGTAAAGTTAAAGCATATACTACATGAAAAAGTTGCACTACATTGGTTTTTCAGTACAGTTTTATCTGATATTAAACGTTTCAAAACAACATATATTATTTTAATTTCGTTTTCACTTAATATAATAACTTTAACATTTTCGCACACTAATCTTATTTTGATGCAAAGAAGATTTTGTAATAAAATACTGTTTCTTAAGTAATAAATATAAAGGCATTTCTAAATTTTTTATAATATTGAACCAAAGCTGATAAAATGTTGGCAACTGTTTTACCCTTTTGCAAAGTAAAGTATAAGTTTTTACAGACAATGCTAAAATAAATTTATAATCTGAAAAAATTCAACCAATTTTAGTTTGTAATGTAATTTATTATT
Source organism: Bellardia pandia (assembly GCA_916048285.2). Lineage (NCBI taxonomy): Eukaryota > Metazoa > Arthropoda > Insecta > Diptera > Calliphoridae > Bellardia > Bellardia pandia. The sequence continues at coordinate 102,648,575 of OU696529.1, forward strand.
ACTTTAAATAGTTTTTGAATAAAATGTTCGAATGTTAAATTGTTTTGAAAAAAAAAAACCAGAATATTTAAATATAGGGTTAGTTTTTTAAACCTTTTAAAATTTTAAATAAAATACTTAAAATAGAAGTATTTATCGGAATCTTTATCTCTTTTAAAATGATGTCATTAAAAATTTTGGCTTTTTTGAGTGCTCTGTCCATTATTGCTACCGGTAACTAGCTACCGGTATAAGTCATACTCTTTTTAGCATTGCTACTGTAAATAACGACTATTTAATTTCATATATCCTTAAAGAAAAAAACCAGAGGTGTTATATTACAAGTTCTAGTCCATGAATTTAGCTGCTTAATACATTTTTCGTAATTCAGCTGAATAATTCGGAGACGTTGTTCGGTGTTATCCTTTCCAGAATTAGTTAAAAAAAAAAACTGAATAAAAATAAAATGACAAATCAGACTTAATCTGTAAAATAACACCTGAAAATTGTTTTAGTATTTTTGTGATTTTGTAAGCTCTTCATTTGGATAAGAAATGAGTTTGCTGGAATTTCATAACTGCATAATCAGAACATGAAGATTTAAAGTGACAGAAGCTTGTGATGCTCTGTGATTGGTGTATTCGAAAAGGTGGCTTATGACTAAAAAAAGAAATTGGGAGACACAGCTGTTAAAGATAAACAATGCATTTCGTCAGTTTCTTAGTAGTTTTTCTTTTGCATTATGAACAGTCATGCCCAAAAGGCAACCAAAAAAGGCAAAAGAGCATAAATGAGATAAGTTTGTGTGTGTGTATAAGATAAGGAATGGGTTGAATAATTATTTATTTTACTTTTGCTGCTCTTCTTTTCATTCATATTTTCATTATCTGTTTGTTGTGTTTTGTTACCATACAAATCTGTTTCATTGTTTTTTTTTCTATTCATTGATGTTCGTTTGGTATCTTTTGTTGATGTAAAATTTAATAAAATAGTTGTTTGACTGATATTTTTCATTTTGATAAAAAATATAGTCACTCGGTCACAGACCACGCGCGGGAAAAGAAGGAGAAATAAATACAAAATGGAAAATGTAAAAATAAAAATGTAATGTAGTGTAAAATAAACTAAGTTTATGTTAAGTTAATTTAAGTGTGAAATTAGTGACTTAAGAATAGATTTTAAGATTACGGACAAATCTACATAGTAGAGAAAATATTAAATAATAATAATAATATAATAAATAGACTTAAGACTAAATAATACCTATAATAAATAAATTTAAAATTAATAAAAATAAACATTACAACTACAAGATTAATTTATATTAAGAGCGATGTTTTTTTTTCAATGCAAAACACAAATCAGTTTCTGACCGAAAAAAAATCGTGTGAGTGCTCGGATTTAAAAGCAATACTGAACGAGTAGGACGTGTGTCGCTTGTGAATAATATCTGTCGAAGTTAGGACTTTCTAGTTTTCACCACGTGAAAGAGCGTCTCAAAAACTATCGAAATCATAGGCCGGGTCACGTATATATATTAATATTATATCCATGAATATCATGGTTTTTACTAGACTAAAAGTTATCTTCTTGACAGCTTGAAATATAAGCTTCCAAAGTATTTTATTATATATACTAAAAGTAAAAATTTAAATCTAAATATATTGCATGGTTCATACTTTGCTTAAGCGCAATATACACTAGTCATTAACAAAAACTAAAAAAGGAACATAAAAAAAATTGTTTTTTCTCATCCTGTATTACTGTCTTAAGGTTATCCTTGCAAGAAATATTCCTTTGCATAAATTTTTTGCCCAGATATTCCAACAGGTGCTTAAATGGGTTGAGGTTTGGTAACAGCGGAGAATGATCTAAAGCTAGATTTACACGATTGAAATTTTCTTCAAAATTGCTCTTCAAAATGCTTCAAACTCGTGAAAAAAGCAAAAATTCTTCAAAATTTATTTTTTTAATAGTTATTAATAGTTATTAAAATTTTTAAGAAATTTTGCTGTTTACACGAGTTTGAAGCATTTTGAAGAGCAGTTTTGAAGAAAATTTCAATCGTGTAACTGTAGCTTAAGGTTTTTGCAATGATTGTGCCACTACTCTTTCATGTTTTTTAGAGGTATGCTTAAGAATTTTTTCCTGTTGGAAAATCCAGTTCTGCGCTAGTTCTAATTTCTCTTTGATCTATAAAAATAACCTTCCTTTTTCAGTATAGATTCTATAAATGTAAGATTACTGATCACTGATGCCATCACGTTTTATCGTCTCAGTTATATATTTATTATGAAATGATTAGTTTTTAGCTATAGCATAATAATTAAGCTTTTCTTTCAATAATATGTGTTATTGATTTTATTGTGACACTCGCAGTAGGTCTGTGACTTAACTTCATCAATTTTGTGAATGTAGAAAGAGCTTCTTCTAAATTTTGTCATTTTAAAACCATTGTGCAAAGATTCATATCGTAAAAAGGCATAAAAGCTTTCTAGATTATTAGGAAATTCTATATGATTTCCTTGTTGCTTAAGCTAAGAGATTAGTTAATAAGTCTTCTTATATTGTTAATATAAAATATTCGCAATAACTTTCATATTCTTTGTAAATTTAAAATTTTGTGAATTTGTCAGAGTCTTGGTTGAATTATTATATATACTGGTTTTATTGAAGGGAAATATGCAAACAAATAAATCTCATTTAAAATTCCGTAGTTTTTTATCAAATAGTTTTCTGTTAATATCAAATAAAGTATTATTTGTATGCTTGTCTTCAAAAAAATAGATGCTTTAAATATTCATAAATAAAGAACACAAACTTCATAGAAATGTTTACTTTAAGTTTTTTCTTTTTTCTATAGGAAATATTTTCAAGGAATATAATGCATTGCAATACAAAGCAAAGGGGTGTAGGGTGTACACTTAAGCAAAGCTGTATGAAAATGTGAGAGAAAAAAAGAAAGTACTCTCATGCACAAACAGAAAAAAAAGAAAAATACAAACTAAAACTTGTTTAACATACAATACTACAAAAGTAGAAGAACCACTATTTTCATTTTACAATAGTTATACACTGCTGACACAAATACTAACATGTACCGACAAATAGCAACAAGCACAGACACGCATAGAAACATTAACATTAATAAAGGGTTTTGCAATAAGTATTTTGTTTTCCAAAAGCTGCATATTGGAATCACATTATTGCTTAAGATTCTATTTGTTGTTATCTCAATAAATCAGTAGTAGAAGCTTTGGCAATTGTTACAGTGAATTAAATTGCGCTAGAAAATTTACTATTAAAAATTATGGATCTGTACAAGAGATGTTGTTTTGAGATCAATATTAAGAATTTGGTCTCTAAAATTATCGCATAACCAAGAGAAATTGCGTTGAAGCCTTTGCATGTTGTACGTGTCACTATATCACGTATGGTATGTTATATGGACTGGAGCCGTTGCTTTGCAAATTGAGCTTACAACGTTGTTGCGGTGAATGGATCATAATCTAAAGAGATCTTAACAACTAAATTAAACCTATTATGTATATCATTGACATAACAAAATAATTTCACGAAACAAAGCTGTTCACTGAATTACTTTTAATAGGGCTATATCAAAAATAAAGTCTATACAATGCCAATCGAATCGACTGTAGTTGGTACCCGTAATCTACTAAGTTAAGAAAATAGACCCGCCATTCTGCGAACATCTGAAAATGTGACAAACCTTACTCTTTCAAGTGCAAATTCTTTGTTTTATTTTAATTTAAAAAAAAGTTCTATTTGAAAAAACCCTTAACAACCAAATAGACAGGTTGTTGCTTATAGTTTTTATAGTGTGTACGAGGGAGGACTGAAAGGTAGTTTTGAGTAGTAAATTAAATTATATATTATCGCCCACTGTCCCCATATGAGTACGCATGTTCAAAATATGGCAACTCTAACTTAAACCGTAATTTTAGTTAATTTAAACATATATGTATACCGCTTATTTAGGCTTATTTGAGCTTACAATCAGACAAACGTTTTATAAAATAAGAAGCATTTTCAGTACTTAGTATTTTAGATTTTGCATTTTGTTCGGGTGAACTTTGTTGGACATTTTTCAGCGTTTTTTTAATACTATTGATTTAGACATTCGTTTTTGTCGATAAAATATTCTGTGTAAAGTGTTAAAAATCTCTCTATTCCATTTGTTTGGCAAACAAGTAAAAAAGTTATTCAGAAGTTATAGTTTTATTCGGCTGTTTGGGGGCAATGGGCGAAACTATAAATAAATTCTACAATTTCAAATTCTTTTTGCTGTTCTTCAATACGACGTGCAGAAATGTTTTCAGAGATTGGAACAGCTTTTTTTTGACTATAAAATGCAGTAAATTATATAATATGATATTTAACTCATGCCACTAGATGCTGCCGCTGTACTCGTAAGTGATGTCGATAAAGGTGCTGAGCAAGATTTACTTTGTATAAATATGCCATATGATGTACCGGGAAAAATAGATAGTCTTAATAGAGTATCCATAAGAGGAAGAAATAGTGTTGCCCAATATTTAAATATGTTTTAGACTTGACAGTAAGTAACGCTTGGCGTTACCACTCTGATGGACCAACTATCATTCAGACGGAGTATGGCGCGGTCCTATTGCAGCGCAAAGCTTTAAAGTGTCGACAAGCATTGAAAAAACTACGGCCATAATCCATAACAACAAAAAAAATTTTTTATCTAAAGTTTTCTTTTGGATGTTGATGAAATAAATTCTGCTTTGATCTGAATCTGATCTTGATTGAATCATATCGGGTTGAAAGAAAATATAATGGTTTTTAAAGGAATTTTAAAATAATCTTCCTATGTAATAGTACTATAACTTGTACTTTATACTTTCTGCTATTGTTCCACTGTGTATTTTAATAGTCGTAGTGGTAGCAGCAGCAATTGTTGTATATGACTTGTATTGCCACCACTACAAAGCATATACGCATGTAAATACATATAGAAGGTGGCGCAAAAGTAATCCTCCTATCAGAAAATGCTATACATTTTGCGAGGCCCCTAATTTTTTATTTATTTTATTTATTTATTTATAAGTCTACGGATAGAAATCCTTACAGACCCTTAATTTACAATATAATATAATTATTAATTAGTATTAAGGTACAATATAATATTACGTTTTATAACACTGACATCAATAGAAAAATCAATAAGAAAATAAAATTCATTATAAACTCTACATAATCTTCTTAATGAATCAGCATTGGCATAATTGGATTGAAAAACTTGCAGATATAATGGTATATAATAGCGAGTTGATCGTTGTGGAACATTAAAATTTATATTGCTTAGCAAAAAATCAGAATAGATATTACCATTAATTAAATTAAATAAAAAAGATACATTAAGCATGACTCTTCTGCTTTCCAAGGTTGGTAATTTTACTAATGACAGTCTTGAAGAATAAGATGGAAGAAGAAAATCAGGATTCCAAGTTGAGTTGCCCAGACAAAAGAGAAGAAACTGCTTTTGGACCGATTCAATCTTATTTATATCACAATATGCATCAGGAACCCAAATGACAGATCCATATTCCAAAATTGGTCTTACCAAAGAGGTGTATAACCGTTTAGTGATCGTTAGCTCCGTAAATTCTTTCGCCCATCGTTTTATAAAAGCTAGCACACCACGAGCTTTATTAACAATCATGTTTATATGATTTTTAAAATTTAATTTGGGATCCAGAAGAATACCAAGATCCAGAAATTCTGTAACTGATTCAAGTTGATGTCCACCTAATAAGAATTTACCGACAGTACTATTGATTCTTGAAAATCTCATATGCTTGCACTTTTTTAGGTTTAGTTCCATTAAGTTCAGAACACACCAATCGAAAAATTTGTTTAAATCTTGTTGCATGTAATTTTTTTCAGCATTATTATTGTAGGTATAAAATATTTTCACGTCATCGGCATACATTAAAACATTACAGTATTTAATTACACACGGTAAGTCATTGATGAAAAGGGAGAATAAGATTGGGCCAAGATGACTATCTTGAGGTACTCCAGAACTCACAATTATATCTTTAGATATGACATTATTAAAAAGAACATTTTGCTTCCGGTATGTTAGGTATGATTTAATCCAATTTAGACTCATTTGTGTAAAGCCCATAGAACAAAGTTTTATCAGTAGCAGATTATGGTTGACTTTATCAAAAGCTTTACTAAAATCAGTATAGATACAGTCAGTAAACTTCTTTTTAGTAAAACCACAATTAACTCTCGTAGTCAGCTCCAAAATATTAGTTACTGAAGAACGACCCTTTCTGAAACCGTGTTGATAAGGGGATATCAAAGAGTAGATTTGATGCAGGAGATTATCGGTAACACATTTTTCGAAAAGTTTGGGAATTGCACTCAGCTTTGCTATACCTCTATAATTCGCAATATTTGCCTTACTGCCATTCTTGAATAACGGTATAATAAATGAGTCTTTCCAAAGCTGTGGACAGTAACCATTTTTTAAAGAAATATTAAACATTATGTTTAGCGGTATGACTAACGAGTGTGCACAGTTCTTTAAAACACAACTTGGGACTCCATCAGGACCACAATGAATTGAGGATTTAAGTGATTTTAAGACTTCAATTATTTGGGATGAATGAATTGGAGAAAAATATATTGAGTGGTGTTGATCAATTGGATGAGGGTATATATCCTGGGTATATTGAGCATCCGAATATGTGGTGGAAAAAAAAGTAGTAAACAAATCACTTATTACCAAGTTGTCATCAGATTCTTGATCATCATACTTCATCACGTTAGGAAAACCAATGGACTTCTTTTTAGTGTTGACAAATTTATAAAAAGTTTTCGGATCAGACTTGAAATTTTGCTTTATATTAGATATGTAGTTTTTGTAGAGATTAGTATTTAGTAAATTATACTCAGCGCGGGAAACAGCAAATCTAGCATAATCAGACTGCAGGCCAGTTGTCTTGTATTTTTTAAAGCGTTTATATTTAATATTTTTAAGTCTAGATAATTCGTTTGTGCACCAAGGAGGACCAGATTTATTAAGTATGATTATTTTTGGAATACATTGATTAAAAAATATTAGTAGAGTTTCATAAAAAGTTGATATCATTGAGTCAATAGATTCTGGAGCATTAGTTGATATTGAAAGAAGATCATTCCAATTGGTGTTGTATATATAATGGTTTAAATCGTCATAATTACATTTTTTAAAGCAGAAAACTTTATCTTGTGAATTTGAAGAACTGGATTTGGTTTTAAAAGAAACATTTAAGCTAATATCGAGAGTAGGATGGTAGCGGTCTTCAGGCAAAACGATTGGATCAGAACGTTGTAGTAAGCAATCAGTTGGTTCATTTATTTCTGTCAGCAAAATTCCGCGTTTTGGAGCAGTGTAGCGTAACATTGTTTATTAACGTGTATTTCGCATGTGTTTACTACACAAATGTCAAAACAGAACTGACATTAGGGGCCAATCGCAAAATTTATAGCATTTTTTGATAGGAGGATTACTTTTGCGGCACCTTGTACTATAAATGATGTCTGTAGTAAGTTTAAGAGTGTGTATCTAAGTGTGTTTAGTATTATGTCAATGTGACAGTGACACTCTAAGCTAAAATGGCTTAAAGCATCTAGCACTGAGAACTTTAAAGCCATTGCATTACACGAAAATTTAACTTGTAATAGTTGTCATCTGTTAACAACAGTTAGCTCGAAAAAAATGAGTAAAAAGTAACAATAACACAAAAAAAGAAAATAAATGATAATAACGATTACATGTAGACAATTGTAGGTAGTAAGATATAGACTTCAGTGCGAAACATGCTTTTATTATATACACTGCAAGCAATATGAATCAAGGCAAGTTAAATACAGTGGGCAGCACAAAAGTTGCACAAAAACAAAACTAATAACGAATATTTTAAAACGTTTTTTGTCAATCATTTTAGGTTTATTGCTAAAGAAAATAATTTACAATACAAAAAAGAATATACAATTTTTGGCAAATAAACAATTAGAATTAAATAATACCTCTCTAGTGTTCAATTTTGCACACATTTTTATTTTGATATATTTTCACAATAATATTAAAGTTTAATGGTAAAATTTGCATGACTCTGCTTTGTATGTTTAACACCAAAATATTTATGTTTCTCTGGTAACATATAAACCTGTCAGTCAATGGTTATTTTTCAGCAGTAAAAAAAATTAAAACCTGAATTGTCAATAAGAAAAATGTTAAGGCTTGGTTAAAGTTTGCCAGAGAGCTCAGAAATGGGACCGTGCAGGAAACGTGTAATCCGGTAAGAAGCAACCTAATTTAATCGACGGTGACCCCAGAGTAAAAATGAACACATACGTGTACAATGTGACAACATACTGTGTCAATAGTGTATTAACCCCGTATGTGCACAAATCGTACACGAACGATGTGAATTTTGTAACAAGGAATTGACAACGAATGTTATCAATTTGATACAGCGCCGTTGTCAATTTGACACCGAATCGCTGTCGAATTGTAACGCACCGTTTTGGATTTGAAACCGCATCGTTGTCGATTTAAAACCGTAAATAAAAAGAGTATAATTTGTTTGATTTGTTTAATACAATTTTATTTTTAAACATTACAAAACACGTTAGCTTAAAACAATTGCGGCTGCGTGACAATAAGAAACTAATTCAGTTTCATTTATAAATTGTAAACGTACGTTGTTGATAAAAAGTGATACCGCATGGTGTCAAAATGACACAAACCAACCGATTTTTTAATGTCGTTTTTTTCCTATGTGTGAGGTGGCTTTACATGGTGTGACCTACCACCACTGCAATAGTCGCAGAATTAATGAGGAAAGAATATTATCTGTGCGCTTTGCGGACTCTTCCTTTAACACAAAAAATAGCCTTAGGTGGCCGGATGGTATCTCAATATAAGCTTTCAGGACATCTACCATTTCAGGCTTGTCGTATCTCAAACATCTCGCATCTCAAACATCTCGCATCTCAAACATGCCATTGTTCATTTTGTGCAAAAACAATGTGTATTCATTGCATGATAGCGCACGCCACTCGCCATCTTTGAAAAAGTTCGGTTTAATGATGCCACCGGCACATAGTCCACGCAGTTCTTGCTGCTTTTCACAGCACTTATGACAATTTAGATGGTGTACGTGTTCCTTCAACCAGTAATAAACTTCTTCGCTGAATAGAATTTCCCGATAAAAAGTTTCAATTCTTACTCCAGGTGTATTTTAAAATTTTTTTAATGAAAGCCTTCTGCAAAATTATCTACACAGTGGAGTAACAGAGGACCAATTGCTGCAATCGGCGCCCAAACTAACCATAAAATTGAAAACGAGCATGATGCACTTTCTTTACCGAGCATGAATTTTGATAATAAAATTCAATAATCTTTAAGCGTTATTATTTATGGTTAAATTATAGACCAAACTAAACTAGTTTAACAGTAACATGTTACACAAAAATAGCTGGGCTGCCAAAAATAGTCTTGTGAAAAAGAAAGTTGCTAATAAATCACCCTTTATAAAAACAAATTTCTAAAGTGTCCAAATTCTAGAGACCGGAATTTTGAATTTCAAAACTGATGTCAAATTAATGAACACACTCTTTAGTATGTCAAATTTTACATTTTTGAAATTATTTTAACTTTCAGAGATGGAAAATTGGTAATCTTAATTTAAATTCAAACACCAATTTATTTGATATAATGTGATAAAAGTAACTGATTTTGAAACACAATAGATATACTAAATAACTGAATTTTGTTACAGCAATTCCCGGATATTTTAAAATTTCTGCATATAAAATTAAATTTTTTATTTTTGTGCACAATCTGTTTTTACCGTCTATACTGGCACACAAAGAAAAAAATATATTTTTCAATAAAAAAGCTTTTGCACATACATACATTCCTGTAATCATGTGTACTTTTAACTAACGCATATAAATGAAAACATGTAAAACATTGTTCCCATAAAATCCGGCCTAACAACAAAATTTATCAAGCGGAGTATATTTTTACGAGTGCTAAGCAAAGTTAAAATAAAATCATGCACAAAGTTCCTGAAAAGCTGACATTATTGTGTTCAATGATTGCAAAAAAGCTAAAGCTTACAAAAAGTACTGTAATTGAAGTATAAGACGAAGCAAGCAAAACATCGACACAGAAAGCTTAAATGTTTTACTAATAAACCAGTAATTGGGCTAGAAAACATATAAACAATTTGGAATTAGTATGCAGTGCAGATAGATCAAAATAATGAGCAGCAGTTGAAAATCCAACACTCCGTCAAAATAAAAATATGGATTTTCATAAGATTAAACAAATTTTCTCTTTTTTTTCTTTTTTATAAATCTTATTAAATTATTAGCAGTTTATGGTTCAAATTTGTTCATTCGCTTTGATTTTGTTATACGATTATTAAAATATTTATACGCACGGATTTTTTGTTCACTAACTGCTCTATGCATAATCATTTCTACACAATCATAGAATTGTATGTTGTAGCCTTAGTTGTTTGTCTAAGCTTTAGTAGGTTATTGAGCAAAAAATACTGAAAAATATAAAATAATACTCTCAGACAGATATACACATTCACATACATTTCAATTCAAACGTTATTGCATTTTGTTATTATTTTAACAATAACTAAAGGTCTGAAATCTAGAGCAAAATAAGATAAAAAAAAGTTTTTTTCTGTAAAATGAATACAACTGTGTGTAGGAAGCTAGAAGAACGTAAATACCCTGTTATGTGAATCGATTTTATTCGATTATCTATAAAGTAAGTGCATATTTCTCATAGATGTTGGCTTTCAATCATTTGTTTAAGTAGCATAGATTAAATATGAGAATCATATTTGTGTAAAAAAAAGGGAAAATCAGGTTATTGTGGAAAACTACAAAACAAATAATGCAAAAAAGGAATAAATAACTTTTTTTAGAAATTGATTGGTTTATTGAGCTATAAATTTCGTTTTTAGTAATCAGAGAATTTTATAATTTGATGGTTTGTATTCAAAAAATGGCCCCAGGAAAAATAGCCCCAAAGAAAAAAAACGAAAAATACCCAAACTTTGGAGCCTCATTTCATTATAAAATGTAATCCTAATTTTTTTATGAAAAATCACCCTAAAGGTTACGAAAAATTTCCCCAAGATTAAAATGGAAGTTGGCCCCATATATTGGGTACGTTTTTCATAGCCATATGTAAATTAATTTTCACCCCGAATTTTGTAATTTTTAGAAAATATTTCTAAATGGTAATATAAAATCTCCAAAATTTTGCAAGAGATTTTTGGGGTAATTTTTCAGTTTTATATTTTTGGGACTTATATTTTACTAAGTTTATTAACGTATAAAATTTAGCTCTAAAGTAGAAAAGTTAAATTTCTTGGGCTCTTTTTTCATTCTATGATTTTGGGGTAATTTTTCATTCCTCTTGAAATGAAAAATTACCTAAAAGAAAAAGTGCATTATAACCCCAATTAAAATTAAAACAAAGTCCAAAATTTTTGCGTTTTTGTAATCAGTGTAATATTTTTTTGGTTAATTTTTCCTGGGGCCATTATTCGCAGCGCCCAAAAAAATACACTATATTTTTGTTTTGTTTATGGAATTTTAAGAGATTTTGTGGTTTGTTTTATATGTTTTTAGTTGTATGGTTTTAATTTTATATTGATTTTATAAACAGGCTTTAAATTTGCATAATAATTATTTAATTTAAAAAATAAACTATTACAGAGAATATACTACATTCAATAACATGAAATCGAGGTCTCTCCGATGCCAGTGTACAATGGGACAGAATCTTAAATATGTGCAAATAAATCTGAAATTTCTACACGGTGCGTCAGATCGAGCTAAAATATTATATAAATGTAGTACGGCGTATGTATGTATAAGTTTTGCAGATATACCCCAAAAACTCTCCAGAGGCGGAACTGTGGGCGTTTCAAATAGAAAATAATTTCTTTTTTTGGACCATCACCCCTACTTATGCAAGGCATTATTTTGAAACTTGTTATGGGAGAGAGTATGGAGGGACTGGTACATTTGATTTAAATTTTACTATATTGAAAGGGAAAACTTCTGCAGGAAGTTTATTCCACATCCGGACAGTACGGTTAAAGAACGAATTTTCCCTGTAATGTGTTGTGTCTACTGTCTACTGTGTACTGTAGAAAAAATTATGGGTTTCTGGAACAAGTTTGCTATAGTACTATTGAATAAATCCAAAGTATTATTTGGAGCAAACAAAATTTAGGAATAAATAAAATATCATTAATAAACGAAACGGGATGTTTGGTTAAAGGAAATTTTAGAACCTGGCGTTCTCAAACTCCTAAGCGAGTCTTATAATAAATGAAAGAAAGCAAGATTGTGTAGATATCTTCTCAGGCTCTTTAAAAAGTATTTTAGTGAATTCATCAAGTAACTTACATTTATTGATAATATACTAAGGTATATGTGATGGGATGTGAGCAGTTGAGGTCCGGCCTTATTGTTTGCTGGTTAGTAACGAACTGAACGTTTCATGGTAATTAAAATCGCTCGGGCCCTCAAAGGCTCGTTATTTAAAGCTACAAATATGCATTGAGCTACAATTTCTATTTGTGAATTCCATCACAATAATATGAACAGGTTAAATTCAATTATAAACAGGGTTGGAAAATTCAATTTAACCGGGCGTCATGCAGGTTGGGTCATTATGACCCATATGCTCTTAAATTGCTGTGTAACTTTTTCCAACGTTTTGCGACTTTGCCAAATTTCTCAGTAGCTGGAGTATATCGTTTTTGCATGTTGTTTATTATTTCGTTTCAATTGATGATTGAACGTGAGCAGAGATAATTGACCGTCAACTAAGAAAAGGTACATATGACCCAACCTGGAAGTCGGTGTAGTAAGATTTCACCAATATAAAAGTTAATATATTTAGTGTATTAAGCTCTGATTTTAGTTTTTTGCTAAAATGAACCGCGAAGAACGTGAAAGTCAGAGAATACTCTCTTTACTAGAAGTAAGCTTTTCAGAAGAAAGCGATTCTGCAGATTCAAATTCAAGTGTAGAGGAGAATCATGCTAGTGTGCGCAGTGAAAGAAGTAACACAGAGGAAGAAGCTTCAGAATGTGATAGTGATGATATATCTCTTAATTTGTTGCGGCAGGAAATACCACAAACCGATGTCAAGTTTGCCCTTCTGCAAAAGATCGCAAAACTAGTCACACCTGCATAGACTGCAACAAGTTTATTTGCTCTGAACATATAGCTCCTTATTGCAACGAATGCTCAAACTCCTTGCAGAAAGATAAAGAAAATTATACTTTTTAATATATAATTAACACCCATGTGATGAATTTAGCAATTATTATTTGTTTTGTTTTTTTAGATTTTAAGTTTATTACGTTAGATTGAAGTTCCTTATATTTTTAAGTTCGTTTATTGTTTTTTGTTTTAATAATTAAATTAAAAAATTGAAAACATTTTAAATATGTTTTTTTTTGCATATAATAAATAGCTAAAAGAGTCATGTATATATTGCTTACAGATACGTTTATCAAATTTTGAAAATTATGCAAAATACAATGTCAGAAAAACTAGGGTCATATTTACCCACCTGACTGTCGGTGTTTTTTATCACCTGCCCGACGCCGGGTTAAATTATAAAGGAAGTTATAATTTAAACAACTATAGTACGATAGAACAGTGAAACACTGCCCACATTGCGGCGATGCTCCAATGATCAATAAAGTTGGATACCCTAACGATAGGTATTTTCTCGCTCTCTTGTACGCGGTCCAGTAACTCGAAAATAGGCTTCGAAGCACCGGACCATATATGAGAGTTGTATTTCATTTTCGGTCCCATAAAGGTGGTATAAAGGTAAATAAATAGTAAGGAGATTAGATGAAGTGAAGTATTTCCAACACCGTTTTAAAAACCATGCCACTTGAATACTTTTTTTGACACTTGAAAAGAGTGTGTTTAGTCCAGTAGATTCTTATGTCTTGCACATCAAGAGAGTCTGATTTCTTCATATTTACACCGTCCATAAAAAACATCCATGATATGGCGTGCGTTTATGTTAAGATGTAACATTGAATTAAAAGCGACTCTATTCGCACGACCCCATTCGGAAATTGTCACAAGAGCTTGGTTAAGTGTATCATTCATGTTTTGTATCACTTCCCCAATCGTCAAAGAGATTGGTCTATGTTTGAATAAATATGAATTGCAAATGTTGCTGTTATCTGCAGCATAATAAATAGGGTTGGAAGTTTGACGTACACGGTCACTTAGAAACATAAGAAATAAAATAGGAGAAAGCACAGAGCCTTGCGATACTCCTGTAGTGTGTTTGACGAGTCGCATACTAGTTACATACCTTCTGTATGTAACTAAACACTCACTCTTTGTTGTGTGTATTTCTGTCCACGCTGCACATGGCTGACAAGCATGTATTATGCTTGCTCAGCATACTCCCATAGTGAGTAAGAACATTGTTTTATACTAGCATTAAGATAAACTTAAGAATAAAGAATTAATTAATAAAGAACCACTGAAAGGGGCAGTCGCACTAGCGGCTGTCCCCAAATAAATATTACGTGTTTAATATTATTACACTCCTGATTCAACCTTGAACTTGTCTGATGAGATCTTTTCTATAACAGTGAGATTTTTGAGGAAACTCGGTTATCATCGACATCAAAAACAATAAATTTCGATAAAAGACCACCATGCCAGACTCGGTCGAACGCCTTGGAAATATCTAGAGCCAACACTTTAATTTCGCCAAAACGATATATATAACGACACAAATTAGCAATAGGAAGGCTAGTAAGTCTAAAAAAGGCTTCACAAATATGTATGTAATAGATTCGTCATTCATTAACATAATGCAATGCAATGTTTAGCAAAAGTGCAAAGGGAATCAAGCAATTTTGTTCTTTACTTAGGCATGCATACACATGGTTTAAAGTTTTTGTTTTAAAATGTAGAAAAAATTTATTTTATGTGTTAAGCCACCCTAGATAAAGAAAAAGTATAATTGTTTGCAAGTTTCTTTTGAACAATTTTTAAACTAAAAAGAAGGACACACATTTTTTGAAATCACTTAATAATATTGATTCTTTAACTTATCAGATTTCAATAATAACTATAAATATAAATGTGTATCTTGTAACTTGAATATGCTTTAATTTATGGGAAATACATGATTGGTATTTACAAATTTTTAGCCCAAATAGCGTTTGACATTTATACTGATGGCAGTTTGCTGCTATTGAATTACATGTGCTACTCTGTGTCAAGCAAAGATTTTTCATTTAACTGCAAAGTAAAATGCTGTACAACCAACTGAAATCTCTCATGACACTCTCTATAGGTGATGTACGTGTGACCTAAAAAGCCAAACATTATTTTCTGTCTGTTAAATAAGTTTCGTAGCACGATATTTGTTCTGTTTTTTTTTTTTTGTTATTTTTTCCTTAAATTACACCACAAACAATAGATAGACGTGTTTAAATAAATTTTTAAACAGTCTTGCACAGCTTTTGTTTGAATATAGCAGAAAGGCCTTAATTTATTTGTAAATGCACATCCATTATACCCATATATTAATCTATATTCAGTACATTTTTAAATTTGCTTATTCTTTTCCTGTGGTTGAGCAAATTAGCTACAATTAACAATACTGACCTTTTGAAAAAAAACAGAAACCAAAAAATAAATTTGTTAACAATTTTTCATTCGTTTGTTTTTAGTTTTGTTTTGTTTTTGCCAAGTCAAAATTGCTTTATACATTCTTTTAATGTGCCTTTTATTGTTGAACATTTAAGAAAGCCAGCCTGAAAAAAATTAATGCCCAACTAAATTTATACCACAATTTCAGTTTTCCTTTCAAATTTCTTCTTTTTCTTCAGCCAATTAACTGCTTTTGTTGGGCTCGCTGGTGTTAGTATTGGTGGTGTAGTAGCAGTGGTAGTGGCAAGCATGTTTTCAAGTTTTAGCCATTGACCACATAATAAATTGCCACTCTGGCATACCCACAGGAAATAGCAAAATGTTAAAAATGTTAGAAAGCACAAATTAACAACAATTACAAAAAAAAAATGAGGAAAATTATATGTTTCTAAGGAATTTAACAATTGTATTTGGCCTAGATTGCACAGAATTACAGACCATTTAAATACAATACTTAATTGCTGTAACTGAAATGTTATTTGCAATCAAATATAGTTTCTGGATATTTGGAAGCAAACTATTTAAAAAACACTTTAAACGGTAACTTAGGAAACATAATAAAACAAACATTTTCTAACATAAAAGTTATTTTCAAGGTAGTCACATAATGTAAAATTCTTATCAGCGTTGCTAGAAGATATACAAATATGTTAAATTGTATTCAAAAAAGACCAGAACAAGGCTGTACTACAAAATAATGCTAGAAAACGTTAACACGGTTACTTGAGAACATATTACAAACATACTGACAAACATGGTGAGTGCAGTAACACAGCTGACTGACTTTGTTTACAATTTACTTCTAACAAAAGTAATACTTTTTCAGGTGTTTTTGACAGTAGTAAATTATTTTACACAAACAAAATGCCTGTTGTTTCTTTATTGTGTTGTATTTGTTGCCGATTTGCACTCATCCCTTGTATAATTACACCATGTTGACAAACATATGTAAAATTCTTCCAGAAAATAGTTGAGTCACTAATAAGAAATACACTACAGAAGCATATTTTAAAAGTATGGTATCAACGGAAAATCGAAATATAGAATAATATTGTGAACACTTTTGTTGAAATTCCTGGCACTGGAGTTCTTGGTAGCGAATTGCAAAAGCTATATTGCACGGCATCCGTTTTTTTCTGGAAATACTAAAATCGTATCAATTTGTACTTCGAAAGCATTGAATTGCTTTTTTGTTTTTGTTTATTAAAGCATGAAGCTTTTGGAGTGAGTTGCTTCGATAATTAAACAAGATAAATATTTCTGGCTACATTTTCAACCTGGAATCGTTAACGAATGAACAAATTAATATAATACATTAATAAATGAACCCTAAAATAAAAGTATACATGAATTATAAAGAGGTTTTTAGAAGATGTGTTTAAAGGTAAAACAGTTTATGATTAAAAATCATCTAAATTGGGCCATCAAATTTTTGTGAAATGAGACAAAATTTTGTTTCATTCATCGTATATTACTGCCTTTACTTTATCCTTTCAAGAAATAGTTCTATGCCTAAATTTTTGTCCAGATATTTCCCTAGGTACTCCATTGGATTCAGATTTGGGGACTTTGAAGGATGATCTAAAGTTTTTGCACAATGATTGATGAATCATACCACGGATCATTATCCTCTTATCCTGTTGGAGAATCCAGTTCTGTACCACGGATCATTATCCTCTTATCCTGTTGGAGAATCCAGTTCTGTGCTAGCTCTAATTTATCTACACTAGCGGCTACATTATTTTTAAAAACGTGAAGATAATCTTTCTCTTTCATTTCAGATGATATAAATGTATGAGTACCGACCTTTGATGCCGCCATACATCTCCTGACCATTACTGGCCGCCGCAGTGTTTTACCGTCATAATTATTACGAAAGGATTCGATCAATATCTCAAACTTAATTTCTTTCGTCTTTGAAAAGAATATTAATCTAAAAAATTTTAGACTCGTTTGGTTGTTTTTAGATATAAAGGGTTACTTCGTGGCACTCTACCATGTAGGCCATTATGATGCAAATATCTTTCAATCATACGCTCCTTGCTCATACCAATTTTCCAGAAGTTTTCGTGATATTTTTAGCTATTTTTACAGCACTAGATGTTAAGTTTGCTTTCACTTCTCTTACTTTAGCACTTGCTTAGGTTTTCATAAAAGGTTTTGGTCGTTTTGCACCAAGCAAATTTTCTACGAGACGCTAAAAAAGTAGACCGATAGGGACAGCAAACGACGCCATATTTTTTGCCGCTCTTTTGACATTTCTCTTCAGTAAGATTTGCCATTTCATGATGGAAAAATATACGAGCCAACAACAAGTCGAAAATATTAAAATTTACTACCGAATTTCGGAGTCAGTGGCCTCAACGTTAAGAGCGCTACGTCCAACTTATGGTCGTCATAATCGTCCTACCATATCAACAATTGAGCGTCTAGTGCAAAAACTTGACTCCACAGGCACAGTACAAAATGTTTCTGTGCCAGTGAAATAAAGAAGTGCCCGTAGTGTCGAGAATATTGCTGCCGCTAAGGCTTCAGTTGAAGAAAGCCCAAATGTGTCTCTCACACGTCGTTCTCAAGCGTTGGAGATCTCTGTGACGTCGTTGTGGCGAATTTTGGAAAAGATCTTGGCCTACATCCATACAAGATCAAATTGACGTAAGAACTGAAGCCGCTTGACCACCAGAAGCGTCGTATGTTCGTGAATTGGGCTGAGCAACAACTTGAAAATGATTGGGAATTTCATCGAAAAATCATCTTCAGCGATGAGGCTCATATATAGATGCTTACATGAGTAACTCTATCACGCAAGGGATGTAAGTAAAAAAGAAAAAAGTGGCATATTTTAATAATAAATCAGTTAAATTAGTATATGATTTTGTTTTTGTTTCTTTTCTTTTGTGAATTCAATTTTACTTAAACAATTATATAAAAATGCAATATAATTTTCTAATATATAAATATAATTAATTATTAATATAATTAAGCTTTTATTTTAATAACACCGGGGTGTTGACTATATTTTGACGCTTGCAGTATTTAGGAAGAAGTTGCACCGTTCGACGTATATTTGTTTGGATCCATGTAGAACACTCTCTCTCTGTTGTTTATTACATAAGCTTAAAAAGTGGATATTACAGCCTTTGCTTCTAGGCCTTTATATGGCTTAGACTAACCTAATACAAATATGCAGTAATTAATTAATTGTTTTACATTTTAATTCTTTAATGGCAGAACGATGAGCGTGCAGATTTAATGCTTGTTAATGAACTAAAGTATTAGTACAGTACAACAACTTTTCTGCTATTATATTTTAAGCAATAGAAATTATCCGCCTAAAGCTTTTAAATAAATATTAAACAGTTTATTAGCTAAATAACAAAATTGGAATCCCATGTTGTGTTCTTTTATTTATCTCTCTCTTTCTTTGTTCATAACTACAATATGAATTATTTTTCTATTTTTCTGTTTGCTCTCAAGTGTTAGATAAACAACATTTATAACAGAAATTATTTTAAATTTGAAAATATGTGCGTAAATGTAGCATCATTTTGTGTTACGAAATATGTTCACACAATGATTTCGTTCGTACGTGACTTGAATTGGAATTTAAAGTCATATAAAATTATGAAAATTTTTCTAATAATTATTAAGCCTATAAAGGTCTACGATATTTTTAGTAATGCAGTATCTATACAAAATTTAGCAAAAATAAGTTTGATGCAGAGATAAATCTTAAAATAAAAATTGATTTCAATCGGGCCACATTGAAACATAGACCCCATACAAAGTCTACTTCCGAAAATGTGCATAAATCTTTTGTAAACGTAAGTAGCTATCAATTTGAAATTCGACACAAATAACTTATATGAAAATCATACATAAAAACTGTAAAACAAGTGGTTGTTGTTTAACCTTTATGTCAACAGCTGAAAAATTATACTTACGTCAACAGCAAGCATACCCGGGTATGCAAGCACATTTTATACGGGAATTCACACATTTCTAAATATGTTTCTGTTTTTATATGTTTTATTTGGATTTTGTTTGTGTTTTTCCCCTACTTTGAGTTGTTTTTATACATGAATACTTAAATTTTGTCTTCGTCTTCATGTATGAATATTTACAATAAGGGACAAATACTTGTTAGTTGCTCAATTCTATGAACATGAAAATCCAACAAGGAATGAAAAAATTACCACATTTATGATCTGATTTGTCCAATTTTATTCAAACATCAGAATATAGTAGAAAACACTTCTAGTGAGGATATCATGAAATTTCAGATAGATATAATAGCCACTTTCAGAGATACAGCGTTTTTAAAATTCAAAACATACCCGGGTATGTAGCTGTTGACATAAAGGTTAACCCTAGAACACTAACGTTAGTCGATTCGACTAACATCACTTACGTTTTCGCTCACATTTTTATATTTTTTTTACCGATCACTCTCAACTCTCTTGTATACTCAGTAGTCGGTGTTTTCTCGTTGTGAACGGTCGCATTGCTGAGGTAAGTGTTGCAATTTTTGAGTTACATACCTCGTGTTAGTCGAATCGACTAATAAAGTTTGCAACAAAAATCAAAAATTTTTGCATTTAATTTTTATATAATTTAAGTTTTATTGTTTGTAATGAATTCTGTGATTTTATTTTTTGTTTTTGTTATTTTTTTATTATTTTTAACAACTGATCTCAAAAGATTGATCTCAAAAGTATTTTTATTAAATATATTATTTTAAATGAATTGTTTTATAAAAACTAAAATTTGTTATTTTATTTACATTTATAATAAATCAAATATCAACCTTTATTAGATGTATCAATTTTACATATATAGATATCGAAAAAATCGGTTATATATATATGTTAGTCGATTGGACTAATTACACTGTGGAACATTTTTGGGATTATTGTCTGGGGGGTGAGAAATTCCAAAAATTTTTTTTTTACACTGGCAAATCATTTGATGAAAGTTTTTATTTCTCTTGCCAGAATTTCCATTATTTTCAAATAAGACGAAAAACTAACTAAAGTGTTATTTAGTAAAACAAAAATAGGATTTGGCGGTTTGTTAATTCCATTAAAAATGTACTTTAGAACGCTAGAGAAACGAACTTAACTACACGTAAAGTGTTTTGCTACAATTTCATCACAATTTTTACTCTGAAAAAACATTATTTTTTAACTGGCAGCCATTCTGTCAGCTGTCAAGTGATTTACGTTTAGTTTGGTTTAGCATTTCATCATAAATAGCTAGTCTGAAGTCTGAGTAAGGCTTCAAAATTGTGCAAATTTATTTTCAAAATTATCATTCTGTGTTTTTGTAGATGTATAGAACTTTGAAATGGAATAAAACAAAGATGATTTTTTTTAAATTGACATGAGATTTAGTTTATTCTTAAGATGATCTTCTGGCATTATAAATTAAGTACGATTTTTGGCATATGACTGGCTTAGACGTAGTCTAATCTGGAAGTCCAATTTTCGATGATTTTTGCCAACATTTGTGGCCCTTTCTCGACAGTAACGCGGCGAGTGTTGTTTTCCAATTGGTCAATCGTTTCAGGCTTATTGGCGTAGATTAGCGACTATAAATATAAATCACTTGACAGCTGACAAAACGGCCGTCAGTTAAAGAAGTGTTGTTAAAGTTCTATACATCTAAAAAACACACTATAAATAATCCATTTGCTGCCTCCCTTTAATAACTATTAAACAAATTTGCAGGTAAAATCCTGCAAATCCCCAAATTTAAAAGGACACTTAACCATCTTACAGTGATGTCAATATATTAAGTTTCCACTGGAAACCTGTAGGTATATTAACTTACTTAACTTTACTTATTAGTATATTTCTTTGGCTCTTCCATAATATATGAAATATTTACTATCTTTAAATATTCAACGTATTGTTATATCAAACTGACATGCTGTGCTATCAATGCAATATATTATATATTGTATGTAAGGACAATTCTCTATCGAGAAGTGTGCAAAAGACAATTAAATAATATTTGTTTTTACCACTTACAATTAAGGTGGATTTCATAACCTGTGACATGGTTTTTCATTAGTATAACCATTAAATAAACATTATCTATAGCAGGTATTCCAATTAAAAATATTTATAATAAAAACAAAGTTTCGTACTTCTTTTTATATAACAGAATAAAAAACTTAAGTAAATTTGCTTTCAATTTAATTGATTCTGCAAGCAATTGTGTAATGATAAGTTATTAAAGGACCCAAGTACAATTTAAAAACAACTTGATAATGACTATAGTCATTAAGCATTTGTTGTATTTGTAAAGTTAGTTAAAGTTAGTAGACTTAATAAAAATAAAAAAGTCAAGTAGAGATTTCCATATAATTCCCTTTTCACTTCAACCACAGATTACCGCTTGCAAACTTTTGCTGCTATTGTTTTATCTTAATTAGCTCACATTCAATTGTGGCGATCAATAAAGTTGAAAAACTTCATTCAACAATGCCCCCAATTAAATAAAGAACAGAAAACTTTATCCGCATAATCATTGCCACCGTCGTAACGCTGCATCTACAATGCTGTTTAAGTATTAAACTGCCATTTACATTATTGTTTACAATGAGCATTAAAAATGCATGAAACCAGGTTACAAAGCATTGGTAGTTTTTGTTTAAAGACAAGGTGTATTATTAAGTTCTTAACAAATGAAAACATCATCAGAATAACGCCAAGAGTTCGGTTAAGTTGAATGGCACATGTATTTTCGAACTAACGTTTTCAATATAATTTTTAATTTATAAATTAAAATTAAAATTCAATTGTAAAATATTCAAAAGCTGTATCAATAATATGATAATGTATATAAGCAGCCAGCACACAATGAGTTTATTAAGAAAATTAGTATATGTACATATACCCAATGTATTCACAGACAAGGAATGAAAAATAATAATTTTCAGGCAAATTAGTTTATTTTAAGGATATATTGTACAAGGTGGCACAAAAGTAATCCTCCTATTAGAAAATGCTATACATTTTGCGAGGCCCCCAATATCAGTTCTGTCAGCAATATTCCGCGTTCTGGACCAGTGTAGCGTAACATTGTTTATTAACGTGTATTTCGCATGTGTTTACTACACAAATGTCAAAACATAATTGACATTAGGGGCCATTACAGCATTTTCTGATAGGAGGATTACTTTTGCGCCACCTTCTATATAAATATAATATATAATTATATAATGAAAATAAAAACATTTGGAGAATTATTGAAACTTAATTCAATTAGCTTGCATTTATTTTGTATCTTGCAACTAAAACAATACAGCACATATGTCAATAGATTATAACAAAAAGAAAACGGTCGCACAAATCCTTTAATATTTACGTTACAAAAAAGCGATAAATACATTTGTACTACAAATTGAGACTTCAAAAATCGGGGCGAAGTCACGCCTAGTAAGAGGCAGCAAACGTTTCTGCAGGCCTTCTTTTATATAAACATCTGAAACAGAATGTGATTATGAGTCGATCGGTGTTGGACCAATATTTATGGGCGTTACAAACACCAGCACAAATCCAATATACCCTGCCTACTATGGTGGTGTAGGGTATAAATATTGTTGAGTTTTGTTAAAATGTTGCTGTAAATAATGCTTGTTAGTTTCATACTAACACAATTCTGACATTTCCTACAACTTAGGTATTAAACAGCTTTAAAATGTTTTCGAAGGACGTGAAAGCAAAAAAAAAATTAGAAAAAATCCTAAACATTGTGAACTTGTTTTGGATATTTTTTTTAGTGGAATTATATTTATTGCCAATACTACTATATGTACCTATATATTTTTATGAAGGAATATATGTATATACATATATATATCTAATAGATATTATTTATTCTAAAATGTAAAATTATATTATTTTACTTAGGTAACAAAATATATACAAAATCAAGTAATTTAAAAAGTCTGTATTATTGATTGCATCTGTTAAAATAATCTTGTAAAAACAAGATAAAAGTCAAGAAAAAATTCAAAAAAAGGAATCATTAAGTAATTTTTCTAGTCTCTCAGATCTCTTATGACACTTGTCTATATAAAAAAATCTTCTATAATGTTTTCTTTACGATTATCATGAATAGAGTTTTTTGGCGTTTGCATACATTTAATGGTATTGTTAAATTAATTTTATAAATTTTGCTTACTATCATCGCTATTAAGATCTTCATCCACATCTGTTGAAATGTCATCTTTATCAGTAAACAAACGGTTATATAATTGTGAAGCAAACTCCTTTGTATCACTCTTGTTAGAAAATTTAAGAAAATAATTGTTTATGGGAAAATGTCCTGTGCTAAGATATAAAATTAAAGTATTTAACAGTTTATTACGTCACTGTGTAATACGCGATTTTAAGGATTCCAATATATCTTTTTCTCAGCGTTATAGCAACGAATAGTTGCATTAACATATTTTTTATACGAAATATCGGCCCATTCGTCGACCACAATGGAAAATCTACCTTGGTTTTGTTTAATTTCTTCAATTTTACTATTTAGTTTTCTCCCATATAGTCGATTCTACCGGCATATTAAAATTTCTATCATGTAAATATGATAGAACAACTTTGGACTTCTTTAGAGCCTTTACGGACATTCCATCCTCGGCAACACAACATAATTGCGATTAAAAAAATAGGAAAAAAGCATACAGATTAAACAACCGGTTAACCGTGCTAAAAAAACCGGATTATTCGGTCTTCGAAATATTCACTTTAAAAGAAACCGGTTTCAGTAAAACCAAAAAAAAGAACCGAAAAACCGGGTCGAATAATAACCGTTCGATCTCCCTAGTATCTACTCGCAATGGTTAGAAAACGACGGAATCATATTGACATGTTGGTCTATTACACAGTACAACAGCCAATCTGGGGGGTGAGAAAGTCCAAGTCAGGGTGATGGTACTAGGTCAGTATAGTAAAACCCTCAAAGTGTTTGGCGTTCGTATGTGTCAGTTTTTTTTATGACCTTTTAAATTTTTTCCTTATCTTGATGTTTTTTCGCTTAGTTGTAACATTTTGGCAAAAACGTAGTTTAATATAACTCGAGAACCACTTGTCCGATTTTGATGAAACAAATTTAGAAAAATTAAGAATTTATTTATTTATTTATTTACAATTAAGTGAAGGTATCCCATTTTTGTTTTTATTCAAAAAAGTGTCATTTATCGCCTTTTTTATAAATTTTCCCCAATAACTCCAGACCATAAACTACTAAAAAAAATTAAGTAAACATTTTTATAATTTTCTATTTTTATTTTATTTATTTATTTTTATTTATTTTAATAAATATTGCCTAGACTTTTTCGATGGTGGTTGTTAGGGACTAGTGGCATCGCATTCATAGCTATCATCAGTTTCCGAACCACACATAATGTAAATGTTTCATCAAAATCGGACAAGTGGTTCTCGAGTTATGTTAAACTACGTTTTTGCCAAAATGTTACAACTAAGCGAAAAAACATCAAGATAAGGAAACAATTTAAAAGGTCATAAAAAAAACTGACACATACGAACGCCAAACCCTTTGAGGGTTTTACTATACTGACCTAGTACCATCACCCTGACTTGGAATTTCTCACCCCCCAGACAATAATCCCAAAAATGTTCCACAGTGTTATCAAATGAAAGTCAAAGCGGAATGGTGGTATTGATGTTCTTGACATAAATATAAAAACATTTATGTGACTGCATTTCACATAAAAAATCCTTTAGAAGGACGTATGTATGTAATGTAGATTTTTTAATTTGTAAGTTGATTGTATCAAGAACCAAATGATTATTTGAAGGAAAGTTTGTAAAGTATAGCTTAAATTTAGTTCATTTTCCAAAAAATGTTTCTTTGCATTTTAGTGTTTCTCTCTCAAAACCAAAGAAAGAAGTACACTGTGTTGCATTAGCATAATTACACTTGATGTTAGCTAATTGCTATAAAGTTACAAAAAGTTTTCTAAAACGTATAACATTTTTTAATGATCTCATTTTGTACACAATTTGGCAGACAACTTCTTTAATTCAAAGAAAAATATTGTGCATTAATATAATCTTAGTGTTTGATAACTATAATTATAGTTTACGATAAACAAAGAAAAATACTAGAAAAACAAAAGTATTACCATTATTTTGCACTAATTAAAAACCTATTGTTCAAGGTGTTTTTTTCCGATGGGAAAAAATTAAATCTTGATGACCTAGAGAAGGTCATAGAATAAATTTCGGAGACGGTTCTTTGATGGTGTGGGGAACTTTTTGTGAAGACAGTATGCTTGATTTTGCATTTCCAAGCTCAAACATTATTTCTTCTGATTACTAGAGGAGAAAATAGTAATGAAAAATAATTATTTTTCAAAAACACAACATGTATACACATATAAATGATGAAACAGAACTGGGGCTGAACGTTTTTTTCCATACATTTCGACATAAAATTATGCCAGAGAATGCGGTCGTGAAAATAGAATCTATTTTATTTTGACAGCGTTTTTTCTTATGCTCTCACTTTAAGAGACAAATGCTCTCAATAATATTGCCATACTTTCATTAAATTTTTATACATTTTGTAAACAAAACCATATGTTTTTGCAGCTTTGGCGCAAGTGAGATTTTTGTAATTTTTAAGAAAACAAGTGATATTATAGAAAAATTAATTAAAGAATTACAAAAGCATGATTGCATATACATATAATGGGCAGTCGCCATTATGCAAACATTTGTATTTGAAACAAGATTTGTGGACAAAAATTGGAAAAGCCATATATATATATAAAAACATTAAATGACAGTTCGTGAAGTTGCAGCCGTCGTTTAAATTATGGGCCTGTTTTCTCTGAGAGCATAGCTGCCAGATTTGACGATTTATCGTCATTTTGACGATTTTTGGTTTCAAAAATAGCAAAATGACGAGTTGACGATTTTTTCATTGAAAATGACGATTTTCTGAATTATTAAAATTTTCTATAAATTGTTAGTTTTATTAATGTTTTTGTTATCAAATTCTCTCTTTTTTTGAGACAACAACTATTACAAAAACAAAACTAAGTGATAGTAGTGTTTTCTTAATTATTGTTGTTAAGTTCAAGTAAAATAATTGCAAATAATATTGAGACAGGATAGTCGAAATTACTTATTTATGTGTAAACATAAAATCAATTTTAAATACTGAATTCCATGAACTAAAATTTTAAGAGGAAACAATTTCTGAATTTCCACGGGGAAATTCTTCTACAAAAACTTCTCCTATTTTAACAAAACGTCGAAAGCATATTCAGCCGAATAAATTTAAATAACAAAAATTCGGAATTCTTTGAAAATATGTTGAATTCTATACTCAAAATGTTATTTAAAACTTAATAAAATAAATTGTTTTGACATTGTAATTTAACCAGAATTAATAAAATATGCTGAATTCAACAATTTATTTATAAAATACTGTTTCACACTATTCAGTTTTAGCAGACCAGTTTTTGTTCAATTCTCTTTTGAACTTGCCATTTCATCAAACATGTCAAATCAATTTTCGTACTTTTTAATGTAAATCAACATGCATGAAAAAAAAACAAAAGGAAATAAGAAAATTGACAGTACCGTCAAGTTTGTACCCCTTTTGTTCTTATTTCCCTTCTCTTCCCAAAATACTTGCCTTGACGAGTGAGAATTATAGAAGTGAAAACGGACTAAGATATTAAATATTAAATATTACACAAGTTGTGTTTAACATACAATTTTTTGTGATTTGTTATGTAAAAAGTTAAAATTTACGTATTTTGATATGTATTGTACAAGAGACTATATAAAATTGAATTTTTATGTTTTCGTTTTAATAAAGATTTCAAAATACTATTAGAAATAGTGACTTTTTATTTTTCCGATTTTTTGACGATTTTTAAAATTCGAAATGACGATTTTTTTCTTTTTTATCGGGATTTTGACGATTTTTTCCGAAATTCACCTGGCAGCCCTGTCTGAGAGTCGTTTTTGCTTGAAGTTGCGGTCGTATTCTGTTTCATCATTAAGTCGTCAAACAAAGGGATGGTATCTTCGAAAATATTAATGTATTTGAATGGCCCGCTTGTTCTCCAGATCAGAACTCCATTGAGAAAATTTGGGAATATTAAGCCATCGAATTTATGCTGAAAACCAATAATATGAAAGCATACATCACCTAAAATGACCTATTGTGGATGCCTGGAGATCTACATATCTGAATAATTCTGGTGAGTAGTATGCCTAATCAATTTTTGAGTTGATTCAAAACAAACAAAAAAAAAAGAAGAAGAAAATCAAAATTTTTTGTGTATATTGGTATTTTAAGTTCTTTTTATATCTGTGTATTTATAGTTATGAAAGACTCATTATTTTTATCGTTGTTAAATAACATTTATTTTTTTTAATAACTTCACGTAGCTATATGCAGGTTAAACTATTTTATCTTCTCTTTAAATTACAAAACTAAGAAAAATTTTATGTATTTATAGTTATGCGACGTAGTGTATTTGCAAAAACATATTTTATTTAAAATGTGAACGTTTTGATGTTTTAACAACAATATTTAAAAGGCTCCACTTAACAGCTTTTATTAAAAATAATATTTCTTTTTATAAACTTATATAAACCATTTTCTTGCGCCTTTAAGGAGAAATTTTATTAAAATATTATAATATTAAATGCTACATTAAAACCTATGTTTCATGTTTATTTTTCAGTTTTTTATATTTTTTTAGGTTTTCTTAAGGTAAAAGTTTTTGACAAAAGTAAGTTTTATTGGAAGGCGTTAAAAGCTTTAGTATGTAGTTTGTTTAACAAACTTTGTTGACGTAAATACACAAAAAATGACAAAAAAAAATTCAAAATATGCTAAAGTGTTCTAGTTTTGCATTTTATATATATAATTCAGATTAAGCCGATAGCCTTCGTTGCTAATGCTTTTAGCTTTTGATTTATTTTAATTATAATAAATTTGTAAATATATAAAATAAAAAAAAAAATATAGAATTCATGATGCTGTTGCTTAACTACACACAAAAAGGGCACAATAACAATTTGAATAAAATGTAAAGAAAATTCGTATAGTCAAATAATCAAATGCAGGGGATTTATTTATTAAAGATTGCGTATTTAAATTAAGGCAAACAAAAGTTTTAGGCTAACAGAAATCTGATAAAAAGAATAAAAAGTGTCTAGACTATTAAGAAATAAAAATATACACTACCCACCTGCGGTTTTTTGTTAGCAGAGAATTTTATAATGTAACTATTTAATTTAAGTTTACTTAATTGGTTTCTTATGATACATTGAATAATTTTGTATTTTCAATTGTTACTCTACACAATTAGCTTGCATTCTCAGTTTTAATTACATATTGAATGAGTATAATGTATTCGTTTTATAAACCATTTAATTAAGTTAGCTAATAATTCTACAATTATTCTACATAAAGGTTTTATAGGTTTTGTAGGTTTTGACACTTGTTAAAAAGCTACGATTTGAACTCAATTATAATTTTGTTTAACATAATCGAAAGATTTAAAGAATGTGTTTTAGACTATTATTAAGTCTAAAATACAAAACACAAAAAGGCAAAAGAATTATTGTTTTTTAATCGTTTTTACTGACATCACTGAGGAACTTGTTCGGCACATTTTAAAGTCAGTGAAAAAGATCTTGTATGAAAACATCCTTAATTTTATAATTATAAAGTGGAAAATTGGGCCTGGAATAAACCCTGCGTATGAATTCAGGTTTAGATTCGTTAAGTACAATGAAAGTCGTAGTAGAAACTATGCAATCTTCTCAACCTACTCTAATTCAAAGACAGAAATTATTTTTTGATTATCTCACAAATCTCTAATATCTGCTTTCCAAGCGGTAATTTATCTCGTAATTGTGCATGCGAAAATTATAAAGAAGTTTTAGCGATCAAGGTTCTCAGTTGCAATATGGTGAAGTCGAAATTTCTTAAGATATATTGGGTGAATTTCATGTCAAGTGACCCAATGTTAAAAATCGCTAAAAATGGATCAATATTTTAAAAAATAAAAAATAAAATTTTTAAAAATTAAAAAAATATATTTTTGAAATGATTGAAGAAATAGCTATCTAATGTCCTTTGGACAATTTTTGCTAGGACCAATAGGTGAAAAGGTGCACTCATTAAAAAAAAAACCCTGTATGACCAAAATTGACCAAAATTTCCAATTTTGACCCCCTCTAACTCCGGCATTTCTGGACTGATAGAGCTGAAAATTTGTGTATGGCCTACTATCCAATAGTACTAACCTTGGTTCATCCAAATCGGAAGACATCGATTTTTAAAATTGGGTCAATTGACGTGAAATTCACCATTGGTATATCTTTAGAAATTAACACCATTTTTTGGTTGAACATGTTATTGGGAAAGCTACAAATTAATTTAAATTGAGAATATAAAATTGGAATTGAAAAAATTCGAAACTAAATTGAGAAAGCTAACAAATGCTCATTAATCAAAGTAACTCTTATGTGTAAATAGTTTTAAAAGTCACAATTTCAAGTCAAAATCGTTAAAAAAATAAATAGTTCAGAACCATTTAGTCAAAGGGTTTGTAATTTAAAGGGTGTGAGGTGTTCGTGTTAAAAGACGAATTTATTTAATTTAAATTATTTTTTTTTAATAATAATAAAAAGAAAATTTTTTCATAAAGTTGAAACGAACGACCGCTTAAGTCGAAAAAAATTAAAAGCTTAAAAACTACACAGTAGGAAAACTAGTAATAAAAATGATTTGTTGTATAGACAGGTATTTATCAGTGTTGGGTATCACCACAAGGGAATATATAAGTTTATATAAACTTATTTTATTACTGCTAGTCAATGCCAGGGAAACTAGTTTGATCCTGCAATAGAAGGTCCCAACAAAATAATCTACATATATAAACAAACTATCCATAACCAGATTTATAATTAGTGCAATAAAAAAACTAAATATTTACTTTAATATCATATAAAAACTTTTGCTTTTAAATCACAAACAAATTTAAGGCTTAAGTAAATTTGTTTAGATTTTTTTAACATAATAGACAAAAAAGGATAAAATTTAAATTGTGGTCAATCACATAAAAAAATATTTGTTTTTCCTTAAACAAACTCTAAAACACAAAGAACACATTAAGTCATTAAATTACGTAAAATTGCTAAAAAAAAAAAGATATAAAAACAGAAAATTTAAATATTTGGGGATTTCTTCAAGTAAATCCGAAACAATAAAATAATACAAATAAAGAACAAACTATTGACACAAGAAAAGGTTTAACAAAGAAACTTAAAGTAAGTGGTAATAAAGTTTTGTGACTAAATTAAGAACATTGTTATGGAAACGATTTAACTGTTGGAGTTAGTTTTAGTTAGATATCATTAAAAATATTTAATTTAATACGAACTGAAAACATTTGTTATCAAACAACTAAAATATATAAAGGTAGTTAGAAATAGGACTGCAAAGCACGGTATTTTCTATTTGAATAATTATAATCACTGATAGCAATCTAAACTAAAAAGAATATGTAGGTGAACAAATCATGTTAAAAGAGTGTCATATTTGGCTGTGCCCACCTTTTATACTTCGTGGTATATTTCAACAAGATTCTAGATTCATATTGGGTGTATAACTTGTTTTATTTTATACAAATGTTATAAATACAATATACATTTGTTCAAAATATTGGTTATTATTAGCTTTTACCTTTTCCCATCTTTATGACAACATATTGACTCTGCGCACAAATAACTTCTTATATTTTGAGGCCAAGAACGAATGCATCCTAGAGAGAGAAAACGAGAGACTAGTTGGAAGGAGTAAGGTATTTCTATAAGTCTTCCTTTTTTTCTACTTCTATTTATTTATTATATCTTCATTATGTAAAAATTGTTTATCAATTGTTGCTTATGTCCTTATTGTCTTTGGCTCAGATCTGCTGTATTCCTTCATATTTTCCTTATACAGCCAATATTCTTTAATATGTTACCGGCTAATAGGTTCGGATGTGCTTGAAGAATTTGTTTTGGCGTCTTGGAATTTTATCTAAAGCCAATTAAATTTATTTCAATTTCATTTAATTCAACTTTGCATCGTTTGGCATTTTAACATGAATAGACTGACGTCTGAACAACGCTTCAAAATTGTACAAATTAATTTTGATAATTCGTTGAATGATCCCAAAACAAGATTGACTTTGAGTATACTACTGTCAAAAACACTTGAAAAATTATTAATTTTGACAAAAGTAAATTGTAAACAAAATCAGTCAGCTGTGCTACTGCACTCACCTTGTATAATTACACCATGATGAAGGCCATTTTGTCAGCTGTCAAGTGATTCATGTTTAGCTTGGTTTGGCAATTGAATATGAACAGACTGACGTCTAAACAACGCTTCCAAATTGTGCAAATTTATTTTCCAGCTTCTGTTTGAAATACGAAATTCTGATATTTATAAGCGAATTTTGTTTAGCAATGAAGCTAACTTTTAAATGAATCTATAGCTTAATAAATAAAACTGATATATTTGGAATGATGATAATTCTCAAGTGCATGTCGAGACACCGTTACATCCAGACAAACTGACTGTTTGGTGTACTTTCAAAGCTGGTGGAATCATTGGGCCGTACTTCTTTAAACACGAAGCTGGCCAGAACGTTGCAGTAATTGTGACCGCTATAGAGACATGATTTCTGAATTGTACGTACATTAATTGAATATGAGGAGCAGGGCTGTACTGGACATGGTGCAACATGTCACACAGCTTGTGCCATAATTGATTTATTGAAGAAAATGTTTGGTAACCGCATAGTTCCACGTTTCGGACCTGTGAATTGGCCTCCCAGATCTTTAGATAGACAGATAGCGATTTAACGCGGCTTCACTATTATTTGTGGGGATGTGTAAAGTCGCTAGTCCATACCGATAAGCCTAAAACTATTGACCAATTGGACAAAAATATTCGCCGCGTTATTGCCGATATACGGCCACAAATGTTGAAATAAGTCATCAAAAATTGGACTTCCAGATTAGACTATGTCAGAACCAGCCATGACGGTCACATTCCAGAAGTCATACTTCAATTATAATGCCAGAAGATTATCATTCAAATAAAGTAAATTTCATGTCAATTTAAAAAAAAAATTATTTAGTTTGGAATAGTCTTTTTGGAATAGTTTTATTACAATTTAAAGTTCTGTATATCTTAAAAAAAAACCCTTTATATGATATATATATCTTCATGTAAGGCGACGATCGAAATGTAGGTATTTAATATTGGATTGTTGTGTTATTGCTTGATTATTGATACATATAAATAGGAAAGCATGATTCTCTACGCAATGTAAAAGTTATATGTATGTGTGCATTTCTGCTCATAAGCATTTATTTGTATTGCTTTACCTAATTGTCTAAGTCAAATTTTGTAGGTAGTTAGATGGTTTTTGAGAGTTTTCATGAATGCTTAGAATAGCACTATCATCAGAAAATGGTGATGTGTGTGTACGATTGTTTCTTGGCATATCAGATGTATGTATCAAGTAAAGGAAGGGTTCAATGACACTACCTTGGAGGAATCCTGTTTCAATAGATTTTGCGGATCTTAAAAAGTCTCCTTCTTTAAGCTTAAATGTTAGACCTGTTAAGTAGCATTCCAACAGCTTAGGCTCTGTAGGCAGCTTGTTGCCGAGCCCAGCTGGTTTACGCTTATTGCGAGAATTGTTCATGCGAAAAACAAGTTTGAGTGTTCATAGTGGATGCGAGAATCAGCGCTGATATTTTATTTATTATTTGTGTTTTATGTACATATGTTTGTGTGCAAAAATAACTAATATTGAGTTTTAAAATTTTACTTATTACACGGTGCGACAGTGCAAAAACCTGGGACCGGATACTATTTTTCTTGTAGGCCTTGTCGAGTAAAACAAGATTCCAATCGGATCATTAGCAACAAAATTACAGGCTTATAAGTGCGCAAAGGTACAAAAACCGGGTTTTTAACCGTAAATCTGCATTTTGGAGGTGTCCGGCATATTTCACTATTGGAATCTTGTTTTACTCGACAAGCCCTACAAGAAAAATAATATCCGGTGCCAGGTTTTTCTATTTCATTCAATTTTATATCACTGTGTTATTATTTATTTGATTTTTTATTTTTTTGTTTAATTTTTATTTTTATTTTATATTTCAATTTTTATTTTATTTTTAATTTTAAATACTTTTTTAATTTTTTGATTGCATATTTTATTTACTTTTTCTTAAATTTTTGTTTTTAATTTTTTTTTATGTCTTCCAAACAAGTTGAAATCATAACAACATAACATAAACAATGTTATCTATTGTTATCTAACTATTAATAACAATTAAAAAAATAAATTTTGATTTTAAAGAGCAATTTACACCCGAAAAATTTATTAATGAACTTCTTTGAAAATTAAGAAAGTGAACTAACACCTCAAACAATTTTTTTGGGGATTTTTTTTTTTAATTTTCATAAATTGGGGAGTTATTTCATTATGAATTATGTAAGTCCCCAATTTTAGATATTAAATAAACCACGAAAAAATTAACCAAGTCCAGAAATTTCGTTGTTCTTTTTTCCTGTATAAAACTTCGGGGCTTTAATTCATTTTCAATTTGGGGACTATGTTCATTGGGGCTGCGTTCGTAGCGCCACGTTAAGCAGATGTGGTAAAAAGTTTAATGACAGTTTCAATAAAATGTGTACCTTATGAATTAACTAGATGGAGTTACTTGTGAGTATGTTTATTTGTTTTTCCCTGAATTAACGTAAGCTAAATATATATTTAACTGGATAAAAATAATCAAATATGTATAATCAAAACCAGCAAACAAAGTATAAAAAATAGCATTTACAATACGAAATATACATTACCAGACCACTGTGTTACACATGTGATGTGTGCAGTAAAATATTCGAATAATTATCCTTCTAAATCCTTTCCAGAATTGTTTTTTTAATATTTATAGCGAACTAAATTGTAGAAGAGTAACTGACATTTTAAGTCTCTAACTAAGTGTTAAATTTAAATATATTATAATAACATTTCAAATTGAAAAAGTTCTGCCCAGACTCATGTGTAAGACGAAGGGTTAAAAATAAGAAGTCTTATATTTATTGCTATACGAGGCAGCTCCATAATCATCTTGTTATTGAGTTTGTCAATACTACGTGCTTTCCTGGAGTTTTAATCACCAATAGTATTTTCGATCTCTTGTATCTCAAAACGCAAAAAAAAATGTACAACATGTGAAAAGGCTTCTTTTTAAATAGTTTTTAATTATCGAAATCTTGAAAGCGGTTTGGCAGATATCAGCTGCTCCTGATAGAATATGGTTTTGGTTCCACTATATATATAACCCTTTGGTGTCGATTAGGCTGTTTGGTCGGGCATTGATAAACAAATTATTTCCTTCTATTTTGCATTTCGGACATTCAAAATCATCTTTCAAGATCTCTCAATTTCTCTGCTTGTAGAACGTTTTGTAATTGCTGCTTTAATAGCTTCCAATGATTTTGCAAGCTCTTGTGTTCATCAAGTAGGTCCTCCAGTTCTTGGTTTTCAATTTTAATGACTAGACTTGGCAATCTTTGTTTTCCGTGCCAACTTAGTTAACCTTTATTTAAGTAAACGCATTATTTAAGTCAAATACATTACAATCTTATTTACATTAACTATACAAGCATTTTTATGCCAAGGACTAATTATTATTTAATTTTCTCATCACTTTCTATGTAATCATTTAGCCATTCAAACACGTTTCTATTTAACTAACATTTCCAGTAATTACTAATTTATTAAGTGTAGTTCTCTATTACTTGTCAATTTGTCACAAGAAGTTTTAATAATGATTTATTCATTGTTTCATTAAATTAAGAAAAAAAAAAACGAAAAAGTAAGTTTGGTGCAAAATATTTACACTTGTTAAAAAGAAAATATACTTTCAAAATCAAGTATCAGTTAATGGCAGTTACAAAACATCTTTTGATTATGCTTATGTTAAATAATTAATAATTAAATAATTTATTTTTGTTAAGAAATAACTTTTCTTTATTTCTGTTTTTCATTGTTCCGCCACACAGTGGCTGAAAATCGTTTTTCATTGGCCAAAAGTCGATTCTTTTTTTGTCACCGATTTTTAAAATTTGTACACCTTTTTGGAGCTAATATATCCATATTAAGGTAGCCAAAAAATTAGGTTAAACTACTAATAATTGTGGGCGTGGCATGCTGTCAAACTCAACTGTTTTTTTAATTTCAGAAAAAGGTGTTTTTTATTTGTTTTTTGTGAAAAATAAATGGTTACTACTCGCAAGCTATCATCGATAGTGGCCTGCGGTTTTTTTTATAATGTTGGTAGGATTATAGTCTTTAGTTGTTGTAAGTAGTCACCGCTCTAGCGTTTAATATTAGGGGCGTTCTGAAATATTTATAAAACTACTATATTTTTCTGAAATTTAAACTTTAGTGGAATAGAACTTCTAGGGCACAAAAGGGAACAAGAAACGTATACCACCCGAAGAAAGGTAAAAGTGTCTTCTTTAATCCTATATATACTTTTGCACCCGCCACGACCCGCCGGTAGAACACTTTTTTAATTTTAATGAAATTACTCTAAAAAAATTCAAATTACGATAATTTAAACAGCCCTATAATTACTCGTATACAATGGTGTATTAAATTTTCACTTTTTCGCCTAAAGGTTTATGTTTCTTTACTTTAGACTACGTAAAACTAAAATAATTAAATATAATACCTGGGAAAGGGTATTATGGCTTTGTTTTGATTAGCAAAAAAAATAAGTCATAAAAATATCACAATAGGTTCTACAGTAAACATATGATCTCTTTCTAATATACCTGTTATCAACTGTTAGGGTCAACCAAAGTCATAAAAAATTTTATAATAATAATCGCGACATTAAACCACTAAAGAAAAAAAACCCAATATTGGCGAGATACTAATTAGTTTTACCTGATATTAACCCTTTCGGTCGCACTTGAATTTAGCTGTGACTACCAAGAGCATCACATATTTTTTCATGACTTTTTACATGACTCAGTTATGATTTGGATTTCGGGTCTTCAGGATCCATAAGAAACAATGGAACCAACAAAGAGTTAAGAAGTTCAAAAAAGAAACATGTTCGAGATGAATATCGCAAATTTGGATTAATTATAGATCAGCAATACAAATGATGACAATACCGCACGAAGATTCTTTTTAGATCCAGAAACAGCATCTGAAATAACAGGAGTGGATTTAAACCTTATTTTCAGATTTAAAATAATCCTAGAAGTACTTGCGTGCAATGAAGAAATTGACGCTAGACAATTTGGAGATTATGCTAAGGAAACTGCAAAAGTATATACAACCAACTACCCATAGAGAAATATGTCTGCAACAGTTCACAAAATCCTTTATCATGGAGAAGATATCATTAAATATCATTTGGTGTCACTTGGAGATCTATCAGAGGAGGCTCAGGAAAAAAGGAACAATGATTACAGATTTTATAGAGAGCAAAATACTAGAAAAATTTCACGAAATTCCACAAATGAAGATCTATTTAATTTATTATTGGCAACATCAGATCCGTTCATATCCAATATTCGAAATCAATGGAAAGTGGAACATCGGGATTTAGATGAAGAAGCCAAAAAACTACTAAAGAACATATTTGTTTCAAATGAATAATAATTATAATTGCCTTAATTGTTATTTAAGTACGAAAAACATAGTATTAGTAAATAATTCTTTAAAAAAAAACCGACTTCAAAATTTCGGCCAAATAAAATGTTGGATTAATTTTCAAAAATGTTTAATATAACTAATGTTGTTGCACTTTTTTGATTGAAAGAAAGAATTTTGAAAATCTTGTTAATCTTCTAAAAAATCGGTTTATGCTAAATCTATAATGTTTTCCCATTAACAGAGCTAAATTTTGACACCCATATTCGATATATTCTTAAAAATCGGTTTATGCTATATATCCCCGATATATCTCAATCAATTTCTGAAATTTTCATTTTTTTACCTTAAATATATTTTTTTGCAAGCCATATCTTCCAAATAAAATTATTTTTAAAATTGATTCATAAATCACGAAGTTATTCAACAATTTATAAGAGAAGCACAGAAAAAATATAGATAACGGTAAATAAAAAACCGTATGTCCGTCCGATCTTCACCTGCAAGCAAACCCTTTCAAACAAAAAAAGAATTTTTAAAATTGGTTCAGAAATGGTTATCGTGGAACAAACATAAAAAAAAGCAACATACCATTCGAATTGATAACCTCCTCCTTTTTGAAGTCGGTTAAAAATAATAATAAATAGAACCTACTATTGTTACAAATGCTAATAAAATCTATTGCAGTTTTTATTTTTAAAATGTTTTTTAAAATTATCAAATCTGACAGCAAAAAAGAATACATTTTTCTGTAGTAACAGCAAAATCTCCAGTGAATTTTACTATTTTTTTTAGTGTAAACATTTTTTTGAGTGTAAAAACTTTTTTGAGTGTAACATTAAAAAAATTCCATTATCACAAAAAATAATTATAATTATTATTAAGTTCCAAATATTAAATTTTTTAATATGTAAATAAAAAAAATAAACCCATATTTCACTCCAAAAGTTAAAAAAAATCAAAAGTTCAACTTTGACCTAGAAGTCCTTAAAAAGTCATCAATCAATTTTAATGTAATTACAACTGAGCCAAGCTGAACTAAATATCTATCCATTAAAAAAAAAATTACTTCAATATTTTGATCGGTTCAAAAGTTACAGAATTTTGGCCAATGAAAAACGATTTTCAGCCACTGTGCGCCAGTATTATACGTAAATAATAAAAGTATAAAATACACCATAAAGCAAATAATTATTCTACACTTTTGCAAACAAATACCGCTTTTTATTAGCATTGTTCACATAAAATGGAGTCGCATAAATATTTTATGTTTTATTTTATAACTTTAATTCAAATATAGTACTTTTTGAATTTTTTTTTGCAATCATTGAATACGACAATGTTGGATTTTTAAGGAATTTCTTATTTTTCTGTTCTGTTTTTTATATTTTAATTTTTCATTGAGTATACATATACATGCATATATTACCACCGATGCAATTTTGCAATTGGCAGAATTACTTTAGCTATGTTTAAAAAACAAAATGCCAAAAAATAAAAGTTTCTTACCAGGTTTTTAAACAGGATCTTTTATATAGTGGCCGACTTTTATGTGAACAATATGCATGTCTTAAAATTCTGTATTAGCTAAATTTCAAAGTAAAATTAAATTATTAATTAATAAGAGAATCACAAAACATTACTTATTTAAAATATTAATAAAACTTAAGGAAAAACTTTGTTTCTTATTTGCTCGCCATATAACTTATAAAAAGAGACAGTGAGAGTGTAGAAGGAACAGTTCTTAGAATGGTATTTGGCATAAAATCTATATTAAACAAGTAGGAGTTTATATTCGACGGTGTCGAATCTTTTGTTATTAGCAGTGTGAGAGATATAAGCATACTTAAAACGAATTAATATTACATTTTTTATTCTCAACGAGGTTTGTACGAGTTATTTTGATTTTCTGATCCCTTCAAGGATGAAAAATAGTTTTTTGGATTTGGACAACTATATAAATAAAATGTAGTTTTTAGACCTCCATGGTATTATTTTTAATATTTAATAAATAATAATAAAGCTTAAGGCAAAATTTTGAACATTAGCTTCTACAGTGGGAAGCAAAAGTGTCCGGATATTTTGATTTAAGGAAGTAATATAGGTATTATCATATATATGTATTTTTTTTTATTTAATTGAACCTTATTCTAAATTGTAAAGTACAAAACCTCACATAAATTTCAACAAAAAAAAGTACAAAAAATAAAAAAATTACTATTCGGACAGTTTTGCATAGTACAAGAAATAAACATTATCCATAAATTCAAAATTTCAAATACCGTTACATTTTAGCAGGTAACGGTATTTGGTTTTTTTTTTGTTTGTTGCGATCTAGTTATCAAGATTTTATTGCTCTATTTGTGCAAGTTAACTTTTTACCTCTTTTCTATTTTAAGTAAAACACTTTTTTAAGGTTCATGATGAAATAAATTTTATTAGTTTTAAGTCCTATTATTATTTTATCCGTACAATGAGGATAGCTTTTGTTTAGGGATGGAGCATCAGCGCTAATGCTCAGCGTAAAAATACGTTCCGTCTTCCGTCGGTATTTAGGGATGGCTGTTATCCATGATATAGCACCTTTATTTTATACGCAAGAGAAAAAACAAAGAGGTTTAACAATTGCAGTTGTTTTGCTTTAAGAAATATTTTTGATTTAATATTTTTTGTTTTTATGTATTTTATCATTGTTTGCCTTTCTTTTTAATAAGTATAATATACAGAATTTCAATGTGAGTGTTTTGATACACAACTTGTATTTTATACGATTGATGAATTTTTTAAAATCAGTATAAAGTCGGAGCTCAATGAAAACACGTCTTAACTCTGTGATAAAACTCTAATTTATCATACTATAATATTGCTGAAAAATTAAATGTAAGTAAATCCACGGTAAATGATATAAAAAACGGGTTAAGGTAGCTTGCAATAATAACCAAGGGGTCGACCAAGACTGCTTTCAGATGGTGAAGCCAGGCAGATTGAACGTTTACTAAATAATAAGGACATCAAGACCCCGAAAAATGCTGCAAAAAGTATTTTTAAGAATGTCAGTTCCTGCAGGGTTAAACGCGCTTTAAATAAAATTCGTTTAGTAGCCAGTGTGAAAAACAGCAAGCCAGCACTTTCCGATAGAAATGTGAAAAAACGCCTTCGTTTCTGTAAAACCCCCAAAAATTGAACAGTAGATAAATGAAAACGGGTTATTTGGAGCGACGAAACTAATGTCAACCAATACCAGTCTGATGGAAAATAATACTATTGTCATAGACCGCATTAGTGCATCCAAAAGCACAATCCTTAATGCAAAGCATCCAGACAGTTTTGTTTAACACAACAACATAACACAACTGTATACTCGACATAACGAAAGACGAAATTTTTAACATTGGCAATTATATCAGGATATCAAGAATATCTTAAAATTTCGTCCATATGGATGTTTATGTAGGGTAATGAGTTTCGGGAGTAGATCTCTTAAGGGAACTATGACCTATTATAAGCCAAACATAGTAAAATTCTGTTCGACGATTTATATGTATATGCGAATTATTTGCCTTGAATTGCAACGTAATATTGATTTTTATAAGTGGTTTATGCGCATTTAAGTGATATTTTCGAAGTGAACTTTTTATGCGGACTACGGTCAAATATGAACCGATCGTCATACATTTTTCTGTACATATATGTATGTATGGACCTTTCTTTTGAATTCCAACTTGGTTTTTATAAGGATTTGGGACTATGGGCAAATATCATCCGATAATTCTGTAATTTGGTACAACTATTTAAATTTATGTTTGGATTATGTTTGTTGAATTTCAACTTGATAATGATTTTTATAAAATATTTACTCGCATTTAAGCGATTCTTTTGGGGCTATCGTGCACCGATTCTTAATATGTTCAACTAGGCTTGTCGTTCTATAAAAAAATAAAGTGTGGAAAATTTCAATTTCTGCATTATATCAAACAATATCGAGATTGTTTGAATTCTTGGTGTATAACTCGGATCCTACTGGTCCACTTTTTCAGTAACTAACAATTATGATGGACCAAAGAACGTTTGGTAAAAATGTCATTGTCCTTTGTCTTTTTTTTCGAAGCTCTATCGTGCAGACGGACAGATAGATGTACATGGCTAGATCGTCTTAGAATCTTACAAGGAGCTAGAGCATATAGAGTTTTTGGTTCTACGACCAATATTTTGTTGCGTTACAAACGGAATGACAATCTTAATATATCCCCCCCCCCATATTTTTGGGGGTGAATGTAAAAAGCTGAACAAATTTGTATGTCGTATTAAAATAGCTGGTATATTCATTTATTGAAAGCTTTTGTAAAAGGTGTTTTATATGATAATATTATATAGATAATATTTATTTTTTTCCTTGTTTTCATTCTTACTTACACAAAAACTGAGTTTTTACACAAAATCATAAAATTAAGAGTTTTATACAAAAACGATATTTTTATACCAACACTTGAAAATTACTAGGTCAGTCAGGCTTGATTTTTCCAATCCCTTTCCACTCCCACGTACGTGTATGTATAATTATAGTATTCTGTGAATCTTTATTCTATATAAACTCTATTAATGCATTTTATGGAATACACTCATGTTCGTTATAAACTGTCTTGATGTTATCAATATTCCATCAACAAATGAATTATTTTGAAAATAAAACAATGGCAGTAACTGGTTAGTTCCCCACTAACAACTTATAAGATATTTATACCAATACACACTAAAATTACTTACTCGTATGTCAATTATTCTTTGAGCTTGATTTTTCCACTCCTACATATAATATTAATATTCTGCGAAATCTCTATTCTATATAATTCTATTTGTGTATTCGATGGTGTACACTTAGTTTGTTATAAACTTCCTTGAAGTTGTTAATATTTCATCAATAAATTAATTATTCTGAAAACAAAATACTGGCAGTGGCTGAGAATACCAAGTATTCAAGAAAACTTAAAGAATTTGGAATATATATAACATTAGCCATTTGTGTTGCTTCACCATTAGCAACATGGAGTTAAAGCAACAAGTTTTTGTTTGTACTTAATAATCTTATTATTATTGTTGGTTTCACTTCATTGCTGCTTTCAGTTTACCAAATAAATCACAAAAGTTTTGTGTTTCTTTGTTTTTTATTTTTATTTTTTAATAAGACCTACTGACTCTCAAAGT
Source organism: Bellardia pandia (assembly GCA_916048285.2). Taxonomy (NCBI): domain Eukaryota; kingdom Metazoa; phylum Arthropoda; class Insecta; order Diptera; family Calliphoridae; genus Bellardia; species Bellardia pandia. Next base: position 102,691,326 of record OU696529.1, read on the forward strand.
GTAATGTAATGGTAGTAAAGCAGTGGTTCTGAATAGAGTAACGAGGAATTTTTTAAGTACAGACCATCTACTGATATCTAATGAAGGACAGTACAAACATATATTTTAGGAAGAATTTAGTGATTTCTAGTATATCTGAAGAGATAAAAATATTATTATTTTTCTGTATCATATATTACATATCACACTATGTAATACCTGAACTAAGCAAGTTTAAGTTCAAAATCTTCAAATTTTATGTAGTATGTAGATACTTTGATTTTCTTTATTCAAAGTTTTTTTTTTGTGACTCTCTGTTTTAAAGTTTAGATTGTTGTTGCTAATACAACAAATATTTTTTCATCCACCCACAACTAGTGGTTCAATTTGTTTTCGTTAGTGTACGCGGCTGTCATGGTAACAAAGCTGGTGATCTAATGCAGTATAGTTTTTCAACTAACAAACAGATGAATGTATGAAAATGTATGAAAATGTACAAAAATCAGCAAGTAAAGCAAATGACAAAATCAAATGTTGATAGAAAGAAGTCTCTTAAGCTACAACTTGTTTTAGTCTTTTGTCTTCCGTAACATCTATAGTTGTGCACAGCTTAGAGCTTTAAAAATACATTCAAATAAAAAACTAGCTAGCAAACTGTCACCAACATTGTCTATTGGAAATGTGCTTCGAAGATTATTGTGGGAAATGCAAAGTGTATTTTGCTTTTCTTTTTTAGGTTATAATAATATTACAGTGGTATTAAAGGGGGTTTCAAATGGAAGGTGTAAATCAAGTTATACACATGTATAAAATCAGGTCATACTACAGAAGCTTGAGAAGTAAACTAAAACTGAAAATAAGTTTATAAGCCGCTAGACTCTAGTTGTTATTATATTACTTAAATTTTCACGTATATGAATATACATACATATGTATATTTAAAAGTCAAAACCTTTACAGCTCTAAAAGATAAAATTTTAAATTTTAAAATTTTTAATACAAAAACATAGAAAATTAACAAAATGAATAAAAGTGTGTATGTGTCAACTCTATCATGTACAGAAATATACAAGACACAGAAAGTGTTGCCTATTTTAAGGCATTAAATGTGTAGAATAAACAATTTCTTTATAAAGGGTGATTTTCTAGCAACTTTCTTTTTGTCAACACTGGCTTTGACTGCTCAGCATTTTCGTGTAACATGTTACTGTTAAACATGTTCAGTCTTATTCAGAAAGAGTTAATTTAGGTTTACTATCCACTATTAAGCAAAATTCCTTAAAGTATTATTCACAAACGATTATTAGCTTAACTTGCAGACTTTAACGCCATATTAAAAGTTGAAATTTGAAATTACGTCGACCCCTACTTTAAACCTAAAGTAAAATGACATTTCTGTGTTGACTTTTCATTTATTTACATGTTCATATAAACATTTAAAAGAATTTTTGAAAAAATAATAAATTTTTGTGGTTTATTGTGTAAAATATGGAAACAATAAATTTTATTAGAATAATTGGTAAGATATTTTATTTATGTTTATTTATTTTTTATTTTTACTGTTGAATTTAAACAAAATACATCATAGAAATTTCGAACTTCAGTCGCCAGAGAATATATAAGAAAAGAGTCAACCCATTCTCTCTTCCTGGAATTTAAAAAAAAATATCGTTTCAACAAAGAAACTGTAAAAAAAAATACAAATTTAATAAAAAATGATATATTTTTGCATAGAAGAGGATGCGGAACATCAGCAGAATTGCAGGTTTTAGTTGCTTTGCGCAGCTGGGGAAGAAGAGAGGTAAATTTCATATTCTATGGTACGTGCTTGATACATAAAATACAAAATTGGACTTGAAGGTGCAAGATGGCGCAGGTGATATTCATGGCCTCTCCCAAGCCACGGTAAGCAGAATTTGCGCTAGAGTCTCCCGCGCCATTGCGAAACTTGTAATAATTTATAAAAAAATTTTTTGAAATTCGGAACTTTCCAAGCGTTATTGGTGCCATTGACGGAACGCATATAAAAATTAAAAAAACCGGAGGAGAACTGGCCCAATATTATATTAACAGAAAAGGATTTTATTCCTACAGGTAATAAACACGACTGAAATATGTTTTAAAACCATCTCAATTATTGTATAAACAGGTTATCTGCGATGCCGAGTTGAAAATTCAGGACATAGTAGCGAGGTGGAGAGGAAGTTGACGAATTTTCAACGAGTCTAAAATAAAAGAGCGTTTTGAAAATAGAGAGTTTAAGGGTCGTTTGCTTGGTGACTCTGGTTACAAGCTTACGCCGTACTTATTTACACCCATACTTCGTCCTAAAAACGCCAAGGAAATAAATTATAACATCGCTCATATTGCAACACGCACTACAGTAGAGCGATGTTTTGGAGTTTGGAAGCAAAGATTCATTCCGTTGTTTGCTTGATGGAATGACGATTAGTTTTGAGAATTTAAAAATACTCATTGTAGCTCTAGCCGTACTGCATAATATTGCTTTAGAAGAGAAAGATTCCCTTCCAGGTAAAATTTTAAATAAGTTTTGGATATATAACCCCTAAATATGCAATTTGTTTTTAAGATGATGTAATAACTTCAGAAGAAGAGATGACACTGGAAGCGTTCGATTATAGCAAACCAACCGCAACAGCTCGCAGAGAAAATATCATATTGCGAGCTTTTATAGAAAAGTATTTTTAATCTAAAAATTTCAACAAATTAAAATAAAACACTTTTATGATTTAATTTTTTTTTTTTTTATTTAACATTTTTTTTTTTATTTTATTATTTTTTATTTCCTTGCCTAAATCAAACTGCTAGATTTTGAGAATATCGGTCCATAATTGAATACATAATGCCCACTTCTGAAATCCACGTTAATACTAATATATATCTTAAATATACAGTTATTATGTTGAAATTCGACGTGAAATATCCTCATATGCATGAAAATAACTGTTCCAAAACAAATAAACCCACAAAAATGTCTAATAAATATCGATATCGAACCAACTTTTATATAGATCCAGAAATCATACTAATATCGGTTATACGGCAATTATGCTACTAGATGTTGTAGCTGTCTGTCAATAATTGGCAATAGCTTCCGAATTAAGTCCACTTCCGAGCATACTAAACAACCATACAACTCTTGTAAATAACGTTATTGAGATGAAATTCAACCAAAATGAGCCTCAAATACGTAGACACAACATTAGTGGACACTGGATTTAAAAGCTGTCAGTCCATCAGTTCACAGCCGAATATAGCACTCTAACTTGTTTTATTTTTTAGTTGGAATTTATGTGAGTTTTTGTGTTTTGTAATTTACAATAAGGTTCAGTTAAGTAAAAAAAACTACTGTAGATAAATATGATAAATATTTTTATTATTTTCATTACCTTACTTCCTTAATGCAAAACATCCGGACAGTTCTGCTTGCCATTGTAGATTGTTCTATCGACTCAAGTAAATATTTGATACATATGTATCTTCAAATTTTATATATTTTTTATATCACAAAGCTCTTGAAAAATCACTCATTAGATACCTTCATCAAAGTAAGATCCATTAACATTTCATTTCCATTTTACTGCTACATGAAAATCGAGATTAAAAATCTCTTACATTTTTGTAAGACTACAATTTCATTCAATAAAACCAGTCTATTATACTCTTGAGACCTAAAGGCCGAATGCATGTTTATTGTATCCATACATCCATCAAGCAAAATCCTTCATTTATATTATTAAATTAAAAAAACCTATGACAAATAAAACTAAAAGAAACATTTATTTTATATATCATACTTAAGTATAAATTAAAATACCAATAGTTTATAAACTTATCTTATTTGAATATTTGAACTACATGTTTAGTATAATATTTTGTGTGAAGTTACTAATACAAAAATAAATTGGAAAACAGCCCAGTATAAAATATATGGATTAATCCATAATCGAGCAATAAAGGAGTAATGACTTGTTCATCCATTTGGAGTAATAAGCGAGGTATCATAGCTTTTTTTTTGTTTTGTTGTTTGTGCATCGCTTAATACTCCAAATGGATCAATGAGGGATGTATCAGTTCGTTTTGGTTTTTTTTTCTTTGACATAAAAAAAAGCGAAAAGGTACGGGTATAGTAACAAATTGTTAAAAATGTGTCAAGACTTTAAATGAACAAGAGGCATCAGCATCTAACAAAGTCAATGAATTATCAAATGCAGATAGCCAAACGGAAAACTAAGCTGATATTCTCACATAATTAAAGCAAATTATGTGTAAACAGACTGTTTTATTAGAACAGCTTGCTAAACATTTACGCCCAACTAGTAGGGATCTTAAAATTTTCCCAATTAGTTCTGTGGAGGAATTAAATTCGGCAGAACAGCTGATTAAAACCGATCCTGATTCAGAATTGGTAAGATTGAGTTTTTTAATGCAATCGGTTAAACAAGTATTCAAAATTGTTTGTTTTTTATTTTACATAATTTATTTCAGATTTCGTATATTAAATTGAGGTTTGACAAAATCAAAATTGAAAAAGCACTACGCAAAATGATCAGCGAAAATATGTTGCTCTAATTAAATTGGGTTGGATCTAAAAATATGATAGCCTTAAACAAATACAATTTTTTTTATTTCGGTAATAACTGAATTTAAAATATCATGTCCTAAATAATATATTACGTGTTATCTTTTCTTTAATTTTTTTGCAGAAGCACTTAAAGGCACGTATCCAACATACCCGGAATATGAAAAATCTTTTAAACTGGCATTTCGTAAATGTAAGGCAACTATTTACCGACAGACCTACTCGTCAAAAACTCCGGCCTCGTCAAATCCAACAAAAAAACAATATTAACATTTTTGAAAAAATTTTAAAAAATAAATTAATGTTTTCTTGTTTTTGTAAAAAATAACCAAATTTGTATTTCATATCCATGTTTACTCCCTTTATGTTCTTTTAGGAGACAAAAACGATTATTCCCTCTGTCGCCATTTTCAAGATCAAAGGGAGTACTCCATAAGGAGCTTAAAAGGAGTACTCGTGTCTGCGGACATGCTGTGTTAAAAATCCTATGAGGTTTGGAGTTTTATGGAGTAATCCATTACTTGCAAAGGAGCGCTCCAGGATTACTCTTTGGATGATCCTATTTTTTACTGGGAGTGCCTTGTCTGTGAAATTATTTCGGTAGCTTAATATTTAATTACTTAAATTATTTACTAGTAAATAAAAAAAACTAAAATACCAAGTCTTAAGTTACAAGTTACTTTTTTCCATTGCAATACCACCGTCAATTACATATTTATTTTCATATGCAACAAATAACAATAAAATAGTATTTCATACTCCCATAATACGATGAATGTTGAGCAGAATCCAGTAAAAATAAAATAAATATATTTACAAAAATCAAGTCATATGTTTGTGTTATCATCAAACAATATACATAAGTAGTAAAGAATAGGTACTAAGTCAACACCTGACAATGGCTGATGATTTTTATATTTTTACACTTGTCTCTCACTTGTGTTGCAGTTCAGTGCGTACGGTGCCCGTAGATGATGAAGTTGCTGATGAGGATGAGCCTGAATCCGACAGTAGTGACGACGAGGATGACAACGATGATGATGAAGTTATTGATGATGTTTTATTAGAACATGTCTTGGATGTTGCCACATCATAACTTTTGCAATTACCAAAGGCGGAAGAAGTCAAAGAAGGTGTTGTTGTCAATGTCGTTGTTTTTGCACAAGAACTTGATGATGCTGCTAATGAGGTCGATAATGTTGGTGATGCTGTTGCTGGTGACGGTAAAGCTGAGGATAATACTTTTGGTGAGGATAGTTCTGTTGTTATGGTTTCTGTGTTTGGTGTTAATGGTAAAGTTTGTTTGTTTGCTGTTGCTGTTATCAATTCGTTAGGTGTCGTTATTGTTGCCTTGTTTGCATTTGTTTTATCAATATTGATATTTTGCTGTTGTTGTTGTTGTTTCTGCTGCTGTTGTATTGCGGGTACATTAGCATTTCTATGCAATTGTGGTATACGTGTGTGTAGAATTGCTTCTGCCACTGTTGTATTTATATCAGGTGTTTGTAAAGTTTCTCTAGGTGACACTTGATTGTCATTTGGTACCTTTGGCACACCCTGACAGCAATTAGTTGTATCTTTACAATTGTATGCAACAGCATCGCTTGAAGAGGCCTGAGCATATACAGCATCGTGATTCTCTTTTATACTGGAATGTATTAGACTTGCATTAGATGATGCTGTTGCTGCTAGAGCTGGTGCAGCTGCTGAATTTGCTACTATACGTGGTATATGAGATTTTTTAGGTTGAGCATATACAATGCCTGGTGGTAGTGCCGCATACGAGTCATTTATCATGGCCGTGGGCGTTACTGTTGCTGGTGCATTGTACAGCGGTGTTGTTGGCTCTGAGTTACAACATGAAGGGTGATGCTTTTGTTTGTCATCTGCTGTGGGAGCCTGTATGCAATAGACCTTCTCCGTGAGATGAGCTGTCACATCTCTTTCAGGCGTCTTATAGTTGGGTGGCTGAGATTCAAATGATTGAAATACTGATTGTTGCTGGTTGCTGGGAAGTGGTGCTGATGTTATTGCTGCTTGTGATGGAATATGGTAATTTGGTGTTTGTGTATATAAGTTGGCTGGTTTATTGTGTCTCCTCAAGGTTGAGTAATAACCCTCGGTGGGTTTTAGTGAACCCACTATCAAAGTGTTTTGCGTAATTTCTGGCTCCTCCTCTTCCTCCTCGGCATAGTCGTGGGCCACCATTAGCGGTGAGGTCGTAATACTGTTACTATTTCTTCTGCCTGTTGAGGGTTTTCGTCCCAATGTCGCTATAGTGCGAGGAGGTGGCAAAGGTGGCTGTTGTTTGATGTGAGCAAAATGTGGAAAGTAGGAATTGGGTGGTAGTGAATATCTTTTGTAAGTTGTGCTCAAATCTTTGGTCATGGGTGGAGAATCTGTTTTCCGTTCGTATTGCATTAATGTAGGCAAAACTTTGGGATACTTTTTTCTTTTTATGACACTTAACTGCTGTTCGGCCGTAAGGGCTTCTGTTGGCACATCATAGTCTTCATCTTTGCTGGTGACATTTATATCCTGCAAATTGTCCTCGTTCGATATAAAACTGGTTATCTTTTCATTTTGATTATAGTACATTTCAATGGGATCTGAGCGGGAGTGCTGATGCATGGGTTGTATAAGTTCTGCCTCACAGGCCTCGGTAACAGCTGAATGTTGCCGCATTAAGGTATATCGGCTATTGTCTAAAGAATCCTGAGGTGTCAGTAGCTCTTGATCCTCTACCTCTATATCTTGGCAGATGATAATATTGCGGCCATCCTGCTTCATTTTGGTCACTTCTATAGGCTCCTGTTCTGAGATACCGCTGCCTCGCCCCTGAGGTGTGGCATCTATGGCCACACTTACCTTGCAGGGTTGGGGTTTGCCAAAAGAGCCACTGCCTCTTAGGGAACTAGAAAACGAGGAAGACTTTTTTGAATTTGTACCACTGCTGCTGGGCCTTCTCTGTAAAGTGGCCTGCTTATGAGGTTCAGTAGTGGTAATCCATTCGCATACTTTGGTGTGGGTGTCCACAGTAGAGCAGCTCAATTGCCTGGTTATTTGAAAACCATTAATTGGTGATCTCTCTGTCTTAACCTGCTCATAAGTATTAGATTTTCTCATGGTGTCCATTATAAAACTATCATCACCATCGTCTTCCTGATGCGTGGTATTTGTCTTGGATCTTTTTAAATCATCATCGGTAGTACCGTCGTAGGTTAAAATGCCACCTCCAAGTTTGCGCTGCAAAGTCTTAGTTTTCTTTTTCTTTTGCATCAAGAAAGTAGAATAAATAATGACATTCAAAATGATGAATACAATAATTAAGCCGATTAATAAATGTAAAGTGGTTTCTGATTTGGCCACATGTTCGCTATTGTCAGCTTCATCTCCCGATGGCTTGTTATCCTCATTTACATAATTGCCATTGTTTGTCTTGCCGCTGCCATCAAAGTATTTCTTATCAAAGCCAACACCTTGTGTTTTGGCACCGCCACCAATGCCACCACTGCTAAAATGTGTGTCAAATTGTCGTGAGCCATAGACGGCAGCATACGGTGAACGTGTAGTAAATGCCATCTTAGTAGAATAACCATTGTAACGTATTTCGTAGCCTTGAGCTACATCATCATTCTCGTCATTACCTCCTGATGCACCGCCAGTCGACATTACCATACCCTTGTATTGCGTGGAGGGTGGTGCATTGTACATATTTTCTGCCTGTGTCTCTTTGCCATTTGCATAGGGTTCCTGCAGCAATAGTTTTATTGTTCTGAGCGGATCTTCAGCACCATTATCACGTGCACCAAATTTATTCATATGACCGGTTATTACATCTAGTTTTGCGCCATAACGTTTGGGATAAATTGCTGTACTTCCGCCTGCAGCATTTCCATTATCATAGTTGTTATTGCTATTACTATTAATGTTACTGTTGCCATTGTAATTGTTTGTTTGCAAAAACGGCTGCTGCTGTATGTGCGCAATTTGATTGAGTTCATCGGGCAATTCCTTATTCCAAAAATTCATATAGACTTGTCGATATTTATAGCCAACTGATGGAGGTATGCCTGTTACGAACAAGAATAAATAAATGTTTTTATTCAGTTTTATATGCTCTATATTGTTAAAGGATTTTATAAAATATTCAAGTACTTCGTGTTAATAGTATTTTTTCATGCTGTTTTATACAATTTTTTGTGTTATTTTTAGAAAAGTGAATGAAATTGCATTCTTATTTATTGAAGTCTGCCAAAATATGCTTTATATTATTAATAAAGAATTCTTTGGTTTACTGCACTTGAGCTTTAGTTAAATATATAAAGAGAGAAACAAAATAAAGAAAACGTTGTTCAACGTGACTCAAAGCCAAATTCGTAAAAAACAATTATTTAATTTTAACCTTAAATATTCCCTGCTTATATAAGATATAAGAATATTTTTTTAGAATTTGTTAGAATAACCAGAGTGTTTATTGGGCATTTTGAAATCAAATTTTTCTTTAATGAAGAAAATAATGTGTCTTGTTAACATTTGTCAATACTACCAGGACAATGATAAGAAGCAGAAATCTTATAATATCGAGTCATTTTTGTTGTTTAACTGACCGAATGTTGTAGAAATCCTGCCCCGCGTCCCTACGTTAACCCCCTTGAAAACACAAGCCACATTTTCTGGAAAGCAGTGAAAAGCATGGCTAGTATTTGAGAGAGCCATAATTTTACTAAAGCTTAATTTTATATTATTATTAAAACTGTACGAGTTTGGTAATTACCTGCAATTGTGCTGTATTTAAGTTAATTTGATTTTTGTTTTAAATAAAGTATCTATGTGTTTTACTTTTATTCAAATAAATAATCTATATATATAAAATTGAATGTATGTATGTATGTAACGTATGGACTCCAAAACGGCTGAGCCGATTTTGATGAAATTTTCACAGCATGTTACTGTGACTCTGGAAGGAATAATAGGCTATATGAAGTTTTGATTGTACAAACGGGGGTGGCACCGCCCATATAACCCACAAATTTAACCCGCCATATTTTGGGCATTTTTTGACGTACGTCGGTGATATTTGGTACATATGGTATTGGCATAATTAGGAATACGTACCAGGAGAAAAGTGAGTGGGACCACGCCCCTTTTTAGGAAAATTAAACATCGTAATATAGTCTTAACTACTGGACCGATCGTCATTAAATTTTCACAATAGGATATTCTTAAGAAATAATAAATCCTTGACTACGTAAGTGGACAAAGGGGCATGGCCTCGCCTACTAAACTAAAGCATTGCAATAAATACATTAAAATTAAATAAATAAATGTTTGTAAATATATAAATACGTTTTATTTTATAAGGATGGGGGGGGGGGTAGCGAAGCACACCGGGTTTAGCTAGTTGTTTTATATTGCTGTACGAATTTGTTGGTGTTTATAGAATAAAATTAGCCGTTTAGAAATAAATGATTATTTTCCATTTTCACTTGACAACAAATGCCGATTGCAGCTACCCTACGATGTGCCATCATGGGTAAAGAAACCTTGTTAACTTCTTAGATAATAGGTCGTTTAGTGTACCACTACAAAGCTGCCAGTATGCCGTTTAACAATTGTCGCAAGCTACATTAAAATTACTTTTGGATATAGTGTAAGCAAAAAAATAACGTTACCCCAGTCTTTACCATTTTAGCAGATCAGTTCTTAATAGGAAATCATCCATTCAGACAGTTTGAGTCTAGCACAAGTCGATGCATGTCAGTAAGAATATAAGCATGTACGTGGAAATTATACAGAGTTATAAGCAAGATTCTATAGATCGAATCTAGTATATAAAAGCTTTAAACGACCGCCGAAATGGTACACAAGATAAAAGATAATTTTCTCTTTCCTTCTCATTAAAAAATACTTGACTTGACGAGTCAGAACTGATGAAACAGGACTTAAAGACCAAAAAATCTATAGCAAAAGGAAAACCCGTTAGTCATTGCACAGCAAGACGAGCCCTAGCGTAGGGCTTGGTTAGCAGTAAAGTTTGCCAGAGAGCACTTTAATTGCATAGTAGATGACTGGAAATGGTTAATATGGTCACACGAATCCAAATTTAATAATTTTTAATTCTAACGTAAACAATATATTGTTGACGTCGAACAGCCTAGAGAATTCAAAGACACCATCTTAAGGAAACAATGAAACATGCAGGGATGATCTTCATTATATGGGGTTAATTTACATGGTGCCACTTGCTCCACTGGGGAAGGAAAACTATATGCTTATTTTGCAAATTCATCTACCCGATTTTGTAGATTAGAGTCTCTATTATGCGGTTAAAGTTACTTTTCAGAAGAATGGTGAATTAAAGCACACTTTCAAAAACTTGAAATAATGCCTAAACGATCAGAACTTCTTTTTGATGCAATGATGTTAGCAAAAAGCCCCGACCTCAATCCGATTGAATATTTGTGGGCAGTCGTGAAGACACATTTGGGGCAATACCAATTAACTCCAAACTATTAGACAGCATTTTTAGCGCGAATGGGAGAGAGTGCCAAAACGTGTTAAGAGTTTTACTAAATAAGGGGCTTTTGACTAAATATTAAACATATTCATAATCCCTCCAAACATTTTTTATGGTTTTGTACATGGTGTAACTATACAAGGTGAGTGCAGTAGCATAGCTGACTGGCTTTGTTTACAATTTAGTTATTTCAAAAGTAACACATTTTCAAGTATTTTTGACAGTAGTACATTATTTTACACAAACAAAATGCCTATTCTATATTGTGTTGTATTTGTTGCCGATTTGCACTCACCTTGTATATTTACACCATGGTTTTGTATTTAATTTATTTTTAACATATGTATAAATTATTTTGTTAAATATTAAAAATAAAGTAAATGACATAAAACATTTTCTAATTTTCTTTATTTCTATGCACTAGTGCACAAAGTACTAATGTGTAGTCATTTGTATTCCCCACATATAATTTTTCAGTGTTTTACAAAATCAACATCTTTTTGGTGGTAGGTATACAAAGGTGCTGTTTTATACTGCAATAAATTATTTAACAAATAAATTGTGTTAAAAAGGTAAATATTGTCAAATGAATTGGTATTTAAATAAAGACGTACCTTTTGGTATATTTTTAGTTATTTAATGAAGACGTTTTGAAAGGACAAACAATTTTAGTGTTAACCCTTGTCAAACAATTACAATCAAAGAATTTCTATCTCAAACTACAGCATATTTTTATACACTATGCATCAATTGAATATGGTTCATGAATGTAAAGGGAAACTACTACATTAAGTATGATATGCTTCTAATCAAGTGACATCAAAGACAATTTTTTTGTAATTTACTACAAAATTTTGCAGTGACATAGAATCATATAGAATATTGACGTCTCTTGTGCAAAATATAGACTGTAAACCCTATAAATTTTTTTAAGGTGAGCAAGTTAATTGACAATTAAATAAATTATTTGCTATATTCAAGATTTTATTTTCTTCTTAACATCAAAAAAATACTTATTCAAATGATTGAATTGTATTTATTCCATTTTTTTGACATTTTATTTATAGATTTTTTAATTCATGTTCTTACCAATATTCATGTATGCTTGTGAACGTTTATTAAATTCCGGCCATTCCAAGTCATAACGATCCCATTCTAAGGCATGCAAATTAATAAAATTACCCTTCCAAGGAGCCTTTGGATTGCTAAAAAAAAAAAATTTATAAGAAAATTATTTTTAACATATTATTGTATATAAATTTTCAATAAATAAGTAGCAATTTAAAAGTACCCTTAAATAATACCTATTAACAAAATAGTCACACATAACAAGATTGTTTACTTGATGGGATATTATAAACAATTATAATTGAGAGAAATTGAGGAAAAAATCAATTTCATGTGCAATTCTAAACTAGCAAAGAATAAACGTTTTGGTATAAAAATTCAATTTATATTTTTAACAAACTTTAAGATGCTTGCTGCTAATGGTGATGATGAGAACGATTGTAATGATGATTATGACGGTGAAGACAGCCATAACAACTCGCAATCATGACATGATAAACAGAGAAACAGTTTGAAGGGAATAATACAGCTGCCATTAAAAAAACAAACAAATAAATGGAAGTTTTAGTTTAACTAAGTACTACAACTAGCACTATTCCTACTATTGCCAATGCTACTGCTGCCATCAGTGCTCACTGTCAGTGGCACTACCATGACATTATTTTTATTATTCGCAATTTTCTTTTGTGTTTTTATACTCTTCCCCACCATAAGTGGTGAATGAAGGTATATGTAAGTTTATCATTCCGCGTGTAACACTGAGAAATACTTATCTGAAACCGAACAAAGTATATATATTCTTGAGCCTTACGAAATTCTAAGTCGACTGAGCCATGTCCGTTTGTCTGTCTGTCTCTATGTCTGGCTATGTAAAACACCCTCACGTTCAAAGGACACAACCGAAATCAAGAAAGTTTACAAAAAACCGTTTATAGTTTTATTAAGCAGTTTGGTATTGAAAATCAGCAAAATCGGTATAGTAGAACCAGAGTTCTGGACCAAATGTGAGGCAACCTCCATAAAAAATTTATATTTTTAAAAATCTTCTTTCCAATTTTTTCCAACAGATTTTCCCATGAAATTTTGTACAGGATTTTTTATGATAAAAGAAGAAAGTGTTAGGAAAATAGTAAGAATAGGTTATCACAGCCCCCATACAAAAAACTTCCCGAAATATTGTTCAATTATACATAAATGCCAATAAAATTTAAATATCAATCCAAAATTCGGCAGGAATAAGTTTCATGCAAAAAGAAGTAGCAAAACGAATTTTTTTTTTTAGTTCGGTCCAAGTTTGAAAATCACTTAAATACGTATAAAACTAATATATATAATGTTAATCGGTTAAATTTAACATAAATAATTCTTAACCCTCATCATACCGACATAAAAACTTACAAATCCTACCAACATGTGTCTCTAAGACACATACATACAAATTAAAAAAAAGCATAAGACAATTACAAATTAGTTTATGTTAAGTAATTTTTAATTGAATACATTCTTTACAATTTATAACTTTTGTAGCATGCTCATTGCAGACATTATTTTTACATATTTGGCAGCATTGCTTTATTATACGACTTATTTTTGGATCGCACATATAGCATCTTTTACGTTTATTTGTTGTAGAAGTGGTTGTACTTGGTGTATTTCCTTCTTGAAGAACTTTTTCCATGCATTGAACTATAGGACGTTGTAATTTATTTCTTGACCTTTGATGTATTTGGGGGGCAATAAGTCCTTCGGCAACTTCTCGTAAAAAGAGTTTTCGAGCTTTTTTTGTCTCTGAGACACATGTTGGTAGTTTATGTTACATTTTTTTATTTTGGCTTATAAAAAATAGAGGAATTTAATATTTATCAACTTTGTTTTGTGAAATTATACTAAACAGATGTAAAATAAAAGTCATAAAATTTGGTGTCAATATGTAACAAAGTTTCGTTGTTTGATTGAATCAAACATCAAAATGTGTCTCACAGACACATGTTGGTAAGATTAGGGTTAAAGTAAATAAATTGTTGTACTATATTTTATGGTAGTCGGCCCATAATTGGTCAGAGCTCCCATACAAGGACTACATCCGAAAAACACATTTATCTTTATATATATCGTATAAATATCGGTACAGACTCAAAACTTTGCACAGATCATTTACATTAATACAAAAATCATCCCAGAAAATTTTGTGAATTTGGGTCTAAAATCGGCCCATAATTTGTCATAGTTGTCATATAAGAACCATTTCCGAAAAACAAATAAAACAACAAAAATGTCTAATAAATATTGATAGCGAACCAAATTTTTTTATAGATCAATAATTTTAATCCAGAACTCATACTAATATCGGTTATACAGCAACTATGCTACTGAATTTTGTAACTTTCAGTCAATAATTGGCAAGAGCTCCCGAAGTAAGTCCATTTCCGAGCATAACAACCAACCATACAACTCTTGTAAATAACGTTATTGATATGAAATTCAACCAAAATAAGCCTCGAGTACGTAGCAACCACATTAGTGAATAATGGATTTAGAAGCTATCAGAACATATCTGGTCCACCTCTTCTATGCCACCCATAATATTATAAATTGTTAAACTACACTCTAGATTATTATGAAAATTAGACAAACTGTGTAAATAACATTAAGAATCGGTAATTACGTCAATTATAAATGGTCAAAATTAGATAAAATTTAAAACATTTGAAATAAAATCACATTATTGAATTACGACCAACAGATAATAACCCCCTGTCCCACGATGTCGAACGATAACGTTCACTTAGAAAAGACGTAAGACACAAACTTTTTATCGTATCTGTTTTTTACTCAATCAAATTTGTTTATTCCACAATCAAGTTTGTGTATTAAGTCTTATCTAAGCGAACGTTATCGTTCGACATCGTGGGCCAGGGGGATAGTATTCCAAACAATATATAAAATACTAATAAAATTTGCACTAGTACTGAATCGAAAATACAGAATTAGGATATACTAGTCCTTTTACCAGTGTAGTTTCTGTATTTCTTATTACGTTTAGGTGGAGGGTATTAAAGATTCACCACAGCCGAATATTGCACTCTAGCTTGTTTTTTTCTAAGATTTCCTTAACTTCTTGCAGCTTTAGAACTTTCAACTTGATAGTTATTTGGTGGAAAATAAAAAGATATAAAATCTACTAGCTACAAACAAATATTTTCAAGTGCTTTAAAATTCAAAGGAAACACTAAAATAAAGTGAGAAAAAAATCAAAATCTCTTGGTATATAATCATAATAATAAAATTAATAATGATTACAATGTACCGTGGTATTACTTTCCAAAGAATAACACACCCAGCAAAACTTCAACTCTCCGGAACTATCACTATTTGTATTTGCATTAAGGAGGCTCTTAATTTTCACTTTTTCGAAGTTTATTGTTCTATTTGATTTAGAAACCCAAAGCTATAAATTTGAGAAAAAGCAATAAAGATTATTCTATTTTGTAACACAATTTTTTACATTTTCAGCTACTGAAATTTTAGTTTTGCTATTGAAAACAGCGAAAATCTAAATGGAATAATATAAGTGCCATGCTATTACACACAGTAGCTTACAGCTTATTTTATGCATTGTATTTTTGTGTTTTTAAAACTCAATAATAATAAAACTAACAGGAACTTAAAAAAAAAAAATTGGTGTCATAGAGAACAAAAAATATTATAGTCTAAAGCTCTGTACAGACGGTTGTCAGATCATATAACTGTTTAGAAAATGTCTAACAACCGTGTGAACTTCCAATTTTTGTCTTCCAACATTGACAATATATGCTTATACGAGTATTGTAAGATAAAAATAATGTCAGACATCTTAAATCATGTGAACACATTTGTTTGCCATTGTAAGATTGTTTTAAGATAATTGTCAAACACTTTTTCTTATCAGATGTGCATAGTTTATGCATCTGACAATGTCGACATTGTCAGAGAAATTATTTGTATTTGCAACTCTGTACGAGTATAGAAAAATAAACAAACAAAAGTTTGTATCAATAATATTTAAAACAAGTGAAAGAAAATTATTGAATTAAATTGAAAAAAATAATAAATTTTAATTAATGAATGCTGTAGCTATCAGCGAATTGTATTGACTTTTCATATTCAGTCTCCAACAGGCTCTAAACGCGGCAAAAATCAAGCCTCAAGTAAAATTCCTACCGAAAAAAGGTAGTCTCGAGGAAGTTGAGGCAAGGCGAAGTTTATGGGATGCTGGTTGCATTGAATAAAAACCTTCCAAAAAATATGTTAATCAAGAGGTCGCAGATTCCATACAGTTCTTTCACTCAAACTTTGCAGCGCTTTTTTATTATGTCACCATACCCGCTACTTTCTACTACATATAAGTATGTCTATGTAACTAAAAATTTTTCAATTGCACTTTTTTGTTCCATGACAATGAATTTGTTATATAACAATCTGACAACCTTGCGAACCGACAATTTCTGTTGACATATAAATTTATTGTGTGACAATTGTGTGCCAATGAAATTGTAAGGATTTCTTACAGTTGTCCAAATTGATAATTTACTTTTTGCTAACAATTTCTCAATGTCAAGACATTGCTGGCACAAGTACATATGTATGTACATAAACCTGTTTCACACTCATCAGTTCTGACTCGTCAAGTGAAGTATTATTTTTAAATGAGAAGGAAAGAGAAAATTATCTTTTATCTTTTTCCTTCTCATTGAAAAATACTTGACTTGACAGTCAGAACTGATGAGTGTGAAACAGGGCATACATATTTATACTCTACCGCTAGCTTAAAACAGCGTTGTTGTTTTTTTCCTTTTTTCTATTTCTAGCAATATTTTCTGTTGAATTGTAAGTTCAATTTTGTAACGTCGAGTGTCAATTTAAAGTATTTCAAATGAGTCGGCATATAGGGACAGAACAACGAGAATTGGTTTTAAGACATTTCCAAAATGGTCACTCAAAGCTAAGAAAATAGCAGAAATGGTTAATACTAAAAATTCCACAGTCAACAAAAAATCACTGAGCGATTCGTGCATGAAAATCAGGTCCCTAACAAAGGTAGAAAAGTACCAAATAAAATTTGCAATGAGCATAATGAGCGAAAAATTTGAAGGCTATCAAAACTGGCCTTCGAATTTGAAGCTGACCTGAGAAAACAATGCTGCGTTGAAACGTGAATTAAATGTAGGAATTGCACACAAGAAACCGTTTAAACAGACTGTGCAGGCTAATTTTCGCCAAAGAACATCTTTGTAAGGAAGCATGGTGGTGGCACTGTTACGGTTTGGATTTATATATCAGGAAATTTAGCACTCGTTGAAATAACCATGTTAGAAAGCGCAGAGAACCTGTGTATAAAAATAGATTTTCAATAATTCTGATAATAGATAATGATCCAAAGCATTAATCGGGTATTGTGTAAAAGTGGCTAACAGATAACTGCCCACATTCGATAATACCGCCACCACAGTCTCCAGACCTTAATTTATAATCAGTTTTAGAAATCAGCATAAAGACAAACACAAAATTTCTAATGAAAAATATTAAAAAAGCGCTTCTGACGGAGTGGTCGAATATTTTGCAGAGTATTACCCAAAAACTGGTCGTATCTATGCCAAATTGCCTTAAATCTCTCATGTAGATAATAAATTCAATGTTTTCGAGCATCGTTTTATTTTTTTAGTTTTAATATATTAAATTTTACATTTGTGCAATAAATTATTATTGTCTGCTTTTTTTAATGAAAAAATAAGCTGTGAGCTACTGTATACAAAATGACGACAATTTCGATTTTTTTTTTTATTAAATTAAATATTTTTGCATTTGGTATAGGTATATATGATATGAAATGCTTACCCTGTCTTGGCAAAATTACACCAATATGACATTACAGCTTCGGCTAAAAGTTTTTCTTGTGCTGTATACTGGGTTCCATGGAAAAGACCGGCAGATGCTAACGGTGCACCAAATACAAATGCCAACTCCTCACCCGCTATACTGTGAGGCAACTGCAATGAAAAAGATAATAAAAAAAAGTGAACAACAAAATTTAATATACATACTACAACAAAACTATACACAGCTGACTATAGTAAATATTTGTTCGTTTTCAGTTGCAGTAGCAAATATTATTATTGTTATTATTCGTAATTGGTTCCATAATTGTGTGATGCTATTACACAATAGTTGAATATTGAAACGATTGATACAACTTTTTCCTTGAAATTCTTTTGGTGTTCACACAGCAGAATTTTATTGCTTAAACCGCTCGTATTTTTATTTGAGAGTATAAACATATTTGTATATGTACACATATGTAATACGAATAAGAGCGTAACACAAATTGCTAGTACAATCTAGTGTGTACTCGTCCTATCTTCCCCTCACCCCAATGTCTAAAATGTAATCAGCTTAGCTTAAAGAATTTGTTGAGGTGTTTATTTAAAAATTCAAATCCAATTAATTTTATTTAAAAAATCTAAAAACCAAAAGTCAAAACAGAATCAATGAAAACTTAATTATTTTAAAATAAAAAATTCAAAGTATTAATATGTATAGTATCACCACAAATTGCTTTGTGTAAATTGGGACTCACTTTTATTTTCAATATAGAAAATTGAAATTTAGTCAAATTACCCTTGTGTAGGTATATTAAAATACTTCGAAGAATTTATTTATATCATTAAAAATTAAAATTCATAAAAATAAAATAAACTGGCAGTTATTGTTTTAAAAATATTTTCAACGTAATTAAAATTAAAATTTTCTTTTTATTTATATATATTACATATAACATTGGAAATGCCATAATGGTTGAAAATTGTTAATGCAAACAATTACAACTAAAATCATAATTTAATATATTTTAATTAAAATATTACAATAAAAACAACTCGCAATCCTTATAAAGTTTATGAAAATGGAAGTATTTTAAATAATATTATTGATGCTTTATGAGTACAAAAACGTCCTGCAATATTCATCAAAATATTACTCATTAAAATGATTATTTTTGATGCTTTTAAATCGTTTGTTTTCAGAAGCATTCAAATCGTTGGTCTAGAGTGCAAATGTTGCAAGTTTTATGTTTTATGAAAAGTAAAGGTGCAGTCACATTTGGCAAATATTTGCCGAAAAAGACGTAACCACTGAATAACATATATTTGAACTTGTTTATATATTTAAAAAAAACTTTTCTTTTTTTTAGGCCTAAGCACAAAAAAATATTTAATTTTAATTTATTTCATGCTGAAAACTCTTGTAAGAGTAAACAATTTCAAACAAATTTGTGCTAAAACAATTGGTTACGATTTTTTGAGTAAATATTTGAAGAACCAAAAAAAAAAATAAATAAAACAAGCTTTTGAATAAAGCTACACCTACAGCTACAAATAAACTGTTTAAATAGCTAATGGCAACATTCCAATTTTTTTGAAAAAAATTCTGGCATTTCTAAACAGCGAGGTAAAATTTTACACGTTTTAAACAAGCATTCTACAAACTCTACAAGGGAGGATCTGTGGAGACTTTTAACATTTAATCTGTTTAAATGTGTGAAATTTGTTTGTTATTCATACGATTTAAAGATTTTAAAATTTTCTGAAATGGTAAATAATTTTGACAATACTTACATTTTGCACAAAAATGTTTAAGTTTGCATTAGTTTTAAAGCTTTCAAGTAGTATACACTGTGCTGCATTACTATAATTACACTTGATGTTTGCTATTTGTGGCAAAGTTACAAACAGTTTTTTAAAACGTGTACAATTTTTTAAGAATATGGTAATGATATTTTTTGACCTAAATTTGAGTGACCACTTCATTAAATTAAGACTGAAATTGTGCATTAATATATTGTTAGTGGTTCATACATAAATTCCTATGTAATTAAATTTTGTGATAAACAATGAGGACTACTGGAAAAACAAAAGTATAACAAAAGTATTCTTATTATACAATTTCCAACAATTTGCTATACAATGCCGCGTTTTCAGTTTATATAAAAAGTGGCTTACGTCTTCAAACAATGCCAAAAAAATAATCTGGTTACATATTGTATTAAAAAATTTTGCATATAATTCAGATTATTAAAGTAAAAGTAAGAATGTCGACTTTCTAAACAGGACAATTACAGAATTATAAACTGTGCCAGCAACACACTGAAGAATCTTGCTCAGGTTAATGATGAATATGAGGAAAAACTATAAGATTTGAATTCGCAAAAAGTAACTCGAAAACGAAAATCTTTGTTAATTAAAGATATATTTGTTTAAGGTGATTTTTCCAATAAGAAAATATTCAATCTTGATGGTGGTTTCAACAGCTATTGGTGGCACCTACGTAAGGAACCACGATATTTCGGAGGCGGTTCCCTGATGATTTGGGGAACTTTTTATGAATACAGTAGGAAATGTATACTATGCATGATTTAGCGTTTCCAGGCAATGAAATGAATACTTTCTTCTGATTACACAATGGAAAGTAGGAAAATTTTTAGAAAAAAGTTGGTTTCCAAAATATATGCCATCAGTTATGAACCCTTGATCTGAGTGCTAAATCATGTCAATAGTCACTGAATAATGATGACGTCGAATAAAATGCAGCAAACATTTCTGCAGGCATTCTTTTATATAAGCTTGCGTAATTTACATACAATTGAAGATGTGACCAAAAGGCTTTTTTAGACTACAACTGTAAAATAACTTGCCAAAACATTTAACCATTTTCGTCTATTTATACATTTGAACCAAAAATGTTGCATTTGCAAAATTTTTTCTTTTATGAATCTCAGCTCATACTAACCCCAACACTCTGTTAATTTCTAAAACAAATGAAATTTACATTGCCAGAGAAGCGTCTGTATATATTTATGACCCCCACATTGGCACAAAGACTTCTTCTTAGTTGACCGTTAATCTCTGGTCAAGATAAATGTCGGTTTAAGCGGTTTTCAATTGGTATTAGTTTTTCCGTCCCTACTTTCAACAATTTTGGAAAAACCTTTCCGTGATAAGTTTGAAATGTTTCCACGATTATAGACTAATACATTTTATTTTGGACTGCTTTATAACATCTACTAAACATATCGCAAATGTTTGATATTTCTTTTATTTCGGCTCGAGTTCATTAAATTTAATTTTTCATTAAATTATTTTTACTGAAGGTAGGAATTGTTACATGAAAATTATTATTAAAATTAATTGATAAGAATTCTTGGCTTAGGATTCGAACCTGGGTTGTTGGTTGAATTTACATATCGAGCCATAACCGCCGAAAAAATGTATCCCACAAACTCAAAATTTTATAGGGGAAGGTTTTTTTTAAATAAAATCAGTTTGAATAAAGCCATTATTTTAAAATTTATAATGTAAATGTTGTTTTGTGTAATACATTTAATTTTAATAATTTTAAATAATGTTGAACTATCGATTTCGATAAAAAAAACAACAATCGATTATGGTGTGGGATACATTATTTTGGCGGTAATGGCTCGATATGTTTCGAGAAACAGCATTTTCTCTCATCAGAAATAAGAGAAATATCAAAGATTTAAAATTAACAGTTCAAATAAAAATAATAATTGTTCTTCATATCGCAAATGTTTATAATTTTTTTGAACTAGTTTTAAAGATGTAAAATAATTTTTTCCTCGGAAATGTTAAGTTATTTTCCCTAAGGCCCCTTAGAAGCAAATAAGGATAAAATTATTACTAATAAAATTGAAAAGTACATGGCATGTAGTCTTTTATCAAAAAACACTACAAAATTTGGCCTTGTATCTGTTTGAGGTCCATTTGCATATATAAAAAAAACAGTTGTTAAATTTTACTAAATTTTTGTCGTAAATAATGCACAATACGAGGGCGGTTCGGAAACTTCTTAGCCTAGCACAAAAAGAAAATACTTAGTTTTTCAAAAACATTTTTATTTTTCAACATAATCTCCTGAAACTTCAATACACTTAGTCCAACGCTTAATTAGCAATTCTATCTCTTGATTAAAACAGTTTCCTCAAGGCCTTCAAAATAGCGGTTTACAAATGTAATTTCATCTTCATTTGAGGTAAAAAGATTGCCAGCTAGGAATTCTTTTAGATTTGGGAACAACCGAAAGGCACTAAGAGCTAAATCAGGAAAATAAGTTGGGTGGTCGAGCAACTCGTACTTGAATTCGTTGATTTTAGCCATTGTTAACAAACTTTTGTGCGCTGGAGCGTTGTCTGGATGAAAAATTATTTTTTTTGGGATGTAAGCTAGGACGTTTGTCTCGAATTTTTACATTTAATTGAAGCAACATGTTGCAAAAGTACTCTGAATTTATTGTTTTACCCTTTTACAGATAGTCAATCAATAAAATACCTTTGAAGTCCCAAAAAACCGGTGCCATAACCTTACCTCCCGATTGAATTGTGTTTGCCTTCTTTGCGTAATTCCTCCAGCTTCAGTCCATTGCTTGGATTGCTTTTTTGTCTCTGGAGTATAATGGTAGATCCATGTCTCATCAACAGTTATGAAACGATGCTTAAAATCCATTTTGTTTTCATTCTTATGCGTTTTTGGTCGAAAGATTTTTCATCTTTAGTTCTTCAGGTAAAATTAAATGGACTCGATCATTTGAGATGACTGTTATATTACCATATCACGCACTTTGGCTACAATTTCTATTGTTGTTGCTGTTTTTGGACGTCCACTACGTGGTTCATCCTCAGTGTTTATACGACCACGTTTAAATTCAGCCATCCCATTTCTCACCTAACACATTTACCATATCATTATGAATTTCTTGTCTCGATAAACCTTTTCTATTTAAATATTTAATGACACTAGAAATTTCTAATTTTTCTATTGTCATAATGGTAATGGCCCTCGTACATAATGGTAGTTATATTAAAAAGATATATCACAGAAAAAAAAACAATGATTTTAATCAAACATGAGTCTCAATATTAAATACTTTTTCATGTTTTATTTATGCACACGAATTTACTAACAGTCTATAAAAAAGTCTCTTCACTTAAACCCGGGGGGTTACTCTCTTTTGCGATGCGAAAGTAAATTCGATGCGATAAGCGTACAAATTGATACTCTCACGCATCGAATTTGCTTTCGCAACACAATAGAGAGTAACCCCCCAGCACCAGTACGTATGATGTATATTATATAACTAGCAAATTACAACTCATGTAATAAATGTTAACATAGTAACTCAAATGGCATTGTTTTTGTAAGATTATTAATACAACTTACATAGTCATGTATGCTTATATTTTATATTTATGTGGTAAATAAATTTAATAATAATGTTTTCAACACCAGTTTAAATTACAAGTGAAATATTTAGTTGTAAATACTCGTATAAATGGAAATATTTCTTTTCCTTTTCATTGCATTTCATTTCCCTCCACACTTCAAAAACGTAAAAAGAAACATTAATGTAAAACTAACACATTTTCTGGTTATTATTTTAATACCACTTTGGCATATCGTTACAATAACAAAAAAAAAAGAAAACTTTAAAAATTGTTAAAGCTGTAGAAAGCACAAGAGGAAAAAATAATACAAAAAGAAAATAAAAAATAAGACGGAATAACTAGTCATAATTTTAAACGTGACTATTTTATTTCTACAGATTTTTTTCTTTCCGTAAGACTCAACTATATACAGTTTGCTTATTTTTTTAGTTTTATTCTATTCCATAGTTATTCTTTGCGCACGAGTATAGCGAATATTAAGCCATAATATTTGCTTTGCAGCAATATAAATATCAGCATTATTTCGTTTTATATTTGTAAACTTTAATAAATATTTTTTGTAAAAATATACATTGTTAAATTTGTTTTTGGTATGTGTGCTTTTGTACTTAGTTTAGATTAGCTACTTTAAATTTGGCGTTTTTTTTAGTTCGTTTTTATTTAAATAAATATTTCGATTTCATTTTGTTAAGAGATTACTTTAGTTTTAGAAGTATTTAAGCAAAGTAAATTTGCTGGAATTGTTAATATAAGTTATTGTTAGATGTTAATTTTAGTGAGAAGGCACTTTTCTAAAATTTTGTATTGCAATGCATTATAGAACAAAAACTGGAAATTTATTACACTAAGAAAGGTTTAAGACCTATATATACATTAGGGCGGGCCAAATTTTTTGTCGATTAGAGCCGCCCCCTAGGATGATTCTATGGACAATTCTAAGCAACTTTGGTGAAGGAACCATGGGTCCATCTCGATTTTCGAGTCTCCCACTTTTCAAAAAATGAATGACTTGAAAGCAAGAAAGACTTTCAAAAATAACTTATTCCGCTTTTCTTCCACTAAATTGATTTTTTTTTACACATGTTCTTATTTTTTAGGGTGAATTTCTGTAGAAAAAAATAAAATAAATATCAATTTTACCAAACATTTTTTCTCGGAAAATAGACGAAAAATATTACAAATATACATGAAACGCCATCTGGTGGTGTTCATAGGTAAAAATAAAGATCAAAAATGAATTTCTCGACCCCAAAAACCCCCCATATACACATAAAAAAGATAATATAACGATGAATAAAAAATCGAATTTCGAATCAAAATGATGTTATAGGGAAAAAAATTATTTTTTGAAAAGTGGGAGACTCGAAAATCGAGATAGACCCATGGTTCCTTCACCAAAGTTGCTTAGAATTGTCCATAGAATCATCCTAGGTGGCGGCTCTAATCGATTTTTCGGCTCCATACAAATTGGCCCGGCCTAATATACATATATCATAAATATGTACATAAGTAAACAAAGAACTGGAATTAATATCTGCAATATTAATGCTCAAAGTTTTAATAAGAAAATAGATGAATTTAGATACACTTTCGAAAATTCTGGTGTGGAAATTATAAGTGTATCCGAAATGTGGTTTTTGATAGCACGATTGAGTTAAATGATTTTAAAATGTTTCGTTGCGATAGACGCACTCATGGAGGTGGTGTTGCTATTTTTGTCAAAAACGGAATAACGAGTAACATCTATTCATCGAAATTGCTTTCATGGGTAGTAAACTACTTATTTGTTGAATCTACAGACAGAATAAAATAATAGACTTAGATGACTTCCAGGAAAAACTTGAGGATATAAACGCTAGTTATGAAAATATTATAATTTGTGGTGATTTCAACTCAAATGTGCTAAATGAAACGTTACAATACATTTCTCGACCGCAAACCAATCACTATTTGATCCTTTTTTTTAGTTCTAAATATAAAATTTTACTATATGATCAGATTTCAGCACCAAGCTTTTCTAAACATGACTTAATTTTCCTAAGTTACGACTTTTTCCCACAATATAGGATATGTGAAACCATTTATTATGATTAACGAATTGAATAATATGGACTGGAATAGTATTTACTACATGTCTTATGTAGACAGCCAAGTAAATTTTTTGAATCAAAAGTGGCTGATATTTTTTACAAATCAGTGCCTTTAAAGAAACTTGCATGCACAGCGAATATTGCACTCTAACTTTTTTTTTTATTAAATTTTAACTTATTTTATTTAATTTTTATCTTTGATATTATTTTCAATATATTTTATAAGATCTTGTCATTTTACTCTACATACTTTTTCACGTAAGACACATCTTGTACTGTAATTATATAATTTTTGTTGTATTGTACAGGGTATCAAATAAAGACATAAATAAATATACATACATATATCATTATTATAAGCTTAATTTCTTTAAATTATTTTCATAGTATAAAGATTATTGAAAAACATAGTCATACAAATGCTATAGGTAAATATAATTCTATAAAAACAGTATTACTTTTAAACAAATTAAATTGTTATTTTTATGACTTTAGGCTAATCATTCGTCATAAGATTTAGTTGTGTAAACCCACATAAAAGTAAATACGATATATTTATGTTAAAGTTGTTGCCTGTTGGTCAGTTTATTTAGCAGAACCTTTATGTGCTTTAAAATAATGAGCGTTTTTTTGGAAACATGCAAAGAATATGATGATGTTTACACTATGAATGCAATAAAAGTGTCTGTGTAAATTTTAAGCTTTATAACGTGACTTAAATATTTAGTTATTCCGTTTTACTGTCATGACTAACACCCACATACAAATATATATACGAGTACAAACCTTAACAAAGCACTTTAGTCACTGATATGTGTTATTTGAACTTTTCCCTGGCAGAAAGTGTAAGAAAAACTAGCCATTGGCTTTAGCAACAATGCCACACCATCTTTCATGTATTCAAGGAAAAAATTAAAAATAAAAGAAAAAAAAACTTTTAACAAAATAAACTTTTCATAAAGTTCTGTGACATATTTTTGTTTTCTTTTGCTTTGTCTGTAATGTGTTTGCAACAATTTTGTATACCCTACACTAAAATATGCGTTTGTGTTGAAGCTTGTAACGTCTAAAAATTTTAGTCTAACTTCGATTTTAGAGCATACTGATTAACTTAGAATCTGTTTCTGAGTCGATTTAATGATAATAGCTGTTTGAGAGCTATTTTGAAATTATTTAGCATATGTATGTGCTTTGTGTGATGCAAGAACGAAGGCAATTGAAATCGGTTTAAAATAATCCCTTAATAGATAATATAAAAAATTATACACGTTTTAAAATATTGTTTGTAACTTTATAAAAAATAGCTTACATTAAGCGTAATTATAGTCATGCAACAAAGTGTATTTCACCAAATTTTATGACGATTGATCCTTAACTTACTTCCTAAAAATTTTTTAACGGGTAAAGATGGTTAGAAAACAATGGTATCCAAATTAAATTCAGTTCCCCATATTAGAAAAAAAGTTACATTTTAAAAGAAAACTGTTTATGGTTTATTCTTATTATACGGTATTATATGATCGAGCATTACCGACTATATTCTCTACTTGTTTTCATTTATGTACACATATTTAATTTCTTTATGAATTTCAGTAAAATACATATTTATTTGTATATTTAGGGTTTTGTATAACTACTGCTTGTCATATTTTCATATCCATAAACCTTATTTTGGGTTGTACTTTTTTATTTTCAGTTTCATTTCATGTTACAACTTTAACGTTTTCATGTTTTCCAAGTTTATTTGTGTGTTTGGCTTAAATCCAATATCTAACAAACCAAAACATTCCTACAACATATACTCGTACATATATGAAATAATTTTCCGGCGAAGAACAAAGGCAACAGACGAACATAACAACAACAGCACAAATGTACAAACATTTTTTAAGCCCTATATAATTTATGTGTCTCTTTTCTTTTCTTTTCTTTTGGTAACACTGTAAGACAAATCACCAAACAAGTAACATAAATGAAAATTTATCTTAAGAATTACATAATAATAAAAAAGAAATTTAAAGTCATCTTAAAATAACATAAATATTTTTATTCATGTTTACAAAAGAAGTATGTACGTATCTACGTAAAAACGAAAATTTAAGAAATGAAAACATTATTATATATAATTTATTTGCGGCTTTATTTATCAATATTTATTTAAGCAAAACAAAACAAATACGATAATTTTTATACAGACAGGTCGTTATAAAGATAAGCTACATTTTGTGTAGGTTTAATGAAACTCTTAGTAAAATTTCGTTTCTAATATATTGGGTGTATCACGTAAAAATGCGGTATTAATAACAGTATAATAATATAATAATAGTTAATAATGGCCAATATTTTGAATAAAATTATATTGCACTAATGTTTCAAAATAAATGTAAAAAACTTTACTATGATATAGATGTATATTATAAATATTTTCAGTTGTCCACCTTAGTATTAAGGTTTTAAAAACACAATCAAATTATTTGTTTAACTTGTCGAAAAATGGATTCATACTTGAAAAATATAAACAGTAGTTGTAAAAACTAGTTCACTAAATGAATAAAGCTTTAAAGCCTATGAACAGGCTTAAATTTGGCCATAATAAATATAAAAAAATTAATAGCTTTGATTTGATTATGAAATCTTTATTTGAGTCGATAGAAAGATCTATATAATTCAATATTTAATAATGATTTCATGTAAATATTGACTGTGGCTACTCCTCAAATAATTCTGGGCGAAATTTCGGCATACTCTCTCCAACATATCGGCCGTTATCTCAAGAATAAATTCTTCAATTTAAGCTTGCAGTAAAGTCAAACAGACTTGTCCCTATAGATATGAATATTAGCATTGCCCAAACGTGAAATAAACTTTTCACCGAACTCTCAAATCCTCTCAAATGTGCCATTGTTTCACGTGCTATGTGAAATGTGGTACCGTCTTGTTCAAATCACATATCAGTCAAGTCCAGCTCTTCCAATTTGTACAAAAAACATTTGTAATCAAGTAAGTTTAAGGTGGCGTAAACTAAATACAGAACACGACAAAGAAAACCTAAAGGCAAGAGTGAAGCATGGTCGTGGTAGTGTTATAGTTTGGCCCTGTATGTTAGCTGCTGGTACTGGGAATTTAACATTTCTTGAAACAGCCTCAGAGAACCTGGGTATAAGACCAGATTTTCAATTTTAACAGGATAACAATATATTGTGCAAACGTGGCAAATATATAACTGCCCACATTTAATGACACCGCCACCACAGTCGATAAACCCTAATCATTCCCATGACAGCCGGTTCTATGCACCGGAATGACCCGAGATCACTCGGTCAATTGCTGTCAACTCAGCAATTACTGCTGTTACAACAACAACAACAACAAACCCTAATGTTGTCGAAAATTTATGATCAGGGGGCTAATTCTCGCATTCGTATGCGAATAAATTTTCATTCGAACGTTCGAATTTTTTAACATTTGTGATTCCCTCATTCAATAGCGAATAAAATGTATCGAAATTTCTAATGATGGCATTCGATAACGAATGATCATTCGAACGCAACCTTGCGAGTTTTTACTCGTAAGCAAAGAAGCATTCGAAATATCGTTTTTTTTAGCAAACAGAAGAAAAAAGAAAATGTAAGTAAAAGAAATTGTTACTTACTTTAAAAAAAAATCATAATATTAATAATTTTATTACTTTTAGGTCAAAAATAATTCGCATGCTTTCTTTGTGAGTCTAAAACGTCTTTTGAATCTAGAAAGACACAAACATATGTATGTATGTACATACATTAATACATAAGTATGTATGTATGTATGCACATATGTACTTATTTATACTTATTCAATGTTTGTCAATTTTAAGGGGTCGGAGGTGTTTCTTATGTCATTAATGTTTTCAATATCGTCAGAATCAGAAGATGATGAGTAAAAAAACATTTTTAATTTAGAATAATTTCTTTAAAAAATTTTGCTCAAGTAATTTTTTGCAGAACCATATGTTTTTTGTTTACATTTTCTTTTATTTTATTCAGTGTTGTAATACGTACTTATTTAAGTTTTTTACAACACTGAAGCAATCAATCGATTCGATTCGTATCATCATTAGAAAATTTTGCAATGTCGAAATAAGTTTCGATTCGAAAACAATTTCGATCACGACTGCCAGAATTAGCCCCCAGTTTTAGAAATCAGTATATGGACAAAAAATTTACTGATGGAACGGTCGAATATTTCAGCAAATATTACCAAAAACTGGTCGCATCTATGCCAATTCACCTTAAATCTGTTGTAGATAATAAAGGCTATCACATAAATTATTAAATCTTGTAATTGCCAATTTTTATATCAAGCCATCGTAAAATAAATGGTGACCTGTATAATTTTTTTATATATTAAATTGTACATTTTGGCAATAAATTATTATTCCTTGTTCGACCATGGCATTTTTTATTTTAATGGATTTTTTTAAATCAGCAAATGACAAAAATAAATTCTAATTGTCTTTATTAGTTTTATATTTATGCAATAACAAGTGCATAAAGTAAATAGGTGGAAAAGCACGCACCTCGTTATTAAGACATAGTTTTAAAATTATTTATGCGGCATTTTTTAGAAATGGATTTAAATGCTTAATTTTATATGTTTTTAAGGATTTTTTTTAATTAAATATTTTAATTTTGATCATACGCAAAAAGAGTGTAAGACATTTTCTCACTCCTTTGTTAATCAAACAAGCTTTTCACTTTCCACACAAACTGCTACTGCTACTTTAACCCCTTTGCACAGAAGGCAATAGAAAAGGAGACAAGAACAAGGAAAACAGCCGGAAATAGTAAAAACATTAATGTACAACTATAAACCACAAAATATGTGTTTATTACTTCTTCACATACTTTGTGCTACTTTCATAAGTTTTCGAAAGTATGTATCTCCAAGAACAAAATATATATATGTATGAAACTTTTATTTTTCTAAAATGTTTGGCATTCTTATTTATTAAATGTTTATACATTACGTAGTTATGCCTTTTGTTTCTATAACCAACACTACGAGTATTTTATGCTCAGCAGTCTTCATTTGTTGTTAATGTTTCATTGTGCTAATACTTTTTGGTGTTTTATATGTTTTTTTTTTATTATTTTAGTATTTGCAACAATTCAAGCAATTTATTGTTGTAAGCTGTTTGTTATTTTATGTTGTTTAGAATTCTGTTTCAATATTGTTTAGTTTAGTTTTGTGTTGTTTAGAAATGTGGTGCTGTGTATCCTAAATATTATAAGTCTTTATTTCATTATTGTAACTATTATATAGTTTTAGTGTGTTTATTGTCCTGTGAGTATACACACCAACAAATGTCTTGGTATAAATGTGTAGTTGTGTCCTAAATTGCTTTTGTGTCCAAAAATATTCTCAATTGTTTGGAATGTACTGCTTCTATTACTTATTTATTTTGTGTTATTTTTCCTGGTATCAGTATCATTTCGTTCGAAAGTTTTAGTTGTCTGTTATTGTTAGTTTTCATTTTGGTAAATGTTTAAAAGATGTGAAAAAAAAAACACAAAAATATAATAAAACTTAAATAGTTGGTTGGTTTTGGCAGCAACTTTTTCATCATATAAAGAAATTTATCCTTAAGAACAATTCAATATATTTTCATTTTTTTTTTATTTCTTTGTAAGTTTGTTGTTGCAAGACAGTTATAAATTGAAGAAGCTTTTGTTGTTGGCTTCGAAAAATAATTTTTTTATAAACAAGGCCGTTTATTGAAGACAAAACCATAAACTATTATTACCAGGGATTTATGTCATAGCATATCAACCAGTTAGAAATATGAGCAAGTAATATACCCTTCAACACAACACTATGTTTCTTATATAAACTTAATCAAAACTGTTTAACAAATCAACCTATTTTATTTGGTTTTGAACTTTGATATTAGCAATAACTATTTGTGGCAAATTAATTCAATGCTTCTTCATTAATGGCCTTAATCGTCCTTTAATGGATTTTAAATGACGGAAAGGCAAACATTTTATTCTACATTTTTTTTATCTATTTTGCAAATATTATTATGTAAATTAATGTTCGATATATGTAAGTTTCGATTAAAAGTTCTTTTATGGCAGCTAAGGAATAAAAAGGGGAGAATATTCATGACTTTTATTAATAAAGATTAAAGTGGATGCTATTTTAAGTAATAGAAAAACTTGGAACAAGTCGGTTTTAGTGACTTTGCTCAAAAAAAATTTCATCAAATAGGGCTTTTAGAGGAGATAAAAGTAATAAAAAAATTGTTTGGCGGCCACGTCTATTTTCGAGGGGGCCGGCTCTTAAACTTGAAAATATATAAGCCTATATCTCGGAAACTACTTTGTGTATGATAATAATACATAGGTATCAAAAATACCTTTCCATGGATATATACCATGATTATAAAATATGGACCGGCTATGGGTTAAATACGAAAAGATTATTCTTTGATCAAGGTATGGAATTACTAGATAAGCGTTGGACTAAGTGTATTGAAGTTTCAGGCGATTATATTGAAAAATAAAAATGTTTTTGAAAAACTAACAATTCTCTTTCTGTTGGAGAAGTTTCCGAACCACCCCCATATGTATCAAATAGGTATTTTAACGGCATTTCCAACGATATATAAATCTAACCACCTTATATGGACCATATATAGGAATGTTTCAGGAAAATTTTTTTATCAGATATCTTTTAAAAAATCTATAAAATACCTAAGTACAGTGGTGATATTCGAAACAATTAACAACCGGTTCGCTTACAAAAGTTATATTTTTGCCAAATTTTGATAAAAATAGCGAAAATTTTAAAGTCGCATCCCAGTAACAGACCACAAGCCTCTTGAAGGAAATGATATAAACTTTCGTTTAATAAAAAAAAGTAACGTTTTTAACAAAAAATTTTTGATTTTGCAAAATAAAAGTCAAAAAAAATTGTTTTATTTTTTTCTCAAAAGATTGAAGAAAACGCTATCGAAAACAGCATCATCCAAGAATCCAATGTATGACCAAAATAAAATCATTTGTTTGTACGTTTGGACAATGAACAACTGAACAATATTGTGTTTGTTGCTGAGACTAAAAATTTCACATAAAATTTGTTCCCTTTTCACATTTTTCCTATTAAAATTCAATGTTAAAAAATAAAAGGGAACAAATTTCATGTGGAATTTTTTTCACGATAAGGGTGAATATGCAACAACCGGTACGGAAAATTTTTAACCGGTCCGAACCGGCTGAATATCAGCACTGCCTAAGTATATGAGTAAATTGAATTACAAAATTTAAAAATCAATGAATTAGTTTTTAATTCAAGGTATAATATGATCGTGTAGTTAATATATATCCATAGATATTAAAGAAAGATTATAACGTTTTACCATAAAAATACAGCAAAACTGTACATGCGAAGCCAGTGTTCTGTATTTAACACATTAAACACCGCTTATGAATTCAATTTTATAATAAAATTATGAAATTTGATTTCAAAGTATGTATGAATACTAAATTTTGAAAATTATAATTTAAAGAAAAATATATATTTTTCTTTTAATTTTTCAGAACTTATAAATCTGTGATCATAATACCTACAGACACATATCATACCACAAATTAAAGCTTAACAAAATCTGCTTCCAATACATTTGATCGGTATATTATTTGGGCCACTGCTCGAAAACTTAAGACACTTTTTATATAAACTGGAATACGATCTTTTAACACGTTTTAAAAATCTGCTTGTAACATTACAACAAATAGCAAATATCATGTGTAATTATTGTAATACAACACAGTGTATACATATATAAATATATGTATGCATTTTAATGGAAAATATGAAAAACAAAACATCTTCGCAACAGTTTGATTCACAAGGCTTAATAAAGTTTTGTATACACATGCATATTGTCACCTGAAATGCCCAAAGACGTAACCCTCAAAAAATTAAAATTCGTTTTTGGATTGAATCTGGAACACAAGGCTAAAATACAATAAATAAGAAATAAGTTTGTCGTCTATCTTAAGACTAGATGTGAAGAAATTGCGATTTTCAATTAAACAGTTTTCATTTTATAACGTTTTTTGCTTCTCCTGTAAAATTATGATTACGTCTTTGGGCATTTTAGGTGACGATATGTATGTTAAGTTCATGCTACTAACAAATACATGTCGATATTCTGGTTAGTAAAAGAAAAACACAACTTGCTGTGGAAGTTATTAACAGGTAAATAAACCAGCTTATGGTAATTAGGGAACAAATTTAAGACTTGACAATAATATGTGAAAAAATTAAACAAATGATCATTGAATGACAATGATAATTTACGTAATGAAAATTTTTCATAAGCCTATGTTAATAATAAAACATGTAAATGAATTAATGATGTATAATATATAAAGTTTTCTTTCTATTATTATTTTTATTATTTGTTAAATGTTACACATAACACTTGGCGTATTAGTGATATGTCTGTTACTTTTAAGAATTTACTTAAATGTGTCTATCAAAGCGTATGAGCAATATTTCGACGTTGTCGTTTTATTAAGACGCGTGCAAAGTAATTAAATGAAACGCCATAAAAAAGGTATTTTTCCAATAACATAAGACTTTGCACAAAACACAAAATTCAAAAAAAAATTTGTTCTTGTCTGTCACAGTTTAATTCTATTTTATGAGGTCACGTTTAATGCCTGCTTGACCAATGCCTAAGACTATAGATAAAATCCCAACCAATAAATGCTTTTAGCTGTTAAAATAATTCTTTAATTGCAAATATTTGTGTGCTTGTCATGTGTTCGCAATAATTTTCCCATTTAATACATCTTCAAATATAGAGTTTGTCTTTGTTGTTGAGTTTATAAGCATGAGTAAATACAGGTTGGAAATTGTTTCTGCTTAAAAGACGTTTAAGTGAACTTTAATGAAATGTGAAATGTGGTTAAGATTTACTGAGTTGAGGTGCTTAGTGATGTGTGAGTTGTCTTGTTGATATAGTAATGGTTTCTTAAATATAGAATTCTGGTTTGTCTGCAATAGGCTTACATTTTTCAAATATTTTTAAATTAATTGAAATGTCTTTGCAGTTATTTAAAGAAATAAAATGTTCGTTCTTATTGAAATTTTTTTTTAAATTTGTTTAAAATGTCAATAGCTGGTGTCAAGTTAAATTGTTACTGACATTGATATTAATAAATTCCAATACCTTAACTTAATAACTACTTACGCTAAAAACTGCTATAAACTTTAAACAACTTTCAGCTTTATATCCTATAGCAACTTAAAATTGAAAACCAATTAACCTTAATAGGCAACACTTATGTAGTTGACACGTTTCCAAATACAGCGAAAAGTAAAACCATACATACGCTTTTACCAATAATCCAAAACAAGCGTATCTATCTACTCGTATACTTACACTGGCATGTGGTCCACCAAAGCTATTGTGTCCAAAAACATACATATAATTATGTCGATTCACATCAGCATGAAATAAACCTGTCTGCATTAGTGGTCCAACAACACGTGCATCTGATAAAATATCTAAAACGACATCACGATGTTCCATATTGTTAGCCTTTGTGGGATTGTTGTACATTTCACTATATCTAGAAAAAAAATGTATTAAATTGAAAAAATTAAAAAATCACTATGATTTATAGACAGAAACACAGATTTAGTATGTGCTAGAAAAATTTATCACGCAAAACAATTTGTTAAAGCGAATTCGAAAACAAATAAACAAATATTTTTTTAAATCTCACATAACAGATTTAAAGCATTTAGTATTTCTTTTTCATAAATAAACTTACAATTTAAGGTGGTACTTATTTTGCACTTTACAGATACTCGCGTACAGGGACAACAAGTTAGATTGCTATATTCGTCTGAGCCGAATCTTAAATACCCTACATCTGACTATAATTCGAATTACATTAAATACTTTAGTATAAACATTTTCCGGCGTTTCATAGGTAATACAGAGATATTCAAAATTGGACCTTATATGTAAGTATGATAACTTATGGACTGATATCAGCACGCAGAGAAAAATAGTTGCGCATGTTTATCACAACTATTTTAACGTTTTAAATTTTGTTTTAAATATTATGGCTACTGTAATTATTTATATGATTATGGCAACCATAATATGGTTAAGTTGCGATTCACATGATAATACCAATCATATATATGTTTATAGTAATTATGTAATGTTTGTGGTGAACAGTTTGGTAATGAAAGATTATACCGTATTATGTTGTTCTCTATCATAATTAAAGAACAACATATTATGATAAATGGATTCAAAATGATTGCCACAAATATATACATAGTTACTACATAGTACATACCCTGCAGGAAGCTTGGGGTAAAGTGTCTCCAAGTCACCACTTTTGTCTACTATTTAGTTGTCATTGTCGACTAAGAGTCTACACTTTTTTACTTTGCTTTGGGTAGAGAGAGAAATTTTTTGACATTGTCAACTTTGAAATTTTAAAACTCACCAAATATTATGTTTGTATTTCTGCTTTTTTTTATTATTTTCACAGTTTGGTTTGAAAAAAAAACAAAAAAAAGTGACTAAAAATATATTTTATAGTGAATTTAAAAAACAAAAATAATCAGTAAACGAAATTATAAAAGAAAAGTGAAAGAACAATCGGATTTGTATAAGAGTAGAGGCAGAGAAAATGTTGAAAAAGTGTTCTATAACTAATGTTTTTGTGGATACTGCTGAAGAATTTTTGGAGCCCGTAGACTTTATTGTGCAGCCATTTGAAAATTTGCCCACACCAAAATTTTCTTTACGACAAAAATTAAAAAGTTGATATGTGGAGACTGCACCTTCAAGAAAATGCTTGGATAAGTTGCTAGCTTTATTGCAGGAGGAACGCCTGGATGTTCCGCGATCAGCGGTAGCTTTGCTGGGAGAGAAACAAGATCCTATAAGGAAAGTTTTTACACAGCTGTGTTGCAGAAAATTTTTCTCAACAAGGTAAATTTTTATTTTACTTCTAGTATTTTACGCTATACTAATAATATATTTCATCGTTTTTTCTTTTTTTTTTCAGTTAATTTAAAGTGTCATGGCTGACTAAGAAGAATAATTCTTTATGAATTTAAAATGCTGAAACATTTGTACCTTTTTTATTTAATAAAACATGTAATTTAACAAAATAGTTTGTTTTTAATTTTTCTCATGTGAAAATCTAGTAAAAGTAAAAGAGGAAATCCAATAAAAATATCTTAAAGTATAGACTAGAATTACAAAAATATACTTTTGACTCTCTGGTTCCAATGTCTACATATGGTGCCATGAGAACTATCTAGTCACAGTGTCAATGTCACTACTGAATTGCAATGACACGTACATGTTAAATGTCTATAGAAAATTACATTGTCTGGGGTATAGTTGGCCAGTAGTACTGGCGACAAAGTTAATAGTGAATCAGTACTGTTTCACTATTGACATTTCCTGCAACGTACATAGTAATCATATACATGATTGTAGTAATCATCCTAGTCAGAAAAATTATCAAAAATAAAATTTTTTCAAGTTGTTAAATAATTCTTTATTCAGTAAAAACAATTTAATGAAAATTAAATTCAAATGAACTTAAGCCTAACTAGAAGAAAATATCAAAATTGAAATATTAATAGTTCAACAAAAATACTACTAATTACCCTATAGCTAAGGCACAAGCCGTATTGTTTACATGTGTACGAAAGTGCACAACAAACATAATAAAAACAAATGTATTCAGGTTTTCGAGACGAAGTCTCGACATGAATACGAAAGAAATAACTGAAGAAAAAGGAAAAAACAACAACTTAAATAGAAATTAATAAAAAAAAAATTATAATTTACAGAAAACTTCGAACCACCAGTCACTGGTTAAAGGATTGATGTTGTCTGTTGACTAGCAGGCACCGTAGTGGTGCAATGGTCAGAACGTAAAGAATTCTGATGAGAGAAAGTGGTGTTTCTCGAAACATATGTATGTCAATTCAACCAACAACCCAGGTTCGAATCCTAGTCAGAAAAATTATCAAAAATAAAATTTTTTCAAGTTGTTAAATAATTCTTTATTCAGTAAAAACAATTTAATGAAAATTAAATTCAAATGAACTTAAGCCTAACTAGAAGAAAATATCTAAATTGAAATATTAATAGTTCAACAAAAATACTACTAATTACCCTATAGCTAAGGCACAAGCCGTATTGTTTACATGTGTACGAAAGTGCACAACAAACATAATAAAAACAAATGTATTCAGGTTTTCGAGACGAAGTCTCGACATGAATACGAAAGAAATAACTGAAGAAAAAGGAAAAAACAACAACTTAAATAGAAATTAATAAAAAAAAATTATAATTTACAGAAAACTTCGAACCACCAGTCACTGGTTAAAGGATTGATGTTGTCTGTTGACTAGCAGGCACCGTAGTGGTGCAATGGTCAGAACGTAAAGAATTCTGATGAGAGAAAGTGGTGTTTCTCGAAACATATGTATGTCAATTCAACCAACAACCCAGGTTCGAATCCTAGTCAGAAAAATTATCAAAAATAAAATTTTTTCAAGTTGTTAAATAATTCTTTATTCAGTAAAAACAATTTAATGAAAATTAAATTCAAATGAACTTAAGCCTAACTAGAAGAAAATATCAAAATTGAAATATTAATAGTTCAACAAAAATACTACTAATTACCCTATAGCTAAGGCACAAGCCGTATTGTTTACATGTGTACGAAAGTGCACAACAAACATAATAAAAACAAATGTATTCAGGTTTTCGAGACGAAGTCTCGACATGAATACGAAAGAAATAACTGAAGAAAAAGGAAAAAACAACAACTTAAATAGAAATTAATAAAAAAAATTATAATTTACAGAAAACTTCGAACCACCAGTCACTGGTTAAAGGATTGATGTTGTCTGTTGACTAGCAGGCACCGTAGTGGTGCAATGGTCAGAACGTAAAGAATTCTGATGAGAGAAAGTGGTGTTTCTCGAAACATATGTATGTCAATTCAACCAACAACCCAGGTTCGAATCCTAGTCAGAAAAATTATCAAAAATAAAATTTTTTCAAGTTGTTAAATAATTCTTTATTCAGTAAAAACAATTTAATGAAAATTAAATTCAAATGAACTTAAGCCTAACTAGAAGAAAATATCAAAATTGAAATATTAATAGTTCAACAAAAATACTACTAATTACCCTATAGCTAAGGCACAAGCCGTATTGTTTACATGTGTACGAAAGTGCACAACAAACATAATAAAAACAAATGTATTCAGGTTTTCGAGACGAAGTCTCGACATGAATACGAAAGAAATAACTGAAGAAAAAGGAAAAAACAACAACTTAAATAGAAATTAATAAAAAAAATTATAATTTACAGAAAACTTCGAACCACCAGTCACTGGTTAAAGGATTGATGTTGTCTGTTGACTAGCAGGCACCGTAGTGGTGCAATGGTCAGAACGTAAAGAATTCTGATGAGAGAAAGTGGTGTTTCTCGAAACATATGTATGTCAATTCAACCAACAACCCAGGTTCGAATCCTAGTCAGAAAAATTATCAAAAATAAAATTTTTTCAAGTTGTTAAATAATTCTTTATTCAGTAAAAACAATTTAATGAAAATTAAATTCAAATGAACTTAAGCCTAACTAGAAGAAAATATCAAAAAAGTAATCATTTTCATCATAATTACAGTGCCTATAACATTGTTAAAAAACATGTACAAATGTGTGTAAATGAAACAAATTACTGTCATTTCTTTAATTAAGTGTTTATCAGCCATGTCACAGAATTTAATTCCGTTTGGAAGTGGAATTAATTCGGATTTTTGCTTCTATAGAAAAAGCAAAAGTAAACATTTTTACGGAATTAAACCACTTTTAATTTGCTATGTGGAATTGTAATATTAAGCATTTCTAGGTTTCATTCCTAAAAAATTGTTCGCTTTTTTGAATCTGGAAGCATCAGAAATTCAGAAAGTGCACAATAAGGACAACCCTAGTATATATGTTAGCACATTATTTGTTTTCACTTGTGTGTTTTTTATTTTACGAGTATATGTGTAAGTAATTGAAATTTAAATATTCAATTCTAAACACTTTCTACAATACAGATAAATGTATTAATATTCTCCTTAAGTGTTGGATTTTTTAACTTTATTATGTGTATACAAATGTATTTATGTCTATATAATAAATTTATTTACAGTAGACCTGCAACTAAAATAACTTTGTCTTAAATGTATCGATCGACTCAGAATCATTTTCTGAGTGTGCAGAGTACAAGTCGCAATTTTTAAGATATTTTCATAAAATTTAGGACCTAACATTTTTACCAGCCAAGAACAGTTGGAATTGAAATCGGTCCATTATTTCACTTAACTCACATACAAACATCCTTCCAAAATAGCGGATTTTGGGTCATAAATATATGATTTATGTACGTATCCAAACAAAGCAGACCACAAATAAGTGGTACATGAAGCCTAATCACATTTAGAAATT
Organism: Bellardia pandia; assembly: GCA_916048285.2. Lineage (NCBI taxonomy): Eukaryota > Metazoa > Arthropoda > Insecta > Diptera > Calliphoridae > Bellardia > Bellardia pandia. Next base: position 102,731,409 of record OU696529.1, read on the forward strand.
TTGTGCTTATCATTCCATAAGTAACCACAAATCTTTCGAAAATCAATTTAAAGCTCATAACTCTTCGAATAGTGTTGGTATGGGCATATGTTTATGATTATCGGTAAATTATTAGTCATAGCTCCCACATAAATTTCACTTCCATAAATCACTTTAACGGTCATAAATCCCTTAAAAATGTTGGCATCTAAATAAAATTCAACACAAATAATTTTCACATAATTTTCGGTCCATAATTAGTAAAAGTTCCTCTTCATAAATCATTTTAATATGTATAAATCCTTTAAAAGTGCTTAGAACGAGATAAAATTTAACACAAAAAATATTTATAGTCACAGAAGTCACACCACTAAATTTATGGGCAGACTTAATACACACATGTGTGTGTATTTTTGTTTGTACTTCACTAAAAGTGTTTTTAGATGTTTTTCTAACGACACTCCATGTAATAAATTATTTGAACTGCAGACTAATATTGTCATTGAATAGACACAAGTATTTTTCTTTAACTTATACGAAAAATAAAGAAAATTAATATAATTGCACTCAGGCTTTTTTCGGAGAGTGTGAATTGTAATAAAATATAAAATTTTACATTTACGTTATGAAGGCTTTACTAAAGCTAAATAAAATAACAAATATTTTACTAAACTGTTTATTCTAAGTCAGATTCGCAATACTAATTTATTTTCAGGATTTTTATGATACAAATACATGATTTATTAGCAAAAATTTGAAAGTTTTACATTTACCGAAAAAAAATATAAAAATTTTGGAAACTAGATATACCCATAAAAGCTTATTGTGCATTAAATTTATCAATGCTTTATTATTTTAATGATCAAATTGTATTAAAGAAATTTCATTGAGTAAATGCTTGTTGTACCCACTACTAAAAAGATGTTAGTAATTCCGTTTTTAACACGTCGAAACATTCGTAGAAATAAAAATTATATATATTCTGGGTTCTCATAAAATTCGGACAATAAAATGTTTACCGAACATTTTTTGTTTTAGCAAAATATTCGGTATTGTAAATAAGTAAAATCGGTCCAGTCAGATCTGACTTATAGAGTTTTTGACAACCTCGATATTTTTCATATATTTGTTTCAAATATAATGCAGATAATATCATGAAATTTTGCACACTTTATTTTTTTACAGACGGACAAGTCCTGTTGATAATAATAAAAAACAGTCTACGATTTCTCAAACCCTCAAACAAATGTCTTTCCAGAATATATATCTATGTTACATAAATGCATATAGAAAGTCATTGTCCATCAAAATTCAGCTAAGGAAAATCATAAAACTATATTTTGTTTGCATCAGTCTATATATGATCGTAATATATAAAATATTGTTTTATTATATATACCACAAGTACAAATTTATTCGGTTTCGTATAAGGCCAAAAATTGGCCAAATACCAACAATCGGTTTTCGGCCATATTTTAACATAGCTTGGGAATTTCGATTAGAATTAGAAATCATTACGATTAGAAAAATAAAATAATCTAATCATTAGAATTGAATTTTGATAAAAATTTCAGATTACTAATTGATTAGATTAGAAATAATCAAAAATCTAATCACAACTAGTGACGATTAGCATTTCTAATCAAATCTAATCAAAACAACAACAACAAAGTGAACCAGCTGTGTCAAGTGTTTAGTTTAAGAACAGGGTGCACCGTATGTAATTTTATGCAATATTCAAAAACTGTTACATTATGTAAATATAGCAACAAATGTGATAAATAAATATTTTCTTTTCACAAAAATAGTTAAAAATAGTTAAACTAATCAAATCTAATCAAAAATAATCAAGAAATCTAATCAATTATTTTTTGGATTAGTTTTGATTAGATTTGGTTAGAAATGCTAATCGTCACTAATTGTGATTATATTTTTGATTATTTCTAATCTAATCAATTAGCAATCGTCTAAAATGGCTAACTAATCATATTTAATCAATTGTTCAGCACAATTAAAATTTCTAATCCAATTGCTAAACATTAGGATTTCTTTTTTTTTTTTTTCTAACAGGGTCTTTTTTTTTAATAATTAACAAACACAAACTGCGAAGCTTTTTGGCTTATCTGCAGAAAACACCCAGAGTCTTTGGCGGGAATCGAACCCGCAACCCTTTGACTGATAGTCCGGCACTCTATCGCCTAGTCTATCGGGGCACTCATTCTAATCATTATTCCCAAGCTATGCATTGAACGTTGAATAATACCATTTTTTTTTTTTGAATTATTGAAAGGCAATTTACAATTTTTATACCAACCAACAAAATAATGGGGGGTATATTTAGTTTGTTATCCCGTTTTTAAAACTTCACACAAAATTTAGCACTGATATTTTCTAGTAATAGAAAATATAAAATTAAACAAATCTGAAATTTGATTAAATTGTTCCGAAAAGAAAGTTTCTTTCTACCGCCTTCCTATAAGCTTTTAATTGCTCTAATTAAGTAGCCAACTGATAGATACATATCCACGCATATAACTATCTGAATGTTCTTTAGTTAAATACAAAAACTGCAATGTTTTTCATACATTGCATTCAAGTGTCGGGATGTAGACAACATAGTATCGTATGTTGTTGATAGTGAAACAGTAACTGTGTTATTGCTTAAAATTGCACGTTTACTCAAAAGTATTTTCATTTTCTCATTCCTTGTGTTTAATACAAAAAGTGCCAATCATGTATTTTGAGGAGATCTAAAATTTTAGTAAATTTTTCCGAAAAGAAAGTTTCTTTTTATAGATACATATAGTTAGATACAAAAATGATTTTCATTCATTGCATTCAAGTCTCTGGATGTAGACAACAGAGTATCGTATGTTGTTGAAAGCGAAACTGTAACTGTGGTATTGCTCAAAATTGCACGTTTAGTCAAAAGTACCTACAATTTTTTTTTTTCATTTTCTTATTCCTTGTTTAATACACTATTTACCTGACAACAAAGCTAAATGTATTGTATGTATCGTTAGTATAGCCTTTAATGCAGATTTAAAATTGCAAGGCTCATACCTTTGCCTATATATAAACGTTTAAATGTAGTTTAGATTTCAACTTTGTTTGTTGATATTAAGTTTAATGTTAAGGCCACTTTTTAATTCGATTATCATTTATTTTTAATATTTTTATCTACAATAGAGGTCAAGTATTTATAAAAGTAGGCTTAACAAAGATAATTTATTTTAAAACCACAATGTACTTTTGTAGATAATTATATTATTTGAATACACAGGAAAAAATCAATTACACCTAAGGCCCACCCTCAAATTATGTATAAAAACTAATCATGCATATTTTTTTTACTACACAATCAAGTTCTTATAAAGCAAAAGTAAATGGAGTAATATCAAAGGAAAATATACACACAGATATATACGAATATATGTATAAATATGCAATATCTACAAAATAACATACATGCCCATTAGGCTAACCCTTTTGAATTTGTCAAGCTTATCTCAAAACCATAAATTTTTGGGAAAATTGCTACGTTAATTCATTGCTCTAAATTTGAAATAATATGTGTAACTTCTGCACAAGTTTGATTAAATTTTTAGCATTTAGTTTCTGACAGCCGGAGTTTAATATTCTATATTAAGAACCAAAATAAGGGCCACCTTAATATACAGAAATATAGAGACAACAAACCTCAAACAACATTTGGCAAACAGCACTTGTATATACATATACACACTTGTATATTCATCAAACCACAAAAACCTTTAGTATTTGCTTTATTATTTTATACTTATTGCACTTTGTTGCAGTCTCTCTCGCTCTCTTACACTTTCTCTCTGTATCAATAAAGGGGTTTTCAACATTAACATTGTTTTCCAATAGGAGCATATTGCAATAACGTAAAATATTTGACATTGTCTCTCTCACTCTCTTACACTCTGTATTAATAAATGTGTTTTCAACAAGAACGATGACATATGAAAGTAACGTGAAAGTTTTGACATTTTACTTGTTCACATATAAGTGCTCGTAGTTGAAGCCTTGACAATTGTTGAAAAAAATGAAATTTTGCCGAAAGCACATTTTCATTTGTCTGGTTTCGTCAATAAGCCATTTTGCTGCATTTAAGCTTTTGAAAATGCAAGAAAGTATGGTAAACACCTGCCCGATTTATAACTGTCAAATATGATTTCGAAAACAATTAACTTTTTAATAATTTTCATGTAAATTCTGTGTTTTATTTGGTTTTTGTAAAACAAAGTTCTTGTTAAAACCGCCTTTACATATGTGATAGCGCTTTTTTAGAAGCAAAAACATGTTTCGGAAATAAAGAAAAATGGCTTTCTTGGTTTTTTATGTGTGTATGTTTGTATTTGTGAGCATTTATTTCAAATACTTTAAGACTTTAAATATTTCCTCAATTCAAACACCAAAAGACAAGTATTTGCAGTAACACAAACACATAAAAATAAGTTTGCAAACGTATTATAAACTATTAGGGATAGTTAGCAATATACGAAAGATTAGCTACTAAGCAAATGTATGGATTTTTATGTTGATCAGTAGTTAACAGAGAAATGATTTTAAAGGTAGAAAAGAATACAATACCAGTGCAGGAATTGTAAGAATATTGTAGGAATAAATATGTATAAAACTGGAATGCATTCTTTACGACAATTAATTTACAGAATTCAATAATTTCTTTATGATGTATGTATGTTGAACCATATGTAAAAATTGGCCACAAACAGGGACCAAAATTTGTATAAATTGATAAATTTGTATAAAAAAGGCAATGGATGAAAGACCAACACTCACCTCTTCAACTCTGACTTGCATCGTTTTACTAGACTCTTCGGTAAAATTTAGAAATGATTTAGTTATCACTCAAAGCTTCAATGGAAGAAATTAGGTCGACATAATAAAACCATATATAAAAACACTTAATTTTTTACACCTTCTGTCAATTGAACACTATTGGGCTATTGTCAGTTAAAGCGCAGTGCACAATGGGACAGAATTTATATTTTTTGTAAATAAATGTGTCATTTCTAAACGCCTGGTCTGTTCGAGATAAAATTTTAATATTTTACACGAGCTTAGCCAAGGTAAATTAGGCCTTAAGTTTGGCAAATGAATAGCACACACTCTCCCAGGGCGGTACAGTGTGCGCTTAAAATAGTAGGGCACTTCTTACTTGTAAATTATTAATTGGATGGAATTTTTTGGATTTCAATTAATTTCATAGATTTTTATATTCTCTGAAAGTCGCCGGGCTCTATTATGTCTTATAGCATCTTATATGTTCTATTTATGTTTTATAGCATTTTAAAATTTAACTTTTTTAAATATTGGTCAAAATTAACATTGTTAGTTGAACAATTTCCCTGCGGACACAAAATATTTTAAAGCAATATCATTTCTAGGTATAAAAATAAATTATTTGAAAGTGAAAAAATAATCGATTTTTGCAGTTTTTGGGTAAAAAGTGATTTAACTGTTTTTTTTTTTTTTTTTGTTAAAGTAAACTTTTATTAAGAATATTACAGCTCAAAATTTGAACTATTTTTTTTTTATCGAAATTGCTAATTGGGTCATATGTGGCAAAATTCCAAAGCTGAAATTACAAAACGTAACACAGTTTCAAAGAACTTTATGTGTTGCCTATTTATCCCTAAAGTATTTTATCAGCACCGATAGAAATTTGAACCTTATGAGAAACTTGTAAAAAAAACATTTTTATGATTTTCGTCTCATTCTTTGGAAATTGCAGGATTCTAAATTTATTTACATTTCATTGATTAGCATTACACATTTAATCAACGTTCAAAATTTCATTGCGTTATGTTGAATCTCTAAAAACACAATTTTCATCAAATATTTTTAAAAAATATTCAAGTCAATGTCACGATTAGATTCAAAATTATAAACTACTGCACATTATAACCATCATTATATTTCTTTCACAAGCCTGATACTGAATTTTGTACAAGAATTTTGAAATGTTTTAGTTTTGAAGCCTTAAAGTACCATCTTTTTAGATATAACACAGATATTCAATCAATAATATCAAAATTCATTGATTCTTGAAATTATTTTTTAATTTTCTCATATATTAGTATAATTGATCCTAAAAGTATGCCACCCTAATATACTTACCATACAGATTCATTTTACAACACAATCTCTGACATACACTTTAACGAAATAAGGTAGAATCATCGCACAAATTTTCTTCTACATAAACATATATATAGATACGAGTATATATGTAAGTACATACATAGCTTACAATCTAAAAATTGTACACGTACTTAAATTATTTACGATCTTAACAAAATAAACATTTCAAGGAAAATCGTATGATGTAAGAGCTCGTACAAACGAGTATATACTAATATGAGTTTATATACATACATATATACTTATGTTTGCTGTATAAAAATAGGAAATGCAAGGGAAGGAAATTGTTGAGATTTCATAAGATGTTGCTGGAGACGATGATGCTGTGTTTGAGAGAAACAAATCGTAAGAACTAAGAAAATTTTTTGTTAAAGCAACACTAGTAAGGGAAAGTTTTAAATATTTGTTTACAAGTGGATAAACATTCTACTTATATTCTTTAATAAAAACCACAAATAAATGTAAGAGATAACACTTATGCATTATAAATTTTGTACTAAAGTAAATGGCATTTGGACATGTGTGCCAAAAATGGTCAGTGTAGTAATAGTATAAGTAGTCAACAAGGCTTGTTTAATATGAATTTGGGGCAAGGAGAATACCTAGAATAAAGCTTAAAGAATTTGACAATTATCAAAGACGATCAAAGTTTCTCTTCTAATCGGAATAACTTATTATATGGACATAGCCAAGACATATTCGTGTTTAAGTTTTTTTAAAGGACACATTTCCAGGGCAGGGCTGTGGTTTTTGAAAGTAGGGCGCAGTTTGCATGTAAATTTTTAATAAGGTGTAAAAATATACCGGCGATTGCTATGTGTGTTTTATAATTTCCGAGTTAAATACATTTAAAAAATAATATTTTAGAGTTAAAAAAACGGACCAAAGTATGCGCGTTTCTTTTTTAAATATTGGACACCATTACAGACTGATTTCTCTTTAATTTTGTTGTTAGTTGAATTTTAGGTTCAAAAATTTAAACAAATTATCAATATTTGCATTTTTGCAATAAACATTGCAATCATTTTGCAGATTTCTCTTGTACAAAGACCTATACAATTTGGTTACATTTACTCAGTTTCTAAACCTGTCACTCTCTTAAAGGTGCTTTCTTTAACTTGCAGTAGTATCTATTATTTGTTATAATATCTATGTAAATTAGATAATTAAGACTAAATCAAACAAACTTACACGAATGTTTAAATCTTCTTATATACAAATTTTGTTTAATTTTCTCGTAAAACACTAAATTGCTACCAGTTAGTTTGTATAAGTATCAGTTGCCTTCCAAGTATGTGCATAAACAATTTAATTTACCATTATTTCCCCTTTAGACTCCATATTAATTTAGAAAGATATAACCTGTCTAGTATTATTCATACATACATATGTACTATATATTAAAGTTTTTTATTTTTGATTGTAAACATCTTAGCTTGTATTTGTCACCTGATCTGTTGTATACAAAGTTTAACTACTGCACTAAAGCAATCTTTAGCTGGCAAATACATGTATGTAGTCAAGTAGCAAGAAAATATAGTTTTGTGCAGATGACAAAATACTAAAATAAATATATTAAGTAATATGCATAAAGATTAGGGTGGCTCTTATTTTGCAGTATACGCTCAGGCCGGTCGATGCAATACATTTAAATTATAAATATATTAGAACCAGTGTTCCCAGTCTATCCTTTTTGTTTAACTTTAAGCCTCGAAAATTCTTTTTTTTTATTGGTTTTTCACATCTTTAAGTCTTTCAAAAACTATTTTTCATTTTAAGTAAAAAAATATATTACTTACAATTACGAGAGCAGTTTGGAAACTTCTTAGCCTAGCACAGAAGGAGAATAGTTAGTTTTTCAAAAATATTTTTATTTTTCAATATAATCTCCTGAAACTTCAATACACTTAGTTCAACGCTTCACTAGCAATTCTATCCCTTGATTAAAATAGTTTTCCTCAAGGCCTTTAAAATAGTTGTTTACAACTGCATCTTCATTATAGGTAAAACGCTGGCCAGCTAGGAATTTTTTTTTTTAGATTTGGGAACAGAGCTACATCAGGATAATAAGGTGTGTGGTCAAGCAACTCGTACTTAAATTCGTTGATTTTAGCCATTGTTAAAATACTCTTGTGCCCTGGTGTGTTGTCTTTATGAAAAATTATTTTTTTGTGTTGTAAGCCAGGACAGTTTTGTCAAATTTTTACATTTAATTGATCCAAAATGTGGCAATAGTACTCTGAATATATTGTTTTACCCTTTTCAAGATAATCAATCAATAAAATACCTTTGAAGTCCCAAAAAACCGTTGGTATAAACTTACCAGCCGATTAACTTGTTGTTGCCTTCTGTAGCGTACTTTCTCCAGCTTCAGTTATAGTGGTGGATCCATTTCTCATCAACAGTTATGAAACGACGCCTAAAATCCATTTTATTTTTCTTTAATCGATCCAAATTAGCTTGAGAAATTATCATTCTTTTGCGTTTTTGGTCGACAGTTAACAAATGCGGCACCCATCTTGTAGAAAGCTTTTTTCATCTGTAGTTCTTCATGCAAAATTAAATGGACTCGATCATTTGAGATGACTGTTATATTACCATATCATGCACTTTGGCTACAATTTCTGTTGTTGTTGCTGTTTTTGGATGTTCACTACGTGGTTCATCTTCAATGTTTTACGACAACGTTTAAATTCATCAACGCAATTTTTTACTGTTGCATATAAATTAACACTTTCACCTAACACATTCACCATATCATTATAAATTTCTTATCCCGATAAACCTTTTTTATTTAAATATTTACTGATACCTCGAACTTTAAATTTTTCCATCGCGGATGCGTCTTTTTTGAACACCTGTTTGTAAATGAAATTGTTGCCCTCTCGAAAAGAAATTTAACATGTGTTCATAGCACAGATGAAAGTTTCCAAAACATATTTGTATGTTAAATTTTGAATCGTTATAAACACTTTTAAAAGATTTATATGTACAAGGTGGCGCAAAAGTAAACTTCCGATGTTTTTTGGCTGTACATGTTAAAATGATTTTCTAAGGCTATATGGGAGCTTTGATTAACTATGGACTGACCGTTACAAATTTGATGCCATGATTTCTGTACAAATATATGTAAATTATTTATGTTAAATTTTATTTGGATATCGACATTTTTAAACAATTAATGTTGATTTTCGTAAGATGCGTTGTATGGGAGCTATGACTAATTATGGACCGATCATCATAAAATTGGGGCAAACGTATACTTGAAACTGATTTTTGGAAGAAAAAGAAAATAAAATATATGGGAGCTATACTCACTTAAGGACCGATCAGCACAAAATTTCTAGATGTGATTATGCTTCATGTACCACTTATTTGTGGTGAAATTTGTTTGGATACTTGCATAAATCATATATTTGTGACCGATATATATAATGTGATTAGGGCATATAAAATTACCGAAATTTGCTTTTACCGGTAAACGGTAAATTTTTTATTTAAAACCCGGTTTATCGGTAATTTACCGGTAATTCTGTTCAATTTTAAGTTTATCAGTAACGAGTAAAATAAATGCTTAAAATTGTGTAAAGAGAAATATATATTGATATATTAAAGTAATAAAACGTTTAATGCATTGTTCAACAAAGTTATTTAAAATAAATGCAATTATTAATAAAACAAAATAAGAATGTTAAAATATATTATATCATTAAGAGAAAATTTTAATTTTTGAATAGATCTGCGTGTGTATTAAAATATGCTCGCAATAGGCAAATGGTGTCAATTGTATTGTCATTAAGGCTGGTTCTAATTTTTGTGCAAATTAACCCTGCTGCAGAAAAAGCTCTTTCTGATTCCAGACTCGTCGGCTTTACTGTCAAGAGGTGGTTGAACGCTATCGTCAGATACTTTCCACGCTTTTGTTCTTCTTCAAGGAGTGCGATTTCTTTTTTTATTACTTTTGTTAAAATCGTGGTATTGGTTACGTTGGAAATTTTATTAAATTTTATTTTATTTTGATTTTTAATGACCAATTGTAGCCTGTCTTTCATTGTTATCTGGGTTGATTCAGGGATTTCTTCTACATCATCAGAAGACTCGTTTGAATCATTTGTCGAGTTACATTCATTTCTCATGTTCAATTGTTCTATAAGCATCACAATAGTTTGTATCAATGAAGGTTTATGTAGTGTAGATAAATTATAATTATCCTCTAGATGAATATTTCTAAATTCTATCGGATTATGTAAGAACTGCATAACGTCCGAATAACTTGTGCGTCGCTCTTGGATGTCGTAAAATTAATTAACATTTTAATTCCCGGCTGAGAGCATTATTTTGTGCAGATAATTCATCAAGCATGAACTTTAGAGTGGCATCGCTTGTCAGCAATGTGCAGTCAGCTGCACCCAAAGCTTCTACAGCCAATTTTACAGGAAGCAGTGCATTTATTATCATGCTAATTAAGTTAATTTCATCTTCTGAAAACGAAATTTCAATATTTAAGTCAATCAGACTCTTTCTGGTGCACGATTTTAATTGATGGAACCGTTCCACCATAGCCAGTAAGCTGTTCCATCTAGTTTTAGTATCCAAAATCAAAGGGATTTCTTTTCCAAACTCATTTTTACGTGCCTTTGTAGAACTTAATTTTTTGTGGGTGAGCGTCGAAAGAGTTTTACTGTTCGTCGAATTTTAGTTAAAATTGGCACTAGATGAAGTGTGTATACTCGGCACTCGACAACAAGGGGAATACGCATATTTTATTTAAGACTTGTGTAATTTAGTAATGGCTTAAATCAGAATAACCGTAGTACTTAAGAGCGACAACTGAGCAACAGAGCTGGACATTTATTATTATTTTATAACAAAAAATATATAAGAAGATTTAAACATTATATTATTATTAAATCTATATTATATAACGATTATATAACGTTTCGTTCTTGGAACAAAATAAAGTAATATATTATTTATGCCTGAAAATTTATAATTTAATGACGATTAACTAAATGTGATTTAATTTTAACCTAATAATAAAAAAAAATTATTTCTTAAAATATAACATTTTATATTTAAATTTAACTTCAATTGGAATGAAATATTTATCAACAATTACCGAAATTGCCGGTATTTTTCTTTTAAATTTACCGGTAAATTCGGTAATCAATACGACCGGTAAAACCGGAAAACCGGTTAACCGTTTACCGGTAATGTAACCCCTAAATGTGATATATTTATGTGGTCTAAATGAAATAATGAACTCGTTTCAACCAATTACAATTCTAACCGTTACTGGGCCGAAAAAATGTCATGTACCAAATTTTATAGAATTATCTATAAATATAATATACATGGTTAAATCAGAAAGTGATTCCGAGTCGATCGGTTTTGTTTAAGGTGAGTGTTGAACTAATATTTATGGACGTTACATTAGCATAAAACCAATATACCCTCCCCACTATGGTGGTGGAGGGTCTAATATTTACAATATTTATGAAGAAATCAGTAAATGTATGAAGTAGGTATTGTTTGACTATTGCCCTAAATTGTTGGTCAATATGCGTTATAAATACTAAAGAATAAAATAGGAGCCCATCAATCTATACATAAACTTAGATTCATATAATTTTTTACACGTATGCACAAAAAAATATGTATTTACTAAAAAAGTAACACTTTACATGTCACTTTTAATTTTCATTTGAAAAACGAGAAAATTCGATTTAAATTTCTGTTGATTTTTAACCCTGTTGAAGGCTTTAACTTTTTTAAAGCCCATTTATCTTTTTTATCCAAATCGTAACAACACTGGTTAGCATATGTCCTGCGTTATCGTGGAACAGAGGAATAGAGAAGAGCAAATATTGGACTATAAAATTAAAAACTGCTGAATTCAAATTGCTGCCTCCTCGTAACTATGATATTATAGCTATTAACCCGTTTCTAATATATTATTTTGACTGTAGGCTAGCGGGCATCGCAGTGGTGGTGCAGAGGGTGAGAACGCAAAGAATTCTGATGAGAGAAAGTGGTGTTTCTCGAAACATATGAAAATTCAACCAACAACCCAGGTTCGAGTCCTAAGCCAATAATTATCAATAAATTTTAATAATAATTTTCATGTAACAATTCCTACCTTCGGTAAAAATAATTTAATGAAAAATTAAATTTAATGAACTCGAGCCGAAATAAAAGAAATATCAATAGTTTTATTTATAATTTATATTCCTATAAATATACTTCATTAAATTCCATAGAGCCAGCACTATATTTCTGGAAGTTGTTCTTAATAAGAGTTTTGAAACTGATTTTAAGCTTTAAACATTTGAAAACTAATGCAGTTTTTGTATTACCCTAGCATAATCACATATGGATGTAAAGAAACCTAAAAACACATGTCTTTGTCACTAAAAGAAACACAAAAACAAGCTCAAGAAAGCCTGCAAAACAGCCAACATAGATAAAAGTTTGTTTTGCTTCTGTTTACTGCAAGTAAATATATGCAAGTTGAAACAACAAATCAGTACAATGAAAACGGTGTATGACAAAACTAAATGCAACAATGAATTTGTTTTTATTAAATATAAAACAGAAGATAGTGGACTCCGTGTCAATTTTTTTGAAACATATTATCTTAATAATTATCTTGCTAGTAGTCCATTTTATAGCGACTTTACTGTACCTTAATAACAAACCCCAAGAAAAACCAAATCTTTAGAACATTTATACATTATACATAAAGTTGTGTTTTTTTATGCAAACATGTGCATACAGATGAGAATGATTTTATCCATGGCATGTATGTTGCGTATATGTTAGGGGCCAACACTAGGGTTTATCGTAACTCTATTTCTTAAATGCAGATGCATTTATAAGTTTTACCACCAAGACTATGTACCTTTTATTATTCACATTTCATATATGTATGTATGTGTACACAGGGTCATAAGAAGACAAAATCTTAAGTAAAAGAAAATCTTAACTAAAGTAGCATGTTTACCTGCATTTTTTTTTGCTGTTGTTGTTCTAAATAATGTTGATGTCGTTATTTGTGGTTGTTGTTATTGTTACCTTAACAGGTAATAAAGTGTAAACTAGTTTCATATACTGTTTGTACAGCAGCAGCATTAGCAGTGGTAGAAACAACAACACTGGTAGCTAGTATTTTAACAGCACTTGAATTTAACCTCTTATTTAGGATTGTTTTCCTTTTCCCAAAGTGTTTGTTGTATGTGCTGTGGCTCGTTAACCCACATACTGTAAATATGAATGGTGTACAACAACCAACATGCAATTTCATCTTCCTCGCTCTCTCTCTACCAAGTATTTTCACGCTGCACAGTGCAGCAGAATCGTAGGACATGGGCGTAGACAAAAGTAATTAATATTATGTTTTATAAACATTTCCCTCTGAGTCCGGCGATGTTGGTGCTCTTTAATCGTTTGACATATTTTCTTTTGGTTATTTTTGTAGTACAAAGGGAAAACTTGCAATTCCCAAAAAATCAGTTAAACAAATGTTTGCTTATTAGCATCACATTTATATCGGGTCAGGTACAAATATATTAAGGATATAAAGGAATACATGAAGGTTTTCAAACCTGATTTCTGTTTTAGAGGGATTTTAGAACCCCAAAACTTTAAAAAAAATAAAAAAAATTGCATTGAAACGGACGCAGGGGCAACATGTTTAGAAAATTTTACACGTTTTTATATACTACACCACTATAGTGGTGAGGGTATATTTGATTTTTACTGGTGTTTGTAACGCCAAAAAATACCGATCGAACCAGCATCACTTCCAAAGTTGATTAAACGATATCCGGCCGTCCTTCCGTCCGTCCGTTCGTCCATCTTTTAAAACTGTTGGTATCCAAATAAAATTCATCACAAATTAGTTTCACATATACAGAAATCATGACACCCAATTTTACAACAGCCGGTCCATAAATAATCCCATATAAGATCCTCTTCGAAAATTCTTTTAACATGTATAAATCTTTTAAAAGTATTTATATCGAGATTATATTTAACACAAAAAATATTTATATGCCCGGAAGTCATAACACAAAATTTTTGGGTGATTGGTTCATAATTGGTCATCGCTCCCATATAGCGCCCGTTTCTGAAAAACTTTTTTTACATACATTCTGGGTGTAGGATATTATATGGTCGAGCTTGACCGACTATACCTTCCCACTTGTTTATATTAAAATTATCTCTGTTAATGCACCTTAAAAAAAATATAAGTTTATTATAATGGGTGAAGTAGTTTATTATTTTTCAGAGATTACGCGTGACTGGTGCCAGAACAGACCACATTCAGCCTGTATTGAATATCATAATCAATTGATTTGACGCTGTTCGTAATATGTTGCCCTAGTGTATGAAACAACTTAGATAATTTTACGTCAGTATCTTGATTTAAATGCTTACAATATCCAAATCCTTCAATAAATAAAGCCTTCAAGTTGAGCTTTGATTTCAGCCAATGTGCTCTGCAACAACTCAATAAAGAGGTGCCATTTTCTAGCCGAATTTAATACATTGAAAAGTGGCTGTCAAAGATAGATTTTCGGGCAATAATTAGACATTCAGTTTTATTTTAGTGTTTTTGTTTTACTAAATAGTATAAAAATTATAAAAAAACTCGATCATTTTTTAAATATTCAACATAAAGATCGTTTGCTTTTGGACCAAACATGAAATTTGTTTGTTTATCAGGCTATTTCAAAATTTAAACATACAATGTGTATAACTTGGAAACTAAAAGTTCACACGAAAGTATACTTCTTAAAGATTTAGACGAGGACCTTTAGAAAATACAAGAAAAGAAATGAAAAACAAAAAAAAGCACTCGATTAAACATTCACTTGCAAAAAGCGCCCTACTTTGATTATCCACGCCGCCGTATCCGGAACGTGTTTGGGACTCATTTTAAAACCTAAACTCAAATACTTCTTAACTACAAACATGTAAAATGTTATCCAGATTGAAAATGACAAACTTATTCCTAATAGGTCTAGATTCTGCCCCATTGTGCACTGAAGCGTAAAACCAAAACATATGGTTTTGTGTATATATATATGTATATAGGTATTTACTCATCAGATGTCTTGGTGTGTTTGTAGAATTGTTAAAGCACTTGTGTAATATCATTTGGTGGAGATGAAAGTGTACAACAAGAACATCTTGGTGTCTTTACTAAAGTATTTGTTCCAACACTTTTCCCTTTTTTTCTTTAGACTTTGTGAATTATTTTTAGATCTACATATATATCGACAAAATATAAAAATATGTCTTAAGGTGCAGCCGTTACTCATAACAAACATTTATTAAAGCATAAAAGTGTAACCATTATTTTTGGTTAAACGTGTTTTGATGCTGTTTGCGTTTGCAAGTGTTCTTAAAAATATTTAGCACACAAAATCAAGGTCTTTGCCAAACGATGTGCTCAAGCCAGTTTCTTTTCAAAGACATTAATGTGAAGATGGTTGAAGACCACTAAAACAATTAGCTATGTATGTATATTAAGCACAACCATGAAGAAAACTTACGACTCTATCCATACAAACATTTTGTCAAATTTTTAAATTTTGAAAAATTTAATTTTTAAATCATACGAAAAAAATTATAAATAAATAAAGAGTGATTTTTAGCAACTTTCTTTTTCGCAATACTGTTTTGGCAGCTCAGCTGTATTCGCGTAACATATTACTGTTGAACATGTTCAGTTTGGTTTATAGTCTAATCATGCATCGATTTGCAAATGAACAAAGCTTGAAGATTATTGAATTTATTGTCAAAATTCATGCTCTGGTAAAAAGTGCATTAAGCACTTCTTCCATTTTCTTTGTACGTAAACAGCAAAATTGTCGTGTTTAGTGCAAAGAGCGGCCACAAGCATTGCTATAACTGCCAATGCATACCGAAAAATTCATTGTTTGGTGTGGATGATGGATCTGTGACATCATTAGACCGTACTTTTTCAAAAACGACGTTACTGTGAACAGTTAGCACTACCGTGCGATGATTAAAAATGTTTTTTTTTTTTGCCCAAAACGAAAGAGCTTGACTTGGCAGACATGTGGTTTTAATAACACGGTGCCACATGCCACACAGCACGCCAAATAGTGGTCCAATTAAAATTCTTCAAAATTTATTTATTTAATAGTTATTAATAGTTATTAATAGTTATTAATAGTTATTAAATAAATAAATTTCGAAAAAATGTTGCTGTTTAGACGAGTTTGAAGCATTTTGAAGAGCAAGTTTGAAGAAAATTTCAATCGTGTAAATCTAGCTTAATAGAGAAAAAAACAATTTTTTAGTAAACCGGTTTCTAATACGGTTTCACCATAAAATTCCGGTTAACTGGGTTGTTATTATATGCAGTTTAATTTTTTTATTTTCACTAGAAAATAATTGATTAGTTATTACTTTATAATTTTGTTGCAGTCTAATGTGCCCACATGGGCAACTTAAATACTTTCATTTCCATGTGAAGTTATTTAATAGCAACACAAGTGTTTGTGTGAAAGCTTTTGTAAAGACCTTGAGGTCAAATATGTTAAGCGTATAGTGGTGTTAAAGTTTATTTCACACCATTTTGTATAAATTTATAATATTATAATTGAAAACACAAACATTCACAAACACACATATTTACATTGCAAAATAATTGGGGGAGGCGTGTAAAAATGCAACAAAAAAACATGTTTGAATTGAAAATATACAAACGTATTTACAAAACACATGTCCTCCCATTTGCTGTCTAAAATGAAAAGTATAGCTTAAGGTAATAGGGTAAAAAATATTTTGTTAGTTAAATACAGCGTTGAGATTATTTGTATTTAAATATTATTATTTTTTATTTTGAAGCGATATGCTTAGCACAGTTATTAGGTATTAAAAAAAACTGTTAAAATATTATTTATTCTTTAGCAGTGCTTGCCATAAGTGTTTCAATGTGTCTCATTATAATAGAAAAAAATTACCACAGTTTTTTATGGCTAACGCACGTAGGATTATTTAAAGATTACTGCTGTGATATCATACTCGTGTAGAATTGTAATGAATAAAAGATTATAAATAAAAAAATTGTGAAAAACTACATCCTTAATGAGTAATAAGATTTTAAACATTTCCTAGTAAAACATTAAAAGTATTAAATTAACTATTGTCCTGTAATTTGCTTAAATCTCATCCAAGGGAACAATAATTTACTAATTAAAATGAAAGTGAATTAACAAAATGTTTAATATGTATAACGTTTTTAACCCCTATGTGACAACGTACCCAGGTGCCTTTTAAGTTTTGAAATGATTTTTTTTGTAGAAATTGGTAACCATCGTACTTGAAACTTCTTGAGAGCTCCCAGCTTTTGATATTTTATTGTTCATAAGATTTGTATGAAGGAGTTACCCGTGTACCTTATCGTACAAAACATGGAGTTTCTTTGTCAATTACATAATGGTTAAGGTTATATTGAGTAAATTAATAGATTTTGTAATAAGTTTTAAAAAATCAGTTTTACAGCGTTGATGAATAATAACTGCCGTATTCATATAAAATAAAGTAGGTTTGAAGTGTGATGTTAGACAAAATTTTCATACAAAATTTTCTTAAAGTACATTTGAAGTCTACTTTAAATTTTTGTAAATAAGGGCATAAATCTTTACATATTTCCAAGTAAAACATTTCAAAATATTGTAAAGAAATTATATTTTAATTTATCAACATACAAAATGATTATCAACATTTGCACCAGTAGAAGTTTATATTTACAAACATTGTTGATAACTTGCTGTTATAAACATAGTTGAGCAGTAAAAACAATATGCGAATCCTGTATTAAGATACCATTTGGTCCAAATTACGCACATACAAATTTAATCCTATTTTCGCATGTAATATGATTAAATACTTAATTAATAAGGTACGTACATTCTTAGTTCATTTATATAGTAGCATGATTGTATATAAAATTTGTACATGACAGTAAAAAACGAGGATATTTATAGCCTATTTAAAGCAAATTTTGGTCACCAAATTTCCAGGCAATAATGTCTGAAGCTACTTTCCACATTGCAAGTCCGCTTTGATAATGTGAAGTATCGACAAGTTTGCTCCTATTCGTGAGGTGTGGGAGCGTTGGCATTTCCTTTTCCAAAAGTTTTACAATTACCATGAGAATATCACAATTGACGATACATAATATCAGAATTGAATATCACAATTGAAAATACAGCCATATCTTGGAAAACTAAAAATGCAAATCCTGAATAGAATCAAGGGCAGCGAGTTGTATTGCAGCTAATGAAAGGACTAAAGGGGCAAACTATAACAGGTGACAATTTCTTTTTCTCTTTGATTTACTGAAAAAAAAAATACTTGATAAGAAGCTTACGTGTGTAGGCATACTGCGTTTGCTTTCTATGACATTGCATGGGTTAAGCTTTAACGATTTTGGCTGGACATTCTAGATAAGAAATTTCTAGTATCTTAGCTCTGAACCATCCATAAATTATATAGTAAAGTTAGTTAGGTTATTGTGGGTCATTGTTAAGTGAACATCAGAGCGTTATCGAACTATAATTTAAGTGTATTTATGTATTTTAATTTCTTTGTGTACATTTAAATAAAAAAGACTCGTTATTATTTTAAACTATTTTTAAACTACAGCACAAATCATATCTCGTATAATAAAACCGCTGTAATACATTCACATTCGGTATGCATCGCGGCAATATTTTTTTTTTTTTGCAAATTGAGGTTAGTGAAGCAAAACTTCCGGCTTATTGCGCTTTGTTGGCACATTCTTCGACATTTTCGAATCAAAAACAGAACTTTGTTGTTTACACTAAATAAGTTAAAAAACAAATATATACCCTTTAAAATTATATATTAGTTAGCTACTCAAGACAAAACCGGCCGCATTTTTAAGTTATATACCCAATATTTTATAAAATAAAACAAGCACTGATCGCAAACCATAAGACCACTAAAATATTATTAAAAGAACCAGGAAGTTAGTCCAGGAAAAATATGTATCAAATTGTTTGAATTAACCCTCCGTGACGCACATGTTCCGATAGTCACGTACGTAGCGCATGTATCTGGCCAGACACACTTTTTTTCTATTTTTTTTTTTTCAAAAAACGATACCTAGCAATATTTGTAGAGGGTACCTGGAGACTCAACCCCCTAGCTAAATTAGAAATATATTTAAATCACAGTTAAATTCGTAAAAAATATCTGGCCAGATACATGTGCTCATTAGGTCCTCATTTGTTTTGGAACTGGTAAAATACTTTAAGGATAAATATGGTGAAATTCAGAACAGCGTAGGCAATATTTTATTTTTCGACCTAGAAAAGATATTGCTTTAAAATCATTAGAGTGTGACGTGACTATTGATGGATTGTTTTTCTAAAGAAATAAATTTCATAGAAATAAATTTATTTCATCAGAGTTTGGTAAAATATAAAATTTTCAAATACTTATTACCCGAAAATATAAGAGATAAATAGCACATGTTACCATGGTTTTAAAGATCTAGTCAAGGAATCTAGAAATTGTAAAAATTTCTGAAATCTAATGACAACGCATTTCAATAAATTAAATGATAAATATGCTCTATTTGATTGAAAACCTCTGATAAAAAGGCAATGATTCGACACAAGTTACATTTGTGATTTCAAGAATACTGCTTCTTTTACCTATTCAACTATGACTGGATATTTATTTAAAATAATGCCTGCATAAACGCTTTCAGCCACTTAGTATGCGTAACCTCTTTTCATAAGAAATCAGGGGCCAAATTACCGCATTCGATATCGAGTAAAATTGATCGTAATTTTCTTTTTTGAGATTATGGCATTCGATATCGAGCAAGACATTTAGTACATTTTATCATAATTTCGATATCGAAATCATTTTTCGATACGATAGCTCATTCGATAACGAATGCGGTAATTTGGCCCCTGTCTACGCAATAGGGAAATATATGAAACTCATAATGGTCACCAGCTTGGGCCAATTGAACAATATTTGACTATAATCAAAGGAAATTTAAGGCGGAGTGCTATTGACACTATTGGAAAAATTATGCAGTGCAGGCGGAACGAAATGTTAAATTTTAATTTATTTTTTTGAGCTTTTCTTAGACATAAGCAAATGAGCATCAATTTGTGATTGAAAAAAATTTAAACGTTTTTTTTTTTTGTTACATGAATATTATAAAACGTATACGAACGGATTTTTTACGATCAATGTACTTTACATTAAATAAATATTAAAAAAATTTCCCTTAAATAGCTATCAACTCTAGCAAATTCACATACATACTCGTGTGTAAATAATGTAAAAAATCAACCATACAAATGTAAAACAAACATCATAAAACATATTTTTATAGCGTTTCCGTGTCGGAAATGTTAAAAAAATTCATAAATTGTCTGTTACGAGTAGAGTCAAGTGAATGTATTTAGTGGTATTTTATTGTTAAACATCATACTTGTATTGTTATAAATAAATATATTTGTCTATACTACCGTCTAACTGTCTGTCTGACTAGTTGCCAGTATATTTGTCTTGATATTAATATGTTTATTTATTACATGGTATATTTTTTATGGCTCCGCAATGTTTGAAAATATTAAATATACCTAGAATACTTAGAATACACTTGTTTATATGAATATAAATTAAGTGATTAAATAAAAATGTGTACTTAATAAATAATTTAAAAAAGGAGTTTTTTATGAAAAAAAAACTTCATCCTTTAACTGTTTAAAATTGAACTATACATATGAAGCATTATTAGTATGTTGGAACACATATGACCAACTACTTATTAATTAGTTTGAAATATTATTAAAATGCTGCTGTTGAATATATAAAACCTGTTAAAGCAATTTATTTTTTTATTGTATATAAACTTATGACCAAGAGTTTGTGTATATCTATATGCATGGTAGAATTTCTATTTAATTTGCTCATGGGAAACTGATAACCAACTGTATGTAATTAACTCTTTGTGTATGTTTGCACTTTTTAACTATTAAAAATAGTTTATTTTATATATAAAAATACTCTTTACATTATAAACTAGAGCTGAGCTGATTGTAAATGACCTGAAGTTATTGCTGTGATATTGCAATAACCAGAGGTTCAGTTATATCATTAACATTTTTATTATTACATTTTAATGGACGAAATCTTTTATGAGTATTTAACAATAAAATATATAAAAACTGTTGTCACAAGAAGTATGTTAATTATAAATTTGTTTAATGTGCAAAATTATTTGTAACAATTTTAATAGTTTTCGATTTAAGCAGCTAGTTATTGAACGTTTACTTCTTTGGATTATTAACATCAAATAAGAATTGTATCGTATAACTTTTGAATTTGGTTTTCATAAGAGATGAAACGCATTTGTTGTATTTAGTAACTTATAGTCTGTCATTCTGAAGGTTACAAATCTGTTATTTATACTCACTTAGCTTTTGCACATTATAGTGTAAACAACAGAGTTTTGTTTGGTTGGAAAATATTAGCAAAGTTTTTGTTTACTTCTCTAATTTGAAAAAAGGTATCGGTAAAGTATACCTATTACTCACCAAAGCTTATAGTAAATGTGTTCTAAAAGTAAATGTTTTATACTGTGAAATATGGTTTGTACGGTTCAAGTACGATGATTTTGATACGGCGATCCCAAAAAAGTTTGAAGACTCTGAATTAGAGTCAATTTTCCATGAAATTCGAAAAGAACTTACTTAAGCATTGCTACTCAAGTCGAAATTTAAAAATAGTTTAAAAATAGCGTAGCATATTAATTTAAATTTTGACCTTGAAATACGATTCTGCGTGTCCGAAATGCTGCTTCAATGCCATAAAAGAAAATGATCATCTTTTGTAGTAACCGGAAGCATAAGAAATTGTATGTGAAGCTCTGCCAACCAACCGAATCGACACCAAAACGAAATATCGATAGTGCTCTGGGGCCATGTCAAAATATAAACCGATGCAAACCAAATATCGTTTTGAGATTTCACTCTGCATCAAACTTTTTATTGCAGCATTTTGTATGGATACGACGTTTTTATAGACATTAATGTAATAAAGCCATAATCCGGGAATACATTAGTATGAAGGCTATGAGAAATTGTGGATAATATAAATTAACCCAGAATGATCCGCTAAAAGTTGAATATCATCTGCATATGTTTAGCAAGTGCCTGACGTAATCTCACGGTAGAGATCATTCATGTGCGTTATGAACAAAGGCTTTACTTAAATCAAGTACCACAAGTAATGAACTGTAAGAGTTGTCAATATTTATCTTTACACGTACGGTATTATCTTGTACCAATCCATTAGTGGTAAATTTTTTTTTTTTTCAAAAACTGATTGAAATGTAATTATCATGCCCCTTGTACTTTGATGATCTTCTGTTTGGTTTCTAAGTAACACTTTCAGGACATTGGAACTAGCAATTATCTAAAGTCTGAAGACGAACGTAGGGATTTTTTCCATATGTTGCAATACCTGCTTAAACTATTTAGAAAGAAGTGTTTGAGTAATTTTGCCTCACCTTATAGTGCAGATCTTGCCCCGTCCAACTACCATTTGTTTCAATACAGAAAGTTTTTCTGAAATACGGTTCACGTTAGAGCATGATGTATTAATGAAGTCTTGGCCTCAAAAGCTGAGCAATTCTTTTGGCGCGCGAAACCAGAAAAATGAGAAAAGGTCGTAGCTAAAAATGGCCAATAATTGGAATACATTTTTGAAATACAAAATAAAAGTTTGACATGTTTTGTGCTGTACATCCTATAGATCGCCTTGAAATTGAGAATCTAGATTGTTCAATTTTGAAACAATAAATGTCGGTTTTAAGCTATTTTAAGGTGGCTGTCCACGAAATCTTACTTTTGCCAAGACATATCAGCAGTTTATTTTTGATAAAATTGTTTTTAGACTAAAATTAATCTTACACAGAAATATAGATACGCATATATATCTACATTGTAGTTGCGATTTCTCGGCAATATATTATCCTACATATGAAAAATAATAATCAATTAATTAAGAAACTGTAGGTGTTATTTATATTATTTGAGGTGTTATTTTGCTCCAAACCATTTACAACACCATTTGTTATGCTGAGTTGGCCTGCTGATGACCCTATGGCATTGATATTACTAGCGTCCTTAACCAGAGGAACTTTGGCAACATTTGGTTATTTAGATGGATTCCGATAGGATATGAACTTCTGCACTCTCAGACCCTTCTTCGACAGGGGTTATAATATGTCGATCTCTAATGAACTGCTGGGATAAAATTGTATATGATATAATAAGGATAAATATGACTTTCGTCGAATTAAAGCATTGATAAACCTTCCGCTTAGAATATGTTTGCTGTGTGTTCAGGATGAAACTCCCAAAAGTTATCAGTATGATGGGGATAAGTTGTGCTCAGCTCTAACCTGAGATATTCCGGGAGGCGTCTGTTAAATAATATCATTATCTGACAAATCAAGTTTTATAGCTCAATTTAGATATTTAAAAATAAGATTTTAAAATGTAAAAAATCTTTAATATTGCATTTATTTAATAATTGAATTGGAACAATTATGAACATTATTATAGAAAGTAATCTGACCACCATATTTTTATATTACCCACTTATATTGTTTTTATAAAGAAGTAGTTTACTTTATTATTTATTTTCTATTTCTTTTTCTTAATGATTACTTTTAAATTATATTACAATTTATTGTAATCTGTGTTTATTTGCTCTGCATTTTAATTCACTAGAGTATTTCAAAAGTTTTTGCTTTTTCATTGCATTTGTAAGCAGGTTGGGACAAACTTTAGTATTTTTGAAACAGTTTCAGAAACTTAGTTCTGAAAAAGTTATTTATCTGTTTTTTAAGACAAAAAGGGATTAGGAATTAAATTTTTATTATATTTACAGTGGCTCAATGTTTATGTTATGCAATGATTTTTTTGTGTTCAAAGTTCCATTAAAAGAAAACTAGCAGGAACTTAAAAAAGTGTCACTAAAAGATTTTAAAATGTTGTAGCCTAATAAACAAAAATAATTTATTACAAAACTATACAATTTAATAAATTCAAAAAAAAAAAAAAAAACAAAAAATGGTAGTTTTCACGTCTAAGTTTTTAAAATTACACGATTTACTATTTGGTATGATAGTCTTAATATTTAAGGCGATTTTGCATAGATGCGATCAGATTTGGTAATACTTGGCGAAAGATTCGACCATTCCGTCAGGTACTTAAACTTGTCCATGGTTGTTTTAACAAATGGTAAATTCCCAGTAACAGCAGCTGACATACAGGTCCAAACCATAACACTACCAGCACTATGCTTCTATTTATATACTATTTCTGTATTTAGTTTACGCCTAAAATATGAATTGCCATCTGAATTCCAAAATTCAGATTCCTTGCAAACATAAACGAAATTTAGCCTGCACAGTCTGTTTTTCGGGTTTATAAACGGTTTCTTCTACGAGGTCAGTTATGAAGCTGATAGCCTTCAAGTTGCCCTTATTTTTCTTAAAATATTTCGCTCATCATACTTAATGAACATTTTATTTGGTGCCCTTCTGCATTTGTAATGGACTATATATTTATGAATGAAGCGCTCAATGACTGACTTTACAAAATCGGACTCAGAATTCAACAGAAAATATTGATAGAAGTAGATAACAGTAACTTGACTGCATAAAATAAGCTGTGACATGAAAAATCGAGCACTTTTTTAAGTTTAAATATATTAAAATGTACATTTTGGCAATAAGTGTTTTTAATTTGTTAGACTATAACATTATTTGTATTAAATTATACAAATTTGTTTTTTAAGTTCCTGTTAGTTTTCTTTTTATTGAGCTTTGAAAATAAAAGAAATGCATGGCATAAACTAAGCTGTGAGTCACTGTAACTAACACTTTTTAGAAGCACTGCATGACAGTACCAATATTGGTCAACTCTGCTTGAAAACCTTTCCTACTTTTTGCCACATTGTACAGCTTAAGTGTTTTTTGTTTGTTAGACTATAACATTATTTGTATTAAATTACACCAATTTGTTTGTTAAGTTCCTGTTAGTTTTCTTTTTATTGAGCTTTGAAAATAAAAAAAATGCATGGCATAAAATAAGCTGTGAGTCACTGTAACTAACACTTCTTAGAAACACTGCAAGGAAGAACCAATATTGGCCAACTCTGCTTGAAAACCTTTCCTACTTTTTAGCACATTGTACAGCTTTATTCTCTTAGCAATTTTCTAAATAAATGTATGGAGAAATGTTACTTTCTGTACTTTTATTTTTATTTTCTTTTTTACTGTTTTTGTTTTGCTGAATTTAATTTAATGATAATAATGTCCTTTATATTGTTGTGTCAATGTTAGATTCACTTCCAACGTACGAAAGAAAAGAAAACTGTTTTATATTTTTATTTAGTTTGTGCTTCTATAAGTATGTTGTGATATGCAGTTTTCTAGACATTATTCTTATAAAGTAGAAAAAAACCCAAGAAGAATTAAACTGAAATGAACAGAGAATAGAAGTTTTCGTTATTTTTCTCATAATATACATCTGTTTGTAATAGTTTAAGTTTTGATGTTCTTTTTCATTCCGTACAGTTAGTTGGTGCTTGTGTTATGATGTTATAAAAATTAGGAGAGTTACAGTTCGGAATCGGACTTGAACTGATTTCAAGAAGACAAAAAATGATTAAGATCAAGAACGACCACTTTAAGAACAAATAAAGGACAGTAGCAATTATTGGCAAGTTCAGAACTAATTGGATTTTGATAGACAAAAAGTGAATTGAGATCTCCAATGTCACAATTTAGGAACTGTTTTTCTATTCTGCAACCATCTACCACAAACTGCCACATTGTTAACAGTAGACCAAAAATCATACTACCGAACTGTGAAACGCCCAATTGTTTGTCTTGTTGAAAAAAAAAACAATTTTTCTATTTAAGTTTTTACCACTAGTGTTGGTAAAATTAATAGTATTGTGTGTGTAAATACAACTATTAAATAAATAGATTAAATATTGTTGATTTTTTTTTTTGCAGTTTCTTGTATATTTTTTTAATTACTTCTTGGTTATTTAATTAAAATAAAATAAAGAGTGTAACATGAAAGTGTCAACAAGGCGTATGTGGAATATTATTTTGATTCTGATTTAATTATCTTGAGCATCCAGAGAAGCGTGTTCTAAGATATAACTAGGAAAACTTGACCATTAGATAAATAAAATTAAGTGTGTGTAACAAAAATTAAGGTCTATTGCTTTTAATAGTTTTTAACTTTTAGTGACAGATAGTAGAAATTCAATTAATACAAAGAGTGTCTCTAGCACAAAAGCCATTAAGTTATAAAGCCATACAGCAAATGTGAGAAACTAAATGATCTGTTAAGTTCAGCAGCAAAATAATTTGGAAAATCTTAGAATTAACTGCTTTAATGAGTAATAATTGAAGTGTAAATTTCTTTTATATTTAATTTCTTCTAGCTAAAGTTTATTCCCATTACAGTTACATAAATTGTTATTTGATTATTTAATTTATATTAAACACATTACTACTATAAACTTTGAAATATTATAATTACCATGATTAAGTTGTGCTTACTGGCTACATATCTTAGTTCATGTTAAAACACTTTTTATGCATCATTTTACTTTTGATGTTTCATGTTTTCTCCTTTTAAGAGACTAAAATAAAAAAATAATGTGTTGTATAAAATATAAAAGTAGAAATTTAAAGCATTTTATTATTTTCACTCAGCTGTGATAAAGTAGAAGAAAATCAGCAGACGTTAACAAATAAACCCACATTAAATGCAGATGTAGTGTAAAAGGTTTCACTTGATTATTTAAGTGCAGACAATAGTATCAGAGAACCGAATATATGGTTCGACTAGAAAATTAACTATAGTATTGCAGTAATAAAAGGAAAGTATTTATATTGAATAAGGGAATATATAATAAAAAGTAAAAAGTTTTTCTTAAAATTCCCTAAAGTTTTTTCCGAATTAGTTTGAGTTTTATAGCACCAGTCTCGAACCAATGTGTTTTTAGTTATTGTAAAACTCTATAAAATCTTTTAAAAATCGCAATGTTGTTTCTCAAAAGAACTAGTTATTTAGGACCACCAGTACCACTGGTTAAAGATTGATGTTTGACTGTTGGATAGCAGGCACCGCAGTGGTGCAACCTCAAAGAATTCTGATGAAAGATGATGGTTATTCTTGAAACATGTAAATTCAACCCAGGTTCGATCTCCAGCTCAGCCAAGATAAATTATCAATAAATTTTAATAAGATTTTCATGTTGTAAAAATAATAATTTAATGAAAATTAAATTCAATGAACTCGAGCCCAACTAAAAATTATCAAAAATTGTTATTTAGGACTACTAACATATTGATTAAAGACTAGTGCTTTAGGACACAAACTAGTTCTGAAAGAACACCCATAGATTTAGATTTATTTCCAAATAATTTCGATTCTGCTCACTGTGGTGAGTTTCTATATATACAGTGTTGCATTACTATAATTACACTGGATGTTTGCTAGTTGCTGTAAAGTTACAAACACTTTTAAAAATGTGTAACATTTTTTAAGAGTATGGTTTATAATCTCTTTCTATGCTAAACTTAAGCGACCACTTCATTAATTTAAGATATAATTCGGTTGAAAAATGAATACAACTCTCATGTATAGGCCGGTGCTTCGAAGTCTATTTTGGAGCGAAGATGGTTATCGGTGACAGTAGAGTATCCAACTCTATTGATTCATTGGAGCAGCGTCGCAATGTGGGTTGTGTTTCACTGTTCTATCGATATAATAATGGAATATGTTCTGCTGAAATTAGGCAGGTTATAAGAGATTTATGCGCATTTCAGTGATTTTTCGAAGTGGAATCATCGGTCCACATTTCTTTAAAAATGATGCCGCTGCGAACGTAACCATCAATGGCGACCATTATCGACTACTTGATGTGTGAAATCGAAGCTCGTGATCTCGGCGACATTTGGTTTCAGCAAGACGGCGCACAGTGGCTGAAAATCGTTTTTCATTGGCCAAAAGTCGAATTTTTTTTTGTCACCGATTTTTAAAATTTTTACACCTTTTTGGAGCTAATATATCCATATTCAGGTAGCCAAAAAATTAGGCTAAACTATTAATAATTGTGGGCGTGGCATGCTGTCAAACTCAACTGTTTTTTTAATTTCAGAAAAATGTGTTTTTTATTTGTTTTTTGTCAAAAATAAATGGTTACTACTCGCAAGCTGTCATCGATAATGGCCTGCGGTCTTTTTTATAATGTTGGTAGGATTACAGTCTTTAGTTGTTGTAAGTGGTTACCGCTCTAGCGTTTAATATTAGGGGCGTTCTGAAATATTTATGAAACTACTATATTTTTCTGAAATTTAAACTTTAGTGGAATAGAACTTCTAGGGAACAAAAGGGAACAAGAAACGTGTACCACCCGAAGAAAGGTGAAAGTGTCTTCTTTAACCCTATATATACTTTTGCACCCGCCACGACCCGCCGGTAGAACACTTTTTTAATTTTAATGAAATTACTCTAAAAAAATTCAAATTACGATAATTTAAACAGCCCTATAGTTACTCGTATACAATGGTGTATTAAATTTTCACTTTTTCGCCTAAAGGTTTATGTTTTTTACTTTAGACTACGTAAAACTAAAATAATTAAATATAATACCTGCGAAAGGGTTTTATGGCTTTGTTTTGATTAGCAAAAAAAAATAAGTCATAAAAATATCACAATAGGTTCTACAGTAAACATATGATCTCTTTCTAATATACCTGTTATCAACTGTTAGGGTCAACCAAAGTCATAAACAATTTTATAATAATAATCGCGACAATAAACCACTAAAGAAAAAAAAACCCAATATTGGCGAGATACTAATTAATTTTACCTGATATTAACCCTTTCGGCCGCACTTGAACTTAGCTGTGACTACCAAGAGCATCACATATTTTTTCATGACTTTTTACTGTGGATCAAATGACGACTTATGGAACATATACTAAAAATTAGTTATGATTTGGATTTCGGGTCTTCAGGATCCATAAGAAACAATGGAACCAACAAAGAGTTAAGAAGTTCGAAAAAGAAACATGTTTAAGATGAATATCGCAAATTTGGATTAATTATAGATCAGCCAAAACAAGGGTCAGGCAATACAAATGATGACAATACCGCACGAAGATTCTTTTCAGATCCAGAAACAGCATCTGAAATAACAGGAGTGGATTTAAACCTTATTTTCAGATTTAAAATAATCCTAGAAGTACTTGCGTGCAATGAAGAAATTGACGCTAGACAATTTGGAGATTATGCTAAGGAAACTGCAAAAATATATACAACCAACTACCCATGGAGAAATGTGTCTGCAACAGTTCACAAAATCCTTTATCATGGAGAAGATATCATTAAATATCATTTGGTGTCACTTGGAGATCTATCAGAGGAGGCTCAGGAAAAAAGGAACAAGGATTACAGATTTTATAGAGAGCACAATACTAGAAAAATTTCACGAAATTCCACAAATGAAGATCTATTTAATATATTATTGGCAACATCAGATCCGTTCATATCCAATATTCGAAATCAATGGAAAGTGGAACATCGGGATTTAGATGAAGAAGCCAAAAAACTACTAAAGAACAGAAATAGCGCAGAACAAAATATAGAATATTTGCAATCAATATTTGTTTCAAATGAATAATAATTATAATTGCCTTCACTGTTATTTAAGTACGAAAAACATAGTATTAGTAAATAATTCTTTAACCCTAATCCTGTATTTTGGGCAAATTTTGCCCAAACGCGTTTTCAACTCAGCATATCTGGCGTGTATTTAGTAATATCGATATGAAACTTCTTGACAATTAGTCTTTTATGTATATTTAGCAGCGCTGTTAAAATTTATGTTGTGGCTCCACAAAAAGGCACCCCTATAAAAAAAGTAGCAAATCTTGTATTTTATGCAAATTTTGCCCAATAAAATTTTACTAGTTTTATTACTTTTTGTTACAAGTATAACATATTATTTCTACATGGGAATAATTTTTGCACACAAATAAGTTACAATTCATACATTTTGTATTATATTTAGTACTGTTAGACTTATTTTCACGTTGTTTTTTGTATTTCCCCAACTTATGCACACTTGCTTTATTGCTCCAAAAACAATAGAAAGAGGGAAACATTCGACATTCATCAGTTCAGTTTTGTTTTTTTTTACGTGAGTAGTTGATTCTGTTGCAGTCGCGGGTTGTGAATTGTATAAATCAATTTTTACAGCACGAAAAAAAGAAAAGAAAAAACGATGTCCAAAAGGGTATGTATAACAAGTAAAAAAATTATAGTCAGTCAAGACCAACCATTTGATACCCTATACCAGTTTTAGAGTTAGGTCTACATTTCTTCATTTTTATGAGTTATAAAAATCAGCACAAGTTAAATATACACTGCTTCACAGAGTGGTATAGGGTATAAAAATGTGTCTATATTTTTCATGAAATGCCTATATTTATCAAATTCAATTAGTCGGAAGTGCTAACTCGACGCCAAATAGAAGAGCTGCTGAGTGAATCAGACAGTGAGGCTAAAGAGCATGAACTCGACCATGAAAGCTCTTGGATCGACGAGCTCGCAATAAGTTGGCACCTATAAGAGTTTTGTGGGACAAATGGGCTAATAATTTGAAGATTATGTATAAGCCAAACGAATGCGTGACAGTCGATGAGCAGCTAGTGGCATATCGTGGCAAATGTCCATTTAGGCAATATATTCCTTCGAAGCCAGCGAAATACGGAATTAAAATTTGGGCACTATGCGACTCTAACACCAACTATGCCTGGTCTATGCAAGTGCATATCGGACGAAATCGTAATTGCGTTCCTGAAAAGAATCAAGGCATGCGAGTGGTACTCGAACTTGCAGAAGGACTCAAAGGCCGAAATTTAACTTGCGATAACTTTTTTACCTCATATGATCTTGCTGCTGAGCTTCTGAAAAAGAAAATGACTATAGTTGGGACTGTCCGAAAAAATAAGGTGTTTCTACCTCCACATATTTTGGACATGAGAAAAAAACTGTCTTTTACTCAGAGTTTCTTTTTGAACATAAAAATAAAGTAACATTAGTAGCTTATGTTCCAAAGAAATATTTGTGCGTATATCTAATAAGCACATTACACCAAGACGCACAAATACATAATAACCATTCAAAGAAACCAGAAATAATAGAGTATTATAACCATACAAAGGCAGGGGTGGATACACTCGACCAACTGGTTGCCACATATACTTGTAAGCGGAAAACTAATAGGTGGCCTGTAGCTCTATTTGCAAATATGCTTGATGTATCCGCATGCAATGCTTTCGTTATTTGGACAGCAATAAATCCTGAGTGGAACAAATCAAAGCATTTTCGTCGCAGGCTTTTTGGAAGAACTGCGATTTGAGCTTTTGGAGGATGAAAAGCAGCAGTGTAAGACACAGCCATATGGTACTGTCGCAATGAATCTACATGACCCGCAAAAAGAGAAAAATACAAAGAGAGGCCGTTGTCACTTCTGTGAAAATAAGTTTAACAGTACTAAATATAATACAAAATGTATGAATTGTAACTTATTGGTGTGCAAAAATCATTCCCATGTAGAAATAATATGTTATACTTGTAACAAAAAGTAATAAAACTAGTAAAATTGTATTGGGCAAAATTTGCCCAAAATACAAGATTCGTTCCTTTTTTTCTTTACAGGATGAGGGTTAAAAAAAACCGACTTCAAAATTTCGACCAAATAAAATGTTGGATTAACTTTCAAAAATGTTTAATATAACTAATGTTGTTGCACTTTTTTAATTGAAAGAAATAATTTTGAAAATCTTGTTAATCTTCTAAAAAATCGGTTTATGCTAAATCTATAATGTTTTCCCATTAACAGAGCTAAATTTTGACACCCATATTCGATATATTCTTAAAAATCGGTTTATGCTATATATCCCCGATATATCTCAATCAATTTCTGAAATTTTCATTTTTTTTACCTTAAATATATTTTTCTGCAAGCCATATCTTTCAAATAAAAAAAAATATTTTTAAAATTGATTCATAAATCACGAAGTTATTCAACAATTTATAAGAGAAGCACAGAAAAAATATAGATAACGGTAAATAAAAAACCGTATGTCCGTCCGATCTTCATAAAAATTAAATGGGACCCACCTGCAAGCAAACCCTTTCAAACAAAAAAAGAATTTTTAAAATTGGTTCAGAAATGGTTGTCGTGGGACAAACATAAAAAAAGCAACATACCATTCGAATTGATAACCTCCTCCTTTTTGAAGTCGGTTAAAAATAATAATAAATAGAACCTACTATTGTTACAAATGCTAATAAAATCTATTGCAGTTTTTATTTTTAAAATGTTTTTTAAAATTATCAAACCTGACAGCAAAAAAGAATAAATTTTTCTGTAGTAACAGCAAAATCTCCAGTGAATTTTACTATTTTTTTAGTGTAAATATTTTTTTGAGTGTAAAAATTTTTTTGAGTGTAACATTAAAAAAATTCCATTATCACAAAAAATAATTATTATTAAGTTCCAAATATTAAATTTTTTAATATGTAAATAAAAAAAATATACCCATATTTCACTCCAAAAGTTTAAAAAAATCAAAAGTTGAACTTTGACCTAGAAGTCCTTAAAAAGTCATCAATCAATTTTAATGTAATTAAAACTGAGCCAAGCTGAACTAAATATCTATCAATTAAAAAAAAATTACTTCAATATTTTGATCGGTTTAAAACCCAGCAAGCCATATGAGTCCGAAAAGAGTCTTTTCTGACACCTTTTTCGGAGCGTTAACGCTCTTTATGAGCTCAAAAAACAATCATAATTGCTCCGAAAACCTTCAGAAAAGAGCGTCATTACGTTCGAAAATGGTCCGTCAGAAAGAGCTCTTAGATAATGTCAGAAAAGAGTCTTTTATGAGGGTTTTTTTGGGCTCTTAAAGAGCTCTTAGATAATGCCAGAAAAGAGTCTTTTATGAGGTTTTTCTTGGGCTCTGTGTAATCTTGTTTTTATCATTCTTGTGTGGTACAGCTATGTTTGTTATTTGTTCAAAGCACAAATAGCAGGAGAACAACGCTTTGGTACACACATAATTAAGTGGAATTTCTGAATCATACTGCGTGCCGACTCAGGACAGTAACAAGCAAATTTTTCTTTCGCTCCGAAAATGCTCTTTAGTTGGACTCTTTTCTGACTCATTTTTTCGGAGCGCTCCGAAAATGCTCTTTTGTTGGACTCTTTTCTGACTCCTTTTTCGGAGCGCTCCTAAAATGGTATGCTGGGAAGTTACAGAATTTTGGCCAATGAAAAACGATTTTCAGCCACTGTGCGGCGCCACTTTCCACACATCGCATCAACAAATGGATTTATTGAGAGAAAACTTCGGTGAGAACATAATTTCACGTGTTCGGCCGATCGATTGGTAACCAAGATCGTGTGATGTCACACCATTAGACTTAAAGTCGTAAACCCTAAAGTTTATGCGGACAAACTCGCTTCGATTGAGGCCTCGAGTCGAAATGCTCGAATGAGTCATCGAAAATTGGACTCAACGGATAAAACCACTGCGACGTAGCAATGACCAACATTTGACAGACATAATCTTTAAAAAATAAATGCCAAAGAATGCATAGAATCTAGTATAGAATCTAGCAAAGACATTTGAAGTTATAAAATAAAACAACGTGAAATGTACAAAAGCAGATATATTAGTTTTAAAAGTTTGTAACTTAGTATCAAATCAAATACATTAATTAAGCGATTAAGATATAGAGATAAAGTATTTTAGAATTGTCATTCTTTGCTAATCGCTCTTAAATTTGTAAAATCCACTATCATTTGACTTCCTTACTATCAAATGGGTTACTTGCCAAGCTATTATTATATCGCCGTACTTTGTAGTTGTAAAAATAAAATTTTGATAAATAAAAATTAGATATTTTTAAACATTTTTCTTGCTATATTTTTCAATATATTGCAGATAATGCCATGAAATTTTGTTTACGTTGTTTTTATGACTAAATAAGAAAGTGTGAGGAAAATAGTAAGAATAGGGTCTCACAGCCCCCATACAAAAATCTTCCCGCAATATTGCTTAATTATACATAAATGCCTATAAAATTAGAATATCAATACAAAATTCAGCAGGAATAAGTTTCATGCAAAAAAAATCTCAAAAGAAAATTTTTTTATTTCGATCCATGTTTGACCATTGACCCCATATAAAGTCCACTTCCAAAATTCACTTAAATATATAAATCTGGTACAAATATATATACCAGGTTAAAATTCGACACAAATAATTCTTATAGACATATAAACTGTTGTATTCAATTTTATGATGGTTGGCACATTATTAGTCACAGCTCCCATATAAGGACCACATCTGAAAGAGACATTTATCTTTATATATATCTTACAAATATCGGTACCGACTCAAAACTTTGCATAGATCGTTTACATGTACACAAAAATCATTCCAGTTTTGTGAATTTCGATCCATATTTGACCGTATCCCTCATATAAAGCACTCTTCCGAAAATCACTTCAACACTCATAACTTTCTAATAAATAACGGTACTGATCCCAAATTTTACAGGGATCATTTACATACATACACAAATCAAACTGCTGGATTTGACTTTATCCCCCATATAAGGTCCACTCCCGAAATTCACTTTAATACTAATATGTATCTTAAATATACCGTTATTATGTTGAAATTAGACGTGAGATATCCTTAAATTTTTGAAAATTTAAGAAGATCGGCCCATAATTTCCCATAGCTGCTATATAGCAAACATTTCCGAAAAATAATTTAACCCACAAAAATGTGTAATAAACATTGATATTGAACCAACTTTTATACAGGTCAAAAATTTTAATCCAGAAATCAAACTAATATCGGTTATACAGCAATTATGCTACTGGATTTTGTAGCTGTAAGTCAATAATTGGCAATAGCTTCCGAATTAAGTCCACTTCCGACTATAATAACCAACCACATAACTCTTGTAAATAACGTTTTTGATATGATTTTCTATTAATTACATTACTGGATAGTGGATTTGCAAGCTATCAGTCCATAATTGGTAAACTTCCACTATGCCACCCATAAATCTCTTGTAAATATTGTTATTAAGACCAAATTCAACCAAAGGATTATTTCTTACACCTTTTTATACTCTGTTTGTTAAATTACACTCAATATTATTATAAATATTAGACAAACTCTATAAATTATGGTGAGAATTGTTAACTACATCAATTATTAATGGTCAAAATTATATAAAATTTAAAAACATTTAAAATAAATTATGATGGTCGTAAAATTGTCTTTCAAACAATATATAAAATACTAATAAAATTAGCATTAAATCTGAATAAAAAACACAGAATTAGGATATACTAGACCTATAACCAGTGTATTTTTTCTATTTTTTAGAACGTTTAGGTGGAGGGTATTTAAGATTCGGCACAGCCGAATATTGCACTCTAACTTGTTTTATTTGCTTTTAAAGAAAAACTCTACATTTAATTGTTTTACAATTAACTTAAAACTATAGGTTTACTTTATTTTTATATTTTTTCTTCTACTTAAGATACTCATATCAAACTTTATTAAAATGCAAAAAAAAAAAAATAAGTTAATTTTGTTATTGCGCTCACTATTTTGAAGATATATATACATATATAAATAAGTTGATCGTTTAGAAAAGAAAAACTTTTTGAAAAGCTTCGCAAGCTTATGACGGTATGTTGTTTTATAGGGTATGAATTGTGAAAAATGTGTAAAGTAGCATATGTTCTGCTACTTGCTCATGATTGTTAAAGTTTTTCCTTTACCCCTGCCCAACTACTTGTAGACAATTTGTCAGTAGGAAAAATGCAAACAATTTTCTCGCAGATAAACGTACATAGATTTTTTGTAGATTTTTCGCTTGCTGCTAGTATCTTGTGTTTTATTAAGATGGTCGGGAACATGTGTATGTATGTGTGATTAGGTAATATTTGTGTGCATTAGATCTGTCCTCAAAAATATAGATTTATTTTGAATCGGTTTTTTTTTTGGTCTTTAAAACTAATGAGTACAGATTTTGCTACAACTGGCTAGTGCAAGAAGTCAATTGTAATTGATTTTAATTAATAAAGTGAAAAAATAGCAACCATCTTAAGTAAAACTATTTTATAAGGTCCGGTCTATTGTGCATATGTGTAGATATTTGTGTGTAAGTCTATGCAAATTGAGTTGTTCATAGTAACGAGTAAGAAAAAATATATATACATATATATGTATATAGCAGAGACATTTTCTTTTTGACTACTCAACAAGATAACAAAATTGGTTTAAAATAAAACAATACAAAAAATGTAATGCACAAAATAGAGTTGTATTAAAACGATGATAGAAAAGTTAAAATTTTCCACTGCTACTCTTACGAAAGATAGTTCTGCTGATAAGAAGAAGAAAATATTCGGTCTAAGTTGTTTGAAAAGTCATAGAGGATCTTAAATATCCTACAATTATTGGACTAACGTAAAACTTTGAACACAAAAATGCTTTCAAAACAAATTCAATATGTTGTTGGATATCATGTGAATCAGAATAAAAAAATAAAATAGCTCTACTATTTATTATTTGAGTGAGTGAGGCAGAATAAAAAAACTTGACAGTAACTCTACCATTTCATTATTATTTTGATCTATAATACAATACATTACTAACAGAGATGCTTCCAGGCTTGAAAATGGATCATAAATCTCATGGACATTCTGCTGCTAGAAACTAAAAACTTTGAAGACCTTACCAATCTACACATTTGTCTACATAAATATCTTATTTTATATTAGGGCAAGTGTTGTGTCAAAAATGCATACAAGAAATCACATATAATGCCCACATCCGTGAATATACCCACAAACAAAATGATAAGGGTTTATTGATTTTGTCAAGAGTAAACAATATCATACTCATTCAGGGTCCTGATATAAGCTGATCTTACTATAGCCATCCATCTGTCTGGCACAATAAGGTATAGAGGGCTAATAAATTTCCACAAATATTCCTTGTGGATCATGCTAAAAATTAAGAATTTGCAAAACTCTGTAGTAATTATTTTTATAAAGTAATTTTCCTAATATTGAACATAAAATCTCGAATTTCAAAAGAATAATTTAATTTTTTGTAATTTTTCTCAGCTTCACAGTGGCTGGTAAAACAAAAAAAGGTTGATAGAAAATATTTTCAATTCAAAAATGCATAGAAAAATTCCTCATAGTAAATCTTAATTTA
The DNA here is from genome assembly GCA_916048285.2 of Bellardia pandia. Lineage (NCBI taxonomy): Eukaryota > Metazoa > Arthropoda > Insecta > Diptera > Calliphoridae > Bellardia > Bellardia pandia. Next base: position 102,769,048 of record OU696529.1, read on the forward strand.
ATATTTAACAAATTTGTGCCATTCATCTCTTTAGTAACTTATATGTCACTTTGAAGGGTACAAATCTGTTATTAATTCTCACTTAGTTATTGATCATTATACTGTAAATAACGAAGTTTTGTTGCTTAGAAAATGTAAAATTTTTTGCCAACAAAGCGTCATATACGGTAAGTTTTAATTTACTTCATTAACTTGAAAAAAGTGTCACTGAAGGATGCTTATTGTGGATTGCTCACAGCAGCCAACAAAGATCAAATATTGGATGTCATTAAGTTTATTGTAAAACTCAGCAAGAGCTTGCGAAATCATTGGGAGTTGGTTGGTTGGTTGGTTTACGTGGTAGTTCACTACGTGCGAACACTTAAGTAGGGTCGAAGGGACCCCGTTTTAAAAGACCACACCACTCGTCAGATCAAATATTGGATGTCATTAAGTTTATTGTAAAACTCAGCAAGAGCTTGCGAAATCATTGGGAGTTAGTCCAACAACAATTTAAAAATATTTCTGAGCAGCAGCATTTAACCATAAACAGTCAAATTCAGTATCATGTGAATTAAAGTGAGATACCTTTGTAAGACGATTTTGCATATCCGAACTGCTGCCTAAAGTATAAAAAAATAAATACTTTTTGCTATGAATTATTATTTTCGATGAAGAATGAATCCATAACGCTAACCCGAAGCTAAAAGACTGTATGTAAAGCCCGGACAACTAGAAAAATTGACACCAAACTAAATATCGCATGGCGCTAAGGTAATACTCTGTATTTGATGGCACCAAAAAGGCCCTATATATACGAACTTTTGACATCTGGCCAAATTATGAACATGTAGCTACTTAATGCAATTGATTTGTTTGAAGCGAATATGGGCCGTAAACACCCACATTATGGGGCAAGATATAAAAGTGTAATATTCCACCATGACAATACATTGCAACTTGTTGCAATACTAAAATGTTAAATACTAATTAGAAATTATTGTTGGGGAAGATCTCCTACTATTTGTTTCAATCGTTGCAGAGCGCGGGGACACGCTTCACTTTAAAATATACAGCCATGTGACAGAATTTAATTCCGTTCGGAAGTGAAATTAATTCTGTATTTTGCTTCTATAGAAAAAGTAAAAGCAAATATTTTTTCGGAATGAAACCACTTTTAATTTTCTATGTGGAATTGTAACTTTAAGCACTTCTAAGTTTCATTGCGAAAACATATTTCGTTTTGCTTTTTCGATATAAGCAAAATACGAAATTAATTCCACTTCCGAACGGAATTTAATTCTATGACATGGCTGATAGTATCCGAAAAAAGCTTGATTCGTTCTTGAATATCAAGGCGCGGAATCCATATATTGCAAGAAAGATGATAAGAAGTCACATATGTAGCTAACAATGGCCAATACTTTGAATAAATGTTTCAAAATAACAGCTTAACATTAGAAAAAATCCAGCATTTGTATTTTAATTTTTAGCTATTGAGTTGGTTTATATTTAATAATAAAATATAAAAGAAGCGCGATCTTCTATTTTGTTTAAACAATTTAAATATTCAAATATAACGATTAATTTTAAATGTGCATTAAAATGTTCGTTTTATTTAAAAAATGTAAATTTGAAAAGTATGGCTGCATTAACGACAATTTAGATTTACTTAGAAAGAAGTGTTTTGCACAGATTAATGTTAGCAAGCCAACACTTTAAATATTTGTAATAATCTGAACTCCAGTAAATTACTAATATTTTAAATTATAATAAAGCAAAGGGAATTTATAAACAAAACTTTAATTTTATGAAATTATACATGTAAATAATGTACGTAACATTATACGCATATAATTTTTAGAATGTGTTACAAACCACACAATTAACAAACATAACCTACAAGTTTTTAACTTTTTTACGCCACATAAATTTAATTTAAAAATACAAAGTAGAAACAAAAGGAAATATAGAAAAATTCTGTAAATTTTGCAAGAAGTATTGTAAAACAATATATTTTTGTATTTTAATAAAAGAATTAGAAAACAGAACTTTTGCTTTCATTTTTTACACAAGCTATCTATCTACTCTATGAAAAGAAACTAAAAAAATTTTTAAATATTCAAAAAAGCTGTTAGATTGGTTAGATTGTTAGATGTGTCTTAGTTATTAAACTACAATCATTAGAAAAAAATATGTCAGTATATTTTAATATGTATTTATATATGAATAAATTATGGCATTATCTAAAATGTGAGAAAGAAATTATAAAAAATACTCTAGTTTTTTGTGCAATACTTTACAGAGAATTATATGTATATTATAAATGCAAAGACGTACTATGTGCAAAAGTTTAAAAAATAATATTTCCATTTGTGTTCGTTTTATTTTTACTAAGTATTTTGCATACTTTGCTGAAGGTATAAACTACATTTTTAATGTATGCATGCATGTGAATATATTGCAAGTATATATAATATGTGCGTATGTTCTTGTTTGTTTAACAACATCATAAATTTATTTGCAACAAAATGTTGCCGTTGTTGTGTATGATGTTATTTCATTCTTTAATTTTTATTATTATACCCTTCAACACCACAAGTGGTGAATGAAGGTATATTAGGTTTGTCATTCCGTGTGAAACTTTGTTAATATTCATCTATGATCCAACAAAGTATATATATTCTCGATCCTTCTAAATTCTAAAATCTAAAAATAAAGCTATGTCCGTCTTTGTGAAACTCTCTCACGTCGAAAATACACAACCTAACTTATGGAGTTATGGACCAAAATTTTAAGAAACCTCGATAAAAATTTCATATTTTTTCTTACCCCTTGGCCCACGATGTCGAACGATAACGTTCGCTTAGATAAGACTTAAGACACAAACTTAATTGTGGAATAAACAAACTTGATTGAGTAAAAAAATAGATATGATAAAAAGTTTGTGTCTTAAGTCTTATCTAAGCGAACGTTATCGTTCGACATCGTGGGCCAGGGGGTTAATTTTTTTTTTTTTTTGGAATTTTTCAAAAATATATTGCAGCTAATACTTTGTACACGTTTCTTCTATGATAAGAGATAAAAATTTGAAGAAAATACTAAAAATCGGTCCATGATTTCTCATAGCCCCCATACAAATATCGTTTCGAAATATGGCTTAATGATAAATAAATGTCTATAAAATTGGAATATGAATACAAAATTCATCAAAATAAATTGTATGTAAAAAGAAATCGTAAAACGAGATTCTGTTTAGTTTGGTCTATGTTTGACGATAGGCCCCATATAAAGTCCACCTCCAAAATTCACTTAAATACGTCTAAATCTGGTAAAAATATTCTTACCGGGTTGAAATTCGCCACAAATAATCCATAGAAGTACATTGTTGGTCATAGCTAACATATACGGACCACATCCGAAAATATCATTTATCTTTATATAGAAAGATGTACACACACGTGCAGTTCAATACTTTAGTTTTTAACATGGATTCGAAGGAGCAGACTTCTTTGATGTCTCAAGTTTCTTCTTTTCGTTGCGAAAAGCGGACCTTAAGCTGTTTATTTTTGACAAGACGGACTTTTTCCGCTTCAGGTTCTACTTCTTGTAACTTCGTCGCTAGCTTGTTGTAGGCAGCGTCTTTTTTGGCGCGATCATGGTACTCGCTTGATTTAACTTTAGCACTTGGTTTACGCGACATGATACGTACTCTCGCTCGACACAAATTGAACTGAGAAGGGTACAGTTGAACCCCCACACACGTTCACTTCAGTTGAAACTGTCAGTTAAAGCGATACAAAGTTTTAATTTCTCAGTTAAACTGAATAGTTGAGTTGAAATATCAATTATAACCCACATACTATTCAACTGTTCAGTTAAAACTGTACGTGAGTGGTCGGCTTTATACATATCATAAATTTAATTCAAAATATTATACTAATATCGGTTATACGGCAATTATGCTACTGAATTTTGTAGGTGTCATTTAGTAATTGACAATAGCTCCCTAATTAAGTCCTCTTCCGAGAATAACAATCAACCATATAGCTCTTGTATATAACGTTATTGAGATGGAATTCAACCAAAATAAGCCTAAAATACATAGAAATCACATTAGTGGATACTGAATATAGAAGCTGTTAGTCCATAATTGTTCCACTTCTACTATCCCACCAATGAATATCTTGTTAATAGTGTTATTAAAATCAAATTCAACCAAAAGAACCCTCACCTTATAATACTCTATTTTTAATTTGTGATGAATATGGAAAATGTTTTTTTTTTAATTTTATAAATTGTTAAATTTTATTGAAAAATCAGACAAACTCTGTAAATTCTTGTAAGAATTGGTAATTACATCAATTATAAATGGTTAAAATTACATAATACATAATGTCAAAACATTTGATATAAATTATGTTATTCGTAAAAATGTCTTTCAAACAATATACATATAGAATACTAATACAATTTTCACTAAGACTGAATACACAGAATAGGGATATTATAGTCTTAGAGCATTTAAGATTCGGCACAGCCGATTATTGCACTTTAACTTGTGTTTTCTTGCATATATGTATGTAAGTATGTATGTATATGAATTGTCTTTTTATCTCAGAGAATAGTCACATATGTATGTATGTATGCAGACGCCTAAAATATATTTAATTCTATTTTTTATGCTTTTTAAAGTTTTATAGTTTTGTAATTTTTGTCTGTGTTTGTTTTTGCATAAAAAACTTTGTCTGTTGATAAGTGGTGGGTGTAAGTTGACTTAGGATTCAAAATTTTTTTACTGCGTTTTTTTATATGTGCAACTTAGGGTGCCCAATGGTCAATTATTTTATTTTAAAATTACTAGCAGAGGAATTAGTGCCATTTATAGAAAATAGTAATGAAAAACAATTTGTATTAAAACAAGACAACACACGCATACATGTATGTAAGTGTCAAACAAGGGGATGGCTGTCTTCCTAAATATTAATGTTCTTGAATGGCCCACATGTTCTTCAGAACAGGACATTTGGGGAAAATTAAGCCGCAAATTTATGCTGAAACGCTATAAACTGAAAGCATATATCGCCTGCAAGAAGCTGTTATAAATGCTTCGAAATCAATATCAGAAGATATAAGAATAAATCTGGTGAATTATATGCCTGATCGAATTTTTTAGTTGATTCACACAAAAAGGAGGCCTAACACATTATCAAATTCTAGCTTTTTTGAGAATTTTATTTTACAATGCGCGAAATTTATAAATATAATTTGCGAAAGAAATTTAAATATATGAAAATAAATAATATATTTCTCGGCGCGAAAGAAATACACCACAGAATTGATGTAAAAATTGTTTTTGGGAATTTAAAAATAAAAATCGTGAAAACAATTTTTATAATAAAGAAGTAAATTAAGTTTCTTCCGCGAGCGCGAATTTTACTCACTCTGAGTCTAAGAAACAAGAATAATTTATTGCAAAATTTATTTATTATTAAAACTGAAAATTTATAAAAATGTTCGTTTTCACGTCACAGCTTCTGTTATCCAGGCAGGTATGGGTTTTGAAAATTTTAAATTAAAACTGCTGTAGCTTAATTGGTTAGCGCTTTTGATCATTAAGTACTCATCACCAGAGGCGCTGCAATGCTGCACTAAAACAAACATAATGCGCAATTGCAGAGTTGTGATATAAAGCTTTCTTCTACTTTCACCATCTTTACTTCTTTAACTATCCCCTTTTCAAAAGAAAGTAACGCAATTATAAATAGGCATATTAATTGCCTGAGGGTTACTTCTCTTTAAAAAAAAAAAATTCTTACAACATACGAAAAAAATATGTAAAAATGTCGTAGGTGTAGTAAAAAATACTTTATGTGGAAATTACCATCAGCATTTGTACAACTCTTGTAAATTCAGACGCAGTACAACTCCTACATCATCAGTTGTGAATTAAACAAATATTAGTTTTTTGTTCATTTCACATACATGTAGCTAAAGCTGTTTTATTTTTCTTTAACTTTTAAAATTGAGAAAAGTTTTATGTATTTATAGTTATGCAACGCAGCGTATATGTATACTACTGATAAATATTAAATGCTTTGTGTTGCTTTTATTAAATACAATTTCTTAAGGTACGGTCACACTTGGCAAATGTTTGCCGAAAAAGATGTAACCACTAAATAAAATATAATTTAATTGAACTTCGTTTATTGAGATCAGGACATGGTAGTGCTATTTTATATGATGATGTTTTATCTTACAAAACTCTTGTAAGAGTAAGCAATGTCAACAAAATTTGTGCTAAAAAAGTGGCCACGCTTTCTTGAGTAAATATTTGCCAAGTGTGATCGTACCTTTAGTTATTAATATGCAAAACGTTTTGAATATTCTACCTATATTGACATAAACAGAATTAATATCTTAAGGAACTATTTTTAAAGTTGTTGCAAATTCACTGTGGAAACCCTTATGAAAGTACTACGCCAGAAAAAAACAGAAATAGAACCAACAAACAAACCTCTAACTACAAGAGAACAAAAAACTTTAAAAAAGTCTTCAACTGTACTTGTACATGCCTGAAAAAGCAACAAAAACAAAAAAAAAGTAAAACGAATAAAAGGATCTGTTCAGACACAACGTCATAACGGTTATAATTTAAAATTCTATTTCACTTCGAAAAAACAATTTTTTAAAGACTTTTTAATTTCGAAATACGATTTAAAATTAAGTTTCAGTTTTTGCTGAGTTAAGAAGAGTATTGTAAAGACTTAAAGATTCAAATAGAAAAATAATTGCAATGAAAGTCATGCACAAACAGAAACAAGGAAATATATGTACAAAGGAAACAAAGTATAATAAACTGTTGTTTTTTCTAGAAAAGCGTGTTATGTATTTTTGGTGAATGTTTTAAAATTTTAAAGAAAAATGCTTATATAAATGAACAAGTATCAAAAAACCAATTAAACACGTTTTTCATATGTCGAAATTTCTATGAAGGACGCTGTGATTTTAAAATGCAATCATGGATTTCCATATAAGTTGTCTCTAATACAGGCAATGTAGTCAAATAAATTGGGAATATTTGCATATATTTTATACACTTGACATTGAAATCAATACAAATTTAAATAACATTGTATAGAAAATAATATAAACAAGTAGACCTAAACGTAATAAGAAATAGTGAAACTACACTGGTTATAGGACTAGAATATCGTTATTAATTGTTTTCTATTCAGTACTAGTGTAAATTTTGTTAGCATTTTATATATTGTTTGAAAGACAATATTAGATACCTGTTGGTCGTAATTCACTAATGTGATTTGATTTTAAATGTTTTGAAATTTTGTCTAATTTTGACCATTTATAACTGATGTAATTACGATTCTTACTGTAATTTACAGAGTTTGTCTGATTTTCATATTAATCTTGAGTGTAATTTAACAATTTATAAAACTAAAAGAACATGTTTCCATATTCACAATAAATTAAGAAACGTAGTATAAAACAGAGTACAAAAAAGGATAAGATATAAAAAAGGTGAGGGGTTGTTAGTTGAATTTGATCTCAATAATATTATTTACAAAAGATTTATGGGTGACATAGTAGAAGTGGACCAGTTATGGACTGATAGATTCAAAATCCAGTATCCATTAATATGGTTTCTACGTACTTGAGACTTATTTTGGTTGGCTTTCATCTCAGTAACGTTATTTACAAGAGTTGTATGGTTGTTTAGTATGCTTGGAAGTGGACTTAATTCAGGAGCTATTGTCAATTATTGACTGACAGCTACAAAAGCCAGTAGCATAATTGCCGTATAACCGATATTAGTATGAGTTCTGGACTAAAATTACTGATCTAGATCTAGATCAGACATTTTTGTGAGTTTATTTATTTTTCGGTAATGGCTCTTATATGGCAACTATTACAATTTATGGGCCGATCTTCCTCAATTGTGGAGAAACGAATTGCATGCATATGAGGATATTTCACGTCCAATTTTAACACAATATCGGTATATTTAAGATATATAATAATATTAACGTGGATTTCGGGAGTGGTATTTAGTCAAATGTGGACCGATATTCTCAAAATCCAGCAGTTTTAGTTTGGCGCGGTATAAACAGAAATAAGTTAAGTGTTTTAGAACCTTCCATCTGTGCTATGATGGTGTCATTAAATATTAAAATAAAAAAGGTTTATCGGGAAAAGAAATTAATAATGATATGGAGAATGAATTTCAACGTGGTTGTACAAGCATTGATGATGAACCACATAGTGAACGTCCAAAAACAGCAACAACAACAGAAATTGTAGCCAAAGTACATGATATGGTATTAAATGATCAACGAATAAAAGTGCGTGAAATAGGTAATATCAAGGGCATTTCAAATGATCGAGTCCATTTAATTTTGCATGAAGAACTACAGATGAAAAAGCATTCTGCAAGATGGGTACCGCATTTGTTAACAGTCGACCAAAAACGCAAAAGAGTGCAAATTTCTCAAGCTTGCTTGGATCGTTTAAAGAAAAACAAAATCAATTTTAAGCATAGTTTCATAAATTTAGATGAGACATAGATCCACCATTGCGGGAAGTGCCCCAAAGCAGGCAAAAGGAATTCAATCGACTGGTAAGGTTATGTCAACGGCTGTTTGGGACTTCAAAGTTATTTTATTGATTGACTATCTGCAAAAGGGTAAAACAATGAATTCAGAGTAGTATTGAGTACGAGTTAAAGTACGAGTTGCTTGACCAGCCACCTTATTTTCCTGATTTAGCTCCCAGTGACTTTTACTTGTACCCAAATCTAAAAATATTCCTAGCTGGCATGCGTTTTACCCCAAATGAAGATACAATTACAGTTTTAAACCACTATTTTGAAGGCCTTTTAATCAAGGGATATAATTGCTAGATATGCGGTGGACTAAGTGTACAAATTAATTTTGTAGTTGTAGAACGATATCAGTATAAAGTCCGTAATTCAATTAACCTGATTCCAGGTTAATTTTTATTAAATTTAAGTTTATTTGTTATATGTATTATTTAGTGTGTATAATTTGTAATTTTGTTTTTCTTCTTTAATATTTATTTTCCATTTATTTTCACAGTCTTAAGTCTATTTATTATATTATAAGTATTAATGTTTCTACTATGTAGAATTTGTAATTTGGTTTTAACTTATTTAATATTTATTTTTCATTTATCATTATCTTACAATATTCACTTTTATTCTTATATTACAAAATTCGCTCTTAAATGAATCACACTGCTCTACATTCATATTCTTCTTTTTCTGCCCGTGGTCTGTGTCTGACTGACTATATTATTCATCAATCCAAAATATCAATGAAAGAATTGTTTCACTATCTTTTACAACAACAAAAGATAGGAAACGAATATCAATGAAAGGAAAATCAATATCAATGAAACAGTCTAACATAGTAACAAAACACAAGTAGATAATATCTCTACTTTACAACAAACAAATAATGAAAATACGAATGAAGAGAAGAACAGAAAAAAGTAAAAAAATAATTATTAAACCCATTCCTTAACTTGCATATTAATGTTTCAGAAGATTATATTGAAAAATAATTAAAAGCAGAAATGATTTGAGAAGTATGAAATTTGGACTTATTGTAATAGAGATATTTATATCACTATTAATAATTCACATTCTTTAGATATTCAAAGGACTTTAAGAAGTTTATTTCAACAGACAATTCTTTAATCAACTTCGCTGTTTAAGAGGATGCAAAGTATGCAAATTGTGGACAAAAATACGTATAACACTAAATATAAAAACATTAAAAAATATTTCAATAGTTGTTAATATTAAAGAACAAAATACCAATTTCAGTATAATAATAAAAGAAACTATAATTTGATGAAAACTAGTATTTGTTTATTGATTGATTTGCTGAAAATAATCCTAAGATTTTTGATGACAGATAGATTAATAGGCCAAGCATATTACAGAAATGTGTTTCGAAAATCTATCACCCCTATCGTGAATAAAAATTTCACATGCAATTGTTTCCCTTTTATTTTTTTAAGTTTAGGTTTAAATGAAAAATGTTTTTATGAAAATTAAGATATCACTTAATTGAAAATTTTATTTTTTCAAGTATTACCTTTTTAAGTTTAAGACAGCAAAATATTACTATTAGAACTATTAGAACTTTATTTTTCCCATACACAAGCGATCCACACTACTTTGTAGTCAATGCGTGGGCTCTTACATTTAAAATATTTCAATAGAATTTTAAAGATTAGATTTGAACTAGTAGCACAACAAAATTTTGATATTAGAAGAGAAACAAAATTTCACCCCACCCTAGTGTATATGTCAGCGTATGATTAATATTTAATTATATATATATGTTTCAACAACTTACAATCATCATACGCATTAAGCATAATAATATTGCATGCATGTCTTTACCAAAATCCTTTTGAAATATTTCCGTTTGCGTCTTAAGTACGTTGTAAATATATACAAATGAAAAAATAAAAATATCTAAAAATAAAAATAAAAATGTAAAATAAAAATAAATTTTCTCAACATCTTGCAGGCAAGTCTTATCTGCATTGCAGACGTCAGTCTAGGTTTTCAGCTGTGTATTGAATTTGCATATTTGATGTGCATTTCGGTTAAAGTCTCATGATGTTTTTTTGTGTAATCAGTCGATTGCAAATACAAAGCTAAATATTTTTTGGGTTTGCCTTTCATTTATTATTTGCTTTTATCACATTATTTTCAATTCATTTAATATGTAAACATTTTTGCACATTAATAGTCATTACAAAAATTTCAATATGTTTGTTAAACATATGCAAATCAATATCAAGATATTCATAATTAACGATTATGCGTAAATAACAAATAATTGTAATGAAATTAAAATTTTATCATTAATTTTTATATATAAAAATAAAATGTAAAAATATATACAAATATCAATTTTGATATTGTATGAGCCTTTTAAAATTTCAAATTAAGCATAATATTATAAATTATATAGCATGGTGTAACCATACAAGATGAGTGCAAATCGGCAACAAATACAACACAATACCGAAACAACAGGCATACTGTCAAAAACACTTGAAAAAGTATTACTTTTGACATAAGTAAATTGTAAACAAAATAAGTCAGCTGTGTTACTGACCTTGTATAGTTACACCATGTTATATAGCAATTGAATTCCCACATTAAATTTTATTTTGTCATTAAATTTAATACATTGTAATAAAGTGTAATAATTTAAAATCTGCTTCATATAGGTTTCATTTAAATTACTTCTCTGTTAATAACAAAAATCTTTTTATTTTTAAATTTCTTATTTCATCTAAATTGTCCTAAGCAACACTTTAATTTTCATTGCTTAAATATACAAATATTTATACTTACTCTTTCACCGCCTTTTAGCTCAAACTTAAATCATTCAAAACATGACAGACATACATATATACACCCACAAAATATTTTTTGTAATTACAGTTTAAATTATTGTTTTAATCCTTTCTATACAAAAACTCAAACTGTGCTGAGATAAATAAACGAGCTGGCGTTAAAGGGAGTATTAGCACAGAGCTTAAACATTAAAATTGTTACAATTTCAGAGTTAAAAAGCATTATAAAATATGAAAACTTTGTAGTTTATGTGTTAAATATATATGTATGTATATGAGTAGAAACATAATTGTCACAAATCCTTTTCTCATATATAATAATGATAAATGACTTAAAAACACGACGGTAACATAACAAAAATTGTTATGACATAAACACTTTTACACAGACGCTAATATACATATTCATTAGGGTGTTCAATAAAACTAAGTTTAATAATTTTGTTTGGGAAATTGTAGACAGATTACAGAATTTTCCGAATTAGCTCCTGTCATTATACAAAAGCTGCTATAGATTATTGATAATAATCAGGTCAGCATAATATATAGACCCTCTAATTGTCTCAATATGCCAGGGCTAGAAGTATATAATACTTCCCAAGAATATGACATACTTCTATACTTATTCGAATAACGCTTTTTGGCTTTATTTAGTATTAAAAAATTCCTGCTATTTCCCAGGAATAAACATATAGCGGCTCAAAACTTATTTTATACAGTTAATTTTTTGTTTGTTTTAAAAGCTCCATTAAAAGAAAACTACCAGAAACTTAAACAAGTAATTGGTGTAATTTAAAAAAAAAATGTTATATTTTATAAGGAATTCTAAGTTTATTAAGCTATGTTCTTCTTTCTGTTTTTCTGTCAGTCTCTGTAAAACACTCTCACGTCCAAACGACATAACCACCATTAACAGAGTTTACATAAACCCGTTTATAATTCCCTAAGCAGTTTGTTATTGAAAATCAGCTAAATCGTTATAGTAGAACCAGAGTTATGGGGCAAAATGTGAGACAACCTCCATAAAAATTTGGTAATTTTAAAAATTTTTCTTAAAATTTTTTACACGTTTTTTTATGATAAAAAAAAAGAAAGTGTAAGAAAAATAGCACAAATTTCGCCCATGATTTCTCACAGTCCACATACAGAAATGTTCCCGAAATATTACTCAATTATACATAAATGCCTATAAAATTAAAATATCAATACAAAATTTAGCAAAATTAAGGTTCATGCAAAATGAAATCACAATACGAATTGTTTTGTTCGATCTATGTTTGTCTATGGTCATACAAAGTCCAGTTCCGAAAATCACTTGAATTTCGATTAAATTCGTGGAAGAAACAAAAATGTCATACATTGAAATAAACAGCTGTTTTTTTCACAAAACTGTGTCTGTAATTTTTTTTTTGGTAATCGCTGTCACGTAAGAAAATAACTCGTCAGTTTCCAAAAGAAGTGTGCCTGTAAAATTTTTGTGATAAACATTCCTGCTTTGAACTGTCAAATTTAAAAAATAAGATCTCAATGAATAATAACACATTACTATATATTTCATACATTATATTTTATATAAAAAATACATACATAGCTATGTACCACTTTAACAATTTTCTTTTAGCAAAACAAAATTTACTTTTTACAACACGAAACTATTTTTATTTTTATTTTAATGTAAATTATTTTGTAAACAACAAACATTAATGTCATACTATACATTATTTTGTATGGCCGACGGTTATATTTTTGGCGCCGTCGTTGAAAATTAGTAAGTTTTGTTCGCCGTCAACGATAACTTTGATTAGCGGTTTCAAACACTGAAATTACACATCATCTTTGATTTGTATATTTTGACGTTTATAACGTAACGACCTAATCCTTTTTGATAGTTTTAGACATGTGTTACAGACACATTCTTTTCTCACTTTTCGAAAAACTATGGAATATTTTGTTTCACATCTTTTCGACACGAGAAGTTTTCAATAAAGTTACGGAACATGGGCACTGATGTGAAAATAACACGAAACAATTAAGCAGCATGTCCAAATTATAAAAATGAGAGTTCATTAATAACAAATTTTCACCCATTCCACGTTATACGTACATATGTATATCTTTTCAATTTATCTCTATAGTTTTGTAGATATAATCGAGACAACCACATCGCTTAACAAACAACCAATACAATTACAAACTGTTAATGTTGGTATTATCATAACCAATTTACAGCGTTGTCTGCAGATTAATGAATTGGGCGATGTAAATAGATACGTTAAACATTATTATGCCCAAGAAATGTGTTTATATGTTTTTATTTCCCTTCAGTCTTAATTTTTAAATACCAGAAAGAAAAAATATTCCCATGTAGCAGTCTAATATTTTTGAATTTCAACAGACAAGCTCATATGTATATGAAAACATGGACAAATAATAGCTGGAGATAGACAAAAAGTGTACGGACAGACATGCATTTAACAGGCTACAAATATGTGACGCCCTTTTCTGCACATACGAGTATTCGTATATTGTAAGTAAAGAATGACTAATACATTTATTTAAAGTTAACAGATACAGTATTAAATATGTCAGGGGTATAAGTGAGTGTAGTTTTTCTGTCATGTTAAAGTTAAGTAATAACAAGTAAGAAAGTATAGTCGGTCAACACCGATCATATAATGTAGGTTATTATTATTCCCAGTATATTTATAAAAACAGTTTTTTTTAATGGCCCTATATGGAAGCTATCACTTATAATGGATCTCTCATCCAAAAATTTCGTGGCAAGACTTCTGTGCATATAAATAGTTTTTGTGTTAAATTTTATCTCGATGGAAACAGTTTTAAAAGATTTATGCATGTTTAAGTGATTTTCCAAGAAGAATATCAAAAGGATTTATAAAGAGGGTACAAATACCAAACAGTTTTAAGATTTTTATAAATTTTGACCCGATTATTTTTAAGTAATAAAAACATTTAAGTCTTTATTTTTCCAACCAAACAAAAGTTCTCTCGGAATATTAATATGATTAGTATATTAACTCTAGAAATTATACATCAACTTAATTATGTACCACCTCCAAAAATTTTTGTATATCCCTAAGGTAAATTATCTAATAACTAAATAGTATGTGTTTACAGGCAAAACTATAGAAAATACTAGGGCGGTTCGGAAACTTCAAAAACATTTTTATTTTTCAATATAATCTCCTGAAACTTCAATACACTTAGTCCAACGCTTACGTAGCAATTCTATCCCTTGACTAAAAGGCCTTCAAAATAGTGGTTTACAATTGTAATTGCAACTTCATTTGAGGTTAAACGCTTTCCAGCTAAGATTTGTTTAGATTTGGGAACAGGTTAAAGTCACTGGGAGCTAAAGCAGGAGAATTATGTGGGTGGTCAAGCAAGTCGTACTTTACTTCGTAATAAATTTGAACAAACATTGCGGCATAAGAACTTTTTATATTAGTAAAAATTACATACTTACATAAATTTAACAAAAATTACCCAAAATATTATTTCCCCTTTTCCTTTGTTTGCAACAAAAAAAATTAAAAAACGCATTAATAATTATTTTGAGAGAGAACTGTCGTTCAAATGGCCACATTTTAAGTTGCTAACTGGAGAGCATGTCCACATCAAGGCTAAAGACAATACAATTTATAGCTATTGTTTAAACATTTTACTAGCAAGGCCCTTTGTAAAATAATTAAATTCTTTTAAGTAGCTTCCAGACGATAATGAAACTATTTTACACTTTCTCTCTATGTAGAGATGAATTTAAAACATTAAGTTACACACACAAACCTGCAACATATCACCGGCAAATATATTTATGCATAAACAGGCACTTATATATACATTTGTAATACATGCATATATGTATTTTCCTATTTATTAGGGTTTGGCATGCCCTGCACCCTGCAATATTATTTTATATTTTACCGAAAATCGCGGGGAAAGCAATGCTTGCTATTTTCATTACAGTTTCTCCTTTTTTCATAAAAACATGGTATTTTCTGCAATATATTTTAACAAAATAGCAAGTACTTTGTGAAAACATAAAATGTTTGCAGGTTGTCTACTATTCCGATTTAGCTGATTTTCAATAGCAAACTTTCTAGAATAATAATAAGTATTTTTTGGGAACATCTGATAAGTTCAGTTGTGTATTTTAGAGGTGAGACTGTTTAACAGAGACGAACAGACAAACGGACATAGGTTAGAATTTCATAAGGATCAATAAAATATATATTTTGAGTCTCTAATGAATATTTCTTAATGTTACAAACATTTGTATAACATCATTCAACAATTTTGGTCATGCAGAGAGTAAAAAACAAATCACATATTCGTAAATATTTTGCAGAACAAATCTAAAACCACGTTAATTTTAAAAAACCCTATTGTGTATGTAAAAGTATGTATGTATGTGAAACTGCACATAATAATATATGAGTAAATATTGCGTATACACATCTATTATGCATTCAGCTACATGAATGTCGGTATATACATATGTATGCACATGTGTACATGCTTATTATAAATAACTATATGAAGCCAATTTGCATAAATATAAATTTCTATGTTCTTATTTTCTCAATATTTATTTATAGCGTTCATTTATGAATGTGTTTATGTCTGTATATTAGAGTGGCACTTATTTTCTCCTTTAAAGATGTTACGAAGATTTGTAGTGTAGTTTAAATAAATACATAAAGTTTTAGCAAAAAGAGGTTTGGAGTCTTCACATTTCATTTAAAGTTTTCGATATTGACTGAATGCAGCAATATTTTCGAACAAAAAACTAATATTAAAAAAATCCAATAATTAAAGTATATTTCATGTTTTAAATATATAAAATACTATTTCGGCTTGAGTTCAATTAATAAATAACTCAAAAAATATCATTATTTGTGTATACATATATATCTATATCTATACAAATATACACTGTGTTGCATTACTATAATTACGTTTGATATTTGTTATTTGCTGTAAAGTTACAAACAGTTAATGAATATTTTTTGTGCATAATTAGGGAGACCACTTCATTAATTTAAGAAAGAAATTGTGCATTTTTATTTTATTAATGTTACATATCTATAATTCCATTTTAAGATAAAAAAAAGAGGAATACTAGAAAAACGAAAGCATATGTGGTATTTATTTTTATTGGGTCGAATTATTCACTCCATTCTGCAATTGCGGAAAGAAATTGTTTGTGCGATAGAATAATTTTAAATTGTTCATTGCTTTGCTGCGGTATTTTTCCTTTTTGTGGTATCATCTCTACATGTCGTAACAAATGTTGCAAATAATCCAGATTATTATGGTAAAAATAAAAATGCCCAAAAAAACCAAACAATCACAGAACTATAAACTGTACAAGCAGCACAATTAAGAGCCTGTAAATGTGCCCATATAAACCGTAAGTAGAGTGCTAATAAAATCCAGACTATTACTCGACAAAAGCAGTTATCTGCGCCCAGGCTAATACTCCGCCACAAAACAGTTGGAGTTGAATTCGCTAAATGAAACTTACAAATTAACTGGAAACAGATAAACCAATAAGTTTTGTTAACAGTTTCACTATTTATTCAATCTTGATGGTCCTGATGGTTTCAACTGCTCTTGAAAAGACTTATAGAAAGGACCTCGATATTTGTCAAAAATAAATATGGGAGGCAGTTTTTGATGGTTTGGGAAGCTCTTTATGGCATTTACACATGCAAGTGCAAGTTCGAAAAAGTCAATACATTCACACTTTTTTACTAATACACTCACATTTTTTCACTTGCAGATCTAGTCGAGTTTTTCGAATAAGTTTTCGTATATAATGCATGCAAGAACTTGCATGTTGAAAGGCAGGGTTATATACCCCCCACCAAATCACCTATGATGGAGATTTATAAGAGATTTATGCGCATTTAAATGATTTCCGCAAGTAGGCTTTCTAAGAGAGCTACGGTCAAATTTGGGCCGATTTTGTACGACAATTTATATGTATATTCTGATTATGCTTGTCAAATTTCAACTTGATAGTATTTTGATAAGAGGTTTGTGCGAATTTTTGAGATTTTCGGAAGTGGACTTCGATTGGGGCTACGGTCAAATATGCACCAATTATTATGAAATCTAGTAAGGCGATTTAGATATACATATATTCGGATTACTTGTATAGAATTTCGAATTCTAAGTAATTTTTATAAGAGATTTATGCGAATTTAATTTTTAGGTTTTATATGGGGGCTACGGTCAAATATGAACCGATTATTATCGTATTGAGACGGACGATTTTTGTATATGTGTGAACTATTTATATTGAATTTCAACCTATTGTTGGAACGGGACTTTACATGTGCATACCGTCAAATATGGACCGATCATCATTATATACAGATGGACGATTTTTATATATGTCTGGACTATTTCTGTTGAATTTAAACTGAATAGTGTTTTTTTACAGAGGATTTATGCTTATTTAAGTAATTTTCGGAACTGCACTTTATATGGGGTCTATAGTCAAACATGAACTGAACAAACCAAAATTTTCGTTTTGCGATTTCTTTTTACATGACACTTATTTTTGCTGAATTTTGTATTAATAATTCAATTTTATAGGCTTTTATTTATTATTAAGCCATATTTCTGGAAGATATTTGTATGGGGGCTATGAGAAATCATGAACTGATTCTTACTATTTTCCTCACACTTTCTTTTATTATCATAAAAATAACGTGTACAAAATTTCATGGTATTATCTGCATTATATTTAAAAAGAAAAATTTTTAAAAATATCAATTTTTTATGGAGGTTGTCTTAAATTTTGATCCATAACTCTTGTTCTACTATACCGATTGGCTAATTTTCAATGCCAAACTGCTTAGGATAAATATAAGCGGTATGTAGCAGAAACTTTGTTGATTTCTGTTGAGTCCTTTAGACGTGAGAGTGTTTTACGGAGACAGACAGACATACGGATATGGCTCAATTTACTTAGAATTTCGTAAGGACCAAAAATATATATTTACTTTGTTGGGTCTCAGATGAGTATTTCTCAGTGTTACACACGGAATGACAAACTTATATAGTATATACCCTCATTCACCACTTATGGTGGTGGTGGGTATAACAATTTATTTTTCAACAAGACAATGCTCTAATGTAAGTCGTCAAACCAAGGGACGGTTGTCTCCAAAAAATATTAATGTACTTGAATGACCCGCATGTTCTCCATCAGAACCCCATTCAGAACATTTAAAGAATATTAGAGCGTCGAATTTTTGCTGAAAAAGATAATATGAAAGCATAAATCGCCTAAAAGATGCTGTTGCTTAGAGATCTACATCTAAAGATAGTCACGTTATTTAAGTCTAAAGTTTTTGTGAATATTGGTATTTAAGTTATTTTAATTTGATCTTATTAATTTCTTTATAGGTACATTTTAAATAGTTAACTAAGAAATAATGATTTTGTTTGTTAAATAATATTTGTATTTCTTTGTTAATTTAACATATATGTACGTTAAACGGTTTTAGGAAAGGTTTTATGTATTTATAGTTATGCAACGCAAACCTAATTCTGAATACATTGTTCTGAAGGGAACCGTATCGCAGAAACTGCGGTCTGCATCAATATTTCAACAACTTTTTCTAAATATTTTTAATAGGTATTGCAACTTACAAATTAGGCTTTTATTACTGGCCGCATATTATGCATAACAGATAGGACGCATTCGGTTTCAGCAAATATTATTACAGACTTTATTGTCGATTCGTCTGGTTGGCTAGGTTTCATATACGATTTCTTACTCTTCGGGTTATCGTAGTTTGTCATCGCAAGTAATAACTCGGTGCAAAAGTTTTTCAAGATTGCTTGACTTTATTTTTTATTATACAAAATGTTTCTGCTTTTGGATGAATTCTGCTGCTCGAAAATTTTTTTAAATTGCTGGTTGAAGAATTCTCAATAAAGTAATGCCCCAATTCTTGGTCTTTAAACTTTTTGTCTGACCAAGGGAACTTTGTCTTCCATGTCAAAATCAACAGTTTTGATCCGAACAAAACTGCTCTCGCGCGTTAAAACCGATATAGAACACATTCACCATAAGCTTCGGTGTGTGTCATAAATAAATATGTATATATGTAAGTCTATATATATAAAACTGATTATGTGTCCATATGTATGTTTATTATTATTAGTTTTGGATCTATAGACGGCTAAACGGCTGAACGATTTGCTTGAAATTTTCACAGTATATTTCTGTATGTCTGGAAGGAGCTATAGGCTACTTTATTTTTTTTTTTGAAATTTTAAGTGGGCGTGGTACCTCCCATACAAAGTTAGTTTTAAAAATCAAATACTTGGGAAACTATAATAGCTATAGTACTCAAATTTTGCATGAGCAATTCCAATATTAATCTTTTCACTCTGAAAATTTGACCTAAAATTAGGGTGCGTCTTATCGTCCGGCAAATATGGTATATTTGTTTAACTTTAAACTTTTTATTTCATTACGATACGGGTAGCGTAGCACACCGGGTTTTAGCTAGTATGTATATAAATATATAATAAATATATCTGTATATAAATATACAGATATTGATTTTTTAATTACATAATATTTATTTTTTTGTTAGTTTCATATAGTTTAAACTTTTTTAATTTTATTTAAAAATTTAAAAAAATTCTATGTAATTATAGTTATGCAACACAGTGTATGTATATTTTACAAATATATCTTTTCTTCTAGATGACTCAGAACTATTTTAGATCTTTTAAGAAAATAGTGTAAAATAAAGACCTCCCTATTGCATATATCTACATACAAGTATATGTATATTTATTGGAAACCATGTGTGTATAGCTTTTCGTTCAACTTACTTCTTTAGTGTAGCCGCTAATGCTAAATCGGGACGAACATCAAAACGACTTTGCATGTAGAAACGCAATAAATTATCACGTTCATTTTCACGTAATCCTTCCTCCAGAGCCAAGGCACCCAACGAATGATACGATTCAGATTCAGTGATACCAAATAATAAATCATAACTACAACGAAAAAAAAAACAAAAAAAAGAGATAAAATTAGTAAAACAAAAATGGAAAATGCTAAACATGGTCTTAACAAACATCAATGAATGTGTTCGTTTCAATATTAGTTTGAAAATAGAAAAATGAATTGTATTTTTCAGGAATTTCTGCATATTAGTATTTCTTTGGTAATAATTATTTATTTGCTCAAATAATACCTAAAAGGTATCGATTGAGTAAGTAAATGTTCTACTACTATTTGTTATTTCATTTACAGGACCTTTTTCAATTTGAAATATCACTATAATATATTTAACACTTAGTTAGAGACATGTAATTTTAGATACCCTTCTACAATTTAGTTCACTATAAATATTAACAAAAGAAATCCTGGAAAGGATATGGAAGGATACTTATTCGAATATTTTATTTCTGGTCAGACCCATATATATTTTGTATTTAAAATGCTCTTTTTTTATATTTTTCTTGCTGTTTTTAATTATTTTTGTCTAATTATCTAATATTATTTATTTGTATATATTAAACAAGTTTAGGTTAGATTAATTCGGAAAAGAAACCAATAAACATACTGACAAGAACTCTGTCTAGGTTATTTGTAAGGAACATGTTTTATTGAAACTGTCGTTACACTTTTCACTACCTCTGCTTTATGTTTGTTTTGACGATAATGAAAGTTGTGATTGACGATAATGAAAGTGATGATTTTAACATATGAATATTTATTCATATTTTATTTAAAAATTATAATATAAATATAAAGCGTGATCCATTTCGAGGTTCCCTAATTTTTTACAGAAAAAACACAGTAAATTCAGAATACAGATTGATCGTGGACAATGAAAATTGCTAATGACGCGCTTGGCAGGGTAGAAAATGCATTCCAGTTTGCCAATTGTGTAGAAAAATATATCTTTACAATGGTCTTCTTTGAGTTATTAATTAAAAATGAACTCAAGCTAAAATAATAAGAAATCTTTTCTAATAATTAATATAAAAGTTCAACCGTTGTTTTTCACTTTAAAAATACAGTAGTCTCTACAAATTAACAAAGTAAATTAAAATTTAATGGGGAATGTTTAGTATCATTTGAAAGAACATTCGTTGGCATTTATTTTTTGAAAATTATGTCTATCAAATGTTGGCCGTTGCCACGTCGCAGATGGTCTATGCCTTGAGTCCAATTTTCGATGACTCGAAATAGCAGAAACTGATGTTGTTTTGAGTGTCAACGGCTGGGAATCTAACCCTTTCCACAAATACCAACTCATGTTTAAAGATCAAACGCGCTAATCAATTAAGCTACAGTACCCTAGCTCTTAGCCCTGAACCATATAGAAATTATGATTGGTATATAAATAGACTAACAGGGCCAATCAAATTAGTTTATTGTGAGTCCTTGTTGTGTGAACATCAAGCGTTCTCAAACTTTACTTTAAGGGTGATGTAAAAGACAGAGTGTTCATTTAAATAGTTTTTGTGTACATTTAAATAAAAAAGTCATTATTATTATTAAATAAAGACTCGTTATATTTTCTTCAAACTACTTGAAGTTTTTAATTTGCAATTAAAAGGAATCCGGTTTATTTAAAGGAAATACACCACCGTTTTTAAAAGGTAAAAACGTAACAATATTTCTGAAAACAGCATATGTGTATGTGTACTGACCTCATGTCCATCACTATATATCAATACATTAAAATGTCTTCCTTTAAGAAATTGTTTGTATATCTACCTTATATTTTGTTTTTGTACCTTTATTCATTTGCTCTTAAACTGTATACTTTAACGACAATATCTGTTACACATTTAATTATAATTGTTTCGCTACCATTTACATCAGCCTAACTTATCTTAAATTGTTGATTCTTGCAAAATTTACCAAATATCATTCATGCGTATTTTTTAATTAATTTAAATTTACAAAGATTTGTTTTGTTACATTTTCTCGTTCTCGTTCTTGTTTTTTGTTTTGTTTCTTGTTATATCCACCACCAAAAGGATGAGGAATATATTAAGTTTGTCATTGCATTTACAACATTTAGAAATATTAGTAGTAGAACCAAAAAGTCTATATATCCTGGGTTCTTATAAGATTGTAAGACAACCTAAACATGTCCGTCTTTCTGTCCGTCTGTTGAAAGCACGATAAAGCTTCAAAAAAGAAAAGACATTTAACAATGAAATTCTTATCAAATATTCTTCGTTCCACCGAATTGCTATTTTGCTATTGAAAATGTACAAAATTGGCCAGGAAGATTCGAGTTATAGACCAAAGTTTCAGACAACCTCGATAATTTTCAGATAGTTTTTCTTTAAATTTCTTTAAATATCTCGTAATTCAAATATAGGATAATAGCTATCATGAAATCTGGAACACTTTATTTTTACTACAGAACGACAATTCCTGTTGAAAATGACAAAAATAGGTCCACGATTTCTGATAAACCCCATACAAATGTCTTCTTTTATGGTACATAAATGCCTATAGAAAAGCAGTATCAAAATAAAATTCAGCAAAAATAAGTTGCATACAATGAGAAATATCAAAATGATATTTTAATTATATCGGTCCATATTTTGGCATAGCCTTATATAAAGTACATTTTCGAAAATGCGCATATTTCTCTTGTAAAATCAAATTCTCCATGTATACATATAAATCATCGTACTAAATTTCATGATGGTCGGTTCATATTTGACTGCAGCCCCATATAAACTCTACTTCCGAAAGTCACTTAAATGCGCATAAATCTCTATATAAACGTCAATGTCAAGTTGAAATTCAACACAAATCATTCAGGCACTTGTACAAAACGGTTCATAATAGGTCATAGCTCTCTTATAAAAACTACTTCCGAAAAATTGAGACTACTTCCGAAAAACATAAATTTCAAACCAAAAATTTACACAGATCAGTTATAAGTAAGTCAAAGTTATACTAGGCTTTTGTGAATCGAGTCTTCACGGTCTTCGTCTACACACTCAGCTACGGCCGCTATATTTTCTTCTCAGCTAAATATTATCCAATAATGAATGCTGGGTCTCAAAATGGGTGATGGTTTTGCGAATAGTACGCTCAGTAGACCGATTATGTTGACCATAAGTTGAGCGAAGTGCACGAAACACTTTCCTAACAGAACTTGAATTTTCGTAATAAAGTTGAACGAATTGTAAACGTTGTTCAGACTTAAGTCTTGCCATTATGAAACAAACAATACTTAACAAAAACAACATGACAGCATCACAAGTCATCTTTACAAAAGGGTTATTTAACCCTGCTATAAGTTTGGACCATTTTGGTATTTTTTGTTTTTTGTTTGTTTTTGCTTTGGCTAAGAAATGGTTCAACATATCAACTTAAAACGTTTGCTATTGGGGTATTATTATATTTTATAACTCCTGAAAAACTTTCAATGCAATGGAAGTTAAAAAAAATAAGAAATTACGAATCTGGTTTTGATTTTTTATTTATTTATATAAAAGTAATTTAAAAACCATCGATTTTTCATTCCACTACAACCTGGCGGCATCACATATACATATATTTCGGCATTATAACAGTCTTGCGTATAAAATGTCTATTATTATCATATCTCACAATTCGGCCGTTATTATAAATAATATTTTTGCTTGTGGGTTAATATATTTTTCTTTATTTCAAAATAAATTGAAACCAAAAAAAATATCAAAAAGTGATTGCATATTAAGTGATAAACTGGTGAAACGAGAAATCAAAGATGATTTACACAAATCTTTAAATTTTTTGAAAAAAAAAAATCCACAACTGAAGAGTGAATTTCATAAAGAAATAGAAATATTTGGTACTAAAATTATTTAAAAATATTGATTGCAAAACTAATGAAATATTGAATGTAATTGAAACATATAAAAGCCTCCACAACATCTAATAATGTCTGCAGTGATAGAGAATCTAATATTGTATAAGAAATATGTATAATTATTTGTTTCGGAGGATGAGAAATGCAATTAGCAGACAATAGTTTGTTAATAATTTTGGCCACATGCGTTGATTGTGAACGATGTTTTTCATCAGCTTCATATATTGGTAACAAAATAAGATCAAGATTTACTTTACTTTAAGGTTTTTTAAGGACGAGCGATAATATTCTATTGCTTTTAAATTAATATAGAAATTAAAGGCGAGATGATATATTAATTTTCTCCATCCAATTTTCAATGTAAATTTAAATTTATTAGTGGTTCATAAATTTTTTTTATAAAATACAAAATTAACTTTATAAACTTCTAGTAAATTTAAAAATTATAGCTACTATAGACAGAAAAAGCTTGTTTTCAAACATATTTATAGTTAATATAAGTCACTTTTTTGAAATAAATAGTTTTTATTATTAATAAACCAAATTCTTTTAATAAGAAAACAAAAATCACGAAATATCGAAAATTCCAAAATCCCGAAAAAATTTAAAATCCAATCCCCTTTATCATTCCTAGTTAGTACTCATAGCACTCATATAAGAAATCCGAAAAAATCAAATAACCAGTATAATTATCGTTAAAATGTAACAAAGTATACATAGATCACACTACTGGTAATTGGTGGTGGGTATATAAGATTCGGCAAAGCCGAATATAAACTATTACTTGTTTTATTCTCCTTGCTTCTATTTAAATATGTAGAATTTCCTTGGGAATTGTTTAGCGCTAAACAGAAATAAAAAAGTAAAAGTTTCTCTTTGGTTTATTTACATTGGATTTGTTATACTTTGTAGGTATTTGGTACGATTTTGTTGCTGTTGCTTGTCTTAAATAAAAAAAACTGATTCGAAACATTATTACTTTTTTTTAATTTTTAATTATAACTTGTATTATTTGTTTCTCAATTCTGCTCTTACAATTTACTTGGGAATCTTAAGGCATCAAGATTTTCTTTCCGTTTGTTTTGTTTGGTATGCGTTATCTTCTTATACATCTCATCTTTAATCTTTTAAAAGGTTGGTAACGTATTAAAATGTCTGGATGCTATTTAAAACAAAATGTAAAAAGCAGAAAATCTTAATGAAGTTATAAAGCCGTATAAGCATGTAAAGTTTGTTTATTAAATAAACCAAATAGAAATTGCAATTATCTAGGTTTGCTAAAATGTTCCTAAGTTTTTCAACACTTGTGAAAAATGTCAGTTTTCAAAGAGCGCTGTAGGGAATAGCTAAAAAGAACATCTGAGATATAAAATGTCTGGCAAAGTCCTATCAAAATAGTTGGAAAGACATCTTCATTTTAGTTAAGATTGTTAGTGTAGGGCATTTTGTCATCAAGTTGGTCTTACTTAACTAATTGTCTTTACTTTTGCAATGCTTAGAATATAACTGACACGTTGCTGGTATAATTGCAAATTCTTTTTGATTTAAAGCCAGTATGGGTGTCTGCATAATATTATAAGCATTCAAGTTTGTGTTTTGTAAATGGACTCTGCTCAAAGTCGGGCACTTTGTTGGTACAAGTAAATTTTTCTTAATGTCTCCCATTTTTTTAAATAGTGTACATATTTTTTAATTGATTTTCCTCAATTTTAGTTTGTAAGTTTAACAACAAAATTCTTAATCATATACTTACATACAAAAGATTTCCACGCAATATCTTTAATAGAAAACTAGCTAAACCCGGTGAGCTTCGCCTGTTATAATGGGCGCTTCTACTAAATTATTTCTCAGTTTTTTTACGGCAAGTCAAGTGCCATTGCAAAGCCGTGGTGATCGATAATACGCAGTAAAATAATTGGCACTCTAATTTTAAGTTGTAGAACATGTGGTGGAAAGCCTAGCATATAAGAGTGAATTTAAGAACTCAACAGGATGATTAACGGCCTTACGGGTTGCTTGATTGATTTGACGCATTTCAAAGTGATATCCATCTTCTCCATACGGAAAAATAATAGGATACTGAAGCGCGTCATATGAGCGATGCATACCAGTGGGCGAGGGTCATGGCCTCTTACATAGTCCACTTACATAGTCAAGAATTTACAATTTCCTAAGAATATCCTATTGTGAAAATTTAAGGATGATCGGTTCAATAGTTAAGACTATATTACGATTTTTAGTTTGCCTAAAAAGGGACGTGGTGCCACCCACTTTCCTCCTGGTACGTATTCCTAATTATGCCAATACCATATATGTAAAAAAATGCCCAAAATATCGCGATTTAAATTTTTGGGTTATATGGCGGTGCCACCCCGGTTTGTACAATCAAAACTTCATACAGCCTTTTATTCCTTCCAGAGTCACAGTAAAATGCTGTGAATATTTCATCAAAATCGGCTCAGCCGTTTTGGAGCTCATACGTTACATACATACATATATTAATTTTTATCTTTTATAGAAAATATAGTAAACGATTTTTTATTTTTAATTATCGCTTTTTGTACATTTTTTTTGGAGATATTAAATGGTATAGCGTTAACATCAAAGTTGTTTTTAAACAAATACTTTATCTCTTGAGGTTTTAATCCTTCCTTCTTTGCATAATGGTGGAAATTTTCATCATAACATTGAATGCATTCTTTTATTGCTATTTAGTATTAAGCTATTGATATAACATCGCATAGTGATGGAAATTTCCATAATATTCTATATATACTACATTGCATATATTGTATATATACTATATACTAAGATTTTTTTTAACCATTTTTCCTTTAATTTTGAACATGAATTATATACCTAGATTTATTTAACCAATAAAGAAAAACTCATGCAAAGAAGGTTTGAAATCAAACTTTTTGTATAGAAATTTCCAAATTCCAAAAACTTTAGACACGTCCAATAGTGCGTTCGAGTTTGGCAATTCAAAACTAATTTCTATTTTTTACCTTTATTTCTTCGACAAACATTTTAAATTTTAAAGATTGGTTGATGGCTTTGTAAATAAATACCGGTATCAGCATTTCGATATTGGCATAAAAAATTTATGCTACCGGATTTTAGCATTTGAACGATGCAGTACTCTCTGAAATCAACATATGCAAGGTAAATATTGCATTCTGCTCCGGAATTTGATATGAATATCTGTTGCTGAAGCATGAACTCTAGCCTTAAACTACAACTAACAGCCATGTTCTGAAAATCACTTTTTCGTAAAGTGATTTGAAATCACTGAAAAGGTATTCTGTGAATAAAAATTATTGAAATCTCGTGATTTAAAACCGGTCATCTAACAGCCTAATGATTTCAAATCACTTATGGCCGAATTCACAGTCTTTAGTTAGCTAATGACAAAGGCTTAACTAATGATGCTTTATTCGCAATGCCTAGTTTGCCATAAGAATAACAAGTAATAGTTAAACAATAGTTAGTATTTTAGTTTACCAATGGTTAACTAATGACCGAGAATTCGGCCATTAGAGTTTTTTAAACATTTTTCATTGCATTCTTGTAATAAAATTATCACTTCCACTTAAAATCATTTGATATTTATTTGTTTTTGAAATAAAACTAACTATTTCACACTATTTGTTTACATTTTTCGTGATTTACTTTTACTTTTAGTAGTCAACACAAAGAAAATCAGCTGTTAGCTCGTGATTTAGAACAATCAAAATCACTACTAGAAATTAAAAATCTTGTGATTTTCAGAACACCAAAATATTCCTCCCGTTCGTGATTTAAAATCACCAAGATTTCAGAAAATGCCTGTAAATCAATATTTCGTTTTAGCTATTTTAACCGATAAAAAATCAAATTATGTTTAATCACACCATCTAGAGGTTCGTTTCAGATTGCCGAAAGAGAGATAACCAGAAAATATCTCCTGCATTAAGTGAGTTTTTGCAAGGGCTGTATGCCATCCTAATTAATTCGATATAAGAAGAATTCTGTTATCCTGTCGTTGTATTGAATACCAGTAATAGCCACTATTTGGCCCAGCTAAGTTCGAAGCTCAAAATCTGCTTCAAGCTGTGACATGTTGTTAAAAAAAATATTTGCATTTGTTTTTCGAATATTGCAACACATAATCCAACAATTTTAATAAACTATTAAAATGTGCTTTATTTCGTAGGATGTTTTCGCTTGCACAACTTAAATTATACAAAATTTAAAGTATTAGTTCAAATATTATAGACATTTTGAAAAGCCAACAAAAATCATTAAGCCACCCATACTCATTACATATTCAATTACAGTACGTGTAGCATCCATGGGAAAAAACGAGTGATGTGAAAAATGTTTTTTGTTTTATTTATACTTCATTAATTTAATTGACGTTTTGTAGATTCTTAGTATTTAACAAAAAATGAAAATCAAAGTTTTTTTGTTCTATTGAAAAGAAAATCAGGGGGAAAAAACTACTGTTTTATTTAAAAGTTCGTTTACAAAGAAATTATTTCTAATAGGATGTACAATATGAAAGAGAAGAAAACTATAATTGTAACGAAATTTTCTTTAGATTTAACAACTGGCATTCTCCAACACACAATAGATTACAGCATAATAAATTTATTTGTATGTAAAGCACATTAAAGTCTAAATGTGTTAAAACCTATATTTATACTCTTTTACATGACTATACACATGTAGTTATATGTAGTGTTGGACAAAATAATAAAAACGGTTTCTTCAATTTCAATGATGATTGAAAAACAAATAAATTTATTAACTCTTACTGTCAACATATGGAAATCTGATATGAGGAATTTGTACTGATAAGCTTTCAATGGATACTTTTAATGGACATAAAGTTTAGGCAATTATAATATGACCATTAAAGTGATTCATACAAAGCTTAACATATTATATTCATTAGAAGATCAGCAACAGCTCGACAGCAAGAATAAACCAAGTTATTCGTTTACAAGTTTTTCCGTACTTATTATTTTTTCCCAACACTGTATGTAAGTAAATGCTGGCGTTTTCCAAATGCAATAAACATATGTAGAGTCTGATTCTTTTGAAATCATTGGGCTTAGCTTTACATTACGGAAAAGTAAAATAATTTTTTTTTCTTCTGCTTGGTTAAACATTTTTGTACATACCGACCGAAATGTTCTGTGTATTGTCCCATTACTTTGTATGGTTGATTTGGTATGACATGTCCATCAACAATAGGACCCAATGATGTTGAAAATTGCGACAATGTTGTGCGTATTTTTAAAATATCTTGGTATCTGTAAATAAGGAAAAGAAATTTATATTATTAGGTTATTATTTATACTCTCATATGGGTATATCCGAAAAAATGTCAACCAAGAAAAAAATTTCAAAGTTGATCAAAAATGTTTCTTGATTATATAGAATAATAGACTATATTTGTACTCTTACAAATATACTCATAAAATATTTTTCTGGCAATCCATATTACGAAAATTAGGAGTTAAACTTCAGCAACCTTACATCTTTAATATTTTACCAAAATATGCATGTTTTTTTGCCTGCTGTTAAACAAGCTTTATCCAAAACACGGCTGCTCTATCTTCGAAAAAGTTTTTTTCTATTAATTTCCTGCAACTTAATGAAAGAAACGCTTTAAATGCTCTATTCAAACATACCAAATAAAACTGAGTAAAGTTACGTTCATGCTTTGTAACGTCCGCAACGGAAAATAAGGGTTTTCATATATAACAAAGAAACTAAAATTTTTTTTGACACCACATTAACATTCCAAATAAAACTAAAACTGTTCTTTAAAGTAGGAAAAAAAATTCTAAAATATACAAAAGTATGTTTAATTTTTTAATGTCAAATTTTGTAACGTCCGCAACGGGATCGATCTGTCCTAAAATGAAGTTCTTCTAAAAGTTGTTTTGTTTACACAAATCAATAATTATAAACACATAAGGATGGCCTTGATGATGTTACTAAATGAAAGCAATGGAGAATAATAGAGAATCGTATGGTATTAAGTGTACCGAAGCCCCAGTGGCAGATTTAATTTTTGAATTGGAATCCCAACTGCCGTCGTTCAAACTACATACTTTTGTTAAATGATCTCAACAAAAATACTTTGAGGAAAAACGAAAAGCATTGAAGCCAAATGACCTGATTCTGCAAATTGACTTTGCCGAAAATTACAGACTTATTTCTCAAAATGAGATTCAGTCTGCTCATTTCAGCTATGCTCAAGTAACTATTTTCACTTGTGTAGCATGGCTAAATGGCTGCATTAAATCATTTGCCATTTAATGGTGTTTTCTTTTCTGAAATAAAATGTTACACCTTTATTATGTACATTTTTATAATGTTTACCCCACATTTTAAAGATGTCGCATTTTTAATGGTCAGAATAGAACATAAAATTACAACAGTGTAACACTTTTTTTTCATGTCCAGCTGTTTTTTGTTTTTTTTTTGTTAAAAAAAGAAGAAGCAGGGAGCTAGGTAAGATCGCTTGAAATAAGATAATGAATATTTATCAAAAAGACCAATGACACCTTCCCGACTAATACGCAAATTCTTCTTAAACTATAAAAATTATATATATAAACATACATTACATATATAAGAAGTAGGAGATATTGTCCTATGAAATTTGACATACATCAACTTCAGAGTATTCATTAATTACGTTCTTTACAAAGCCTTTCACTAGCGGTTGTGGATTTCTTTCCATAATCATATAAAATATTTTATCATCATCAGATGATGAAGATGAATCCAACAAGTCATCCAAAATTTTTTCAGCACATAAGAAAGTAGTTTCCATTTTGTATATTTTTTTTTTGTTTCTTAACACAAATACACATTCATAAACAAAACAAATGTCAGCTGCTGCAATGCCAACTTAACCCTTTTCGGACTAGATTTAGCCGGATTTTAGTCACTCAAAACGCGCAAAAAAAAGAAAATTGGATGTGGTTTTATATGGACTTTTTTCCATTTAGCCCTTTTTTCAAAAATGTTTACGCGTTTTGAGTCTCAAAAGTTGGCATCACTGGTCAGTTGTTTTATCGTGCAGTTCTCCCCCTCTAAAAATACAGAGTGTGAAAGGTGCACCATTTTTTAAATTTATAGTGTGACATTTATAGAAAAGAACACACTACACTTTAGCAGTGTTAACATTTTTTCAGAAAAGAACACAAAAAAATTAAAAAAGATGCGAAATGGGAAAAACGTGTAACATTTTTGCCAGAAAAGAAAACACCATAAGTGATCAGCTAACACACAAGAAATACGATGTTTATTGCTTCTTATTAACACTTATTCAAAATATTCAAAAGCATCATTCAATATCTAAAATCAGTGTGTTTTCCGATGGATGCGGTAATCAGTTTAAAAACAAATTTATTTTACGTAGCATTCCACATTTTAAGAATAAATTTGGTGTTAACCATTTTGAGTGGAATTTCTTCGCTACTTCTCATGGCAAAGGTGCAGTAGACGGAGTAGGCGCTATCGTGAAACGTAAGGTTTGGCAGTTAGTAAGAGCTCAAAATCTTATTTTGAAGGATGCACACGATTTTTACAGACTGGCCAAACGTAATATCGATGGGGTTAAACTAATATACGTTACAGCAAACGATATAAAAACCACAACTCAATATCTAGGTGAGAAATGGCTAAATATAAAAAATATTACTGGCGTAAAATCTCATCATTACTTTTCTTCGCTTAATGAAAATTATATCTAAATAGCACGCACTGCAGTATCTCCTAAACATAAACTACAAATTTAAAAAGGAAAATAAAATTTACATTTTTTGAAAATAAACCCGAAAATATTTTTTTATTTATATGAGTAGGACAGTGGTCAAAAATGTAACGTCCGCAACAAATGTAAGACAAAATTTTGAATAAACTAACAATTATTTTTTTGCCTCGAAAGTGGTTTTGATATGCATAAGCATTCCTCTTTCTTTAATGTATTTGGAATTTTTTTGTTTATACTGTAAAATTCGCTAAAATTTATGAAAATGTGCATTGAGCTCCACGACGACTTCTGTATTGTGTAACGTCCGCAACGGCAATTTAAGTACGATTATATCGTAACTGATAAAACTCATAAAATTTTTGTATGTGCCATTTGAAAGTACTCTGAAAGACCAACGTACCACCGTAGGTTACTTAAGAATATAACGCTCAGAGCGCCAACAGTATTCAAAAATATGCGTACGAACGTAACGTCCGCAACGCAGGATTAGCCCATATATGGGTACTAATGGGTATTCCAAAATATACGAAAGATTACAATTGTGCAGCCAAGTGTTGGCCACCAGCAAACAAACAAACAGTTTGACAGCTAAAATTTTAGTTTTAAGTGAAAATAATGCCCTAAAATATTTATCTAACACCTATAGTGGTGGCCATATAATTAGAAACGATGCTTTGATATAATAAGAATACTGTCTAGCTTCTTTAAATACCTACAATGTAACTTGTCTTTACCGTAATTCAGTGAGTTAACAATCAACATTGGTGTTGACTTACAACACGTTGAGTTTAAAGTTAAATTAAAAAACTATACAAATATTATTTCCACAATTGTTTTTTTTTTTTGCTGGCAACGTAATTAGAAACTCGCATTTTTTTCTTCATCTTTTAAACTTTTGTAAGTATTAGTGACAAAGTGAGTATAATTTGTTAAACAATCGATTAACTTGTAATAATTTTGATACGTTTTAGTTTCGAAAACGGGCAAAAACAAGTCATGTACTCCAGAAATGAGACGATTAATTGTGTAGTGTTACCAAAATGAAAAACTTTCAATGTCGGCTATTGCACAAAAGCTTTCTTGTTAAAGATATGATATTTGGTGCAATTCACTTTTACAAATATACAAAGGAAGCCTAGGACACGAAAGGTCACTTTACCAGAAGATAGAGTTATTCGTAGAGCCAGCAAAAAGAAACAATTTACTTACTTCGTAAAACCTTTTTTAAACGTTTTGGCATACTCTTCACAAATTTTTCAATTAACACATTTGCAATACTCTCTCATTCATGATAAACCCGCTGCCAAAGCTCCTGAAAATAGGTTGTAGATAATCGGTATTATCCCAACTGTCTGACTATAAATTCTCAATTGGATTAAGGTCAGAACATTTTGCTGGAAACTGCATCAAAATAAAATTATACTCGCTAAGTTATTATTTTTACGATTTTGGAAGTGTACTCTGTGTCACCAGTCAGCTAAAAAATATTTTTATCTAGATAACAGACGCTACGCTACGTGAATATGAGTTTACGAAATGCGCATATTATTCCTTCGATTACTTGCAGTGGTAAAGCAACACCATAACGTCTCTCCCACTATTCATGGTTATTTCCTTTGCATGGTGCCTTTTAATTCTCTGACGAGTTCGGTGCCAGCAATACCGTCGGATTGAAAACGATTAAACTTAGATTCTCCTGACCAGATTACATATGTATTTCCAGTCATCTACTGCCCAATTCCTGTGCTCTCTGGCAAACTGTCACCCTGCCTTAACATTTTTTAATTGACGATATATATTTTCATTTATTTACTGCTGTGATAAAACCAATATCGCGAAGAGCTGGTCATGCTGTCTATCGACTAAAGGGTTTGCCTATTGCTATAGATGCATCTTTTGTTAGTAAACACTTGCCTCTTTTCATTTGTGTTATCATGAGACGTGCGCTCGCATTCGTTAGTAGTTTTTTGCGTCCTCTGATTTCTGGTTTGGGAACAACAGAACGTGTGCTTTGGACTTTTATTTCCACTGATTGACATATTTTAAACTATTAAACTATTAGCCGCATAGAAAAGATACTTTTTCACTAATTGAATATTGCCCTTAGTGGCCTTCAACAGTTACTTTATTATTTATCATAATTTGTATTATAATTTGATATGTGATAATTTGCAAAAAGTGTTTTTATAAGTTAGAAACAATAGAAAGACATAATACTAATTGAATACTTTTGGCGAGTATTATAATATCTTTATTATAGATGTTAACCAAAGTGATGATGAGAAAAAGGGGGTTGACCTATAACAGGATTAAAGGGGGTAATCTATAATAAAGACACAATTATAATTACTCAGAAATTGAATAATTATAATTGTGGGTTGAGAGAAATTAAAGGGTTAGATGACAAAACTCATAGGCTGGTTCGTATAGAATAAATATCACCTTTTGTTTTTGCTTTTATATAATTACAATTCAGGTGCCTTTATTTGAATTCTTCAATGTTCAATATATTAAGTATTTAATGTAAAGGCAAAGGTAAGTATAAAAAAATTAAATTTCAAGTAAATGTGTATGTGTATATTAATTTGTAATTATTTAGTTTTAAGATAAGTATAAATTTTTAGTAAGAACTGAGCTTCTTGATGGTTTTAAGGCAAGTGTTTTCTTTTCTTGTAAAATATGTTAGTTAGGTATTAAATTTCCAGTACGTTAAAACTTCGTGTTTTTAACGAAAACTGGCGATTGAAAACTTAGCGCTGCCACATTTTGTGTCTTTTACGATATAACTTACACTACAAATGCTTATATTAATTGAGTTTTAATAATTAATATAAAAATTATATAAATTTGCATATTATAATTTTAGTGTTCAAACTAGTTTGGACACTAATTAATAGTAATTTTTTATTTGCTGAAAATTATTATTTTCCATTTTGTATTGTAAATTATTTTGTTTAATATTAAACCTAAAATAAATGACAAAAAACATTTCTCAATTAATTTTATTAGTCTTATTTTAATACAATAAAAAGTGCACCAGGCACAAACTTGAACTCATTTCTGCTACCCACTGTAGTTATTTCTTAAAAAGTAAATTTTTTTTATTGTTGCCTTTTAAAATGTATTCCTATTTACAAGTGTTAGTTTTTACACTAGTTGTTGGTAATATTGTTTACAAGCTGTATTAAAATTACATTTTTGTTTGCAGTATTTTCAATATCATATCAAAACTTACTTATATGGTATTTACATATACTCTATTGAAAAATTTATTATTATTCAGTTCACAACATAGTTGTATGTTTAACGTTGTATGAATAACTATTGTGATTGTGTGCATCCTATAAAAAATATAATGCAAATATTGCAACAGTTGAGTCTAGTAAATAAAAATAGTTATAAAATTCTTACGACATAATGGACAAATTGTCCTCAGCTTTGCTTAAAGCCGTTTAGTGTAGTTGTAGTTTCAATAAATTAAATTAATAAATTAATTTTTAAAAATAATCCTAAAGAGATTAAAATGTTTCTTAACATTTTGATTAAATCATTTATAATACTATTCTAATTTCAAAATAATGCTCATTAGAGTTTATTTTGAAGTCATTTAAAACAAATTAGAATGACAACCTTTATTCAATAAAAATACTGCTAAAATCTAACATCAATAACATTATATTTTTTCTGATATCCTTTTAGTAAATGTATCCCTAAACTGTTTTAGATTTTAAAAGCTTTGAAAGGTATGCTCTTGTTAACAATCGAATTGGCCAAAAAGGATCTAAATAAAAGGATTAAGTCTAACAAGAGACTATTTCAAACATAATCCAATTTTCTATGCAAGTCATATATGTCCAATGTGTTTAGTTTTACTATATATTGAGGTTATTTGTTTGTAAGTTATATAAACTTCATTTGGTAGCATTTGTAGTTGTTAAATTATAGAGTAAAATGGAAACAAATGAGATTGTTGCTACTTTATTTGACAACCTTTCGATTATGATTTTTTAATTAAGAGCATCATACGTTTTAACAAACAACAACCATTTTATATATTTATGAAATATCTGCGCATAGTTTTAAAGAATCTTATTCCAAACGTGACTGTTATGTGAATTTTGTTTATGTGTGAATATTTTTAAGGCTTTAAGAAACTTATCTAAGATTTTAAGAAGAAAAGTTTAAAAAATCTGCTTTTATAATTTAGTCAATAATAAGGTAAACCTAATTAGATTAATTTTTTAGGTTTCATCGCATATAATGTTAAAAAAAAAAACATAAAATACTAAAAAAAAGTCAGACCAAACTCTAGTTTCTGAATGTAGAGTAAGACTTAAAAAGCACTTAGAATGCATACAATATTCATAGTAATAAACCATAACTATTAAAGATGTTCTTTATAAATTTTATTCTTTAGACATATTCCGTAAACATTATCTCCATTTGTAAAATTTCTGTTTCTTCATCCTACTCTCTTTTCAATTGAAACACAGTGATATTATTGTTTAAATAAAACTATGTACATTTATTTACAAGGAGAAAATCTTAACTTAATTTCACAAAAACTTAAAATACTTCTAAACATTTAAGACCAACAATATGGAACTACAGTACTCAACGCCCACGAGATGAGATTCCCTTCGTCAGTCTGTAAACCTTTTTTTAATACACCTATTTCATTATGTCCACAATCACTGTCCTTACCCGTCTTACCTGTCAGACTATGCTGTTTGTAAATATACTATGTATACACCTACATACATATATATTTTAAATTAGCTTGACAAAACATGTTTTACCTTCTGGTTTTAACAATTCATTAATTTGAGTATTTTTTTTCATGAATTTTTTAACATAATCATTTGTTTACAGCTTTTACAAAAAGTTGTAAAAAAGTACTTTAAGAATTAGTGTTTTGTTATAACCACCACCACCAAAAAAATGGGGTATATGGGGTACATAAAGTTTGTTGTTCTGTTTGTAACATATACATACATCAATATGTTACAAACATATATATCAATGGTTACAGAACCATAAAGTATTTACATACATAATTATGTTTTTACATGGTAATTGGTTCCAGGAAACTTCGTGTAAAAAAAAACAGTGCAAAAAAGACATTGATCGTATGCAAAAAAGGTGATTGCTTCATTATCTCTAAAACCTATTGAATTTGCTGAAAGACAAGGATTTGTAAACAACAACTATTTGGGTTTGGAAACTTCTAAGCCTAGAACAGAAAGCGCGGTATACACAGAAAAAGGTTAAGTGTTTTTGGAAACTTCAATCTGTGCTATGAACACATGTTAAATTTCTTTTGCATCTGGCAACTTTTTCATATAGAAACAGGTGCTCAAAAAAGACACATACGCGATTTTTTTTACAATAGAAAAATTAAAAATTCGTGGTGTCATTAAATATTTAAATGAAAGAGGTTTATCGGGACAAGAAATTTATAATGATATGGTGAATGTGTTAGGTGCAAGTGCTCCTTAATATAGAACAGTAAAAAATTGCGTTGCTGAATTTAAACGTGGACGTCCAAAAACAGCCACAACAACAGAAATTGTAGCCAAAGTGCGTGTAACAGCTAATATAATGGGCATTTCAAATGATCGAGTCCATTAAATTTGCTTAAAGAACTACAGATGAAAAAGCCTTTTGCAAGGTGTGTGCCACATTTGTTAACAGTCGACCAAAAACGTATAACAATGAAAATTTCTCAAGCTTGCTTGGATCGTTTTAAGAAAAATAAAATGGATCCACCATTACTACAGAGACAAAAGCAATGGACTGAAGCTGGAGGAAGTGCCCCAACTAAGGCAAGATTATGGCAACAGTTTTTTTCGGACTTCAAAGATATTTTATTGATTGATTATCTGCAAAGGGTAAAACAATAAATTCAGCGTACTTTTTCAGCGAATTGCTAGATAATTGTATTGAAGTTTCAGAAGATTATATTGAAAAAAAAAATTTATAAAATGCAGAAAAACATTTAAAAGAAGAAGCCAAAGGTCAGCTAATCAAAGAGATAAACATTTTTACGACCAATGTGTTAAACTAATCACGAATATCATCAACAAAGACATAAATATTCATCGCAATTTTAAATGGCAAAAACTCTTGTCAAAACTTAGACCTGGAGACAAATCGTTCTGGAAACTCAGCCGATGTCTAAGGGGTAAACAAAGTCGGAAAATTCCAAACTTAAAAACAGGAAATATGACAATTAACACTGATGAAGAAAAGGCACAATTATTATCTAACACATTTAGCTCTTCAAATAGTCTTACATCTGCCTTTCGACACTCTATTGATAAAACTGTTAACTCGAAGGTTAACGAATTTAAATCCATAGAAGTTTATTCTGACGATATTACACCAATAGCTTTAAGTGAATTAAATTTCTTAATTTCTTCCCTTAAATCATCAAAATCTCCTGGTTTGGATGAAGTTTCTAACATTGTAATAAAGAACCTACCCCTAAAGGCCGTGGAATTATTATTGATATTATATAACAGCTGTTTAAAACTTAACTATTTTCCGAAACATTTTAAAAAGGCAAAAGTCATCGCTATTTCCAAACCAAATAAACCCAAAAATTCTCCAGAAAGTTATCGACCGATAAGCTTACTGAGTAATATTGGTAAATTATATGAAAAAATTATTCAAACCCGTATTTGCAATGTTATTGAAAACACGTCCATAATAGCGAACGAACAGTTTGGGTTTAAAAAACACCACAGCGCGGTTCACCAAATAAATCGCATAACAAATATCATAATGTCCAACAAACGCAAGAGACAATCCACGGGATTAATAGCTCTGGACATTGAAAAAGCATTTGATACTGTTTGGCACAATGGTATCATCTATAAAATGCTCAAAGCTAATATACCGAAATATTTGTGTAGGCTTATCGCAGATTTTCTCAAGGACAGAACTTTTTCTGTTGCTATAAATGAAACTTTCTCGCCTCCAAAGCAAACAACAGCAGGCCTCCCTCAAGGATCAATATTATCACCATTACTCTATTCCATTTATATATCGGATTTTTCTCCCCCCTCGTACATGAAAGTTGCTTACTACGCCGACGATACCGCGCTTATAACATCCAGCAAATTAACCAAAACTCTGTTAAAGAAAATGGAAAAAGGCTTTTCTAATTGTAACAAATACTTTTATAAGTGGAAGATAAAAATAAATCCCTTAAAAACACAAGCAATTATATTTCCCTTTAATAAATCACCCAAACGTTTACCTAACCGTGAGTTAAAGCTTCAAAACGAGAATATACCAATTAAAAATGATATTAAATATCTCGGTGTATGTCTCGATAAAAAACTAAATTATGCAAAACATATTGACGAAATTTGCAAAAAAGCTTCGAGAACTATTAGAGCACTATGGCCAATAATAAATAAACGCTCAAGTCTCAACAAAGCTAATAAAAATTTACTATTTAAAAGTGTAATAAGGCCAATATTGACATATGCAAGCCCAGTTTGGTACAATGCAACAAAAACTCATTTGAAGAAGCTTCAAATCATTCAAAATAAATGTCTTAAAATAATCAACAACAAACATTGGAGATACTCAACAGCGCTTCTCCACAACGAAACTGGATATGAACGAATCTTAGACTTCATAAAAAGAAGAAATATTAAATATTACGAAGCTATACAAAATTCCTGTCATCGACTGATACAGGATTGCATACAGACGGCTTAATTGCAGCATTGAAAAAAAATCTATTAAATCGAAAATAGCATGTATAAGTTATTATTTTCTAAATAATTTCACTCTATACATGCATATTTTCCACCTTAATTTAAACATTTCTCTTTTATATGAAGGTTTTACCTAATTTTCCTTCGAAAATGATATAAATAAATATTTTGTACTCAAGATCTGTGATTAGTAATTTAAATCGTTGTAATATCTATAGATAATATCCCGAAAAATTTAATTACATATGTATATATAAAATTTAAATAAAGATGAGTTGAAAAATGAAAAAAAAAAAAATATTGAAAAATAAAAATGTTTTTGATAAACTTACTATTCTCTTTCTGTGCTAGGCTAAGAAGTTTCCGGCGGTTCGGGCTCGTATAATGCCGACAGTGTGACATTTTTCACACTAGATTTTTATAATAGAAGGAAAAGTCCTGTTGGAAAAGCTAAGAATCTGTGCACGATTTCTTATATTCCCAATAAAAATTTCTTTACATAATAAGGCTTTATGGTACTGAAGGTGGGAATTGTTTCTACAACATGAAATCTTATTAAAATTTGATTGATAATTTGTCCTGGCTGAGCTGGGGATCGAACCTGGGTTGAATTTACATGTTTCAAGAATCACCACATTCTTTCATCAAAATTCTTTGAGTTCTAACCTCTGCACCACTGCGGTGCCTGCTAGCCAACAGTCAAACAACAATCTTTAACCAGTGGTACTGGTGGTTCGAAATTTGCTGTAATTATCATTTTATCAATTTATTTACATGTTGCTTCCTTCTTCAGTTTTTCGATCCCCAGCTCAGCCAGAACAAATTTTCAATAAAATGTTAATAAGATTTTATGTTGTAGAAACAATTCCTACTTTCAGTAAAAATAATTTTAAAACGGGGTCCCTTCGACTCTACTTAAGTGTTCGCACGTAGTGAACTACCACGTAAACCAACCATGTTGTAGAAACAATTCCTACCTTCAGTAAAAATAATAATTTAATGAAAATTAAATTTAAATAAACTCGAGCCCAACTAAAATTATCAAAAATTGTAATAAATCAAATATTTAATGAAACATCGTGTCCATACAAAATGTAACACAAATTTATTTCAAATTTGCATAGATGAATCACACTACTGATAGTTGATGGGTATATATGATTCGGCACAGCCTCATAGAAACTCTTACTTATTTTTAATAAAAATCTACTTTATTTGTACAATTTACTTATGTTTGAAAAATTAATTGTATTTAACTACATACATACATAGTTACATTTTTGCAATACACATAGAATTTAAACAATTTTTGCAAACAAATTTTTAAACAACAGATTTTAAAATTCCATTATTATTTATTCATGTAGTTTTTAAGAAAAAAAAAACGTTCACTTATGATTTAGAAACTAAAATAAGGTTGAACACATTTATATGTGATAAAGTGAAAAGATGAAATTTGGTACTAAATACAGTATTCTGGCAGTGGCAGTTAACATAATGGAAATTAATTTTCCACTACAAAAACTATAGTAAAAATTAGTGCTTTGATAACTATACCCTAGAGCAGCATAGTCGGGAAAGTATTATGCGTTTTGTGCTGATGTTTGTAAGGCCAAATATTAATATAATAATAACATAATCACTTTCTGAGTCTATCTCTCTAGATGTTAAAAGTATTAATTCGATTTTCGTCAAGTTGGTCTCCACCCCCAGATCGTTTTCCCTAGCCCATGTTAATAGTATGCTAGATGCTGGTGATGTTAAGAAATCACATATTGTAGAATGAAATTTCCGTTTAATAAGAAGCAAAAATTCGTTAGTACATGCGATTACTTTAGTACCAATCCTACTGTCTGCCTGTAAAACGATGAAATACCCCCACCAGTATTAAATTTCTGCAATTTCCTTCAAGGTCTTCTAGTTTAGGGTCTGTTTTAAATGCTTTCATATGATGTACGAGCGGTTATTTTATTCTAAATTTGTTGTTCAGACATGTACAAAATGTAACTATGTACATATATAAAATTTTTATTCAAAGTATTGCTTAAATGGAAGCTATGACCAATTATTGGCCGATCGTCATAATATTAGGCACGTTGATTTATATGTACATTAGGGCGGGCCAAATTTTTTGTCGATTTGAGCCGCCCCCTAGGATGATTCTATGGACAATTCTAAGCAACTTTGGTGAAGGAACCATGGGTCTATCTCGATTTTCGAGTCTCCCACTTTTCAAAAAATGAATGACTTGAAAGCAAGAAAGACTTTTAAAAATAACTTATTCCGCTTTTCTTCCACAAAATTAATTTTTTTTTACACATGTTCTTATTTTTAAGGTTGAATTTCTGTTGAAAAAATAAAATAAATATCATTTTTACCGAACATTTTTTCTCGGAAAATAGACGAAAAATATTACAAATAAGCATGAAACGCCCTCTGGTGGTGTTCATAGGTAAAAACAAAGATCAAAAATGAATTTCTCGACCCCAAAAACCCCCCTATACACATAAAAAAGATAATATAACGATGAATAAAAAATCGAATTTCGAATCAAAATGATGTTATAGGAAAAAAAATCATTTTTTGAAAAGTGGGAGACTCGAAAATCGAGATAGACCCATGGTTTCTTCACCAAAGTTGCTTAGAATTGTCCATAGAATCATCCTAGGGGGCGGCTCTAATCGATTTTTTCGGCTCCATACAAATTGGCCCCGCCTAATGTACATGCATACATAGTATTAAGCTGATTTTTAAAAGTGGAATTTTGTTTTGTATACGGTGGTTTTCCATATACATTCATGTACAATAAAGCAATATTCCGGGAGACATTTATATAGGGCTAAGAGAAATCATGGACCAAATGATACTATTTTCAAGAGGTCTTGCTTCGTATGTTCTGACTTTTGAAACCGTTTGTAAATTGTATGAGTTGACCGGACAGAAAACAGCGCCATGACATGTGTCAAATAAAAGCTATGATTTTTAGTAGACCGCAATTTGTGATCCAGTCCTAGCTGTTGTTAGATTTTCCTATTTGTGCTAAATTCTGGGTGAATACCGATATTTTAAAGACACTTTTTAAGGCGAACGTGTATTTTCCAAAATTTAGTTTTCTATTCTCTATCAGAAAATGTTTACCATCCTAATATTTTAATAAAACGACATTTATAAACATACACATTTAACCCTTTTGTTTGTTGCAGTTAAAACTCTTAAGTAACAAACTCGTATCAATCACTAAAGCAACTACATATAAAATGGCATATGTAAATATCTACTTCATACTTAAATAGCTACCTAAAAAACTTCAAGGTATGTATAGGGTCTTTTTTTTAGATGTATATAACTTTAAGTTGGCAACACTTATTTTATTCAATTGTCAAGTGATTTATGTTTAGTTTGGTTTGGCAGTTCAACATAAATAGTCTTACGCCTGAACAACGCTTTCCAATTGTACAAATTTATTTTGAAAATCATGGTTCTGTGTTTTTTAGAAATTTAAAATGGAAGAAGTCCTTCTGGCATTACAAATTTAATATGACAGGAGGTCCAATTTTCTATGACTTTTTCCAACATATGTGGGCGTATATCGGCAATAACGCGGTGAATGTTGTCGTCCAAGTGGTCACTCGTTTCGGGCTTATCGGCGACTTCAAACATAAATCATTAGACAGCTGACAAAATGGCCGCTAGTTACAACACTGTTGCCAACTTAAAGTTATATACTGTTAAAAAAATACCCTATATCTATGAATTTGTATGTTAAAAACCTTGTATAACTGCACAGTGTTGGAAAAAAGAATAAAAGTTGCTCCTCCATTTTCAATGACGAGATTCTTACTTTCACACTATCAAACTATTAATGATCTTATGGTGAATCATCACTGAGAAATTTGCTATGCATCTCTTTTATAGTAATTTCGTAGAAAAAAATAAGAAGAACGATATTTTAAATTTTGTTTTTAAGACATCACTGCGTTTTATGTAACAGGGAAATAAATAATATTATCAACATTGTTCTATGTAAGCTTTAATTTTATATTGCTTTTAGTGCAGACAAGCGATATGAATGGGTCTTGCAAAACTCCATTTGCACTTAATTTGAAAAATAGGGTTGTATAGTAGAATTGGACCAATTATGGACTGATGACTTCTAAATCCAGTATCCGCCAATGTGATTTCTATGTATTTAGGCTTATTTTGGTTGGGTTTCATCTCAATAACGTTTTTACAAGAGATATATGATTGGTTGTTATACTCGGAAGTTGATTACATTCGGTAGCTAATGCCAATTATTGACTGACTGCTACAAAGTCCAGTAGCATATTTGCTGTATAACTGATATTAGTATGATTTCTGGATTAAAATTACAGATCTATATAAAAGTTGGTTCGATATCGATATTTATTAGATATTTTTGTGGGTTTAATTGTTTTTCGGAAA
The DNA here is from genome assembly GCA_916048285.2 of Bellardia pandia. NCBI lineage: Eukaryota > Metazoa > Arthropoda > Insecta > Diptera > Calliphoridae > Bellardia > Bellardia pandia. The sequence goes on from OU696529.1 coordinate 102,813,303, forward strand.
TTGTCCTTATATGGCAGCTATGACAAATCGTGGGCCGATCTTCTTAAATTTTGGAACAATGATTTTTATGCATATGAGGTTATTTCACGTCGAATTTCAACTTAATAACGGTATATTTAAGATACATATTAGTATTAAAGTAAATTTCGGGAGTAGACCTTATATGGGGGATAAAGTCAAATATGAACCTATATTCTCAAAATATAGCAGTTTGGTTTTAGAATGTACATAAATGATTCGTATGAAATTATGGATCGGTACTGTTATTTATAAAACATCTATGAGTGTTGAAGTAATTTTCGGAAGAGGGGTTTATATGGTGGAAACGGTTAGAAACGCACAAAATTTTTTGGGATGATTTTTGTGTATATTTAAACGATCTGTACAAAGTTGTGAGTGAGTTGGTACCGATATTTATACGATATAAAGATAAATGGCTTTTTCGCATAGGTTCTTTTATGGGAGCTATGACCAATTATGGGCCGACCACCACAAAATTTTTACAACAATTTATTTACCTATAGGGATTATTTGTGTCAAATTTTAACCTTTTAACATTATTTCTATCAGTTTTATACGTATTTAAGTGAATTTTGGAAGTGAACTTTATATGCGGTCTATGGGCAAACATGGACCGAACTAAAAAAACTCATTTTGCGATTTCTTTTTACATGAAACTGCTGAATTTTGTATTGATATTAAAATTTGATAGGCATTTATGTATAATTGAGCAATATTTCGGGAAGATTTTTGTATGGGGGCTATGAGAAATCATGGATCTATTCTTACTATTTGCCTAATAGTTTCTTTTTCATGGTATTATCTGCAATATATTCAAAAATACTGCAATAAAATTAATAAAATATATCAAATTTTTATGGAGGTTGTCTCAGATTTTGGTCCCTAACTCTGGACACCTTGAATTCTATAATTTTGCAGAGATATTCCAATTGAATCACAAAAATGTTTTGTTTCACAAATTTCTATAGTGTATATAAAATCTTCCCGTATGTAAAAAGAAGTACCGTCATAGCAATCACCTCTACAGCAATGAGCAGAATTATAGCCAGGAATGTCATATATTTGAACTATATTTGAATTGAACCAGATTTCCTGAATAGCAATAATACAAGGTAGACTTGGAAAACTAGCAATTAGTGACTTAAATCTATTAATTTTTTTTTTATTAGCCTTTATTTATTTATTGAATCTTCATATATTGAAATGACAATATTAAAATTTAAAGAATTACTAAAATTATTAAAATCAAAAAAATAATTATTATTGATCATAAAATAAAGAATAAAAAAATTAATATGAAACACATTTATATAAAAAATAATTAATAATTGTGAGTTTTACGCTGAAGACAAAAATTCAGAATGATTGCCATCAGATTAATCATTGCCGGCCGGAGGTCTATTAACCCTAGAACACTAACGTTAGTCGATTCGACTAATATCACTTACGTTTTCGCTCAAATTTGTGTTGCAGTTTTTGAGTTGTTAGTCGAATCGACTAATGAAGTTTGCAACAAATGGTTTAAAAATCAAAAAAATTAAATTTTTTTTGCATTTAATTTTTATATGATTTAAGTTTTATTGTTTGTAATGAATTCTGTGATTTTATTTTTTGTTTTTGTTATTTTTTTATTATTTTTAACAACTGATCGCAAAAGATTGATCTCAAAAGTATTTTTATTAAATATATTATTTTAAATGAATTGTTTTATAAAAACTAAAATTTGTTATTTTATTTACATTTATAATAAATCAAATATCAACCTTTATTATATGTGTCAATTTTTCGTATATATATATCGAAAAAATCGGTTATATATATATGTTAGTCGATTGGACTAATGATTAGTGTTAACGTATAAAAAATAAGGTTAGTGTTCATTCAGACGAATGGACATGGCGAGATCATCTTAGAATCTAAGAAAGACCTTTTCTATAAATATACTTCTACGACCACAATGTCGATGTGTTACTGACAAACTTAATATGCCCTCATATTTTTAGTGGTGTGTATAAAACGAATTCCCTAACTCCCGAAATATAATTAAAACTAATTCGAAGGAGTGTTAAAAGTGGATGGAGATTCAACTAAATATTAAAATTATGTGAGACGTAAACGTGGATTGGTAGAAAGTTATAAATAGTTCTGAAGAAAATATATTGTTCTCAATATTTTTTCAAGTATCTATTTAAGGAATAGAATTAAATTATTTGCTGAAGAAGTGTTAATATAATGTTATTAGCCAAACAAATTTGACTATTTAAATTTTATATTATTGAAATATTTAGAAAAATTAAACAGCAACACTTAATTGAGAGTATCGTTCTTAGTATTTTTCCAACACTGTATATTAAAAAAAATATGTTCAAATAAATTGTGTGCAAAGCAGCTTAAACTTCAAACATGTTATTATGTAAACTAAATAGAGTAAATATCCTTTAACAGAAAATGTACATCAACTTGATTTTGAGACTTTTTATATTATATTTTATTATCATTTTTTTTTTTTTTTTTGTAGAAATTTCATACATATTTTCTAACATATTTGGAAATTTATACAATATAAAACTAAAAATGCAGTCATGTGTGATTTATGGTACTTATGTTAGTTTAATATTTTTTATAGTTGCGTGCTGTTGCTGTTTGGCCCTTAGTTTAATGCAATTTTTCGTACACAGAAATGTACAACATATTTTTGTTAGTACATAAATTTTAGCAAAATATGTCTGAGTATATAAATATATTGACGTTTTGTTATTCGATCAACGTAATTTTATAAACTTTGTTCATATTTTTTTAGATATACAACTTGGTAGTATTATACACTTTACGAGAAGAGGTTGAACAAGTTCTTTGAAATTTATGTTTATGTTGTTTTAATTTAACTACAATGTAAAACACTGTTCAAATGAAATTTGCCTGCAACACAGATGGAAATTATAGGAAGCATTGTTCAGAAATCTTTGGTCTTAATTTAATGTTTTAACCGAAAGTTAGCAATATGTCAGCTCATCATTGAGTAATTACGAAAGGACTTTTACAATTGATTTCGTACTTTAGTATTTATATACTATACAGAAAAGTCACGTCTCTTTTGCTTTCTTACTTACAATATTATTTGCTGCATAAAAAATATCCAAAGTACATCTCGAAACATCCTAAAAGGTTTGTCCAACTTATAGAATTGTTAATAATAAGCAGAAGTTTTTTTTTTTTTTTTTTTGAAGGCTACTTTTTTTGTTGTCAAATATTTATTAAACTTGAAAAGAGTTCTGCTTTTAATATAATGAGATTTTCTATGCGCAAGATTTCTTATACATATAAAACACATTGTATTTTATTTTATTTTTCTAACCTAAACTTTCATGTAGTTTAAAGGGCATTGAATCTGATATTAATTAAAATTGCTGTTTGTAGGAAAAATAATAACAATAAGTTGGCAAAAATCTTAAAATGTATATACGTGACATTGTTAGTTCTTAGTTATGGATCAATTTCAAAAAAAAAAAAAAAAACGTACACAACGAGTTTTGTTTTGCTTATTTTTAAAGTTTTTGCAATTCGCCTGTAAGAGTGTCCAATTTATGTAGTAATTGATGAAGAATCCGGTGGTACTTTTAGGCCCTAAAAACAATCAAAAAATATTGATTTCCATGATTTCTATCTTGAGCGTCACACTCCAAATATGTATAAAAAATCGCTAGAAATGCAAAAATATTTGAAATTCAAGCTTATTAAGATGTTCTTTTGTTTCTCAAAATTGAGTTTTGCGAAAATCATCCTTTCGATTATAAACACAAAATCACGATTTACCTTGATTTTTTCATTTTTTTTAAAGTGACTAGTTATTTTAAGATGAAAATATGTAAATTTTTGTTAAAAAAAGACATGAGCTTAGAGGTTACTTGCAAAGTAATAGGCTTGTAACAATGTATTTAAAAAACTGCAATTATAAGCGTTTTAAGGGAAAACAACTATGTGTGACGCTCAAGATATTTTGTGACGATGAGGAGATTTTTTTGCACGTAAACAAGAAATAATGTCAAATCTAAAGTGTAACGAAAAAAAGTTTATTCTTTTACAAAAAGTAAATAAAAAACAAAAATTCTTCAAAAAACAAAAATTTTCATACAAAACTAAACATGTACATATTTTTTGATGTATTTAAGAAAAATGGAAAAATTGAAGTAATTCTTGAAGAAACTTATACATATATGTAAATATTTGACACAACACAATAACTTACTTTAATTTATAAATTTTCATTGGAATTCTTATTCTGAATCTATATAAACTTCATGAAATGACAATCGGCTTTGTTTTTTTTTTTTATTCTCATTCATTTTTACCAATTTCGAATGTTTGTGGCAAAAACAGAATCAGCCAGTAATAATAAAAATTAAACTCAAATATACCACGATTATACCTTTCTTTCTTTTTTCTTTTATACTCGTCATTACGGCTTTATCGAGCTTTATTTTCTCGCCATATCTCCGTGCTCTTTCAGCCGCCGTTAATTTTGTGGTTTCACTCTTGAAAATTAAAAAATAAAATCTAAATTAAGTGAAATGTTTGCCTATTTTTTTTTGTTTTTGTTTTTTTTACCTAAAATAGTAGAGAACACAAAAATGGTGTTTTTTTTAATTGACCCATATAGTAAGTACGCGCTTTAAGTGTTAATTGTTTAAAATATTAATATTAAAGGTACTTGAACAAAATAAACTCAGAAATTAAAGAAATGTCAATTTAATACAGAAATAACCCAATTCCAACTAGTAAATGATTTCAGGTCCCAGGATTGTGACGACCACTCCCATAGCATGGACATTGTTTTGTTTAAACCAGTACATAACTAGTTTGGCTGTGAGCTTGGGATCGTTATCCTGCTTGAATTTTTATACGAGCGGCATTTCTTCTCTGGAATAAAGCATCATTTGATTTTACAATATTTCTTCGTAATCTAATCATTAAACTGAGCCGACACCAGATGAAGAAAATAACTCCATATTATTAATGAACCTCCTCCATGCTTAACAGTTTTTTTTTGGTATACCTGGCATTAAAGTCTTTATTTTGTGGGCTTCCAACAAATGTTTTCTGATCAGTTTATATGTTGTGTTCGTTCATGTTTCCTAGAGAAACACAATCAGTTTCCAACATTCTGGCTGATCAATAATAGCTCCTTCCACAGACTATGTGGACTTCCTGTAACCTATTTATAATTATGCAAATACTAGCAGATACTCTTTAATTAGTTTTGAGCTCTTTAGGTGACCAAAATGGATTTCTATTGCTTTTACGTATTACATCTGATATAACTGTGACTTTGTTTGTTACTTACTGTCTGCTGACTCTAGTTTTACTTTTCTGTGAATTACATCAGTATTGAAATTCTACTCATATTTTTTCTTGTTTTCGGGGCTTTAAAATATCAAGTAGCTAATTGATTCCAAATCTTTACTGAAGATAAGAGACAGAAAACGTTTCTGCCAGAATTATCCGAAGTTATAGTTAAATGGTGACAAAGGATATGCTTTTCAGTCAACAACTGCTCAGAGCACATAATATTTTAAACCTCGTTATTTTCAATACTAGGTGATATTTTTGTTATTTCTCTTTTAAGACTTAATACATCTTTGCAACGCCAGTAGTGCTTGAGGTTGTTTAAATTTATTCTCATTCTTATTTGTTAAATACTTCACAATTCAAATAATTATGTCAAACACATGTACCTCTATGACGACTTAAATCTCCAGACAAAAGACATTATTGAAATTTACATTTTAATCTTAGGCGACCAGTCACTACAGTGGCTCACAATGTAACTTAATTATATTTACAAAATTCACAATATTTAATTGATTCCTTTGTGTGCTTGCAATTACGCTTGTTTTATTTAAAATCATACAATTAACCCTGAAGGTCTTTAATCTTAAACAAGAACACATTGTTTGTGTAAAATTCAATATGTGCATATTTAATTATTTAAATAAAATATAAAAGAGCATAAAAGAAGTTATTTCAGTTTTAGGTGACATGAGTTTTTTGCAATAAATAAAGGCGCATGAGTTAATTTATTTAAGTAAAATAGAGATGTTAATAATTGTATAAAGTAAGAATATAAATAATTGTTTTAGTTTCTGTTTTTTAAATATAAAGGTGTATACTTTTGCCGTATTATGTACAATAATATACAATTTACAGATACGCTATATATGCTTATTAGACATGATAAACGGCACTGGTTTTTCAAATCCCGGGATTCGATTTTTCAAAAGTGCAAATCCCGGGATCCCAGGATTCTTCTGGATTTCAGGATTTTTGGAGATTTTGGGATTTTTGTTTCATACTAAAACAATTTTTTTTTTAAATAACAATAACTTATTTCAAAAAAGCGTAGACAGACGACACAGTTAATTTGCATTAAAAGTCTTAATTCAAATTAACTCGTGAATTTGTGAAGGGAACAAACTTGATTGAGTAAAAATAGATACGATAAAAAGTTTGTATCCTAAGTCTTATCTAAGCGAACGTTATCGTTCGACATCGTGGGCCAGGGGGTTAAATAATAAAAATAGATTTCCACAATTGCCTTTCTCTTATTTCAGAGTGTCCCAATGCGGTCCCCACATGTAGCAACACGTACAGGTTGATGGTTGCTAGTGCATGAACAATTTTTGCATTAGGGAGCAGTTTCAATTTCAGCTTTTTTCAAATAAATACTGATTTTTCACCAAATGCCAAACAAATTTGTTCATAATTAAACAGTTGTTTACAAACAAACAACTGTTTAAATGCTGTTTTAAATGCAGAAACTGTCGTCTGTCACGGTAAAATCTTAATTCACATTAGTAAGATTTTAATGCAAATTAACGCTGTCGTTTGTCTACGCTATTAAATATATCTAAATATTATTGAAAAAAAAATTTTCATTTGAAATTTATTAAAAGTTTATAAGCCGTTAAAAAATAATAACATTCTACCTTTAATTTCCATATTAATTTAAAAGCAATAGAATATTATCGATCAATAAAGCTTCTTCAAAATATTAAGGCAAATATTAAGTAAAGAGAATCTTGATTTGATTTTGTTACCAATATATGAAGCTGACGAAAGATATCGTTGACATCGTATGTGGGCCAAATTGTTAGGAAATTCTTGTATTCTAATTGCAAAAACAATCACCTTACACGTCACCCTCCGAAAAAACTAATTCTTATTCAGTATTTTACTTGTTATTAGGTGTTGTGTTATTAATTTCTAATAACAAATATTTATATCTTATTTCCAAAATCACTCTTCAATTTTGTTTTTTTTTTTTTTGCAAATATTTAAAAGTGTGGAGTAAATAATTCTTCTTTTTTTGGTTTATTTTAAGCAGAGATATTATTAGATAACTTTTTGATATCTCTTTCAGCATAAATAAAAAAAACATCAGCAAAGATTTATATTATTGCGACAAAGAGCTTTGCCTCTTACAATGATGACAACTATTTGTTTAATTAAAACAATTTCTTTATCTCTGGAGCTTTTAACCCTTCTTAGTATAATGGTGGAAATTACCATCATAACATTGAATGCCCACTTTTATTTCTCTTTAGTACTAAGCTAATGATCTAACATTGCCTGATGATGGAAATTTGCATCATATTGTCTTTTACTAAATTTATACTCTAAATATATACTAAGATTTTTGTGACCATTTTTCCTTTAATATTGAACATGAATTAAATCACTTTGATTTATTGCACCAATAAAGAAAAAAAACATGCAAAGAAGTGTTAAATCAATTAAAGCTTTTTATATAGTAATTTTCAAATTCCAGTTCCAGTTTGGCAATCCAAAATTAATTTGTATTCTCTCACCTTTATTTCTTCGACATACTTTTTCAAATTTAAATTTTTGTTGATTTTGTAAACAAACACTAGTTTTTGGGATTAATTAATCCCGAAAATTACTGGGCTTTTTTAAAACTAATTCCGGGAGTCGGGATTTTTCAGGGATTTTGAGATTGGTATCCATAATGCTTTTATTTTGTTAATCGTATTAATAAAATAAATAAGCAACTGTAGACAATTATAAGTTAGGTTGGTTCAAAAATAAAAAAAATGTTTCAAAAAAGGTTTTTGTTAGTTTTTTCCATTAACATGAATAAATACGACTCAATTTTGTTTATAGCGCGTATAATTTCTTCCTGAAATGCACAGCCTACTCTGCATTGACCTAATGTAAGAACTGCCGTATTGATTTGCATTCGTAATTTGCTATCGGTAGCCGAATTCAAGAACCCTTAAATTCTTCTTGATTTTTTGTAGTTTGCTGATTCTAAGAACTTAATAATTGCCCTGCATTCGTAGTTAGTTATGACCGAACACAAGAGCTCACGAATCTCCCTTTTTTATTTTATTTTTTGAATCCGTAGTAAAAGTTTTCTCTTTTTTTACTGATAATTCGAGATTCAATTATACAATGGTGAAAAACTTTTGGAATGTTAATATACAGATAGAAAAGGTGGTGTAAATTCAAGAAATGTATAAGTATATTCTGGTAAAAAAATTTCCAATATTGTCTTCGCCATGATGAGGCCCATATTGCCTTCCCTGCATTTAGTTTTCTATTCCCTTCTTTCAATCACTGCTTCATATCATCATTATTCTAATCATTATTCTTTAACTCCATTTTGCCATTTTTCCACTTAAACTTCCTATTCTACTGAATCTGAAAATAATTTCGTATTTTGGGTTGAAAAGCCAAAAAAATAGTGTAGCAATAATAATTTAGCAAGTTTCACATCCAGTTCTATCCGTAAGTTTATATCCATATGTTAAATACAAGCTGTGTGTATGTAATGGGTGATTTAAGTAGAGATACTTTTTTCAACAGCCCTTTTTGACAGATCACGTGTGAGTCGTGTCATGCTGTCATGTTTTTATTTGATGCCTGAAATTGAAGCTCGTGATCTCGGCGACATTGGGTTTCAGCAAGACGGTGCCACTTCCCACACACCACATCAGTCAATGTATTTATTGAGAGAACACTTCGGTGAGCACATAATTTCTTGTTTTGGGCTGGTCGATTGGCAAGATCGTGTGATATCACACCGTTAGACTTTTTCCTGTGGGGTTATGTAAAGTCTAAAGTTTATGCGTACAACCCCGCTTCCATTTCGGCCTTGGAGGAAAACATCACGTATGTTATTCGCCAGTTACCAGTTGAACGAGTTGGCCAGCATTTGAGGGACATAATCTTCAAAAAATAAATACCAAAGAATGTTCTGATAATAAACAGTTCCCCATTAAATTTTAATTTTCTGTTTTTTTTTTCTTTAAAAAAGTAGGAAACCTTGGATCACGCTTTATTTTGAAGAATTATGTCATAATATACCTAATACTTTCGGCGATGTCAATATTATATTGTAGACTTTTTTCCAACAACCGAAATTAGTTGTGCATCCATCCAATAGACTTATATGCTTCTACATATTATTATAGCCTCTTTTTGTGCAAATAATATGTTTAATTACGGCTGTTTGTAGGTAAACGACGTGTAGTTTGCTGTGTTTTGTATTATTTTTGCGCACAAAAACAAAATGACAATTGTCGTATAACAAAGCATAAAAACAACAATGCTGCATTATTTTCCGGCCATGCAAACAAACACACAAACAGCTAATAAAACATAAACACACTTTTAAAGCTCTCACACAGCCATTCGCACATACTCACACACATAAAACAGGAAGTACAAAACAAAGTTTTGTTAGGATTATTCATATTTGTTGTTTTTTTTTTGTTGAATAGTTGTGACAATGTTGTTGTTTTTGCTTTTAGTTCATATTGTTTATTTTTGTTTTAACTATACAGCATATGCCGTTGGCTAAGCCGAATCTAAAGTACCCTCTACCTAAATATAAAGAGAATAAAAGAAACTGCACTGTTGTAATTACTAGAATATTCATATTTAATATTTTTTATAAGTTTACGTAGAACGTAATTTATTTCAAATGTTTAAAAATTCTAGCTAATTTTTACCATTTATAATTAATATTATTAACGATTATTGACATTATTTACAGAGTTTGAGAGTCCATCATAAGATTATCATAAATGTGTAATTTAACAATTTATAAAACAATATAATAATAGATTTACATTGTCCAATTGGCTCAATATTTTTTCTTATTCACCACAAAATAAGGAAAATACTAAAGGGATAAGGCGAATTTCATCTCAATAATGATACTCAAAAGTGCACCCTATAAAAGCCATGGTCCAATATGTCCAATTTTGTGCGGGAAGTTTGGCTTTCCTTTTTTAATTAAAAGGTGCACCCGAAGTTTATGGTGAATGTTTCTGTGGTTCAGTATTGATAATTTTAACAAGGGGGAAAAAGATCGTCCTGGCCAGTAAAAAAAGATTGCAGACCATATACCGCTTTAGCTGATATTCAATACCGAACTTTCTAGAAGAGTTACAAGGGTTAAAGATCTTCTTAAGTTGAGTTAAGTTGGACGTGATAGTATTTTACAGGGACTAATTTAAAAAATATATAATTTGTTATGTCTCGGGCGAGTATTTACAAATGTTAAACACGGAATGAGAAACATACACCTAATTCTGTTTTTACACGGTAATTGGTTCCGGAAAACTTCGTGTAAAAAAACGGTGTAAAAAAATACATTGATGGTATGCAAAATAGGTGATTGGTTCCTTATCTCTAAAACCTATTGAAATTAGTGAAAAATAAGGATATTTTAAGAACAATTATTCAGATTTATAATAGTAATTCACATATACAATGTGTTTTTACACAAGCATAGTTAAAGCTTGAAATTAATGTAAAAAATGTATGACAAGTTAATTTGATTGTATACACTAAAAGGGAATTCTCCTAAATTTGTGCTATTTACAATTGCTCTGATCAGTAAATTTGCTTGTACCTACAAAAAGGAAATTCCTCTAAATTTGTGAGATGAACATATTTCGCAAAAATTTAAACCAAAAATTTAACCAAAAAACTTTAATCCCAATAGATTTTAATTCGTGCTAAATGAAGTAAAATCGTGTAAAACAAGTTAAACTTTGTTGCTTTTCAAAACATGTTAAATCAAAACCGTGTTAAAAAAGAGCGTGTAAAAACACAACTAGGTGTATACATAAATATACCCACTCTCACCGGTTTTGGTTGTGTAGGGTATAATAACAACGTAGCTATAACATATATTTATAAAGCTTAAATAAACACAAACAAAACACCAACAAAAGCAGCAAACGAAAAAGTGCACATATTCTAAGTACTCAACATATGAATTAAAATAGAGGAAAAGATTGTTTGTTTTTATTTTAAATAAAACAAAACTCTTTAAAAAAAAAAACACAAAGCAAAACATAAAGTGAAAAAATAATATTAGTTATGTTAATTATATAAAACACACACTCACACTTCGCAATTTATGAGTTAGTATTCAACTTTTTACAAATATTTGAATGAATGTTTGTTTAATATTATTTTTACTCATACAAAGAGTCAGACACACTCGTGAACAAACAACAAAAACAGAAACATTTCTAAATGTTGCTCGAATAATTTTGTTGTAAATTGTTAGAGTTAATATTTTTCTGTACACAAAATCTGGCCCATTCACACAGTAAAGCTTATAGTCTGAGTACTTTTATACATAAATATATACATTATATATACATATATATAATAAATAAACATATATAATACATATATTAGGGTGGCACTTTTTGAAATTTCAATGCTACCAAGGTCGCTGATTCTTTTTCGTTATATAAAAGCCAAGTGCAATATTAATTAGAATGACTTCTTAATTTTCAATCATGCGAAGAAGAAAAACTAAAAAACTAATAATATTATTAATTCTTACTATCAAATTACTGATGCTCGTTGTGGCAAACTCTCCTGATAAGCGCCATGCTAGTATCCACACTCGTACCTACATATGTATATGTTAATACAAGGACTGTGTTTAATGTAACAATGAAATAAAAAACGGTTCTCTTTATTAGTCAAACTTAAATTTAAGGGTAATAAAGCTTTATTATTATATTTTTATAACGCTGTATCTTCAAGTGCAAAAATACCACCAGTAATTTGATTACAAGCTGAAAAGGTAATAAAAGCGGAAATCCCCTTTAAGGTTTATGCAAAATGTCTTTGTTTTTCAGACTATTATGAAAATAATGATAAATGTGTGAGATTTTAATTGAAAAATATTTTGATATTACTCTCAATATTTTGCTGAAGCTGTTGGTTTACATTACAGCAGCTTCTTAATTATGGTATGCAGAAGAATGTAGTATATCTGCTTAAGTGTGTGGTGAATATATAAGATTCGTAAAATTATTTAAAGGTTAAAAATATAAAGTATACGTCATTGAAACCTCAGTAAAGTGATCAATTTTTGCGTATAATTACAGACACTTTAACATACATAAGTAATTGTCGTCATTAGTTTCGGTTAGGGTTTGCAATTCAGGAATACTATTTATAAATTTGTTGTATGATAAGAAATTTAGTCACATATGTTCTTTTCAAACCAGGTTTTATTTATTAGATTTACATATCTATCAAAAGGAAATATATCTTAACAAGTTTTTAATCAAAAAATTCTTTAACCCTTTTTTATTAACTTAAACTCAAATACTCCTTGGCTGCGCCTATTATCTCGATGGGACCAGCAGTTTAAATTGCCAAATTTATTTTCAAACAAAGCCGATGCTACCCCTGGCAAATGTGCCTTGGCATGTTGGCAAGATGTTTTCCCCCCATTTTCCGGTATTGTCAGGAAGGGCTAGAAAATGGCGAAAGCTGTGTCATGAGTTGCACGGATTTTGGAACTGAAAAGAGTTTGATTGTTTCATCTTAATAAACTTGCAGCTGACTAGAGTCTCATCTAGTTTCACGGGTACTTACTACAAGCCGGAGACTTGTCTCTAACTATAAATTGGTGAGGCCTCGTTTTAAGAGCACGTGGTGCTTGTGGTTTTAATCCAAAATAGTTGGTTAAATGACTAATGTTCGTGCTAGTGACAAATTTCGGTCAACAGAATTTTCTCTAGGTGGCAATTAGATTGATGCTTGAGGAATGTAATGGAGGGAACAGCGTATGCAGAATGAATGTTCAATATCCAGTTCTCGGACGGAGTCAACGGTGCAGTCTGGTTAGGGGCTGCAACAAAATTTGACTCAATTAGACCGACAACAGCATTGGTTGTTCGGCGGTATGCTAGGCTATCGGCAGCTAGGATCTGTGCAGGTAGGGTGAACTATGTTCATTTCAATAATTGTCTAAAGCTGTGTCAATTGATTAAACTATGAACGTTTAAGAATAGATAATTCAAGCAAGTTGTTTGTACATTGATCTGTGCAATTGTGCAAGTCATACAATGCATTGGTTGACCGTTCGTCAAACCGGTGTGAAGAACCATGTGGTCATGTTCTCACATACAACGCTCCATGTAAAATACTCGACTGCTGTCCCCAAGCAAACTCAACCGATTTAGAATTTCATTTATATGAATAAATCCATGTGCAACCGAAGTATTTCTTGGGTAAATTCCGTATTTCGAGTTTAGTAAAAATATTGGAATTTTAATAATTTCCAAACTGTAAAATTAGGTTTCGCAAACCCTAGCGTATATTGTTCATGTACGCCAAGTAAACATTTCCCTCACTTGTAAATATGCAAATAAACAAACAAATATACATTAACTTACACAAATATAAGCATTAATATACTTGTGAAAAGTTTCTTTCGTTGCTTTCAACTTCAAATTGACAAAAGTATTAAAAATAATTAATTTAAAGGTAGATAAATCGCACCCTAAATGCAAAAGGGTCACAACTCAAAATGCTAAAATTTTCAGGAGAGACAAAAAACTTCACAAGCAATACAGTTAACATAAAAATAGTTAAAGAAGATAGTGATGTGAAATACATTTTTGCAGTCTTTAGAAATGTGTACTCTGAATTAATTTATGGGGAAAAAATCAGTTTTGAGAAATTTTGAGTTGTGACTCTTTTGTGTTTAGGGTGCGATATGTTCGAATATTAGGGTGACCCTTATTTAGCATGTTATGTATACACACGCAGAGAAAATATATAGTTGTGCATGTTTAACACAACTATTTCAACATTTTTAAACATTTGTTTTTAAATATTAATGTCATTGTATTTATTTATATGATTTCTGCAATAATTATATGGTTAACTTACCATTCACATGATTATAGCAATCATATATATGATTATAGAAATTATGTAATGTTGTTATCTATCACAATCAAAGAGGAACAAATTATGATAACTGAATTCATCATAAATATGATTGCAACAAAAATAAACATAGTTACTACAATCATATCTATGAATTCGAAACCTCAAGAGCATAAAACATAATAAAAGTGAAAAAGAACTGATACCCTAATATTTCTATGCATTTCCGAGTACATATGTATATATGTATTCTGTTTTTGTTTGTTATTACTCTTATGTGTTGTCTTTGGTTAAAGGTTTATTTAAGATCATTATTAGTGTATGTATGCATGTGTGTATGTATGTATGTATGTTTTTGTGGGTGCTTTTTTGTTTGGTTCATTTGTAGGTGTGTTTGTAGAACATTACACATTGAGTGTAAAATACTCCGTGTTGGTAATTGGTTTAACATATTTAAGTTATTTTACACATACACCTACATATGAAAATGTTTACATCCGTTTCTCTTTTTTTTTTTGTTAATTTAAAAACTTTTTTAGGATAAAAGGTTGATCAAATAATCAGCCATGTAAATTTGTGACTCAAAAGTGTAAAAAGAAGAAAAAAAAATTAATAAATAAGCAGCAGATATAATCTGAAGGATTTTACAACTGAGGCCGTTTATTATACACTCAGCAGTAGGACTGTATAATAAACAATAAATCGTTAGGGTTGTGGAATTATTTTTTTATTTTTTATACCCTACACTACCATAGCAGGAAGGATTATAATGTGTTTGTGCTGATGTTTGTATAGCTCAAAAATTTGCAAATTCATTGGCCGTACATGTAAACTTTATGCGCAATTTGCTGGTGGAAAGTTTGTAGAAATTTCGATTAAATTTGGTATATATGTAATATCCGATCTGTATGGAAGGTTTCTAAAATCAATCCATTATTTTTATGTAAGTATACACATAAAATATTCTCCCGACATAGAATTTTGTCGGATATAAATGTCTGACCAGTATCAATATACAGCAACATGTTTAACAATGTACGGCATGCTTATCAACATATAACTTGTTTAGCAACATTTGCATTTGTAGAATTTTTTATTTATAAACATTGTTTATAACACCCTGTTTTAAACATAGCTTAGCAATATGGCAACATTAAGTTTTAACGGCTTTGGCTGAATATTCTAGACATCAACATTCTAGACTTTCAGTCATGAACATTCTAGTATCTTAGCTTCGAACCATCTAGAAGTTATGATTGGTGTATAAATAGACTAACAGTGACAATCAAGTTAATAAGTTTATTGTGATTCATCATTGTGTGAACATCAAGCGTTCTCAAAATGTAATTCAAAAGTAGTGTAAAAGACAGAGTGTTCATTATTATAATCAGCCTTATTACGGTTCTCGCATTCGAGCTGCAAAATAGTCGATTTTACATTTTGGTACTACATTTCTCGAATAGCAATAACATACAATCCTGCTTAAAATTCTATTACAAGTTTCTTACCGCGAGTGTCGAATTCAGCTGTCAAAAGTAAAAATAATAGTCGATCGTTTTTTCTCATACGACAAAGAAAAATTCAAAATGAAATCAACAAAATCGTAAGTATTTTATAAAAATTCTCATTTATAAATAAATTTTTAATACTATGAATATAATTTTAGAATAAAAATTACAACAGCTAAACAGTGTGAGAAGATGGTTGTTGAGTTGCTGGAGCAAAAACCAGAACTGTCACAATCCTACGTCAGCGGCCTACAAACATTGAACACCAAAGAGGAATGGAAGGAAATTTCGAACAAACTCAACTCAGTAAGACCGCCTTTTCGAACTGGTCCTGAGTGGTTAAAGGTTTGGGCCGATTATAAATGCAATTTAAAGAAAAAAATTTTGCACAAAAAAACTGAGTGTCGTGCCACAAGGGGCGGCTTAAACAAACAGTTTACTTTGTCTGCAGTAGAAGAAGCTGCTTCTGCTTTATTACAATTAAATAGTCTAATAAATTGTGATGGACAGGAAATAGGCATCGACAACGATTCCTTTGAAGAACCCATTTATGTTTGTTGTGGTTTGGAAAGTGAAGAAATTGTCGCAAGCACATCACGAGATAAAGTCGTTAACAAAAAATTTAAAAAAAGACAGCTCAGTAAAAAATGAGTTGATTGAACAACAGCTTAAAGTCCCAACCGAGTTGTACAATGAAGTTAAAAATTCTTTAAAACAGATAGAAAGATATGGTAGGAAACTAAAGGAAACTATGAAATTAAAAAAAAATTTGAACTCTACAAAAGGGAACTAAAGAAAAAAAACGAACATAAAAAGCTATTGCTGGAACTAAGAGCAGATGAAATCGAAATTAAAAGACGTAAAATCGAATTGGAAGAACATAAGCATGGTTTCGAAACTTAGACATCGATTTTATTAAATAAAAGTTGCTGCTTTTTCTCTTTTTATAAGTTTTTCTGCCAAATGTACAAAATGAAACATGAAGTCTGCTTTAAGTTTAAGTTATGAATTTCTTAATTTAAATTAAAACTATTTTAATAAAAATTAAAAACAAAGGTTTTCATAATCTACAAATTGAAATATAAATTTATTATTTAACTTTATTTTTGATGCCGCCATTAATTGTTTTGATAGTTTGTCATAGGCAGCCTCATAATATTTAAAGTTTTAAAAATTATGGAACGTCCTGTTATCTTGTTAATCTGTTACAAATTTTCAAGTAGTCGAAAAATTTACGTAGTACCATTAAAAACTAAATTCGACAAAGAGTTCGACAGTAGTCGAAACATAATTTCGAGAACCGTAATAAGGGTGAATATGAAAATTGTTTTTGTGTACGTTTAAATAAAAAAAATATTTTCGTTCTTAAACTACTTGACGGTTTTATTTTGCAATTATTTAAGGGAAATAAATCACCGTTTTTAAGAAGTAACAATGTAATAATACTCGTCCCCGTTCAACCAACTCCAAAATACCTTAGCTTCAACAACATTTCCTTAAGATAGCACTGCATATACTAAAATATTTCGAAAAAAAGAAACATATTTCATGCTTCAGGTTTTTTGGATGTGCATGAGGGCGTTAAGTTCTTAATTGTGTTTCGAACAAAGGTTTTACAATCAGAACCAAACAAATTAATCTTCGTTTCATCTGACCAAAAAGCTCATTTCGCCAATTTACCCGTTGTTTGCTCAATAAAGGTACCTTCCTCGGACCGCTTTTAATCCGAGTTCCTTATGCCAATTTCTTATTGCGCGACTAATTACAAATGCACATAAATCACTTTGATGACCGAAATGGATTTATTTTCCTTTTACGCATAATACAATGACCGCATCGTTCTTTTTCGCTTTCTGCTTCCTTCCAATTGTGTCTGGTTTTACTTTTCTGTTGATTTCTTAAAAAACCTTTGTTTTACTTAATTGTTTGTCATACTTTTGCCCTAACAAATAATTTGTATATTATTCTATAATTCTACTATATTCTATATATGATTATCAGTGCATAATAGGTCATAGCTGCCATATATACTCTACTCGGTGTAGGTTATTATATGTTCAGGCTTGACTGACTATACTCTGTTATTTGTTTTTTGTTTGATTTCGTTTTCCTGGGTGTAATATAATGATTTATTTAGTGTTATTTTATGTAGAATTTTCGGCCAGGAAATTCAAAAGGAACACGAAAGAAATGTTTTTGAATCTGTTCAAAAAAAGTGTTAAAGTTAGAAAAATTAAATAAACAAAAAATTCTGTTTAGTTGCCTAATTCTAAATAAATGATTTTACCTGTTTGTTGAACTCTCTCTTTTTTGTTTAAAATTTAAATAATAAATTACAAAAATTCTATTACGAAGACATTTAGATGAATAATTCCACAAAATGAATCAAACAAAAGCTATATTTGTTTTTTTTTTCTCATTACTACGGTCTGCTGTAGTTATTTTTTGATACATATAAAATAAATTACATTTTAATCTCTTCAATTATTTATATGTATTTCCCAACTGCCTCAAGATCTATTGCTTTCAATCATTGTTATACGAAATGTGATTTACAAAATATAAAATATAGTTTTTAGCAAAAAAAAAAAAATCATATTCTCTTTGCATTCATACAAAAGAAAATAAAATGTAAAAGTAAAAGTAATTCTTTATACATATGAATACATAAATAAGTTGTATAAATATCTAGACAGTGGCAACTGGAGAAATAAAGATTGCAGAAAAACTGTTTGAGTTCAAATTTATGTAAACATTGTGTAACAGATTGTGAAGTATTGTTCACATAAAATATGTTTATATTAACTGATGCTTGGTTTATAAAGCTGGTGTTAATACTTTCGTTTTTGTAACCATCGTCATATTCTTTTGTTTAAACCAAAATGTATTGCAAAAAATAGCTAAAAAGGCAATCGTTTAGCAAGCAATTTGCTCTTCAAAATGCTTCAAACTCGAGTAAACAGCAAAAATTCTTTAAAATTTTAATAGTTATTAATAGTTATTAAATAAATAAATTTTAAAGAAATTTTGCTGTTTACATGAGTTTGAAGCATTTTGAAGAGCAATTTTGAAGAAAATTTCAATCGTGTAAATCTAGCTTAATTTTGTATTACATTTTTGAAATTGTAGATTTTTAGCAATTGCATTCTATGCTGCTCTTAATACCATAACTGTAGGGGAAGTGTTGTAGCATTTAATCGTTTCTTTTACTTTGCTGCCTATACCAACAAGAATATCTACAAATGTTTATTTCAATACTTAATTGTGTATAGTATTCTCCATTGGCTTTGGAACCTGGGAAGAAAAACATGCATAAATAAAATATGTAGAAAATATTTTTTTTAATTCCCTTGATTAGTAACGAGTAGTTGTATTAACAAAAAAAAATTTTTTATTCCCATCCAGATAGATAAGAATATACTACATTTGTTTTATTTAAGTTTATCAATGCGTTTGCAATTTTCAATAGTCTTTAATAGATGTTGATAGTCTTTAATAGAATATAAGATGGCAGAACTGTTGTTGGCAAAAAACACATGATGAAACCTATGAAGCTCATAGTTTCGATACCTGTGTAGAAACTATGTGGAATTAGTAATGATAATTTGCTATTACTACAAGTATATATTCACGATTTAAATAATAAAGATTGCACAAAGAATGTAAACAAAGTTTCCTCTCTTTGCGCATGACGTCACATGTTATTTTTTCCGTATAATCAACATGTAAAAAATAACTTCTATAAACAATATTTAAAAAAAAATAATTGTTTGTACATTTTTTGATTCAAAATAAATACATGGTATTTGTACGCGTTGCTATGCCACCAATTAAAATAATTTATATCCCGTCAATGTTTTAGTAAGATCGGTCCAGAACGCTGCCTTCCTGGCAGGCATTGTAATTATTAGTTTGAAAAAAATATAACGAGTCTTTAAATGTACACAATTAAAAATGAACACACTGTCTTTTTACACACTTATATTACGGTTTAAGAACACACTTAAAGTTTTCGAACTCTTTGATGTTTACACAACAATGAGTCATAATAAACTGATTGGCCATGTTAGTCTATTAATATAGCAATCATAAATTCTGGAAGCATCGAAACTAAGATACCAGAATGTTCGTGACTGCAAGTCTAGATTTTTTGTGTCTAAAATATTCAGCCAAAGTCCTTAAAACTCAATGTTGCTGTTGCAGAAAATATTCATTGCTGCAACCGTTTGCCTGCACTTAAATAAGATGATTAACTTAATTTTAATTTTATTATTTTTCTTTATATTTGCTTATAATTATTATTCTTTAATTACTATATTTTTTCTATTCTTACTTTATACTAAAAGTTATGAATTTAATTATATGCATATTTTTAATTTT
This sequence comes from Bellardia pandia, assembly GCA_916048285.2. Classification (NCBI taxonomy): domain Eukaryota; kingdom Metazoa; phylum Arthropoda; class Insecta; order Diptera; family Calliphoridae; genus Bellardia; species Bellardia pandia. The sequence goes on from OU696529.1 coordinate 102,833,453, forward strand.
TCTTTCATTCACTTATACTTTTTCACTGCAGTGTATTTAAATGCAATTACTTGATCAGAGCATAAGACTACGTCATCAATTCCAAATCTTATTGCTCCTTACATTTTTTTGTATACTTTGTACATACTTATATATAATTGTAATTTCTCATTTTTGTGTTCTCTCATCATTTTATTAATTCACCACTTAAGCTAGTTAAACCCTAATCGTGTATTAATGATATGCTAATGATGAGAAGATTAACGGTACATTGATATTTTGTTATTTTATTTATTTACTTATTAAAAGATATGTACTTATGTACCTAAAACATTAAATATTTTTAGAAAGAATTGAGTTCTAATTGGAATGTGAAGAACAACGGTCAATTTTATTATTAATTGAATTAAATATATAATTTTCTATAAAAAATTAAAGAATTTATATTTTTCTTTTAAAATCATAAACATTGGTGCCGAAACCCGGGAAATCCATTCCCATTTTCCTTTTCATTAAAAATAAAAAAGTTTATTACTTTAAATATAAATAATTTATTTATTCGGTGTGTGGAGTTTCCTAAAAAGAAAGTGACGATTTATGTATAAAAAATAATAAAAGTTTAACGAAAGGAAATAAAGAAGTGATTAAACCTTTATAAGTATATAAATTGTGATTTCTTTTTTGGAAATTTTAAAAATTCCTATAAACTAAAAAGTTAATAGTGATAGACTTTTTTTCATAAATTCTCGCGATTTATTACGTTAAAATTCTTATTCTTTGCTGTTAATAAAAAGTATTTTTTCTTTAATTTTTATTGAATTTTAAAGTTATAACATTTTTTTTGTATTGATTATATACAGTTTTCGCTGCTCGATTAATTCCAATTTGAGCTCGTTCTATATATGTATGTACATCTGTACAATAAAAAAGAGTTAAGCGAATTTCTCGAAAAATCTTGTTGCATCTGCATTTTTTCCGCCATTTTAAATAAAAATACGTACATCTATAATCTAAATACATACATATATTCAATATCAATATTCGAATCTGTTTTCTTGTATATCTGTACATTTCTTTTTAAATTCATAAAATTTCTAGTACGTCTGTACATTGAAACTTACCTTGTAAACGGTTTATAGTTTCTTAATACTGTTTTTTCATCAAATCTTTGCAAAAATCTTTTAAATTCTAAACCTTATCTATTCCACACAAAATCTATTTCTAAAATTTGCGGCTAATTCTATAACCTAAATCACTAAGCAGTTAAGCTTAAACTTTTTTCTTTTTTTAGTACGTCTGTACAAAAATAAATTTTTATACTTTCTTAGAAAAACTTTAAGTTTTTTTTAAATAAATTTTATACTTTTGATAAAAAACTAAAAACTAAAATGAGTGACTTACAATCACTTATCGAAACACAACGTGGCTTGTTGAACACAGTGAAAAAACTAAGACAACGATTTTCTATGAAAGATAGTTCGGGAAAAACATTGGGATATGTTGATAGTCATACTATTGAGCTTGATAACCTATATCAAGAATTTAAGTATCAACATAGTGTAATTCTAAATATCATTCGTGATTCTTCACTAATTCCCGAAGATGTTCCATACATTGAAGAAGATTGTTTTTTCGAATTTTCCGATCAGTACTTTTCTTTTAAGGGTGAGCTTCTTGATAGTATACATAGGAATGATAACACTCGATCTCCTTTCAGTAGCACTTTTGCTATGGTTAGTAATCGTTCTGAAACTACTCCCAGTTTTGACGCTAGATTGCCTAGAATTTCCCTACCTAAATTCTCTGGTCAGTATTTAGATTGGATTCCTTTCCGGGATATTTATATATCGATGGTACATTCAAATAGTAGTCTTTCAAAAATCCAAAAATTTTATTACCTAAAGGGAACTCTTTCTGGTGAAGCAGCATCTCTTTTGAATACAATTTCTGTAACTGAAGCTAATTATGACTCGGCATGGAAAACGTTAGAGTCTCGATATCACAATAAGCGCAAAATTGGGGATAACCTTGCTACTAGACTTTATAACATTCCAAAGTCAGATGGAAGTTTTGAAAGCATAAAATCTTTACTAGACGTTACTCAAGAATGTCTTAATTCTTTTGAGAATTTGGGTATTAAAACTGTTGATTGGGACCCATTACTCATTCCATTACTTTGTCAAAAACTTGATCATCAAACTCGAAGAGAATGGGAAAAATCTTTAAACGCCTCAACAGAAGTTCCAAAAAGATCAGATTGGTTTTGTTTTCTTGAAAATACTTTCAGAACTTTAGAATCAATAAATGATAATGACCCGGTTACGTCTAGCTCAGCTCAAAGGAACAATTTTAGAAACAGCAAAAATCAAGCGCATATTCATAACAGCAATGTTAATAAATCAAAAGTTATTTCTTGTTTGTATTGTGAAAGGAATCATTACCTCTCCCAATGTTATAAATTTCTGGCTCTACCCTTAAAATCTAAGGAAGAATTTTTAATGAATAGAAATATTTGCAAAAATTGTTTTTCTCCTGGTCACAAACACGATGACTGTAAATCTTTTCATAGATGTGCCATTTGTAAACAAGCACATCATACTGTACTGCATACAGAGGATTCTGTCTCTGTTCAAAATACTAATATAACTCTAGAGGAATCATCCTCCACCGCGCCGCTTGCAATTCAAAATATTCAAGCTTTTCATAATGTGTTATTATACACTATTCGTCTTTTTGTCAAGACTAGTCATGGACTGATTTCGCTTAAAGCTCTGTTGGATCCAGCTGCTCAAGGTAGCTTGATAAGCGAATCCGCAGTTCAGCTGTTGCGTCTTCCAAAGCGTAAGTTTCATACTCAAGTGTCTGGAATAGGTGAAAACAGCCAGCTCTCTAAAAGTATAGTCAACATTGAGTTAGTATCTCGGGATTTACAAAATAACCTATTTTGTACAGCCCTAGTTCTTCCCAATGTTTCAAATTATCGACCAAAATTTAATACAAAGTTTTTATATCTACCCGAATTAGAAAATGGGGATCTAGCTGATCCATTTTATTATAAAGCAGATTCTATTGATATACTTCTCGGTTCCGATATTTGTCCCAAAATTAAAATACCTTCTGAATCTTTTCTACACAATAATTTGTTCTTTCAAAACACAATCTTTGGATGGGTATTTGCTGGTTCTTCAGAAACAACAAATACAAATTCTATTCATTTTCATAACGTCAATCTTGAGGATATTTTACGTTCATTTTGGGAACAGGAAGAAGTCACTGCAAAACGTGATTTAACCGTAGAAGAACTCGCATGTGAAAATTATTTCAAGGCCACTACTAAACGTTCTTCTACTGGCCGTTATATAGTAAATTTGCCCTTCAAATCCATTATAATGGACAATATTTGCCCTAATATTCATAATAATATGATCGGTGCTCTTAAACGACTTAAACAGTTAGAAAACTCATTTTTGAACCGCCCTCTTTTTTCTGAAGCTTATAAAAATTTTATGCACGAATACGAGGCTTTAGGCCATATGACAAAAATTGGTTCGTATCCGGCAAATATTCCTAAAAACTCTTACGTGTTGCCGCATCACGGCGTTTTTAAAGAGGATAGTACTACGACCAAATTGAGGGTCGTTTTCGATGGCAGCAGCCATATTGAAGGTCAAAATAGTCTGAATGAAGAACTTGCCCCTGGACCTTCTTTGCAGAATGATCTACCACAAATTATAACAAAGTGGAGAACTCATAAAATCGCTTTTAGTGCTGACATTGAAAAAATGTTCAGACAAATCGAAGTTGTCTCACAACATCGACAATTTCAACAAATATTATGGCGATATAATTCTAATGATGAAATTTCCGTTTATCAGTTAAATACTGTGACCTATGGGACAACTTCTGCTCCGTATCTTTCTATACGTGTTCTACAACAAATGGCAGAAGATTATAAAAATGAATTTCCACGCGAATCCCAAGTTTTGATTTCTGATTCATATGTCGACGATGTAATTTCTGGGGCTGAGACTGTTGCGGAAGCTATCAGTATGCAAAAACATTTATGTAGCCTTTTAAAAAAGGGTGGTTGCACTTTGCGTAAATGGATAACGAATTCGGCTGAACTTTTAAGTCAAATTCCTGAAGAATTCAGAGAAAAATCTTTAACACTAAATTTTGGAGGTGATAACGTCGTAAAAACACTTGGTATTCAGTGGAATACCACTGATGATACATTTTCTTTTAAAATAAATATTGACGAACTCCGTCCAATTTCAAAACGAACAATTCTTTCTGAAACAGCTCGTATATATGACCCTCTTGGTTGGCTAACACCAAGCACTGTTATTGCAAAATCAATTTTTAAACAGCTGTGGGAAATCGGGATCGACTGGGACAGCCCAATACCCTCTAATATAAAAGAGAAATGGTTGGAATACAGATCAACACTCTCTCAGTTTTCGAATATTAAAATTCCAAGATGGATATATTTTTCTAGTTACGTTAGACTTGAGCTTCATTGCTTTGCGATGCTTCAACTGTAGCTTATGCTGCAGCAGTTTACGCTAAAGTAATTTTTTCCCATCAAATTTTTGTCAATTTATTACAAGCTAAATCTAAAATTACGCCTATGAAAACAGTATCAATTCCTAGGTTAGAGCTTTGTGCCGCTACACTCTTAGTAAAATTGGCAAAGAAGGTTCAAACTTCTTTTACTGATGTTCGTATTGAAAATATTTATTTTTGGAGTGATAGCTCTACTGTATTAAGCTGGATCAGGAAACCTCCTTCTAGATGGACTGTATATGTTGCTAACAGGGTTGCTGAAATACAGCGTCATAGCAATCCAATCCAGTGGAGATATGTCCCTTCAATGTTAAATCCAGCTGACCCTGCATCCAGGGGTATATTTCCTCATCAGTTGGTAGAATGTAACATATGGTGGTATGGACCATCATTCTTGTATGAACCTCCATCTTCATGGCCAAAACCTCTATTAAACCTCGAAACTTCGGAAGAAAGATCTAAGAAATCATTGGCTGAAGATTTCGTTTCAATTACAAACTTGTCTATAAATTCTATGAGTGAATCTACATCACCTCAGCATTCTATACTAAAAGAAGGCGATGACAAAACCTCACAATATCCTCATTTTTTAACGAAATATTCTAAATTAAATAAACTTTTGAGAGTTATTTCCCTTTGCTATAGATTTATTCATAACATAAAAAAGAATGCCAATCCTAAACAAACTGGTCCACTAACACCACGTATTATGAACGAGACTCTTCAAAATTTAATCAAAATCACTCAAAATATAGATTTTTCTGAAGAACAGAAAACACTCGTCCATAAAGGTGAAGTCAATAACGTTTCTATTAAAAAACTTATGCCCTTTATAGATGACAAAGGCTTCATAAGAGTTGGAGGCCGTCTCCAAAATTCAATTTTACCCTACAATGTCAAACACCCCATTCTTCTCTCTAATAAAAATCCATTAGCAAAACTTTTAATTGAAGATTGTCATGAAAAAACTTTACACGGTGGTGTTACTCTTACTATGTCTTATGTTAACAGAAAGTACTGGATTATTTCTGGAAATAAGTTGGCCAAGACCGCTATCAGTAAATGCATGCGATGTTTCACATACACTGCTAAAGCTGCTGTTCAAGTAATGGGAAACTTGCCTTCAGTTCGCTTAAACGCAACTAGACCTTTCAAGCATAGCGGTGTCGATTACGCTGGCCCCATTTCAATAAAACACTCTACTTTAAGATCTTCTGTTATTTCAAAGGGATATATTTGTATTTTCGTTTGTATGGTAACTAAAGCCTTACATTTAGAGGCTGTATCTGACTTAACTACAAATTCCTTTTTAGCCGCCTTTCGGCGTTTTATTTCCCGCAGGGGTTCGTGTACAGACATCTATTCTGACTGCGGAACAAATTTTGTAGGCGCTTCCAAAGAGCTTCAAATACTGCTCAACAAAAATAAGAAATCGCTGCCTGAAGAACTGGTTCAATCTCTAACATCTATTGGCACGGAGTGGCATTTTATCCCACCTGGCTCCCCAAACTTTGGCGGTTTATGGGAGGCAGGCGTGAAATCTGTAAAGTACCATTTAAAAAGAATAATGCATGAACGAATTCTTAGTTTTGAGGAACTGGCTACTTTGCTTTGCCAAATAGAAAGTGTGTTAAACTCGCGGCCTCTCTGCCCACTATCTTCAGACCCTTCTGATTTGGATGCCTTGACGCCAGCTCATTTTTTAATTGGAGAGCCAACAAACTGTTTGCGGGAAGAAAATCTATTGGAGATAAATATTAATCATCTAACTCGATGGAAATCAATCGAAAAACTTAAGCAGCATTTCTGGAAGAGATGGTACCTGGAGTACTTAAGTCGGCTACAATCTCGTCCAAAATGGCTTAGCCCAAAACCAGATGCTAAAGTCGGAGATCTTGTCCTGATTGCTGATGATCGATGCGGACCCGGTCAATGGTTTTTAGGTCGCATTAAAGAAGTACACCCTGGCCTTGATGGTAGGGTGCGGGTAGTTTCTATATTCACTAAAAATAAACTTATAAAAAGATCAATTTCTAAAATATGTTTTTTGCCAACAGATGCTGCAGAAACCCCTACAATGCACCCTGACGAAAGGAAGGAGCCTACACCTGATGCTGTGAGTCGGAGCATAGCATAGTCAGTAGACTGAATCAAAATACTCCCAACGATAGGCCTTCTTTTTCAAACGTATATTTCCTGAAAAAAAAAAAACGGTCGTTCTTTGGGGGGAGCATGTTGCAGAAAATATTCATTGCTGCAACCGTTTGCCTGCACTTAAATAAGATGATTAACTTAATTTTAATTTTATTATTTTTCTTTATATTTGCTTATAATTATTATTCTTTAATTACTATATTTTTTCTATTCTTACTTTATACTAAAAGTTATGAATTTAATTATATGCATATTTTTAATTTTTCTTTCATTCACTTATACTTTTTCACTGCAGTGTATTTAAATGCAATTACTTGATCAGAGCATAAGACTACGTCATCAATTCCAAATCTTATTGCTCCTTACATTTTTTTGTATACTTTGTACATACTTATATATAATTGTAATTTCTCATTTTTGTGTTCTCTCATCATTTTATTAATTCACCACTTAAGCTAGTTAAACCCTAATCGTGTATTAATGATATGCTAATGATGAGAAGATTAACGGTACATTGATATTTTGTTATTTTATTTATTTACTTATTAAAAGATATGTACTTATGTACCTAAAACATTAAATATTTTTAGAAAGAATTGAGTTCTAATTGGAATGTGAAGAACAACGGTCAATTTTATTATTAATTGAATTAAATATATAATTTTCTATAAAAAATTAAAGAATTTATATTTTTCTTTTAAAATCATAAACAGTTGCCATATTGCATATACCATTAGATTTGTATGTATTTGCTTTATTTATGTCTTTAAAAAAACATTAGGTTTATACTAATTTAATTCCATTTGTTAAACACTTTTGCAAATTAACCAACACAAATAAAATCATAAAATGACCAGAGCGAGAAAGCTTATAGAAAGCTTATCAGCAGACAACAAGCATTGACAAAGGCATTCGTTTTTAAGAGTTTCTTCGTCGCGTTATTGAAAACGATGAAGTTTTCCAAGTAATCATAATTCATAAATAATAAAAGTTTTTTTGCAATATGAAAATCTGAAATGTTTTCCACCTATTCTGCAAGTTTAGTGTACTTCGAGTAAATATATTTTTTTTAATAAAATAAATTTAAAACATGTTTAACAAGACAAAAAATATATAAAATGTCTTTAAGTAAAAACTATAAGTTTTACAAAGAATACATAAGATTCATTACGACCGAATGAAACACTTTAACTTTTCATTTCCAGACACATAACAAATTAAATATGTAAATACCTAGTTAGTTTGTTTTGATATGATACTGTAAACTAGCTACTTTAAATAAAAAATAAATTTTAATGTTGTATAAAACACAGCTTTACAAACATGGGTGTAAACGCTTATAACAATTACACTTGTGAATAAGAATATATTTAAGAAAAATTACAACATACAGATCTTACTATTGTACATTTATTTTTCAAACATTTGATAAAACTCATAGTTCAATTCATATTTACTTATAATACTTTTGCCAATAAATGTACGATTTTAGTAATAAAGTTGTTTATAACAATAGCGGCAAGTATTGTGAAATAAATTCTTAAAATTACATAAAGTACGTAAATAAATAATTTACTTTAACTCCTTATTCCCTGTATTAATTTTACTTTTGCCTTTTCGAGTTATTACAAGTCAGTACTATATGTGATATGTTCTATGGCAAACGATAGGAATTGTATTATTTAATACAAAGTATAAGAAACAATTTTTTGCAAACATATTATGAAAATGAAAATATATTTGCCTCCAATTTATTATATTCACAAATTATAGTTCTGCATAAAATAAAGCAAATACACATAACAATATCTAAATTAAAATAAAATGAGAAAAATTAAAACAAATGCAGATCGATATTGCAAATTTGAATAAAATTAAAAAATATATGTATACAATTAATATACTCGTAATAATGGAGAAATTTTAAAATAATACTATTTATTATTTACATTTAAACACAACATACACTTCACAAAAATTATTGTTTTTTTTATATAATTTTTCAACTAATTGTATGTTCAAATATAAACATAGAAATAAAAATACATAAATAAATAAAACCATTATGAATACAAATATCACATAAATTACTGATTTTGATAATTGATAATTGTATGTCAAAAAATATATAAATAAATAAAATTGTTATAAATATAGTTAAATAGTAAACAAAATGTTAAATTTTTTCCATACTCTAACAAATAAGAAAGAAATTCAATTACTACGGGGGGTATGAGAGATGTTGAGAAATAAAAAATAATCATACGCCAGAGAGGTTATTTTGCCAGTCATACTGTTATAATTTTTTTTTACTTCTACAAATTGTGATATATTGATTATAGTTTGGTAATATAACAATTACCAACATTTGCTTGTAATACATTGGTATATCAAAATAGGGATTACTTCTCTTATTTCTAATATGCTAGAGATAGGATTACTTTTTTTTCAAATTCTTTTGATACTCTCACTCAGTAAGTGCATGTATGTAGTTTTTTTATTTTTTATTTTTAAATTTAAATATTATTCATAAAAAAAGTTATGTTATGTATTATTGAGTTTCTAGTAGTTACACTCATTAAAATCATCAGATTATTACCATGTATGGTAATATTGTTTGATTTGGCTTTTTCTCATTAATGAAGAAATAAGCATACATATGAAATTGTATCTTGCACTCCTTTGTAATTTAATATTTACTACGCAATTTCTTATCTTTGATTTTTCTGCCAGCTTAACTAATTTCATAATCATACTAATACTAGTGATAAAAAGACCTACAATAATAAGTGATCGGAATATTCAAAGGGTATATAAGTACATAACTAGACATTTCTTGCCAATATTAATATCTTTTCAAAGTAGTTATAATTTATAAACTAATTACAATTATATTATAATCGATTAAATTGACTAAATATATAATAACCAAGGCCAAATACAAAGCCTTATCACTGTCTCAGGTAAGAATTAAATTTTGTAGAAAAATAGGCATGTGACTGTCATTACAAAGATTTATTTTATTTAAAGGAAAGAATTCTGGAAGAACGTGGATCTTCCACACTCCAAATAGTCCACTATTTTTGAGAGCCACACAAGCAGGAGCCAGGATCACATGATCCCAAAAACAGAACACCATTTCTATATATTAAACTCGTGGAGTACCTCTAACCTCTCAAAGTGTTACCATAATTAAATATACGTAACAATATAGTTACTACATACATACATATATGTCTCCAATGTCCACATGTTACCACGTTTGATATAAAAGTTAAGTTTTTTCCAATCAAACACCTAACAAATATCAAAATGTTCAATTTATTTTAAAAGTAATTATATTTAAAAGTAAAAATATTAAAATCGTGTATGTGCACTAAAATTAAAATTTCACTATAATGTCTAAAAGGTAAGAAAACATCCAATAAATTAATCATAGACATAATTCTTAAATACAATTTTTCATTAATCTATATATTTTTTAAAACAAGTCAATACCTAAAGTTTAAAATTTTACTAACCTATTTTTGAAAATATGTAAAAATTTAAAAGTATAAAATATTTAATTTAAAACAAATATAAAAATACAATAAAAAACTAAATAATTTAAAGTAAATGAAATTTAATTAAAACATGAAATTATTTAATACTTTTAAATTTCCTGGAATTGCTATGTAACATTGTATATACTAATTTATTTTTATGAGCGTAATTTAAATATCTTTATTTTCTTCTAAATTTATATCTAAAGTAATTACATTAAAAATAAAAAGTTCTTCTTCTAAAAGCAACAACATCATCATCATCATGTATTAATTGCTGGGGCCTACAGTCGAAACATCGAGAAATGGAACACCGTCATTTGTTGTGATTAAAATTCAAATTTACCGTGCTGTAAATCCTCGTCTATGCCTCTTACTCAGTAATTTTATTTTTTTTTTGTCTAACAAATTGAGTTTTAAAATAGTATAATTTGTATTATTCAACTTGCATCCAGCGCGTAATACTTATATTTGTGAATATGGGGGATATATTAAGTTTGTCATTTCAGTTGTAATACATCGCAATAATGATCGTAGAACTAAAATTATACATACTCTCTATCCTTATAAGATACTAAGATGATCATGTCCGTCCGTCTGTTGAAGGTATGAGTTATGGACCAAACTTTGAGACAACCTCGATACTTTTCTCATATTTTTTGGTAACTTTCATTCTAAAATAAATCTCAATAAGAACCACTTCCGATAATAACGGGAATACCCATGAAAATCTTGTAAATATAGTTATTGAGAAGAAATTCATCCAAAATAAGCTTCAAATACACATCTAAAAATGACTGCATAATATTTTATGAGGGATTCGAAAAATACCAACTACCAACAATTGCGTTTGTAACACATCCAAATAATGGTCGTAGAACCAAAAAGTCTAAATATTCTGAGTCCTTATAAGATTCTAAGACGATTTAGCCATGTCCGTCCATCTCTCCGTCTGGTATTTTATTTATAGAAGGACAGCTCCTGTGGAAAATGGTAGGAATCGGTCCACGATTTCTCATAGCCGTCAAACAAATGTCTTCCCTAAATGGGTTTATGGTACATAAATGTCTATAAAAAAGCCGTATCCATACAAAAATCTGCAATAATAAGTTTCATGCAAAGTGTAATCTTCAAAAAATATTTTGTTTGCATCGGTCCATAATTTTGGCATAGCCCCATACAAAGACCGCAATTCACCTAAATGAACATAAATAGTTTGTAAAAATGACTAGCTATCAAGTTGAAATTAGACAAGCATAATCAAAATATACATTTAAATCATCGTAGCAAATTTTATAATGATCGGTCCATATTCGACCATAGCTTCCATATAAAGCCTACTTCCGAAAACCAATAAAATTCGCTTAAATATGTTATAAAAACCCCAAAGAAGTCGAAATTCTACACTATTAAGCCTATTACATTTAAATTTTCGTTCAGGATGATCAGTCCATATTTGACCATAGCCCCCATATAAAATCGAGTTCCGAAAATCGCTTAAATGCGCATAAATCTCTTATAAATCTCCATAATAGGAGATTAGGTGGCTGGTATATAAACTCCTACTTGTTTTAATTTTATTATATTCTTTAAACCATTTCATGTATATCATTAAGCTTTTAATATATTTGTGCATATAGATGCTAGTGTTTGTTATTTACACTAATTGTTTATTTCACGAATTATGTTCTATTTTGTATCGTAAATTATATTGTTTAGACAAAAGCATTTTTAAATTTTCTTTATTTGTTATTTGTGCAATAAGAAGTGCACAAGGCTCTGCATTGCATGACAATAATATTACACACACATCTTTGCACTAACAAAGTGGTAAACATCTTTATTTGAAAGAAATATCAGCATTCAGTTTTTTTAATCCATAAAATGTTTACAATAGTAAAACTAATCTTTTTGATTTGAATAAAATTTAAAAATAGTTTTGGCAAAATTTCATCATTAGCTTATTATGATTTATCAAGCTAATTTTTCCATTAGGTACAGTAAGTATTAAAAACACACCTTATTATATTAATAATGAATAAATATAATACCTTAAGGGTTTTTAGCCCAGATATGCTAAAGCACTTGCAGAATTGATACATATGCTAAATGTAACCAAAAGATTTCTATGAAAGCTGTTATTATACTTAATCAATAATAAAACATTTCTTGGTTTATGTATTCAATCGAGCATACAAAAAATTAATTTACTTACTTGGAATTGAAAGCCTGATAATCACAGCAATTTATATTTTTCACAAAATTAAATTTAATTTCCCCTATTAAGCAAATCTCTTAAGAGTTTAGTTTCCCTTAATTCAACACAAATAGCAAACAAATACTAATCTAAATATCTAAGTAGGAAAATACCACAAAATAAACCTATACACATAAGTGTTCATATAAAACTATCTATGTATTACTTTGTACATATATTTGTTTTTATTTATAGAAAGCTTATAATTTATTTACAAGCAAATGAATATATTATTTCCTTTTGTTGTTGCTGTTTCCTTTTTGCTAAATACTCAGCTTTCATACTATCAAACGAGTACTAATTGCTTGCTGGAATTTGTAGCAAGAAATGAAATTGAAATATTTTACCAAACTGACACTTTGAGTTTTTCTCTTTTTCTTCTTAAATGTATGACATCAATCATAAGCAATTACTAGTTCATTACTTAGCAAATATTGAAAGTAGAGTGCAAGTAGGATTTATAGTATTTGGTTTAATTGAAAGTTCACTACCACACATTTGGAATAACAATTTGGGAATTACTTGGATTAATAATTACAGCAATAAACCAAGTTCACTCAAATATGTTTATACTCGTATATACACATTAAAAGCAGATTAAAGCTTTAATAGATTCATTTGGGTATATTAAGCCAAATAACTAAATCTTTTGTAATTATTGAATAGTAAATACACTAATATAGGGTGTTTTTTTAGATTGAATTGAATAAAAAAAAATGATTTTTTTAAATTAACATGAAATTTATTTTATTCAAAAGATAAACTTCTGACATTATAATTTAAATATGACTTCTAATAAATGATCGCCATAGCTGGTCGTTTTCTAATCTAGAGGTCCAAATTTCGAACACTTTTTCCAACATTTGTGGCCTTTTATCGGCAATAACGCAGATATACATGTTGCCCCGTCTTGTTGAAAACATAATAACATACGATTGACTACCTGGACGACAATATTCACCGCGTTATTGGCGATATACGGCCATATAATGGAAAAAGTCATAAAAAATTGGACCTTCAGTTTAGACTACGTCCGAGAAAATCATACGCTAGTCATAGTCATTTTACAATTATAATGCCCAAAAATTATCTTTCGAATAAAGTAAATTTCATGTCAATTGAAAAATATTATCTTTGTTTTACGAGGGCGGTTCGGAAACTTCTAGGCTAGCATAGAAAGAGAATAGTTAGTTATTCAAAAACATTTTTATTTTTCAACATAATCTCCTGAAACTTTAATACACTTATGCTTGGTTTTCACTATGTCATTTTTGTTGTCAAATTGTCCAAATTATTTACAATTGTATAAAAACGGGTTGTCGTATGACATACATACATATGCCATCTATGATTCCAAACGTAGATTACGTCATATGACAACCCGTTTTTACCAACAATTTGCCAAACAATTTGACAACAAAAATGACATAGTGAAAACATAGTGAAAACGCGGCCTTAGTCCAACACGCAAATTTATCAATTGATTAAAATAGTTTTCTCAATCCCTTCAAAATAGTGGTTTACAACTGTAATTGCATCTTCATTTGAGGTAAAACGCTTGCCAGCTAAAAATATTTTTTGTTTTGGAACAGTTAAAATCCACTGGGAGCTAACTCAGGATAATAAGAGTGATGGTCACGCAACTCCTACTTTAATTCGTTGTTTTTAGCTAATGTTAAAACACTCTTGTGGGCTGGTGCATTGTATTGATGAAAAATTATTATTTTTGTAATCCAGGACGTTTTTCCCGAATTTTATTGATACAAAATGTTACAATAGTACTCTGAATTTATTGTTTTACCCTATGCAGACAGTTAATCAATAAAATACCTTTAAAGTCCCCAAAAAAAAGTTGCCGTAACCTTACCAGGGGCCAATTTACCGCATTCGATATCGAGTAAAATTTATCGTAATTTTCTTATTTCAGATTATGGTATTCGATATCGAGCAACAAATTTAGTACATTTTATCATAATTTCGATATCGAAATCATTTTTCTATACGACAGCTCATTGGATCACGAATGCGGTATTTTGGCCCCAGTCTTTGTTTTTGCCTTCTTCGGCGCACTTCCTCTAGTTTCTCTAGTCTCTGGAGTCTAATGGTGGATCCATGTCTTATCAACAGTTATGAAACGACGCTCAAAGTTCATTTTATTTTTCTTAAAACGATCCAAGCAGGCTTGAAAATTTTTCATTCTTAAGCGTTTTTGGTCGACTATTAACAAGTGCGGCACCCATCCTGCAGAAAGCTTTTTCATCTGTAGTTTTTATAGTTTTTATACACCGATCATATAATATCATATCATGCATTTTGGCTGCAATTTCTGTTGTTGTTGCAGTTTTTGGACGTCCACTACGTGGTTCATCATCAATGCTTGTACGACCACTTTTCAATTCAGCCATTCAATTTATCACGTAACACATTCACCATATCATTAAGAATTTCCTGTCCCGATAAACTATTTTTATTTAAATATTTAATGGCACTACGAATTGCTAAGTTTTCCATTGTACAAAAATCGCGGATGCGTCTTTTTTAAATACCTGTTGCTATATGAAGGAAAGAAAGAAATTTAACATGTATTCATAGCACAGATTGAAATTTCCAAAATACTTGACTTTTTTCTGTTTATAGCACGCTTTATGTTCTCGACTAAGAAGTTTCCGAACCGCCCTCGTATTCAATTTGAAAGTTCTATACATCGAAATAAATACACTCGATACGTATTTCGAACGCAACCATGATTTTAAATATAAATTTGCATAATTCAGAAGCGTTGTTCATTCGTCAGTCTATTCATGTTGAAATGCCAAACCAAACTAAACAGATAATAAAGTTTTGCCACTTAAAGTTCTGTACATCCAAACAAAAAAACACCCTCTATAATTACGAGTAATGAAGCATACTTCATCCAATTATACTTGCCACAGTAAAGATGAGTATTGATTTGCTCGTTAAATTTACAAAGTGTTCCAGTGTAGCATTTTCCTGTTGAAAATTTCACATTGAAGGGTCTTTATGTATATGTAAATGGTCACTGGTATAATGGTCAAATCAATTCAATTCAATTACTTACCGTTTTTGGCGCAAGCATGATAACATTTCTTCATTGTCATCGTTAAGCGGACAATTAAGGCCATGAGCAATTTGCATTGTCAGCTGTAGTGAATGATTTGTAGCAGCCCAATCAGACATTGCAGAACCGGACATCAAAATGGCACGATGAAATAAACCTTTATGTAAATGACAATACAACAAAACACAAGAAATGAAATGATAATCTGAAGTAAGGTTAACAATAAGTTAAAGACAGGAATTATATTGTTAAGGATAACAAGATAATAAAAAGCAGGTATTGTATGATGGAATATTGAAAACAAAATTGGTGAACTATGTGTTGGAAACTGCAAAAAAATATTATATACAAGGTGGCGCAAAAATAATCCTCCTATCAGAAAATGCTATAAATTTTGCGAGGCCCCTAATGTCAGTTCTGTTTTGACATTTATGTAGTAAACACATGCGAAATACACGTTAATAAACAATGCTACCCTACACTGCTCCAGAACGCGGAATATTGCTGACTATTTATTTGACCAATAATCGGTCGGTGACAGCCAAAAAACATCGGAAGTTTACTTTTGCGCCACCTTGTATATATCGATTTTTATATTTAGTATTACATTTTTTCTGTGCTTTTATTATTAAAGCTAAATATGCTATTGAGTAATAAAAAATTTGGAGTAAATGCTAAAACAAAATCCGCCCAATTTACAGAAGGTATTTTAAAATGCTCATGCCAACAGTTAGGTTTCTCATTGTTCTGTGAAATAACTAAATCAACTGGAATATATTTGCTGGTGAGCCAAAACCTTTTAAACGTTTCTTTCTAATGTTCAGGCCAGATTTTTAAAATTTTTTGGATGCATCAAATACAGAGCATTAACTTAGCACCCTAAATATTAATATATCCGTTTTTCATCGCAAGTAATGATTCGAGATAAAAATTATTTCCTTTTATAGGTTTTAAGCAACATACAAAATCGCCTTTTGCTATTTGCAAACATTTTAAAATTGCTGCTTAAGTAGCTTTCAATGATTTTTCAAGTTCTTGTGGTTTTTGACAACATTCTTCATGAAGTAATACTCTTAAAGCCTCAGTTCGGCGACTGTAATGGTATGTATCTGCAACAGTAAGAAACAGCTGATGGATATTGTTATGTGTAAAGTAATGCCAATGATTATGGAGATGTAAAGTAACGCAACACCGTAATGTATGAATCTGTAAGAAATAGAATTTCCTTACATTTTTACGTCATTACACTACATTCCGTTACAGTCGCCTTGAGGCTTAAGTTTTTATCTTCTCACTTTTTTTGCTGGGGCCTACTGAGCCCCATTTGTGGCTCAATAGGTAAGTAAACAAACAAAATTGCAGCATTTGGGACGTAGAGCAACATAAAGAGATTCAAGAACTGCCACTTCATCCAGAAAAAACAACGGTTTGGTGTGGTTTGTAGGCCGGTGACGGCGCCAATTCCCACACATTGCATCAATCAATGAGGACTCCAATACAATTACTTCAAACCAGGTCACATAAACAATGAAACACGGCGGTGATTCAATAATGGTTTGGGGTTGTATTACAAGAAATGGCGTAGCTCCCCTTGTTAAGATTGAGGGTATTATGAGGAAAGAACAATACCTGACAATTTTATAAAGCAATTTACCTGCCGCTATTGAGAAAACGGGTCTTTCTCCTGAAAATATCGTGTTTAAGCAAGATAATGACCCTAATCTAACGGCTAACGTCGTAAAGGATTGGTTAGAGAGTCAACCATTTTCGATTTTAAAGTGTCCGGATATGAATCCGATCAAAAGCTTTTGAAGCTACATTAAGGCTAAACTATCCAAGTACCCGGAGCCTCTAAATGGCGTAAATGAACTATGGGCCCGCGTAATAGATATTTGGGAGCCTATTTCAAACGAAATGGTTCAAATTTTTGCAACAGCATGCCAAACCGACTCAAAGAACTTGAAAGAGCTAGAGGTTTGTGGACCAAATATTAATGAAAAAATATATTAACATAAAAATATTGCTGGGTGCAAAAGTGTAACTTTTGAGAATTTTTGGTTACACGTCAGTTTTATTAATTATAATGAAGTTAATTATGTTTGTGTTATAATTACTAGAAAGGACAATAAAAAATGTAATTAAGAAAATTTTGTAGTTTTCTTTTAATTTGTAAATAATGGAGGTTTATTTGCGAGAATATCGTACATTGTTACATTTTTACTCCTCACTGTATGTTCCCTTCAATATGGTATGTAAGTTATTAAAGCTGAAATTCGCTACCAAAAAATAAGCCATCTTTTTTGAAAACCGATTTTTAAGTTATATTTTATATACGAGTATATATGAAATTAAAAAAAAATTAATTTTATTTTCAAAACAGTGGGCGTTATTTATTCTTATTCAATTTATCACAGGTAAATATAAATTAATATTGCAACCTTCATTTAAATTATTTAAAATAAAATGCCTGAATACTAGAAACATACTCGTACATATATTTGTTGACACATTACAGCCAATCCTACCTAGTCTTTCAAACAATTGCATTTAATTTAACTTGACTTTAAAGTGAAACCAAATACAGCCATCACAATTTTATGACACATGCTGCAGTTGTACAGCATTTAGCAAAAAGTAACATAAATCTTCCAAAATCTGTCTACTATTTGATAGAAAAGAAATTCAAACTATTCATATTCCAAATAACTAAAATTCAATTTTAAATATATTCCATGTTGTTCACAGAAATGACATTATCAGCTTCAACAACGATAACAGGAACAGGACAAGTCGGTTAACAAAACTTCGTGTGTCCACTTGTTTAGCAAGTGACATGCAAAATTATATATTGTAGATAATCATACCTGAAGCTACAGGTGACACCATAAGATAGTTAATGCAGGCCGCACCAGTTGTGTGACCCATTAATGTGACACTATCCTTGTCGCCACCAAACGAATGAATATTTTCCTTTATCCAATGTAAAGCAGCTATTTGATCTAGTAAGCCAAAGTTTGCAACTGTATTCTCATTAATGCTGGGTCTCATGAAACCTATAGCATACCAGACAGCAAACAGCGGGCGTGAAAAGAAAGAAACACACAACAAAATGAAAACCTAAAATTCTCATAGACAATGCTATTAAAAGTTGTTACCGTTTATGTTTGTATATACATACATACATTTGCAAACAACTACTTAGTTGTTGAGACTTCACTTACCCAAAATTCCTAAACGATAGTTTACTGTAACGACTATAACTTCACCGTTGCTGGCCAGCACAGAGCCATCGTAGGCATTTCCGCTATTCCATTCAAATGATTCACCATGTATGTAGACAACAACAGGATACAAACGTTTTTGCATAAAACTATCATCTCGACTTGCTGCCGCCGCAGAGGCATAAGCAAAGGCAGGACTATCACCACCATCCGCCTCAGATGCAGTAGCTTCGTTGTCACTGGGCACATACACATTCAAATACAAACAATCCTCACTTTCCGTTTTCAGATAAGGTAGCAAACGTGTCAAATGTTTATGACGGCCTTTAGACATTTTAGCTGTACCGTGAAAAGAGATATCCGGTAGTTTCTGAGGACACACGGGCGGCAGGTGATGAGCCATTTTTAATCCTTGCCAGGGCAGGGCAGCACCTAAATGATGCCAGGAATAAAAAAGAAAAACAAACATACATTAATACATACATACAACACTAATAATAAGATATTGCAACTTGTAATAGTGAGAAATTTAAAAACATAAAATGATTGAGATTTTATATAAATGACAAGTAAATATTATTTACTCTTGAGTTTTTAAGATTAAATTATTTGTTGTAACTGAGATTATAATTTGCATACAACATTCAACTTTGTTTCATAGAACAGGAATTTACAAGAGAGAATTTGTGTGTTAATATAAATTTAAAGTAAAATAAGAAATTCAATTGAAACTGTTTTGATATGGGTGATAACTTTAAATTTGCATCAAACTGCCAACCAATCAATTTATCGTACATTTAAATCAAAATCAAAATGAATGTATAATTTTAATGGTTTACAAAACATTTAACCCTTAAATATGTAACACATTGAAAAAGAATATTTGCGTTATTTGAAAAAAGTTATTGTATCTTAAAATATACAGAATAAAATTCTTAGAAAAATATCAATAAAATGTTATAACTTTTAGAATTTATTTATTTTAAAAGACAAAAAAATATTATAATCTAGAAATATTTTAAGATTTTGGTGTAAATTAACAAGTCTGATATCCCGATTACTTCTGTAATCAATTTTGTGAAATACTATTGTAATTATAAAACATCTTTGAAGAAAAAACTAAAATTCTGTGTATATTTTTGAAAACTGTTCTGGAACTAGTTTCAAGAGTAAACAATTCAAACAAACATACAAAACAGTTTACAAAACAGTTGTAAATACTGTTCTAAATTAATAACCGTTCTAAATAATAATTGCAAAGCAAGCTTCTTTAGAACTTTGTTCTAGTGGTGAAAATTATTGACCCAAACATGAACTGGTTTTAAAATACTTTAAAAGATGAAAGCAAACGTAATAATATACAGTGGAAATTTTAAAGTGCGGGATCCATAACAAATTTTGAAAGGTACATATCAGAGACCTGCAACGAGTACTAAATTTTCGAGTATACTTAATCATGCACATTGATTTTTATGATTTAATCGTTTTTGTTCAAATGCACAAAACGCTCGCTTACGAACCGTTCGCTTCAATCATTCAGTTTTATTCACTTGTTGTTTTTTGCGAACATGAATATTCTGACTGTGTCGTTAAATGTATGAAGCTCATTTTACATCAAAGCCAACGTGTTGTTAGCCGAACATGTGTTTTATTCATTTGTTGTTTTGTGCGAACATGAATGTTCGACTGTGTCGTTAAATGTATGAAGCAGCTCATTTTACATTTTTTCTTTAATTTTTTTGCTGTGCAAAGATATATTTGACAAACTGTACATATTACAAATTTTATCATTGCTTTGTCAAATAAGTTTTCTTTTCGACGAAATAATGTTAAATAGGTAGTAAATGCACATTTTTTATGTTTTCATATTTTTCTGCCAGCCGCTTTTTACTTATAAGTGGCTCGTGTGTTTTTAGTTCAATTCCAATCAGATCATGCACAACAAAGCCGACATGCAAAAAACAAACTGTGTATAAACAAGAATTTTTGTTTTCAAACATTGCAGTTCGAACCAAGTGTTGGAAATGATTTATACTCGTTGCTGAATTTTCTGTGTGTGCATAAAAAGTGAATAAGCATAAAATTGAATCATACTTTTTTGTATTGTTCTTAAAATTCAACGTTAGTGAATAAGTCGGCTCGTTCATACTTGTTGCAGGTCTCTGGTACATATCTGTCATTTATTCACACTTAATTATTGAACATTATTATGTAAACAACAATTTTTTTGTTTTTGTTTCGAAAATGTTGGATTTTGTGCCAACAAAGCTTCATAAGTATGTGTGAGGTTTTGCTTCACCTCTTTAATTTAGAAAAAATTGCCGCTGAATCACTCCAATTTGTGTTATGGGTTGTGCAATTCAGAATTGATGACGTTGAAGGCAAAAATCGTATGGACAACTAAAAAAAGTTCTACAATCAAGAACTTACTCCAGGAAGATTTTTGTCAAACTCAGCCAAAGCATGCAAAATCGTTGAAACCTAGTTGGGAGTTTAATTGATACACGTGGGTCCTCCATAGGTACCCTTGTGATACCTGAAAAGTGAAACTCTGAGACTGACCAGTTTTAACTAAAACAAGTAAGAGCTTATATTCGGCTGTGTCGAATCTTAAATACCCACCACCAAATCACCAAATCAATTATGGGGCGAATTTTATAAAATATTGTCCCGTAATATGTATTTATTTTAGGTTTATTTTATTTGAATTGAATCTCACTGACAATATTTATAAGAATTTGCATATTCCAGCTATAATTAAGAATTTACACTTTGTTTATATTTTTACAGCGTGTACCATAAAGAGACTTAATTTAACATACAATAAATTAAGTACCAAAAAGCCATATTAAACTGATTTTAGCTGTTTGAAATTTCAATATTGTCATCTCTGTTTACTCTGTGGCAGCCAATTATGGACCAACATTCATAAATGTCAATAGGATAATTTTTACATACTTTTAATATATATCTGTGTAAAATTTCGTTTCGATATGCATGTTTATGTAGGTTAAGGAGTTTTAGGGACTTGTCCTCATAAATGAACTATGACCGATTATCATCATATTGAGATTGTCGATTTTTGTATTGGAATGAACTATTTGTGTTGAATCCCAACTTAATAGTGACTTTTTAAAGATTTTCGGATGGGATTTATAATCAAATATGGACTGATCATTATTAAATCTGATACGATGCAATGTGTATTCAGATTCTTTTTGGTGAATTGCAACATGATAGTGATTTTCATAAAAGAGTAGACTTTATATGGGTATATGTCAAAATATGGACCGATGCAAACAAAATATCGTTTTGAGCTTTCACTTTGCATGAAACTTATTATTGCAGAAATTTGTATGGATACGGCTTTTCTGTAGACATTTATGTAACATAAAGCCATATTCCGGAAAGACATTTGTATGGAGGTTATGGACGGATGCCTACCATTTTCAACACGACTTGTCCTTTTGTAATAAAAATAAAGTGTGCAAAATTTAATGATATTATCTGCATTATATTTGAAGAGAATAGCAATAATATCTGAAAAATATCAAGGTAGTGAAAATTTGTTCTATAAATCGGAACCGATTTTTCCCATTTTCAACACCAAACATTTCGGTGGATCAAATAATGTTTGGTAAAAATTTCTTTGTTCTATGTCTTGTTTTCGTAGCTCGTGCTTTCAACAGACGGACAGACGGACGGCCACATCTTAGATACCTATAAGGACCCAGAATATATAGGTTTTTTGTTTCTACGACCATTATTTCGAAGTGTTACAAACAGAACGACAAGCATAATATACCCCCATCGTTTTGGTGGTGGGTATAATAATATTTAATTAACTCAACCTTATGCACGTATAATTAATCTTTGCCTTTTGACGCCTGTTCCGATAGATTCGTCAAAAAGTGCAGGCAATATTCGCCTAGAATATCCAATCTTTGATTTTAAAGTACAGGCCATTGACATGGCGTACAGTCTCATCCTCTGTTTCATCATGACACCTTCTACGGAATTCATTAATGAGGAGATTCTAGCATGAACATCGATCAGACATCGTTGCTAGTTAATCAGCAAGATTTATTGAATAGTATGCAAATTAAGTTTCAATGGATTAAAGCCCTGAGACCATGAAAAACGATTTTGTATGTCCGAAATGCTGCTTATATATAACAAACGAAATACTCTTTGTATCAAATTATTACTTGCAATGAAAACTGGATCAATTGCGATAACTTAAAGCGTAACAGATGGTATGTGAAGCCCGGCTAACCAGCCTAATCGCTACCAAAGTAAAGTATTCAAGGGGCTGAGGTAATGCTTCGAGTTTGTACGACCAAAATGGTCCTATATGAAGAGTGTCCCAACTAGAACGCAATTTTTAAATTTTAAATAAAACACAGATATTAAACAAAAAAACATCGTGAAACTTTATTACATCGTAAATTATACAGAATGAGGTTATGTATGGAATAAGAGATCGTACAGATGGCCGCCGCGGCTTTGCTGGCACACACGCGATCTTTTAATGAAATTTTCAATGACCTTTTTGCATAAATGCTGCGGTATTTCATTAATGCAGCGTTCAATTTCCTCTTTTAAGGCTTGAGTCGTCGTCGGCTTATTCACGTAAACCATCGACATCAAAAACCCCAAAGAAAAAAATCTAAAGGTGTTAAATCGCACGATCTAGGCGGCCAATTCTGGCCTCCAAAACACGAAATAACACGACCGAAAAATGACTGATGCATTTTCTCTGGCTGTATGACATGTGGCGCCGTCTTGTTGGAACCACATGCCCTCCACATTCATTTCTTCAATTCTAGGCAAGAAAAAACTGGTTATCATTTCACGATACCGAACACCATTGACACCATTGCGTTCTAGTTAGGACAGCCTTTATTATGAGCTGCTCAAATCTGGCTAGGTAATCATAGGACAGCTGTAGCGAATGGAAAAGAATCATGTAAAGTGAGCATTGACCGCAAAATGCTCAGAATAGGCCGCGAATATGAAAGCATAATATATCATCATTACGCACAGCCGTATTTTGCAATAATTTTTCAAAATTATTTAAAACAAGTAATTGGGAAGGAAGAAGGAAGAGGTTCAGACCTTGCCTGTCTGAACTAATATCTGTTTCGATCAATGCAGAACGCTCTCTCTGGGATAAACTTCCATTCAGAACAGGATGTGCAAAATTGGATTGATTCTTTCATGGCCACAAAGGGTGAGCAGGTATTTAGGCGCGGAATCCATATGTTGTCATAAGATGAAAAAGCGGCATAGTCAACAATGGTCAATACTTTGCATAAATTTATATAAACAATAATAAACGGTCCTTACTTAGTCAGAGCTCCTATTTTAGGAAGCAAATTTAACTTTAAAAGATAACTGGTTTTGAACAATGTTGGACTTACTAACTGGTTATTTATTTGCAAATGCTAACATGTTGTTAGATATTAAACAAATTGTTTAATAAAGAACTATTGTATTTAACATGACATAACTTAATTAACATATATCAAATAATATATGTAAAAGACTGTAACTATACCAAAATTATTTACGGGTTAAGTATTGTGTTAACTTTTTTAAGATTTTATGCCCAATATTTCAATTTGGTTTATGATTTGATTTTATTATGTCTAAAGGTATGGTCACACTTGGCAAATATTTGCTGAAAAAAACGTAACCACTAAATGAAATATATTTGAACTCGTTTTTTTTTTATAAAAAAAACTTCGCTTATTTAGGACAGGACACAATCAATATTTAGTTTTATTTTATTTGATGCTGTTTGATCTTGAAAAACTCTTGTAAGAGTAAACAACGTCAAAGAAATTTGTGCTAAAACAAATCGTTACGCTTTTTGGAGTAAATATTTGCCATGTGTTGACATAATTTAAAAATATAAAAATTGTGCTGAAGTAACATTATACAATACTTAAGTATACGACAATAATAAATTTATATACAAATTTAATTTTATTCACAACAAATGTCCTTCTGTATATTATAGGGACCACTAGTTGCTGCCTCCTTTTGTTAGTTTTTCTGTAACAACTTTGTTGTTGCTTAGTTCTTTTCAAATTTGTTTTTGCTGTTTCATTAGCTTTTTGACCTTATACGCAAAACAGAATAATTTTAGAAGTTTATTTATTAATATGATTATGAGTTTTGCTAAACAAGTATTATTCATTTCCTATTTCTTAGTCAGTAAGTCAGTCAGTAGTTATATTGTAGTTAGTTGTTGATGAGTAAACTTTGATTGTGTTTGTGCTTTAAGTTTTTATTATAGCTCGATCTAGACTTTTGGTCACCCAAACGCATATTAAAGTTTGGCAGCTTGGCGTCGGTATTAATTTCAAATGTAACCCAATAAACAAATGCTTCCTGTTGAGTTCTATATTAACCATTCTTTGCGTGACTTTTTCTTTACTGGTGAAATAAATCAAAGTGATATGATTCATGTTCAAAATTAAAAGTAAATAGTTAAAAAAATCTTAGTATATATTTATACTATAAATTTAGGAAAAAAACAATATGATAGATATTTCCACAATTATGTAAAGAATGCTTAAGTTGTAATATAGATACGGCATAGTTTACACGGTATTATAAGTTTGTGTTTTATACTTTAAGCTTCCTAAATTATTTTTTAAATTTAGTTTTATTTAATTTTTTTTAGCTTATTGGGTTATTTTACTACATAATTTTTTGCTTGTACTTTTTTTCAGAAATTGGAACACAGTATTTTTACTGTTGGTTCAAACCAAACAACTCGGTTAACATCTACTCCCATACACATGATATACACATGCATATTTACATATGTATATACAAATCATTATACACATGTATATGGAAATCTGTTTAAATACCTACAAAGCTTGCATATAGAAATGTATGTTCAAACAGTGATTTAACATATCTATTGCATGTGAATTTCTGTGAATTTCTATTGCAAGTGCATATCTAAATGTTTAAGTATTAGGGACGTCTGTTTTGTGCGCAATAAAAAAAATTCTAAATGCTATCTAAAAATTTATCGGGCAGCTGGAATAGTCATTGAGGCAAGAAAGCCCAAAACATTCACCAAACTGTGACCCATTGATGGATGTGTTAGTTTTTCAACAACTATATTTGGATTTGAGGTTTAATTGTACCTTTTTTTATACCCACCATCAAATATATTATAATTAGCAAGGTTCTATTCCACATACAACTTATCAACTATTTACTTTTGATTTATCAAATTTATTTTTTTGGCAAAGTGATATGTTCCACAATATTCTTTGCAAATCTCACTTTCCAATAGTAAATTTTTTGCAGACACTTTGCACTCTTTGTAAACTTTCTGCGCTTTCCTGCAAAGTTATGTGCAAAGTGTTCCACAAAGCATTTAGTCATCTTTGCATTTCTGTCTTATCACTTTTTACTTTTGATTGCTAAATACAACTTGTTAAAATGAGCCACAAAATAAAAATGGAAACAGACTTTAAGTGTTACATCTGATTAAAGAAAGTAAAAGATTTTATATTTGCTAGTTTTCAATACAATAAAGTTTTCTTTCTTTAACAACATTGTTAAATCATTGATTTACAGCCGAATTTCGTAATTTGCTTGTATTCAACTCTAATTATTAAATTTTCCTTTTTCAACTTTTAATTTTCAATTTAGTAGACATTTCGGCATTTAGTTTTTGCATTTTGTTTTCGCATTTCGTATTCGCATTTCGAAATTTCACAATTAAAGGTAGTGAACAACCTGATCTCTTGAGAAACGAAGATCGTCTCGATTGTATTTACAATGTAAAATATTTAGTCTGGCCCGCATATCATCATTACCTTCAATGAGTGGTTTCCATGCCGGTCCACATATTCTTCCTCTTGTAATGTAGGCGCATAAAATTCAATGATTGTGGCATCCACGCAACCCCACACACAATTGAATACATCCATCATAAAAAAAAACTTTTCAGCAATTCCACTGACGTCATCGGGCCACCGCATTATGTTTTTTAAATAAAACGTCTATAATAATGTCGAAAACTCTATGGATTATCAAGCTAACGGTTAAGCCTATGCAAGTAGCAATTATTGTTTAGCGAGCAAACCATGTCTGTACTTTGTATTGTGCTCTGAATTTTCTGTACAGTTCTATATTATATTACTCTAAATATAATTAAATGAGATGAATTGGGATTTTATTTAAAAGAAAGCACAAATTAAAGTTTTGTAGTACCGAAAAATTAATTCGATTTCTATAACATCTTGTTCTATCAGCGTCTTTATTATCGCCGAAAAAAAACTCACGTCTTAATTTAAATTTAATTTAAAAACGTCACTAGTTATAACAATATGAATTTGTAAAGCAATCGTTGCAAATTTTTAACAAACTTATCAAAATTTTCTTTTCACAAATAGAACTTACAGTTTGGTGGAATGAAACAGCATAATTATTTAAAAAATCTGTGCAAATTACACTTTTCAATACTAAGTTTGCAATTTGCACAAAAGAACGTACGTAGAACATAAATTGCAAAGAGAATATAAAAAATTTATAAACTTTGCAAATTGCACTTATCAATTTTAACTTATCACTTATAAAATTGTATAGTTCTTAGGAACATAAAGTTTTGCAAACTGACGAAAATTTGCATAAGTGCAAAGTGAAAAGTTGTTATATGAAATAGGGTCCAGTAAACGCAACTCTAAACTTTTTAACTAATTTTTATATTAGTTATAAGGTATATATTTTCTGACGTTGACTACTATATACATTCTCATAGCAATCCTTTAAGTTCCCAAACACAAATTTTTAGGAAAAAAAACCCCCTAATATACAAATCTTTGAGCACATATTTTCATATAAATATGTATAACAAAGCAGGAGTCAGTAGAGTGTGTTACAGTTTATACATTTTGTGTGGTATTGGAGTGTTTGAAACCAAATATTAGAGTTAGTAATAGAACAGAAAAAAACCTGTAACCTAAAATACACATGACAAGTAAGCAATATTACAATTGCATATGTACTAATAAAAAACACAGTGACATGGAATATATGTATACAAAAAATACTTTATTTTCAGTAGATTACTAGATCATAAAGAAATAGGATTTTACTAGCTTTTGAATCAATTTCTACACAAGATTGGTTGCTTTTCAGCATATAATTATAACTACATTTTGCTTAGTCATTGCAATTGAGGCTCACACGCCATTTTCGATTCAATTTTTTATAAATATATTTTAATTATTATACTTTTGATAATTTTATACAGTTTCATATATTATTTGTCTAACTTTAAAAGCTCTTATGTTAACAAATGTCAATCGTATAGTGCATAATGTTAAGTACTACGTGTAACTATCAATGCGAATATATTAAAACAACAATTCGTTAACAAATACACCATCTACATACCCCATCAAATACACCATCTACATATAAAAAAAATCTCAAAACTATTTTAGAATGTTTAATAAAGAGCGTTAAAACCCTACAGGTACCAATTAAATTTCAAATTAGAACTTTATAGATTTTTGGTGCTTTTAAGGTTTACCAGTAGACTACTTCATCTAAAAATCAAATGCTGAAAATTTACCGAAACAAAATTTTACGTTGCAGTAAAACTACGTGTTGCCTATTCAAAATTTAATTATACCCACATATATTGATATATTTATGAAAAATGCTTATGGTTTAGCCAGCATTTTCTAGACGGTAAGTGTGCAAAATACAAAAATGAACAAAATGTTTTGAAAAAAACCGAAAAATGGAGTTTTTAGATTGTATAGCCATAGTAAATATACCAGGAGCGGGGTAATCGAAAACATTTGCAGAATAATTAAGAACACAGTGCGTCATTTTAAACCGTTATTTATTTTTGAATATCGACTAAGGGATTTGAGAGCATTTGCCATAATGTTGAATTTTACATACAAAAAACTGCGGTCGCAGTTTTGAAAGTTATCTTTTGGAAAAATATTAATACGTAAAAATTCTTTATGGAAATTTCATAAATAATGTTAAAAGAATACACAGGGAGCATCAACATAAAGTCAACACGGCATATTGTTCAAATAATAGTTAAATTATATTAATATAAATAATATTTTATTAGAAAATTATCAGGCGTGTCGTGTCACACATTCCGATCGGAATGGTTTTAATTCCATAATTTAATTTCGATCGTTTTTGATGTTTTTTTTTTTTAATAATTAACAAACACAAACTGCGAAGCTTTTGGCTTATCTGCAGAAAACACCCAGAGTCTTTGGCGGGAATCGAATCCGCAACCCTTTGACTGATAGTCCGGCACTCTATCGCCTTGTCTATCGGGGCTTCATATTCCGATCCATTTGCTTAATTCCGAAAATATAACAGAAATTCCCATATATAATTTAAATACGGCAATATTGTAAATATCAAAACAAAAAATATATTTCTTTAAAGAACAATATGAATGAGAGAATTGGAAAAATAATAATAAAATTTTATATCTTTGATATTTCTTTTATTTCGGCTCGAGTGCATTAAATTTAATTTTCATTAAAATTGTTATTAAAATTTATCGATAATTTTTCTTGGCTTAGGATTCGAACCTGGGTTGTTGGTTGAATTTACATATGTTTCGAGAAACACCACTTTCTCTCATCAGAATTCTTTACGTTCAGGTTTTCGAGACGAAGTCTTGACATGAATACGAAAGAACTGAAGTAAAGGAGGCAACATGTAAAATAAAATGAAAAATGATAATTACAGCAAATTTCGAACCCTGGTTAAAGGATTGATGTTTGACTGTTGGCTAGCGGGCACCGCAGTGGTGCAGAGGGTTAGAAAGCAAAGAATTCTGATGAGAAAAAGTGGTGTTTCTCGAAACATATGTAAATTCAACAACCCAGGTTCGAATCCCAAGCCAAGAAAAATTATCAATAAATTTTAATAATAATTTTCATGTAACAATTCCTATCTTCAGTAAAAATAATATAATGAAAATTAAATTTAATGAACTCGAGCCGAAATAAAGAAATATCAAAGATATAAAGTGATAATTTTACCAAAACCGACAATTTCACTCATAAGAACTAAAGTGGTTTAATTCCGAAAAAAATAGTTTTACGTTTTCTGGAGAAACTAAATAAGCAACTAATTGCACTTTCGATCGAAATTGATATTGACAGGCCTGTATATTGCATTTTACGTAGATATTTCAGTAGAATTAAATTCACAAAAAATTTTATTGATTTATTTAATTTAAAATAAACCAATATTTACGCGTCAAAGTAAATAGTTTTTTGGATCCTAATGCATTCAATTCTACTTAAACAGCTATAGCAAAATGCAATATAATTTGCTAATATAATATTATTTATATTAATATAATTAAGCATTTTTGTGGATTTATTTTGGCGCTCACTGTAAGTACCTTTTCATGTGAAAACCTAAAAAAAAAAATCACATTTTATTGATTTTTTAAATGCATATAAATTTTGACTCTGTCATGATTTTTAAACAATAATCTTCGGAACACATTTTATCACATACCAAAAGTGACCCACATAAATGAATTCTGGCACCACCTGGGTAGGCACCCACCTGAGCTATTGTAAAAGAAAGTTTAAAGTAAAATGTTACTGTAGCTCTGTATGCGGTCAAAATGTTGTGCCAGATTTAATGCAAAAACATAAACTTTTGAAATATAAAATTAATTTTAGTATCTGGTTTTAGATTTTCTACATAATCTATAACTGGTTATCAATTTGCGCTTTAAAGGTATTCCATAAATATGAAAAAATGTATAATACCGGATATTATATGAACATATATTTTCTATCTAAAAGTATATTTTATTTGTTTCCTTTAAAATGCAAACTTTTATAAACAAAATTTTTTTAATTCTTTTGTGTTAAAATTTTGAAATATTTCTTATATTTGCTAGAAATTTTACAAAACCACATCCATGAATTTAATTACGTATCTTTTGTAACAATATAATTGGTTTGCCTATATAAATAAAAACAAGTAAGAAAGTATAGTCGGTCAAGCCCGACCATTTAATATCCTACACCCAGTATATGTATTAAACGGGTTTTCAGAAATGTGCGTTATGTGGGAGATACATATGACCTATTATGGACCGATCATACAAAAATTTAGTGTCATAATTTCTTGGAATATAAATATTGTGTATGTTAAACTTTATCTCGATATAAATACTTGTAAAGGATTTATGAAGGTTAAAGTTGATTACGGGGAGGGTCTTATTTGGGAGTTTCGACTAATTACTGACCGACCATTATAAAATTAGGTGTCATCATTTCTGTATATTATTTGTGTCGAATTTTATTTGATTACCAACATTCTTAAAAAAATTATGATCGTTAAAGTGATTTTCGGAAGTGGGCCTTATATGGAAGCTACGACT
The DNA here is from genome assembly GCA_916048285.2 of Bellardia pandia. NCBI lineage: Eukaryota > Metazoa > Arthropoda > Insecta > Diptera > Calliphoridae > Bellardia > Bellardia pandia. The sequence continues at coordinate 102,864,690 of OU696529.1, forward strand.
AATTATGGAGCGATCACAATTAAATTGTACCGTATTGTTTGTGTGAGACATATTTGTGTTAAATATTATTTGGATACCAAGATTTTTGAGTGAGTTATGCACTAATTCAAACATTTATGATCAGTAAACCCCAATTTCGGAAGGACATTTGTATGGGGGCCAGGTGAAATCCCATCCGTCCTTGGGCGGAAAATATATCACACAGAAAGTGATTCTGAGGCGATCGGTATACTTTAAGGTGGGTGTTGGACCAATATTTCTGGGCGTTACAAACATCAGCACAAATCCAATATACATTCCCCACTATTGTGGTGTAGGGTATGACAAAAGTGTGTTTATTAGGGTGACCGCAAAAAATCAATGTCGGAATCTTGTTCGTCTTAACCCCACAAAACGAACCCCCTTTCCAGATATTGGGATAGCCAAAATTTGAGCCCAATTAAACGACGGTAACACGTGCCGCTCGTCGCTCAAAAATTGAAAAAAAAGAATTTTTTGGCCAAAAAGTTGACGCATTGAGCCATAACTCGAGAACGGTAAATAATAAAAACACGCACGATATCACAAACGATAGCTTATTTTGTTCTTCAAAAGTTATGTTATGAACAAAATTGTTGGAACTCTGAGTCAAACCGAGTTACGGCAGCCTTTAGCTCCGAAAACGTGACCTGGTGCCACCAGGAGCATACTTCATATATTATGTTATTATGTGATAAATTTTTAATTTTTTTGGTATATTTTTGAGTTTAAAGTAGAAATGTAATAAAAAACACAAGTAATACAGTTAAATTCAAGAACATTTTTATTTTAATATATAAAAATCAGGGATATATTCGATAATATTACATAGTTATCCAATTTATTATAGAGCTTTTGTTAAAGTACTTTTTGAAACGTCGGGATACAATGCTCGGCATTTGCTTACAACTTGCAGGACATATTGCTTTTGTTCTTCATCTTTTGTCAGAAGGTCGTTGAAGTCAGTTATTAATTTAATACCACGCTCAGCCATATCATTTACTACTTTTAATGTTTTGACAATTTTCAATCCTTCTTGGAAGTTATTATTTTGAGGCCAGGTGTTTGGATTTTGTCTAAGAAAATCTATTTTTATATTAAATCGGTCAAAAAAATTAAACGTTTCTTTGGAAAGTAAATTAATTAATCCTCCATCAACCAACTCTTCTAACTTTTCTTTCCTAACTTTTGGATATACAACCCTAGCTCTGATGGTTCGTCTGTGCTACTGAGCAATTTATTAGCCATTAATAACTTTTAATCGTCTGTAATGGTGGGATCAAAGAACGACAATCCAACCAACTCTGTATTCAAATACCACAAATGATTCGAAAATTTAGTGAGTGCTATTTCTGCGATGTCGTTGTCACATTCTTTATAGTCTAATAGACTACGCAAAATGTCCAAATCTTGCTTTGGCGCTAGATGAGCTTTTGGAGCATTGAACCAAGCGTTACAGTAAATTTTAACTAGAAAAACAGCAATAGCACTTACAGAACTTTCTTCTTCTCTAGACATCTTAAATTGGCGCCGAAAAATAAATATTTTAAAGCAGTAAATAGCCTTTGCCATCCATCTGGCGTGATGAATGGCGCCTGGAGTTCTAAAACCCATAACATTGCCGTCTAGTGATCCTACAAATACGAGAACCAACTGCAACAGCTCCTTGTAGTCATCTTTTGGATGGTTTTCAGTTAATTTTTTTTTGAATTCAGCAGTAACATGTGCAATTAGTTCTGGAGATAGCTGCTTTTGTATTAGATTGTCACTAATACCTGTGTCATATTTTTGTTTGTCTATCTTGGGCCACGCAAGGAGAAATCTTTTGAAAATGTCTGGATGAGGTCCCGTGGTTGAACCCATTTTTCTGTCGAATACGCCTCTTAACATAATTTCCAAGATATGGTGACGGCAAGCTAGGTGCAGTAATTCGCTTCCTAACATTTGCTGCAATATGACGCATGCTCCTTTAAATCTTCCAGTGTTGGATGCTGTAGTATCAAAGCACATCGCCTTGACGATGTTGGGAAGACCCCATTGCTGTAGGCATTCATATACGGCAATTGCTTGCTCCTCTCCTGAGCTGTTTTCTGTTACAGGAACTCCCAGCAGTTGTTCCTTATCGCCGTATGAAATAGCAATAGCTATTCGCTCACATTCCTCATTTTTTAAAACGCCCGGTAAAAGTTTACCGTCCCAATGAACAACCACGGATTCTTTTTCTGGAATGTTTACTTTATCTGAAATATTTTTAGTATACTGTTCTCTGAATATTTTCCTTCTAGTATGTAAGAAAGTTTTGGAGACTTTGTACTTAAGAGGGTCAAGGTTAAGTGCCTCTAGTGTAGCTATTAAAATTCTCGTGGCATTTCTGTCGGATACCTTACACCGACAAAAGATGAAGAACAAAAGCAATATGTCCTGCAAGTTGTAAGCAAATGCCGAGCATTGTATCCCGACGTTTCAAAAAGTACTTTAACAAAAGCTCTATAATAAATTGGATAACTATGTAATATTATCGAATATATCCCTGATTTTTATATATTAAAATAAAAATGTTCTTGAATTTAACTGTATTACTTGTGTTTTTTATTACATTTCTACTTTAAACTCAAAAATATACCAAACAAATTAAAAATTTATCACATAATAACATAATATATGAAGTATGCTCCTGGTGGCACCAGGTCACGTTTTCGGAGCTAAAGGCTGCCGTAACTCGGTTTGACTCAGAGTTCCAACAATTTTGTTCATAACATAACTTTTGAAGAACAAAATAAGCTATCTTTTGTGATATCGTGCGTGTTTTTATTATTTACCGTTCTCGAGTTATGGCTCAATGCGTCAACTTTTTGGCCAAAAAATTCTTTTTTTTTCAAATTTTGAGCGACGAGCGTCACGTGTTACCGTCGTTTAATCGGGCTCAAATTTTGGCTATCCCAATATCTGGAAAGGGGGTTCGTTTTGTGGGGTTAAGACGAGCAAGATTCCGATATTTTTTTTGCCCCATATAAGTTGCGGTCACTCTAGTGTTTATATACATATATTAAACATGCAATTTCGCCGTATTATACTCATAAACTAAATTTTTGTTTAAAATCATATGAGCGCCGCGGTCTTTGCGGTAGAATTTCGGTTTGCTACAACTTGTAGCCATAACATTAGCGCTTGCACAATTGAAACAATTCTTAAAAACAATAATTTGCATTATTACCACATGCGTGCAAGTACAACATATAAATAGCAAATTTCACCCTGTAGTCCTGAAGGTAGTCATTTTGAGCTATACTAGTTAGAAATGATAATATGAGTGATTTCAGCAAAACAATATTTATAGTTCTAATTGAATATTAAATCAAATCTCACATAGCAGTAAATAGCCTATTGTAAAAAAACAAACTGTTGATATGACATTAAAGAATTTGACTCCAAAAACTGAGCTTGCATTATCCTTTAGCAAATTACATAGTAAGCGATGCCAAAAGGTTGTTATTATATAACAATAGAAATTCTTATAATTATTTTGTAAGTGTAAGTAGGTAGTATGATAACCACTGGTTTGCTTTACTAATCTACGTATTAGACAAGAGCTGCAGGGTAATTACTAGCATTTTAAGGCTTTTTCTAAAATTCCCTATAGTCCTAGAAAACTTTAGTTTTGTAGAAAAAATTTCTAATTTTCAAAACATTTACGAGTATATTTTTAAGCATCTGTAGCAAATTTATTTTAAGGTCTTTTGACATTTGGTGTTTTTATTAGCAAAAATTAAGTTGGTCTAACAGTGACTATTACTGGTGCTCAATATTTGAGATAATTCATATCTCATTCCTGCTAAATTCGATATCAAAGCTCGTACAAATGGGTTGCAGTTAATCGGTATTGTCCCAACTGTCTCTTCACGATTAACCATACATTTTAATCAGATTGAGGTGGAGACTTTATTTATGACCGTTGCATATAATAAAAATTCTTCTGGCTAAGTTATTCTTTTACGATTTTGGAAGTGTGTTTTGTTTCAGCATCCAGCTGGAAAGGGGCTTCATCCACACGACTCACACTCTGAATTACAAAATTGGGAAGATTAATTTGCAAAATACAAAAGTTGTCTTGATACTTGATACCCTGACGTTCCTCCCACCGTGCTTCACTGTTTTCTTTACATTGTGTCTTTAAATTCTCTGGGCTGTCCGCCGCCAGCAATATTGTTTACCATCGGATTGAAAACGATTAAATTTGTATTTCTTTGACAAGATTACACGTTGCCAGTCATCTACTGTCGAATTACTGTACTCTCTAGCAAACTTTATACATGCCTTAAAATTTGTTATTGACAATGCAGGTTTAATTTGTTTTACTGCTGAGATGTTACCAATATCGCGAAAGGTTTGTCTTGCTGTTCATCGATTAACAGGTTTGACGGGGAGTGCTATAGTAGCAAATTTTGTTACTAAACTTTCGTCTTTTTTTATTTACTGTAAGCGTCAATATAAAATAAACAGCTAATAGTGTTTTAAAAAGGCTTATATAAAATACAAGTGCAAAATCAAAACAAAGTATATTGGATAATTCATAAGTTAGATAAGAGATTGTTTGGCATTTCATAATAGAAAGACTTACGCCCTAGCAACGTTTACAAATCGTTCAACTTTATTACGAAAATTCAAGTTTTGTGAGGAAAATGTTTCTTGCACTTCACTCAACTTATGGTCAGCATAATAGGCCTAATGAGCGTACTATTCGCAAAATCATCATCCATGTTGAGACCCAGCATTCATTATTAGAAAATATTCGACCAAATAGACTACGCCCAGCACGCTGTGAAGATGTGGAATCATCGGTCCATATTTCTTTACAAATTATGCCAGTGCGAACGTAACCGTCAATAGTGACCGTTATCGTGCCATGATAATCGACTATTTGATGCCTGAAATTGAAGCTTGTGATCTCGGCGACATTTGGTTTCAGCAAGACGCCGCACAGTGCTTTGTCCCATAGGCAAAATTAAAATAAAATAAAGTGCTTAGAATATTTAAGTAATATACATTTTTGCAAACCTAACAAAGTACCTTAAATAGATTCGTAAGTAGAATTTATGATATCTTCTTTTTGTAAACAGTAGAGGGCGCTAAAGTCAGAAAACGTTTGAGGTAAAACTGTTGAACGGAAAAACTATTTTTACTGTATTACAAAAAAAAAATTCTCAAAATTTAATTTTTTATTGTATTATTTTGAAACTTAACAGTTTTGCTTATTACTAGAGGTACAAAAAAACAAAAATTATTTTTGGTAAATATTTTTTATGGAAAAGTTGTTTGTGTCATCGAAAACTTTTGCGATTTTTTATTTGGAATTTCCAAAATGCAAAGTTTGATAGAGTAAAATAATTTTTTTTTTAAGAATAGGTAATTTTTTTTTTGTAATTTTCGAACATTTTAAAGGGCTCAAATAGAATATGTAAAGAAGTTTTAGGTTTTTTAACCGGAAATGTAAAAGTCATATGAATTTTTGAACAAATGTTTCCTAAAGCTATGTGTCGACGATGGTCAGATATTACAACGTTGTCCGAAAAATGTGCAGAAAATGTCTAACAACCGTGTAAACTTAAAATTTTTGTCTTCCAACGTAAACACACAATTTTGTCATTGTCATTGTTTTAAGATAATTGCCAAACACTTTTCATTGTCATATGTGCAAAGTTTATGCATCTGCCAATGGCAGCATTGTCATAGAAATTATTTCTAAATGCAACTCTGTATATACATAAATATTAAACAAACAAGTGTGCATTGATAAAATTTTTGAAAAAAGTGGAAGAAAATTAAAGAATTAATTTAAAGTGTGCATTAATAAAATTTTTGAAAAAAGAGGAAGAAAATTAAAGCATTAAATTAAAGTTTGCATTAATAAAATTTTTAAACACACACACAGAGCTGCAAAACGAATTTGACAATGCCACGCAACAATCTGACAACCGTGTAAACTCTCAATTTCAGTTGACAGATAAATTCATTGTGTGACAATTGTGTGCAAATGAAATTGTTAGTTTTCTTACAGTCGTGTAAACTGACAATTTACCTTTTGCTAAAAAATTTTTCAATGTCAGTACATTGATAGCACATTGGTAGATATGACAACGTTGTAATATCTGACCATCGTCGACACATAGCTTAAGTTTCAGAAAAAGTTACAAATACCTAAGTTTATGGTACTGTCAAAATTTAAAAAAAAATTTGTATATCTTGTTTTAATCTACTAGGTTGACTACCGAAAAATACCTTTCCTAATAAATATTTTTCTGATTGCAGAGATCAACAAATTTTTGTTTTTATTACTTTAGAACAAAGTATACAAAAAGTACCAACTATACAATTTTTCACTTTTTGGTCCTCTAATTTTAAGTTTAACTTATATTTCATTGCAAGAAAACATATTTAGAACTGTATTGGCTAAATTCACAGTTTTTAGTTAGCGAATGGCAAAGGCTTAACTAATGATTCTTTATTCGCAATGCTTAGTTTGACATAAGAATACCAAGTAATAGTTAAACAGTAGTTAGTATTTTAGTTTACCAATGGTTAACTAATGACCGAGAATTCGGCCATAAGTCTGTTAGTGATTCATTTCAAAGAAATTCAAAATTCCCATTTTTAACCGTTATTTAGGTGTCGTACTATGAAAATTTGACTTCTCAAAAATTTCGTTGTCTTAAAGCAACAGATACAAATGGTACCAAAAAACAAAAAAATAATAAATCTTTATCCTTTTTTACTCTTTCAGTTTATATGTTTTTAAAAAGTTTTTTGTCTTTTAATAAATCACTATTTAAACGATCGAGTCTGTAGATCAGTTATTAGGATTAAGCACAAAATTTCACTTCTTACTCATTTTTATTCCCTTAAAGATAGACTTGCAAAGAACTACTCTTCTAATACACAACCTTATGACAACAGAAATGTAAAATAAAAATGCTGTTTCTTCATAACAAAAACAATCATTAATTCAAAGTCAAATTTTAAAAATTTTCCACTTTTTTTTACCGAAGCCTGTTGACGCTTTCAAGTAAGAATATATTTACGTTTCAAACTTCAATAAAATCGGTTCAGCCGTTTGGTCTTACCGGTTTTCCCCCTTTTTATCCCGAGCTGGTCCAATTATTGAAAAATCATATAGCCTATTGACGTTTACAAGCATAGATCTATCTACATTATAAATTTCATTAAAATCATTTCAGCCGTTTAGTCGTGATTGTGGAACAAACAAACTTACAAATACATTTACCATACATGTATGTCTATAAATATAAATTGAACATTTTAGAATTTCCTATAAAAATTAAATTTTGGCAAGAAGGGAATTTTAATTTTGTTATAAATATTATCAATGTGTGTTATGGTAGCGTTTAATTAAACATCTTATTTTTGTTCCTTAAAAATAACACCTCTATTTTCATTACGCTTTAATTCATATGTAGTTAACCATTTACTGACAATGTTTTAAACTTTTGTTTGCTTGTTTTCCGAACATTACACAACTTTGTATAAATATGTATATTTGTATGAACTTCTGTTATTGCATTTCCTCTGGCAAAGAGTTTGGAAATATGGAAAGGATATGAACATACGCACGAGTCTTAGGAAGAGTTTTTATGTGTGTATATACAAATGTATATTACAAAGTAAGAGCTTGTTTTATCTTAATATATTTAACAGATATTCAGATTTTATGATTGACTATTAGATTTCCAATTCGTGGCTTCAACAAATTCAAACACTTTTCTTCGCAATATTCAACAAATTCTGCAGGGACAAGATACTGCCTAAAGCAAACAAAGATTATAAGCATAAACAATGCTTGTTTTTAATTTAAAACGAAAATTTAAGGGTTTATTGCTTATATTGAATAAATATTAAAATATATATTTTTACATATACTTGTATTCAATAAGAGATGTTAGATTACACAGCCCAACGCGAAAAATTGTGCCTTTAATTTTTTAGTCAATTTGTATACATTTTATATAGGGCTCCAATTCCTCTAACTCACTTTTTTAGGATCAGCTCTAGTTTTCGAGATATAATTGTTTTTTTTTTTTAATTACGTAATTCCACTATTTTGAGTAACATAACTGAAGAACAGTTTAACCTACTTAGTTAAAAGAAAAAAATATAAAATTTAGCTACGATATTACTTTCATGCTGCCCTAACATAATATTTACTCCCGCAGTAGTTTTGGAGATATAGCCGAATATATAACGAAAAAATATTATTTAAACAAAAATTTATAAAAAATAGAGAAAATAGCAAAAGTTCCAATATTTTTTATAGCCATATTGGCAGATATGTCCTGCATAAATTTCTTGTTAATATGGACGCAATAGTTTTGTTCGTGGTTTTTGCTTGTTGTTTTACAAAAATTTAAAAACAGTCATTCAAAAGTAACACATACCTCTGTGTACTATAGTGTGTATAACGTATTTTCGTATTTTTAAAACCCACAGTTGTGAATAAATTTTAACAACATATAGCTTACTATATGCGTCACATATTTTTCTATATGTCTGAAGGAAAATAATGAACAATTTGTCATCTTCTCTATTTTTTTTATGAATTTTTAAAAAATATTTTCCATCCAAAGTTGAGCGATATCCCCGAAAATATTTCATGGAATCAAAATATCTAATGTTAATGCAAGATAAAGATAATTTTGTAGCCGAATTGCGATTTGTTATTGTTACTGAATATAGTAAACCGTTTCTTAGTTACGTTCCTATAAATCGCGTAACTACGTAGTTTTCTTAAAATTAGTATCTCGAAAACTAGAGCTGATATAAAAAGCATGAGTTGGTATTTGTAGCAAGGGTTCGATTCCCAGCCGCTATCACTCAAACAACATCAGTTTCTGATAAATATTAGTTTTCTATCCTATCATTACTAATATTTATCACAGCATTGAACTGAATCAAGCTTTAACATTAATGGGCCTACTCACCACCAGAGGCGCTGCAATTCTGTACTAAAACAAACATAATGCGCAATTGCAGAGTTGTAATATAAAAAAAAAACTTCACCACCTTAACTTCTTCTAAAGGGTGTCCCAACTAGAACGCAATGGTGTTCGGTATCGTGAAATGATAACCAGTTTTTTCTTGCCTAGAATTGAAGAAATGAATGTGGAGAATGTGTCATACAGCCAGAGAAAATGCATCAGTCTTTTCCCGGTTATTTCATTAAAAGATCGCGTGTGTGCCAGCAAAGCCGCGGCGACCATCTGCGCAATATCTTATTCCATACATAACCTCATTCTGTCTACCTTACGATAGAATAAAGTTTCACGATTTTTTTTTAAATATCTGTGTTTTATTTAAAATTTAAAAAATGCGTTCTAGTTGGGACAGCCTTTACCTATCCCCTTTCCAAAGAAAATAACGCAATTATGTATAGGCATATTAATTGCCTGAGTGTTACTTCTCTTTAAAAAAGGTTTTAATTTTGTCAGGCTGTGTTATTTATGTAGGATTGGTGGTCAATATGTTAATGAGATCAGATAGGCAAAGCAATGTGTGAGGGTTGGGTGTTTTTGAGTGACAGTTTTCATACAGACGGACGGTAGATCTTAATTACAAAAGTTAGAGAGGAGTATGAAAGTAGAATTAAAAGGGATAAGTCGATGCGCAACAAGCTTGACAGTCTAGACGTACAAGTCTAGTGATATAATTTTATTTTCTGTTATCTAAATAATGAATTGAATGTGTTAATGGTGACGTGTTTTAATTGAAAATTAAAGAGGTACTACATCTATTAAATAATTATTTTTGTAATGATGCAAATTCCTTGCTTTGTAAAATTTAACAACACTTTTCAATTTAAATATACAAACATTTTTTTATTGTATTCATCTTCTTGCTTTAAATACATGTTATTCTAGTTTAACTATTTTAAAGTTTCCTTAAAGTGTGTAATTAATTTAAATTTCTTTTCCGGAAACTTTTGCTCTTTCTTTTAATTACTATCCACACTTCATTTAATTGTAACATAAGGGAAAAAATTTGCTTTTCTATCTATACTCATTAAAATGCACATACTGTATACAAAATAAAAGTGTAACAGAACTAGCAAACTCGAGCATAACTCTAGGCACATACGAATATGTATGTGCCACCTATACCTTGATTCACGCGATTTCTGAAAAAATTATATAAATCGAAAAAATCTATTTTTTCTGGGAAATAAAAAGAAGGTGATTACACTTATATTTATGTGATCACACATATATTTTTGGGGCATATTTTCAAATTTCATTCAAATTTGTTTTTTGGTAAGATTAATGGCTGATCACAGATTATCCGTCTTTTTCAATTTAGATCACTATTACAATGGATGTTTTGTGGTTTATAAGAGTGATCGCAGATTAACTATCTTTTTTTGTTTAGACCACTATTAAAGGGTCTAGAGCCTCTTTATGGTTGCTTTAAAAGAAACCATTGTTTTCCTTGTGAAGTATAACTGATCTGTGATCAAAGCCTGTAAAAAATTGATTTGTATTTCTTATAAAAAACTTATATACATATGTCTAACATTTAACAGTTTTGGTGGTGGAGAGTAAAAAAAATGGCGATAAAATTAAATCGCGTAAATCAAGGGCTAGAAGTACTACCACATATTTGTTATGAAAAAACATACAACTACACTTACGTACTTGTACACAGTAGGATGACACCAGTTGAGTGGAGTAAAAAATGTTTTCATGAAAAATAAAAGTTTATTGATTTGATTATATATGACTCATATAAGAACAAATAAACAAACAATATAATATTTATCTTCTATTGCGATCTTTTCTTTTTTTCAATAGTAGCACAAAATAGACAATATCTTCCTTCCAATATCTCTGTCCTTTACGGAGCCATCCTACTGAACATTAAGGGAGTAAGGTATGTATGCATAGGTATGTAAAGAAAACATAAAAGCAACACTTGACCTCATAACAAAGTTACTACAAAATGAAGACAAAAGGAGTAAAAAAAATATATGTATATATCGGAAATTGGTAAAAGTATTTTAATTGTCTATTCTATATATAAAGTGTAAATTTTTGTTATAGAATGAGAAACACAAGGATGTAAGGTGAGTGGAAAAATTTAGTTCGTGCTGTTTGACTTTATAAAATTAAATTAAATTTTAATCAAGCTTAAAACTTTCTTAAATTCCAATTTTCTTGAAAGTCCGTAATTCGAAATTCCAAAAACTTTTTTAGTAGTTATTATTTTAATTTTGGATTAAGAGGAATTTATAGGAATTTGGTTTAAAATTGGCTTATTATTTTCAAATAGAATGTCAGCTGAAATGAGAAGAAAATTGATTGTTCAACCATTCAGACATACCAATAAATACATTTAGCTGAAGATAAATAGGTAAATCCGAAAATCATAAAAGAACAAACGAACAGCACAGAATAGTTTCCTCGTCATTCTCATTACAACAGCTTATACAGCAATCATTGTTAGAAGATCCTAAAAGACACAAAATCATTGCGCTGTATGCGATGTCATAGAAAAGATGGGATATGGAGTAGACAACCCCCGGACTTAAAACCTATTGAACTTTGGTCTTAACCATAAAACCTCTCCTGCAAAATAAGTGTACAAAATGTTCCAGAAAGCATTTAATTATGTTTGCATTTCTCTCTTATCAATTTTCTTTTTGTAGTGCTAAATAAAACTTGTTAAAACGATCCGCAAAATAAAAATAATAAAAAACTTACAGTGATGTTGTTAAAGAAAAGCAAGATATTTTATTTGGCAATTTTCAAAACAACAAAGTTGGTATTTTTCATAAATTTATTGTTTTAGTATTTAGAATTAAATTAATTTAGATACGAGAATCTTTCATTAAGAATGCCAAAACTATTTTTAATTATAATCCTTATCTAATATCTCCTAAAGCAATAACATGCGGAAATGTATTTGTTGTTAAATATTTGACATATTTCATACTACACTGTACAATGTGTAGGCTGGCATTGAATGAGTAGTTTCAATACCAGTCCATATATCCTTCTTTGAATGCAGCTACGTAAGTCTTAATGATTGCGCCATACACGAAATCGCAAACACAAGAAAATCTATCCACCATAAATTACTTTTCGGCAATATCACTGGTGTCTTCGGGCTATCGCAATGTGATTTGAAATAAAAAAAACTCTATTGATGGTCCTGCAAACTGTTGATTTTGCAACACCATGCATATCTGCAGCTTTCGGTACTGTCTACCATTTCTGAGCCAATGCAAGCACAGTAGCAGTTGCTTTTCAATAGACAAAACTTGACTGGTGCTCTAATTTTCTCTATCTATTTCTAAGACTTAAGACACAAACTTGATTGTGGAATAAACAAACTTGATTGAGTAAAAAATAGATACGATAAAAAGTTTGTGTCTTAAGTCTTATCTAATCGAACGTTATCGTTCGACATCGTTGGTCAGGGGGTATATTTCTCTAGTCATTTTAAAAATCAAATCAACTTGCATTTGAACAGAACAGCTGTGTTTAAATTAAAGCTTTGTAGTCCCGAAAAATTAATTCGGCCTCTGTAATTTCTTCTTATAACCGCGTCTTTACTATCGTTGAACAAAAACTCATGTCTTACCATTTTCAAAGCTTCAATAGTTATAAAAATATGAAATTATAAAGCGATCGTTTTCATTGAAAATTTTTGACAAACTTATCAAAATTTGCTTTGCAAAATTAGAATTTACAGTTTTTGCGCAACAAAACAGCATAATTATTTGCAATTTACTTTGCACAAGAAAACGGACATGAAACAGAAATTGCAAAGAGAATATACAAATCTCAGAAACTTTGCAAATTACAGTTATCAATTTCAACTTGTCACTTATAGTTCTGAGGAATATGAAGTTTTGCAAATTTAGAAAAAAATTGCATAGGTGCAAAGTGAAAAGTTGATACGTAGATTTGTGGAACAAAGCTTTTTTTTTGCGCGCAATGTTTACTAGGCAACGAGCCAGACGGACACGCTGTCGGATGGTCTTATGGGGTTTTTATATTTATTATTAGGGTCGTAGTTTATTTGGGTTTCAGCACTGCCCGAAATACTACTATCCTGACTTATTTTTACTCAAATATTTTAAATATTCTAGCATTTAATATGAAAAGAAACAGCACGTTCACTTAACTATCATTTAATGTATTCAACTTACCTGGTGGCATAAAGCGACGACTACCCACAGGAGCTTCTGCATAAGGTAAACCAAGATATTGATCAATGGCACGTAAACCAGACGAGGGTTGAAAATTGCGTTTTATACCCATAAGGCGACCCTGTTTGATATAAATCTCTCTAGTATATTTTAATTTTTCGGGTATAATATGACGACGTTCAACGGGTGTTGAATGAGCATTAAACTTATTATACTCCCGGTTTGTTGTTGGTGTTGGAGCACCTGCTGCTACACTGGAAGTAGGTGCTATTGAGGCAGCTGGTGTTGTGGGTGTCATTGCGGCAGTGCTGGTTGATTGTGGTTGCAACATTATGGCAGCCCGTTTAATAGTAGATGATGTTGCCGTTGGCATATATTCTTCATGAAATTCCGGTTGTAACTTAATCTGTGTAATATTAGCTTTCAGCAAATTTTGAAGATTCTCCTTAAAGTCATACAACAGAGAGTCGTTGGTGTTATCATGACTGCGGCTATTGTATTGTTTTGTAATTGGCTTGTTAGCCAATGTTTTTATTTCGGCTGAGTGTATTTCGAAAGAATCATTATCATCAACATCAAGATCGGCAAAGACATCAACATCAGTTAGGCCACCAACTTGAGTACCGCCAGTATCATTTAATTTTTGTAATATTTCTTTATGTTTCTTTAGCAATTGTTGCATGAATAATTTTGTTGATGTAGCTGTTGTCGGTGATGTTGTTGATGTTGATGTTGTTGCTGGTTTTGCTTTTACAGCTGCTTGTTTTAGAGTTTTTATAGCATTTTTCTTTTGTTTAAAATTGAGGGCTTTTGCCAAGTTATTTTTCTCTGCATCCTTTTCAAGAGTTTGTTTTGGCACTTCAATATCGAGGGGCAAGTCGACAACATCACCTATTACTTCTTTTGTTGTTCCCTGGGGAAACCATTGCTGCTGTTGTTGTTGCTGTCGTCGTTTTATTAGCGCTGATGTTGATGTTGCAGCTGTTTTATGTAGTTGCTGAATTGATTGTTGCTGTTGCTGTAGATGTTGTTGTTTAACTACGACAGCACTTGTACACTGTAATTGATTGTGATGTATGCTGACAAATGTCAACCAGAATATCCAAAATATTGTTGAATGTTTCATGGCTGTCGTTGATTTTCGTTTTCCTTATTCCTCTGCTGCTTCTGCTGTTTTTGCTGTATTTGTTTCATTCAGCCTTTTTTATATGTATGTATGTTTTCTTGCTATTTTTTTGTTGTTGTTTTTTTTTTTTTTTTTTTTTTTGCTATATCTGTAATTTGGTGTTTAGTTTATTTCCCTCTTTTTCAGTTCCTCTTTTTATGTGTAACTTAAAGAATGTTTTAGTTTTTTCTGTATATTTTATGGATTTATTTTTTCTTTTACTTTGTTATCGTAACTATGGCTGGCTTTTAAAATTCCTTTCATTTCAGTTTAACCCTTATGTTACTGACAATGGACCTTTAGGTTTTGAAATTATTTTTTTTGTAGGAATTGACAACCATCGTACTTGAAACTTCTTGAGAGCTCCAACATTTTGCTATTTTATTGTATTTAAACGTTTGAAACATATACAAATTTGTTACAAATGGATTGTTATGAAGGCGATATTCGGGTATCTTATCGTGCAAAACATGGAGTTTTTTTTTTTGTCAATCACATAAGGGTTAAGTTTGTTTTTTTTAGATATCTTCTCTATTTATGTTTTGTTTTATTTTTATAAATTTCTTTGAAATACTTATGGTTTATTTAAAGTTTTATTTTTATTAAATAATTTTTAAGCTTGAGGTCACTTTTTTGTTTTTTATGTAAAAGATTTTTTAATTTTTATATATAATTCACTCAATATTTCAATTTCCTTTGGAAATCTTCTGGAGTTAATTTAATATTAATATTAATATTGAAGAAGATTTCCAAAGGAAATCGAAATATTGAGTGAATTATATATAAGAATTAAAAAATCTTTTATATAAACAACAAAAAAGTGACCTCAAGCTTAAAAATTATTTAATAAAAATCATTAAAAAGGTCGAAGAATATAGAATAAAATTATTTAAAGTTTTATTTTAATTCTTTTAATTTTGCATGTTTAGTTTTCTACAATTGAAAACAAATGTTGGTTTTTTGTTATTTGTACATTCAATGAGTATTATTATTATCACCCCTATCGTGAATAAAAATTCCTCATGAAATTTGTTCCCTTTTTAATTTTTGAACATTGAATTTTAATATGAAAATGTGAAAAGGGAACAAAATTCATGTGGAATTTTTATTCACGATAGGGGTGTAAACATCTTAAAAATTTGTCTTCTGTCTGTGAGAGTTTTAGTTGTTGCACAATATTTTGCGAATCTTCCAGCAGTTATGTGTAACAGTCACGAAGTTATAAACAATAGTAATAATAAATAAGATTCGCCACTAGCGTCATAATTACAGAAGAATATTTTATAACAATTCACCCTTCCATAAATAATTTATGATGAGGAATATATTAGTACATCTAATTCTGTTTTTACACGGTAATTGGTTTTAGGAAAACCCCGTGTAAAAAAAGATATTGATCGTATGCGATTGTATCTCTAAATCCTATTGAAATTATTGAAAAACAAGGAAGAGTGTATATTCGGCTGTGCCGAACCTTATATACCCACCACCAAATCACCTGTTATGGTACCAACTTCATAAAATATTGTATCGTAATTTATATTTATTTTAAGTTTGTGTTAGTTGAATTTCATCTCAATAACAATATTAATAAGAATTTTATGCATATTGCAGTTATAATCAGTACCCTAGGCAACTGATTTTAGCTTCAAAAAATGTCAAAATAGTCAACTCTGTGGTTCTTCTCGGAAGTGGAGAATGTACGGGAGCTATGCTCAATTATGGACCCAATTTCACAATAGTCAATTGTATAATTTTTACATGCTTATAACTGAGCTGTGTAACATTTCGGTTTGATATTGATGTTTATGTAGGTTAATGAGTTTTCGGAAGTAGTCCTCATATGGAAACTATTACCTATTACGGGCCGATCGTCATGAAATCATGTACGATGATTTATATGTACATGCGAATTATTTTTGTTGAATTTCAATAATTTTTATAAGAGATTTGTTATTAGATTTGAATATTACTATATACTTGTACATATGTATTTACTATTTGTGTTGAATTTAAACTTACTGTTGATACTTATAAGATATTTATGCGTGATTTCCGGAAGTGGATTTTTTATGGGGGCTATGGACAATTATGGTCCGATCAGCATTAAATTTAGTACGAAAATTTTGATATGTTTACGAATTATTTGTGTTAAATTTCATTATTTTTTTTTTTCGTGATTTTTATAAAAGATTTATGCGCATTGAAGTGATTTCCGGAAATGCTCTTTAAAAGGGGCTATGGTCAAAATATAGATCGATACAAACAAAATATCGTTTTGAGATTTTACTTCGCATGAAACTTATTATTGCATAATCTTGTATGGATACGGCTTTTCTATAGCCAATTATGTACCATAAAGCCATATTCCGGGAAGACATTTGTATGAGCGCTATGAGAAATCTTATACCGATTCTTACTATTTTCCGCACACTTTCTTCTTTTATCATACAAACAACGTATACACAATTTCATGGTATTATCTGCAATATATTTCAAAATATTGCAATAAAATGGACGAAAAATATCAAATTTTTATGGAGGTGGTCTCACATATTGGTTCATAACTCTGGTTGACCTAAACCGATTTTGCTGATTTTAAATAGCAAACTTCTCGAAAGCATGTCTGACAGAATTATTGAAGATTTGGATCCTGAGGATGTCTGGGGACTTCAGAAAATTGATTTCAACACTCAGACAGACAGACAGACATACATACGGACATGGTTTAGTAGACTCCGCTATCTATAAGGATCCAAAATATATATACTTTATAGGGTCGGAAATTATATTGTGGAAATTACAAACGGAATGACAAACTTATAAATACCCTTCTCATGAATATATTTATATATATATTCGGCTGTGCCG
Source organism: Bellardia pandia (assembly GCA_916048285.2). Taxonomy (NCBI): domain Eukaryota; kingdom Metazoa; phylum Arthropoda; class Insecta; order Diptera; family Calliphoridae; genus Bellardia; species Bellardia pandia. The sequence goes on from OU696529.1 coordinate 102,881,960, forward strand.
AATCTTTAATACCCTCCAACTAAACGAAATACGAAACACAAAAACTACACTGGGTATAGGACTACAATATTCTTATTCTGTGTTTTCTATTCAGTCTTAGTGAAAATTTTATTAGCATTTTGTATATTGTTTGAAAGACAATTTTACGATCAACATAATTTATGTTAAATATATTGAGAAATTTGATCTAATTTTGACCATTTATAATTGATGTAATTACCAATTCTTACTGTAATTTACAGAGTTTGTCCGATTTTCATAAAAATTTTGAGTGTTATATAACAATTTATAAAATTAAAAGAACATTTTTCCATATTCACAACAAGTTAAGAAACAGAGTATAAAAAAGGATAAGATATAAGATGAGGCTTTTTTTGTTTGTTTGAATTTGGCAAACCAGCCGAATTATTATTTTGTTGGACAAAAAGGATTCTATCTACTGCTGAAATCTGATTGGACCATCACCGGCAACCAGTGTGGATTGCAAGTGATTCTTTTAAAGCGATCCTTAGCCGTAAAACTCGCAGAATATGCTGCCAGTGATGAAAGCGTAATATTCCATAATGCCTACGCCCGACTACATGTTGCAATAGCTGTTAAAACTATTAAGCAGGAAATGATTGGAACGTTTTGTTTCACTCCCTTTTTAAATTGATTGTAGTTTTAAAACTGTACTTCTCTTCTCTAAGCTCTTCTCAGTAGCTGGAGATATTGAATATCTCTGAATGTTATAAATTTCAAATCAGTCACATAGCAATTGTACTTATGACCCACCCATTCATATGACAATAAGTGTTTATTATATTTAAGCTAGAAGAAGCCTCCTTTGTTAACTTTTTTAATATGAAATGTTTTTTGTTTAAAATTAAAAATAAATACATTATTTTTTAACAAAGTCATGTTTTATTTCTTTATTCACATATTTACCTTAATTGCGTTAATCGCAATTAACACCATTATTGAGCTCAATATTCCATATAAAATCTCAATTAATTATTGCACAATAAGTACGAAATTGTTATAATGTTGAGTAAGATTTCGAATGCAACACTGCTCACAACTGTGTTTAGTGAACAAAATTGTATAAAATGGCAAATGTCAACAAAAGAAAACAAAAGAAATCATTAAAAAACCAATGTGAAGGTAAGTTTGTTTACATAGAAACACAACAACCATTTAGACTATTTTTTGTATTGTTTTCCAACTAACAAATGATTATTAAGTAAGCTGAAAAACGCGTATGCCTGAACGCTTAAAATAATATTGTCAATTAACCGAATATTTACTCAATTAAGTTTCATATCTGAACACAGTATTAGATTCAATCTAAATTGTTTCATAAATACAGCAAAAAACCCGAGTTTAATAAGTTGGTCATTATGACCCAACCCTCATGTCCGTGTAGCTAAAATCCACCCCGGCGCCGGGTTAATAGTCCAAATCTTGCTTGTCCGACTACCATTTGTTTCGATTGATGGAGAACTGAAGTTGTCATGATTTCAGACATTAAAATGTTATATTCCATTAAAAGTTTAACATGCCTTATATTACATTTCTTACCCCACCCGACTACTATACACAAGGTTATCTACGCTTCGCTTCAGAACATAATATCCAAAATTGGATTGATTCGTTCTTGGCCTCAAAAGATAGCTGTTGTTTTGGTGGTGGAATCTATATGTTGCCAGAATAAATAAAACTTTAAATAAATTTATATTGTAAAAATGTTTTAGAATAAAAGCAAAAACTTTTAAAACATCCGGCATTTTAAAGTTAAACATAATAAAATAAAACTTTTTGAAGAACATATAGTAAATTTATATTTGGGTGTTTACAAATATTATTATAATATAAAAATCATATTATATTTTATAACTATCTTGTCCTTGTGATCTACCGAATTTGTCTTGTTTTGTATGAAAATTTCAAAATTTAGGTAATATTTTCTAAAATTCCCAAACTGTATTTACAAAACGAAACAAAACAGTTTAGAAAACCTTCATGTGTTCCTTATTTATGTCTAAAGTATTTTATTAATTCCAATCGAAATGTGCACATTCTAATGTATGCAACAAATTAATTAAATGGCAAAATTATTATTATTTTGTTTTAGCTTTAAATTTAAAATTACAAAAAACTTGATGTGTGAGTATCAGCTAAAATTTATTTAATTTCACTTTTCTTAGAAATAGTTTAGTACGAGCTCTGACTAAACAGCCATGACTGTTATACTATTTATACTGAAGACAAGTTTACAAATAAATTGTACAAAGCATTGTTTAGATAAAATTCGTTAGCGTAAATGTTTTACATATTTATGTAACAAAAAAAAAAAAAACAAAAAAACGATTGAATATTTTGGAACTAAAAATTTTCAAGCATTTAATAATAAATATGAGAAGCTACTTATTATTTTCCTGCTCTTGATGGATTGCATTCCTACAGCATTTTTTTAATCAAACATACGATTTTAGATTTTTAGATTTATATAAATGTAGTCTACATAAACTTAAAGCAGTATTACAACAAAACCTTATATTTCTATTTAACTTCTTAAATGCCGGCATACTTGAACTTTCTGCTTAATCTTGTTTCTTTTTTTGCTTAAAAAGACAAAAATCCTTTATTTTAAATAATGTTCACTCCCTTTCTCCTCTCTAAACCATTTTATTCTTATAAACCTTTGCCAAAAATTAGTGAGAAAAAAAAATGAAACCAAACAAAGAATCTATTTAAAGTATGTTTCAAAGAAAACTTATTTTCAATCTAAAAATGTATGTTAATGTTTAGCAATTTAAAAATACATTTAATTTATTTTTATTTGAATATCTACACAACGTAAGCGTTAGAGGAGCAAGAAAAAAATTAAAGAAATCTATAAAATAAAATAGTTCACTAACCCCTGCAAAAAAACTCTTGTGTGCTAATAAAACATGTAATAAACGAGCCAAAACAGTGAAATGTAGTGAACCCAAATTGTGCATGGCAAGGTCGCATGTTAAAGAATCTGTGTTTACTGATCTAAATAGAAATGGTAATTAACTAAGCAAATTATTTTGAACATATTTGATAGATAAGACACTATGGACGAAATATCAACTTGAATCAAATGTGTGTTACATGATGTATCGATAAGGATATTTATACGAGTTATTTCATTTTCCCGATCCTTCACATTCGGTATGGGACAATCGTCATGAAATAATGTACCATAATTTCGATATATTTGAGGCCTATTTTGGTTGAATTTAATTTCCATAACAATATTTACAAGAATTTGATGGGTATTCCAGTTATTCTCAGAAGTGGATCTTTTATGAAAACTATGGTCAATTATTCACAAAATCCAATAGTATAGTGTTTTAATGCATACATATAACTCATATGAGTAAAATTTCGGTTCAATATCGAGACTTGTAAGATATTTACGTGGGCTATTGAGTTTTTCGAAAGTAGTAATCATATGGAAGCTATGACCTATTATAGCCCGATCGCTATAAAATTCGATTTAAACAAATATATGTTTAATTTGTGGCGAATTTCAATTTGATAGTGATGTTTATAAGAGATTTTTGCCCTTTGAAATGATTTTCGAAAGTAGACTTTATATGGCTGCTAATGTCTAATCTGGACCGATTGTCATGCAATTAAGTACTACAATTTTAATATATGTATATAATGATTATCTTTGTCAAATTGCAACATAATAGCGATGTTTATAAGAGGTTTATGTGTTCTTAAGGATGAATTTTTTGAAGAAGATTTTATATGGTCGAATGTGGAACGAGTCGATCGCTGTATTTAAGGTGGGTGTTGGATTAATATTTATTCGTGTTACAAACATCAGCACAAATCCAATATGGTGGTGTAGGGTATAAATATCAAGGTTCTCTGAAACTTTGGTCTATAATTCAGGTTCTACTGGATCGATTGAGCCCATTTTCAATAAAAAATATTTAGGTGAAACAAATTTTGATTAATTATAACTATATTAATTATAAATGTGATTAATATACTATTTTATGTAAGTTGTTGAAGTTATGTTTTTGATTGTAACTAAATTAAGTTTTTATTTTAAGAGAAGAGTTGTTATTCAGGCTAAAGTTCAAATAATCAAGAATACTATTGTAAAGTACTGGAACAATTGGCAAATTGGCCAAGGGCGTCCTCAGCAATCTTCATTGTCCACTATCACTCTGTAAATATCATCTATTTAACTCACCGTTTTTTGAGAAATAGAGTACAAGGATTATCATATCTCATTTTAACGTGTTGTGAGTACGAACGAAATTTACGTACGTTTACAATGTGTGTGTATTCTTTATTATTATTATTTATGAAACTTGTATTATTACAAATTTGGTTTTGCTTTGCGTCTGCTTTTTTTGTAGATCAATAACAGCAATGTATGTTTTTAATAAAAGTTTTTAATTACATTGGAAAAGTTTAGGTCTGCTTAGCATAAAAACGGAATATTTAATAAATTTTAACTTTGGCCAACATTCAACATAGAAAGAAACAAAGAATGTTCGATTAAAATTCTATTTTTTTCGAAGCTCTATCGTGTCTTAAACAGACCCAGAATATATTTACATTTTGGTTCTACGATCAAAATTTTAATGTTACTAACAGAATGACACACTCAATTATACCGCCCATAGTTTTGGTGGTGGTTATAAAAATCAATAATTTAAACTTTCAGATTATTTTTTTTTTGTACAATAACGTACAATAATGTTTTAAAGTTATTTGCTATATTGTAAATGGAGGACTTTAATATATGTGTGCATTTAAAATTTAATTATTTTATTTTATATGCAATTACGAGTATTTAATATATTTATAAGTGGCTAAAACTGTGAATTTAGTATGCGTATAATTTCTAAATATTTTTTTCTACTTTATTATAATAATTGTTCAATGTACAAGTGATGCTATAAATATCTAATTGTGAATACAATTTTAAGCAAACTAATATGTTTATGTTGTCAAGATTTCACAATGTCCACAGTAAAATATCAAAAGAAATATACGGAAATCAATTAATAAAATTAATAATACAAGTGAGATAAACAATTGAGTCATGTAAGTAAAAGTTAATGATCGTTTTTATTTAAATTATTTAAACTTATTGTTTATAGACTTTATTTTCTTGTTTTAAATTTGTCAGCCAGTTTATTAGTTAAGTGTTACCGTTTGGTTATTTTTAAAACGAAAATTAATAGTTTTTTTGTTGAGATAATTATTTTAACTTTTAGCAGCATGTAACATTTCACACAACATTCGAAAAACATATGTAAAAATGTCGTAGGTGTTGTACAAAATATTTGTGTAGAATTCACCAACAACATTTGCAAAACTGTTGTAAATTAAGACGACATACAACTCCTACGACACTACAATATCAATGGTGAATTGAACAAATATAAAGTTTTAAAAATGTGTAATATATTTAAAAATATTTATTTTTGTATTCATTCTACATTGTACATGGCTCGGTCAATGTCCAAAGTATTTACGTGTATCACGAATATAAAATTTTAATTAATGTAAAATTTTAACGATTAAAGATCATAACAAAATGTAAAACTAAATAAATCTAAATGTTCTTAAACCAATGGCGTTATAAATTTTGTCATTTATTATTTCCTAAAATGGCGATTTTTCACAAATATAATCTTTTTTATAATAGTAAAAAACGTTCTTTGTATTTCGGCAACATATGTATGTTTGGCGTTACAAAAATTTAACTTTTTTGCGTTTGTACAATTTTTTCTTGACCATGTTTGGTTAGGTCTGGGGAGGACAGAGTGAAATTTCTTTTTTTTATGTATTAAGTTCTTTTTCTGGATTATATAAAATTGTATATATGTAGTCCCGAAGAAAATTGATTTCTATAAAAGAAATACTATAAGGAATTTTTGAGGAAAAAACTTAAAGAATATGAAAACCTAAATAATTAGTTACTTCATCCTCTTGATAGACGCTCTTATCTAGAAAATCGGGAAGATGAGTTTACAAAATACATTATTCCCTAGTTTTGTTGCATAGTTCCGAGATGACAACATGTAAAGTAATTCCATATCATGACGTTTCTCCATCCATGGTTCGGTGTATCCCTAAAATAGTGCCTTTGAAAACTTTTGGCTGTTCCGTGCCAGCAATATTGTTGCTGAATTAAAAACGTTTGAATTTGGATTCGTCTGACCAGATTACACGTCTGCAGTTATTTACTGCATATTTCCTGTGCTCTTTGGAAAACTTTAACCGTGCCTAAACATTTTTTATCGACAATGCCGGTTTTAATTTTTTACTGTTGAGATGTAACCAATATCGGGAAGGGCTCGTTTTGCTGTATCTCGACTAACGAGATTGCATATTGCTATAGAAGCATCTTGTAGTGTTAAATATTTGTCTCTTTTCATTTGTGTTATCCTAGAACGTGCATCCGCATACGTTAATAGCTTTTTGTCACCCCTAATTTCTGCTTTGAAAACAACAGGATGCCTTTTTTGGACTCTTATGGCAATTGATTGACTTACTTTACGTTTTGTATCGTTAGTTATTTTGATTAAAATTAAACACAAAATAACTGTCAAAAAACATTTTTCAACTTTCTTTATAGTGTTGAAACTAAACTTATTCGTAAACACAAATAAGCTATTGCAAAGCTACTTAACTGATCGAACATTTAAGCTTAAAAAGGGAATTTCTTTAGCTCCACACAACATATTGAAGCAGGTGTACCTTAAGGAAGCATCCTGGGACCCTTATTATACTTAATATACACATCTAATATGCCAACAAGCAATCGTATCATCCACATTTGCTGATGATACTGCTATTCTAAGCATTCATAAAAACCCTCAAGAAGCATCTCGCTACCTACAATATCATATATCTCAATTAGAAAACTGGTTAAAGCAATGGAAGATAAAAAATAATGAGCAGAAATGCACACACATTATTTGTACATTGCGTAGAGAATCATGCTCTTCTATTTATATCAATAATCAAGCAATAACACAACAATCCAAAGTTAAATACACCTCGATCGTCGCCTTACATGGAATTCCCATATACATGCAAAATTGACTCAAATGCAATTAAAACTGATTAAAAATAATTGGCTCATTGGCATAAGCTCTAAGCTAAGTTTAGATTGCAAACTCTTGCTTTACAACTCAATCATAAAACCTATACGGTGTTATGAAATACAGCTATGGGGAACAGCCTCAGCTTCAACTGTAGACAGAATTCAAAGATGCTAAAACAAAGTGCTACGAATGATCACAATTGCCCCCTGGTATATAAAAAAATTTTTAATATCCATAAAGACTTAAACGTGCCTTTGGTAAAAGCTGAGATCCATTGCAGAAAAACAGTTAGAAAAGCTTGAAGTTGACCCAAACCCATTAGCCCGCAACATATTAAATAATAGTAGCTATATTCAACTAAGAAGTATCCCTTACTGCGGATCTGAGCCGAACATAAGAAGGAAGAATTAGAACTTAATAAATAAAATAAACAATGGTCAAACAATTTTCGTGCGGCACTGGTTAGACTAATAATTAAATTTTTTTACATATAAGATTTGATATACTTATTGTTAGTTTATTTTTAATAAAGACACAATAAATAAACAAAAGTACAAAAAAAATTTTCTCTATACCCTTAGTGCTCCCCACTGTATATAGGAATTTTTTGTGCCAAATTTTAGCCTGGTAAAATAATTCATAAAATATTTAGTGATTTTTGGAAGTTTACTTTGTAAAGACACTGTAGTCAATTAGAGACTGAAACAAAGAAAATATAATTTTGTGAGTTCATTTTACATGAAATATTATGCTGCTGAATTTTGTATGGAGTCTTGTATCTATATTTATTAGAAATAAAAAGCCATTTAATATTAAGTTATTTTAGGCAAATACTTTTATTAGAAACATTTTGAAATTTTTGTAGAACATTTTAAATGACAAAAATTACTTAAATTTAAAATTACTTAAATAAAAATTCTTAATAAGTGTCAATTAATATACTGACAATTAATAAATTCTTTTAAAAACATTTAATAGTGTAGCAAATGGTATGACAAGTCATATACACATGACAGTTCATTGGTGGTGGAGTGCAACAATCACACGTACATATGAGTTTTTGTTAAACACAACCAAAAAAAAAAAAATAAATAAACTAAACATGCTACACACAAGCATGCAACATATTTTTATTTATTTTTATTCTGTTGCAGCATATTCACTCTATGTACTCGTATATAAATACATATCCAAGCGATACAAATTTAGATATGTTGGTACTTGCACATGCAAGTGCAAGTATACGTAACGTATGCAAGCATATATGCATGTGTGTATAAATAGAAATGCCTGTTTGTTGTTATTTTTTTTTTGTAGTTGGTGTGTATTATTTAAAAATAGCTAGAGGAAAATTCATGTTGTAGAAAAGATGAACAAACAAAAAAAGTAAAAGCAATACGCATAATAAGAGGGTGATTCTCAGCTGCTGTTTTATCTTACTTTTTATTTACTTTTAATACCCTACTTTATGCTTTAATGACAGCCGCCTTTTATAATCTTAATTTAATCTTTAGTTCATCCAAAATATCGTTGCCACTTTAATGTTTGTTACTGCATTTTGTTTGACAAATTTATGTTACATTTTGTGAAACAACACATTGATTAACATTATTTTAAATATTTATTTATATTTTTATTTAATAGACTTTTATATTAAAGATTTAAGATTAAGATACGATTTTCAACTTAACAACGAATGTTTGAACATTGGCTGGTTGTTTAAATGAAGATAATAGAAACATGTGTGCTGACATATGTGAGGAAATTACTATAATCTTCGAATTCAAAATAAATGGAATATTATTGAAGTTTAAAAGTAAATTTAAATTCCATTTACAACGAATATGTAATACGATTTATATTTTAGACTTGAGAGTGTTTAAAACAGAGAGCTACTTCAGGTTACAAATAAAAAATGTTATTTTACTAGATACTATTTATATAAAAGTGGTCCTTATATGGAACGATAGCCATTCATCTTCATAACATTCATTTGTTATAGATTGTTATAGAAATTGTGATAATTGTGGCAGAACTTGCTAAGTATGTTTAAAAGATATTTATGTGTTTTAGTGATTTTCGGAAGTGGACTTTATATGTGCGGTTGTCGGGATATTATATCTTTACATGAAACTTATTTTTGCTAACTTTTGCAAGGATACTGATTTTCTATAGGTATTTATGTACCATAGAGCAATATTTCGGAAAGACACGGTATGTTGGCTTTTTTGGAAAAATTTTTTTGACAGTTTATAGTTAACCTATGAATCGACTTACAGACGAACAACGCTTGTAGATTGTTGAATTTTATTGGTTTAATGGATACGTAAACAAGCTAAATTGACGTACACATTTGGTGTGAAGAGTAGCCAGAAGCATTACAAGAACTGCCAATGCATATTGAAAAATGCAATGTTTGGACCATACTTTTTCAAAGACGACGATGGCGGGAACGTCACTATTAATGGCGAGCGCTGGACTTTGCTGTCCAGTGGTTTGAACCAGACGGTACCACATGTCACACAACACGCCAGAGGTTCGGTGAAAAATTTATATCAGGTTTGGGAGCCAATCAATTGGCCTGTGGTGCTATTTTAAGGCTCATATCCGTAGGGACAACCGTTGAAGAAATTTAAGCAAATACTGATAAATTTATTCGTGAGATATCGGCCGATATGTTGAAGTGTGTACGTCAAAATTGGACTAAATAAATATTTTATACATTTTAGTAAATTCTATATGTTTATTTTCATTGCAAGTTACGGTTTTCTGAATTACTAAAATTTTTTATCATTTGATTATTTTTATTAATGTTTTTGGTACCAAATTCTCTCTTTTTCAGACAACAATATTTTTCTAATTTAATATCATAAATATTAAGAAGAACATGGCATGTTTTAACAACATAACTGAATGATAGTAATGTTTTCTTAATTATTGACAATTGTTAAGTTTCAGTATAATAATTCTAAATAATATTAAGTCAGGATAGTAGATACGAGTATTACTTATTTAAATGCTGAATTCCATGAACTAAAATTTTTAGAGGAATTGTTTCTGAATTTCAATGGGGAAATTCTACAGAAACTTCTGCTATTTTAATAAAACAAAAATTTGGAATTCTTTGAAAATAAATTGGATGAATGGGATTCTCAAAATATTATTTAACTAAATTATTTTGACATTGTAAGTTAACCTGAATTAATAAAATATGTTAAATTCAGATATTTATTTGTAAAATACTATAAGATTTTATAAAAATATTACACAAGTTGTGATTAACTTTATATTGTTTGTGATGTCTTATTTAAAAAGTTAAAATTTATATATTTTGATGTGTTTTGTGCAAGAGACTATATAAACTTGAATTTTTAACAAATCTCAGAGCTCTTAAGAAATCACACATCAAATGATATCATTTGCAATATATTTAAAGGAAATAGCAAATTGTTTTAAAGAAAATTATAGAGGTTGTCATCTGTTTCTTTTTTACAAATTTTGTCCATTTTTAATGCTAAAATTGTCTGATAAACAAAAAATATTTGAGAAAATTTCACTCCTCTAAGTCATTTCCTTTAGGCTCTATCATGCCTTCAACAGAGAACGACCCAAAATATTTATACTTTTTTACAAGTGGTGAATGAAACTTTGATAGTATTCATCTGAGGACCAACAAATACATATATTCTTAATCCTTATGAAATTCTAAGTCGATTGAGCTATGTCCGTCAGTCTGTTCGTGTAAAACACTCTCACGTCCAAAATACTTGTACATAACGAAACTTCATAAACCTTCAAGAAAAATATTTTGTATTTTTTCAAGCAGTTTGATTTAAATGCCAGTTTTTGAAAAAAACATCAGACAACCTCCATACAAATTTTATAGGTTTTAACCATTGTTTTGCATTTTTTTGAAACATATTGCAGATAATGTCATGATATTTTGAATGAAAGTCTATAAAAGCAAAAATATGTAAGTATCATGTAAACATTTTTAAATTTTGTTTAGTTTGACCATAACCCCATTTAAAGTTCACATTTAATTCAATTAAATATGTATAATTCTGGTATAATTATAGCAACAGGTTAAAATTCGACACAGATATAGTTTTATAAATTATTGTATTAAATTTTATGATGGTCGGTCCATAATTCGTTTTACACGGAGCATTTACATATATGCCAAAATCAAACAGTTGTATTTTGAGATTTTGTTATAATAAAATAAACTATACCCCCATGATTCTTCAAGTTTATATTTCTAGTTATGTATTTTTTGTTGAAACATCTTTTCCTTGTTCTCATGTTATTTATCCCTCATCCTGTAAAGAAAAAAGGAACGAATCTTGTATTTTGGGCAAATTGTGCCCAATACAATTTTACTAGTTTTATTACTTTTTGTTACAAGTATTACATATTATTTCGACATGGGAATGATTTTTGCACACAAGTAAGTTACAATTCATACATTTTGTATTATATTTAGTACTGTTAGACTTATTTTCACAGAAGTGACAACGGCCTCTCTTTGTATTTTTCTCTTGTTGCGGGTGATGTAGATTCCTTGCGACAGTACCATATGGCTGTGTCTTACGCTGCTGCTTTTCATTCTCCAAAAGCTCAAATCCCAGTTCTTCCAAAAAAAGCCTGCGACGATAATGCTTTGATTTGTTCCACTCGGGATTTATTGCTGTCCAAATAACGAAAGCATTGCATGCGGATACATCAAGCATATTTGCAAATAGAGCTACAGGCCACCTATTAGTTTTCCGCTTACAAGTATATGTGGCAACCAGTTGGTCGAGTGTATCCACCGCATACTCTATTATTTCTGGTTTCTTTGACTGGTTATCGTGTATTTGTGCGTCTTGGTGTAATGTGCTTATTAGATATACGCACCGATATTTCTTTGGAACATAAGCTACTAATGCTACTTTATTTTTATGTTCAAAAAGGAACTCTGAGTAAAAGACAGGTTTTTTTATCATGTCCAAAATATGTGGAGGTAGAAACACCTTATTTTTTCGGACAGTCCCAACTATAGTCATTTTCTTTTTCACAAGCTCAGCAACAAGATCATATGAGGTAAAAAAGTTATCGCAAGTTAAATTTCGGTCTTTGAGCCCTTCTGCAAGTTCGAGTACCACTCGCATGCCTTGATTCTTTTCAGGAACGCAATTACGATTTCGTCTGATATGCACCTGCATAGACCAGGCATAGTTGGTGTTAGAGTCGCATAATGCCCAAATTTTAATTCCGTATTTCGCTGGCTTCGAAGGAATATATTGCCTAAATGGACATTTGCCACGATATGCCACTAGCTGCTCATCGACTGTCACGCATTCGTTTGGCTTATACATAATCTTCAAATTATTAGCCCATTTGTCCCACAAAACTCTTATAGGTGCCAACTTATCGCGAGCTCGTCGATCCGCTCTATCTGATTTATCGTCGAATCATTCCCATGTAGAAATAATATGTAAAACTTGTAACAAAAAGTAATAAAGCTAGTAAAATTGTATTGGGCACAATTTGCCCAAAATACAAGATTTGCTACTTTTTTTATAGGGGTGCCTTTTTGTGGAGCTACAATATAAATTTTAACAGCGCTGCTAAATATACATAAAAGACTAATTGTCAAGAAGTTTCATACCGATATTACTAAATACACGCCAGATATGCTGAGTTGAAAACGCGTTTGGGCAAAATTTGCCCAAAATACAGGATTAGGGTTATTTAGATTTTTCTATTTGAATAAAATTGAAAACTCAATAAATCTTACACTTTCTTTTGTGTAAAGCTAGATTTACACGACTGAAATGTTCTTCACAATTGCTCTTCAAAATGCTTCAAACTCGTGTAAACAGCAAAATTTCTTCAAAATTTATTTATTTAATAACTACTAATAAATATTAAATAAATAAATTTTGAAGAATTTTTGCTGTTTACGCGAGTTTGACGAATTTTGAAGAAAATTTCAATCGTGTAAAACTAGCTTAAGTTAATAAAGTACCATGCTAAATACTGGTTTCCATTTCTTTCATAAAAATCTTTATTACTTAATATATTTGCTTTGTAAATCAGTTTCAATTCACTGTAAGTGCTATTTGAACCTCTCATGTTCGTTCATTTATTTATCCAAATAGATGCATAATTTTTTTCCCTTTCTTTACATTGACTTTTGGCTCCGTTTCCTCTTGTTATTTTACTGTGCTGTTGTTATTGTTTTTTCCTATTTGTTTTTTTTTAATGAATAGTTTTCTGATTTTGTTTTCTTGTCATCGTTTAATTTATTTTTTTTTCTTTGTTTGCTTATTTTTATCTTCTAAAGAAATGCTAGAGGCTGGTGTAGTATGTTGTGTGTATATTTTCATAGCTAATTAAGATATTTAAAATGCTAAATAAAACAACACATTGCGTTGAAATGTTTTTAGCGTAAAATCATAAAAATGTTTTTCTTTTTGTTTTGTGTATTTCAATATTTTAATTTATGTAAATCTTAAATTTTTAAAAGAATTTATGTTAAAAGATTTGCTTATTATTTACATGACCCAGTAATTTATTCAAAAATGTTTTAGAGGTAAATATAAACAGTGGGTTTTGGGGCAGGAATTGATAAGAAAAATTATAAATTATAGTGCAAAATTCATACTGTGAGCGCCAAATGAAAGTAAACACTGCAAATCATTTAAAACAAATTTTTATTATATGTGTGTAACTAAAAATTATAAGTAAGAAGCAATATTGCGAAAATCATTGGTAATTAGGACAAATTAAATTTATTAAAACAAGAAACTAAAATAGAGGCACTAAAAAAACATATCACTTTTTATAAAAATATTCCGATTTTTACGCTTCAAATGAAAGCAAACAATAATCTTCATTATACGCTGTAGTTTATTATTATTATATTTTTGTTTATTTTATCCTTTTGACTTTATTAGGCCTCCTAATCTTCGAGGCATTAAGTCAACAAGTTTATTTGTGAAATCAGCTCATCCTGCAAAGCCACCTTTAGATCATTCTTGCAAGAAATGCTTCTTTCTGTCAATTTTTTTTGTCGAGATGCTCCCACAGGTGCTCAATGTGATTAAGGTCTGGTGACTGTGGAGGATGGTCAAGTGTTTTGGTGGTACGTAGAGCAATCCCTCACTCAGAAAATTTGATGTATGTTTAGGATTATTGTCCTGTTGAAATATTCAGTTTTGTGGTAAGCTCAATTTTTTCACACTAGGGGTAACATTGTGTTTAGGAATGTTTTTCATTGTTGATTCGATAAATTGTGATTGTTTCTAATGTTTGTTAAATTTACATAAAAAAATTTATATGTCAATATTTAAAACTGTCATGTATTGGTATACAAAAGAGAAATGTAAAATTTCACCTAATTGTATCCATCTTCAACCAATTGAACAATATTAAGCCATTGTCTAAGGAAGTTAAAGCTGAATGGTACTGTAGTTTTTGTCAATAAAAAATGTTAGTAGGAAAGTAGGAGAGGAATTTAATTTAAGCTTTTTCTATTAGCGTTTCATAAATATTAATAAACAATCAGGCATGTGATGGAAATCGAAAACGAAAACGAATCAGACGAATTTAATTTAAGCTTTTTCTATTAGCGTTTCATAAATATTAATAAACAATCAGGCATGTGAATGGAAATCGAAAACGAATCAGTTTTGGAAATACATTTTAATGCATTTAAAGGGTGTCCCAACTAGAACGCAATTTTTAAATTTTAAATAAAACACAGATATTAAAAAAATTCGTGAAACTTTATTATATCGTAAAGTAGACAGAATGTGGTTATGTTTGGAACAAGATATCGTGCAGATGGCCGCCGCAGCTTTGCTGGCACACACGCGATCTTTTAATGAAATTTGAAATGACCTTTTTGCATAAATGCTGCAGTATTTCATTAAGCCATCGACTTCAAAAAACCCCAAAGAAAAAAATCTAAAAGTGTTAAATCGCACGATCTAGGCGGCCAATTGAGGTCTCCAAAACGCGAAATAACACGACCGGGAAATGATTGATGCAGCAATTGAATTGGTTCTTTGGCTGTATGACATGTGGCGCCGTCTTGTTGAAACCACGTGCCCTCCACATTCATTCCTTCAATTCTAGGCAAGAAAAAACTGGTTATCATTTCACGATACCGAATACCAATGACTTTTTGCGCTTGACCTGCCTCATTTTCATAAAAAAAGGTCCAATGATTGCTCCAGCCCAAAAACCACACCACACAGTGACACGTTGAGGATGCATTTGCTTTTCGTGAATCACTCGAAGATTTTCCGCACCCCAAATGCGACAATTCTGCCTATTGACGAAGCCATCAAGATGGAAATGGGCCTCGTCACTGAAGATGATTTTATCGGCATAATCAGCATTTTCATGTTGTCTCTTCAAATACTCAATTAACGAACTCCTTGCGCTGCCCATGGTCAGCTGGCTTCAGTTTCTGAATCAATTGAACTTTGTATGCATGAAGATGCAAATCTTTCGTCAAAATTCGCTGCATAGTGAATTTGGAGACACCAATTTGCTGAGCTCGGTGTCGAATTGAGGTGGATGGAGTTTAAGCGACATCATTACGTATAGCTGCGACATTTTCGCTCGATCAACCTGGTCGAAGGCGCGTTGTTGTCTTTACATCACTAACAGACCCAGTTTCGGTAAATCTATCCATTAATCTCTTTACAGTTGACTCTTTTGGAGCATTGTTGTCACCCTAAATTGATCGCAATTTGCAAACTGTAGCCGCAAAACTTTCACCATTTTGGTAAAACAATTTCACAATGAGAATGCGTTGTTCATTCGTGTAGCGCTCCATTTTTACTAACCTCGTACCTTCTACTAGCAAACAATAACAATTGTTCAAATGTCAAACAATGACACTTAGAATGGCGCCAAATTTAAAAATTGCGTTCTAGTTGGGACACCCTTTATAATCTAATTTTTAAAATTTTTGTTTTAAGATTCTATTCAGTAGCCCAATCAATATCTTTATATTTTATGTGATACAAGTTTTTCAATACAGAAATATTACGAAAAAATTGACTTCTAAAACTCATTCGTTTTCGTTTAGATTTCCATCACATGCTTGTATGTATATCAAATTTTGCCTCAAAATGTATGTATGCTACCAGGTTCTATATTATCAAACAATTGCAAATAGTTCTCCTATCCCTAGATTACCAATTACAAATTGTATTTGCAACACATTACCCAACTCTGAAACCACCGTGCCAACAAAACTTGAAATATAAACAAACAAAGCATAACAAAATCGAACCCACATCTAAAAATAATTATGAAAGTGTGGCAAAAAAATAAAAACACTGCTTGTGTATAAAAAATCAGCTTGTTTATTTCATTAAATAAAATTAAAATCTTCCTACTTTTGAGCAAAAAGAAACCGAAACTAGCAAAAATGGCATATTTATCCTTCAAAGTTTGTGTATATTTACTATTTTCATTTTTCATTTAAGATTTTGATTTTGTTTACATGACCGAGAGTGAGTATCTTTAGTCAATAAGCCTAAACGAAACGTTGGTTTTAACGGCTTTTAATCGAAGTATTTATTTTGATTTATTAACGAATCCATTGATTTCAGTGCGTACGAATTATTTCAGCATAAACATGTAGCTATAATATTTTTATGTTTTTAGTTTACTATTTACAAACAATAATCAATATAAATTGTTGTATCATTTTTATTACCTTCCCAGGGTAATTGATTTCTATGATGATGCTTACATGCTCTGTTTATACAAAATTTTGTATTTATTTATTTTTGTACCCTACACCACCATAGTGGGGAAGATATATTGGATTTGTTCTGATGTTTGTAACGCCCAGAAATATTGGTCCAACACTCACCTTAAAGAATACCGATCGACTTAGAATCACTTTCTTCGTCCCACCTTCTGGGTGGTAGTTGGCAATTTTGATAAAATTTGGTACGCGATATATTTTTGGGCCAAGGACGGATGGGATTGAAACTGGTGGAAATCGGTTCATTATTTCACCTGGCCCTCATACAAAGGTCCTCCCGAAATTGGTGTTCACCGATCATAAATGTTTGAATTATGCAAGTACCCAAACAAATTTTATCACAAATGAGTGGTAAACGAAACCAAATCACATCAACGAATTTCGTGCAGATCGGTCCATAATTAGTCGTAGCTCCCATATAAGGCCCAATTCCGAAAATCACTTTAGCGGTCATAAATTTCCTAAAAATGTTGGTATCCAAATAAAATTCGACACAAATAAATTTCTTATATACAGAAACGATGACACCTAATTTTATAATGGTCGGTCCATAATTAGTCGAAACTCCCATATAGACCCTCTCCGTAATTCACTTTAACTTCCATAAATCTTTTAAAAGTATTTATATCGAGATAAAGTTTAACATACACAATATTTATATTCCCAGAAATCATGACACTAAATTTTTGGATGATCAGTCCAGAATAGGTTATATCACCCATAGGTTATACATCCATTTCTGAAAAAACAATTTTATACATATACTTGGTATAGGGTATTATATGGTCGGGCTTGACCGACTATACTTTCTTATTTTTTTTTTTTTTTTTTTTTTTTTTTTTTTGCTTCAGATGATTGTTTACAATTCACAGAAGTATGCGTATGATTTTTTGGTTTAACTATTGTAATAGGACTAATAAATTATTATTTTATCACACAGTTTTTGTCAAATGTTTGTGTATATTAAACCTGCTCTATGTTGTGTCGGATTGTTTTAAAATATATAGACAAATTTTGATTTCCGATTACTTATTTTTATTAAAGTGATTGTTATCTGAAAGTGCTACATACTACGTAGGTCATGTCTATTATAAATATACAGCCATGTCACAAATTCCGTTCGGAATTGAAACAATTCCATAGTTGTCATTCCGATTGGAATGAGTTTGCTTTTATAGAAAAACCGCAAAAACACAAAACTCCTTTTTGTGTTTTAAATACATACAATAAATATTTCTGTTTAATGGCAAACATCAAAACAAGAAAAATATAACAAAAAATGCTCGGAATATCGATAATTGCAGAATCAGAATGAAATAAAATACAGGCGGAAAACGTCTGAAATACATGTATTTCTTTTTGTGCCTTGTCTTCAATTTTGTGTGTTGCCACATGGGTAATTTTTGAGAAAACTGGCAAGAATAAAAGTACGGCAATACTAAATGAACAAATTTCGTATACTTTTTTATTTTTAAGTCTGTATTTAGAATAATATAAAAAATAATATTAATTGGAAAAATACGCAAAAAACAATATTATTTATTAATAAAAAGATATTATCAATTGTTTATACTCCTATAAATGCTTAAAGTTACAATTCCGAATAACAAATTAAAATTGTTTTAATTCCCAAAAAATGTTTCATTTAATTTTTTCTACAGAAGCAAAATACGGAATTAATTCCACTTCCGAACGGAATTAAGCTTTGTGACTTTGCTGATAGTTTACGTTTAACCTTCTAATTCCACTTTTTAACCACTTTTGGTGGTAGATAGTTTAAAATTTTATAGAAATATCTTCAAAATTGCGACCTGTACTCTGCGCGCAAGCTTTTCATGGACAGCCAGCCAGACAGACGGACGGGCGGACGGTCATCGTAAAGTTGACTCAGAAAGTGATTCTGAGTCGGTCGGTATTCAAGGTGGCGCAAAAGTAAACTTCCGATGTTTTTTGGCTGTAATTAAAAAAAAAAAATGAAAAAGTAAATAGTCAGCAATATTCCGCGTTCTGGAGCAGTGTAGCGTAACATTGTTTATTAACGTGTATTTCGCATGTGTTTACTACACAAATGTCAAAACAGAACTGACATTAGAGGCCTCGCAAAATTTATAGCATTTTCTGATAGGAGGATTACTTTTGCGCCGCCTTGTATTTTAAGGTGGGTGTTGGACCATTATTTCTTGGTGTTATAAACACCAGCCGAAATCCAATATACCCTCCCCACTATGGTGGTGTAGGATATAAAAACACAGAAAATTCAAATTTAATGGGTAATGTTTATTATCATTTGAAAGAACATTCTTTGGCATTTATTTTTTGAAGATTATGTCTATTAACTGTTGATCGTTGCTACATCGCAACATCGTTGAGTCCAATTTTTGATGACTCGTTCGAGCCTTTGGACTGATAACTGGCGAATGACACACGTGATGTTTTCCTCCAAGGCCTGAATCGAAGCGGGTTTGTCCGCATAAACTTTAGACTTTACATATCCCCACAGAAAAATGTCTAACGGCGTGATATCACCCGATCTTGGTGGCCAATCGGAAACTTCGGATCTTCGTGGAACTTTTCAAGAGCCCATAGAGCTAAGCGATATCGCTTGGGAAGGTCTTGGAAGCGGCTTCAGTTGTTACACAAGCTGTATTTTTTACGCTTTCAATTTAAGATTTCGACGTAGTATGCGCCAAGTCGTTCCATACGTCAGTCCGATTTGCTGAGAACGGCGCCGAATCGACTCTCCACGATTTTCGTGTACACTCTCAGCTATGGCCGCTATATTTTCTTCACAGCGTGCTGGATATGATCAATACGGTCGAATATTATTCAATAACGAATGCTGGGTCTCAAAATGGGTGCTGGTGTCGCGAATAGTACGATCAGTAGGCCGATTATGTTGGCCATAAGTTGAGCGAAGTGCACGAAACACATTCCCCACAGAACATGAATTTTCGTAATAAAGTTAAACGATTTGTAAACTTTGTTCAGGCGTAAGTCTTTCCATTATGAAATGCTAAAGAATACTAAACAAAAATAACATGACAGCATGACACGACTCACACGTAATCTGTCAAAAAAAGACTATTGAACAAAGCATTTCTACTTGAATCACCCAGTACATAAAAATCACAGTACAATATTGTATGACAATCTCCACATAATAAGTGATAGCTCGCATATCAAGGATCCAAAAATAAAATGACGCATAAACAACTGATATATTGGTGGTGAACATATAAGATTCGGTACAACGGAATATTAACTCATACTTGTTTTTATTGTCTCTATAACCCACTTTTGTTCAATTTGCGAAACGTCGTCTTTTTTCGGCACTTACACTGGACAGGGGGCAGACTCGTAATATTTTGAAAATAAATCTAGCCCATAGGGATGTAGCGAATATTGTTTTGACATTAAATGTCAATGCTTGATTGATATTACTGATGCCTAAGTCATATCTCTCTATTCAGTACATGGTGAAAAGTATAAAGTGAGTAATGAATTATATATAATATATACATGATTAAAACATTTAGAGTGATAAAATCGATAAGGTAGGATTAAGCCACGAAATTTGTGCCTCTGAATGAATTCCAGCAGGATATAATTTAACACCATCGACACTGCAGCAACATGGCATCGACAACTGGTATCAATATGCGCATACTTACATCAAAACCAAATGTAATATGGTCAAAATTTATTCTTAATTACATACATTTTCTATCCTCGCGTTTCATACTAATTAAAATGTATTTATTTTGAATAATAAATGGAAAGGAACATCACATATTCTATTAAAATCTATGCTTACTTATTTTACTTATATGGGTTAAATGCTTCTATAACATACATACATTAAAATACGTTTTTATACAGGTTGTTTTGGAATAGTTAATTGAGCGTAATAATTGTTCTATTGTTTACCATTTCACTAATTGAAAATTTAAAATGACGATGTAACGAACGATATGTTGCCAGGTTTATTTTTGAAATTGAAAAATTCATTATATTGAAATTTCTTTTTTGATTAGTTTTAAGGCGGATTTTCTTCGAAATTTATCTTATGTTACTCTAGCGAATTATTCTTCGGGAGGGTGATTGGGGCATAATCTAAAATAAAAACAAACTATTTTTTTTTTTTTGAATGAAGATAATTTTCGTTGTTTTCCCTTCAATAACTTTCTTCCTGAAGTACTAGTTGCTCTAGCATGAACAAATGTTTTATTTCGTACCATTTCCAAATTGGAATTAATATGTTTTGTTTAAAAATAAGGGATTTTTTTAAATTTGTAGCTTTTATTTTAAAACGTTTGTATAAATAATTGTTAGCTTTGACCATTCCCACCTTTCTGAAAATATATGGATTATGTGTCAAAAGAACTTTTCATCTTTTGAGGGCAAGAACAAACCTAGCCAATTTTGGATACCCTGTTCTGAAGTGGAGCTTATTCCAGAGAAGTAGTGGTCGGACGGGGCATGGTCTGGACTATCAGGAAGTTGAGGCAAAACTTCCTAAACACTTCTTTCTAAACAAAGTTTTTAACAGTTATTGCATCATGTAGTCGAATGTTGTCATGACGAATATGAATATTACGCTTTCATGTTTGCTCAGTTTGAAGTGAATAAGTTGTAAACGGTACAGGTTGCTTGTGACGATATTGGCAGATTTCAGCAGCTCATAATAGACAGCACCTTTTTGGTTCAATAAATATTGAGCATTACCATAGTGCCATGGATATTTGTAATGATTACGTGCAATAAAGATTTATTTTTATAGCGGTTAAGTAGCATTTCGGAGATACACAATTGTCTTTCAAGTTCTCTCGGCTGGAATTCATATGATGCCCAACTTCCCTACTTTTGGATGAATTTTGCTATTTGCAAACATTGTGAAATTGATGGCTAAGTAGCCTGCCATGGTTTGTTGACGTTCTTGTTGAGTTTGACAATAACGTTAGGGACTAATGCTTTTAATTATTGTTTTTAAAACTCTTTTTTGTTGTCTGGGCGATCTTTGTTTTCCGCGTCAAAATCATTACTTCGGAGCTGAACAAACAATATCTGGCCTGTTGAAACCAATAGAACACATTCACCATAAACTTCGAAAAAAAGTTTTGGAACAAAATATTTGAACGACCTTGTTTCCAATTATCAGTATAATAAGAACGGCTTCCTCATTTTCAATGATGCAAAGAATGCGATCCTTCGAAATGGCATATAAGTTACGTAAGAAAAAAGCCCTGTTAAATAGATTATTTTATTATATTAAGATCTATTATAAATCCTGCATTTTCAAGTGTTCATCTATAAATTTTTTTTATTTAATTTAAATTTTTGAAAAAATCCAAAATTAAAGAGTGAATTTGACAATGAGATAGAAATGTTTATTATTAGAAATGAATTGAAAACGCTGATTACGGAACGAATGAAATAATGAATGTAATTGAAAAATGTAAAAGCCTCCGAAATTACCTAATAATGTCTGTAATAATATGGAATAAAATATTGAATAAGAATGGAATGAGAAAGTATTGTTTATGCAATCTGAAGCGAAAAAAAAATTGTAATTTATATTTTGTTTACAAAAAGAAATAACTCAGTAAAATTGTTATGAAATAATTTTTGTTTACATGGTTTGGTCTGACCTTTATTAGTTTTTGTTGTTTTTTTAAACTTTGGTGAAAGACAAACCATTTCAATTGCTGTTGATCTTAGTAAACGTTAACATTCTTTCTGTTTCATTTACATACTATTTAGCTATTTTTGATAAATTTTTATGAACTTGTAAATTGAATATATTGAATATTTTATATTCAAGTTTATCTGGTTTGCATTAAATGAACTTTTGCCATTTATTTTAAAAGTTCGAAAATAAAAGTTATTACCTCTACAAAAAAAAACTTATAAATCAATCATCTTGATTATTTCCATTATTTACTTTTCTGTTTCTCTGAACCACAAACCTGAAATGTTTTCTTATAAATCACTCTCTCAGTGATATAAAACAAAGAACTAATTTTAAATGGTAAATGGTGCCAATTAACCACTAAAATTAAAGTGAACCCGTTATTTTCGGTCTTTGATCTGAATACAAGAATTTGCTAAGAATTTTGTCTACAAACTAAGTATGTAAACGATGTTATTCGTCAGTTTCATATATTGGTAACAAAATTAAATCAAAATTATCTTTACTATAGGTACCTTAATATTTGAAAAAAGCTTAATCGATCGATATATTATATTTAGGGGTGTCATAGAATCCAAGTCGGTTTTACTGATTGTCGGTTTTGCAAACCAACATTGGTTTTATTTGGTGTCATGAAACCAAGTCGGTTTTGCTATTTTCGTTAAAATTTATGTTTTTATTAATATAAAATATAAAAAGTTTATAAGTAAAGTTTTTAAGTTTATTAGTGAATAAATAAAATACCCGCTGCTTTTCTTGTAGTTTTATTATTAGAGGAAGAGCGTTCAAAGAAGGTAAATGGAATAATTTTACGTGATTATAGCAATCTTCTTTTATTCGCTCACCAGTGGTTTCTGAACCTTTTTGGAGTGCTTCTTGTCAAAAGTAGAGACAGTGACCGTCTAGATGACGTTGACGGCATTTCTTCCTCATTCCCAGCGTCGATGCTTTCATTCAAAGCAATATAAACACCTTCCACTGATTGCGCAATGCTACAAATTTGAATAATTGATTGTTCGCTGCTCTAATTTGATGCTTAGAAAATCGTCCTCCACCGGTTGCTCTGGACTGTCCCTTATTTTTGGCGAGTTTTCTTTTGACATAACTTTTCCATTTATTCCACGTCTACATACATAGGTTAAAACAACACAATTTTACAAGAGTATTGTTTGCTACACAACTTGTGCTTACGTTTTTCTAAACATTAAAATTTTTTGTGGTGGACCTGCGCTGTAAAGTGACTCTGACGGCTTATCGTGCTTTGTATATCCCCGCGCAATATCTGTATATTTTTCCATAAATTCCATAATTAAGGAGTTTTAGAATTTTTTATTTTTTCCCCTGTTAAAGATTAACCTCCTTACTCAAAAACGATTATTAAATTGAACAAACGTTTATTAAGCTAATTTTTATATGCAAATCTGTCATAATAAACGTTTGTTAAATTTAATAATCGTTTTTGAATAAGGGGGTAAAAATTTATGAAGAAATGGAATAAATCATTTCAATTTGCATACTTACATTTTTCTAAAATATCAACAGGATTAAATGAAAATGGCTGTTTAGCTTTTGTTAATTTGTATACAAAAGCATAAACCGACAGCTGTTTGCTGCTTGAATTATTTCCAATAAAATACTGATAACATTGGTTTCTGCGACACCTAAAACCGATAAAAATGCAAGTTCTAATACAAAACTCCAACAATATTTTTGTGTCGTTTTAAAATCCAATTTCAGTAAGATCGGTTTCTATGACACCCCTGATTGCTTCTAAATTAATATAGAAATTAAAAGCGCAATAACATATCATTTTCTTTAATGCAAAATTTCAATATAATGTATTTAAAATATAAGAAATTATAATCAATTTAAAATTTTTGTTTTCAAACATATTTATATTTAACATAAGTAACTTTTTTGAAATAAGTTGTTATGATTTATAAACCAATTTGTTTTAATATGAAACAAAAATCCCAAAGAATCCCAGGATTTACATTTATAAAATCCCGAATTCAGGATTTGAAAAACCAGACCCGTTTGGCTTCCCTAATATACTATACATATACATACATATGTATGTATATGTACATACGCATTTGTGTTTCTGAATAAGTAATTATTAGTATATAAATGGATGCAGTAATTTATAGAGGATTTAACCATTGATTAAATAAATAAATAATTAAATATTCTAATATGAAATGTTAAATAGTTAATAGGAAAACATTTTTTTAAACGTATACGAGTACACACCCAAAAACTGCAAGTAAGTAAAAAAAGGGAAAAACAACATTATAAAATTAATTCCTAATTTGATGAGTAAAAAATTGTATATGTATATGTGGCATAAATCTTTGTAACTGCAACTTTATTAACGAATGATATGATATAACAAATTATTTTAATCGCCTTACTAAGCTGGTGTTAATTAGTTGCAGTTCTTACTAATCCATTTATAAAAACACAAACATTACATAATGGTTTGTACTTTGAAATGTAATAGACTTTTAAATGTTTTTGAATAATTATCTATAAACAAATAATAAATTAAATTGAAACTAAATAGTATTTGGCCAATATTTGTTTAAATGTATGTAAAAATAAACAGTCAATCATTAAAGTATTTGGGAAAAAACTACGAAAACCACAATTATGAAATTATTTGCTAATTTAATGTGTAAACAATTAAGTACATACCTAATCAAACTTAAATCTGGTAACTCACTGTAGTTTCGAAACCAAAAATAGCTGGAAAGAATATAAAAATTTGTGTCTTCATAATAAAGCACCATATTGTTCTATATACATATCCTCAAAAATAGTTTGGTTATATTAAGTTGTTCATTTTGTTTGTATAGCATTAAAATGTTATACAGACCAGTTAGTTCTATGTAGATATTAGAGATGCCAAACGGGAGTAATTTTTCAATTGCATGGATCCCGAAATTTTCCGGGATTTTCCGGGATTTTTGTTGCATAATAAAACAGATTGGTTTATAAATAATAACAGAGTATTTCATAAAGTTACTTATGTTAAATATAAATATGTTTCAAAACAAACATTTAAAATTGATATAAAGTTTATAAACCAATAATAAATACAAAAGATAATAACAATATACTAAATTGTTAGATTGAAGCCCTTGGCAGGGCAGAAAATGCATTACAATGTACAATTTATCTAAGAAAAATATAGTTTTCACAATGGTATTCTTCGAGTTATTAATTAATAACGAACTCAAGCCTGAATTAAGAATTTTCTCTAAAATTAAAATACCTATATTAAAGAGATAACTTAATGTTTTGTTTGTATACAAAATTGTTAGCAAATTCTTGTATTCTTAATGCATAAACAATCTATCCTCACCCTCCGAAACGAATAATTATTTTTATTTTTTTAATAATTTTATTAATATTTTATTCCATATTATTACATTCACTATTGCATTCGTTTCGCAATCAACGTTTTTAATTCGTTTCTATCTCATTGCCAAATTCACTCTTCAATTTTCAGTTTTCTAAAAAATTAAAGTGTTGAGTAAGTCATGCTTCTTTTTTTTTTTTTGTTTCTTTAAAGAAGAGCATAAATAAAAGTGCAGATATTCATATCACTGCGAGAAAGAGCTTTGTTTGTCACTTTAACCGGATTTAAAATGACAACTATTTGTTTGAGTAAAACAAATTCTTCATTTCTTGAGGTATAAGCTCTTTTTTGCATGATGATTAAAATTTCCATCATTTCTTTATTTCACCACAAATATCGTATCCATACCAAATTCTGCAATAATAAGTATTTTGTATTTGTATTTATTTATTTATTTGAATTTCTAATACAACAAGATACAATATCTTATAAATTACAGTATTAGAATCAGACAAGTTAAACAGTATATTGCAAATCAATAACTTAATTCTACTTAAAACTAAATTAGATTAAATTACAAATTTGAGAATCAAAAGGTTTTGAACAATATTAAAATCAAAGAAAACAAAATAAGCATTTAGTAATAATTAAGAAAAAAAAAAAAATAACAAAAAATTACGAAAAATGTTTAAACAACAATTTTCTGAAATGTATTGCGTTGCTTGTGCGTTGAGTATCCCTATGTAGTCGGTTCCAGAGACGAATGGTAAAAATAAAAAATTGACGCTCAGAAGCATGGTCGCGGTGACGGATTTGTATAATGTAGTTTCCTCTATTCGACATTGCAAACTGTAAACGTTCAAAGAGATAATTTGGTTCTTTCGTCATTTCATGAAAAGAGAAATCTCAAAACGATATTTTGTTTGCATCGGTCCATATTTTGCCATAGCCCCACATAAAATCCACTTCCGCATAAATCTCTGGCAATCATTAGCAGCAAGTTTAAAGTCAACACAAATAGTTCATATACACTGTCGGACAAAATAAAGTGCAATTTTGTAACCTTCTTCATTCCTTTTTAATTAATATTTTTCTTCTACATGTACTATTTACTATTTATTCACAGTCCCATTATTTGTTGGAGTATCTGAATTATTAACATAAACATTACAATTTGATAAAGACGCTCAGAACTTATGTGGCACAAAATGTAAGACCACGAAGCTAGATGATGCTCAGATTGCAATTCTAGCAAAAATATTTTTTTACGACAGCCAGACATATAAAGAAGGAACTAGAATTAAATATTTCGATTCGAACTGTCCTAAGAAGACTTAACGAAAGCGGTCTAAAAAGTGCGTTCGCTAATAAAAAGCCTCTTCTACGAGCTGCATAAAAAATAGGTTAGACTCTTCAAAGAGGTACATAAGTATTAGATAAAATAGTAACTGAATTAAGAATAAAACTATAATTTATAATTACTAAAAAATAATAAATACATGATTTAATCAAAAAAGAGGAAATATTTGAAACCGCAGTTTATTTTGTCCGAGAGTTTTTATATTTAGTTAAATCTCTTATAAAATTCATTATTACGCTGAAATTCAACACAGTACGTCCTACAGAGTTTCATGACTATCGGCCCGTAATAGGTCATAGCTCCTTTATGAAGACTACTCGCGATAACAGATCAGTTATAAGTATGTAGAACTTGACTTTGTTGAAAGTTGGTCCATAGCTCACATACAAGCTCCACTTAAATAATTAATTTTTTGTGTGCTAAAGTAAATCAGTTTATGTTACACACTACTAATATATAAACAAGGTGTAAATTCTTGATTATAACTTGAATATGCATAAAATTCTTTAAATATCGTTAAAATAAATCCAAAATAAATAGAAAATAATAGGTGATTTGATGGTGGGTATATAAGATTCGGTACAGAAGCATATAAACTGTTACTTTTTATTAGTTCTTACAATTTTATTCAACTCTGTACATTTTGTTTGCAAAAAAACTTAAATGCTTGAGTCTTGTTCTGTTGTGTTTTGTTATAGGTATATAGAACAAAAATTCAATTTACTTACACACAAACATTGTTCGCATAAACTCACCGAACCGAATCATTTATTCTCAATATGTTTTTCAATTACCTAAAACACTTGTTTATATTACTATATTGTTCCATATATGAGTACATATGTATATATATTCAATTCATTTCATTTGTGTACATATTTATATTTAATTTTTGCCTTAAGTTACTTTTAATTCAATTAAATTCTTAATAATCATTTTACGGCAAATTGACGTCAAATTATCAACAAACACCAAACAAAGCAAAAAAAAACCAACTTAGTTCACTAAAATTTATTATTCTATTTAAAAACCGTGTATAATAAAAAAAGTTTCGTTGAAACACATAAACGAAATTATTTTTGGTCATTAAATTTGCACATACATATTCGCATTAAAATTATTTTGTTTTTGTTTATCATTTTTCTACCCACAAACAAAAAGATGGGGGGTATATTAAGTTTGTCATCCCATTTGTAACACACCGAAATATTGGTCGTAGAACAGAAAATCTATATATTCTGTGTCCCTATAAGATAAGACGATCCAGAAATGTCCGTCCGTCAGTTGAAGGCACGTTAGAGCTTCGAAAAAAAGACTTAAAATTCCCAAGTATCCAAATGGGCAACATTGGTTCAGCAGGATTCGAGTTATAGACCAAAAATTCAGACAACCTTAATATTTTTCAGAAATTTTTAATTATTTTCATGAAATATAATGCAGATAATATCACGAAAGGAATATAATAGAATAGAAGGACAAGTTATGTTGAAAATGGTGAGAAGCGGTTCACTACTTCTCATAGCCCCCATATTCCATAGCTCCCACATAAATTACATGTTCGAAAATTACTAAAATGAGCATAAATCTCTTATAAACATCAAACGATCAATTTGAAGTTCAACACAAATAATCCAGATGTACATCTAAAAGGGTGTACCGAACAGTACTGATGTACCGATCAGTTTATATTTGACCGTAGCCCCATACAATTTCCACTTCTGAAAATAACGGTCTGAAGTAACGGTCCAAGTATAGATTTTAATCGTCGTTCCATGTTTTATGATTATCGGTCTATATTTTACCATAACCTTTATATAAAGTCCACTGTCGAAAATCACCTTAATCCTTTATTAATATTAAATATTATCAAGTACATAGGTGGTGGGTATTTATGATTCGGCACAGCCGAATATAAACTCTTACTTGTTAATATTGATATCGTGTCAAATCTATTATAAAAATTTTAATTTTAGTTTAATTGATTTTGATGGAAGACAATAGTGAGTGACAATGTCTAAACAATATCATTATATTATACATTTGCGTAATAAAAGCGAACATTCTTTTTTTTTGAATTATGAGTGATGGTTTAAAGAAAATTGGAAGGTAATGAATTTTAGTGCTTTTGTATAATGAAACAGCTATAATGAATTAGATAATTAAAAATACAGTACAATGATCAAAATTAAAATCTTATTTAATATTTATTAAATTACAATAAGTAAAGGTTTCTTAGTAAAAGCAACGCAATTTGCCACAAAATTACTTTAATTTATTTAACATAATAATCTTTGGACTTCAACAACATTGTTAGATTTTTGTGTAATTTCATATAACAAGTAAAATTTAAATAAAAAATAAATAAATGAGAATTTTTCCTCTTGCGAGTACTATGTAAAAACTTTTTATAAAAATTTTTCTTATTCGAAGATTTGCTTCTAGTTAAATATAAATTATAAAAAATTATTAATATAAATTCTTTTATATTTAACTAGAAGCAAATCTTCGAATAAGAAAAATTTTTATAAAAAGTTTTTACATAGTACTCGCAAGAGGAAAAATTCTCATTTAGTTAAATTAAAAAGTTGAATATAAGAGGTTTGAAAATTAACACCAATAGACACAAAGAATGCTGACGAAGGCTTTAGCAGGCCAGAAAATGCATTACATTTTGCTAGTGTCTCTTTGTATATTTCTGTATGTTTTTGCATTTACGTTTTCCAAAGGAAAACTATGTAGAACATTTAACAGAGATATACAAATATAAATTTCAAATTCTTTTATATTTAACTAGAAGCAAATCTTCGAATAAGAAAAATTTTTATAAAAAGTTTTTACATAGTACTCGCAAGAGGAAAAATTCTCATTTAGTTAAATTAAAAAGTTGAATATAAGAGGTTTGAAAATTAACACCAATAGACACAAAGAATGCTGACGAAGGCTTTAGCAGGCCAGAAAATGCATTACATTTTGCTAGTGTCTCTTTGTATATTTCTGTATGTTTTTGCATTTACGTTTTCCAAAGGAAAACTATGTAGAACATTTAACAGAGATATACAAATATAAATTTCAAATTCTTTTATATTTAACTAGAAGCAAATCTTCGAATAAGAAAAATTTTTATAAAAAATAAATATTTAAAATATCGTTCTTATTATTTTTTTCGAACAAATTAATATTGTTCTATAAAGAGTAGGCAATCCATAGCAAGGTTATATGTATATGGATTCACCTTAAGATCATCAGTAGTTAGATAGTAAGAATTAATAAAGTTATTCGTTTTCTCATCATCGAAATTGAGTTGAAATAATGATGCCCGCCCTTCCATCCGTCCGTCCTGGAAGGCTGTCGATATAACCCTTGTGCACAATGTACAGGTGTTTAGATATTTCAATATTTCCAATATAAGACCCGCTTCCGAAAACCACTTTAACTTTCATAAATCTCTTAAAAATGTTGGTATCCAAATACGATTCAACACAAATAAGTTTCATATGCATATTACAATTACACATATTGTAATTTTACAATAAGCGGTCCTTAACATCTTCCAAAAATCGTATAAATATTTTACAAGTATTTATGTATATCGGGATAAAATTGAGTGCAAATAATTTGTATATTCACTGAAGTCTTGCTTTTAAATTTTTTGATCAACGGTGAATAGGTCATTAGTCCCAAGAATGATAAAATAATGATTACGCCCCGTTACGTGACGTAGTAGTTCCATTCTAAGGGTTACCAAGAATTTTGCATGTGTTAGAATTAAAATTTCTTGCGAAAAAGGTATGTTGTATGTGATAGTTGGCAACCTTGCAATTGAAATCACTTTGAGAGTTCTAAAATAAGAGCTGTTTAAAAAAAACAAACAAAAAAAAACAACAAAAAATATAAACATGAAGTGTGCAGTGCAAGCATAACAACAGGAAAAAAACAAGTGAGAAAAAATTAGCCAATAGAAACACAGAACATGTGACGTCATAGTTCCAACATGCGCAGAACTTTTTACAATTTTACGTTCGTTGGCGTAATCCTTATTTTATCATTCTTGATTAGTCCCATATACCGCCCGTTTGTGAAAAGCTGTTGTGTTGTTAAGTCCAAACATTACATGGAATTTGTTTTGCTTAAACAATACTATGTAAACTAGTTTGGAAGTGTGCTTGTGATCGTTGTACTGCATGAACTCAAACATCTCTAGTGAAGAAATTTTTCACATTTTTTCATCTGAACAAACCCATATCATTTCAACCGCTCCTGCAGATTAAAATTAGTTGCTTTGTGGCCTTCAAACGAAGGTTTTATCATCAGAACTAACCAAATTTATCTTCGTTGTTACTCAATTTTCCCGCTGTAGATGTTTTAATCATTCAGGACTACGGGCTTTTTAAAGCCTATTTCTAAGTGTGCGACTAGTAGTAGATGCACATAAATAAATTTTGAGCTCTTCAGATAACCAAAGCAGTTTTATAATGCTTCTATGTATTAAATCATGTCGTTGTTTTTGTCTTTCTGTCTGTTGCCTTTGGTTTTACTTTTCAGTGAATTTCTAGAGAAACCTTTGTTTTGGAACAATCCATCAGTATTGCAATTTACCTCATACTTTTTCATTGTTTTCCGAGCTTTAAAAAAACATTTCAAATAAAGTGCAGTTCTTTGTAAGATGCAGACAAGTAAAAACATAGCAAACATAGAAAGATGTTGATTATATTGTATTCTTTTCTTTGGTGGGTGAAACGCAAGTCAATGATATCCTAAATTAAAAATTTAACTTATCGTTCTTATTAATTTTTCCAAGCAATTTAACATTTTCTATACAATTAAAAGATACTCATGGAAAGTATATTAATATAGATTCACAATATTTATACGTTTTAAATGTTCCTCTTCACATCATTAAAATTGTAGAAGCCATTCTTATTATTTATTCCAAATCTGTAAAATTGACCTCAAAGAGGTAAAAAATAAAACTTTGTATATTTACAGTAGTGGATGGTACATGTTAGTCCTTTATGCACATTCGTTATTGCATAGAAGTTAAACTAATTTATAACTCAAAACTACAAGCATCAACTTTTAAGAAAAATAAAAAAAAACATACAAAACGAAAACAACACGCATGTACTCAATTTTGAACCACACAAAAACTTTAGGGAATGACAGTATTTTTAATATTTAGTTCAAAGCCCATTATTTCATACAACTCTTTTTTAATGTTTTGGCATACTCTCCTACAATTTGTCAATTAAATCATTAGAAGTATTCTCCCATACGCGCCCCAATTGCCTCTACACGTTTGACCATAAATTTTCAATTGGATTTTGGTCGGAACTTTTTGCTGATCATTACATCAAAATAAAATACTGTTTGCTAAGCCAATCTTTAACGAGTTGTGCTTTGGGTTACCATCCAGTTGAAAAGTAACTTTGTTCACATGATAGCCGTTCCCATTTACAAAATCGGAAAGATGAGCTTGCACAATATACAGATAGTTTTATTTACTCATTATTCCTTCGATTATTTACAATGGTTTGCGGTGCCAACATTTAAAACTAGTCCATATCTTGACGTTCCTCACATCGTGCTTCATTGTGTCCTTTATGGTGTCTTTGAATTAACTGGGCTATTCGGCGCCAGCAATATTGCTTTACCTTGGGATTCAACATGAATATATTTGAATTCGGTCGTGGATTTGGCTTCTGACCAGATTATACATTTCCAATCATCTACTTTCCAATTTTATATGCACTCTGGCAAACTTTACCCCTGTCTTAACATTTTTTTATCGCTATGTAACCATAACTGGCGGCTTTACCTTTTGCATAGAAATATCTTTTGGTGTTAAACAATATTCTCTTTTCATTTGTGTTATCATTCTCTATTCATGCATTCGTTAATAGCTTTTTGCGACCTCTGATTTGTAGTTTGGGAACAATAGAACGCCTTTTTTGAACTATTATGACCACTGATTTACTTACTTTAAGATGTTTAACTATTACTCGATTATAATAACAGCTTTTTGATATTGCTGGACTATTATCCTCATTCTTTATTATAATTTGATTTGTTTTGTATAATTTGACAAAAAGTGTTTACCACATGTAATTAAATTAATATCAAGCCAGTGTTTTTTAAGTCATAAATTAAGTAAAAAATTTAAACCTAATGTTAAACTGTGATATTTTTGTGCAAACATTTCAAAAGACACACTTGTGCTAAATTCAGTAAGTTTTTTTTACTAATTGTAATTACCCGAAAATTTTGATTTTCCATTTTGTCTTGTATATTATTTTGTTTAAAATTTCTCAATATTTTTAATAAGTTTTTTTTTATGCAATAAGCAAAAAACATGTACTAAATTGTGCTCCTTACTGTATAAAAAAATACCTGCGGTAACATTTACTGCTTTGCGCTACATCATTTTATGTGAACAATACTGTAACATATCAAGTTAAAACAAGTAACTTGACTAGTAAATATATGCGTACAAACAGTTTTCCAGAAATGGGCGCTATAAGGGCGCTAGTGGCATTATCTCGATATAAATACTTTTAAAATATTTATACATGTTAAAGTGGATTTTGATGGGGATCCTTTGATCAATAAGCTCGGTGTGATGATATCTTTGTCTCAGTATCATGACATCTTTATATGTAGTTAAAATGATTTTCGGAAGTGGACCTTATATGGGAGCTATGACTAATAATTTAACGATCATCACAAAACTGGGCGGAATAGTTCTTTGCATAACATATATTTTTAAGAGAGCTATGGTGAATTATGGACCGATCTGCACAAAACTTATAGTGATTAGGCTTTATGGACAACTTAATTGTGGCGCAATTTGTTTGGATATGTGAATAAATCAATCATTTGTAACCGACAAACTCCTATTTTGGGAGGACATTTGTATGATGGCTAGGCAAAATCATATACCAATTTCAAAAAATTTCAGTCCCAATCGTCCTGGGTCCAGCTAGACAGACGGGCATACGGAAATGGTTAAATCAACTCAGGAAGTGATTCTGAATCGATCATTATAATTTAAGGTAAGTTTTTGACTAATATTTATGAATGTTACAAACATCAGCACAAATCCTATATACCCTCGCCACTGTAGTGGTTGCAATGCCCAAAACTAATAAAAAATTAAACTCAAATTTGAACCCTGTTATATTTATATAGCTGTCAATTACTACGGTTGAAAAACATTTTGAATATGATGCGTTTTTCATTTAATTGACATACACTGTTTAAAATTATACAAATTTGGATTTATTTATGTATTTTAACTGAAAGAAAATAAACATTAAATACTTTGATCATTAATTTTTTTTAATTCTTTTTGGCTTGTGCTGAACCAGATTAACAAATTTAAATATTTTTTAGTTTTGTTTTCGAAATTTTTAATATACAGTTCTATAGTAAACCAAAATATAAAATTGGTGTCAACTTTTTATTTAATAAATGTTTAATAAAAACACTCACACCCAGGCAGTAATTTTTAAAACATTATAACCTATCAATTTGTTTAAGATTTTAAAATATGCAAAGATTTATTTTTATAAACAAAAACTGTTTTGTTAATATAAATTTATTTATTTTGTAGCAAATTTATTTATTATTTTTTGATTTCATTTATTCCTGTTAGCAAGTGTAATTTACACATTTTTTCATCTATAAAATATTTACAAATAAACATTTCACAACAATCAATTAATTTGAACACGAATTATTTTTTTCATTTTTTGTTTTACATTGATAAACTTTTTTTGTTAAAAAAAAAATTAAATAAATATGTGTATCTAGAATTATTTGGCAAATATGTTTTGCGTTTGTTTTTTTCCTTCATTTTCTTTTATTTTATTTGAAATATTTATACATTGCGCGTGATTTTTTTTAAATATGCTCCATTTTTTGTTTTGAAATTGCATGTGAGATAAAAATGGTAATAAATTACACTGAATATCAACAATTGACATTTATTTTTTTTTGTATACATTTTTTGTTAAATGACGTTTTATGATTTTTTTCCCTTATTTTCTGTTTCATTTTAAAACACATGTATACTTTTTATTATTATTGAAAATAGATTTACTAATGCTTCTCACATTTGTTTACATATTTTAGATTTTTTGCTTTTAGTTTGAAATATCGTAAAAATTATGTGTAATTTTCATGTTTATATTTTTGTATTTTTTTTTTGGTTTCTTTTTATAGATTTTGAAAGGGAATTCTAAATTTACACATTTTAAACAATTCCGTGCGCACTGTTTTACGATCGCGTGTTTCTCCCCAACTGAAAGGTGTTGCATGCTTACAGCTCGGAGATCTTTCGACATAAATATCTTTTCGTCGAACATTGAGAAAACTATAAGAACTGTTTGTTGTTTGTTTTGTTTTAAAAAGTATATGTACTCAGAAATTCTCATTTATTTAAAAACAGAGAAATTTCGATGTATGTATGTACATATTTTGCATTTTCTAATGAAACACTATTATTTAGTGATACATTTTTAATTAAAATTAAAAATGTGTTTTAAATTGTATTAAAAAAAGCAAATCTTCCCTACCACTTCTTTGGAAGTAGTTTTTAATGGATATTGCAGCATGTGAAGCTTTGTCATAATTGTGATAATTCTTCGGCGCTTTAAACCAATGCTCGCTTCAAATGAATCAGTTGCAATCGTTACAGATTCCCTGTGATGGTCTTGCCAGATTTCAGCAGCTCATAATAGATAATGATAACTTTAGCATCATGGATATTAGCTTATGGTGTCGATGCGGCTGGTTGGCCGGGCTTCACATATGATCTCTCACAATTCAGGTTACATTTTTTTCGCAATCGTAGTTACCGTTTGATTTGTATGTGTTTGCTTTGCATATGACTTCAAACCAGAAGTGCCCAAAAGTTGCTTATGTAAGAGCAAACACCAATACATTTAAATAAAAACAAATTTCTATTCAGTATTTTTTGTTGTAAAAGCCAATACATACAAAGAAACAGCACACTTTTTAAACGGTATCATACGTTAAACAAAAACAAAATCTACATTGACGACAGTGTTGCCATTTTAGCACTTTCAGTGATAGATTTAGCATTTTGTTTCTCGAAAATGCATTGAAATTTTTAAAAATTATGCTAAATGCTTTTTAGCATAATTTGTTTGATAAAAACATTTTTTTCTCGAAAATTTTTTTACTATTTTACTCCCAAAAATACTTTTGGAGAAATACAAAATAACTTTTATTAATATTTCCTCCAAATTTCTTTCGGTGTGGTAAGTAAATGAAAACGGAAATTTTTAAATAAATATATGAAATGTAATCTATTAAAACAAGTCAACAATTGTTATGAACAAAATTAGAAAAAACTATAATTAAACAGCCATGCCATTCCGTAATTTGCTTTTATAGAAAAAGTAACACAAACAATTTTTTCGGAATGAAACCAAGAAATTCTTAAAATTGCAAATTTAAGGTGGTTTCATTCCAAAAATAATTTTGTTTCCTATAACAAGGGTTTATTCAAAACTTCGTCGGCGCTCATGAAAATTTTGATTTTTGCAACCTCGTTTGCTCTACGGGCGCCACTGTGCGCCGATTAAGAACAGATAGTTGCGGCAATACCGATAACTGCAAACCATTTGGACGAGCTTAGAGAGAGTATTCCAATTAATTGAAAAATTGTTGGAGGGTAGGCCAAAATATATAGGAAGTATTTTAGGGAACAACAGGTTTTGGACAAAATATTAAAAACGCTATAATTCCCGAAAGTTATTATATGATGCTAAAAAAATATTACATTTGATTTGTTTTCGTTTCATTTGTATTTATTCTTAGAACTTTGTGTTTTAAGTTTTGATTGATAAATTATTTTGTTAAACATTAAACATACAATAAATAACAAAACCATTTTCTAATTTTCTTTATAAGTTTTATTTTATTTTAATCACAAGAGCTCAAAGTGCTAACATTTGTGCTCCCCTCTGTATGTGTGAGCCACAAAAGATTTTAAACAGATTTGTATGCCTTAAACAGGCAGTAGTAATTAATTTCGAAAAAACTTAATATTAAATCCAATCTAAAGTCTTAAATTCCTTTAACTTTTACTAATTAGCAAGAATTCTCTCTATTTTTTTCGCTGCCAAATAATCTTAAGCTACAATTCTTATTAATATACTTATTTCACCAGCTTATTATACTCGACCTTATATACTTGCCATCTACTTAATTGTGCTTTCTAAATGCTTTTAAACTTTGAGCTTTGAACATTATTGTCATAATTAGCCTATTTTATGCCTTTTTAACTTTAAAGTTTAATCCATATTATTTGCGTCATGTTTTTGTCTTGTTTGAAACAAACTGTTTCTTCTGTTCGTGGCACAATTTTAATTTTGCGCAATTTTTTTCATAAACATTGCCAGGAATAAAATAAAAAAGCCAAATTAAAAAGAAATTAAAAAGTTTTGCAAGTCACGAGCTACGTTTCACTTACATATATACAGAAGAAACACATTCACTAAAAACACACTCATTAAATCCTTAAACCACTTTCTTACTGCTTAAACTGTTTACTTGTATTTACTTACATACATTTTTGGTTTATTTTTTTTTTCTCTAATTATAATTTATATAAAAAAAGATTTTCTTATTTATTTTCTTAAAATAAACATTTGTACTTTCTTGGCATTATGATTTACAATTTTATTATTAAGAATGTTTAGGCTTAAGCTAATATTGTTGTTGATTAAAGATTTATTTTGTGATTCTTTTATATTTGGCTTTATATTGTTTAAAAACTTTTTTATCATTTCATTTCATTTTATGTTTAGTTTTGTAGTGCAAAAATCTCTATATTTTTTAAGCAACAAATCCTCTAAAAAATTAAAAACTTTATGATGTTTTTATACCCTACACCACCATAAGTGGTGAATGAGGGTATGCTGTATATAAGTTTGTCACTTCGTGCGTATCACTAAGAAATACTCATCTGAGACCCAACAAAGTATATATATTCTTGGTCCTTATAGAATTCTAGGTCGACTGAGTTATGTCCGTCTGTATGTCTGCCTGTCCGTCTGTCGGTCTGTGTAAAACACTTTCACTTCCAAATGGCACCACCAAAGTCAACAGATTTTACAAAAAACTATTTATGATTCTCGTAAACAGTTTTGTATTGAAAATCGGTAGAGTAGAACCAGAGTTATGGGCAAAAATGTGAGACAACCTCCATAAAAATTTGATATTTTTAAAAATTGTTCTTCCAATATTTTTAAATATATTGCAGATATTCCCATGAAATTTTGTACACGTTATTCTTATGATAAAAGAAGAAAGTGTGAGGAAAATGATAAGAATAGGTAAATGACTTCTCATAGCCCTCATACAAAAATCTTCCCGGAATATTACTCAATTATACATAAATGCCTATAAAATTGGAATATCAATACAAAATGCAGCAGGAATAAGTTTCATGCAACAATAAATCGTAAAATGAAATTTTTTTTACATATGTATATACAAAAATCATTTCACAAAATTTTGTGAATTTCAGTCCATTTTTAACCGTATGCCCCATATTAACCCTGTTGTTAGGTTAAAAAAAACTTACGAATTCGAGGTTAACGGACCATTTTGGTCTATACCAATTTTTTTTGAAAACAAGGGGCGTAAGTCTATTTTTTATACTTATTTATTTCAATTAAGTATTTGGCAACAAATATTTTCACTAAAAGTTATATTTGTATGCTTAACAAATCGTTTGGGCTATTCATTTTGTTTTGAATGTTTGTTATTATATTTCATACAAATTAAATTTGAAAACAAAAGGTGTGTAACTTTTTGCCAGTGTTCATAGATTTTTAGTAAACAAAATTTAATTTTGTTTTCTTTTAGGAGGCGTAGATACTGTCGACCAAAATATTGGCTACTACTACTAAATTTTTTGTACATCCTACATAGAAGCGAATAAATAAAAAATTACAATGGACCAAAATGGTCCTTAACATAAAATTTGTAACTGTTTATTTTTCTCCCTCCCAATTTATGTTAGACACTTAATTATTTGAATAAAAACATTGATTTAGAAAAAAACCACGTGAGCTGACGTTTCAAGTCGATATGTTTTACCGTTGAAAAGATAGAAAGGAAAGAAAAAAAAAATTTGACCAAAATGGTCCAAACCTAACAGCAGGGTTAAGCCCTCTTCCGAAAATCACTTTAATACTCATAAATCTCCTATAAATAACGATATCGATCCCAAACTTTACACGGATTTACATTTACATACATGCCAAAATCAAGCTGCTGGATTTTGAGAATATCGGCCCAAATTTGACTATATCCCCCATATAGGGTCCACTGCCGATATCCACGTTAATACCAATATACATATATCTTAAATATACCGTTATTATGTCGAAGTTCGACGTGAGATATCCTCATGTGCATAAAATTTATTGTTCCAATATTTAAGAAGATCGGCCCGAAAAACAAATAAACCCACAAAAATGTCAAATAAATATCGATATCGAACCAACTTTTATATGGATCAGAAAATTTAATCCAGTTATCATCAATCAATCAATTAAGCTACTGGATTTTGTGGCTATCAGTCAATAATTAAGTCCATTTTCGAGCATACTAAACAACCATACAACTCTTGTAAATAACATTATTGAGATGAAATTTATATTATGTTTCTTAACTTGTAATGAATAAGGAAAAATATTTTTTTTAATTTATAAATTGTTAAATAACACCCAAGATTATCATGAAAATCAGACAGACTCTGTAAATAACAGTAAGAATCGGTAATTACATCAATTATAAATGGATAAAATTTAAAAACATTTAAAATAAATTATGTTGGTCGTAAAATTGTCTTTCAAACTTAATAGAAAACACAGAATTAAGATACATATACTAGTCCTATAACCAGTGTATTTTCTGTATTTCTCATTACGTTTAGGTGGAGGGTATTAAAGATTCGGCACAGCCGAATATAGCACTCTAACTTGTGTTTTTTATCACCTTTTCGTTGTTTTATTCTTTTTGTTCTGCCATCCAAAAATATAAGAGACTAAAAAGTTTTTCTTAGATTATTATGCCATGTGTAGCCAGGAAGAGAGCAGAAATCCTGAAAAAGTTTAAACTGTCACAAGAGCATTAAAAAATATCTAGGAAAAAAAAACGAAATAAAATTTTAGGAGTTAAAACTAGTTGAATATTTTATTAAGTTTAAATTGTTTTATAGTAGTTAAAATTTTGATCGAAAAACTTTTTGCGTTCTTTGCTTAAAAGGAACATTTTCAAAAAAACATTTTGTTATTTATAAACATTTAATTTCTTTTAGTATAAATGTATTTTTGGTATTCGCAAAAGCTTATTAATTATTCGACATTAGAGCAGACGCCACTCTTGTTGTAATTATTACGTCGTTGTTGTCGTAATTACAAAATAAACATGCTGTACTCATGTTTGGCCCATAAATTTAGTCAACAAAATGCTTCCAATGAATATACATATGTATTTGTGTAGTATAGGTAATAGTACCCAGCGGGAAAAATTACAAGTGCTTCTATTTGCAGCATTTCAAAAGAATGAAAGCAAATCATAATATTTGTTGTATATCGTCGATACTATAACAAACATTATTTTAACGACTTTGCTATACGAGTAATAAAAATTAATAAAGAGTGTGGTGTAAAGTACGCGTGAAGCAGTACTTTTTCTAAACTTAATTTAAATTTAAATGAATTTAAAATTAATTTAAAACCCTTCATTTATTTAAAATCCCTTCTCTTACTTATCTTCAATGAAATTATAAATTTAGCAAACCTTTAATCCTCCGTCTTACAAATGTTTTGATTTTCACATTCGCAACGCATGAGTCTAGCCAGGCCCACTCAGTTTTTCATGTACTTAATTCGAAAAAAAAACAATTTTTTTAATTAAATGTGAATAATATACATATGCATTATAATTTTTAAATAAATTATGAACAAATATTCTTTATACATATATTATATACACATTAATATATTTTGAACTACCAGAGTATTTTTAAAAACTGAAAAATTTCAATGTAATTTTATTTATAATATATTTTTCAGTTGCAACAATATTCGAAAAAGGTTTTTAAAAAAAATTAATTTTTCGAATATCCCGAAAACTGTTTTGTAAACACTCTACCCGGGTGGGTATTGGTAAGACGAAGTTTAAGGTGCGATAAATCGGTTGTCTGGTTCAGATGTGGTGAATGGACACGGAAGCCAATGATCGTCCAGGCTAGCCAAAAATATTCGAAAACTAAAAATTGTAGATTTTAACAAACTCAACAGGAGCTCGAATATTATCGCGAGCTAATCTAACAGAAAGGTTTGCGAGCAGGTGGATTCATTAAAAATTGAAGCCAGAGACATTGCGAATTTATTTTAAATGTCTTAAACGCTATAAACGCAATTCGTTTTTATTCCGCATCATTATGAAACAGGGGTCAATTAAGATAACCCGAGAGAGCGTAAGAGATCGCATGTGACCAAAAGAGTGTCATCTACTATGAGCTGCTGAAATCTGTGTAGATCATCACACAAAACCTAAATGCAACTGATTCGGAATATTTGAATATTGGCCGGAAAACAGAATAGGCGGCCAGACTTGAAAGCGGAATACTACAGCATGGCAAATTTCGGCCACATTTTGCAATATCTATTAAAAACTATTTAGAAAGAAGTATTTTTTCACCCGTCGAATAGCCCAGACCATGCCGCAGTATTCGAAATTGGATAGAAAGATAGAAAGATGGGTAAATTTTATAGTTACCATTGGCAAATACTTTGAATGCATTTGTATTGTGTAATTGTTTCAAAATAAAAGCTAAGAATTTCAAACTACTCTCGCGTTTTTAAGTAATACGCCCAATATTTGTTTTGAATTTTAATTTAAAATTAAGGTTAATAAAGAGTTATAAACATTTAGGTGAGAAGTTGGCTTTATATGAGGGCTTTTGTATGATGCTGCTTCTCTGTAAGCATTTATGCACTACTGAGCCAAATTCAACACGACTTTTCCTTTTTTCTTTTTATATATATAATAAAAATAAAGTGTGGAACATAACCACGTTATCTGAAAGGATTTAACTAAATCAATTTTGCGCATTTTATATACTAAACATTTCGGTTAAACAAGGAATGTTTTGGGAAATATATTATGCTTCTAAGTACTTTTCTATAAAAAACGTACATACGGACGGCTGTAGCCAGACTTTTTGATTCTATGACCAATATTTCGGTGCCTAACAAGCGGAATGACAAACTTAATATAAATCCCATATTTTCATTGGTGGATATAAAAATATAATTTATTTTTTATTATACTTTTATAAAAAAATTATATACTAGCGAAAATTCTCTTTCAAATATTGTTATTAGCTTTTTCCCAGCAAAAAATATTTACCCAAAATAACCATATCTGTGGTCAAGCATTGTACAGACGGTTGTCAAATCTTACAGCGTTGTCCGAAAAATGTTCAGAAAATGTCTAACAACTGTGTGAACTTAAAATTTTTGTCTTTCAATGTTGTAAGAAAAAGCATTTTCAGTACATTGCAAGAAGAAAATGTTGTCAGACACCTAACAATCGTGTGAAGACATTTTGTTACCATTGTAAGATTGTTTTAAGACAATTGTCATCACCTTTAACTGTCATATGTGCAAAATTTATGCATCTGTCAATGGCAGCATTGTCAGAGAACTTATTTCTAAATAAATAAACAAACAAAAGTTTGCTTTAATAACATTAAAAATATTAAAACCATTTAAACACACACACAATGCCTCACAACGCATTTGATAATCTTTGCCACACAACAAGCTGACAACTGTGTGAATTGACAATTTCGGTTAACAGATAAATTCATTGTGTGACAATTGTGTGCCATTGACATTTTAAGGTTTTCTTACAATCATCTGAACTGACAATTTACCTTTTGCTAACAATTTTTCAATGTCAGTACATAGCTAGCACATTTCTAGATCTGACAACATTGTATGAACTTTAATCTGCATAAAATAAACAATTAGAGAATTTTTCGTTGAATCTTAAAAAAAAACATTTACTCATTGTATATTTTGTTTTTAAAAGCCAAATCAAATGTTAAACTATTTATATGTATACACACAAAAACATATTTAAACAAAAGTATTTTTAACAAAATATTTGATATATATTTTTTATAAGCTTTTTTTTACTAATGCGCTAAAATACCAGAAATTCAGTAAAATTTATGTTAAAATTATAATGATACATATTATATTTAAATTTCATATTTATAGATGAATATATATGGACGCTAATGTCGATTTAAGACGCTACACATGAAATAAATGATTTATTCAATTTAATTTATGTGATTTATATACTATTATATACTAGAAAATAAAATCACAATACGTTCTGCGAGCGTCAATATAAAGTAAACACCTAATTTTGTTTAAAACAATGTTCAATTGGATTAATGTTTTAACATGTTGGTGGTATGCTTATGATCTTTATCCTGTTGGAAACCCTAGTTATGCACTAGTTATAAATTCTCTACACTAGGGGCTAAATTGTTTTTAAAATCGCGTGATAATCTTTATTTTTCATTGAACCGTCATACAACCCCAGACCATTACTGAGCAAAAGACATGTTTTGCCATCTTAATAACATATTTATTGCTAAAGGCTTCGTTCTTAATTTGCCATATTTTTAAGGGGTTTTTGACTAGAAATATCTGAAATTCACTTTCATTTCAGAACACTTAAGAACATTACTTTAAAAAATAATTGGGGCTCCATTATATATTTTTTTGTGAAATTGAAACGTTAAAGGCCTTGTAACGTGGCCCTCTACCATGTAAGCTTTTTTGATGCAAAGATCTTCTAATCTTACTCGCGCTTACAGTTTTTCGGAAGTTTTCGTAACATTTTCAAAGTTATATAATAGAACATTTCTTTTAATAATATGTGGTGTTAACTTTATTTTGACTATCACAGTATAGAGCTGATCAGATTACAACAGAGAAAGAAAATACATAAAATGCTATGTCGACCACTGCTCTAGAAGTTTACAGAACGTTCAAACGTGGTTCTTCTAAGCAATATTTTGTATTATAGTTATAGTTCTGTAAAGCAATCAAAAAACTTTACAATGCCGACTCTAGCAAGTCTCTTCTTTTTTTAAATTTATAAAATAAAATGCCCGCTAGTATTTTTTTTTTTGTATATTTTCAGTTTTTTATGTAAAAATATGAAATAGTGTATGCGCCGCACTTTAAAACAAGTGGGCCACCAACAAACAAAATACATTTAAGTGCTGTAAAATATTTTCTGGTAGAAAACAAATTAGCGCAAATTTTGGTCATTAAACTTTTTGGTTTTTATGTTTAGTTTATAACCCAGTAAATTGTTTAAATAGATTTACTAATTAAAAATGAATTTAACCTTAATAATAATGGAGATATTGCAGATTACAAGAACATTAAGTAATGAGCTAAAATAGTATTTCTGGAAATTCCTCTTACAGAATTAACACTTTTGTTATTTTCCACTAATCTTGCTGCTTA
Organism: Bellardia pandia; assembly: GCA_916048285.2. Classification (NCBI taxonomy): domain Eukaryota; kingdom Metazoa; phylum Arthropoda; class Insecta; order Diptera; family Calliphoridae; genus Bellardia; species Bellardia pandia. Next base: position 102,926,860 of record OU696529.1, read on the forward strand.
TACGTTTGCTTGTTGAATGCTTGAGGCTGTTTTAGCAAATTCTATGAGTATAAAGCTAAGTATAGACGATATGTTGAATCAGCATATTTATGCTGACATATCGTGTAAACGCAAAATTTTTTCAGCATACGTATGTTTAACAACATTTGCTAACACTTTGTTAACAATGCCAACAAACGTATGTTGGTAATTTTAGCATATCGTGTAAACAGCATATTATTAGTGTTTGACAAATTTCCTGCGTATGTTGACAGATATATTATTTGTTGAAAAGCGTATGCAAGCAAATTCATATGCGATCAGAGTTGTATTTTCTAATAAAGCTGATAAGAAAACAACAATGTCGGCTTCATTGATTTAAATCACAAATTATGATCTAAAGGACGTTTAACATTTTTTAATTGTTTGTATAGTTTATACAATTTATTATATTCACATATAACAACAAAATAATTGAACACAAATATTAATTTAAATGGCGGAAAACTGTGTTTGTTGACATTAGCAAAAACATATGTTTTTGCATCTTTTTTGTGTAATAGTGTGGCACCTATCACATACTTTGTTGCGATTTTTTTTGAGTGTGATTGAAATCGGTCAGATTTTCCACTGAATGAATCGTACGATTGTGTAGGATAGTGTATTACGGCCCAGCCACCGATAGTTTTTTTTTATGTAAATACAATTCTTGTTGCATATGTACGTACACACATACACACACAAGAACACAAAACGCAATATAATGGCCGGCGGCATAGTTCATTAATCGACACAGGGGCCAAATTACCGCATTTGTGATCGAATGAGCGAACGTATGATTTCGATATCGAAATTATGATAAAATATACTGAATTTATTGCTCGATATCGTATGCCATAATCTCAAATGAGAAAATTACGATCAATTTTACTCGATATCGAATGCGATAATTTGGCCCCAGGTCTCTAGAAATAAACAATAACCCCCTTATTCAAAAACCATTATTAAATTTAACAAACGTTTATTAAGACAGATTTGCATATAAAAATTTGCTTAAAAACGCAATAGCTCCCACGTGATCATTTATGTTTTTTTTTTATTGATATTTTTATTATTTAATTTTATTTCAAAAATTTCACATAAAATACAGAAGTTGAATAATAATTGAAAAATGTTGTCAAACTGACTAATTTCACAAACAAATCTTTATACGACTCAGCATATGTAGACCACATAAAATTCAACATATCGTATAAACACAAAAATCGTATGCTAACTCATATGTTGACATTTCATTTGCTGACATATGCTGACATCAAAAAATTTGCTACTTTCAACATATCGTATAAGTGTCTAACATATGACATAGGAATTTTCTGCTAATTTTAATCTTATGCCTGTCAGCATATATATGCTGATTCTACATATCGTCTAAACTTACCTTAAACTTAAAATCAACAAAACTGCAAATAGTTAATTTATAAACTTTAAACACTAAAAATTGCAGTAAAAATCTTATAACATAAAAACTTCTTTAATAAAACATAAAAAATTTTGTTGTTAAACTCTTAAAAACAAAGCTTTGTTGGCATATGAAAATAATATATATATATATAAGGATATGTGCATACATAAGTGTAGTAAATTTAAAAAATATTTGTTTATAAAAATATTAAGCATAATATTATTTGAATTTCGATAATATATACAAGTAATATATTCTTTGTTTAATAAAATTAAGGGAATATTTTAGATTAATTAAATTAAATAAATAAATTTAATGGAATTATTTAATTCAGTCACCTCAATTTAGAGTTCATTGCCTTTAAAAAGCTTGTAAAATTGATTTTACTTTAATATTCTATTTAAATATAATTTTATACCCACCACTCATTCCGTTTGTTCATATTGGTCGCAGTACAAAAACTCTATATATTCTATGTCCTCGTAAGATTCTAAAACGATCTAGCCAAGCCTAAAAAAACTTAGAACAATATTAATATTTTGCAAGCATTCCTTGGTTCACCAAAATGTTGGTAATAAAAATGAACAAAATCGGTCAAGTAGCATCCGAGCTACAGACCAATGTTTCAGACAACCTCAGTATTTTTTGTTATTATATTCAAATATTATGTAGATAATCTCATGAAATTTTGGACACTTTATTTTTATTACAAAGGGACAAGTTCTGTTGAAAATGGTAAAAAGCGGTCCTTGATTTCTCCCACATACAATTGTCTTCTCGGAATATGGCTCTTTACAAAAGCAGTATCTATACAAAATTTACACAAATCGGTTTAATATAAAACTCCATATAATTTCCACTTCCGAAAATAACATAAATGCTCATAAATTTCTTAAAAAATAACTATCAAGTTGAAATTCGACAGAAATAATCTACATATCCGCGTATACTTAAATCAGCGAATCGAATTTTATTACGATGGGTACATATTTGACCATAGCCCCCATTGAATGTTCATTTGAATGAAACATAAATATCTTATAAACATCACTATCAAGTTGTAATTCGAATTTAATAATCAACATAGATATATAAATCATAAAAACCAACTTTATGGTGATCGGTCTATAATTGGTCATAGCTCCCATATAAGGGTCACTTCTGAAAAACACATAATCAAATTGAAAATGTTCACCGATCAGATATAGTTATGTAAAACTTTTACTATTGCATTTTGTTAAGGTCAATTCATAATTGGCCACAGTTCCCATAAAAGTCCCACTTCCGAGAATACCTGGAATTCCAAAAAAAACTCTAAAATATATCGTTATTGAGATAAGAAATTCACCATATTTTGTGACAATCGTCCCATAATATGTAATATATCCCACATAAGGGATCCAAAAATATAAAATAACTCGTATCAACATCGTTATCGATATGTTACACACATTTTTTCAAGTATGCTTAGACCACTCTACTGATATATAGGTGATGGTTATATAAGATTATGCACGGTCGTATATAAGTTCTTACTTGTTAGTGTAAACCATTCTCCATATAAATGTCTTAATAAAGAGTGATTTTTTAAGAGCTTTCGGATTTGATGAAAATAAATTCTTTAAAATTTGCTTATAGTGTTTCAACCGTTGCGTACTTGTCCCTCTAGATACGAGCCAGAACATAGCCCTAAAAAAAGTAGTCTAAAGATACGATCTAGCTGGCAAATTCAACGGCCTCAAACGTATAATAAACTGTTCACCGAACACCCAATTTATCGCGTGCTTCTTGCTGTGTCAGCCAAGTCCAGGTATTCCAAAAAAATGTAATCATCGCAAGGTAGCGCTTGCTATTCACAGTAACGTTCCTGTCCTCTTCGTCTTTGAAAAACTACGGTCTAATAATGCCACCGTCCCATAATCTATAAGAAACATTTCATTTTTTAGGCTGTATTGACAGTTATTACAATGCTTGTGGCTGTTCTGCACACCAAATACGACAATCTTTATTATTAACGTATCCATTCAACTAGAAATGAGCTTCATCGTTGAACATAATTTTCCGATAAAATAACTTTATTTTCATTCAACTTTTCAAACGCCCATTCACCAAAACTTAGCCGTTATGTTTGGTCGTGGCGCTTAAATTTTTACACCAGCTCCAAATCCATCCGCACGTAGTGAAGTAACTGAGTCCCAATTGCCGAAAACGTCACCGAATATATAATTCACAGTCATCAACAATACTGGCGGATACAGCTGCGATATTTACCTCTGTCTCACTCTAAATATGCGTATTAGTGGTTTGATGTCTAATAATGTAAATTTGGTGCGAAATTTAGTCACAAAAAAGTTAGAATATGGAAGAAGTGCACGATGCACTTTCTTAACAATGCATGAATTTTAATAAAATTCAATAATCTGGAAGCAATGTTTGTTTTTACGTCAATTCATAATTAAATTATACACCAAACTGAACAGGTTTTACAGTAGCATATTATAAGAAAATTGCTAAGCTGCCAAAAATAAATTGCTAAGAAATTACACTTTACGTCAACCTGATTTTATCGTAGCCTTTGAATAATGCCTAAAACTATAATGAAACTTTACCCAGCCACCAGTAATCAGTTAATTTTTCTGGATATAACAGTAGGTCAAGAATACTTTCGGGTTGCTCATCAGCCCAAATGCTACAATTTGTGTTATTAACGCATCCATTTATCCAGACATTTGCCTCATCACTGAACAAAATGCGGTGTGAAAACATAGAATTTTCATTGAGCTGCTGCAGTGCCCTTTTACCGAAATCAAAGCTTAAATTGAATACGGGCGACTTTCATTTTTAAACAAGTTAGATTAAGTAAGAATTTAAACCAAAAGTTGACAAACCGTTCTTTGCGAAAGGCCAATATGTTGCAAATGGCATCGAATCTGTAATCTTCTCCTCACGTCTGGGTAGCGTATCATACAATAACTTATACTGAGACTCAAATTTAAGGATGATTTGGCAGTAGTAGCTTTGGCAGGTCGCTGATGCACTCTATATGTTCATTGAAGAGCACGATCAACTTTTCTTACAGTACATTGATTTTCATAATATAGCTAAATATATTGCAGATGTTGTTGCCGTGTAAATCATTCTGTGAACAAAAATTCTAAATCGATTATGAACGACTACTTCCAATAACTGCAGTAGTTGTTGAAAAGTAAGTTATTGAGTAATCAAGCAAGTCATTATCTAGTGTTTGCTGGGAAACATAAAATTAATATACTCAACAAATATTTGTTTTAAAATTATTCACATTTTTTTTAAAAATACCAAATTAAGAATTATTCAATTGTGGTAATTTATCTAGTTTTAAATTCCTCATAAAGCTTCATTAAATGCAATTATATATTCTCTAGGATTTTTGTTATAATTATAAGTGTACTTAAACTTCACACTGAATATTACTGCTTAAAATGTAAGTGTTAAAGAAAATATTATTACATTTAGTGGCATTTTATTTGCATTTTTTCTAATGGTAAATAAAATTAAATGTTTAGTAGATTTTATGCATGCTAATAATTATTTCATAATTAAATTACAAATACAGATTTTCCCCGAACAAAAAACAAAAATATTTCCTGCTCCTTTTCACCATTTTCCATAGTTTAGCATGTTTTATGAACTGAAATACTCTTAGTGCAAAGAAATGCTTTTATTGCACTATTGCACTTTATATTTCATATTTTTTATGATTTTTTTTTTAGCTTTGTGAGAGAACGAACGATTTTATGCAAATGTTAATGGTGTTAGATATAAAATTAGCTTCACTAATGAATAAAATTTAAAAATATAAGAGGAATTTAATGATTGGAATAGAAATAAGTAAACACAAAAAAAAAACGACATAGTATGAAGAAAATTTGCTTAATGGTGTTTGAAAAAGTGATTTTATTAAGTATTTTTTATGTTTTATAAAGCACACCTAAAGCAAAGACATAATTAAATTAAAGTGGTTCTTGTAGATTTCAGTATTTTATAATAGGATATTTTATGTTGAATTTTTTTGGTTTGGAATTTTTAATGCGAGTAGAATGTTAGAGATTTTCGAATAAATTAAGTATATGAGAGTTGTGTTTACTTTATGAAATAATGTTCTTTAAGAGAATTCTTTTGTCTGTCATCTTGCTTTTATATGCTGAATTCAATGACACTCAATTTTTCGCCATCTGGTTCAGATTGAAATTTATTAGTTACTTACTATTGTGAGTACTAACTATGTACTCCGAGTATTGCCGATTTCAGATTCCGCTCAGCAATTTTACTCTTCTCAGTCTCTACTAATAGTCTGGGTCTGTGAGAGAGACCTGCTCTTGGATCCTCCAGTTTGTCTTTTTCATTTATTTTTGGCGATCTCTGGGTCTGCTATGTCTTCTGCTCTTTAAGGCTTCATTAGTCTTTACTTTCTGTTGCTGTTCTGTTCCGTGTCATTCTGTCGTTAATTTTTTGTAGTTAGTTTTTCCGTATAAACGTATCAGCTGTTTTAGGTAAACAGACAACACACCGCGGAAACAAATCAAAAAAATACAAATCAAAGTTTTTTTATTGTACAATACGTCATTACTTTCGACTAAAGTAATGAGTTTTTCGTCATCCATCGTTTAGTTTTTATAAATTATAATTTTTATACAAAAACGTAATTAAATTGAAAGAAATTGAAAAATCAAAAATTTTTTTTGTTGTGCAGATGTCAGCTGTTTTGTGCTGTCACTTACAATTACTTAGCAAATTTTTGTTTTCAACAGGTTCGTTCGCAACGACACGGAAAATAACAAAACAACTAACGACTTTTACACATTTCCTATTTAACAGAATGAAGTCAGCTTATTCGGAACGGAACAGAAAGTAGAGACTAATTCTGCCTTTAACAGTACAGAAAGTGATCTCTCTTTACCTCATGCGAGGTAAATTTATAAGGATATTTTCAGTCCCTTTTTGTGACCACCTCTGTTTGTCTCCTCTTTAGTCTTTCTCCGGGAGGAGAGTAGGAGAGGAAGGCATTTCATATTTATACATAACTGTGCCTTGGAGTCTAGATGATCCTAATGATGTTGATAGCAGTTGATGTCTTCATAAGCAAGACTTCTGTAAAAGTATTTTCTTTTTGTCTCCTCCACAATCCTACCAAGAAGAGAACATTTGTCCTGTGATCCAAGTTATTGCTATATTGAAGTGTTTACTCACCTTGCTGGGAAATGACCGGCAGTGGATGACAGGATTTGAATTCAGAAGCATAATAACTCAAAATTGTGACTTCGCTACCAAATTACATGTTTATAACGGGTTTTCCAATAAGGACTTGACAACTTTTTTTAAATCGATTGTAACGTGTGCTGTGTGGCTTGTGGCACCGTCTTGTTGAAACCACATGTCATCCAAGTCCATGTGTTCCAATTCGGGCCAAAAATAATCGCTAATCATTGCGCGATAACGATCGCCATTCACAGTAACGTGACGATCGTTATTGTCGACGAAAAAATATGGCCCAATGACGCCGCCGGCATGCAAAGCGCACCAAACAGTAATTTTTTGTGGATGAAGTGGTGATTCGTGAAGCACATGTGGATTTTCAGCAGACCAATAACGCATATTTTGCTTATTTACGAACCCATTGAGCCAAAAATGAGCTTCGTCACTGAAGATGATTTTGCGATGAAATTCATCATCTTGGTGCATCTTCTCCAGAGCCCAATCGGAGAACGTACGTCGACTCAAATGGTCCATCGGCTTCAATTCTTGAGTCAGCTTAATCTTGTATGGGTGTAAACCCAGATCCTTACGCAAAATTCGCCATAAAGTGGTCTTGGGGATGCCCAGTTCTTGAGAACGCCGCGGAATCGACTGATTTTAATCGTTTGCTACGGACGCCTGAACGGCAGCGATATTTTCGGAACTTCGACCAGGCCGTTGTCTCACTGGCACGACAGCATCACACAATGAATATGTAGACTCAAATTTTTGCACTAAACTTGTTATTGCTTGTCTACTAGGGCGAGAATTACGACCGAAAATTGGAGTTAACGCTCTTAAAGTTGCGGTCACCGACTCCGAATTTCGGTACTACATTTTTATAATTTCCAAACGTTGTTCCTTCGTGTACTTTACCATAACGAAAATGTTAAGTTTACTGAAAAAAAAGAAAGCAACAATTAGATGATCAGTGAAATAGTGCGTTCACAATTTAAATTCAGAGTTGTCAAGTAGCTATTGCAAAACCCGTTACTAAACTAACAATCACTTTCAAGAATTCCGTCTTCACTTCAAATGCAAGGAATTCTGCTTTTGATAATCGGGAAATCATTTCGATATAGGGAGATGTAAATCCCTTTAATACACAACTCCTTCTTTCCGTATTAAAAACAATACTAATCTGGTTTTGTTTTTAACTTTAGATGATTTTTTATTATTATCTTGTCCTTTCTCTACAAAATAATTCAGCATTGGTAATGAACCTTTTTAAGATTTTTTATATTTTCTTATGAAAACTATAAAACAAATCGGCAGTTTTATTGTAGTAAAAACATGTGAGGTTGTGGTATTTAATAAATTCGAAATTTTTAAAAATATTTGGATGAATAGAGTTTTAATGGGTAGAGGTAAAGCATTATCTGAGGCTGAAAAGAGCAAAAACAAAGTTTATAACGATATAGGCTATTTGTATCAAAAAAGAAGGTACCTGAAAGGTTAGATTATCAGCTGGCTAATAATAATACTATGTTTCCACGGTACATGCTTCGCTCTCTATTCATGCTTCACACCCCAATCATGAGCGAAACAACTTGCTTCACCATACAAAATTTCAAGAGTGAATCAAGTAGATTCATATTGAATCTACTTGCGAAGCACGAAAAATTGCTCTCTTCTCTAATTTTTATAGCAAGTTTATCTGCACTAGCTGTAAAAATTTAATATTATTGTAAACAAAACAAATTATTTTCTTGTTGCTGGAAGTAAAGAAAGTAAATACGTACGAATGTATGTTTTTTTTCAAATAAGCTAACTAATTTCCACTCACTTTTTTTGTCCATTAAAAAAAAAAATTTTCCACAAATTTTAAATTCTGTTTTTTTTAATCTGTTTATTAAAAACAACTGTCAAATCGAATCAAGTTTTTTGGTCATGTAAACAGCATGATTCATAAACATGGTTCAGAAGGCGAAGCAGGTGATTCAAGTCGTCGTGGAAACATAGTATAAAAGAAACCACACGACTCAAGATAAAGCAGAAATGTGGCGTTAGTGCAAGCTTAAAATATATACTAAAAATAAAAAAAAAATCACCACTTAATTCTGCTCGAAAATTTCAACGTCTCTCTTTTTGTCTTGCTAAAATGACTTGGAGCACCGATTGACATCATGTAATTTTCACAGATGAGAAAAGTTTAAGTGTTGGGTGTTGTTACAAGCATCAGCACAAATCTAATATAGGGTATATTACTATGGTGATGTAGAGTAGATACTCTAGCAAGAGTTTTAAAAAATATATTGGTTTTGATATAAAATTATTATAGGTGGGCTATTTAAGTGGCGTGGAGTGTATATCAGATGTAAGTAAGTATTTAAGCATTCAGTTAAAATCATACTAAAATATTCAATTTAACGCAATCATGACATGGTATCGACGTCAGAGACTTTAGTGGACAAAGATTTTTCCGTTTCACTATTAACTAATCCCTAGACGAATTGCAGAAAATTGTTGACATCTCTTGTCCCACTGGATCTAGCGCAGTGCGTAGAGTTTTATGTAGAGAGAACAAAACTTTAAATCTTTTTTACCATATTAAGAAATCTCTTTTTCTCTAGAGCATATATCCACTGAATAATTTTTGGAGTCAAACCTGAAGTATGAATATTTAGCAAGAGTAAAGCGCCATAGTTTGTGGTTTTACAAAATTCAATTAAATACTCAACTTGGAAGCCAATTAACGTAGAAGCTTCTAAGAGCAATTATTTGCTAAGTCAGGAATCTCATACATGCTTCTTTACAAAAAATCAGTTCCGTTTTTTAAAACTTAAGTCAAGGCCATACGCTCGAGACATATCATTTTCATTTAAGTCCCCTAGCTGAATATATTTATTTTGTGGGGACCTAAATGAAAATGAAATGTTTCGAGTACTTGCGTAAATTTAGTGGAGTGCATGGCCTTTGTTCTAGTTAAAATATTTTTGAGTCAATTTAGCTTTGTTCATCAATGTGTGTAATACACGCTAATGTTAAATATACAAAACCTATGTGAAAAGTAATATACGAATTAAAAATCAACAACATCGATTTAGCTCTTATACCCAGTGTAGGTTATAGTATGGTGGGACTGGACCACGTGTACTTTCTTACTTGCTAAAAATAATTGTAATAGCTTAACATTCTCCCTATCATAAAACCATAAAATTGTTTTTCATTTTAAACAAATATAATATCCCTCCTTAAAATCGAACTGAAATTCATTAACAGAACTTACTCAAATGTCAGGCAGCATTAAAGCTCTTTTTCATACTGACATTTTACAAAATACTGTTGAATTTAACTTGTCCATAGAAATTGTCTACTTACTCAATTCTTAAAGCAACATTGAAAATAATCTAGCCATCATTTATTTTTTAAATAAATATAATATACATGTAATGTACATACATAAATACACGTACTTCACCATATAAATACAAACATACTATACATAGATGAAAAGCATAACAATAACAAAATACTTACACAACACTAATGTGCGTGATGTAGTCTGTGTTGATGTTAAACTCACGTACTTCTAATACAATAGAATAATGATGTAAATCTTTATAAACAAAAACATGCTACGTTTTTGGTTTTTCTTTACTCTTCCCTTTTCTACCCTACTTTCTTTGTGCAAAACTTTAACACGAGCAGAGTTTTTTTTTTTGCTGGTCTACTTCAACTAAAGACGTATACGTTTGTGCTGGCGTTTGTAACAACTAAACTACAACCTTAACTATGTGATTTAATTTGTTAGCAATAATCTGCTTAATTAACTATTATTATACCCTCCACCACCATAAGTGGTGAATGAGGGTATATTACGTTTGTAAATTCGTGAAAAACTTTGTTAATATTCATCTGAGACCCAAGAAAGTATTTATGTATGTATACATATTCTTGATCCTTATGAAATTCTAAATCGATTGACCTATACCCGTCTGTCTGTCCGTCCGTGAAAAGCACTCTCACGTCCAAAATACACAACCTAACTTCAGAGAATTTCCAGAAATGGTATTGAAAATCAGCAAATTCGGTAAAGTAGAACCAGAATTACGGACTAAAGTGTCAGACAACCTCCATAAAAATTTGATATTTTTATCGATTTTTTTTTTGTAATTTTTTTAAGTATATTAAATTTTGTAAACGTTGATTTAATTATAAGACAAGAAAGTGTGAGGAAAATCCTATGAAGCGTCCATGTTTTTTCATAGCCCCCATTCAATAATCTTCCCGAAATATTGCTCAATTATACATAAATGTCTATAAAATTAAAATATTAATACAAAATTCAACAGAAATAAGTTTCATGCAAACAAAAATCCCAAAACTAATTTTTTTTTAGTTCGGTCCATGTTTGGCCATAGACCCCATATAAAGTCCACTTCCAAAATTCAGTTAAATACGCATAAAACAGATATAAATAATGTTAAACGGCTAAAATTTTACATAAATAATCTTTACAGGATAATAAATTGTAGTACTAAATTTTATGGTGGTCGGCCCAGAATTGGTCATAGCTCCCATAAGGACCACATCCGAAAAAGTAATTAATCTTTATAAATAATCTTATAACTGTCGGTACACACCCAAAACTTTATGTAAATAATTTGCATATACACAAAAATCACACTATGAATTTTGGTCCATATTTGACCGTATTCCCCATATAAAGCCCTCTTCGGAAAATCACTTCAATACTCATAGGTCTCGTACAAATAACGGTACCGATCCAAAATTTTGCACGGGTCATTTGCATACATGCCAAAATCAACCTGCTAGATTTTGTGATTATCGGGCCATATTTGACCATATAAGGTCCACTTCCGAAATTCACGTTAATACTAATATGTATCTTATATATACCGTTATTATGTTGAAATTCAATTCATATACATAAAATTCTCTGTTCCGAAATTGAAAAAGATCGGTTCATGATTTGCCACAGCTGCCATATAAGAAACATTTCCGAAAAACAATTTAACCCATAAAAATGTCTAATACATATTGATATCGAACCAACTTTTATGCAGATCAGAAATTTTAATCCAGAAAACATACTAATATGGGTTATACGGCAAATATGCTACTGGATTTTGTATCTGTCAGTCAATAATTGGCAATAGATGCCGGATTAACCCATTAGTGCGCAGAGTCCCTTATAAGGGACTCTCAAATTTTCTACTGCAGCAATTTGAAAAATTTTATTTTTTAAATAACAAATAGGCTATGTCGTAACTGACATTCTAACAAAGCGTGTTTTATTTCGTTTGTTTAAAATATTGTGATTTGTGTGCTGTTTTTATGCAAAATATGGAAAAGCAAATGGCGAAAAAACAAAAATCTCCAGCTGGCTAAGAAAAATTGGAATATATTAAATATTTTGTGAATATTAGTTATTTTTTGTGTGTTGGTATTTATAAAGAAGTACAATGATTCAATTGATGTAAGAAAACTATGACATAATGCTATACCAGGTGCATACACTGACTTTGAATGCAACGACCCCTAAAAGGAACACTGCGTCAGTTCATCCATGTGCGTAAAACCACACAAAATTAACCTTTTTAATTTAAAAAAATTAGCACACAAAATTAAAATTTGATTGAAACATATATTTTTATAATGAAACATTTCAAAGTCTTATTGTTTACTCTGGCGTGTAGTTTTCCACACATATGTAATTTTTATGTATTTTGTACATTTGTCGCCAAATATGCTGCTTCTAATGAAAAGATTACACCTAATCGAAATGTCTGCGTAAAATTGGTTAAAGATAAACTTTTCACTTACATCAAAATAATAAGAAAATATGAAAAATAATATAATTTTTGATAAATCATGAGTTTAACTACATAAAAATAACTTGTGTGTGGAAAATAGCACAGCACATTAAACAACTTTAATTGTTTTCTTTTGTTTTTGATAATGTTAAAGTAGATTTAATTAAATATATTTTAAATTAAATGTTATTTGTGTAGCAGAGTTTATGGTTGTTCTGGTCTAACATAACTTTTCTTCTACTTGCTTGCCATATTATTGATGGTTGCCTGTAAGTAATTTTTTCGTTTTATCATGTACAAAGAAAACTCTATGATGACGACAAAATTGTTGATGCTGGATAATAAATGTTCATAAAAACCCAGCATTTTAACTGCAATATGTTGCTTCAATTATTTTGTTGGACTTGAAGTACAAATTTGCAAAAAAAAAAGTTCAACGGAGCTTAGAAAGCAATGATGTTAAAGATGAACAGTGATTTGAGTGCGTTTTTTATTAATGAAATAATTGTTTTGCAGTGGGGTAGAATTATAATATTTCGGAAAAAGATCTGTCATTTCTAGGTGACTAATCCGATTTCAAATTTCGAACTGCAAATTTTACAGTAATGCAAAAAATAGTGATTTTGGAACCCACCTTTGAGTGGAACCGAAATGACGTCTCTCTTTTTGAGAGAGAGAAAATATTTTTTACGAACAACTCCAGCTTAAATTGGTTTAATTTTATATATTGTCTGAACAAAAATGAGCTGAGTTGTTAAATTAAAAGGTTAAATTTCTATCTGTGGTGTTTGTGAAATTAAATTATTCATTTCATTTATTCGTTAAAAATTTTGTAAATTGTTTTTGAAAAATATACGCAATATTTTAATATAATTTAATAATGGGTTTTCAACACTTAAAAACCAAAACAAAATAAATTAATTACCACTGCTAAAAATAATAGATTCAAAAATCATGCAGTAATAAACTTTTCTCCGGACAAAATTTTTTGTTCTGAACAAATGGGAGAAACCACCTTAATTGTTTTGAAAATGTTTAACTAATTGTTTAATAATTTAGCTGACTTTAAAGTTTTTTTTACGATTTTGAAGTTTTTATATTTTATGTGAATCTTTTTTAGAATTTCTTTTGAAATTCTAGTACAATAATAATTAACTTAAAATATTGATCGGCTGATCTTTTGATCAAGCAAATTTTGGATACCATATTCTGAAGAGAGTCGTTCACAGAGAGAGCGTTCTGGAATGATCGAAACAAATAGTAGTCAGGGCAAGGATTGGACTATAAAACGGTTGAGCCAAAACTTCCAAACCACTTATTTCTACATACTTTTGTTAACAGGTATTGTAGCATGTGAGCGAGTGTTCTCATTATAAAATATTACGCTTTCATGCCTGGCCGCATATTTTGGACTCTTTTCACTGAATGCTGGCTTTAAGTGAATCAGTTGCATTCGGTACTGGTTCCCAGGGCAGATCATAAAATATAGAATATTTCTCTTACTTGTTGTTAGTTCATTTTAAAGGAACATACAAATAATCAGGATTATTATGATAATAATAAAATGGCGGCCCGAAAAAAACTTTCTGAAAAGGCAAATAGCAGAATTATTAATATTGCTAGCAAAACAATTACGAGCCTTGGAGAGATTATTATTGAATATGAGGTAAATATGTCTAACTTAACCATAAATAGACTGATAGAAAAATTCAGAGGGTTTAGGATTTCCTGAACAATTGTTTTCCCGCGAAAACGGAATGAAAAATTTAGAGATTCCCGTTTATAAGTCATATTACATCCGTTTTTTGTTTTTACTGGAAAAGATTTCAGTCACAAAGAAACATTTCTACCAATATAAAGATAATCTATTTTTTGTCCGTCTTGTACTTAATATGTTTTAGGAATTTTATAAAGTTTTTAGATAATTTTTCAATGACATTAATATTGTTCGTTGTCTTTACGTGATCATAAATAGAGTTCATATACCATCACCTACTACAAATATAAAAAAGTTTAAAACGTCTGCTAATATTTTTAAATGTAGAACGAGCTCTTTATCACCACTCTTTTATTGCGTTCTTTAGATTAAAAAATTACTGTATCGTCCCAACTATTCTGTTCGACTTAAGGTACGGTCACATTTGGCAAATATTTGCCGAAAATGACGTAACCACTAAATAACATTTATTTGAACTCATTTGTTTACTTAAAAAAACTTTTCTTATTTAGGCCAAAGCACAACAAATATTTAGTTTTAATTTATTTGATGCTGTTTGATCTTGCAAAACTCTTGTAAGAGCAAACAACGTCAAACAAATTTGTGCTAAGACAAGTGGTTACGCTTTTTTGAGGAAATATTTGTTAAATGTGACCGTACCTTTAGAATGTACATTAAGATTTTGCTGAATTTTTCTTTTAAATTATTTTCAAGACAGACAGGTCTTCAAGAAACTATATTTCTTCAGAAATGTTTCAAATGTTAATTATTTATTTATAAACAAACAAAATTACAAATTAAAAAAAAACAGTAGCAAATTAAACAAGTTAGAGCGCTATATTCGGCTGTGACGAACCTATAATATCTTCCACCTAAACGTAATAAGAAATACAGAAACTAAACAGGTTTTAGGATTAGAATATCTTATTCTGTGCTTTCTGTTCAGTCTTATAGCAAATTTTATTAATATGTATTTTATATATTGTTTGAAAAACAATTTTACGACCAACATTATTTATTTTTTGAAATTTTATCTAATTTTGACCATTTATAATTGATGTAATTACCGATTTTTACTGTAATTTACAGAGTTTGTCTGATTTTCATAACAATCTTGAGTGTAATTTAACAATTTATAAAATTAAAAGAACATTTTTCTATATTCACAAGTTAAGAAACAGAGTATAAAAGGGATAAGATATAAGGTGAGGCTTTTCTGTTTGAATTTGATCTCAATAATATTATTTACAAAAGATTTATGGGTGGCATCGTAGCAATGGACCAGTTATGAACTGACAGCTTCTAATTCCAGTATCCACTAATGTGGTTTCTACGTCTTTGAGGCTTACTTTGGTTGAATTTCATCTCAAAACTGTTATTTACAAGAGTTGTATGGTTGTTTAGTATGCTCGGAAGTGGAGCTATTGCCAATTAACCAAACTGCTTAGGAGGACTATAAAAAGTTTTTTGTGAACTTTGTTGATTTCGGTTGTGTCCTTTGAACGTGAGAGTGTTCTACAGAGACGGCCAGACAGATGGACGGACATGCCTCAATCGATGAGTGCTCATATACCATCTTTTACTTCCTGTCCAAGATAAGATTCTGCTGCCTCTTTCATGTTTTGTAGTATAAATGCACCAATTTGACTACGAGAATATTCATTATTATCAGTTGTTTTAACCCATGCATCACCACTTTTTGCTGCAAATACTTTGTATGGTACACTTAGATTTTTCATCTCAGGATCACTATATATAAGCCATATAAAAAAGCGACTCGTATAGTTGGGGACGTAATGGGGAAATATCACCCACATGGTGATGCAGCTATTTACGATTCCTTGGTCAGGATGGCTCAAGATTTTTCTCTTCTTTTACCACTTATTGATGGGCAAGGTAACTTTGGTTCAGTGTTACAGATGGAATGGTGGTGGAATATAAAAAAGTATTTAATTTCGTTGTCAAAAATGAGCAGTCTTTCATAAAATGAATTTAAAGTTATTTCCCTTTAAAATATCTTGTCTAAAAAGTTTACTATTGCTGATTTTTCGTTGTTGGTAGTATATTTACAGCAATGATAATTTATTTTAAAAATTTAACTACGTAACAAACAATATGACAATTTTTTGCCAAACGTTAATTTTAAATTCTCGCGGGAAATTTTAGTTTTTTTTTCCAGCGAAATCCCGACCATTATCTTCCAAAAATTCCCGCATCCCAAATCTTAGTATCAACGTTATTACTCCGTCACACAACTGCTAGACTAAAAGAAACTAACAAACCAACCCAAAAAATATAAAACGAAAGTCTTTGTTAATAATTGGACTATTTAAATATACAATTTTGAGATTGACCCACAGAAAGAACCACGATATCTTTTAAAAATATATTTCGTAAGCGGTTCTCTATTTGGCATTTAGAAGAACCAAAATGAATTCATTTGACTACACAAAGTTAGTGGATGAGAAATTAGTGCTATTTTTAGAAAATATTAATGAAACACAATTTAGTTTTTAATAAGACTACGTACCTATCTATACGAGTACATCCAATTCATTAAACATTCTGTTGTCTTCAAAAAAAAAAAAAATATGTAATGTGTTAATAAATGGCCAACATGTTCTCCAGATCAGAACTCCCTTATAATTAGGGGAATATACTGAATTTATGATGAAAACCGACAATATGAAATAATTAATCACCGATAAGAAGCACATAGATAATGCTTGGAGATCTACATAAATCTGAAGATATGGAATAAATTTGGTGAATGGTATACTTGATGGAATTTTTGAGTTGATGCAAAAAAGAAGGTCTAAGACATTATATAAGTCAGAATTTTTTGTCAATATTGATATTTTAACTTATTTTCATTTCAGTGTATTTATAGTTCTGATACACCGACTAATTTCTTTATACTTTTTTAAGAGATACAATTTTAAATAGTATTTGTTTTTGTTAAATAATATTAGTTTTTACTATTGTTTAACTTACAATATTTAGAAAAGTTTTAGATATTTAAAGTTATGGTCCTTATAGCATTCTAAAATTATCTGTGTAGTTCTGTATGCCTTCGATATAATAGGTCTAAGACGCAAGGATGTAGGCAACTAAAATGTGAGACAGCTTTCCAAAAATGAGGTACTTTTCAAATATTGTCTTGTGTTTGTAGCTAATACCTTACAATTTCAGACTTTTAATTTTTTACAGGAATTTCTCACCGGAATATGGGCATATGGTACTTTCAAATAAAGAAAAATTCAGCAGAAAAAAGTTTTATATAAAAGAGTTCTCAAAACTTTTTTTGAAACTGTTTATAATTGACGATAGCTGTCATATACAGTTCACCGCTAAAAATTACTTAAATAAGCATAAATCTGTTATAAAATTGTTATCCCCTTAAATAGTTAAATACAAATAATCTATGTGAAATTTAAACTAACCCCCTTATTCATAAAAACTTACAACAGGTTTAAAAAGCAAGTTTTGTAAGTTTTATGAATAAGGGCAATTTATGCCCTTATTTTGGTTGGGTTTATAAGATTCGGCACAGCCGAATATAATCACCTAACCTAATTATTTATTATTATAAACTCCATTTTCAACCACTGTGTAGCATTTACTACAACGTAAAGAAAACAAACAGCTTTGTAAACAATTATAACCACAAAAAGCCATACAAAACTTTATGACTTTCTGTAAGTTTACACACGTTGAGACAGTTTGACGCAATAATTTCTGTTTTTGCTTCCAAAATTTAATTTTTTGCCAGTGAAGCAAACGCAAAAAAGAGAAAAAAAAATAGACATTGAAACGCAGTGCACAAAACAATCATTTAGTCACAGCAAAGTGAATAACTAGAGTTGATATTTAGAGCGATAATGTATGAGTGCGAGAGCAGCAGAGTGTGGCAATGATGGATGAGGTTGGCTTTGACAATACGCAGACACTCAAACATGCAAACGCTCACACAACACACATTCAATCATTTATACATTTGTATGTACTCGTATGTATCTGTGTATGAAAAATGTGCAATAAATGAAGTTAAACTTTTCAACCAGCTTTATTCTCACTAAGACATTTCAACAATACTCCAGCAGCTATAACTAGATTGCAACATAATTTAAGTCGAGTTTCAAAAACATGTTAGCAATCGATGATCATGATTTGTTTTGGCTGTTATTTTCTGCTGTTTTGTTTTCGTTAAAATTTAAGTGTAATAATAAACTGCTGCAAAATTTTGTTTTAATTAAAAACAAATAGTAATAGAACTCTTGAGATTTTTGTTTCAAAACAATATTTTATTATTAATTTTTTTTTTTGCTCATTTAGTTTTGTTTTTCTTATTTTTATGTATTTATGTACTCGTACATAGTGATTGTGTGTTGTTGCCGGTTGGATTTTTTTGTTCATATTATGGTTGCTTAATGGTTGGTTTGCTGTAAAAGCATTCCTTTTTCCTCATCTCTCTATTATTTGTTTTGTTTTAATTTTAGTTTTTGTTCTTGTCATTTTTTTTTTTTTGATTACAATTTGTATTTGACTGACAATAATGTTAACGAAGAGACCGAGAGTTGGCAAGAGCTAGAGAGGGGAGGCTACAGAGTTTATTAAAATAAGCGTCAAGGGCACTAGAACAGGAAACGGATATGACATGTTTAATGTGAAACAGATGCTCCAGCACTTGGATTTTAAAATATTATTAAAACGCAGAACTCTTTAATAAAATGGCTAAATAAAAAAAAACACAAAAAAGTAATTATGTATAATAAAAAAAAACCAAAATATTAAAAAAAAACTTTTTGTTGACTCTTTAGATGAAAATAGTTTAGTGGTTTCTTTGCTGTGAGTAAACTTCGTGATTGTCTTAATTATATGAAACCAGAGAATGGATAAAGTCAGTACTTATTTTATATAATTAGACATAAGACTTGTTTAAAATTGCAATGCCAGCTGGTTTAGGAAAGACAATTTTTTTTTAGAAGATGAAATAAATGTTGGTAAATTTAAATTTGATAGTATGTACTTACTTGTGTAAATATTAAATTCAATAAGAAAAAAATTACCGAAATACCGTAAAGTTTCATTTATAATAGAGTCAGGACATATTATTTTAGAAAAAATCTTAATTTTTTTTCAGCCTAGCTAAATTTTAGCAACACAATTGCCATAAGCTTTAAAATCAAAAAGATTTGTTGTGAGGTTTACAGGTCTTTCACTCTGTCTCTTTTATTTTGCAAAAGATCATTAAACATCAATGCTCAACTAGGAACTAAATTATACAAGAAGATTTCTTTTAACAAACACCAACTAAATGCATCTCAAGAATGCAAAATCAGGCACAAAACATAAACAAAAATGACCTTCCATATTTTTAAACTGGAGCCAACGCGAAAGGAATCTGGAAGTAATATACACTGCGTTTCAATCAAATTTTTAATTTGAATGAAAGGCATTATAGCGTAGACAGACGACAGCGTTAATTTGCATTAAAATCTCACTAATGTGAATTAAGATTTTACCGTGACAGACGACAGTTTCTGCATATAAAACAGCTGTTTGTTTGTAGACAACTTTTTAATTATGAAAAAATTTGTTTGGCATTTGGTGAAAAATCAGTACATATTTATTTGAAAAAAAAAGCTGAAATTACTTTTGCTGAAACTGCTCCCTAATGCAAAAATTGTTCATGCACTAGCAACCATCAACCTGACCGTGTTGCTACATGTGGGGACCGCAGTGGGACACTCTGAAATAAGAGAAAGGCAATTGTGGAAATCTATTTTTATTATTTTAATTTTACAATTGTCTTCTTCTTCTTTTAGAATAGTTAACAATTTGATAACATATTATTGATTTTCGACGATGTTGCCATATTGAAATAGCTAAATGCAGTATAAATTCAGTTTGATTTTGTGCATTTACGTCTAACTTAATGCGCACTAAGATGGGATAATTCACGAGTTAATTTGAATTAAGACTGCTAATGCAAATTAGATGTGTCGTCTGTCTACGCTACTACACAAATATTCATTTTATTTTGAGTAATTTTATTGATTTTTCTCATTTTGTTTGTAAATTTTGTTCGGCATAAGGTCATAAGATAACAAATTTTTAAATGAAAAATATAAAAATATTTTGTTTTAAAAATTTCTATTTTATTTTATTCCCAATATTTCGGTCAACTTTGTTGACCATCTTCAGGGGTTATTTAAAATAAATAAATGAAAAACAAATTTCACTCTGTTGAGTTTGTTGTCCAGTCGTAAGCTTTTTTTCTCATTTTTAAAAAAGTAGGCGATCGAAAGAAGTATTCTTAGTCAGGCCGGAGTCTTAGTTATATTCCGTAAAATTTTTAGTAAGATCGGTCCAGCGGTCTAGCCTTCCCAGCAGTGAGATGGGGCGTGAAGGGGGGCGTGGAGTATGAGTCTTAATTTTTACCTCACCTAGAGTAACATTTGAAGTAAATATGTTAAAAACCGAGTAGAATCAGTTACACAATTTAAGAAGTTTTGGACATACAATTTTTTTACCTCGCCTTCAGTAAGATGTGTATACAAATTGTTTGAAGTAAATCTGTAAAAACCCATGCAGAAGCTATTAATCAATAAAAAAGTGAGTGTTATAGTAGGCGTGCTCGTGCTAACTCAGAAACCTTCCCGGTCTCATGCACAACAACTTTGCCGAATATCATCACATGATCAGATGCATAGTTTAGGAGTCTATAAAGGCCATACATACAAAGATTAATTTTTATATATATAGATTAATTAATATTAATTTTGTAAATGAGCTAAATATTTACTTTGTATGGGAGCTGCCACTCCTACTGATCTGATCCCGCCCATTTTATCCTGATTATTCAAATCAGTAACATATGGGATACTGCAATATTTCAAAACTTTTGCTATCACAATAGTCAAGATATATTATGTTATTAAATTTATGTGGGAGGGGCCATGCCCACTTGAAATATATATAGCCCAAAATCTATTTTGGACTATAAAATTTGAAACGAACCCAGTTTGGGCCAAATCGGTTGGATAGTTTTAGAGTCTATAAAGAACAAACATACAAACATTGAATCATTGATATTTCTTTTATTTCGGCTCGAGTTCATTAAATTTAATTTTTCATTAAATTATTTTTACTGAAGGTAGGAATTGTTACATTACAGTTCAAATAAAAATAATAATTGTTCCTAATACAAATATTGTATTGTATATGTGTAAATATAGATTAAATTTTTATGCAATAAAATGTGCAAAAGGCACAAACATGTATAATTTGTGCTCTCCACTGTAGATACGAAACTTAAATATATTGATATTGTTAATTTAAGTAAACCTTTGTTTTCTTAAAATCTGTATAAATTACAAGCCCATTGTTCATGTAAGGAAATTTCCACACAGTTGTCGCAAATTTAATATTTAACACACAACCTTTTCTATCCTTAATAATTCAGGTATATATTTAATGATTTGTTTATTTGGTTAACAGCTTAAATAAATATTAACTTTATGCTTTAGTGAATTTTTATGGTTCATTCCGAGACCCAAGTGGCTCTATTGGATATAACTCATATTTAGCCAGTAACAAATTAAACAACAAGCTAATAAATTTTCACATTATCTACGAAATAAAACAATTCGAAGGTAGCAAAACATTTTAGTATTCTCGTTTTTGTATTTCTTTGCATTTGTAAATATAAAACTACAATCAGAACAAAAGGGTCGCTTAGGTCTTCTTAGCCTCAGTGAAAAATAAACTCATATAAAAACAATTTATATTTTTTGTTATGTTTTTTTTCTTTTTGCTTCTTTTCAGTTTAAATTGTATAGAAGAGCACCACAGCTGGTTTATGTGCCAGAGCTTAAAGTATAATATTTCATGCCAAACCTCAACGTTTTACTTACACTCCCTTTTCTAGCTTTTTACTTCCTTTAGTTAGTTTTTGTGTCTCTCTACTAGAGACTTGGAAATAAAAAATAGTTTTTTGTCAGTAAAATGTCTAAATAGAATATGTATGAATTACATTGTTTTGAGCTATAAAAAGTAAACAAACAAATAAGCGAAAAAAATTGCTAAGAACTGTTTGAGATAACTACTCAAAGTAGCTAAATTTAATGCAAAAGTTTTACTTAAGGCAACTACTTTTACCGGTTGCATTAGCATCTAAGCTGTCTTCGTTGCCGCGCTTCCTGCGACTAGAGGACAAACAAAATAAAAAAAAAACAGTAGGGATAAAAAAACGATTTCTTTTCGTTGTTGCCTTTCAAGTTACTGCAACACTATTTTTAACAAGACTGTCACTGAAGTGGACATAGTGTTAGAAACACTATTTCTAGTAAAATCATTTTTTTTATATCTTTCGTTATTGTTAAATAAGCATAATCCAGGTATGATTTTTTTTGCTAAAGTTGTTAAATTTGTTGCAGTGACAGAGAAAAGTGATATTAGCTTATTTGAACTAAAATAAGTTTAAAATCTTCAATAATCTAATTAAATCACATTTTTTTAAATAATGCGCAGAATTCTGGATCGATTTTTCTCTAATTTAACAAAAAAAAAAAATATCGCCAGCAGCTACAAAATATTTCAAAGGAACCTTTGCCAGTTCAAAAAATAAGCAATTTTAAAGTTTTACATCCTTATTCAAAAACGAGTATTAAATTTAACAAACGTTTATTATGACAGATTTGCATATAAAAATTTGCTTAATAAACGTTTGTTAATTTTAATAATCGTTTTTGAATAAGGAGGTTAAAAATTATAAATTTGTAATTTTTTGACAAAATAGTGATTCAACTAGAATGCAACTTTAATGCAATAAAAAGAACTTTTTTTAGAATATATACTGAGGAGCACAAATTAATACTTGTTTGAGAACTGTGCACTTTTTATTGTACAAAAACTGATAAAGAAAATTTAAAAATATTTTTGTCGTTTGTTTTAAATTTAAAAATTTACAATATAAAATGAGAACAATAAGTTTCGGCAAATAAAACTATCAAATACAGCAATAGATTTGTGAACAATTATTATTTTTATTTGAACTGTTAGAACGCAAAGAATTGTGATGAGAGAAAGTTGTGTTTCTCGAAACATATGTAAATTCAACTACCCAGGTTCGAATCCTAAGCCAAGAAAAATTATCAATAAATTTTTATAAAATAAAAAATAATTTAATGAAAATTAAATTTAATGAACTCGAGCCTAAATTAAGAAATTTCAACAATAGATTTGTTTTAATTTGATATTAATTTAATTGCATGTGGTAAACACTTTTTGCAAATAATCGAACAAAAATCAAATTATAATAGATAATGAAGAATCTACCAGGAGCCAGTGCGGCCAATATTCAATTACAAGAAAGCTATTCTACTAATAATAGCTAAACAGCTTTAAGAAAGTCAATGAGTGGTCATTAGATTCCAAAAAAGGCGCTCTATTATTCCCAACTCACAAATGGAAATATACAAGAGCTGATTCTATATCAATAAGCAAATCATTGGACAGCACCACGAGCCCTTGGCGAAAACTTGAGAGCACAAAAATTAGAAACCAGATAAGTGTAAAAAAAATAGTATAATCAAACGAGTAAAATTTAATAGTTGTCATTCTAAGGCACTATATAAAGCAAACAGTGAAGCACAGTGAGGGAACGTCATTATATGGGGTTACTTTACATGGTGGCAACTCGAATCACTGTAAATAATTAAAGAAATAATGATGAAAAAAGACTATCTCCTTATTTTATATACTCATCTTCCCAATTTTGTATATAAGAGCATCTATAACGCAGATGCTGTT
The DNA here is from genome assembly GCA_916048285.2 of Bellardia pandia. Lineage (NCBI taxonomy): Eukaryota > Metazoa > Arthropoda > Insecta > Diptera > Calliphoridae > Bellardia > Bellardia pandia. The sequence goes on from OU696529.1 coordinate 102,950,891, forward strand.
ACTTTTCATCTGTAGTTTGGCCCAGAGCACACTTCCAAACTTGGTAGTAAATAGTTTTGCAAGCAGAATTTCCTTTAAATGCAGTATTAAAATGTAGTCAAGAATATTTTAAATTAATTAATTGAAAAATTGGTGGAGCGCATGCCAAAACGTGTAAAAAGTATTTAACGAAATAAACCAGTAAAAAATGTGCTCCAAAAGGAGCAGGTTTTATGTATGAATTCATACCTCAAATCGCTTCAAACCTGCTGATGGGATGCATGATTTTTGTATGAGGTGTTCTCGGTTTGGAGGACTATATTCTGCTGATAATAAGCGCTTCTTTTAACCTAATCAAACAGGCAAATAAAGCACTTTCCGAAACTGTTTTACGTCACTTCGCGCACACCAATCAAAGAACAAATTCTATCTGAATGTTTTTGCTTAAGAAAAATTCATGCTAACTGAGAAGCGCGATATTCGTTTTGTAATTGACTTTCGTTGTCATACGTAAATCTGTAGGCTATAATTAAATTTTTGTTTTTTCGCTTTAAAACGTTCATCAGCACTAAAAAAAAACATATTTTTTGTATATTTTATTCGCAAGCATTTACTGCTTCAAAAGAGCGCTTTTATTGAAGCGCTCGATAATGCGATTTTTCTCTTAAGTGCTTGAAAAAAGACGAATTTTTTTACTGGGAACGAACTTTGTAGTAAATATTAAACATACTATAATTACCTAAAGTTATTGTATGATAAAAATTTGAGTACAATGACAAACGTACCACCATAATTGGTAGAATGACAAACGTGGTACGTTTGCCATTTCGCTTGTAACTTTGTTAATATTCATCTGAGACCCAACAAAGTATATAATTTCTTGATCCTTATGAAATTCTAAGTTGATTGAGCTACGTCCATCTGTTTAAAACACCCTCCCGTCCAAAATGCACAACTTAACTAAACGAAATTTCAACAAAAACATTTTTATTTTACAGGTAATTTTGGTGTTGAAAATCTGCCAAATCGGTATAATAGAACCAGACTTATAGACAAAAATGTGAGGCAACCTCTATAAACATTTGATGTTTTTTATCCAATTTTTTTTAATATATTGCAGATAATACCATGGACATGGTATTTTCATGATAAAGGAAGAAAGTCCAAGAAAATAGTAAGAATCGATACATGATTTCTCATTGCCGCCAATAGAATTTGAATACGAACTTAAACACTCAATACTCTTATAAATAATGGTACCGATATAAAATTTTACATGTTTTTGCATATCTTATTATGTTTAGGAGGGTGAAGGATTCGTTACAGCCGAATATAGCATTCTAACTTTTTTTCATTTCATTTGTACTATTTTTAGAACTTGATTATTTTATTTTTGATGTATAAATTATTTTGTCAAATAATAAACTTAAAAAAATGATTTTATATTTTCCGTTAATAAGTTTTACTTTTAAGCAACAGAAAATGTACAAATTACTAACAAGTACTGGTTGTGCAAAATTAAAATTTAATTTAGGGTTAAAATTTGAAATCATTGTGCCATAACCATAGTCATAAAAAGGTGTATTTTAATAAGTAAAAAGTTGACTTTTGTTAAAAGTATACTTTACTTTAACTATAGACACGTACAAGTATGATTTAACCGCTAAAACATATTTTAAAATCAACCAGCTGTTTATGCAAAGAACAAAAACTGGATGTGTACAAAAATAAAAAAATAAAAAAAAATCTTATACAATCTTATACACTCCCGTAAATATTCTCTTTCTGCAGTAGCCCGATTCGCCTCTCTTTCTCTTTGTTTTTTTTTTTTTGTTCCTGTAAAGAGTTATCAAAAAATCAACGTCAAAATAGCCTAATTGTGATATTAATCTTACCTTCAACATTTTTCCGCCACAAACACTTTTCTTAAAATTTCCCGCCTTATTTTATTATTTTACCGTTTTTTTTCAAATTTTCAATGACAGCTGTTTAAAGCTGCCACTTGCTTATTTTTCTTTACAGTTTGTATTAAATAATTTTCTACATATGAGGTGGCACCCAGTTAATGTCGGTTTAACTTAAAACGACCTTAAATTTTGACTATAGTTACAAAATAATTAAAAGTAGGTTTTAAGTTTAAAGTTGTTTTTAAAAAGAACCGACTTTAGTGTTTGTCTATGGTTATGGCCCATTGTCATTGCTTTAAACATCTATTTTATCCAGCCACTGTTCATGGCATATAGAGTTAAAATTAAAGCTAAAAGCACAGAATTGAAGCAAAAAAAAATATTGTTTTGATTAATTTCTTTATAGTAAATAGTAGCTTGTAAATTTTATCACTTTTATTTACAGCTTTTTTTATAAAACAATTTTTGGTTATATTTTACATTGCTGTGTTGCACAATATTAAATATGCAGTGTAATGTTAATATATATTCGTATATACATAATATATATAGTTTATTTAAAATAGTTTCCTTATTTTATTACAATTTTATAATTTTTTTTCAAAAGCATTTTAATTTGTATGCCAGTTTTCTACGTCACTTTGTAAATATTCTGTGATGTTATTTTAGACCCTGTAACCGAGCCATTGATATAAAAAGTGTGAAACAGAGAGAGAGTGAGAGGGGAAAAAGTAAATAATGGTGAATAAAATGAAAAATAAGTAAACGGGCTTGAAACGGATACTATGTCTACAATTCTGTGGTTTTTTGAAAAAAAAATGAAAAATTATACTAAAGTGTTGGCTGTTCTGCTGCACTACATAGTTGTTGCCTCACAATTTGTATTAATTTTTTTTTTTTACTTTTTACTTACTGCCTTTAGTACCTTTACTAATGATTATTTTTTTTGCTCTCGTTCTTAGTTTATTAATACAAATTTTATTTAATTTTTCTTTTTATTCCACTTGCTGTTCTTGCACTCTTTTAGCAGCAAGCTAAAAAGTAATCATTTCGTTTTTAGTGTGTGAATGGGATCTTTTTTTGGTTTTGCAACTGCCATTTCTAATATTGTTCTGTTTTTGACGCTGGCAATTACTGTTGTATATTAGTTTAATATTTTTCTGTTAGTTACTCTTAAAATTAAATGGTTTTGTGGGTTCGTTGGTATGACAAATTCAAGTTTGTTTTTCCGTGTATAACATTAAGAAATATTCATCTGAGACCACACAAGGTATATATTTTCTGGAGGCGTGTAAAATTCTGCCTGTGGGTTATCTATCCTTCTGTCCTTCCGAACTAGACGGATAAAATTTTTATCAAATATAAACATAAATGTACTAAAACCAAAACCAATTCGTTTAGAAATGTCAAATATATTTCAACAAAATTTCGATTCTATTCCACTGTACGTCCATAAATTTAATAAAATTGGGCATCTTATAAATACTATTGAATACTCAAAAAGTCAGCAAAGGTGCTTTTATCTAATTTAAAATATTTGACATAATTATTTGGGGACACTTTTAAAATAATCTTATTTCCGTTTGCAAAAAATACACATTTGTATGAAATAGCTAAACTAGAGCTGAGAAACAACAAACTTTTCTAATGTTTAATACTTTGTTTAACCGAATTCCACATTCTTTAATCATTTAAGCATTTCATTTATCTTGACATATGCTTAAAATAGAAAAAGGAAGTACAACTGACAACTTCAACTACACATTTCATTTTCCACTAGCATTTATCAAACCATATGGTCAGTATTTTTGTTTAGTCTTTAATTTTACTTTATTTTATAACGCAAATATTTGTGTTATTTCCTTAAAACTTAATTTTCTTTTGCAAACACAAACATGCTTTTATTTGTATGAGAATTTAAGAATTTTACACAACAACAGGATGTTAAACAATTGGTAGCAGATTTCAAGCCATCAGCATAACACAAGACAATACACAAATATGTATACTTATACACAAACACTTTATTGATTTGCAACTGAACTAAAACACTCAATGGCATATCCGTTGATAGGTTTTTTTTCGCAACAAAATAAAAAGTGAAAAATTAAAAAAATGCTGTATGCAAAAACTACAATTGTTGTACTATATATGGGTGTTTTATTTTTATTATACCCACCGCCAAAAAGATGGGGGCTATATTAAGTTTGTCATTCCGTTTGTAACATATCGAAATGTTGGTCGTACAAAACAAAAGTCAATATATTATGGGACGATCAAGCATCTGTCCTTCTGTTGACGGCACGATAGAGATTTGAAAAAAAAATACTTAGAACAATGAAATTTTTCCAATATATTTCTTGTTTTACCGAAATATTATTTATTTATTATTACTGATTGGTATTTTTATTGTGCCATACACCATAGGTCCTATTTTTCAGTATGGAACTGATTATATTTGGTATTGAAATTATGTAAAATCGCTGCAGTGGTATCTGAAATATACAACAAAGTTTAAGACAACCTCGATTTTTATTTGTGCATATGTTTGTAACGCCCAGTACCACACATCTTAAAGTATACCGATCGACTCAGAATCACTTTATGAGTCGATTTAACGATGTCCGTCTGTCCGTCCGTCCGTCTGGCGGGCTGGCTGGCTGTCCATGAAACCTTGTGCGCAGAGTACAGGTCGCAATTTTGAAGATATTTCGATGAAATTTGGTACATAATATTTTTTCGACCCAAGGATGGATGAGAGTGAAACTGGTATAAAATGGTCCATAATTTCACCTTGCCCCCCCCCCATATAAATTTCCTCTCGAAATTGTGGTTTACCGATCATAAATGTTTGAATTATGCAAGTACCCAAACAAATTTTATCACAAATGAGTGGTAAATGAAGCCAAATCACATCAACGAATTTCGTACAGATCGGTCTATAATTAGTCGTAGCTCCCATATAAATCCCACTCCGAAAATCACTTTAAAGGCCGTAACTCTCTCAAAAATGTTGGTATCCAAATAATATTGAACGCAAATATATGTCATATGTATGCAAATAATACGGTTCTATTTTATAATGAACGGCCCATAATTAGGCGAAACTCCCATATAAGACCCTCTCCGTAATTCACTTTAAGCTCGATAAATCTTTTAAGTATTTGTATCGAGATAAAGTTTAACACATATAATAGTTATATTCACAGACATCATGACACTAAATTTTTGGTTGATCGATCCACAATAGGTTATATGTCCCATATAACGCCTATTTCTGAAAAACTGTTTTATACATATACTGGGTGTAGGGTATTATATGGTCGGGTATGAACGACTATACTTCCTTACTTGTTTTTAAATTAAATAAAATTAAAATTTTTAACACTTTATTTTTACTACAGAAGTTCAAGTTCTGTAGAAAATGGTAGGAAACGGTCTACGATTTCCCATTGTCCCAATACAAATATCTTATAGTTTATGGTATATAAATGGATTAATGGTACATAAATGTCGTTAGAAGTGCAGTATTTATACAGAATTCTGCAAAAATAAGTTTCATGTAAAGTTAAATCTCAAAAGGATATTTTGTTTGCATCGGTCCATAATTTGACATAGCCCCCACATAAAGTTAACTTCCAAAAACCACTAAAAAAAGCATCACCATCAAGACTTTACTTCACATATACATACATATAAATCATCGTACAAAATTTCATGATAATTATAGCTGCTTTATAAGGGCTACTCCCGAAAACTCATTAACATACGTTTACACAGATCGGTTATATATAAGTATGTAAAAACTATATTATTGCATTTTGGGAGAGTTGGTTAATAATTGGCATTAGCTTCCACAAGCTCTACTTCCGAGAATAACCACAGAGTATAAAGAGGTGACAATTCTGACTTTTTAAAAAGCCAAAATCACTTTCTTAGGTCTTTCTGGCACTTAATTTATTGTGTGCTAAATAAAATCTCGTTATGGTACATGTTGAAAAATACAAACAAAACGCAGTTCTGAAGGAAAGAGACAAATATAAATTCTCGATTATAACTGGAATATGCATAAAATTCTTATAAATAGCGTTATTGGGATGAAATCCAACTAAAATTTACGGTACAATATTTTAAAACGTTCAGCCCAAAATAGGTGATTTTGGCTTTGGGTATGTAAAATTCGGCACAGCCGAATAAAAATCCTTTATTGCAATATTTTTCTAAGTTAAAAATATGTAGTTGTTTATTGTGTTATTTTTCTCTTCCTCCTCCTTTAACGTGTTTGAGTTTTCTCTTGTTACATGTGAAAAAATTTCACTTCTTATTTTGTTTGTTTTTGTATTACCGACATATGTACATATTTCACGTTTATACAATTGCTCCTGATATTTTGTTAACAAAGTGTATGGATTATGTAACCAACTAATTTTGATAATGTAAAAATTCAAGTAATATTTATTATATTTATTAATATTTCATAAGTAAATTTACAAATTGACCGTTAATTGTTAAGTGTCTTAATATACTAATAACTGCTTATACATGCATATATACTGTGAGCGTCAATATAAAGCAAACACCAGAAGTTGTTTAATAAAATGTTTTATTATATATACTGCAAGCATAAAGCTGAAATAACATTTATTACATAATTCATAAATAGCTTAAGCAAAATATGACTCATTAACAAAACCTAGAAAAATAAGGTATATAAGAACATAAAAAAATTATTTAATTTTTACGGCAAAGTACCAGATTTTTCGCGTCAAAATAAAGTAAACAGGTATATTTAAATTATCTAAAACATTGCATTTAATATTTTGTTTTTTGTTTGTAGTAGTTTTGCTTTTATCACTGCTGACAGTCTTCTACACATAGAATCAATGAGTTTTTTACTGAAATCAGGCGAAATTTTTTTCAATTCATTCTGCATTACTGCCTTTATGTGCAAGAAATATTTCTTTGTCTAATTTTTTTTTTTTTCGAGGTCTGGAGACAGCGCAGGATAATCTAAAGATATGGACAATTATTGAGCAACCATTCTTCACAATTTTGAAGGTATGAAAATAATACTAAATCGATGGAAAGCAAGAGGACACCTTCTCGGTATTAGTTACATATCAGCAGTAAAAAAATAAAAACATACAACGTCGATAAAAAAAATATTAAAATTTGTTAAAATTTGCTGGAAACGAGTAATGTGATCAGACGAATTCAAAATTCATAGTTTCCAATCCGAAGGTAAACAATAATACTGGCAACGAACAGCTCACGAAATTGCAAGACAACATGTCAAGGAAACAATGAAGTATGGTGGAGTAAGTTCATAATATGGAGTTGTTTTGCCTCGGACAACTGCAATGAATCAAAGGAAACCCAAAAGAGGAGACTATCACCGTATGTTACAACTCATATTGTCGATTTTGTAGATAAAAGTGTTTATGATGTAGATGATGTTACTTTTCGGCTGCATGGTGACCTAAAGCACATATCAAAAATAGTGAAAGAATGTTAAAAATGGAAAATTCTGTCTATTGTTTTAGAAATTTCTATTAAAGCAAGAAAGTCCTGATCTCAATCCGATTGAGAATTTGTGGTCATTCGTCAAAAATTGGTGGGAAGAGACTCCCATCCATTTGGACGAGGTTTGTTAGCGGGTTTATGTCGAAGGAAAGCGAATGGAGTGGAATGGAACAAATAATTGAAAAATTGGTGAAATAATTGAAAAATGCGTAAAAAGAATTTTACGAAATAACTGGCTTTGGAAAAATGCTATCATTACCTAAAGTTTTTGTATGTTGAATATATACGGATCGTAACAAAATATAAGATATGTATGTAGTGGACGTATGAGTTATATTTTTATACTAAACTTTAAAAAATATAGACTTGTACTATAAACTGTTTAATAAGAAACGTAGTTAAAGCACAGCTATTAAAAAGCATTATTTATATATTTATATGTCAACGAATTCGTTATATTTCAAAAATATTATGAACATATGTTATTAAAAGAAAAGCTATAGTTTTCTGTTAATAGTGAATACATATATGTAAGATATTAATTTTTTTTAATTTAAGTCTCTATAATAGGAGGTGTGTGCACTTGTTCTAATCTCTAATATTTGTAAAAATCTATGCATGTAATAACACAAATTTTATTACACAAAGACGAGTGAAAAACAATGGTCTATTTTCTTATCTACACAATGCACACAAATCTGGAGAAATATTGACATCCGTAAATTTATGCCCCTATTGTCGTTCTCAACTCAACTAAGTTTGGTCGTCTGTCAGTCAACCCGACTTTAACTCTACATTAACTCTACTACATATAAGTTGTTAATGGCAATACCGATTTATGAAAGACGACCAAATTATTAAAAAAGTTGTGAACCGCAATAGGGGCATTAGTTTTACAATATTAATATTAAAGAATTTACAATATATGTTTTAAATGCTACTTATAATAAATTATCTAAACTATGCTCATATTTAAATAATACGAGTAGCAATCCACTACTTTTACATTCTAACAAAATGTTTACATTAAGCATATATTTTTCTATTGATTAACGTTATTTTAATAAATTCTAGACACTTTTATAATTTTTATACCCTCCACCACCACAAGTGGTGAACGAGGGTATACTACGTTTGTCATTCCGTGTGAAACTTTGTTGATATGCATATGATAGCTAGAAACGAAAATATGTAATTCTTGATCCTTACGAAATGCTAAGTTGATTGAGCTATGCCCGTCTCACCGTCTGTGTAAAACTTTCTCATGTCCAAAATCCTCAACTTAACTTAACAAAATTTTACCAAATATTTTTTATTTTATAGGTAACTTTGGCATTGAAAAGTCGGCATAGTAGAACTAGAGTTATTGACCTAACTGGGCCATAAAAATTTAATATTTTTTATTCATTTATTTTTGCAATTTTTTAAAATATATTGCAAACAATACAATGAAATTTTGTACACGTTATTTTTTTGTTAAAAGAAGAAACTGTGAGACAAATAATGATTTCTCATAGACACCATACAAATATCTTTCCGAAATATGGCTCAATGATACATAAATGCCTACAAAATTGGAATATCAATACAAAATTGACCAAAAATAACTTTTATGTAAAAAGAAATAGCAAAACGAAATTTTGTTTAGTACGGTCCAATTTTTATCATAGATCCCACATAAAGTCCACTTCAAAAAATCTCTTAAGTACGTATGAATCTGATATAAATATTATTGTCAGGTTAAAATTCGACACAAATAGTCAATATAGGTATATAAATTATTGTTCCAAATTTTATGGTGGTCATGACTAGAGTTTGACATGGTAGTAAAAATTATTAAGAACAGAAATGTAGCCCTTACAGAGCCATGAACACCGGTATACAAAATGTTATGATCGGACTAAAAATTGCGACACAGTGAACAAAATACTAATAGGGCAGTATTTGAAGGCGTGGAAAATTATCTTTAATCCTACAATTTTTTTTTGTATGGAAGGCGAACCACTATAATGTACTGGATAATTCTGTTATGAAATAGTTTTTAGCCATAATTCAGCGAACATTTCTTTAAACTCATTGTCATTTATATCTATAAATATTTTTAAGCTCATCATGAGTTGGTAACATTTAATAAACACCTCACCATTGTTATGTTATTTTAGTCCGTATTTCATTTGTTCCATTGTTAGTTTGATTGCAAATGATTTGTTATACTGTAACTACGGTTACAACGGATATATTCAAATTGCAACCGAATGTTGGTCCTTTTTTTTTGTATTGCGTAACCAGATGAACACATTCCACGTATGTCTGTATGGAAAAACTTTGTATGTATGTATGTATATTGGATCTATAACTATATCTTTATAATATTGTGAATACTATGTACAATTTGCTCTTCTTTATTATTCATTTTATTTATTTGTTTCGCCTGTTTCTGCAATGTTTAACATTTTCGTATTGTATTGTTGTATTTGGATTTTTGATGAAATACATCTTTTTTATGCAGTTGAGCATACATTTTTGTAACAACTGAAAAATGGAGAAAAAAACTACCGAAAAAAAAACAGTTTTTTCTACCACAATGCCAATGGGTGAAGAGATAAATTGAGAAATATTGCATATTCTATTGATACATCATCGTCGTCATGGCACAAGTCGACGTCGTCATACATGGTAAAAGCAGTGTGCATGTCAGAGAGGAATTTTTATTTGCTATTGGTTGTTCTGTGTAAGCTGCTTGTGTATTTCTTTCCACTGGTTAAAGGTTAAACTGATGAACAATTATTGCAACAATGTATTGCATGCCATGTGTTTGTTTGAATGTATTGTATATTTTAAAAGTATCTAAATACATATTTTTTTTAAATCAAGAATTTTTCTTGGCTGTGTTTTTATTTTTGGCTTACAGTTTTATTTTTTGTTTGTTCAACTTTAACGCAAGCACAACAAGAAAATGCTGTGGTTTTATGCAAATTAAAGTTTATTGTATTTTATTTTCTTTAGTTATTTTATATATTTTTTTACTGACGATAATGTTGGGGTTTTTTTCGTTCCCTTTGTTTAACGCTGCAGTTACACGTTCCTGTTTTATTTTTAAGTTTTCAACACATACTGTTTTCCAAAAATCTCAAAAATTGAAAGCTGCACGCAAATTTAAAGCAATTTATTTTCAACATTTCGTCAAGAAAACACATATACAACAAACATATTTATTATTATATTAAAAACCCAAACAATTTGTTTATTAATCAGCTGTTTTCTTGACTGTAAATTGAAACACAGTGATGGAAATCGAAAACGAAAACGAGTGAGTTTTAGAAGTTAATTTTTTCGTAATATTTCTGTATTGAAACAGTTTTAGCCCACAAAATATAAAGATAATTTTCTATTAACGAGAATCTTAAAACAAAAATTTTAAAAATTTGATTAAAAATACTTTAAAATGGACTTCAAAAACTCACTCGTTTTCGATTTCCATCACATACCTGGGGCCAAATTACCGCATTCGATATCGAGTAAAATTGATCGTAATTTTCTTATTTGAGATTATGGCATTAGATATCGAGCAAGAAATTTAGTACATTTTATCATAATTTCGATATCGAAATTATTTTTCGATACGATATCTCATTCGATCACGAATGCGGTAATTTGGCCCCTGAATAGTGGCACAAGAATTTGAAAGCAATCTCGTATTAACTTTTAAAAGTATGAATGTATAAGTGCCAGTATTTTAAAATTTGAAAGACGTAAATTGATCGTGTAACCTGCAAGTTATATCAATTTGCGTAGATTTACTCTCCGTTTTGTGATTTTCATAGAAATCATTTACTTGTTCATCTTTCAACCCTTGACTATAAAAGTTTTATTTAAATAAAATATTAAAGTGCAGTAATATTATTTACAGGAATTTTTTTATAATTTTTCTAATGTAAATATTCGGTTGGTTTTGTTGGTGCAGCTGTAGATTTTGTTTTGGAATTTTATTTAAGCTGTATGCTATTAAAAAACAAACCAGAATATTTTATTCGGCTGTGACGAATCTTAAATACCCGTCATTTATAACAAGATTTACAAAAATATTGTACGTGTTTATAAAGTCAAATTAACAAACATGTAATTAATCTCAGCCGCCAAGAATTGTGCCAATTCAAATAATTCCAGCGACAACATAATGCTTTTCTTCATTTTCTACGCGAAAGAATCTGAGATCTAGGCTTCAATCATATACGAACTATGCTTCTAATAACAAGTTAAAAGAAAATGTAAATGTATACATTTAAAATTCAATCGAATATGTTCTTTTCTTAAATGAAAGAAAGTTTTCAACAAATGGACATCCAAGTTCAATACACTGCAAGTGACTGCCTTTTATGTGCTTTATATTTATTTCTTTAATAAAAAAACTAATATTATTTCCTGTTCAAAGTCCATAATTGTTTAAATCTTGTCAAAGAAATTATAATCCCTCTGTAAGCGATTTTAAAACTAATACACATATTTTGCTATTCTGTAAATCGAAACAAAATGATTTACTCGTTTTTTTTCTGGAGTAAATAAACCTGCATGCTGGTTTTTATACAAACTTGCTTTAATGTATAAAATCTGGCGATTTGAAGAATATAAATTTGTCAATTAATCGTTTTCAAAATCACTCGATCTACTCCTGCATGTTTGAAAAACAAACTTCCCAAATTTATTCTACCATAGTGCCTAAGAATTGAAAATTTTCATATGCTAATTTGGGTAAAACACACAAAAAAAATCCAGTCAAATAAATTTGAATATCAAAAATTGCAGGCATACTCGTTGAATATTGTTGTTAAGCCCAACAAAATCATTGGAAGCTACTCAAGCAGCAATTAAAAAATATTTACCAATATATGTACCACCAAATTTTAAATGCAACTTAAACGCTATAAAAAATGATTTTTGTACCGAATTATTAGGATAAGTCAAAGCGTAAGAAATTGTATGTGAAGATCGGCCTATTCGGCACCAAAGCTAAATATCCATTATGCTAAGGTATTATTTTCTGTATTTGGTGCGGCCAAACCATCCCAGGAAACCTGTACTAAATGGAACTGATTCGCGAGCATTGGCCCGCAAACGCCTAGAATTTGCGGCCAGACATACAAGCGTATTATTGCATTATGACAACTCTCGCCCACATGTTGCAATACCTGCTAAAAATTATTTAGAAAAAAGTGGTTGGGATATTTTGCCTCATCCTCCTTATAGCTTAGATATTGCCCCGTCCGCCTAATATTTATTTAAGTAGATGTACAAGGCTCTCTCTGGGATACGCTTCACTTCGGAAGGGAATATTTCCAGAAAAAATGGGAAGAGGGCATAAAATACAATAGCCAAAACTTTAAATACATTTATATCGTACAATTGTTTACAAAGAAAAGCTAAAAATATGAACATAACTTACAATAAATTAAATTATACACCCAATATCTGACGAGAGTTAACAAGTTATTGTATTTGATATCACCACCAGAAATGTTTTAGAGGAACTTCAAATCAGTATTATATGGAGGTTAATTAACTGTTTAGGTAATTTTACAAAACACGACAATAACATGATAAAACTTGATGATAGAGTGTATAAACTCACGTAAAACAATTTACAGCTAAATAAATCTTCACTTTCGCACTAAAAAGCAATAAATCACCAAAAATCCCACCTATTCTTTTATCTTTATTTGCCAAAAATCGGCCGGCTAGAATAAAGAGCTATTGAAACATTTTCAATTTTAGTTACTTGTTTACTCTAACCTTGGCATGTGTGCATTTACACAAATTTATGGTCTGCTATTTTCATAAGTTTTAGTTTTGATTTTTTTCCGAAAAGGGTTTATTTTTGTTTGTTTTTTGTTATTCCTCCACAACATTTTGTTTATACTTTTCTGCTTGAGAGCAGAATACCCTTCAAAATGATGACTACAAAATTTAGAAGGGGAAACTTTTTTTTAGAAAAATCATAAATTTTTTACACAAATGCAGTATTTGTAAGTAAAAGCGGTGAATGAACTAAGTTTGTAAATGATGTTTTTGTTTTTATTTCTGTGTTTATTTTTAAAATGGTAAGAGTTTAAAGTCAATAAATTGTAAATTTATAAAATATATATTCGTTTCGTTTCGTTTTTGTGTTACGCACGCCAAAATAACAAGAAGGGGAGCAAAAATCATCATCAACGTTCAAAAATTTACTGTAAACCTTAAATGCAACAGAATTTAAAATGCTACATATTCTGCATCACTTAATATGCACAACAAGAAAAAAAAACATGCATATGCTCCCCTCATAACAACTGATACTTTTATACAGTGCATAAAATATCTGTATAAATGTGTAAAAACGTTGAAGTATTCACATTGTAATGTTTGTATACAATACATACATGTGTACATAAAATGGCAGCAACATGCGTAAAACGTTTCAATACATACATACCAACAATAATAACAACAACAGAAGCACTGCGGCAACAATAACAATAACAGAAACATTAACCACAACATAAAAAAGACTAAATAAACCCCTAGCGCGTGCTAAAATTCTTTATTTGTACTTAAGTCTGCACATTAGGGTGATACTTTTTAGTGTGGCTAAGTTGGACGTAGAAGTAAAAAACAGTTGGGAGACTTGTGTGACAGGCAATAGTTTAATAATTATTTGATTTCATACTTAATGTTATTTAAAGCAAATTCAAATATATTAGAGCCCCCTAATGTTTACAATATGCCTATGTATGCAAGTGTTAGTGTTAGTAAATCGTACTATTTTTACTTATATACTCTCGAACACAGAACAAAAACAAAACCAAAACAACAAATTTAATTTATATTTATTTACTTGCCTTTAAACTTTTAGCGACATCTCATGCTTAAACCATCTGGCCGTTTATATCAAATACGTGATGATGTTGTTCCTGCCTGTTATTGGCTATTATTGTTGGCGTTTTTGCAGTTGTTGTTTTGTTTTTGATGAGGATCAACCTCATCATCTTCATAATAATAATGATGATGTTGATGTTACAGCACATTGATAATTATTATTATGACTATGAGTATAGTAATGTCTAAGTGTAATTCTTGTTTCCCAGCAGTTCCGGGTGATTATTTTACCTGTTATGTAGGCTGTTATGTAGGCTACTGTCTCAGGAGTCAAAATCGGCCAAACTTCAGAAACTTTCTTAGGAAACTCTGTTCCTTTATCTAAAATATTCTGCCAAAAAGTTCCAAATAGAAGGCAATTCATTCACAAATTCCTTCAAAATTCGACATAGCGCAAACAAGATAATTACTGGAAGTTAGCAATAATACAATACAAACTTATACAAAGATTGTAAACAAAAGTCTGATGAGCCATCGTTTTGCGCGTACAAAACAAAGTGATGACAGGATTATGGACACACATTTTTTCACGTGTTTCTCTGTGGAGAAAACTTGTCGATATTCATATTAATAATTTTATAAAATGGTGGTCTGTTACATGTGAATTATATATGGTGGTAGAACAAATCTTCTAATAATATTTAATATTTACATCGACAAGCGCTGTCCACAAATTCATTTACGTACACGTAATTGTTCATTGAGTGAACAGATTGTTAGCTTGTAATGACGGGTTGTTAGTAATAAGAATTCATAAAGGTTGTTGAAAGAAAACAGGAACAATATCTTTGAGATATTCTTAAAGATATCGTTATTATTTTAAATTCAGATGAAAAGTTAAAAATGTTTTTTGACATTTTTTTTATGTTTAATATTTAACTAAAATTATATCTTTATTAAGCTTGAAGTCAAAATTTTTTATTTATTTATTATATTTTCCGACATTTTCTCAAAAATTTACAACAAATTTATTAACAATACTTTTTTAAGCAACAATAAAAATATTTTTCAATATAACAAGAATTAAAAAATTTTATAATATTACATAAACAAAAAATATGCAAAAATAATTTAATTTTCTTTCCCGTTCTTCATAAATTAATTGATTTGTTGGTGCTTGTAAAATTTATAGTTATTTTACGTTTTCAAAGTCAGTATACAAGTCGTTTTTCAAATTTGTACAATGTAATGATAATGCCGCTTTTTGTGAAGATATATCTTTACGCTTTTGATCAGATATGTGTCCCGCTATTCTAGTTATACACATCACCAAAAAGATTCGGAGTATATTACGTTTGTAATTAATTTTTAACACGTCGAAATAATGGTCGTAGAACCAAAATGTTTTACATTTTCTGTCCTTATAAGATTCTAAGATGATCTAGCAACGTTCTTCCATCTGTCCTCCTGTTGGAGGCATTATAGAGCTTCGAAAAACATTTACAACACAATAAAATGTATACCAAACATTCTTTGATCCACCGAAATGTTCGGTATTAAAAATGGGCAAAATCGGTCCAGCACGATGCGAGTTATAGATCAAAGTTTCAGACTACCTCAATATTTTTCAAATGTTTTTTTTGCTGTGTCCTTCGTGTATAATGCATATAATATAATGTAATTATGCACACTTTATTTTTATTACAGAAGGGCAAGTGCTGTTGAAATAGCCTCCATAGTAATTTCTTCCCGGAGTATGGCTTTATGGTACATAGATATCTGTAAAAAAGCCGTATCCATACACAATTCTGCAATAATAAGTTTCATGCAACGAAAAATCTAAAAACGATGTCTGCTTTGCATCGGTCCATATTTTTTAATAGCCCCATATAAAGACCACTTCCTAGAATCGCTTAAATGCTCATAAATTCCTTATAAACACTAATATCAATTTGGTATTCAACACAAATAGTCCATATATATGTAAAAATCGTCGCTCTCGATTTTATGATGATCGGTATATATTTGAACGATGAAGTCCACTTTCGAAAAGAACACAAATCTCTGATTACCATCAACAGCAAGTTTAAATTTGACACAAATAGTACATATATATATAGAAATATTCATACCTAAATTTTTGACAAATGATCCATATTCGACCGTAACCCCATATATATTCTACTTCCGAAAATCACTTAAATGCACATGAGTCCCTTACAAACATCACTATCAATTTGATATTCAACACAAATAGTCCATACATACATATATATAAATCGTCACTTTCAATATGATGTTGATCGGTCTATATTTGACCGTAGAAAAGTAATTCTTTTATAATAATTACTATTACTATGAAATTAAACACAAATAATTCGCATACACATATAAATCGTCGAACAGAATTTCATGATAATCGGCCCGTGATAGGTCATATTTCCCTTATTAGGACTACTTCCGAAAACTCATTAACTGATATAAACATCCATATAAGATTTTTAGCTGTATTAATAATAATTATTTTAGGATGTTTCGTATAATAATAAATTATCTTTCCTGAGCATGTAGGTTTTTGATACCAGTCTATTAATAATTCATTATCTCTCCCTATTGTTGAAGTGTCTAAATAAGAAAGTATATAATTACATTGCTTTTCTATAGTAAATAAAATGTTGCGACGAAATGAATTAAATATTGTCAACATATATTTTATCTCACTATCTGAAATTATAAAAAACAAATCATTTACATATTCAGTTAAAATTTTCGGTTTCCAATAAAAGTTTCAAGTAATTTTTTTAAAACAATATCAGCTAAACTTGTTATTGTATTGAAAATATCGGTTGTGAATTATACAGCTAAAAAGTGGCTTTATCTACAACATCTACCAGATAAGTTCGCAAAATACGCAGATAGTCTGCTTTTCTCATTATTTCTGCTATTCTTTGCAGTTAATCATATCATGACGTTTCTCCCACCGTGTTTCATTGTGCCCGTTATATGGTTTGTTTAAATTCTTTGGGCTGTTCGGCGACAGCAATATTGTTTTTAATTGAAAACTATTAAATTTAGATTTGACTGACCACATTATATGTTTTCAGTCATCTACCGTCCAATTTAAATGATCTCTGGCACATTTTAACCGTGCCTTAACATTTTTTTTTATCGACAATGCAGGTTTTAATTTGTTTACTGCTGAGATGTGGCCAGTCATGTAACAGGCTCGTCTTGTTTTCCATTGACTAACGAGTTTACCTATAACTACGAAAGCATCTTTTGATGTTAAACACTTGTCTCTTTTCATTTGTGTTATCATGAAATGTACGTCCGCATACATAAATAGAACGCCTTTTTGCGTCTCTTATGAACACTGATTGTCTTACTTTAAGCTGTGTAATAGCTACTTAGAACAGCTAATTTTTTTCATTGTTAAATTATTGTCCCCAATGACTCTTGGCAGTTCCCTTATTATTTATTATTTATTTATTTAGAGTAATCATTTATTTATTTATATTTATTTGTCTATGGAAATGAATTCCTTACAGACAATTTACAAAATATTATTTAATATAAAGGAATAAAATACATGTAACAAATAATTATGAGTTTAAAAAAACAATTATTAATTTTTTTATGACATTAACATTTAACGAAAAATCAATAAATCTGTACATCTGGTTAAACTGATTACACATTCTTCTTAGGGGATCAGCGTCAGCATAATTGAACGGTGGTTCATTTTCTTTAAAGAAACCGGATTCTTATTAATTGCAAAATAATAGCGCCAAGTATATCTTTATTTATTCAAATGCAAACAAAATCATTTTTAAATGAACACCTTCTTTTACACATCTATATTACGGTTCACAGATAGAGGTACAAAATTACGGGATAAACGTTGCGGAATGTTGAAAGAGATTTCGTTGATTAGAAAACCAGAGCATATATCACCATTAATAACATTCAGGATAAATGATATATTCAGCATAGTTCTACGACTTTTTAATGTAGGAAGCTTAATAAGAGCAAGTATAGCAGTATATGATGGTAAATTTAATGGGTTGAAATGGAATCCACGATTATATATATTGATTTATGCTGTATAATTTGCAAAAAGTGTTTACCAAATACAATTGAATTAATATCAAACGAATGTTTTTGCAAGTCATAAATAGAAGTTACTCATATAAATCTATGGGTGAACTATGATATTTTTGTGCATGTATTTCAAAGGACACATTTGTGCAAAATTTAATACTTGCAAGTTCTTTTTGTTGTTAATAAAAAAATTATTATTTTCCAATTTGTACTGCTTAGCATATTTAAATTTATTTTATTATTTTTATTTTTCTGCAATAAGACACCACTGTATCTCTTAAATATATCGTTACTATGTTGAATTTATAGGAATTTACACGAATATATAAAACTCTGTACCGAATTTTATAAAGATCGGCTCATTATTGGTTGTAACTCCCATATAAGGGACACATTGACTACTTGCAAAACTGCTGGGTTGTTGTGTTTGCTACATGGCCGTTTTTTTATAGTGTATAAGCAAGTATACTTATGTGCATTTCTTAAATAAAAACGAATTGTGTGCAACAGCATATTATTTTGGTGTTCATATTTAGTTGGTTGGTTGTGCGTTTAAGTTTATAATTAGCTTATTGGCGTTCTTAATTTTTATTTTTGGTCACAACAAATGCTTATATTCATCGTATACTCATTGCACTTCTGTGCGGTATTGTATAAATAAAAAATTTTAATACGTTAATCTATTCGATAGTGTTGTTGTGATGTTATAGTTCCTTGTTATTTACATTTTTTCTGGGGCTATTTAAGAAAACATATTTAAGATGACATTTTTGTATTAAAATATACGAATAAGTGGATATTTTATTGGTTATAGGATTATGGACTAAATCCTTTATGCTATTTGTAACACTGTTTAATGGTAATACAACTAAATCCATTTAAAATTATCTAATGTTAATGAAAATAATTATGCCTAGCTTTAAAGAAACAGTTAAAAAATACAAAAAAGTTCAATGCAAATTTCGCAGTTTCATTTGTTTAATAAAATTAATTTTTTTTAGCAAGTATGTAAGTACATATATTGGATTTTGTACCCATATAACAAATTCCCTTATAACAATTTAAATGAGCTATAAAATTAAATTTATTTACAACTGGAAGTACGGTTCATTGTAATAAGAACTTGCCTGTTTATTTTAAATGTTCTTACTTGTTTGCATTTATTTATATATATACATAAATATTTAAAGTTTTTAAACAAAAACACATGGGTGTAAAATTTAAAAACAAAAGAAAAACATTTTACATATTTATGGGGGAAAATACAAATGAATGGATATGGTTTCTTTGGAAAAATTAAATCAATTTTCTAAAATCTCTACGCACAGTTGTTTAAAAATTAATATACAATAACTGACAGCCCCGAATGTTATATACCCTTTAACTTTTTATATACATTTTATATATACCGGATAATATTATGTAAGTGTGCTGAAAATAGTCTTAAATTTTCTTCAAATTATAGAATTAGGTCAAAATCTGTGTTTAATTTTTGTTAAATTAAATCATTTATCAACGAGAATTTTGTCTTTCCAAATAATATAAAACAACGAATTAACATGAAAATCATTAAAATTTGTACGATTATTGCATTGGAAATAGTAAGGTTTTATAATTATAAATGAAACATAAATGAAAACTGAAACAAAAATTCTTGCATTTTACAATATATTTATTATATGAGAATTTTTCCTCTTGCGAGTATTATTGTAAAAAATTTTTTTAAAAAAATTTATTTATTCGAAGGTTTACTTCTAGTTAAATTTCAAATAAAAATTTTTATATTTAACTAGAAGTAAACATTCGAATAAATAAATTTTTTTAAAAAAATTTTTTACAATATATTTATGTAAATAACTAAAATTATATAATGAATAAAAAACATAAAATGAAACAATTAATTATAAAACCAGGAATTTTTTATTAAAATAACATAAATGATACATACAAATAGTTATTGTCAAATTTAGAAAAAAAAAAAACAATTAAACGGTTTCTGTATTTATTAACACCTATAACTTATTACCTTAAAAACGACCAGTTCATTTCAAATAATAACGTAATAAATATATATATATATATGGTTACGTTTTAACCTTTTATTAAGGGTGTTTAATTTTCTTTAAAGAAACCGGATTCTTATTAATTGCAAAATAATAGCGTCAAGTAGTTTGAAAAAAATATAACGAATCTTTATTTATTCAAATGCAACCAAAATCATTTTTAAATGAACACCGTCTTTAACACATCTATATTACGGTTTAAGAACATACTTAAATTACTGTTTGAGAAAACTTTGATGTTTACACAACAATGACTCATAATAAAATGATTTTTCTGATTGGCCCTGTTAGTCTATTTATACAGCAATCATATTTTCTGGAAGTTTCTGAGCTAAGATACTAGAATGTTCATGATTGCAAGACTAGAATGGTCGTGTCTAGAATATTCAGCCAAAGTTGTTAAAAATTAATCTCGCCATATTGCTCAGCTATGTTTTTAACAGGGTGTTCTCAATAATGTTTAAAAATTAAAACTTCTACAAATTCTAAACAAGTTGTATGTTGATAAACATGCTGTAGGTAAATAAACATGTTGTGTGTTAATAAACATGCTGTATATTGATACTGACCATTAAATTGAAATACAATTTCGTAACAATATTATATATACATAATTTATTGTAGATTTATTCGTTATTCAATTCGCTCTTTATTTATATTTTCTTCAACAACTGATTGTATATTTCGGATCAATTAAAAATTACCTTAATCACTCGATAATATTTCAAAAGTGTTCGGTTTGATGTCAAACTTTAACTACTGTATAGTGGGGTTGGTATATTGGATTTGTGCTGAAGTTTATAACACCCATAAAAATTGGTCCAACAACCACCCTAAAGTATACTGATCGATTCATTATCACTTCCTGAATCGATTTCACAATGTCCGCCTAGCTGGCTGATTGCCAATGGAAACTTGTGACCGAAGTACTGGTCGCAATTTTGAAGATATTTTTCGAGGACATTTGTGTGGTGACTAGGTGAAATAATATATCGATTTCAGTCACAATCGTCCTTGGGCTAAAAAAATATCATGCACTAATTTGTTTTGAAAATATTTTCAAAATTGCGACCTGTACTCTGTGCACAAAGTTTACATGGACAGCCAGCCAGCCAGACGGACAGACATGATTTTATCGACTCAAGAAGTGATTTTGAGTCGATCGGTATACTTTACAAAAATTTGCACAAAACCAATGTACCCTCCCCACTATGGTGATGTAGGGTATAACAAGATATATTTAACGTTGAACATACGTAGGTATCTAAAGACAACAGATAAAATTAGACTGTGCAGACAAATTTTTATGCTCTTATTGTCCACAAATAATTTATTAAAAAGATATGAATCTATTATTTAAAAAGTAAGTTTCAAACATTTACGTTTTTTGTGTGGTCTAGAGATTTTTTTAGAAATTTTTTTTATTTTTTAAATTTTATTTTGAGGGGGTAAATAATAATAGATAAAATCAAAAAAAGAACATTTCTTTTAAAACAGTTTTAATTCTGCATTTTTTCACTTAAAGCTCCCATTAAATAATTACAACACCTTCAAATTAAGCCTTATGGAGATGCAATAGATTAAGAAGATAAATTCAAGCATATTTAAAAAAAGCACGTTTTCAACAATTGAAGGCTAACATGATTTAATTATACGTTAAAACTAACACCACGTAAATATGACATACTATGGAGGTTTTCCTAAAGCGCTTCAGTTAATATGGAAACAATTGTTTTTCCTTTTTAATTGTTAAATAACTTCTATTAAATCGAACTCATATTAAATTCATATTAAACTCAGTAAACAAATGCATTTTTTTAAGGTAGTGGCAATATTTACAATATGTACTCGTATGTACATATACATACATATATGTAATTTCTATATATGCATCTTTTAATATGCTCACTTCAAAGCACTTCAATGACTAAAAATTTGTGGTTTATAAAATATTTGCGCTTGCGTAGAATCGATTGAAAAAAACACTTGTTGAATTTACTACCTTCAGCAACAATAAGAAAACTAACTGCACGTAAATATTACTTATCTTAGCTTTCAGGGTTAAGAAAATTAATAAGGATTTAGACAACCATATATTCACATGGTAGCTTATTGCACTCAAGTTGTGTCAATATAACGACACTAGCACAATGTGCGGTAAAAATCTGAAATATTTAAATAACACACATCAAATCGACAATATTAGCATATACATACATATATTTTAAAAACACTATATGTGGTTTGAGTATTTACTTGCATTTAAATAAATCACAATAATATTTTCAATTTCTTATGTAAACATAAATTTTTATTTAATTCATTTACCTTGAAAACTTTTAAAAATGCTTTAGAGCTTTTTAAGCTACAAAAGCATGTTGTTTTTACTAAAACATTCTAAAGCTGTCAGAAACTAAAACTTTTATGTATTTGGTGCTAAATTGGTGGCAGTATACACTAAATAATTAAAAGTAAAATAAATGCTATAGCAAGTACAATATAAATCACATTTATTTCAAGTAAATGGTTGATGTACACACAATGTATTTATGGTACTATATTTCGGTGCGTTTTCTTTGCGTCCGCGCTATTTTAAAAATACATATTTACATTAATATGTTGTGCCCTATTACTTAAAAAAACTGAAAAAATGTCTATGATAAGAATATTAAACTTTAAATTTTAGTTTGTTTAATTCTCACAAGGAGTAACTTGAATGTGTGTGAAAATTTAATAAATAGAGTATTCCAATACCGGCGTTTTTCCTCGTTTCGGTGAACAGCTTTTTTCACCTTTCCAACTTAATCTAGCTCGTCTACTAATAAACCTCTGGATTTCTTTCTTTTATATTTGTAAATTTTTTCTTTGAAATCTATATTTACAAAGTATTAATGTTAATGTGTTAATGTGTTTTCCGAAAGTGGTTATGTATAAAATTCGCAGTGGTATTTTTTATATATTTACGTATATATGAAAGTAACCAAATTTAAATAAGTAAGAGTTTTTATTCGGCTGTGCCGAATCTCATATACCCACCAACAAATTACCTATCATTATTATTATTACCATATTCCAAGAATTTACACTTTGTTTTTATTTTTGCAGCGTGTAACATTAAGCGATTTACTTTAACACACAATAAATAAAGTACCAAAAGCCCTAGGGAACTGAATTTGGTTTTTTAAAACGTCCTAATTGTCACCTATAAGCTGCGCATTGTATAACATGTGGTCATTTTCGGAAGTGGCAGCTTTGACCAACTTTCAAACAAGTAAGAAAGTATAGTCGGCCAAGCCCGACCATATAATATATGTATATATAAAACTGTTTTTCAAAAATGTGCGCTATATGGGAGATATGAACTATTGTGGACCGATCATCCAAAAATTTAGTGTCGTGATTTCTGTGAATATAAATATTGTGTATGTTAAACTTTATCTCGATATAAATAATTTTAAAAGATTTATAGAGGTTAAACTTGATTACGGGGAGGATCTAATATGGGAGTTTCGAATAATTACGGACCGACCATTATAAAATTAGGTGTCATCATTTCTGTATATTATTTGTGTCGAATTTTATTTGATTACCAACTTTATTAAGAAATTTATGATCGTTAAAGTGATTTTTGGAAGTGGGACTTATATGGGAGCTACGACTAATTATGGACCGATGGTCATGTATATGTAGGAAGCGTATTTGTGTTCAATATTATTTGGTAACAAACATTTTTAAATGAATTATGCTCTTTTAAGTGATTTTCGGAAGTGGGACTTACATGGGAGCTACGACTAATTATGGACCGCTCTTCACGAAATTTGTAGATGTGATTTAGCTTCAAATTTGTTTACATACTTGCATAATTAATATATTTATGACCGGTAAACCCCAACTTCGGGAAGACATTTGTATGGGGGCCAGGTGATATAATGGACCGATTTCCACCAGTTTCAATCCCATCCATCCTTGGGCCGAAAACATATCACGTACCAAATTTTATCGAAATATCGTCAAAATTGCGACCTGTACTCTGCGCACAAGCTTTACATGGACAGCCAGCCAGCCAGCCAGCCAGACGGACATACGGACATCGTTAAATCGACTCAGAATGTGATTCTGAGTCGATCGGTATACTTTAAGGTGGGTCTTAGACCAATATTTCTGGGCGTTACAAAAATATGCACAAATCCAATATACCCTCCCCACTATGGTGGTATAGGGTATAAAAAGTCTTTAGTATAATTATACCCTATCCCTTTGAATTTGAATTTCTGCAAGCAAAAACTCCTTGTATTTTTGCAACTTAGAGCTCAATTAAAAATTATAATATAAATATATTTTATTTTGGTGGCATTGTATTTTACAGTGTTAATCCAGCTAATAACTAATTTTGTTCTAATTTATAGTATTTCTATTCAAACAATTGAAAAACTGCAAAAAAAGGGTATTTTGGTAGATTTTCCAAAATTTTGACCTTTGACCTCATTATGGCACGGGTTGGCACTATCCGATCAGCCTGAAATTCTGCTACATCAATTTTGGCATCAATTCGCATATTTTCGTTGCTACCCACATAATAAAAGCCCCATAATGTCTGCGCCAGGTCTAATGGTCACACATGGCCAATATTTACTCAAAAAAGCGTAACCACTTGTTTTAGCACAAATTTATTTGACGTTGTTTGCTCTTATAAGAGTTTTATAAGATTAAACAGCCTTAAATTAAATAAAACTAAATATTTTTTGTGCCTTGTCCTAAATAGACGAAGTTTTTATTAATAAATAAACGAGTTCAAAAATATTTAATTATTGGTTACGTGTTTTTCGGCAAATATTTGTCAAGTGTGATCTTTAGTAGTGTACATTATACCCATTACTATATAATATGTATAATAATTTATTCATCCTCAGATGAACCGGAACTAGGATTTGCATAAATATTACAATTATCTAGGAACTTTATGAGCTCATCAGAAATTTTTAAGTTGTAAAACAGTGCTGTAGATATTTTAACCCTTAACTGACGGACAAGGTACCCCGGTACCTTTTAGGTTTTGAAATAGTTTTTTTTTTTTGTATAAATTCGAAATTATCGTACTTGAAACTTCTTGAGAGCTCCCAACTTTTTATATTTTATTGAGTTTGTAACATTAAAAATTTTGTTACAAAATGGAATGTTTCTCATAAGATTTGTATGAAGAAGGTACCTGGGTTCCTTAGCTTAAAAAATGTGAAGTTTTTGTTTTTGTCAATTAAATAATAAACATGGATTATTTAATACTCCACTAGATTGTTGACCAAATTTCAGTCTAGAGTTTTGAAGAGCCGGACATTTACAGAGAAGATGAAATACTGTTTTCTCTTTCTGACGGTCCTGGTAACTGCGGCAGTGATTAGTGAAAGGAAGTCCGAGTTTGCTTGCATGCTTACTAATCGTCCATTAACCAGTTAACACCGCTATGATTCTCGAGATATCCTTGCGTTTCATATTCACGAACTGTATAATGCGCTTCTCATTATATACCGGCCACATACTTCTAGAGGTCCTGCATGTGACCAAGTTGCATTACCTATTTTCAGGCT
The DNA here is from genome assembly GCA_916048285.2 of Bellardia pandia. Classification (NCBI taxonomy): domain Eukaryota; kingdom Metazoa; phylum Arthropoda; class Insecta; order Diptera; family Calliphoridae; genus Bellardia; species Bellardia pandia. Next base: position 102,976,895 of record OU696529.1, read on the forward strand.
TTTAAAAGTAGTGTCTAAAGATTTCACTTTTAACGGTCCGAAGTGATATAGCGACTGTTGAGACATTTTAAGTGGATCCTTCTCTGGTCAGTTCGTCCGCCAGCTCATTACCGTAGTAGTCCCTATGCGCAGGGACATATACTGCCGTAATCTTAGTTAGACGACCCAGCCCAGACAATTCTTCTTTGCATTGCTTGACTATAATAGATATTGTAGTATAGAATTTAAGTGACATAAATGCCCCCTAGCTGTCGACAAAAATGGCAGCGCAGCCGCGAATATTTCTTTCACAGAAAATTCTACATACTTTCCTAATCAGCCTAAAATGCATAGATCTATCTGATAGACGTATCGAGAGTTTTAAACTGAGCTCATCGGAGAAGACGTCGGAACTCACGCCACACTTCATTTTTGAACCATCAGTGTATACTATTATATCCTTTCCAATTACGTCTGAATAGAATAGAGGTTTTGAACATCTTACTAAAGTGTATGAAGGGTGTTATGTAGTCGTCCATACGTTATTGATCTCCAAAAATCAAAAGGCAGATACTTTCAACGCACTGCTTGTGGAAATGGCTATTAAGTTTGTCTAATGGTGTTAGGTGCAGAATAGTATTCAGAGCTTCTATAGGGCTAGTGCGTAATGCACCTGTCATATTAATGCAGGCGGATCACTAAATTCTGTATAATTGGTCTACGACATATTTTCTTTTTGTTGTAGTGGACTTATTATGCTTGAATACATCCATTTATCAAGCAGAGGGCTCAAGCCCTTTTTTGCGCTAAATATTTAAGGGTAGGTTCCAGCTCTGTTTTGCTCGGATTGACTCCTAGTCCACTTTTTGTGGTCCAGTTGCTGGGCAAATCCAAGAAATTGGTCATGATGTTACTAATTACGTCCAAAAACATGCCAGATACTAACAGTACCACATTGTCCGCATTAGCGATATCCTTAATTCCCTTATCATCTAATTTGACAAGAATAGAATTGACAACAATCAGCAAAAGTAGAGGATAGATCACCCCACCATGAGGTGTTCCCCGTTCAACTTGCTTCGACTTTTCGCTGTTACCAGGACACGCATTAGTGACCCTCGATTTAAGCATGTGTACTATCCAGTTTTTGATATATCTCTAAACATCTAGCTCTTCCAGAGCACGATGAATTGCAGAGATTGTCAGATTAGATTCTATATCTAAGAACGCTGCCAACGTGTATTGTTTTAATTCCAGTGATCTCTCAATAGCGCTTACTACGTCATGTAATGCAGTTTCGGTGAGCGACCCTTTAGGTAGGCATGTTGGCTTCTCGAAAGTATTATGGAACTCTCCAATTTTTGCCTTGTGTGAAAGGTAAAAGATAGTACTTAAAAGTTAAATACCAAGTGTGGCAACTCAGCAAATGGATTTTCTTAAAGAGCATTTTTAGACTCTCATATTTACATGCAACTATTGACCTTACATTTGTATATTTAGAATTTAAAAGATTTCGCCGTTGGGCTCCAATCATGATTATTTTATCAGCGGTATAGTAAAATTTTTAATTTTGCAGACTTTTAGTGTGTTATCAATGAATAAAAAGTTAATTTTCCGAAGTGTATTCATAATTGCTGGAAATTTATGGCTTAATTGTTATATTAGTTTCATTAAACCATTTTACTCTTTTCGCTATATTTTTAATGCCTCATATTATTCCGTTTTTATACCCTCCACTACAAGTTTTGAATGAGAGTGTATTTAATAGTGCATTTACACTTGTAATTTTCAAACTAGTTTATGATCATAAGCTACTTTCATAAACCATACCGTTTACATTAGCATTTTTGAGAATTAAGTGGTTTATCTTTGACAAATCATAAAACAGCTGATTTTAATATTAAAAATTTAATAAAAATATGGACGTTGTTATGAAAAAAAAATTTTAATTTGTGTTTTTCATCCAGGATGAATAAAATTTAATTACAGCTTATTTATTTAAAGAAAACTTTTTTTATTTTTGAGCAAATGTCAAATGTGTCCAACGTTGCCAGAAAAATGTTGAAAAAACAGAGTTGCATTAGCAGCAACTGGTTGTTTGTAACTAGTTTATCTCAAAAGCTAGTTACAAAACCTGTTTTTGATTTGTATGGATAAACAAGTTTCTCAAACTAGTTTATCACCACAAACTTATAACTTGTTTATGGCGTAGGTATAAATGCACTATAAGTTTGTCATTCCGTGTGTAAGACTGAGAAATATTTATCTGAGATCCAACGAAGTATATATATTCTTGATCCTTATGGAATTCTAAGCCGATTGAGCTGTGTCTGTCTGTCTGTCTCTTTAAAACACTCTTACGTCCAAAAGACATAACCAAAATCAACAGAGTTTACAAAAACTCATTTATAATTCTCCTAAGCAGTTTGGTATCAGCAACATCGGTATAGTAGAACCAGAGTTATTAACCAAAATGTGGGACAGGGACAACCTCAATAAAAATTTGATATTTTTAAAAATTTTTCTTGATATATTTTTAAATGTATTGCAGATAATACCATTAAATTGTGTATACGTTGTTTTTAGGATAAAATAAGAAAGTGTGAGGAAAATAGTAAGAATATGTCTATGATTTCTCATAGCCCACATACAAAAACCTTTCCAAAATATTGCTCAATTAAAAACCTTCCCCAACGCAAAATGATATTTTGTGTTGTTCGGTCCATCTTTGACCATATACCCCATATAAAGTTCACATCTAAAATTGACTTCATTACCTATAAATCTGGTACAAATATAGTTACCAGATGAAAATGCGACACTAAATTTTATGTTTCTTAAGTTGTTGGGAATATGGAAAAATGTTACTTTAATTTTATAAATTCTTAAATGATACTCAATAGTATTATGAAAATCTGACAAACTCTTTAAATTATGGTAAGAATCGGTAGTTACATCAAATTTTAATGGTCAAAATTAGATACAATTTCAAAACATGTAAAATAAATTATATTGGTCGGAAAATTGTATATAGAAAGTAATACTAAAATTTGCACTAAGACTGACTAGAAAACACAGAATAAGGATATTCTAGTCCTAAAACCAGTGTAGTTTCTTTATTTCCTATTACGTTTAGGTGGTTTGCACTCTAGCTTGTTTATTTTATCTCTGTGCCGATGACATTAAAAAATTTTCTTGTGGGGATGATTATGACACTTGACAGATTAGTTTCAATGATAAAATTAAATCGTTATATTGCTTATTATTAAACTTTAACAATACCAGATTAATGAGAGCTGACATAATTGTACGTAAAATAATTTTTAATTTAAAATAATAAATAGCCTTTAAAAGGCTGCTTTAAAAGTAAAAAAAAATACAAAAAAGCCAGAAGATAAATTAAAATTAACACATGATTGAGATTGTCATTAAACTAAAATTCAACAGGTGGCTTTTGCAAGCAGACACATTTACTTCAAAAATAAGGGTTTATTTTCTCTTAATAAAAAACTGCTCTGAACAATAATACTGTTCCCACTATGTTACATTAATAAACATATATCATCTCTTTTATTTATATAGAAAAGTTAATTCCTTTTTGCTCTCTCCTAAAACATGCGCTCTACTAAAGTCCTTTTTTAATGCTAAAAGTAAACACTGGCGCTGCAGTTCATTATTTCGATTTCCACAAATTGAGAAAGAGAATAGAGCATTTGAACAAAAACCCACAATATGCATGTATTTTCTTGGAAACCTGCTACAAGCATTAATATGAAAATAAACTCTGGGAAATTTTTATAATTTTTATATCAGTTTATGTTCGATATTTGCGTTGATTGGTAACGGTTAGCAAAATTTTTTTTGGAAGAACCAAAAAAAAATTAAGAAATACACAAACGCAGCGTCTTGAAAACAGCGTTGCAAAAGATAAAATTGACACGCGTTTAAATTTATACACGGTTCGGTAATATAAATTCATAAAAGAGTGAAGTGTAAAGGTTTTGAAAAATTCATTTCAAATACCTACATATACTATTAAGTGTTATAGAATTAATGTGGAAAATATAAAGAAAATTTAAACATAATTTTGTTATGAAAAGTTAAATTTAATATTAATAAGAAAACGAATAATAAAATAAAATAATATTTATAAAAAAAGAAAAAAACAACGCCCTTTATGTAAAAATCTATTTAAATAGGAAATATGAAAAAATGTTTGTTTAAACAACCATGAATTTAACGAGTTTTTTATGAAAATATTTTACGGTAACAACTACAATAATCAAACCACAATATTTCGTTAAACAAACCAACCAACAAAAACATACTTCGTTTTACATACGACATTGCGGTTTTTTCATCATTTAAATGCGTGAGTTGGCGAATGTTTGTAAAACTTGTACATAAATTTGTATTGTACACATTCGCAAAAGCCACTGAATGTGTTGTTATTGTATGTGTCTGTCTGTCTGTCTGTCAGTCAGTCTCTGTGTCTGTCGGTGTGCTTGTTATTTGGTGACACAAACAGTGATGACCTAAAGATGTTTAGAAAATTTTGTAATAACGTATTTACAAGTCACAATTTACTGGTCTATTGTCTGCAAATATTTCATTCACTTTATGTGTTAAAACTAAATTGAATCTTTTGTTCTAAATTTATGGGTTAAAGTAATATTTGTTTTTAATGTTCATTTTATGGATATTAGTTTGTGGTATTTTGAAAAATTAAGTTTTTCAAAGGATATAATTCACTCAAACTAAATGAGAAAACAAACAAAACAAAACTATGTTCGAAATGTATAAAAATAATAATTTATTTATACTGTAGCTAAAAATTTGTGACAGGTTAGAAGAATTTTATTACAATTTAAACCGTGCAAAAAATATTCCAAATATTTACTAAAATTTTTGAAATTCAAAACATCAAAAGTCAAGCTAAAAACCTACAAAAGTCAATTACAGATGGAATGTAATTAATATTTTCAATACCCAAATTTTAAAAGGATATAAATATAGTGCGTTCAAATAAAATGTAAAAACAAAGAAAACAAAAAAAAAAACTATAACTATACTAAATACACTGAATAAGAGAATCAAAATTAAAAACATCACAGTCAATTCAAAAACGGTAAAAGAATCTCAATAATAATAGTTTTAATACCGAGTATTTTAAAAGGATACAGTTCATTCAAAATAAATAAAAAAAAACAAATAAAACTATCAGCCCAATCATAAATAAAAATTCCGCGGGAGTTTCTTTCCCTTTTCCCATTTTTCCTATTCAAATTGAATGCTAAAAAAATAAAAAGGAAAAAAATTCCTGCGGAATTTTATTCATAATTGTGCTGTATAATTGCTTTTTAAAAGACAAATAAATTTTAAAGGCAACTTTTTTTTTGGATACAAAATGCTTACTGCTGATAAAAATACGTGACATTTCTAAAATAATATTGTGTATATTAAAACAAACTGAATATTTTTACGAGAATTTAAGATTTCAAAAAAATATTAAAAGAGTCTTTAAAAGATCAAAACTTAATAAATAATAAAATAAAAAAATTATAAAAATTTACTTTAAAGAATGAAAAAAATTGCAATATTAGAAAAAAAAATTAAAAAAAAATATAAATATAAAAATTTTAAAGGTTTTGTTTAAATAAAATTTGCTTAATACTCTTGTTATTTCACATATAATTAGAATAACATTTATTGTTTATCTTTAAAACATAAGTAATAAAGTATAGACAATCAAACCCGACCATATAATACCATACACCCAGTACAAGTGAAAAGAGATATGAGAGCTATGCCCGATTATATGCAGATCATCTAAAAATTTTTGTTGTATGATTTCTTTGCATATAACCACTTTTAAAATAATTATATATGTGAAATGGATTTTCGAAGGGGGTCTTATATGGTAGCTTTGCTTAATTATGGGCCGATATTTATAAAAAGTTAAATATCCTGATTTACCAAAACCAATATTTTTAAAAGATTTTTGGTCCTTGAAGTGATTTTCGGAGATGGTCCTGATCATCATTAAATTCAACCGTAGGAGTTATATATAAATGAAACATATTGTCATTAAATATTATTTGGATAGCCAAAGTTTATAAAGAGTTATGTTCTTTAAAGTGATTTTCAGAAGTGTACATTTTTTTTAAACGGGGTCTCTTTGACTCTACTTAAGTGTCCGCACGTAACCAACGCACAGTAGCGTCATTTGGGTTTTTTCGTTGCAAAAATCATATCTTTTCAACCGAATAAGATAATTGAACAGTTTAAACAGAATGTGATAGCTATCTGTTCAGCCTATGAAATGAGCATTTGGAAAGGGTGCTACGCTTTCTAAGGGCCTTCTTATGGGTTATCAAATTTCAAATTAGTAGAAAAATCAATTTTATGGTAACTAAAAAAAATTATTTTTGCATTTTTAGATTGTTTTTATTTTTTTTTTCTTTAGTGTTTTATGTTTTAAATTATTACCCAACAAATTAAAACAAAAATAATTTTTTTTTTAAATTTATTTTTTAAATTTTCTGTAAAATATTCATGCATTACCATAAAAAATGGTGTAACTATGCAAGGTGAGTGCAAATCGGTAATAAATACAACACAATACAGAAACAACAGGCATTTTGTTTGTGTAAAATATTATAATGTAGTACTGGCAAAAACACTTGAAAAAGTATTACTTTTGACATCAGTAAATTGTAAACAAGGTCAGTCAGCTGTGCTACTACACTCACCTTGTATAGTTACACAATGCATATGTTTTTTAAATGTCATATAAAAGTTGAAGTGTTTCTTAAAGTTGAAATATGTGTCTTGAAATAAAAACTACTCACTTTAGTTTAAGAAAAATAACAAAATCGTAACACTCTAATTATAAACTGATTGAAAATTTTAAAACAAGAAATTAAAATTAATAGACAAAAGATTTCAATGATGGATATTGCTACGGTGTGTTTTAATTTTGGAAAATATTCATATTTTATGTTTTGTATATTTGTTTTTAAAATATTTTTCGTTTGTCATTTTGAAGGTTTGATAACATAAACATACAACGTTGGCCAAAATTGTGTTCACAATTAGATAGTTTTATCAAACAATGTTCAACATACAACATCACTTGTGAATTGAACATATGTGTCACGCTTGCACAATAAGTTGTAAATTGATCAGAATTCATTAAATTAAAATACAAATTAATATACTAAAACTATTTAACAAGTTCATATTTTAATTTAGGAATATATCAATAGCTAGAGTTTCATAACTATTAAAGCATTTAAAACAATTTAAAAATTCAAACTCAAAAGAAATTGCAATAAATTTACAGTGTTGGAAAAAATAATAAAAATGTTTTTTTTTATTTTCAATAATTCCAAGAAGAAAAACTTAAAAACTAATCGCTTTGTTAGTTCTTTCTATTAAACTACTGATGATCTTATGCAGAACCTTTATTAATAAGTTTTCTATGAATCTCTTTAATGGTTATAAGTTAACTGATTCAAAATACATTTAATATTTTAATTTTAAGTTAAAAAATATTTTATTTTAGCATTGTTTAATTGTTTAGATAGTAAATAATTTCAAGAGAAACCAGGAGAACCATTTATTTGACCAAAGTGAATGTTTACTCATTATCATCACCACTTGAAAAATATCGAATGTCATTGGCACAGTTTGCATATAAATTTGAATATTTGACTGATAAAATTATATGAGGAACAATAAGTGATGAAATTTCTGAAAAATTAATACGCCGAAAGTGTAAAATTTTCTAAATTTTTAAATTCCCATATCGTCCCGATGTTCAATTTTTCGAACAGTTAATTTAATTAGAAATTTATTTTTTTAACAATAAGATATTGTAGGAGCTTAGCTACAAATATAAAAATTAAAGATCGTACCTACATCACTGCCCATTTTTTTACAAGGGGGAACAAAAAAACATGAATTTTAGCATTATTTTAAAAATTTAAAACTTGTATATGTAAAATAAGAAAAAATAAAATGTAATTTAATTGAAAAACAGTTAAACTTTTAATAATAATAAACATGTTTTTGATGTGCACTTGTGCTTTTATGATTTGATTTATCGAATACTGGGCACTATTCTGTACTTTTGTTTTTCTGACAAACTTTTCTACAAAACTTTTTAAAAAAGAAAAATCACGTAGGATCAAAAGGAGCTCTTAAAAAAAGCTAGAGGTAATTCTCGATAAGTGGAGTGCTGACGAGTCAGAAGTTGACAAATATGTATTATATCTCCAGATAAAGTAGATGAACATACAGACGAAGAAGACTTTGATGACGATTTACTTCCCAATGGCGATGTTAGTAGCTTATAACTGAAATTATTTCATGGGCATAACAGATAAGTGCTGAAATTTTTGAGGTGGATGCCATTAGAAAAGTTTCAGATGAAACCTGTGAGCTAAATGACCCAGTTAAGAATAACAATATTAACTTTCCCTCTATGGCTTCCTCAACATCAATAAGAAGTCGGAATGAAATTCAGAGTGAAGAAAATAAAAGTTGTCAGAATTTGATAAGCCAAGGTAGACCAAAAAGAGAAATCGCAAAGGCACATTTGTTGTTCATTGGGAGGCAGTTTTATCAGTTGATGAGCAAATGGTGCCATATTTTAGACGGCACTCTTGCAAAATGTTTGTACGCGTTAAAACAATTCAAACCTATGTATTTTGACAACTTTTTCACTTCTTGTTACCTCATGTGCCTACTGATTGAAAGACGATTGTGTGCAACAGGCACTGTGCGAGCAAATAGAATCGAAGGAGCAGACCTGAAAACAGGAAAATCTTTGTAGAGAGGCGATTATGATTTTCAGTTTGATAGCAAAAACAAAATTTTAATTTGCTGTTGGCAGGAAGTCAAGAAGTTAAATAAATTGGTTTAAGTTAATGAAATAAGTTGTTTATCCATATTCAAAATATATTGCAACAATAAAATAATTATGTCCAATAGTGTTCAGTGTTCGCTTAATCGAACACCATTTCTCTAAAACATAAACTCTGATAAAAATTTTTACTTCAAATTCGTGGTTTCTGGTCCCAAATCACCTTACAATTACCAAGTTTTATAAATTTATTAACAAAAATAATCGCTGGGACGATATGGGTTAAGCAAATATTACCAGCAGACACTTCGGACCAGGGAAAGCACCAAACATGCAGCCTGGAGCCGATTCCTACATGTACAAAGAACTAAACACAATAAACAAAGATGATGTTTTGATGATAATTGTAAATCCAGTGTAAAAACGGATTGCAAAAAATGTTACAAAGGCTTATGTATTGATTGCTTCACCCCTTATCATGAGAAATAATAAAAATATAAATATATTAAATACTTCTTATTAATTTTCTTTAATACAATGAATTAAAAATAAAATGTTTAAAACAAAAGACAATATATAAAACTTTTTTGTAATTTTGTAACTATATATTGATAGCGTCATCATTTTCTCGAAATGTGCACTCAACATGCCAATTTTTTTTCTTGATATATCTTAAGAGGTTTTTACACAAGCAGTAAATGAAGTATTATAATAATTGCACGCCTATTTCTAACACCGGGAGAATTCGGGTTAAACTTAGGTTCAGAAGTGGAACTTATATAAGAGCTATGCAGCAATGTTCAATTATCAACCGATCTGCACAAAATTTATAAGTGGGGTTAGGCTTCATGTGCCACTTCTTTGTGATGGAATTTGTTTAGATACGTTCTTAGATCAAACATTTATGACCGATGAAGCCCTATTTCGGAAGAACATTTGAATGGAAGCTTGGTAAAATAAAGGATCGATTTTATTGAAACACCATTCCAGCCATCTTTTGGCCGAAAGGACGTCATGTACCAAATTTTGTAGAAATATTTTTTAAATTGCGACCGGTACTCTGTGCAAAAGGTTTATATGGGCAACCAGCCAAACGGACGGACGGACAGACGGACAGTCGATAAGTATACTTTAATTTGGGTGTTAGACTAATAATTTTGAGCGTTACAAACAGCAGCCGAATTCCAAAATAACCTGCACACTATGTTGGTGTAGTTTATAAATATATAATTTGGGGTGCAACAATTTTTCTTGAGAAACTGCAGTCATAATACAAATATAATTGAAATTTTGATTTATTTAAATAATTTCAAAAATACCACGATTCAGTTTAAATCTATTTGCAATGAGAAACTGACTATTTTTAACTGCTTACTTTATTAGAAATTAACCAAAACATTACAAAGATTTTTTTATATTTCCATTGAAATAGATTAATATATTTCATTTATATGTTTGTTTTACTTTAGCAAAATTAGAGAGTTTCACTTAAGAAAAATATGTTCATTATTTTGTTGGGCAAAATTGTATACTCTACAAGGAACTAGAACACTTATAGTGCGGCAAATGAATATCAATGAAGTGTAATTACAAATGTCTAGAATTATGTTGATTGGTTTTTATAACGAAATATTTTTAATATAAATAATTTTTACATATATGCATACTATAGAAAAAATATAAAAGAAAACAAGACAAATACGTAATTAAAAAGTGTTTAAAATATTTAAAAAAGTGGAACTAAAATTTAACAAAATGTACACGTCTAAAAAGTGCTTAAAATAATATAAGTAATATAGCAAGTGAACTAAATAAAATAAATTTGAACGCCAATTAATAAATGTATTAAAGTTAAACAAACAAATCCAGTACACTCAATTTAAATTTACAAAAATTATACTGCAACAAATAGTTAAGCTGAGAAGTTTAAAAAAATCTCTAGCAAAAGTTTAAAACAGAAATTTTAAGAAAACTTTGAAAAAAAAACGCAAAATTATAATAAAAACCCTATTAACTTATTAAAAATTCTTAACAAGAAAAGGGAGTTACACAAAGCTAAAAATTACTTAAAATCCTTAAACCCAAATATATAAATAAATCTATTATAATTATAAACGACTACACATACAACTTTTAAGGACTTTTGCTTGAAAATATTTTGTAATCTATGTATATACTTGTCAGCAAATTTATCGTTTACAATACAAGAAGTCCTTCAAAAGTTTACCACACAGCCATTAAGCAAAAAATAAAGAAAATATTTAAAAAAAGAACCTAATAAAAAAAGAAAAAAACAACAGCAAGGATTATAAAACAGAAAGAGAAAAAAATAAATAAATAACCAGCAAAAGTGAAAAATCATGCCAAATCCTTTTTAAAAACCCACACCCAAAAATTAAAGTGGCCAGCCATACAATACAATACAATACAATATGATACGATACACCAAAAAAGCAATACAAATAAAATTATACAGAAAAATAAATAAAATAGCTAGGAAGTAAAGTGTTTTCCTTAGTGTATTCATGTTCACTGCTTGGTAAATTTCTCTTTTAATATATGCCCAAAACCAAATAATAAAGATATTTCGTATAAATGAATACATATTTACAGTCATAGACGAGTGTATATGGTAATTTGAAAGTGTTCAGTGAAGTGATATAAATTGTCTTACAATTAAATCTAATTAATTGTTACTTACTACTTGTTTCCATGGTATCGTCGTAGCTGGCAATTGGAATTTAATATCTTCGAAAGCAATAATAACACCATCAACGGCATTAACATATTTAACATTATCAACAATATTTGCTGCTTAAAATTTACTGCGGTATCATTGTCTATATTTGGTGTTTTATGGATTAAATAACAACAAACAGGAGCCTTGTGTGTATTTTTACACATAACTAACGGTAATTGAAATGTCAATTGTATTTATGTAGTAGATTTTGTGCTTTTCAGTTAAATCCCTGTCAATATAATTTAAATATTGGTAATGAGTCCATTTTCGTTTTGTTTTGTTTTGTTTTACTCATTTCTATTGTTGTTGGTTTTTAAGGATTAATTTTAGAAAATGCTGACGTTAAAGCTTTTGTTTGCTTAAGTGTTATATGAAAACTTGAAAAAAAAATTAAAATTTTTAAAATAAAAATAAAAAAATATTGTCCTTTGGGTTTGAGTAACATGAGACGAAAATAATTTATCCAGCTAGAAATGTAAATAAAACAATATAAACTTTAACAAGTAAGAGTGTTATATTGGATTTTGCAGGATCTGGAATCTTTTATATCCACCGCCAGTAATTAGTGTAAATTTCACAATCTATATTCTAGATTCATTTATTTGAATGAATATAGAGTAAACAAAGTTTTTCATATTATTCGGCAGTTTTTGGACATTAATATTAGGGGAGAGGAGGGACCTTAGAACACTTTTTGCTTTCAAGCCACATAAAAATTTATATTTTTGAATTATTGACTTTTTACATAATTTAACTAATATATATGGAAATAAATTTTAGCTTAAGTCTAAAAGTAACTTATTTTTAGTTCGATTTATATTTTTTTTTTATTTTTTAATGGATGAAGTCATTGTGTTCAAATGTGCCCCCATACGGGGCAGCTTTGAACTAGGCTGGGGCAGTTTTGAACGGCAATTTTTTTCTTGTAGCGCTTATGTCCCAGAATAACATAATCAGTTATATTGTATATATATATAATAAATTCGATTTATTTATTAAGAAAAACATAAACATTAACAATTAAAAAATAAGTTTTATATTATTAAGACGGAAAAGGCCTTGCGATTTCAGGTGGCATTACATTTTCCTTTCAAGCATCATGATCATGAGCATTGGATTTTGATAATATAAGTGAGAATAAACAATGTTTGGTACTTCGGTTGATAAATTAACATGTTCAAAGGTGCCCCCTTTTTCTTTGTTCAAACCTGAACTGGCATGCCATTTCACGGAAATTTATAATAAATATTTTTTTTTACATAAATATCAAAAACCTTAACTTAATTTTGTTTGAAATGAATTTTGGACTGCAATAAATTTCTTTCACGAAAGAAAACGATCACTGAATAATTCTAACACTCTTACAAAAAAATAAAAAAATTTACAATGGCACTGCGAAAACTTGTTCACCCAACTACATTCGGTCGACGACTGAAAAAACTAGCAAAAGTTGTTAACGTTGCTAGAAACAAGGTTGCCATGTGAAAATCTCGGTTAAGGGTCGGAAAAAATGTTAAACTGAGATTTTAGGAACATAGTTCAAAGGTGCCCCGGGTATAAACGTGCCTCCTCTCCCCTACTAATAACTTTTCCTAGTAAATTCTTTCATTTAAGTCTTATAGTGGTTTAAATATTTTTAAATGATTAAAACATGATTTAAATGATTCTAATTGGATTTCTATTGCAAATATTACTCTATATACAGTGGAGAGTACAAGTGAATACATATTAATTTTTTGTGCACTAATGAAGAAAATAAGAACATATTTTTTCTAATTTATTTAAGATTTAATTCTAAACAAAATAATTTATAAATCAACATTAAAAATAGCAAGTTTTAACAAAAAATATAAACGAATACACTTATTTTAAACCATGACAAAGTTAAAGAAATTATAGCATTTTTATAGTGTTTTTCGCAAAACACCTTTTACATGTTTTGGTCAACTCAATCCATCAATTTTTCAATTACTTCCTTTGGAATACTGTCTCATTCGCGCTGAAACTGCTACTAAAACGAAAATCCAAATGTCTTGGAGTTAATCGGTGCAGTTCCAACTGTCTTTTCAAGATTGCCATTTTGCTGGCCGCTGCATTTAAAGGAAATTCTGCTTGATAAACTAATCTTTCAAGATTTTGGTAGTGGGGTCAGCATCCAGCTCAACGGTAACTTCATCTGCTTTATTTACAAAATCGGGATAATTAGTTTATTTTCTCATTATTCTGATGATTCTTTGCAGTGGCCCGAGTTACCGCCATGTAAAGCAACTATTGTTTTCTTTGAAAACAATTATATTTGAATTCGTGTGACCAGAGTACTTGTTTCCAGTGATCTACATTCCTTCACATTTTTTATCGACAACACAAGTTTTAATTTTTTTTATTGCTGTGATGTAACAAATATAGCGAAGGGCCCGTAATGCTGTCCATCGACTATCATGTTTGTCTATTGCTATATAAGCATCTTTTGGTATTAAAAACTTTCATTTGTGTTATCATTAAATTTTCATCTGCTTTTTGTGAGCTCTGGGTTATGATTATTTTTCAGTTTGCATTGCAAACGATTTTTTTAGAATTAAATCTATAGTAAAGACAAAAAAAAAATTATATATTTCAAAGTATATAATTTTTATTATTAGTTTTACACATTTATACACATTTTATACTGCACATTCATATATGAGGGTTCTAAATGTCAAATTTCTCAACATTATAATGATTGTTGAGGTGAGGAGTAGAATGCTGGTTTTGTTTAATATTAGGATAAATATTTTTCTCACTTTACACTCTTAAGCACTTTGTAATAAAAAACAATGTAAATGAAATGAAAACAAACTAACCTGTGTATGATGATTGAATAATTTGTTCCTACCAACAACTGAGTGAAATCTCAGAGAACAGATGCATCTTCTAAAATAAATCCGGTTCGATTGGACCAAAGGTTTAGCTGAAAAGCTCTTGAAAGTGGATGGACAATTGGCAGAGATTATCAAACTCTCTGAGCCGAAACCAAATCGTTTAGAATTTGATACTCAGAACAATTTAACAAAGAATATGAAAAGAAATGAAAGAAAACAAGGAAATTAGGAATTTTTTCTTATTATTTATTAAATTATTTGAACAAAGGATTTCTTACCAGTAAAGGAGAATGAAGTGAATAGTTAAACGGTTAGTTTGTATCTAGCCGAAAATAAGTATTTACGATCTTTTTAGAACATTGACATTTTATTTAGCACTTTGTGACAAGTGGAAGTATACTGCAACACATAGCTTTCTGCATTTATATACATTAAGGAAAATTGAAATTGTAGGAAAAATAAGGAGAATCGCTAAGTGTTGTTTTGGCGTAAAAAATGATGTTTCAACCAATTCTGTTTTCTTTTCAGTTAAGTTACACATCTACATTCTATTTCTTACAAAGCATTTTAAGACATATAAACCAAGCGCATATCGTAATGTTGTTTATATATTACAAATCTATGTAATTGTATATCTCGCACATTTTTTGTGCAAATTTTGCAATATTTATGATAACTTTGGAATACGTAATTCATATCATTTAACAAGTGTGATAATGTCTGAAGGGCTTCAGTTTTTAAACGTATATGTTGTCATAGAAAATTTATAAATTTATACTTTTATATCCTGGAAAGGATATTTATATTTTTATTTTCTTAATTTTATTACACAAAATAATTATAATTGATGTGCAAATCATTCACAGTGCAATACCCAGGGTTTTCTAAGTTATTATAGTTTTTCTAAAATAACATACACCATAAGTTAGGCTAAAATGTCATTTAACTTTTAACGAACATTTTCATTATTTATTTTAAAAACACACGTCGGATGTAAAAAAGATGATACTGATCCAATTTTCTGACTTTTTGCTGTTATCAATGAATGATAAAAAAAGTTTTAATTTACACTATCCTAGAGCAATCAAATAATAAATCTATTTCATATAAAGTGTTATTAATGATGAACATTTCATACAGTTTTTGCTTTGTTTTACTTGTTTATCGATTTTTCGTCTATAAACAATGTTTATACAAAATTCGGTAGCGTAAATGTTTAAATATTTGTATACTTTCAAACCACAAATGTATGCTAATTTATTATGTATTTAAAAAAGTTTAAGAGAAGACATTAAACTTTACAAATATAAAACATCTTGCATATTTTTTTATATTTAAAGCGTTTTAATTTCAATTGTTTCCACTTTGGGTTTCACTAGACTTAATATATGTTCGAAATGGCATTTCTTAAATTATTCACACTAATCAATTTTCTACACAGTGTATGATTATTATTTAATATCAATCAATAGAATTTCTAAAAACATTTGAAATAAATTGCAATAGTACTTTTACCAGGGCGTATACTTATTTATTTTCTCGTACAGAATTAAATATATATCATACGCAACTATTAACTGCAATCAAATAGACAATAATGATAATCAGTGTTGTCCACTTTGAAATTTAAAAACGCACCAAAATGGAGAAAAAAGCGCACCATTTACAAAAAAAAAAACGCACCAAGTTAAGAATTTCGTTTTTTTTTCAAATATTTACTGAATTAATTTGAAATTTTTTAATATCATAAATTATATAAAAAACTTTTAATCAACGATTATTAGTAAAAGTAATAATAGTACAAGCCGTTTTTTTATAAATGAAGATAGAATAAGCATTTAACCACTCAAAATTTAACTCACAATATGATATTCGGAACTAAAGTACTAATTGGTAAAAAGCTAATTTCAGTACATATTTGGTACTTTTTTTTATATATTTTTGTTTTCTAGTTAAAGTACTTCTATTTGGTTATACAAGAATTTTTATTTACATGTTTAAAATGTTAATTTGATTTTCAAACCAACATTTTTAAAGAATTTGATTTCATTTATTATACTTTCGTACTTAAGATACATTTTTTCGTCGTATAGATTTTATGAGTTATGAATTATTAAAAAACTGCAATTAAAAATTAGTAAAAATAAAGATTTCATCACATTTTCGAAAAAATTAAAAAACGCACCGAAATACACAAAAAAAATGTTGCAGTGTTGAATGAAATGGTACTCAAACAGGTGTATTTTATTGTAAAAAGATTTTTTCTCACACTGAAACAAAAAGTTGGGTTGAATTTGCTTTGGTGTCACCAAAAATTAAAAAGCGCACCAAAATTTAAAAAAAGCGCACTGCGCACCAACTAAAGAATTTTTCGCACCGAAAATTTAAAAAAGCACCAAAAATGGTGCGAGACGCTCATGATGTTACTTATCATCAGTTTTTTGCTTTTTAACCCATTTTGTACCACGCTACATAAATGTTTTAATATCTTAATGAAATTTTCAGGGCTAGGTAGAAATCGGTCAAAAATCATTTCTAAAAAAAAAAAAAATTTTTTCTGCCAGTGGCTACCTGCGAAAACTGCTGGTCGAGATCTCGACCGCTGGGATAATTAGAGCAATTAATTTTCTGTGTAATATGAAATATAATAAAATAAATTTTAAATAAATATAGGTGCTAAAGCTACAAATAAATAAAAACAATTCAGGAATTTAGTTATCATTTTAGTTTATTCATAAAAAAAATTATTTTAAATTTTTGTGGTAGACTTTGAGAGATTGCCCAAATGTAAGTTTACATTACATTTGGTGCAAGTATGCTTCTTGCAGTATGCTTCTTGCATATTTTGCTCTGGCGATAGCAGCCCTTGACACACAAAGACATGTGCATTTCTTTTATTTTGGTCAATGATGTTGGTCGATCTATGAAGTCGTCGTAACTTTCGTTTTCTTCATCGACGAATAATAACAAAGTTTTTGTTATGAAATTCTTAAAATTTTACTCATGGGCTTCTGATTGGTTTTTTCAGCAATCATGCAATGCAATTTTCATGCATTGACACTGGCACTGTCCAAGCAGGTAACCCAAAGTGGCCACCATCACTTCTTCCCTCTGATTCCAATATGATAATTACCGACAACATTATAATGCAAATCAACTCCGCCCATATATTTATTGTAATTAGCTATAAGGTTGGCTTGGGGTACAGCGATCCGCTTCTTTTGTTTTCTATCGTATCGCATTACATTTCTTATCGGATCGATCTGATCATAGTTCGTAGCCGAAGTGACTTCTGCATTGTCTCTCCATCGAACCAGTGCAGTCTTATGCTCTTTGTGGAATAAGTAATCCTTATCATGTCGAGGTAATTTTGTCTTTAGTCCTGCGCCAACCAGTCTGTTTGCTGGTATTGTTCCAGTTGCACAAACCCATTTTTCTTTATCGAAATAAAAAGTATGTTATCTAGGATACTTTCAACCCGACATGAGGCTCATAACCACGTTAGCACCAAAGCCAAGTTGTTTGTCATATGTATACGATGCTGCAGCATATGGTTGGAATTGAGACAGATAACCTTTCGATGAACACAAACACCAATATTTGTATCCGAAGCGAATAGGTTTCCCCCTGATAAACATCTTGCAGCTGTGACGGTCAAAATATGGCCCCATTTGCTCATCAATCGAAAGATTTGGTTCAAAAACACCGAACTGCATAAATCGAGTATTGAGAAGATCAAACAGTTGTCTTACTTTAGCGAATTTGTCATTTTTATCGATTTCATCGTTATTTTCGATGTGGAAGTAAGATTTAAGCTTTTGGAACTTATTGCGTGACATTGCTTGTTTTATAATATCAATTCCATAAGTCGGTTCATTGCTCCATTAATTTTGTACTTTAGGAACAGAATGATAGCCGGAAAATAGCAATATACCAAAGAACCTACGCATTGTGGCAATATCAACCAAATTTCCATTATTATTATGTTGTGCTGCATATCTGTTTGTCTCATTCACCAAAAAAATTTAGTGCGCTAATTATCCCAGTGGTCGAGATCTCGACCAGCCATTTTCAAGGCTGTGTGGCTATCAACTGGAGAAGCTGCGATAACTAGTTTGTATACATTAAAATTTATTTGAGCTGTTGGCTATTTAAATCATTAACCATTTTTTGCTTTTCTTTCGTACACACTTAGTTACAACTAGAATAATAATAGGCTATTTTTAACATATTTTTGTGCACTCCCAGGGGGAACTTTAAAAAGGGGAAGGGGTGATAAAAACCTTCAGTTAGGAAAGCCAATATCCCAATCTTAAGTATGAATTAAACAAAATTATTTAAATCCATTACGAAATATTTTTAATTATTTAATGAAAAACAGGTAAATTTTGTGGTCGAGATCTCGACCACTGGTACAAAATGGGTTAAAATAGTCTACATAGGAATGGAGCTGTTTTCCATATATTTTTGTTAATTTGTTTTGAAATAAAAAACAATATATTAAAAACCACCCAAAATATTATTTATAATAACGGCCGAATTTTGAGAAAAGTCTACATATGGTAATAGAAATTTTATAACCAATCAAAAATTTTACTTACATTCTTAATCTTAATGACTTTCAGAATTCATTATTTCGTAGCGTTATTCGCCAATTTTTGTATTACTAATTAAATATTAAATAATTACTTAAATTATTTTTACTGAAGTAGGAACTCAAAGCCTAACTAAAGAAATATCAAAAATTAAAATATTAACAGTTCAACTAAAAATACTAATTATTCTATAATTACTTATATATATTTATGTTAAAAAGACCATAATTGTTAAATAAAAAAAATTTACTTCAAATAAATAGATTTAGAGAAGTTAGTCAGCTTTTGCACGTTTCAGTTCTTACTCTTCAAGACAAATATTTTTTGGTGGGAAGGGAAAGGAGAATAAAAGGCGTACATACTTGAAGTTACTAGTCAATTAATAAATTTTCAAAACAGAATTGAACAAAAACTGGGCAGCTAAAACTGAAATGTGTAAAACCGCTCTGATTATATTATTATAAATCTTTATTTATAAGTTTCCCTAATATTTATTAAATTTGTTTACTTATTTTAAAATAATGTGTTCTAATAAGTCTACAACTACACATTTTTATAAAACTTTTAAGTATAAGAATAAGTTATTAATTTTTTGGTTAAAAGTGGCAAAATTATAACGGATTACGTTTGATATATTACGAAGAAAAATAAGTTCTTTTTTCTAGTGGATTTGTAAGTAGTGAGGTCGAAAATTTCATATTACTTTTTAACTTAATTTGTAAGTAAAGTTTTTGCTGGGAAGTCAGTCTGTTAAAATGTCGAAATTTATATATATATGATGCACATAGTTTGACTTGAAACCGTCAGTTTTTATTCAGTGTCTGACTTGTTTACTTTGCTAGAACAATGGAAAATGGACGATTTTCAAGTTACTTTTATATAAACAAGATCCGTAATTTTTTATTTTTCTAACTTCCATTCCATTACTTGTGGTAATAGAATATAAAAATACACCAATAGCAAATGTTTTAGGTTGATATGTTGAATCATTTCTTAGCCAAAGTAAAAACAAAACAAAAATGGTCCAAACCTAACAGCAGGGTTAAAGGAATAAATTTTTTAAATCAAAAAATGAATAAACAAAAGTTATCATTTTATGATTACTTAAAATATTTACAATAGGATTTAAACACTTTTCTGGCCAATAATCATTACTTTCTATAAGTTTTATTTGATGAAAAATAATGAAACATTATTCTAAAAACAGCATCAAACACAATTTAATAAAAATTCCTAATATTGGTAATTTTATTGAAACAATTTTCCATGTTAAGGTCGTGATACACTATTCTACACAATCGTACATTCACTGAAAAATCTGACCGATTTCTATCACACTCAAAAAAAAATCGCAACAAAGTCTGTCATAGGTGCCACACTATTACACAAAAAAGATGCAAAAACATATGTTTTTGCTAATGTAAACAAACGCAGTTTTCCGCCTTTTAAATTAACTTATATTCATTGTATTTTGATGTTATATGTGAAAATAATAAATTGTATAAACTATACGAACAATTAAAAAATGTTACAACGTCTGTCCTTTAAATTATAATTGATTTTTTAAATTAATGGAGCCGACATTGTTGTTTTCTTTTCAGCTGTATTAGAAAATACAACTCTGATCGCACAGAAACTGTCATTTTATGAAAATTTTTAAAAACTTTTGCAAGTCGGACAGACTTGTCAAAAAAATCTTTTATTTAGTTAAATTTTTAGGACACACTATCATACTATATGAACACACACGATTTTTTTGACATATCGTACGACTAAATAGGATAGTCAGTAGACACCTTTACATTTATTTAAGAAGATATTCAAGTATACTCAAGTTTGTAAAATAATAAAATTTTTAAAAATAATTTTGTAAAATTTTTCGTTAATTAGAATAACCATCAGTAATTCAAAGTATTTGTTTCATTGGTTAACATTGAACTTTTTGTTCCAACTTCAATTGACATTAAGTATGCACCACAAGTCGTAATATACAAACAAATATTTTCTTATACTTACAAATAAATAATGTTATTTCTTAAAAAAATTCTTAACAAAAACAATTATAACAAATATTTTTAGGAATATAATTAATTGATGTCTAGTAATTATCAAAACAAAATAGACCAACAAATTTATTTCAAAATTTTATGCAAATAAGTTTCCAGAGAAACTTATTTGCTTTTAGACAGTTCAATGGCCCAGGTTTTAAAGCTCTAGTTAAAAATTTCATTTATTTAAATTTTCTTTGTTGGTTTTTTACAAAAAAAAAAAAAAAAAAAAAAAAAAAAGAAATATATATTTTTTAAGCTAAATTTAATTATTCACATTTCAGTTATTAACCATTTAGTAGAAGAATTATAAAAAAAAGCAAAATTGTTTTATTGCTTTTATATATTTTATGCTTTGATGTCTGCATTTTTCTTTTTTTATTTAAATTTTTTTATATACATTTTAATAACTACTTACATGAGTTCATGATGTTAAATATAAAAAGGATGCAGAAACTACATAAAAAATGAAATAACAAAGAGATTTTTACAAATCAAATGAAAATAAAGCTTTTACAATTTGTGCAAATTAATAAAGTCAAAATGGAATACATATTAGCATTCGGGTGATTGAGGTGTTAGTAATGAAAGGAAAGAAAATCAATAGCTATGTATAGTATAATTTATAGAATAGAACTTTTCTTGGCAATGAATAGCTTTTAATATAAATTTAGCTTTAAGTATAAATGCTGTGTAAATTTTAAAGTTATTTACGTTTTTGTTTAAATATTAACGAAGAATTCAATCTGGTAATGGGCTATGAAATGTATATGAGAAAAAACTGCTGGAGAATCGTTGGAACTGAATTTATATTTCAAAACTATAAAATGTTGTGTCATGTATCGTGAAAGTTTAGCTTACTAAACTTCCATTTCAATAAAAAGTTAAAAATAATATAATAGGCTTTTCCCTACAATAACCGAAACTGATAACATTCGAGCTAATTTCTTCAATCACAATCCATTACAGCTTACAAATAATAATATAGAGTAAAATCGGTCCAACTTTACTGAAGATTGGTAATGTCTAAATATCCAAAGGTATAATTGAAGAGGTGATAAAATTTTTGATCTCAGAACACAACTTCAAATTGCTGGCCAAACGATTGCGGTTTTTATCACATTTGTTGGGTTGATATTTTTTGGCATTCCTCGTTTTGCTTCATCATAAAAGTTTGGTCCCTGTAGTTATTTGAGGTAAATTCTACATGATTTTTATCATCCCTAATAATAAGCTTTACCTCTTATGCAAAACACATAGAAATGATATATGTATGTGTGGAAAACCATATATCAGGGTAAACAACGTCACTTTCTAAATATTTCGTTATCAAAAATTGTTTTTGAAACAGGCTTAAACATTTATTTACAAATGTATAAAAAAGATTAATTTTGCATGAAACAAACTATTATATATAATATAAATTTAATATAAATATAAATTTCACATTTTCTGTCAACATATGGATTCATCGTCTAAAGAACTGCTTATCTTTTGAAGCTAAGAACGAATAAAGAGATTTTCGGATACCTTGTACTGAAGTGCAGCCGTACTAAGAGAGATCGTTGTGCATTTATCGAAACAAATAGTAGTCGGATGGTGATTGGCCTCTACTAAAGGGTGTTCCAACTAGAGCGCAAAGGTGTTCGCTATCGTGAAATGATAACCAGTTTTTTCTTGCTTAGAATTGAAGAAATGAATGTGGAGGGCATGTGGTTTCAACAAGACGGCGCCACATATCATACAGCCAGAGAAAATGCATCAGTTATTTCCCGGTCGTGTTATTTCGCGTTTTGGAGACTAGAATTGGCCGCCTAGGTCGTGCGATTTAACACCTTTAGATTTTTTTCTTTGGGGACGCTGTATTAATGAAATACCGCAGCATTTATGCAAAAAGGTCATTGAAAATTTCATTAAAAGATCGCATGTGTGCCAGCAAAGCCGCGGCGGCACGATATCTTATTCCATTCTGTCTACTTTACGATGTAATAAAGTCTCACAATTTTTTTGTTAAATATCTGTGTTTTATTTAAAATTTAAAAATTGCGTTCTAGTTGGGACACCCTATATAAACGGGTGAGGCAAAACTTGCCAAATACTTCATTATAATTTGTTTTAAAAAAGTAGTTATATCTATAATATGCGGTTTTTGGAATATTGCGCTTTCATGTCTGGCCTCACATTCAGATATGACACATATGTACCCTTCAAAATTATATATAATTTACTTATTGCAAAAGCCACTTCAAAAAGATACGCCATTTGTTATACACCCAATAGTTAAATTTTGTTTAAGGTTAGATCCTCCCCACTAGTATTTATAAACATTTTCTCATTTAAACTAACACCACTAGAATATTTGTTTGCCCTTAGTTTTCATTGCCACAATTAGTCATAATTAGTCACAGCTCCGATATAAGGCCGAATTTCGAAAATCACTTTAACGACCATAAATCTCTTTAATTTTTTTTTTATCTAAAATAAATTCGACAGAAATGAGTTTCACATATCCTAATTTTATAACAGTCGATACATAATTAATCAAAGCTCCTATATAAAACCCACTTCTGAGAATCCCTTTAATCTTCTAAAAGTGTTTACATCGAAACAAAATTTCACACAAACAATATTTATTTATATGCTCAGAAGTTATGCCACAAAATTTTCAAATGATCTGTCCATAATAGGTGTTTTTTTTGCACATATACTTGGTGTAGGGTATTATATGGTTGGGCTTTACCGACTATATTTTTCTATCTGTTTTTTTTATTATATTACATCCGCCGAATATATTCTATAGTAAAATATTGCAGCTTTAGAATAATGACAGATATCTAAGGCAGAGCAAACTTTATTGAAAAGTAGTTATGTCAAATAAGTGGCATTCAACGTTTCTGCAGGTCAAAGTTGAAGAAAGACCTGTCAAAAGTCATTGTATTTTTACTAAATTTATTTAATTTTTCATATTTATATTCCCCCATCACTTAGTTTCGCTGCATTATAACATTTTGATACCAGACGTAATTGAGGTACATTTTTATATAAATATGTTTCATGAATCGTGATAAAACAGTTGTTGAATTTTGTTAAAACTTTGTCTCAAAGAATATGTGTCCCTTTTTTATAGACAACATTCTGTTTTACACTCCGAGTTGGTTATTTTATTTTACGATAAATTTAACCCTCCGATTTGGTTATTTTATTTTACGATAAATTTAACCCTCCGCTGGGTTAAATTGCAAGCTATAATTAGTACTTGATGGTTTTTGGAAAGTATACGCTACCCTCACACGTATTCCAATGTAATTTTATGTAGAATCGTCTGAAAAAAGTTAAAGGCGATCCGATGGTTCCTATTGAGATTTAAAAGTGTTGCACTGAAATTCTAAGAAATTATTAAAAAAATTAACTTTTCTTTGAATTTTATTTACTTTTTGAATTATTTTTTTGTGTATTTGCTTAGACACAGAATAGACTTCATGTCTTTTTTATGTTTGAACACATCACAAACGCCTTCTTTGACTCTTAATTTGAGTTCCTTTTTCTTACTTTTGTTAAATAAAAATTAAATTAGATAAGTAATTAAAAATTAAAAAAAAAAAATTATTCATACTCATTATACATGTATAATTAGTAAGTAATAATAAAGCAAAACAAAAAATGGCGTTTTTATATATGAAATTCTATTTGAATAAAAGTAGGTCCCTGTGGACTTTAAACTTTGTATAAAGGCAACGGATGACTCACCCAGCGTAGGGTTGAAATTTTAGCATACACACATATTCTTGATGTGTTCATTTTCGCAGTCATTGTTGTATTTTTTTAATTACAGCTTTTGTTTTAGAAAAAGACATATTTTTCACTTCTTAAATCAAAATAAGAATTTGTATTTAATTTTAATAAGTCTGAATAAGTCTACTACTTCTAAATATGCATAAATTAATTTTAACAGCTTAGAGTTTTGTCACATCACTCTACTAAACTTAACATAGCTATACATATATTTGCGAATTGCCCTGAAAAATTTGCCTAAACCAGACATCATTGTTTTAAAATTTGACAATGATAGATTTGTTAACGAGCCATTTTCAACAGGCAACCTACAGACTAATTAATTAAAATGTCTAATTATGATAAATATTAGTCGCACTGTATAATAACCGCACTGTCATAAACAATATTACGACAAGTTTAGAAAGCACAATAGCACAACAAAAAAAAAACACAACACGAACAATATACATATTTCTAAACAACATATTAATTGTTAATTGAAACGCAATGTTTAACATGAGAAAATATGTCAGGTAAAAAAAAAAAAAAATATAAATTGAATACAACATTTTGGTAAATTGAATATATTTGGGTGAATTTAATATGCCACACTATTAATAATTTTAGGTTTATTAAACATTCATTGGTAATTGATTTATATTTTATAATAATTGCTGTTGTATTGTTTATAAAATTTGCAAAAATAAATGTTAAAATAAAAATATTTGGAAAATATTTTATAAACTTTACAGAGCGAGTATTAGAAAGTTGTTTGTTAAATTTTAACAAAAACAACCCTTTGGGGTTATTGTGTTGCATGTAAATACTTATGAATATGTTGTGTGTGGTTGTTTGAAATTGTTGTAGTCGTTTGAGCACAAGTACGTTTACGGTTCTGTTGTGTGAAATAAATATCACTCATACACTACACTAGTCAAAGCAAGCATTTGCTGCTGCTATATGCTTGAATAAATTTTAATTTCACAAATGTCATAGAAAATTATAATTGCTTTTACGGTTGTGTGTTTTATTTTCATGTTTTATTTGATTCTTTATTTATTTTCCTTTTTTTTGCAATACATTTTGTTGTTTTAAGAAAACTTTATTCGTTTTACGAAAATTTAAATAATTTTTATTATGTGGAGATTTTATGGAATTCTTTGTATTTAGAATTACTTGGAAAATTTTCACACTTTTTTGTGTTCATTTCATTTAAGTGTTAAGTTTTACTTTATTGATATTTCTTGGGAAATTCTATGTATTACTTTGATTATATATGATTTAGCTTAATTTGATAATTAGAGACCATTTGCACAATGGAATGGATGGAATTTTTTGGGGATTAGGCTTACTATATTCGATTAGTCAAATAGATATGTTTAAGTGCCGGAAAAAGCAGATTTTGAAAAAATAACTTGACAACCGAAAAGTACACACGCATTGTGACAATATTAATTTTATTTTATTTAAAG
This sequence comes from Bellardia pandia, assembly GCA_916048285.2. NCBI lineage: Eukaryota > Metazoa > Arthropoda > Insecta > Diptera > Calliphoridae > Bellardia > Bellardia pandia. Next base: position 103,003,230 of record OU696529.1, read on the forward strand.
ACATCAAATCTAACAAAATAAATTTGTAGAGACATGTTTCTCGATATTAAACTGTCTAATCGAAACAAGTCTGATGTGGGTTGCACTACCTCCAATTATATGCGCACAATGTCTCGAATAATGTACATAAATGTACACGTTTAAAATTTAATATTCTTTCTCAGTCGAGTGAACGTTTACTATATACTAGATGCATTAAATTGCAATCGACCATTCTTTGGCTTTGTATTTCATTCGAGATCGAGGAACAGACCATTAAACTTTTTTACTAAACTTATTACGTGAATAATTAAATCAAAGTTTATCTACTGGAATAAATATAATTTGGATTTTTTTTTAAATACCTTAAAAGTCTTTGTATGCGTTCAAATATAAGTTTGTTACAATTTTTTCTATTTTGTGAATCTAATACGAGTAACGATTTAAAATTTTAAAACCAATACACATTATTACATTTATTTTCTGCTGCCTAAATGTACAAAATCGTGTAATTTTTAAAACATCAATTTGTCAATTATTCTTTTTGCGCATGTTGTCTGTAAATTGCGGTAAATTTTTTTGGAACTATTAAAAGCAGAATTTAACACTTCGTTATTAGCAAATCTCAAAACAATTGATATCTCTACGACTTTTAGACCGCACTGTTTAGAACAATATTTTGAAGAAATGATAATAAATTTGCAATAATGCATCTTACAATAATAAAAGAATTAGGAAGCGAGCATTTCTTCAGTAAATATACGCAAATATATTATAAACAATAAAATTAGTAAAAGTAGTTCCTAAATATTAAATTTCAAGCTAAAACCATTGAACACAAAACTATCTATAATGCTTCCATAAAAATTTTTCCGCAGTAACAAGTACGAACAAAAACCATTGTCGGGTAGCAGTGCTTATTATGAAGGATTTCTAGCAATTTGGATGTCGTTTAAAATTAGTTGAAAATTAAATCAAGTTATTAATGGATTATTAATTTTTAATTTAAACCACTTTTAAAATGACAACGTATTTTTTAGCTTGGCAAGTTATATTTTAGCTTGTAACTTTACAGGACTAGAAATAACTTGACAATCAAGCTTATTGAAGGCTGTATGGCAATCTTAATGCATATACTTTAACGTGGGTATTTTTGGTCGTTGTAAACATCAGCACAAATCTCATACGTTGGTATAGAATATAATAAATTAAATATATGAATCATTGTCCCCAGATTTGGAGAATAGCACAATATTGGTTTGTTGTAAAGCAGCCCATACACGTTTCAATTCAATTGGCAACTGAGTCGGTTGTTGTGCAAATCAAAGCGTGTTTGGCTTTGTCATTTGATTAGTTTGGTAGTTGACAAGTTGGTTGAAGAAAAATCAAAAGATATTGATTTTTTCACGTTGACAAACAAGACTTTCAATTCGATTTTACTGTGTGTGTTCGAGTATCTTGATTAGCTGTCAAAATTTAGGTTTATAGTTTTCTTTTGCAAAGCCAAAGTTGTTTATTTTTAAAATCTTTTTTGATTTTAGTGAGTTTTAAATAAAAAATTAAAAAACTGACATTGATTTTTCTAGAAGTTGGTGAAAAGCATCTTCATTTAGCCTTGTGAAATTTTTAAAGTCGTTCGGCTATATTGTTTTTAGTGCCCTTAATAAATTTTCATTTGATTTTTTTTTCTTGTTCTTCAAACATTCTTTTGACCAAATTCATCGTTGCTTTTCTTTGTCTTCATCATTAAGATATTCTGCAATAACCATTAATGCAATTATTTTTCTTTTTTCAGCCATTAAGGTTTTTAATTTTTAAATGTTTAGTTGTAAAAAAAATATAAATTTGACAGTTGAATGCAAATCTTCTAATTCAGTTTAAGAAGTGTGTGACCAAGAATCAATTCAATTGAAAACTCAATTAACGATTAAATTGAAATGTGTATGGGCTGCATAAAAAGTAAGTTAAAGCGGCCTGGTACTGTAGTTTCCGATAATAGAAGAATGTTAGTGATTTGAAAAAAGTAATAATACAATTTATATGGAATTCCATTCAAACTTGATTTTTTCCGACTTTTTGTTTCTAAGTCAATATCCCTCTGTTTGCTTTCCAAAGGTGTTAAATTGGATTCAAAATGCCCACTCCATAACACGAACTTTGTTTTGCTTAATTTGGAATTGCATGAACTACCAACCAATAATAACCAATAAATTGGACCGACAGCAGATAAATAAATACAAACTCCATAGCATTTTTCATGCTTCAAGGTTTTTTGGTATACGTGGGACTTCGAACGAAGGTTTTGCTCTAAAAACCAATTTAATTGGTTTTAATTTGTTTTTGTGACCAATGTTTATAATTATTAAGGAGTTTCCTTCAGGCTAATTTGGTTAAATGTTTGCTTCCAAACGTAAGTAAAAAACTTGTTCGATTTTTATTTTATTTTATTTACCCAACTTTAGTTAGTTTTATTCTAACTTCTTCAGGGGTCTCGTTCTAAATAATAGCTTTGATGTTTTTTATTATTGGATATTAATTTTTATTATTAATTAGTTACTTAAATACTAAATAACAGGACATCACGAACAGAATTTTGGTATAAACAATCAAATAATTAATAAAAATATATTATAAGAGATGAAAATTAGAACTCCTTAGAAGACCACAATGAGCTTCTATAGCTTTACCGTATTAAATACTGATCAACTCTTATCACTGTTTGTTGCTGCCTACTTCCTGACTCTTGTCAGTTGCATGAATTGCATGAAAAGCCATTTTTTTGGAAAAATCTATGTGTATTAAAATGTCACTCATATTTCTTCCTTGTTTTCGAAAATTCGAAATAATTTGTTTTTCAGTGAATATTATTAACACATTTGCACGTGTAATGATTGTAAACATCAACGAATATAGAAAAATATTTTTAACTATTGATTGCATTATTTTCTTATTGAAAGTTATTCATGTCTTAAAAACAAAATTGAAAATATCATTGTAATTATTTGTTCTGAGCAAATTAATATTTTCCTTATAATTTAGTTAATTAACTTATGATCATTTAAGAGATTATTCTTATGAGTATAAATTCACCATAAGATCATCAGTAGTTTGACAGTAAGAATGAACAAAGTTATTAGTTTTTATATATAAATTTCTCTTTTTCGCATCATTGAAAAATTAGAAGAAGTTAAATGTGTTTGCAACCGGATTTTATGTGAACAATGCTTCATTTATACTTGTTCTTAGTTTTATTCAAAGATTTTAGGAGAATTTGTTTATTGTTTTATTGTTTATTTGGAAACTATTGTGTAAATTTATAAGAGTTACTTCATAACATATGCATATGATGGCGTATGATAAATATTTAATTCGAAATTGAAAAAAATAATTATACGTCGAGCAAGTCTTTGATATACCTTTTTCTAGCAATATATACAAATATAAGACTAAAAGAGAATAATATCATTTTAGGGACCTATTTCCAACATTAATGAACCCATAGAAATTAAGGTTTTATAAAATTATATATTTAATAAAAATGCACTTAAAACTTAGAGTTAAATAAAACACCGGATTCTTTTTTAAAAAAATTGGAAAGCATTTTCTTTTCAGCACAAACTTTTGTGCACACAAAAAAAGAGTTGGAAGTTTTTGAAGCACACATTTATATTTATTTATTAAATAATATCTAAAAAACTAAAATTATAAACAAAAATCCATGCTTTTGCAAATGTTGTATATTTGCTCGGCATATATATTTAAAATGCACTTTGAAAATCCTTTAATAATAATCCAACATTGTTCAATTGGCCGAAGCTAGGAAAAATTAGTTTCGCTCATATATTTTTCCATTACTTCAAAGTTATTTATTTGCAACCAATCCATTGCAGCTTTATTGAATAACTAAAGCAGTGACGAACAAGTTAATGTATTTTCATTATCCTGACAAAAACACAATAATGGGTAACACAAGTGTGCATTGTACACTTTCTATTGTATTAAAATAAAACTAATAAAGATAATTTCTTATTTTTTTTTTGGTTTAATGGTAAGAAAAATTATTTGCAATGCAAAATGGAAAATAGTAATTTTCGACATATAAACTATTTGCACAAAAATATCAAAGTTTACGATTAGATTTGAATATGTTTGCTTTATGTAGGACTTAAAACACATTAGTTTGATATTAATTTAATTGCATGCCGTAACACTTTTTGCAAATTATCCAACGCAATAATTAATAATTAAGAAACTGTCAAGAGACATTGAGGACAATATTCTATCAATAACAAAAAGTAGCCATTTTAAGTAAATAATAACTAACCAACTTAACATAATTAAAAAAGTAGTCAGTGCTATCCAAAAAGCATTTTGTTGTTCCCAAACCACAAATAAGACATCGCAAAAAGCTATTAACTTTTGCGAACGCACGTCACTTGACAACACAAATGAAAAGAGACAAAATACATCCAAATATACTTCTACATATATTGCTATGCAAACCTTTTAGTCGAGAAGACAGAAGACACTATTTTTCCAAAATCACGAATAAATAGCTCAGCGAGGAGATTTTACTGCTGAGGCAATGGCCAGCAAAAATCTTTACCCGAATCCGATTGAGAATTTGTGAGCAATCGTGAAGTGATATTTGGGAAAATAACGATTAACTTCAATCAATTTAGATGAACTTATTAAGTGAACAATTGGTGTTTTACGAAACAAAGGACATTGGACCAAATATTCGTTTCGTTTGTATTTTTCCTTAGAACTTGATACTTTTAATTTTGATTTATAAATTGTTTTGTTAAACATTAAACATAAAATAAATGATATTTTTATGCAATTTCACATTTTAACATTAACATTTTGTAAAGGGGGTTTTATAATTAACATCATTTGTTTCAAATACATTTTTATTATATATTTTGAATTTTAGATATATTTTTTCATCTTTGCCATGCTGTTTAAATTTTTATTTTGCTGAAATCTTTGTAATGACTTTGCTAACAACAAATAACTGCCTTCTGCCAATCTCAATTATGCAAATGATGTATTATATGAAAGTTTCTCACATTTAATTATACAAAATAAAGATGGTAGGCAGCAAAAATATTTTAATTATTTAACATACGAAATTAAATCATCAGCTCATTATTGTCTTTATGTCACTCATTATTTTGCAAATGTTAATTTGTAATATAAGTTGTGTAATAAATTCTACAAGAAAAAATTTGCGAAGAGAAAAAAATTTTATTTCAAAATGTGTTTTTACTCTATGTCATACATATTAACCCTAAGGGTTAAATAATTAAATAAAATATAAGGCCTATAATTTTTCTTTTCTACCACTTCAACTTACTTACTTTCGCCACCAGTTTTTTATATTTAAACACGAAACATTTTTAATGATTAATTTAATTGGATTTTTTTTGTATGCTAGCAAGTGAGCAAGCCAGCATATAAATTAATGTAAGGAATAAAAAACCACATACATTTACAATTTCATTTTTAACACATTTTAATTGTTGACTTAAACTTACACATGTTTTGTGTAAAAAAATTAACAGAGACAAAAATAAATTTTTATATAATTTTAACATGCTCTGAGATAAAAAAAATAAACACACAGTGATGCATACTCGTAAAGGCACCGAAAGTGGCATTGTACTTTTGCACTCATAAAACAATTGATTTGGTACAAAATTAAATAAATTTAAACAATTCTGAAGAGGCATTACATTATGACAAATAATTGTTAAATAAAAGTGAAAACTTTAAACTACTTCATCCACTGTTTATGTGCTAAGTGGTCATTTACACAAATATTTAAAAATTCATTTATATTGTTAACTATTTTTTTTAAATTATTTTTCTCAGTTTTTAATTAACAATTTGATGGCATAAATTGTGTATAGAATTTTCCTGCCTTTATGCAAACTACCGGGCAATAAAAATCTTAATTGCCAGTAATATGTGTTTGTGTTTTGAATTCTTATTTAATATTTTGATGGTAAAACATTCACTTGTAAAAAAGAATTGCCTAAATACAAATATATAACAAGTTGTATTTTTTTATACTCTCAACCACCATAAGTGATGAATGATGGTACATATAAGTTTTTCATTCCGTATGTAACACTGAGAAATACTCATCTGAGACCCAACAAAGCCATGTACGTCTGTTTGTCTGTCTGTCTGTCTCTCTATCTCTCTGGCTGTGTAAAACACTCCCACGTCCAAAGGACACAACGGAAATCAAGAAAATTTAAAAAACCGTTTATAGTTCTCCTAAGCAGTTTGGTATTAAAAATCAGCAATATCGGTAGAGTAGACCCAGAGTTATGGACCAAAATGTGAGGCAACCTCAATAACAAATTTATATTTTTAAAAATTTTCCTTCCAATTGTTTTAAATATATTGCAGATATTCCCATGACATTTTTATATACAATGTGTTTATGACAAAAGAATAGGTCCATGATTTCTCATAGCCCCCATACAAAAAGCTTTCCGGAATATTGCTTAATTATACATAAATGCCTATAAAATTGGAATATCAATACAAACATCAGAAGGTCAGAAGATTTCATGCAAAATGAAATAGTAAAACGAAATTTTGTTTAGTTCGGTCCATGTTTGACCATAGACCCCACATAAAGTCCACTTACAAAATTCACTTAAATACGTATAAAACAGATATAAATAATGCTAAACGACTAAAATTTGGCGTAAATAATCCTTCTAGGTAAATAAATTGTTGTACTAAATTGTATGGTGGTCAGCCCATAATTAGTCATAGCTCGACAACATCTGAAAAGCCATTTATCCTAATATATATCGTATAAATATCGCTACGGACTCAAAACTTTGCACAGATCATTTACATGTATAAAAAAGTCCATTTTTAACCGGTCCATTTTTAACCGTATCCCCCATATTAAGCCCTCTTCCGAAAATCACTTTAATATTCATAAATCTCTTATAAATAAGGGTACTCTGTAAATTACAGTAAGAATCGGTAATGACATCGATTATAAATGGTCAAAATTAGATAAAATTTAAAAATATTTAACATAAATTATGTTGATCATAAAATTGTCTTTCAAACAATATAAAAAATACTAATTAAATTTGCACTAAGACTAAATAGAAAACACAGAATAAGAATATTCTATTCCTATAGCCAGTGTACTTTTATATTCTTTATTACATTTAGGTGGAGGTATTAAGGCTTCGGCACAGCCGAATACAGCAGCTTGTTTTTTTTTTTTTTTTTTTTTTTTTGTTAAAATACAATTTGAAATTTAATTAAAATAAACACAATATTTATTACTTCGTATATCTTTCTTTTTTTTTGGGCAAATTAATTCCTTTAAAAAAAGGTTCCCTTTATTATTATTAAATTTGCACATAAAAGAGAATAAATTCCTTGGTGATTTATTTTGTGCCTTTTTTTAGTTTTTTAGGGACATTTGCTTTGCAACAAAGGAGTGAAAAATGGAACTAAATTTTTAAATAAAATAATTATACAATTAAACATTTAATACAAAGTGAAAAATGACCTCACATAATGTGAAGAAATTAATTACAAATATCTCATTATATTGTAGTAATTTTTAAGTTTACAATTTTGAGCTGCTATTCGTAAGAGAAAATAATGTTGAAAAAAAAAAATAAAGTAAAGCGGACTGCAGATCTTACTGAATTCGACTGTGAGTGCATAATACATATCTATGAATCGCAAAATTATGTTCAAAATGTCAAAGAGCAAAATGGACCTGATTTTGATTAACTGAATTAACTGAAAATTAAAATGCTTGATAATTGATTGTCTTGTACTATAAAGCATTGTTCATATAAAAGTCAGTTGTATTGATATTTATATCGTTAGTAATGCAAATGAATTATACACATTTAAAGCAAATATAAAAGAAGAAACTAAATTAATTTCCTCTCTGAAATCGCTAAGATTTGTACATTGTCAAGAATCGCAGTGCTACTCTGCTTTAACTTTCATTTCACATTAGCCCAATACACTTTTAATTGGCAGAAGTTGAGAACAATTTGGCGGTTCTGATACAGTGGGAAGCAAAAATGAGTACATGTTTGTAATTTGAGCACATTTTATGGTATAAAAATAAAACTGGTAAATAAAATTAGAAAATGTTTCTGCAATTTATTTTGTGTTTATTATTTAACAAAATAATTTAAAAAATTAAACTAAAAGTTTAATGTTTAACTTTAAAGACTAATTTTTGATTATTGTAACTCATTGTTGTTATTTTCCTGATGATGCTTACCAATGGCAGGCGAAATATTGAAATAAATAAATAGAACAATTGATTATAACACAGACCTCGAGCCTGATTATTTACCTAATTTATTAAACTAAAAGTATCAACTTTTAAGAAATAATACAAGCGAAATGAGCACAACCAGCTTGTAAACATTTTACACCCGGTATACCTTTACATATTTTATATCGATGTTCAAAATGACTTGAACATGATTTTTTTTAACATTTATATTTTATACATTTTTCTATTGCTTCGTTTACCCCTGACAGAATGTTAGAATTACTTGAACATATTTTTATATTTTAAATATTTCTAATATTTTATGATTTTTATTTTCTTATATGTTTTAGTAGAGTACAAGTAGACTTTAATATTTTGTACTTTTTATAAAGGGTGTCCCAACTACAACGCAATTTTTAAATGACTGATGCAGCAGTTAAATTGTTTCTCTGGCTGTATGACATGTGGCGCCGTCTTGTTGAAACCACATGCTCTCCACATTTGTTTCTTCAATTCTAGGCAAGAAAAAACTTGTTATCATTTCACGATACCGAACACCATTGACTGTTTGCGCTTGACCTGCCGCATTTTCATAAAAAAGGTCCAATGATTCCTCCAGCCCAAAAACCACACCACACAGTGACAAGTTGAGGATGCATTTGTTTCTCGTGAATTACTCGAGGATTTTCCTCACCCCAAATTCGACAATTCTGCCTATTGACGAAGCCATCAAGATGGAAATGGGCCTCGTCACTGAAGATGATTTTATCGGCAAAATCAGCATTTTCATGTTGTCTCTCCAATACCCAATTAACGAACTCCCTTCGCTGTCCATGGTCAGCTGGCTTCAGTTCCTGAGTCAATTGAACTTTGTATGCATGAAGATGCAAATCTTTCGTAAAAATTCGCTGCATAGTGAATTTGGAGACACCAATTTGCTGAGCTCGGTGTCGAATTGAGGTGGATGGAGTTTGAGCGACATCATCACGTACAACTGCGACATTTTCGATCGATCGACCTGGTCGAAGACGCATTGTTGTCTTTGCATCACTAACAGACCCAGTTTCGACAAATTTATCCATTAATCTCTTTACAGTTGACTCTTTTGGTGCATTATTGTGACCCCAAATTGATCGCAATTTGCAAACTGTAGCCGCAAAACTTTCACCATTTTGGTAAAACAATTTCACAATGAGAATGCGTTGCTCATTCGTGTAGCGCTTCATTTTTGCTAACCTCGTACCTTCTACTAGCAAACAATAACAATTGTTCAAATGTCAAACAATGACACTTCGAATGGCGCCAAATTTAAAAATTGTGTTCTAGTTGGGACACCCTTTACATATGTATTTTTACACTAAACGCTGGTGTACATTGGGTAGATATCACTTCACACATGCGTTTAAGAGATATTATTATCATTAGTGTGTTTTTTTACCACAGGCATTGATAGGAATCTATAGTATAGTACTGGTACGTAAGTTTACTAGTTTAGTGTTAAGATTAATATGTTTTTGATGTCGACATTTTTAGACAACATTTTTAACTTCTATTTTGGAAGGATATTTGTACAGGGGCTAGGTGGAAGAAAGAACCAAATTAAACCAATTTAAATTCCGACCGTCTTCGGGTTTAATAAGTATCATGCACTAAGTTTGATTGACATATCTTCAAATTTGCCACCTTTATATTGTGTACTAATTTGCATGGACAACCAGCCAGTTGGACCGACGGATTGAGATAGTTAAATCGACTTTCCTAAGTGATTCTATGTTGATCAGTATTGTTTTTAAGTGGGTGTTGGACTAATATTTATGGGCGTTACAAACTTCAGGGCAAATGCCTCAACATCGTGGTTTAGGATATAAACTTTTGGGAATGATAGTATTTTTAATATTTAGTACAAACACTTACTAATTATTTTGTTATACTCTCCAGAAATTTTTTTACTAAATCTTTTCGAATACTCTCTCCTGGTTTGGAGTTAACTGTCTTTTCATGGCGCTACGAACGAAGCCCCCAATGAAGATAGTCCCCAAATTGAAAATGAATTAAAGCCCCAAAGTTTTATATAGGAAAAAAGAACAACGACATTTGGAGACTTAGTTAATTTTTTTTTTGGGTTTATTTAATATTTAAAATTGGGGACTTTATTCATAATGAAATAACTCCCAATTTATGAAATTTAAATAAATCCCCAAAAAAATTTTATTGGGGTGTTAGTTCACTTTCTTAAATTTCAAAGAGGTTTATTAATAAATTTTTGAGGTGTAAGTTCGTTTTCTTAAATATGATATTATATTATAAATCCTTAATATAAAAACCGTTAGATTTACTGAAAACAATTTTTGTTTTCTTTAAATACCTACTATTGAATGCAATTACTTAGTCAATTTGTAATATAAAGTGTAAATGTCAAGACCTAAAAAGACACCTTGTATAATTACACCATGAACGTAACATTAAAAAATTGATTTATAAAAACAAATCAAAATTTGTCAACTCTAGATGCTTATTAAAAAAAGTTAATAAAAATATGTTAAGTGGAAACAAATACGGCTGTTCAGAAATAAAAATAAAAAAATAATTAAATTTTTTACTCCATATTTATGTGATCAATGATTTAATCTAATTGATTTAAGGACCTTTGTTGGAAGTTGATGCTTTGAAATAATAAGTTTAAACTAGAATTAATTTTAAGCGGAAATATTTTATAAGGTAAATTCGCTGCAATACTCATGCACCGTGGCGTATGATTATTTATTTTTACACATTGAATTAAATATTTCGCATACGCCACCATTAGCTAATTGTAAAAAATAGTAATAATAGTCAGTAAATTAAGCTTTTATTTAAGGAAACATAATTTTCTAAAATTTCTTTAAAGTTTTTCTTTAAATTATAATAACTTTTATAATTACTGTTATAATTAGTTACCAATTAAATAAATACAATCTAATGAATTTAAGTACATTTTGTCATATTACAATTCTATTTAGGTATTATTTAACGATGAAAACTTTTGAAAATTGAATACAACCATAAAAATAACATTAAAAATATATTTTCTTTGAATGTCACGTTTCTGATAGATTTTTATTTCATCATTTTAATACATACATAAATAATAAAATTGTGAAAGACAAATCAATTTGTCTACCTAAAACTCCAAGAAAATATATAATTAAATAACTTTGAAATTGTTTGTCCAAATGTACAAATCTATATAAGAGGTTGTACTAAAATTAAATAAACATGATTTGTCTATAAAAATGTAACACTTAAAGTTTGTTAATTAATTGTGTAATTTTATGACTTTATCTTCTTTCTACAATACAATAACTTTCAGGGAATCTAGTGCTTATTTTATGCTGTTTTTGGAAAACTTTGCTATTATTTCCTTAATCAATGTTTTATTGTTTTCGATTTTGTTTTTAGGAAAAGTAAAACATAAAGAAAATATTTTGTTACTAAATTCAAAGCAGCACAACAAAACAATAAAACTTTGTTACAGTTCTTAGTCCTGGACTTTGGTCAGAATTTTTGTTAATAACATATAACTAGCATTTGTTCTATATGTATGAAGAAAAAGTAGTTGTTAAGAGTAGTCAGAAGTAATAAAATAAAGACATATCAGTTAATAGTTTCATAATTTGTTTTCTTTACTTTTTACATGAGTGTGTAGATAAATAAAACTCTCTATATGGTTTACTTTTTAAGACCTTTGGGAGTAAAGCATTGTACATATAAAAAAAGTTTGTGTACATGTTTCAATAATTGTGTAACAAAATAAATAATTAAATACGCTTGAAACAGACATTTCTACCGGAAGCAATTATATTTACGAGCTTGACGAACTCGTTAGATGCGTAATGCATTTTACCCGCAAAAAAAAAATTATGCTTACAAAAATCCGTTTGTTTTTGTTTTGATGGTTAGCACTAACTATTGCACAACATCTTGATTCACCTGCATACTAGTATCAAATCGCTAAAAATTTACAGTTAAGAACTACAGCACTAATTCAAAACTATAAAATTTTTTAATGACTTTATATAATGACGTTGTCCTTGTGGGTGATTTCAACTCAAACCTTTTGACTGACAGTAGCATTATCGACATCTTGGCACCATTAGGACTTGTTCCAACTAACGTAACCACACCTACTCACTTTACCTCGTCCAATAGCACTCTAATAGATCTTCTCTTTGTTGGTAATAACAGGAATGTTCTATTTTATGACCAACTGTCTGCCTCGTGTTTTTCGAAACACGATTTATTGTTCATGACCTATAATTTTCAATTGCAAGTACCACCCTATTCAATAACTTTTCGTGATTTCGAAAATATTAATTACACCACACTGGAACTAGAATTACTCAGAATTAATTGGAATGCAATCTATTTTATGGCTTCACCAGAGGATCAACTAGCCTTTCTTGAGCGTAATATATTATGTTTGTTTGATAAATCTGTTCCAATAAAAACCAAAATAGTGGGTAAAAAAAATAGACCATGGTTTTCACCATATATTAAGCAAGCTATTAAGCAAAGAGACTTAGCTTTTTCTCGTTGGAAACGGTTTAAAACAAACGATCTACACGTTGAATATTGTTCAGCAAGAAAGACAGTACACAAAATAATTAAGCAGGAAAAATCTAAATTTTACACTGAAAAATTCTCCACGGCTCTGGGATCAAAAAGAACCTGGGATATTGTAAAAGAAATCGGTGTTGGTAAATCTAGAAATTATGACCCTGTTTTTATTGTTCCAGATGTTCTTAATGAAAAATTTTTGAATATTCCTTTTGTAGAAGCTGATATTAGTTTTTACAATCATAGCCATAACAATCGTGAACCTCATTATAACTTCTCTTTCGATTGCGTAGATCAGTTCGATGTTATAAGGAACTGTATGTCAATAAAATCAAATGCAGTTGGCGTCGACGAAATTCACCCAAGATTCTTTAAAATAATTCTTCCAATAATATTGCCCTATGTTACACATATATTCAACAATATAATTACCACTAGTCATTTTCCCTCAAATTGGAAAAAATCTAAAATTATACCAATACCTAAAACTAAATCAGAATATAGGCCAATCGCTATTTTACCCTTTATGTCCAAAATATTTGAGAGGATAATACATAGTCAGATATCTAATTTCGTAAATGATCATAATTTGCTTAATGATAAGCAATCTGGGTTTCGGCAAAAACACAGTTGCATAACTGCTCTTGTAGATGTTGCGGAAGATATAAGAAGTGAGATAGATGAACGAAAAACCAATATTTTAGTACTTTTAGACCATTCGAAAGCTTTTGATACAGTCGATCATAACGTCCTATGTTATAAACTACAGCACATGTTTATGTTTTCTACAGCCGCTACACAACTAGTATTTACATATCTTACCAACAGGCATCAGTATGTTCAAAGTGGTAACGATAAATCAAATTTACTACCTGTTATGAGAGGTGTACCGCAGGGGTCAATTATTGGGCCTCTACTATTCTCGCTTTATGCTAATGACCTGCCGAGTCAACTTACGCACAGTAAAATCAGAATGTATGCTGACGATATACAAATTTACATCAGTTGTGATTTATCTAAAATTGAACAGTGTGTCTAAACTCTAAATACCGAGTTAAAACATATTTATAAATGGGCTACTGCTAATGGTCTTAGTATCAATCCAAAAAAGTCTAAATATCTTCTAATCCAAAAACGGACTACTATAAGTGATCATATACCGGATATTTTTCTTAATGACACACGTATAGAAAGGGTAAACTCAGCAAAAAATCTTGGAATAATCTTTAATAAGAACCTGACATGGAGCAATCATATTAATATGTGGCCGTACGTATTCCATGCTTAGAACTCTCTGGCAAACGCAGTATTGCACACCTGTCAAAATAAGAGTACTTCTTGCAAAAACCTATTTATTGCCAGTTCTGCTGTATGGATGCGAATTATTTGCCAAATGCGATACCGCAAGTACAGGAAAACTAAACTCAGTTTACAAAAGTATTGTGCGCTATGTATATGGCGTGAAAAGGTTTGATTCTGTTTCGCCTTTTACGGCAAAACTATATGGTATTCAGTTTGATGCCATACTCAAAACAAGAGTACTCCTGTTCATGCACAAAATCGTGTATACCCAACAACCACAACATCTCTATAACCGCTTCACCCTATTGAGTTCTAATAGAGGAAAGCGAATCTTATTGTTTAGACATCATAGTTTAACTTCTGATTGGCAATTTTTTCTTAATGCAATCCGGCTTTGGAATCTACTCCCGCACAACATACAAATAATAAGTAACGCAATGAGATTTAAAAAATACATTATTATTTTTTTACATGTTAATTTGTTAACTAAACACTTTTCTTTTTCTTTTTTGTTTTCTTTTATAAATTTATAAATTAATTAATTAATTAGTTTAATCACTTTATCTTTAAGAATTATAATTTTTAATTTTAATTTTTAATTTTTTTAATTTTTTTTTTTCTTTTTAATGTTTCTGCTAAAACAATGTTCTATACTGCAATAAGAGACTTTAAGTCTTGTGTATAGAATTGGAAATAAATAAATAAAAAAAATGTAAAAAAAATGACTCGAAATTAGTATGCAGTGCACGTAGATCGAAATGTTATGCACCACTTAGTGCGAATAATCAAAAAAAAAAAAAAACTGGGGCCAAATTACCGCATTCGATATCGAGTAAAATGTATCGTAATTTTCTTATTTGAGATTATGGCATACGATATCGAGGAAGAAATTTAGGTAATTATATCATAATTTCGATATCGAAATCATGTTTCGTTATGATAGCTCATTCGATCACGAATGCGGTAATTTGGCCCCTGATTTTTTTAAGTGTAATTGCTTTAACCCATTGCCGTCCACTGTACTATAAATAGTACACAACTTAAAATCAAAGTAAAAATTATATAATGCTGTTTTTCGCTCTGGTAATGCTTTTTGCCAGTCAACAAGTGTATATGCAACGTTTTGTAGCTGTTGCAAATCATAGTTGAAAATCACAGTAAGGAAAATCCCCGTTTTGACTAGCGATTTATTTTTTGCTGGATTGCGAGTGTTTAGTGAGTTTATGTTACATCATTTGACCTTAAGAAGCGTTGGAAAGCATATTTTCTACTTGATAACAGCATATTCTAATTAAAGCAAAATAAAACAGTTTAGTTCGTATAGAATTTCTTGAGCTGTAACATACCAAGTGCTGTTGTACTAAGTTTAGTACACTGGGCGTTCAAGGTACGATAAAGTAATACGGTAAATACATTTTTATTTGGACACTGCGCTTTAGAGTTGAAGTTTTGTTGTTTTTATATCGTTACTAAAATAATTTATAATGGGTAAACCTGTGCGATACGGATATCTTAATTGGGAGTTGACCAGCTTCGACGGCTTTTGTTATACATTTGATGTATGTATGTATGTATGTATGTATAGTGTGGGAAAACTTCCGAGTCTACCATTGACCCTCTTGGCACTCATGTTGTAAAGAGCTTGCTTGCAAAAGCGCCAACAAAACCAGAAGAACAGGGTGTTTACTTTGATATTTTTTAAGAAAATTCTTGTAAATCTGAAAAGCCTTGGATATAGAGCTACTGAAACCTTGCGCGAAAACAGTACTAAAAGATGTTTATTGATTTCATCAAAGGATTTGAGGAAAAGACTAATATCTGAATATGATTATAGCTTTGATAACTTTGAGACAAACAAAATTCTTATTGGTAAATTGATAGATAACAATGTTTGCACGATTGGAACAAACTTCATTATTTTGGAACCTATGGTCCGATTAAGAAGCAGTCTCAAAAAATGTACCAAATTACTGTGAAGGGCAAGAAGTGGTGGTGGGGTTTGTTTACTTACTAATTACTATTTGAAGTGCATGGAGGTTATATTGGATTACAAATCCTGATAATCGTGTTGATCAATTATGGTTTCGGAGACATATAGCATGAACGTATCTAAGCGACAAAGAGGACACAAAATTTAGTCAAACATCTTCTAAAATTGAAGAAAAAGAGAGGAAAAATAACGGCAGCAACCCTCAAAAATAACCAAGTCAACTTTGATGTGTTATATGCTCAAATCGAGTTAAAATGTCATGTAAAAAGTACCAGAAAACGCTATATTTGGCAAGAGAGTATTTTGCTAAATACCACTCATAACCGCCCATTGCACTAAATTTAGTACATCTCTAAAAACACAACTTAGAATATTTTTTCCCGTTTTTTTTTCTTTTTTAGCACATTTGAAATAATAACTAATAATAATAAAAATTTAATTTTAAAAATTGTTCATGGTTTTTATTTGGGCATTAATGGGTTAAGTAGCAATGTTTGTTTACAGCGTATTCAATAATTTTTTGAACATTCCCTTGGTAATAGCACAATACTGTAAAATTGATCGTAGCTAGCGACATTTAGGGGTTGTCATATATTAGGTTAAATATCACGTAGACCTGATTTCTTAGTTACCAATCCATTACAGCTTTTGAATATTGAAAGCAAGCTAAATAAGACCCCAACTTTAATGAAGAATGTGACGTCTAATAAGAGAGAACTAAGGTTTCTGGTGATATTATTTAATATAAAAATATAAAGCCATAGTCGAAAAAATGGCAGACCACAACAGCAAGCAATTGCCAAACTATTGCATTATTACTAAATTTATCCATTGTTCTACTTTTAAATTTTGCAACGGCAGCCCTTCGCTTCTCTACAGCATAAAATGTTGGTCTGCGTAGCTTTTTGAGGTAAACTTGCATCAAACATGAGATTATAAAGATTGAATAGAATTTTTTGGAAATGAATTTGACATTTCTAAACATCTACTCCGATGTACATAGATATAATTTTATATGAAAATCGGATTATTCGATTTTAAGTTTTGAAGATGAATCCCAAAAACCGTTCAGTGACTTACCTTTGAAGGCTTAAAAAAGGGCACCTTTGACAATTAAATTCTTTAGTTTAATTTAATTTAAATTCAAAAATATATTACTTTAAAGCTTCAAACTCATTTTTTTAACATTAATTACAAACACAAACTGCGAAGCGTTTTGGCTTATATGCAAAAAACATCCAGACTCTTTGGCGGAAATCGAACCCGAAACCAACTGATTGCTAGTCCGGCACACTATCGCCCAGTCTATCGGGGCACCTATTTACATATTTGTGAAAAATTTTACCAAAATATGCAAAAAATTGATAATATGTTCAACTTTCAAATATCTTTGGATGTTGAAAAAATATTGCACTAAAATATAGAAAATCGGTAAAAAGAAAAACTCACCAGATATTTTAAAGAAACCAGACCAGAAAGAAAAAACCTTTTATTGTTGGATTTTGTAAAAACTTTATCGGAAAGAATACCTTTCCGTTTTATAGTACCATTTGACTTTTAATTACCATTTGCATATTTAATTATGCGGTAAGCTTGAAGACTAATATCTCGGTTCTCTCAAAATTTGTGAGAGACACAAAAGCTTATGGTGAAGATGTACTCTGGGTTTCAATGTGTCAGAGATAGTTTGTGTGGTATATTTATTTACTTAATATGTCTATGGAAATGATTTCCTTATAGACAGTTTACAAAATATTATTTAACATATGGGAATAAAATACGTGTAACAAATAAGTATGAGTTTAAGAAGACAATTATTAATTTTTTATGACATTAACATTTAACGAAAACTCAATAAATCTGTAACACTGGTAAACTGAATGGGTTGAAATGGAGTCCACGTCGAACATGGAGTCAGTCGAACAAGTGAAGTATATAAAGTGTTTGCAATATACGGACCATTAAATTATTTTGCCCATCTTTTAATAAAGCCTAGTGTACACTTTGCTTTATTTATTATCGTAGAAATATGTGGAACAAAGTTCAGTTTAGGTTCGAATAAAATGCCTAGGTCAGATGTGGTACTTTTGACATGAAATACAAAGGTCGCCTAAGTCAACCATAAAGTTTGAAGACTGAAACTTGGAGGCATCACTTCATTAAGAGCTGCTGAAATCTGGCCACGCCAACACAAGTAAAATATACCGAACGCAAGCGATTTTATTTGTTGCAAAATCTCCAGAATATGCCGTCAAACATGAAAGCCTAATATTCCCTTATAACAACTCTGGTCCACATGTTGCAACTTTATAAATAAAATAAATAATGGTCAAGCAATATTCGTTCGGCACTGGGTGGACTAATAATTGAAATTTTTACATATAAGATTTGAAAAAATTATTGCTAGTGCGTTTTTAATAAAGATACAATAAATAAATGAATACTTATTAAATATTATTTAGAAAGAAATTGTTGCGAAGTCAAGCCTTACCCGCTCTACAGTACCGTTAAACTACTACTTTTTTCGATGCAGTACGCAATCTATGGGATACACTTCATTTCAGAATAGGGTATCCGAACTTCTCTCGTTCTTGGCCTCAATGCATGAGTAAAATTGAAACTAAAAATATTAAAAACTCCCGCATTTTATGTTTTCACCCAATAATACAATACTTGCTTTCTCTATGTTTATAATTTGTTTGTTTTATATCAGCAATTATAGCATTTTTTGAGAGCTTTAGCTTTTTTTTGCAATCATTGAGCCAGATTTTCAAGGAATTTGTGCATGCTTTCTTACAATTTTGATTTGTCATTACCCAGCATACCGCTATATAAATTAGTTGCAAACAGAGTTTAATAAAATACCATTGTAAAGTGATCGGATTTTATATGAACAATACTTAAGTAATACATAAAGTGTCTAAAGAAGTCCAAAAGTCCAGAATTAAGAAATTTTGTATTGGCTACATTTGAATTGATTAGTAATTTTGCCTAAAGCTTTTGTAAATTTACTCTCTTAATTTTCATGATTATATCTCAAAACTTTCTAATATTTCTTTAACCAATTTTCAAACAATTTCCTGTTTGTAAAAAAAATTTAAAGAATTTTAATGGTTGCCTTTAGCAACCATAAGCCTTCATTACCAGCCATATCTACATAATAAATTTAAAAACTGTGTTTAAAGAATATATTTTACAATAAACATATTTAAACAAATATCTAACATACTTAATCTTCAGCACCTTTATTTACGCCAGTATAGCTTTTATACAAAACGAAACAAAACAGAACAGAAATTAAAATATGTATACTTATGTATATGTGTATGTATATATGAAATATCATCAAAATAAAGAAAAAGTTTAACCAAATAAACATAAATCATCAAAGGGCCAACAAGATTCAACAGCAACAATAAAATATTTATTTATATACACACCCCCCATTTTTTTGAACAATTACTGACAACTCAAATAGCTCAGCAGTAGCACCAACCAACATCATCATCATTAACAGCAAAAATACTAGCTACAAAGAATATTATACCCGTAATAAAAACAGACCCAAACCAAGAAAAAAAAACAATAAAAAAAAGACAACACAACAAAAATGGAAGCAGCTGTAAATATAAACAACAGTAATAGTCCACCACTAACCGCTCATAATTTATCTTTCATTTTTCCATTTTTTTTTTGATATTTTTTTTCTTATACTCTCTCTCTCTATTTAGACCATTTTTTTCAAGCATATCAACGCTCGTCAACGCTTTTATTAACACTGTACTACATTTCACTGCCACTACTTACTCATCATTTACCAAATAAACAAAGTCTCTTTTATTACATGCTTTGCTACTTAAAAGTAACAGACAAACCAAAAAAAAAAAAAAAAAAAAGAATGGCAGTCGAATCTCTTAGCATAAAGAATAAAACCATAATAAGAGGGAAACAGAGAAAAAATGTGCTAAAATTTGAGAAAAAGAGAAAAAATGTGCTAAAATTTGATGATGTTTTGCATAAATCAGTCAGTAAATTACTGCAAAACCACTTCTACTACAAGTGATTGAGCCCAGGCGAAATCGAATTATTTTTTGTTGCAAAAAATATAAAAGCTTCTTTTTTGGCTAACCTGTGCGATCTTTTTTCCTTGAATAACACAATACTGAATATACCGTATCTATTACTATAATGTCTATCTGCTCTTTCAGAACCAATCTATTGCAGCTTTTGAATTTTGGAGAGGAAATCTAAACTTTACTGAAGAGTGGTTATGGTCTAATAAGAGACCATCTTCTTTCGTCACATACGCTCGATTTATATTATAGAAGATTCCTATATTTTGCTTTATTTAGTGTAGAATTCTTGTAGTAAGTTCCTGTTTTTTTAATACTATTTAAGCTTTCTTACGATATGTTGCTGTTAAATCTTTAGTTAAACAAAAGTCCACTTAAATTTCAAATAATTTTCTGAATGTATAATATTGTACCGATGCCAGTTTAACTAAGCTCATTCTCTGTCACTACAAAGAACGCTATAAAATGATAAGAAATTGTAAAATATTAATAATAATAATATTATTAATAAAGTGAAAAACTTAAATTAAAGCGCCACTATTAACTCGAACATGCTACGCAAAGTTTATAGTTACACTATTACCATGAACTCATTTAAAATAATGACAAACAAAATACAACTTAATCTTTGTACAAAAATGTTGATATCTACTTCAAACATACATATACAATTTTCTTTTGTAGCTTTTACTGCTGCTCTTCAATGTGTATGAATTTATTTATGGGGGGGGGGGGGGGGATGGAAGTTGGAAATCGGCGTAGTAAATTCTAATCTTTACGTAGCTCTCAGAAGTACGAGTACATAAATTGAAGTACATAATACTTTATTTGCAGCTAAGTTAAATGAAATGAGTAGAATTTATGTTTTGATCTTAATATTGATGATAATAAAGTATATGTCATTTGCTTAGAATAGCTGCTGGTTTAAAGATTTACTGGAGTGCTGCCTAATATCAAAGACAGTTTATGTAGTGCTCTGTTTTTAAATATAAATAATTATTAAGTATATAACTAAAAGTCTACGTTAAAAAAAGCCACCTCGAATTTCTCACATATTTCCAGTTAGAATTCTTAACATAATACATCTTTGACGCAACGTCCGTGTAAAAGTGTTATTAATAGTGTTATTATAAGTGTCTTATTCGACCAAAAGCAGGACATTGGCACAGTTAATGTTGAAGCATTTCGTATTCTACTTTACACACTCTACACACCATTATGGCATATAAAGTTTTTTTAAACACCCCATCACCACAAGTGGCGCGAGAAACTTTTTAAATATTTATCTGAGGCCCAACAAATTATGTATAGTATATTCTTGATCCGTATGAAATTCTTAATCGACTAAGCTATTTCCGTCTGTCTGCCCAGTCTGTGTATAACACTCTCACGTCCAAAATACAACGTAAATTAACGAAATTTCCAAAAAAGTATTTGTTATTTTGTAGGTAACTTTCATATTAACAATCAGAAAAATCGGTATAGCGGAACTAGACTTATGAAACAAAATGTGAGGCAACCTCTATAAGAATTTGATATTTTGCATCCATTTCTAACCCACCACAAAAAAATATCGAGGGTATATTACGTTTGTCATTCCGTTTATAACACAGCGAATTAATGGTCATAGCGCCAAAAGGTCTATATATTCTGGACCATTATAAGATTATTAGGCGATCTAGCCATGTCCGTCCCTCTGTCCGTCTGTTGAAAGCACGATAGAGCTTCGAAAAAAACAGAAATATGAAATTTTTACAAAAAATTATTTGATCCACCGAAATGTTTGGTATTGAAATTGGATAAAATAGGTCGAGTAAGATCCGAGTTATAGATCGGAGTTTCCTTCATTGGTTAAGGGATATGAATAGTTGGTCACCAGCTAGCTCTATAATCTCATGTTCGTAAGCATACAATATACTCTACATACCCTTAGAGTATAAATCGGGGTATCCCGATAGACTACGCTTTAGCGCACCAGACTATCAGTCAGTGGGCTGCGGGTTCGATTTCCGCCAAAGATTCTGGGAGTTTTCTGCAGATAAGCCAAAAAGCTTCGCAGTTTTTGTTTGTAAAAAAATTACAAAAGAGTAGCTACAAATTTAGTTTCGGCAGTTTTTACCGTGGTCACGTAGGTGTTAATCCAGGTTTGGCACATTTTTCCCTCAAAATTTGCACATGCTAAATCCTAAGACAGTCAATGTCCCTATATTTTATAATCTGCCTCTAAAAATGACATAAGTTTAAATTAAATTGACATACTAGATTTATCTATCCATTAATTAAAATATTTAATATATCATTGTATACACTTTAATTAATACGAAATGTATTAAAATGAAATAAGTGATAAACAAAAATTTAAATAAGTATATAAGCATTTGTTCTGTATTCATTGAGCGTATAATGTAAACTAAATAAAATACTAAAAATTAATGAATGTTTAATGTTTACATATTGCGGATAGTACAAATTAGGTGAATTGCACCGACAAAAGTAACAGAGATAATAAGAAAATAAAATTTAATTTAAAAAATTACTTATAAAATGAAGAGCATAGATTTCACAATTGAGTTAATGGGCCCAGCATTCAATATATGATGTTGTTGTTCTCCTGAGTCTTTCTTTTTTTTGCTTCTTTTTGGAAATCATAGTTAATAATGAGATTAGCTTTATATTAAGTTATTTATAGACATAAAGAAAAAAATAAGTTTAAGAAATTAAAAGATAGGATTTACACTCAAAGAATAATGTTAGTAAAAAAAGTTTTAAATTGTATAATTGAATTTTTTTAATAATAACTTTGTTTTAAATTTAATTCATATGACTTATTATTTAACAATATTCTTAGCAAAATCGGTTATAACAGAAAGTATAAAATAAAATATTTTGAATATTATATTATTTGGAAATGTTAATTTAATTTATTTTTTTAATATTAAATATGTTATAGTTAAATTCATAGGTTTAGTGTTAAACATTATATATTATCATTACTATTTTCTATAAATACACTAATTTCTCATCAAGTAATTATGTGTAAGCAAATGAATTAATTTCGTTGCTTAAAAACGCTAAATTAAGAATACTGTATTCACAAAAAGCTCTCTAAATCAACAAAGAATAGCCTCCAAGCCGGGCTGCCAGATGAATTTCGGATAAAATTGTCAAAATCCAAAAAAAAAATTGTCATTTCGAATTTTAAAAATCGTAAAAAAAAAAAATCGGAAAAGTAAAAGTCTTTATTTTTAATAAAATTCAAGTTTATATAGTCTCTTGTACAATACATAGCTATCAGAATACATAAATTTTAACTTTTTTTTATTAGAAATCACAAAAAATGTAATGTTAAACACCACTTTCAAAATTTTCAATTCTGACTCGTCAAGGCAAGGATGAGAAGGGAAAAGAGAATAGAAACTTGACGGTACTAGTAAATTTTCTTAATTCATTTTGTTTTTTCATGCATGTTGATTTGCGTGAAAAAGTAAGAAAATTTAATTACCGTGTGTGAATGTTCAAGTTCAAAAAAGAATTGAACAAAAATTAATCAGCTAAAGGGAAGAGTGTGAAACAAGACGTACAGTATTGTAAAAATAAATATCTGAATTTAGCATATTTTATTAATTCATATTAAATTACAATATCAAAATAATTAAGTTTATTAAGTTTTAAATAACATTTTGAGTATAGAATCTAATTCTTCCATTATATACACGTACTTATTTTTAAAAATATCCGTATTTTTGTTTTATTTGGCTGAATATTCTTTCGACGTTTTGTTAAAATAGGAGACGTTTTTATGAAATTTTCCTGTTAAAAATTGGTTCCACTAAAAATTTTAGTTCATTGAATTCAGCATTAAAAATTGGTTTTTATGTTTAGAGATAAATAAGTAATTTCTACCAATATTTGAAGTTATTATACTTAAACTTAACAATTGTCAATAATTAAGAAAACACTACTCTACTTAATCCCTGGCGTACGATGTCGAACGATAACGTTCGCTTAGATAAGACTTAAGACACAAACTTTAATCGTATCTATTTTTTCAATTTGTTTATTCCACAATCAAGTTTGTGTCTTAAGTCTTATCTAAGCGATCGTTATCGTTCGACATCGTGAACCAGGGGGTTAATTTTGTTTTTTAAATATGTCATGTTCTTCTTAATATTTATGATATTAAATGAGAAAAATAGTGGTTGTCTCAAAAAAAGAGAGAATTATGTAACAAAAATATTAATAAAACAAACAAATGGTAGAACATTTTAATAATTCAGAAAATCGCCACTTTCAATGACAAAATCGTCAAATCGTCACTTTGCTATTTTTGAAAAAAATGACGATAAATCGTCAAATCTGGCAACTATGCCTCAAAGATTTATTTTTAAGAAATATCGCGGTCAGGGTTGTCAGATTTTTTTGAGCTTCGTCGCCAAAACGGATGTAAAAAATCGCCAAAATTCGCCAAAATCCGATTTTGTTCAGTTTTTAATTTTTTTTATTATTTAAAAGAAATAAATTTTGTTTACACAAAAAACCTAGTTTAATTTTTAAGTCAAAAATCGCCAAAAATTGAGAAAAAAAACAAAAAAATCGCCAAAACTAATTTTTTTTTAGTTTTTGTTACATTTCTTTATTTAATTCATTAATTGTTACTTATTAAACAATATTTTAGTAAAACATATACACATTTATATCCGTTTTTGTATCTTTAACTATTTAAAAAATTTTAAAACTTTGTTAAAAGAGAGTTTTAAATTACATAAAAATGGAGATCATATTTAAAAAAAAGTAAAATTAAGTAGATAAGTCTAAAGTTCGTAAACTTCATCCTCAGCGATTTCATTACTAGAGTCTTGACTGTCATACAAAGTTGAGTTGAATTTTTTATCATTTCATTAGTCGGTGTAAACGAATTGCAGCATAATTTGTTTACGTTCATATGATTAATTATTCTCAATAGAGCGTATAAAAGCTCATATTGAATTTTATTACTTAGTCGAGTTTTTGTACAATTCATTATTGAAAAGACCCTTTCAACGCAGACATTACTGGTTGGAACTATCAATATTGTAAGAACGGCCAAAGATATTTCCTTAAAATGGTACGTACCTGCTGTATCGTGATAATCAAACACTTTTGGCCAAAATTCAAGTAAATTTGTTGGAATTTTGTTATTAAAATAATTATTTCAATTTATGAACGGAAGTTTTCCCCATTGAGTTTCATACACGCCTATTGCTAATTTGGATCCATAAATGGTCTTAATATTTCTTGAACAACGCCAAGTTTGAGATAATGTATTCGCACACTTTGAAATAAAAAATTGTCCAAAAGCTTTAAAAAAGTTCATATTTTCTGGTAATTTGCTTATCATCTCTTTTAAAAGTTTTTTTAAATACACAAAACAGTTTTCTTTAAGTACGATTATTTCTACTTCGCTCAATTTCGCATTTCTTAATTCTGTTTCCAACTCTGCTCCGAAATCAATTGCATTTAGAGGCAAAAATGAATTTGTAGAATCAATAGCTGCATGTAAATCATTGAAAAATTTTTAATTCTTTTCAGTATTATATAAAACAAGGTTTGAAAACTTTTGTTGAAAACATAAGAAGTGTACAATACATTTTTTCATGCATGCTTCCTGCATCCATGCTGTAAGATTGAAATTCCAAATTCAGATGATTCATTTCGTTGACAATTGGATTTATAAAAACCAAAAAAAGACGATTTTTTCATCACATAATTTATTACAGATGTTTTGGTGAAAATCGCCAAGAAAATCGCCAGTGATATCAAAAATCGCAAAAAAATCGCCATGTCGCCAAACGGAAAATCTCGACGCCAAACACGTTTCAAAATCGCCACGTTTGGCGAGAAATCGCCATATCTGACAGCCCTGATCGCGGTTCATTATGTAGCTCTCTAATTGGTGTATCAACCTCTTGGACAATTTTTCTCAGGGCTCACATAAAACAAATATATTTAGGTTTAAATAGTGAAATTATTATCGGCTGAACTGCTTCCAAATTCACAAAATTTGTTTTAGCGAATGTAAGCTTAGCAGGTTTTTTTTCTATATCTATAATTGCGTTACTTTTTTTTGGAAAGTGGATAGTTAAGGAAGTAAAGGTGGTGAAAGAAGAAAGCTCTTTATATCACAACTCTGAAATTGCGCATTATGTTTCTTTTTAGTGCAGTATTGCAGCGACTCTGGCGGTGAGTAGCCGCATTAATGTTAACCTTCGCTCTCATGAAGATTTTTTTGTGCACGGGCTCATAGTATCTACCCGGGTAGATACAAAGCTTTTTCACAGAATTATATGGGGTTTTATGCTTGAGCAAGAAAATGTTTTATATTATATTTTATATTAAAAAGTTACATACTTTAACAAAAGTAACGAAAACTCTGGCCGGAATGTGACGGTAGATAATTTTTTCACTTTGCTGCCGTTGCTAGAAGAACTCTTGAAATGGAATATGTCTATTGTCGGAACCTTAAAGAAAAATAAGCGGTACGTGCCCGAAGAGTTCAAAGCCTCCAAAAATAGAGAAGTTTTGTCCAGTGAATCCGGGTTTGGACCAAGCACATCGATGACGTCTTACGTCCCAGCAAAAGGCAAAGCAGTTGTGTTGCTTTCATCGATACATCGTGATTCGGTTGTGTCTGACATAAAAAAGAAACCTGAAATTATTTTATATTACAATGCGACAAAAGGCGGTGTGAACACAATGGATACAATGGTGACGGAATACTCGACAAAAGGAGCGACAACATGTTGGCCCCTGACCATGTTTTTCAATTTGTTGGACATTGCAGCCCTTGCAACGTACATTATATATGTCACTTACCCTTACAGTAGCGTAAAGAAGTCGCGACGTAGACTATTCATAAACTTTTTGGGAACAAATCTCAGAATCGACTGGTAATCAGTAAATTCTTTATCAAGGAAGCAATTGAATGAGTTTTAGGTATGAACACTTATGAAAATTGTTTGCTCAAACTAAAATTTATTTCACATTGAAGATGAATCGATCTCTGCACTCGACTGTAGTGATGATTTTGAGGCCAACGATGAGCCAGAGAGAGATTCAACGGGACGAATCAAGCAAAAGGGAGGTTGATATATGTGTTACAGGGACTCCAAAAAGAAAATAGCTACCCGTCAATGCATCACATGCAAAAAACCAATATGCGCTCAACACTGCCTCACGCAAACCAAGTGTCAAGATTGTTATCAGGGTATAACTTCTAAAGATAATATTTTCTTTTATTGCCCTAAACTATTTTTTTATAAAAATTAAAAAAGGTTCCAGTGTTCCTAAAAGTTCTTATGTATCTACCACGGTAGATATTAATGAGCCTATGTATACAAAAAAACAAATTTTGAAAAAGGCTGTGAAAAACTACTTTTAACGTATTTATGATGTTATTTTCTAAAAAACAATAAAAAGTTGATAACAAAGCTGAGAACATTTTTAAATTTATTAAAAACTCGAAAGGTTATTAACACATCAAAACCGAAATATCTACCCGGGTAGATACTATGAGTGCGAAGGTTAAAGCTTGATTTTATAGCCTTTATTTAATTATTTTACTTCGGCCGCCAATATTTTTTTTAACATAATAAGACGGATTTTTTGCAAAATTTGTTACAACGACATTTTTTTTGCGTAAACTAAAAAATCCCTAAAGAACGAACCACGCGACTTTTAATAGCAAACTGTTACAAATTGAATTTAAAAAAAAAGAATAATATTTTTGTTTTTCTAGTATTCTTTGTTGTTTATAATAAACTATAATTATAGTTATAAAACATGAACAAAATATTAATGCACAATTCCTATCTTAAATTAATAATATACCAAATTTTGGAAGAAAAATATCACTGACCATACTCTTTAAAATGGTTACACAAACACCAAATGTAATTATAGTAATGCAACACACTGTAGTTATTTTAATTCTTACCACTTTTCTGATAAACTGAAGTAACTTTTTTTCTGCTACTCACAACTGATTTGTAATTGTCAAAAGCACTATATAAATTACACGTAAGAATAAATGGTTTTCTTTATTTTATGTTTTGCTCCATTTTTTTGTTGTAAATCAAAATAAAAACTTTTGTTTAATAAATCAGTCAAATGTCATAATTGTTATAAGGTTTTTTAGAGTACAAATAAACACAACATTTAACATCACTCAAATACAGACCGTCCATGTTCTTTATAAAATTTATATAATTTGCAGTTTTTTTTGCGATATTTAACTTTTTACAAAAGCACAAATTTTAATACAAAAGTATTCTTTACGTGAAAAATCGTAATAAATAAACAATGCATTGTTGGTATTTTTGTATTTAAAGGTAAATTTGTGTTGCTGTTGTTTTTTTTTGTATCACCATTATGGTTAATTGAATAGGTTTTATGTGTTAAAGTGGGGAAAAAATAAAAAAAGAAGAATTATATGCTTACACTTAAAGAAAAAAATATTCACAATTCGTAAAAGTTTTTGCTAAAATTTGAGTTATATAGCAGGTTCGTTTTTAGTATAAAAAAATGGACAGAAAATATAAAACTATAGTTTACCAAAGAATTGTTCAAATCATTGAAAGCCTTTTACTAAAATTGAAAAAAAAAATATTTTTCTTAAAGTGTACTTATACAACATGTTGTTGCAAATGAAATGTTTTTTTTTAGAGATTTATACGAAATTTAACTACTGATTTTCTGAAAAATAAATACAAAATAAAGCGTATTTTCTACAAAACAAATACAAGTAATAACCGACCAAAATTTTGTTTATATAAATTTTATATTCTTACGCTTAAATATTATTCCAAATAAAGCATGGTTAGTCGCCTTTTACAGTTGAGAAATTGAAAGACAGACAGACGAAGTTTGTAGGCGATGTATTGAAGAGGAAGAGTGTGCGGTAGACCTCTACTGTACTGGACCAAGGCATATTGATTATAATAAATATGCCTTGGTCCAGTACAGTAGAGGTCTACCGCACACCCTTCCTATCGCCTACAAACTTCGTCTGTCTGTCTTTCAATTTCTTAACTGTAAAAGGGGACTTACTGAACAAATCTTTTCATATATTTCGATCTAAAACAAATTGACCAATTCAGGCAATTTGTCCGTTTTTGGACATTGATATTAGTAATTACTAATTGAAGCACAAATCTCTCAAAGTCGTCTTGTACAACCGTGTTGACGAACTGGCGGACATTATATTCTAAATTTTTTGATTTGGAAAATATTAGTGTGTTTAAATTTGTTTCAATGCAGGTACTTTTCGGAAGAGTCTCGTATAGGCAGCTAGGGCCTGTACTTGATCGACCTTAATGAAATTTGATATGACAGTTTTTATGTATATGTGGATTATGATATAGAATTTCAACTTAATAACGATTAATGCGTACTTTAAGCCCTTATGACACTACATTTTTTGTTCATTGAATTGATATAGAATTGAACGAAAGAAACAGAAAATGTTAGAAGAAGCAAACTCTAAAAAATGTAAACAAAAACGCCTTTTAGTTTTGTCTTTTGTTATGGTTTTGTTTAATTTATTAAATGTTGTCAACTTTTTGTTTATGAGAAACATAAAAACAAAACAAACAAAAATCAGTTAATCACCAAATTTGCCCATAAACCGCTGATTCAGCAACACTTCTAATATTTCAAGCTTGAAATGGCAATTTTAAGTTGAACAATTTTACATTTTTTTTGACATAACTTGATTTTTTATCGATAACTTTAGTAAAATGAACTCTTTGCACTTGGTAAATTTTCTATTACATTATATTTGTACTGTTCACCAAAACTTGAACAATACATTAAAAATGTAGTGTCATAAGGCGTTTAGTGATTTTAGGAAGTGGAATATGGAAGCTACCAGAAATTGTGTTTCGATAGTGATAAATTTTGATTTTTATAAACAGGAAAATTATTTATACGTATTTATTAGAACTGGAGAGTTGTTTCATATTTTTAGGTTTTATTTTAAATCATTTATACAATATAGATTTATTCAAAATTACGTGCAAAATTACATACATTGGCTGGTGTATGAAGGAAAATTAAGCTTTATGTCTGGCCGCATATTCTGGGAGTTTTTCGCCCAATACACGCTTTAAATAAACCAGTTGCATTTAGTATAGGTTTTCCGTGATGGGCTGGCCTAATTTCAGCAGCTCATATTAGATAGATTAGTATTGGGTCTACCAAATACAGAGGATTACCGTAGCGGCATATATATTAGATTTTGGTGTCGATTATTCCAATTCAGGATTTATAATACCTCCAGTTTTTAGACTACAAACTTTTACAGCTGTCCTTGGAGATCGTTGTCTTCCATGTCAAAATCACGCCACAAAAAAGATATGAAAAAAATATTCCTCCAAACTTTAAGAGGCTTTGCGACATCAGTTTACTTTATCCTATCATTCTAAAATTCATATACCAATGCGAAAGGGAGACGGCATGTAGCTTGAGTTTTTGTTCGGCATTTATGTACCTTAGAGCCATATTCCGAGCAGTCATTTTTATGAGGGCATAAGTGAATCATGAACCGATTCTTACCTTTTTCAATAGAAATTATAATCTGAAGATGACTAATTTTATCTTCACATGACTTTAAAAAAAACTAGAGGTGTGACATTAAAATTACTAGGCGGCAAGTTAACAGCTGATGAAACCATTGTTTATTTCATATATAGGATGTTTCTTTAGATATATTGGCCTTTATAAACATTTGTCAACACTTTACAACTATGCAAGGCGAGTGCAAATCGGCAACAAATGCAACACAATACAGAAACAACAGGCATTTTGTTTGTGTAAAATAATGTATACTTGTCAAAAACACTTGAAAAAGTATTACTTTTGACATAAGTAAACTAAGTCAGTCGGATGTACTACTGCACTCACCTTTTGAGTTTTTTCAGTAATAACAAGTGATTCACGCTTAGTTTGATTTGACATTTCAACATGAATAGACTGACGCCTAAAAAACGCTTCCAAACTGCGCAAATATATTTCTGAGGTTGTTTTAGATATATAGGACTTTTGAAATGGATTAAAACAAATATGGGTTTTTTTTTAAATTGACATGAAATTTACTTCTGGCATATGACTGGCTCGGAAGTGGTCTAATCTGAAGGTCTACTTTTCGATGAGTTTTTCTAAAAATTGTGGCCGTAGAGTATAACGCCAGTAACGCGGCGAATACTGTCCTTCAGATGGTCAATCATTTCCGGCTTATCAGCGTAGATTAGCGACATCAAACGTACATCACTTGACAGCTGACAAAATGGACGCAAGTTAAAAAAGTGTTGCCAACTTAAAGTTCTATACATCTAAAAAAACAGCCTACATATTTTTGCAGGACGCTGATTTTTTTAATACAGCTGAATAATTTGGAGGTGTTGTAGCGGTGTAAGTTTTTCCATGATTAATTGTCAGCCAAGTTGTCACAAAGGGTCTAAAGCTGTGTGTCCACGATCGTCAGATATTAAAACGTTGTCCGAAAAATGTTCAGAAAATGTCTAAAAACTGTGTAAACTTAAAATTTTTGCCTTCCAACATTGTAAGAAAAAGCATTTTAAGTACATTGCAAGACAAATATATTATCAGACATCTAACAATCGCGTAAACACACAATTTTGTCATTGTCATTGTTTTAAGACAATTGTCAAACACTTTTCATTGTCATATGTGCAAAGTTTATGCATCTGCCAATGGCAGCATTGTCATAGAAATTATTTCTAAATGCAACTCTGTATATACATAAATAATAAACAAACAAGTGTGCAGTGATAAAATTTTTCAAAAAAGTGGAAGAAAATTAAAGAACTAAATTAAAGTGTGCATCAATAAAACTTTTAAACACACACACCGAGCTGCAAAATGAATTTGACAATGCCACACAACAATCTGACAACCGTGTAAACTGACAATTTCGGTTGACAGATAAATTCTAAAAATTGCTAAAAATTGTTCAATGCCAGTACATTACTAGCACATTGCTAGATATGACAACGTTGTAATATCTGACGATCGTGGGCACATAGCTTAAGTAGATCATTCGATATAGACTTTACTTTTACTACTAATATTGATAAACTTATTATACCGCCAACCTTTTGATGATGGGTATAAAAATAAAATAAAGCGTATTTTATTAAAAAAAAACAACAGATGCAAAAAAAATAGTAAATTTCACTTACCTACACATTACATGCTTAAAAGAGAGCACAATATTGGCGTGTAAATTGTTATATTTAGTTTTTCATTAAATTTAGTCGATTGCCTGATATTTTACGGCTGGTGTTAATGGACAGCAGTCGGTACCCTTGTACTCATACATCTATGAAAGATGGGGTAAATACAGCCAATTAATTTCACAAATAATACCAACACTGGCATATCCTGGCACAACAACAAACTATTTGACAAAATTTGTGTACTGTGCAATTTATTGTTCAACAATGCATGTGTAAATGTATATTTTATAGGAATTTACTGCATGTGATAAAAAAAATTATATACACCCAACAAATTGCATTGGTAGTGTAAAAAATTGTAAATTAATTAATGCCACAAATGTTATGAGCATGTACAGCAGTAGCAGATATAACCTATACTACGTACACACATGCCGCAACCATCGCTAAATTACAGGCAACAACAAACTAAGAGCACAAAAACAATAAACGACTTTTTGAAAATGTTGTTACAATTTCGCGTTTTTTGGTCGTTTATTTTTAACAACAGCAGCTGGCTTTGTTATGGTATGTTTGCAACACAATTTTTTTTACATTACATCCGTTTGTGAAATGTTCAAAAGAATTATGTATATGTATGTATATTGTGTTTATGTTTGTTTTTTTTCTTCTTTCAACAAACACAGCAGCAAAACGTGGAGCTAAAATTTGCTTATTTTTATGCCATTAATGTTAAAATATCGGTAAATAATGGGGTTAATAATTTAAAAATGCAACCATTACAAAAAAAAAACGTAAAATATTCGTGCGAGTGTTACATGTTATTTGGAGGCATGAAAATTAAAAAAAAAAAATAGTGTTTTAATTGAAATAGCACTCATGTTTTAGTAAGACTTTGGTATATATCGTCATTTGAAATCACTAATGGCCTAAGTTGCATTGAAAAAATTTACAAGAGAAGATAATCAACTCTCTAATATTAACAATTAACCAACATTTTTAATTATAGAAGATATTATTTTAAGTCGTATTTTTGTTATTATTTTTAATTCTCGGATTAATAGGAACATGTATTTTGATACCGTACATCATTATCAACCAACAAGTCGATTTAGAATTTTTTGTAAACCAGGGCTTTTTAGAAAACATATGACGATATATTGGTCTGGATAAAATAATATAACATATTTTAAAACAATAAATCATAGAAGTTTCTCTTTTATAATTTTGGTCTATCACAACCAGTCTATCTTCAGGCGATATTACCCCGTTCAAATACAGCACTTACATGAAGTAGATTTTTGTATTAGTCCCTTGTAATGTGCGAATATTTTAAACCTTTTTTTTAATGTAGCTCTAATCATAGAGTGATTCGAAAAAAAAGTTGTGTTTAAAAACAATTCCAGGAATATTTTTTTTATTTTTTGCCACGCCTACAAATAATCTCCCCTCCTCCCCGTTCACTGTGTCTCTATTTTTAGTCCGATCAAAACATTTTGAATACCGGTGTTCATGGCTCTGCAAGGGCTTCATTTCTGTCCTTAATCATTTTTGCTACCACGTCAAGTTTTCATTGTAGGTCTTGATGTGTTTCTAGTTTGGCGTCAATAGCAGGTCTTTATGCAGCTCAATTTTAGCTACAATCGTTATGGTTTCTATATTCTAGTTGCAATCTTTGGCATTTGTGTAGTTAAATTTAACTTTTACAGTTAATCTTTATGTATTAAAATTTTAAATTTTATAGTTAGACTTTATGTAGTTAAATTAAATCTTCAATCTTGAATCGTTAAACTTTGTGGTCTCTATGCAAATAAATTTTAACTTCGACCATAATTATTTATTCACAGGCCTTTGTTTAGTTTTAGTTTAACTTTATTAAGCTAATATTCAATTTCAATCATTGGTGCGTATTTAGTCATACTCTTGCTTCATAAAATTTAGTTTTAGCTGTAATTGTATGATAGTTCAGTCCGGTTTTAGTTGCATTTGTGGATCTCTAAACAGTGCTGTTTTGTCTTTAACCAAGAGTATTCAAAAATCTAAACCGATTTCAAATATTTTATATTTTGAAGGCACATTTTCGCTTTTTAATACTATTTTTTCTTTAAATTTATTATTACGATTAGAATTTAATACTATTTGAGTTGCATTACAAACTCCAGTTTAGACTTATTGAGTTCTTTAAAATTTAATGTAATATTTTAATTTTCACATTAAATTCATATACATTACTTTCTCCTTTTATTTTATGAAACTTTCCAGCTGAAAAAAATTGTTGTCTTAAAAATTCTTAAGGCCTTAGAAATATGACACATTTTTATCATTTTATTTTCGCAGTAAAAGAAAAATATTATTTGTTTTTTCAGCAACTAATACACAATTTGTTTAACACAAAATGTTTTGTTTTTCAGCTTTATCAAAACAACACCCGTAAGACATACATATACATATATGTACATACATAGACGTCAAAGAGAAAAAATGTTTGTCTTTAATTGAGTAGGGAAGAGTGAGATAGTAATAGTAGCAGAAAAACCATAAAATGTATAAAGCAAGAAGGTTGTTAAGTACATCCGTATAGTCCTGTTAGAAATTTGTATTTATTTTAGTAGAGTCCTTAGGTCGATATATTGTTTTATTTTTATGACTGATGCACAGTTTTCAGGCACTACATTGTGGAGAGTATAATAAGTGTAGGTGGTCGTTATATAATAAGAATTTTAAGTAAATTTTGCACTGCATGTGGTTCAAGTAATATCTAATCGCATGAATCCTTTGTAACCTCATTTGTGGTGGTGAGAATACTTTAAATTCGTTGTTAACTTGTTGAATTGTAGCTACACATACTAGTCCCTCTCATATTTGATATAAAAACCAAATACTATCTGACAAATATCTGCGGTTAACAGCACACATGAAAGCAATGTATGAATTGTCGTGGAATGTATATTAGTATATTTAACAGTAATTGCAAAAAGTACCAGACAAATATTTTCTATGCAGCAATGGTAAAATATGGAAAAAAAATACATGTATGTAAAGGGTGTCCCAACTAGAACGCAAATTTTCAATAAAAGATCGCCTGTGTGCCAGCAAATCCGCGGCGGCCATCTGCAGGATATCTTGTTCTATACATAACCTCATTCTACATAATTTACGATATTATAAAGTTTCACGATTTTTTTTAAATATCTGTGTTTTATTTAAAATTAAAAAATTGCGTTCTAGTTGGGACACCCTTTATATCAAAAGTAGTGGTAAATTCATTGCTTTAAAACAGTTTATTAAATTTAACGGACAGCAAATGAAGGGTATTTTATTTGTTTAAGCTGATTTTTCTGTTAAACAAACATAGAATTAAAAGAGTGTTAATAAATCGTACGATTGCAAGTAAAACTAAACTACTAAAACAACCATGTGTACAGTGTAAAATAAACTACCAAACACTTGTAATTGCTAAAACAAGTAATTGCTAACAAAAAATAGAGGAACGCTAAAATGAAAGTTAAAACTAGGCTACTAAATGACATACGATGATTTCCAAAATATGGCTGCTAAAACTAAATTAATAATATATGAACGACTACTGCCAGACCTCGAAAGGCCCTACGTTTTCTGCTAATACAAGACTACTAAAAGAACTTTGATTGTTTCTAAACCAAGACTACTAAAGCAACATTTGTGTTTTTTCTTATATTGTTACTACAGCCTTGATAATGATATCCGAAGTATATCGAAATATTGGAAAAAATAATTTAATAAATAATTTTTTACAAATAATTGGCTTCGAGCTCGAAAAAACTTTTTATTTTATCAAAAAAAAAAAGGTCGAAGAAATCAAAATTTAATTTAGTATTACAAAAATATTTAATATTGCTACTAAATCTGGAGCGCTGAGGCACCTACCATAAATATACTACTAAAAGACCCATGGTTACTGCTAAACTGGACTTTTAAATTGGACTTCTAAAAGGTCTAAGATTTAGGCTAAACTGGACCTTTATAAGAGCTAAGATTTTTCTCAAAATAAGCTTCTAAAATATGTAGGATTTTTATTAAAACTAGACTTCTAAAATACCTACATAGTTTCCTTAATCTAGTCTAGAAATGACCTACGATTTTTTTAAAACTAAACTAAACTACTAACAGATCTACTTTGTTCAAACTCCAAGCTACTAAAAAATTTAGTAGACAGATTTAGAAGGAAATGTCTTTTATACAAAAGTTTATTTAAAATATTAAAGACAAGAATTTAATGCGTTTATGGTATGATGACTTGACAACGAGTAAAGAAAAAAATAAGAAAATGTGTAACATAATTTGAGACATAATATTCAAAGGTAAATTATTATTATATTGCTGTATTTAACATAAAATACCTACGATATCTGCTACAACTAGAATACAAAAGCCTAAAAATAGCTTAAAATAAACTATTAACAGATTGAGCATTCGTTGGCACTGAAATTAGGCTAAGAAAAAAACTTTAATCAGCCTCTAAAATTTGACAGTTAAGGGACCTAAGATTAATTTTAAAGTTTTGAAACTAATAGGAAAGTGTAATAATATACTGCGAATATACTTACCGTGGGTGCTTTTTTGGGATGCTATATTATAAACTTACAGTCTTGTATATACCAAAAAATTGTATTTCAAACTAAATCCTAGGCAACTTTGTTACAATTTTATTACCTTTTAAATTCACCATTAACTTTCACTCACAGCTATATTGAATTACAGTGAAAGCTCCCATAGGCGGACATCGAGGCATTTTTGTCCGCCTAGGGGAGATTTCCGTCCAAGGGATTTACTACGATAACTGTGATAAAAAAAACAAACATCAAAAATATTTTCATTAAACTTTTATTTGTCCCCTATTCACATGTTTGTACATACTTTTATTTATATTCAGAGTAGCTAATTAAATTACATACTTATAAAGGTAAAAAATATTATATATATATATTAAATAAGGCTGACCTATCTAAAATTTGAAATAAACAAACCTTTTTGCGATGGCACGAACTGAAAGTTTTTCATTTTCTGCAGTATCAATTACAGACACTTTTTCTTTTAAGGAAAGAAAATTTGGTGGAGCCATCGTAACACCTTGCGATTTTGAAACACACTAACTTTTAACTTTGACATCATATTTAATGACCATCCATCAATTATTATATAAACCAGAATAAAAAAGGGGAATCACAATTTAGATTTTGGGGAATTACCACACTACGCAATGTTAATCTGACTAAGTTTAAAAATACACACTCAATAAAGACAAATGTAATCTCTCTCCTTAAATCTGTTTTCTTTGCGCATAGAATGAAAACGGGATGAAACAAAATATATAAATTTGCTTAGCTTTGCCTTTCGTAATATATGTATGAATATGTGTCCCTCTGTGGGAGATGTTTTTGGAAAAAAAGGTGTCCGCGTCCCTCCAAAGCAGCTTCCGTCCAGGGGCGATGAGTTTGTTCTAAAAATACGACCTAATTCACGGGACCTAGAAATCCGCCTATGCCCGCCAGTGCAGCTTTCACTGTATATATAAAGTAATTTTAATATCCAGTTAACCCATTAAGGCCCTGCGTTGCGTTTTCGCAACGTTCACTTTAACCACCTCTCAGACCTCTTCAGATTACTTTATAATTAAACAAAGCACAAGGAAATAAAATTTAGTCTCATATCTAATTGGCGTATTTCAGGATTTTTGGCATACATAAGTTTTTCTTATAAATTTTTTGAAAATAAATTGTTAATATTTCGTCCTTTTTGGGAGTTTTTATAAAAAACTGAAAAAAATTTAGTAATATATGGTGTACCAATCGGTTACTTTTGGCAGAGATACCTTACACTTGCATATTGTAATACCTACTGTATAATCCAACTTTTTTTTCCACTGACTAGATTTTTAATTACTAATAACAAGTGTGATGCGAAAACGCAACACTGGGCTTTAACAATATAAAAATGCATGTACTTGTCAAATACATACAGCATGATAAAGAATATATTTTTTTAGTAAGAATAGAGCAAACACACAACCTCATAAGGAGTACTGCTGATTTCTGTTATGTATGCATGTATGTATGATCTTATTTCAGTTACAAAGAAAAATATTTCAAGATAATGATCAGTTGGTAAACTGATTTTAAGCACAGCAAAGAAATAGTGATTTAAAACTTTATGCAATTTGGAGTTTTTTCGTACCAATCGATGAGCAAATGGTAGCATATTATGGTAGACATTCATGCAAGATGTTTATAAAAGGAAAGCCCATTAGATTTGAATACAAGTACTGGTGCCTTTGCTCGGTTGATGGATATTTATATCAATTCCTTCCATATACTGGACTATCAGCCAAACATCCTGGTTTTGGTTTGGGGGAAAATGTTGTCATGCAGTTGCTGAAACATGTCGACAAACCAAATCAACATACAATCACGTTTGATAATTTCTTCACCTCCTACAAACTAATGTCTAATTTGAATTGCGTACCAATAGAACCATTGAAACAAGCTAAGCGATATGACCGTAAAAATAAAAAAATGGTAGCCCTTCCCATGTCAAACGCTATATGTGAGTATAATAAGACTATGGGTGGAGTTTATTTATTTGACATCGCTATGAACAACTACAGTATTCAAATAAGAAGTAAAAAATGGTACTGCCCAATTTTCACTAATGCTTTAGACGCAACTATAGTAAACGCTTGGAAATTACATTGTCTACTAAGAAAACATGAAAAACAAGCCACAATGTCTCAGCTGAATTTTAGAATATTTATTATAGAATGCATGTTGAGAACCGAAAATATTGAGAGAATAAGCGCTCCCTGCACTAGTGTCTCATCCGCTATTTCAGTTATTCGAACTGATCGAATAGATCACAAAATTGTTCGTAGTTCTGTTTAAGACTTGAATAAACATTTTAATAGAAAACTTTACAAATGTGTTAAATTTTTATATCGGTAAGGCCCAACGTTGCGTTTTCGCAACGTGGGTTATCTGGGATCCCACCGATCCGATTTACTTAAAATTTGTTTTCCTTTGTGTCTAGGCAAAAATTATAATAATTTGAAAGTTTCAGAGTCCTAGCTTAACTGGATCACAGCTCGGGCCTTAATGGGTTAAAAGTTATTTTTCTCACTTGTGCTCTTTTTTCACTCTGTAAGTACGCAAAAATCATAAATATTTATTTAATATTGTATTCAAAATGTTAACGCTTTTCCTGTTTATAAACAGCTTTTTATATTGCAAAATATTCCTGTTTAAAGTACTTGAGATTTAAACACTCCCTCGTGTCTAAAAGGTTAATATTGTTTCACGATAATAAAAACAAAAAAAGTCAATTTGTTTGCTTTTAATGTCATCACTTAAAAAATGAAAATTTATTTTGCGAATTGAATTTATAGTGTAAGTGTAGTTATAAACTGCTTATATTATAAAGAAATTATTTGAGAATTTTTTTGAAATAGCTTTATATAGAGTGTACAATAGCTATACTTTTTAAAAAGCAATGTAAACCTTGCTCATTAACTGCCGTATTCATAAAAAATAAAGTAGGTTTGAAGTGTGCTTTTAGACAAAATTTTCTTAGAGTACATTTGAAGTCTACTTTAATTTTTTATGTAATACTTTGTTCACAAAAATTGGTAATTACATTAATTATAAATGATTAAAACATTATGATGCTCGTAAAACTGTCTTTCAAACAATATATAAAATGCTAATAAAATTTGCACTAAGACTGAATAAAACACAGCATAAGAAAATTCTAGTTGTAATACCAGTGTAGTTTTTGTGTTTAATATTATATTTAGTTGGAGAGTATTTTTGATTCGGCACAGCCGAATATAACACCCTAACTTGTTTATTTACATTTCACCCAACATCATGTCACCCTGGCAGAGGCAACATTTATTTATGCAAAACCAGTTAGACACACTTACAAACGATATATTCTAATAAATTATATCTAAATACATATTTGAAACAATATATATCATGTATGTTTTTATAGACTTTATTGTCTATATAAATGTATGCTACATATAATACCATGGCTTAATTTTTTATTATCACTACAAATGCATTTCATTCATCAGTATTTTGCATAGAAATGGTTAGAAAATATTTATGTTGATATTGTTCTATGACTATGATTTATTTTTCTTTTGTTTAATATAAATACACTTATGTACACCAACGTATATTTATGTATATATAAATATATGTACAGCTATCCCTCGGTTTAATTTTTATTAGCTGGCATACTCGTATAAGACTTACATCCGAAAACAATTTTAACGACCAAAATCGCTTTAACACAAGTAATTTTCACATAAGCAAAAATCATGGCATTCATAAAAATTTATTTGCCAGTATTATAGTCACGAAGTATTTCTATATCTGCTGAAAAACACACGAGAAAAACATGTATAAATGAAATCGTTAAAAAAGTATCTAGTAAAACAAGGTACAGTTATATATCGATGGTTTCAAGGCCCTAACTCGCATATTTGAAACTTTACAGGAGAATGTAAAAACATAATAGAAACTGTAATATTCAACGTGTAACTTTTTTTGTACAACTGCTTATAAAAGCGTTATTTTTTACACTATTGCAATAAATTTTTGTGAGGAGGTGTATTTGCGTTAAATGCATTGGAATCGCAAAAAAACAAATTTCGAAAAAATAGCGAGTTAGGGCCTTTCTACATGAGACCAACGATATGTATTTATCTGTATATATCTTGTTTAATATTGAAATTGTTTTCATTGTATACATAACAAACATATCTACTATAGTATACACATAAAATCCAGTTGCATAAATATTTTAATTTTTATATAGCTAAAAAATAAGGACTAAATTGATACATTTAAAAAAAACTTAAACAAAAAATTAAAATTAATTTCCTCTTATAAAAATCCGGGTCCATCAACTAATACTGAATATTTCCAACAACTTAAGCTGTTTTGTTATTTTAAAACGCTAACATGTTTAAATTGTCAAGAATGACAATTCCATTTCAATATAACTTTCAATATCGATTCTTTAAAGCTTTTGAATAATAACAAGAAGCTAATCGGGCCAAAACTTTACCCAAGATTTGTGATTTCTAATAGGACATACAGAACGCTTCTGCAGGCATTATTTTATATAAATATCCCAAGTCATAATTTGAGATGTAACGAAAGTTGTGTCAGTCACCGTCTAGGATTAAAGATAATGTAAAAACAATTCCAGAAATAATTGTTTTATTTGTTTGCCATGCCTACAAATTCCGCCTTTTTAGAATTTTGTTCACTGTGTCGCTATATTTAGTTCTAGTCATGACTTTTAAAAATGTTTACAAAAATATTTAGCGTTATTGTGGTTGCAAACCGAGTTTTTAAAAGAATTTTACGTGGTAATAAAATAGATTAAGAATTAATGATTAAGCCCGGTGCTCTTTAGACCATAACTACAAATTGCTAGCCAAACTATGTACATACGTTATCAATTAATATTGTAAATCTTTAAAGTTTTGTACTACATAATTTTATACAAGGTATTGGACATTGTTATAACTAATAACATTTCCCCATCTCTGGGAAACATATGGATTCTGCGCAAAAATAACAGATTTTTTTATTTTTTAAGGCCAAGGACGAATCAAGTCTTTCAGATACCTTGTTCTCAAGTAAAGCGTATTGCAGAGGGAGCGCTCTTCATCGATCGAAGCAAATATTAGTCAGACAGGGTCAGGTCTGGAATATAATGCTAGTAAGGCACAACTTACCAAGCACTTCTTTCTAAACAGTTTTTAACTGGTATTGCGACATGTGGCCGAGCGTTGTCATAATGGAATAAAGATTCCGCTTTCATGTCATTCGAATCAGTTACTTTCATAATAAGTTCTAAGGCAACTTTTACCTGTTATGGTCTGCCGGATTTCAGCTGTTCATAATAGATAGAACCCTTGAGGTAATATCACATACACAGTATTAGCTTAGCGGCATGGAAATTTGGTTTTGGTATCAAGCTACAGGTTATCGTAATTGATTCAGCTCGCGTACTTTGAAACCGATGGATCACATCGGCCATTTTCTTTTCGAAAATTATTTGAAATGTTTAGCCTGTGAATGAAGTGTGGAGCCACATAGCTATCACACAGCTAATCAAACAATGAATTTATTGCAAAACTAATTTTCCGATCGCATGATTTCATTTACAATAATTTTTTAAAACTTTTGTTATTTGCAAACATGGACAGTTATGTGTTTTCAAGGAAATGGTGCACGATTTTTTTTTATTTTTGCTTTTCATTGATCAAAATACGGTACAAACATATTTCGGTAAAAACGAAAGTGTTGCTAGTATCCTTTTTTAAAAGTCCCAATTTACGCGAATCATTTCTTATTGCAAATACAATTTTTTCCTTGAAATTTCTTCGGTGTTCACACAACAAAATTCTTATTGCGCGCTCTTATTTTTATTTAAGAGTATACACACATTTATATACATATACATACATATGGAATACGAATAAGAGAGTAAAATTAATTGCAAGTACAATCAAGTATGTACTCATCTTATCTTCCCATCACCACGATGTGTAAAACGTAATCAGCTTAGCTTAAAGAATTGTTTCGTACAAATTGGGACAAACTTCTGGGGGTTACTTCGTATTTCGATTCGAAAAGAAAATCATTCGAATTTGTATACTTTTTACATTGTGTTTCGAAAGTTTTTGCTTTCAAATCGAAATACGGAGTAACCCCCCTGTAATGAGACCGGATTTAATTTGAGCTACGTTTAACTACAACATATGTGTTTTCATAGGCTGGATAACAGGCAAGAAAGGAAATATTAAATATTAAGGGAATATCGTGAATATTACTAAATAGTAATGCTTAAACATATTTGAAAATAAAGTATTAACATTAACATTAATTTATTTATATATTAACTGAATTGTAGATCAGTTTCAAGAATTTCTTTTAGTTTGAATCATAGGCAGGAAAGAAGAAAATTAGCTCTGAAATTTCGTTGTAAAACAATTTTAGAGATTTTCTCAGTCTTTTGAATAATTATGTTATAAGAAATCAATTATTAAAGGATTTGACAATTTAAGCTGAAATTAACTTAAGTTGCCAAACAATTCAAACAAATTTATTTTTGCATACTGCAATTCAT
Organism: Bellardia pandia; assembly: GCA_916048285.2. Classification (NCBI taxonomy): domain Eukaryota; kingdom Metazoa; phylum Arthropoda; class Insecta; order Diptera; family Calliphoridae; genus Bellardia; species Bellardia pandia. Next base: position 103,046,886 of record OU696529.1, read on the forward strand.
TCAGCCACAACTGCTTGATAAAAGAGTATATAGTATTGTTTTACAATGCAAAAATATACGAATAAACATAAACATATAGTTACTAACATATACATGCATACATATACATATATACTCGTATACATACGTTGATATGTAAATGCATGTAGGTATGTGCATTTATTTGTCTAACATTTATTTTTTTCATTTGTTTTGTGCTTTTGTCACTTTAACATGACAATGTATCTGTGTGTTTATTTTTAATTAATCATAATCAAGTAAGCAAACAAAATGGAAAGCATGACAATATCAAGGTCCTTTTATTGTGGCAGATTGTGAAAACAAGACAAGCATATATTTACACACCGTGTTGGAAAAAATAATAGGAATAATTGGGATTTTTTACTTATATGATTTTATTTATATTCATATTTTTATTCATTGATTTTATACATAAGATGCTGAACAAAATAATAAGAACAATATATTTTTACGGAATTATTTATAACTTCCTACCAATTTAGAGGTATGTCTGACATAACATTAATATTTATTTTAAACTTTTGTGCATTTTTAACACTTGTTTGGATATAATGAACTTATTTCGGGAGATACTATATTTCATTCCTAATTGTTTTTTTTCCTACATATCGTTTTCGTTTTACGGTTTATAACAAGCTATTTTCCTTTCAAGAATAGTTTCAAGTCCGAGTGTTGTGAAGGCCACTTCATAACATTGACTTTGTTTGCTTTTTTATTACCAAGAATATAAGACATGATTATCTAAATATAAAATCATGCTTTGAATTATCTTCTGACCACTCTCCAGTGGTACTTATATACCAAACCGATGTACTTCTATCCAATCAAAATAAATTTATATACAACAAGAAAACCGACTGGGATTGTTTCAGAGAAATCTTAGAGACAAAACTCGAGACAAATATATCGCTAAAAACCGAAGAAGAATTGGATAATTCTATAACTTTTTTCAATGATACGCTTATAAACGCGGTTAGTGATTCTACTCCATCCAGAACACACACAGTAGATAAATTCAGTATCCCACCTCACATCCAAGAGAAAATAAAAGCCAAACGAAGATTAAGAAAAAGATGGCAAACTACAAGGTCAATTCAGGACAAAACCCACCTTAATAGGCTCACAAAAGATCTCAAAAACTTGCTAAAGAAGGACAAAGAAGATAAACTACAAAGATATCTTACTAACCTTGACTCATCAGCTACAACAAATTACTCGCTCTGGAAAGCAACCAAAAAAATAAATAATGGAATTTTACATCAGCCGCCGATCCAAAAACCTGATCTCACATGGGCCCGCACAAATGAAGAAAAAGCTAATGTTCTTGCAGATCATTTTTCTAAAACCTTTACAAATCCAATGGACGAAAAGGATATAACTCTTCAAAGTTTTCCAAACAGCTCTTCCAACTCTCATATCAGAAGAATTTCAATTAATGAAATTAAAAAAATTATAAAAACAACAAAAGATAATAAATCTCCTGGTTATGATCAGATCACCGGAAAACTACTAAAAGAATTGCCGAATAAGGCCCTAGTCTATTTAAGAAATTTATTTAATTCAGTTATAGATATTAAATATTTCCCAAAAGTATGGAAAGTCGCTGAGATAATCGCTATTCCTAAACCAAACAAAGATGCCTCAAAAACAACATCTTACAGGCCAATTAGCCTTCTGCCACTGCTGTCAAAGATCTTCGAAAAACTCTTCTATGAACGTATTGAACCAATTCTTCTAGAAAGACAACTCATCCCCAAACACCAATTTGGATTTAGGCGAAAGTTCTCTACTATACAACAAATTCATAGAGTAACAAATAAAATATCGTCTGATATTGACAAAAAAAACTTTTGCGTTGCAACATACCTCGACGTTGCAAAGGCGTTTGATAGCGTATGGCACAAAGGTCTTCTTCATAAACTAAAAAATCAATTGCCAAAAGAATTCTTCTTAATACTACAAAACTACCTACAAAACCGAAGATTCTATGTTAAATATAAAGACGAGTATTCAAAAATACTTTCTATAAAAGCTGGAGTACCTCAAGGTAGTGTCCTCGGACCAATGCTTTACCTCCTGTTTACATCAGATATTCCAACTCCTACAACAAATAACAATATGATAGCAACATTTGCTGACGACACTGTTCTACTATCATCACACGCAAACATCAAATGGGCTATGCAAAACTTACAACAACTGCTCAATAATACAATGAATTGGTTCCGTAGTTGGGGAATTCAAGTAAACAGTGATAAAACAATTCAAGTAATCTACACTAATAGAAAGATAACAAACTTTCAACCTATCCAAATAAATACTCTACCAATTCTTATGGATACAAAGGCGAAGTATCTTGGCATTATAATTGACTCAAAACTTAACTGGAAAGATCACATCACTCAAAAGAAAAAAGAAATAAACAACAGGTTTAGACAATTATTTTGGCTGTTAGGGAGAGAATCTAAACTAACAACTCAAAGCAAACTACTTATATACAACACAATTATAGCGCCAATTTGGAAGTACGGGGTAGAAATATGGGGTACAGCTAGCACAACAAACTTAAAAATTATTCAACGAGTTCAATCTAAAATATTGCGAACTATTGTCAACGCAGAATGGTATATTAGAGATGAGGACATACATCGAGATCTAAACGTCAAAACAATAAAAGAAATTATCCGTGTCAGCAGCATTAAACATACAACTCGTTTAACACAACATTCCACCATGGAACTCAGACAGTTGCCGGCAAACGAAATCCTGGCACCTAGAAGACTTAAACGGTATACACCTTCAGATCTAGCTGAGCGATACTAAAAAATTTATATATTACTTATCATTCAATAATTCGATTTAAGTTATCTTAGGTACTGATTTAAGATAATTATCATCCCACCTCTGTAAATTAAATTACTTATTGTCATCTTGTTGACAGGTGTAATAATAAAGGGAAGTTAAAAAAAAAAAAAAAAAAAAGACTTTGTTTGCTTAAAGCAAGACTTAGCTAGTTGGAATGTATGTTAGGGATTATTATTCTATATGAATTTCAATTTGATTTTACAACATTTCTACATGATTCGCATATCAAACTTCTCTATCTAGCGATAAATTGGCGCGATAACGGATAAAAAAAATGATTAACGGCCTCCTCCATGCTTTACGGTTTTGTTGGGTCTACCCAAGATCAAGTTCTTTATTTTTTAATCGTCGATATTTCATTTTGCAATGGTTTTATCAGAACAAAGCACAAATCCCTAATCCCGGTATAGATGTTTCTTAGAATATCACAATCTATTATCAACATTCTGTGTGCTCAATAAAAGTCCCCTACAGGGACTAGTGACTTTTAATTTAGCGAAGGTTATTGTGGGCGTAGTAATAATTAGGTTTCTGTTGTCCTTGTTTTTCCCCTCCTGGCAATTGTCACCGGTTTTATTTTTCTGTTAGTTGTTTGAAAAAACTTTGTTTTAGAACAATCCATCTGTATTGGAATATTGCTCATAATTTTTTCCTTGCTTTAGTAGCTTTAAAAGACTTATTTAAATTTTTACAGTGCAGTACTTAGCAAGAGCCATTAAAATGGTTTTAACTAGGGTTTTTTAAGTTTGTTATTCCGTTTGTAACACATCGAAATACTGGTCGTAGGAGCAAAAAGTCTACATATTCTGAGTTCTTTTAAGATTCTAAATATATGAACTTCAGTTACGATTTTGTAGTCACTTGTCACATAATCACTGTATTTAACCCTAAATTAATTAACCGATAGCTAAGACTTTCATCTGTTTATATTCACCATAACACCATCAATAGTTTAACAGTGTGACAGCATTATTGAAAATAAGAAGCCGTTATTATTATTTTTTTCAACACTGTAAATATTGATGTAATAAATATGAAATAATAAGATAATTTATGGTTTTAAAGTAAATTAAAGTAATATGTCTTTTAAGCATGTGAGTATGTGTGAAATGATTCTCAATAAATTGACATTTAGGATTTTGCAAGAAATGTTTCATAATGATTTTCTTAAACAATACAAAAATTAATTAATTTGGCTTACTTTGCTAGCTACAGTGATTTATAAGTAATATATTCTTGTGTAATTTTTTTAATTTGTTTATTTCTATTATATTTATAATTATTTTAACTTAAATAACAGAAATAATTACATAAATAAATAAATAAAAATAATTATTAATTTAAGTTAAATACTCGTAAAATTACTTTAATTTTTTATATAAATATAAATGAAAATTAATAATTCGTATTCAAACGCTTTAAAAATTATTCAAAAGCTGCAATGAATTAATATCGAAGAACTCCAGTATTCGTAATACAAAAATGTATGAAAACTCTTTAATTGTCCCTAACTGTGGCCACTGTGAAACAATATGAGTCTATCAAAGGAAAGTTAAAGAAAGCTTTAATCAAAGCAAAGTGATATAACTTTTATTTTTATGTTATAAAATATTATACAATAATAAAGTAAATTTGAAAATGTTTTTTGTCTTAATATAGATGTGTTATAGAAATCTAGATAGCGGTAAAAATCTGTACAATGGGTGTTGAATTATAATTTCTATATTTCTTAAAAATTATTTAATAAAACAAAAAATACAAAAAAAACATTTTCTAATATTCTGTATTAGTTTCATTTGTATGCCATAACAAGTTCACAAAGTACTAACATCTACTATTTTGTGCTCCCCACTGCATATGCTTTGTCATTCAAAACACAATACCCGTTCAATTTGTTTCGTATAATTTCAAACACGTTCGATAACAAATTCCTTCGAAGCCATACAAACTTTCAAAAATAATAAATGTTGACAAAATACAAATAATATTTAAATATAACAATAATTTCATTGAACACGTGTAAAGATTTAAAACGTTTTAAAAACAGGCATACAACAAGAATTATTTGGAATTGAGTATTCTGAAAAACGTGTAATATAAAAATCTATAAATAATAATGTACCGATTGTCTAAAAAACATATTAACAAATTTAAAAGGAAAAACCTTTATTTATATTAAACAAATTCCATGTGGTTTATAATATATCTTTGCATAATAAAACTTAAATATGTACATACTATTTTGTTTAAATTAAATTCACACTCTTATTGTATCTAATATCTTCGTTATTTACCACTTGCCACAGGTTCATTGAAGATATTTCACATTATTTAATTGACCCGCCTTGGTTTGGGGGTGAATAAATTTGTTTATATTTGTGTCTTTTGTTATTATTGTTACTGGTATTAGCATATAAATTCACTCTTATCAGTCAAAACACAGTTACGCACCATTATGAATTAAGACACAATTTGTGTAGAATATATTGTTTCATAACATTTGGCTGTTTTTATTTTTTTGGTGACAAGCTGATATGCTTCAAACACAAACTGAAATGTTCATATACTCTACTATGGAAAGACGGATATTTTAATTAAGTTACTTCATTTGTAAATAAAAGGAAAATTTAATACATCTTTATTTACTTTGCAGGCTTTGATAATATTTAACACAAATTTAAATATTTAAAGAAAGAAGAATTTTCTTAACAAACATTTTAAGGTTCAAAAAGTTCGTTACGGTATTTAGTTCTGCCCTTGCCATGAGAGACTGTAACAAAAAGAAACTGCTATTCTATATTTATATTATAAAGTCTGTATATGAAAGCCAAAGTGGACAAAGAAAAATATTCTGCGCAATAAAACAATTTAAAGCTGCAAATAACAGATACATCTAAAGTAGTGTTCAGAAAATTAGGCAGAAATAAAAGGAAAGGAAAATGTATTATTGTATTATTTATTTGAAGGTAAGTGTGGTAATATATATATAATATATATTATATATACGAATACTCCCCTGAAATTTTATTTAGCATGTTTAAAGATTTTCGACAAAAACCAGATGACTTTTTGTATATGTATGTATAAAATATTTTGCTTTTAAAATATAAAATTTTGCAGTGCCTTGAATAGGTTGCACAGTGGGACAGATTCTAAATGGCTTCTCCGATCGAAATAAAATAAAAGTTTATGTGGGCGTAGCCAATGAGTATTTAAGTTTGAGTTTTGAAGATATAATTTCCAAAAGCTGAGTTATGCTTACTCAAAGTAGAGCTATTTGTTTAAACGCTCAATTTTGTTGTTCATCCAAATTCTAAAATTTGTATATCTTCTGAGAGTTTTCATCTTTAATATGTTATATTATCTTATGGTTTTCGATTTATACTAGGGCGGGTCGATTTAGCGTTTCCAAACGAGTTATACCGGAAAATGTAGAGGCTGTTATGGCGACGACATTAGAGAGCCGTGCGAAATTGGCCAGACTTGAAAGAAAAAAAGACTTCAAACAGTAATTTTTTTTATTTTCTTTTCTATTAGTAAGTTAAATTAATTTTTTCATTTACATATGTTCTGACTAAATACATTTCTAAAGAGAAAAAATAAATAAAATAATAAAAATAAATAAAATAAATAAAAAATAATAAAATAAAGTGCCAAAATGGTGATTTTTTTAAATGTTTGTTTGGGGAACCCCTCAGGGGAGTTCCAGGGGGTGTGACACTGGCATGGGTGGATCGGCCCTCCAAAGTTAGTGGAGGTCGGTCATACATTTAGACTCGATTGGGGCACTCTAAATGGGTCAAAGTGGGATTCTTCAAAACTTGACCCTACGGGACAAAAGTCAACAGTTGGGGGGTAGTAGAATTCATTTTAGAGGTATGGTTCCTTCGGCAAAGTTTCTTATTTTGATCCCTAGAATACGATTTTCACTGAGCCATGGGCGATTTTTTGCCTCCCCACAAATCGACCCGGCCTAATTTATACCCATTTGAAGATTTAATTTTAAAAATCTTACCAATCCTTGGTCCAATTTTTTTCAATTTCGGCCAGAATTTTTCACCGATTTTCATATAATTTATTGTATATATAATAAAATTTTGCATACGATATAAAATATTTCAAAAGTTTTCCAGGTCCCAAAATAAACGATTTTCAAGTTAAAAGTTTTTGGAAAAAATGCTTTAAATGCTTTATTTAACAAATTTATTTCTTTCTGAAAGGTATTTTACTAGATATTATTTTAGTGTAAATACCATGTCCAATTTTGCAAATATATTTTCGGTACGCCCTTTAGAATTGTACATATTTTACATCAAAATTGCAATTTTACGCCATATATAATTTATATAATTTCAAAGCTTGAATTACAAAATGCAAAGCAGTTTCGAAAACCCTCAAGTATTGCTTATTTATGCTTAAAGTATTTTACCAGCCCATATAGAAATGTAGACCTTATTAGAAAACTTTAAAAAAATTTAATTTTTATGTATTCGCTTGATTACTTTGTATTTTTCTTAAATTTATTAATCTTATTTAATCTTCTTTGAAAACTTCATTGCATTTCATTAATAAAGTTATATTAAGAAAAGTTTAAGATTTCTGAGAAAACATTTTTTTTTAGCTAAAATCTCATATCAAATTTTATAATTTCCTTTAATCTTCTTCACACAACCGCCCCAAGGTTTATAGTGAAGTGTGTAATTGAAAAATCTGAATTTGAGTGGAAGAAGCCTAGTGTTCTTAGATTTAGTCAGCTTTGATTATTTAATTAATTCAGAACAATTTGTTTCGTTAAAAATTTCCACCTTAAAGTTATTTGAAAAGTTATTCATCATACATAAATTCCCACAATTGAAATTAATGAATATAACTAATGAACTGCAAATATTTTATAATATGTTACAAGCGTCAATATTTCATTTCATTATTTTCTTTTGCAACACATCAACAGGTCTTTTAACTAACAAAAAAATTAAAGAGACATTCATAAAAAGTAGCATATTTTCAAGAGAAAGAATATCATGCTTTCATGTGTAGTCTTTTATAAAATTGTTTTCTTTGTCATTCATACTTCCATCGAATATTCACAATTTAAACATTTGTTTCTCGTTTTATTTATGTATAGCTTTAATACTTTTGCAGTACAAACGTAAAAAAAAATTCTTTTGATATACTGCATTCATGTAATATGTATTATACATCTATACGTATTTTTCTGTAGGTCCTTTTTTTCAAAATAAAAAGGAGCTTTGTTGGTTTTTATTTTATGCTTGAATGTGTGTGCATTTTTTTAATATTATATGAAAGCCAATGTCATTTCTTGTGCTTTTTTTTTTTTTGTTGTAAGTTGCTTGTCATTTTGTTATTTTTGAATAAAGAAATGAAATGAAAATATTGTTTCTGTTTTCTTTAAATTTTTTTCTTATGAGTTGGAAAAAAAGCTGAAATATTTATAGAACATAGAAATGGAATTGTTAGGGAACTAAATATTTTATGCCCTATAGTAGTTGTATGGTAAATAATACAAGGTTAAAAGAAATGTGAAAATTATATTACAAAAGCTAGCTAATATATATGAATTTTGGAAAACAAGAGTGTAAAGGGCACTTTTTTATACCCAATACCAAAAAGATAAGTGGTATATTTAGATTGTCATTCTGATTGTAACACATGGAAATATCTATACATGACCGTCCGTCTGTTGAAACCCTGATACAAGGATGTAAAAATTGGTACAATTTCACATTTTTTAGCACTATTTGAGAGTCAAAAGTACAATAGTACCCCAGTGACTAATTTAGCTTTATTTAAATTCCACATTCATCTGCACATGTGGAAAGGATATTTTCGTATCAAAATATAATAAAAACCAAAGAAAGAAACAGACTCTTTGTTTCGACTGTCTCCAATTTAATCCAAACAAAGGATTTGCTGAAGCCACTCATTCGTGCTGCTACAATTTAGAAATAGGAAAGAATTTGTTGACAAGAAGTGTCATATGTATATATTCAGATCTCAACCTTTTAAAATTAAAATATTAATATTGATTGTAAAGTGTATCTTTATATATGTATGTAAGTACTTAGTACGAATTAATTTCAATTTGCTTTTTTATTAATTGTGGATTTTTTTAAACACATATATATGAATTGTTATGTACGTTTTTAGTTAATTTTTAATAAAAAATATTAAAAAAAAGAGAAAAAGAATTTAGCACAATTTGTAAAATCTTATTTTTCATCTCTGGCATGATAGAACTTCGAAAAAAAAATTAAATTTTTTACAAATATTCTTTGTTTCACCGAAAAGTTTTCTATTGAAAATTCGTAAAATCTGTACAGTAGGATCCGATTTATAGATCAAAATTTTAGACAATATCGATATTTTTCAAATACATATATTACAGCTAATATCACGATATTGTGTAAACTTTATTTTTATAATGTAGGGTGTCTTTTTTTACATGTTTAGAACTTCGAAATTCAAAAATCAAATATGTTGTTTTTAAATTGACATGAAATTTACTTTATACGAAAGGTAATTTTCTGGCATTTTGATTTAAATATGGCTTCTGGCTTATGATCGTCACGGCTGGCTTGGACGTAATATAATCTGGAGGTCCAATTTTCTATGATTTTTTTTAAACACTGCAAAACCGTGGCATATATTGTCCTCCAAACGGTCAATCGCTTCGGGCTTATCGACTATAGACTAGCGATTTCAAATATACTCACAGAAAAAGTCAATCGGCGTTAAATCCCACGATCTGCTAATTCACGGGTCCGAAATTGGAAACTATGCGTTTACCAAACGTTCAATAAATCAATTGTGGCACGGGCTGTGTAACATGTTGGGCCGTTTTGAAAAAATCATCAAAAATTAGACCTCAAGATTAACCTTTAAGCAAATACAAAATGTGTTTATATAAACGAAAGCCAGGGCCTAGCTGGGACTTATTATATTTTGTAGGGACTTAGATTAAAAATCTTCAATTTTAGTAACTAACTCGTTCCCAATATCAGAAGCATCGTCTTCATTTCAACATCATTTTGAATTTCGTTTTCTATATCATTGACAATTTCCACGACCAATCCACCATAACATTTTGAAACTGGCCCTGGTGTTCGCTTAAGGGTTAAACTATGTCCGACCCATTATTAAAAAGTAAAGAACTCGAAGAAAACATGTTAAGAGCAAAGAATTCTCAAAAACATAATATGTACCCACAATTTAATCATAACTTTATGCCTAAAACTAGAGGTGGATTATTAGAACTGAATGGCAGATCTTTTATTACTACTCAACTTATTGTATATTATGTAATACTAATGAAGTAGAAAATACATTTCACTTTTTGGGAGTCTGCCCAATTTATAATGAAATAAGTATAACCTGTTTTAATAAAATAAATCTTTCTGTAAATGATGTAATCAGTATTCTAAATGGTTACAATTTTTCTAGTTTTACTAGTCGCATATCACATCAAATCACATTTTATGCCAATCTGGCTCACAACAAATATGTTTGGCCATACATATGTAGATTAAAAATAATATTTAAGACTGAATTTTGTAAATAAAAACTGAATTTGTATATTGAAATATTATATAATCTATTAATAAATAATAAAATAATAAATTTCCGAGTCAGTCGTATGCCAGCATCGTGTGTATTGATGTAAATCGATTTATGTTATACGGGCAAAAATATAAACAAAGCGCAGTTCTGAAAAAATGAGACAAATATAAATTCTTGATTATAACTGCAATATGCATAAAGTTCTGATAAATATTGTTATTAAAATAACATTCAACTAAAACAAACCTAAAATAAATAAATATTACAGTATACCATTTGGTGGTAAAGCCGAATATAAACTCTTGCTTAATAAAAATATATTTAAAGTGATACATGTATTTAAAAAAGTATAGCCATATAATATAGTTAATATATAATATATAATACCCTACCCGAGAAAAAACTGTTAGAACTATTAGAAATCGGCGGAATATGGGACGTCTGACTTATTATGGACCATTCATTATAAAATTTATTTGCATGACTTCTAGACACATACAAATTATTTGCATTGAAGTCAAGATATTGCAAAAATTCGTATTGCCAACTCAAGCTTATAGCGAAGCATTTAATTTTCCAATCACACTCAAATTTAGTTTATTTATAACATAATTTTAAATTTTCCTTAATTAAATGAAAACAATAACGAAGTATACTATTGACCTTAGCGTAAGTAGTAACATTATTAACGAACAACAAATATAATCATAATAATAAATGCAAAAAACAAGAACAACAATATTTTAAAGGAACAAATGACGCCTTTAGGCCAAAGTCAATTGTTTGTCATTAACAAGGCTAAGTTCTATTTTGATATAGTTTCACGTTTTTTACGCTCTCCCAAGTTTCAATTGGATAGCAAAATATATAATTTAAAAGTCAGCTATCATAATATTTTTCTACTCTTCTTTTCATAAACTATAAAAAAGCTAAAAATTTGACCTTTTCTTTTGCTGTGCAGCAGCTTTAAAAGGCAACAACTAGAGAAGAACAAGTGATTATTTTATTAAAAACCTAAAAAAGGAAGAAAATAATGTATATATTTTTGCAGCTTAAGTAAATGTGTTGTATTTTTTACTTAAGCAGGCAATATTAAATACTAATATTGCTACTTAAAAATCTGGTGAAGGAAAAATATATATTTTTACTTAATCCAGTTTTTAATATTAAAGAACGGAAGTTTAAAAAACAGCAAATTAAGGAAAAAAACATTTCAAACGTTTCCCGTTTTAAATATGATAAGAAGTTAATCGGATAGGGGAAATGCATGGAAAAATATATTAAGGAAATTTAAAAAATTGTGTCTTAAAATAAACTGGTAAGGGTGGCAGGAGGATTAATTAATTATACAAGTAATACATAAAAATTAAAGAGAATGCGAAATATATGGGAAAGAAAATATTTAATCGTGTATTACTAATCTCAAATCATGTCGCATAGTTACTAACGAATGGTCTTATCAACCCTCTATTGTATTATCCATTGAAATTGTCTCAACTTATAAATTGATAAAACGTATACTTCGTTTGGTAGATTTTAGTCTTTTATTGTTAAATATTAATATACAATTGTGTGTTAAACAACTTATATATTTAAATTGAAATTAAATTTGTATTCATTACAAGATAGCTAAAAAGGATAAAAAAAGTTAGCCAGCCGAATTGCGCATAAAATTATGAGTTTTTAAGATATTGACGTCAAATAAAGTGCATTTGAAACCTGAAATATAATAGTAAAATTTTAAAAAGAAAAATTGGTATGGCTAAAGCAAAAATTGTTCAGCTATGTACTGACTCCTATGTAATCGACCCATAATCTTTGTTACATTATTGCTAACTATGGGTCTAGTCAAACCAGGCTGTTTTTTTGAATAATTTTATATGCATAATATCATAAATATTCCTTATGTTTATTTTTTATAAACGTTTAAATATAAACAAATTTAGATTACACATATATCTTGAGTTAAAATATTGTCGTGTTTTTTTTTTTTAATTTAAAAAGTTTGCGTGTTCGACACAGATGTTAGTAATGGAGGGTTAAAAACACTCACTAGTAAAGCGCTGAAAAAATTATATACCACTTACCGCTATTATTTTTTAGTTTTTTTTGCAGAATTTTACAACACGTGTTTTTTTTTTTTTTTAAATACAAGAAACTGAAGCTATATATAATATGTCAATCAACAGTCGAGTTACGTTTTCATTAACATTTTGCATTCAAAATTGTGAAAACTTACTACTTTAACACTTTTTTGGGATATATTGTACCGACCCGGTCGAAGGGGTTAATTATGATAATAATTTGAAACAATTTCCAAATTTGTAAATCATAATCATAATGTGTTTATATTGTATATTTGCAATAAAATGGCAACAATTTTATTTAACCTGCATGATTATTAGTTTGCAATAGTAAACCTGTACAGTTTTAAAAATTATAACAAAATCTATTTATATTTTTTCTATTTAAATTGTTATTTAAACTAGAATTTATTAAAATACCTACCCCCAAAAAAAAAAACGTAAACAAGAAAATAAACATCACGAAACTAATTAAAAGTTTTCAAATAATGTTTATATGCTACATATAATAAATATGTATGTTTTTCAGATGTTTGCAAAACAAGAAGTGCAACACATTAATATGAGCTTTCATTTTATTTTACATTAAGAATATGTTTGTGTGTTCATGGTGTTTTGTTGCAGTTATGGCCTTGTTCTAGTTAGTCAGGTTAGGTACATAAAAATATATGTATATAGAAATATTGTATAGCTATACATATATTATGTGTATGTATGAATTTAAATCATCATATATGTATGCGCTACATATGAATATGTTACAGTTCATTTAACAGTGGTCTAAGTCGTTTACAGATATTTAACAAATTTTATATTTAATTCTAAATGTGATATTGTTCAACAAAAATCAATTATTTTTTCATAATTTTTGTGTTGATGACTGAATGGTACACTGCAACTCAAAAGTGTTATAAACTTATTATTAATTTTAAAACTAAGACCATTTTCTAAACAACATTATATAGCTATTTGAGGCATGAATGATAAGGACGTAGAAACCAATTGGGTAAATTTACAGGAAATGATGAAAACCTCATATTTTATAAATTTTGTTCTCATATATGCCATTGCAAGTATTTCCGATTATTCTTTCTAGCATTACTGCCAGTAATTTGCGATTAACGACATTTTGAGCAATGTTGCAATATGTGTTACCTTCAAGTTCTAGATGATCGGTTTACATAGCCTAAATGGATCACAAAAAAGCGTTGGAAGACTTTTTAACCAAACTGTTATACTCATTTATTAGTATTAGCTTGTCTAAATTAAAAGAAGAAACAAAATTAAATTTTCTCTAATAAAAATGTGCTGCTTAAAAATTTATTGCGTTCTTATCAAATGTATCCATTATTTTGGTTCCGATAGCTGTATGTTATTTTTTTTTTACATATTTGTAGTAAAGAATGCGTGCCTATTCTATTCTACTTTTCACTGAGATTTTGATAATTAATTGCACGATAGATTTGAAAACCACAATTAGGTTAGTATTTGCTTTGTAAGATCTTAGTTTATTCTAAAAGATATTTTACTTTAACCCTTTGACACATGGTGCACATTATAATGTACGTCGATTTTATCAACCCGTCACTGATTTGTTTTTCAGCATACATGCAATTAATTTACCATTATCGGTTGTTTGTTTTGTTGTTGGTCAAAATCCACTTTAGAATAAAAAGTATATCTTTATTATAGATTACCCCCTTTAATCTTGTTATAGCTCCAACCCTTTTTCTCATCATATCATTAAAACATCTATAATAGAGATTCTATAATACTCCCAAAAGTATTCACTACCAAATAACAAATAAACAACTAATTACAACTCTTAACCAAAAGCTATTATTGGAAATTTTTTTTTATCTTATTTTAATTCGTATTAAAAACAAAAATTTTTTTTTATCAATTTCTGAGATCATTAACATTTTTTGACAAACCACTATTTTGTGCATTCAGAAATATAAATTCACCAGCATTACAGTCATGTTTTGATGTGTGGGTAAAGTGATGGGCATGTTCATAGTTTTATTTACAATTTCTTAAAATTGCGATGTTTTTGTGTGAAAGTAAAATTTTTGGCAGACATGTATCCTAACAAATGTTAAGAAAACGTTGTTTGAACAACAACATAACATCGAGAAGAATTGTACACACAAAACATATTCATGTCCAGAGGAGAGAATGGGAACAAAAAGACTTGTAAGATGAATTTTGTTTGATGAATTAAAATGTTTATTTTTTTTGTTATTTTCATGTTGCCAGGTTAATCAAGTATTGTCAAAAATTCCTTCTCATACTCCTATGACATCATAATATTTACACTTGTTGTTGCTATTTTCACCACCATCATTAGTTTTTGTTGCTATTCATTGTACATTCACTAACTAAGAGCTACTTATAACGAACTTTAAGCAATACACAGTAGTCAGCAGTAGTCATAACTGTTTTCAAATTGTATAGCAATATTATCGTCACTGTAATACTTTATATAAAAGCGGCAACCAGAATATGTTAAAGTTAAAATTTACATGATGATTTATGTATATGATTGTAGCAATAATGTTCCTGATGAATATGATTATATCATAATATGCTGTTCTTTGATTATGAATTTAAAAACAACATAATAAGTTATAATCTTTCACCATAAAAGTTATTATCAGAAATATTATTACTGCAATCATATGCATGATTACTATAATCATGTGAATCGTAATTTTTAGATATTATGGTTGCCGCATTTATTTAAATAATTAATATTAACAAAAAATGTATAAACATTATGAAATTATTATAGTACACATACATACATATATGTGTTCGTTTTTGCTCCCCAGTAAAAAATATACGGATTAATCCATAATCGAGCAATAAAGGAGTAATGACTTGTTAATCCATTTGGAGTAATAAGCGAGCTATCAAAACTTTTTTTGTTTTGTTGTCTATGCCTCGCTTAATACTCCAAATGGATCAATGAGGGATGTATCAGTTCGTTTTGTTTTTTTTTTTTTGACATAACTGTAAAATATTTTCGTTTTGTTTTTCTATTTAGAGCTAGTTTCTGGGATAAAGATAAAAATCAGACAATTTTTTGCACGGAAAACTTTGTATATTCAGTGGGATTCGTTGCTATTTTTCGTTGCTGTTAAAAAATCTCCTCAATTTCCTCAATTCATTTTCGGTGATGCCACTCAAATTCAAGAAAACGGGATTGCAAATTTCATTTCCCCCGTTGCTATTTTTCGAGGCTTTCTTGTTTTTGTAAAAAATAACCAAATTTGTATTTATGCTCTTTTAGGAGACAAAAATGATTACTCCCTTTATGCTCTTTTAGGAGACAAAAACGATTACTCCCTTTATGTTCTTTTAGGAGACAAAAACGATTACTCCCGCTATGCTATTTTAGTAGACAAAAACGATTACTCCGTCTGTCGTCATTTTCAAGGTCAAAGGGAGTACTCCATAAGGAGCTTAAAAGGAGTACTCGTGTCTGCGGACATGCTGTGCTAAAAATCCTATGAGGTTCGGAGTTTTATGGAGTAATCCATTACTCGCAAAGGAGCGCTCCAGGATTACTCTTTGGATGATCCTATTTTTTACTGGGTCCTTTTGATGTACATATAGTTTATATATGTACAAATATATACTTTCGAAAATACATACAACCCAGTAAAAAATATATGGATTAATCCATAATCGAGCAATAAAGGAGTAATGACTTGTTCATCCATTTGGAGTAATAAGCGAGCTATCAAAACTTTTTTTGTTTTGTTGTCTATGCCTCGCTTAATACTCCAAATGGATCAATGAGGGATCAATTTTCATTTTGGTTTTCTATTTAGAGCTAGTTTCTGGGATAAAGATAAAAATCAAACAATTTTTTGCACGGAAAACTTTCTATATTCAGTGGGATTCGTTGCTGTTAAAAAATCTCCTCAATTCATTTTCGGTGATGCCACTCAAATTCAAGAAAACGGGATTGCAAATTTCATTTCCGCCGTTGCTATTTTTCGAGGCTTTCTTGTTTTTGTAAAAAATAACCAAATTTGTATTTATGCTCTTTTAGGAGACAAAAATGATTACTCCCTTTATGTTCTTTTAGGAGACAAAAACGATTACTCCCGCTATGCTCTTTTAGTAGACAAGAACGATTACGCCCTCTGTCGTAATTTTCAAGATCAAAGGGAGTACTCTATAAGGAGCTTAAAAGGAGTACTCGTGTCTGCGGACATGCTGTGGTAAAAATCCTATGAGGTTCGGAGTTTTATGGAGTAATCCATTACTTGCAAAGGAGCGTTCCAGGATTACTCTTTGGATGATCCTATTTTTTACTGGGAAGTTTTGTTCATCATATTTTTTTTTTGTTGCTACAGAAAATATGTTTTTTCATGTAGCTAGAGTTAATTAAATATCTAAGGTTCTTATTGATGTTGTAAAATATATAACATTCAAACTTTTAGAAAAGTAAATATACATATAAGCTGAAAATATTTTTTTTTAGGCTTTTCAAGGTTATAGAACTGACAAAAAACTTTAGTTTGCAAATTCCTCATGAATAAAGAAATAAATTTTATTTTTTGTACAATTTATACATACATACATAATATTTAACAAAATAATAACACATTTCTTAATAAGAAAATTTATTTTATAAAAGATCAATGACATTTTTTATCCACTTTTTACAATTTATTCAAACTCAACTCTCAGACATGATACTTAAATATGCTCCTAGATCTTTAGCAGATTGAAAGCATATTGTTTTAGCCAATTTAAAACTACCTTTATTTTTTTTTCGTCATATACTTCAAAGGCAATAATAAATGTTCCAATATTTTACCTTAAACAACAGCTCAATTAAGGTATAGCAAAAAAAATTGTAGTAAACTGAAGCTGCATAATAACATCAATAACACTATAACACAATACAGTTAAAACAACAACATCAACTATAAGAAACGTCTACTAAAAGCAAAGAGGGCACAATAACAACACTAGCTAGCGACAGCAGAAGCAACAAAAAACAACAATATCTACAACAGGCAACATACAAAAAAATGTGCCTAGCAATACCTATATTAAGGAGAAAAAAAAAATGTTAGAAAAAATTAGAAACAGAAGAAAAACCATCAAGACCACATGACAGACATCAATTTGAAAAATTATCTTTGCTAAACAACACACAACGACAGCAGCACTAACAGCAGTGGCAATTACTAATAACAGCAACAACGGAACGAAACGTAATGAATTGGCAACAGCAAACGACAATGATGTTGAGACAGCGGGAAAAATTGGCACCTACAACAATAACAACAACAAAAATAGCAAAAAGAAATCAACAGCATTATCTTAAAAACCTAACGACAAACAAGACAAAAATATTCACAAAATAAAATACAACGACACATCCTCTTTATATCTACAGAAAGGAAAAATTTAATATTTAATAAAAAACTATATCGAAATATATAGTGGAAAAGACAATCAGGAGCGCTGAGAATTTTCTATGCCATTAATGTGCTGCCTTTTATATGAAAATCATTAGTTTTTGAGAAAAATCATTTGCTCTTAATAACAATCTTTCAATTTTAATTATTGGCTCCAGTATTCCCATGAAGATCTTTCATTAGTTCCAGTTTTCCAACAAAAATAATTCATGGCTTACTCTTTCACTGGATTCCGTTTTTCCATGAAAATCTTTCATTTACTAGATTAAGTTTTTCTATTAAATTCTATCTTTTGCTGGTTTTAGTTTTTCTCAGAAATTCTTTTGCTGACTTTAGTCAAAAACTTCTGAAAACTACGTTTGTGCACTAAAAAAAATAACAACTAAAAAAACCAAAACTCTTGCACATTTAAAGCTATAAGCCTATAGAAGTAGCATAAATGACTATTAAAGCAAGAAAAATATCAAAAATTTATTCACAAAAGTGTCTAGTATCAATGCATTGAAAATTGTGTGTTTATGTTTCCTAAACGTGTTGGTTTTAATGCTGTTGTTGTTGTTGTTGTCTCCAACGACTGAGAAATTTTGAAACAAACACAAAAAAAATAAATATAAGAAGTCATTATACAAAATATAAGGTATAATAAAATGCTTATTCATACATCATGTGAACGACAGGTAAAATTGTCCTTATTTTTAACAAATTGCTTGGCCTAGTATAAAAGTGTTATATCAACTTACAAACATGCATATGCATTTTTTATACATATGTACGAATGTTTGTTTATGTGTGAATGTTTATGTAAAAATTGAATGATAGTCATGTGGGACTGGGTACGTATACGTTATTTGTATTTTTATAGCTTTTTTTTACTATTAGTATAGGCATAACAACAGCAACAGCAAATTTATATAAATGATCATTGTGTCACCTCCTTCCAATTTTCTCTGTTTGCAAAAAGATTTCCTGCTTGTGCATGTAGATAACAAAAACAAATAGAAAATCGTTGAATTCAATAAAATAAAAAAGACGAGCAAAATAAATTGATTGCTCTACCAGCAAGAACCCTTTTTTCTGCAGTTGTATAAATAAAAAAAAACGGAAAAATACGATTCATTCATATAAATTGGCATGAAATCTTTGACATATACAGCAGCAGCCAACCAATAAAAAAAAAAATGAAACGTTTCCATAAAAACATCACGTTCCATTTCTGGTTAAGCTAAAGAGTTTGCAATGCTGTTTGAAACTTGTTGTTGTTTTTTTTTTAATGTTTGTATTACCATTTTAATATTTTCTTTTTTCCCCTTTCAATGTTGCTCTCCTTCCATTTTATTGAGGAGATATTTATATGATTTTATTGTTTGTTGGCATAAAAATTTATGTTTATTTGATGCTAGGACATTGGGTTGTTAGAATAAGATAAAGATAAACTAATGAAAATTCAATACAGTTTTAGATAAATCTCTCACTAACTAAAACTCTTCCAAAGCAAATCTTTAACCCGGATAAAGTCATTCCAAAGATATACAAAACTTGATCAAATATTAAGCAAGCCTAAGCTGTACTTAAGGAAATCTAGTTAGCTTTCATTTTATTTAAAGGAATCTTAAGCTAGTTTTCCCTAAAGAAATGTTAAGCTAGGTTAAGCTTTACTTAAAGCAATTTCAAATTAGCTTAAGATTTACTTAAAGAAATCTTACTTAAAGTTATATTGAAGCTTTAGTTAAAAAAATCTCAAACTAGTAAAGCATATTACTAAAAGAAATATTAAGATGGCTTAAGATTTACTTAAAGAAATCTCGCTAGATTAAGTTTTGCGTAGAGAAATCTTAAGCTAGTTAAGATTTACTTAAATATAAGATTTACTTTAATACTTAAAAATTTATTTAAGCTTTACTTGAAGAAATCTCTAGCTCGCATAAACTTTACAAAAGAAATCTCTAGCATGTTTAAGCTTTACTAAAAGAAATCTTCAGCGAGCTTAAAATTTACTTAAATAAATCATACTTAAGGAATAATAATAATATATCGTTAATACGGAAATTATGCTACTGGGTTTAGTAGCCGTCTTAAAGACTTACTTAATTAAAAAGCTTAAGCAAACTTCAGCTAGCTTTAACTTTACTTAAGAAGCTTTAGATAGTGAGAAGTTTCTCAATATTAAAAAATTATAATGGAGAAATCTCTCTCGCTGCATCATACTTTACTAAAGAAATCTCTTGAACGCTCAAGATGAAGACATCTTTTGCTAGCTCAAGTTTTATTACAAAAGTTTCTTAGCGGAAAATGATAGTCAAAGAAATTTTCCTGCTTTTATTGGATATACTAAAGAAATTTATTGTTTTTTAATATTGTTTAATTGCTTGTTTTTTCTCTTACGTTTATGAAACATGTTTTGCAAACATATCTCTGGTGGTCTCTTGATTTCTGTTCTGGTATTAAATGTGTACCTAATTTAAGATTCACGACAAATTGTAACTAAATTTATTGCTGTGAAAGCCCTAGTGAAAGTGTACAAGATACTAACAATTCAAAGTTAAAAATAAATTACCCTTGGGTACTAAGTAAAGCATAAAATAAGAATGTTATGAATTTAAGCCAGCCACAATATATTGCCATTCGCAAACATGTTTCTAAGCCATTGATAGCTTAATTTTTTGTTCGTTTATAAAAACAAATACAAAAATCTAACAAAACCATTTTAGTTTAATGGTCATCTATAGTAAAAAGCTTTTAAGGATATCATGCGTAACAGAGCGTATGCTGTGTTTTTTGTTTCTTGTACTAGTAGAATTTTCTGACAAACAGAGTAGGCATGAGTATTAAATGGATTAGTGAATTTCTAGCTTTAACTTTGTGCCTAATAAAATTCACACGCAAATCTGCAACATAAATTCGTATGAATTCTAAGACTCATATGTGTAAGCTATATTTTTGATTTTCAGGGTCGTCTGCTGTCTCCCTTCACGCACATGCTTTTATTATATGTTTTAGGTTTTATTACTTTAAAAAAAAAATATGAACAGATTTGGCATTTTATGTGCGGATAAATAAATAAAGTTTTTTTTTTTGCTAATAAATGTAGTCTTTAGGAAATTAAATATTTGTTATGTTGTTATCAGGGGAGTTTCATATTAACTAAAATACTGATGTCGGTTAGACGCTGATATGCTCTAAATGAAGCTCATGTATATTTATCTTAGATTGGTCCTAGATTTTCACGCTCAAATTTTGTGTATAAACTTTAGTTTAATTTCCAAATTTCAACAAGTTCTACAAAATTCCCTCTATGTTCTGCTGACTTATAAAGACCATAAAGACGAAAGAGGAAAAAAACAACAATATTTAGATATGTACATGAGCAAGTCGCATTTGTTTGAATGTGGAAAAAAGTCAAATAGGATTTTCTTGAATTTTTGCCGTATCCTTCTTCTATGGCTTTATGGCATTCAATAAAGAATATACAAAAATCCATTTTTATACCTTCCACCACCACAAGTGGTGAATGAGGGTATACTACGTTTGTCGTTGCGTGTGAAACTTTGTTAATATTCAGCTGAGATTGAGTTATGTTCGTCTGTCCGTCTGTGTAAAACACTCTCACGTACAAAATAATAAACTTAACTTAATGAATTTTTTTTTGAAAATATTTTGTGTTTTGTAGGTAAGTTTGGTGTTGTTGCAAATTAGTAAAATCGGTATAGTAGAGCCAGAATTATGGACCAAAATGTGAGGCAACCTCCATAAAAATTGGATATTTTTTATAAATTTTTTAGCAATTTTTTTATATTATTATTTCTATGATAAAAGAAAAAAATAAGAAAATAGTAAAAAAAGGTCCTTGAAATATTGCCCCCATAAAATTTTCTTCCCAAAATATGGTTAAAATATACATATGTAAATGCGTATAAAATTTGAATATCAATACAAAATTCAACATAAAAAAGTTTCATGTAAAAAGAAATCACAAAACGAAATTTTATTTAGTTCGGTCCGTGGACCATAGACCCCATATAAAAACCCCATATAAAATTCACTTAAATACGTACAAATTTGGTAACTACCGGATTTTAAGAATACTAATATGTATCTTAAATATACCATTATTATTGTGTTGAAACTCGACGTGAGGATATCTCATATGCATAAAATTGCCTGTTCTGGAATTGATGAATATCGAACCATAAGGACACACCAAAACCCAAAACTTAACACAAACACTAAAAACCAATCAAATTCAAGATTGTCCATTAAAGGTTAATTCAGCTATTGTTCACATATGTGGGTCATCCCATCTCTGGCTGGAAGGTTTGACACTCCGATACTGAATTTGATTGGTTTTTAGTGTTTGTGTTAAGTTTTGGGTTTTGGTGTGTTCTGACATATATAGTAAAATTTTTTGGCCAACATTTTTGTAGAACATTTCATCCCCGCCCTTCCCCTTTTTCGGGGTGTTTTTTAAAATTTCTTAGAATAAAGCCAAAAAATGCCGTTATAAGGGTGGAGTCAGAGGGTTAATATGTTCTAAAAAATTTTTCCATACCATTATCTACAAAAAATGCTGAAAACATAGTTTTATATACCGATATTCTGCAAGAACAGGCCAGAGCTGGGAATTTTTAACCGCTTCTTAAATTAAACTCTGATGTGATATATCAAAACGCCGACACACGTATAATTTTTTGGTCTCCTTAACAACAAGCAATCATCGGAACCCTGTAATTTTTTTTGTTGTACTGTGTTATAAATGATCAAAATTATTGTTCGTAAAATTTTTTCAAACAATATACATATATAAAATAGTAATAATCCTTGCTCTGAGATGGAATAAAACAAGTAAGAAAGTATAGTATATGTATAAAACAGTTTTTCAGAAATGTGCGCTATATAGGAGATATATATGACCTATTATAAACCAATCATCAAAAAAATTTAGAGTCATGATTTCTGTGAATATAAATATTGTGTATGTTAAATTTTGTCTCGATATAAATACTTTTCAAAGATTTATGGTGGTTAAAGTTGATTACGGGGAGGGTCTTATATGGGATTTTCGACTAATTACGGACCGACCATTATAAAATTAGGTGTCGTCATTTCTGTATATTATTTGTGTCGAATTTTATTTGATTACCAACATTCTTAAGAAATTTATGATCGTTAAAGTGACTTCCGGAAGTGGGGCATTAATTATGGACCGATCTGTACAAAATTTGTAGATGTGATTTATCATTTATCACTCATTTGTGATCAAATTTGTTTGGTTCCTTGCATAATTCAAACATTTCGGGAGTACATTTGTATGGGGTTCTGGTGAAATAATGGACAAATTTTCACCAGTTTCAATCCCGTCCGTCCTTGGGCCAAAAAATATCACTTACCAAATTTTATCAAAATATCTTTAAAATTGCGACCTGTACTCTGCGCACAAGCTTTACATGGACAGCCAGCCAGACGAACATCGGTAAATCGACTCAGAAAGTGATTCTGAGTCGTATACTTTAAGGTTGCTGTTGGACCAAAATTTCTAAGCGTTACAAACATGCGCACAAATCCACTATGGTGGTGTAGGTTATAAAAACACAGAATAAGAATATTCTAGTCATATCGCCAGAGTAGTTTTTGTGTTTCTTATTTTATTTAGGTGGAGGGTATTTAAGATTCGTTACAGCTAAATATTGCACTCTAGCATATTATTTTATGTTTTGTTAGACATACATTCATAGACACTCTTCCGTCCCCACCTCCTTGGTGTTTCCTTTTAACACTTTGCCTGCGAGTGATATGTTACTTTTAAGGCCACTGGCTATTCTTAGAGTACAATAAATACTACAGAAAAATAATCACACTAAACCGGAAAAATATTAACAACATCAAAAAGAAATCTTTTAATGTACTATAATAGGAGGCCTAGTAAGATAATTCGTGTAAAAATTAAATAAAACGAAGAAATAAACGAAGCCTCTTAGCCAGACCAAAAACCGTATTAAAGAAAGCATTTAGCCTGCTCAAAAGCTGTACTAAAGACAGCCTTTAGCCAGCTCAAACTGTACTAAAAACATTGCTTTTAACAAATTCAAGCTGTGCTAAAAATTTTCTGTGAACTTCCTTACTACCCCACGTATCTGCACAATTCTAAACACTTTGTAAATTCGTCTTTGTATTGCATGTTTTTACGTACATACGTTTGCTATCATTTTGTGATTTGTTTGTTGGCTTAATTTGAGAAATTGTTATGACCTCTCATGTTACCATTAAGGATGCCTATAAGTAGACGTAGCTGTTGTTGTTCATATTTTCCTCATTTCCCTGCTTCTTGCTGGCTTTATCCTGTTTAACTTTTGTTTTATTTTGCTTATTTTACATGATTTTATGTGTGTTTGAACTTTTTTTGGAATAATTTATTTTTGTTAGCATGCAATATAAACAATTTGAACAAAAAGTGAATTAAATTTTTCTGATTTGCCATGCTCACTCTTTCACTTTAAAACTCAAACATGTCTGTATGTTTTGATAAGACTTTATTAAGTAAAATATACCATTTTGTTTGTAGGGTAGAGCATAGTATGTGTAAGATATATGAACCAGTTTGTGTGGCATAAAGTTAATAAAATATCGAATTTAAATGCGGTTTTTATGACACACATTATTTAAATATCTGGAAGAATGTATTAATATTAAGCACATTAAGAATTTTGTTCTAAGTCGTAAGCTGCTTGTAATACACATTTTATACTCGTATGTGGAAGAGCAAATAATCTCTTTCGCCGCATTAGGTTTTTTTTAATTAAGTTTGCGGTTTTTTTTTTGTAAAATTTTGTATAAAAAATATTTATTCTCAGAAATTTAAAACAAAGTGTTTCAACCCACTTTGTTGTAGACGAGTATCTGAAAAGTTATTTGAAAAATATGTAATCAACATTTAATGGAAACTAAAATCTTAGAAGAGAAACAGAAATCTAAAGTATTGTAAATTATGTTATAAAATATTACTAACAAACCAGACGCTTTGAAAAGGGTACCAGGAACCGGATAAATTTCGTTGAATAAACTCAAAACCGATCTCTCTAACAATCAAAGTAAGCTTTACAAGAGGAATATGAATAGATACTGGTAGTCATTATGAATGAAAAAACATATGTAAAGATAGACCAAACATTGTTTCTTGTAGTAAAACGATGTACAGTTGTTTGGGAACCTTTTGCTTTGGAATAATTCAAAATAAATCGTAACTCAATTTTACGCGGTTCGAGCTGAGGTGTCTTAGAGTTGACTTGTAGTTTTTTGGCATAGTACGCGGAAGGGAAACCAGTAGGTAACCCCTCAAGTTTCGTCACCTCGGTTCTTAACTCCTTTTTTTAAAACTCGCCAAAAATCCAGTTATGATCCGAATAAGCTGAAATTTATAACATAAATATTCCTTGAGAATATCTACAAAAATTTAATTAATATTTCTTAATGTTTTTTGGGATTTTTAGATATTGCGAGCCTGTAAAGGGTCGAACATTTTTTTCAAATATCATCCATATTTTTTACGTTTTCACCCCAAAAAGTCCCTATATTTGTATAGCCATTCATTCTGTTTGCAACACATGGAAGTAATGGTCGTAAAACAAAAAAGTCTATATATTCTGGGTCGTTATAAGATTCTAAGATGATTAAGCCATGTCCATCCGTCTGTTGTTGACACGATATAGCTTCAAAAAAAAAAAAATAACACATAGAAGAATGAATTTTTTACCAAACATTCTTTGATTCACCAAAATGTTTAGTATTGCAAATGGGCAAAATCGGTCCAGTAGGATCTGAGTTATACATCAAAGTTTCAGACTACCTTGACATTTTTCAAATATTTTTTGTTGTTTTATTCAAATATAACCGCAAGTTCTGTTGAAAGTGGTAGGAATCTGTTCACGATTTCTCATAGCCCCCATACAAATGCCTTCCCGGATTATGGCCTTATGGTACATAAATGTCTATAAAAAGCCGTATCTAAACAAAATTCTGCAATAATAAGTTTCATGCAAAGTGAAATCTCAAAACAATATTTTGTTTGCATCCATCATTTTGACATAGCCCCATACAATGGCTAATTCCGAAATTCACTTAAATGAACATAAATCTTTTGTAAAAATGACTATAAAGTCAAAATTCAACAAGCTTAATTAATATATAAATTCAAATCGTCATACATAATTTCATGATTATCAGTGGTCCCTATATAAAGTCCAGTTCCGTAAATCACCTTACAAAACCCACTATTAAGTTTCAATACAACACAAATAGTTCATATATATATAAAAATCGTTCATCTTAAAATGATGATGATCGGTTAATATTTGACGCTAGCCCCCATATAAAGCCTGCTTCCGAAAATCTATAAAATTCGTATAAATCTCCTATAAAAACCAATAAGAAGTCGAAATTCTACACTAGTGAGGCGTATATACATCTAAATTGTCGTACCAAATTTCATGATGACCATCAGTTTATATTTGACCGTAGCATCCATATAAAGTCTAGTTGCGGAAATCACTTAAATGCGCAAAAAGCACTTATTAGAATCAGCAGCGAAAATCAGTTAAATGATCATAAATACGTTATAGAAACCACTATCAAGTTTAAATCCGACACAAATAGTTAATACAAATATATAATTCGTCACTCTCAATATTTGATCGTAGCCTCCATATAAAGTCTACTTCCAAAAATCACTTAAATGCGCATAAAATTCTTATAAATCTCCATAATAGCCGAATATAAACTCTTAAACTAGATTTACACGATTAAAATTTTCTTCAAAATGCTTCAAACTCGCGTAAACAGCAAAATTTCTTCAAAATTTATTTATTTTATAAATATAGCTGGTTATTTTATAACTTGTTTCTTTTATTGAAACTTTTTTCTTCGGAATTATACATAATTTTAATATGATCACGAAAGAGAACTTAATGCATAAGGGTGTAACTTAAATTTTGACTCATTTCAGCGAAGATGGCCTATAAAACAGAATATAGGTTTAAGTAAAAAAATGTACAAAAACCAAAAGCACCGATCGTATGTACAAAAAGTACAATGTTTGTAATATTGCTTAAATAAACAGAAAGTTTTTTTTACTATCCCACGTAAATCACCTGACAGTGGGCACTTTTATAAAAAGATTCAAATTTTTTAACAGATTTCGCCGCTTTAGGAATTTCGGTATTTGAAAAAAAAAATGTCAATTTGACTATTTTATTTAATCTCAAGTACCAGGCTTTTTATCCATATCAAATACTTATCCAGAAAGCTTTTATTAATTTTTTTCTTCAGAAGCTCCACAAATCTTGCCGTCTTTTACAAATATTAACGTTTTATCATATGTATATTGCATGCAAAGAATCAAACTGTCTAAACATAACCAACATTTTGAAATGAGTAAGAATAAAGTCTAAATTTTGACAAAAATGGAATCAAGGAATTTTAAAATAATTTGTTATATTATTATTACATATGTATTTGACAACGCATTCTACTTCAGGCAATGATCGAAAATAGTGAAAGTCACATTGATTTTTAAAAATTTCTTTAATAATTATAATAAACACAAAAACAGCGTTTTACATAAACATTTTTTTAACGTGTATTTTTTCAGTTTATCAATAAATAAAATGTTACTTATTTTGCCTAACTAATTTGTTTTGCTTACATTTTATAACGATATAGTTCTACGAATTACATTATATAATGAAAGCAAATCTAATCCATAGCAGATACATATGTAGGTACACTTTATTTCAGGAGATAAAATCATCAGCATTTATAACTCACACTAACTCCCATGCAGGGAGCTATATATAAATTTGCTAAAACACCTAAATAAACATCAAAATATGTTAACGGGCAAATTAATGAAACATATCAAATGACGATGAACCCTTCGTTAATTTAAAGATTAAATTAAACGAACTTTTTGGCTTGAGAATTCATAGACACAAATATTTTTGAAATAAAAATTATGCGCAGAAATAAAAATGGTATGAATTTCAGATTTGTTATGATGTGATAAAGATGTTTAAACCAAAAACAGACTAAATTTGTGAGCATCAAAACGATGTTTGAATTTTAAATATATTACGGCAGCACCTAACAACATTAAAGTTACACAATAGTATATACATTTCAAAGATACTTTAAATAATTCAATACAACCTTCATCAATTATATGTACTAACACTGAAACATTTTATGAAATATTTAAGCTATATGAGTATGTACATACATTTATATACACATCAATATTACCATAAATATTGAAACCAACCTAATACCTATTAATATTTAGGTAGATTTCTTCATAAATTTGCAGAATTGTTGATAATGTTTTGCGAGTTTTTATTTCCAATTTTCATATTTTGCATAATAAAAATTGTAACATAAATAAACTCCTGCATTTGTAATAATAATAAATATTGTATGAGGAATATAAAATTCATAGATTTGAATAAATTAGCAAATACAACAAATGTTTACATACATATAGGGCGTTTTTTAGATGTATAGAACTTAAGGTTGGCTTTTAACAATTTTTTTAACTGGCGGCCATTTTGTCAGCCGTCAAGTGATTTCGATTTCTATCACATGTCTGATTATAAGTTCTCCTTATTCAAATGGTATAAGTTCAATCGGGTAATGTCTCTCAATTATTAGTTCTATAAATTGTTGATTTACATAAAATTTTCTTATGATAAATGGACAAACTCTGTAAATATCATCATTTATAAATGGTTGAAATAATATAAATTTTTAAAAGATTTGAAATATGCTGCGTTATCTTGTCTTTCAAAAAAATATATAAAATGTTAATCAAATTTCAACCAAATCTGAATTACAAACACTGAATTTGGACATAAAAATGCGAGATTTTTAAAATTTTTAAGTCTTTATTTTGAAACATTTCTACAGTATAAATTCAAGCCAATTTCTGATATCCAGTTCTGAAGTGAAGCGTATTCCAGAGAGATCTTTCTGCATCGATCGAAACAAATATTAGTCGGTCGGGGCAAGGTCTGGCCTATGAGGCTTGGCAAAACTTTCCAGCTACTTCTTTCTAAATTGTCATAATAGGTCAATGCAAACTTCAAATTAATCAGTTGCATTCCGTACAGGTTCCCTGTGGTGACCTGGACAGATTTCAGCAGCTCGTGTTACATAGGACTCTGTCGGTCTCAACAAATACAAATCAATGGGTATTTGGCTATGTTGTCGATTCGGCTATATGACTGAGCTTCCCATACGATCTCTTACGCTTTGAGTTATGTTAATGGATCCATCGCAAGTAATGATTTGATGCAAAAATGATTTCATTTTATAGTGTTTAAGTATTTTGGAAATCCAAAATTGTCTTTCAAGGTCTCTCGGCTTCAATTCATATGGCACCAAATTTCCCTGCTTTTGAATGAATTATGCTGCTCGCAAATGTTTTGAAATTGCTGCTTGAGTAGTAATGCTTCCAATTCTTGGGTTTCAAAAATGTTTGTGTGACTTAATAATACTTAAATTGTTAAGTAAATACTTATATGTACTATATTCACTTTTGAGTGGAATATCTTTGTCTTCCGTGTCAAAATCATCTCTTTTGGACTCCACAGAGCATCGCACGCATGTTGAAATTGGTGGAATACTTAAGCTTCAGTGAGCAATCGGTGTGCTTCACTGGCAGTTTTTAAAATTTAAGAAGTAAAGCAAACCGTTCCTCATATGACGCTTTGTTAGCACAAAATTCAATATTGTCAATGGAAAAAGAGCTTAGCTGTTTATAATCTTAATGAGAATAAATGACGAAAGCCGCTTTAAAAAGATGCATCATCAGTTATGAATCCCGCATTTCTAAGTTATATACCCAATAGTATTGAGTGTAGGTTCTGTTTCTATATTTTCATTAGGTGGAGGGTATTTCACACTCTAACTTTTTAATTATCCCAGGTGTTTTAAATAACAGAAGTTTTAGCTGTTAATTGAACAATTTTAAATGAGAGTATAATCATTAAACATATATAAGATTCTAAATTTCTGTATA
The DNA here is from genome assembly GCA_916048285.2 of Bellardia pandia. Classification (NCBI taxonomy): domain Eukaryota; kingdom Metazoa; phylum Arthropoda; class Insecta; order Diptera; family Calliphoridae; genus Bellardia; species Bellardia pandia. The sequence goes on from OU696529.1 coordinate 103,076,942, forward strand.
AATAAACATTAATATATTTCTCTGTTTCTTTATAGGTAAGCAACACTTCAGTTATTAGCATAAATATCTCAAATAAGGGTAAGTTTAAACTTTATTATATGCTATTGTAAAACTTGGTTCTTTTCATATTACCGTCAGATAAATAATTTTCACTCTATTATAAGCATTCAATTTTCCAACCTTTAACCAATTCTAATAGTAGTTTTTTATACTGAGGAAGATATTGTATAAATAACCAAATTAAATTTAGCTTTCTCAGACATTTTTATTTATTCTTAAGTCACCAAAGAAAACCTCGTAAACTACAAAAATAAAAAGAAAGTTAGTCGTCTACTTTACATTTTAAATATATCAGTTTTTTTAACGACTACCTCTATCATCTAAACATTATCTGAACATTTAGTGAAGATGTTCTATCGTCATAATACTTTAAATTTTGTGGAGAATTGTTGCTTTTACGTTTTCCATGTAATAAGTGCAATTTTTTGTCACTAGCACTTTCTACACAAACTATGACAAACAAACCTTCAAAATGTTTTCTCTTTACGACTTAATAGCTGTAATGAAATCATCAGTGTATCTACAACTCTGACACAGTTGCAACAGCATTTAGTAAAAACAACAATAAACAACTGATTTCTTGAATCGTTTACACTCAAGTTTTTAGGTAGAAAAGTATGTTGCAGAAGCTTAGAAATGAAAAACCGTTTAAAAGTTTATGTATAAGTGACTTAAAACAAACTGAAATGTTTCAAAAAATATGAAGTTTTCTGATGCAAATAAGTAAAAACAATTTTTGAACTTCTTCTTTGCTTCTCTGCAAAGAGAGTTGAAAACAGAAAAATATCAATACTAAACATAAAAAACTGCTTAAACGCATTACACAGTAAAGTATCAAGAAAATTAGCTGGACCATTATTTAGATTTTTTATACTTTTAGATTTTTGTATTTTTTGTAAATAGACATTTGTGCAATTTATAATCCTATTAATGCCAATTTTAAAATTATTTACATATTTCTACACTTACATATACATGTATATTTTTTCACCATTAAAGGCTAATATGGAATTATTATTAGCAACATAAAAAGGAAAGGGGGTTAACAGCTAATAATAATAAAAAATATATTCAAGAAAACGTTTACGGTCATCTGATCGGTAAGTGTGATAATACGGGATCAGAAAGTTTCAACAATAAATACAATAATAACTCACAAATATGTAAGTTTAACCCTCCGCCTTACACATGTTTTGATTTTCACATTCGCAACACATGAGTCTAGCCAGACACACTTTCCAAGGAAATGGTCTAAAATTTCTTTTGAGGAAAAATAAAAAAACTCCATTTTGAAAAAAAAAAAATAAAAATATGTGGGAAAATGAAAACGATACATGTGCAAATATTGAAAAATCTTCTTGAGTTAAAAAATAATTTTTTTCATAGATATCCCACTCGCATCCCATTAAGCGATTATAAAGGCCTTAAAGTAAATTGTATAATCTTGTTAGGGTTTGGTTCATTTTGTTCCAAAATTGGTTACTTGTTAAATTTCAAATTATAATTCAAATATTTTTAGATTTTGTTAATTAAGTTACCTTTGATTTCTGGAAATTTATAATCATTTTTTTTTTGCTTTGGTATACTGTTTAAAAATTTCATGTTGAATTTCATTTAACATTTCAATAGTTATTTTTTTTAAATTTGTATCTAGTTAACTTTGCTTTTGGAAGATAATGTAGAAAATTTGTGTGTAGGTAAATTGTTATTTTGAAAAATTTAAATTTGAAATTTATAAGTGTTACTTGTTTAGGATTTTTATTTTATCACGTAGGCAATGATATTGGAAAGTATTTTGATTAGATTGTGCTTGATGTTGAGAAAAATTGTTTCATTATAGTTTTTATTGCTGGATTGATATTTAAAAAAATGAAAATTAGTGAAGATAAAATTTTGTGAACTAAAAGGATATTTAAAATCAAAATTAGTGAATAAAGAATAATATAAAATTTGTGAAATAAAAGGATATTCTGAATATTATATAAATTATAATTTGAGCAAAATAAAACTAACTTAATTAAAAAAGGAAGACGATTTTTTATATTGAAATGAAAATTTAAATAATTAACCGAAAGTTTAATAAAGGAAAACATTTTGAATATACATAATTACATAAAATCTAATTATTCGAATAAAACTTAAATCGTAAAACCAAAAGCAAAATTTATAAAAATATCAAAACTTAACAAAATGAATGTGGAAATAAAATAAAATGTATAACATATACACACAAACGAAAGAGAAAATGAACAATAATGAAAATTAAACACAATAGTAATGTGAAAATAATTAACTTTTTCAAATAAAAGGAAACTGAATTTTTGAAAGTAATATTGAAAGGAAAAAAATAACAATTATAATAACTAATATATAAACATTTGTGAACAATTATAATGATTTCAACATAAGCAAATATATTAAACAAAGAGATTTATATTATTATTTGAGATTTGTTTGCGGGATCGAGAATTTTTATTCAAATACTGGAAAATTGGATGGATTTAATTAAATTATAATTAAAATTGTTAATGATTAAAATAATTAATATTAATTTGTGGTTTTTAACTTTAATGATTGTTTAAAATTAGATATTATTAATTCTTGAATTTAAATTTTTAATTTTTTGATTTACCTAAATATAATATAAAATATAACAATTTTCTTCGAGATGCTGATATGTACATATCATCGTTGGAGTCAATGTATGTAAGTTTTAATTTTGTTTGTGAATATTTATAATTTTTAACTTTCTTTGTTGTACATAATTTATTATTTTTTTAGTTGTTATAATTATAATATGGAAACAACTTTAGATTTTTATTAAATAAATGAATTCTTTGTTAATTTGGAATATTTGAAAACAAATATGGAAGACTAAATCTTTTTATTTGAGTTGTGGAAGTATAATGGGATAAATGAGTTAAAATTACAGCAAGATAAGTATATGGTTAGGGGATTATATTTTAAATTATTAAAATATAATCATGGTGGTATATTTTACAAAAAGAAAAAGGTGGGCATTTAACAGGTGTATTAACATCTATACCCTAGCAAGTATTCAGATAATTCCAATAATAGTAACTCATTGATCAGAACCCAAGGAATGAAAAATTCGTATAGCAATGACGTTACAATCTTTCTTTAGAAAAAAAGGGCCCAAATTGAAAAAAAAATGTAAAAAAAATATATTTAAAAAAAAATCAAAAAAAAAAAATTTTTAAAAATTAAAAAAAAATATTTTTAAAATGACTGAAGAAATAGCTATCTACAATCATTTGGACAATTTTTGCTAGGACCAATAGGTAAAGAGTTACAATCATTTGAAAAAAACCCTGTATGACCAAAATTTACCAAAATGTCCAACTTTGACCCCCTCTAACTCCGGCACTTCTGGACTGATAGAGCTGAAAATTTGTCTCTGGCCAATAGTACTAACCTTGGTGCAAATTTCATCCAAATCGGAAGACATCGATTTTTAAAATTGGGTTACTTGACGTGAAATTCACCATATATTAAAAGGGGAATCAGAATTTTCATTATCAGCAATAAAAACATAAAGCAGAGGTGGTGAAAAGTGTAATGACAGTTTGAATGAAACTTTTACCTTATGAATTAAATATATGGAGTTAGATACTTGTTAGTATGTTTATTGGGTTTTTTCCCAAATTACCTTAACCTAACCTTGTATAATAGATATAAATAAATAATAATAGATAAGAGGTCAAAAAATTATTAAAAACAGCAAAAAAGTATTAAAACACAATACAAAACATATATGGGTTTTAGCAGACCCATGTGTTACACATGTGCTTTGTGCAGTAAAATATTCGAATAAGTGTTCCTCTATATCCTTTTCAGGATTTGTTATATAAATATTTATAGCGAACTAAATTTTGCAAGCCTCTAACTATGTAAGTGTTAAATATATTATAATCACATTTAAAATTTAAAAAGGTTTAGCCAGACTCATATGTTAGACGAAGGGTTAAATGTTAGGGAACAACTTTGTGTGAACACTGATGGTCAGGATGATTCTTGTACTCATATCTCCATACTCAGAACAATACTTACTCACTGTTACACTAACTACAATATACATACATACATACATATATATGTAAATATGTATACGTATATGTAATAAATAGAGCAAAACAACTGACTGACACTAACACACATTATAGAATTAAAAACATGAAACAACATTATTATAACCTCCACCGCCATAAAATAATCATAGGGGTATATACATATGTATAGGTTTGTCATTCCCTTACTGACACTAAGAAATATTTATCTGATACTAAAAAACTTTTATATTTGCTCGATCTTTATGATAATCAAAGTGAATTAACCTATAACCATAACAGACTCCAAAAATCATTCCTCTAGAAAGTTTGAAAAAAAAATCAGCCATCAGCAATCGAATAGCCATCAATATTATATACATACACATGTACATTTAAAATTTAGATAAATGTCAATAATGATTATTAGCTATTTATACGAAAATTGTTATAGGGTTCTGTCTATTATATATATATGTGCGCACATATGTATGAAAACTTTTTATCATTTCTAAAGAACAAAAAGACCGGGAATCCCAATTGTACAATTATTATTATTGCTTGCGAACAAAACAAAAATTAAAAAAAATATCATACAAATGTATTTCCGGTATTGATTTCATTAATCAAAAACTCAATTTTACAAAACAATAAAATATTCTTACAAAAAGACATGTTGTTTTGACACAATTCAACCGGCCTTAAAGGGTTTGCAATAAATTTACACAATTTTTATAGATTAAATGAAAGAAACCATATGTATGCTTTTAAAATTGTCTCTATACCAATATGTATAAGGGTGTGTATATTTCTACGTTTGTATGAATGTTAATATGTAAGTATGAACATTTGTGTTATATTTCCATGTGCGACAAAAATCTGGTGCCATCATGTGCCAGGCAGGCAATGAAATATATAAAGCTTTAAAGTACATGAGTAGTTTAATACAATTTCATTGTATTTTTTTTTTTTTTTTTTTTTTTGTTTCAGTTTTTTCCCTTTAACTTCAGTTTTCCATTTTATTACATTGTTTTCAATTTCTACATTCTCATGGCATTGTATGTTTGAGTGTAGAAATGTAGTTTGGCAAAATGGGTTCATATTTGGTTGTATGTGGGAATATATTAGGGTAGTTCACACAATCAAGTTGCGGCTATTGCCAACTAAAGCATTGTTCAAATAAAAGCTGGCCAAATTTTGCGAAAAGTCAGTTGTTTGACAAGGAATTTGCAGTTTTGCTCTAAAGGGGAGAGTGTTTTAAACATACGGTTAAAGCTCAATTGACTTATTATTCATAAGGATCATGAAAATATAAAATTTGTTGGGTTTCAAATGAATATTTCTCAGTGTTACGCACTGAGTAACAACCATATATAGTTTCTCGTCAGCACCTTTGGTGGTGCAGGTAATAAAAACTTAGTTTTTGAAGTGATTAATATTCGAAAAGGTTTCCAATAACTTAAATGACAATTTCACCTGATTGAATTACGAAGAACAGAAAAAGCCAGCTCGATGAATTGGTATCAGTTTTATGTAATACATGAGTGAGCAGCGATTAAAAAAGTAAAAGTTTTCCTAATTTTTTATTTCCGGTACAAAATTAAAATTAGCTTTCAAAGATCTTTCCCCAAATATTAATATTGTACATGTTTCTTTTGCAAAAAAAATATGAAAACATTTAAAAAACTTAGAAAAGGAATTGTTTCTTCTTTTTATCCAGCTCCAACAAACTAAACTTCCAGTTTATATATGAACATCAACACTTTATTTTTCCTCTATAAAAACGGAGCCACTCTAATGTACCTATAAAAGTTTGTATGAGTGTATACAGTCATAAGAACTCACGATATTCGAATTGGTTTCATTTAAAAATGTGTATATATGCTGGAGTGTAGAAGACTCAAATGAAAATGAAACAATATAAAATTGGTAAATGATATTTTTCCTTGTAGTTTTATATTTTCTTCGATTTTTTTATTGTTTTACCATACTTTTTGATGCTGTTGACACCAATTCCTTCATTTTTTATTGCTTTAGTATTGTATTTTATTTTCATTTTCACAACAATTTCTTGTTTTTCTCCATTTTCTTTCTTTGCTGCTTCCAAACATTGATTGATACATAATCGTTGAATAGAAGAAAAACGATAGCAAACACCAAAATACGAATATGTGTGGTTAAGTGTTTCTCTTTGTTTATTTGATAAAAACGGGAGCAGACTGAAGAGTCTTTCTTGAGGCAATAGAAATTGGGTTAAGTTTTATCTATTTTGCCAAACAAGCTTAACATAAGTGTAATATTGCAAGTTCTAATACTTTTAGAAGTTTAGGGCATTCACTGAACACTTAATTTTAAACAAATATTTACTTCAGGCTTCATATTTTCTTCAGATTATGCAGAAAACCTAATGCAGATAATTTAAACAGCGGTTAACCCAGTATTCTGAACTTTTTGACAATTTCCATACTAATGTTATCAAACTTTTGGTTTATTATACGAAACTTAATAACAGAAAGTGAGTTTTAGTAACACATTTTCTGTTTGCCCCTCGTATGATGTTATATTACTTTTGAATATGACAGTGTATTTAAGTCTAGAAATACGGACGAAAATTTTTGTATGTATGTGAAGTATACAGGAATTTACTTTTCCCTTTTTTATGCTTTGTGTAAACAATTCAATTGTATTATGGTGGAAATGTTGTGGATCTTTCCAAGGACACATTTGTGTAGACGTAAATTCAATATATGAATGAACAATTTAAGCACTAAAGGATTTTTGTAAATTAAAATCGTAGTTTTTTAAATTGGAGTTGATTTTTAGACAAGAAATATGTGTATATGTATATGTAAATGTGTAACAGCAAATATATATGTATCTATGTATTTTTTATAGAGCATAATCTTAAAGTGTATTGAAATAATCATATCAGCAAAATAATTTGTTGAAATAGTGGTAAAGAGGACCAGTGTAAATGTAGGTTTAAATATGTTATGTAAGAAATTATATAACAATTACATTAGCAGTTAAAATTGCTAAAATAAACTGTAATAAATGTTATTATATAATTTTAAAATTCTGATGTGTAAATCTCTACTTCGAGTAGTTTTCTGCAAATAACTCTGCCATCGTGAGCACTCGAGTTCAATATCCTCACCAATCAGTCAGACTTCTTGGATGTATTCAACCCCCAAAAGATGGGGGTTATATTAAATTTTGTCACTCCATTTCTAAAACATCGAAATATTAGCCATAAAACCAAAAATGTTTATATATTCTGTGTCTTTATAAGATTCTAAGACTATCTTACCATGTCCGTATCGCTGTTGATGCATGGATGATAGAGCTTCGAAAAATAGACTTAGAACAGTTAAATATGTCCAAAATTTTCGCAATTTCACCGACATCTTTGCTGTTGAATTTGGTCACAAGTGGTCCAGCAGGATCAATGTTATAGAACAAAGTTTCAGACAACCTCGATATTTTCAGACATTTTTTGCTATTTTCTTCAAATATAATGCAAATAATATTATAAAATATTGCATAATTTATTTTTATTATAGAAAAAAGAATCAGTTCACGTTTTTTTATAGCAAATATATCCTGTACGATGAAGAGCTTTTTCTTCACCGGCAACAATATAAAGCAATTCAGGGACTTTGAATTGTTATCTATATGTCACTAAAAGGTTTTTATTTCTTGGGCAACGATAGTTCTTATATATTGAATATGCGACCGTGATACACAACAAGAAAACAAACAAGATGATGTTTGATAGAGTTCAATTTTAACAATGATTTCTTTATTTCTAAAATGATTATCTTACGCCTAACAATTGTTGATGTACATAAATAAGTAAGTAAGGGCCATACTGTTGTTGTTGTTTTATTTGTCTCTCACTTCCAATGTATCAATTCAACTTGTTACTAATAAGTATGTATGCAAAAACAACATAATAAATAACTTGCATTCTTGTTTATAACAACAACGTAACACATAAGTTTAAGAATTGAAGTGAGAAACAAATAAAGCTAACAGTTAATTACCAAAATAAATTACAATGATTAGTTTGTACAAAATCAATATCAAATTACCGTGGTAACAGTGAGCCAAAAAGTGAATAAATAGAAAATACAATTTATATACAAATTTAATACAATTCAAAAATAAAAAAGGTTAGTAAATGTTATACGATGACCTAACATTCCGGCCGCATTGAAAGGACACTTTCAAGAAGAGGCTAGTAGAGCCAGCCTGTGGATAGGGCGACGTATAATGCCTTTTGTTGTTTTGAGGTCGACTACTCTGACACGATCATCTCTACCACGTACAATATTTATGATTTTACCCATGAGCCATCGCTGTGGAGGTAAATTATCCTCTTGAACAATCACCAACGAACCATTAGTGATATTGGGGTTTGAACTAGTCCATTTGTTGCGGGTCTGAAGTTCATTTATATAATCATGGGACCATTTTTTCCAAAATCTTTGTTTGATAGCGCTTATTCGAGCCCAATACTCAAGATTATTGATTTCTTTCAGCGGGACATCACGTTCTGGCAAACTACGTAGGGGAGCGCCTATCAGAAAATGGCCTGGGGTGAGGGCTTCGCAGTCACTGGGATCGGATGATAGAGGTGAAATTGGCCTTGAATTTAAAATGGCCTCTATCTCGACCATTGTAGTTGCAAGCTCCTCGTATGTAAGCCTTGTGTTGATTAAGGTTTTGGTTAAGTGACCCTTTGCTGATTTGACGGCAGCCTCCCACAATCCGCCAAAATGTGGTGCCCTGGGGGGAATAAAACGAAAATTAATAAATTGATTTGAGCAGTAATTTGTAATAAAATTTGAATTTTTTTGATCAAAAAGGAACGATTTTAATTGAGCCAACTTGGAGTTTGCACCAACAAAATTGGTGGCATTGTCACAGAAAATATCTGTGGGAAGACCTCTGCGTCCAATCATTCTTTTTAAGGCTGCAATAAAGGCATCTGTTGATAAATCTGATACCACTTCAATATGAACTGCTTTAATGGCGAGACAAACAAATACTGCAATGTACGTTTTGTATGGAACCTTCCCCTTGATTCTTAGGTAAGTGTTTACTGGCCCACAAAAATCAACAGCACATCTGGCGAAGGGCCTTGAAGGGTTGAGTCGTTCCACTGGCAAATTTCCCATCATTTGTTGTAGCAACCTTGGGCGATAACGAATGCATTGTGGACACGAATTAACGATGCGTCGACATAAGTTTCTTAAATTGATGATCCAAAATCTCTGACGAATTAACGAAATTAAAGCCTTAGGTCCAGCGTGGTAGTTACTGATGTGTAGATGACGCACGTAACAGTGGACGAAATGGTGTTTGCTGGGCAAAATTATGGGGTGCTTTTGACCTTCAGAAATTGCTGCAAGTTCTAAGCGTCCACCGACTTTGAGCAAGTTGAAGCCATTTGATGAATCAAGGAAGGGGTTAAGACACTTTAGAGCACCTTGGGGATCTTTTTTATTCAGAGCTCGTTGTATATCATCTTGAAAATATTGTTTTTGTAGATTAAAAACGATTCGAAGTAAGGCATTTTCTAATTCTTGGGGCTGTACAGAATCAGAATTGAAAATATTAGTTCTTGCTTTTTGAGCAAAACGCAGCATCCAGGCAATAACACGAATAGTTTTTAAATATGAGCTATAATTTTCAATTGAATCCAGAATGTAATTAGATTTTGCTTCGAGGGAAAGTACAGTTTTACGTTTTTCGTTGTCGATATCTTGTTGGTTTTCTACGGAAAGTCGATTTGTTGTATTAGGAGGCCATTGAATAGGATCGAAAGCGAGAAATGCTGGGCCCCTAAACCAGATAGATGAGGCGAGTTCTTCTACCGTTGAACCACGAGACACGATATCAGCAGGATTGAAATGTGTTGGGACATGTCGCCAAACACAGCCATTAGTCAAATCTTGAATCTCTGATACTCTATTGCCAACAAAAACGGATAATGTAGAAGAATGTTGCTTTAACCAGTGAAGAACTATTTGAGAGTCTGTCCATAGAATAACTTCAAGATTTGGTATGGAGAAAAGGTTTTTGATTTTAGCATACAATTTTGCCAAAAGTTGTGCGCCACACAATTCAAGTTTTGGTAACGATTTTCTTTTCGTAGGAGCAACTCTGGATTTGGCAGTAAAAAGCCGAACAGAAACATTCCCTGAAGAAGTTTTAACCCGAAAGTAGAAACAGCATCCATATGCGCGAATCGATGAGTCACAAAAGCCATGAAGTTGAACTAAATGAGCTTCAGCCGCAAGACAAAATCGAGGAATTTCAAGAGAATTTAACATTTTGAGATCAGTGAAGAAATATTTCCAAGCCGAGTGAAGTTCTTGAGGGATAGATTCATCCCAGCCAATTTTAAGAATCCACAGTTCTTGCATGATGATTTTAGCCTTTATAATGAGCGGAGCTAAAAGTCCTAAGGGATCGAAAAGTGATGACGAAAGCGACAAAATTGTTCGTTTTGTGATTTTTTCATCGATTTGAGCTTTAGGCGAAAACGAAAATAAAAATGCATCTTTTTGTTGATCCCAAGTAATACCAAGAGCATTGGTAACAGCTGAATCCTCAATATTTAGGTCTTTTAAAGTTTTGTCGTCTTGAAAACTTTTATGATTTGAGTGCCATTTATCCAGTTGAAAGCAACCACGAATTAGAATTTCATTAACTTCTTTCTTCATTCTAGCCAATTCTTCTAGTGTATCTGCACCACTTAGGAAATCATCAACATAAAATGATGATTTTATAGTTTTTGCGCCAAGTTCGTATTGAGCCATATATTCATCTGCAAGATAATGAAGACTTTTAATGGCAAGATAAGGTGCTGCTGACATTCCATATGTGACAGTATTTAACTGATAAGTACGTATTTCTTCTTCCTCCGAATTCCTCCACAAAATGTACTGGTATTTTCTATCGCGAGAGTCAATAAAGACTTGCCGGTACATTTTTAATATAGCGGCTGTAATAGCGAAGCGATAAAGGCGAAACCGAAGTAAAATTTTGTACAACTCATCTTGGATAGTTGGACCAACCATGAGGATATCATTCAGTGACCTTTGAGACGATGACGGAGACGACGCATCGAAGACTACTCGTAACTTGGTTGAAGTACTATTAGGCTTGAAAACACAATGGTGAGGTATAAAATAATGAGGTTCATCTAAGCGAGGGCTATTAACTAGACTCATATGCCCACAATCTTCATACTCGTTCATAAAAGCGACATATTGTAATTTAAGATTGCCATCACGAGCAAATCGTCTCTCCTGAGATACAAATCTTTTCAGAGCCATATTTCGCGAGAGACCTAAAGTGTCCGGAGATTCCTTGAAGGGTAATTTAACAACAATCCTACCAGAAGATTCACGATGGACAGTATTATCAAAAAATGATTCACAATCAGATTGTTCTGGAGTCAAAGCCTTTGAGCCAGATGTAATTTCTTCGATTTCCCACAAACGTTGTAATTTTAAATCAACCTCTTCTTCAATCGAAAGCATACAAGAAGAACTAGCCTCGTTGGATTGTTCTGATATATAACGACCTGCCACAATCCATCCAAAAAGTGTTTTTTGTAATTTTGGCAAATTCGGACCAAGTTTTATTTGACCTACTGACAAAATATCAAAGAAAGTTTCAGTACCAATGAGTATGTCAATTCGTTTCGATTTGAAGAAATTTTCATCTGCAAGCTGGGTATTTGGAGGCAAGTTCCAAGTTGAGACATCTAACTCAGTATCAGGTTGATAAGAAATATGAGGTGTAATACAAAATGAGAGGGACACTTCAAAATCGGTAACTCGAGATTTCACCTTTGTTGATGACCTATATTTTGTTTTGCTATGAGTATTACCAATGCTAGCAACTTCTGTGGGTTGTTTAATACGAGGCAAATGTAATTTTTGAGAAAATTCACTTGTAATAAAATTCAATTGAGAGCAAGAATCCAGCAAAGCTCGTCCCAATTGATATCGACCGTTAGCGTCACGAATTAGAACCATGGCAGTAGCAAGCAGCACCTGTTCCGGCGAGGATTTTTCCATATGAGTATGGACCGAGGCATGAGAATTATTCAAGGCAGCACGAGAGGTAGATGGTTCAGCAGCCGGGGACGAGGGCCTAGAAGCTGGCTGAGACCGATGTAGCAAGCTATGATGCAGGCGCGAACACATTTTGCACTTGAATTTAGAGGAACAGCTGTTAACTTGATGCCCTTTCGACAAGCAATTAAGACAAAGCCCTAGTCGTTTGACATTTTCAAAACGTTGACCGACGTCCATATCTTTGAAGCGAGGGCAACTACTAATTGTATGGTCAATATTTGAGCAAAATGCACAAACACGTTTCGAAACAGTAAAGGTATAGCCAGGTTTTGAACTTTTATTTTTCGACTTACCGGATTGTTGATTATCAAGCTTACGGGGGGTCACATGTGTATGGTTGGTATCAACCGATTCCAAAAATTGGCAATGTCTTTCAAGAACCCTCGAACAATCATCCCATGACGGCAGTTTGGTAAAATCTAAAGAATCCTTCCATTTCCTTTTTGTCTCATCATCAACTTTTTCCAAAACTATATAAATCAGCATCGAATTAGCAATGTCACTATGTGAGCCAAGAGACAAAAGAGAGCTATAAAGAGCAGAAACATTGTCAACGAGACTTCGTAATTGTGCACAATTGTATTTGGACATGGTTGGAAGTTCAAATAGAGTGGTTATATTTTCCATAAATATCAGTGAGCTATTGTCATAACGCGTTTTGAGCCTTTCCAGAGCCTTCGGGTAGTTTTCATTCGTAATCTGGAAGGCTTTGACCGTTTCCAGTGCTTGGCCATTGAGGCAGTTCAGCAAATGGTTAAATTTTTCAATATTCGATAGGCCAAACTCACGATCAATAACTTGGTTGAACGACGTTATAAAATTTTTGTATTCACTGTACTTACCACTAAATGTGGGCAATTTGAGCTGCGGCAATTTATGGTTGTTAACAGGGAAACAAATCGTGGATTCAGAGATTGTTGTGTTGTGAACATCCTCACCAAGCTGAGCTTGAATATTCATTTTTGCAGTGATGTACAAATCTTCAATCTCAGGCCTACCATTGTCATCAGGATCATAATTTTCGATTTGAGTTTGATACGTCAAAATCTGCTTAAAATATGACTCCAAAATTCCCAAACGGCACTTCAATTCAGCTGATGATAGTGTCTTACCTTCACCCCTTCCATTGGCTTCGATTTGATTTTTGATGCGGGTTATACTTTTCCTTGTATTAGCCCGTTGTTGTTTAACTTCCTCCAACGTCATCGAAAAAATAAAAAATATCACCAAACAAGTCCAATTAAATTTTAAGAAAATGGAGGCACTATTTTGTAACACTGTATCCGATGCCAAAATTGTCCGATAACGTTTTTGATAAATGGCTTTACTTATTCAAAGTATTTATTAGAATATTGTGAGCGACAAAAATTGGTATACAGAAAATTTTACACTATATACTGGAACCAAATGAAGCCACGAACAAGTTTATGTATTTTATGTATAAAATTAGCGGTAAAATTTTGCGCAAATTTTTTAGCGAGCTCACAAATATAATTTATGTTTTAAATTTTTTAATTTAATTAAATTATGCCACAACAATTTGTTCTAAAATGTTTTTAAATGCACTGTCTGTTTATTTTTCCACAAAGGTTTTTAATTGTAATTTACTTTACAACGAACCACTCTCAACTCACGCACGACCTGTACACTTTTAATTTAAGATGTACTTCCACAAAAGTATTTTAATGTGCCACGGAACACACCGACAAATTAGAAAAATATATCTTTAAACTATCGTGCCCCACGTTGGGCGCCAAAATGTACGATGAAGAGCTTTTTCTTCACCGGCAACAATATAAAGCAATTCAGGGACTTTGAATTGTTATCTATATGTCACTAAAAGGTTTTTATTTCTTGGGCAACGATAGTTCTTATATATTGAATATGCGACCGTGATACACAACAAGAAAACAAACAAGATGATGTTTGATAGAGTTCAATTTTAACAATGATTTCTTTATTTCTAAAATGATTATCTTACGCCTAACAATTGTTGATGTACATAAATAAGTAAGTAAGGGCCATACTGTTGTTGTTGTTTTATTTGTCTCTCACTTCCAATGTATCAATTCAACTTGTTACTAATAAGTATGTATGCAAAAACAACATAATAAATAACTTGCATTCTTGTTTATAACAACAACGTAACACATAAGTTTAAGAATTGAAGTGAGAAACAAATAAAGCTAACAGTTAATTACCAAAATAAATTACAATGATTAGTTTGTACAAAATCAATATCAAATTACCGTGGTAACAGTGAGCCAAAAAGTGAATAAATAGAAAATACAATTTATATACAAATTTAATACAATTCAAAAATAAAAAAGGTTAGTAAATGTTATACGATGACCTAACATATCCTTTAACTACGGAGGTAAAATATTTTAGCGTATATACTGTGGTGGTAGTAAATTTTACCCCTTTTTAATATTTAGAAAATTTTGACAAAACAAAATTTTGTTTTGATTTATTTGCTTTTATTTGAAATTACATAACACATATTTAAATGAATAAAGTAATAAAATAAAGAAATCAAACTTCTAGTTAAATAAAATAAGGATTTTATTTCATAATCATTTTTCTTAAAACTAAAAAAAGTAACAAACATAACTTTAAAGAAAAACGTATAAAAAAGAAACAAAAACATAAAAGGCATTTTTTCACAGAAAAAATGTATAACATTAATAATAAAAAAGAAAACAAAGAAAACTGATATTGAAACAAAAAAACTTGAGATCAATGGATTTGTATTGAATTTTTAATTGTCTAATTTATAACTTGCACAATCCACGCATCCCATACACATATGTGTAGTCTTTCGCTTTAACCTGATAGGGCAGATGTAGCACAGCTTCCTTTCGTTGCTTTCTATCAGTGGAGTCATCAAATCTTAAGCAACTAAGGATATATAGGAATCGTTTCTCGGACTATATCGATCTGAATATTTGCCTGTTCCATCAGTTGTGAAAATATGTTGTGTGTCTTCGTGGCTAGATTTGAAAACGGATGAATAAATATGAATACCAAATAACGCTCGTAATTCAATAAGATCAAGATTTTTTATTTCACTTTTTTGAAAGCGATCGAATTTAGCTTTTAGT
Source organism: Bellardia pandia (assembly GCA_916048285.2). NCBI lineage: Eukaryota > Metazoa > Arthropoda > Insecta > Diptera > Calliphoridae > Bellardia > Bellardia pandia. The sequence continues at coordinate 103,092,332 of OU696529.1, forward strand.
TTTGCATTTGTATTCTCAAGAATTATGTTTTCTATATTTCTATCGAAAAATCTTGACCAATATACAATTATTCCATTTTCCGGATTCTGTTGCAAAGCTTTTGGCAAGCGCACGTTATGTAGTGGAGTTTTGCTGCAGCGTGAAGGTTATTTTGGTGACCACTTGTACCCATTTTTTTCATAAAAATAGTTTGTTATTGGCTCAATTGCGTCTTCTCCATTTTCTTCTGCAATACTTTGGCAAATTCCGTCAATAATATCTTCAAAATTCACTTCCTGCTTCATCGTTCATGCTTATTACATCATCTTGATCACTCTCTTGAACGCAAAAATCAGGATGTGCAATTTCGTCATCATCTTCCAGCAATCTGGCTATCCCTAAATAATTAATTTTCCTCGAATTTGCCATAGTCTGTAAAAATAAATTGCAATAAACTGTTGGAGTGGTCAAAATGATTCCATGAAAAACTAACGCTAAACCCGAGGAGTGGTATTTTATTTTACACTAAATACTTACGCTAGGTCTGACGTGGGGGTAAAAATATTTCCAATAAAAAAAAAACGTATACCCGGACGAGTTGTAATTTTTACACCAGCACGTATAAATATCTGCTTTTGCGATACCCACGACGATCAAAACATAACTGAATAATAGTAATGGGATTATGAGAAGATACAAAGATAATAAAATTAATAGCGCTCAACTGAAGATAGTAAATTAAAAAAATAAATAAGAGAGGGTAAAATTTGCCACCACCACTGTAGTTAAAGTATATACATACAAATATCTCCTGGAATATCGGTTAATGGTGCATAAATGAGTATAGAAAAGCTGTATTCATACAAAATCCAACAGAAATAGGTTTCATTGTAAGGGAAATCATAAAATTGTATTTTGTTTGGGACAGTCCGCATTTCACCATAGCCTCCATATATATATGGACGTACCGAATTTTATAACGACTATAGTCCCCATATAGCGCCCCAAGTCCACTTCCGAAAATCACCCAAATTTCTTATAAATCACTTTGAAATTCGACACAAATAAATCACATATATAGTATGTATATAAATCATCGTAACGAACTTTATGGTATTCGGCTTATAGCTCAAAGCTCCTTTGTGGGGAGCACTTCTGAAAAAAACATATACCTACAAAAATTTTTTATAAATATCGATATTGAACTATTGGATTTTGTTCATAACTGGTTATAACTTCCATATGAGATATATTTCCGAGAATAACTGGAATATCCAAAAAACACTACAATATATCGTTATTGAGATGGAATTAGAAATCACAGTAAAATATTTCATGACGATTATCCCATAACATGCAATAGATCCCATATAAGAGATCCTTAAAATAAAATAACTCGTATAAACATAGTTATTGATATAAAATGTAATATCAATTCGTTTCAAGTGTGCGTAGATCACACTATTGTTACATAGGTGGTGAGTATAAAAGATTTGGCACAGCCGAATATAAATTCTTTTCAACCTGATTTTAACTTGTGAGAACATCAACCATAAGGGTTTCAACTCGTTTGAACGACTTGTTTTTGGACTCCCTATACTGCCATATCACTAATTCATTGAATCTCTTTGGATTTTTTAATTATTGTATTCACATTTTACCATTCCATTTCAAGGTTCAACAATATTATAAGTTTAATTTATTTGAAATTTTCCACACTATTGAGGCTAAACTTAGCCGTTTTTTACTTCTCGAAATTTATGTGTTAGCTTTTATCTTTTTAAGTATTTTTTTATTTTTAAAACAACTTTTTAAAGGCAATTTTTTTTTGTCCCATAACAAACGTAGAATGTAGTTTTAAGTTTAAAATAAACTAATAAATGTGAAATAAATTACATGTAATAACGTATTTGTCTTTATTTCATATGCATATGTTATACAAATCATTAAAATTTAAAATTTTTAGAGTTAAATACTGATTACATATGATTTTAGCTAGTCTATGAATATTTTGGGAAATTATTCATTGCTATATCTGTAATATAGAAAGTTGATTATATCAGTAAATCTGTGTGAGTGCTTTTGTTTAACATTATGTCACTTAAACTCCCACTATAATATCAATCTTGAATTTAAACACACACTTACTTAATTAAGTATTCCGATACCCAAAACACCATTAAAATTATAAATTTCATTTTATATACTCATTTTCTACTTTGTAATGTGAAAATATCAGTTTGTATATTGCTAAAGATTCGTATTGATATTAATGAAGACTACTGCAAAACACACTGCAAAAACAGGAAATGTAAACTGTCCATAATATATAGTAGAAGTGTATGTACTATATATGTTTCAAGGTAAATGTGCTTTAATTCAGGCACCCCAGTGGGAATCAAATGAACCAATCAAAAGCCATACTGAAAGTTAAAACTTGTTAAACGGTCAAGCATATTGACATCAGCATAACAGTTACAAGTGTTCAACTGACAGTAACAAGTCACCAATACTCATACTTCGACTTACTTGGTTAGAAACTAAAATATTGTGTTAAACAGGTACATTTACCCACAGTGACAGTTTGACAAAAGAAATGGTTAAAAGGTTTATAGGTCTAAAATCTCAAAAAAATTTATTGCTTTTTGTTTGTCAAGGTTGTTAACAACAGGTAAATGTATTCGTATTGATTTAGTGGGAATGGGAACTTGATGTTGTGGTGGTCTTTGGCAAAACTATTAATAGTACAAAACGAATGAGAAATATTAAAGAGAATTTTTATATTAAGCAGTAGTAAAATGTGAAATTGTTTATATGATATTCAAATTCATATATAACAGCATTGAAAATTAGATAACCATTGTTTTAAACATTTTTAGAACCAACTTTATTGCAATCTAAAATTAATTTAATTACAATCTAAAAAATTGTCTACTTACAAAACTTTTCTTTTTTATTATATACTCGTACTCATTTTATTTCATTACATTTGGTTTCTTTAAGAGCAATCAATTGTAGCTTTTAAATAGTGAAAGAGATATAACGGGGGAAAACTTTACTCAAGATTGCTGGCGTCTAATAAGATGTTGCAAAATTTCTGCAATTAGTATCTTGTATAAACATTTAAAGTCATAGTTGAAAATGTCACAAAAAGGGTGATCAAACCATTGCCTTTTTACCAAATGTATAAATTTTCGTATATTTATGTCTTGTGCTTTAGCATGTTTCATCAATCATAATAAGACTATTATTAAATTTTGTAAAACATTTGTTAAATATTTTATAACAACACCATTCTGCTTTTCAGCAGAATTCAGCACAGTGGTAAATAAAATATACAAACCCCCCCAATGAGCTCCGCAATTGGAGGCTAGGACACCTTTGACAGACAGTTCTCAAGAGCTCGCATATGACCGATCGAGAAAAAAATACAAGTACGTAGCCAGTTAGTATTTGAGTTTAAAAACAATATACAAACACCCCAATGAGCTCCGCAATTGGAGGCTGATAATAGGACACTCTTAACACTAATTTGTTCGTCGATTTTTATCTTTTCTGAAAGTCAAAGCTGTCATACTGTGCGTATTTACACTGGTGTTGTAACATGGTCATGATCGGAAAAACCTCGATTTTGGATTTCAAGGAACAGGTTTTATAACAACTTTTCTCTTTGTTTACGATCCGTATTCCATTATTGATTGTGTTGTTTCATACATACTTTACAAAACTTTTTGAAGCAATACTTCTGAACAAGTTATATTTCTTTTGTAGACATTCACACAATTTTACTTATAGGTATAATATTTCAATTTCTATAATAATAATAATTTGTTTGTAAATGACACCTCAAATTTCAAGCATCTAAACTCATTTAACGTTTTTAAAATTTCTTACTTGTATGACCTGAAGACATATACGTAAATATTTCGCAGAACCAACCGATGAAAATATAAACTTTAACTCATACCTATAGTTTATTTCTACACATATGTACATACAAATATATACATATTTGCTAACAAAATACTTATTTATCTGTAAGTAGTCGTTTGTAGTAACACTGCTACAAGTTTTATACTTGAATTACATTTTAATATTATTTCTTTATGTTACTTTTAATTTTAATTCGAAAAACCGGAAAGTTCGAATTAAGATTCTGTTGCCTTTTTTTAACCTTTATAAGGGAATCTGGCTCTTTTTTTCCTTCTTTTTCTAGTGTACAAATAGTACAAATTTCGATATCTTCTATAATTTTTGCTAAATCAGGCATTGAGGACTTCATTGGGAAGACTTTTATGCAAAATATAATTTATTCGAATGATAATTTACAGGCAATACTTTATTAAAAAACGATTGGGGTTTGTTTACCTTTATAAAGGAGAAGATTTTTATTTTACAGATGCATTAGCACAAAGATAAAGTAAATATATGGAGCATTTTTTTCCTGGTGCGCACTTTTATTCAGCTTGCAGAAACGTTTTATCTGGTAGAAATTTCTAATATTAACTTCCGCATTGGAATAACATCAGGAGTTATATTGTACTCAACTATATTTTTTATTAATTTTTTTTTAATATCTCCACTAAACAAGCTCTGCATAACTTCTCTCCTAACTCTTATGGAAATCTCACATGATAGCAACAATAACGCTTTCTTTTTTTTTTAAGAGATTATTTATAGATTGTCAATTGTTTGAGTCATTCCATGATCATTTAATGTAATTATCAATTGTCAATGGATGATTTCATTTTATTGTATTTTACCCAACAACTATCGAGCATAAGCAAGTTTAAATATTCTTCATTAAAACATTAACAACAACTTATTTAATATATAATAAACACGCTTTCACAAGAAATATAACGTAAACAGATTTTGCATAAGTAAGTATCAGCTAACACAACTACGAAAAAAAAGAAATTCGTACGAAAAATTATTTTCATAGGAAATGAATATATTATTAAATATATTTGTGAAGTTATCAAAATTGTTAAATTCCTTCATATGAAGCATTTATTCGTATAAGGAAATAAAGATAAATACTTTAAAGTTAAATATATTTCTGTACTTGTCTTCCATCCCATATATGCAAAGACATGACTCATGTCAATGTTTGCGCAAAATTCAGTGAACTTTTACTGCAAATAAACAGAAGCTATATTTCTGAGAATTTTCAACACAACTTTTAAGTTTATTTAAAAAAATTATTTATTACGAAGATATTTAAGTAGCGTAGCGTATATATCTCCAAATTTAGTTTGTGTTTTAATAGAAATATTTAGCAATATGTAAAGTCAAATTCTATTAAATAGCGTGGTATATTTAGCCTTATAACAGCATGTCTTGTGTTTCAAATTCACCTCTCTGAAAATTAAAGACTTTATGTTTTTAATAGTTCAAGTTTCATTTAAATTCCAGTTATAGTGGAAGGCTGTTCTTTTTGCCTCTTATACTTTTTGTAGGTTTGCAAATGGGCGTGACATATTTAAAGTGGCAAATATCAATGAATTCAATTGCATTGTTTATTACATAAATAAAATCAATAATTTGTACAACAATTTGTATCTTTTATTTCTGAAATTAATTTTTTGTCGACGATTTTTTTCATTTTAGTTCTATTAAAGAAAACTCATATGTCACATATTATGTACATGTGTGTGGCAACATCGTTTTAAACGGCAAAGAAAAAAGTTGATTAAGAGAATTGTGATTCTTTACATGAATAATTTTGTAAACAAACAAAACTTTTATTTACTGTTGCCGCTCATTATTATAGTTTAAAAGTTGTATAAAAATAAATAAACATTTATGTATTTTACAATCTTACTACAGTGCAATTTTCGTAAGTAATACGCGTATGATTAATATATACATATTACCTTCAATTAATAAAATGAATCAGTTATGTAGCATACTTTTAGGATATAACTTTATATGAAGTACTGAGGCGTATGATTAATTTGTAAATATTATTTAGTTAGCGAAACCAGTGATGGAAAAATTAAAAATTGAAATAGTACTGACCGTCAGCAAAAAGAGTACTTTTTCAACATTTTGGTACTTTTTAGGAAACATATTTTTATTCAAAAATAAAATTAAAAATCCATTTAAAAATAATTCAAAAATAAAATTAATTGAGTTTAATAAAAAACTATTATAACAACAAACTAAAAATTAATTCATTTTTATGTAAAAATATATATTTCAAAAAGTTTTATTTGTTGTGGGTTAAGATAATAAACATATGAGAATGCCTGCATTTTGTTAGTGTTAATGCCATATCATTAATAGATCGTTCACCAATATGTTTGAAGTTTTCAAGCTCATATGATACACAAAAAATCTCAAACAAGAAATGAGAATTACAAAAATGTACGAAACATAAGAAATTTAAAAAAATTATCAAAATAGTACCACAAACAACTTTAATTCTTTATGCATCTTTTGTAGATTAGCTTATCCCTGATCAAATAAATAACTTGAGTAAAGAATTTGTGCATTCTTTATGTTCTTGTTTTGAAGCCAATATGGTCAATGATTATAAAAATAGTAACGCTGGATTTCTAAACAGGGAACAAAGCAAAACAAACAAAGAGTACTAAATATGATGTGGGGATACTGTGGTATTTTTGTTGTGAAAAAGTACTGAAAATAGTACAATAGTATTGAATTTTCCATCACTGAGCGAAACAAAAGCTATTTTGGTAATTATTTAGAACAATTAAACGGCAAGTTTGTTAAATATTTTACAAACAACTGCAGATATTTGTTTAATAAACACATCATGAAAAGAGTAAGTAAAAAAAAAAAAACGAAAATCAATTTTTAATTTGTTTTCCAATTTGCATATTAAAACCTTGCTGATAAATACTTATAAATTATAGTTAATCCTGTTTAGTTAATATTATTTGCTGTGCATGCTTACATGTATTTTAAATTTTAGTTTTCTAATTATGTACAATTAAAAATTAATTTTCTAGTATAACTTCTGGGCATGTCAAATGTGTATCTGGATGTGACAACATTTAACTTAAGCATAGAAATAAAATACACTTTAGAAAATGCTTCCCAGTATTGCTACGTTTTATTAGTAGCATTATTAAAACCATTCAATCACTGCAATTGTTTAATTAAACCTTTTAATTGAAAACCGAATTAGTTACAAGCAATTTTCGGTGTTTCTTGTGCATTTCTGTATAGCCACAAAAACTATTTATGCACATGAGTATAATTGTATTTTACCATTGTAAAGCATGTACGTATGCCCATATATATGTGTATAAATAAATAATGACAACCACACTTATTTACCTTCAGTCAAAGAAGTTTTCACAAGTATTAATAAATTGAATATTACTATGTAGCACAATGAAATTCTAGCAAAAAAAAAAAGCAATATTACCACAAAAGTTAAAGAATCTTACTGTGTTTGATATAAAAACGAGTAAATATTTATATAAACAAACAAGTATACAAAGCCATACGTAATTTAAACCATTCACCGCAATTCATTATCGTTTGTTAAACACAGATATCAACTATCTAATTACACACACAGTGTTAGTGCATCAGAAACCAAATCCATTAGATGGTAAATATTAAAATTTAATGCAGAGATTTACTGTATTTAATTGGAAATATTAAGCATAATAATATAAGCGCACAAAATTTGGTTTAATTTTACCAAAGAAACTTTAAAATTGTAAAAGTTATTAACTTTTTCTTCTTGAACATAGACCATACCTAGTACCTCAGTTTAAAATATGAGACTGCACTTTCCAAAATGTGCAGCTGAAATTTTGTTAAAATGGAATAAGGGCATATCTTCATATTTGTTGAATATTTATAGCAACAGATTAGTATTTTATATAGTTTATAATTACATAAAAATTCTAATAAAACGTGAACAGTCTTAACATAACCGACATGAGTATAAATTGATAAAGTCACTGATTTCTTTGAATCAGATTCTTAATAATCTGTGCATGTACAGATATTAAAAAAAATATAAATACAGCATTTTAACGTATTCGAGTAATTCTATAAGATATTTATCGAAATATAATTCACACAAATTTCAATAATGTAAAATAACAAATTTTTTCGTTCATCAAGTCGTACAGAGAGTAGATCGTATAAAACCACCTTTAGTAATATCACTTATATATATTTTAATAATTACATTCTTGGTCTATTTCAACGTTATATTCTCATCTTAAATATAAGTTTCTTTCACATATTCAGCATCTCATTCACTTCCTCATTAACGTTTGTTTTAATGCTGTTACTTGTTCAATTAAAAACCATTGTATATTAAAAACCAATCGGTGCAGTATGACGCAATTTATTTTGTTGATTTTATTTTCTTGTCTATTTGAGGTATTTCAATTCGATGTATTCAGGTATGTGATGAAAATCGAAAACGAAAACGAGTGAGTTTTAAAAGTTAATTTTTTCATAATATTTCTGTATTGAAACAGTTTTATAAAGATAATTTGCTACTTAAGAGAATCTTAAAACAAAAATTTTAAAAATTTGTTTAGAAATACTTTAAAATGGACTTCAAAAACTCACTCGTTTTCGTTTTCGATTTCCATCACATACCTGATTGATATGTTTTAGTAATATTCTCATCATCTGTAATTGATTTTGATCCATTTCATGTTATACAGTATTCTTGATGCAATCACTTTCAATATTACTTTCTTATATTATAATAATATAATATTTGGACAAAATGTCAACTCTAAAATATCTGCTTCGAAAGACATTTCAAAATCGTTTAGTATTTTTTTTTTGGCTAAATATCAGATTTATTTTAAAAATGATAAATTATTGCAATAACATTTATATATTCATGTAAGGAGCGAATAGATAGACAGAGCTAACTCATCTATATATATTGATTGAAAAACTTTATTTAATTTTTGTTTATAATAAAAATTATAATTATAATTTAGACTCGTAAAATACAAAAATGTCACAACGAAAAAACTATTGAAATAAGAAATAATAATATTATAATTTATATATGTACATAAAAAATATGCCGTATTTTGTAAATATTAAAAATAGTGTTAAATTATGAATTTTTTAAATATAAAATTACGAACATTTTTTAACAGAAACGACAAATTTTCACGAACATATTTATTCGTTTTTAATGATTCATAAAATTCGGTATTCGAAAATTATCATTTATTTCTAAGAAATTGTTTGATTATACCAACGATCATTTTTCGAATGGCTACCCTGCTAAGTACTTTAATACAAAATACAAACATATACACACATGTAAAGTAGAAGTTCGCCAAATATGTAAACTATTCTATTATGTATTTTATTTATGTATAAACTCTTTACAAACTACTATTGTTATAACACACCTTTTTCACCCCCTGAATTTTTGCTAAGTTTAACCTCAAATGTTGTGGTTTATTTATTTTCGTCCAAGGAAAATATTTGCTTAATGAAAAAATTCTTTTTGGGTTTTCATTAGTTTTACTTCATTTCTTCTTAGTTCTCTGCAATAACACTTCTACAATGTAATGTATTAAGTTTTCTATATGAGATGTTTATATTTCTTTGTAAGACAATTTTTAGGCAGTATCTAAAGTAAATTTTAGTATGTTAACTATGCATTTTAACCACAAACAACAAAGTAGAAATAATAATTATGTAAATACCCTACAGAAGAATATTAATTGCAGGCTTAACTAATCATAGGATTTGGCAGAAATAATAATGAAATTATTAATGATATGTTGTGCTATAAGAAATTTATTAAACTTGTTCAGGTGTTGAAATAAGCACGTAATGGGATAGTTAAAGCAGAGAAATATTATTGTATACCTACAAGAGTTGTTGTTTTATATGTATATTAAATAAATAGAACAAAAGAATAATACAGTGTTGGAAAAAATTTTAAGAACTGCTTCTTAATTTCTAATGATTCGTTAATTATGATTGCCGTACATTACTTGAAAAGGTCGAAGAATAAACGTAAGTTTTATACGATCGTACGTATGATAAACTTTCTTATTTCTTCTTGCTGTATAATAAGGAGGCAATCAATACTTCTTTTACCAGATCACAGGAAAATTTTATATAATCGTACTCAACATTTTCTTTAGCCTTTAAGGCCCTGGCCAGGCATCTTTAAACATTATTATAGTTTTTCACTTAGATATATTAGGCGGAGTCCCTGAGCTTTTTATTAATTTCTCAATGAAGTTGTTTTGTACAAAAAAAATTAAAAACACACTTCAAATTTTTAATCTGTAGGTGTGGTAATTACTCTCAAAATGTTTGTAACACCAGGACTGAATGGGTCCTATACTATTATGTAGAGAATACAGCAAATAAAATCAAAACAAAAGAAAAAGATATTAAACCAATTTTTAACTAAATATTTTGTGTTTTGTATAAAAAGCAGAATCAAGGTGCTTGTACGTTTCAGAAATTATTTTTTGTGTTCTGTTGGCAGTTAACAAGTGTCTAGTATCACAATGAGTACTAAAAGCTACTAGAAAACGAAATTCAGAATGAGGTTGTTGGAAATGAAAACGATGCTTCTGATATTGGGAACGAGTTAGAAGTTGATAATGAATTTGAAAATTTCTAATTTTAATTCATACAAAATATAAAAAGTCCCAGCTAGGCCCTGAGGTTTGCTTATGTTTTGTGCTGTATAATCGGGGGACCTATTTTACCACTTTGTCTAGCTACCAGCCTGTGGGTCAATAAAGTTGTGACATCTTGAAATTCTATCGGACGCAAAGTACCTGATGTCCTCTCTTTTTATCTTTTAATTCTTTAGAATGTACTTTATATTTCATCGGATGCTTCCGCACTACTGTATGTCCTTATGTCGACTTGCAAACAAAATTTTCAAAATAAACTTCAATCCCTTTTTTAACAGTGAATCATGATCTAAAATTGACCAGATTTTGTAGACACGGTCACTATCATTAGCTGAATTGTTGTCACAAAAGTAAAGATTATTTATAATTTCTTAAAATCGCACCCTTAGCATTACAGCTGCGATCTGGTCTAAATGTAACATTGATTTAATAGATCTCAACATAATCTTTAAAAAATAAATGTGGGATTAGAGCCTGGTCACTCTACTAGATCTGGCAGACCTTACTGAGTTTTAGTATTTAAAATAACTGACCTGTACTGACTGGTATGTGAGGGAAAGTGACAACTATATTACACCTAAAACGAACGAGTGACAATTATAGTTTAGATAGACAGACATAGTTTTGTAGGGTGGAGTTGTCCAGCAGCATCCAAGTAGTAAAGTGTTAAGTCGGAAAGTTTTATCAAAGTTGTTTTCATTAAAGTTGAATTAAAGTTGTGTTAAGTTTCTATTACTTTTTTTTAATTAATAATTTATCCCTAGACTTAAGTGAATAATATATTGAATAATATAATGTGTAATAAAATAAATGACTACATTTTTTGTGTTTTATTGAAGACAATAAACTTCTGAGCCAATAAGAATCCTACATAAATGCCAAAGAATTTTCTTTCAAATGATAATAAACATTCCCCATTAAATTTGAATTTTCTTAAAAAACGAGGGTACCTCAAAATGTATCACGTTTTATTAAATTCTAGAAAATCGTTTGCACTCTTCAACTTATTTAAAATAAATAAAACTGAGACAATTTTTAACTCAATAATGTCAACAGACGTGTTGACGCTCATATGTATGATAATAATCATATAATTAGAGGTTCTAATTGTATAGGTTTCTGAGAATATTAATTTTCGTGTCAACTCATAGGCAAATATAATTGCCTAACATGACTTTATACGCTGTCTTTACCGCGTAACAGCCCTTGGCTTAATGACCATTGTTTAGTCAATTTTAGAGCATTTCAAAACAGTTTGTCTTATGGAGACTAAAGACAATTGCAGTATTAAACATTAAGTTTCTTAAGGGAACTGTGGGGGCTTAAATTGACATTTGACACCATTTGATATCATTTATTTTCATAATATTTCGATACTGCCCGAGTGCGGGCAATCATTGAAAAATTTTAAATTGTTCTGTTGACACACTTTCTAAACTCTAGTTATACTACAACAGTTCCTGATATATTTAAGGTAATTACTTTTTCCGGAATAAAGGTTTATTGGTGGCTACAAAATATTAAGGCCCGATGGCAATGAATTTATTTATCATTCTTTTTTGAACTCAATAAGGAACATGTGGTAGTTAACTTTTAACTCTTGGCCTGCAATTTGACAGAATTTGAATAATTTAATGAATTTTGCAAATGATTTTGTTTGTTGGTACTTAAACTACAAAGGGTCTGCTTTAATTTATGCACATTTATTATCTCCTGAATTTGTGTAATAAAATTTTTTATAACTTAAGTAACGCTTTAATTTAAATATATTCTACTGCCTATTTAAACAAGTAGGGTGTAACTTTTCAATACCTTCATAACATAATTCCTTAAAGAAAAGAGTAAAACTTATTATGACGTTTAAGCTATAAAAATATTTTATTTATAATAACCCATAAAAAAGTCAAATATTTATGTAAAATATCAGCTACTTACACTTACTCCTTGGAAGCATAAAATAATATACATAAACACTTTCTTCAAAATTTTTATAGGTTTTCTCTAGCTGTCGTTAGTAGTTATTTTAAATTTACTAATTAACAAAGTTTTATAGAGTTATACATTTTCTATTTCATTATTATACGTATGTATCTAATGCTAACACAGTTAAATACAAAGTCTGTTATAAACACTTAAATTATTAGACCAATACCACAATAATACTCGCATTCGTACTCTTTTACTGCACATTTACTGTAAAAAGGAAAAACTAAAACTTTTTGCAACAATTCAGTTTTGAGTCATAAAAATTCTTGGCATTTTCATTATGGTTTGCGCTCTGTGGTTTAAGTTTAAATGTATGTATGTGTGAGTTATAATAAGCTCAATAATAGTTAAAATATTTACAAAAGTCTTCTAATATAACGTAAATTCTTTTGCTATCTTCTACTATTTGTTGAATTTTAGTTTATTCTGTTCTCTTCTATCACATAATACGCAATTCATCAAACCACTTTATAGAGGTGTTAACCCCTTTTGGCTTTAATGTGTTTGCTAGCATTCATTATCTGTTGTTTCAGTTGGTATTTCGCTTACTTCTTATTACTGCTGTTGTGATCGTTAAAAATTATACTCGTTCACACTTTTTTTGTTTGTTTAATGGCATTCTTGTCTTGGTTTGTTTCTTTTGTTAATTTAGAAAAATTATTAAAATTTTTGAGTTGAAATTTTTTTTTTTATGTTTGTGTATTAAAAAACTTTATTATTAAAAACAAAAATATATAAAAGTTTAAGACGAAGATGAAAGGTAATAAAGTTTATGGTTAAAAGTTTTAATTTAATTAATATTAAACGTATAATTCCTGAAATTAATTTCACTTTGTTGTTGTGTAGCTGGATGTGTTTTTATATTTTTGTATAGAAGCAGTTGTGAAGATGAAAAAATTTTTGATTGACAATTAAGTGAATTTAATATTTTCTAAACATTAATTTATAATAAAAAATAAAAATTATTAATCTAGCAAACTTATAATAATACAAAAACTTGAATGTTTATTTTGTTTTGTATACAGAATTTTTGAAAGTAAATTTTAATATTTGGCAAAGAGTAGTAGAGTCAATATTAAGGGCCGGGAATTTGTTCATGATGGGTGTATGAAAGTTACAATAGTGCCAGGCACGAGTTGCTGTCAACGTTGTATCTTTCTTAAAGTAATTTTAATTACATTGTGTACAAACTACCTTACGATTTTTATCTTCAACAAATAAATTGCTTGCCAAATAATAACAATGTTTTCCTTATTTATATAGTTTTCATCACCATTTACCATTAGAAAATCTGTTTTTCTTTTATATAATTGAGAGACAGAGATTTATATAAGAAAATTTTAGGTAAGTGGTTGAGAAAAACAGAAATTATCAAGATGAGTTATTATACCCTACACCATAGTGGGAAGGGTTTATTGATTAGTGCTGATGTTTGTAACGCCCTGAAATACTGGTCCAACATCCACCTTAAATTATACCGTTTGACTCATAATTGCTTCCTGAGTCGCTTTACCTATGTCCGTCAGTCCATCCGTCTGGCTGGTTAGCTGACTATCTGTCCATGTAAAGCTTATGCGCAGAGTACAGGTCGCAATTTTAAAGATATTTCAATAAAATTTGGTATATAACATTCGGCCCAAGGATGGATGGGATTGAAACTGACGGAAATCGGTCTATTATTTTACTTCTGGCTCCCATACAAATGTTCTCCCGAAATATGGGTTTAACGATCATATATGCTTTAATTATAAATGCTATGAATTATTATCAATTAAATGAAGCCAAATCATATCTTCTAATTTTGTGCATATCGGTCAATAATTTAATATAGCTTCCACATAATGTCCACCTCCAAAAATTCCGTTAAATTTCATAACTCTCTTAAAAATGTCGGTATCCAACTAATATTGAACATAAATATGTCTCATATATATACAAATAATATGATGCAATGTTATGAAGATCGGCCCATAATTAGCCGCAGGTCCCATATAAAGCCAACTTCCGAAAACCACTTTAAAGATCCAAATAAAATTCAACACAAATAACTTTCATATATACAGAAATAATGCCACCTAATTTTATAATTGTCGGCCCATAATTAGTGAAATCTCCCATATAAGACCCTCTGCGTAATTCATCCATAAATGTTTTAAAAGTATTTATATTGTTTAACATACATAATATTTATATTCACAGAAGTCATGGCACGAAACTTTTGGTTGACTATATAGCGCCTATTTCTGGAAAACTTTTTATATATACTGGGTATAGGATATTATATAGTCGGGCTTGACCGATTATACTTTCATACTTGTTTATAATTAAATTTTTTTCGTTAAGGTCAGGTTATAAGTTTTGTTTTCAAATGTTCATTTAATTTTGTTACTTTTTTACTGCTTTAGTTCATATATATACAACAAACATATTAATTTTAATATTTGTTAAAATGTACTCAAGCCTGATACAATTTATCTAATGATAAATATTAAAAGTTCAACAATTTTTCATTAAAAAAAAAATAGAAAACTGTAACAATTAAAAAGCACGGTGTAAACAATTGTCAACCCATCTGCGGTATTTCATAGTTGCAAAAACCAGAAACTACCATAAAGGATAAATGACAACAATGACATTGTCAACCAACAGTGGATGCAGAAATAAAAACACCAACAAATTTGTAATAATAATATAATAATAATAAATAATAATAACAATTGTAAACGTATTTAAATTTCGCTCTAACTCATAGAATGTAAAAAACAAATATGATTAATTAAAAATAGGTTATTGTATGCAAATAAAAGAGAAATAATGTTATAGTTATTAAGAAAATAATTTTTAACAAATATTTTGAGTGATTTTTTCTTTTAAACAAAATATAAATGATTATTCCGATTTTTGATTATATGGATCCTATTGTTCAAATTAAAATTTAAAAACCATTTGCCGTAAATGGGACTGAAGGTCCCTAATGCAGCTTTTTAATTTATCTTTCATTAAACCGCTGGTTCTCAAGATTTGGTTGACCCCAGAAAAAGAAAAATTAGCTTTCTTAAATAAAAAATTGTTCACATAAAATACGTTGGAATAAATGTTTTAAAAATGCACGACACATAGCAGATGATATCATTTGAACGCGCTTTTTGTCTTTATTAATTTGTATATAGTTTTGAAAGGTATATATTTTTCATTAGTTGTCATTTAGTTATACATTATAATGTAAACAACAAAGTTTTTTTTTTTGCTACGAAAATGTGGAATTTTGTGCCAACAAAGCGTCATGTGGAATGTTTTGCTTTAATTATTTAAGTTGAAAAAAGTGCCGCGGTGCAAATTACTCACTGAATGTGCTCCATCGTTAGCAACATGTGAGAGATTTTTTAAGTGGATGTAAAGTTGTGCATTTGACAGGGAAAGCAAAGATCGCCCTGGCAAGCCAAAATTAGCGAAATCGACGCCGGTATTCGGTGAGACCAAACGGGTGCCATCTATTATCAGATGCAGAAAACTTGTACCGAATGTAATGAATGTTTTTAAGCGAACATTGGTTGGAAAAACAACGATCGGCCACATATTGAAATAACTGATAAAAATAATTTAGAAAGAAGTGGTTAGATAGTTTTGTCTCACCTGTCTTATAGTGCAGACTTTGGCCCATCCGACTACTATCTCTTTTGATCAATGCAGCACACTATCCCTCGGATAGGCTTCACTTCAGAACTGGGTGTCCAAATTTGGCTTGATTCGTTCTTGACCTAAAAAGATAACACTGTGGAACATTTTTGGGATTATTATCTGGGGGGTGAGAAATTCCAAGTCAGGGTGATGGTACTAGGTCAGTATAGTAAAACCCTCAAAGGGTTTGGCGTTCGTATGTGTCAGTTTTTTTATGACCTTTTAAATTGTTTCCTTATCTTGATGTTTTTTCGCTTAGTTGTAACTCGATTACCACTTGTCCGATTTTGATGAAGCAAATTTAGAAAAATTATGAATTTATTTATTTATTTATTTATTTACAACTAAGTGAAGGTATCCCCCAGATTGGCTGTTGTACTGTGTAATTAATTCTTATGTTGCGAAACTCATATGTTGTCAGAAAGATGGGAAAAAGTTCTAGCTAATAATGGCCAATACCGTTTTCTAGGTTATACACTCATAGTTATGTAGCAAAAAATCAATTGGTTTTGAACCACAAATTGATACTTATTTGTAATAGTTAAGAAACTAAAATCAATTTCCTATTCTAAAAAATGTTGTTTTTGATGGATTGCTTTATCTGTTACACAACATATTAATCTAATAAGAAAGAACAGCAACCAAACCTTTTAACATTTTAACTTTGTAAACATCCGATACTGGGATAATTATATACGTACATATGTAAGACTCATTGCTAACAATATTTAATACTTAGATGACAATTTTTGACGTTCTATCAACATAAAAATATTGTTTTAAAATGATGTTCAAAAATATTAATTTTAAATAACTTCAAGCCAGTTGTGTCAATACTGATGCAATATTTTTTATTCATTGTGTGGGAAAAATGTGGCATACAAATAACACACAATTTTTACAAAATATATATATAAAGCTTTTTAATATAGTCTTATCTTTGGCCATATAATAAGAATTTCCAAACTATTTTTCTTTCAAAATAACTACTTGTCATAATATATGTACACTGGAAAGCAAAACTATGCGGATGTTTTGCATTAAGGATGGTGCTTTTGGCCTATGGCAATAGTATTATTTTTCATCAGACTGGTATCGGTCAACTTTCGTTTTGTCGCTCCAATTAACCCTTTTCTACTGTTCAATTTTTGTGGGTTTTACAGAACTGAAGGCATTTTTTCACATTTCTATCTTTTTCACACTGGCTACCAAACCACTTCTATTTAATGCGCGTCTAGCCGTACAGGAACTTATATCCTTACCAATACATTTTGCAGCATTTTTCGGGGTCTTGGTGTCCTTATTATGTGCTAAATGCTCAATCTGTCGGGCATCACCATCAGAAAGTATCACCATGGTCGACCATTGGTTATTATTGCAAGCTACATTATGCCGTTTCTTTATATCATTTACCGTGGATTTACTGAAATTTAATTTTTCAGCAAATTTACGGCATTAATAATTATTTTGCAACAAATTTTTCACATTGTTTTCAATATCAGTTAGCGTGTTCCTCATTTTTAAAGATCTTTTAATATTTTTTTTTTATTTTAATTTTTATTTTTTTATTAAAAAAGTTAATCACTTCACAAGTCAAACAATAATGCACAAATAGAGCAATAAAAGCTTGATAACAAAATTGCAACAAACAAAAAAAAAAACCAACGGAAAACCAAATACCGTTTCACTTTAATAGAGCAATATCGTGCAAATGTCTATTTCTTGTACTGTGCAAAAGTGTCCGAAAAGTGAATTTTTTTTTTTTAATTTGTTTATTTTTTGAAGCAATATGGGTGCCTCGATGGACTAGGCGTTAGTGTGCCAGACTATCAATCAGAGGGTTGCGGGTTCGATTCCCGATTCCTGCAGACAAGCCAAAAATTGACTCATGTCAACTTTAGTTTATAAAAAAAAAAAATTATTTGAGTTTTTGTGCTTTATAACTTATAATATGGTTCAGTTAAATAAAAAAATGCATATATATGATAATATACCTATATTTGTATTATTTCCATTACCTTGTTTCCTTAATACAAAGTATCCGTACAGTTTTGCTTCCCATTGTATAAGGTAATGTTAAAAATTTTGATTTAAGCTTTATTATTATTTAATCAATATTAAAAATAATATGATTGAGGTCTTTTATTTATATAGTTGGTGCAAAATCGAGAAAGCAGTTTTCCATCCTTGGGATCTGAAAATCAAAATAACTCGTACAAACCTCGTAATCAGTTTTGCTTCCCACTGTATATATTTCATCATGCTTCTTTGAATTTGTCTTTTTGATTTCCAAAATACAAAAAAAAAACTCATAAAATGTTGCAACATTTATATTAAACTATTAGCTCTAGTATATTTTAAACTGTATGTTTTCTACTTTTTATAAATCTGATCTCAAGTAGATATTATTTAATTTAACTTTTCTTTTTAATCCTTTGTAGTTGCTAATTCAAATAAATTGTAATTAAATTTTAGAAATTTTAACTCGACATTAAAAATTAAAATAAAATGCCATAAAGATTTCTTGCTCTTAATTATACTTTTCTGTTTTTAGAATTAAAACTTATAAAATGAAACATAAATAAAGCTTAACGTCTCTATAATCACAAACTATGTAGCAATGCAAAAGTTAAATAGTATTATATGTACGAGAACATAAAAAGCTATGCAGACGCACCTATTAGTATAGGTTTGAAAAGTTTTGGGACTTGCAGTGGAAATCAAAAATTTTTTTAAGTGAAATCAGCTGGTTAGTTAAGACACTTATTTATGTGTATGGTATTTATTTGTCAAACAAAAATATTATATTATTATTAGTTATTAGCATTATTAAAATTTATTAATTATGCTGGTTTTAGACGGTAAGTATTTTGCAGTGTACTTGTCAGTTGTAATTGTGCATGTCTGTCAAAATTGGCAATTTACAGGCAGTTTATAATTTTTGCTTCTACACGTCGGTTTTTAGTTTCAATCATCATAGAAGACAACAGCTGTCTATGTTATAATTATTTTTGCGGGATTTTTGTGTACTTGCAAATATAGTTTGAAAAAATGGATTAAGAAATGAAATAATTTTAACTTGCAGCATTATTGCAATAATAGCATCTATAAAATAAAAAAAAAATTGTTATATAAAATTGTTAAATCAACATTTATATGTATAAATATATTTTTTTAATACATATTTTAATACAAATTTATTGTTTTGTTTACTACTATTTTTTTAAATAAAAATTTGTTAAAACGCAAACACTATGTTCATGGCGCCACACACTGTGTCCACTGCGGCAATAAATCAATTTGGACCTTCTGTCCGATTTTGATGATTTTTGCACAGATGGTTAAAAACTATCTGAAGGTCATGTGTGGAAAATTTTATGCAAATACCTCCATTGGTTTTCTGTCCCGAGCAGCGCAAAGTTGAAGTATGTGAACAAGTCTCAAATGTGATAGTTTTCTATGTTATATTCAAAAGCTTGTTACTTATAAACTATACACCGAATGTACCTTATAAGTATTTTTTTACTTAAAATAGACATTAAGCATTATGTAAATTAAAAAAAAAAAAATTTTAAAATTTTAAAAAAAAATTTCCTTTGACAATATATTTTGAGCCAAAAAAATAAACATTTATGATTTTCTTTTAGACTTTTAGTTGTGTGCGAAGCAGTGCGACACATGGAGTCATATACCAAATGAAAGCTGAGAGTCTCAGCTAACAGACTAAAAAAAAAAAACCTGCCCCAATTTGCCCGCCGCCGAAAAAACAATGAAAAACCAAAAAATTACAGTAAAAAATATGCGTTATTTACGCGTGCAAAAACAAATGCGCATTCTTTCTTTCTTTGCTACTCGTACACGTAGCCGGTGCCAATTTGGGATCGAGAAATACGAAAATTTCATTGCATGTGTACTATACGGAAAAAACCTAAATTTGAGTCCCGATTACAAAAACAAATGTACACAAAAGTGTTTATCAAAACAATATCGGTACATTGTTTACGTAGACTAAACAACACAAAATCTAAATGTGAACTTACTCCACATTAAATGAAGAGCTTTACATATATTATCAATAACTTAACATTGATCGCATTTTTTCTCTTAAAAATTAACTCCGTTATCCGTTATAAACTTTCTTTACATTATACATACTATGTATATTTGGGAGTGGTATAGTGATAAGTGAGTGTTTATTAAGCAATTAAAGCAAATTTATTTAATAAACAATGGAAAAGTCAAAAATATCTTTCAGCACGCTTTCGAAAATTGTTTTTCAATGTAAAAAAGATATTGATCTTATAATTGGTGTAGTTTTCGTGAATTATAAATAGTGTCTGAGAAAAATCAAGAAAAGTCAGACGGTTTTTGAAACAAACATTTATGCCTCAATTTTTAAAGAAGTGGAACAAGTGTAAGCGTACTTCATCAAGATTTTTTAATGACAATGAAGAATGGCTATAACACATTCTTAAACGTTGACTGATGAAGTAGTGGATGATACAGTGGATGAAGAAGAGGATTTTCTTCATATTTTCAAAACAGCTTTAATAGATGTTATATGGATTTTTGCGAAAAATAAACATTCTAGTTACAAATTTACAGAAGATATGGCATTTTTGAAATATCATTTGTATGGGAGGTGGGCGTAAAAGTGGGCGGATTAAGTTCATATTTTCAGGAGCTCATTCTACAATTATAATATTAACGTTTTATGAAAATTGAGTTAATATATTTAAAATCATGGAAGTTATGCCACATTTTCTATTTAAGTTGTATGGGAGGTGGGCGTAAAAGTGGGCGTATTAAAAAAAAATTAAAATTCTTAAAAAATTTAACATAAATGTGTGCAAAATTTCATGAAGCTCCGAAACCTACCTGATTTAAGGCCATTAAATGCACTACACGGCCACAGTGTGCGCCATAAACATTATTTGCAAAACAGCTGGTTGCCGGTGCTTTGTCAGATGAAAGTAGAACATATTCTAATTGAAAATTTTACACTGTAAATGTAGACTTTAGCATTTTTGTTTTTCTTTTACACGACGTGTATGCATTTTGCAGCGGAAAATTTGACAAGTGCACTGCAAAATACATACCGTCTAAAGGGAGCTTTAGCGAATTTCTGTTTTGTTTCAATAAAACCAAAAACTTTCCAATTCATGTTTGCAGCATAAATTATATGTAGCAAAAAGCAACAGCAGTAGGAACAGCAACAGTGGCAATAATATAACGACAACAACTAAACATCAACAATAAAACAAACAAAAAAAAAAAAAAACAGAATTTCAACAGCTACAACATCTAGAAAAACAACGACAACATAAACTGTAGAAACAAGAAAATATAATCGTATATAAGTATTAAAGAACAGATGCCATTAATTTGTTTTCCGTTTGAGTGTTTGTTGGTTTTATATATTTTTTCTCTCATTCATGTCCGTTTTTGTAGCTAAATTTTAGGAATATAAAATATATTAATTTGTACGAAACATTTCGATGGAGTAGTAAAATAAATGGTGCAAAATCAGGCATATTTTATAATTAAAATGGAATAAACCAAACACCTTTGTATGGCTTTTGTTATACCCTACACCACCAAAATGGGGAGAGTAAAATGGGTTTGTGCTGATTATTTAACGACCATCTACCTTAACGTATACCCCTCGACTCAGAATGATTTCCTGCGTCGATTTAAATTGTCATAAATGTAAGATTTATGCACATATCCAAAGAAATTTCGCCCCAAAATAAGTTGCACCTGAAGTCTAATTACATTTACAAATTTTGTGTAAGTCGGGCCATAATTGATCATAGCTTCCATAAATAACCAAATAAAATAATTGAACAGCTGATAGGTTTGTAGCATTGCCAATGCAAAATAAGTGTAGCTTTATGTAAATTTTTATTCTAAATTTCAGTATCAGCAACAACATTAACCACAGTAGATATTGTAACAACGTAATATTTCTGCGTTCGCTTTTTGATGATGCGTTCACATTTTTGGTGATGCGTTGAACACAAGTGATTTACAAAATTAGGGCCTAAGTGTTGACTAACAGAATTCGCAGTCTGCACAGTGGGGCAGAACAGAAATTCAAGTCAATATCTCAGTTAGATTCAAAAATATAATATTTTAGGGTTTCAAATTCATTCATATGGAATACATTTTTTTTTTTGAAGCTTTAAACTAGTATATTTTTCAAAAAACAAATCGATCAAGCGCGACTATATAAAGAGATTCAAATACAGCTTATCAGTATAGCTTCACCATAAAATTAACACTAGATTAACAGGTAGAATAACCAAAGTAATCATTGATGCATTTAACAAAATTTGCCTACTGGATATTAAGTTTTCAGATATCATCAATATCATTTATGCCTTTAGCAATGGTTTAAAGGCAAAGACCGAACCAACGGTTTTACTATGAGGAATCTAGGAAAATATCAGATATCATCAATATGCTTTGGTAATATTTTCTCTCTATTGTGATAATACCATAAAGATTTTATATAATATAACATTGAGATGAGACTTTAATGGCTACAGGGTATGCTTCACATGTCTCACTGAATATGCTAATTAGCTTTATAATATGCTGCCTTTCCAGTAGTGATATAACTAATACCTGAATAAATGGTCTATGGGTAGAGTAGCATGGAGCCTCTCGAATCATAATAATTGTCTATATTAACTTTCATTTAAGAGCCTTGAAAAGCAAACACTTTGCTTTTAGTACAATTGTGTACTTTAATAAAAAAAATCGATGCTGCGTTACTGAGAAATAATTGATTCTCTTCAATTTGTTACTTTTTTAGTACAAAATTTTTTGTGTATTTAAGAAAAAAACTCTTAATTTAAATGCAAGATAGGGCATTTCAAATTCGTTCCAACCAACTATAACAAGCTTAATTTTTCACTCCATTTCCTCTTCTGCTTCTCCTTTCTTTTTGTTTTTGTATTATTTTATGTATATGTATATGTTTTTTTCTTTCTTTTAGCCTAAATGCATAAAGCTTTAAGCATTTCAAACATTATTTCCTATACATGCTCGTAAAGCACATACAGAATTGTATTTATACAAATTCATGCACATGCATAAACAAACTTACTCAAAGAATTTTATGTATGAAATACAATTACAATCTAAGCAAAACAAATAATCCTACAAACTATATATGTATATCTATATATGTATGTATAAGTATTTTTTATAAATAAGTAGAGTGTCGGAAAAAATAATAAGAACGATATTTCTCAATTAAAGGCAAAACATAAACAATAATCCGAGAAAATTCCATAAAATTTAGGCAATTAACTTGGTATGACAGTAAGAAACAACAAAGTTAATAATCTTTAAGTTTTTCTTCTTAGCATTATTGAAAATGCCGTTCTTATTATTTTTTCCAACACTGTATTATATTTATTCTTACATTTAAACATTTGGTAATATAAAACATTTCTATTATGGCTTAGAAATTCACATACAAAATAATTCATTAGAAATTTTGCAACAAAAAAAAAAAAAATAAAAGAAATAAAATGTATTTTGTATTGTATTTAAATACAGCAAAAAAAGAAAACACAGCCACTTAAATTAACCGGGCTAAAGGCATAATATTTAATGAAAAATCATAGAAACAAATGTGATTGAAATAAGTGCGAAAGGCTAAATATAAATTCATGACTTTAACGAAACTGCGTTTTTTTTTTTACTTTTTTACAAAACTACACAAACAGGTTATTTTCTGATCATAAGAAAATTTTTCGTTGCTAAATATTTGTAATATAGAGTGTTTTTTTTAGATGTATAGAACTTTTAGTTGGCAACGATCTTTACTTTCTTTTTACTGGCGGCCATTTTGTCAGCTGTCAGCTGCCAGATTTGACGATTCATCGTCATTTTGATAATTTTTTGTTTCAAAAATAGCAAAGAGAGATAAAAAGTGACGATTTTCTGAATTATAAAAATGTTCCATCATTTGTTTGTTTCTTTAATGTTTTTGTTACAAAATTCTTCCTGTTTTTGGAAACAACAATTATTTTTCTCATTTAATATCATGACATATTTAAAGAACAAAACTAAATGATAGTGATGTTTTCTGAATTAAATTAAATTGTTGAGTTTCAGTATAATAATTTCATATAATATTATGAGTCAGGATAGTAGAAATTACCCGTTTAAGTGGTAAACATGAAAACAATTTTAAATGCTGAATTCTATGAACTAAAATTTTTAGAGAAAACAACTTCTTAATTCAACGGGGAAATTCTACAGAAATTTATAAAATTCTGTAAGTCTTATTTCACACTCTTCAATTTTAGCTCACCAGTTTTTGTTCAATTCTCTTTTGAAGTTACCATTTCTTTTACACAATTCAATTGAATTTTCATACTGTTTAATGCAAATCAACATGCATGAAAAAAAGGTTATAAGAAAATTGACTAGTACCGGTACAACCCCTTATGTTGTATTTTCCCTTCTCATCCAAAAATACTTGCCTTGACGAGTCAGAATTGAAAAGATTTACTGAAGCACACCGATTGGTCACAGAAGCTTATGGTAAATGTGATCCACCGGTTTTAAAAAGCCAAAAATGGTTTATAAGGTTCAGAATTGTAGATTTTGACACGGAAGGCTAATATCGCTTTGAACTGCAGGCACTACTCTTCATGGACTACTGTCCGACTTGCAGAATCATTGGGCAGCAGATATCATCCAAAAGTAGGAAAGTTGGGTGCGATATGAATTGAAGCCAAGAGACCTGGAGAAAAAATTTTGCATGTCCTAAATGCTGCTTAAACGCTATAAAAGGAAATAAGTTTTGAAACGAAAAATTACTTGCAAAGTGGATTCATTACGACAACCCGCAGCGTAAGAGATCGTTTTTAAGGCCAATAAAACCAGGCGAATCGACACCAAAGCCAAATATCAATGACGCTAAAATAATGCTCTCTATTATGAGCTGCTAAAATCTAGCCAGACCTTTACAGAAAATCCGTATCGAATGTAACTGATTCATTTAAAGCGACAATTGGCCGGAAAACGCGTAATATCCCATTATGACAACTTTTGGCCACATGTTGCAATATCTGTTAAAAACTATCTCGTAAAGGTACGGTCACATTTGGCAAATATTTACTTAAAAAAAAAAACGCTATAGCACAAATTTGTTGGACATTGTTTACTCTTACAAGAGTTTTGCAAGATCAAACAGCATCAAATAAATTAAAATTAAATATTTGTTGTACTTTGGCCTAAATTAGAAAAGTTTTTTTAAATAAATAAACGTGTTTAAATATACGTTATTTAGTGGTTACGTCTTTTTCGGCAAATATTTGCCAAGTGTGATCGTACCATAAAAAGTGGTTAGGAACTTTTATCTTACTTTTTGTTTCGATCCATGCAGAACGTTACCTCGGGGATATGCTTCACTTCAGAACACAAAATATCTGAAATTGGCTTGATTTGTTCCTGGCCTCAAAATATGAGCAGGTTGTGTGGCGCAGAATTTTCAACACTTTTTAACTTAAAATTTTAAATGTAAATTTCAAGAAAGCAATGTTTTTTATATAAATTAATAAACAAACAAAAATTAGCGTGAAAAATTTTATCTAAGCATATTCGAAATTTACGGACAGAGTTTGCATGAACAGTCAGCTAGATGGACGGAGGGTCGACATCGTTAAGTAGACAATATTAGTCGTAGTTCTTGGTAATAAACAAATGTTAGTGGTTTAGAATTATAATGCTGTGCATTAAAATGGATTAAAATGTTGTGCAACTGTTAATGTAATCTCTCTAGTGATGGGACGATTAATCATTTAATGCCTTATAATCGATTTTTTTTTCTTTCAATTAACGATTTAATTGTATCGAAAAATGAGTTAATCGATTTGTTGCTAAAATAATCGAAAGTAAACGTAATAGCAAAATAATATTGACATCTCTAATATCATTAAATTTTTTCGCGTAAAAAAAGAGCTTGGTACGGACGCTTTCCAACAATTTATAATTTTTTTAACAAAACTATGGCACCAACTCAAAGCAAAGTGTGGAAATTGTATTCCAAAATTAACGACAAGGAAGTGCAGTGCCGGTTGTGTGAGAAAATAATAAAACGGTACATGCATACTACGAACATGCTGCAGCACACTAGTCTAAAACACCCAAAAGATGCTGAATCCCTCAAAGTAAGTTTCAGCTTCAATTACAATTAAATTCATTTACTGATGTATTCGTAAAAAATAAAATAGGTTTGAAGTGTGGTTTTAGACAAAATTTTCATACAAAATTTTCTTAAAGTACATTTGAAGTCTACTTTAATTTTTTATGAATAAGGCTATTAAAATTTTAATGCAATGAAGACTCTGAGGGTGATGAAGAAAGCATAGAACTCACTTTCATTTATTAATTCTTTGTTATTGTTATTACAAGGCATTTGCATTAGAGTTCACATATCAACATACCACAAAATTACACGGTTTAGTTAAAATATTAAAAAAATCATTTGATTATTCGATTATTTAAATTTTCCTTCGATTAATTGCAATTAAATATCGCTCGGTTTCAATTAATCATATGATTCATTAATCGATTAAAGAATTTTTTTCACATCACTAAATCTATCAGAACAAACACACAAAAACAGTGATATTTCTAGGAGAAAATCAATTTTAGTTTCTTCTTTTGTAGTTCAAATGCTATAAATTTGTTAGAAAATTATTTAAATATTTACCCCCTTATTCATAAAAACTTACAACAGGTTTATAAAGCAAATTTTGTATGGAAATTGTTGTAAGTTTTATGGTTACAATAAAACGAAGTATTTCCTGGGTGAGTCCCCAACACCTATTATCGCCTAAGAGAAGTGTTACTGTTAAAGAAAGCTATTAAAAAAACATTAAATAAATAAAAGTGTCTCCTAATCAATCATTATAGATATTCTGTTTATTGTCAAGGATAGCTGATATTTGATGCTAACCTGGACAAGGTGGAAATGAAAACTGCATCATGAGAAATATTAGTTAAGGAAATGCTTAAAAGAACTCGAATTATTATTTAAAAATCAATACTATAGGAGATGTAGCATATAAAATAATTAACTAAATTATTAAAGATCCAATAGAGGGAGACAAGAAAATGAAAAGTATTTCTGAGTCCTGAAATTGATATGAAACTGTAAAAAAAGATGACCATTATTATCCAAAATTTATTATTTTAACACTTTACTTCTAGCATTCCCATACATTAACCAAGTAGCTCCCTTTCATTGTTGTCCTTGTTAAAATACCACAAAACAGCTACAACACTCTTCGAAAACTAATTACGCAATTTATTTACGTTGTATTCCCAAACCTCTTGTCTTGTGTTCACATTTTATATATTTTATTCATATTTTGCTGAACATTGCATTTTAATCTTCATATAAATCGTATAATAAATATTAAAAACCAAAACTCGGACTGCAGCTTAAACAGTAGAAAATTCCAACAAAAATTCCAGTAATATTAAATTATTATAGCTAACCAAAACTTGCTAGTAAATTAGTACAGCAATCGTAATAAAATGATAAGGTTGAGGATGACGACGTTGGTGTTGAAAAAATAAAATAGTTAGTGTTGGCTGTTGTTTATACTAATATGGTGTGTTATATAAATATTGATAGAGAAAATGTATTTCCGGCAAATTTAATCACTTCGTTGTGAGCACAGACACAAACAGTTGTTTGGTTACACATATTCAAGGAAACACAATAATTTTCGAAAGATACCAAGGCCATAATAATAAAAAAATATACCAACAAACGAACAAACCATCAAATAACAAATATACTCGTATATAGACAGAACAAACAATAAGGCCTTATATTTCCCTATAGACATTGTATACGTGTTTAGTTATCATAAGATTATTATTATTATTGTAGAATTGTACAATAGTCTAATAAAAATACATTTCTACATACATACGAGTATGTATGTATATATTTACACTATGTATAGTTAAAAATGTTAAAGTCAGAATTAAGGAATAGTCCTTTGGTCTTATGGTTATTATATTTTATCTACACTGTATATGAAACATTTTGTAGAGATATGTAGGAACATGTGTGTATAAAACAGTATTGATATTTCTGTATTATATACATATGTATTTAAGTACCTATTTATATAAAGAAACATGTATATGTATATATACACTGAGGAAAACTCACGCACAGTGCTTTGTTTCCGAACGAATGTAGCAAAATTCAAAAATAAATGTTGTAGACAAATGCAATGCTACAAGTTTTTAGCAGGAATAAATATGACTCATGGACGCACCCAACATTCACATATATAATGAAAATATCACAAACATGTCAGGGCCGTGAAATGGGGTCTTAAAATCATGCTTACATAAGTTATTTATCTCTTACTGTTTAAGAATTACATGTATAAATATAAAAATAAATATTTCAAAACTTTTGTTAAAATATCGGTTAAATTTTTTCTCAAATACATTTTGTTATGGGGAAAAAAATTTTCAACCACACAAAAATAAACAATTTTCGATTTGAAAATTTAAATTATAGAGCGACATTTTTTGTATGCATTTTATTTAAAAATAATACAAATTAATTATAAAACTCCCGATATTTGTTATGACCTCTAAAATGTCTATTAATGAAGAATTTCTGTTTAGTATTGAGTTTACTAATTTTGTAAAGTATTTAAATATATATTCCCTTATTCTGATTAAACGTCAAAATTATAAATCTTGTTAGCGAAGAGTCACATACTATCGATACTATAACTTTTTGATATATGAACTCGTCACAAAAAATTAAGAAAATTAAGCTGCGGAACTTATGTTACTAAAACCTTATAGAACAAATGCACAAACTGTATCAGGCACCACGACCAATATTATCCTTTTCACCACCGAATTTTAATTTGGATCAATAGAGAGAGGTTGGTTTGAATACTATTAAATTAAGCAGTTAGTATCACCAATATTATACTTGGTTAAATTAATGACAATACTTTTTTATTATCACTAATGTCGTATATTATATCTGATCATATTCCAGCCATATTTCTCTATGAACTTTAGACTCTTGTGGTTAAGATTCTGTTTTTTTTAAATTATTTATGGATTCTATATCTAAATATAATAAAATCCATTAAAATATAGGAAGCTTTTTTCCTTTATTTTCAATATAATAAACAGATTTTGTGACGAATTGCCAGGCTTTACCCTCGCCAGCTTTTTCACGCTTCAAAGTAAAACTCATTTTAACAATATTTTTATTAGTTCACCCTTGTGGTTCTTATTTTAAAAATTATGGCTGGAAACTCACCACGGATTTAGGTTAATTTTTGATACTTAGATTTTAGAACAAAGTTTTTTTTACATAAGACCGATTTAAAACAAATACAATTTAGTTAATTTTATGAAATCTTTATTTAAGTCAATAGAACGATATATATAATTAAAGCTGCGCCTAAACCGTTACGTGTGCACCAAAGTACCCGGGTACCTTTGGCGTTTTCAGTCAGAGTTGTTCATTGAAATTGATAACTTGTATATCTGAAACTTTTTGAGAACTATTAAATTTCAAATAATTTAGTTTTTTTACAGTCGTAAGCCTTGGCTTTTTTTCGTAAATTTGTCTGAGAGACCAATTTACTTTTAACATCCTTTAATACGCACCAAGGTATCCGGGTACTTCTACGTGTTCTATATGAGAAAGTGGCCATTGTTATTAGTAGCTTTGCATGAACAAATAAAAGTCTGTATAATTTATAAAAAAAATTTATTATTACATCTTATTTGGAAACAGAAACATAAAAACCACAAAACTCAGTAAGAGCAGTTTGTATATATTGGTCGGCTAATCGAGTGTTGATTGCAAATTGGCTTGGAACAGCCAATACAAGATATATGAGACTTTCTATGCTTCACACATAGCTGCGAGCACTCGTAACAACTTCCTACTAATGGAATGCGTCCGCTTGTGTCTTTTGTTTGTAAAGGAGATGTTGCAGTTTCAAAGTGTGCTATATAAAATATTGCAGATGATGTCGATGACTGTGGATTTATTTTTGTATTTTTAGCCCAACACAATCAGTGCTTAGATGCTGACACAAATTAATGCTTAGATCTTTTAGGAATTTTCTGCGATGATCAATAGACTGATGTTGCGTATGAAATTCCATATATATAATATAGGATACTAGTGTTGCTATGTCAATAGCATTAAAAAATAGTGACAACGGCCATCGACTGGTTCTCCGTTTGCACGAGTATTCACCTAACAGTTTATTCATATTATCAACTCCTCCTTTAGTTGCATTATAATACATTATAATTTCCGGTTTTTCTAAAGTATTGTGCGAAAATGCTTTCTCTCTACTTAACTTTCATATAGGTACCCAGGTACCTTGCAGCGTATTAGAAGGTGTTTTTTTTTTGGCGCACACATAAGAGTTAAATGGTTCATATTTTGAGTAAAATTTTGGCGTCTCCGATTTGACGATTTTTCCATTGAAAGTGACGATTTGCTGAATTATTAAAATTTTCTATCATTTGTTTGTTTTATTAATGTGTTTGTTACTAAATTCTCTCTTTTTTGAGACAACAACTATGAACATGACATATTTAAAAAAAAATTAAGTGTTTTCTTAATTATTGACAATTGGTAAGTTCAAGTATAATAATTCTAAATAATATTAGAAATTACTTAATTATCTTTAAACATAAAGAACAATTTTAAATTCTGAATTCCATGAACTAAAACTTCTCCTATTTTAACAACATGTCAAAAGAAAACTTCTCCTATTTTAACAAAATGACAAAAGAATATTCTGACAAATACATTTAGACAACGCAAACACGTATTTTTTTCAAAATAAGTACCGGTATATGATGGATGAATTGGATGCTATACTCAAAATATTATTTAAACATAATAAACTACCCTACCTGTATGTATTTATAAAATACTGTATCATTTATGTATAATCAGTTTTTGTTCAATTACTTTTTGAACTTGTCATTTCATTTACAAACGTCAATTTTCGTACTTTTTAATGCATGTGCACTTTTAAATCAATATGCATGAAAGAAAAAACAAAAGGAAATAAGAAAATTGACTAGTACCATCAAGTTTTTATCCCTTTTTTTCGCTTTTCCTTCTCATCCAAAAAGACTTCCCTTGACGAGTCAGAAATAAATAGTGTGAAAGCGGAATAAGATATAAAAATATTACACAAGTTGTGTTTAACATTGTATTTTTTGATTTCCTTTTTAAAAATTTAAAAATTATTATTTTTTTATATGTTTTTATGTTTTAGTTTAAATAAAAATTTAAAATACTATTAAAAATAGTGACTTTATTTATCCGATATTTTTGACGAATTTTAAAATTCAAAATGACGATTTTTTATCGGGATTTTGACGATTTTTTCCGAAATTTATCTGGCAGCCCTGCATATCGGCTATCTTGTACTCTCTTATACTCTCTCCAACATATCGGCCTGTAACTCACCAATATATTCATTAATATTAGCTTCCAATACATCAACCGTTGCGAGCTTGTTCCAATAGATATGAGCCTTAATATAGTACCAGAAAAAATAGTCTAAAGGCGTTAATTCTAGGCGGCCAATTGAACGGCACCATAACTGAAATAAACTGTTTACCGAAGTCGCCTATCAAATGAGTCATTGTGTTGAATGTTGTGTGATAGAGATGACAACCTCTTGTTGAAAACACATATCAGGTGAATCTAGCTCTTCGATTTTACGCAAAAATAAAATGTAGTCATCACAGGGTAGAGTTCGCCATTCGCAGTAACGTTCCTACTTTCATCGTTTTGGAAAAATTAGGGTCCATTGATGTCACTGGCCCATAATCCACAATAAATGTGTTTCGGGATTTATTGACAGTTGCTGTCATGCTTTTAGCTTTTCTTCATACTAAGTACGATAATTTTTGTTCTTTACGTATCCATTCAAACAGAAATGAGCTTCGTAGCTAAATACTAAAGTGGATCTTTATTCAACTGAGTTTTGATAATCAAATTCAGTAATCTGCAAGCATTATTCATTTGTAAGCCGTATCACGGTTAAATTATAGACCAAACTGAACATTCTTAACAGTATGCTACACAGAAATTGCTAAAAAATAATCACCCTTTATTATAAAAATAGATTTTGATTAAAAAAACATAGGAAATTACAATTTGTTAAATCTTTATAAGTATTAAAGTGAATTCAGAATTTACACAGCCAAATCATGCAGACGTATTGAAAACGGTTGTGATTAGTTTTTTTCGGTGTATGCTACTATAAATCATTATTTCTATCTCTACCATTAATGTCACAAATAATAATTGTTTGTTATAAAATATTTTTGGCCATTTAAAAAGATAACAAAAAATATTTGTTATTATTACGTATATTCACTTTTACGCCAATTACTGGCTACAATTTGTTATCTTTTTAATAGACTTGCAATATAGTCTTATATATATATATACATACATATATTTGATTTGTTATAATGATGAAAAATAAATTTATATAGGAACAAATTTATCACAAATACAATACAATACGGTGTATTTCATTGAAAATGAAGCGAAGAAGAAAGATATCATTAAATTTTATTTCAGTTTTCATAAGTTGAACTTAAATACAAAATAAAAAATATCATTCTTACTATTTTTTCCGAGCAAATTAAAATTTGTCAATAAAATTTAGGCAATTAACTTGTGATCATTAAGGAGATTTATAAAAATGTTATCAGTATACTATAGTTTCATCATATGATTATCAACAACTCTGTATACGTGTATAAATATATGTTAATGAGTGTATGTATGTATGTATATTCGTGCGGATCAACTTTCATTCAAAATTAAATCGTAAACATTCGAAATTAATTTTTATTCATTTAAAAGCTAAATTATTATTAAAATTAATAATAGTAATAGATAATAGTAAATCACGTCTCTAAAACACAGCCACTTGAATCCTACTTTCAATATTTGACAAATATGTTTATTCCAGCGGAAATTAAATACTTTCTCACTCTCACAACATCAGGAGAATTTGATTATATTTTATGATTTCAACAAGCTCCTAATAGAACTAATCATTCATGTTCTGCATCATTGCTCTAATCTCCGACAGAGTCTGCCTATAATTGAATAAATATAGCTTGATTAAATCATGTCTTAATAATCATGATTATTAAAGGAAAGAACAATCTTTGACATTTACCTTTTAAACATAATTTAGTTTAATTGTTTGCCGTATTTACAATGTAAGTGGTGTAAGCTTTGAGAAAACTCGATTTTTTGACAAACTTATTTAGATAATGTGAAAAGTTTTTTCTAAACTCAGTTATTTAGAATCTGTTAAGCTATCTATGGAAACATTGTTTTGTTTTTTGTTTTTTAAGGACAAGTAAATTTCTACTTTAATAATAAATACCACCATTGTGGTGTAAATATACCCTATATTGGCTTTGTGCTGATGTTTGTAAAAGCAATAAATATTAGAGCAACAGCCATCTTAAAGTATACCGATTAACTTACAGTCCCTCTGACTGGCTGGCTGACCAACTCTGCCTATAATTGAATTAATATAGTTTGATTGATTTAAATTATTTTTTAATAATTATAATTATTGATAAAAAGAACACTCTGTGACAATTACTTTTTAAACATACTTTGATTTAACTGTTTGCTGTAATTACACTGTAGGTGGTCCAGATTTGAGAAAGCTCGATATAAATGGCTCATAAAATCAATTAGTTCGGTGACAAACTCAATTACACACTGTAACAAGTTTTTATAAACTTAGTTAGTCAGAATCTGTTAAGCTTTATAGAAAAATTGTTTTGTTTTTTTGTCACATATCATAGTGGAGTGGCAAGCTGGCTAATGTACAGGTCGTGATATTTTTTTAAAATTTGGTACATGATATTTGCTGGCCCAAGGACAGTTGGAATTGAAATTCATTGAAGTCGGTACATTACAAATGTTCGCCCGAAATAGTTGTTTATCGCTCATAAATGTTTACTTTTTCTACACCAATTTTTAAAATAATTCATTGATTACAGTTAACCGGTATAGTCCCAATGATATTATCACGTGGTCGAGACTATCTGCTGGCCCCTACATAAAGAATATTCTTCTCGTTAGGCCATTCTTTCTTGATTTTGGAAGTGCGCTTTGGGTTACCATTCAGCTGAAAAGTAACTTCATTCGCATGGATAGATGCTTTTTTCTACAAAATCGGGAATATGAGTTTGGAAAATACGCAAATAGTCTTTTTTCCTCATTATTCCTTTGATTCTTTGCACTGGTCCAATTTGCCAGCATTTTTTCCTAAATATGGTGTCTTTAAAATTTCCGTCAGCAATATGTTTTTCCTTCTGACTGAATATGAT
Organism: Bellardia pandia; assembly: GCA_916048285.2. NCBI lineage: Eukaryota > Metazoa > Arthropoda > Insecta > Diptera > Calliphoridae > Bellardia > Bellardia pandia. The sequence goes on from OU696529.1 coordinate 103,127,068, forward strand.
TAAATTGGGATTCGTCTGTCCACATAACATGTTTTCAGTCACAGTACAATCTCTGTGCTTTGTTGTGTGAAAACTTTTTATCGACAAGGTTTTATTAATTAGAGAAGGAATTTAACTAATATTTTATTTTTAAGAGAAAAGTTTTTATTCAGGCATGTAGTTCGAATTTTTAAGAATATTATTGTAACGTATTGACAGCAAGCATGGTATAACGCAGCAGGAAAAGCAAAAACAAATTTGTAATAATACACGATTTTAAAATAATAATAAAGAATACACACACATTGTAAACGTACGTAAATTTCGTTCTAACTCCACAACACGTAAAAAAGAAATATGATAATTCTCGTATTCTATTTCTCAAAAAACGGCGAGTTAAATAGATGATATTTACAGATTGATAATGGTTAATGAAGATTGCTGATGACGCCCTTGGCCGGGTAGAAAATGCATTCTAATTTGCCAATTGTTCCAATACGTTACAATAGTATTCTTAAAAATTCGAACTACAAGCCTGAATAAAAACCTTTCTATTGAAGACACGGTTTTATGTTTTTTACGGCTATGATATAACCAATATCGAGAAGGGCTGGTCTTTCTGTCCAACGACTAGTGGGTTTGTTGCAGAAGCATCTGGTGGTGTTAAACACTTGTCTCTTTTCATTTGTTGTTGGTAACAGTAGACAACTAATTGACTTACTTGAAGCTGTTTTGTAATTACTTGAGCAGAGTAGCTACTTTTTGTCCTTGCAAGAATATTGTCCTTAATGACCCTTGACAGTTTCTTTATTATTTGTTATAATTTGTATATAAATCAATTTGTGTTGTATAATTTGCACAAAGTGTTTAACACATGCAATTAATATTAAATCGATGTAATTTTTCTAAAGTCATAAACAAAGCAAACGCATAAATCGAACGGTAGAATTTTACATTTTTTGTGCAAATATGTTTTTATTATTTTTATTCAATTACAATGTATGTGTTTAAATTGGTCTTATTATACAAAATCTAATATCAATAGAAAATCAAAAGTAATAAAAATAATTTTATATATTGCCAAGCTTCATTGTCAGCAGGTGGTCTTTGTAAATATTGGTGAAAATAATTTTATCAAAAAAAAAAAAAATTATATACATATACACAGCATTGCCGTTTTGGTTAATTTTAACCAAATTTGGTTAATTTTTTTTTCAGTGTGTAAATGTGTAATTTTTTTCATTTTGGTTATTTTTATTGATATTAAAAAATGTAAGAATATTTTATTTAGTAAATATCAAATTAGCATGACAAGTTTTAAAATTGAATTTTGAAGAAATTTTTAACGTATTTGTATATATAAATGAACTTTTTGTAACAAATTTCAAAAACATTTGTAACAATTTTTACAAATTTGTAAAAGTTTTTAATCACTAAACATACCTATTGTTTTTAGCAATTTGTATATGTTTCTTTTTTATTAAAACTTGAATTTGTTACAAATAAATGAATAAAAAAATTTGGTTAATTTTTCTCCAATTTGGTTATTTTTGTTTCAGTGTTGGTTGGAAATTTTTTTTTGATTGTGGCAACGCTACATATACATATGTATAACTGTTGGTACAATATTGACAAAAATATTTCATTATAATTAATAAATAACTATAACTATGTGACCAACAGTGCGTATGATTTATGTGCATGAATTTAACACATAATTCTGTTTTGATATAAAATAATAGTGATTGCGTAAAAGTAATTTTAATAATTTATATTCAATTTAAATAGGAAATATATGGGCATGGGGGCTACAAAGTCATAAATAAGGAAAAATATCATTATAGTGTACTTTAACTTCTAATTATAAAATTTAGATATAATCCATTTTAATGCTTTACTTCTTATAATAATAACTTTTAACTTAATTGGCTTTAACTTTGAAATTTTCATTTGTAATTAAGTTTTCCTTTTAAGCAGCAGTATTTCATGACATCATTTTAATTGCTTATAATTTAATTATAGCCTATAACACTAAAATGTTTCTGAAAACTCATTTGCATCTCTTAATGATTTCAAATAAAAACTGAAACATTTTCAAGCCAATAATTTTTCAATTGCTCCAACTTAGCAAAAAACTGTGCAGATAAAATCCTAATTTACTTCTGCCCCTTTTAACGATACTTGTATATTTAACTTTTGCTCTTACTTGAAATTACTTAGCATGTCCTTAAGATTCCAAACCAGCCTCTCTGCATTAATAAAAATATCATCCAATAATCCTTCCTGTATTTTGATAACAACTTGAGTGCAAACAAGGTATGTTTTGGCCGCAATTAAGTAAACTTCGAAGGACTTTTTCGAGTTGTAAATTTGCTTATGCTCGTATCTCACAAATAAGACAACAACTATAAACTTATAATATTTTTAGTAATAAAACAACAGACACAAGAACGTGACTTTTACTATTATAATTAAAAAGTACGAAGAAGTGGAGGTCATTTAAATATGTATGTATGTATGTACTTCCACGCATTAACAAAATATGTAACTATATTTGGCGTAAAATTAGAAAAGCACAAAACGCAAACATCTGCTTCAGTAAATCCTTGAGTGATAATAATTTATAAGAGTATAGTTTTATTGTTAAGTTTTATTTTACCCTACAGGTAGAGGGGTAAATGTCGTGATTGTGCATGCACAAGCCTACCTATCAACATATATATGTACGCATTTATTTTTTTTTTGTGGTGTTTTTGCTCCCTTAAATAAAAACCAAATCTATTTTAAGACCATATAATTGCGAAAATTGTGTTAAATTAAATATGTAAATTGTACCAATAAATTTAACATTTGTTGTTGTAATTAGTAAAGGTGTCTTATTAAGTAAAGGTTGATCACGTACTGTAGTATTGATAAGAAATTTAAAGGTAAGCTCAGTTTTGGTGTATATACATATATACATATCGTAGATACATACATTACATTAATTATTTTCTATACTAAAATGTTTGAGAACAAATACAAATATGGGATACAGAGATATTTTGATAAAATTTTGTGCATAATATTTTTCCGCCCAGGGACGGTTGTGATTGAAATTGGTTGATTTACTGTTGTAAAATTTAAATTTTTATTTCCGACTTTAGGATTTATTAATGCTGAAAATCCAATGCTTTTTAAAACACATAACGAGATTTGAGGTTTCGATATTGGCATTCGTAGTAAAAATGTCATTGGATCTTAAATACCTTAAATCTAAACATAATGAGAATTAGTGAAACTACTAAAATTTGGTTTTATATCGACATTTACAAGAGATTTACGGAGGTTGATGTAATTTTTGAAATTGCTATTATACGTAGTCCATTTAAGAAGACAAATTTACATGAAAATAATTTGCGCAGAATTTTCTCTATTGATAAGAGATTTTCTGAAGTGAGGGTACTATGATCAAATATGAACCGATACTCAAACAGTTTAGCCTGAAATTGATTTTAATACGAAACTTATTTTTGCTGGAATGTGTATAGATTTTGCTCTTTTATAGGTATTTATATCCTTAACCGGCCACAATCGGTTGAGAAGGAGGGATACCCTTGCTTTAACTCAAGCGCAAAACAGATGACTGGATCAGTTGAAGTGAAATTTTTTTAGAATCATAAAAATGTTTGTCTAGCACTGGCTGGGCTTATTATTTTCTTTTAAGTATTAAGATTTGAATACTTATTGTCATTTCAGTATATGAAGATTCGATAAATAAATAAAGGCGAAAAAAAATATCCTTAACCGGAAAGAAATTTGTATGGGGGCTAGGAGAAATCATGGACCATTTGCACTACAATTTGTCCTTTTATTGAAGGAATTATGTATGCAATTTTCATATTATATGTTGCACTATATTTGCAAATAAATTATGTCGTTTAAAATATCAATCCCTTTCAACAACATTAACATAATTTAACAATTAACATTTTAATAATATCATCAAAGATATTATTTTAAATCATTTAAAGAGCTGCATACATCGCTAATTATTACTCGTGTAGGCATTTAAGTTCATATTTGCATATATATATTTAAATTAATTTATTTTTAATGGTACTCATATAAATACACACTGAACTGATATACTTTATTAGTAACGTTGTAAATATTTATTAAAATTATTTTTAAGTTTACATAAACACTTACAGCCACTCATATCTAACTAACTATAATCATATACAGTGTCGTGCAAAACAATAGTAAAAAACTCTATATTTACAAATAGACAGATATTTCCGGTATATGTTTTACTAAAAATAAAAAACTATTTCCGCGGTTCAAGCCGAACTGTAGTCAAGCCATCCGAATTTATTATATTAAATTTTGATTTATCTCTAAACAGAACAGTTTTTCATCTATGTACAGCCCTACTCGGGATTTTTTTTTGTGCAAAATTAAGTGTTAAAAACTAAATAAAGCCAATAAATTAAAAAAATATATTAAGTTTATAGTAACGTACGTTTTTTGAAGTTTTTTTTTGTCAGTAGATAAGAGTATTTTGGCTGGTCTTAAACTTTTTAAATTACGCCTACAAATTGTGATATTTTGTACATGCAAGTTTAGTGCATTTAACACTTGACTGGAAGTAGCAGGCGGATTGTTTTGAAAATGAAACAGAAATGATACCACACGCTATGTAGAATTTGCCTCTTCGATAGGTATTTCAACACAATAACGACCCGAAACACACATCGAGGTTGGTCAAAAAGTTTCTAGAGGAGAATAGGGTTCAAGGCCTTGATTGGCCGGCACAATCACCCGACTTGAACCCCATTGAAAACCTTTTTGAAATATTGAAAAGGAGTATTTCGGGAAAGAGATTCCAAAATCGTAATGAACTTTTTGAAAGTTTAGAAGCTGACTGGAAGCGTATTCCCGAATAGGCAATAAATAAATTAACAGAATGCATGCTGCGGAGATGTTCCAAAGTAATCCTATACAGAATAATAAATTCTTGATTTTGTTTTGCACACCTTTATATTAATAACTGAATAGTTTTAGTTTAATTTTATGATACAAATAGTTTAATTTATATTTTTATATTTTATATTATATTTATATTTTTATTTCCTTTAAATAAACCGCAAAAACAATTAAAAATAGAGTGTTCAATTTTCTCTTTACACACTTACGATTATATTGCGGTTTAAGAAAACACTTAAATTACTGTTTGAGCCTTGTTAGTCTATTTATACAGCAATCTTAATTTTTGTATGGTTCGGAGCTAAGATACTAGAATGTTCATGACTGCAAGTCTAGAATGTTCATGTCCAGAATATTCAGCCAAAGTCATTAAAACTTAATTTTGCCATATTGCTGAGCTATTCTTATAACAGGGTGTTCTCAATAATATTTATAAATTTAAACTTCTACAAATGCCAAGCAAGTTGTATGTCAATAAACATTCCGTGTGTTAATAAATATGTTGTTTGTTGTTACGGACCATTAAATTTAAGTTGAAATACAATTTCGTAACAATATTTTTGTTAATATTATTAATAGCGTACCTGAGTATAAATAAAATGTGGAAATACTTTTTTTGTTTTTAATAATATGTTTTTTTGTAAATATAGAGTTCGTTGTTATTGTTTTGCATGATACTGTACATACTTGTAAAAACATAACTGCAGGCCCATATGCTCTCTTTCATACAAGCTGCAATGTACTCATCATTTAGTTATTTATTTTAACCATTAACAAATTAATTGCTCATAAATGTTTGTAGGTATTCATTATTAAATGTAATTCGTATATGGTAACTATTAAATGTTTCTCTTTTTTTTTTGCTTTTTTGTGTTTTTTTTTTTAATTTTCTGCAACATGTCAAGTATATCCTTGACATAAATATGAAATAACATTAATAACATACATATGCACATATAGTATATGGTGATTTGATATACATATAAGTAATACAGATTTATATGCATTTATAGGGTTTTGTATGAAAATATGTATTTATAAGTTTATAAAATTCACCGTTGTCATATTAATTATTTACATTTTAATAAACCATGTCAAATTATATTAAAAGAATACATTGCGGCAAATGCATATGGCGGAAATCATTAAAGTGTTAGCATAAATAATAAATAGAAAATATTTATTAATAAATTAAAAAAAAAAATTGAAATTAGTAAAACAATATACGAGTGCATATATGTATGTATATCGATGTTGAAGTATTTTATCAACACTGTGGCAAATAAGTATATCATTTAGATATTTCTTTCATTTGTTTACTGTGATCTCTTATTCCTATTCATTATTGTTGGACAATTCATGATGGAATAACGCACACCACAACAATGTCTCCAAATTATTTGCTGGATTACAAATATCAGTGTTTTGTGAGAAAAGTTTTTTGTGCGCAATGACTTGATTAAGAAATTATTTTGGTGAGCAGCTAATTTTGCGTTGCGAACCTAAAACCATTTTCTTTGTATAAACAAAGTCTCGATTCGTTAAATACTGGTAGCAATACTTAGAAATGTGTTTGAAAGTTACACGCACAAACAATAACATAATCGCGGCCAATATTTGAAAGAAATATTAAAGTTGGTGCTTTTAGGCAATAATACAATTTTTAATTTTTTATTAAAAAATTGAAAAAAGGTCTAAATGAATCACACTTTAAAAACTCAATAAATGTGTTAAAACGCAATGGTTTGGCAAGCTATTTACAGTTGTGGTCTGAAGAGGACAACTTTTGTCACCTCATACAGATCATAAATTATTTTATCTAAGTAAAACAATGCGAAGATAAACATGAATTGAGACTCGGCAAATCATTTTAGACTTACACAGAAAAAGTAAATCCTTGCGTGAAATAGCTAAAATCGTTGAAAGGCACCAGTGTACAATAAAAAAAAATATAGACCAGTATACCAGAAACAACACCGTAGACAATTGTCCTAATGCAAAAGTAATAGTTGTAGTAAATAGAAGTGAGCGCAAACCCAACATCTGGTGCTGTTAAAATGGCTGAAAATATTATGAAATCTTTTGGAAAACCTGTAAGCGCGAGTATAATTAGAAGATTCTTGCACCAAAATAATGTACATGGTAGAGTGTCAAGTAAGAATCCCTTTATATCAAAGGTTTGATATTCGCAAACAAAATTATTTAAAATAATACTATTTTTACCCATTAAAGCAATTTGAATATATTTGAAGTGAAAAATCACTCAAAAATATGGTAACCCAAGAACAAAGCCTTTAGTAATAAATATGTTACCAACACGGTAAAAAATGGCGGCGGCTCAGTAATGATTTGGGGTTGGATGATGGCATCAGGGGTTAGTAATCATACATTTAAAGAGTCTACAATGAAGACGACATTTATAAAAAAAAACAATATAGAACCTATTGTAGAGAAATTAGAATTAGTGCAGAACTGGATTTTCCAATAGGATAATGATCGCCAAACTGTGAAAGATTTGTTCCACCATTATTGTAAAAACATTTTAGATCATCTTTCGCTGTCTCCACAGACTTCAATCTAGTTGAGTAACTGTGGGTATATTTGGACAAACAAATTTGGCAAAGAAATATTTCTTGCAACGATAACGATAAGGCAGTAATACAGGATGAATGCAACAAAATTTCACCTGATTTTATAAAAAACTTTTATGTCTAGAACATTATGAGCTGTATTAAATGTAAAATGATTGCAAACAAAATATTAAATACAATGTTTTACATAATTTTAATATACATGTTTACTTTATTTTGCCGCGAAAAATCTGGTAATTTTCCGTCAAGATTAAATTCGTTTTTTATGTTCTTATTTTTCTAGTTTTTTTTTTATGAGTTATATTTTGCTTAATTTACTTAAGCAATAATAAAAAAGTATATAGAAAAACTATATAATAATAGGTGATTACTTTATACTGATACTCACAGTAAAATAATTCGTTTGCTGATTTGCATATTACTTACTACATAAAGGGTTTTTTTAGATGTATAGAACTTTGTCAACTGTTAAGTGATTTATGTTTGGTTTGGAATTTCAACATGAATAGATTGACGTCTGAACAACTCTTCCAAATTGGGTAAATTTATATTGAAAATTCGGGGAATGGGCCCAAAATAAGATTGTCATTGATCCCGATTATCATAAGCAAATTTTATTGACTGACTGTTTGGTGTGCTTTATGGGCTGGTGGAATAAACACGCAGCTGACAAGAACGTTACGATCAATGGTGACCGCTATAGACCCATGACTACTAACTTTTTCGTTTATCAATTGAACAATTATGATGTGTGGAAGTTATGGTTTCAACAAGTGTCCAATTGTTTGATTTATTGAAGAAAATGTTTGATAACGGCATAGTTTTACGTTTCGGACCTATAAATTGGTCTCCAAGATCGTGCGATTTAACATCGCTTGACTATTTTCTGTGGGGATATGTGAAGTTGCTATTCTACGTCGATAATACCGATTGGCCACTTGAAGGACAACATTCACCACGTTATTGCAGAAATGTTGCAAAAAGTCATCGAAAATTTAACCTCCAGATTAGACTACGTTCGAGCCAACCATGACAGTCATACGCCAGACGTCATATTTAAATTATAGTACCAAAAGATTATCTTTTGAATAAAGAAATCTCATGTCAATTTAAAAAAATTATCTTTATGTTATTTCATTTCAAACTTCTGTACATCTAAAAAACACACCCGTTGTCATATACAAATAAATTAATTAAAATGTAATTTTCTATTTTTAATACTACTTTCTTTTGCAAACTTGACTATGGTTTTAATAATTTTCTAATTAAAACTTCTGCGTATTTGCATACATAAATATGAATATTGTTATGTAAAATTAAGGAAATTAAAGAAAACTTAAAGCAGTGTTCACATAAAAAACGGTCGAAAAAATTATACTAATACGAGTATATTATTGGTAAAAAAAACTCAGAGACGAAGCTAAAAGTAAATTGCTTTTACAAAAATGCGTGTTATTGTTTATTTTTTTTAGGATACAAATTTAAAACAATATAACAGAACAAAAATAATTGAAATTAAAACAACAAGTTACTGTTCTATCACCAAGTTTAAATAAAACGCTCAAGGAATTTCGGAATTTTATGCAAATTATATAACAAACAAATTAGTTTTTATTTGTACTTTAAAATAAAGTAAAGTTCTATAGTTTATTTATGTTATGTTGGTATTATTATTATTTTATTTTAGTTTTTTGTTCTTAAACTTTCTTAACAAATTTATTTTTATATTTTTGTTTTTCTTTAAAATGTTGGTCAATGTTTTTTTTTGTTTTTTTTTTTGTTTGGTTTGGTTTCCTTTTTTGGGTTTGTCTTAATCTTAAGACACAAATCTTAATAGACTACTGACAGAACGATGACGCCACTTACAAAACATTGAGGATGTATGGAAATAAATTGCAAATAAATTAGACATAAAATAAGAAAGTCAAGAAAAGGCAAAGGAACAACATATTTTATAAGAAAATAATTGTCGAATAAGAACACAAAAAAAGATAAATTAGACAAGTAAAACAAAATAAATTATTACTGTATGGCAGATTTTGGACAGAAAATATTATTACAATAAAACAAGAATAAACTTAAATGTCTTTTTTTCTGTGTCCATTTAATAATAAAGTTAAATATTTCCTGTTGTTGAGATACTGGTACTTATTTTTTTTTTCAATAAAATAGAAATGCTGTGTAATAAGGCTTGGAGATCAGCTAGTAAAAATTAAATAAAAAAAAACTAATAACATATTTATAAAATTTAATTTTATTATATACTGATGTATTCTTCTTGAGAGTATTTTAACTTTAAGCTATTTACTATAAAGCTTAAATATTTAACTTTTATATATCAAATGATTTTTAAACAAATTATTTTTCTAACTTTTATTTTTAGACATTTTAATTACATTTTATGGATAATTTGCTGATATCTTCGGAATTTTGTAAGTATGCATATTAAATATTCTAAAACAAAATTAATTTATTCTGTCAAAATTCACAATAACTATAATTTCTTTGAAATAAGTTTATTCTTATTTCCTCCCCAAACTTGAAAAACTCTACACTTGCATTTTATAATTAAAAGTTTATAAATTTAATAAAAAATCATGCATGCAAAACATTTTTTTTTTTCTTTTTTTTTTCAGAAAATAAATTTTAATTTGTTTATTTAAGAATATTTTAGCACAAGTAAACTGTTACTTTTAATTTTTTCTCTTCTTTAAACAAAAAAAGTAAAAACAACACAAAAAATCTTTATGTGCATTAAAAAGTTATTTAAAAAATACTAAAATAAAGAAAACAATTTCTCTATATAAAACACATAAGGTAGTGCATATTTTTAGGCTTGATAGCAAATGAAATAAGACATTCTTAAATTCTCTTATAATACTGTGTTCAGATAAGCACCTTTATTGCGATAGTCGCAATAACCGCCATTATTGAGCTCAATATTTCGTATAAAATCTCAATTAATTATTGCGCAATAAGTACGAAATTGTTATAATATTGAGTAAGATTTCGAATGCAACACTGTTCACAACTGTGTTTAGTGAGCAAAATTGTATAAAATAAATCAAAAGAAATCATCAAAAAATCAATGTGAAGGTAAGTTTGTTTACACAGAAACACAACAACCATTTAGAGTATTTTTGTATTGTTTTCGGATAGTAAGCTGAAAATTGAGTATGCCTGAACACTTAAAATAATATTGTCAATTCACCGAATATTGACTCAATAAAGTTGCATATCTGAACACAGTATAACGCTTGTTATAACTTTTATTTTTTATAGCAGTTGCACCCTAATATTGTTATACACATGTGCAGCAATTTACATATACATCTTTGTAGTAAATATTTTGTATATAAAAAAGCTAAACTTTGCAAAGAAATAAGTTTTTATATACAATCTAAAATGTAAGAAAGGAGAATAGTAGAAACGGAATATGTAGGTGCATGAAATTTCACAGGTAATCAGAGAAAAACTTTTCTGTTTGTTTTAGTTTTCTTTCTCATTTCTACGTATACTTGAAAAGTTTTTTTCTTTATGGCAACTTATGTGGTAACTTCATGTGTTTTTTTAGGTATTAGAGTTTAATGCTTGTGTTTGTGACATATTGTAAGTTATGTTACCGTTAGGTTAGATATTGAGGTTGAGATAGTGCGAATATCTTATCTTCAAGAAAATAGAAAATTATTTTTCTTTCGACAATTGAATATAGTCCACCCTAACCACTACATTTAAAACCAATGAACGTTTCGGCTTAAGCAGCTGAAAAATTCTGGATAAATTTATTTAAAAATTCTCAACGAATATTGGTACACGAGGGAGGTTCGGAAACTTCTTAACCTAGAACAGAAAAATGTTAAGTAGCTACTTAAGATTTAGTTTTCTAGTACAACAATATTATTTTGAATAACAGAAAACTGTATAGGTGTTTGCTCACAAATATTAAGCCACAAATATATAAACCCAGAAACTTCAGTGTAGGTAAGACCTCGATAATGATTCATATGATATCTTGAATAGCGCAATCTCACAATCTTCAAGTTTCAAGGTCCTGATAGCATCAACACAGGAGAACATTAGTAAAGATTTGGCTCTTGATAATTGCGTGTGCGTTTAAAATGGATGCCATTAGAGAATATAATTATTCCCAAAAAAATGTCTCTAATTTAAGAATATCTAACATTAGAAAGCTATTATTTTATTTAAAAAATATTTTAAATATTGGATGTGCCGAATTTTTAATACCCTCCACCTAAACATAATAAGAAATACAAAACCTACGCTGGTTATAGGACTAGAATATCCTTATTCCGTATTTTTTATTCAGTCTTATTACAAATTTTATTTGTATTTTAAATAATGTTTGAAAGACAATTTTACAAACAATATTTTATTTCAAATCTGTTGACATATTATCTAATTTTGATCATTTATCATTAAATTTATTAACAATGCTTACTATAAGTTACTGAGTTCGTCAGGTTTTCAAAAAAAAATATAAATTAAGCACAAGTTCAGAAACAGAATATAAAGGATAAAATTATAAGGTGAGGGTTTGATTGAATTTCATCTCAATAATTCATTTACAAGAGATTTATGGGCGGCATAGTAGATGTGGACCAATTATGGATAGCTTCTAAATTCATTATCCACTAAAGTTATTTCTATGTATTTTAGGCTTATTTTGCTTGAATTTAATCTCGATAACAATATTTATAGGTAGAAGTGGACCAATTTGAACTGATAGCTTCTAAATCCACTTTCTACGTATTTTAAGCTTATTTTGGTTAAATTTCATAAGAATCAAGAATACTTATATGTATTTTGTTGGGCCTGAGATGAATATTAACAAAGTTTTACACGAAATGACAAATGTAATATACCTTCATTCATCACATGTGGTTTGGATCCAAGTCAGCTATGCTTCAGAAGGCTCCCCATTAAATCAAACCTAAAGCCGGCCAGTTTCAGCTGATCAGTTATAACTGACAGACTTAACTGTGAACTGAGATGTACACACACGTGCATTTCAATATTTCAGTTTATAACATGGATTCGAAAGAGCAGCATGGTTTGGCCGCTCTCGGTGCACTTTTTGTAATTAAAAAAATAAACAGCGTAAACAGTGCTGCAAGAAGTGATTACTACAACGAAATTTATCAGGTTCTAACATAAATATACCAATTGAAGCACAATGGGTTCTCTCATTAGGTCATAAACACATGCTACCGACGGAAAGACAACATTTTCCAGTTTTGAAAATTATAACTGAAGGAGAGGATTTAGTACAGACACTTCAGAAAAAAGAGGAACAGGAAATAGCAAGAACAAAACTGACTACAAGTATAGATAACCACGTTAATAAAATGAGACTAAATAATAGGGATAAGTTTATATTGGACAAAGTAAAGAAGACAGATAGATTTTTGAGATCTAATAGGGACATTTTTATCTTAAATGCAGACAAAGGGAATACAACGTTGGCAATGAATAGAACTGATTATGAGTTAAGAATAAATGATATTATAAGGGATGATTCTAATTATAGGAGATTAGATAAGGACCCTACTAATAAACTGGAAAAGATGAATAATAATTTAGTTCAGGAACTTTTTATTAATGACATAATTACAATTACAGAAAGGAATAAATTTAAAACTAATACAGCAATGGCACCTAGGCTATATGGTCTTCCAAAAATTCATAAAATGGATTTTCCATTGAGGCCAATATGTTCAATGATAAATTCTCCATCATATGAACTGTGTAAATATATAACAAGAATTCTTAATAAAATTACTGAAAATTAAAAATATAATGTTAAAGATTCTCTTCAATTTAAAGACAGAATTAAGAATTTTACATTAAATAATAATGAAAGATTAATTTCTCTTGATGTAGTTTCATTGTTTCCTAGCATTCCAATAGACTTAGCTATTAATATAGTAGAAGAAAAATGGAATATAATAAGGAAACATACTAATATGGAAAAGGACTTATTTTTACGTATTCTTAAATTTTGTATAATAGATAGTAGATATTTTCAATTAAATAATCATATATATAATCAAATAAAAGGACTTCCTATGGGTTCGTCAGCTTCTCCGATTGTAGCAGATATAGTTATGGAAAGGTTATTAGATATATGTGTTGAAAAATTAATTATAAAACCGAAGATCTTGACAAAATATGTTGACGATTTATTTTGTATAATTTCTGAATCAGGAATAGAGCAAATGTTAGATATTTTTAACTCATTTCATGCAGACATTAAATTTACAATTGAAAGGGAATCTAATTCAAGAATATCATATTTGGACACCTTGATAATTAGAAGAGGAAATAGGATATTAATAGATTGGTATCAAAAACCAACATCTTTTGGTAGAATTATTAATTATTTCTCGAAACATCCAAAGAGAATAATTATTAATACAGCTAAAAATTTTATAGAAAGAGTTCTAAAAATAATTGATTCAGAATTTCATGGAGATAATAAAAAGAAGATTTCAAATATTTTAACTGATAATAGATTTCCTAAACAATTAGTAACAGATTTATTAATACGACATGATAATTACAGAATAAATAACCGAAATAGTATTACAGAACAGAGGATTTATAAGTCGGTAACATATATACCAAAATTTTCAGAAAGATTAGAAAAATCAAATATATATGATAACAAAATATACAAAATAGCTCATAAATCTTTTAACACAGTAGGTAAACTGTCAGTTTCAACTGTTCAGTTAAAACTGTCAGTTCAGTTAAAACTGAACGTGAGTGGCCGGCAAAACATATCCTATCGATAAATCATATTTTTCTTTAGAATACTTTTCCTTGTTATCGATGTTTGTTTGTTTGTTATCTATAAAAAAAACATTTTACTTGGATTTTTTTTTATTGCTACATAAGTATAACAAATTAATTAAAATTGAATTTACATTTACATTTACAAGTTTTTTAAAAATAAAAAAAAAAAAAAAAAAAAAAGAGTGCCCGATAGACTAGGCGATAATGTGCCGAACTATCAGTCAGAGGGTTGCGGGTTCGATTCCCGCCAAAGACTCTGGGTGTTTTCTGCAGACAAGCCAAAAAAAAAGCTTCGCAGTTTGTGTTTGTTAATTATTAAGTTAAAAACTGAATTAATTAAAATTGAATTTACATTTACATTTACAAGTATAACAAAAAGTTTTTAAGAAATTTTTCACCTGTTAACAAAAACAACCAAGTTTTTTTACTAAATGTTTGCATGTTATTGATAACAAAAGAATATTTAAATATTTTTTTTCTTTTTTATCAATAAAAAAATATTTTCTTTATAATCATTCTGCTTATTATAAATAAAACTAAAAGCATTACTTTTTTGAAAACACTGTTGAAAGTTTAAGCTTCCTCTCTAAACATTCTTCCGTATAGAAAATATGTATATATTTAGTAGTTCTGCCTGTGCCAGAAGCCATTCAGGAAAACATACTAATATTTTATATATAATTTTATTCTATAAAAACTAAATTGTTTTTATACCCACCACCAAATATATTATTATATATAGCTTGATTATTAAATGTATTAGGAGTATCAAGTTTATCATTCCGTTTATAACACTTTGTTAAAAGGGCTAGACTTTTTAAAAGTGTTAGGAATCGATTCACGATTTCTTATAGCCCACGTGCAAATGTCTTCCCTGAATATGGCTTTATGATACATATATATCAATAGAACAGCCGTATCCATACAATGTTCTGCAATAATAAGTTTCATGCAAAGTTAAATTTCAAAACAATATTTTATTTACATCGATTTATATTTGACCGTAGCCCCATATAAAGGCCACTCCCGAAAATCACTTAAATGCAAATCTCTTATTGAAATTACTAAGAAGTCGAAGTTTGACACAGGTAATCTGTATTCACATATAAATCGTTGCACTAAAATTCATAATAATCCGTTCATATTTGACGGTAGTCCCTATATAAAATCTAGTTCCGCAAATCCCTTCAATGCACATAAATCCCTTATAAAAACAACTGTTGTATTGGAATTCAACACAAATAGTACATACATATATATATATATATATATATATATATATATATATATATAAATCGTCCATCTCAACATTCATCATCATGTTACATATTTGACCGTAGCCCCCATATATTCCAGAAATCACTTAAATGTGCATAAATCTCTTATAAGTATCAGCCGCAAGTTTAAATTCGATACAAATATTCTATGCATGTACAGAAAAATAATACCCAATTTTATGATAATTGGTCCATATTTGACCGTAGTCCCAATAATTAATTTTTATTTTTTATTTATTTATTTATTTATTTATTTATTTATTATTAAGTCTATGGATTAAATCCTTACAGACTATTAAAAAAAGTGTATTGAAAATTACAATTAATTACAAAAGATTAATTATTTAATAAATTAATTATTTTGTGCTTAATTACATTTGTTGAAAGCGAAACATCAATTATTTCATATAGATTGTTAAATTCACAAAATAATCTTCTTAATGGGTCAGCTTGAGCAAAATTTGATAGTACTAACATGTTTGACATACAGTGGTTTAAAATGGTGTGAACATCGTTGAGGAACATTAAAAGTAACATTATTTACAAGGAACTCAAAGCAGACTTCACCATTAATTATATTGATAATAAATGTTACATTAAGCATAGTCCTTCTACTATATATAGTTGGTAATTTAATCAATTTAAGTCTATCGATGTATGATGGAAGGATATTATCAAGATAACCCACGTAGACAAAAGAGTAAGAATTGTTTCTGTACAGAGCCATATTCCAATATAGGTCTTACTAAGAAAATGTAAAGTTGTTTTGTGACATAAGGATCATCAAAATCCTTAGCCCATCGTTTTATAAATGCAAATACACCTCTAGCATTATTCATCATCATGGTAATGTGCGAAACAAAGTTTAATTTGTTGTCCAGTAAAATTCCCAGATCAAGAAAATTTTCAACAATTACAAGCTGGTAATTACCCAAAGTATAATTAGCAGGAATATAATTACTTCTTGAAAAACGCATAAGTTTACATTTTTTAAATTTAGTTCCATTAAGTTGAGAGTGCACCGCAAAGAGAAATTGTTGAGATCGGATTGGAGATATATATGATCCAAAAATTTAGAGAAGCTCAAAAATATTTTAACATCGTCAGCATACATTAGAATGTTACAAAAATTTAAAACATTTGGAAGGTCGTTGATGAACAAGGAGAAAAGAATTGGCCAAGGTGGCTGCCTTGAGGAACACCAGAAGTAACCGAAATATTTTTAGAGTATTTATTATTAAATTTTACGCATTGAGTTCTATTCAAAAGATAAGATTTTATCCAATTTAGACTGCGAGATGTAAAACCAAGAAGATCCAGTTTAATGAGAAGAAGTCTATGATTTACTTTATCAAAAGTCAGTATATACAGCATCAGTTTGTTTTCCTTGTACAAAGCCTTGGGTAACGTGGGTATTAAGTTGAAGGACATTTGATTTGGTAGAGCAAATAATCTCTTTTAATAATCCTTATTCCGTTGAAATTCAACACATATAATTCGCATATACGTACATATAAATCCAGATCAGTTATCAGTATGTAAAAATTATTTTATTGATTTTTGCCAATGTGGGTCCATAATTAGCCATAGCTCCCATACAACGTCCACTTTCGATAATAACCACCATAATCCATAATCAGAATACTAGGACTTTTGGTACTTAATTTATTGTGTGTTAAAGTAAATCGCTTTATGTTACACGCTGCAAAAATATAAGCAAATTGTAAATTCTTGATTATAACTCCAACATGCATAAAATTGTTATAAATATCATTATTGAGATAAAATTCAACTAATACAGGGTGGGCCAACTTGGACTGACTGATTTGAAATGCTTATAACTTTTGCATTTTTAATTTAATACTCAATTGAACATCTCCAGAACATCGCTACGACGTATTCTAAAAGTTGATCTGAAGATGTTTCCATATAAAATTCAATTGGCCCAAGAATTATTGCCGAGGGATGCCCCACAACGGCTACAATATGCCAATAGAGTTCAAATCATTCAGTCAAACTTGGCCCACCCTGTATAAACCTAAAATAAATAAAAATTACGGTACAATATTAAATGACGATCACCCCATAATAGGTGATTTGGTGATGTGTATATAAGATTCGGAACAGCCGAACATAAACTCTTACTTGTTAGATCTAAAGTAATTCTGCTTGAAAGAGTTTATGTTAATTTTTATAAACACACTTTTTTCATATTTCTACTTTACTTAGTTCTTGAGACTTTTTTGTTTCAAAGTTTAAGTATAAAACTTCATTTTATTTCCTCTTCTTGATAATTTTTCTCCTTTTAGTTTTGCTCTTAATTAATTGTTCTTTTGCATAGAATGAAAAACCTTTTTTATTACCTTTATGTATGAAAAAAAAAAACAAGTACAAAAAAGATCTGGTATCTTTTACCGTTTGGCTCTGTGAGTCTTGGTTGGTGCCTTTTTCATTTACGTATCTATATTTTAATGACCACAATCTCTTTTTCTTGTGTGGCTTGTTTATGGCTGGTATAAATGCACAGCAATTAATTAGCCTTAAATACATGCAACTTAATACATACGTATTGCAAACTCCATTGAAAAAAAAAGAAAAGTTTTAAAAAGTTGTTTTCTGCATAAAAAAATATAAGTTGTATATGGCTCAAAGTCATTTTAAGATATATGCATATTTATATATACATATACGCAATGCTAACAGTTGAATATTTTCATGCAAACCAAATTTCTTATATTTCAAAGAAACGAAAAATTACCGAAAGGCACGTAGAAATCTTTAATTTTTTTATGGTTTTATTTACAAAAGAAAAAATATATAACATTGATTTGTTTGTCTTTAGCTTGGAACCATATTTTAGCTTTATGGTTTCATTTGGTGCGTTTTATTTTTTTTTTTTTTTTTTTTAATTTTTTGCCATTTAGTACTATTTTTGCAAAATTATTGGCAATTTTTCAAAACTTTTTGTTACATTTAAGTACGTGTGGTTGTTGTTCTTGTAAAAAGGAAAGAAAAATAAAAGAACGCAAAAAAAATGCAGTAACATTAAATTAAGAAACTACAAATATGATGTTGTCCTATTGCGGAAGTTTTCATTATTATTTCTTCTTTGCATTGAGAAAGGCTTTTAAGGAAAACATGTTTCATTTTTGCTGTTATAGAAATGTTTTTTATTTTTGTTCTAAAATCTTCTTTTTGTTGCTTGAAAAGCAATTTCTTAGTATGTTAGAGAGGCTATATATGTATACATGTGGCATGCTTGTGAGATCATAGTGTTTTTGTGGCCCAATTACGCATCAAACCAAGAAATGCTTTTCATTTCCTTGAAAACTTAACAAACTAAACAACATAACAAACATATGGCATGTTCTATATTTCAAAGTATCAATAGATTTCTGTGTAATAAATTAAGTTGGCAAAAACTATGGTGCAGCACAAGTTGCAATTGAATTGCATTTCATAGATTTTCTCTATGAAACTCCCTCTACAAACTCATCGATGCGAGTCTTGGCTATGTCGACACATTTGTTTGTGTTTGTTTAGGGTTGAGTTATGAAATCTTTAGCAGACACTATCATAAATGCAGATTTTAATATTCAGTTCGAAAACTTTGTAAAGTTTCATTTCTGTGTATGAGCTTTGAAGAGGTAAACTACAAGTGTATCTCAAATTTGTGTGCAATTCACACTGACAAAATTTTAAGTAACCACATTAGAACCCGAACTTTTGTATGGGATAAATTTGAAATGTCTAAAAATGTATTTATGCCATTCATGAATTGTATGCTATGTTTATAAAGTGAAGACGAAATAACTTGTTTAAATTTTAAGAGCAAATATTAAATAGTTTCATAAGTTTTGAGAAGTGTTTACTTTTAGGTTAAGTTAGTTTAGGTTACATAGGTCACACACATTTTGCAATTATTCATTTAAACATTTTTTTTTTTAATTTTAACTAGAAACCTTAAAATAGCTAAGGATCTTTATTATTGGGCAAAAGAACAATTTTTGACATTTACTTGTTAAAAATAATTTCATTCAAATGTAGGAAGCGACCACGCTGTACACTAAGAGAAAAGTATAGAGTTGTGATATGACATTAGAGTGTAAAGTTAGCTGAAAAAAGTCTAAATAGATCACTCCTTACAATTACTGAGAGCCTTGAAAACAGAGCCCATAATTATTAATAATTGATGAATCTAGATAGAATTCTTGTATATTGTTTTCAGTTAAGCGCAGGCAAATAAAACTGCCCAGTTTATCCCTAGAAAACTACCTAACCTAGAAGTTTTCCTAAAGCGCTACAGTTAATGTGGGAAAATTTGTATTTTTTTGCTTTTAAATTTATTAAATAACTCATATTAAGGCAATAATTAATTAATATTAAGGTCAGTAAACAAAATTTAGTGCCGCGCATTTACAAATATGACAGTATGTGGTTGTCATGCATTTTTTGAGATAATATGAACTAATGAAAGCAAGGGCAGTTCAAGTTTTTGGGATTGTTCATATTAACAAATGGCACAACTAAAATGGCTTAACTAAACCAATAGTTTTTCTTTTTCCAGGTCCGATGTATGTATTGTTGACACATTTTGAAATTGCATTTTTATATTTTTTTTCTTTCCTGATACTGTGGTTGTCACTCCATATATTTTCGCTAAATTAGTAACGCTTGCACCTTTTTGTAAATTCTTCACAACTTCATACATATATTTCCCTTAAGGTTATAAATTTATATTGTTTTGAATGCATATTATACAAATTATTCACTTTTAATTAACACTTAAAATCCAAACATGCGTTTGCGTCTGCGAATACGTAAAAGCTAACTAAAAGGTGCACTTGTTTGTTTGACCATTGACATTTGGCGTTCAAATGTTAATAGCTCGGGGTTTCCCCTAATTTTGATGTATATTATGTAACTGAAAACAAAAAAATAAATGTTCATATTTTAAAACTTTTGTACAAAGTTCATATTTTGGGGTAGTCAATGGCAAAGAAAAAGTGTTCACATTTTGTGGTGTTCATATAGTAGGGGGTTCATATTTTCGCGAGTGCACTGTATTTACAATATGTAGTATATATGTATGTATGTATGTAATTTCTACGTGCCTCTTTTAATGTTCCCGCTACAAAAGCACTTCAATGACCTTAATTATATATTTGCGCTTGCGTAGAAACTATTAAAAAAAGCACTTGTTGAATTAGGTACCTTTAGGTTTCTAGATGCTCGTGTAGCAAATAATAAAAAAAAACAACTGCACGTAAAATGTATGTATGTTAGCTTTCTAGGGTTAATTAAGAGGATTCTGCAATTCATGTTTCTGCTATTAAAATCATCCAGTGCTGCTAGAATTTAGAGAATTGAATACTGCAACTCTTTCATCGAATCGTTAGTGGACGACATTAATTGTTTATTAATTGTATTTGATTGTATTGTTAAGTAAATATCCGCTTAAAAACTTGTTCATATATTGGGAAGTCTATGAGATACCTAAAAGACAAGAATTTAGGATGGTAATTCGTTAACTATTTTGACTGCTTGAGTCTCAGCACGATAGTATATACACACAACCAGTTAGTGTTCAATATATTGTTTGAGGCCACAACTTTTTCTAAGTTTTTTTAAAAGCATAATATACAAAAAAAAGCTCCATACACACGACTCTAGCAAAAGCTAAAGTAAAGTAAAGTAAAATTTGCTTTTTATATGGAAAACGACGTCACCAACATACACCTTTATACGACAATCTTTCTAGCACCTAAGTGCATTCTAAAATAAGGACTTACTCTAGAATATGTTACCATTTAGTTTGTTACTAAATAACCAACTCTAATGCCGATCAAAAAATATATATTTACATTGTTGCAGATACCTTTTAAAAAACACTTAAGTATAGGGTGCTTCAAGTAGACATATTTTTTTCAATAGCAGATTTTTATAACAGATCATGTGTGAGTTGAGTCATGGTGTCATGTTATTTTTGTTTAGTATTGTTTGACATTTCATAATCGAAAGACATACACGCCTGAACAACATTTACAAATCGTTCAACTTTATTACGAATATTCACGTTCTGTGAGGAATATGTTTCGTGCACTACGCTCAACTTATGGTCAACATAATCGGCCTACTGAGCGTACTATTCGCAACACCACCACCCATTTGAATACCCAATATTCATTATTGGATGATATTCGACCGAATAGACCACGTCCAGCATGCTGTGAAGAAAATACAGCCGGTGGAATCATCAGTCCATATATCTTTAAAAATGATGCCAGTGCGAACGTTACCATCAATGCCGACCATTATCGTTCCTTGAAAACTGACTATTTGATTACCACACATGGTATCAATCAATGAATTTATTGAGAAAACACTTCGGTGAGCACATAATTGCACGTTTTGGGCCTGTCGATTGGCCACCAAGATCGTGTGATATCACACCGTTAGACTTTTTCCTGTGGGGATATGTAAAGTCTAAAGTTTATGCGGGCAAACCCGCTTCGATTCAGGCCTAGGAGGAAAACATCACGCGTGTCATTCACTAGTTACCAGTCGAAATCCTTGAACGAGTCATAGAAAATTGGACTCAACGGATAGATCATCTGCGACGTAACAATGGCCAACATTTGATAGGCATAATCTTTAAAAAATAAATGTCAAAGAGTGTTCTTTCAAATGATAATAAACATTGCCCAATAAATTTGAATTTTCTGTGTTTTTTTTTGTTTCTTTAAAAAAGTAGGAAACCTCGAAATGGATCACACTTTATATGCTTAATATAAATTTAATAATATTTTGTATACGCTTCATATTTCTCACAAATTCATTTGTTCTTTTTATATTAAAAGTTTACAAATGTATTAAAGTTTTCTCTCTACTTGATTTAACTTAACTCATTGATGTAACTCCAATTTTATCAACGATTGCATTTTAGAAACCCTGCTCCACTTTACATTTCACATTCACACACTTTAAAACTATAAATTTAGTAAAAATAAAATAAATAATATCAAAAAACACACAACGCAGTTGAAAACTTATTGTTATAGTTTTATTTGCTTGTAATATTTTTCGTGTATGTATTTGTCAAACTTATTACAACCAAATGTATACGACAAATAAAAACAAATACGAAAATTGTATTAAAAGTCATTGCACTTACCCTAAAAGCATGAGAAAAAAATACTAGACTACAAAACTTTCACATTTTGAATGTATTTCGAGTGAAATAATAATAAAAAAATAATATTACCAACTGCCAGTATAGACGGGCGAACAACAACAACTTTGTGTTCTGTAAACCAAAAGCACAATTCGGTAAATAAAATTTTTCTGGAATAAATAAACAGCCGAATAAAAATTATATGCAGCATGTGAATGTAATTGTAAATGTAATCGGGTACAACCAAATTCATCTTAAACTTGTGCGAAAAACTACACAAAAAAATGTTTTCGTAAATTTAATAAAAATTGTTAATCTATGTTCATGAAATTAATTGATTTTTCTTGCCGCATGAATTAATTAAAGAAAATGTAAAATTTGTTAAAATATATTAAAATAGTAACGTGTGTTTCTTGGTATTCTGCACCAGTAACAGTAAAGCGTTGTACATATAAAATACGGTCGCATAATTGTTACATTGCTATAATTACACTTGCTAATGCTTGCTAATTTGTTGGAAAGTTACAAACTGTTTTTAAAAGCGTGTACAATTTTTTAAGAGACTGGTTAATGATCTTTTTTCATATAAAATTTGGGATACCACTTCATTCATATAAAAGAGAAATTGTTAGCTTTTCATAACTATAATTACATTTTATGAGAAAAAGAAATATAACTAATATTTATTCCTATTCTGCAATTTTCAATACAATTTGCTATAAAATTTTTTAAAACATTAGTGATTTTGAAAAGGTCAAATTTCAGTTTGCCAAAAAAAAAAAAATAAACTTGTCACGTCTTGTAATAATATATTTTGCAGATACTCAGGACTATGATGGTAAAAGTAAAAGCGGCGGCACGAAAAAACTTTCTGAACAGGGCAGTCGTAGAATTATAAACTGTTGCAGCACACTAATGAAGAGTATTGGTCAGATTATTAATGAATGTTAGGTAAATGTGTACCCAACCTCTCTATTACTCTAGGAAAGATATTGTCTATGCCAAGGCTATTAGTCAGCCACAAAAAAATGCTAGACTTGAGTTCGCTAACAGAAACTTACAAACTAACTGGAAACAGGCAAGCCGATTATCTTTGTTAATAGTTGCACCATTTAAACATATATTAATTTTTCTTAAAGATGGTCTTGATGGAGAGACCTACAAAAGGCACCACGCTCAAAACGAAATTTTGAGTTGGTTACTTGATGGTTTGGGGAGCTTTTTGCGAAAACAGTGCACATAATCAGTGTTGCCACAAAAAAAATTTTTTTGTAACCAACATTTATGAAAAAAATAACCAAATTAAAAAAAAAATAACCAAATTTAAATGCATGTACTATTTATTTATTTTTTGTAATTTTAACTATAATTTGTACTTTAAGGTAACAAAAAAAAACATAAAACAACGTATTTTACAACACAACTCCTAATACTAAAAAATTATTTTTTTAAAAAACTAAGCGTCATATTTTACAAAAAGTAATGCAAAGAAACATAAGCTAATGCTACAATTTGTAAAATTTAAAATTCCAATACTTTACATTAAGTTTTGCAAGTTTAATTATTAATTTTTAATGTCTTAAACAAAAATAAAAAGTATATAATAAAAAAAAAAAATTTTTCATTGGCAATAAAATAGGGAACTAGAAAGTTACTCTCTTAAATACTAAAAAACATGTAATTATATTACAATAAATATGGAGATCACTTTTACTTAAAATGTCACAGCTTGAGTTTTCAAATTTGTCTTTGGCAGACCAAACAAAATGGGCATTTTGTTGATTTTTGCACAAGTCTTTTGCTTGCAATATATTACTAATTTTCTTAAAATCTAAATTATTCCTAAATTTTGTTTTTATCAAACTAAGCTGAGAAAATGTTCTTTCAGCTGCAGCGGAACTGTGGGGTAATGTCAATAAATTTTGTACGAAATTTACAAGTTCTTTAAAACAATTTTCGTTTAGGCCATTTTTGTATGTTGAAATTTTATTCCAAAATTTAAATTCACATAGTAAATATTTTCAGTAAAAAAAAATAACCAAAACAGAAAAAATCTACACATGTACACATTGAGAAAAAAAATAACCAATTTTGGTTAGAAATAACCAAAAACGGCAACGCTGCACATAATTATAGAATTTTTTAGTGTTTTATTATACCCTACACCACCATAGTGGGGTATATTGATTAGTGCTGATGTTTGTAACGCCCAGAAATACTGGTCTAACACCCACCTTAAAGTTTACCGATCGACTCAGAATCACTTTTTGAGTCGATATAACGATGTCCGTCTGTCTGTCTTGCTGGCTGGCTGCCCATGTAAAGCTTGTGCGCAGAGTACAGGGGCCAAATTACCGCATTCGATATCCAGTAAAATTTATCGTAATTTTCTTATTCGAGATTATGGTATTCGATATCGAGCAAGAATTTTAGTACATTTTATCATAATTTCGATATCGAAATAATTTTTCGATACGATACCTAATTCGATCACGAATGCGGTAATTTGCTCCAGGTCGCAATTTTGAAGATATTTCGATAAAATTAGGTGCGTGATGTTCTTTCGGCCCAAGGATGGACGGGATTGAAACTGGTGGAAATCGGTCCATTATTTCACCTGGTCCCCATACACAAGTACTCCCGAAATTGGGGTTTACCTATCATAAATGTTTGAATTATGCAAGGAACCAAACAAATTTCATCACAAATGAGTCTTAAATGAAGCCAAATCACATCTATAAGTTTCGTGCAGATCGGTCCATAATTAGTCGTAGCCCCCACATAAGTCCCACTTCCGAAAATCACTTTAAAGAACATAACTCACTCAAAAATATCGGTATCCAAATAATATTTAATACAAATATATCTCATATGTATACAAACAATACGGTGCAATTTTATTGTGATCGGTCCTTAATTCGTCGTAGCTCCCATATAACGCCCACTTCCGAAAATCACTTTAACGATCATAAATTTCTTAAGAATGTTGGTAATCAAATAAAATTCGACACAAATAATATACAGAAATGATGATACCTAATTTTATAATGGTCGGTCCGTACTTAGTCGAAACTGCCATATAAAAGTATTTATATCGAGAAAAAGTTTAAGATACACACTATTTATATTCACAGAAATCATGATAATAAATTTTTAGATGATCCGTCCCCACTAGGTTATATCTCCCATATAATGCACATTTCTGACAAACTGTTTTATACATATACTGGGTGTAGGGTATTATATCGAGCCATAACCGCCAAAATAATGTATCCCACACCATAATCGATTGTTGTTTTTTTATCGAAATCGATAGTTCAACATCATTTAGAATTATTAAAATTAAATGTATTACACAAAACAATATTTACATTATAAATTTTAAAATAATGGCTTTATTCAAACTGATTTTATTTGAAAAAAACCTTCCCCTGTAAAATTTTGAGTTTGTGGGATACATTTTTTCGGCGGTTATGGCTCGATATGGTCGGGCTTGACCGACTATACTTTCTTACTTGTTTTATTGTTTTTTTTTGTTGTGAACGATAATCGGGTCATAAGCCTATTAAAATATTAAACATATTAAACCTAAGATATAAATAGATCTATATGTGAACATATACATAAGAATAAATTTGATGAATGCATACTATTCATGCATTCTGATCGAATATTTGAGTTGATTCAAAAAAGGAGGCCTAACACATTATTAAAGTTTAATTTTTTTAATTTTTAAGTTATTTTAATTTCACTGTACTTATAGTTGTGAAACTCTAATTAATTTCTTAATGCATGTACGATGATTTTTTCCGATAAGAAAAAAATATGGTTTCAAAAACAAACCTGCGAAAGCTACCATGATAATATTTCTCCAAAAATGTTTGTGAAGACAGTATACTTGTGTTGGCATGTGGCCGAGAAACAAAATTAATTTTTCTGATAATAAAAAATACTAGATCATAAATTAGTGTCATTTTTAGAATTCCTATTTTCACACAATTTATTCTCCAACAAGATAACGCAACTATACATATAAGTCGTCAAGCAGAGGGATTGTTGCCTTTGTGCCACATTTTCTAAAGATCAGAACGCCATTAAGAATATTTGGGGAATATAA
This sequence comes from Bellardia pandia, assembly GCA_916048285.2. Taxonomy (NCBI): domain Eukaryota; kingdom Metazoa; phylum Arthropoda; class Insecta; order Diptera; family Calliphoridae; genus Bellardia; species Bellardia pandia. Next base: position 103,153,990 of record OU696529.1, read on the forward strand.
AGCAGTTGAACTTATACTAAAAACCCACAATAAATATGGCTATAAATACACCAAAATTAAAATAACAATATTTTGAAAAAACTGCAGACTTTAATATTTTTAGGCTCCCTTTTAATTAAATCAATGCATGCTATTCACCAGATTTATTCTTATTTGGTATAATATAAATAAGCTGTATAGATGCTTGAATATACATATATCTGAATTAAAAATTGTTTATGTTGGCATTATGACATTCGATATCGAATAAAAAGTATTGCAATTTGAGATGATGGTATTCGATATTTAATAATCAACTAAGAATGAAACTCGAGATGTCATTCGATACGTCAATGGCTATAGTATCCACAATAATTTAGTTTTCCTAGCGCCAAAACACACAAGTTTTACTTTGTATTTTTATTTGATTCTCCATAGGCACAATTTAATGTGACCCTAACCAGAGGGTCACTGATATTTCTGTATGGTTCAAGCGGGTATCGTGAATATTCTTTAGCGTTAGATTTATTTAACGTATGTAAACAAGTATTTCATTTTACTTTACCTAGTTCTGTTTTACGCGGAATGCCTCCACATAAATGAGTTTTGAGCTGATCCACCATACTTTGAAATAATGCTCAAAATTTAATGTTCGTGATCATATAGATGAGGAAAACGCAACAGCAATGAAGAATTTATATTTGACGTACTTCGTTTTTTTATTTAAAATTTATTTTTGTCTGCCTGAAAATTCTGTCAATTCAATAATGTGTTGACATAAAAAAAACATATTTTTATAAATATATTACAGTTTATTAAAAACTACGATTCGATACATATTAAATGTAGTAATGAGCTGATACGACTCGTATCGTACTCTTATTCGATACGATACTTTATACGCTATCTAATGCCGCGATTTTCCCCCTGTTTTAAAAATAAAAAAGGCTTAACAAGCCAGAAGCTAAAACATAAATTTCAAAAATTCTAAACTGGCAACACTGGTTATGAAACGCAGTGTATTTATATAATATAAAAACGCTTAAATATGCACTTAAATTAAAACTCATTTAAGAAAATCTATTCTTTTTCTATCCTAGTAAAACATTTCAGTAATACCTACAGCCTGTCTGTCATATGTCCGACTGATATTCTGACAAACTCAAAACATTTATTGATCACAAACTATTATATATAATTTAGCAAACCTAATTCAACTTTTAAATATATATCACCAAAAATAATTCGGTTGTCTACCTAACTATTATCTTACACGTACGTTTTTGTCTACACAAAAAGTTTTATAGCTACATCCTTTGTATGCTTTTAAAATACAAGCAACATATGTTCAACACAAAACACATTTTAGGAAATTTTTACCCCAATATTTGTGCAGGAAAAAACTAAAAAAAAATGTTGTTTAAAATTTGTTGCCAGTACAACAGTAATGATGATGTTGATGGTGATGAGGTTGTTGATGGAAAAAGGTAACATATTTTACAACATTTTTAGAGCCATAGAACAGAACAATAACAGCAACGTCTAGCTAGTGCAGGGAAAGATTAAACCAACTGTACTATATATTGTATATACATACATATACATATATGTAACAAATTTCAAGTAAATATTTGTTGTAAGTATATACAAATACTCGTACATATTATTTTAACATAATTTGATAATTGCTCTTAAATAAGAAAAAATAAAAAAGTTTAAATAATAAAGTTTTTGTTAGTTTATCGAATTTGTGGAGTACGTTAGCAATGGAATTTTTTTTTTTGCTTTATGAAGCAGTAACATGCCAAAATAATAAATTCTATTTTTACTTTAGGGCATTTACTCGTAGTATTTTGTTGGAAATAACATTGTTTAAATGTGATAGTTTTTAAATATGTCACAAAGAAAAATAATGGTTTTGAAAACAATATATGTATGTACATCAGATTCCAAATATTTAAATCAAAAATGTTGAATATTATGAAAGTTTACAAAAATATTTCAACATACTCAAGCTGGAGTTAAAACTTGTTCAACCATGTATATCGGTTTTAAAACTGTTTTAATGTAATTAAATATAATGTTATGAAAGTTTATATTGTTTGTACTATATTTGATAGTCTGCCAGTGTGTTCGATTGTGAATTTGATTCTCAACAGAGCCTCTGCTGATTTACATAGCAATGGGCTAAAAGCGCTCGTTAAACTCAGTTCAAATGTGATTTTCAATTACATATTGCAGAATATTGTATTAAAGATTTCCTATAATTCAATTCCAATATATGTACATTAGGGTGGCCCCAAAATAAAGTTGCGGATGTTCCCGACTAATATGAAAATTTGATTCATTTTAAGAAAACGTTTCTCCATTTTTTTTGTCCTTGGGTCAATATTTGGTGAGTTGGATCAAAGGATAAAAATGTCCTTTTTAGAGGTTTTTTGATTTTTCCCCCATTTATTCCAAAGGAACTATATGTAAATTTAGTATCATATGAAAGGTCTTTGATAGGCGCATCCAATGGGTTATCAAAAATTTTGAAAATTTCAGACAAAATTTTTGTTTTTTTTTTTTATTTTTTAATATTAATAGTCTTAAAATGAATCAAATTTTCATATTTGTCGGGAACATCGGTACTTTATTTTTTCTCCTTACAAACGGGGCCACCAAAGTAGCAGAGCTGACTGACATTGTTTACAATTTACTTACGTCAAAAGTAATACTTTTTCAAATGTTTTTGACAGAAATACATTATTTTATATAAACAAAATGCCTGTTGTTTCTGTATTGTATTGTATTTGTTGCCGATTTGCACTCGCCTTGTATAGTTACACCATGTACTCGTACATAATAGTATAACATTTTGTCATAATAAGTTCAAACAAAAGTATTGGTTATGTAACAATTTTAATTACGTTTTTTTTGCTTAAATATTCAAATATTATTATACATATCTGTGGAGTTTTGACAAAAGAACCTAACTCGAGATCGGACAATTTTCCACTTTTTAAACCATATGTATAAGTTTTAAAAGCGCATCTTTCTGTCTTTTCAGCGTGTTTCTAGATAGTGTAGATCGGAAGATATAAAACCCCCCAAATCAACCTATCTCGCAATTTTTACAATCTGCTTTTGACAAAAGAACACATATCGAAATACGCTGCAGGGAACAAAGAGAAATATCATAACGTAATTTTTACAAAAGAACCTATTTGAATATGGGTTTCCAATAATTTACTAAAATTATTTTGACAAAACAACCTATTTGCACTCATGTTCTTTTATCAAATGCATAAACGAAAATAACACGTTCCCTTCTAAAGTTAAGTTCTTTTAATAGGCATTTGATCATTAGCATTCATTGCGACAAAACAACCTATGTTAACATGAGTGCTTTAGTGTAGTGGGAATTAATGAAATAAGAGGAACCTATATCAAATCAAGTGCTTTTGTCGTGTGCATATGTAACAAATTAAGACGTTTTTAATGAAAATATGTTGTTTCCTAATATTGAAAAACAAAAATAATTTACAGAAGAAGACAAAAAAAAAACAAAGGTTCCAAAGTTTTGGAGGAGCAGTGACTCCCTCCCAAGTGAATACATTGACTACAAGAATTATAGATTTACAAGATTACGGCAATTATCAGCAAAGTTTGTCAATTTGTATGGAATTTTCAATGATTTATAATTTCCGACTTTTCCAGAGGGTGCCGTGTTTATCGAAGGAATTACACCTTTGTTCAACTGCCGATATTTAGAAGATCATCATACTATAGAATTAATTGATTACAAGTTTCTGGTTGTTGGACACACGTGTATGGAATGTGACACGGTTCATGCCCAAATAGAAAAAAAGAAGAAAAAATCTGTGAATTCCATGCATCACCCACATGACTGGGCTACTTTAATAGCAACTACAAATCACAAATACAATGCAATCTAGATGAAACAAGATCAATACTTTGACTTTGGTAGTATATTAAAGAACAAATACACGTGGAGAAATACTAATACATTAGGTGCATGTAACACTACTTATGTTTGTATATTTTTAGTATACTTTTTATTTGTTGTTTTGTAAAGGTGACAAATTTGAATGGAAGCTAATACGTTGTATGCGATATGAAAAATCTAAGTCTGTAATTTTACAGTACAAGCTATATTTACAGCCGGAAGAGGACTTAAAGGAACGAGACATAACACAGCGACGACGGAAAATAACAAATTTCCAATTTAATAAATGTTATTCTGATCTTTTGCCAATATCTTCTAATAAAAAACGTAATTTACAGTCCGTTCTGCCATTTATAAATGCAGAGTTTCATAATTTTTACAATAACTTGCACGTTGAAGGTGAAGTACAATTGGAAGATAATTAGGATATTGACGAATATGATTAGCTGTAGACTTAATTATTCTTTAATTTTTCTGAATAATAAAAATTAAAGCAATTTAATATAAATGTGAACTAGAATATATTATAATATATTAACTATTTCGTATTTGTATTTTTAAATTAATTAATTTCAACTTTTCTTTTTCGTACCTAAAAATACATGTAATTGGTCTAATAGAAAGCATAACTTTTTATAATATTCATTTAAGATAAACTGAATTCTATTTAAGAAAACAACATATGTCACTGAATTTTTCTTATTTCATTTTAATAAAAGCACTAGTCCCGAGAAAGGTTGCGAAATATTTGTTACTTTTCTGTATGAAAAAAGAGTTTATCTAGAGAAGAGTTGATTTTTCGATCAAAAATTATTTTGACAAAACAACACATCTTGGTTTTTTGACATTTTCTCGGCAACAGTTGTATCTGGAACAAAGGTGAAAATTGGAAAATAAAGGTATTTAAATTCTCCACCATAAAAATAGGTTACATTTGTGTAGATGTGTTCTGGGACGTTTCTGTGACCTTATAAAAGTGTTTTTTGGTCCTCCTGTAAAATTCAGTTTTTCGACATTGGTTGTTTTGTCAAAATTCCACAGATATGTACAGTTTGTGAAATAAATGTTTACAATATTGGAAAAATACTTAATTGCCTAAATTTACATATTTTTCTGTTAATATTTTGTGTATCCTCGTTGATCATCAATTACTGCTTGTAAACGTCTATGCATCAAATGAATAAGCTTGGATATATCATATTCTTAGGGTACTTTCTACCACTCCTCTTTTATAAATCTTATTAACCCTTTGAGTCGGGAATTAACTAGAGCAAAGTAAAAAAATTATTTGATATCCGATATTAATAACTAAAAAAACTCCAAAAATTTTATTTAAAATTTTCTCCGACAGCTCGAAGATCCTGTTTCAGGATGTACGCAATTGCGTACTAACAAACTCCAACGGTGCTCCTCTCAGTAATAGAAAAAAAATTTCTAAACACAATGTGATTTTATTTATGGCACTGTATTCAAAAACAATGGAAAAAAATATAAAAATTCAAGTTTATCCAAGAGGTCGACCCCTCCCATTACATTATTATAGGCAGAGACAATGTTAGGTTGTTTTATATCGACATATTGTCTTGATTTCTTATCAAATCGTTGGACAGATTGTTCTTCATTTACTCCAATAAAGTTGCTCGCCATATGAACAGCCTTATTGTCCTGCCATTTTATAAGTACAATTTTTCCATCACGACTTTCTATCTCAGCAGAAGATCCTCGTCCTTTTTTCTTTAATACTGCAACTGAAACAAATGGCGGATTGTTGAATCTATTGACCCTTATAGTGCCTGCTACGTTGATCTTCCGCTCACTCAATATTTCAAATAACTGATAGGTGCTAAAAGAAATTGTCAAAATATAACTTATGACCTGTGCAAGATAATCTTTTGATTAGATGAAGTACTGTTGCAGCACCGTGGCCAAATCGAGCGCTTTCAAAAGATGATATTTCTGTATTCTTGATACTGGAAGAAGTCATATGGGAATCCACTTTTACCCCACAGCATGTGTACATTAATTCCCCAAGGTGATGGCTTGCCCTTTATATATTGTTTAATGTGAATGCAATTATCTGCTCATCAATTGACACAACTTCTTCAATTGGTATTTTTCGACATCTTTCTAGCACCGCGTCAATTAATGGCCGGGTTTTAACAAACTTATCGTTACATTCGGTTGGAATTTCTAAGTTGTTGATGAAGTGCAGGTGGATCTTAATTGAAAGAAACGTTCCAATAAAGTGCTTCATTTCCTCGGAAGTCGTATGTTTAAATGTCCGACAGCTTGTGCCCTACTGGTATGCATTGATATTGGTGTAAGTTGCCATTCTTTCATAAATTTGAGAAGGCAATTATTTGTCGAAATACGGTGTTCTAATTACATTTTGTAGTTTCTAACTGTTTCTATGTTTTTTTTTTGTTCTCTCATATTTTTATAACGGCTAAAATAAAACACAACGCATAATTAAAACGCGACAACAATGCATATTGATGTTATATGATACAACACGCTCTTCTTTGTACAGAAATGAGTTCATGTACACATTTGCGTACATACTTTTATTTAGCTGTATTTTTATGCAAAATAAACGTTTTAATTCAAAACCTACAACATTAATTATGTCTGTAACAGTTATCATTCGAAAAAATATATTTCCAATAGCATTCGGATATGTCTAGACCAAGTAAAAAGGATTTTAAAATGCATCCTTGACACCAGTTTTCTATATGACGTAAGCTGTATCAGAAATTTATAAACAAAATCATTTAAACATTTATGTTTCTATGGAACGTGAGAGAAACTTGGTGAGAACACTTCAGAGAATATGTTCCCAATCAAAAACTCTTTATTGTTTTAAAACGTTCAATTCCACTCATGATACATGATACACTCATGTGTAGTCGGCGTGTACAAAGGGTTAATTCTGCTTTATATGTTTGGATATCTTTTTTCAACCTTCTTGTTTAGATGTACCCATAAATTTTCAATGGGGTTCAAATCTGGACTTTTCGCTGGAGTAGACGGGTCGTTATCTCGATAAAATTTATATGTAAGCATCACATCAGTTCCAGTCACATACTTAATGTATTTGGTGAAGTATAAACAAGATTCAGCAATACTGAATTTATCATTTTTACTTGTCTCTAGTAGTGCGTTTAAAATGCTGCTTTAGCCAAATATATTGCTTTGCATTGTAAGGAAAACAATTTTTATGATATATTTCATATACAATACATTTATCCTCTTTTTATACGTATTCGTTTCCTTGGGTACATACGTAAATACTTTCTTGCCGAGAGTTTGTTTTCATTTTCACATTATTTATATTTGTTGCTGTATTATATTTGTGCTCTTTCCTTCATTATATACATACATATGATTATTTTATGCCTCCAGTTGTATATTTGTGGTTAAACAACAAATACAACATTAATGTTTGAAAGCATACAGAAAAAACCCCACACAATATTCTTACAGAGAACACAAACTAACATACATTTAAACTCTTAAAGCTTTTACTTTATTCGTTTAATACGCACACAAAATAATTTATTTCTTCCGCCATGTTGGAGTTAAGCTGCACAAAACATTATAAAAAACAGGAAAAAACACTAGCAGCCATGGTTAGAAAAAGTTTCAGGAAATTTAATCTTATGTCTACTTTAAATGTCTTTGATATTGAGTTTTGCCTTGGAGTTAGTTAGAATTTTTTCTCTGTGTACAAGCTTAATTTACAAGTGTATTTGTCTGTCTGTCTGACTGCCTGCCTTTCTGGTAAGCCTGTTAACTTGAACAAAAGTAATTTATTTTCATTATATGTATTTTAAAATGAAATTTACCTGTAAAACGAGATATTAAAACACGATTTAAAACACTTGAGCCCTAAAATGTTGTTATTTAACTGAATATAGAAAATAAGATAAAACTACACAGCTAAATAAGTTATAGTTATACATATATAAAACATTTACATACACATAAGTCTTTATAAGTTAAATGCAAATTGTATTAAAATTAATGAGATCAAATTTTAAAGTACTTGACGATATTGAAAATAATTGCATGTAATTGCCAGAAGAAATAGCTAAATATAGTAATTCATACGCAGTGTGGGTAGAAAGGTGTTATTTTTTAATAAAATAAGTGGAGAGATTTGTTGAAAATAAAAAAATCTAAATACTTAACTTATTTCCTTTTCAACATACCAGCTCAATCCCCTAATGATGGATGGGTAGGCAAATAGAGAGGTTTTATAAATCTGTTGTCATGCAGGCAGGACTATCAGTGAGTCGACAATATTCTTTAGGGAATATAAAAGCCGTGCAATATTAGAAAATATTATACGGACGCCTACTTCATTTTCAATATTGCGAAGAACAAAAACTTAAAAACTCATAACTTTATTAATTATTACTATCAAACTATTGACAATCTTGTAGTGAATCGTTACTGATAAACTTCTTATGAATCTCTTTAATGGTCATAAGTGAATTGCCAAAATTTAATGGAACATTTTCATTTACTTGGAAAGAGTAATGAGAATGATATTATTAATTTTATAATTAAAAAGACATCATTGAATTTTAATTGAACTGGCAAATAATAGAATCAAAATTTAAAACTGGTTCTTACAATGTACTGCGCTTTATTTGAAAACAAGGAAAAAGTTTGAGTGAAATTGCAACACTGATGGATTTTTGCAAAACAAAGGATTTTTAAGAAACTCAGAGACAAGACGCAGGAATTGCAAAACTAGTGTTTAATACGTAAATAGGCTTCAGGAAGCTGTATTGGAAGCTCGAAGTCCTACATACTACCTCTTTTGAGCAAACACCAAAGTTAATAAAGTAGGTTGTACAAATTTATTTGACGTTGTTTACTCTTACAAGAGTTTTGAAAGATCAAACAGAATCAAATGAAATAAAACTAAATATTTGTTGTGTCCTGTTCCAAATAAACTAAGTTTGTTTTAATAAATAAACGAGTTCAATTATATTTTATTTAGTGGTTACGTCTTTTCGGCAAATATTTGCCAATGTATATTAAGATACATCTACACCAGTAAAATTGTTGAAATATTCTTTGGTTAGATAAAATGAAGATACATGTGTTTGTTTGGGAAAGCAAAAGTCCTTTCGAAGGTCACAAAGAGCAGGTTATAAATAATTCTGCGACAAATATATTGTTGTTGTTATAAATAAAATAATTGTTTTTAATTATTTAAGAGTTTGTCTTTTAAACTTTTACTGCCGTATTTATAAAAAATTAAAGTAGACTTCAAATGTACTTTTTGTATGAAAATTTTCTCTAAAAGCATACTTCAAGTCTACTTTATTTTTTATAAATACGGCAGTTAATATTTATAATTTGTATACCCTACACCACACACATCACAAAAGAATGCAGACTTCGTCTCTTCCTCATTATGACAGCCTCTAGAGTACACGTTGTACAGTATCAAAGCTTTGTCTTTTAATCCTTTTTATTCATGTGACGGAATCTAGTAAGCAAATTTGTGCTACCAGCACTATTTATTGTCCACACCATCTGGTCTATGCTACCCTAAAAATTTTCTACTGAAAAATCATTTCAAGGTTTTCATTAGCGAAGGTTGGAAAAAGATAAATCGCATTGCCATCCATCATCGCACCATGACTGGCCAATTCATCAGCTATGTAGTTACCCTGTCTTTTACAATATCCAGGGATATCTAATGGGTGATCGATGGTTTGGTTTTTGTTTTTAACAGGTTGGGCATGAGTGTTGTACTATTTATTTAACAATTCATTATGGACAGCAATAACATTTCCTTCTTTAATATATGGTTTTTGTGCATAGCTTATTTATTCAGAAATGATTTTGGGTAGCAGCTAATTTTGCGTTTCAAACATGTGATCTGGTCGCCCAAATCGTGTGATATCATACCGCTCCGTTTTTGCTTTGTACCAGCACCAATTCTGGAGACAGTCGTAACTCGCAAGATACTGATAGCAATGCTGAAAGAGTGATCGAAAATTAGACTTTTCGGATAAACAAAGATTGATTTTGGGGGTAATAATAAATATTCCGACATAGGCATCGCACATACGCTTTCACCTGTTTCATAGGTATTTTATCAGATTAAACACTATGATTCTATTCAACTTTTTTTACTTGGCACTTAAGAAACTTTGCCTCAATACATCTTGCCTTGCTTCATAAATTTTTGTTCAGTTCTTGTCAAAATAAATAAAAAAAAATATATAAAAATATACATACATACATATGTAATATTGTTATTTAATTTCGAAGACTTGAAATTAAACTGTCAATTACTGGAATTAGTATTTGGTATTATAGGGCATATGATCGGTCCCATATAGCGCCCATTTCTGAAAAACTATTTTTACACATATACTAGGTGTAGATTATTGTATGGTCGGGCTTGACCAACAGTACTTTCTTGCTTGTTTGATAAAAATAATTTTTTTTTTTAAATTCAGGTTTGTATGGTGAAAAATTAATTTCTGTTTGTGAAAATTTTGGTTTTAAAGAAGCAACGAAAACTTTAAATTCTAATATTTTTAAGCATATGTATAATAATACAATGTACAACTATTACCCCCATTTTTATGGGGGTTAAACTTAAAATTCTCTAATATCTTTAAGAAATTACCTGTCAGCTAAGTTTCCATGTATGCACAGATAATTCCATCAGTAACTATTTCACAGCCAACATTTTGTTTCTTTACATTTGCCAAATAAATAAAGACATACAGTTTAATACATGAACAATCTACATACTTATGTACAATGTACATTGTACATGCTCAGTACTTAACATAAATTAATTCCAGCTATTAATGTAATTTACTTTTTCGTTTTTTTTTTCCTTCGTCTTATGCTCAAGCAACTTAACCTTTGTCCAGCGGAAGAATTTTACAACGTTAAAAGGCGGTATGGGTACAAATGTACCCTTATATACTTAACACGATATGTATGGCTTTTCCTATAAACACAATTAAATTATTCTGTTCTTATTTAATAAACAAATAATAGAACAGGCCCGTGGCTAAAAAAAAACTTATTTTACGTACACATGTATACATTTTTTGCAATTCCAATCAGATATGTTTGACGTTTGGTCAGTACATACTATGTAAACAAAACTCTTATTTTGTTTGCATTGTTGTTGTTGCACCAATACTATCACCGTATACATATAAATACACTTGAATAGTACTTTGTTGTGATAACATACATACAGGGGAATACCCGTAAAGTAAAAACAAGTAGTAGAAAAATTGAATACCAAAAAATCGAACTCGAGACCGCTTCAAGATGATGCTAAGATTTGTCCGATTCGACAACGAAAATACACGTGCAGCGCGAATACAAGAAGATAAAGCTGCACCAATTCGGGATATCTGGACAATGATGAACAAAAATTTAGAGAATGCGTACAAACCATATAAGTGTATCACAGTAGACGAACAATTATTTCCTTTTAGAGGCCATAGCAAATTTACTCAGTATATACCTTCTAAGCCGGCTAAGTATGGCATAAAAATATTCTGGGGTTGTGATTCATCAAATTCCTATCCATTACATGGTCAAATTTATACCGGAAAGCCGAAAGACGGTCCAAGACAAACAAATATTGGTGAACGAATTGTGCTGGACTTAGTTCAACTGTATAAGGGCTCCGGAAGGAATGTGGTTGCAGATAATTTTTTCACATCCTTACAATTGGGCAAGGTCTTAAGTTCTTAAAACATGAGTTTAGTTGGTACAGTAAGAAAAAATAAAAAATTTTTACCCAGCAATATGCAGCCAGCAAAGGAAAGGCCTATCAACTCCACTAACTTTGCTTATAACAGTGATGTCACGATCTGTTCATACGTGCCAAAAAAGAAGAAATCGGTGATACTACTATCAACTATGCACATGACAGGAGAAGTAGAAAACACGGATGCTGCTAAGCCAGAAATTATAAAATATTATAATAAAACAAAAGGTGGAGTAGATGTCATGGACAAAATCTTGGGCGAATACACCGTAAAAGGACAAACATTATTTTATAACATGGTTGACGTTGCTGCTTTGGCCTCCTATATATTATATAGAAGCCACCACCCAAACAGTATATCAAAAGATCAACGACGAAAGTTTTTTCAAAACACCTATGTATGCAATCAGTCAAAGACCGTAGTGGCAACAAACTTATAACAGGTAAATATTTTATTCGAAGTGCTATAGAAATGGTACTTGGACGACCTATAATGGCAGCACAAAGTCCAGAAATTGGTTCCAAAGTACCCTTTGGTAGACGGGGAGCATCAACGGTGGTTGGAAGATGTTATGTTTGTCAATGTGAGACACACAACCAACGTAGACTAGAAAAGCGTGTGCAATCTGCTTGAAACCTATGTGCGATGAACACTCTATTCAAAGTACCACATGTTTTTTATGCAAGGAAACACCATAAAAATATATTGTTATTTCCTAATTAAAAATAACTGCTTTATTTTCTTGTTTTTTCCTTACGACTTATATGAAGGTACAATTGTACCCCTTCAGCCTTTTAGGGATATCAAGTCAAAAAAGATTTATTTCGGTATGATATAATCAAAATCTTTTTTTTTAAATTTCAAATATGTAATCAGTAATAAAAGTTTAGAGATGTCAGAAAATTTTAGATATCTAGTATTAACAAAAAAAAAGTTATTGCAATTTAAAAACGAAAAAGGTACAATTGTACCTCTTCCGCCGGACAAAGGTTAAAGACATCATTGTTATAATTAGACTTGAACAGATATAATTAAACAACGAAACAATACAAGTAAATCCGTAGGCATAGTTTTCCAAATATACCAGTTGAAGTAGGACAGAGAAAAAATGTGGCAGACACTTTAACATAAAACTGAAATAAATTATGCTTAAATAAACTAACTATATATAGTTATTAGTATTTATTTTACTTAAATATAATAGTATGTTTTAAGTATGATTGTAGTTGTATATATACTAGAGAATGTATGTATTTGCAAAAGTTTTATGCAGAACATTAAGTTGGCAATTAGTTACTAATTTTATGCTTTCTGACTATATCGAGTGAAGTCACCTGTACCTATAAATGACATCATTAAGTGTTAGCTTAAAACTATAAAGTTGAATGGCAATAAAGTATAACAATATAGTCTACTTATAAACATGTCTATAGACATATGTATGTGCACCTTTTTATAAACATGAAATTTAACTTTAATATCATGCTTGTTTGTGTAAACCACAAAAAATTAACAAAATTATGAAATACGAAAAGTGAATTTTTTTGAAACATTTTGGAAAAAATTTTGCTATCAACTAATTATTTTAAAATTTTCATTTAAAAGCATCGAAATGTAATTGGTCTTGTAATTATATGCAATTCTAGTAATTCAATTTCTTAGCGGTTTTCATAATTTTTAAAGTTTGAGATCATTTCAAAAACGTTAATTTCAAAATATTCAAAAAAAATAGTTTTTCCTGAAATTCGCCAAATTAAAATAGCTGTCACAGTAAAACTATGACTATTATTGACAGTAGTAACTGCCAAAGAAGGGCTTTAAATACTCTAAATTTAGTTTAGCAAAATTTAATAGTTAGGTCAAAGGGCAAAATTATAAATCTGTATTTGAAGGGAAAGTACCCTAAGGAACAGAGATATGGTATAAGTATGTTCTACAAAAATTTTGGGGAGGAAAAATTATTGGGGGTTGGTCATACTTTGAATTCTCCAGAAGAGCCCTGAAACTTGTTAGGTCGTTGGGGGGTAAAATTTATAAAACTCTAACTTTTGTAGGGCAAGTCCCTTAAGGAGCGAAGATAGGGTGTAAGTATGTTCTACAAAAATGTTGGGGAGGAAAAAATAATGGGGGTCAGTCTGACATTTTACTACTCTAGGGGCGACTCCGCGGCAGTTATTGGACATTTTATTAATTTTTTCACTTTTACCTTGAACTTTGACCTCGATGAGGCGCCTCAACCAAAGTCCCCCATTTTGTGTCCCGTCTATTTTTTTTCCAAGCCTAACAAAATAAAAGGCGGTAGCGATTCAAAATCGAAAAATCGTTCACTATATCATACCTAATGTACATTCTAATTTCATTTATTTAGTAACATGATTGTATGTAAAATTTGTACATGACAGTGGAAAAAACGGTATGTTCATGGTCTATTTGATACAAATTTTGGTCGCCCAATTTTCCGTGCAATAATGTCTGCAGGCACTTTCCATATTATTGTAAGTGCGCTCCGCTTTAATAATGTTGCAAGTCGATGCCAAATGCGAAGTAACGACAAGTTTGCTTCTATTTGTGAGGTGTGGGAGCGTTGGCATGTGCTTCTCCAAACGTTTTACAATTACCATGAGAATATCACAATTGACGATAAATAATATCACAATTGAAAATACAGCCATATCTTGGAAAAACTAAAAATGCAAAGCCTAAACTACACCAAGTTCAGCGAGTTGTGTTGGAGCTAACGAAAGGACAAAAGATGCGACAACTTATGTTCCTCTTTTGACTTAGTGAAAAAATTACTTGAAAGGAAACTAACTACAGGAATATAAAACAAGACCCGTTATACAAATCTACATTTGCTTTCTGTGACATTGCAAGATTCATGTCATCCGCACAAACAAAGCAACTACATTGATAAGCTCAATGCAAAAAACAGCTCCAGTTAAAGACACTGGAGCAAATAAGAAGCCGCAGATTGGCCAAATATTGTATTCGTAAATGTGCTGAATATATCTACTTTGAACGCATATAAACTCTTCTCTGAGATTGGTACTTCATAGGCACCGGCTGTACTTTGTTTGCAAACGCCCATATGATGAAAAGAAATATATTACCACAACAACAGCTAAGTTATTGACTGATGCACAAACCTTAATCTTCAATTTCCGTGAGCAGTAGTTGCTGCAAGCCTAAATGTGATAATTGCGAAAGTTTTATTTACAAAACAAACCGCGAAATATATTTTATAACATGTAACGGAAAACAGTTTCAATGAAATAATATTATTCTAAAAAATATTTATATATTTACTGGACGAAATGGTACCTATAACATGTTTAGTACAGCTTTACATTATATAGGGGAGAGGGGGCACGTTTATACCCGGGGCACCTTTGAACTATGTTGATCAAATCTCAGTTTAACATTTTTCCGACTCTTAACCGAGTTTTTCACATGGCAACCTTGTTTTCTAGCAACGTTAACAACTTTTGCTAGTTTTTTCAGTCCGAATGTAGTTGGGTGAACAAGTTATCGCAGTGCCATTGTAAATTTTTTTATTTTTTATTTTTTTTTTTTTTTTTGTAAGAGTGTAAGAAGTATTCAGTGATCGTTTTCTTTCGTGAAAAAAATTTATTGCAGTCCAAAATTCATTTCAAACAAAATTAAGTTAAGTTATTTGATATATATGTAAAAAAAATATTTATTATAAATTTCCGTGAAATGGCATCAGGTTTGAACAAAGAAAAAGGGGGCACCTTTGAACATGTTAATTTATCAACCGAAGTACCAAACATTGTTGATTCTTTCTTATTTTCTTACAATGACGAATCCAATGCTGATCATAATGCTTTAAAGGAAACTGTAATGTCACCTGAAATCGCAAGGCCTTTTCCGTCTTAATAATATAAAACTTATTTTTGATCTGAATTTTTTTTATTTTGTAATTGGTAATGTTTATGTTTTTCTTAACAAGTAAATCGAATTTATTGTATATATAAGAAATATAACTGTTTATGTTATTTTTGGACATAAGCGCTACAAGAAAAAATTGGCGTTCAAACCTGTCCCAGCCTAGTTCAAAGCTGCCCCGTATGGGGGGCACATTTGACCACAATGAATTCATTCATTAAAAAAATAAAAAAAAAATATAAATCGAACTAAAAATAAGTTACTTGTAGACTTAAGCTAAAGTTTATTTCCATATATATTAGTTAAATTGTGTGAAAAGTCAACAATTCAAATATATAAATTTTTATGTGGCTGTGGCTTGAAAGCAAAAAGTGTTCTAAGGTGCACCCTCTCCCTTACCTATTGTTTAACAGCAATATTTTTACAAAAACTGAAAAAATTGCCCTCGTAAAAGCACGTTTAAACTTTATAGACGTTGCGGCACCAATTAACGTTATTCAAGCAGCATAATAATTTTGAGAATTCAGAAATCTAGAGTAGGCCGGATTTCATGTGAATGTGTATTTTTTTATTGTCTGTTCAACAGCACTAAATTCGTCATTCAGTTCTACGATTCCTCATATTTTATAAGTAGGTATGTATGTGTGTCTTTTTAAATATAATTTAGCTACAAATTAGCCTCTCTATTTATTTACATACATACATACATACATATTTAAACAACCTTAAGTATTCACTTTTTTGCACCTGTATACATATCTCTATCATTAGGTAGTAAAGACGTTTAAAGAATTTTCCTCTTAATAATATTTCACTCTGAAATTGTTCCTGTTACTTATGATGTTCTTGATGATGTTCCTAAGATGTTGGTAATGCTGATGAAATTGTAATGAGTTTCAGACACAGTAAGGTGTAATAAAGTTTAGTTAATTTGTTTAGACTTGTGTTTGGTTTTTTGCCACGGTTTCTTATATTTTCGTGAAAAATATTTGAAATGCTCAAGAAAGCCACTTAATTTATATTCATTAAAAAGTTAACGTCATATTTTTTTTGCTACGCGCATTTATGTATGTTAAATGAAATTGTTTTTTAAATTAAACCAAAACAATTTTAATTAGATGTAGAATTTGGAAAGCCTAGAACGTTATTTTTCATGGACTTAAACTTAGCAATGGTATACAATATGAATATATGTTTTTAATTAAGTTATTTTAATTCGTGCATAAAAAGAAGATGTAATGACGTTTAAATTTAATTTTATAAGATTTTTTTTGTGTTAAGTGGAACAAGGAAACTTAAAAGAATATAGAAACCATTTGGGTAAAGAAACAGAATAAAATAATATAATGTTTAAACATCTTTTATTTAATTGACAAACTAGTTTAAGTTTTTTAAAAACATTTGTTTATGCATCACACCGTTTTTGAAAGCTCATCCCGCCTAGATTTTTTACAGTTGCAGTTTTTTTGTGTTAACTTTAATGGAAATATGCATACAAATTAAGGACTATGATAACATTTGAACTTCTTTTAACATTTGAATTTAATTTGCTATATTATTGTTAAAGTACAAAAATATCCAGTAATTCTAAAAAAAGGAGATGAAATTCACAAAAAAGTTTTTTTACAACTGGCAATTTTTACAAGGCCACATTGCTTTCGGGGCATTCATTTAGGGTTTCAAAACTTTGCATTTTGTAAAGCCGGTTGTGCCATTTTAGAATATATTGATTCCAAACTTTCTGTGAATAATTGAACATCTTGCTGTTAAATGTTATTGTTTTGTGCGTATTAACCTTATGTAAGTGCTTAAGATAAAAAATCATCAAATGGTTTTTTAAAAAGTTTTTATTCGAAAGTTTAAGATTTTTCCCTAAATTATTGATAACTTTAATGAATTTCAAACCGATAAAATATTTTTTATCAAAACAGAACTGACATTAGGGGCCTCGCAAAATTTATAGCGTTTTCTGATAGGAGGATTACTTTTGCGCCACCTTGTATATAGAAAAATTTAAGTTTAAATTTGTGAAGTACCGGACACTCACATAGAAAATTAAATACTGTTTCTTCCTTGTCCCGATCTTACTACCAATCGTAAAGTGACCAGTTAGCATTGCTATAATCCTCGAAATATCCTTTCGTTTCGTTTTAAAGAGCTGCGTAATGTGTATTACATTTTATGCTACCTATTTTTAGCTTTTTGAAAATAGTACCTGAAGATTTCACTTTTAATAATCCCAAGCGTTAGTGGTCATAATGTTACTGATCACATCCAAAAACATACCTGTACATTAGGGTGGCCCCAAAATAAAGTTGCGGATGTTCCCGACTAATATGAAAATTTGATACATTTTAAGACTACGTTTCTCAATTTTTTTATCCTGGGGTCGATATTTGGTGAGCTGGATCAAAGGATAAAAAGGACCTGTTTAGAGGTTTTTTGAGTTTTTCACATTTCTTCCAAAGGAACTATATGTAAATTTGGCATCATATGAAAGGTCTTTGAGAGGCGCATTCAATGGGTTATCAAAAATTAAAAAACATTTTTTTTAAATTCAAAAATTTTGAAAATTTTAGACAAAATTTTAGTGTTTTTTTATTTTTTCATAGAATTTACTTGAAATTTCTTAATTATAAACATCATGCAATTTAACCCAAATGGTTTTTCCTGTTTTTTAGCTTATAAAATTTACGTTATTTTAATACCCATTATATTAACGAATTGAGTTAACAGAGATTGTCAGAGAGGGAAGAATTAAGGGTTTAAAAAAAATTAATAAAAATTTAAATAGGTAGAATTTTAAAAAACGGGAAACCCCATTTGGGTTAAATTGCATGATGTTTATAATCAAGAAATTTCAACTATTTACTTAAGTAAATTCTATGAAAAATTAAAAAAAACTAAAATTTTGTCTGAAATTTTCAAAATTTTTAAATTAAAAAAAATTGTTTTTTATTTTTTGATAAACCATTGCATGCGCCTCTCAAAGACCTTTCATATGATACCAAATTTACATATAGTTCCTTTGGAAGAAACGTGAAAAAAATCCAAAAACATCTAAAAAGGACATTTTTATCCTTTGATCCAGCTCACCAAATATTGACCCCAGGACAAAAAAAATTGAGAAACGTAGTCTTAAAATGAATCAAATTTTCATATTAGTCGGGAACATCGATACCTTATTTGTTCTCCATACAAACGGGGCCACCCTACTGTACATACATCGTTCGCATAAGCGAAGTAATTCCCTTATATTCCAGTTCGACAAGAATCGATTTAACAACAATCACTCAAAGTAGATAGATCACCCTTCCTTGAGATGTTCCACGTCCAACTTGCTTCGACTTATTGCTGTTTTCAAGACTTGTCTTTAGATAGGCGTGTTGGCAGTAGTGAGATATTCTACATATTTTGCCTTATATGTGAATCGATAAAATAAAAGTATTTGAATATAGATGTAGATATAAATGTTTGTTGTCATATTAATTACTTCTTAATTTCTTTTACGCCTTTAATTAAGCTACAATATATTAATTTAAAATTATTTTTTTATCCGCCTACTAAAGGCTCTTTAATGAATTTGATTATTTTGGTCTACATAACATACATTTTAGCTAGCAGTAGGACTTATTAAAAACCTTTTCACACATCTTAATAAATAAATTTCACTTTTCTTCTCTTTTATTTTCTTTTTTCCTGACAGGTATTTTAATTTAACGTTTTCATACGCCTACATAACACTCACGCACAACTTTTGTGGATTTTGTGCTGCTATAAAATATGTGAGAGTAGAAAGCCTACAAGCATTGTTAATTTAAAAATTCATACTCAAATACAACAACAAAACAAACAAAACAAAATAAAACAATTGCAAAAAAAAACAAGAAAAAGGAACGTTAACAACAATATTATTAAGTTGCTCATAAAATGCCACATTGCTTACAGGCCTGCAGTAGACAACAGCAATAATGTTAGCAACATATATGGCAAATACTTACGTAGTAGCAGATTTTATGTAGAATGTAGATGAGAACAATTTAACAGCAACTATAAAAGGAAAAATATAAAGGAAAAACAACAGTAAACTAGAGTGCTAACTGCCTTAGTGCGAAAAAACCCTATTACAAAAAAAAAATTTAATTTCTATTTAGAAAACTCACCTACAACTCTAGCAGAACATGTCAACACAAAACAAAAACAGCAGGTGCATTCGAATGTAGGCAATATTCTCTACTTGCTGCACTGAAATAATAATAAAAAACACAACAACAAAAAATTGTTTTACATAAAGCTTAGTTTTTTTTTTAACAACTGCCACTTTAATTCTTTTTGCCATTTTTTGCTCGTGTTTTTGAACCAAAAAACTGACAATGTGTAAAAATGAAGACTGTAGTAGTTGTTGTCTTTAAATAAAAAAAAAAACATCAAAATCCACTACCGTTACTTTTAGCCATACGAAATGAAAGTAAGGCTTATGGTTGCTAACAGAAAACTATACATATACATACATGCTAACATCTACACACACTAATGCACAAATATAAAAGTTTGTAGATGTTTATATACTGAAACACCCTTCCCTTTACAACACAGCTTGTATGTGTGGTGATGTGTACATATGTGAGAGCATAGAAAAAGAGTCACAGAGAATATGCACGCAAGTGGGTGTATGTGTTTGTCCTACAATGATAGATGAAAATTATACATACATATACACATATATAAGAGAACATTATTTGAAGAGATGTATGAGTGTTCTTATGCAAACAAATGCTAAAAGACAACAAAAATCTCTAAAAAAAAATAGACATAGAGAACAAAAAATTATCACACTGTTACAAACTGCTACAGTGTAAAGGAATAGAGTGTATAGTATCTAACAAAAAAAAAAAACAACAACTTCAACTATAACTACAACTATAATAAGAAGAAAAAACCTTGTCAAGTAGCACTTGTACGAATAACATTTTTAAGTGCTTAACAAGCTGCCAGCAACAAAAAAGGAAAAACAGAAACCTCTAACACATACCAACAACTACTATTGGCAACATCATAGTTTACTGGCAGCAACTATAAATGAAATTGAAAAAAGCAAATACAACTTAAATTGCTTAAGCTGAGAAAGAAAACTAAAAAAAAAACTTAATTAGAGCACAGACATAATGGCATCTTAATATCAGCTCTTGTATTTATGCACAGCTTTCTCTGCCCCTAAAATACAAATCATATTTTTTCTCAAGCTCGTATTTAAAAAATAAAAAAAAAACATCATACAGCAAATATATATTCCTTTAAAAACAATATAATCCTCATAAATATTAAACTAAAACAAAAGGTTTGTATGCAAATATAAAACATTAATCATTAACCGAAAAACGTCAACAAATACAAAATACTAAAAATACAGCTGGTTTTATTTACAACAAACGGTTGCTTAAGCAACCGTAAACATAATGATAATGTTGCATTGTTTTATGCAACACAACATAGCTGTAACACTAAAACAAGCCCAAACACCTACAGCAACAGCAGCAGCTGCTGGCAAATTAATAAAGTCACAATGTTTGGTGTCAAAACGTAGCCGCAGAAAATTATTTACCGACCATACCACAACAAGAGGCACAAAGAGTATCACATTAACATCCTGCTGCAATTTCATATTACTAGCAATAGTAATATTACAACAATGTATAGAAAACGGTAGCATTGTCTCGGCCAGCTCAATGAATGGCATGAGCAGTAATAGCAACAGCAACAGTAACAGTAACAACAATAACAATATAAATAATAATAAAAAAAATAGTAATAATAATAATTTAAATAATAATTTAAATTTAAGAACAACAGCTTTATTAGCAGCAGCTACCACATCAACGTCTTCGTCATCATCATCATCATCATCTTCACTGAGCTCCTCCTCCTTAATATCTTCCAATACAGTACCCTCAATGTCCCTAACGGCTGTAAATGGAGCAGGGTCGGCAGGTGTTAGTAGTAGCAGTAGCAGCGGCAGTAGTAGCAGTTCCTCTTCATCATCAATTTCGTCCTCCTCTTCATCGTCAACATCTGCATCATCATCGTCCTCTAACTCTCGCAGTAGCCGACAAAATAGTAACAATAGCAACAACAACAATCAAAATGACCAATTACCGTCACAACTTTCATCACGTATTATCCATGCACGCAATGGCGCTTTATCGGGTGTAATTGTACAATTAGATGGACGCCATTTAGATCCGGTTGAAGCATACCGTGGCATACCATATGCATCACCACCTGTCGGCAATTTAAGATTTATGCCTCCTGTTTCGGCAGCCATGTGGTCAGGCGTCAAAAAGGCAGACAGGTAAGTAGCTAAATTATATTTTATGCTTTTTTTTGTTTTGTTCACTGTTCTTTCTTTTGTTTTTTGTTATAATATACATATGTATAGGTAGTGCTACTATTTTCTGTTTGTATAGCTAGTAAATAGGTGTAGATATTTTATATATGAACAGGGTGTTGGTAGAAGATGTGTAAAACATTTTTACTGATATTTTTTTTTTGAAACAATAATACTTTGCTGATATTGTCAACCAACGGTAGACGCAGTAAAAGTAACAACAAATTTGTAGTAATACAAAAAATTTGTAAATCTTTGATATTTATTTTATTTCGGCTCGAGTTCATTAAATTTAATTTTTCATTAAATTATTTTTACTGAAGGTAGGCATTGTTACATGAAAGCTATTATTAAAATTTATTGATAATTTTTCTTGGCTTAGGATTCGAACCTGGGTTGTTGGTTGAATTTACATATGTTTCGAGAAACACCACTTTCTCTCATCAGAATTCTTTACGTTCTTACCCTCTGCACCACTGCGGCGCCCGCTAGCCCACAGTCAAACATCAACCCTCTAACCAGTATTAAGGTGTGTTCACATTATGTGTATTTGTCATGTGGACTGTCTCTTTTTCGAATGTCAAATTTGTACATATGTATAGTCTGAACACCTGCAAACAATATCATGTGTTATTTCTCTGTATACAATACACATGACATTTTTTATTTAGATCGAGTTATATTTTCAAGTGACAAACCATCTGACATCAGCTGTTTTTTATAACAAAAATTTTGTGGCGCCAAAAAGTAATTGAAATTTTAATAAATATAATTTATAAATAGTAAAACAAAAATACAAAAAAAAAATATACAAATTTATTATTAAAAATGGAGGGAAAAATTGAAAAGTAGTTAACAAAAGTAAGTACATATGTATTTTTTATTGCAATTTTTATAGTTATTTTTATGTTGTTAAAGTATGACTGGTGCAAAGAAGCGGTTCTACAGTTGATCGAAATGTGTCAAGAGAAGGAATACTTGTATAACCCGCGGAATAAGTTTTACCATATCAGCTGTTTTAAGATTTTTTTTTTGATAGGTTATGTCAAATGTAATTGACATACCAACATTTGAACGTGTAAATTATAAACCGTATGTGAAACTCAATTTTTGACACACATGAAAACACATGTGGATAGAAAAGTGACATTCCACATGACAAATACACACAATGTGAACGCAGCTTTACTGGTGGTTCGAAATTTGCTGTAATTATCATTTTTCATTTTTATTTTACATGTTGCCTCCTTTTTTCCTTCAGTTTTTTTTTTCGTATTCATGCTGAGACTTTGTAATAAGAATAATAATTAAGAAGAATACACACACATTTTAAAAACATAAGTAAATTTCGTTCTAACTCATAACATTTAGTAAGAAATATGTTTAATTACCGAAGTCTATTTCTCTTAAATGGTGAGTTAAATATATGATATTTACAAGTAGATCTTAGACAATAAACATTGCTGATGAAGCCCATGGCAGGGCAGAAAATGCATTTCAGTGTGCCATTTGTCTAGAAAAATATAGTTTTCACAATGGTATTTCTCGAGTTATTAATTAAAAATATGAACTCAAGCCAAATGAAAAATTTTCTCTAATAACAAATAAAAATATTTAAATTTTTTGTTTTTTTTTTTTTTGTACATAAAATAATTCATAGTAAAATAATTTATAAATGTAAAATACACTTGTCTTAAATTCGATCGTAACAATTTGAAATCAAAGCAAACTCTTATATAACAAAGAAGTAGATTATGCAGGGTTTCAACTTTGAGTTTTGTTTTTGGTTTTAACATATTTGGTTTTAAAATATTGTACTGTAATTTCTATTAATAAGGTTTAGTTTAGTTGAATTTCATCTCAATACGATATTTTAAATAATTTTATGCATATTCCAGTTATAATCAAGAAATTAAATTCGTTATTCCTTTCAGAGCTTTAATTTGTTTATATTTTTGCAGCATGTAAATTAAAGCGATTTATTTTAACACACAATAAATGAAATACCAAAATGCCCTAGGAAACTGATTTTGGTTTTTCGAAACGTCAAAATTGTCAACTCTATATACTCGGAAGTGGAGCTTATATGGAATAAAATTTCGGTTCGATATGAATTATTTATTGTTGGATTTTAACGTAATACCTAATTTCACAAGATATTTATGCACATTTAAGTGAATTTTCCAAGTAAAATATATATGAAGGTTACGGTCAAATATGGACTAATACTAAAGGGTGTCCCAACTAGAACGCAATTTTTATATTTTAAATAAAACACAGATATTTAAAAAAAATCGTGAAACTTTATTATATCGTAAAGTAGACAGACTAAGGTTATGTATGAAATAAGATATCGTGCAGATGGCTGCCGTGGCTTTGCTGGCATACACGCGATCTTTTAATGAAATTTTCATTGACCTTTTTGCATAAATGCTGCGGTATTTCATTAATGCAACGTCCAAGCTTGAGTTGTCGTCGGATTATTCGCGTAAACCATCGACTTCAAAAAACCCCAACGAAAAAAATCTAAAGGTGTTAAATCGCACGATCTAGGCGGCCAAGACTGGTCTCCAAAACGCGCAATAACACGAACGGGAAATGACTGACGCAGCAAATGAATTGTTTCTCTGGCTGTATGACATGTGGCACCGTCTTGTTGAAACCACATGCTCTCCACATTCATTTCTTCAATTCTAGGCTAGAAAAAACTGGTTATCATTTCACGATACCGAACACCATTGACTGTTTGCGCTTGACCTGCCTCATTTTCATAAAAAAAGGTCCAATGATTCCTCCAGCCCAAAAACCACACCACACAGTGACACGTTGAGGATGCATTTGCTTCTCGTGAATCCCTCGAGGATTTTCCTCATCCCAAATGCGACAATTCTGTCTATTGACGAAGCCATCAATATGGAAATGGGCCTCGTCACTGAAGATGATTTTATCGGCAAAATCAGCATTTTCATGTTGTCTCTTCAAATACCCAATTAACGGACTCCCTGCGCTGCCCATGGTCAGCTGGCTTCAGTATCTGAGTCAATTGAACTTTGTATGCATGAATATGCAAATCTTTCGTCAAAATTCGCTGCATAGTAGATTTGGAGACACCAATTTTCTGAGCTCGGTGTCGAATTGAGGTGGATGAAGTTTGAGCGACATCATCACGTACAGCTGCGACATTTTCGGTCGATCGACCTGGTCGAAGGCGCGTTGTTGTCTTTACATCACTACCAGACCCAGTTTCGGCAAATTTATCCATTAATCTCTTTACAGTTGGCTCTTGTGACCCCAAATTGATCGCAATTTGCGAAATGTAGCAGCAAAACTTTCACCATTTTGGTAAAACAATTTCGCAATGAGAATGGGTTGTGCATTCGTGTAGCGCTCCATTGTTACTAACCTCGTACCCTCTACTAGCAAACAGTAACAATTGTTCAAATGTCAAACTTCGAATTGCGCCAAATTTAAAAATTGCGTTCTAGTTGGGACGCCCTTTATAAGACTATAAAATTGAGAGTGACGATTTGTGTGTATATATGTATGTATTATTTGCGTTGCATTCCAATTTGATAGTGGTTGCTATAAGGGATTTATGGGCATTTAAGAGATTTTCAAAAGTGTACATTATATGCTGATATGTTCAAATACATAAAAACAAAATATCGTTTTAAAATTTAGCTTTGCATGAAACGTATTTTTGGAGAATTTTTAATGGATACGGCTTCTTTTCAGACTTTTATGTACCATCAAGCAATATTCCGTAAAGGCATTTATATGGGGGCTATGAGAAATCGTAAACCGATTCCTACCATTTTTAACGGGAGTTGTCCTTCTGTAATTAAAATAAAGTATGCAAAATTTCATGGTATTACCTGCATTATATTTGAAGAAAATCGTCATTCTGGGTTCTTATAAGAATATATAAACTTTTTGTTACCAACGGAATGAAAAACTTAATATACCCTTGCTTCTTTTTGGTGGTGGGTATAAAAATATTTAGTTTATGTTTGCAAAACTGTCGTTGTATAAAATTATATTGAAATAATTGAAATATTGATTTTGAATCATGCACTAGGAATAGGAAACTTTAATTAATATTTTGAACTAATGGCTGGGAATAATTAAAAAGGATTTTTATTGGGACTGAATAAAAAGCCACGTTAGAAAATCTTTATAAAAACATGGTGTTATTACATATACAGTTAATGCAATACAAAAAAAAATCATGAATGTAACATATACATAATGTTCTTATATTTGTAGCAGAACTATAGAAAATATTTAACTCCTTAGAATTACTTCTGTTTTAAAAATAAAAACTATAAAATTTTAAGCACACTCTTATTAAGAACCTACAACACAATTTCAAATATATGTAAATATTTCTTCAACTTGGTTAACAACTCACCTAACTGCAACGAATTGTACTAAATATTAAACAACGTTTCAGATAATTTAATATACAATTAAGATAACTACTAATTTTGTGCCAGCACTCATATTATATACACAAACCATTAACAACTTATAACTCATTAACGCTTCTTTTAATTTTAATTTTTTTCTTTTAATTTTTTTTTTAGAAAAAATATTAATTTCAAGAGATTCTGACCAACTTACAAACATTTTTTAATGACAAGAAATGAAAAGTAATTAAAATATAGGGCAAGTGGCAAAAAATGTGTAAAAAAAAGTAAACATTAAAATAAAATACATTTCATTTTGAATGGTAATAATAAAAAAGCAGAGAGAGTTCTTTAAAATAAAAATAACCAATTATACATATATGTACAAACAAACTGACAGCAAGGGCAATATAAATTGCAGGAAGTGGGGCAAAAAGTATTAAAGGAAGCAAAAGTACAGCAGCAGTAAACGACTACTTAGATTTTCATTATCTTTGTCGCCTCGTGCCCTCGAAACAACTGTGTTAAAGTTGTTGCTGCTAAATAGCCTTAACATTTTTATTATTAATAAAATTTATACTTTTAGAATACTTTTTTTTCTATTGTTTCTCTTTTGGCCAAAAAGAACATTGCTAGAGCTGTGAGTTGAGGGTGAGAGACGTACTAGTAAAAAAAACAACCAACATGAAATCCAAAAAAGCAATAATAAACGAAGTGTAAAATTTCTCCTATAAACTCAGGTTTTATTTATACATTAATACAAAAGTATGCTTGTATGTATGTATGTATCCAGATACTTTCCCTTACCAAACTTTTCTATATGAAATGCTCATGTTGTTAAGTCTTTAATGGCCAGCTTGTAAATGCGTTTTATGATGGTTTTCAGTTATTGTTTGCTAAGGATGTTGGTCTCATACCGCCATTGTATAGAGAGCGCTATAATCATAACGAAACCAGAGTCGATGGTTTAGTTATAAAAGGGAAAAAAACACACAGCTCACATACATTCAAACACAAAAACCCACATAGAATTAGCGACTGATCTAATATAAAATCTTAATGAGTGCGTACATTAAAAAATACAACAATGAAAGATTTAATTTAATAATTTAATGAACACACACAAAAGGGCAAAATAATAGCAATTGATAGTACTTGATGTAACCTTCATCACACACTTGTACGGTTTAGCAAACAAATATAATATTTTTTTTTTAGATTTAAAGACATCTCCTGTTACACTAATTTGCACAAAAATTAAATAAATACATACAATGATTAACGCTTAAGTTATACAAAGTTTTTGTTGTTTCATAAAGTTATCAACAAGTTTTTTATACTTAACTTTTTATTTTCTAACTTATAACAAATCAAGCAGGTTTCCTTAATTACTTATTTCAATTAGGAAAATACTGTAGATTGTTTAAAATATTTTAAAACCTTATCTAACATTTTTTAACAATATTGCTATTTCCTTAAGCTCACCATTATGATCTCTTCCTATCTCTTTCACTCTACCACTATTAATACCTCAATCTCAAATGTAATAACAAGAATTAAGATATGTACATAACGACATAGCAGCAGCATAAAACTACTTCAACCAAAATTATATTATTTCTAATCAGAAATGAAAATTGTTAGCGTAGGGCCATAAAAATGCTTTAAAAACACACACTTTTCTACGAAAATTAAAAACTCCCTCAACTGCTGGCTGGCTTCGCACGAGATTAAAGCCAAAGGCTACAAAAACATGTTTAAATACTAATAATAAAGCACGAGTGCTAACTTGCGAGTAGATCTATATGAAAGTTTAAAATAGAAAAAAAAAATATAATATGTGCTATGCATTTGCACGCAGAAATTCCTACAAAAATAAAATCTAAAAAATATCTAAACCGAATGAGTGAAATCAAAATGGAGGAGGAAAATAATATGAGAAAACTGTAATGATTTTTAAATTGAATTTTATTGCACTAAGCTTCTTACCAGTAGGAAAATTGCGGTACAAACTCATTTTTAAATCAACATATAAATTCATAGTAGTAAAATATAACAAGACCCAGCAAGCATCAATTTTATAGAAGCTAGACAATTTTAGTCATAACATAAACTAATTCTATATTTTTCCAAGGCGAACAGTTTTATGTCCTTAAAATGAAAAAACAAACTCTAAATAAAGAACGACAAAATGCAGGAACAGTGATTCAAAATGTTATATATAAAATATAAATATTAAAAACAGAAACAAATAAATTTTTGTTTTGAAATCTACAGGCACTAGTGAAAAATCGATTAAAATAATATAGCTTAAGAAATGAATTTGAAAGCGGCCAGCAGTTAGTTTTGACAAGTTCATTTTTAAGGATAATTAAAACGATTCTTAAGGATTATTTACAAAAATCATTGTGTAAATATTTAAATATTTTAAAAGTTTAAAGTGGGTAGCTAAACTCTCCGAATGTTTTGCACTATAGCGATAAGAAACTATTGTAATGAAAATAATACAAATATACAAATAATATATCATATATATATGTATTTTTTTTATTTAATTTAACCTTATTCTAAATTATAAAGCACAAAAACTCACATAAATTGCACTTTTGCACAGTACAAGAAATAAACATTGTCACGATATTGCTCTGTTAAAATCTAACGGCTCTATTTGTGCATTATTGTTTGATCTGTGAAGTAATTAACTTGATTTTTAAATAAAAAATTAAAGGATTTTTAAAAATGAGAAAAACGCCTACTTAATATAATATTGAAAGCAATATGATAGATTTGTTGCAAAATAATTACTCATGCTTCAAAATTAAATCTAAGTAAATCCACGGTATATGACATTAAAAATGGCGTAATATAGCTTTCGATAATACCAAGGGGGTCGAGCAAGACTGCTTTGTGATGGTGAATATATAAGTTTGTAATTCCATTTTAAACCCTGAGAAATACTCATCTGAG
The DNA here is from genome assembly GCA_916048285.2 of Bellardia pandia. Lineage (NCBI taxonomy): Eukaryota > Metazoa > Arthropoda > Insecta > Diptera > Calliphoridae > Bellardia > Bellardia pandia. The sequence continues at coordinate 103,183,363 of OU696529.1, forward strand.
AACCAACAAAGAATATACATTTTTGGTCCTTATGGAATTCTAAGCCGATTGAGCCATGTCTGTCCAAAGGACACAACAGAAATCAACAAAATTTACACAAAAACGTTTATAGTTCTCCTGAGCAGTTCGGTATAGCAAATCAGTAAAATCGGTATAGTAGAACAAGAGTTATGGATCAAAATGTAATACAACCCCCATAAAAAATTTATATTTTTAAAAAATTTTCTTCCAATTTTTTTAAATATATTGCAGATATATCCTCATATATTTTCCTCACAAGAAAGTGTGAGGAAAATAGTAAGAATAGGTACATGATTTCTGATAGCCTCCATACAAAAATCTTTCCGAAATATTGCTTAATTATACATAAATGCCTATAACATTGGAATATCAAGACAAAAAAAGTTGTATGCAAAAAGAAATCGTAAAACGATTTTTTTTTTTTAGTTCGGTCCATGTTTGATTATAGACCTCATATAAAGTCCACTTCCAAAATTCACTTAGATACGTATAAAACAGAAATAAATAATGTTAAACAGTTAAAATTTGCCATAACTTATAAGTAAATAAATTGTTGTACTAAATTATATGGTGGTCGCTTTATAATTGGTCATTGCTCCGACGCAAAACTTTACACAAATCGGTCAATATTTGACTATACCCTCATATGAATAAATATCACTGTTCCAGAATTTAAGATTATCGGCCCATAATTTGTCATAGCTGTTATATAAGAATCATTTCCGAAAAACAAATAAACCCACAAAAATGTCCAATAAATATCGATATAGAACCAATTTTTCTATAGATCAGTAATTTTAATCCAGCAATCATACATATCCGTTATACAACAATTATGCTACTGTATTTTGTAGCTGTCAGTCAATAATTGGCAATAAGTCCCGAATCAAGACCACTTCCGAGCATAATAAACAACCATACAACTCTTGTAAATAACGTTATTGAGATGAAATTCCTCAAACGCGTAGAAACCACATTAATGAATGCAGTTCATAACTGGTTCACTGCTACGATGCCACCCATAATATTATTAAGATCAAATTTGTCTTTTCTGAATCCGTTTATCATTGCTGACAAACATTCTTTAGTTTTGAAATATTTACTGTCAAACTACTGATGACCTTGTGGTTAATCATTACTGATAAGTTTTCAATGATTCTCTTTAATGATCAGATATCAATTAACTAAATATTATGGAAAATGTTAATTTATTTGAAAAAACTAATAAGGACGATATTTTAAATTTTAGATTTAAGACAGCATAGAAAAGATTTCTAAAAAAAAGCCTTTCATTCGAGATATTTCCTACAGAAAACACATTCAATCGAAAAAATTGTCTATAGAAAACTTATGCAGTAAAGAGATTTCCTATAGAATCAAGAAATTTCAAATAGTAAACTAATTCCTTCGTAAACATTTCTATGGAAAAGTCATGGACTCATGAAACTTTTTACAAAAAATTCATTTTATCGATAAATTTTATATATAGCAAATTGCGTTATTAGCAATTCTAATTACCGAGAAATATTCTATGCAAAATTTTTATTGTCAAGAAATTGTCTATTCCAACTTTAGGTTGTAATTAATTTCATAATTTTAACATAACTATTTTACTCAATTTCGTTTCACTGTGCATTATTGCAAATATCATCAAGGTATGTGCCTGTGTTCATTTTTTCTTGAAATGCAATCGTAAGTTTTTTATACAGATTATTATCATATTTTATTTTCATTTCTTTACCTCTAACAATTCCTTTACAATACCATGTATATAGAAAAATATTATTACAGGTTTTGACATCTAAAAAAAAAAACAAACTACAATAATAACTTGGTTTCCAAGAATACTATTTTTGGGAAATTTGTTGTAAGAGAAATTAAGGAGTCATAGTTGTTATTCATTTCAGGCATATACTTCCATGTTGTTCATAGTTTGCTTTGTGATCTCTGTTTAAATAATCATTGTATTAAAACCTGCCAGTTGTATTTAATTCCAAGAAACTAAATTGTATAAATAGTGTTTTATTTATATATGTATGTAAGTTTTCAATTTTGCTCAGGCAAATGCGATTATATTCGTTTACTTTACTTTCTCAGTAAACCTCAAAAAAGTATGCAATTATATTTAAATGAAAATAGTTTCAATTGCGAAACGAACAGAAATTCCTAATAACAATTCTATTATGATTGTGAAATTTGTAAAATTTTAAGGATTAAATATTTTTTGTTTATTGCATGGAAATTTTAGATATATGTATAAAGAAATCTGCGTTAAATTTTGCTGATAATTAAGTTATAGAAAGCAGTTTAAAAGAAAATATAGTTTGGTAGGTAAAAAGTTATTTAAGTTTGAGTGTATTATTAAGTTGTGTTTACTAATATAATACTTAGAGAACGTTTTTAATTATGTGACTTTGTAAACTCATTTAAGTTTTATTTATAAGTTTATTTTAAATAAACTTAATTTGAATTGTTAATAACAATGCCTCTGATTTCTTTCTAAAATCATTTTCTTTAACGTATCTGTATATTTGCTGATTAGTAAGCCATAATTTCTTACTTTTGACATATGTATATATAACCTGCTAATACTCATCGAATTTGCATAATTTAATTACAATTTGCAGCTTAAAAGCTTTTGGCTGTTTTAAATTGAAGGCTCTTGTACAAATCACAATTAAAAGAATGTCATGGGGTGCAAAAGTCATCCCTGGGGGAATATATCAATCACTTTAGCATTTTAGAGAATTTGTACATTGTATTGACTTTGAGCCTCATTATCCCTTACCTCACAGAAATAATAAATGCTGATTTCCTTTTACACTGATTACACCTATAGAAACCTTTTTTTCATTATTTGCTTCTGTTTTGTATTTCCATGCTTGTTACCTGCTATCAAAGTCTTAATTAAATTTATGTAAATGTCAACTAAAACACAATTATACAAACAAAATTTCTATTTACATTTTAACGTTTCTATTTTTGTTTGTTCCCTCGTAGATGATTTAAAATACAAAAATTGCCTTCTTAAGTCATCAAAAAGTAAAATTAAAAACTGAAAAGGAAACCTTTAACAAATGAATGAACTCACTGTTAAATAAACTTGACATAAAATGTGAAAAAAGTGGAAAAATAAAATTAATAAAAAAAAACTAAAAACGAATTTAAAGCTATTTTGTGAAAGGTTAATTTTCTAATATTCTGAAAGACAAAAAACCAAAAAATGACAGCTCCAAGGTGGAGGTATATCTTTTTTCAACTTTGCAGCAGAAAAATATAATGTTGAATGAAGAGGGGAAATACAAGGAAAAAAAGGATAAAACAAAATCTTGAAAAAAGTACAATTTTTCCTAAACACTGACACGAAAAAGTTTTAACTGATTTAAAATAAAGAAGGGCATGACAAAACACACACAAAAACAAGTAAAAATTTGTATTCGGCTTTGCCGAATCTTATATACCCACCAACAAATAAATTATTAAAGGGCGAATATCATAAAATATTGTAATGTAATTTATACGTACATATTTATGTTGGGTTTATTTTGGTATAAAAATTTTATGGATATTCGAGTTATAATCAAGAATTTCAACTCTGTTTATATAACATAAAGTGTTTTAATTAACACACAATAAACTAAGCACCAAAAAGCCCAAGGAAACTGATGTTGGCTTTTAGAAACGTCAAAAATTTTCATCATTGTATATTCTGTAGTTATTCTCGGAAGTGGAGCTTGTATGGGAGCTCTGGCCAATTATGTATCAACTTTCAAAAATGTCAATAGTATAATTTTTACATACATTACAATTGATCTGCATAAAATTTGGGTTCAATATGGATGTTTATGTAGGTTAATACTCCGTCACATGTTTTGATTTTCACATTCGTAACGTATGAAGTCTAGCCAGACCCACTCAGTTTTTCATGTACTTGTTTCGCAAAAGAAAACAATTTTTGTAATTAAAGGTGAATAATATACATATGTATAAACATATATATGTATAAATAAATAATGAATAAATATGCATATGTTAAAAGGGAAATCACAACTTGTATCACCATCAACACAAACATTAAGCAGAGGGGGTGAAAAGTGTAACGACAGTTTCAATAAAACTTATGCCTTATGAATTAACTAGACTTGTTTGTAAGTTTTTTGGTTTTTTACCGAGTTAACCTAACCTATAAATAAACAACAAGAAAAATATAAAAAAAAAACTGCATTTACAATACAATATACATATACTATATGGGACTGGCCAGACCCATGTGTTACAAATGCGATGTGAGCAGTAAAATATTCGAATATGTGTCCTTCTATAAATTTTCCGAGATTTCTTTTTTAAAGGCTCCCTGAAATTTCAAGACTTGAACTAAGTGTTATATATATTATCATAACATTTGAAAGTGAAAAATATCTGGCCAGACTCATGTGTAAGGCGAAGGGTTAATGAGATTTCGGAAGTAGTCCCCATAAGAGAGCTATCTCCTATTACAGGCCGATTATCATACAATTCTGTACACCGATTTTATATATGCGAGTTGTTTGTGTTAAATTATGACATAATAGTGATTTTTAAAAAAGATTTATGCGCACAAAAGTCATTTCTGCAAGTGGACTTTATATGGAGGTACGGTCAAATACGGACCGGTCGTCATTAAAATGGGCAGAATTATGTCTATATTTGCATGGACTCTTTGCGTCGAATTTAAACTGGCTGCTGATGCGAATGCAAAATTTATACGCATTTAAGTTATTTTAGGAAGTGGATTTTATGTAGGGCTACGTTCAAATATGGACCAATCTACCAAAATATCTTATTCTGTGTTTTCTATTCAGTCTTAGTGCAAATTTTATTAGTATTTGATATATTGTTTGAATGACAATTTTACGACCAACATAATTTATGTTAAATATTTTGAAATTTTATCTAATTCTGACCATTGTTACTGTAATTTACAGTGTTTGTCTGATTTTCATAATAATCTTGAGTGTAATTTAACAGATTATAAAATTTAAAAAATATTTTTCCATATTCACAACAAGTTAAGAAACAGAGTATAAAAAATGATAAGATAGAAAGTAAGTCTTTTCTGTTTGTATTTGATCTCAATAATATTATTTACAAAAGATTTATGGGTCGCATAGTAGAAGCGGACCAATTATGGTCCGATTACTTCTAAATCCAGTGTGATTTCTATATATTTTAGGATTGTATTGGTTGAATTTCATCTGAATAGCGTTATTTAATAGAGTTGTATGGTTGGTTGTTATGCTCGGAAGTGGACTTAATTCAGGAGCTATTATTGACTGACAGCTACAAAATCCAGTAGCATAATTGCCATATAACCGATACTAATATGATTTCTGGATTAAAATTTCTGATCCATATAAAAGTTGGTTCGATATCGATATTTATTAGACATTTTTGTGGGTTTATTTGTTTTTTGGAAATGATTCTTATATAGCAGCTATAACAAATTATAGGACGATCTTCTTAAAATTTGGAACAGTTATTTTCATGCATATGAGGATAATTCTCGTCGAATTTCAACATAATAACGGTATATATAAGATATATATTAGTATTAACGTGGATTTCAAGAGTCGACCATATGTGGGGAATATTGTCAAATATGGACCGATATTATAAAAATCCAGCAGTTTGATTTTGGCATGTATGTAAATGATCCGTGTAAAATTTTGGATTAGTACCCTTATTTATAAGAGATTTATGAGTATTAAAGTTATTTTCGGAAGAGGACTTTATATGGGGCATACGGTTAAAAATAGAACGAAATTCACAAAATATTGTGGGATGATTTTTGTATATATTAAAATGATCTGAGCAAAGCTTTGAGCCGGTACCGATATTTATACAATATATATAGGGAAAAATGTCTTTTTCAGATGTAGTCCTTGTATGGGAGCTATGACCAGTTCTGGGCCGACTACCATAAAATTTAGTACAACAATTTATTTGCCTATAAAGAGTATTTATGTCAAATTTTAGCCGTTTAACATTATTTATATCTGTTTTATGCGTATTTAAATGAATTTTGGAAGTGGACTTTATATGGGGTCCATGGTCAAACACGGACTGAACTAAAAAAAATCGTTTTACGATTTCTCTTTGCATGAAACTGATTCCTGCTGAATTTTGTTTTTGTTTTCATATTCCAATTTTATAGGCATTTATGTATAATTGAGAAATATTTCGGCAAGATTTTCATATGGGGGTTATGAGAAATCATGAACCTATTCTTACTTTTTTCCTCACATTTTTTTGTCTTATCATTAACACAACGTGTACAAAATTTCATGGGAATATCTGCAATATATTTAAAAAAAATTTGAAGAAAAATTTTTAAATATATACATTTTTTATGGAGATTGTCTTACATTTTGATCCATAACTCTTGTTTTGCTATACCGATTTTGCTGATTTTCAACACAAATCTGCGTAGGAAAACCATAAATGGTTTTTTGTAAACTTTGCTGATTACGATTGGGTCCGTTGGACGTGAGAGGATTTTGCACAGACTGACAGACCGACAGACAGACGGACATGGCTCAATCGACTTAGAATATCGTAAGGGTGTCAGATGAGTATTTCTCATTGTTAAACATGGAATGACAAATTTAAATATATTCACATTCACCACTTATGGTGGTGGAAGGTATAATAAAGCGTGCAAAGGTGCATGCATTTTGGTTCATGCATTTTATTTGAAGGAAATAAGAAAAAATATGCGATTAATATCGAGGTTGTCTGAAATTTTGATCTATAACTCTAATCCTACTAAAGGGATTTTGCCCAGTTTGCCCATTTCGGTGGATCAAGTAATATTTGGTCAACATTTTATTGTTCTGTCTTTATTTCGAAACTGTATCGTGCCTTTAAAAAATCGGACTGACGGATGGACATGACATCGTGGTAGAATCGTATAATGATCCAAAATATATATAATGTTTGGTTTTACGACCATTACATTGATGTGTTACAAAAGGAACGACAAACTTAATGGACCTTTTATCTTTTTAGTGGTGGGTATAATAAAAAGAAAATTACAAAGTTTCATGCTAAAGTTTTTTTGCATTAATATTTTTAAGCAGATAGAATAGAACCCCTAAACCAGAAGTAGATAGCAGGTTTGTTAGTAAGTTGTAAAAAATATAATAATAAATTTGTTTAGTAACATATGTTTTTGACAAATGTTGGTTTAAACAGAGAAATAAACATTTTCTTTGTAATAAAAATTTCATTGACAACATCACACCTGTATCAATATACGCAAAATTTCATTTGCCTTTATTTTATGTTTTGTTATTTTGTTATTTTTATTATATACAAAAAATTATTCATAAGTTAATTAGCTTATGAACATCTTTATAAGTAAGTAAATAAATAAATGAGTTTTATGTAGAAATGGAAATGTTTTAGGCAAAGGTTTCTTTAGTCATATTTTATAATAATTTTTTGCCATTTTTAGTTACAAAAAATGTACAACTGTAGGAAAAATTTAACCTTTATAAAAGTCATATGTTTAGCAAGTTTTCTAAAAATAATTTGAGACAATAAGGTTAGTAAATTCAAACATTTAGGAGTATATAACAAGTGTATTGTGGAAAGATGTTTTGTATATGAAACTCATGAAATCGAGAAGTTTTTTTATAGAAAACTTATGCAATCAATAAATTCATACAGAAAATTATTTCCATCGAACAATTTCCTATAGAAAATAAATTCATTTAATATGTCTTCGATATCTACTCATTGAATAATGCTCCTAAGAAAGCTGATTGAGTAAATTTCTAGAGGAAACCTTTTTAGAAATTTGCTATAAGAGTCTGATGAAATTGGGAAGTTTTTTTCAGAATACTTATGCAATTGAGAAGTCTTCTTTATACAATTTGTTCAATTAAAAGAAGACACATACAATCAAGACGTTTTCTTTAGATAAACATTAAACCAAAAATATTCTAAAGAAAAGTCATTAAATCAAGAAATTATCTGTATACACAGTGATTTTTAAAGTGCAATTTTATTTAAAGGAAAACACAGAAAACTTGGAGAAAATTGTGAAATTTTTCAATATTTAAAAATGATTTCATATAAATATTAATACGCTCATTGTCTCTGCATCTCACCGGTATCCCACGAATAAATTCTTCAATATTAGCTGCCAGTGCGTCAACCGTTGGGGACTTGACTCGTAAAACCAACCTAGACCGCCAATTGACTGGTCCCAAATGTAAAGTAAACTGTTAGTTATACTCGCCTCTTAATTTGGCTATTGTTTAGCCTTCTCATCCATTTTGGCAAAAACAATATGTATTCATCCCACGGTGGCGCTCACCATACACAATAATGTTCCTGCCGTCATCGTCTTTGAACAATCATGGTCCGATGATGACACCGGGACATAAACCACACCAAACCGTGTATTTTTGGAATGCATTGGCAGTTTTTGTAATGCTTCTGGCAGCTCTTTACCGCAAATACGACAATTTGGTTTGTATCCATTCAACCAGAAATGAGCTTCGTTGCTGAAAACAATTTTCCGGCAAAAAATGTGGATATTTAAGCAACTTTGCCAGCGCAAAAGTAAGCCATCGTGTTAGGTCGTGTAGCTTCAATTCCTAAACCTTCTATATTCTAGAAGTTTTTATACCCAAATACTTCCGCATAATTTGACGTGTAGTGGAGTAAAAAAACCTAATTTCTGGAAACGGCGCCTTATCGATAATTCATTTTCATCAAAAAAACTCCGGAAACAGCTGCGATATTTTCCGCACTCTGCGTTGGTGGCTTAATGTTTAGTAATATAAATTTGGTGGGAATAGATTTAGAGTAGCCGCCTTAGATGATGGCGCATGAGTTTTGATATTTAAGTAATATAATTCACTACTCTGAAAGCGTTGTTCTTTTGTAAGTCCATTCATGGCTAAATTTAGACCTAACTAAAAATGTTGAACAGTAACAGCTGAGATGCCAAACAACAGTTTTGCCAAAATGAAAGTTACTGAAAAATTACCTTTGTTATCGAAAAACCAAGTTATCGATATATTCATGATATCGATATAGTTTTTACACAATTGTTTCTTGTTATTTATCCATATATATTTTATTGAAATTGTTTAAAAAGTTTTTCCCGAAATTGTACTGTTATCAAAAATTGGTTTTATTTATTACCTTTAAAGCTTTGTAGATAACATTTCAAAAAACCATCAGCGTTACAATTAGTCGTCTATATTTACCTATATTAAGTTCATTAAAATTATTTTATATACAAAAATATTTAACAACACCGCTTTCTAAAACAAACACTTAAATAATATCGCCCAAATGTGTCCATTACAATTTTGTATTAATAACACCTCAAAATTTAATGGCCAAAAAACGATTTAAGTTGTAAAAATTATGCATTAACTATACTCACTGTCGTAAAGTTAATGTCAATATTCGGCACTTAAAAGTTGATAATAACAATTAAATATATTTTTGTGCGTTTTTAGTAAAATTTCACTAAAGAGCAATTATATTTAATAGCCAAACAATTAAACAAAAAGCCATAAACAAACAAGAAAACTTCTTAACAACAATAGAAAATTGTATATGTTCAATGAAATTTACAATGAGCAAAAGTTTGCGTAAAATAATGTAATGCAGTTATTTGAAAAAGAAAAATACAAAAAAACATATGGGAAACAATTTGCAAACAACACATTTAAATCGCACTTTAATTAATAAATTAATAAAATTGTTAAATTTTGTAAAAAAAATTGTCTGGCTATCAAGAATTTAAAACAAAAGCCACAATTGGATACATACTTCAATTTAACAATATTTAAGGAAAGCTAAAGAAGAATCTGAAACTAATTTTCTGTTCAACAAATCCGTCTTAACTGCTGCGAAAGTAGTCGCACCATGTTTTTAAAAACCTTCCTTTAAGTAGCCAGATTTTATACGTATAACGCTTTATATCACACAGAAGAAGAAAATACTAGAAAAAAATTAAAAAGCACACAAAAGTATGCTATGCTTTTGCTAACATACCTAATAAACATATTAATCATACGCACCGTGGTTCACAATTCAAATTTTCTGGGACAAAATTAATTATTGGCGCTTTATATGGACTTGGTGGCTCTAACTTAGGGATGGACAAAAAACATCGATATAATCCGATGTTTTTTTTGCTCCTAAACAATCGGGAAAACATTGCTGTTTTCTTTCGATGCATCGAAATGACAAATTGTATACAGAACGTGTATATTGGTATATAAACGTGTATACATATCTAAATTTTAGACCCTCGATTCAAAAAAATAAAATGGAATTTAATAATGCAATAGCCGTTGCCAATGCTGTATCAAAGATCAAGAAATTAATGAAAAATACTCTTTTGCAAAATGAAGATATTGAAACTGACTCAGAAAAATCCGATACAAATGAGGATACTTTTTCATTATGGACTAGCCATTACAAACTGGTTCATAGAAATTGGAAAAGCAACAAGACTGAAGATATATTGCCTGATGAACTTTCAGTTTAGTTGAGGACTCCTGTTGGAAGACTGAACGAAAATCCGTTGGATATTTGGAAAGATTATAAATCACAGTATTCCAAGCTTTACAATGATGGGAACATCGGTTTCGGTGGAAACATCGGACTCAACAAAGAACCAGGTTGAGTGGTGGAAGACTTGGTAAACTTTAATTTCTAAACAGTATTGAAAAAAGTATTGGGAGATGTAAAATAAATTTAAGATTTTTCGAAAATATAAATAATTAAAAAAAAAACAATCGATGTATAAAAAAAATCGATGTATTTTATGAAATATCGATGCAACATCGATGTATGTTTGAAATGCATCGCATCGAAAGAAACATCGATGTTTTTTTACAGTGTCCATCCCTACTCTAAATACTATCCTCCGACAGGGTTCACCTACGTCGCCAAAACAGTTGCCAGAAATCACCAAACAATAAAAAAAATCGTAAAAAAATGTCGCCAGAGTCAAATGTTTTAAAACTAACATATTATTTTTCATTTATGAATATTATAAATAAAATTTAAGTTCATTAAATTTAATTTTCATTAAATTATTTTTATTGAAGGTAGGAATTGTTTTTACAACATGAAATCTCTATGAAAATTTATTGATAATTTTTCTTGACTGAGCTGGGGATCGAACTTGGGTTGAATTTACATGTTTCAAGAATCACCACATTCTCTCATCAGAATTGTTTGCGTTCTAACCTCTGCACAACTGTGGTGCCTGCTAGCCAACAGTCAAACATCAATCTTTTAACCAGTGTTACCGGTGGTTCGAAATTTGCTGTAATTATCATTTTTCAAGTTTATGTTGCTTCTTTCCTTCAATTTTTTTTCGTATTCTTTCTGTCTTGAAAACCTGAATACATTTGTTTTATTATGTTTTTGTCCCCTTTCGTCGACATTTTTATGTGTAATACTTGAAGTACAACTACAAACATTAGAAGCTTGTGCCATAGCTATTGTTAAGAACAATTATAATTTTTAGTCGAACTGTTAATTTTTAAATTTTTGATATTTTTTTAGTCAGGCTCGAGTTCATTAAATTTAATTTTCATTAAACTATTTTTATTGAAGGTAGGAATTGGTTTTACAACATGAAATCTCTATTAAAATTTATTGATAAAATTGAGTAAAGAAATATCTAAAATAAATAAAATTTATTTTTCCCTTTTGTTAGTTTAGTAACATATAATACACATAAAATTGAGATCAATATAGATGTGATTTGTATTGCACTTTTAATTACACACATTTATTTTTAAGGCCGTAACCTCTTTTTCATACACTTTATACGTATCATCTTCATTGTATATTATATAAGCATTAAATCGTTTTAACATATTTTGTGTAGGTACTAGTTTTAGTACAATTAATAATTTAAAACACCATTTCCACGCTAGCGTTAGTGGTCGGAATGAATGCGCAGCATATTAAGAACAGCCAAAGCAATCTCTTTAAAATGAAATGTTACCGCTACATCGCTGTACTTGCCTAAAGACACTTTTGGATCTTGAAAAAGTTTTAAAGAATTTTGTATCAATAAACATTTTTCCTGTATCAACGGATTTCCACATTTTAATATTGAAAGTTCTCCATGCACTTTAAAAAGTCTCATATTTTCCGTCAATGTTAAATCGCATTTCATTCGAAAGTCTCTTGCGATATATAAAACAATTTTGTTATAAAATGTTTACTTGGTCCATTTCTATAACTATTTGGTTTAATTCAGTTACAAACTCAGCTCCCCAAACTCAGCTTCTTTTTTCATGGTGATGTCAGATAGACGTCGTAGCCTGGCTAGATTTACCTGACAGTGTAAAGCTTTGCTAGTAATGTTATAATATATATGTAACAATTCAATAGCTTTGAATCACTAACTGATACTAATTTATATATATTCATATTGCTACTAAACTGCAGCATTTTAAATTTATTTATATATACATACGCAGATAGAATGGCAATTTTTATTCAATATATACCTTAATTAAATTTCATTATAATTTCTACCACCAAACTATTTATAAATATTTTAAATTCATATATGTTAATTTCCTTTTTTTTTGTGTTTAAATTGAAATAGAGCAATTTAATATTCATGTAATGTAAAATTTTCAAATTAAAACAAAAATTACTTAGTTTTCTTTAGTCTCATATTACACCCTTATAATCTTTAGTAATATGTATGTGTTTATAAATGTGGGTGTTATGTTTAATAAATTTTGATATTTGCTTTATCCTGTTTGTTTTAAATAGATCTTAATACATTTTGGTTTTTCACTTTAAAATCGTCAAAGGATTATTAATATATATTTTGTCATGCTCTAATATTTCATATGTCTTCCACATGTGTTTAAATAAAGAGACACACAAACCTATAAATACGTATGATAAAGTGATAAAGGCATAATTTCCCACAAATCCTTTATAATTTCACATATTTAAACTTGTGCTTTGTAAGCCTGTGAGTGGGTATTTGTTATTTGTGGAAACCGAAAAGGATATTTAATAAGAGTTGATGCTTTTAAGGTATATAAGTGTGTAATATAATGGGTATATATAGTTACTTACATATGTGTGTGTGTGTGTTTACTTTTGAGCAGATTGTACATAAATCTCAATTTCCAAATGGGATGTGTGTAAAATAATATTCTCATGAATTTCTATAAAAAATTTTAAAGTTGGTTAAATAAGTTTCTAATTATATGTAACCCCAGGTATTGGATATTTGTGCATTTGGCATACTAAAGTACATTAGGGCGTTCCATTTGTATGGATAAAAGGTAATGTGTCGATTTTTGCAACTAAAATGAAAGATAGTTTGACAGAAATAATTAACAAAGTTATACGATTTTAAGTTATTTTCTACGCATTATTGAAAATAAAGACTTTTAAAATCAAATACTTATGTATACAAATTTTGAGGAACAGTATATTGATTAAGCTAAAATTTAATTTTACATGGGGGACACTCTAATGTACATAAATCTATGTATTATATTGGGAAATTAAATTATTATTTATAATAGATGGTTAAAGTACTTTAATATTTCAATTTGATGATATTTGAACTGTGGTTATTGTATGAAATCTATAATAATTGTATTACAAAATTGTTTAGTTTGGTAGCTAATACATAAAATGTGTGTTAGTATTTCACATATTTTTAATTTTAATTTGAAATATTTAAAACTATTCATTAGTGTACATGTACTTGACAAATATTTGGTTTTAAAATGTGTTTGAAATTTTTATGCTCTAATTCGTAGTTCTAATACGCTTTGCAAAATAAAAATAAAATGACGCACTAAAGTATACTACACTTTTTCTTATATTTATAAACATATAAGCTAGTTGTACAAAATTACTAAGGGCTATTATTACAACTTGCCTCTAATGTTCTTAATAGTAAAAGGTAACTTTAATTAAAGTGAGGAATAAAGTGACCTTTAAAATTTTTCGTAATTCAACTTCCTTGTAAAATAAAATAATTTTTTTCTAAAATATTCAACAGTCTACTTTGAGGCTGACAGGTTATTAACCCATTAATAAGCAAAATAAAACCAGAACTGACAATTTAAAAAAAAAGTTAATTTTTTTATTCATTGTACATAAAATTAACATAAAAGTATAAAAAATCTAAGAAAAATTATATGTGGGAGGAGTAGGGCGGGTGTACTCAACTGAGTACACAGCCGGTTTATATGTGAAAATTTTCAAAGCAATTTTTTTCAATGCATAATGAATTTATTTTAAACATTTCTTGCATTGCCATCGAACTCTTGTATGACATAAAACACATCTTAATTGTTTTTCTAACTTTACGGGATACCATCTTGAGGCAATCCTGGGATCAATGACGATGAAAGTCGAGCTTTATTTTGCATGTTTTGGCTTAAGTAGTACCTTGCAATGGAACGTCGGAATAAAAGTTGAAACTTTTTTATTACAACATCTGCTAATGGCCGAATTTTAAACATTTTGTCCCTGGTAGTGGCAGCTTCATCATTTTTCACAAGATGAAGATTCTTTTTTATATCTCGATATCTTTGTCTAGACACTGATTTTGATATCATTTCTTTTCCAACATCTTCACCGTAAGACCAGTACAAATCCTCACGTGGTACTTATCTCAACACTTAAATTTTTATTAGTTTAAAACTCCATTTTGTGGTAGTTGATATTTATAAAGTCAGATTTTTCTTAATAAGTTTAAAGGGTACAAGTTTCTTTTAAGCTAAAAACATAAAAAAATCACAAAACGTTCAAAATTTTAAAGTTTTCGCTTTATTTTTGGTTGTACTCAATTGAGTACAGCGGCGGTAAATGGGTTAATATAAATCAAACTTCTGCTTTCATTTTTGTTTATCAAATTATTTGTTGGCAAAATAAAATTAAAATTAATTTATTTTTCATGAAGTTGACAGTTTTTCCAGAACATATGACAACTTCAATTACATAAACCTCACTATAAAATTTAAAGGCAAGATGATCTTCCCTTTAGCTTATCGGTCGGTTTTTGATTAAAGTAAACTTATAATAACCAAATACTTCTTATCTGTCCGATAACATAATACCTTTAACTATTGCCAAGTTGTAATAATGGGCCTAAGAGGGTTTTTATCTGGCTTTGGAGACTCTGAATCAATTATGGTTAAAAAGCTCTTTAATAAGTATTTATTGTTCAAGCAAGAATAATGTTTCAAATGGACAAGAACAAAAACACACATAATCTATAAGTTGCCTTAAGAGATAATATAGTCATTAGAGAAGCCTCTGCGGTTTTTTACACACCACCAAAAAAATGGGGGGTATGTTAATTTTGTCATTCCGTTTGTAACATATCGAAATTTTTGCTATTTAAAATGGGCCAAATCGATTAGGTATGATCTTTGTTATAGATCTAAATTTCAGACAACCTCGATATTTATTAGATATCTTTTCCTAATATAATGCAGACAATATAATGAAATTCTTCTAAATAGTTTTAACAGATATTGAAAAATGTGGCCGAACGTTGTCATGATGGAATATTACGCATTCATGTCTGGGCATTTGTCGGCCAATCCTCGCTTCAAACACATCATTTAAATTCGGTACAGGTCTTGCCAGTTTTCAGGAAATCAAAATAGATACGATGCTTTTGTTCCGACCAACTACAGAGCGCAATATCCACGGAGTTGTTGGGGATTCTGTTGTGAATTCAAAACGTTCAAGCAGCATTTTGGACATTCTAAATCGTTTATCAAAGTCTGTTGGTTTCTAATTCATATGGTTTTCAGTAAATCTGTTTTTGGATAAAATTTGCTTTTAAATTAATGCCTGAGAGTTATGCAATAATTTTGCAAGTTCTTGTTGAGTTTAACAATATGGACCAAAGCCTCCAGTTCTTGGTGTTCAAAAAATGTTGACTGGTACAGGCGATCTATACCTTTAGTTTTATAATCACAGAAAAAAACTTTGTTTTTTAGTATTCGGTATCTAAGTGAGACTAAAGACAACTGTTATCAAATCTTTATTTATAAAGTATACACTCAATAGTTTTTACCAAACATTGGGATGAGTTCATGTAATATTGTAAACAGAGGTTGTTTTATTTGTTAATATCTACTTCTGGTAATATCTAGTTCTATTTTAAGTGCTTTATTTAAATTTTGAAGTAGACTTACGATCACTAAATCATTAAATAATCCACATATAATATATTCAAACCATCGTACTGAATTGCATGACAATCAGTCATACTTTATATAGGTGCTATGGTCATATGGTCATATATATAAACAAATCTTTTATAACAAATAAGTAAATAAATAAATAAATAAATAAGTAAATAAATAAATAAATTAATTTAATAAATAGCTTTGAATCACCATACCGAATTTAATTGTAATCGGTCTTACATATGAGGATTACTACCGAAAATCTTAATAATTTATAATAATCGGTATCCAACCGAAATTTTACACAGATCATTTATATTTATGCAAGAACTATAGTATTGGATTTTGTGAAAGTTAAGCCATAATTTATCATAGCCACCATATAAGATCCGCTTCCGAGAATAACTTAAATACCAATGAAATTCTTGTAAATATCATTATTGATAAATTAAACTACATGTATTCCTAAGGTTGAACTCTAAGTACTGGAATTAGAGCATTGTTCACGTAATAAACAAAATAAATAATCCAAAAGATTTAATACTTTTGAACCACAAATTTGTACAGATTTTTCTATGTTCAATAAAAGCTTAAGAAAGACAATAAATTTAATTTGTTATTATAAAACTCTGTGTTTTTGTTTAGATGGATTGTCTTAACCCTTAAGCAAACACCAAATTGTGTGCACATAAGCGAAACCCAGGGCCTAGCTGGAACTTTTTATAATTTGTATGGCTTTAAATTAAAAATCTCAATTTCTTTATCAATTTCTAACTCGTTTCCAATATCAGAAGCATTGTCTTCATTTCCATCAACCTCATTCTGAATTTCGTTTTCTATATCATTGGCAATTGCCTCTGCCAATCTGTCGTAATTAGGGTGAGATTTTGAAACTGTTTCAAAGATTTTGTTTAATTTAGTACTCATTGTAACAAAACACCTTTATTGAGGAATTCATAAATATGTATGTCTGATTTTAGTAAACCAAACATGACTACCAAAAGTATGCTTCATATTTTTTTATTTAAATACAATTTATATCAATCATACGCCTACCACAAAAATAAAAACAAATTTTAAAGAAATAAAAAATACACAAAACAATTTTTTTCCAACAAACTAATAAATACCATAGTTTTCTATTCACTTTCATCTATTAACAAATTATAAAAGAATATTTTCTCTAAAGAAAAAGTTTGTGCTTCAAAAGTCAACATGCAAAGTGTGTTCTAAACTAACAAAATTCATCCCCAAGTTAACACAATTTCCAAATTTATTCAAATATCTCCTAGCAACTGTCGGAGAAAAACTAAGTATTCTTACATCATTTTACAGGAAACTGGTAAAGTAAAGTTCAGATAAAAAGAATTTGAATAGTTTTTGGTGTAGTTAGGCAAACAAAAATTAATAAATATTTATCAATAACTCGTACGTTTTTTATAATGTTTCATATTTTCATGACGTAACAGATAATATCTAAAACGATTTTAATCTCTTTGTATTACATTTTTTCTTATACTTCTTTTTTTTCAATAACAACACAACTGTATAGATTTAGTCCTGTTTGCCCGCAACGTTTGCCCGATATAGCCAATCAGACAGCTGCCTTGGAACGTATGCCAAAGGGACGTTTGGAGTATTTGAAACGTTTACTGCCATATTTACAAAATCAATCAGAGGATTGTTTGTATTTAAATATTTATGTGCCCATACAAGGTAAGTGTCTTACTAAATCTTTCAACTGCTATGGCTGCTTTTTTTTGTTTGGTTATTTAAGAAAATTCTTACTTAAAATTAAAATATGTTGAGGAAAAAAGGGAAATGAAACTGTAGTTCAAACAGGCTTAAGTGATAAACCATTAAGAATTTAAATAAATTCTTTTAACACTTAAAATAAAACAATACTTTTCTTATGCTTATTTATACAAATAAAAAGTTTTCTTTTAGTTTGTTAGACTACATTCTTATTGCTTAAGACTTAGCACTCATGTAAACCTTTTTCTCACTTTTGTTCTGTTTCTTAACAACGTCCTTTAAAAGATTCAGATTTGTTTAATACTTTATTTTTTTAGGGAAATATACATGACAGATACGCACACAACAAACTGTCAAAAAGATAAATGTTTTGACAGTCTTTTTTTGTATAGCCATATAAAGAATTATGGAAATTGTGTGCCGCACCTTTTCACAGCAGCACAATAAAAAGATGAGAAAAAAAATACATAAATAAATTATCAAATATGCGTATATATAAATGTATATAAAGTTTTAGCTAAAAACCTATAACAACATATGTTTACCTATCTTAGTTCTAAGACAAATGATTAATGGCCTGTTTCATATGGGTAGAAAGTAATTTCTGTTTTGAATTACTTTTCTTTGCCAAAATAATGTTGGAGCGTAGGAGGAGCATAAGACGCATTAAGATGTATCTAAGTTATATAAACTGTTTAGAACATCATCATTAGATTTGCCAAAACAATTTAAGAAAATTATGTCAATTTTGCATGTGATATACAGGAAATTGTTTTAAGTGTGTTTAGTTTATTTAATTTTCTTTCGGCTATAAGATTTTTTAATAACTAATATTTATAAAGCCTTTACTTCCGATTAAAATGATTTAATTTTAACTAAACTGTTGCCGTATTAGTTAAGGAACTTTTCCTAATGAAAGCCGGATATACTCCACTGTAAATAATATTAAAACAAACATTTGAAATGCCAAAAACAAATGTCAAGTTTTGTGTTACTTATGATTTACGATAAGTAGAAGTCACAGAAGATCTCGTCTCATAAGTGTTTTATTATTTATATTAATATTGCTAAAATAACTAAAATTTCTCTTATAGAGTAAAATATCAAGATCTTTTTTAATTTGAACTAAAACTCTTAAAAAAGCTCTGCTTATTTTATTATTGACCGAAAAAATATTGGCCTTGACTAATTTGTTGGTTGTCCATTCGGAAGGTCTAATTTTCTATCACATTTTTAGCACTGCTACCAGTATTTCGCGAATAACGACTCTTCCAGGCATTGGCTTGTATTAACTTTTGCACCTCTTTGATGCATAATTGTTCCAAATCGCAAAATTATGTATTGTTAAGAACTTCTGTTTAACTAAAAAAAATTACGACTTTTAACTACGATAGGTTGTCACTTCATTACAACTTCGACCACATTAATTCAAAACTCTTAGTTATCAATGTGTATCTATTATATTTAAGAATACGATGGTTGGTAAATATCCAGACAAAAATAAGTGCAAGAAATTATTTCAAATTTTGCTGCCAGTAGCTTTTAAACTTATTTTTAAGACATAACTAAAAATGTATGACTTTCTAAAATGTTAAAATTTTATTTTGAAACTTTGCAAAATATAAATTTATTTAAGGGATATATGTATATATAATATAAATTTACTAAATGTCGTTATTAGCTATGACTCTTACAAAATAACCAAGCCAAGAACGTGCATTTACCAGAGGGAAAGTTTTGCATAAGTCGTTTGAGGCAAAACTTTCCAACCACTTCTTTCTTAATGGTTTTAACGGATATTGCAACATACGGCTAAACGTCGTCGGTATGGAATATAACGTTTTCATGTCTCGGAAATTCTCTGCCAATGCTCGCTTCAAACTCATAAAACTCATAATAGATAAGACGCTTTCGTTCCCACCAAATACAGAGAGCCATAGATATTTAGAGTTGGATTGGTCTTCATTTACATATGATATCTTATGCTTCAATTTATCAAAAGAGATATATTTTACATTGCAAACAGTTATTCCATGCAAAGTTGTTTTCCTTTCAAAACGTTCAAGCAGCATTTTGGGCATGCTAAATCGTTGGTTTCCAATTCATATGGTTTCCAATTAATCTGCTTTTGGATGAAACTTGCTTTTAAATTAATGCCTGAGTCTTACGCAATAATTTTGAAAGTACTTTTTGAGTTTAACAACATGGAACAAAGCCTCTAGTCCTTGGTGTTCAAACATTTTTGACTGGCCTGGGCGATCTTTTTCTTCACTTTCACAATCGCAGCATTTAACACTTTGTTGGCACAAAACTCGAGAATTTCTAAGCAAAAAGAAAAAACTTTGTTTTTTTTTATTATATCTAAGAATAAAGATAATAAAAACATCTGTTATTAAATCTTTATTTTTAAAGTATATACCCAATAGTTTTTAACAACCATTGGGATGAAAATATAGCTTATGTAATATTGTACACACAGTGTGTTTAATTTTGTTAATATTGCAGTTCTATTTTAAGTGCTTTATTTAAAATGTAAAAAAAAGGTCTAAATGAATCACCTTATACAAATTAGTTTTAGTAATGTTAACATTTTCTGCAATTTCCCTAACACTTGATTATGCGTACACTTAGTATTGTAATTATTATTAATCATTCGCCTACATGGCCAACAAATAGTTTAACTGTATCTGTTGCCACTCAAAAAAGTATGCTACAGTTTTTTTGTAATTACTTAATAATGTACATACTTGTATACAATATCAATCATAAATAAGTCAAAGGATACAGTTAATTGCACTTAATTAAGCTGAAATTAATTTAGATTAATTAATACATTATATGCGTGTAAATGATATGTTTTTTTTGTGTATGTGTGAAAAAAAACGAGGAATTTATATTAAGAAAAATATGCGATTGTATTTTAAGTAATATAAAATTAATAAACAATATTTTTGATTAATTATTTTTAATCAACTAGAAATTCTTGTGGCATTTAAATATAACAAATTTCGATATAATTAAGCTTCTTGCATTGGTTTTAAATCTTAAAAATTTATGGTTTTAACTAATAAATGCAATAGAAATTTCATAAAATTTATTAGATTTTTATTTTTAAACCTACATATGCTTTTAATTTGTTGTAGTTTGTTAGGTATTTTATTTTGTAGTATTTTAATAAATTATAAATCATGGTTGGAAAAAATATGTTTATTGGCCAAGCCCATAAGCAAAAATATTTATGTATATTTTCTGTTTTGTGATTTATTGATATATTTATGTATATTACACTACAAAAGAATAGAAAATTTGACCATTAAAAACAAAAATCTATATGCACATTTATAATTTTTAATGTTGGACTACTGTATTTTAAATTATGCAATATAAAACAAACAAACAAAAAAATATACATAGATTTATTTCTTTTTAAAGACCTTTAAGCAAAAAGGCGTAGTTCAAAAAGAATTTTTAAATAAAAAAAATATAATAAAACTGACATCCTTTGTCAGCAGTTAATGTATTTTATAGCAAAGTCAGCAAAGTTGTGCAAAGAAAGTAAACAGCAAGCAAACTTTTGACCATTGCTTTTAAAATGTCATTATTTTTAAATTAATTATAATGGAAAATGTTTAATGTTTACTTAATAATAATATAACAAAACAAGTTAAAGAGTATAGTCGATCAAGCCCGACCATATAATACCCTACATCTAGTATATGTATAAAATAGTTTTTCGAAATGTGGGTTATATGGGAGATATAACCTATTGCGGACAGATCATCCAAAAATTTAGTGTCATGATGTCTGTAAATATAAGTATTATATGTGTTAAACTTTATATAAATACTTTTAAAGGATTTATCGAGCTTAAAGTGAATTACGGAGAGGGTCTTATATGGGAGTTTCGAATAATTATGGACAGATCATAATAAAATTGTACCGTATTATTTTTAGACATATGAAATATATTTTCGTTCAATATTATTTGGATACCAACATTTTTGAGAGAGTTACGTTCTTTGAAGTAATTTTCGGAAGTGGGCTTTATATGGACCAATGTGCACAAAATTTGTAGGTGTGATTTGGCTTTATTTACCACTCATTTGTGATGAAATTTGTTTGGATACTAGCATAATTCAAACGATTATGAAGTAACCCCCAAATTCGGGAGGACATTTGTACGGGGGCCAGGTGAAATAATGAACCGATTTCCACCAGTTTCAATCCCATTCATCCTTATGCCGAAAAGATATTACGCACTAAATTGTATCGTAATATCTTTAAAATCCTGTACTCTGCGCACAAGCTTTACATGGACAGCAAGCCAGCCAGACAGACGAACAGATATCGTTAAATCGACTCAGAAAGTGATACTGAGTCGATCGATATACTTTAAGATGGGTGTTGGACCACTATTTCTGGGCGTTACAAACATCAGCATAAATCCAATATACCCTCCCCACTATGGTGGTGTAGGGTAGAAATATTAGTCAGAAGTTTCCATAAAGCCACTACTTTAACTTTTATAACAAATTTAAAACTTATATTATAGACACTTAATTTCTTTAATTTCGTTAACAACTAAATCGGTTTATTTTTCAGCAAGTACAACTATCTTTCAAATACTGTAAACTGATCTACTTGCTAAACGCTTTCCATAATTTTTGCTATTTATAGCAGCGCATGTAAAAATAAAAGTATGTGTAGCATAAGTGTAACCAAAATGTTATGCAAATAATTTCCATATTATTTTTGCGCCATAATGTATGCCACGCTTTTTCAGACTCTCTTTGCTTTTATCATAATGTAAACGTATGAGTTATATCACAACAAGTGTTTGCATACATGAACTTTTTTTTAGTTTTTGTTGTTGTTATTGTCGGTTACATTGGGTTTGTTTGTTGCTGCTGCTGTTAAAAGAAAAAGTTATAATTTAGTGGCGCATATTAATATTTGCTGTATATGCTAAAAGAAACTCTCAAACAGAAAAGCATTCAACAAAAATCTGCTTTCCAAAATAACAATCTTTAGTAGACAAAGTTTATGTTTTACGGTATAGACTCGCTCTTTCGTTTTTTTTTAATGTTTTTTTTTTAGTTAGTTTAACATATAAAGTATGCTTAAGTTGTAAAGTAAACACATAAACTTCTAAAGTAGTCGAATTTTTTATTTCCTCTTGTTTTTGTTAATGATAGTGTAACAGTTCAATATAGTATTTTTTTTTTAAATTAAAAAACATATACTGTATTGAAGCATACCTAGGAAACCCCTCAATGGTTATTTCTTTTTAAGCTGCATAATTTTTTATGCACATATTTATACATTTCTTTATTTTGCTGACTTAAGAGCCAAAGCTTTTTGAGAGAAAAACACCAAAAGTTACTTTGAACTTATTTTTTTTTTCTGCAACGTCTTGAAACTCTAAAGATATTTTAAAAAGTAATGTAGAGAAAAAACTATGTTTTCTTAAGGACATGGTTGGCATTAAAAAATTTATTCTTTTTCTAACATTCTTGTGCAATATTGAAGTTTGAACTTGCTCATTTGGCATTATTGCCATTTTTTAAAACATGTTAAGAGTACAGTAATTGTTCAGGGAAGGAGGTTTGCAAAAAGTTTTACTTTATTTTATTACTAAAAAGTGAAACCACATAAATAAGGTCCAATACTGTAAAGTAGTTGACAGTGGGATATTTAGTGTCATGCCCAAGAAGTCAAACGCTGCTGATACAGTTTGGTGGAATTAGTTGTTCAATTGAGTTCAATTTATTCGATTAAACGATGAATTTTTTCAAGTTAAAAAAAAATTTAAAATATTTAAGATTGATATGAAAGCACTTTAAAGAAAAAGTATAAAATACAGTCAAATTTTTAACATTAAGTATCTTTCAAGTGATGAATAGACTGAAGCGTGAACAACGCTTCCAAATTGTGTAACTTTTTTTTTAAAATCTGAAATATATTTTACGTCCATTTTACGGTCAACATAATCGTTCATCAGAGCAACTAATTCGATTAACTATGGCAGGTTTTGCACCACGTATACTCTAGAGCGTAGTACAGAAGAATCAGCCTATCTGCAATCGTGCCTTATATGTATATATGTGTGTCCATTTACTTTATGGAAGATTTTGCAGAAAGATCTTGGTTGGCGTGCTTACAAAATCCAACTCTTGTAAGAATTAAAGTCACACGATCACCTAGCATGGCATAGATTCGGTAAATGAGCCCAAAACAAGCTTGCCATTGATTTTCATAAGTTAGTTGTTTTTTAACGATGCAACTCGCTTTTGTATGATATAATACGTCAATAAACATTTGGAGTGATAATAATCATCAAATGTATGTTGAGACACCGTTATATTACACAAAAAACTGACTGTTTGGTGGCTTTTTTGGCTGTTGGAATAATTGGTCAGTACTTCTCTAAAGTCAATGGTGACCGCTATAGAACCATGAATACTGACATTTTCGTTCATAAATTGAACAATCATGATGCCCAGGTGTTGTGGTTTCAACAAGACGGCCACAACTGATTTGTTGAGGGAAATGTTTGGTAATCGCATGGTTTCACATTCTGAACCCGTGAATTGACCGCCAAGATCGTGCGATTTATCTCCGCTGGACTATTTGCTGTAGGGATTTGTGAAGTCGCTAGTCTACGCCGATAAGTTCGAAACGTTTGACCAATTAGAGGACAATATTCGCCGCGTTCAAAGTCATCGAAAACTTGATCTCCAGCTTAACAGGTCATATGATAGAAGTCATATTTAAATTATATTGCCAAAAAATTATCTTTCAAATAAAGTAAATTGCATGTCAATTTACACAAATCATCTTTGTTTTATTCCATTTTAAAATTCTATACGTGCAAACATATATCTAAAAAAAGACATATTTTAAATTAAGATTTAATTCATTCTAAGATTCATTTCATTCAGTGTTTAGTGAGCGGGATAATTTTATTTCATATGCAAATATTGATATAGTATAAAAGGTCTTTTTATTTAAAAATACAGCTAATTCTGTTTTTACACGGTAATTGGTTCCGCAAAACTTCGTGTCAAAAGAGACATTGAGCGTATGCAAAATATATGATTGGTTCCTTATTTCTAAAATCTATTGAACTGAGTGAAAAACAAGAATTTTTTAAGAACAACATTCAGTATGTAATGTAAAAAATGTAAGACAAGTTCATTTGATTGTATGTATTAAAAAGGAATTGACTTAAGTTTGTGCTATTTATAATTGCTTTGACCAATATATTTGCAAGTGTCCACAAAAAGGTAATTCCCATAAATTTGTGATATGAACATATTTCGCAAGAATTAAAATCATATAAAATATGTAAAATTTGTTTATTTTCAAACCGTGTTATATCAGAACGATGTAAAACAAAGACCGTGTAAAACAGAATTAGGTGTAATTGAAAGCATACATAGACTTTTATCACAAAACAATCACATACTTCGAATTGCACTTATAAAACAATTCCTTTTAATAAAGGCTTTTGAATAAAGGATTTAGTTTTGCAACCTACAACACAGCACAATCTTCATGTTTCAATCAAAAATCTTTGTATATATTGTATATAAACAAGAGATCTTTTTTACTTTTGTGTATGTTAGACATTTTACGTTTTTTATAAAGAAAAACATTACTAAGTGCCATAGTAATGTCAGCCACATAAACGACTTTTTCTTCTAATTTAATATAATTAATACGATTTTAAGTTTAGAAAACTCAAAGAATTCTCAGTTAATTAAAATAATAATGCAACTTCTACACAGGCACTAAACACAAAATTAAATTGAAAAGACACATATTCAAATAAGAAAAAAGAAGAAAGAAGCCAAGCATATATTATTAAAAATTATTATTTTACTTTTACTTTATGCCACAAATAAGGGAGCTGCAATCATACACGACCAGCTAAAACACTTGGACTGAGACAGGAAAATATTATATGAGACTTCATGTAAATGATAAACGAAATACTAGAAGGAAGAATTAAGACACAGCATGTTAGAAAAAACACACATAAACTTGAGCAGAAAAAAATACGGCTTATAAACATGGAAGCAGCGTACATATAATTTTTGTTATAAACGTTCTAATTTAATTTTGCTTTCCAGGTTTTTTCAAATGCTTTTTTTTCATTAATTCTTTGTGCCGTTAGAAAAGAAACCTTATAAAAAAAATTGTTTGTGTTAATAATATCATAATGAAAAGAAGCTCAAGATGTACAAGAACCAGGGATTTAATTATGAAGTATGTATATATAATTACATTTGAGTTTTCTTTGAGCTTTTTATTGTTGGAATTTTTCTTTGTATTTTTTTTTCTAAACTGCCTTAAAATTAAAAATGTTATTAACGGTTTGGTATATTATGTATGAATGAAAAAGTTACGCCGATTTGTTTTTTATTCTGCGTTTTAGGAGATGGCAGCAAAACACAAGTTTCTTTATTCATTAAAAACCACAAAATGTCACTAAAGGAGATTCAAATTCTTCGACGTCTATGAAAAGTGTCATTTACATACAGATTGCAACCACAGCATGACGTTAAATGTTAGTGTGAGGGGAAAATTATATTCCACGAATTATAAATGAAAACAGCAGTGTAAAATAAAGCAGTGTGTTATTTGTTGATTTGTTGGGAGCTTTTTAGTTTTAATAAACAACTTAGCAGGGCCTATAAGGCTACAAGGGAACTTTTATGAAGATTTTCTGTATGTGCAATTAAAAAAAATTTAGAGAAGAATTCAAAACTAAAAAAAACCTTCTTATTCAAATATTAAATTATATTTTACTTTACAAATCATTTTCACTAAAATTAGAACACAAACTTAATGAAATTTTCACTTCCACTTCATTTTACAACTGTAGAACCCAGGTGATAGGCTTAATTTCTAAAGGGAGTCCCAACTAGAACGCGAGTTTTAAATTTGGCTCGATTCAAAGTGTTATTGTTTGACATTTAAACAATTGTTATTGTTTGCTAGTAGAAGGTATGAGGTTAGTAAAAATGGAGCGCTACACGAATAAACAACGC
Organism: Bellardia pandia; assembly: GCA_916048285.2. Taxonomy (NCBI): domain Eukaryota; kingdom Metazoa; phylum Arthropoda; class Insecta; order Diptera; family Calliphoridae; genus Bellardia; species Bellardia pandia. The sequence continues at coordinate 103,210,424 of OU696529.1, forward strand.
ATTCTCATTGTGAAATTGTTTTACCAAAATGGTGAAAATTTTGAGGGTACAGTTCACATGAAAATGCTGATTTTGCCGATAAAATCATCTTCAGTGACGAGGCCCATTTCCATCTTGATGGCTTCGTCAAAAGGCAGAATGCGCATTTGGGGTGAGGAAAATCATCGAGGGATTCACGAGAAGCAAATGCATCCTCAAGGTATCACTGTGTGGTTTGGTGTTTGGGCTGGAGGAATCATTGGCCCTTTTTTATGAAAATGAGGCAATTCAAGCGCAAACAGTCAAAGGTGTTCGGTATCGTGAAATGATAACCAGAATTGAAGAAATGCATGTGGAGGGCATGTGGTTTCAACAAGACCACATATCATACAGCCAGAGAAAAAATTCAATTGCTGCATCAGTCATTTTCCGGTCGTGTTGTTTCGCGTTTTGGAGCCCACAATTGGCCGCCTAGATCGTGCGATTTAGCACCTTTAGATTTTTTTCTTTGGGGTTTTTTGAAGTCGATGGTTTACGTGAATAAGCCGACGATGACTCAAGCCTTAAACGAGGAAATTGGACGTTGCATTAATGAAATACCGCAGCATTTAGGCAAAAAGGTCATTGAAAATTTCATTAAAAGATCGCGTGTGTGCCAGCAAAGCCGCGGCGGCAATCTGCACGATGTCTTATTCCGTACATAACCTCATTCTGTCTACTTTAAGATGTAATAAAGTTTCAAGATTTTTTTGTAAATATCTGTCTTTTATTTAAAATTTAAAAATTGCGTTCTAGTTGGGACAACCTTTATGTCATAATATAAAATTGTCTCTCATTATTAAATGCGTTTATGTTGTCCTTAACCCATTAATGACCATTGTGCCTGCTTGAGTACAGAAAAATATCAAAAATATCAATACGCATAACTTTCACAAAAAGTGAAATAACGCAACGTTTTTTTTTTTTTTTTTTTGGTTTTGCATTCAATGTACATTGGGTACAGCTTCAAAAGCACCCTTCCAGAATTTTCATTTTTTGTTTTTTTTTTATGTTCCTTGTGCGTATTTTATTTCTACTAAATAAATGAACTAAAGAAATTTTCATTTGTAATGGCCTTGGTTTTTAATGGGTTAAAGGGCCACACAAGCTCATGCGTCCAGCATTCAATATTTAACACCAATTGAAAATTCAATATTTTACCCTTAAAATTAAATATTATTTGGTTAGTCTACCGCAGCAGGGAATAAATTGTATTTAACGCACCCAACATTTGTCAATAAACCTTAAACAACACACTTTGTAGAATAAAAAAAATAAACAAACCAACCCCAAAAGACCCTTTTTCCTGCACCAATAAGTAAATTTGATACTACAACAACAAACTAATTTCACAGGGCTTGAAGTTTAAATACGGTATAAATTACAACACAAACTAAGCCATGTTTAATTGTCTCAACTTTTTTTTTGTGTTAAACAGAATTGCTATTGAAAGTTTAATTTGAGACACCGCAATAGCATAAAGCCAAATAAAAAGTACAGAATAGAAAAAAGGGAAACAGAAGAAAACGACTTTCCTTTTTTATTTTTTCGTTTGGTCAATTTTAATTAATTCCTAAAGTTATTTGCATTTCAAATTCTTGCGAATGGCATTGATTTCAAATAGACAACTTGCTATCTCATTCTTAAGTTTTGGAATAAATGAGAAAAAATACTCAATGAATGTTAAAGGAAAAACACAGCAGTAAATAAACTGTACACTGCAAAATGCTGATAGCAAGTAATTATATTTGACAATATAAAATGATGAAGAGTGAAAAATAGATTTACAAGTAATCGTTAGGAAATGAATTGCTATTTGAATTAAATTTTAAAGGGTAAAGAATATTTTTTGAGGACTGGAAGTACTTTAAGTGGGTTTAAGAGAGAGTGAAAGTTGAAGTGTTCTGAGAGAAAATATAAATACTATTTTCAGAATGAATTGAATTTAATTTAAGTAGTAGACTTTTCTGAAATTTTTTTCTTTAAAATAGATATTCTTTAACAGAGCTGCGTTTCGAATAAACACACATTATTGAAAAATTCTATTCAAATTCTAATTTTCAACAGCTGGTACCCCTTAAGAATTGTTTGTTTTCTACTAAAACACACACACCCCGGATACGTTTATACCTACTAGCTTATTTTGACTTTTTCTAATGTTTAAGTGGTCCAATTTGATTATTTTTTCAGTTTTTGTTGCATGCAAATATTCTACCTGATTCAAGAGATATAGGCAAAAAAGGTCACGGGCATGGGATAGCCAAATTGTGCAAGTAGCTACATTTGTACCCATGTGTGTTCTAAGGTTAATGTTTTCTGATGTCGCCAATATTAATATAAAAGAAAATTTGCCGCAGATATAGTGGGGAGCATAACTGAGTATATGTTTGTGCCTTTAGTATATTTTAATGCATAAAAATAAAACTAACAAAGAAATGCTATGTTTCTTGTTTTTATTTTAGATTTAAGCTAAAAGAATTAATTTACAATAGAAAATAGACAATAGTAATTTTTACCAAAAAAAAAAAAAAAAAAAAAAAAAAATCATGCATGTACTTAATTTTGCACAAGTGTGTCCTTTATTCGATGGACAACCAGACGTTGTCCATACCATATTGGCTACAACCCACTAGTAAAAATAAAAACGAAAACCTGCATTGTCCGTAAAATATGTTGAGACGCAATTAAAGTTTGCTAGACAGAATTAGTTTAGAATTTGCAGAGTAGATGGCTGGAAACGGAAATCCAGTAAACGAATACAAATTTAATAATTTTCAATCCATCGGCGAACAATATTGCTGGCGCCGCACAGCCCAGAGAATTCAAAGACCCAATGTAAAGGAAATAATGAAGCACTTTGGGAAAAACGTCATGATATTGGGTTACTTTACATGGTTTCAACTTGGATCACTGCAAAGAATCGAAGGAATAATGAGGAAAGAAGACTATCTACATATTTTGCAGACTCATCTTCCAAATTCTTTGGATAAGAGCATCTACACGCACTCTGTTCCTACATTTTTAAATAAATTTTTTTTTTTTATATATTATGGTCACTGTAATTATTTATACGAATGCGGCAACCATGGTTAAGTTATGATTCGCATGATTATAGCAATCATATCTATGATGACAGTAGTTATGTAATGTTTGTGGTGATCAGTTTTATGATGAAAGATTATACCATATTATGTTGTTCTCAATCATAATAAAAGAGCAACAAATTATAATGCAAGAATTCAACATAATCATGATTGCAAGGTATAGAACTTCGAATTGAAATAAAACACAAGAAAATCGTTTTAATGACCATCAATTTGGCTTTATTGGAAGGATAATTTTATGCCATTAATGTTTAAATATGATTTCAGGCATGTGGACGCCGCGGCTGGCTCGAATAAATCCAATTCTGCAGGTCCAATTTTCAACCACTTTTTCGAGCATATGGAACCGTATGTCGGCAATAACGCCACGAATGTTGGCTTCCAATTCCCCTAACGTTTCTGGTTTGTTGGCGTAGACGAGCGACTTCATATATCCCCAAAGAAAATAATCCAATGGTGTCAAATCACACGATCTTGGTGGCCAATTGACAGGTCCATTCCGCGAAATTATGCGCTCATCGAATGTTTCCTTCAATTAATCGATTGTGGCGTGCGCTGTGTGGCATGTAGCGCCGTCTTGTTGGAACCACAACTCATCCACATTCATGCCATCCAGTTCGGGAACAAAATAGTCGGTTATAATGGCTCTATACCGGTCTCCATTAATTCGGGTCCTCTTCAACACTTTGCTCTACAGCGGCAATTGTTTCTTCGGTGCGCACTGTTCGACGTCTCTGCGGATGCGTATTATCACATAGAGTAAACGTAGTGCGAAAACGATCCATGGTTAACCGAATTAATTGCTCTGATGGACGATTATGTCGACCATAAAATGGACGGAGCTTGCGGTAAACTTCGCGAACTGAACCGTTATTTTCGAAATAAATTTGCACGATTTGCAAGCGTTGTTCTTTTGTCAACCTGTTCATGATGAAATGGCAAACCAAACTGAACATAAATGACATTAGAGTTGCCAGATTTGACCACAAAATGCCAGTTTTATCTCTTTTCGAAAAACAAACCTGTAAAAAAAACACCCTATACAATCGTATATTTGATTGTAGTAATCACCATGACTACCGCAATTATATGAGTAATTATAGTGACCATAACATTGTTATAAAATTTGTAAAAAAGTTAACATTGTTGTGGTAAACATATACAACAATATTTTTTCTCTGTGTGTATTATGCGAGTAAAGTTACTTTGGATAGTGATAGAAGGACATTTCTAAAATCAAAAAATAATGATTTATCGAGCAGTCACCTTTTGATGCAGCGGCCAGCAAGAAGTCTCGACCTAAGTCTGATTTGAATTTTTGGTTAATATTGAAGAGACTGTTGCAATCCATTTTAATGAGCTTTAGTAGCGGGTTCAGCGTGAATAAGAGAGTATTCAAAATGAATTAATTAAAAAATTTGGAAAGAGTATGCCAAAACGCGTAAAAAGTGTTTAACGAAAAATGTTTCCTTAAATGTTTGTATTATTTCTTTGTAAACATATTGCAAATTTATAATTTTTCTGGAAAATATACAAAGAACATTCTAGTATTATGTAGAAGCACTACTACTTTTCCTAATATATTTTATTTTTCTAAACAATATTTCAACTTTAGGCCATATGTTTTAAAACCTCAAAAGTGATATTACCAAACGCAAATGAGTTTTGTAAACCTTTAAATGTGGAGCTTTTGGACAAAATTTTCAAAATGCCAGATTAATTTCCACAAAATTTAGTTTCTAACTAATAGAAGATAGTTTCCGGTAATACTTTCATTCTTAACTTTCGTGTTAATATTTTTTATTGAAACTAAAGGTTAATGTTTTCTTTTTATAAATGTGCTTTAAATGTAGAATCATTTTATGACAATTTTTAGGTATTTTAGAAATTATTCTACTTTAAAGAGTATTTAAAAGACTTCACTATCAATACTTAAATAAGAGACAACAGAATACATTAGCAGTTCTAGTGACATGAGAAAATAAATTACACCATTACCATTGCTAAAAATCTCTTAAGGCTTTTACAAATTCGATTCAATTAATTCTTTTTTATATACATAAAATGTAATATCTCTTATTTAAAGTAGCAAATGGTGTAAGTTATCAAAGTGCAATGTTTTACGACAACACACAAAAAATATATAAAGCTAATTAAGTGTAAAACTTAAAGATTAGAAATTAAGACTTCCTTATTTTTTTTGCTTTTTCTAACAACCATAGTTTCCCTTTGAAACGACCATGAAGTGAATTCTCCCTTTACAAACTATTACGCCAGACTTTGTAAAAACCAAAATAGTGCCAACTCATAATCTTAAGCAACAAAACATAGATATAAAATGAATTCTAAGCAATTGTAAGTGAATAATGTAGCATGAGTGTGTCCTGTTAGTATGTTGGCTTAAGGACAATGAGCTATAATAATAAAAATGAAAATACCAAATCATTTTTAAGGGTCTTTATAGAAAACAAATAACAGAATACTGTTCTTAAGAGCAAATAAGAAACCAGAAAACATGTAACAACAACATCAGGAACAAAAACAACTGTGATAACAAACACTGATAAGACATAAGTCTTTCTTAACATTATGACGTGTTTTTTTTTTATTTATTTATATATGTTTTCTTATTGTTGGTGGTGTTGGATTTACTATTCTTTATGTTTATTAAAATGGTCATAAATTTTATTGTCAGTGTTCAAGTGGATTAGAAATGCAGTATTCTTTTACATTCTTTCATTTTTTCTATTTCCCAAGGAGGCACATAAAAAAAGTCTTGATATAAGGATATTTATTTATTCTGAGCCAAACGTAAAGGAATAAGTTTGCAACAGTGTTATACCAATTTATAAATGACAAGTGATGGTGTTAATTTCAGCTTAACAGCTGTTGTTTATTTCATCATGTAACTTATGGTGTGCCAATTTAAAGCAAAATAATGTGCATTTTAATTCGAAAGGGCATACAAATAATTTGCTGTATTTGCTAGTCGGAGGTAGAAATTATTATACATAAATATACATATTTATAAATAGCAGTTGTAAAAGAATGTACACATGAATCTATAGACAAATTGTAGTAAAATTGTTAGGCCTTAATTTTTAATTACGGCAATTATGTTACAAAGAGCAATATTTTCCAACAATTTTCGAGTAACGAATTACCAAAACTCGGATGCCATGTTGAACTTGTTGAGAGGCGTTTTTTGAAACCATAACCGACTTTCATCAGTTTTTTCAATAAGAAATTTGCTTTTCAGTAAGTTCATTTAGAGTTTTAACATTTTACTTGTTGAAATATCAATATTAGAATCGCTGACAATTATTAGAACGAATTCAAATTTTTTTATTGGATGTATAATTTATAAAAGTGGGATTCAAAACAGATGGCGTATCTTTTAAACGCGGTCTTTGCCTTTAATAACTTACATATGCAGGCATGTCACATAATTCGATCGGAATGGTTTTAATTCCGTATTTGCAAATTGATCGTTTTTACTTCGCGTTCTCTTGAAGCACACCGATTGATCAACCAAGCTTATGGTAAATGTGTTCCATAATTACTCCATTAAGATTGTTGTCAAACTCAACAATTGATTATTATTTACGAAGAGCAGCGATCATTTAAAAGCAGGAAAATTCGGTACCATATGAAATGAAGCATTGAGGCTTTGAAAATGATTTTTTATGTCGGAAATACTGTTTAAACGCTACTAAAGGAAATAAGTTATGCACCAAGTCATTACTTGCGATGAAACTTGGAATCATTACAATAACATTAAGTATAAATTATCGTATGTGAAGCCCTGCCAATTAGATAAATCGACACCAAAGACACAAATTCGTGACGCTAAGATAATGATCTGTATTTACTGAGACCAAAAGGATTCTTTCTATTATAAGTATTTGAAATCTGGCCGGACCATCAAGGGGAACCTGTTCCATATGCAACTGTGAGCTTTTAAAAGAGCTTTGGCCGAAAACCGGTCAGAATGTGCGGCCGGACATTAAGCCTAATATTCTGTTATGACAAAGCTCGGCCACATGTTGTTATACCCGTTAAAAATTATTTATAAAAAAGTGATGGCAAAGATGCCTTATATTATAGATCTTGCCCTATTCTGATGTGAAGCGTATCCTAGTGAGAGCATAGAAATAAATAGTTGTCGGAATTTTTTAATATGTTTAGCTTTTATTTTAAAACAATTGCGTATTAAAGTATGTGTTACAACCCTTAAGGAGTTAAGAACAATTATAAAAAATATCGGTTAACTATGCTACAACAATATGTTTAGTGCGAAATTGCTTTTTCTCTACTTAACTTTCATATATATATGTAGGTACCCAGGTACCTTGTAGCGTATTAAAAAGTTATACTTGTTGAGCCTTTAAACAATAAATAAAAAAGTCATAAAAAAAATTATAAGTTTCATAATAAACCCTTTTCAGGAAGCAAAAATTAATAGCGTTTTTTTCCAGGAAAAAATAAGTTAATTCAAAAATTTTTTAAATTTAAAATCGACTATTTTTGGACTGGTAAAATATAGTGATTTGACTATGCAATAATTTTATTTATTGTTTTACTAACAATAAATTGTGTGTAATATTGTTAAAAAGTTGGCCCAAGGTATGGTAAAATATTAAAATTTGATTTTTGAAATGGGACGAAATATATAGATCCCTTCGTTCAGTGTCATTTTTATCTGGCGGATGTTCACGGTTGAAGCAGGGAATTCTTCCAGCTCGATCTCATTTGCCAGGGCATTTGGCAGTAAAAGTTTTTCCAAATCACCACACAAACTGCTAGTATAGCTGCTTATATTCTTACTAAGCTATTTTGTCTAACATTTCTAGATATAGCAAAGGCTACTAGTTCAGAATTTTATTTTGACCTGGTAGCCAATAAGTTTGATGTCCAAGTGACACGACATTGAATTATATTTTTGAAATAACTAGAGCTTTTTTCTATTGATTACCTCCGACATTCATTAACGACACTGTTTCTAATTATGTCACCCTGTGTAGGGAGTTATTTTATTTTTTTTTTTGTGAGAAATTTTTCATTTGTGTGATTTTTCATTTTAGTTGTCGCCCTGAAGTTGTTCTTTTTTCTTTATATTTTTCGGAAATAACCGAGATTATTATAACTTAAAGCGTTCATGAAGTACCATACAAAATAATAATAAGAAATTCTACTCTGCAGCTTTGAAAACTCAATTGATTTAGGCACAAAACTCTTGTCTTAACTGCAATTATAAAAATTTTTATCTGCTTTTAATTTGCCATTATCACATAATGCTCTTTATTGCTGAAGCTTTATTAAGAAGGAAAATGTGGGCAGACCACCTACCTAATGATGTACATTGGAACCCAGATGCTTAAGAAATAATAAAAAAAGCACCCTTTTTGAAGTTTTTAAAATGATAAATAAATATTTTTGTTTTTTCTTATTTAGCCATTAAAATGCTTATGATGTTGTTTCATTTTGCTTTCATTTGTTATTTTTGTTTTTTTGCTGAAACAATTGTATAATTTTTACATTTAATGATTTATGTTATGTTAGGCAGAAAAGGAAAACAATGTAAAAGAAAAACTTACAATAAAAACAGTTGCGTTTGTTTTTCTTCTTTAGCCCCGTTTTCCAACTGGCACTATTTGTGTTTATTTTTATTACTGCTTTTTTTGTTTTATTTATTATTTTTATGTCAATTATATTGTGATACATTTAAGATTTACTGGCAGTTTTTACCCTACAAAAATTAAAAATATCTTTCTTTATGAAACACTTTGTCACTAATTTGCTGTAACAAATTTTATATGTATGTATGTATGTTCGTTTTTATAATATGATCAGATTAAGATCATAAAACCAAACGATCAGAAATATAATTTTCTTACTTGCAATCTGTGCTCTAACTATGTATGTTCAAATATCTTGGTTTAAGATTTCGTAGGTTACTGCAAATTCAGTTCAACTAAATTTGTTCTTTCTTTTTGCTTTTCGTTCTTTACGTTATTTATATCCACCACCAAAGTGATGGGGGGTATATTGGGTTTGTCATTCCATTTATAACATAGATAAATAATGGCCGTAGGACCAAAAAGTCTATATAATCTGAGTTCTTATTAGAATCTAAGATGATTTAGCCATGTCCGTTTATCTGTCCGTCTGTTGTTGGCACGATAGAGCTTTGAAAAAAAGATCAACCGAAACATTTAATATTGCAATTCGGCAAAATCGTTACAGTAGGAACTGAGATATAGATCATAGTTTCAGACTACCTCGATATTTTTCAGATATTTTTTGCTGTTTTCTTCAAATATAATGCAGATTGTATCATGCAATTTTGCCTAATTTATTTTTATTACGGAAGGACGAGTCATGTTAAAAATGGTAGACATCAGCCCACGATTTATCATAGCCCCCACACAAATTTGTTCCCGGAATATAGATTTATGGTACATAAATGTCTTTAGAAATGCCATATCCGTACCAGAGTTGTAAACGAATCATTAATTTTTGAATTAATTCGCGAATCATTCATGCAATGAATTGGTAAAATTTTGAATTAATTATTTTCTGCAAAAAACGAATTGAATTAAATTTGAATCAATTCATTTGAATTTAGCGAACATGAATTGCAATTCATTTTTTAATTCAAAAGAATTGGTAAAATGAATCGCAATTCAATTCTTTTTTTTTTTGTTGAAAAGAATTAATTCAAAATTTAGCTAATTCGTAATGAATTGAAATCAAAAAAGAATGATTCATTTACAACTCTGATCCATACCAAATGCTGCAATAATAAGTTTCATACAAAGTAAAATCTCAAAACAATATTTTATTTGTATCGGTTCATAATTTTGACAAATCCCCATACAAATTCCACTTCCGAAAATCACTTAAATGAACATAAATCTTTTGTAAAAATGACTATCAAGTTGAAATTCAAGAGGCGTAATCAAAATATACATTTAAATTGTCGTACCAAATTTCATGATGATTGGTCCATATTTGACCGTAGCACCCACATAAAGTCCAGTTGCTGAAATCCCTTGAATGGACATAAATTCCTTACAAACCCCACTATTAACCCATTAAAAACCAAGACCATTAGCAAGTAAAAATTTTTTAATTCATTTATTTATTTAAACTATAACATGAAAAATATAAAAAAATTAAAAAAAAAATTCAGGAACTTTGTTTTTGGACCTGTACCCAAACGGGTACAATGGCGTAATGAGGGTGCTTAATTTTGTAATGTGTGAAATTTTTTAAAGCATTATTTTTCAACACAAAGTGCAACATCGCATTGCTCACACATCCATCTGATTCGACTATGACATTTTCGGCAACGTAAAGGATTTTTTATCTTTGTTTCTTTTTAAATAGGGCATTAGACTCTAGTGAACATTTTTTTGTTCTAGTATCACGTACAGTTCCAATAGCTCGAAATCCTTTTTCTTTTAACTTAACGAGTAGATCAAATGAAGTAAAAAAATTGTCGCTAAATACAATATGATCTGAGGAGTTTGGAACATTTTCTAAAAAATCAAGTACAATCCTTGATCCAAGTGGGATTTTTGATTTTTCTGAAGTAACACCTTTAGCTGCGCAGTAGGTATCAAATTGATATAAATAACCACAGCTACTTGTTAGCATCCAATTTTTAAAACCAAATCTTACTGGCTTGCCTCTTATAAATTGTTTGGATGCGTGGCTACCAAAATATTATTGATTCATCAACCGATAGTTTTTCCTGCATATACCCATACTTACAAAAATTGGATGAAAGTAGTTGTGACAGAGGTCTTACTTTAGCCATTTTGTCGGTTACGTCCAAATGGCTATTATCAGCTAAATGAATAAACCTTTTAATTTCTTTGAATCTATTTCGCGACATATTTTCGGCAACAATCGGAGATCGAGTGTCCTCGTAAAGCTGCCAATACATATCTTCTCTTGGCATAGAGTGATATCCACTGTAGAGTAAAATCGCCAAGAATATTTTAAGATCTTCCGCGTTAAACGAAAAATTGTGCTCGTTAGCTTACGATGCATAAATGCAGGTTTGGTCAACGATTAAATTAACCACTTCCTCATCAAACAGTATTTCAAAACTCTCTACTGGTGATTTTCCATTTAGATCCAAGATCATATTTCGTTCATTGACCAAATAATAATTGGTTTTGCACATTGCAATATCGCATTGACGTTTTGTCCATTTGGGATTTTTTTGGTCAGATTTAGAACATATTATGGAATGTCGCAGCTGCTCAAGTGGTATATCATCTTCGCTATCGCTGCCACAAAATACTTCCACATTCCCTGGAAGATCATTTGGCATACGATCACCAATAATGTCTTCTGCCACACCTTCCTCTTCATCCGTGTTACAATCGGGATCTGGGGGAATAATCGCAATATCAAATTGATGGTGATCTTCATCATTTTCCAAAAAATTTATTGCACTATTTAAGTTTTTAAAACATTTGCCGTAAAAAGCAGACATTTTGCTTGTTTGATGTTCCATTCGATCGTAGGTAAAAATCTAAAGAAAATGCATACCTTATAAGCCATTGTACTCAATTGGGTACACCGAGTTTGCAACTCACCTAACGTTGTCCAATATAAATGTTTTTTATTTAAAGTTTCTAAAATATACACACACAATTGTAAGCTTTACAAAACTATAAAAAATTAGCTTCTTTAATAATATATATTTTATACTACGCAGCTAAACTAATACTGACTTTCCAAATTTGCACACAACTGGTGCAGTAGTACGAAATCTTAACAAAAAATAAAGTAACGGTACTATTTTTTTACACTTTGCTTACAAGTGTTTTTTTAACACAGTATGCTTAATTCAAAACCAAAATAAACTTTGCCTAATTTCTTTTCGTTTAAAATTTATGCGCATTTGATTATTGCCTTTTTTCTGTACTCCAGCAGGTACAATGGCTGGGAATGGGTTAAGTATAAATTCAACACAGATAGTCCATATATCGTCAATCTCAGATTTATGATGATTATTTTATATATGACCGTAGCCCCCATATAAAGTGCTCTTCTAAAAATCATTTAACTGCGCATAAAGATCTTATTAGTATCAGCATATCGGTCTTTATTTGAGCGTAGCACCCATATAAAGTCTACTTCCGGAAATCACTTAAATGCTCATAAATATATGTGTCCCGGCCTATGAAAAGGCACGACTCAAACAAAAAATTTCCACTTTTTTGGTTTTGATAGTTTTTGAGACGCTCTTTCACGTGGTGAAAACTAGAAAGTCCTAACTTGCTTAGAAGTGTACTAAAAATGTAGAAAAAGAAGAGCACAAATGAAAGAAAAACAGAATTTTATTGAAAATCCAGAATCAAGATAATAAATGGAAAATTTAAAAACAGTATTGAACGCTGCAAAAACGCATAGCTCTTTATATACACACACGAACTTATCTCATGTATGCTCTTTTGACTTTTCTGGTTGCCTTTTGGGCGTGACTGTTCATAATGCAAAAGAAAAACTACTAAAAAGCTGACGAAATTCATTGTTTATCTTCAACAGCTGTGTCTCGCAATTTCTTTTTTGAGTCATAAGCCACCTTTTCATAGGCCGGGTCACATATTATAAATCTCCATAAAAGGTGGTTTAGTGGTGGGTATATAAGATTCGGCACAGCCGAATATAAACTTTTACTTGTTTTTATTTACCATTTTTTATAATTTCCGACTACTTTTCATTAATACTGACATTAAGTGCTCATCTTTTATAGAACTTTTTTCCTTAACTTGTTATAAATATTTAGATACAACATTTTTTTCTCAACTTAAGTTGAATTTGTTGTTTGCTTGTTGTTTTTCCTAGTTTAAGCGGAAATTTTTTTTTTGACATTGAAGACGTACTACAAATAATGATTTATGGCTACAAAATTAAAGCAATCATTTTTATTTCTTTTTAGACCCAGTACAGGAATTGTTTATTTTCAAGAAATGTAAAATTCTAACAAAGAAATTCTATCGTAATGTTTTGTTTGCAGATGAAGAGAGTAAAAAAAAATAACATAAACACAAATAGTTAATATTGGTATTTGTTGCAATGATGGTTTAAATTTTTTTTGTCGTTTTTTGTTAACAACAAATCATTAGGGCATGATACATGTGTTGTTATTTCGGATACCAAGTGTCAATTTATTAGCATTACTAAGGTCTCGTGTGTATTTGGTTTCATTACATTCTTAGAATTGATGATTCTACCTTTTTGGTTTCTTATTGGGAAATTACATTCATTTATATCGTTCTAGCAATTGGTTTAACGAAAACGAAATACCAGTTAAAGCTCAAAAGGAAATGAATAACATTTATTTTCGTTTCAGAATATTACAACAATAATTTAAATAATGTATCTTAGTATCAGTCATAGAAAAAAATACATATTCAACTTAAATAGCAGCTCCGGTGCTACTTTAATTTAATACTACCTTCCAAGTAGGCCTTTAATCCTAGGACTGTCTATGCTCCAAGTTTAGCACCAATACTAGGACATTTTTTAGCAACTTTCTTTTTGGCAATAATGTTTTTGGCAGCTCCGCTGTTTTCGTGTATGTAACATTTGTCAAAAACATATGTTACTAAACAAATTTATTGTTATATTTTTTTACAACTTACTAACAAACCTGCTATCTACTTCTGTTTTAGGGGTTCTATTCTATCTGCTTCAAAATATTAATGCAAAAAAAACTTTAGCATGAAACTTTGTAATTTTCTTTTTATTATATCCACCACCAAAATGATGAGGGGTACATTAAGTTTGTTGTTCCGTTTGTAACACATCAATGTATTGGTCGTAAAACCAAACATTTTATATATTTTGGATCCTTATACGATTCTACCACGATCTAGCCATGTCCGTCCGTCAGTCCGATTTTTTAAAGGCACGATAGAGCTTCGAAATAAAGACGTAACAATAAAATGTTGACCAAATATTACTTGATCCACCGAAATGGGCAAACTGGGCAAAATCCCTTTAGTAGGATTAGAGTTATAGATCAAAGTTTCAGACAACATCGATATTAATCGCATATTTTTTCTTATTTCCTTCAAATAAAATGCATGAACCAAAATGCATGCACCTTTGCACGCTTTATTATACCTTCCACCACCATTAGTGGTGAATGTGGATATATTTAAATTTGTCATTCCATGTTTAACAATGAGAAATACTCTTCTGAGACCCTTACGATATTCCAAGTCGATTGAGCCATACCCGTCCGTCTGTCGGTCTGTCAGTCTGTGCAAAACACTCTCACGTCCAACGGACCCAATCGTAATCAACAAAGTTTACAAAAAACCATTTATGGTTTTCCTACGCAGATTTGTGTTGAAAATCAGCAAAACAAGAGTTATGGATCAAAATGTAAGACAATCTCCATAAAAAATTTATATATTTGAAAATTTTTCTTTAAATTTTTTTAAATATATTGCAGATATTCCCATGAAGTTTTGTACACGTTGTTTTAATGATAAGACAAAAAAATGTGAGGAAAATAGAAAGAATAGGTTAATGATTTCTCATAACCCCCATACGACAATCTTCCCGAAATATTGCTCAATTATACATAAATGCCTATAAAATTGGAATAGCAATACAAAATGCAGCAGGAATAAGTTTCATGCAAAGAGAAATCGTAAAACGATTTTTTTTAGTTCAGTCCATGTTTGACCATGGACTCCATATAAAATCCAATTCCAAAATTCACTTAAATACGTATAAAACAGATGTAAATAATGTTAAACGGCCAAAATTTGACATAAATAATTCTTATAGGCAAATAAATTGTTGTACTAAATTGTATGGTGGTCGGCCCAAAATCGGTCATAGCTCCCATACAAGGACCACATCTGAAAAAGACATAATATCGATACCGACTCAAAACTTTCATAGATCATTTACATATATACAAAAATCATCCCGCAAAATTTTGTGAATTTCGGTTTTTTAACCGAAAATTTCCGAAAATAACTTTAATACTCATAAATCTCTTATAAATAAGTGTACCAATCGAAAATTTTACACGGATCATTTACATACATGCCAAAATCAAACTGCTGGATTTTTATAATATCGGTCCATATTTGACAATATCCTCCATATAAGGTCCGCATCCGAAATCCACGTTAATACCAATATATTATTATGTTGTTTTTACGTTATTATATTATAATTCAACGTGAAATAGCCTCATATGCATGAAAATAATTGTTCCAAAATTTAAGAAGACTGGCCCATAATTTGTGATAGCTCCCACAAAAATGTCTAATAAATATCGATATCGAACCAACTTTAATATGGATCAGAAATTTTAATCCAGAAATCATACTAATATCGGTTATATGGCAATTATGCTACTGGATTTTGTAGCTGTCAGTCAATAATAGCTCCTGAATTAAGTCCAGTTATGCTCGGATAACATCCAACCATACAACTCTTGTAAATAAAGCTATTGATATGAAATTCAACCAATATAATCCTAAAATACATAGAAATCACATTAGTGGATACTGGATTTAGAAGCTATCAGTCCATAACTGGTCCACTTCTACTATGCCACTCATAAATCTATTGTAAATAATGATATTGAGATCAAAATCAAACAAAAAAGCCACATTTTATATCTTATCCTTTTTTATACTCTGTTCCTTAACTTGTTGTGAATGTGGAAAAAAGTTCTTTTAATTTTATAAATTGTTAAATTACACTCAAGATTATTATGAAAATCAGACAAAATCTGTAAATTACAGTAACAATGGTCCGAATTAGATAAAATTTCAAAATATTTAACATAACTTATGTTGGTCGTAAAATTGTCTTTCAAACAATATATAAAATAATAATTAAGTTTGCACTAAGTCTGAATAGAAAACACAGAATAAGAATATTCTAGTCCTATAACCAGTGTAGTTTTTGTATTTCTTATTACGTTTAGGTGGAGGGTATTTAAGATTCAGCCGAATATTACACTCTAACTTGCTTTTTAAATCAAATACGGAAAATCTTAAAAATCACTTTTTCTAGTCCAAGTTTTGCTTAAATCATAGGTCTAAATAAAGGCGAAGTTTATTCTCAATTGTTGGCCTTATAAAACGTGAGCCATTTCGAAGTTCTCTACTTTTTTAAAGAAAAAAAAAACGCAGAAAATTCAGGTTTAAGGCGGAATGTTTATCATCATTTGAAATAATATTCTTTGGCATTTATTTTTTTATGATTATGTCTATCAAATGTGGGCCGTTGCTAAGTCGCAGATGGTCTACCCGTTGAGTCCAATTTTCGATGACTGGTAAGTAGCGAATGACACTCGTGATGTCTTCCTCCAAGGCCTGAATAGAAGCGGGTTTGAATTATGAAATGCCAAACAATACTAAACAAAACTAACATGACAGCATGACACGACTAACACGTGATCTGTTAAAAAAAGGCTATTAAAAAAAGTATCTCTACCTGAATGACCCATTATAATCAAAGTTTAGCTTCTATCGTAAGTCTTTATATGTTCAAAGTTTAGCCTTAATCGTAGGTCTTTATATAGTAGCTACTCACCAAAATATAAATGGATCACGATATCAGAATATTCATAGCCAAATTTTCGTTTAAATTTCTGATTTTTCAATTATGTCTTTTGGTATAGTTTCGTTTTTTTAATCGTTTAGTATGTGTTAATTAGTCTTCACTTCAGTGATTTATATGTAATTCGAATATATCCTATATAGATTTTCAATTATAACATCAATTGTATATTTTACTGGTCTCTCAAAACTTAATTATTTACCTCATTACTGTAAACTTTTCTAGCTTTTTAAATTTTGCAATTTTGCAAAGTAGATAAATACGTAGTTGTATGTATTTAGTTTGCTTATTGCAGTTTACCTAGCTTCACATATTTTTATTGCCCCTCATTGTGCATAACACATTCCTGCTAAATCATCTTTAAATCAGTGTCCTCAATTTCTTTTGTTCTAACAAGTAAATGCTCTAAATAGCAAAAAACTTAAAATCCTAACAAATGTACTTTTAATAAAACCAATATCTTTGTCATTTTAAATGCAAATCATATTAGAAAATGTCAATTTTTTGTTGTACATATTTTCAGTATCGAATGCATTTGTACATTAATACACATACGTTTAGTGTACATGTAGTCATATATATTTATATACATAGATATGTACAAAAAAAAACACCCATAAAAATCTTTATAAACATTAAACCATCTGTCGGAAAGTTAAATAATCTCTTGTTTTATTGACATATTTTATGTCATCGATTGTGCATTCAAATGAAAAACATTAGACAAATACTTGCGCATAAATGTAAATATAAACATGTGCAATAATAAGAACAACAACAACGACAACAATTGCAATAAAATGATAGAAAAACAAAAAAATAGAAAGACAACAGGAACAAATACGAAACACACAAAATACATTACAAATTTATATTGAATAAAAAGGATGTTCATAGATATAAACTACTCGTATAAAATATAAATCTATAACAATGTAGTACATACATGCATATGCACATGCAACTAAACAACACAAGGTGAACATATTCCTTTTTTTTTTTGCAAGTCCTAGTTGTATTTGTTGAAAGGATTTTTTATTTTTGCACAACAGCAATTGTATTAGTAGTAATAAGAGGAAGGAAATTGTAGTAGGAAACTACTAGATGCACTTAAACGAACATGTACTCATACGTATTATGAATAAGTATTTAGAATAGGGTGGCAGCTTCAGTAAAATATTCACAAATTGTTGTCAATCGTTTGTTTATATAATCAAAAATTATATGAAATAATTTAAAATTGTCTGTGTGTTTGTTATAAAATGCCTAGAGTAACTTGGAATGTACTCGTATGTCTTTTAGTATTTTACATTTGGCTTTAATCATAAAAGTTTAAGTGTCTAATAAATATAGGACTTAATCGTAGAATTTTCAGCAGCCAGATTTTCAATTATAATTTCAATTGCACAGCTTTTAGATGTGCAATTTTTTCAAGCATTAATGTTTTAGTAGTATGGTTTTATCAACTATAGTAAATCTTTTTGAAAAGTTGAATTTAGAATTAATAGTAGATATTTTAGCAGTTTGGTTTTAGTATCAATCGTATCACTTTAACAATTTGATTTAAGTATTAATCGCTGATCTCTTTATAGGCAACAGCCTTTCAGAACCACTGTAGTTGTTTATTTTTACTATTTATCGCATATCTTTTAATACTTATTTCATTAACACTACAGTTTTTCGATTTTATTATTAATTTTATGAGGTAAGTTGTCCAAGTTACAATTGGCTGTAAATAAACTATCCGATATTAAAGCAAATTAGAGAACCTTCAGCAATTCAACTTATCTATTCATTAATGATCAATTATTGAAATATTTTCCTATCAGTAGTTCAATTTTAGCATTAAATATAATTCTTTTAGTAGTTTAATTTTGGCAGTAATTATGGCATCAACCACACGCAAACTTAATAAATCTTAATAATAATATAGGGTACTTAATTAGTTTGATTTTATCTTTAATAATATTAGTTTATTCAGATCAGTTTTACAGTTCAATATAAGCCTTCCTTTTGTATTATTCCCTAAGTGCAATTTGATCTTCAATTATAGTATTTTTATAGTGTAACTTTCAGTTTTTCTGCATGTGCATCTTTAAGAAATTTTTGGGTGTAAATCAATAAAAACTATATATTTTATTCGCATTTAGTTACATTTTATGATCACTCGTAATATTTCCACTTATATATTTCCGCTTTTATCATTATTCTCCAGCATATGCAAGTAACATATTAGGCAATATTTCAGATTTAACAATAGTTCTTCTTTTAGTGTTCAGTTTGAGCTCCAATAATATTTATACCCTACACCACCATAGTGGCAAAGGTATATTGCATTTATGCTGATGTTCTGTAAAGCCCAAAAATATTGGTCCAACATCCACCTTAAAGTATACCGATAGACTCAGAATCACTTCCTGAGTTAATTTAACGATGTACGTCCGCCCATCCGTCCATCTAGCTGACTGGCTGTTCATCTAAACCTTGTGTACAGATTGAAATTTTGAAAATATTTCGATAAAATGTGGAACATGATATTTTTTAGCCCAAGGACGTTTTAGATTGAAACTTGTTGAAATCGGTCCATTATTTTACCTAGTCCCCATACAAATGTCCTCCCGAAATAGGGATTTATCGCTCCTAAATGTTTGATTTCTGCACGCATCCCATCAAATTTCTCCAAACATAAGTTGTACTTGTTTAGTTATAATATTTGTTGAATATGTATTTTTATTCGACCTTTATTATTTTAATTATTACTAATTTTTCAAGCTTAAGGTCTTTTTTTATATATATAAAAACTTTTTAACATTTATTTATATCCAATATTTCGGCACTTCCTTGAGTGCCTTCGTCAGGGTTTTAAATTAGGAAGAAAAAAACCCTGACGAAGGCACTCAAGGAAGTGCCGAAATATTGGATATAAATAAATGTTAAAAAGTTTTTATATATAAAAAAAAAGACCTTAAGCTTGAAAAATTAGTAATAATTGATATAATATTTGTTACAATAACAGTTGCAATCATAACTATTGTGTTTCTATTACTTCCCGTTCTTAATTAAATGAAATTTTAGCGTCGATCATATTTTTTATGTTGGTTAAATTCACTTCTTTAACTCCAGTTTTAACTTCAATCATTATTCTTATTATGCCCCAATTTAATAGTTGTTTTTTAATTTAATTAATTTTTTAGTCTTTCTTATAGTCAAGTTTTTAGCCCTAATCATAGCACTTTATTTAGTTTATCTCGCTAAAAAGTTTTTAAACAAGGGCAACATAAGACGAGTACACACTTGATTGTACTAGCAATTCGTGTTTCTCTCTTATTCCTATTTCATATGTGTATAAAAATGTGTGTATACTCTCATATAAAAATACGAGCTTTAAGCAATAAGAAATGTGACGTATGAACATCAAAGAAATTTCAAGGAAAAAATTTTATCAATCTCTAAATTGGGACATATTTCTGATTGAACATATACAAATTTAATTTAAATTTCCTTTTTGGCAGGAATGTATTAAAATAGCAAAATTTAAAAATTGAAATATATATATGTACATACTTACATATATACGTACATACATACACTTTACTACAGATTAAGACGCTTAATAAAATAACAACATGCGTTTGCTAAATCTTAAAAATTTGTCTACTTATTAGAAATAGGTAGAAAAATAGTGATGTCTATACATTCAAATATATTTAATATGTAATATAAATTCTTAAACATAAATTGCCATATTTATGTAAAACAATTTGAGTTTCAATGAAAATTTACCCTTTTTATTTGAAATTGTTAAAATGTTAACAGTATTCATGCTTTCCTCAGCTCCTTGTCATAAAATATCCTCTACATACACATTAAATTGAAAGACTTTTAAGTTAGTATCGATTTATATTCAATAGTTTGTTTTCATTTTGCGTTTTTTTGTTCCTTTTTGTTAGTCTGTCTTGTTAAAATTGACTCATTCAAAGCAGCTTTCTATAAATTACTTACTTAGAGGCAGAGCTATGAACCTTAAAATTAAAATGAATTAAGGATATATGTACTGTGAGCGTCAATATTAAGTAAACACCTAATGTGGCTTCAAAATATATTTTATTATATACTATATACTCGTATATGAACACCAATACCTCGCTTTACGTCGTTTCGTTTTGCGTTTTTTAAAGCTGCGTCGCTGCTTTTGGTTCGAGTCTTTAATATTTTCTTATTTTTTGCAAAATCTGCATCATCATTAGGTGCTAAAACGATGACCCGTACGAGAAGTGCTTTGATGGCTTTTTATTTGTATTGAAAATCAAGTTTGCGCAGAGAATACCATTAAGTAAATGTCATTAAGTAAATTATTTGGTGACATATAAAGTAAAGCATTATTTAACGCTAATACTAGTGGTAGTAACACAGACAATTACTACATGGAAATTTTTTTTAGATTTAAAGAAAGCTGTTCAGCAAACACTGGACCAATTTTTTGTAAAAGAGAGTTAACGACTTAGTATTTTCGTAGCCCTAGAACATATCTACGATCTTTACATGGTTTGCTATAGAAAATCTTAATTCACTTTGTGTCATTTCAATTTGCGTCTTGTTTTTTTGCAACGTAACCCCGACGCAAAGTTAGGTATTTGTATTTAATATAAGTACAAATGTAAAACAAATATATTGCATACTTCAAAAGTAACAATATACACCACCAAATCACCTATTATAGGGTGATCTTCATATAATATTGTACCATAATTTCTATTTATTTCAGGTTTATTTTTGTAATTTCATCTTAATAACGATATTTATAAAAATTGTATGCATAATCAAGGATTTATATTTCTCTCTTTGTTTAAAAAATTCGCTTTGTTTATATTTTTGCAGTGTGTAACATAAAGCGATTTACTTTTATACATAATAAATGAAATACCAAAATGCCTTAGGAAACCTATTTTGGGGTTTTGAAACGTGAAAATTGTTAACCCTGTATAATCTGTGGTTATTCTCGGAAGTTTAGCTTTTACGAGAGCTATGCTCAATTATGGACCAACTTTCACAAGAGTGAATAGTATAATTTTTACATACTTATAACTATTCTGTTTAAAATGTCGATACTGAATGATATGTATATTTATATAGGTTAATGAGTTTTCGGGAAGAGTCCTTATAAGGAAACTATGACCTGGTCTGGGACTGGGGTCTAGGGACTGCTGACCTGGAGGTATATGTATGCTTAGGATCATTGTCCTGTTGGAAAATCCAGTTTTGCGCAAGTTCTAATTTCTCTACACTAGATGTTACAATGTTTGTATATATATTCAGACATGTGATGGAAGTCGATATCGAAAACATATGAGTTTTAGAAGTTAATAAAAGCGTCAAGTAGTTTCACGAAAATATGACGAGTCTTTATTAATTTAAATGTACTGAAAAACAATTGTAAATAAACACACTTATATTACGGTTTAAGAACAGACTTTAATTACTGTTTGAAAACACTTTAATGTTTACTCAACGATGGCTCATAATAAACACACTCACTTGATTGGCCCTGTTAATCTATTTATACACCAATCATAATTTCTGGATGGTTCAGATCTAAGATACTATAATGTTCATGATTGCAAGTCTAGAATGTGCGTGTCTAGAATATTCAGTCGTTAAAAATTAATATTGCCTTATTGGTCAGTTATTTTTATAACAGGGTATTCTCAATAATGTTTTTCAAATTTCTATTAATGCGTTAAATTTTAATTGAAATACAATTTCGTAACCATATTATTCCAAAAAATTTAAGGCTCATTTATATATATTTTTTATAATTAAAACGTTTAGTTATTTAGTTTAGTTGTTCATTGCTATAAAGGTCTGCTTATGTGCCACTTTACCATGCAGGTCTTTTTGATGCTAAGATCTTGTACAAACTTGCGCTTACAGGTTTTTTCCATGAGATTGATGCCACAGTTTAAAATTGGTATACTTTAACAATAAATCAATCAAATTTGTATATCTATGCTTTTTTTTAATTAATTTTTACTGAATTAAATTTTAATACATATCTAATTAAAAATTCAATATAATTTTCTAGTTTACTTTACATTAATATTAATTAAGCTTTTCTTTTAATAATTAGTGGTGTTGACTTTATTTTGACGCCCGTAGTATTTCACAAACAGAATTGCGTTGTATATTTAATATGTACTCATATAACATTGTATGAGTAAATCTATGGAAATTTTAAGAATATTTAAGGCTTTTCTTCTATAAATACTTCTGAAGGTGATGTAGGGAATATATGTTTTTTTCTTTTTAATTTTGTTGAAACCTTGAAATGTAATTTGTCAAATTTTTAATAAAAAATGTTTTAATTTGAGATTTTTATTTAAAAAAGAAATAAATGTTTAGTTTTTTTATTAATACTCAAAATCAAAAATTACAAAATATTTCATCGCTGTATTTATTATTAAAAAATTGTTTAATCCACACAAAAATTTAATGACCTCTGTGATAAATCTTTTACATTTAAAAAATTAATTAACTTTATTAAACTCTTTATTAAGAAAAAATTCAATAAAATGAAAACAAAAACCGAAAGTATGTAATTTTAATAAGGAAAACTATTGACTGATATCTATTTGAAATAAAAAAAAAAATAACACAAAAAACTTTTGTAATTTATTTTCAATCATTCTTCAAGCATATTATCCAAATTTAAAATGAAATAATTAACAAATTTTAAAAGTTTATTTTCCTTATACTTTTGTTTTTCGTACTTAAGGCATTTTTCTTATTAAAACTTGCATTTAAGTCAATAACGCAAAAAAATTATATTAAGTACTGAGCCATAAAAGTACAATACTGAAAATAGAATGTTGAGAAAGAAAGAAGAAACTGAATGCAGGTCCATTTCGCAATGAAGTAATTAAGAGGCTTTCGGTAACTTAATATGTTCAAGGAAATCGTAATGTGATAAATAAACGAATTGTTTTCAGTAAATATTTTAATTTTTTTTTTGTTGGAGAAAAAAATTTGATTTGCTGTTTATGGCATTTTTATTACTGAAGACATGCTTAAAATATAAGAATTCTGAGAAACAAAATGGGGAAAATTTGAAAGTAATTATTAATTAAAAGTTGTAAACACCAAAAATACAAACGTTTAAGGAAATTCATGTACATGCTTTTAATTAGACCAGTGGCTGGCTGAGAGAACAAAAAAAAACTTGGTATAAGCTTTTGATACATCATACGTGTTATTTGAGCAAAATCAACAATTTGGAACTACATCAGAGTTGATCCCTCGAAAAATTTATGATGGTTTAAAGTTGAAAATTTAAAAGTTCAGCTTTTGCTAAACTAAAAGAGTTGTAATTCGAAGGTATTGTTAGCAGTGTTGGAAAGAGTAATCGAAAATTAAAATTAGTTGCGGCTAACATTTGAATAAAATTATATTTAAAAAGTGAAGTCAACGTTTGAACTTTCGGGCAATTAAAAAAATTCAGATATCTAGTTCTATTTTAACCCCCTGGCCAACGATGTTGAACGATAATGTTCGCTTAGATAAGACTTAAGACACAAACTTGATTGTTGAATAAACAACCTTGATTGAGTAAAAAATAGATACGATAAAAAGTTTGTGTCTTAAGTCTTATCTAAGCGAACATTATCGTTCGACATCGGGGGCCAGGGGGTAAGTGTTTTTTTAATAATTTTAAAGAAAGTTCTAAGTGAGTCACATATTATAAATAAATTGATTATCGCGTTTGATCATTACGCATGAAATAATATCTGTAGGCTGGGTTTAATTTATAGCCGTTGCCACTCAAACAACCATCTGTTTCTGATAATAGTTAGTTTTCTCTATCCTATTATAACTAATATTTATCACAGCGCCCTCTATGGTATAGCATTGAAACGCCGCCACCGAAATAAAATATAATGGCTATAAATCAAGTTTTGATCAATGCGATCAATGCAGAGCATACTTGGGCACATTCCAGTACCAGTAAAATTTCAATTACCAGTAAATTGTTTTACTGGTAATTGAAATCAACTTCACGTACCAGTAAATTTTTAATGGTAATGAAAATGAAATTCCATTACCTGTAAATTTTTACTGGTAATTAAATGAAAATTCCAGTACCAGTAAATTTTTACTGATAATTAAATGAAAATTGCAGTACCAGTAAAAATTTACTGGTAATTAAAAAAAATATGCATTATCAGTAAAAATTTACTGGTAATTAAAAAAAATAGCAGTACCAGTAAAAATTTAATAAAATTAAAAAAAAATTTATGCATATTCAAAAAAAATATATTTTTTTAGAAGTTTATATTAATGTAAATTATATTGAGACAATTCAATCAAAATTAAAAAAAAAAAAAACAGAAAAAGAAACAAAATTACTATTTATTTTTTTCTAAAAATTATTTTTTTTTTACCATTACAAAATATACTGCATTACTATTTCCATTACCAATAAACTTTTACTGGTACTGCAATTTTTCATTTAATTACCAGTAAATGTTTACTGGTAATGTAATTTTTGTTTAATTAGAAATAAATATTTACTGGTACTGGAATTCAATCTTCATTACCAGTAAAAATTTACTGGTAATTAAATGAAAAATTGCAGTACCAGTAAAAGTTTATTGGTAATGGAAATAGTAATGCAGTACTTTTTTAATGGTTTTTGCCCATCTATGATGCAGAGGCGCTGCGATACTGTACTGCTAATAAACATAAAGCGCAATTATAGTGTTGTCATATAAAAAGGTTTTCTCTCTTTTCACCACTTATGCTTCTTCTACATATCCCCTTTCCAAAGAAAGTAGGACAATTAATTAATTAATATATAGGCATATTAATTGCCTGAGTGTTACTTCTCTTAAAAAAACGATTGAATACTTTGCATACTTAATTATTATTATGTTAGAAAAGCAAAAGAATTAAGTAAGATTAATTTCCTGTAATAAAAATCCGTGTTTCTGTTTTTATTGATCTAATTAACTTTTGCACAACAGTTATATACAACTACACTGCATATTTGGCAATAGCCCAATATTGTTCAATTAGATAAATCTATTAGTTAGGTTTAATAATTTATCTATGCCAATCCATTACAGATTTTTAATAATGAAAGGGGGATAAATATGGCCAAAAATCTACTTAAGACTGGCGCTATCAAACGATTTTATAGAAGTTCGTTTTTATAAAAGGCCGAGGTCACATTTGAAGAGATGACAAAAGGGTGCTCTACGATTTCTTTCTATTTTAGAACTCACCAAAAGTGTAGAGTTCGAGGATTGGATAAATTGTATTTTTCTTTGCTTAAATCGAGTCTAAAGTAGTTTGTACGTATGCTGTGGAAATCCAACAGGAGTAGCATTTCATGACTGGCCTAGGTTAGCATTTGATTTTGCAATATTTCTAAGATTTTTCCAATTATCCAATAAATTGGAACGACACCAGTTGAAGAAAAAAAGCAGCATATAATTAGCCAACATTCTTTAGTTTTTGGCCTTCGAACGAAGGTTTTGACATCAAAGAAAAACAAATGTATCTTTCTGGGTATTTCCAGCTCCCTGAAGCCTATTTCTAAAATTATTTAATGCTCTTCAGATAACCAAAATGGGTTTTTTTGTTTTAATGTATTAAAGACTGATAAAACCGTGTCATGAGTTTTCACTTCCTACCTCTTGTCTGCGACTTTAATTATCTGTAAATTTTTGAGAAACCTTTTTTTATGGAGGAACTCTTTTTATGCAAGTATTACATTTTTACTAAAACTTTCTCTTGTTTTTGAATCTTTTAAATAATTTATTTTTCAAATAAAGTGCAGATATTTCTAGGATCCTTTATTATCATTCTTGCTCTGAACTGAAGTCTTTTGCGAAAATAATGAAGCCGTTGTTATTATTTCTTGCAATTTTAATAGTAATGTTGATAAACATGATGAATATTGAAACCAGCTGTTACAATCCGTTGAATTCAAATTGATAATGCCATTTCGTAATAATATAAAATAATAGCATTTCATTTCATAATATTTTCTGTTACTTTGTTTCATTTTGTGCTGAAAGATACAAAGTATAATTTTTTAAAATAATTTACAATACTTTTGCTTTTCAGCAATCACTGAAACTGACAATGCCAAATTTTCTAGGAATATAGCCACCAGGTTTTTATAAAATGCTTGGTTAGTGTCACCGAATTTTATAAGAATAATGCTTTTAATAGCTGTTTTATTTTTTCAGTTTCCACTCTACACCTCTAACATTTAAACACTTTCATTATAGCAATTTTGAGTTTAAATAGTCATTAAATTGTCCATGAAAATACGAGTCACAATTGTGGTTGCCTTTTAAAAGAAATTCACATATATCACGTGCACTTAAGTCCTCTTTGTTTAGTTGCCTGCCAGTGTGACACTTAAAGGCCACACATAAACTTGGCACAAAATAATAAATAATTGACAATAGAAACGCAATTTTAAAGGCACACGCACCAGAAAATATTGTGGTATTTATATTTATGCACCTCTCTTAAAAAGAGATTAGAGTATAACAGTGATGGAAAATGGGTTTTTGTTTCTCGTACCAACTATATAAGTAAAATGTACTTTTTAGACCAAAATAGTACCATTTTTAATATTTGTTAAATAATCATAAAACTTTACCATAAATTTACTTAATTTAATATAAATGAATATGTCAAAGACTCATATTGTTCGATCTAAAGGGTATAGACCCATGTGTTGATCCCGCGGAGATAAAAACCGGTTTAATGGACAAAGGGTTCAAAATCAAGAGCGTAGTGAATATCAGAAACCGTGAAAAGATCCCTCATCCCATGTTCAGGGTAGAATTGGAACCTGGAGATGTTGTCTTAAAGAAAAATGAGTCCCATCCCATCTACAATCTGATGTACCTTCTGCATCGTAGAATCACCGTGGAAGAACCACATAAGCGTCAGGGACCCGTACAGTGTCTCAACTGTCAAGAATTTGGTCACACCAAGGCGTATTGTAAATTGCCGACAGTTTGTGTTGCGTGTGGGGAGCTACATGCAACTGCTCAACGCGATAAGTCGAGAACTGACTCAAAAATCAAAAAATGCAGTAACTGCGGAGGTAATCATACCGCAAATTATAGAGGTTGTCCAATTTACACTCATTTGAAAGGCATAAGAACCAACAAGACGTCAGTATTGCCTAATCGCCCTCAACAGCCAAATTTAGCATCGAGTGACAATTTCCCTCAATTATTACGGTTCACTAGTCATGTAAACGCGCCTAGTTCTAGACAAGTTTCTTACGCAAACGTTGTCAAATCTAATATGCCAGGTCTGGAGCAGGAACCTAAACCCCAATATTCTGAGCCGCATATCAACAATCTAGAGGCAACATTGCAGACACTTGTCCAAACTATGAACACTTTCACGACCACCATGACATCCATGATGCAGGAAATGCTGAAAATGCAATCCACTATCTTGCAAGCCATTTTAAAGAAATGATTTATTTAAAAATTTGTTTCTGGAACGCGAACGGCCTCCACCAACATAAAAATGAACTGGAATACTTCCTGATGGATAAGCAGATTGATGTTATGATGATTGCTGAAACTCACTTGACGTCGACAGGGTACTTCAAAATTAATGGCTACGAGTTCTACGATACTAAAGACCCCCGCGGAAGAGCTTGTGGAGGTTCGGCAATTCTTATAAAGAACAGAATAAAGCATTATCTAATGAATAACATAAGTGAGGATTACCTCCAAGCAACAAACATTTGCATTGAATTCTGTCAATACAAATTTGTTTTATCATCGATTTATTCTCCGCCTCGATTTTCAATAAAAGAACACCAATACCATAACTTCTTTAAATCCCTTGGAGCTAGATTTTTAGTTGCTGGTGACTTTAACGCCAAACACACATTTTGGGGTTCACGTCTGGTAACCCCAAAGGGTCGCGTACTCTTCAACACCATTGCTAAAATGGGCTTAGATGTACTCTCAAGTGGACATCCCACCTATTGGCCGACGGACCGACGGAAGATTCCCGATGTTATTGACTTTGGGGTAATGAAAAATATCCCTGTAGAATGGATGCAAGTGGATCCTTCACTGGACTTGTCCTCAGATCACTCTCCTACTATCATTTCAATGCATTTCCCTCAAGTGTGTGGTTCTCCATTTATGAACATGACTAAGACCCGAGTAAGTTGGATAAAATACAAAAAGTATTTAAGTTCTCATTGCACGGAAAATGTTGTGTTGAGAACTACCGACGATATTGATGAGTCGATTGGCAACTTTACCGAGGACCTACGACGAGCTGTGCATCACGCTTCCACTTATTACGTTGAATGTAGAAATAGGACAAACAGAACTTATTTCTCTGAACTCGAACATCTCCTATCAGAAAAAAGAAGAATGAGAAGAGAGTGGCAAATTCACAGGTCTCCTGAACTGAAAGCTAGGCTACGTGAATGCAGAGATATACTAAGACATTTCTTAGAAACCCAAAGAACGGCCTCACTTAGATCTTACTTGGAAGGTCTTGATAGTACCCCACAATCTGACTACTCGTTATGGAGGGCGGCAAGAGGTTTAAAAAGACCAGTAAGAGGAAAACCTCCTTTGCGAAATCCGACTGGTGACTGGGCTAGAAATGATTCCGAGAAAGGGACATTATTTGTTAACCATTTGAGAAATGTGTTTACTATAAACATCTCAAATAATAACGAATCTGATTTGCCACCACTTGTTATAAGGCCTCCTGTACCTCTAAGACTAAACTTTCGTGATGTCCAAAACGCTATTGGTACTCTGAACCTTAGAAAGGCTCCAGGTATGGATAAAATCAGCAATAAAATGCTTGTGGAGTTACCTCGTGTAGCAAGAAGAATTATCCTCTTTATCTTCAACGCTATTTTACGCCTAGAATACTATCCTGCAGATTGGAAGGTGTCTATAATCACTATGATTCCTAAGCCAGGGAAGGACCATACCAAAGTGGAGTCATATAGGCCAATTAGTCTACTGCCGACAATTTCAAAACTGTTTGAAAAATTGTTAATGACTAAATTGACTCCAATTCTGAATGACACTGAATGTATTCCTAATCATCAATTCGGCTTCAGAGATAAACACAGCACCATCGAGCAAACACACAGATTGGTAAATGTGATAAGAGGGTCGTTTGAAGACAAAAAATACTGCTCCGCCCTTTTCATTGATGTGTCGCAAGCGTTCGACAAAGTTTGGCATGACGGTTTAATGCACAAAATAAAATTAACTCTGCCTGCTAACTCCCATAAACTCATGGAAAGTTATTTATACGGTCGCAAATTTAAAATCAAAGAAGGTGATTCTTTAAGTACCGCTCAGCCAATTGAATCAGGTGTGCCACAGGGTAGCATACTGGGTCCTACTTTATATTTGATATATGCCTCCGACATGCCGTCAGACCCTAAAATCATTACGTCAACTTTTGCAGACGATACAGCCTTTATCAGCGTCCATCAGGACCACCAAGTTGCATCACAGAATTTGCAGAATTATGTTTATAAACTAGAGAATTGGCTAGAGCTTTGGAAAATCAGGGTTAACGAACAGAAATGTATTCATATAACTTTCACATTGCGAAAAGATTCCTGCTCGTCCATCAGAATAAATAATCAAATTATCCCGCAACACAATGAAGTCAAATACCTCGGCATTCACCTCGACCGCCGTTTAACTTGGAAGTCTCATATTGAAGCGAAACTTACACAAATGAGATTAAAAGCAGTGCAACTTAATTGGCTAATCGGCAGAAACTCTACATTGAAATTGGATTGCAAACTTTTGTTGTACAATGCAATACTAAAGCCAATCTGGTGCTATGGAATTCAATTATGGGGTACTGCCTCAGCATCCAACATTGAAAAAATTCAAAGGGGTCAAAATAAAATTCTACGTATAATTACTGCAGCACCATGGTATGTTAAAAATTCTCGAATCCACAAAGATCTAGGCGTGCCATTAGTAAAAGTCGAATTTACAAAATATGCGTCAAAGTATGTCAGCAAACTTGAACACCATCCAAACCCCCTTGCACGAGACATCCTTAACTTTAGTGGCCACAATCGGTTGAGAAGGAGGGATACCCTTGCTTTAACTCAAGCGCAAAATAGATGACTGGATCAGTTGATGTGACATTTTTTTAGTATCATAAAAATTTTTGTCTAGCACTGGCTGGGCTTATTATTTTCTTTTTAGTATTAAGATTTGAATACTTATTGTCATTTCAAATATGAAGATTCAATAAATAATTAAATGCAAAAAAAAAAAAAATATGGTTCGATAATTCAACCAAAAATTTATTGTAATAATCATCTAATAGATGCATATTTAAAGATCAAATTGATATTAGTTCCAAAATGTTCATGAAATTTAATAAAATCTCTTTTGCTTGCACTATTACTCAAATAGTAACTTATATGATATACAGAAAGTCACAGAAATTTCCATTTTTTGCTTCTATAGAAAAAGCAAAACGAAAAATTTGTTCGGAATAAAACCAATTGTTCGTTTTACTTTTTCTTTAGAAGCAAAAAATGGAAATAATTCCACTTCCGAACGGAATTAAATTCTGTGACATGGCTGATATTTATCTGTTTCATCTGAAATACCAAATTTTTATGCAACAGTATTTTGAAATTGTACCATATGACTCGTGGTAGTACCACGGTACCAACTGTGTTTAGAATGTATCAAAAAAAGTACAATTGTACCATGTTTGCCATCAGTGGAGTATAAAATCAAATGAAAAATGACAAGAGAAAATAAGAAGAGCCCCAACAAAAAAATATGACCTTTGATTTTAAATTGCTGATGGCTTTTAAGAAACATGAGAATTTTATGCAAATCTGGGTCTGAAAAATTATTCAAGACTCTAAAGATTTGAAATTTTTGTATTTTTTTTCTTTATCTGTTGTCTTCTTTACAGCTTTGCGGGTATGAAAAATAAAAAAACACTTAAAATCTCTATGGACTATAAACATTTTTCTTTAAAATATTTATCACTCATACGTTTATGGTGTGTTGGTTTTTTGACGTGAGGAAGTAAAGTTCAAAAATTCATACAATACAATACACATACATACATACTCGTACATATCCATACATATACTTTTGCTGCTTGCTAAAAATTTATGGTTGTCTTCTGTTTATTTGAAGTTCATGTGAAGAAAACTGTGTCAGAGTGGAAAACATATGCGTTTAGATCTCTATGTATCGCCCTTTTGCGAGCGTAATAAACCCATAAATTTATGTCAGTATGACAAAACAAGCGAAAAGTGCTTTATACAGCTAAGCGGTTTCTTAAATTTTCCTTGTTATGACAGTAGCTTAAATGGTGGAGTACGGTAGGGATTTCACTTTAAACAAAAAATGTACCAAAAAGACATCAGAGCAAAAGAAGATGTTGAAAATCTTGTGTAATATTTGGAAATTTTGTTAAGCATAAAACTTTAAATATTCTTTGTACTTAGCATTAAAATGTGTTGTGCAAAAGCTGGCGTTTTAAGCAAATGACATATAATTTTCTTATTAGATTTCGTCTATGCCGAATCTTAAATACCCTCCACCTAAATATAATGAGAATTACAACAACTACACTGGTTTTAGGGCTAGAAACTTCTTAGTACATGTCATTCAGTTTTAGCCCAATATTGTTTGAAACAGAAATTGTTATTTAATTCCAATCAAACCATTATGTACAGAGTTTGTCTGTTTTTATAGCAATCGTTTGTGTAATTTAACATTTATTAAATTCAATTGGTTCGTTTGGTTCAAAATTTTTCTATATTCAATTATATTTTTGATTTGGGTCAGCACCGTCAGTACTAATAAGATATATATAAAAATTAATATCATTTTATATGGTCGGACCATCATAAAATTCAATACAGCAATTTATCAATCTAGCAATCTGGAACGATTATTTGTATCGAATTTTAAACTAGTAACAACTTTAATACCGGCTTTACACATATTTAAGTGAATTTGGGAAGTAAAATTTACATAAACAGATCTAAACAAAATTTCGTTTTGCGATTTATTTTTAAATTTAATTTATTTTCGCTGAATATGGAATTGAAATTGCTATTTTATAAAGATGTATGTATCATTGAGCCATATTTCGGGAAGAAATCATTGACCGATTTTAATTATTTTCATCACAGTTGCTTCTTTGATCATAGAAATAACGTATACAAAATTGCATGATTTGTAATTTATTTAAACAGAATAGCACAAAACTGGTATAAAATATTATATTTTGATGGAGGTAGTCTTATATTTTGGTCCATAGCTCATGTTCTACACCACCGATTTTGATGGTTTTCAATGCCAAAATGCTTGGTAGAATTATAAATGGTTTTTTCTAAACTTTTATGGTTTTGGTTACGTATTTTAGACGTGAAAGTGTTTTACATAGAAAGACAGACGCGCATAGCTCCATCGACTTAAAATTCCCTAAGGATGAATATTTTTCAACGTTACACACGGAACGACATACTTATATATACCTTCATTCCCACATGTGGTGGTGAAGGGTATAAAAATGAATTATGTGTCGACAAAATGTGTAGGAAACAATTTTGGTTGTGCGGTAATTTATGAAGTTTTTAAAAATTCATTGTCAATTAAATTCAGCATTTTAAATAAACAAAGAATATCTTTTGATTCGATGGTATAATTTTATAATTTGTATACCCACCACCAAAAAGATGAAGGGTATACTACGTTTGTCATTCCTTTTGTAACACATCGCAATAATGTTCGTAGAGCCTAAAATTCTATATTCTCTGGGTGCTTAACTATATGATTTTAAGGCGATCTAGTCATGTCCGTCCGCCTGTTGAAGGCACGTTAGAGCTTGGAAAAAACGACATAGAACAATTAGGTTTTACCAAAACGAAATGTTTGTTATTGAAATTCGGTCGGGTAGGATCCGAGTTATAGATCAAAGTTTCAGACTACCTCGTTATTTTTCATATATTTTTTGCAATTTTCTTAAAAATGAAATGCACTTAATATCATGAAATTTTCGGCGCTTTATTTACACACAGCTCCCGAAGAAAATGGTAGCAATCGGTTCATGATTTCTTATAGCCATCATACAAATGTTGGAATATGGCGTTATGTTACATAAATGTCTTTAGAAAAGACGTATCTATACAAAATTCTGCAATAATAAAAAAAGTGAATTCTCAAAACGATATTTTCTTTTGCATCGGTCTTTATTTTAACATAGCCCCATACAAAAACTACTTTCGAAAATCACTTAAATGCGCGTAAAACTCTTAGAAAAATAACTATCGAGTTGAAATTTGACAAGCATATTCAAAATATACATCTAAATCGTCGTGTAAAATGTCATGATGATCGGTCCATATTTAAGCATAGAGCCCATATAATGTTCAGTTCCGAAAATCAACTTGGAATTCAATACAAATAATTATTTTTATATAATAATTATAATTATAATATATACATATACAAAAACCGTCCACCTCAATGTGTTGATGATCGGTCTATATTTGACCGTATCCCCATATTAAGTCCACTTCTGAAAATAACTTAACCCTGCTGTTAGGTTAAAAAAAACTTACGAATTCGAGGTTAACGGACCATTTTGGTCTTTACCAATTTTTTTTGAAAACAAGGGGCGTAAGTCTATTTTTTATACTTTTTTATTTCAATTAAGTATTTGGCAACAAATATTTTCACTAAAAGTTATATTTGTATGCTTAACAAATCGTTTGGGCTATTCATTTTGTTTTGAATGTTTGTTACTATATTTCATACAAATTAAATTTGAAAACAAAAGGTGTGTAACTTTTTGCCAGTGTTCATAGATTTTTAGTAAACAAAATTTAATTTTGTTTTCTTTTAGGAGGCGTAGATACTGTCGACCAAAAGATTGGCTACTACTACTAAATTTTTTGTACATCCTGCATAGAAGCGAATAAATAAAAAATTACAATGGACCAAAATGGTCCTTAACATAAAATTTGTAACTGTTTATTTTTCTCCCTCCCAATTTATGTTAGACACTTAGTTATTTGAATAAAAACATTGATTTAGAAAAAAACCACGTGAGCTGACGTTTCAAGTCGATATGTTTTACCGTTGAAAAGATAGAAAGGAAAGAAAAAAAATTTCACCAAAATGGTCCAAACCTAACAGCAGGGTTAAATGCGCATAAAACTTTTATTACCATCAGCAGCAGGTTTAAATTCGATACAAAATAATCCATGAATATATAGAAACATTCATAGCAAATTTAACGCTGATCGGTCCATATTTCATCGTAGTCCCCATGTATATGTATGGAATTTATTTCAAAAAATCACTTAAATGTGCATAAATCGCTTATAAAAATCATTATTGAGTTGAAAGTCAATACAAATAATTGGCATTTACATATAAATCGTCGTACAGAATTCCACGATGATTGGCTCATAATAAGTCATAGCCTCTTATAAGGACTACTCCCGAAAATTCATTAACCTACATAAACATCCATTTCGCTTCCGAGAATAACCACAAAAGCCATCAGCAATCAGTTTCCTAGGGCTTTTTGGTATTTAATTTATTGTGTGCCAAAGTACAGCGCTTTATATCACACGCTGCAAAAATATAAACAAAGTGTAAATTCTTGATTAAAACTGGAATATGCATAAAATTTTTATTAATATTGTTATTGAGATGAAATTCAACCAAAATGAACCAAAAATAATTACAAATTACGGTACAATATTATATGACGATCACCCAACAATAGGTAATTTGGTGGTGGGTATATATTATTCGATACAGGCGAAGATAAATTCTTACTTGTTTATTCTAGCATTAAAAAATTAGTTTGTAATGTAATAATAACTTAACTGAACCATTTTATCATTACGGCTAAATCATTCGGTTGTCACAGATTTATCTGTGTATCCAACAGTGACAAGTATTACTAATCACACACACTTTCCTTAAAACATGTGAAGTCTGACATATATTTTGTTTTTAAATATTAAAAAATATTTTTCCCAAATCGAGCCATTGTAAGTTGTGTTTTAAGAGATTCAACAAATATGGAATAATATCTTTTTTTATTATTTTTTTTTTAAAGTACAACCAAACGCAACTGCCCACAATAGATTGTTTACAATTTGCCAATAACGTTGAAATGGAAATGGTAAAATATTTTAAGAATAAATGAGTAATGGTGAAAGTTTCCAAAACTGCTTTTCATTTCGTAATTCCAGTTTCGGGATTTTAGAACATAAATTTTAAATCAAATTAAGAACGGCATAACATATTCCGAATATTGAACATGATGATGGAATTATCCCCGTAAAGGCATTATGAAACATATTTACTTATTAGTTAATCATAAAGAAAGTTTAATATAATTGAGTGTATATCGTCAAATTTTGTAATTTTTTCATGTTTTAAGCCTTTATTTTGAAATCTTAATAGAATACTACATATATTTATACAAATTATTGGCCATTGTTAACTATAACCTTTTCTCATCTTTCTGACAATATATGGATGCATCTTTGGAAGCCAAGAACGAATCAAGTGAAAATTATTTTATTTGACTATGTTTAATATTACAGACTCTTGTAAGAGTAAACAATGTCAAACATTTTTGTCACCACAGATACACAACCTGGAATTGCCTCATGTAGTAATTGAGTTATATTACGATCTTTATGACCGTCCTGTTGAAATCATATGAAATTTGTATAATTATCATTCAATTTAGGACACTAGACAGAGCAGGATGTAGCAAAGTAAAGATTCAGTATCAGAAACACAGTACCACACCACACAGATGAACAGCAAACGAACATGCTAGCAAAACAAACTCTATCTGTTGGAACAGCACAAAATGCAGTAGCTAAAAACCAGGAATGTCAGCGTCATACACAATTGCGTAAAATATAATTGTTTACTGCAAAACACACTCATTCAGCGGGAAATATCGCACGTCTTGTTTTTAGGCCTCTAAACAGAAATAATATATTTATTATTTATTATTATTGTTTGTATTTTGTTTTATTTATGTTTTTAACATTGTACAATGATTGAGCGAATTTAATCCTCCAGATAGGGAAAATATTATTGAGTTCTGGAAAAATTTTTCCTCAACATATCTTTGCGAACAAACATTTTCCGATTTGAAATACATTTGCTCAAAACAACGCAATAAATTAACGTCCTAGATTCCAAGATTATATATATACAGCGTCGTGCAAAACAATAGCAACAAACTCTATATTTACAAAAAAAAAATAGATATTTCCAGTAAATATTTTATTAAAAACAAAAAACTATTTCCACTTTTTATTTATATTCAGGTACTCTATTAAACACATAAACAAAAATATAAATTCAACTATTTGTATCCATAAAATTAAACTAAAACTATTCAATTACTAATATAAAGGTGTGCACAACAAAAGCAAAAATTTAGTATACGATCCTTTCTTTTCTATTACTTCGGAATATCTTCGCTGCATGGATTCTATGAATTTATTTATTATGGATTTGCGAATATGTTTCCACTCTGCTGCTAAATTTTCAAAAAGTTCATTAAAATTTTGGAATCGCTCTTCCAGTATTTCCTATTCAATATTCGAAAAAGGTTTTGAATGGGGTTCAGTCGAGGGATTTTGCCGGACTTTAACCTCATTCTGAGGCCAAATTACCGCATTCGTGATCGAATGAGCTATCGTATCGAAATATGATTTCGATATTGAAATTATGAAAAAATGTAATAAATTTCTTGCTCGATATCGAATGCCACAATCTCAAATAAGAAAATTACGATCAATTTTACTAGATATCGAATGCGGTAATTTGGCCCTTGCTCTAAAAACTCTTTGACCATCTTTGATGTGTGTTACAGATCGTTATCATGTTGAAATACCCATCTGAGAGACAAATTCCACTCAGCGTGTGGTATCATTTCCATTTCAATGATGCTTTTATAGATGAAGCGTGTGTCTGCTATTGCTTTACACGACACTGTATATGGCTCAACAAAATTCAATTCGGGACGAAAAATTTGTATCCATTGTAATTTCTCTGGTGTAGTGATGGATTTTTACTAATCCAAAACGGTCAGCTGTAAAACTGTTTTTCTTTAATTATTTACCAATACTTTACTACACAATAAAGCATAAATTCAAATCTAACGTGCATTTAGCGATCCCCTAATACATACAGCACATACAAAAACAAACACATTTTATAACACACATATGAGTATTTATTTTAAGTAAACTCTTAAGTAAGCCCCCTTATTCATAAAAATTTACAAGAGGTTTATAAACCACTTATAAACCTGCTGTAAGTTTTATGAATAACGGCATTAATCTGGACAATTGACAGTTAAATGTAAATAACTGGCAATGCAACTAAAACCAAGAATATAATATAATTTCACATATTGAATAAATTAATAACTTACAACTAAAAAAATGCTTGTGTTAATAAAAAACGTATTAATATTTAAACATCCATCATGACATATGTATATATTCTACTGGTTGTCTGTTAAAATTGTTTTAATATTCAAACGGTTGTCAAAGTATCCAAGAATTTTCCTTCAATCCGTTGTCATGTACATGTGTTATTTTGCAATTTATCAAATATTTTCAACATATTAAATTAAATAAAAAAATGTTAAGAATTTTTTATAACAAAAGGTAACTTATGTTGTCCTAACTGAAATATTATTATATCCTTTGCTGGAAAATATTAAGAGTAAATTGTTTTTTTTATTTCTAAATAATATGCCCTAAACGTTTTATAAGATTTCCGTTCAGTTTTTTATTGTTTTTTGTTGTTTTTTGAAATTTCCCTTAAAGTGAAATTTTAAAATTTTTTTATTAATATGTTCCGTTAAAACTGTTACTGTTTAACAACTTTAGCTTTTACCAGTAGTAGTTTTTGTACTGTTATGTATACGTATCCTTTCCTACTACTTGTTCATATTTTAAACATTTAAACACTACAAAAAATATAAGGTTAATAACCTGCACTTGCGAGTATGCATGCAAGCAAGATTCAAAGATAAATTGTATACACTTAAATATACTTTAGATACATGGTACCCACAGAAATGTATGTTGTACACTAAACTATTTTTGAGGAACTTTTAACTAAATATTTTCTACATCATAGATACAAATTGCTCTTAGTTACTCTATAAGTTTTCAGGAATTCTAATGCTTCACAATATATAAATACACATGAGTGTGTAGATTTAATAAATGTGTGTACATATATTAGTCTATGTACACTTGTAGGCAAAAGTTGTCCTAAGTTATAATGTGATGTTCATATGTTTGATATTCAGTGTACTAAACAGAAGAAAAAATATAGATGAATATGATCACTGCAATCACTTGCCAGCATTCTTCATTCTTACAAGTTTTTTTTTAACAATAATATGTTCATTGGAATTATGACTGCGGGAATCATAGTTACCCCTATTGGGAATAAAAATTCCACATGTAATTTTTTCCCTTTTATTTTTTTAACATTGAATTTTAATAGGAAAAATGTGAAAAGGGAACAAATTTCATGTGGAATTTTTATTCAAGATAGGGGTGAGTATGTTATTTCGTAAAACTAATTTAAAACATTTTATTTAAATCCTTATTGTAAAACTACTGATAATGTTATGGCTAATCTATACGTATATGCTTTCTACGAATCTGTCTAATAGTCACAAGTTATAAGATAATTAATAGATTTTAATGCTCGCTTATGTTTTCAATTGTCTTTAGTCCAGAAAAGTATTAATAATGTGTGTTCCAAAACATTGTGCTTTATTTACAAAATAAATCATTTTAAAACTTCGAAAACGAGGCAAAAGTGTGAGTTAGATTGCAATATTGATTGGTTGTTTCAAACCAAAGTTTTTTTAAGCAATTCACAGTAAAGTTAATCCATGAATCGAAAAACAAAGAAATGGTATGATCTGTGTTTAATTTGGTCATCTGAAGGCCTCAAAATGTATTTTGATGCATCTGTTACTAGTCGCTCAATTAGAAATCCGCTTTTGGAAGCTGGATTAAAAGTTTGGAGGACGTTCGCTTAGATAAGACTTAAGACACAAACTTGTTATCGTATCTATTTTTTACTCAATCAAGTCTGTTTATTCCACAATCAAGTTTGTGTCTTAAGTCTTATCTAAGCGAACGTTA
Organism: Bellardia pandia; assembly: GCA_916048285.2. Classification (NCBI taxonomy): domain Eukaryota; kingdom Metazoa; phylum Arthropoda; class Insecta; order Diptera; family Calliphoridae; genus Bellardia; species Bellardia pandia. The sequence goes on from OU696529.1 coordinate 103,250,441, forward strand.
TCGTTCGAGATCGGTGTACAGGCTATATGTGTTTTTCTGCAGATAAGTCAAAAGGCCAAAAATTAACATAAAATAATAATCTTTTATAGACTAATTATGAACCAACCGTTATAAAATCAGGTATCATGATTTGTTAGTATATGAAACATATTTGTGTTGAATATTATTTGTATACCAACATTTTTAAGAGAATTATGCTCATTAAAGTGATTTTCGGTAGTTGTCTTTATAAGATCAATTATGTACCGATCTGTACAACATTTGTAGACTTGATAAGGCTTTATGTACAACATATTTGTGCCGAAATTTGATTGCATAAGTGAATAAATCAAACATTAATACCAATAAACCCCTATTTCGGGAGGACATTTGTATGTGGGTTATGTGAAATAATGAACCGATTTCAAGCTAATTCAATCTCAACCATCATGTTATAAACTTTGTCGAAATATCTTTAAAATTGCTGCCCGTACTTTGCGTATAAGCATTACATGGCCAGCCAGACATATTTTTATTCACTATTATTTGACAATTCATCATGCGTTGCTGTGTTCTGGAAATACGAGTATTTTATGGCTTTTGTAGAGCATCTGTGAAAGTTGTAGTTTGCGAGATACCGGTAGAAATTCCTGAAGAAGTCGTGTTTCACAATGTTAAAAAGATTAATCGAAATCTAGACTTTCCGAATGAATAACCAACAGTCAATATTTTAATTAAATTATTTTTAAAAAATAAATATTCAAGATTACTGTTTTGGGCAATAATAATGTTTCCGACACCCATTTCTATTTTAACTCTCTCTCATACACACGTTTTGATTTTCACATTCGTAACGCATGAGTCTAGCCAGACGCGCTCAGATTTTCATGTACTTATTTCGCAAAAGAAAACAATTTTTTTTTTAAATGTGAATAATATACATAAAAGGGGAATCACACCTTTAATTATCATTAAAACAGAGGTGGTGAAAAGTGTATGAATTAACTAGATGTTACTTGTTAATATGTTTTATTTTCTCGAATTAAGCTAACTTAGCCTAGCCTTGTTTAATTAATATAAATAATAAATAATAGATAACTGGACAACAAATAATTTAAAACAGCAAGACAAATATTAAAAAACAACATCTACAATACAAAATATATATGGGTCTAACCAGACCCATGTGTTACAAATGTACTGTGTGCAGTAAAATATTCGAATAAGTATCCTTCTATATCCTTTTCAGGATTTCTTTTTTAAATATCTATAGCAAACTCTAACCCCCTTATTCATAAAACTTGTGAAAGGTTTATAACAGGCTTATAAAGCAAATTTTGTATGGATATTTGCTTTATAAACCTGTTATAAACCCTTGGTAAGTTTTTATGAATTAGACTGTAAGTCTATAACTAAATGTGAAATATATTATAAAAATTTTTAAATTGCAAAAGGTCTGGTCAGACTCTTGCATAAGGCGAAGGGTTAAGAACTTTATTTGAAATTAAAAATAACGTCTAAATGAGACACCTTTTGATAGCATTTTTTTTAAATACATTCTTAAATAGTAATATCGAAATATCGCTCTTTAGAAAAGCTCTTTGAAATAATTCTCCATATTGCATGTGTTCTTTTGGAGACAAAATACAAATACTAATATTAAATGTGGCAATGCTTGTTGTGAGGGGGTATACTCTCTATTAGACGTTGCTTAACTAAGTAATGCGATAAAAATTAATTTTATAATGCGTTAATTGCATCTTATTACATTACTTTAATAAGTTGAGTTATAAAAATTAACTTTACAATGTATTGTTTTACATATACTCTTTATAAGATGTTTGCAAACTTTTCTATACCACTGTACACCTATGTATATGTAAACTTTTACCAACTTAAGCATTTGAACTTTTTCATCATCTTCCAGCATAACTTTTGTCTCCACTTACACCTAGTACATATGAGTAAGTTACATAAAAGGTTATTTCTACTTTAACAATTTTTCGCTTATTTTCTCGTTTTAAAATTGAATACGTTTAAATGTTGCCTGCACTTTATTTTCTCTTTATTTCTTCATATCGGCCACAAAAAAATAATACAAAAAAAAATAAGAAATAAGGAAGACATAAGAAAAGTTTAAAGTCTTTAGGTCTTCTTTTACTTGTCATGCATCTTTATGTGTAATATAACATACATTAAGTAGAAAATAAGGTGATATACAGGTTTCTTATTTCGTACTTTGTTAAATATTTCCTACTCAGCTTCTCTAACAAATTTATATAACTTCTTTAAAATTTGTTTTTTTTTTTGTCTGTTATATTTGCTTGCTGTGTTCTTTCTTAATAGAAAATTTTTCAATTTACTTAAGCAGTTTTACGCTTGAACGCCATATTATATTGTTAAATGTTAATATGAGCAACATGTAGCAACAAATACATAGACACACAATTCAACCCCACATGCTTGCTACATACTCACGGTTATTGTAATTTTGTGATATACACGACTGTAGTTGGTAAAAAGAAGAGGCAAGAACCGCAAAATCCTTACGACAAATTGCATAAATTTCAACAGTAATATTATTCTATGGTATCCCATTTAAATTTGAGTCTGAGGTTATTTTTTTTTTTAACTGATACTGAGTAGGGAAAAATTGCAAATTAAATAAAATTGATTGTTAATGATGAGAGCGGTAGTAAATTTGGTTAAATATACAATTTGTTTTTTTTTTATAAATAATTAAATAGTTAAATGATATGAGGTATAGAGTAGCTTATTTATATTTCACATATTAAAACAATAATTATATGTATGCATGTATATGTTCGTTGGAAAAAAAAAGAAGTTTGGAAAATTAATTGGGTATACTAGAGCGTATGATTGATGTAAATTAGAATATAACATGAATACGCTTAATATGTGAGGCATACCTTTAGGTGGCATAAAATTCTTTTAGTTTAGTTGTCATATAAAGAAGTACGAGTAATCTCTATTTTTGCAATTATATTTCTTGGCATCACAAATTTTCTGTTATTGTTTTTTTTCTCCCAAGAAAAGCAGGTGTTGCAATATATTCCCCAATTTATAGAATATAAAATATGATATAGTGTTTATTGCATGGCTTGGCTTCATATTTTATACATACTTTAGGCACAATCAGCAAAAAATATAATATTTTACTTTTTTGTAATCATAATTTTCATTCTTTCTTACATTTTTAATGATGCCCAAAATGACAGTAACGTGCTGTCAAGTTAATAAAGTTAGTTCATATTAAGGCTTTTTTGTTATAATAAACGTGCAAATGATTGCATATTGAAATAACTTGTTAGTTATGTTGTTTCTGTTTTATTATTTATTCCTTAAAACTCATATACATACATATATTTTTCTGACTTTAGTTCATGCGAGAAACAAGTTTGAGTGTTTATAGTGAGTGCGAGAATCAGCGCTGATATTTTATCTATTATTTGTGTTTTATGTACATATGTTTGTGTGCATTTGGGTTTGTTGTTCATTGTTGTTTGTGAATTTGAAGTAAAAAGATATGGAGTTTTAATTTTACTTATTATTATTTATTTAAATTTTTATCTTTTTGTTTAATTTTTATTTTATATTTTAATTTTTATTTTCTTTTGAATTTTTATTACTTTTTTAATTTTTTGATTGCATGTTTTATTTACATTTTCTGAAATTTTTGTTTTTAATTTTTTTATGTTTTCCAGACATGTTGAAATCATAACAACATAACATAAACAATGTAATCGGCGCTGAAATACGCTTTGAAACTGTTTTCTCACATTCAATCAGCTTTGCGCTCTGACCAGTTCGGCGCCCACTATGACCCCTTCACGGTTGTTTGTACTAACCAGTTTTCTCGCATTGGTTCAACCAGCTCTGCTCGGCAACAAGCTGCCACTCTGTACATACCCTTAATCAAACAATCTTCAAATAAACTTGAATGTTAAATTTTTAAAAAAGTGTGTGTGATTTAAAGTTTTAAGATGCTTTGTCATATTGTGTACTAATAGCAAATACACAAAACAAATACCAGCTTCTTAAATCGAGAAAAACTAGTATCCCATTAAATACTTTTAAACTTTAAAAAAGTTTTATAATATTGTTGTTGACATCATTTCACATACATATGTATGTATGTATATAAATTTAACTACAAAATCCGAACACAACAACATATTATAATTATATTCAATAAAATCTTCATATGTAAGTTTTATTCGTTTACTAGAATTTTATTGTAAATATAAAAAAAATAATTTTTTATTAAGTGTTTTTCCCTCTCATCTCAGAAAAACTAATAACAGCAGTTAAAACAATTGGAAAAAGTTTAAAACGTTTGTTTATTTTTAAGGGTAAGTCTTTTGTGAAATACTGTGAAATAGGATTGTTCAAAAATTTCTTAAAATGAAAGTTACATGAACAAGATTTTAAAATATGTTTAAAGCCAATAAAAGTTGTTTGGACACGAAATGTTAGCGTATCCTGCAAAAACTTTACCAAAAATAGAATTCGTTGGGGCTCTGCTTTAAATTATTCATATGGTAAAACCATTAAATAAATTCGAGAATATTGATAAATTTCAGTGCACAAGACCCTACGTGTTATCGTACGAGTACCAGAACCTGAAAAAAACCAAGTAATAATATCCTCCTGGCATCAACAAACGCAGAGAAAAAATATAGTTGTGCATGTGTACCGCAACTATTTCAAAATTTCAAATTTTTTTTTTTAATTTTGGTCACCGTTATTATTAATATGATTTCTGTAACCATAATATGGTTAAGTTGTCATACACATGATTTAAACAATCATATATATGATTGTAGTAATTATCTGAATCGTAACTTAACCTAATTATGCTTACAGCAATCATAAAAATAATTACAGTGACCATAATATCGAAAAAGGTGTAAAGATGTTGACATTGTTGTGGTAAACATATCGAGCCATAACCGCCGAAAAAATGTATCCCACAAACTCAAAATTTTACAGGGGAAGGTTTTTTTTAAATAAAATCAGTTTGAATAAAGCCATTATTTTAAAATTTATAATGTAAATATTGTTTTGTGTAATACATTTAATTTTAATAATTTTAAATGATGTTGAACTATCGATTTCGATAAAAAAAAACAACAATCGATTATGGTGTGGGATACATTATTTTATGTTCTCCATGTTGAAGAAGAAGCTGTTAAACATGTTTGAAGATTCATATCTGAATATACAAAAATAAATCTGTTGAATAGTATGCCTAATGCCAGATTGAGTTTTTAAGTTGATGCAAAAAAATAACGCATAACTCATTATTAAAATCTAAATTTATTGTGAATACTGGTAATCAGTGTGTTTATAGTCTTTATAAATTTATAAGAGGTAAATTTAAAAATATTAATCTTTTTATTAAACAATATTTTCTTTTTTGTTAGTTTCACATAAATGTATTTTAAACTGTTTTAATTTTTCTTTAACTTAAAAAGCTGAGAAAAGTTTTATGTATTTATAGTTATGCAACGAAGTGTATATATAATAGTTTTCACCCTAATGTATACACGTGTATTTAATGTGGTAATATTAAGAGAAACCCTTTGAATCGATATCACTGAAGGTAAATACATTTGAATAGTTATATTAAATTTGACAGTTTCATTCAAATTTTCATTTACATTATAAGTATCATGGTGTAATTATACAAGGTGAATGCAAATCGGCAACAAATACAATACAATACAGAAACAACAGGCATTTTGTTTGTGTAAAATAATGTATTACTGTCAAAAAAAAAACTTGAACAAGTATTACTTTTGACATAAGTAAATTGTAAACAAAGTCAGTCAGCTGTGCAACAGCACATAGTTACACCATGATAAGTACTTTGAAATACTTCATAAGACCTGCTGATAGCAATTGACTTTTCATAAATTATGACATTCTTCACAACTTTCCAATTTGATAGTACGGACATTTTCTCATATTATTGTATAACTAAAATATTTTTAAAAAGACAGTTAAATGGGTGATAATTAGAAATATAAGAGACAAGATTTCTTCTTTTTATACATATTGCATTATTTGTATTTCTTATAATATATATACATATATTATCTATATATTATATACATACTATACTATGCTATATGTATACCTATAAAGTTATTAAAAACCCCAATGCAACATCTAAGAATAAATATTTTATACCAGCAAAAAAGTACGAGTGGCAAGCAGCAGCAAATGTTGTAACATGCTAAAGATGACAAAAGTTGAAAGTTTTTTAAATGGTGTTTACATGTTACATTCTCTGTGGCAAATTTCTTGATGTTTTAGTTTCACAACCATTGTTGCTGTTGTTGTTCTTATTGTTCAAAAGAAGAAATATTCCATTTATTTCGTGTTCTTTTCTTATTTCTCAAGAATGTGTACCCTTTCCCATCAACCATATTTATCTTTTTCTTTTTTTTTTTTTGCTTTTCTTTGTTGTTAGCAAAAGGATTTCGTTCTATTTTTATTTAATTTTATTTTATTTTTCTTTTTTCCAGTTTCTACAAAAAGGGGTAAAACGCACAGATTTCTAAAGATTTGCTAAAACAATTTTTGAGGTTTAATAATGTTACAAGAGAATACAATTTTTCGAAAAGTTTCTTTTCTTTAGTACATTTTTTTTCTACCCAGAATTTTTGTGGTTTTTTATTTGAGAAAATTACAATATTAAAAAAAACCCTTAAGTGTATTGAAAAATAAAATCAGGATTTTTTTTGCCATTCATTGTATCTTGAAATTTAGATACATACATTTGCTTGTCATTTTCATGGCTTATTAAATTTTAGATACAGAGGGAGATAAACATACACAAATGTTGCTAATGTATTGGCTGTAGTAGAAGGTTGATTTTGTGAAAAAATAAAATACAATATATGTAGATGAATATTAAAAATATTGTTTTTTTTTTCAAAAAAAGTTTTTGTATTTGATTAAAATGTTTTAATATTGTTTTGATAGATTTAATGAAAAAGTAGGTGTTGGCGGCAGCCGAGGCCTTGGTGCACTTACAAAAATTCTTTATTTTTACTTATTTGCAATTTTTAGTTATTTAAAATACCGTAACATTTTTTTCTTCTAAATGAAACATACATTTGTATGTACATACATATTTTTGTTATTTTACTTTGTTGCTCTTGTTTGTAAACTTGCATTTGTACATATTTATACTTACATGCATATACTCACTATCGTACATATTAACAACTCTCTTGTACTCAGTAATAATAATACTCTTATAAAAGAATATGTACTTGTAAATTATGTATATGCATGTATGTATGTATAATTGTTATAATTATGTACGCATATTATTTATTGGCAAACTTCTTTAATTTTAATATTGCCTTTAAATTTTGTAAATTTTAGTCGTTGATTAACAGTCAGATAATAAAGTTTTGAAGTAAATTTGTTGTCGTTGTTTTTCTTTTTATTTTGCATCATCTTGCAAAAAATATTGCAAGATCGAAACAGTAGGGTTTAGTCATTTCTGTCATAAGTTTGTGTATTTTTGAGAAAACTTATAAAACATTTTTAAATATTTTTAAAATGTATGTAAGTTTATTGTTTGCTTTAATCTTGTTTCCTTTTTGTTAACATTTTTTAAAAATAATACTTCATGTCCCCATGAATTATTAACAAACTAATTTTTGTCTAAGCTAGTTTTACATGGTTACATACGTATCAAATATAAATTATCTTTTTATTTCTCTTGCCAAAATTCTGATCTCGTTGTTCAAAGTAAAGTTTTCAGACTGTTGTAAATATAATTCAGAAATTGTGCAAGTCTATGGTTATGCTCCTGCTCTACTTTTTATTTTTCTAAGTGTAGTTCTTGGAACTTGCAATTCTTCTTATTAATTTACAAGTTCCAGATACATTTCTCAGTCGCAGTTTTTTTATAATAATATAAGTAACTGTGAGTTTGAGACCACAGCTTGGGCTTAATAATGGCTCTATTTGTAAATGTAAATCTATTTATTGTACTAGTCTTAATTGTGGCTGTAATTATAGTGCAAATTTTGCTTTAATCGTGGTTCTATTTGTAATGAAAATTTTTCTTCATTGATTCCCCAAATTTACCCTTAATCGTGTCTCTATTTAGATTTCGACATTCAAGTGACTTACTGAATCTTATCCGCTCAACAAATCCCATATTGTTAGTGTAGAAAACACCTTAGAATGTCTCGATTTTTTGCAACTATGCTCAGAGTATCGTTATGTTCACCTACAAAATCTCTATCGCATGCAGTATTACCAGTTTAGAGTTTTTGAGGCTAGCTTTAACCTTGTTTTTTAACTTTTTGCCTCGAAATTTATGTTTTAGCTTCTGCCTGTTTTTAGACTTTTTTAATTACTAAAACAGCCTTTTAAAGGCTATTTCTAACCATATGTATCATCAAAAAGACGGGGAGATATATTAAGTTTGTCATTACATTTGTAACACATCGAGATAATGGCTGTCGAACCAAAATATATTCTGGGTCCTTGTAAGATTCTAAGATGATCTAACCATGTGCATCTGTCTGCTGAAGGTACGATAGAGCTTCAAAAAAAAAATACAATGAAACAATAAAACTTTTGCCAAATATTTTTTTACCCACCGAAATGCTTGGTATTGAAAATGAACGAAAGCGACCTAGACAATCTCGATATTTTTCACATATTTTTTGCTATTTTCTACAAATCAAATGCAGATAATATCATCAAATCTGCACACTTTGGTTTTTTTATAGAAGGACAGAAGTACTGCTGAAAATAGTAGGAATCTAAACCACGTTTTCACATAGCCTCCATATAAATGTCTTCCTAGAATATTGTTTTATGGTAAGTAAATATATATAGAAAAGCTGTTCGCTTACAAAATTCTTCAAAAATAATTTGCATGCAAAGTCAAATCACAAAACGTTATATTGTTTGCATCGGTCCATATTTTGACATAGCCCCATATAAAGTCCACTTCCCTAAAACATTTAAACGAGCTAAAATCTCTTATAAAAATTACCATCAAGTTAGAATTCAACAGAAATAGTTTATATATTTATAAAAATCACCACTTTCAATTTTATGACGATCTGTCCAAAATTTAATTATATTCCAACTTCCGAAAATCACTTAAATGCGTATAAATCTCTTATCAGCATCAGCATCAAGTTTAACTACGACACAAATAGTTCATACAAATATAGAAATATTCATAGAAAATGTTATGATGATCGGTCCAAATTTGATCGTAGTCCCCATATAAAGTTCACTTCAAAAATCTCTTAAATGCGCACAAAAAAACATTATTAAGATGGCATTCAACACAAATAATCTGTGTATATACATACAAATCGTCACTCTCAATTTGATGATGATCGGTGCATATTTGACCGTAGCCTCCATATAAAGTTCACTTCGAAAAATCACCAAAATGAGCATAAATCTCTTATAATTATCGCTATTATATCGAAATTCAACACAAATAATTCGCACGTATTTATATATACATAAATCATCGTACAGATGCTTTGTTGGCACAAAATTAGACAAATAACTAAGTGATTATAAATGCCAGTTATGTACCTTTAAAAATGCCAAAAACCGCGTTCAAAAGATATGTCATCTATTTGGAATTCCTCATTTTTATATTATACACCCCATGTATATAAAATAAAACCTCTTCTCCTAACCAATATTTGAAAAGTACATGTAAGGTAAATCCTCTAAACATTTAACGCTATTATTTATTTCTTGTGTTTAAATGACATCCTTTACCCTTTTGTTTACTGTTAGTATTATTTAAAATCAGTGAAGTTTAAAGACAGAGTGAAAATAATATATAACAAAATATATACATATACTATATATGCATATGTACATACGAGTACATACAAATATATACAGAACAACATTGAAAAGATTATTTTACCGCCAAGTCTGATATATTTATATTGATTCAATAAATTAGCGCTAGGTGTGAATAACCCATATGAATTCCCAATGTAGTCCCATTAGTCAGTGCAAATTGTCAGATTGCTTGAATGCCTTCTAAGGAGAGTACAAAAAAAAAATCAAGGGTTTTTGTATAGCATAAAGCCAGGAGTTGAAATGATACGCTGTTATAGTGTCATAACCAGTGTTGCCAGGAGCTGGAAAAAAACTATATAAGATCTATATGGGTTAAAAAAAGAGATTTAATTAATTAATTAGAATTTTTGGGTTTTTCGAAATAAAAAGTAATAAAACAAGTAAGAGTGCTATATTCGGCTATGCCGAATCTTTTCAGAGGTTGTCTCGGATTTTTGCTCATATCTCCGTTATTTATGGACGCATTTTTCTGATTTTAAGTAGCAAACTTCTCGAAAGCATGCCCGACAGAATTATTGAAGAATTGGATACCGAAGATATCTGGGGACTTCAGAAACTTGATTTCAACACTCAGACAGACAGACAGACAGATGGACATGGCTTACTAGACTCCGCTATCTAAAGGATCCAGAATATATATACTTTATAGGGTCCGAAAATTATATTGTTGAAATTACAAACGGAATGACAAACTTATATATACCCTTCTCATGAAGGTGACGGGTATAATTAAAAAGTACGTCCTATTGTACATATATCGGTTGGGTATTATTTTATTCTTTATTATCTATAGCTCGCGATATCTATGATATGAAATATGAAAACAATATATTTCTTCTGATTTCTTCATATATACACCTAATTCTGCTTTTACACGCTAATTCGTACCGGAAAGTTTCGTGTAAAAAAACAGTGTAAAAAAGACATTGATCGTATGTAAAATAGGTAATTGGTTCCTTAGCTCTAAAACCTATTGAAATTAGTGGTAAACAAGATTTTTAAGAACAACTATTCAGGTTTATAATATTTAAATCACATATACAATGTGTTTTTACATAAGCATAGTTATCAAAGAAAAAAAGATATGCACTCTAAGCTTAAAAGTAATGTAAAAAAATGTATGTACATATGTATGGATGATTGTACTCGTATTTAATTGTATGCACTAAAAGGAAATTTCCCTAAATATGTGATATGGACAGCTTTCGCAAAAGTTCAATTTATCAAAAAAAAAATTTTTTTTTCAAAAGATTTTGAATGGAATAAAATCGTGTAAAAAATGTAAAATTTGTTTATTTTCAGAACGTGTTTTATAAAAACCGTGTAAAAAAAGACCGTGTAAAAACAGAATTAGTATCTTGGTGTATTTTAAATGAATTTTTTAAATTTGACATTTTGAAGATGTCAAAAAACGTTTGTGGTTTATCTACATCTATTCAAGTTAAAATTGAGAAATTTTAAATTTAAATTGAGAAAAAATAAATTGAAAATGCCAAACACTAATTGATATTGAAAAATAACAAATTCAAGTTAGGAAATGTAAATTAAATATGCAAATTAAAATTGAGATATTGAGAAAATACAAAATGTTATTGAGAAAATAAAAACTGTAATTGAGAAATTCAAATTTGTATGAGAATATTCAAATATTTTATTAACACGATTTTGAGTGACAAATCTTATAAAAAATTTTATTTCGCAAATTTAATATGTGTTTCCTCACTATTTCAATTTCTCAATATCAATTTACATTTCTTAATTTCAATTTCTTATTTCGAAATATCAAATTGGATTTCTCAATTTAAATTTGTTATATCTCAATATCAAATTGGATTTGTGAATTTCAAATTGTATTTTCTCAATTTCAACTGGGAAAAGGTGTAGTTTTATATTTTTCAAAGGCTTCGTTATCCGATAAGCTTATAATTTAGCATTGATTAGTTTCAGATGCTAAAGATTGTAATGAGATCCAATCAACAAATCTTATTTTTAAGAGTTAGTAATGCATTTTAAATTTAATTTAATTTAGTTTTGTGTTAACAATACTAAATGTAGCAACTCAGCAAATAGATTTTCTTGCAAAACCATTTTTAACTCACATACTTCCACCCAAAAGTCAAATGTTGATTCTACTTTTGTTCATTTAAAATTTAAAAGGTTTCACTATTGAGCTTGAGTCATGGTTAATTTATCTTTGGTATAGTTAAATTTGTCATTTTCAATATGAGAGAATATATTTGGTTTAACCATCTTTAGTGAATTGTGTAGTATTAATGGATAAAAAGAAGAAAACTGTACCGAAGACTTTAACAAGTTTTCATGTGGGGATGATATTGAGTTAAAATTAAAGTTGACAGTTTAGTGTCAATGGTAAAAGTAAATGGTGTAATTGGTTGTTCTTCAAATGTTGTACTATTTCAACAATCGAACTATGCCAGATTAATGAGAGCATATATTATTGTAAGTAAAATATTTTTTAACTATTAAAAATTAAAAAAACGCTAAAACAAACCAGAAGCTAAACCATAAATTTCAAGACTAAGAGGTAAATAAAAATGTTAAATTTAGCCTCAGAATGGCTAAATTGGCAACACTGGTCAGCACATTAGATTGACAGTTAATATATACAGTACATCAAACAAATCAATATAAAGCAGAAACATTTTTCATAACAACAAATTCGATTTTATTAAAGAGAAATTAAAAATTGAGATCCGTATTTCACATACATATGAAAATAAATTTCTGAAGGACTATATATACAGAAAACACAAATATGCACATATTCATAGGTAAAAAAAACTTGTACAGAATAGGAATACTTAATAAAAATATAAAAAAATTAATAAGTAATAATCTTCTTGTATTTGGTGTAAAGGCCTTTTGCTTCTTTAACAGCTTGGAGTCTTCTTGGCATCAAATATACTAGATTTATTGTTACCTCTACAGGTATAGATTCCCATACATCCAATAGAGCGTTTTCAGGTTTTCTTTGTTGGTCACTTGGTATTCCTATATTTTACTATTCATATGAGCCCACAAATGCTATATGGGATTGAAGTCTGAGCTTTGGGTAGGGTGAGCCAACACATTTTTCTTGTTATAAAGCAGCCATTCCATGACCACAATAGCTGAGCCCTTTGGATCGTTGTCCTGAACAAACACAAAGCCATCCCCCCAAGCCTATTTTTTTGAACAGACTGAATAAAATTATTTTTATTAGGCAAAAACTAGGTTGCCTACGTCATTTGCACTCAATGCGCCTCAAATCTTAACATTTCCGCCGCCGTGCTTAACACAAACAAAAAGCAATATAGCACTTGTAGAAGTACCGCAAGACAAATACGTGTGGCTGCAGGTTATCGTGCCAATTTCAGAAGGTGTCATTTTCGATGGCTAATTCCCGCATTTCTACCGGTATCTCGCTGATAACGATTATTTCAAGTATTGCTACCAAAGAAGGAAATCTACTCATTCCAGATGACTAATTGACATGTCCGGAATGCGTAATTAGCTGCTCAACAAAATGTTTTATTAATGAAGCCATTGTTTGTTGCTCATATTTCTTATACTTATGGGAAGCTGGTTTTCATAATACAGCTGAATATGAACTCTGTATGCTTTTCCATGATTAATTGTCAAACAATGCTGAATAAAAATAAAACAGCTTTCTAAATAAAGTTTACTACGTTTAATAAAACAAAATTCAGATGTAGAGAAACGTTTGCTGTCTCTTAATATTCCTCACTACTCGTCAGTAAAATTTTGACCCGATTGAACTTGCTGTCATTAGTCAAAAGTTGCAATGGGCAGCTACTAAAGAAAACTAGTCGATGTAATGTAAACATATTATAATCCTAATTGTTGGTGTAGATTATAAAAATCATTAACATCTTTTCACTTTTTTGTTACCCACTGTAAGTTAGCTTACGAGCTGTTGAAAGGCATTACACATGTATGTGTATTAAAAATACACACGATTTTACACACAAACAAATGCTAACAATGGATATGTTTGCTCAAACATTTTTACAGACAGCTATTTATAGAAAGTTAGTAAGTGACTTATGCACAATACAAACATTTTAACGCTTTGATAAATACGAGTATGCTTCCTTTTTTTCTTTTTTCTCAATTTCTTTCTTTCCTTTTGTGTTTTATTCACAGTTTTTTCGTTGATTTCAAGGGAGTTTTGTATGTGTGTGTGTGTTGTGAAGTCGAAGTTGGTGTGTTTATTTGCCTGGGTGTGATGTAGTGGAAAGAAACAATACGTTAAGGGAAAAACCATGTTTTTTTGCAACTCTTGTTTTTAACAGCGTTTTTAGCTTCATTTTAATTCAAACATTCGTTTTTAGTTGCCATTTTGTTTGGAGAGAAAGAGATATTCGTTCTTTTTTATGGCCTTTATTTTCAGTTTTAATATGTTTAACTGTATTTGGCTGAAAATGTTCGATAAGTTTTTGTTGGGGTTTGTAACATATTGATTATGCTCTGAATTTTATAATTGAAATAAAAACACTATAAATCAGTATTAAATCAGTGCCATAAGGTTCTATATTTTAAAATTAAAAAACGTGTCGAAATTAAAACGAAAGCGATAAACTAAACCAAATATATATTCTGCTTTATTTTCTGAATGCATTGTGTTTTAAGTAGGAAAATAGGCTGTGAGTAAAAGGTTTGCACGAGTAGAATGATATTAAATTGCCCTATTTTGAAGGTGACAAGGAAGACAAGACACACATATAGTTGATAGTTTGTGTGATTAACTGCCTAATCGACAAAAATTTAATGTGATATTGTTAAATGGCATGCACTACGTAGAAATTTGAGAATACTGGGGCTGATAAATTGCTTCTGTACAATTTAACAAGAATGCGATTCTTCATCGATGTGACAATGTCCGTTTCCATCTGTTTAAAAGCTGGCTGTTCCTGTCAACTGAGCCACAAATAAACATCTTTTTTTTTGCAGTTGAGCCTTTCCATAATGAATTGTCCAACAATACTGAGTAAAAATAAGTAAGAGTAGGACACCAGTCACGTGTGATCTATGAAAAGGGTCTAAATTAATTATCCTTTATATAAAAATTATTCACCTTCATTTTATGACTACGCTCCAAAATTAGTTATATCTCTAATATAAGGCCTAATTTTAATTTTTTACTAGTACATATTGATGTCGAGTTACAATTTAACATAAATAATAATTGACTAATCATAATAATAATCGGTCCATAATGGGTAATAGCTCCCATATACACATTGTTAGCATTATGTATTTTATTCCTAGTGCCTAGCAATAAGTATTCAAATCTTATAAGTAAAACTAAAACCTAATTGCTCTTAATTAAGATATGATTAATGGCCTCATATCAGAATGATAGACAGTTTTTCGAATGCTGTTGCAATTTCGAGATGTATTTCTCAAGAATTGTGTTAGAACAAAAATTTCTATATGTTATGCCATTAAACTTTCGGATGATCGGTTAATGATAAGTCATAGCTCCAATATAACACGCATATAAGGAAAACAGTTTTTGCACATAAACATATACTTTTTTATTTGTTAAAAATTAAAGAAGTAAAGCAAAACTTGCCACATACGACACAAAATTTAACATTTTTAAAGCAAAAACAACTTTGTTTAAACAATAATGTTTAATAAGCTACGTGAGAATAAATGGCAGAATAAAATGGCATTCTAAATGAGATATTAATTACTAAAAACAAAAACAGCGTCTATTATGGAACCGACATTTTAAAGTTATACAATATATAAAACATTATATTAAAATGTAGGCCTATAGTTAGCTTTGAAACTAGTTTTCATAATTCTTGGAAGGCCCCAAAATTTGGAAAATTTTCACATTTCGCTATGGAACCATATTTTCTCGTACTAGATATAATTCACTGAAATGAAAAAAGTGACATTATTGTAAAAACAATTAACCAATTAACATTCTATTTAGAAATTAAAATGTTATTGGGCCAAATTATTTAAAAGCCATATTTCATGCATTTTCGGAGTACTACGAATATTAAAATCATCTATATAAAGCTTTATTATAAGTGTTTGCTTGCATTACCATCCCAGGCAGTTACCATGTTCACAGTTTGTTGTTTTCGGACAGTTAAAAGATATTATTTTTTTTTTAAATTTTTATTATTTATTTATTGAATCTGCCTTTACTTTACAGGCCTTACAGTAGGTATTTAAATCTTACACCTAAACCTTAAAAACTATTTGCTGTCAGTTGAGAGAGCCAAAATGGACAAATGTGCCCCAAATTAGTAGGGTGGTAGATCAGCTCTACGAAGCCTTGTTCGGATGGTTTTCCAACTTCATGGATGTTCTAATTTCTTATGTACCATTTTGCTCCCGTCATGGTTATAAGAATTTTTGATTGGGCCCTCTGTATAAGATCAATACTTGCAGTTCCCCATAATTGAATTCCATATGTCCAAATTGGTTTTTAAAAAGTCTTATACAGGATAACTTTACAAACAAGGCTTAATTTATATTGGTCATTAATCAGCCAGTGCAGATTAGAAGATTTCAGTCTCATTGGCTTCTATGTGGCGACACCAGATAAGGTGTCTGTCCAGATGTATGCCAAGGTATGTGACATGATCAGACTGTGGGATATTCACATTGTTTATTGAAATAGGTGGACAATATTCTCTAGTTTTTTAACCACGTCTCCACACGTCTGAGATAATTATCGTGTTCTCTGGATGCCACACTTAAATGAACATGTGAGCTAAGTATGACAGTGTCGTCTGCAAATGTAGAAATGGTAAAATGTTATTCGGCCAAATTATTAAAATAACATGTTGTATGTTTTGTATGCATTTTTGGAGGACTATGAATTTTAAAATCATCTAACGGGTCCGCCATTTAACGTTTTTTTTAACTAGTGCTTGTTTCATGAACAGTAACACTTAGCTCATGTCTGATTTGACAGATAATTAGTGTTATCCTTCCCCTGAACGAATATAGTTGTGTATACACTTGAACAACGCTGGGAAATATTGCGACATTACTTTGAAACTCATGGTAATGTTGCAGAATGTGTCCGAAAATTGCGTACGGATTTTGGAAGAAGAGAAGCACTGTCAGCACCGTATGTTCGTTAAAAGCCAAAAACATTGCGTACACCCGAGAATTTGCTGCTGTGGCAGAAAGTGTGCGTGAAGCGCCATCAACATCAATTCACCGTCGTTCTCAACAATTGAACATTTCGGGGACATCATTGAGACGAATTTAGCATAAAGACCTTGGTATGATGCCATACAAAGTCCAATTGGTTCAGGAGTTGAAGCCAACTGACCATCCAATGCGTTTTCGCTTCGCTAAGTGAGCCTGCGATCGACTTACAGAAGATGCCGATTTTGCCAAAAAAAATCATCTTTTCAGATGAAGCTCATTTTGATCTTGGCGGGTTTGTAAACAAAAAAAATTGCCGCATTTGGGGCACAGAAAACCAGCACGCATACATTGAAATGCCGGTGCACCCAAAACGAGTCACTGTTTGGTGAGGATTTTGGTCCAATGAGCAAGGAGTGGCCGTTACAGTCAATGGCGATCGTTATCGGGCCATGTTGAATGAATTGAAGAGGAGGATATTGGCAACATTTGCTTTCAACAGGACGGCGCTACGTGCCACACAGCCAAAGCTACACTCGATGTTTTGCGCCCTGTTTTTGAAAATCGCATTATCAGTCGCAGATCTGATGTCGTTTGGCCACCTCGGAGCTGCGATTTGACACTATTGGACTATTATTTGTGGGGTGCCGTCAAAAATAAGTGTTACGCCGACAAGCCAGAGACAATTGACGCCACTTGAATGAAATTATTTTCCATTATTAACCGAAAGGATTGTACTTTCAAATAAAAAAAGAAATTTGAGAAAATATTAAGTAGTTTTTTTTAGCATTTTCAAAAAAAAAGTTATTTATGACAAGTGTTTGTTTGCATTCCCATACCAGGCAGTAACCATATTCACAGTTTGTTGTTTTCGGACAGTTAAAAGATTTTATCAAGCCACAACTATTTCATATCATTACTGTAAACCGCTTACTGTAGCATAGTTAATTTTAGCCATTTTACTTCTAGAAATATATTTTTTATTTTTTTTTAATTCTATTTCTTTACTTACTATCATTTGTGTTTTTAGTTTAAAATCAATAACTTCTATTTGTTATTAGCTTTACAAAAAAAAACTAGATTTTACTCTTTTTGCAAAAAAAAAGACATAATGTTCCTTTTAAAATCGTTGAGTACAACAACCAAAGTAAAAACTAAGAAAAAACTGCAAAAATACTCAATCACAAGTAAGAATAAAAATACTTCTTTCAAATTCACTTGAAAATGACAAAAATGCTGTTGAGCACAATTTCACTTAATGTGGAATAGGGATGGGAAATAGTTTATTGGACTTGGTAACATTATACATAGATGAAATGTACATTTTTACCCCCTTATTCATAAAAACTTACAACAGGTTTATAACTGGTTTATAACCTGTTGTAAGTTTTATGAATAAGGCCATTAATCTTTACAGTAACGTTTTCAATAGTTATTAAGTAAAAATTTATATACTAAAATTTAATAAACGAGGTATAAAACATTTTAATACATCCATTTGTTACAAATGTGGAACTAAAATTTGTGGAAATTTTCCTAAATTTAAATTTGCACAAATTTTTCGAACAAAAAAATTTTTAAATGAAAATATCTGTTTCAAATATTACACTTTGACACGCGTTAGTATCATGGTACCAACTGAGTCTAAATTGTAGCTAAAAGTACAATTGCAACGTGTTTACCAACCATTTTAAAAATACACATGCAGATGAACAACGATTGCATTGTCTATAAAACACAAACATTCTCTTACACTAATGCTCTGTTTCTAACTTGCTTGTAAAGAAAGCAAAACAGATATTAAAAAAAGTGAAATACTTTTCGCAAACAAATAGTTCAATTCGATTTTCATCTACAAAAGAAACATTTTTTTTTGTAAAAAAAAACTTGAGAAATTTCTTCAAGCTTAGCAAAATGAAATAACAAAATCACGTTTTTAGTTTCTAGAAATGAAAAAGCTGCAAATGTTTGTTTTTAAGCAATATGAAAATTGGTCATGAAAAAAACTCTTTCCGATTTCTTTTTAAGTTTAGTTTCTTTTTATGAAATTTCTTAAAAAGTAAATTTGACAATGGGAAACAAAAACATTCATACATATTTTGTAACTAGAAAATATATTTTGTTGTTTAGTTTTTTATGTTATGCAAATGGATTTGCAAAAGAAAAATACATAAAACAGAGGAACTAGATTTAGTTAAGAAATGTGATCTTTAAGGAATGAAGATAAACAGAGTTCAGTTGATGCATAAAAATTTCCTATCAGTTGATTGAAAGCATAAAACGTAAATTTTTAGCTTACACTTTGGAACGATTTTACAGTATAAATTTATTTAAAGTATTGGCCATTGTTACCTATAACATAAAATAACTGCTCATCTTTTGAGTCAATTCAATACTGGATAACCTGTTCTGAAATAAAACGATCCCAAGAGAGAGCGTCATTGAAAAAACGAATAGTATTCTAAGCTAAAAGGCGATACAAGCAAAACTTCCTAACCACTTATTTTGAAATAGTTTTTAATAGCAGTTTGCAACATGTGAACCAGCATTGCAACTTCTGAACGCATGTACTGGACGGTTTTCTGTCACTGCTCTCTTCAAACGACAGAATTTGGTACAGACTTCCTGTAATGGTCTAGCCAGATTTCAGCAGCTCATAAGAGATAGGACCCTTTAGATCCCACTAAATACAGAGCACTAAATTAGCACCATGGATATTTTTCTGTGTTGTCGATTCTTCTGGTTGGCCGTACTTTATTGCAAGTAATGATTCGGGGAAAAATTTATTTCCTTTTATTTCGTTTAAGCAGCATTTCGGCAAAGCTTCAGACTTAAATTCACATAGTACCCAATTTACGATGAATCCTGCTGATCCCAAATGTTCTGAAATTGCTGCTTGATAAACTGCCAATGATTTAACAAGCTTTTATTAAGTTTGTCAATATTCTTCATGAAGTAATGCCTCCAATGGTATTTGAAATTTTTAGGCTAGCCTGGGCTATCTTTGTCCTCCGTGTCAAAGTTACCACTTCAGAACCGCATAAACCATCTCTCGTTGCAATCGATGGAACATATTCATCATAAGTATCGGTAAGCATTCGGTTTAGCGGTTATTTAGAAAAGTAAAGTAAAACTTCCCGCATATAATGCAAATGCCGATTTTATTGTTTACACTATAATGTTTAGCAACTAAGTGAGAATATATGACAGATATTTACCCTTTAAAATGACATAGAAGTTACTAAAGTTACAATCCGCTTTCAAAAGACTATTAGTCTCGTATTTTTAAGCTATACACCCAATATATTACAGTATAATATTCTATCTTTTTTTTCTAAATTTAATTAACAAACACAAACAGCGAAGCTTATTGGTTTCAAAGCAGAAAACACCCAAAGTCTTTGGCGGGAATCGAACGCGCAACCATCCGACTGATAATCAGGCACACTATAGCCTAGTCTATCGGGGCACACAAAATTGGCCAAATTAACCAAACACAGATAATCATTACATTTTACTGAAATAGCCAAAATCTCTGGGTCTGGATATAAATCACCTTGAAACTAATACACTATATTTTGATATTTAATGTTTCAGAAAAGCTTAAACATGAAACTATAATCATTTACCTCTAATAAAAAAATTCTAGGTTTTTTTTTTTTTTTGATGGATTGCAATAACTATAGCTTAGTATTTCTATCCAACTACTTATCCAGAATCTCCTTCTAACTTTCCTTAGACTAAAGCCGAATATTGTTCAATTGGCCACAGTTGAGGACAATTAGAAGGTTTATATATTTCTCTTATATATTGACTTGAATGCTTGATATCAATCCTTGTCAGCTTTTTAAATAATATCAGGGAACCAAATCGGGTCCAAACTTTATTATATTTCTAATAAGAGGCAGCATATATAATTTTGCTGGCATTCTTTTATATAAATATTCGAAATAATAGTTGAATAGGGTACAAAAACTGACACACCACAACTGTCAATTGCTTACCAAAGTATTTCATTTTTATCAAGTTTATCTACATATATTTGTCATCCCCTGGCTTAGCTGAAACATTAACATTTAGTTGTAACTGTTTAAAGTTTATTTTTAGATATCTTGAACTTTTTTAAAACAGTGTCGCAAATAAAGTTTAAGCATAATGACCGAATTTTATGTGAACAATACCTACTTTATTGCTACATTTGTCTTGGAGCCATCTTTTTTTATTTTATTTTAACAATTTTATACATTCTCCAAACAAACAATGCAATCAATGTCTACACAAATTTTCCACCTTGCATCAACTACCAAACGAGTATGCGTGATCCATATTAAAAAGAAAAAGGCCACCATAAAATTTATTTCATAATTAAGTTTAACAATTTGCAAATTTAAGTGCCTTTAATTCACAACATTCGCATAAAAATTGTACTCAAACATTTCGTGCTAAAATTAATTTCATTTGCAATATACTTTTATCAGTTCACATTCCATTCCATATCATTTTGTTTTATGTTTGCAACCTTTATTTTGATTCGTTTTTATTTTCAAAAAATTACGATAAATAATAAACATTTTTTATTGCCTTTATAAATATTATGGTTAAATAAATCACAAACATATATACTTGCGTTAAAAATGAAAATAAACTTGTAACACTAAAACAGAAAATCAGAATTAAAGAACACAGCTAAATATACACATTCGCTATCTCACTCACACATACTCGCACTCACTCATTTAAATACATACATTCACATAAAAGAAATTAAAGCATTCAAATTTTACACACTTATATGTACTCGTATTGCAGAATTTCATGCAAAAGTAATAAACATAAATTTACACCTTCCTACAAATCATTTTTGCGTTCTATAGAAAATCATTATAATGATGATAGGAATATACATATTTTATAAAGTCATAAAAAGAAATTTACAAAGTGATTTCCGGAAGTGGACTTTGTGAATGGGGGGGCTACGATCAAATATGAACCGTTCATCATCACATTGAGAGTGACGATTTTTATATATGTATGGACAAATTGCAATGACTTCCAACTTAATAGCGAGTTTATAAGGGATTTATGCGCATTTAAATGATTTTCGGAACTTGAATTTATAAGGGGGCTACGGTCAAATATAGACCGGTCGTCATAAAATTTAGTACGACAATTTAGATGTGTATACGGATTACTTTTATTGAATTTCGACTTCTTACTGATTTTTATAAAAGCTTTATGTCCATTTAAGTGATTTTCGGAAGTGGTCTTTGTATGGGGCTATTTTAAAATATGGACGGATGCAAACAAAACATGCTTTTGAAATTTCACTTTACATGAAACTTATTATTGCAGAATTTTGTATGGATACGGCATTTTTATAGACATTTGTATGGTACACAAAGCCATATTCCGGGAGGACATTTGTATGGGGTCTATGAAAAATCGTGGACAGATTCCTACAGTTCTCAAAAATAAAGTGTGCAAAATTTTATGATATTGTCTGCATTATATTTTAAGAAAATAGCAAAAAATACCTGAAAAGTATAGAGACAGTCTGAAACTTTGATTTATAACTCTTAGGGCCATTATTACAACTTGCCTCTAATGTTCTTAATAGTAAAAGGTAACTTTAATTAAAGTCAGCAATAAAGTGACCTTTAAAATTATTCGTTATTACAACTTCCTTGTAAAATAAAATAATTTTTGTTCTTAAATATGGCAATACCAGTGAAAATTACTGACAAATTACTGACAAGAAACAGTAAATTGTTTGTGTTTGTGAAAATACTTATTTGTGAAAAAATATAAATCAAACGTCTGCTTTCCATTTTTGTTTATCAAACTATTTATTGGCAAAACAAAATTAAAATTAATTTATTTTTCATGAAGTTGACATTTTTTCCAGAACATCTGACAACATCAAATACATAAACATCACTATAAAATTTAAAAGCAAGATGATCTCCCCTTTAGCTTATCGGTCGCTTTTAGATTAATGTAAACTTATAATAACCAAATACTTTTTATCTGTCCGATAAGATCATACCTTTTATTCCCTAAAGTTTTTGTATGGTGTAAAATTGTATTGGTGCAATTATAAATTATTTTATTAAATATTAAACAGGAACTAAATGAAAATAAGAGTTTGTTTGACTGTTCTTTATAATTTTAATTTTAACGATAATAAAAAGTCAAAAAGTGAACAAAGTACAAACATGTGGTTATTTGTGCTACCCACTATATATGAAAAAAGGTTAAAATAGAAATAAAAACTAAAAAAATTAAAACAATTTAATGAAAATTATCTTTAAAGTTAGAGTAAATAATGAGTGTATTCAATACTACATATATACCTCTAGGTATATGTACATTGTACATACATACATAATCCTAAGTACAATATACAAATGGTAGATAAATTGTGTTTATATTGTTTTACTTAAATAAAGCAAAGATAAATTAATGAGTGGTTTAATGGATCTCCTACTTCAATACCCACATAATCAGTCATGTTGACCCTTAGTTTAACATTAATCAAATATTTTAAACAATGTTGCCAGCAAAGGTATTCCAATTGTGTTTCAAGTTTATATACATATATTTTAGGGTGAGTTTTCGGTATTAATAAATCTGGAAAATTCCTATATTGTAAAGTGTAATTGTTTTTATCAATATTTTTTTTAGAATTTTTAAAAATAGCAAATAAATAGCTTCTACATTAACTCACAAATTGAGAAGGTCAGAAATGTTATAAAAATTATTTACAAAGTCACCAACAAAAATTAAAATTGTACAAAAGTATGTTGAAGAAATGAAGGTGGAAGATTAAAAATTAATTTTGGATTGCTAAACTCGAACGCACTATTTGTTTTACGTACACGACGTGGATTGTGAACGATGCTTTTCGTCAGCGTCGTATATTGGTAACAAAATTAAAACGAGGTTTTCTTTACTCTAGATGCTTTAATAATTTTAAGGAGGTTTTTTAAGGTCGAACGATAATATTGATTTTAAATTAATATAGAAATTAAAGGCGATCTGACATATTATTTTTGTCAATGCAACATTTCAATGTAATGTTATTATGTTTTTAAATTTCTAATGATTTATAAAATGTTGTTTATAAAATAAAAAAAAGTGCTTTATAAACTTTTACAAAATTTAAAAATTTTAGCTATGAGGACATAAAATATTTGTCTTCAAACATAAGTTACTTTATTGAAATAAATAGTTTTTGTTTTAAAACGAAACAAAAATTCCAAGAACCCGAAAGTTTACATTTTTAAAATCCCGAATGCCGGGATTTGAAAATCCAGCCTCGTTTGGCATCCCTAACATATATAAATAAAAACATTCATTAAAAGTCCTTTTTTTCGAATTCTACTGAAATTATTAAATTCGTTTTATTTGTCCAGTTTTTTTTGCGCTCTCTATTCACATTAAATGCAATTTTTTTTGTTTGCTTGTTCATTCTGTATTAAACATATGCCAATTTTGTGAACCATTTTTTTTAAATAAATATAAATGTAGATGTACATTGACAAATGGATTTACATTTTATATGGACGAAAAAAGAAACACCAACAAACAATATTAAAGTATAACAAAACAGATCTGCCACTTTGACAGATGAAATAATACAAACGAACAACAAATACAAATACAACAAACACGCACATACATACTATCAAAGCAGCAAACAAAAAAAAAATTAAGACTTTTGACATATAAATGCTGTTGATAATTGACAGCTGGCAATTTTTAATCAAACACAAATGAAATGAAAAGGGAGGTAGAAAAAACTATGTATGTATGTATATTAAACAAATACACACAATTTGCCAAATAAAAAAAAACGTTAAAAGTGGCAAAAAGGACAAAATATACATTAATTAAAGCTCTTAAACTGTCTTAGATACGTTTTTGTGTGTGTGTGTGTGATGGACTAAACAAATTAAAAGTGAAACAAAAACTGAAAGATATTTAATGGTTATTTTATGCTAACAACAATTTAATTTCTTTTTCATGCTTCATGTATGTTTGATTTTCTATTCCTTTGCAGTTGCCTCAAGAGACTCTTCATCGAGTAGTGGCGGCAGTTCGAGTTCTTCATCAAGTGGCAGCAGCAGTAGTAGTAGTAGCAGTTCATCATCTTCGACGTCTTCTCAGACGAAATTGCCTGTTATGGTTTTTGTGCATGGCGAATCCTATGAATGGAATAGTGGCAATCCTTATGATGGTTCCATATTGGCCAGTTTTGGTCAAATGTTAGTTGTCACTATAAACTATCGTTTGGGTTTATTAGGTAAGTTTTTTTAATTTATTTAAATTTGGAAGTATTGAAACAGCTCCAACGAGTTTATTAACCAAGTCAGCATTTAGGCTATATGTTTAATGTTTGTCATAGTTTAATTTGATTTGTAACTAGTAAATCAGTATTATTTTACTAATATTTTGATTATTAAACATATTGTTGTTTTTAAAATTTCGAAAAAGTAATCATATACTAAATAAAGCAAAATATAAATTTTCCATGGTACAGTGTTGAAAAAATAATAAGAACGCTATTTTTCGATTTATTGTTGTTAATAGTGGGTGTATAACTTAAAAATGAGGGACCATCTTTTGAAGTTATACGTACCCCAGAGGCAAATGCTGAACTAAAAGCCGGGTGAAGCAAATCTTTCCAACTACTTCTTGCTAAATATTTTTTAACAGTTATTGTAACATGTTCCTGAGCGTTGTGATGATGGAATATTCGCTTTCATGTCTGGCCGAATATTCTGCGGGTATTTTAGCCAATGCCCACTTCAACATAATTAGTTGCATTTGGTGATGTGATGATCTAAACAGATTTCAGCAGCTCATAATTGACTTTTTTAGCAAAAAGAAAGATGCTGGACAAATAAATACGAACAAAATAATTTCCCTCAGAATAATTTATAACTTATTTATGTTTCACATAATATTAATGTTTTCATTTTTGATACTTCATTGGATCTACAATTTATAGCCAGCACAAGTTTTTAAAATATTTCGTGGTAATGAGGGTATATACAAGTTTGTCATTCCGTGTGTAACACTACGAAATAATCATCTGACACCCAACAAAGTATATATATTCTTGGCAGCGTTGGCAACTTGGTGCGTTTCACACCATTTTTGGTGCTTTTTTAAATTTTTGGTGCGAAAAATTCTTTAGTTGGTGCGCGGTGCGCTTTTTTTTAAATTTTGGTGCGCTTTTTAATTTTTGGTGGCACCAAAGCAAATTCAACACAACTTTTTGTTTCAGTGTGAGAAAAAATCTTTTTACAATAAAATACACCTGTTTGAGTACCATTTCATTCAACACTGCAAAATTTGTTTGTGTATTTCGGTGCGTTTTTTAATTTTTTCGAAAATCAAATTCACATTTTAAACATGTAAATTCTTGTATAACCTGATGGTTTGGTCTACTGAACTGTAGACGAAAAATTAGGGTTTTTTTTTATTGGAAAAAGTGAAATAGAGGTACTTTAACTAGAAAACAAAAATATATAAAAAAGTACCAAATATATACTGAAATTAGCTTTTTACCAATTAGTACTTTAGTTCCGAATATCATATTGTGAGTTAAATTTTGAGTGGTTAAATGCTTATTCTATCTTCATTTATAAAAAAAAGGTTTTAATATT
Source organism: Bellardia pandia (assembly GCA_916048285.2). Taxonomy (NCBI): domain Eukaryota; kingdom Metazoa; phylum Arthropoda; class Insecta; order Diptera; family Calliphoridae; genus Bellardia; species Bellardia pandia. Next base: position 103,277,149 of record OU696529.1, read on the forward strand.
ATTACTTTTACTAATGAACGTTGATAAAAAGTTTTTGATAAAATTTATGATATTAAAACATTTCAAATTAATGCAATAAATATTTGAAACAAAAACGAAATTCTTAACTTGGTGCTTTTTTTTTTTTGTAAATGGTGCGCTTTTTTCTCCATTTTGGTGCGTTTTGAAATTTCAAAGTTGAAAACGCTGATTCTTGGTTCTTACGAAATTCTAAGTCGATTGAGCTATGTCCGTCTGTCTCTGTAAAATACCCTCACGTCAAAAAGACACAACCAAAATCAACAAAGTTAACAAAAACCCTAAGCAGTATGGTATTAAAAATCAGAATAATTGGTATAGTAGAACCAGAGTTATGTGAGACAACCTCCAAAAAAATTTGATATTTTTTAATATTTTTCTTGAAATTATTTTAAATATTGCAGTTTTTGCCATGCAATTTTTATGATGAAATCAGATAGTATGAGGAAAATAGTAAGAATCGGTCCACGACTTCTCATAGCCCCCATACAAATATCTTCCCAAAATATAGCTTAATGATACAAAATGCTACATAAATGCATATAAACTTGGAATATTAATACATAATTCGGCAAAAATAAGTGTCATAAAAAAACAAATCACAAAACGAAATTCTGTTTTGTTCGGTCCATGTTTGACCATACACCCCATATAAAGTACACATCTTTAAATGCACTTAAATAAGTATAAATCTGGTACAAATGTATTTACCGGGTTAAAATTCGACACAAATAAATCTTATAGTTATATAAATATTTATAGTACTAAATTTTCTGATGATCGGTTAAGAATTGGTCATAGCTTCCATATAAGGACCACATCCGAAAACCCCATTAATCTTTTTATATATCTTATAAATATCGGTACGGACACAAAAATTAATACATATCATTTAAATATACACAAAAATCATCCCACAAAATTTTGTGAATTTCAGTTCATATTTGACCGTATCCCCCAAATAATATTCATAAATCTTTTTTAAATAACGGTCGAGCCAAAATTTTCTACAGATCATTTACATACATGCCAAAATCAAACTGCTGGATATAATTTTTCCTAAATTTTTTGATTCAAAATAAAACATTTAATTTTTTACTATTTTATACATATTAAAATGTATCAAAAAAGTGAACTAAAATATATATGTTTGTGTTTAGCGGAACTTTAGTTTTCTTATTTGAAAAAACATGCTCCATCGAAAAAAGTGTTTTAGCTTTAATATCCGCATTAATATCAAGATATTTTCACCATTTAAAGATTTGAATACAGTTTCCAGATTTTTAATTTGATACACAAATTCTTCAGTAGACCTTGATAACCTAATTTTTAATTCCATATCTTCTTTTATATCATCTGCCTTAAAGTGTTCAATACAAACTCTATGAGACACTTTTAATTTATTTTTCATCAAGGTAGCAATTATATATTGTTAGAACTTTTAATGGACTGTATATAAAATAAAACGCTGATTTTCAATTTATTTCATTTATTTAATTACTGCTCTTAAGATATTCTCATTCAACTGTCTATAATGTTCTTCAATGTTCTTATATGTGCTCCAACAACTACCGAACTCTATATTTTCTTGAGTGTTACCAAAGTATATAAATCCATTACAGTGTTGTACAGAAATAGTATGAATATTAAAATAATGGAATAAAAATAGTATGAATATTAAATAATTACAAGATATAGATTATTAGAAATATACTGCAGTAGTCATCAACAATAGTTTCTATTGGAAATTAAAAAAATTTGAATTTATGTTATTTTTTAATATTTCCACAAATAAAAACGACACACTTAATTTAAAACTTTTATTTGCATTAAAATTTATATAGAAGTTAAGCAAATATAAAAATATTTTTGACTTGTGACTTCACAAGAAGAAATTTTGCTCTCAATTTTACTCTCACAGTTTTTTTATTATTTGATTTATGCTATAAATGTTATGGTATGAACACTTATGTGTCTATTTATTTCAAGTTTTTTCATATTTACCGCTAGTTTTAAAAAAAAGTAAAAGTTTTTTCTTTGGAATAGTAAATCTGGTAGTCTTTGATTAGCGAATATATGCAATTTTAGGGATGTATACAGTGGTGATATTCGAAACAATTAACAACCGGTTCGCTTAAAAAAATTATATTTTTGCCAAATTTTGATAAAAATAGCGAAAATTTTAAAGTCGCATCCCAGTAACAGACCACAAGCCTCTTGAAGGAAATGATAAAAACTTTTGTTTAATAAAAAAATAGTTTTGATTTTGCAAAATAAAAGTAAAAAAAAATTGCTTTATTTTTTTCTCAAAAGATTGGAAAAAATGCTATCGAAAACATCATCATCCAAGAATCCAATGTATGACCAAAATAATATCATTTGTTTGTACGTTTGGACAATGAACAACTGAACAATATTGTGTTTGTTGCCGAGACTAATCACCTTGATAAATACACATTTTATAAAACTGTTAAAACAAAAAACATAATCACCCCAACAAATTTCATATGGAATTTTTATTCACGAGAAGAGTGAATATGCAACAACCGGTTCGAAAAATTTTTAAAATTTTAATAACCGGTTCGAGCGAACCGGTCCGAACCGGCTGAATATCAGCACTGGATGTATAAAGACTTAAGTCCTTAATTGTATATACTTGAAATTACCCTGAAAAATTTATTTCACCATACATTTTTTCAGCTCCCTAATGCACAATGTTTATTTTTTAGTACAAACACATTTTAGTTTAACAATAGGAAGTCATGCGGAAATTCATTGATAAATAAAGAAACAATTGTTTCATAATATTAGAAGTGTATTTTCCTTGCCTTTAGATTTTTGATATTTTTAAATAAAAAAATTTAATAAAAATATTGTATAAAATACCCCAAAAATTTTTTTAAAGTGAATAATTGCTCAAATAAATAACAGAAATTTGTTGATTAAGACAAATTTGCCTGAATAAGAGTGGTAGTTATTTAGAATTTATTGATTTGGGGTTTCATTTCATTTGTGTATGTGTTAGAGAGTAAAGGGTTTGTTAAGTAAAGTTAGTTAAGTAAAACTATGTTCATAGTAATCGTGGTATACAATTTGTATAATTTGTAGTTTTCGGTTATGGGGAATACAGATCGATAGATCGCAATACAATTAGAAATTTCTGAAATTTAAATGCAAATTATTGATGGTTTGTCAATTTTGGTTTAGAAATTTCCTTTGTATTGTCTTGATTTTGCTGTTCGTTTAATATTTTGTTAAACAAGGTCTGTGTAAGCTCCTCTAATGCAAATACTATCTATTTCATCTTTTTAACACACAGTTTAAAATATCTGCAAAGACCTAAACACTACATATTTTTCTCCACAACCAATAATATGTTTTCAAACGTTTTATTTTTTTTGTTAAAGGTTTCTTAAATGCCAACACCGATCGTTATTCAAAGCTGCCAGCCAACTATGGTTTGATGGACATTATAGCCGCTTTGCATTGGTTAAAGGAAAATATAGCTGCCTTTGGCGGTGACCCGCAAAGTATAACATTAGCTGGTCATGGCACCGGAGCAGCATGTGTTCATTTTCTAATATCATCCATGGCAGTGCCAGAAGGTAAATTGCATAAAATGTAACAACCACAACACCTAAAACCATCACCAACATTACCGCAAAACCGCAATATAAATAAAATTCTATGCAATACATTCAAATTTTATTTTTTTCCTTTTTTACACTTTCTTCCTTTAAATATTATTTGCCAACACAAAAATAAAATAAAATAAAAGGTTTACTATTCAATCGCGCCATATTAATGTCTGGCTCAGGTTTGACACCTTGGTCTTTGGTTAGTAATCCAGCCAAATATGCTGCCATTGTAGCACATCATGTTAACTGTGCACCAGACTTGCCGCATGCACATTTTATGAAGTGTTTAAGAGAAAAACCTTTAGAGCAATTGTTGAGTGTGCCCATTAGACAACCAGAATTTGGTTTTGCCTTTGGCCCCAGCATTGATGGTGTTGTTATAGATGGCGGTGACTATGTGCCACCGCCAGCTGGCTCCCTAAATGCACAGGCTTCAACGCTGGCCGGTGGTTTGGGTGGTGAGGCAGGCAATGCAGCTCACGGAGGTTGGGGCACACCGGGACAATTGGAAAATATAGGTAAGTTTTACATATATATTTATAATCTACCTGCAGTTTTTATCTGTGAAAAAATGTTTTAATTAATTTAAATAACTAATTTGAAATTGTATATTGGTTCTTTTATAATTATCTCTATTAACTTAATTATTTATGCTTTGATTTTTATTACTTTAAACATACCTGCTGCCATGTCAATAATCTGCCGCTAATTATTACAAATTCAGTACTAATGAGGAAAACAGCAATTAATAAATTATCCAGGTACGTATTATATTTGTAAGACGTTTGAATCACAATATTGTATATATGTATATTATGTAAATATTAATATTATGCTCACTATAGTTCAAGTATGATGAGTTTATATTGAATGGAGTTTCAATATAACATTGTAATATCGTTGTTGGGCAAATGTTATGGTTATTCAGTTTCAATAATTCTAATTCGTAATAAAAGCAATGAACTACAACAAACCCTCGCAATATTTTGTAAAGCTAATTTTATGCAAATAATTAATTGAAAATGCCTCTGGCCTTCTGCTACAGTGTCAATATTTGTAAAATATCGAATGCCTTTGTTTCGTTTTTTTTTTTTTTTGGATACAAAACCTAATGGTTGGTAGCGGGTATTATGACATTCTTATGTAGAACTGACATTAGAGGCCTCGCAAAATTTATAGCATTTTCTAATAGGAGGATTACTTTTGCGCCACCTTGTATATCTTCCATATAAATTAACTTAAGAAAATCTCTTATTATATACTTTACCGTGGTGGACACGAGGTTAACAAAATAAAGCAAACATTTTCAGTTGTTCGTTATTTTTTTAAACCTTTTTAGTTTCAAAAAGTTTTCACGCCACTCCGTTTTTGTTTTATTAATTTGTTGTATTTCGGTGCTTTTCTTATAAGAACACAACTACCCCATAAAAGCTCCTGACAATAAATTGTATTCTCATAAGGGAAGCAAAAGAAACAAAAGCGAAACAAAAAAAAACTTCCTTTAAATCGAAAAATTTTTATGATATCCTTTGTTTTTAGTAACAACTACACCTACTCTAGGAATTCTGTCCACCAGAAACATTCAGTGCTCCTTTCAAATTGCATACAGAACATTTTTAGATTTTTTAGAGAAAGTATTGTTTTCTATCATATACGGACCTATACAATTTAGATTCATATTATTCCAGAAAAGTTTTTCTAAAATCTAAATAGGCAAAAGAGATCCGGGACTGTAAGTTATTTCTTAAACATGAAAGGAGACGTCCATTACGAATGTTGTTGAAAGATCACTTTTAATTGCTGTGAAACTCTTAGATGGTACCGCCACTGAGGCTTTGTAAATTAAAGAATCATTTTTATGGGTTGTTTTTCTAACATTTAACATTTATATAGTCTCCTAGGTTCGAATATGGCCTAATGCGCTATAGACCATCTTCCTTGAGAAAATCTTTAAATCTTTTGTTTCATAAAATATGTTCAGAAGAGAAAAAATATTGTTGTACTTGTTTACCACAATAATGTCAACATTTTTACAAGTTTTTCAACAATGTTATGGTCACTGTAACTATTTATATGATTGCGGTAACCGTAAAATGCTTAAGTTACTATTCAGATGATTACTAGAATCATATATATGATATATATGACTGTAGTAACTATGTTTTTGATTTATTTCAATCATGTTTATGATGAATCCATTAATCATAATGTGTTGCTCTTTGATTATGATAGAAAACAACATAATATCTTTTATCATAAAACTGATCACCATAAACATTACATAACTGCTATAACCATATATATGATTGCTATAATCGTGTGAATGGCATCTAAACCATATTATGGTTTCAGAAATCATTTTAATAATTTCAGTGACCGTAATATTTAAAAAAAATTTAAAAATTTTGAAATAGTTGTGGTATACAAGCAAAACTATATTTTTCTCTGCGTGTAGTGATGCCAAAAATTTCAGTTAATAAGTATAATCATATAAAAGAAAAATACATTTAAAAACATAATATATGAAATGAGCTAACCTCATGTCCACCAATTTATACATGAATCGAACTAATGGATTTGCTAAATATCGGCCCATATTTGATCGTAACTCTCATATAAAATTCACTTTCGAGAAACCCTTAAATTCGTCAATCACTAAAATCACAATAAGAATAAAATTCAAGAAAAATAATCGTCATACGAGTATATATACAACAAATAGATGTACCAGATTTTTTAAAGATCTGTTCATTACATTGGTTAAATTACTTACAAATGTAGGATTTTTGAACACTTTTAGCTTCTATTTTCCCATCTGAGAAGAACTGCTCATCTTTTGAGGACAACAATGAATCAAGATATTTGGAATATCCCGTTATGAAGTGAACGGTATACCAGATAAGTCTAACTGCAACTTCCGATTACAAATAGCAGACGGATATAGTGAGTTCTGAACAATAAGGTGGACAAATTTTCATGACGGTAGACATATTTACACCATCATGACAATTTGTCGACAGCATATTCTGGGAATTTTTTTAACTATTGCTTACTTGAAATGAATCGGTTGCATTCGCTATAGGTTACTTGTGATGGTATGGAGAGATTTCAGCAGTTTTTTTGGCTAACATCTGGGAAGCTTAAAATTGAAGATCACTTATTTCAATTACGTTTCATACAAAAACAACCCAATTAATTTATTTTCAATTCCAGTAAAATTCAACTTGATTAAAAAAAATTAATAAATTTGCTCGAGTACTCGCAACACTACTACGCAACTCTCATACACAATTTTTATTAAATATTTTACATAGAAGATTTAAACAAACGCCTTTTTGCACATACACAATTAGATGCCAGCATATATGTATATATCTATATACATACATACATACATACATACATACATAAATAAATATGTACATTCAAATTGTACACTATTTATACGCATCATTTACAATTTTCAGTTTTCAATTTTATTATATTATTTTACATTACTTACATTCATTTCGTTTCAATTCAATTTTGTCAAATACATTTAAATTCAATTATGTAAATACTTCCATACAACAACAAACATCTACATATATATACATACTTATGTACTTAAATATATGTATATGTTATAGGGTGTTTTTTTAGTGTATAAAACTTTAAGTTGGCAACACTTTTTAAACTAGCAGCCATTTTGTCAGCTGTTAAGTGATTTATTTTTGAAGTCGCTATTCTACGCAGATAAGCCTGAACCGATTGTCCACTCGATGCGTTATTGCCGATATATGACCACAAATGTTGGAAAAAGTCGGTGAAAGTTGAACTTCCAGATTAGGATGCGTCCGAGACAGCCATGGCGGTCATTTGCCAAAAGTCATATTTAAAATATAATGCCAGAAGATTATCTTTATCAAACACCAAAATGTGTTCACTTAAGCGAACCCCAGGGCCTAGCTGGGAGCTTTTATATTTTGTATGGATTTAAATTAAAAATCTTCAATTTCATCATCAACTTCTAACTCGTTCCCAATATCAGAGGCATCGTTTTCATTTCCATCAACCTCATTCTAAATTTCGTTTTCTATATCATTGGCAATTGCCACTGCCAATCTATCATAATAGTTAGGGTCAGATTTTGTTTCAAAGATTTTGTCTACTTCAGTTGTCATTGCAACACTAAACACTTGTTTACTGTCAACACAATAATTAAAAAGTAATTTCTGAGTCGTACCAGCACATTGATTCTGCTTTCTATACAAAACACAAAATATATATGTAGTTATAAATCGGTTTAATGTCTTTCTCTTTTGTTTTGATTTTATTTGCTGCATTCTCTACATAATAGTGTAGGGTCTGCCTGGGCCCTGGTGTTACAAACATGTTGACGCCTACAGATAAACAATTTTAAGTTTTTGTTTTAATTTTTTTCTACAAAACATCTTCATTGAGGAATTAATAAAAAGCTAACGGGCCCCGCCTATGATATCTAAAAAACTATAAAAATGTTCAAAAATGCCTGGCCAGGCACTGGTGTTCGCTGAAGGGTTAAAAATGTCATCTTTGTTTTATTCCATTTCATCTAAAAAACACAGAACCATGATTTTAAAAATGAATTTAAAGAATTTGAAAGCGATGTTCTAAACTAAACATAAATCACTTGACAGCTGACTAAATGGCCACCAGTTAAAAAAGTGTTGCCAATATAAAGCTCTATACATCTAAAAACAACACTCTATATAAGAACATATTTGTTTCCATTTAAATATAAAATCTCACATAATTTATGCATGTACATACGAGTATGTTTGTATATATATATTTCTTAATACCCAGTTGGGAATTACTTAGAGACAGTTTACGTGTCAAATAAATTACATGTCAACTCACAGTTGAATGCGTATCCTTGTTTAGTGTTAAGAAATCATATGCCACTGTTCATTAGATAAATGTATATTAAGTTGAAAGTCAGCACAAGAAAATCTTAGAAAATGAATGAAAATATCAAATATTACCTCCTTCTGACATCTATCTGTCTAGAGAATTATTTGTCATATTGTGTGAATAATTCCATTTTCTGCTAGGTTGTTTTCAACATATCATATAAATGTATGTACTCGTATACTATATATGCCTTTATACACTTTGTCAATTTATTGAATTATTTAACGCATACACAAATGTATTAAAATAATGTGCAAAAAATGAAAAAAAAAAAATAAAATATATTTACGCATTATTTCCAATCACGTCTTTTGTCGTAAATTATTATAAACAAATATTTGTTTGCTCCGCATTGAAAAACAAGCTGAATATTTGTATGAACTGTTAAACGAATGACTGACTTTTTGTTTGCTTGAATGCAGAGATGTTTAAATGACTGAATGCGTGATTTTATGTAGGCTTATTATGTATTAGTTGATTTTAATTTGCTGTCATAATAAATTTATTAAAGATTTTGTTAATTAGCTGTTTCAAACAGATTAACATGACAGAATCATATTTATTAAATTACATTTATAGTAGAGTTCAATAAATGTGCCTAAGTGCCAAGGCCTAAGTGTTGATAAAATATGTGAGATATAAAAAACTACTCCATTTGTGCTCTTATGTTGGTAGGCAGTTGAGGGAAGGTTTCCTTTTTACTTAATTTTTGAAGAGTTATTACACAAAAAGTTTAAGAATAAACTACAATTTATTATAAAATAAAATTTATGTTTCGCAAATTTATATTTATTTCCAAATAAAAAAACGTGTCCAATTTTCCAAATGTGTTGCCCCTATGTTGTTTCGAATTTGCCCTATTTTTGTAATAATTTAGGGCATATGTTCGTTCTTTAATTCCAAACATTGTGTTAAATAAGGAAATCAGTTTGGAAAACATACTTGTATAACTTATTTGGTATAAAACTATTTGACCAGTTATAAATTATAAAAACCCCATTTGTGAGTAGCAATTTGAACTGTATTATCCTGGATTTAATTATGTGGTATATTTTGGTACCTCATTTGCTGAAGGCGCTTTATATTATAAAATATAAACAAAAGGTAGTTGTAAACAAAGAGATGTTTTAATTTGTAATCCGTTTTCGTGCCAGCTCTAAACTTGGGTCTGCTATTATGTTAGTTGCAAATATGATACCTTCCACACAGTCTAGACCACTTGAACTAAACAATCATATCATCTCCTTTATTTCTCAGTATTGTATAAAAGATAATAATGTGTTTTTATACATATTATTATCTAAGATAACATTCCCTAGCCATTAAGTACAAACAGCAACTAAACTCTGCCCATAAATATACATCTATACATACAAAGGGTGATTTTTTTTTAGAAACTGTCTTTTTGGCAAGACTGTTTTTGGTACAGCTTAGCTGTTTTAGCGTAACACTTTACTGTTAAACATATTCAGTTTGGACTATAGTTTAACCATAAATCGACTTATAGAGGAACAACGCTTGTAGATTATTGAATTTTATTAGCAAAATTATCGCATTTCGTAAGAAAAGCAGCCAGAACCTAAAACTGCCGAAATCCCAAAAAATGCACTGTTTGCAGTAGATTGTGGATTATGGGCTGGTGGCATCATGTGTTGCTAGCGCTACTTTGCTTTGCATTTTTTTAAAATAAAATGAAAGAACTGGATTTGGCTGGTATATGATTTTAACAAAACGGTGCCACAAGCCACACACGCGAAACAACATTTACAAGAAATCATCTTTAAACATTGAACTACATAAATCTATCTATCTGTCGACTCAAATTTAGATATCATACATCATTTCTCTAAATTGCATGTGTTGGTTTTTAAATTATATCCGAAATCTCTTAAAAAACACTCTTTCTGATTGCTTTGGTTAACGCATTTACATATCCAATTTACATAAATACAAAATTCTCATGTTAAATTAAACGATAACTGTTAGTTAATTTATATGTTTAGAGAAGAAAATGTTTTTTGTTCAAAAGCCAGAGGAGCTCATTTCAATATATACATTAAATTATAAAGGTAGGAGTTGTATTCTGGGCGTTTATTGTAATCTTTTACTTATTAATGTGCTAAAATGGAAAGTTAAATACAATTACGGGTAGCATAAATAATGAAATAACAGCGGGAGTAATGGCAACGTGTTTGAGGCGAAAGAGCATTTATAGAATAATAAATGTTAATTTAGTTTTAATTTTCAAGTAAATAATTTAAAGGTTTTAAAAATAAGCTTATATACGTAAATTATTTTTGGTGAATTTTATACAGATGCCATGGTCTTTAACCTTTATGTCAACAGCTACATACCCGGGTATGTTTTGAATTTTAAAAACGCTGTATCTCTGAAAGTGGCTATTATATCTATTTGAAATTTCATGATATCCTCACTAGAAGTGTTTTCTACTATATTCTGATGTTTGAATAAAATTGGACAAATCAGATCATAAATGTGGTCATTTTTTCATTCCTTGTTGGATTTTTATGTTCATAGAATTGAGCAACTAGCAAGTATTTGTCCCTTATTGTAAATATTCATACATGAAGACGAAGACAAAATTTAAGTATTCATGCATAAAAACAACTCAAAGTAGGGGAACAACACAAACAAGATCCAAATAAAACATATAAAAACAAAAACATATTTAGAAATGTGTGAATTCCCGTATAAAATGTGCTTGCATACCCGGGTATGCTTGCTGTTGACGTAAGTATAATTTTTCAGCTGTTGACATAAAGGTTAAATGATTTATAAGGGCTTTAAATATTCCTTTAATATTAATTTTTCCTTATATTCCATATCCATTCTTCATAAACTTACACAGACAAAATTGCAGGCATAAATTAGCCTATTGAAATATTAAAAAAAAAAATTAAAAAAGTTTTTAGTTGATTCAGTCAATAAAACTGTTGAGGTTTGATTAACAAATTAAATTGAATCAACTAAAAAACCTGTTAACCTGTAATGCATTAACATTTTTTCTTTGTAAAAGACTTGTCAGTCAACATTACTTGACTAATGTCGAGGTACCGGTAGTCCTGTTGGAAAGAAAGATCGAAAAGTAGACCTTTCGATTGCATCACCTACAAGGTAGTCACAGTAAAAATTGATCTTAAAAAATATTGTAAATTTTTCGGATCATCAAAAAGATTCCGACATCTAATGATTTCAAAAATATTAACGAATTTGAATTTCATCCCTACCCTATTTTCACACAATTTTAAAATTTTCCAATTTACATTTTTACCTGCGTGCGTGCCTTTATCATGTTTTTCAATATTGTTTGTTATTAAATATTATTGCAATTTCAATGTCGTGATTTGTATTTATATACACTATACAACTATACAACCAAAAATTGTTTTGTTTGTTAAAAAAATGCAAAAACTATAGGCATATAAAAATCATATTTAAAATCAAGTGTTCATTGCAGACATAAAACACAACAACTGTGGTGAATGTATTAGTATTTTTATTTAAATTCACAGTTGCCACGCAAATTTATTGAATCAATTATAATTGTAATGCTACAGTTGTTTTAATTATAGTAGAACTAATTATACACAAGTAGGCAGACGTAAAATAAACCACGACATTTACGTTGCTATGTAAATGAATGTGTACCTACTACATCCTTTCATATGTAGTATGCAGGAAATTTTGGGTTTGTATGTTTGAGGAAATGCATGTAGGCAAATACAAATTCATACACACAAATTGCAAATATTGACTAACCCAACTGCATGCTGAATACATGCATACAAACACAACTAAAAGCTACAAATTCTATAATGTAATATCAGTTAAAGGCATTACTTAGCTAAGACTACACTGTGCGACAAATGAATACGATATGCTAAAGTTAAGGATATTAGTTTCAAACCAGATATTCCTAGAAGTTAAAGTCTCTCACATCTAACGATGTTTCAACTTTTGCAAAGCTATTCTAATATTAAAGAATATTACATTAAGATATGATTTGATGATCACATATGTACTGTTTCATTATTAAATCGTGTCTGTAATCTAATTGCAACACATTAGCACTGTGTAAGCAGGTTTGTATTTTTCCTTACAACAACCAGGTAAACTTTTTATGCCTACATGCACCGAAGTATTTGCTAATGGGCGTAGTTTATGTTTATATGCATGTTAAACATACATGTTGATTTAGATTAATAATGATAAAACATGTAGCTTAAATTTAAGTAACGTGCACTTTACTTTACATATTAAACAATAAGTATTCTAAGAATTTAAGGCAGGTAAAATTTAAATACATATAATTTGTATTTTCGAAAAATGTCTAGAACTTTGAGTAAAGTTGTTTTAGAAAATTTACGCTGATTCGCAGTAAAGTTTTTTTTAAATGTATGCAGATTCGAAATAAAATTTATTTTCAAAAATTTATGCAGATTTGTAGTAATGTTTCTTTTAAAAATGTATGCGAGTAAGATTTCTTGTATAAAATTTATGCAGATTCGGAGTAATGTTTCTTTTAAAAATGTATGCAGATTCGGAGTAAAGTTTTTCTTAGAAAATTTACGCATATTCGCAGTAAAGTTTCTCTCAAAAATGTATGAAGATTCGGAGTAAAGTTTTCTTTAGAAAATTTTTACTGATTCGCAGTAAAGTTTCTTTCAAAAATGTTTACAGATTCGGAGTAGAATTTCCTTTAAAAAATATATCCAGATTCGGAGTGAAGTTTCTTTAGAAAATTTACGAATATTCGGAGTAATGTTTCTTTAGAAAATTTTTACTGATTCGCAGTAAAGTTTCTTTCAAAAATGTTTACAGATTCGGAGTAGAATTTCCTTTAAAAAATATATCCAGATTCGGAGTGAAGTTTCTTTAGAAAATTTACGAATATTCGGAGTAATGTTTCTTTAGAAAATTTATGCTGATTCGCAGAAAAGTTTCTTTCAAAAATGTATGCAGATTAGGAGTAAAATTTCTTTTCAAAAATTTACACATATTCGTAGTAATGTTTCTTTTAAAAATGTGTGTAGATTCGGAGTAAAGTTTTTTTTTTAGAAAATGCACGCAGATTTGAAATAAATTTAAGTCATTAATATTTTTTACAAATCCTCTCAAATTTAACTTGAAAACTTTTGCAGATTTAAACCTAAAAAAACATTAATTTGATAAAACTTTAAACCTTTTATAAAAAACGTTTACTCATTTAAAGTATTATCGACTTAGCGAAACCAAAACAAATAAGCACTCAAATTATAGCAAAGTTGCGAAAATACTTTTCATCATAATTGGATCCCTAGAGACACTGTTGTTTAATATATCAAGCAAATTTTAAAAGGTCACTTCTCTTACTGAACTAAACAATTTTTCCGGTTCGTCTAAAATTATTTTTTTACACTCTCACACAAAAGAACAATACCAATGTAGACAAAAACAGTATTAATATAAATAACCAAAAAATGATGCAGAAGAAAGAATATCTTTGATTACTTTTATATCAATTATTACTGAAACCTTATTTATGATGTTTACCCAAAAACAAAATCAAAAAGATTTTTTTGGGAATTGGCTTTGTGTGTATGGATGATCAATCCTTTATAACGGAAGATTTTTTTTAAATTGGGTTATTGTCCTTTTTTGTGAACTCTATCCCTTTTTTTCTTTAAAAAGAGCTTGCCAACTTGAATATTTTCTGGTTGCCTATTTTTTATATATTGTTATAAACTAAGTCATAATTTTACATTTGCTCTTTTTGCCATGTATTTATTTAATGTTTCTCTTTTTTTGTTATAAAGTTTTTTGTGTATGTTTTGTTAGCAATAAATATGTGTGGAAGGATTTGTGGCTATTTCGAAATGAAAAAAATGTCCAAGTAAATATAAAAAATATATACTCAAATCTACAGAATTGTATGCATAGTTAATTTGCCTTTGTCACAAATAATAGTTTTTGTAACGGCAATTTATTTTTACTACTACTATTACAGAATTGTTCATTTTAGTTTTTTATTTATCCATTCATTCAAGTCACCCGCTCAACCCCAAACGAAAAAAAAGATATAGAACAATGAAATTGTTACCAAACATTCTTTGATCTACCGAAATATTAGTTTTGAAAATGGACAAGATCGATCAAGTAGGATGCGAGTTATAGATCAAAGTTTCTGACTACCTCGATATTTTTAATTTTTTTTTTGCAATTTTCTTGCAATATAATGCAGGTAATACCATAAAATTCTCCACACTTTATTTTTGTTATATATCGACTAGTACTGTTGAAAATTGTAGAAAACGGTTCTTATTGCCCCCATACAAATGTCTTCCCGGAATATGGATTTATGGTACATAAATGTCTATAGAAACGCCGTATCCATAAAAAATTCTGCAATAATAAGTTTCATTGAAAGTGAAATCTCAAAGCTATATTTTGTTTGCACCGGTGCATATCTTGGCATAGCCCTCATATAAAATCCAGTACCAATATTAGACCCATATTCATGATGATCAGTCCATATTTGACCATGGCCCCCATATAAAGTTGCTTCGAAAAATCACTTAAAGGAGCATAAATCTCGAATAAATATCATTATTATGTTGAAATCTAACACAAATAATTCTCATACATATATAAATTGACGAACACAATTTCATGATGATTACTCCCGAAAACTCATTAACCTACATAAACATTAATATCGAACCGAAATTTTACACAATTCAGTTATAAATATGTAAAAATTATACTATTGTCTTTTGTGAAAGTTGGTCCATAACACGCCAAACCTGCCACTTCCGAGAATAACTACAGAGTACGCAGAGGTGACAATTTTTTGATACTTAATTGATTGTGTGTTCTTATAAATGTCGTTATTGAGATGAAAGTCAACTAAAACAAACCTAAAATAAATAGAAGTTACGGTACAATATTTTCTGAAGTTCGGCCCACAATAGGTGATTTGGTGGTGGGCATATAAAGTTCGGCATTATCGAATATAA
Organism: Bellardia pandia; assembly: GCA_916048285.2. NCBI lineage: Eukaryota > Metazoa > Arthropoda > Insecta > Diptera > Calliphoridae > Bellardia > Bellardia pandia. The sequence goes on from OU696529.1 coordinate 103,292,756, forward strand.
ATTCTTACTTGCTTTCTTTCATTGTTGACAATTTGAGTTTTAATGCTGAAATGAGTTTTAAAAGAAACAACACAGTAAACAATTCATACCTCAAATAGCTTCAAACCTGCTGATGGGATGCATGATTTTTTATGAGATGTTCCCGGTTTGGAGGACTACTTTCTGCTGACAATAAGCGCTTCTTTTAACCTAATCAAACATGCAAATAAAGCACTTTCCTAAAGTATTTTTTTAATTTTATCTGAATGTTTTTGCTTAAGAAAAATTCATAGCAACTGAGAAGCGCGATATTCGTTTTGTAATTGACATTCGTTGTCATTCGTAAATCTGTTGGCTATAATTTAATTTTTGTTTTTTCGCTTTAAAACCTTATTCGTTGTCAACACTAAAAAAGCATTTGTGTTTGTATATTTTATTCGTGAGCATTTACTGCTTCAGAAGAGCGCTTTTATTAAAGCGCTCGATTATGCGCTTTTCTCTTAAGTGCTTCAAAATAACACGAATTTTTTTTACTGGAACATAAGTGTAGAGTTTATACCCAGCATACCATTTTAGGAGCGCTCCGAAAAAGGAGTCAGAAAAGAGTCCAACAAAAGAGCATTTTCGGAGCGAAAGAAAAATTTGCTTGTTACTGTCCTGCGCCGGCACGCAGTATGAATCAGAAATTCCACTTAATTATGTGTGTACCAAAGCGTTGTTCTCCTGCTATTTGTGCTTTGAACAAAAAAAAAACATAGCTGTACCACACAAGAATGATAAAAACAAGATTACACAGAGCCCAAGAAAACCCTCATAAAAGACTCTTTTCTGGCATTATCTAAGAGCTCTTTAAGAGCCCAAAAAAAACCTCATAAAAGACTCTTTTCTGGCATTATCTAAGAGCTCTTTAAGAGCCCAAAAAACCCTCACAAAAGACTCTTTTCTGACATTATCTAAGAGCTCTTTCTGACGGACCATTTTCGAATGTAATGACCCTCTTTTCTGAGGGTTTTCGGAGCAATTATGATTGTTTTTTGGGCTCATAAAGAGCGTTAACGCTCCGAAAAAGGTGTCAGAAAAGACTCTTTTCAGACTCATATGGCTTGCTAGGTATTATCTGTATGAGAACTATAGTCAAATATGGAATATACAAACTCTTAATAGGTTTAATGTAGAATTAACTTGTGACTCAAAGAGTGAATTATGTTGCAATTATTTTGCGAAATAATGAATACGAAATGTTGAAATAAAAAATTTATTTTGAAAAGAAACTCTATAGAAAATGGTTACAATCTGCACAGACCTATGGCTACATTTTCTTTAGAAACATATGTATTCATTGCCTTTATTATGATAAAATAAAATGGAAATTTCTTTTAAATATTCTTCAACCAATTTCTTTGACTTTATCATTAATTTCTTGAAATTTTTCTCATTTTTTGTAAAAGAAAAAAAAAACGAAAATAAAATTATCATGTACTTACATATTTTCTTCCTACCAATTTTATTTCAATTATCTTTAATCTGAACGACGACTACTTGTGAATTCTTATTAAAGCCTCTGCCCTGCTCCTTAAACTCTCCTTAAATCATCATTATTTACCAATATCATCACAGCACTTTCATCGTCTTTATAAGATGATTGTGTTTACTTATTTTATTACGTTTTTGGATATGGCATAAAAAAAAACTTCAATCATTTTCATTTGTTTTTTTTTGCCCTTCTTTTAATCGCAATTCCTTACCATATATTATATATTCGCTTCGAATTTATTTGCAGATATGATTTAATGGCTGGTGTAACACGTGCTGAGGCGTTTTTCTCCTTCAATTCGGGTGATGTTCAATATGGCATTGAAGCCGATAGACGTTCGAAAATCTTAAAGGCCTACGTGCGCAACACATACACGTATCATTTAAATGAAATATTTGCTACGATTGTTAATGAGTATACGGATTGGGAGAGACCAGTACAACATCCAATTAATATCAGGTAACCGACAAATTATTTTTAATAATAAAATTGTAGACGCAAAATAATTATATTCTTTTTTGCACGTATAAACTAGGGAGGTTGTTTTAAAAAATGTTGTTAATGCAAGGAAAAAACATAATAGAATTGAGTGTTGCAATTAATAAATTTAACTTTGTTTATGTTTACTTTCTAAGATATTCCTAAGCTCTGCCTATATATATGGAAGCTGTTCCTAAGCATTTGTTTAGGACTTGAATGACTAGGGGGATATTATGTATTTCGATTCGAAAGCAAAATTTTTCGAAATAAAATGTAAATAGTGTACAAATTGGAACGATTTTTTTCGAATCGAAATACACAATAACCCCCTGCAATGATTCATATTCAAGTCCTTAAAATTATTAAGACCACTATAGCAATTTATTATTTTACCATAGACTTTCCTGACAGCTTCCCTATTTTTAATATTATATGATATTTAATTATTGCACTACCAGTGGGTATTTATGCGTATTGTCAAAATGAACGAATGTCTGTAATATGTTATAATTGTTATTTCCAAAAAACCAACAAAGGAATTTAATTAAGATTTTCGTGAGCGGTAGTAGATATAAGTACTCATACATACTGCAGGCTCAGTCAACATGTTTGTAGGTAAAACTTCATTAAAATATTTGTAAGTATAGTAAGTAGTTGCTTCATATACATGACAAAACAAATGCAAAACAATTTTTAAGGATATCAGATGAGAATATTAATTTCACATTACATACAGTTATTATAATCATGATGCAAATTCCCTAGAAAATATTATTAGCCAATAACTACATATGTATAGCCAACTTGGTCAGACTGCGACTCGATCATACTGTGACTATGTTTTTAATACAAATTTTTGCTAGACTGATAGATAAGCTGGTCAAACTATGACTAGTCTTTCTATAGATAATCTGGTCAGATTATGACTAGGTTTTCAATTAAAAAAAATCTGGTCGGACTTTGACTAGGCTTTCTACAGAAAATCTGGTGGAACGGTGACTAGGTTTTCTATAGAACGTCTGGATGGACTTTGGCTGGGCTTTCTATAGAAAATCTGGTCCAACTGTGCTAGATTTGCTACAGAAAATCTGGTCAGACTGTGACTAGCTTTTCTATAGAAAGTCTAGTTTGAATGTGATTAGTTTTGCTATAGAAAATTTGGTTTCTAAACAAATTATTTTCTATAAAAAATTTGGTTAGACTGCACTCACAGCTTAAATTACTTTTTACTTGCTTTTTAATGTAACTCAAAATATTCTGCTTTTTGGTTGATTTGCAATTAACTAAAAAACAATAAATATATTTTCGTAAATAAGTGAGTTGTTTAGTACTAAAACAAATCGAAAGAGAAATAATATTGATATTACTTCCTTTACAAATACAACCGACAATTTCCAAATACAATTTATATAATCGTTAAATCACAAAAAAAAGTGTGAAAGCCAAATTTTCTATAAAACCAATCAATTTTATATTTATATACATGCCACATATAAGCAGACACACCGACATTCACGCAACCACATATATATACTTACAGCAATAATAACAAATATAAGAACAGCAAAGTTAGGGCAGCATATACAGCAGCCGAAAAAAATTTTAACAATTTTCCACAAATTACAAACTTTACACACACTTTACAAATGCCGCAACAATATATTGAACAAAAATGTTTTTTTTTGTTTTCACCAAATAAAAAAATCAACATCAGTACAAAAATAAAACTCACAGACAAAAAACAACTTCAACACCTTACAAAAACAACAATTTGCAGGGTGTTTACCAAATGATACACCTTTAGAAATACAACTTGTTTAAGTATTTTTTATTGGTATGTGTGTATATACGCCTGTATGTTTAGTTTAGGATTTTTAAATATACATAGTTGTTAATATTTGTTCTTCCTGCTTTCAACATCTAAGGTCCAACTACCTGCATTTGAACTCTAAATATTTTGATTTTTTTATTCCCTAGCGATTGTTTATTTTTTACCTCCTGTTTTCATTCATATTCAATATATGTCTGATTTATTTATATTAAAACGGAAGTTGGATAAAAATAAATTTTTTATATGGGAAATTTTTCCAAACTTCTAACAGTCTACAACTGATAATTTTTTATGGGGGAGAGTAGTTAGAAACAGAAATAACTACAACGACAGAATGTGTACGATGTGTACCGGAAACATATAAAATTTTGTACAGAGTGAAAGTTGAATATTAATACAGAAAAAAAAATATTAAAGCAAATAGGAAAAATAATAGCTTTTACCTTTATCACAGCTGACAATCTTCTAGACACAGAATGAATGACATTTTTAGTTAAGTTATTTAGTGTCATTCATTCTGTATTACTGCAATTAGATTATACTTGTCTGTCGAGAAATTACCGCAGGTGCTAAATTGCGTTGAGGTATGGCGACTAAGGAGGATAATCTAAAGTTTTGCGCCATGATTGAGCAACTAATCCTTCACAATTTCGGTATGCTGATATGTATAATTGTCCTGTTGGAAAATCCAGTTGTGCACTGGTTACAATTTTTATACATTAAGGGCAACATTGTTTTTCAAAATAGGGAGTTTTCGTAGATGTAAAGAATTTTAAGTTGACAATACTTTTCTAACTGGCGGCCATTTTGTCAGCTGTCAAGTGATTTATATTTAGTTTGATTTGGCATTTCAACATGAATAGACTGCCTGATGGTTCTGTGCTGTTTTAGATGTATAGAACTATTAAATCAAATAAAACAAAGATGATTTTTTGTGAAATGAACATACAATTTACTTTGTTCGAAAGATAATCTCTGCCACAATAAATTAAATATGACTTCTGTCATATGACTGGCTCTGACGTAGTCTAATCTGGAGCTCCAGTTTTCGATGTATTTTTCTAAGATTTGTGGCCGTATACCGGCAATAGCTATCGTTCTTATATGGCAGCTATGACAAATTATGGGCCGATCTTCCTAAATTTTGGAACAGTGATATTTATGCATATGAGGATATTTCACGTCGAATTTCAACATAATAACGGTATATATAAGATATATATTAGTATTAACGCGGATTTCGGTAGTGGACCTTATGTGGGGGATATTGTCAAATATGGACAGATATTCTCCAAATCCAGCAGTTTGATTTTGCATGTATGTAAATGATCCGTGTAAAATTTTGGATTAGTACCCTTATTTATAAGAGATTTATGAGTATTAAAGTGATTTTTGGAAGAGGGCTTTTTATGGGGCATACGGTTAAAAATAGACCGAAATTCACAAAATTTTGTGGGATGATTTTTGTATATATTAAAATGATCTGAGCAAAGTTTTGAGCCGGTACCGATATTTATACAATATATATAGGGAAAAATGTCTTTTTCAGATGTGGTCCTTGTATGGGAGCTATGACCAGTTCTGGGCCGACTACCATAAAATTTAGTACAACAATTTATTTGCCTATAAAGAGTATTTATGTCAAATTTTAGCCGTTTAGCATTATTTATATCTGTTTTATGCGTATTTAAATGAATTTTAGAAGTGGACTTTATATGGGGTCTATGGTCACACATGGACCGAATTAAAAAAAATTTCGTTTTGTGATTTCTTTTTGCATAAAACTTATTTCTGCTGAATTTTGTATTAATATTCCAATTTTATAGGCATTTATGTGTACTTGAGCAATATTTCGGGAAGATTTTTCTATGGGAACTCTGAGATATCATGGACCTATTCTTACTGTTTTCCTCACACTTTTTTCTTTTATCATTAAAACAACATATACAAAATTTCATGGGAATATCTGTAATATATTTGAACAAATTGGAAGAAAAATATTTAAAACAAGTAAGAAAGTATAGTAGGTCAAGCCCGACCATATAGTACCCTACACGCAGTATACGTATGAAACAATTTTCAGAAATGGGCGCTCTATGGGAGATATTACCTATTATGGAGCGATCATCCAAAAATTTAGTGCCATGACTTCTGTAAGTATAAATATTATGTATTTATGAAGGTTAAACTGAATTACGGAGAGGGTCTTTTATGGGAGTTTTGGACTAATTATGGACCGACCATTATAAAATTAGTATATATTAAACTTATTTTTTTAAATTTTATTTTAATTTGGTTTCATTTGTAGTTAAAATTGTTTAGATACTTAATTAATTAAAAAAATTATGATCGTTAAACCCCTATTTCGGCAGGACATTTGTATGGGGGCTTTGTGATATATTGGACCGATGTCCACCTAATTCTATCCCATTCATCCTTGAGCCAAAAAATATCATGTACCAAATGTTATCGCAATACCTTCAAAATTGCTACCTGTAGTCTGCGCACAAAGTTTTCATGGACAGCCAGCCAACCAGACGGACGGAAGTACTGACGGACATGGTTAAATCGAGTCAGGAAGTGATTCTGAGTCGATCGGTACACTTTAAGGTGTGTGTTGGACCTATATTTATGGGCGCTACAAACATCAGCACAAATCAAATATACCCTCCCCCTTATAGTGGTGTAGGGTTTAAATATCAATTCTTTATGGAGGTGGTCTTACATTTTGATCCATAACTCTTGTTCTACTGTACCGATTTGGCTGATTTTCAATACCAAACTACTTATGCCCTTTGTAATGAACTAGACTATTTTCTCTAAAGAATGAGAACAAAATTCAGAGATTGCATCGGCGATTTTCTTTTAGCTTTCAGAGATTGTCAAGACTAACGGGAGCCATTTAAAAAGCTAGCAATCAGCCGGGTGGGGTGGTTCTTGTCTTGCCAATCTCTCTTACCGATGGGCAGTCAACACATAAATATTATTTTAGACTCCCTAAAAAAATGTAATTATGAAATGGACTAGGATGTTGATTTAATAATTGATGTGGAAGGATACCCCTTTTTAACCAACATAACAACAGAAATGGGTCAATTCATGATCATACAACTGTATAGAATAACTCCCCTAGCTGTCTTTGGGGGGTTCGACGCTTCTTTACCCACCCTACCTGTGATCTTAGGGCGCCTGATATAAAGTCTAAGATCCCTAACGCAACTTATTCAAAACCAATCACATTATGTAAGAATTAAGAAATTTTAAAGTTCCATTATAATAAATTCGTTATTTATTCAAAGAATATGTAACACTGATAATTCATGTATAAGAACAAAATTCTAATTCTATATTCACCTATTATATTCATTATTTTTAAACATCATTATACAACGTTACATAAATGATATTAACAATTCTTAAATATATAATGTGTATTAAATTTATAACTTTAACCGAAAGCTACTTACAAAGTACAGAAGCTGTAATAACAAAAGCTTTTTTTTTTTTTTTTGTTGATCAATGCATTTGCTCTCTCAGTAGAATAAATTATGAATGAGCATAGTAAATTCTAAAAATAGAACAAGTATATTCTTTTTTTCTTGTTTTTGTTAATTTTTTTTTTTTTTTTTTTTTTTTCGGGTGTCGTTGTTCAGATACCAGAAAAAAAATTTTAACAAAAAACAGAAGATCAAGAAGAAAAAAATATTTTTTTAGCAAACAGACATCCCTCAATAAGCAGGGTATGAACTTTTTGTGTAATAAAATTTTTTACATTAAAGTTATAAATTCTCAACAAATTATAGGTAGTTTTTCAAGGTACTTAATGATAATTATGCATATAAAAATCAGTTAAAATTGCAAAACAATAAGGTTATATAAAAACGATAATCACTCACCAATTCTATAAACATTTCGGCAACTGCTGGATGAAGAGGCCTTTTCAAACTGCTGTAGGTTGCTGATTAACCTTTGTCCAGCGGAAGAATTTTACAACGTTAAAAGGCGGTATGGGTACAATTGTACCCTTATATACTTAACACGATATGTATGGCTTTTCCTATAAATATAATTAAATTATTGTGTTCTTATTTAATAAACAAATGATAGAACAGGCCCGTGGCTAAAAAAAAAACTTATTTTGCGTACACATGTATACATTTTTTGCAATTCCAATCAGATCTGTTTGACGTTTGGTCAGTACATACTATGTAAACAAAACTCTTATTTTGTTTGCATTGTTGTTGTTGCACCAATACTATCACCGTATACATATAAATACACTTGAATAGTACTTTGTTGTGATAACATACATACAGGGGAATACCCGTAAAGTAAAAACAAGTAGTAGAAAAATTGAATACCAAAAAATCGAACTCGAGACCGCTTCAAGATGATGCTAAGATTTCTCCGATTCGACAACGAAAATACACGTGCAGCGCGAATACAAGAAGATAAAGCTGCACCAATTCGGGATATATGGATAATGATGAACAAAAATTTAGAGAATGCGTACAAACCATATAAGTATATCACAGTAGACAAACAATTATTTCCTTTTAGAGGCCATAGCAAATTTACTCAGTATATACCTTCTAAGCCGGCTAAGTATGGCATAAAAATATTCTGGGGTTGTGATTCATCAAATTCCTATCCATTACATGGCCAAATTTATACCGGAAAGCCGAAAGACAAACAAATATTGGTGAACGAACTGTGCTGGACTTAGTTCAACTGTATAAGGGCTCCGGAAGGAATGTGGTTGCAGATAATTTTTTCACATCCTTACAATTGGGCAAAACATGAGTTTAGTTGCTACAGTAAGAAAAAATAAAAAATTTTTACGCAGCAATATGCAGCCAGCAAAGGAAAGGCCTATCAACTCCACTAACTTTGCTTATAACAGTGATGCCACGATCTGTTCATACGTACCAAAAAAGAAGAAATCGGTGATACTACTATCAACTATGCACATGACAGGAGAAGTAGAAAACACGGATGCTGCTAAGCCAGAAATTATAAAATATTATAATAAAACAAAAGGTGGAGTAGATGTCATGGACAAAATGTTGGGCGAATACACCGTAAAACGACGAACATTATTTTATAACATGATTGACGTTGCTGCTTTGGCCTCCTATATATTATATAGAAGCCACCACCCAAACAGTATATCAAAACATCAACGACGAAAGTTCTTGAAAGATCTTTCAAAACACCTATGTATGCAATCAGTCAAAGACCGTAGTGGCAACAAACTTATAACAGGTAAAAATTTTATTCGAAGTGCTATAGAAATGGTACTTGGACGACCTATAGTGGCAGCACAAAGTCCAGAAATTGGTTCCAAAGTACCCTTTGGTAGCCGGGGAGCATCAACGGTGGTTGAATGTGAGACACGCAAACAACGTAAGACTGGAAAGGCGTGTGCAATCTGCTTGAAACCTGTGTGCGATGAACACTCTATTCAAAGTACCACATGTTTTTCATGCAAGGAAACACCATAAAAATATATTGTTATTTCCTTAATAAAAACAACTCTGATTTATTTTCTTGTTTTTTCCTTACGACTTATATGAAGGTACAATTGTACCCCTTCAGCCTTTTAGGGATATCAAGTCAAAAAAGACTTATTTCGGTATGATATAATCAAAATCTTTTTTTTTTAATTTCAAATTGTAATCCGCAATAAAAGTTTAGAGATGTCAGAAAATTTTAGATATCTAGTATTAACAAAAAAAAAGTTATTGCAATTTAAAAACGAAAAAGGTACAATTGTACCTCTTCCGCCGGACAAAGGTTAAAAGGTGTAAAACAAAAGGTAGATAGGTTTTGCAATTATAGCTGTTCTCTTATAAATTAACGCTGGCTTATAAGATCTAAATAGAATTTAACTTGATTAGAATTTGTTTAATATATAGTAGAATAATCGAATTTGTTTAAATTTCAATAGTTTTAAAATACATTTTCTTTTGACAGGGCAATGTAGACTGAGTGCAATACTAGTTTTAAGACACAAACATTTTTTTTTTCTGTGATATTAGTTCTTTAGATATTAATTAGAATTGTTTTATAGTTTAATAGTGTAAATTTACGGTTTTTATAATAATTTCTTAACCTAATAGTTGAGCGTTTTTGTTTCTTAGAAACATTATAAGATATTGTAGATACATTAAAAATAGCATTACGTTTAGTTAGGTAATTTTCCCATCTTTTGTGGAAAGGTAATATTGGATATAGCTTTGCTTTTCGATCAATGTTACTAACAGAAGAATTGTTATCATTTTTTAAGATTCGAGTTGGGGGGTTTGAGAAAGGTGATAAAATAGAAAAATCAGAAGTAGAAGATGATTTTTCTAAGGTCGATTTCGAGGGAGAGTTTGGGACTGAAAGTTTTTTGAAGATATTCTTTTTTCTGAACATTTTGTACACTGGGGTTTATAGGTATTTTTCTCACCACACCCGTAACAAAACACATTCCGCTTCTCCAAACATTCTTCCCAAAAGTGGCCTAACTGATCACAGTTCCAGCACTTAGGAGGTTGTTGTATAGCATTTATGGACAATTCTTGTTCTCTATTAAAATCTTGAACTGGTTTTTCTTCTGAGTATGAAATATCAGCAATCTGACGACGTCCTGCAGGGTATTGAGCAGTTTTCAAAGACATGTTTCTACGATAATACTCATCGCCTACCAGATTTTCTCTCATTTGAACGAGTTTTCGTAAATGAGCCAATGAATAAATGGGTACATACAGTAATTCATGTCTAATTTCAGGACGAAGATTACGAGTGAGAATTTCGACTAAATCAGTTTCTGGGATGGGCTTTTCTAGGCGATCTAAAATGGCAGAAATGGATTCATAAAAGGCTTCAAATGTCTCATTAGCCTTCATTTTTCTGTTCCTAAGTTCCTCATGAATATCAAAGCTGGATTTAAAGTCCTTATATTGATATTTTAAAGCTTCGCAAAATTCATTCCAACTTATAGTTTCGGCCTGCTTATGGTATCTCCAGTACCATTCTCGAGCACGTCCACTCAGCAAAATATGTAAATTTTTACATATGACCGAAAAATCATTATTAAAATGTTCGCGAGTTAGTACCCTAACTCTATAAAGGAATTCATCAACACTTATGCCTTGAGTAGACCCATCAAACTTGATATGCCAATTTTGTATAATTGACGTTATTTTGTCAGATCTTAAAGTAAATTGTTCATCAAATGAACTACTACAGTTTCCCCGAGAATTGGACATATTGTGAGGATTAGATGGTATTTGAGAAACTGGTATATTACCATGTGTTTGAACATAAGGTTGATTATTTTGCCTTTGAATAGGAGGTACTATTTGTGGCGGTGATTGCAACAATTGGGTTGGTACAGTGGTATTTTTGGAAGTATTTGGTAACAGATTAAGATTACTTAATAATCGAGATACCGTACTTTCAATCATGTAACCGAGATGTGGATAATCAATAGTAGGTTGAACGTTATTTGAAAAATTTCTAACTGGAGTATTTTGTTGTGCATTGGGTAATAAATTTGGAGAATTTTGTATACAAATCGGAGTTGAAGGGTTTTCATTATCAGGATTGATACTAACATCATTGAAATTATTTCTATTTGAATCTGTAAACAAATTTCGACTATAGCTACGCGTATTATAATGTTGAGCAAGTGCTCCACGGGATTTACCACGAGTAGTCTTTGGTTTTTCTGTTGGTTGATTCTTGTTAAAACTGTAAATTTTCTTCAATTCAGAAAGTAAACATGGCCTCATGCATATTGGACATTCTGATGACTGAGACAAATAGTTCTCAACACAAGTGCTGTGGAAAACATGATTGCATTCAGAAATTATCAGCAATTCTTGTCCTTCGGACATTGTATCCTTACAAATTTTACAATTTGGATTATTTTTTGATAACTGTGTGGCCGAGGGCTGTGAAACAGATGCCTCTGGAAGAGCAACTTGTGAAGCAGCAGCCTGAGCTCCTGTAGGTGAGCGTTCCATTACAATTTCTTATAACATAAACTATTCAAAAGATATAATACACAGTATGCAACAAAATAAAGTATGAATTATTTTGTTTTTTTTCTCAGTATATAATTATGCGAATATTCGTAAAAAGAAGTTTAAAAAGAATTAATTTACTTATTTACAAAAGCAAATTAACAAATAACAGTTTAGCAATTATTTAAAAATAAATCAAATAGGTTTATCTATCTTACATATTAATGTGATATGGTTTGAATAAGCCTTCAAATGTTGTAATAAATGAATTGACCTAGAAGTATTCTAATTGGGCTATTGAATTCTTAAAAGTTTATTGCATTTAAAGAAGGTTTTACCAACAGTTTTTTTTTTCTTTTATTTTTTTCTATTCAAATTACCTAAATTTTGACTGGACAAAAACCCACTGACTGCAGATATTTTGTAATCCGAATCAAAATTAGGATATCAATAACTAAGTTAAACAATCTATAAAGTGCAATAACTTCTAAAAACTTACATAACTTATAAAGCAACATACATATCTCAAGTTATTTAGCAAAAGATAATTTAAATATATCTTCGGTCGACTTAGTCGAATCTATCACGCAACTAATCGAAAATCCAGAAGAATTTTAAATTATATTTGCCAAATACCTTTTAAAATATATGCTTATTTACAAATTATGATTTAATGATAAAAAAATGTAAATGAGGTTTTTTAGAGCAAAAAAATCTAAATGTTTTACGCAACTCAGTTTTTCTTGCCCCACGTTGGGCGCCAATTTATGTAATGAACCAGACTATTTTCTCTAAAGAATGACAACAAAATTCAGAGATTGCATCGGTGATTTTCTTTTAGCTTTCAGAGATTGTCAAGACTAACGGGAGCCATTTAAAAAGCTAGCAATCAGCCGGGTGGGGTGGTTCTTGTCTTGCCAATCTCTCTTACCGATGGGCAGTCAACACATAAATATTATTTTAGACTCCCTAAAAAAATGTAATTATGAAATGGACTAGGATGTTGATTTAATAATTGATGTTGAAGGATACCCCTTTTTAACCAACATAACAACAGAAATGGGTCAATTCATGATCATACAACTGTGTAGAATAACTCCCCTAGCTGTCTTTGGGGGGTTCGACGCTTCTTTACCCACCCTACCTGTGATCTTAGGGCGCCTGATATAAAGTCTAAGATCCCTAAAGCAACTTATTCAAAACCAATCACATTATGTAAGAATTAAGAAATTTTAAAGTTCCATTATAATAAATTCGTTATTTATTCAAAGAATATGTAACACTGATAATGTATAAGAAAAAAATTCTAATTCTATATTCACCTATTATATTCATTATTTTTAAACATCATTATACAACTTTACATAAATGATATTAACAATTCTTAAATATATAATGTGTAATCCCTACTGCCTTAACTTTTTGTAACGAGTTGTATTGAATTTATAACTTTAAACGAAAGCTACTTACAAAGTACAGAGGCTGTAACAACAAAAGCTTTTTTTGTTGATCAATGCATTTGCTCTCTCAGTAGAATAAATTATGAATGAGCATAGTAAATTCTAAAAATAGAACAAGTATATTCTTTTTTTCTTGTTTTTGTTAATTTCTTTTTTTTTCGGGTGTCGTTTGTTCAGATACCAGAAAAAAAATTTTAACAAAAAAAGAAGATCAAGCAGAAAAAAATATTTTTTTTTAGCAAACAGACATACCTCAATAAGCAGGGTATGAACTTTTTGTGTAATAAAATTTTTTACATTAAAGTTATAAATTCTCAACAAATTATAGGTAGTTTTTCAAGGTACTTAATGATAATTATTCATATAAAAATCAGTTAAAATTGCAAAACAATAAGGTTATATAAAAACGATAATCACTCACCAATTCTATAAACATTTCGGCAACTGCGGGATGAAGAGGCCTTTTCAAACTGCTGTAGGTTGCTGATTAAAAGGTGTAAAACAAAAGGTAGATAGGTTTTGCAATTATAGCTGTTCTCTTATAAATTAACGCTGGCTTATACAATCTAAATAAAATTTAACTTGATTAGAATTTGTTTAATATATAGTAGAATAATCGAATTTGTTTAAATTTCAATAGTTTTAAAATACATTTTCTTTTGACAGGGCAATGTAGACTGAGTGCAATACTAGTTTTAAGACACAAACATTTTTTTTTTTTTTTTTTGTGATATTAATTCTTTAGATATTAATTAGAATTGTTTTATAGTTTAATAGTGTAAGTTTAGTTTAACTCAAATCTTAAGCAAATGTCATATTGGCACTTCAATATTGTCTGGACGAATTCTTGATGTAACTTTGGTTATTATTTTTCGGACACTAATAAAATTTTTACGTTTTTTAATATTAAATTTTTAATTACGAATTAAGTTTGCCCTGTCGGTATTTTAGAAAAATTGAATTAGTTTACCCCGACTTAGGAGATATAACTTATGTTGGTGGCTCGTGTGTTCACGACTCTGGCAAACTGTAGGAATTGTGACCAGTACAGCCGGAGAAGGTTATGTCCGCTGGACTTCGATGAGATGGTAGTATAGAGAAATATTTTCTTTTTGGAGTATTGGGATCTTCGAGCAATGTCTTCAGACTGTACTTTTAGTTTTTTTCTATTCTAGATCTATAATTTAGCCGTTTAGCTCACAAACTGTCCGCTTTAGGTATGGTTATCAATGTTGAAGTGGTAAAAAAATTTGCAATGTGTTTTCTGATTTTTTTATGTTCTTCTATCTCCTCTTTTTCTTCCAGTTTAGTAATCAAGATCACAGCTTTTTTTTGTGTTTTTTTTTTCCAGAATGTAATATGATCTCGTGAGAAAAGCACAGTGGTGGCTCATTAAATGAGTCCACCACTTTTTATATTAAATTTTGTGAAGTTTGATAGACAGAATGACAATCTATTTAAAAAAATATATATAAAGGCTCGTAAAACGAAAGATATGTAACTTATTGGTCATTACACTGTCTTACCTTGAAATTTATTTGAAATATGGTGTATTTAGAAAATTTAAAGAAATTTATTGTAAATAAGTATTTACTCGAAGCTGACAAAATTAGACGTAGATTTTTAAAATATATTTATGAGCTCCTGCTGGGATGAGTGTGAGCCAAAGTTGGAAAATATGGCTGTGAGGAAAGACGTATGGATTGATAAATGTTTAAAACTATAATATTTTCGCATATTACCTGCAGTATGTTTAGAATTTAGTTTTTTCCTTTTCTTGATAATTTAATTGACACAAATGTCATGAACTTATAACTGCTTTATGAACAGTTATTGGTGGTTAAGTAATACTATACTTTTTTTTTTTTTTTGGTGCGTTGAAGCCACTACTTTCCTCGGGCAATGCTAGATGTAAAAGAATTCCTCAACGGTATTCTTTAAGTTAAAGAAGCTATGTGTGACAAAGAAAAAACTTCGAAAAATTCCTGGAAAACACAATGATTACCGAATAATCGAGTTGAAGCCAGCATGCGTTAACATGCGTTTCGATGCGATCATATGCGTTGGCTTACTTTTCTACGGTTTGTAGTATATCAACTTAACGATAATTGAATGCCAAATAAACACGGCTTTTTTTTATTTATTACTTTTCTTAAAAATTACTATTATTCGATGAATTTAACTACTGTTGTAAATGATAACGCTATTAATTATAGTTATGTTTTATGCAAGAACACCTGTATATTTAAATGTTAATAATTTTACTTAATGTGGTAACAAAAGGTAATACAAGAGAAGAGGGGTTCGATTAACATTGTATGGATACATAAAATTACAAAGTTAGAAGCCAACCCGGAATAACTTTTTGAATATTTGACCAGGCATATTAGCTGCCCAAATTACAACTACGAACAGTACACCTTATGACACAACATTTTTTGTTCATTGAATTGATATAGAATTGATAGAAAGAAACAGAAAATGTTAGAAAAAGCAAACTATAAAAAATGTAAACAAAAAAGCCTTTTAGTTTTTTTTTTATTAAATGTTGTTAACTTTTTGTTTATGATAAACATAAAAACAAAACGAACAAAAAAACGGTTAATCGCCAAATTTGCCCATAAACCACTGATTTAGCAACACTTTTAATATTTCAAGCTTGAAATGTCAATTTTAAGTTGAACGATTTTACATACTTTTTGACATAACTTTATTTTTTATCGATAACTTTAGTAAAATGTTTGACAGTTTGCCATTTATCTTAATACTGCTGAACTCTTTGCACATGGTAAATTTTTCTATTACATTATATGTGTACTGTTCACCAAAACTTGAACAATATATAAAAAATATAGTCTCATAAGGCCTTTAGGGGAACTATAAACCGTTTTTGGAAACCTTGTTGATTTCATTTGTGTTCTTCGGACGCGAAAGTTTTTACACAGACAAACACACAGACAGACAGACAGACGAACATGGCTCAATCGACTTTGAATTTCGTAAGGACCAAGGTCTTTGTTGGGTCTCAGATGACTATTTCTCTGTGTTACACACGGAATCAAAAACTTATATATACCCTCCTTCACCAGTATTAAAATTTAAGCCCAAAAAATTTTGAATCGTGCTAAATGGAATAAAATCGTGTAAAAAATTTACAACTTCTTTATTTTCAAACCGTATTAAAACAGAATTAGGTGTAATTTACTAGTATAATATTATTTATAAATATATAAAGTTGTTATTTTAATAATATGCGGTATTGTCTTTAATTTGACGAATACAATATATAAAAAGGTATTTTTTTCAAATGTGTGGTACAACTTAAATATATCTTTAAAATGAAAACAATTTTGTCTTGCTTTCAAGAAAATTTTCTCAATCTGTAATATCATTTCATTTTTTATAAACAATTTTTTCAATTAGTGGCAATACTTTCCAAAGAAAGTATCCTCATTCTGTGACAAAACTTTCCAAAAAAAAAAGTCCGCAGTGTGTGACAAAACTTTCTAAAGAAAATGTCCTCAGTGTGTTTCTCAATGTGTGACAATACTTTCCAAAGAAAATATTCTCTTTCTTTTTACAACATTTTTTAAAGAAAATATCCTCAGACTGTGTCTTTCTATAGAAAATGTCCTTAGTAGAAGAATTCCTTAGTCTTCGACATGGCCATTTTTTCTCTTTTATTGCATTATGTTAAGATGTTAACAGATGTTAAGGCCTAATGTACAAATTTAGTTTTTATGACATTTTCTTAGTATTATATGAACACACCGTACATTTGTTCCTTAGTTTAACAGGATTATAACTGTTACATAAATAAATATCTTGAAAATTGTTTCACCTTAATAAATTGTGGCCTAAGAAAGCGTTTTGCATTTTCAATATTAATGTATCTTTATGTAACGTTCACTCTGTTAGTTGAAATTTTATAAGAACCTGCTTAATAAAATATTTAATATATTCGGTATTTTTCTAACCAAAATAAATATGTAACACACAATAAATATTTGAATTCATCTATTGATGGGTGTTTTTTAGGCGGGTTTGAAAAAAGTATAAAAACCACAATTTATTTTTAAAATTAATGATACACTTTTGACAACATCATTAATACAATGATTTGCATATTACAATAGTGTGGTTGCTAAATTTAGAAATAAATTTTAAAAGTTTAAAAATGTTAAAAGAATGCATTTAAAGCACGCTATGTATATTAAATGGACAATTTATGTGTATCTTTTATTAAAATTTCAATATATACATAAATACCAAAAAAAAACTGTATTTGAATGTCCTTGCTGTGTTGGTAATCCTTGAACATACCAACACTTATATGCAGTAAAGCCTATACACAACCGATTGGTTGTCTCTAATCGCTTCAAAGTATTTAAATTGTCCAAATGTTTGCATTTAAATCGTAGTTTAATTTTTATTAACGTTGGTTTAAATTTCGTCATAGTGATTTTTTTTTTCTTAATTGTATTGAAAAAATATTTTTGTGGTATTTTTATTATTATGTCATTTCTGGCCATGCTCTACATTGTTGAACACTTTCCAATTTTTTTATATATTTTTTAATTCCACCATTGAAATACATGATGTTTTATATTTTTGCGGATATTGAGTTTTTATTTTGTTGCCTTTATTTTTGTTTTTAATGTACGTCATGTATACTAAAAATTATTGTTTAATTTTTAGAAATAATTCAATAGAAATTCAATTTAAATATTGTGTCCTGTATGTGGTAAAAATTTAATAAGAAAAAAAAAACACATAAAACACGGAGAAATTAAATTGATTTAAAAACGTGAGTTTCTCTTTAACAAGAAATGGGGCCAAAACATACAAATATGTATGTGCGTTTAATGTGAAAACAAATTAACGAATACAATTGAATTTATTAGGGACGTGTGCTGGTAGCTATTTTATTTAAATTAAACAAGTGTATATTGAAATTAAGTGCATTTGTAAAGTGATGATAATGTTAATATCAAGTTGGTTTTTGTACCATTTCATATAACTAACTTAATTATAATATTATAATTCTAATACAATAAACTGTATTATTTCTCAATTGCAGAGACGAAACTTTAGAGGCCTTAAGTGATGCGCAAGTTGTTGCACCAGCTGCCCAAACTGTAGATCTACATTCAGCCGATCATCGAAATTCTTATCTATATGTATTTGATTATCAAACAAGATATGGTGATTATCCTCAGGTAAGTTTTAAACAAAAAATATGCAACAAATTGTCAACCCGATGTTATTCATATTAAGCATTGTTTATATAAAATCAGACATACACTGTGTTGCAATACTATAATTACTCTTGATGTTTGTTATTTGTTGAAAAGTTACAAACAGTTTTAAAAAAAGTGTACAATTTTTGAAAATCTCTTTTTAATAAAAATTTGAGAGACACTTTATTAATTTAAGGGAGAAATTATATATTAATATTTTGTTAGTGTTTTATAAGTATATTAATATTTTATGACAAACAAAGAAGAATACACGAAAAACAAAAGTATGACTGTTTATTATTTTTATTAGGAAATTTTCAACAATTTTCTATAAAACGCCGCGTTGTTCGTACCTGAGTTCAAAAGGTTACATTTCAGTTTGTATACTTATAAAAAGCGGCTTAAGTCACATGTTGCGGTAACAAAGTTTTCAAGTAATCCAGATTATTATGGTAAAAATAAAAGTGGCGTCTCGAAAAAAAGCTTTCTGCATGTGACAATAGCAGAATTATAAACTGTGCCAGCAAAACAATAAAGAGACTTGGTTAGATTATTAATGAATATGAGTTAAATGTATACAAATCTACAATAACTAAACTACTCGTTATTGTCATTGTTAACACTTTAAACATATATTTGTTTAAGGTGATTTATTATAATGAGAAAAAAATTCTTCTGATTATAAAAAATTACTAGATAAGAAATTAGTGCAATTTTGAGAAAATAGTAATGGAAATTATATATATAAAAAACCAACGAATAAAACAGCTAATATCATGGGCATCTCAAATGATCGAGTCCATTTAGTTTTGCATAAAGAACTACGGTTAAAAAAGCTTTCTGCAAGATGGTTGGCGCATTTGTTAACAGTCGACCAAAAATTCATAATAATGAAAATTTCTCAAGCTTGTTTGAATCGTTTTAAGAAAAATAAAACGGATTTTAAGCGTTGTTTCACAACTGTGGATGAGACATGGATCCACCACTATATTCCAGAGACAAAAGTACATTTCAAGCAATGGACTGAAGCTGGAGGAAGTTCCACAAATAAGGTGAAAATAATTCAAACGGCTTGTAATGTTATGGCAACGGTTTTGTGGGTATTGTATTGATTGACTATCTGCAAAAGGGTAAAACAATAAATTCAGAGTACTATTGCAACATTTTGGATTAATTAAATATAAATATTCGAGAATAATGTCCTGGCTTACAACACAAAAAAATAATTTTTCATCAAGACAACACAGAGTGTTTTACCAATGGCTAAAATCAACGAATTTAAGTACGAGTTGCTTGGCCATCCACCTACTTTTCCTGATTTAGCTCCCAGTGACATTTACCTGTTCCTAAAACTAAAAAAAATGCCTAGCCGTTAAGCGTTTTATCGTTTTACCACAAATGAAGATGCAATTACAGTTGTAAACCACTGTTTTGAAGGCCTTGAGGAAAACTATTTTAATCAAGGGATAGAATAGCTAGATAAGTGTTGGACTAAGCGTATTGAAGTTTCAGGAGATGATATTGAAAAATAAAAGTGTTCTTGAAAAACTAACTAAATTCTCTTTCCCTGCAAGGCTAAAAAGTTTTCGAACCGCCCTTCTATACATGCAAGTCGTAAAAAAAGAGATGGTTGTCTTCGAAAAATATTAATGTACTTTAATCGGCCGCAATTTTAAACACATCAGAAGTTCATTGAGAAGATTTTAGGAATATTAAGCCGTCGAATTTACGCTGAAAACCGCCAATATGAAAACATATATCATCTAAAAGAAGCTGTTCTAGATGTTTGGTGATCATTATTTAATTATTATTAAAGTCAAAATTATGTTATGAATATTGTTAAATAATATTTGTTTTTGTTTTGTTCGCTTCACGTACATCCATGTGGGTTAAACTATATTATTTTTTCTTCAACTTACAGAAAGTTTTTTGTATTTATAGTTATGCAACGCAGTATATTTATTAATATTTAGGAGAAGAGAAGAAAATTAGAATTTATTTCGTCCATGCAAAACATCTAAACAAATGTTTCGCATTAAAATTTGAGCATACTTTGTATTCTCTTCAACTGAAAGGTTTTCATAAATAGCCTTCGTTAATATGTTTTGTTTTTTTTTTCATGTAAATATTACAGTTTGTTTTACTAATATTTATCTATGAGAAACTAATTCAATTAAAAAAAAATTGAAAACAAATCATCCTCTGCAACTCCATTAGACAAATAAAAAACGTTAAATTTAGAAAGCAGCCTCTGGCGTATGAGTGATATTAAAATATAATTTACATTAAATATCAATCATACGTCTCGTATGAATATAAAACTAAAAACATGAAAATATCAATCAATTATTAAGTGAATTATGTGAAAATACAAAAAACGAAAAAAAAAAAAACTAAAGAAAAAACAAGCCACCATGACATTATGCATACAGTAATGTATGTATAAATACAACAGCAACAATATCAATCAATAAATTTGTCTAAAAATATTTGATTAAAATTAATATCTGAAACATAGTGTTTGGTTGGAAATTTGATGGTAATTTGTTTTATTTATTTTAGCGTCAAGGTTGTATACATGGTGAGGATTTGCCGTATATATTTGGGGCGCCGTTGGTGGGTGGCTTCAATCATTTTACCCGTAATTATACAAAAACCGAAATAAGCCTGTCAGAGATAGTGATGCTGTATTGGTCAAATTTTGTGAGAACAGGGTAGGTGTTAAGCGAATACAGTCTTACTTCATTAAAAACTGGCGAAATTATTTATACAAATTTGTATAAAAATCTGAAAAAAATACAAAAATGTTTTATATTATTTATTTTAGCAATCCGAATGAACAAATGGAAAGTGATCATGGTAGCCGGCAGGAGAGAAGTCGATATAAAATCATCGAATGGACTGCCTATGAAAGTGTTCATAAAAAGTATTTAAATTTTGGTAAGTTTCTTAGTTTTTCTTTTTTAACAAATAGTATTTTTTGGTCAAAGTTGTTTACATTTTATATGGTTCAAAAGTATTGTTAAATTATTGTTTTTTTCTAAACTAAAAAAAAGCTGAAAAAAAATATTCCCTAGTTTCTAATAATTTCGCTTTCAATTTTAATTTTTACTATCACAATTTTTTTAGACACTAAACCCAAACTGAAAAATCATTATCGAGCCCATCGTTTATCATTTTGGCTAAATCTTATACCTGATCTGCACAAGCCGGGTGGCGATAATGTGCCCGCCTCACATCATCAGCTAAGCGATGAGGACGAAATGGACAATAATATTGCCAGTGATGCTTCCATTAAACCGCTCAATCCACCCTATTCACCGGGCATAGCCAATGCTGCCTTAGGCAATTTCAGCATATTCACCAATCAAGTCTACTCCTTGTTGAATCTTAGTTCACCATCCTCTTCGCTGCAGCGTAATGGCACCCGATATACTGGCAGTAAAATGTATCCTGATGATATGATGGATGGTGATGGTCATGGTGGTTCACAGGCTTCCCAAGATAATGATGGATTCGCCGCCTACTCTACAGCTTTAAGTGTAACCATAGCCATAGGTTGTAGTTTATTAATATTGAATGTGCTAATATTTGCTGGTGTGTATTATCAACGTGACAAGACTAGACTTAATGATCCGCGTTCACAGACAAAACTGAAAAGACAGGAGAGTGGTCAAATGCCCAATAATATTTGTGGCGATTTGGAGACATTAACCATACACAGTAAAAGTGATCCTGCCACCATATTATCACATCATCATGCATTACAGCATCATCAACTGCCGCCACCAGAATTTGCTGATATACCGCATCGACCACCGCCACCACCAAAACACATGAAGTCTTTACAAGATCCTGGAGGTGGAGGTGGTGTCGGTGGTAATGGTTCCGCTTCAACAGCCACTATAATGGGCTTAATGCCACCTCCTCATGCCCTGCAGGTAATGGGCAATCAGTGTGGTACATTAACGAAAAAAAGTTGCATGAAACAATCTTCCCTACAGCAGCAACAACTCAGCCATCAACAGCAGCAGCAACAACAACAGCATCAGCAACAACAGCAAATGATTGTTACACATCAGCATCAAATGCAAAATGCTCATAATCAAACAATGACCACCTCATTGACCGGAGCGGGTCCACCGCCACCTCCACCCACCGTACAGGTCAGTACAGCTCAATCAATGCAACAGCATCAGTTACAGCAACAGCAGCAGCAACAACAACAATCCCAACAACATCCACTAATGGACGAACTAAGAGTGTGACATTAATTAACCGTACGTTTTAAATGTGATCTCTAATACAAAACACAAACTCAAATTAAATCAAAACAAACTTTCCACTTCCTCAATTTACTTACTTTTTTATGTCGTGAGTTAATTTTGTAACTTTTCATCCCTAGAGATTACATTAGCGTGCGTTTATTTTTTTCTTTTATTTCTATGAGTTCTTTCTAGCTAAAATAGTCAAATAAAATAAATGTTAAATACAAAACAAACATTGCAGTACTACTTACATATACCAAAGAGGAAAAACATCCCTTAAAGCAAAACATTGTAAATGTTAAGTTGCTATCAAACACGAAAAAAAAACTAATTTACAACAATATTTTCTTTACTTGATGTTACAACAGTTGTTTCTACCATTTCTTGTATTTAGAAGTTCTAGTGTATATAATTAGTATAGGAACTAAATGTAAGTAAATGTTAGTTAATTAATTAATAATATAAAAGTAAAAACAAAGAAATCCTTTTTACCATTAGGACCAAAAAAAAAACGAAAGTATTTCTTTACTTAGTTGTTTACTTTTATACAAGTTTTAACTTATATATAAAATTAAATTTATAATACATAATTTTATTAGTAATTTAACCTTTCCAAAATTTTCAATGTTTTATTTCTATTTTTAATTTAATCTTTATACATATATTAATTTAATTTCACTTTATATTTGATGTGTTGACACTATAATCTAAAGCGTAGTTCACATAAAATTAACAGACATTAATGTTTTAATAATTATGTCACTAAAAAACGCTAGAATATATTTCAACAACAAATATATTCTAATTTATTCATATTTAAGAAAAGCTACAAGAAGTTACTCGATATGAATTATGCATGAAATTCATAAATTTTTCAAACATATTTGTTTAATATCAATCCAATGAATCTTGTTAATAATGACATGGAACTAAATTGGGCCAAAACATGACAGAAAAGTCATAAACTTTAAAATATATTTATTTGTTATCAATCCAATGCAGTTTGTTCATAATGACATGTAACTAAATTGGGCAAAAACTTTACGGAACTCTTTTAAGAGGCAGTCAACCTTTTTCCATGTTTTATTGTACATAAATTTTAAAGCTCATAATTTAAGTGGTGACAATGCTTTCGGATCACAGCTGCAAATTGACATAAAACTTCCATTTTTGACCCATATACAGCTGAGTTGTTATATCCTACACCACAATAGTGTTTTGTAGCCCAGAAATATTGGTCCAACACCCACCTTAAAGTATACCGATCGGCTCAGAGTATAGGACTGCAATTTTGAAGATATTTTAATAAAATTTGGTACGTGATATTTCTTCGGCCCAAGGATGGATGGGATTGAAACAGGTGAAAATCGCTCCATTATTTCACCTAGCCCCCATATAAATGTCCTCCCGAAATAGGAGTTTAACGATCATAAATGTTTGAATTATGCAAGTATCCAAACAAATTTCACCACAAATAAGTACTAAATGAAGACAAATCACAGCAACAAATTTTGTGAAGATCGGTCAATAATTAGTCGTAGCTCCCATATAAGGTCCACTTCTGGAAATCACTTTAACGGTCATCAATTTCTTAAAAATGTTGGAAATCAAACAAAATTCGACAAATAAGTTTGTTATATACAGAAATAATGACACCTCCGTAATTCAATTTAAACTCCATAAATCTTTTAAATGTATTTATAACGCCCATTTCTGAAAAACTGTGCACATACTGGGTGTAGGGTATTACATGGTCGGGCTTGACCGACTATACTTTTTTACTTGTTTTACAATAAATTCAATAATTTTGTCACTGTAACCGTATTTCCAGCCGAATTTTTGCAAAAATCAGCCCTTTCACGCCATGTTACACATCCAGCATACAATGACAATTTCTCTTAGATTTTCTGAAGCCCAAATTTTGGCAATTTTTGCCAACCAAATTCTTTTTAGCGATAATTACGCAATGTCGTTTTTTACTAATCCACCATTTTCATAAAAAAATTCAGAGCGAAATTTTATTCACATTGTCAAAGATTTTGTAACAATTTAAAGATTATTATTATTGCGATAACAAAAATATGATAAAAGACAATAATATGTTCTAAAATTGATCTGAAATTAAAAGTTTTACAAGCACATCCAAGCAAAACAATTTTGCAAATGCCAAAGCTACTTGTATCTAATTTGAGTAATAATTTAGATTATAAAGGCAGCCAGCAAGTTATTTCCTTATTTCCATAATATGATTCTAAAGATCATCATCTGCTAATTAAGATAATTTCTTATCTGGGTGATGCAATTAGATTATTGTACAATCCTTATAACCGAGAAAATTTTGATGAAATACATATTTTTAATTGATTTTTTTTTTTAATGTTTAATTGATTTTTCATAAAGCTGATTTAACCTTAAACTCCAAAAATTATATAAACAAGGCAATCTTTACCTTAATATGCGCCTATCGTGCTGTGCGTTGTAAACAGACATAAACATAGAAGCCACTTCCCAAAGCATATAATCATAATACAGTCTCTAGTATGAACATACCCATAAAGTTCCCACTGTATTTACAGCATGTAAGCACATCTACAACCCAGTGTCCAGTTTCCTTATTTTAAAGACAAGAACCTGTTCATGTTATTGCCAGATTTTTCATAAAGAAACGATAGAAGAGATTCGCAGAACTAACCTTAAATTCTCACCAAATATTGACACAATGTGAACAAATTTTGTTTAACCATTTTCTTGTGGCTCTGAACTTCTAATAAGCGAATCAAGGTAAAAATGTTATTCATAGCCCAAAAAAGTGCACAGTTGTTAAGGCCAAGAACGACTCATGCCAATTTTGGTTAGCCGTTTTCTGAAGTGAAGCGTATACCAAAAAGAGAGCATTCTGCATCCATCGAAACAAATAGCAGTCACAAGCGACAAGTTCTAGTTTTACTTTAAAGCAAGTGAGTCAAAACTATCCATGAACAATTTAGATGTCATGTAAATTTAATCGTAATCTTGCTGTCGGTGCAAATCCTGATATTTAAAAGCATAAGCAAATGTACCGGATTTGTATGGCCACAATCACTACCATCATGATTTACACTCACTTCCTGTTTACAGATCTTAATCAAGGGTGACACATTCTCAAACATAGACAACAAGTTTTGCAACTCAATTCCTATTGAAAGTGGTTTTCATTCCATAAATTTAGACTTTAACAAACGAAAAACTACTTTTTTTCAAATGAAACCACTTTAGACTTATAAAGTGAAATTTATATTTTTAATGATTTTATACTGAAAAATAACTCATTTTACTAATTTATAATGCCAATTATATAATTAATTTTATTATTTCATTGTTTTTTATAATTATATCATTGTTATTTAAATAAAATTTTAAAAATTTCAAAGTTGGTATCAGCAACAAGAAAACTTTTGTCTTTTTCAGATCCATCCCTTAAATTTCTTCTTCGTAGCTTTTCAACTGCGCTTTGATGTCTTTGTTCATTCAAAACAGCAACAATTCACTTTTATTGAAAATTTCTTTAACGCTCTTTTTTTGCTTTTGCTATACTTTTTATTACAAAAATCATAGGTATTTTTGTTTTGGTTTACGCAGCGTGATCATATTTAAATTAAAAACCGAGATTTAATCGATCGAAATCTAGAGAACACAAAGTAAAAACGATCGATTTGCAAATATGGAATTGTAAGCATTCCGATCGAGTTATGTGACCAGCCTGTTTAAATAGAAAACTAATTTTTCTTTAAATTTATATTTTTTGAATTATAAAGTACACATTAAAGAAATTTCAGCCACATCGCTGGTACATGTGACTAATTTTGTCGAAATTTTCTATGACCATATGTATGGTTTAATGATGCATACAGCCCAAAATTCTTAACAAACAGTGACATGTTGTTAAAGGAAGCCAATATTCTCCTTCACTTGCCATGATTTTCCTTGAAACTGTGTATGTAAATTACTTTAAATCAGTGATGTTCAAAAATAAAATGTAGATGTATTTGTGAGAGATTTTGCACAGCAAACATATTGTCAAACGCTTAAAATCAGAAAAAAGTAAAGAATTTTTTCCAAATGTAAACACCTTATGAAACAATATCAGGGACCGTAAATAACAATTATCAATATCGAAAACCAATTTTAGAACAGTTATTTTGATAAACAACAACAATAAGTCTATCTAAACCAGTTTTTAATTTTTCGTTTTCAATTGTAATTGAATAGCGTGTGTTTGCTGTGCTTCGATCAACAAGAAGCAACAACAATGCTTAACAAATTTCTGAAAAAAATGACGATAGTCCGCCGCATGTGTTCTCATCGCTTGCTGAACGACGAGTGAATGAATGTTTTTAAAAGAGCATAACAAATGTGTGTAAATTTTTCAAACAATTGTTGTATGGGCTGAACATCACTGCTTTAAATTCATCTGTTACCACTTTGCATTTAAATTGTGATTCTAAGCGTAACCACTTTTATTTAGCAAAAATTTGTTTAACGCTGTGTAATCTTACAAGTGTTTTGTAAGAGCGAGCAGCATCAAATACAATAAAACTAAATACAATTTTTCAAACTAAAAACAAGAATTAAAACAATTTTTTTTTAGTGATTACGTTATTTTCATAAAGCATTTGTCATGTGTGAGCATGTCGTAAGTTATTTGTTATTGATTCTAATTTTATTTTTATTAATTCAAGATTCTTTGGCAAAGTAAAGGTTTAACTAATTTAATAAATTCTGACTATGTAACGTTTCTGTTTACATTTAACCATTTTCCTATACAAGTGTCGTAATAGACTTTGAGGTTTAGCATGAATGTTTGGAATAAGAGTATTTTCCATTTGCCCTTATACATTCAAAATCCTGTATTTTTTTATAAATTTCTAATTTACTTTATTTATAGTTTATAATATATTTTTTTAATTTCATAAAATTTATTAAATGTTGTTCTTCCAAAGACTGAATTATGATGTATGTAAATTAAAAATTTAGCTAGTTAATAAGATTAGTAATAAATATGTGCATATATAAACAAATGACAATTCTTTTTAGTTAAACTATTTAAAACCTTTACAAAAACGCACACATAAACACAAACCAAAAGAAATGAAAATTGTACAGAAAAAAAAACAGAAAATAACGTGAATTTTTAAAATATGAAAAAATTAAGAGAAAAAAACACAAATAAATTGTAATTTAAAACAAACAAGATAACAACTAGATTAAAATGAATCCTTAAAAAATTATTAATTAAGTTATAAATATTAAAAACAATTTACGAAACGTATAACGTTAAAAAAACATTAAAAACGTATTAAAAATAAAAACAAAAATCGAATTATACACTTAGAAAACAGATTGCGTGTGTTTTAGTGAAATAAAGACAAACAAGTTTTAGTTGTTAATACAGAATCTAGGTTGAGGCAACTGAATTAAATATGACTAAAATAGAAAACAAGTCTTATGTTATTAATAAAGAGGTAAGGACAAAATCTACTGTTAAACAATATCAGTTTTCTAAGTGCATAAACTAATATGCATAAATTACTTAAATTATAAATATTTTAATTAAATATAATATAGTACAATATACATATTTAACAAAGTAATAGTAATTATAATTATAATACGAAAATAAATGTTTATAAACTAATTATCATAAAAAGAGAAAGGAAACTTAAACCAAAACTAAACATAAATAGCTATTAAATAAATGAAAAAGTAAAACAATTTATATAAGTTAATGCAATTAATTAATTTACGAGGAAACATAAAAACAACTAAATAATTATAAACCAAGAAATTAATTGAAAACAAAACAAAAACATTAGTATAAAGTTATTTAGTATGTATTCGTACATTTAACATTTATATAAATTAAATATTTAAAATTAGTTTAAATTAAAATGTTTATTTTAAATTCTGTTTATAAAAAAAATTAAATCATTATTATTACTACAGTTACACTAGTCCTTGATATATAAATAACACATAAAAACTAAAAAAAAATAAACAAAAAAACTAAACTAGGAAAACTCATTATATTACAGTTAAATGTAATTAAAAGAAAAAAAAACTAACAAACAAGTTATATTAGTAAATGAAACCAAAAATCATATGTAAATTAAATATGTATCTACTAATGACAAGAAACAAGAAACACTTTAAAATATTATATAGACTTAAAAACTAAATATTATGACAAGTAATTATAATATAATAAATTCAATTGTGGTATACAAAAGAAATAACTATAAAAGAAAAAACCAAATTGAAAAAAAAACTATATACGAAAAATTAAAAAAAATATTTAAAAATATTGACCAGTTTTTATGATTTAAGGAAATAATTGCTTAATTGAAAAGGTAAGTTTGACTCTGCATTTAATGTTAACATTGTAAAATCTCACACAAAAAATATTTGGAAATGAGGCTATCTATAAGTTTTATATCTGTCTATCTCCATAAGCCGTCTAACATTGTTTAATTTTTGGAATGATTGAAGAAATAGCTATCTAAAGTCCTTTGGACAATTTTTGCTAGGACCAATAGGTGAAATGTTACACTCATTTTAAAAAAAACCCTGTATGACCAAAATTCCCAATTTTGACCCCCTCTAACTCCAGCAGTTCTTGACTGATAGAGCGGAAAATTTGTGTCTGGCCTACTATCGAATACATCGATTTTAAAAGTTGGGTCACTTGACGTGAAATTGCCAATAAATCAAATGATAGGTATTTTAAAGACCTTTCCAACGATGTATAACATAAACTACTTATGTGGATTATGTCATTTCAACATAAAACAATTAAGAAAGTATAGTCGGTCAAGCCCGACCATATAATACCCTACACCCTATCCTATTAGACCGTGTTATTTTTAGATATATGAAATATATTTGCGTTAAACATTATTTGGCTACCAACATTTTTGAGAGAGTTATTCTCTTTAAAGTGATTTTCGGGAGTGGTCCTTATATGAAAGCTACGAGTAATTATGGACCGATCTGCACAAAATTCGTAGATGTGTATTGGTTTTATTTAGCACACATTTGTGATGAAATTTGTTTAGATACTTGCATAATTAAAATATTTATGATCGGTAAACCCCAATTTCGGGAGGACATTTGTATGAGGGCCAGGTGAAAGTCAATAGGTATACTTTAAGGTGGTGTTGGACCAATATTTATGGGAGTTACAAACATCAGCACAAATCCAATATACCCTCCCCACTATTGAGGTGTAGGTTATAAAAATATGACGACGTCGACACAAGACTGTTAGGCAACACCATTAGCCATTGAAGCTTTCATAATATATAGCTTTCAGCTTTTAGATTTATTGTAATTTTAACAAGTAAGAGTGCTATATTCGGCTGTGCCGAATCTTAAATACCCTTCACCTAAGCGTAATAAGAAATACAGAAACTACACTAGACTAGAATATCCTAATTCTGTGTTTTCTATTCAGTCTTAGTGCAAATTTTATTAGTATTTGATATATTGTTTGAAAGACAATTTTACGACCAACATAATTTATGTTAAATATTTTAAAATTTTGTCTAATTTTCACCATTTTTAATTGATTTAATTACCAATTCTTACCATAATTTACAGAGTTTGTCTGATGTTCATAATAATCTTGAGTGTAACTTAACAAACAGAGTATAAAGAAGGGGTACAATTCGGTTTTAGTGATTTTGCTCAAAAAAAAAAAAAAAAAAAAAAAAATCAAAAAGGGCTTTTAGAGGAGATACCAGCAAAAAAAAAATTTGTTGCCGGTCACGCCTATTTTCGAGGGGGGGGGGCCCTTAAAGTTGAAAATACATAGGCCTATATCTCGGGAACTACTGGGTGTCTGATAATTTGTAATACATTAAATAAAAGGTATTAAAAATACCTTTCCAACGATATATATCATGATTATAAAATATGGGCCGAATATGGGCTAAATCCGAAAAGAATATTTTTTGACCCGAATTTATTTGTTTTTTTGGAAATGGTTCTATATGGCAGGTATGACAAATTATGGGCCGATCTTCTTAAATTTTGGAACAGTTATTTTCATGCATATGAGGATATTTCACGTCGAACTTCAACATAATAACGGTATATTTAAGAAAAATATTAGTATTAAAGTGAATTTAAGAAGTGGGGGATATAGTCAAATATGGACCGATATTCTCAAAATCCAGCAGTTAGATTTAAGCATGTATATAAATGATCCGTGTAAAATTTTGGATTGGTACCCTTATTTATAAGCGATTTATGAGTATTAAAGTGATTTTCGGAAGAGGGCTTTATATGGGGCATACGGGTAAAAATAGACCAAAATTCACAAAATTTTGTGGGATGATTTTTGTATATATTTAAATGATCTGTGCAAAGTTTTGAGTCGGTACCGATATTTATACAATATATATAGGGAAAAATCTCTTTTTCAGATGTGGTCCTTGTATGGGAGCTATGACCAGTTCTGGGCCGACCACCATAAAATTTAGTACAGCAATTTATTTGCCCATAAGGATTATTTATGTCAAATTTTAGCCGTTTAACATTATTTATATCTCTTTTATACGTATTTAAGTGAATTTTGGAAGTGGACTTTATATGGGGTCTATGGTCAAACATGGACCGAATTAAAAAAAATTTCGTTTTGCGATTTATTTTTGTATAAAACTAATTTTTGCTGAATTTTGTCTTGATATTCCAATTTTATAGGCATTTATTTATCATTAAGCCATATTTCGGGAAGATTTTTGTATGGGGGCTATGACCAATTCTAGGCCGACTACCATAAAATTTAGTACAACAATTTATTTGCCTATAAAGAGTATTTATGTCAAATTTTAGCCGTTTAACATTATTTATATCTCTTTTATACGTATTTAAGTGAATTTTGGAAGTGGACTTTATATGGGGTCTATGGTCAAACATGGACCGAATTAAAAAAAATTTCGTTTTGAGATTTCTTTTTGTATAAAACTTATTTTTGCTGAATTTTGTCTTGATATTCCAACTTTATAGGCATTTATTTATCATTAAGCCATATTTCGGGAATATATATATTTGTATGGGGGCTATAAGAAATCATGGACCGATTCTTACTATTTTCCGCACACTTTCTTCTTTTATAGTACAAACAACGTATACAAAATTTCATGGTATTATCTGCAATAGTTTTCAAAATATTGCAATAAAATGTATGAAAAATATCAAATTTTTATGGAGGTGGTCTCACATATAGGTTCATAACTCTGGTTAACCTAAACCGATTTTGCTGATTTTAAATAGCAAACTTCTCGAAAGCACTTCTGACAGAATTATTGAAGGTTTGGATCCCCAGTATATCTGGGGACTTCAAAAAACTGATTTCAACAGACAGACAGACAGACAGACAGACAGACAGACAGACAGACAGACAGACAGACAGACAGACGGACATGGCTTAATCGACTTCGCTATCTATAAGGATCCAGAATATATATACTTTATAGGGTCGGAAAATTTTTTTGTGGAAATTACACACGGAATGACAAACTTATATATACCCTTCTCACGATGGTGAAGGGTATAATTATAATAAATTTTTTTTAATAAAATAATATAAAACTTCAATTAAATTGCTAACATTTTTCATTTCATCTATCTTTAAAAATACTTTAATCTCTTATAAATACTTACAGCCTGTTTATGTAAGATGAAACACTAAACAAACGCGAAAAATAATTGACGTTTTTCTTATTTTGGGTTATGAAACACGAATGTAAAATTTTTTGACGAATAACGTAACAATTGACACATTTTTTTGGTTTGTGTATCGCAGTTTTAAATGTCAAACAAACGAAAGCAAAACGAATAAAATATTTCGTTCGTTCAAAAGAAATATACATACATACATATGTATATACAGACATACATATGTATAAGAAACACAAAAAAAAAAATTAAAAACAATATATTTTGGAAACTGGAACTAAGAAAAGGTAAATATACACAAACAATTATTTTTATTTTGTAAAAAATTATAATTATATTGTTTCATAATTTTTTAGCATTAACCGCACAACCGCACCGCAGTTTCAGAAGCTGATAAATTGCATTGAGGAATATCCACATCTAGCCACAGGAAGCCCTCAGTTCGGAAGCAGCAAATTTGCTATGGATCAGACATGGGAGGAGGTGTCAAAAAAAGTAAATGCCTATGGTCCACCAAGGCAAGGACTGGCAGCGAGTGGAAAAAGGTTTGGATATTATATATGTATGTATTTATGTATACATTATTGAAATGTTTTTTACTCTAATTAAACTTGTTTAGATATGAGCCGATCTCAAATGCCGTTTGTTTCGCCAACAGGTTCTTCTGTTGCACTGCAGCCGGAAGCTGTTCATTCAAATGAGAACAATTCTAAAAACCCTCCAACAACATCAGCAAATTTTAATTTATTTTTACAAATACACAAATACGCCAATAATTTGGTTTGTTTATAATGTACTACACATGTATATAGTTATATGGGAGAAATACCTAATACAATCTTGCATGGTCTTACTGGTAATGTGACTCCCGCATACTTTGTTCTACAGCAAAGTGCAAGCGCATCACATTCCCACATAAGACTATCAACACTTGGGTTGCGCAAGCAATAAGTAGACGCTAACGTCAGCATTTATGCATGCGCAAGACAAGTGTTTATATTGCATTATATTTGTTTGATTAAGATTTGATTTGATTAAGCTAAGTTTATAGAATTAAGAAAAATAAAGAGTCAATTGAGATTGAGCAACTAAGAGATCAAGTAGTTTCATTTATTAAACATAACTATATCCAGCTGTTTGTTTTTTTTTTTTTTGCTCGTAGCCATTGTTATAGAAAATTATATTATCAATACATTTTTAATAATAATTTTCATGTAACAATTCCTACCTTCAGTCCATAGCTTGGGAATTTCAATTAGAATTAGAAATCATTACGATTAGAAAAATACAATAATCTAATCATTAGAATTGAATTCTGATAAAAATTTCAGAATACTAATTGATTGGATTAGAAATAATCAAAAATCTAATCACAATTAGCGACGATTAGCATTTCTAATCAAATCTAATCAAAACTAATCCAAAAAATAATTGATTAGATTTCTTGATTATTTTTGATTAGATTTGATTAGTTTAACTATTTTTGTGAAAAGAAAATATTTATTTATCACATTTGTTGCTATATTTACATAATGTAACAGTTTTTGAATTTTGAATGTAACAGTTTTGATTAGCATCGTCACTAATTGTGATTAGATTTTTGATTATTTCTAATCTAATCAATTAGTAATCTGAAATTTTTATCAAAATTCAATTCTAATGATTAGATTATTGTATTTTTCTAATCGCAATGATTTCTAATTCTAATCGAAATTCCCAAGCTATGTACAAGACCAACCACACAGAAAATTTGTTTTTTTTTTCATGTTTCACAAGTCGTATTTCATTGTAACAATTTTTCATATCCTCACACATTGAAATCGCGTTATTGACATGGTATTGTTTTAAAATTTGATAATGAAGCCGAACCACCTTCAGTATGATGGAGAAATCAGTTTGCTTTGTTATTATATGTAGAGACAACATTATGAACAAATGGCAATCAACAATGTAATAAAAAAGGCCTCTAGATTTTATAATATATTCATTATTTTCAAAATAGCAGATGCAATATAATGAAGGTGCGTAACTAATTAGGCTGAATAAAACTAACATTTCAAATCTCTTTTCATCTATAACAAGAATACCACAATCGGTAAACAAAATTTAAAACATTTTAAAATTCTTCTCCTACCAATTCTAAAATAAATCGTATGAAAAATGTATAAACTTACACTTATACTGCATTTACATCTACGCAAAATCTACTAGATTTCAGTTTAAATCTTCAAGGAAATCTTTGCCGTTTACACTACTGTTTTTTGTCATATTGTGGGATTTCATTTTCATAACAAAAACAGCTGACTAAAAAGGAAGGAAAATTTTTAAATTTTTTTGTGGCAAAAAATGAGCTTCACAATGAGTTTTTTGTTTTTAAAAAAGTACACAACAATATACTTACACTTTATTTACTATTTGGTGCTCCATTGCCAATTATCTTTAATAATTATTACGATTTTAAATTTTGCCGCAAAAATTCCAAAAAATACCGCCCTTTGTTTGCTTTTTTTTATTGTCAAAGTGTCAAAATTTAATTGAACAGTGTTGCGTTTTTTAGTACATTAATAGGAAAATCACGGTTGTATTAGTAAGTAGTGCAAGATTTTGAAAGATTTTGGCGAAATCTACTAGATTTGCTGCATTTTGTTTTGTATGGGAAATCTCATCAAAATCTACCAGATTTGGCTTGAAATCCCGTAAGTAGTAGATTTCGCTTAGGTGTAAGTGGCATATTAGTTTTAAGCACCCAACCACTTAAGGTGAATTCACCCATTCGTTCCGAACAAAATATTTGTTTGGACAAAGTTGTTTTTATATGAATATATTCTCTTTATTAAGAAGAAAGGCGTCAAACATCATATTAAAAAAAACTTTGTTCGAACAATTAGTTTGTTCGGAATGAATGAGTGAATCTGCGTTTATACATATATAAATAAAAAGCGTCTTAAAGAAGTACACGTAATGTTATCTGCATATTGTGAAAGCATTGAAGTGTGTTCAATAAAATATGAATAAATCTTGAAATTCAATAAGCTCACAGAGAACTTTTAAGCAATTCATACTGAGACATTCATTCATCCTGAGACATTAATTTAACTTATAAAATTCGTACTCCAGCTCTTTAGTGCAGCATACAGTGGGAATTTTAAATCAAATTATCAAAAATATAATAATAAGTATAACTCTACTCTAACTCTATTCTAACTCTACTCTAGCTATACTCTAATTCTCTCTAACTCTACTCTAACTCTACTCTAACTCTACTCTAAATCTACTCTAACTCTACTCTAACTCTACTCTAACTCTACTCTAACTCTACTCTAACTCTACTCTAACTCTACTCTAATTCTACTCTAACCCTACTCTAACTCTACTCTAACTCTAATCTAACTCTACTCTAACTCTACTCTAACTCTAATCTAACTCTACTCTAACTCTACTCTAACTCTAATCTAACTCTACTGTAACTCTACTCTAACTCTACTCTAACTCTAATCTAACTCTACTCTAACTCTACTCTAACTATACTCTAATTCTATATAACTCTACTCTAGCTATACTCTAATTCTCTCTAATTCTACTCTAACTCTACTCTAACTCTACTCTAAATTTTTAAATTTAAGTAGGAGTAAAATTTAAGAAATTTCAGTTGATATTTGGAGTATTGTACTAATCAGAATAATACACTTAATTAGAATAAGTATATTTTAACCACCCACCGTAATAGACTCATAATTTATTATCATTTAATAACGTATGTGTTGCCTGTATTACTACATCTGTATGATTTAAGAAATTCAAGAGAATTCATGATGACAAAAATAACAATAATAAACATATGTATATACAAACATATGTAGGTATACTATTTGTACCTTAAAATGTATGTGCATATGTGCCATTATTTAAGTACAGACATACTCGAATATGCAAAATATTTTAATACTTATTAGTGTCTGCTTAAAATAGTTTTTTGACTGTCATTCTGAATAGAAATTAACAGTTGTCATTACAATGTTCATGTTTTAATCACAACAGTTATTTATACATATATAAATACATTTGTTTAGATTTTGTCCTGTATCATCATCATTATTATCACCATCAATTAAAATAACATCATTATCATTATTATTATCATTATAATAATTGCAAGTATTTACTTTATGTAAATGTGGTGCTAGTATGTCGTTAGAATGAAAATGTATTTTATATGAATATGAGTTACTTTGTGTTTTGCCTAAATAAACATAACAGAATAATGTAAGTATTTCCAATGTTTCTGCTAGCTTTGCTTAATATATCCTTGACCATATCAAATATTTGCAACTACCTCTACAAATATGAACTAGTTTATATCGAAAACATTTCTTACAAGAAAACTAATAGGAAAGTAACCTAGCAAGCATCTACATATATGTACAAATTTGAAGAAATATCTTGCGGTAACACCGTTTTGAATTTAAAATATTTTTTATCAAAATATCTTTAATTTGGTAAAAAGTGTCGCTGAAGTACGCCGATAGCTCAACGAAGCTTCAACATTTTAAGATCAAGAATTGGAATCATTACCCCATGAAAATTTTTTTTAAGTCAACAAGACCGGCCAGGTTAGTCTTCTAGGGTTAAAAAAAATCAAATTAAGCTATAAAAATGTTTATTATACCTGTTTCCAATTACCGTAATAAATTTCCTATACAACGAAATAGTTTACTAGAATCTTTAAAATTAAATGAAAATCTTTGCAGCTTCACCATTTTTTCATATTTAACTTAGTAATAAATAAAGCAGTTCTGGTTGATACATATGCACAGTAATGAAAATGAATATATTCAAATGGGATAACCTTCTCATTAAGTATTTATTAGTCAACATTGTTTGTTGTTTTTTTGCTGTTGTTGCAGCTGCTGATGTTAGTGATGATGTTAGTTTTTCTGGTGTTTTGTTTGAAGCAAAGGTTTTAGTCAAGTACTTCACTACCTTTCATAGTGTCCTTAACACAATGTCTAAACATAATGCAGACAAGTAATAGTAGCAGTTTGGTTTCTGATGATGAATTTTAATAATTTATCAAATGTTCGTTATTCTGGTATGTTTGTTTATATTTATACAAATACATATGTATGTTTATATACAATATGTACTATGGTCCTTTTCACAACAAAAAAAAGACGAGAAGAAAAGTGCGAGAGTGCTGAATGTACTAGTGTTTTAGTGCTGGTTGTGTACTATCTTACCTCTTGGTAATATTAAGTGAGGGTTTCTTTGTACTTGTGTTTCTTTGTACTTTGTTTCTATATAAATACGTATGTACATAGTTGTGTATTTTTTGAACCATATTTCTGCTATTTTGTTGTACCCTGCTCTTCAACAGGACATACTGTTGAATGGCTTTTGAAGTCTTTGGGGGAATGTAGGTTTTATTTGCAATGACTTTTTCTGGATTTTCTATATTTTTGTTTGTTTTTAGACTGAAGCAAACTTGTACTTTGTTACCGGTAGACGATTTTTTGATTTGCTGATATATATTATATAGTTTACATTTATATTTTATTACTCTATTAAAGTTGCTAGTGTTCTTGAAGCTGATGTCGAGTTGGTGCGACATCTCAGGTTTCTTGTCGTATTCTTCTTTATTGTTTTTAATTAAGTTTCTTCTCTTCTATCATACTGTTTCGGTTTTTGCTACCATCAGGACATCGTCATCTTATACTTGTTTCCCCTGTGCCACTGTACACAGAGAGTGTCGAGTCATCAATGTTAATAATAATTGGTATTTTTACGAGTTCGTTACTTTGGAATCATCATTTGTGTGCGTAGGTATTAGTTGATTTTAACGATACAAACTTTCAATTGAATAAATCGTTTCTCTACACACTTTATGTGTTAAATTTCGTAGGTAACTTGAGTAGAATGTTATCACGTACCAGTCAGATTCAAAGGTCATCGAATACACGTATGTACATATATTCCACTTTAGAGAATGTATGTATATTTTGAAAGTTGGTATGTGTATCTAAGTATGCTTCATTAATTGTTCCAGGTATTTTTCAGATATTTGAGTGGGAAAATGAGATGTAATGAGGGTGAGAATATTAGTCATGCTCTAATGATTTCTTTAGTTGGAATATACAATTAAATTTAAGTTGAATTTAAGTTGAAGTTTAAATTTAGATTTTGTTAAGAGTTTTGGAATAATTTGGTAATAACTTTTCTAAAGTTGTATTTATTTAAAAATGTATATATACAGATATAAAAATACTGTCAAATTGCTGATGATTTTACAATGAATCTATACTATAAGCAGTCTATGAATTTATCTAATGGTTAATTTACTAAATTTTATTTTGTATGGATTATTTGTGTAGAATTTTGACTTCATAGTGATTTTATAAGATTGAAGTGAAAGCAAACAAAATATCGTTTTGAGACTTTTCGTTGTACGAAACTTTTTTTACTGAATTTTTTATAGATACTGTTTTCCTATAGACATTTATGTCTTATAAAGTCATTTCCCCGAAAGACATTTGCATAGAGCTATGAGAAAGCATGCGCCAAATCTTTTTGATTACAACTAAGAATCTTATAAGGAGCCAGGATATCTAGACTTTTTGGATCTACAATTACTATTTACAAAACGGTGGGTATAAAAATACATAGAAACAACAAGTACAAGTTTATATTCGGCTGTCCCGAATCTTATATACCCACCATAAAATCACCTATTATGGAGATTTATAAGATATTTGTGCGCATTTAAATGATTTTCGGAAGTAGACATTATATGAGGGCTACCGCCAAATATGGACCGATCATCATCATATTGAGAGGGACGAATTATATATATGTATTAACTATTTATGTCGAATTTAGATTTGCTGCTAATGCTAACAAGAGCTATATGCGCATTTAAGTGATTTCGCGATATGGACTTTACATGGCGGGTACGGTCAAATATAAACCGATCCACATAAATCTGAGATCGACGATTTGTATATATGTATGGACTATTTGTGTTGAATTCTAACTTGATAGTGTTTTTATATGGAATTTATGCCCATTTAAGTGATTATCGGAACTCAACTTTATATTGGGGCTATGGTCAAATATGGACCGATCATCATGAAATTTGAAATTTCAACTTGATAGTCATTTTGATAAGAGACTTATGCAAATTTTACTCATTTTCGAAAGTGAACTTTTATATTGGGGCGACGGTCAAATTAGAACCGAATAATTTAAATCTAGTAAAATGATTCAAATTTATATATGGATTACTTGTGTAGAATTTCGACGTCTTAGTGGTTTTTATAGGAGATTTATGCGAATTTTATTGATTTTTGGAAGTAGGTCATATATGAACCGATCATCATCATATTGAGATGGACGATTTTTTTATATGTATGGACTATTTGTGTTGAATTTCAACTTAATAGTGGACTTAAGTGATTTTCGAAAGTGGTCTTTGTATGGGGCTTTGTCAAATTTATGGACTGATACAAAGAAAATATTGTTTTGAGATTCCAATTTTCAAAATACTTATTATTTCATTATTTTGTTTAAATACGGCTTTTCGATAGACATTTATATCCTATAAAGCCATATTCCGGGAAGACATTAGTATGGGGGCTATGAGAAATCGTGGAAATCTTGGAACTTGTCCCTCAATACTATAATAACATTTCAGAATATTATCTGCATTATATTTGTAGAAAACAGTAAAAAATATTTGAAAAATATCTATAACTCAGATCCTACTCGTTCGATTTCGCCCATTTGCAATACCAAATATTTAAGTGAAGCAAAGAATGTTTGATAAAAATTTCATTGTTCTATGTCTTTTTTTCAAAGCTTTGTCGTACCAAAACATGACGGACATGGCTAAATCGTCTTAAATCTTATAATGACCCAGACTTTTAAGGATATAGACTTTTTTGTTGAGCTTGTGCTGTCAAAGTGGACGGACAACCATCGCAAACTTTTAATAGCTTTGGTAGCAGCCATACACACGCAGCCCAAAGCTCAACACAGTAGTAGTAGTGCTTAGGGTATCTACTATATACTGCCATATATCCCAGGCGTTGTAATGGTGTACAGGATATCTACTGGTTTTTACAGCCATAATTCACAGGTAGTAGTGACTAACACATTAACATC
Organism: Bellardia pandia; assembly: GCA_916048285.2. Lineage (NCBI taxonomy): Eukaryota > Metazoa > Arthropoda > Insecta > Diptera > Calliphoridae > Bellardia > Bellardia pandia. The sequence goes on from OU696529.1 coordinate 103,333,437, forward strand.
CTTAATAACCTCCAATTTTTAAAAGGCCGCCCCTCAACCGACGGGAGAGTCTAAATTTGTCGATAGCGGTTTTCTCCTTGCTGGTACGGGACTGTTTGCTAAGCTTAATCGTTTCTAACGACTTGAAATTTTGTGAGTCAATAATAAATAATTAAGTAATAAAAATAAAGAAGCTTTATTAATTATTAACAAAATAAATCCTGGTTCTGCTGGGAAAATATATTATAAACTAAGACTTTAGATATGTATATCAAAGAATGCCTGCAGATGTTACAATAGATTGGCCAATTTAAAAATATTGGACTATTGTGAAAACAAAGTTAAAGTAAAAGGGGAGTGGTACTGTAGGTTTTGACAACAAAACATTTTACAGATCTCTAATAAGCGCAGGTGAATCGCATCCACTAAAACAGATAAACGGATTTTTATAAGGGAAATGAACTTTAGTTTAATTAATATTTCTTAATTATTAATAAATCAGTATTAACTTTTGGTTTAGAAATAATCAATCGCTTTTTTGTTCAATTAAAACGGGATTTTATGTGAATAATGTTTTAATTTTTTATAGTTGTCTATTTTTTTATTGCCATCAATTATACATATTTTCTTATTGAATTTGCTTCCAAAAGTATGCTATACTGCGTATACTTATTATTGCTACTAAATAATAATTACGTATGATTATAATCATACGTATTGTGATGTGCTGGAAAGTATGCTACTGACTTATCACTTTTCGGGATATACGATTAAAATGTTTATCAATTTTATTTAACATATTTTCAATTTCTTTTGAAATTTTCGCAATTTTTATTTAAAATTCTCAATTTTAATTTAAATTTTCTTAATTAAAAATTGTAAAACTTAATTTCAATTGCAATTTTTTTAATTTAAAATTTATTTCTATATTTCATTTGAAATAATTTAATTTAAATTAAAATTTTTAAAAATTTTTATTTTATTTGAATTCTCGCAATTTTAAATTTAAATCCTCAATTTTATTTTGGATTCTCGCAAATCCAAATTTAAATTCTCAATTTCACTTCGAATTCTCGCAATTTCCAATTGAAATTTATAGTTTTGTTAGGAATTTTCTTAATTTCAAATTTAATTTCATAATTTTATATTCATAGAATTTTATTAATTTTAATAAAAAAAAAGTCTTGTAGAATTGTTTTATTAATTCTTTTGTTATTCGAAAACGTTACTCTATAACATGTTTTAAGACAGTATTCTACAATAATGTAAATGTTGGTCGCATGAGCCTTTATTACTTTAGTATTTACATTTACATGTACATTAGACTACTCCAAAATTGTATGAATTTCACGTTAAATAATATTGTCTCTTTTTTAGTAAACATGCGTGTGGTTAAAAATTTTAATGATCAAATTCAAATTCAGACATTTGGAACTCCAGTTGTGAAAAAATTATATTAATATTTAAAAATCAATAATATAATCTGACCGGAATTATCATTGTAATAAGATTTTAAATGTAAAATCTACAAGAAATGCTAAAAAGTGATACAATTTTAATCAAACACAGGTTTGGCGTTAAATGTGAACTAGGCAAATTAATTTTCTTTTAATATCTTTAAACGATAGCCGTTTAAACGCACCGAAATGTCCCAAAGACTATCAACTCAGCATTCAATATTATGCTTTTGTTTCACGAGTTTCCTTAAACTTTGATTTTCCATTACTCTGCACTCGTAAAAATACATCTATTACGTCTGATAGAATTTTTCGGAAGCATAAATATGCGAACAAGATTTTAATTACAACAACTTTAACATTGGAGAAAACCCATTACAACATAATCACAGCGTTGCAAAAAATAGCAAGGTTACTTTCTAAACAGATTGAAATTAAATACGCTTTGTTTCTTTATACAGAAATCTAATGTAAATAATATAGTTTTAACAACCTACTTTTGCGAACTACACAGAATATCAGTTGAATAATAATTTTAGAATATGCAAATAAATAAAATATGTTTTTTTTTTTTTTTGTTGACAAAAATTTCAAGAAACAAGAAAAAACAAAAAATAGTTGAAAAGTACAAAACAAAATAAATAAATACAACAGCCACCCACAAACGACACTGAGCTGTCAGCTACACAGCAAGTCACAGATTTTATGCTGATCATAATGATATTTGTTTTTGGTAGGATGATTTGTCCTGGTTATGATTGTTGTTATTGTTGTTGTTGTTTGTAGTTTTTTGTTAATTTTCTATACGTTTCTGCAAACCCCCGTTTAACTTGCATCACAGATTGTTAGTGTGTTTTTTTTTTGCTTTTCTTTTAGCTTGAATTTTGTGTAATACCAAAATAGAAAATAAATTTAAATAAAAACACAACAAACTGGGCGTTAGTATGATGGTGTAAATAATAGAAAAGTATTCACAAAACAAACAGCAACATCAACGTCATATACTGCGATAGAAAAGTATAATTTGGTGTGTATAGAAAGAGGGCAGCTATAAGAGGTATTATTTAGAGTAATCTAAGTTTATAAAGAAATATTGTATTAAATTCAGCACAATCAGAATCCTTCACTATGCAACCAAATGTTTAAAATGTTACTGCTTAACACATCCTTATAGAAGAACCCTATAGTTATGCTTTGGCATAATAAAGCATGTACATTGGTCGTGGTAGCAATGGCCTTTTGCAAGCATCGCTCTTACCATAATATCCGTTTCCGTTAACTTGCTCTGATTGTTTTATATCCTGTCGCGCTGTCACTCTGCTATTACACACAAAAAAATACTAACTAAAACACACACATAAAGAGAAAAATAAAATTCTTTCGTTATTTTGTAAAACTAAGTATGCATATACATTTATATTTAGATTTTATAGAGGATTTTTTCTTATTTTTTCCATAAATTAGTAGAGAAAATAAAAAAGAAGAGGTAATTTAGTTTTAGTTTACTATAATTTTTTAAATTAACAACAACAGCAGCAGCATAACTCTTGAATTAAAGCGTTCAAGAACAACAACATAAATATGTATATAGTTCATTTAAATGGCCTTGAGATTATAGTTAAAGTTTTAGCTGCTTTTGATGATTCTGATTTTAGTTTTTTTTTTTTATTTAGTCAGCTTCACATTGTTCTGTGCATTTTTTATAGCTTCTTTTATTTGTTTCATAATGAGAGTTAGTTGTTTATATTCGCACAACAACTGAAAACATTTTCATGGCATGGCATTCAAAAATTTTGCTGTAAACAATTTTTTGTTTAATATTCTACAGAATCATTTGGCAAAGCAGCTGGAGTATACACGCGTGTGTATTAAGGTGGCTCTTATATAGGACTTTTTTGACTTTAAATGCATTTAAAATATAAAACTAATGTCTGTCATTTATAAACCCTGTATGCTAAAGTTTGGGAGTAAAGGAGCATATTTCTATATATCGAGTTTTTAATTAAAAATAAATAAATTAAAAATATTCTAAAAATCTTAACTCATTCTATGACAAAAAAAAAACAATCAAATTTCACATACAGTGGAAAACGCATATGAGTACATATTTGTACCTTATGCACCTTTTATTGCATAGGAGGTAAGAGAATATCAGTGATGTTACAGCCCTATAGCAGGGTTGTCAGATTATTTCCACCTGTTGCAAAACAGTTGCCAGATATCGCTAACATATAACAAAAAATCGTAAAAAATGTTGCCAGAGTCAATTTTTTAATATTAAAATTTTGTTAAAAAAATTTATTTATTCGAAGGTTTACTTCTAGTTAAATATAAAAATTTATTTGAAATTTATTTTTGTATTTGGCTTTAGCACAAAATTTGAAAATGAACACCAATAGACACAAATAATGCTGACGAAGACTTGAGCAGGCCAGAAAATGCATTACATTTTGCTAGTGTCTCTTTGTATATTCCTGTATGTTTTTGCATTTATGTTTTCCAACGGAAAGCTATGTAGAACATATAACAGAGGTAGCTATACAAAAATAAATTTCAAATAAATTTTTATATTTAACTAGAAGTAAACCTTCGAATAAAAAAATTATTTTTTATAAAAATGTTTTTACAATAATACTCGCAAGAGGAAAAATAAATTCTCATATTAACATTTTGTTTTATAAATAATTTTTTTTTATCAGTTTTTTAGTCAGTGTATTACCATATAATAAACATTAAACTGATATGATATCTATGTACGTATGAATGTACATATGTACTTTTAATTACACACATATATTTGTAAGGCCTTAAACCTTTTTTTATACACTTCATCTATATCATTTTCATCATTGTACATTATATTAGCATTAAATCTTTTTAACATATTTTGTGTAGGTAAACAATTTTATTAACATTCATATAGTTAAAAATTCTAAGTAAGGCATCCAAAAGTTCATATTGAATTTTATTACGCAAACAAGTTTTAGTACAATTCATAATTGAAAAGAACCTTTCCACGCTAGCGTTGCTAGTCGGAATGAAGAACATGTTTTAAGAACGGCCAAGGCAATCTCTTTAAAATTCAATGTTCCCGCTGCATCGCTGTATTTGTAAACTTAAGACCAGAAATCTAGTAAGTTTATTGGCATCTCTACTTTAAAATAATATTTCCAAATAATATGTACACGCCAATTTTGATCACTGAAGTTCATACTCGCCTAAAGACACTTTTGGATCTTTAAAACGTTTTATAGAACCTTGTATTGTTTTAACATTTCTTTAAAAATATCGCTTCAGATATACAAAACACTTTTGTTTTAAAATGTTTACTTGGTCCATTTCCATTTCTATTTTGTTTAACTCAGTTTCAAACTCAGCTCCACAATCAATTGTATCCAATGAAGGAAAACAATCGGCTAAATTGATAGATGATTTTAAGTCAACATTCAATGATCGCCACGTTTGGTGACAAATCGCCATATCTAGTAATTCTGGGCCACAGAACAATTTTTTAAAACAAATTACAAACATTCGTTATGCTCTGTTAGAAACTTTCATTCAGTCGTCATTGAGCAAGCGATGAGAATATATGCGTCTGGTAACTACCATTTTTTTTTTTTCAGAAATTTATTAAGCATTGTTGTTACTTCTTGTTGGACGAAGCGTATTAAACACACACGATTCCTTTATAATTGGACACGAAAAATAAAAACTGTTTTAGTTTGACTTATTTTCGTTTTTTTTTTTTCAAAATAACTGTTTTTTGATATTGATAATTGTTTTTTACGGTCCCTGATATTTTTTATTTTTCTTAAAATTTAAATTGCATACATAAGTTGTTTATATCTGGAAAAAAACTCTGTCTTGCTGTGCAAAATCTCTCACCAATACATTTTATATATGTATATAACGATGTTTGTAGGAGTTAATTTATTTTTTGGACCTTTACATCGTCATATAATGTTTTACTATATTTTTCATCTCAATAATTACACAATACAATAACATGTAGATTAATTAAAATTTAAAGAACACATTTGTGACGTGTTCAAACAATAAAACAAGTCAAAAGAAAGTGCATTTATTATTGATTTCTTGAAATTTCAGTACAAGGTCCTAGCGGACCTTTTAACACGTTTTCGTACTAAACACCTTTAAATCTGAATAGAAACTAGACTATTGGTTGCTTTTTCAACGATTTATGGAGCTTTAAATACAAAAAATGAACTGCATAAAATAAGCTGTGAGTGACTGTAGAATTTTTGTTTTTGAAATTTAAAAATTCCTAATATAAGAACCACCCTAGTGTAAGCACTTTTCTTTAGTTGTTGAGCAATAGTAGTCTAAAACTAATACAACTAGTTTTACGACTCAAAGGGAACGCGCTTAACTATTATTGCTAGAAAATTCAAATTTATTTGCAATTGGCTGCAAATACAAAGAATGTTGTTGAAATTGGTGGAAATATAAACGTATTAATTAAATTGTTTTGATTTATATAAGTGTATAGCAATGTTCATATGCCTAGATATAAGAGCTCTGTTTTCGAAATTGTTCTAATTCAAATATTATTAATACAACACAATTGGCATTGCGTTTTATAATTTTACAAATTTAACTTTTCTTTTTTTTTAAATAAAATTTTTTAAAATACAATTTGAATTTAAGAATTAATATTGAACTGAAATTAAATTCACATACATACATGAATTATATTTAAATTACTTTTTAAGATGTTATCAATTTGATTCACAAAACAGTGCCATCAGAAAAAGTACAATTACTTATTAAATCATTATGAATTCCCTTATTCTTTTTAAATAGTAATGAAATTTATGTTCTTATTTGCATGCACAATCAAGAAAGAGTCTTTAAAGAATGGTTAATGAAATTTTATTTGGAAATTTGTTATAAATTAAGTTAAAAGAAAATCGGAATGAAAAATATTTAAGCTGGAAAGAAAACAAAATGATGTTTAAGAAGCATACTTGTTTAAGAGCAGAAATTGTTATAAGGATTTAAAATAATAAAGTACGGCCAATCAACACTTTCGTCCTTTTTAGTGGCGAATAACTTTAATCAGTCGGAGTATATTTATGCAAAACAAGGGAAAATCAAAACACATCTAGGACGAACGACGAATATTTGGTAGCGAATATTAGTCTTTAAAAATACAACATCCTTGTGAATTTGGTCCTTATAAGATTCTAAGACGATCTAGGCATGTCCGGCCGTCTGTCCATCTGTTAAAATCACGCTAGAGCTTGGAAGAAGACATAGAAAAACAAATTTTTACTAAAAATTCTTTGATTCTTTGGCATTGAAAGTGGGCAAAATCAGTCTAGTAGAATCCGAGTTATAGATCAAAGTTTCAGACTACCTCGATAGTTATCAGATATTTTCTTTAAATATAATTTTTATTATAGGAGGACAAAGAATATAGTTTTGTGGTACATACAAATCTATAGAAAAGCCTATGGATTATACAATAATAAGTCTCATGCAAAGTGAAATCACAAAACAATATTTTGTTTGCATCGGTCCATATTTTAACATAGCCCTATACAAAGACCATTTCCGAAAATCTCTTAAATTCGCATAAATCTTTAATAAAAACCACTATCAAGTTGAAATTCAAAAAATATAACGCCATAGTTAAACACTGCGTTGTATAACTATAAATACATAAAATATTTCTCAAGTTTGTAAGTTAAACAAAAATTAAAACACTGTAAACTATAGTAACAATCGGTAATTAAATCATTTATAAATGGTCAAAATTAGATAATATTTCAAAATATTTAACATAAATTATGTTAGTCGTAAAAATGTATTTCAAACAATATATAAAATACTAATAAAATTTGGACTAAGACTGATTAGAAAACACAGGATAAGAATATTCTAGTTCTATAGCCAGTGTAGTTTAGGTATTTCTTATTACGTTTAGGTGGAGGGTATTTTAGATTCGGCACATCAAAATATAGCACTCTTACTTGTTTATTACTATTTTCTACAAATCGCACTAATTTCTCATCTAGTTTGTTGTAATCAGAATAATTAAATTTGGTGTTAGGAAACGCTAAATTAAGCATACTGTCTCCAGAAAAACTCCCCAAACCAAATCAAAGAACTGCCACCGAAATTAATTTTTGAGAAATATCGTGTTGGCTTCCTTAGGTCTCTGCAATAGCTGTTGAGCAATCTGCATCATCAAGATTGAATTTTTTCTCATCCGAAAAAATGTCCTTAAACAAATATATGTTACCATTGTGTTTTTTCAGATTGTAATTATTTTTAACGAATTCAAGTCTAGTAATTTTGTAGCAGAGTGATGGCCTTGTCGCAAACTTTTGTAAAGTAGTAGCCTGGAATTTTGATAGCAACCTACTTATAGTTGATATGGACACTTACTATAATACCATAATACTAACTATATACATGTTGTTACTACAACATGTGACCGATTTATGTTTTTGGCAATTGCTCCTAAACTTAAGTCACATTTTATATAAACTGAAATTTGACATTTTTCAAAATCACTAAGATACGAACCATGCGGCATTTTATAACAAATTGCTGGAATTGCATAATGCGAATAAATAAAGAGTTATACTTTTGCTTTTCTAGTATTATTTTTTGTTTATCTCAAAATGTAATTATAGTTATGAAACACTAACAGAATATAAATGCAAAATTTCTCTCTTAAATCAATAAGTGCTGTTAAATTTTTGATAATTATAGTTATGAAACACTAACAGAATATAAATGCAAAATTTCTCTCTTAAATCAATAAGTGCTGCTAAATTTTTGATAAATAAATACCAACCCTTAAACAATTTTACACCTTTTGAAAACTGTGTGTGACTTAACAACAAATAGCAAACATCAAGTGTAATTCAAGTATTAAGGCACTATTTTGACCAAAAAATTTTACAAATCAATTATGTTTTAAATTTGCAAATTAAAAATCCTATTTTTTTTTTTGCACCTAGTAAAGATATTGCTTTAAGTTTAAATTTTCAATTGCGTATAACTCGAAAATCATTACAGGTAAACACCATACGCACGTATGTTTTTCAGAAATCTAGCTGAGGTCTTTTGGAAAGTGCAAAAATATTAGAAATTGAATGAATAACAAAAATATGGCACTAATTTAAACAAAGTACATGTCGAAGGTCTTATTTGAACCGCCTCAACCACTTAGAATGTTTGCCTGTCATTACAATTTTACTCGTACATGGCTTCGCGCATGTAAAAGTCTATGCCGATGGGAGCAGCCTATTAGAAATTCCATATTTATTGCCAAACAAATTTGAATCTACCCCACTGTACGCCCTTCAGTAAAGTTGTAGTCAGATTTAGCTACCAGTCATTATTCAAGAGCTATAATGAATTAATATTGAAGAAAATAGTTCAACCTGGTTGTTGACAATAACATAATGTTAATGGTTTAGAATAAATATCCAGCGCAGTTGAATCTAACAGTTAACGCTATCATTTAAACTAAAAACACTATTAGTCAAGAAAGGTAAATAATGTGTTTAGTAATATTAAAATGTTAATACTATCGGATTTTATGTGAACAATTCGTAACATTTGTATAAGCGTATTAGGTATTTTATATGTAGTACAAGGTGGCGCAAAAGTAATCCTCCTATCAGAAAATGCTATAAATTTTGCGAGGCCCCTAATGTCAGTTCTGTCAGCAATATTCCGCGTTCTGGAGCAGTGTAGCGTAACATTGTTTATTAACGTGTATTTCGCATGTGTTTACTACACAAATATCAAAACAGAACTGACATTAGGGGCCTCGCAAAATTTATAGCATTTTCTGATAGGAGGATTACTTTTGCGCCACCTTGTATATGTTGTTGTGTATTCACGTACAAAAATATTTTCACTGTTTAAAGATTTTGATTTAAAATTTCTACCATTCATCAACAATCAAAGGATTAATGACGAATGAAGATGAATGGTGGTTGTTAAAGGAATTAATGTTGACATTGAGCTTTAAATTGTTTGAACTTTTTTCATTTCTTTTTTTTCCCCCAGCAAAAACTTCACTTACAAATTAAGTTAAAAAGTAATATGAAGAGTGTATCGAAAAAAGTATTTATTTTTGTTCGCTATGTCCCAAAAGTAATCCTTTATAATTTTTACACTTCTAACCGAAAAATTAATAAGTTATTTTTATACTTAAAAGTATTATAAAAATGTGTAGCTGTAGACTGATTACAACAAAATGTTAAACCTATAGAATAAATAAATAAATAAACTTAACGTATATTAAAGAAATTTATTGCAAAACGATATTAATTAATAAAGATTTATAATCGCACAATAACTATTTTTAGTCGAACTGTTAATTTTAAATTTTTGATATATTTTTTAATTTAATGAAAATTAAATTTAATGAACTCGAGCCTGACTAAAGAAATATGTCAAAAATCGCACAATAATTTTTTTAAATCTATTTATTTAAAGTAAATTTTTTGGATTTTATGTATGTAAGTAAATTTTTTGCTGGGTTATTCTGGTTTCAACATTTACACTTTTTGTGTCTGTAATGTATTTTTACTTCTTGAGTTTTCTTCATTTTTTCGTTTTCTATTTGGTAGATTTTTTCTGGTTTCCTTTGGCTTTGTGAAAATTAATAAGCTCTCTAGAGTTTAGCAAAATATCATATTTTTTGGAAAAGTGCCTTTATATTGTAGTGAAAATAAATACGAGTTGGTTTGAAAGTGTTGTTGTAAAAGCGAAAAAATAATAAAGAGGGATATGGTGTGAAAGGGAAATTTAAATTATTAGAACGTTAAAGAAACAAGGCTGGTTTCTGGGCTGTTGAAATTACAGAAACAAAAAACAAAATATGTTTGAATAAGCGTAAGGATATCAGTTACATAAGAAAATGTTGAATCTGGGAAGTAATGAAGACCACAAGAAAGGCTACGTTAAAAATTGATACCCAAAGAATATATTCTCTGATTGCGGATATCATAATATGTTGATCTTTCATCATGAAAATAGTTGAGAAAAACTTATACTTAATTACTCTATGACAGCTAAAATTATGTAAATCGTAACTTTAACAAATTATGATTAAACATTTAAATATTCACAGCGATCAGCAGATATATATCTATAATATTTACAAAATAATTTCACTTATATATACCTTCATGCTTAATTTTAATCAAGCTTTATAAATGGCCTAACAATCGGAAAATATATGATATTTTGTGACATACCTAATTATTTATTCAAGTTAATTATTTATTCTTACACAGGTCCTTGACTTTATCGCTGAATATCATACTCCTACAATCTTATTTATTTGTGACAAGGAAATTAAGTTTTCTTTGAATTACAGGCATATACAAATCGTATAAGCCTTCGGGTTACAAACATAAATTTCACGGGTTAATTATAAATTCAATGTTCAAATAGCAACAGAAAATCTTTGCACTACCGCTCTCAAGCATTAATCTCCTGTAAGTTGTATTTTATATTTTATAAAATGTAAATGATCTGGTAAAAAAAAATCTTTTGTAATTAAATGCTTAAGACTTCTAAGCCATACACATACATACGTAAACAGTCTACAAGCATAGAAAATTGGCTAAACTGCACAAAAAATCACACAGAAATAACACAACTAATTTCTTCTACAGATTCTCGAAACTCTTAAAACGTTTAATAACAGATTTCCACTTCCTCTGCCACTTCCTCCTACTCCACTATCATGGCGGCCTCTAGAACATTTAATATTATTCAATTTCATTTGTTGTTGCAAGGATATTTTACAAAAAGTTTATTTATTTTCTTAACAAAGCAAAGAAAACGCTTTAACACACGTGTTAGGACTTATAATTTAAGATTTTATCCTTTAGCTTTGTGTAAATAAAAAAAATATTTTAAAACAATATTTAATTTGTATTCGAATAATTTTGGGGAAAAAAACAGTGTCTATAAATATTAATGCAGCAGTTGGTTGTTATAATACAGTAATCGAATGACACTGGACAACAGAAATTCTGTTATGAGGAATAAAAAGTTGTGGACTTAAATCCCAAAGAGGATTTGCGTAATTATTAAGATATTAAAAATATAGGCCAAATAAAGTATAATAAATAAAAAGGAAAAACTGGCTTTAAATATTGATGGGCTATATTGTCTTGTTGAAACCATATGTCGTTTACACCAATAGCATTTCATGTATGCATGAACCTTCATTATATTTTATATATTTTATTTAAGTGACATCTGGCTTTGATGTTGGTTCTTCTGCATTTTTGGTGTCAACTTATTACCTCTACAAAAAGATGCAACTTAAAATCTTCGCTGAAGTTTGGCACATACGTTATAAGCGGTACTGTGAAATTGGAAGACGATATTTGTTCAATTGTTATGAACCGGATCAACATTGTTATCCTGCTTCTATTCTATGGTACAGCGTTTATATATGGGTAGATAATTAAATAATATGAGTAAATGAACACAAAAGTAAATACGTTACTAATACTATCAGAAGATACTACATATTAACAAGTTATACCCCAGTTTTATTAAAAACAATTGTATTCCGAATCATAAGTTTGGATTTAGAAGAAAACACTGTACAAAGGAACAAGTCCGTAAAAAAACATTTGAAGAAAAAAAATATTGTTCTGCTTTTTTTATCGACATTTCTCAAACGTTCGATAAAGTGGCATGACATGTGGTCTAATATAGAAGTTGAAACTAAACCTACCCGTAAATATACACAAGCTATTGAAAAGCTTTTTAACTGTTCGAAGCTTAAAGAAGGAGAATTTGTAAGCTCCGCTCAACCTATTAAAGCACATCCACATTTGCTGATATTACTGTAATTCTAAGCATTCCTGAATACCCTCAAGAAGCATCTCGGTACCTACAATATCATATATCTGAATTAGAAAACTGGTTAAAGCAATGGATGAAAGAAATTAATGAGCAGAAATGCACAGAAATAACCTTTACATTGCGTAGAAAATCAGTGTCTCCTATTTATATCAATCATCAAGCAATAACCTGAAAAATTAACTGTAATGAAATCTAAATTTATCCAAATTAATTGGCGCATTAACAGATATTCTATGTTTTGTTTACATTTTAAACTCCTACTTTATAACTCAATCATAAAACCTATATGCTATTATGAAATACAGCTATGGGAACGGTCTCTGCTTCAAATGTTGGCAAAATTCAAAGACGCCAAAAAGAATTGCTATGGATGATCACAATTGGTATATACAAATTTCGGATTTTCATAAAGACCTAAACGTGCCTATGGTAAAAAGTGAGAACCAAAAAAAAAAACCCCCGAAAAATCAAAAAAAGCTTGAAGTACACCCAAACTCATTAGCCCGCAACATATTAAATAATAATGGCTCTAATCGACTAAGAAGAAGATATACTGTGGATCTGAGCCGAAAAGTTGTAAGACAAATTTTGTGCGGCACTGGTTGGACTAACTAATTAAAGTTCATTAGATATAAGATTGGAAATACTTACTCGTATTGTTCGTTTGTTTTTAATAAAGATCAAATAAATTAATAAAAGTCTAAAAAGAGGTGATTGTCCACCTGTGACATTGAATGACATAAATATTCCACAGAGAGATTAAGTTTACTTGGTCATATAGAAGCAAAGAGACTTCACATGAAGTTAAAATCCTTCAATAAATAATCGGTGACCAATCCAAGTCAAAGCCTTGATTTAATAGTCATCAAAAAGCTGTTCCATCTCCCATCCAGAACACTTCTTGTGATAAATAAAACGGGAACAAGGTTTTTTTAGAACCAATTTACCTTTGTTTGCTAAGACAAGGATCATTTGTTCGTCAGGCTCTCGCTAAAGAGCAATTAGTTTTCATTTTGGTTTAAAATTTTAGATTTAAGACCTATGAAAATGAGGTAGATTCAAAAAATAACTAAGAACATTTTGTTAATACTGTGTTCATGAAGAAGACGACGTTTTGCCGGTAACCCACACATCTAGTCGTCGTAGCCAAAAATCAAAATTTAATTCAACAAAATGTTCAGTCCTTTGAAAAATAAAACCGAAATATTTCTAGCTGGTAAATTTCACGGACACGGATTTTAACAACAATTGTTCACAAAAATGCTATCATAACTGTAAGGTTAACATTTCTGCATAATGTTTTCTGTTACAAGCATTAGCATTTTGCAGCGGAAAAGGAGAATGCTAGTTTAAGTCCGGGAACTCTCCCCAGCTTTAGTAATAAAATCGTCATTTAAAATCTCTCGGCTTTAATTCATACTGTTACCCATATTGCTGCTTGAGTAGCTCTTAATTATTTTGCAAGCTCTTGTTGAGTTTGCCTCCAATTCTTGATTGTTCAAAGTTTTTTGTGTGGCCTAAGCGAACAATGACTTCCGTGTCAAAATCACCACTTGTAAGCGTCAAAAATCATATCGCGCTCATTGAAACCGACGAAACACCTTCACCCTAAGTTTCTATGAGCAATCGGTGTGGTTCAACAGTGCTTTTTTAAATTAAAGAAGTTAAGCAAAACATTGCGCATATATGGCGCTTAGTTGGTCTATTTCACAGAAACAAAAACGTTGTTGTTTACACTATAATGCTTAATAACTAAGTGACAATAAATGACAGATATAAGCTCTTCAAAATGAAATATAAGTTACTAATGACAAAAAGCGCGTCTCGCATTTGTAAGTAATACACCCGATATAATTAACAAAATTAACAAAAATTCCGAATTTAAGGCGCTTTTTATCTCAGAACTAAATTTTATCAAATAGCTAAATTTTTATTGATATTGATTAAACGTAAAAGAAAATAAAGGTTAATTGTGGATGCTCCTTCTCCATTCTTAAATCATCTCTCCTGTGATAGTTAAAAACAAAAACCAAATATACCAATGTCCATAAACAAAATAATATTTCTGATCCATGATTACTTACCCTTTGCATGTGTTAGTAAATCAAGCAATTTTATTTCTAAATTGTAGTAATAGCCTTTAATTTGTTTTAACAAGTTAATTTGTATTAAAAAAATTTCAACATCCTTCGCCTAAAGCTATAATTAAATTAATTTTTCTATTTAACACATGCCATCAAAAAATCATTATTCTAAGAAAAGTGTTAAGGTACGGTTACAATTGGCACAAATTGGTTGACGTTGTTTACTCTTACAAATGTTTTGCTAGTTCAGACAGCATCAAATAAAATATAACTAAATATTTGTTGTGTTCTATCCCAAATAAACGAAATTTTTTTTAACTAAATAAACGAGTTCAAATATATTTTGTTTAGTGGGGACGTCTTTTTCGGCAAATATTTGCCTAGTGTGACCGTACCTTAATACATAATTTTAAAGAGATATCTGCAACAGATACATTATGCCTTTTTACAAAATCATTTCCAACAAATAACACTTAAAAAGACAAATCTGTGTAATTATTCTGTACAAATTGGACGAACTGACATGCATGCCATTTAAAACATTTCAAAAACTTTCATTGAAAGCTTATTAAAAGTTTAACTTACTTACAAACTTGTTTTTTGTTGTTCGGTGTAATTAAAAGTTTTTTTTAGTTGTTTTTATATTTGTTTGTATTTGTTATACATGCATACAAAACATGTTTGGTTGCTGGTCGGTTCGTTCGATCATTTATTTGTTTGACAAATAGAATTTGTTACAATTTCAATTCTGTTGAAACAAAATGTTTATGTGTTTCATAAATATTTTAATATTTGCTTATATTGGCTTTTTATTTGTTTGTTTATTGTTCGTTGTTTTTTTTTCATTATTCATTTACAAATATACATATCCATAAGCAATTATTACACTGTATTTTTAAGGGATTTTTTCAGCTCATTTCAACTCTCGTTAATAGAATTTCTGTTTGCTTTGCATAAAATTTATCGACGATTTTCATAGTTTATTGAATAATAAACAATAAATTAATATATAAAGCAAATTTGTGTACGTTATAAGGGGACAAAATTGAAATAAATGAAATTGACTCGTAATATAAAATAGCAAGTATGGCAAAACCTAAAATAAATGTAAGAAAAAAAGTTAAATTTAATTAATAATCATAATGTGAATTTTATGAATATTAACAATATTTAATGTATGTAATTAACTTTTTAATATGGCGTTGAATAAACACTATGAACGCACTTGGAAAATGAACTGTGAAATTCAACACGAAAATATATATACATATTAATAAAATGTAACAAATTTGCATATTGTGGGTAAAAGCTATTTAATATTCCTAGAAATCTAGTAAATATTATGGAAATTTAGAATATTAAAATGTTTAGCATGTAATTACAGGGTGTTCCAAAATTTACTACAGATTTTAAATAAATAGAAAACAAGTATTTTTCTTTAGATTGCATTCATTTATAGACAATATTAAATTCTTCAATTCAACTTAAAACAAGCGCGTAAAAATAATTCCAATGGTTGTAAATCACACGATCTAAGGGGACAAAATATAATCATCTGAACGAGAAAGTACACGACCAGTAAATGTGTTATGCACTAACTGAACAGCTGTATGGCATCTTACTGAACAACATAACATAATCATTAATATAAAAAAAGAAGCGGAATGGTATATTATTTAGATATATTTTCTGTCTTTCTATATTCTATTCGATTTATACTTTTAAATGCGGATTTCATAACAGATTGCATAACTTTCGAACTCAGTTTTTGACTTTAGTAACTTATATGTAACTTTGAAGGGTAAATATCTTTAAGTTGGTCTGACATTGTCATTGAGCATTATAGTGCCAACAATTCGTCATAAGAGAGAAGTTTTGCTTTACTTCTTTAATTTGAAAAAAAAACTGCAGCAGAAGCACACCGAGTGCTCTCCGAAGCTTATGGTGAATGTGTTCCATTGGTTTTAAATTATTAGAAAAGGTTTCTACAGCTAAGAAATGGTGATTTTGACACGGAAGACAAAGATCACACTGGTGAGTCAAGAAAGTTTTATAATCAAGAACTGTAGGCTTTACTCCATGAAATTTGTTTGTGTTGTTAGGAGCGTCTCAAGCAGGAATTGAAAAATAGTATTTGCAATTAGCAGGATTCATTGAAAAGCAAGGAAATTGGTTGCCATATGAATTAAAGTCGAGAGACTTTGAAACACGATTTTAAATTTCTGAAATGTTGCTTAAAAACTATAAATGAATCAAACTGTTGGAGTTTGTGAATATTTGCTTTATAAACCTCTTATAAACCTGTTGTAAGTTTTATCAATAAGGGCATTAATAAATAAATAAAATAAAAATATTTGGCCATATCCTCTATATAGGTTCAACTCTCATATCTGTTTAAATTCGACATTTCCTTAACAAGCATAACTCTCTTATCAAAATAATATTAAACACAAATATCTTTCATATACATATATAAGGGTGTCCCAACTAGACCGCAATTTTTAAATTTAAAATAAAATACAGATATTTAAAACAAAAATCGTGAAACTTTATTATATCGTAAAGTAGACAGAATGGGGTTATGTATGAGGCTTTGCTGGCACACACGCGATCTTTTAATGAAATTTTCAATGACCTTTTTGCATAAATGCTGCGGTATTTCATTAATGCAGCATCCTATTTCCTCTTTTGAGTCGTCGTCGGCTTATTCACGTAAACCATTGAATTCAAAAAACCCCAAAGAAAAAAATCTAAAGGTGTTAAATCGCACGATGTAGGCGGCCAATTCTGGTCTCCAAAACACGATCGCGAAATGACTGATGCAGCAATTGAATTGTTTCTCTGGCTGTACGACATGTGGCGCCGTCTTGTTGAAACCACATGCCCTCCACATTAATTTATTCAATTCTAGGCAAGATAAAACTGGATTAGTGCTGCATAGTGGATTTGGAAACACCAATTTGCTGAGCTAGGTGTCGAATTGAGGTGGATGGAGTTTGAGCGACATCATCACTTACAGCTGCGACATTTTCGGTCGATCGACCTGGTCGAATGCGCGTTGTTGTCTTTACATCACTAACAGATCCAGTTTCGGCAAATTTATCCATTAATCTCTTTACAGTTGACTCTTTTGGAGCATTATTGTGACCCCAAATTGATCGCAATTTGCGGACTGTAGCCGCTAAACTTTCACCATTTTGGTAAAACAATTTCACAATGAGAATGCGTTGTTCATGCGTGTGGCGCTCCATTTTTACTATCCTCGTACCTTCTGCTAGCACACAATAACAATTGTTCAAATGTCAAACAATGACACTTCGAATGGCACCAAATTTAAAAATTGCGTTCTAGTTGGGATACCCTTTACAAATAATTTGGTACAATTTTATGATTATTGGTCCATTATTAATCGTGGCTCTCATATAATGCCCACTTCCTTCCGAAAAACACCTTAACTACCTAAAATCACTTAAAAATTTTGGTAACCAAATAACATTCAACACAAAGAAGTTTCACATATACAGATGTGACGATAACTAATTTTATAACGATCGGTCCATAATTTGTCTTAAACTCCCATATAAGAAATCTTTCGGAAATAACTTTAAGATATATAAATCTTTTTAAATCGAGACAAAACAAGTGCCACTCAATTTTATGATGACTGGTGTGACTGACTATACCTACGTACTTATTTAGATCATAGAAACGGATACTGAAGGAATAATATTTGTTTGCTATAAAATTACTTAAGTCAGAGTAGATTTTCTTGAATTCTCAGTATTTTAGTAGGTGTGGCATTGCATCTTGGAAAGGATTTTAGTCTTCCTAATATTCTTCCAATACACATTTATGTAATTAAGATGATAAATAAATAAGTTTGAAATTTATTTTTAGAGTCTCTTGAAATTAATTGGTTACTTTGCATTGGAATTTCACAAAATTTTGTGAATATTTTCTTAATAGTCTTCCTAAATTCTTAACTACTACATTTTAAATAAATGACTGACTTAATTATCTATGTAAATGTTAAACATGTAGTTTCTGCACTCCAGCATTCATTCTCAACATATGCATTTATATATTTTTCTATTAGATTTTATTTTATTCTAAATAAAACCACTAATTGGTCTCGGTTTTTATGTTGTTTAATTTGTTTTGTACGTATTTCTGCTGTCCTTACCTGACATTAAAACCTCATGATATTTTTGTGGAAACAAATTAAATTTGTATATGTTTATATGTTGAAAGTTTTAAATTTCGAAAAATACAGAATGTTCACATAAAATCCAGTTGCATAACATTTATTAATATTAATAAATTGAATATTTATTATTGAAAAACGATTGAATACTTTTAAAATAGAAATTGATACTTCTTTATTAGTATTCAACAAAAAAATTACAAGAAGAAACTAAAATTCATTAATTCTTATAAAAATCCCTATTTTTGTATTGATGTATCGCTTTAACTGTTCACTGTACAAAACTCTGCAGGCCAAAAAATGCTTGCCAAACCGTTAACAAACCCATTTTGGAGTATCAATGATTTGTAAAAATGAGGGGGAAAAATTTGATGTTGCAACGAAGCGAGGGGCTGCCGACTAAACATATAAATATACTGAAAGGAAATTTGCAGATGTGCTCTGAGAAGCACTTCCTTGTCACTTCTTCAATTAAGACTTAGTATATTTGGTGCCTCCGATTAGACGTAACAATTCTTCAGTAAAGTTTTTGCCTTTTTTAGATACTAATCTATATTCAAAAGCTGTTATAGATTAGTATCAAAGAAATCAGACGCAGGTGGGTCAAAATATTGCACGATCTACCAAAATAAATAATCCGATTTTTATAAACGGAAATATTTTCTTAAATATTAATAATCAATTTGGTGGTTCCTTGGTATGTAATTGCCTTTGGGTAATCGTTTATGCGATCGGATTTTTTGTGAATAAAGCTTCATACTGTCAGTGACAAAATAAAGTCAACACAATATATTTTTAAAAACTTAATTATATTAATTTATTTTCACAATAAAAAGAAACAAAAACAAAAGCATAAACAAATTTATTTGATCACTGTATAATAAAAAAACAACCAAAACGTAGTAGGAGTAGGAGCAAACCCAAATTAGAACTAGCGCAGAACTGGATTGTCCAAAAGGACAATAATCCTAAGCATAACTTGAAAATTGTGAAGAACTGGTTGCTCAATCATTGTCTAAAATATATAGATCATCCTCCGCATTCCATAGACTTCAAACCAATTGAGCACCTATGGGAATAACTGCACAAAAAATAGGCAAAGAAACATTTCTTGCAAGGATAATCTAAATGTAGTAATGCATTACGAATAAAGCAATATCTCGCATGATTTCACTAAAAACCTAGTTGATTCTATGTCTAGAAGATGTGATAAATGTAAAAGCACTACAAACAAATTACTAAATTAAATAAATGTTGTTTTTTAGATGTTCTATGAAATGAACCAAAATAAAAAATAATTTTTTTAAATTGATATAAAATTTATTTTATTCAAAAGATAATCTTCTGGCATTGTAATTTAAATATAACTTCTGGCACATGACTACCACGTCTGAACATAGTCTAATCTGGAGGTGCAATTTTCGATGACTTTTTCCAACATTTGTGGCCGTATCGTGGTCAATATCAAAATTTGTGTTCAATCGTTTCGGGCGACTTCACATATCCCCACAGAAAATAGTCAAATGACGTTAAATTGCACGATCGTGGAGGCCAATTCACGGGTCAGAAATCTGAAACTATGCGGTTACCTAACGTTTCCTTCAATAAATCAATTGTGCCACGAGCTGCGTGACATATTGCGCCGTCTTGTTGAAACCACAACTCCTGGACATCAATGATTTCTCAATTGATTAACAATTGATTAACAAGTATAGCGGTCACCATTGACTGTAATGTTCTTGCTTGCTTCATTTTTAAAAAAGTACGAACCAATTATTCCACCAGCCCATAAAGCCCACCAAACAGTCAGTTTTTCTGGATATAACGGTGTCTCAACATACACGTGAGGATTATCATCACTCCAAATACGGTAGTTTTGTTTATTGCAACCAACAGTAAGGACGATTATGTTGACCGTATTTCGGACAGAATAATGATTTTCAAAATAAATTTGCACAATTTGTTAGCGTTGTTCAGGCGTCAGTCTATTCATGTTGAAATGCCAAAGTAAACTAAACAGAAATCACTTGACAGCTGAAAAAATGGTCGCCAGCTAAAAAAGTGTTCCCTACTACTTAAAATTCTAAAAAAAGCAACATCTAAAAAAGCAACATAATTCTATTAATTTTAGTTTATCAGTTTATTTTATTTTGACTCTGTTATTCCGTTAAAAATTAATTTTTTTTTTATGTTCCTTATTTTTCTAGTTTTTGATAATAAGTTATATTTTGCGTAAGTTTCTTATGAATTATGCAATATATTTTGTTTTAAATCTGTACTTGTAGCATATATAATAAAACATTTCTTCAAACAATATTAGGTGTTTACTTTATATTGACGCTCACAGTATATCAGGTGAAAAAAGTTTGTCCTGTTTTTCTAAAAAACAAAAAATGTTACAAAAATGCATTTTATTTCAACAATTACAAAGCTGCTGCTTGTTTGTGGTTTCTATTTTATTTTAGAAAGTAAATTTTTTATCTCTAGCAATTGTAACTATAATTCATTAATTTTTTACTTTTAGGTTGCACAACAAAGACATTTTTTTTTAAGACAACCTAATACAGTTTTTCAATTTTTTTTTGAAAATAAAAACCTATTTTTTTTATATAAATAAAAGTTTGTTCATGAAAGCCATAAAAATTAAGGAGGTTTTAATACAAAAATAAAATGTCACTTTTTTATAAATCCTCAAAAAAAATAATTTGTTACTACCACTACGTTTTGCCTTTTACAAAAACTACAATATTGTTTTTACAAACATATTTATGCATGAATATCAGGTCTCAGCCAACGTATGATTGACATTAATAAATTTGATATGAATATCACTCATACGTTAAGCTCCACATATGAAAAAAAAACTAATTAAATATGTACTGTGTTGTAGTTTGGTAAATTCATTAATTTGCTCTAAAAACACTGTACAGCGAGTAGTTGTTTTGTTATCTTTCATTTTACCACACCCTCCATTAAATTAAACTTTTTTCACATATACCAAATAAAAAACAATAAAAAAAAACTTGAACAAAAACAATTTCTTTACCACTTTATAAAATCATCTAGCATAAAGATCTAACAAAATGAATGAACAAAAAAATGTACATTAAAACGCTGTAGTAACAAAATATTCATAATATGAATAAAGGAAAATTATATAACAGCTAAAAACAACAACAGTGACGAGGACAACAACAAAAGCAATATGAACAATTGTCATACTACCAGTTTCTGCAATATAAACACAGTCGGTGAAAGAGAGAAACAAGCAGAAGAATGAGTGAACGAAAAGGACCATTTCAACCAGTTGGTTACATTAGCAATATCCTTTGGTTTTTAATTAAATTAAGTACCTGTGTAAAGAAGAAACAACACAACGCGACCGTTATGTGAAAGCAGTACTAGCAGCCTTACGAACACATAACAAAAGGAAGACGTAAGCTAACAAAAAAATTAACACTATACTTGCCGAAAAGTGTTCAAATGGGTGTTTAAATATGGGTATATTTATCTAACTTTTTAACCAATACCAGAATTTATAAATATCTACATATACAAAAGGCAAAAAATTATGGTTCCGTATAAAGATGTCTATATTTTTTGATCGAAGTTTCTTTGCCGATTCGAACTATTTGTTTGTTTTTGGACATTGATATTAGCAATAACTATTTGTGCAAATGTTTTCAAGATCTCCTCTTTTACGCCCTATTGTGTTTCAAATTATTTTAAATGATGGATGGTTGCTTATTTGGTTCTACGCTGTGTTGCATTACAATAATTACACGTTTGATATTTGTTGTAAAACTGCAGACAGCTTTTTAAAACGTGTAACATGTTTCAGGGGTATGGTTAGTGATCTCTTTCTATGCAAAATTTGGGAGACTACTTCATTAATATGTCCATTATTATTTTGTAAGTCTTTCACAACTATAATTACAATTTATGACTAACAAAGAAGAATAATAGAAAAACAAAAGTATAACTCTTTATTTTTTCCCGTTATGCAATTTTCTACAATTTGCTATAAAATGCCGAGTGGTTCGCACCTTAGTTGGAAAAGGTAAAATTTCAGTCTAGATAAAAAGTTGTTTAAGTTTTCGAACAGTTGCAAAACAAATAAATTGGTCACATGTTGCAGTAACAAACTTTTCAAATATTCCGGATTATTATGGTAAAAATAAAAGTAGTGGCCCGAAATAAGCTTAATGAATGGCACAATCACATAATTATAAACTCTGCCAGCAACACAATGAAGAGTCTTGGCTAGATTATCAACGAATGCGTGGTAAATGTGTGCAAGTCGACCATAACTAGACTGCTAAAAAAATCCCACACTATTACTAGAAAAAATTCTTGTCTTTGCCAAAGCTATAAATCCGCCTGCTAGGCTTGATTTCGCTAAAGGAAATCTACAAACTAACTGGAAACAAACTAACTTTGCTAATAGTTGCGCTATTTAAACATATATTTGTTTAGAGTGATTTTTTCCGATAAGAAAATTTTCAATATTGAAGTCAAGATGGTTGTGATACGAAAGGATCTACAATATTTTTAAAAAATAAATTTTGGAAGCGATTCTTTAATGGTTTTGGAAGTTACTGGCTTGGCGCTTTCAAGCACCAAAATTAATTGTTTTGATTACACAAAATTACTACATGCGAAAAATTTTATTTTTAATAATACAACGCACTTATACATGTTACTATGTATATATATTCATATTGCTGATTGCCTTCAGAAAATATTAATGAATCATTGGGGAATTTATGCTAGCTAGAAACCGACAATATTAAAGCATATATCACCTAAAAAGCTGGTGATCTACACTGTCGGGCAAAATAAAGTGCGAGTTGGTAACCTTCTTCATTCCTTTTTGCTATTTATTTTCAGTCCTTTTATTTGTTGGAGTATCTGAATTATTTGCATAAACATTGAAATTTTATAAAGTCGCTTATTTATATTTCTGATGTAAATATATTAAAGTGCACAAGAAATACCCGCAATATATTGAAGTGCGGTTTTCTGTTAACCTTAAAATAAGAGTTGTTTTACTGAGTTTTTTTTAATTTGTGGTAACTTTTTAAAAAATAATAAATTATAGTGAAGTACTTATTTATTTAATTTAATATTACTTAAATATGTAAAAAATAAGGCTAAACACAGACTTTTTCGAAATGAGAACTTTAACCGAAAAGCAAAAAAGTTGATCGTGAAAATAAGATTGCTTTGTATAAAATAAGAAAGTCAAGCCTAAAGAACTTATTTGGCAGAAAACAAAGCTAGACGAAAATCATATTGCAATTCTAGCAAAAATAAATTTTTATACGACAGCCAGCTATATAAAGGAGGAACTAAATATTTCGACTCGAACTCTCCAGAATACGCTCTATAATAAAAAGACTCTTCTGCAAGCTGCAAATATTAAAAAGCGGTTAGACTTTGCAAATATGTATGTATATAAATATTATAAAAAAAGGTAACTGAATTAAAAATAAAACTATAATTTATAATTATTAAAAAATAATAAATGTATAATTGAATCCAAAAACAGGAAATATTTAAAACCACACTTTTTTCCCGATGCATGTCTAAAAATATAACCATAAATCTGGAGAATTTGAATTTGTGATCGAATTTTTAAGTAGATTTAAAAAAATGGAGGTCTAATACAATATTAAAGTCAAATTTTTTGTGAACATATGTATTTCAAATTGTTGGAATTTTAGTGTAGGGGAGAGGGGGCACCTTAGAACAATTTTTGCTTTCAAGCCACATAGAAATTTATATTTTTGAATTATTGACTTTTCACACAATTTAACTAATATATATGGAAATAAACTTTAGCTTAAGTCTACAAGTAACTTATTTTTAGTTCGATTTATATTTTTTATTTTTTTTAATGGATAAAGTCATTGTGTTCAAATGTGCCCACCATACGGGGCAGTTATCAAAAAAAATTGCTAAAAATATTATAATTTATAACTTCTGTTCTACTAACCCAATATTTACATAGCCAGGCAAATGGAGAGACAGCCAATTTAAAAGAAATCATAAATTTATATTTCAGATAATAATAAACTTATGTATATCCAATTCACAATAAAAGTAGGGTGACACACAAAAACGCTGTTTCATTAAAAATAAAACGGCCCTAATTTAAAAAGGTTTATTAAACTGCGGTATATAAAGTGTTAAAATTAAAACAATAACCAGTTAACAGATACACGTAAATAAACAGACGTGTTTGTTGTTATATTTGAAGGCGTTAGTGAGATGGGTTAGAAAGTGTGTCATTAGAATAGCATAAATTAGCGCAGTTTGATGAAACACGTTTAACTAAAAGAAAAATATTTCATAAACCCACTTACCTTCAAACTCTAACAAACACTCATACATAAATATATGTACTCGTCTATGCGAAAGGGCTGGACATAAAAATGTTTTTCAATGTTTTTTTTTATTATTATATTAGTTTCATCTACAGTTTCATCATGCATAAAAACGTGCCTACTCTTTAAACAAAATACAATATAAAGTGCAGTTAGTTTTTATAACTATTTGTATCATATTATAATTTTATTTTATGAGAAAATATTTCAATTAAACCAACAACTAGTGGTGTGAAAATACTGTTAAGGGTTTTTAAAAAGAAAAGAAATAATGAATTATATTTCTTATAAACAAAGTAATATATTTAACTATATTGCAGTATAAGTTATTTAAAAAAATAAGTAAATAAAGATAAACTTGAAATTGTTATTGTTAGATAGTTTAAAACGCTGTGGGGGGAACTGTTAATTATTAATTAATTATTTACAAAACTGCAGGTTATAAAGAAGAGTGTTTACTTAAAAAGAGTGTTAATCCATATATATTTTAAATGTCGTTGTAAGTCTGTTACTTTGTTCGTTCTGTAATCACGCTTAAACGGCTGAACCGATTATGAAATTCCGAACGTAGCTAGATCCTCAAGACTTTCACCGGGAGGGAAATAGTTAAAAACCGGTAAAATTGGAGCCTGTAAACATCCAATCCTAAACGGTTAAACCGATTTGATTCAAATTTGGTATGTTGATAGATCCATACTTGGTAGTGCCATTAAGCTTTATATTTTTTCAAGACTTGCACCAGAAAGGAATAAAAAGGGGAAACCGTTAAACCTAAACAATTAAACCGAATTTATTGATATTTGAAACATAGGTAGATTCATGTCAATATGCTATAACTTTTTTAAAAACATAGACCAGTTCGGGCAAGGGCAAGCCCAAACGACTAAATTAACTTTATTGGAATATAGAACGCAGATACATATATTTTCAACCAATACAATAATAGACTATAACGATGGTACCGGGAACGGAAAAAAAGTGGAGAACTTTTTAATGACTGTATTTGTTATGAAGCAACAGCCTTTTTATTTTAGCTTTCTGTAGTCACAAAGTTGTGCATTAGAAAAATAGTTTTATTTAAGTCTATCTTCAAGAAGATAAAAACACGCAAGTGAAATTTTGTGTTTAATATTAATAAGTGATCTACAGCAGTGGTCCTCACTAGTATCCCTGTAGTAAATAAAATAGTCAGTTGATAAAAAACATTAATTATAAACTAATTATTTTGCAAATGACTACAAATTGGTTTAAATCTCATGCAGATATCAACCAAACATATTGCGCAAGTCTCTTGCGCTGTTGTTTTCTTTGAAAAGTGAGTTTGAAAGGGGGGAAGCACAACATGTAAGAAATAAATAAAAGCAAAATGTAAAAAAAGAAAACAAAAGAAGCTGAAGTCAAATGTCACATGTCAATCAAAGCAAACAAGGTCTTTGAGGTAAACGGTGCTCAATTTTAATATCTTTATATTTTATGTGATAAAAGTTTTTAAATTATATTTCTAAATGCTATTATGAACTCTATGCAATGAAATGTTGCATTGCATACTGCGTTTATGAAAACAGCCTTTCTATGAGCAGTACAAACTTTGCATTTTACTTGTTTTCATTACAACTTTTATTTTAAGTCATTTATTTTTTTATTTTTTTTAGTTTAATAATTATTTCTATTTATAAATATATATTGTATATACGTATATATATATGTATGTATATATTTTGACAAAAAAGAATTAAAATTAAATTGTTTAAAATTTAATTTAAAAGAAAGTGGTTTTTAAATAATTTAGTATAAAGCGATTATTAATAACCAATTTTTTAGTTAACTATAAATTGGTTGGGAAATAAGTAATTAGTAGTCAATTTAAAAGTCATGCAGAGGTGACCAATTGACTACAGCCTATGACATGCCTATGTTAAAATAATGAGTCGACGACAAGAAAAAAAGTCACTTAAGCAACTAGTTGTGTTTATTAAAAAACCAGTTTGAAGTTACTTAAAAATGTGTTTGACTTCCTACAGGGATTGTTCAGAATACGAAGATTTTCGGCTATTTACATATACACAACACGATCGCAAACAAATTGTTTGAAACAATACTCACAACAAGAGCGTAAAAATACTAATATTACATTCAGTTGTTAGTCAACATTCAACAAAGCAGGTCTATGCCGCATGTTTGTTCTTTTTTCAGCTTTTATTTATTTATTTCTCAGTACAAGAGCGTAGAAAAATACAAATATTTCATTCAGTTGTATGACAGCATTGAACAAAGTAGGACTGTTGCGCATGTTTTTTTTTTTTCAGCTAATTTTTGTTGTTGTTTTCAGTATACTGAGAAGCAGTGATCACATAAATGTATACATTTTTTTATATACTTTTTACAGAAATTTTGTTGCATTAAATAATATTATTTTGATATTTTCAAAAGAATTTACTATTTTTTTTATCTTTTTTATACATACATACATATGTACATAAAATAACATAAGATGAATTTATACAAAATAACAAATTAATTTTTAATTGAGGTTTATTTAAAACATTACATGTTATTTCTTTCTGTGTAGTGTCACCCATACATATGTAATTACCAAATCCTCTCTTTTTGAGGACCACTGATCTACAGACCCGAAACTTTAAATATCAATATACGAGTATTAAAAGACAAAAAAATGTATCAACAACACAGATTTAGGAAATTCAAACTGAAGGGGTAAAAAATGTTAAAGATTTGTGTTTATAAACTTTTTTGGTACCTTTTGTATCCGTTGTTTCAAGACAACAAATTTTCTGTTGCATCACAAAAATATGTATTTGAGAAGTTATTTCTTCATAATACGACACCTAAAAGGTAAAAATGGGAATTTTGCATTGCTTTGAAAAGAAAAGAAAAGAAAAGAAAGAAACGAAAAGAAAAGAAAATAAAAGAATCACCAACAGACTTTCTTATAATGAAATGTAAGTTACCAAACAGGATATTTTTTTAAATCCAGAAGTCAAAAAACGAAAAATTGTATAGTTGGTACTTTTTGTATAGTTTGTTCTAAACTGATGAACAATTTTTTTAGCATTTTGGATACACACAAATATTTATTTGCATAGCATATTTTCCATCAAACGACAGTTAGGCTGTAATCGCGGATAATAAAGAAAATTTGTTTTTCCTTTTAAACTAATGAACTGCTAATATACAATTTTGAATATTTATATTATTTTTAGATACTTTTTTGTATTTTGTGCTGAAATATGTGTTGCCCCTCTCTGCAATGGGACAAATATTTACTAGGAAAGTTCGCTTTCAATGGTAAATCTTCAGCGATTATTAATCTTAATATCCTGATATTTTTTTCTTGTTCTACAGTTTTTATAGCCACCACCAAAAAGATGAGGAGTTATTTTAGGTTTGTCATTCCGTTTGCAACATATCGAAATCTTGGCCGTAGAACCAAAAAGTCTGTATATTCTGGATCATTATATGATTATAAGATGATGTTTACCATGGAATGTTTACCAAACATTCTTTGATCCGCCGGAATATTTTTTTATTAAACATGGGCAATATCGTTGTAGCAGGATCCGAGTTATAGATCAAAGTTTCAGACTACTTCGTTATTTCTCTGATATTTTTTGCTATTTTATTCAAAAATAATGCAGATAATATCATGAAATTCTTACATCTTCCGATGTAGGTCTTCAGGAATCTATACAGCTTATTTAGGTGATAAATACTTTCATATTGTCGGTTTGCAGCATACATTCGACAATTTAATATTTCCGAAATGTTCTCAATGGGGTTCCGATATGCAGAATATCTGGGCCATTCAAGTACAGTATATACATTTGGAGGGCAACTATCCCTTTGTTATACGACTTATATGTATAGGTGTGTTATCTAGTTGAAAAATAATTTTTTTCATTACTAAATATTGCACTAATTTCGTAACTAAATAGTAATAAGGTATAGTCAGCAGAATTCGTTGTAATGCTTGGAAACACCAAATTAAGCAAACTGTTTTTATAAAAATCTCCCCAAATCATCAAAGTACTGTCTCCGAAGTTTCTTTTTTAAAAATATCGTGATTCCTTATATAGATCTCATCAATTTTATTTTAAAAGGACAATACTGGTAGGAATCGGTCAACGATTTCTCATAGCCCCATACATATGGGTTCCCCGAATATAGCTTTATACATAAATATCTATAGAAAAGCCGCATCCATACAAAATCCTGCAAAAATAAGTTTCATGTAAAGTGAAATATAAAAACTTTTTGCATAAAGACCACTTCCGAAAATCACTTAAATACACATATAGCTTTTATAAAATTCACTATCAAATTGAAATGCAACAAAAATAATCCAAATGCACATAAAATCGTCGTACTCAATTTCATACTAATCGCTCTATATTTGACCGTAGCCTCAATATAAAGTCCACAAAACACAAACTCAACTAAAATAAACCTAAAACAAATAGAAAGTACGGCACAAATTTTTATGAATTTCGCCCCATAACAGTAAAGATTAACAATATCAACAGGCTAAAGCTGTACTATTGTCCAGAGTAGCTCCTTTTTTTAGTTTCATAAGACTGAAAAGTCTTATAAAGAAATAAGATAATAGCTTAAATTTTCCAAAAATTTGTACCGGAAGTTTTCCAATACTACTTCCAGAAAACTTTTAGCTACCTTTATAACTGGCTGTGCTCAGGAAAAATGGGATATTGTAGTTGTTTTCCAATAAAATAAAATGCATGCCAGAAAATTATTTATATAGATATAGGTAGCTTAAATAATTATAATGCTTAGAGAAAAGAAATCTAAAATTAGCTTTGTGAAATAAATCAACGGAGTTAGATTAAATCACCTTCTTTTTGTGCTCCAAACCCTCCCAACCGTTTTTATCTTCATACGCTCTCATTCAAGATAGCCCTAAGTAATTAACTAGCTGCTCTTTATCAATTATAAAATATAACAAAATTGATACGATATTTAAATTAAATTTAGAAACACAAATATGCATATTCATACTTGAATTTAACTTTAAAATATTTTTTAAATATTTGGGTAGGTGAACTAAATGCAGGATATAATAAAAGAAATATTATTTATAATATTCCTTCTCTTTTCCAATTAAAAGTTAATTTTAATTAATAAATTACAAATTGTAATAACATACACAAAATTCTATGTTAATAATGAGAATTAGAAAATTACAATAATAAAAAAAAACTCACCAACTTGTTGTTCTAATGTCCATGGAATTTGATTTTTGATGCTAACAAACTTTCTTATGTCATTATTTTGATAAAATTTATTGTAGTGTAAAGCATAAAAGTAATATAATGTTAATTAAAAAAAGAAAATAAGTTAATTTAAAACTACATTTTAAAAATTGTAAGGAAAATAAAACCTGACCTGAAATAAGGAATAAAATATAATTAACATTAAATTAACTAAGAGTATATGTGATTTCAATTGTTTTAATATACACTCGAACTTCCATAACTCGAATCACCATTATTCCCAAAAAAAATTTCGACTTACAGAGACTTCGAGTTACAGAATTTTTTTCAAAATAAAATAAAAGGTTTTTGTATTATATATTTTTATTGAAATTATTGAAAATAGCCTTTAATCGAAAACTACATACTTAAACATATAAAAGAACTCACATGCATATGTAATTATATTAAAATTACAGTTAAGTAAAATATTCTGAAATAAGTGACTGACACTTTACTTTTTTGTTGTTGTTATAAGTTTATTAGTTTATATGTTTCTTCAATTAATAAGCATTTTAAAACACGTTTAGTTGCCATAATACTAAAAAAATCGATTTCAAAATTTATCATTTAGCCCGAATTATGCATAGAATTGATACTTACTCAAAAAAATAAACAAATTTGTAATTTCCCGAAAAAATAAACAAAAATAGTATGTAAAATATTCAAATCAGCTCAAGCAACAAAAGAGATTAAAACAAAAAAACCATAAATAAAACAAAAACCCATTTAAACAAACAAAATTCTTCGAGTTATAGAGTTCATGTGTATGCTTTTTGGTCGAGTTATAGAGAATTTCGACTTATGGGAGTTCGAGTTACGGAAGAAAAAGGGATGTGATTTGTTATTTTAACGCTAGTGCTAACGAAATTAGTTCGAGTTAGAGAAGTTCGAGATATGGAAGTTCGACATATATATCATGTAATATTGCCTTCTAATCAAATCAATTTCAATATTCAATGATACGAAACAATATATTAATAACTTTCATAAAAGTTTTTGAATATTAATCTTTATGTCAACAACCACCTACCCGGGTATGTTTTTATACCCTCCACCACCAAGAGTGTTGAATGAGGGTATATAACGTTTGTCATTCCGTGTGAAACTTTTTTAATATTCATCTGAGACCCAACAAAAAATATATTTTCTTGATCCTTATGAAATTCTAAGTCGATTTAGCCATGTTCGTCTGTCCGTCTGTGTAAAACACTCTCACGTCCAAACTATATACGGTAACTAAACGCAATTTACAGAAAAATATTTTCTACTTATACAAAAATCTTTCCGAAATATTGCTTAAGTATACATAAATGCCTATAAAATTGGAATATCAAGACAAAATTCAGCACAAATAAGTTTTATGCAAAAAGAAATCGCAAAACGAAATTTTGTTTAGATCGGTCCATGTTTGACCATAGACCCCACATAAAGTCCACTTCCAAAATTCACTTAAATACGTATAAAACAGATATAAATAATGTTAAACGGCTAAAATTTGACATAAATAATCCTTATATGTAAATAAATTGTTGTACTAAATTTGATGGTGGTCGGCTCATAACTGGTCATAGCTCCCGTTAAAGGATCACATCCGAAAAATCATTTATCTTTATATATATCGTATAAATATAGATACCGACTCACAACTTTGCACAGATCATTTACATAAATCAAAAATCAAATTTTGTGAATTTTGCTTAATTTTTGACCGTATCACCTTAATACTTATAAATCGCTTATAAATAAGGGTGCCAATCCAAAATTTTACACGGATCATTTACATACATGCCTAAATCTAACTGCTGGTTTTTGAGAATATCGGTCCATATTTGCCAATATTCCCCACATAAGGTCCACTCTCGAAATCCACGTTAATACTAATATATATCTTAAATATACTGTTATTATGTTGAAATTCGACGTGAAATATCCTCATATGTATGAAGATAACGGTACCAAAATTTAAGAAGATTTACTTATAATTTGTCATAGCTGCCATATAAGAACCATTTCCGAAAAAACAAATAAACCCACAAAAATGTCTAATAAATATCGATATCGAAACAAATTTTATATGGATCAGAAATTCTAATCCAGAAATTATACTAATATCGGTTATACGACAATTATGCAACTGGATTTTGTATCTTTCAGTCAATAATAGTTCCTGAATTTAGTCCACTTCCGAGCATAACAACCAACCATACAACTCTTGTTAATAACGTGATTGAGATTAAATTCAACCAATATAATCCTAAAATACATAGAAATCACATTGTTGGTCCATTTTTTCTATGCCACCCATAAATCTTTTGTAAATAATGTTATTGAGATCAAGTTCAAACAAAAAAGCCTCATCTTATATCTTGTGATTTTTTTTATACTCTGTTCCTTAACTTGTTGTGAATATGGAAAAAAGTTATTTAATTTTATACATTGTTAAATTACACTCAGGATTATTATGAATATTAGACAAACTCTGTAAATGACAGTAAGAATCGATAATTAAATCAATTATAAATGGTCGAAATTTAATAAAATTTTAAAATATTTAACATAACTTATGATGGTCGTAAAATTGTCTTTCAAAAAATATATAAAATAATAATTAAGTTTGCACTAAAGCTGAATAAAAAGCACAGAATAAGGATATTCTAGTCCTATAACAAGTGTAGTTTTTGTATTTCTTATTACGTTTAGGTGGAGGGTATTTAAGATTCGGCACAGCCTAACTCTTACTTGTTTATATTCAATTTGATGTATTTTCGCCACTATGTATTTGAGCTATCGAAATGAAATTTTGAATATGTTTCTAAAATATTGTTTTTTAATTATTGAACGACTCTTAAAATTTTTTTTTTTTTTGATAAAAATCCACAAGCAGTTTATGGAAATCATCCTCTAAATATACAACCGGCATACTCTGGTAGGCGCAGAACAAGTCAATCGATTTTTGGATTTAAAATGCAAAAATAGGTACAAAATTGTATGTATGTTTAGTTTTAATGAATTTCAATATTATTTTTCATTTTACATTTAATTAAAAAGTTGCATCTGGTTATAAAAAAAAGACTAGAGATACAACGTTTCATAAATACAAATTTTTTTATATAATTTGTGCATTTGGTACTGGTTTTTTGCATTCTTCGCAAGCTTTTCTTGTAGATCTTCTTTTAGCACATATGTAGCAATTTTGTTTGCTCTCCTTTTTGTTGTGTATTCTCTAAAATATTTGTCCATGTTGTCAACTCCACCTTTGCTTTTGTTGTAATCCAGAATCATTATAGGCTTTTGTTTTACACCTCCAACTTTGATATTATAATGAGATGTAGATAGAAGCACAACCGATCTGTTATTTTTTTTTGGAAATATGAGGAATATATAAATCCAAAAACTAAAGACTATACTTCTCTTCCTTTCGGATTAGAAAATTTAGCTAAAACAAATGTTCGCCTTTTGTTCTCGGGGCCCAAGATAAACAAGTTCTAGTCATCATCAAAGAAGATGCTAAACTGTAACTTTAAAAAAATGATCATA
The DNA here is from genome assembly GCA_916048285.2 of Bellardia pandia. Lineage (NCBI taxonomy): Eukaryota > Metazoa > Arthropoda > Insecta > Diptera > Calliphoridae > Bellardia > Bellardia pandia. The sequence goes on from OU696529.1 coordinate 103,367,259, forward strand.
TGTGATGTTTCTTCCACTTCCACGCAAAAGGTTACAACACAAACCTTGAACGACTCGTTCACCCTGATTTTTTCCCTTTCTATAGAAGGCTCCAACCCTGTATATATTTGTCCTATCAGAGGATAAGATATAAGAGCATCGCAAACCCACCAAATCTTTATCCCACATTTCGCCGGTTTTGAAGAAATATATACTGTGTGAACCCAGTTCCCAAACGGAAGGGTGAAAGCTGCTCATCAACCGTGATTTTGCCTCCTGCTACATAGATATTTTGTAGGTTAACTTAAAAATATGTCAGATATGATACTTGTAAAATATATATGTAACTTGCCCGGGTATGATGGTTGTATACATAACGAAAACTTTTTTGTTGTAGACACAAAGATAAAAGACTCCAGGGAAATGGATATTACAACTTTCCAATAGATGACAAGCTAGGATATATTAGGTTGTGCGTGTTCCAACCATCAAAGCAGTTGATAGCAAGATGAGAGATTTTTATTAGATATTTTGGTATAGAAAATTGGGCAACTAAATCTCCAAAATACAGTATTTTCGTTATGAAATAAAATTAAACTTATAATATTAATATTTTTCCTAACAGCTGTTTCTTCAAACAAAATTAAATTTGAATTAAAATTTGTCTTTATTTGATAATAAACTAAAAGCCAAAAACCTTGTTAAAACAAAAAAATTCTAAGTAGAATTAAACAAGTTTTAAAAAGCCCAAAAAAACATTAGCCCAAACCGATTCATCGAACAAACAGTCAATTTATTGGCTTGCAAAAAATAATTATTAAATATACATAAATACCAATTGTATCTCCCATTATAATGCCTAGAATTACCTCTGTTATTCAGAAGACATATACTTCTACTTAAATTTTAACTTAACATGCACAACATCCTTATCATTAAACAGAGCATAACAGAACTAGTAATTATATTTTCCTTTAAAACAAAAGCAATAATTTTGCGTTGTGAAATTTTACACCTTAACTTAATAAACTGCAAATAAATATTATAAAATCATTCATAAACTAAAACATATCAGAAGATTACACGCTAACATACTTATAAACCTACTTAGGATTAACTAAGAAAGCAAAACAGGACATTGCTAAAATCCAAAATTTCTACACAAGAAATGTTGTTGTGTTGTATTGTGTAGAGAAGAAGTTCTTCGTTGGCATTTGAAAAGTACACAATATTTGCTTTGGAAATATAACATTTATTAAAACAGCAGCAGCAGCAGTTACGTTTAACAATTTATTTTATGTGCAAATATAAAATTTAATTCTGTAAAATAAACACCATACAAAATCTCTCATCTACTACAGTACAACTACAATGACTCTACTACTGCTACAACTATTGCTATTGCTAACACTAAGGCTGCTTTTAATACATCTACAACTTTATCATATTTATGTTGCTTGTACAGGGTACAAATACCAACAACAACAACCATAGCAGTAGCAACAACAATGCAGCTTATTGTACATGAAATCTATACTTCTAAGAATCGTATATCTCACACCTTAGGGGAATTTATTACCCCTAAGGTGTGTGCTTGTAAATGCTTGGAAAAATAACCAGAAGGTAAATAGGTTTTTTGCCTAAAACAAATTCTAATTATTATTTACAAGAAATTTTATTTGAAGACGCACCAATGCATACACACTCACACCAACAACATTTACAGCCAGATACCAATTTACGCATACAATTTTACATGGCCAACAATATAATACACAATGTACATTAGGGTAGTCTTTATTTTAGCTATTATTTCCATGCTATCATCTAAAAACCAAATGCAAACAAAAAACTTTAATATTCACCCCTATCGTGAATAAAAATTCCACGTGGAATTTGTTCACTTTTCACATTTTCCTATTTAAATTCAATGTTAAAAAAATAAAAGTGAACAAATTTCACATGGAATTTTTATTCACGATAGGGGTGATTGTAATCTATTAGAGTCAACCAGGGGATCGATTTGAAATTGGCGGATTTTAATAGAATTTAGTTTTTATTCACAAAAAAGTTAAAATTATTTGTTAAAAAAACATTTAGTAACCTATTTTGTTAATATATAATTTCAGATTATTTCTCCAGGGTGCTTATTATTTAGACCTTAGAGGACCCTAATGTAGGTGAATATTTGTGGCAACTGGGAAGTTAAAAAGGCATGCTAAAATATTACCAGCATACATATACTGCTCTTTTACATAATAATTATTATTATTATATTTTTTTCTATACAAATTTGTAGAAAATCAAAGCTTGTAAATTTTTTTCTAAGAAAAAAATAAGTGCCAAATGTCAGGGGGATTGTCGTGAATTTGCTATTTTAAATTTTAAAACTCTTAACAAGACCTATTAAATATATAAAGTATATAAACATGTAAAACATTTACTGCCGTATTCATAAAAAATTAAGTAGGTTTGAAGTGTGTTTTTAGACAAAATTTTCTTAAAGTACATTTGAAGGCTACTTTAATTTTTTGTGAATAAGGGCATTAGATATTTTGGGGGAAGGATATAATTGAACGATTTTAAAATATTTGTAATTTAACAAACTGATTGTTTGTAATACATATTTATTGGCAGTTTTATTTTTAACACTCAATAATATTTTTTGAATTAAATCGCCACACAGTGAGTTTAAGAAAATTATTTGAATTTTAGATCAAAAAGTTTACGAAATAATATTTTGTAATTTGTTTATGTATCAACTTACAACCAGAACTTGTACTATACAACCTATAAAATATATATGTATATAATAATGCTGACACTATAATGGGGCTAATGTAGAATCATTAGAAGAAGTTAGAATCATTATACACTAGAGCCCCGATTTGCGTCTATAATATTTGTGTCATTTCGATTTGCGTCGCTTTTCTAAATGTGGTTTAATCCGCTTTGCGTCGTTTTGATTCCGATTTGCGTCGGCTTTGAAATTTTGTGTCAATACATTTGTATAGAAAAAAATTGATTCGATTTGCGTCGTTTCGGTTTGCGTCGCATTTCCCCGGTCCCTATTAACGACGAAAATCGGGGCTCTAGTGTACTTATACTATTTCTGTTTCGTTTTCATTAAAAATTTCTGTTGATGAAAAGCTGAAAATTCTACGAAAACAAAGAGGGACAATATTTGAAATAAATGTAATTACTATTAAGCCCTCTACCGCCACAAATACTGAATTAGGGCATATAAACCAATTCTAATGCAGTTCCGCATTTAACATTCAGAAATTTCTTCATCCTTCTAAGTTAGTTGAGCTTTATGTCAGTTCGTCCATCCGTCCACCACTCAAAATCCGAATAGTGGAATCAACGTTATGGATCGAAACGTGAGACAAGCCTTCAAAAGCTTTTATTGGATGTATAACTTCAATTGCGTATTTTTTTTTAACTTTTAGCTTTTATTTTGAAATATTTGTACAATATAACTTTACACAAGGTATTGGGTATTGTTAGCTATGACCTTTTTCCATCTTTTTGGCAGCAAATTAAATAGTTTTCAACAGGTATTGCAACTTGTGGCCGAGCGTTATCATAATGGAGTATTACACTTTCATGTCTGGCCGCATATTCTGGGAGTTTTTCGGACAAAGAAATAAGTTCACATTAGGTGTAGATTAACCTTAGAGCCATGGATGGCATAGCGCCATTGCTTTCGTACCGACGGGTCTGATTGTCCGGATATCTTATGCTTCGGGTTTTTGTAGTGGTTGAATTTTAAATCGCAAGTAATGATCCCGAATATTCCTGCTTTTGGATGAATAAGTTTGAAATTGTTTTTAACAGTTATTTGCAACATGCGACCGAGCATTGTCACTTCCGGATGCATGTATTGGACGGCTTTTGGTCACCACTCGCTTCAAACGTACAGAATTTGGTACATAATCCTGGTGATGGTCTGCCCAGATTTCAGCAGCTAATAATAGATAGGACCCTTCAGATCCCACCAAATAGAGAGCACTAAATTAGCACCATTGATATTTTTTGTACTGTGGATTCTTCTGGTTGGCCGGGATTTATCGAAATGATTGAGGGAACATTTTATTTTATTTTATATACCGTTTAAGCAGCATTTCGAACATGGAAGTTCTATTGGCTTGAATTCATAACTACCCAATTTACGATGAATGGTGCTGCGGGCGCACGTTTTCCAATTGCTTTTTAGATAACTTCCAATGATTTTGCAAGCTGTTGAGTTTGACAACAATCTTCATTGAGTAATGCCTCCAATACTTTGTATTTAAACTTGTTTGGTTGCACTGGGCAATTTTTGTCTTTCGTGTCAAATCAACACTTCTGAACCGCACAAATAAACTCTCGAACATATATATCATAAACTTCGGTAAGCAATTAGTTTGTTTACCGCTTTTGGGTTGGTGACGCTTCTTTCAAATTAATGAAGTAAAGGAAAACTTCTTGCATATGACGCTTTGATAGGGATGTGGGTAAATTAAGTTTGGTATTGCGTTGGTAACACATTCGATATTGATCGTAGAATAAAATGCATATATATTTGTTGTCTTGATAAAATTTTAAGACGATCTAGCCATGCCCTGTTTCATTAGCTATTTTCTTTAAATATAATGCAACTAATTTTGCACATTTAATTTTTAGAATAGAAGGACAAGTCCTGTTGAAGCTATCGTGGACCGATTACTCATACCCCGTATACAAATGTCTTCCCGGAATTTGAATTTATGGTACATAAATGTAACATTCAGTAAAAATCAACATAATACATCTATCCATACCCATATCTAAAGTCAAATTCGCAATAGAACATAAATGCTCATAAATCCCTTAAAAAATCACTTTCAAGTTGAAATTCGACACAAATAGTCCACATGTATGCTTTAATCATCAAAATAAACTTTATGTTGCTCAGAACATAACATGTGATAGATCCCATATAAGATATTCTAAAAATAAAATAGCCCGTATAAATATCGTTATCGATGTAAAATGCAACACAAATAGATTTCAAGTATTCAGAGATCATACTACTGGAAGTGGAGGGTATATAAGAATCTAGAGAGCCGAATATAAACTCTTAATTGTTTTCATTTTAAAACAGAATTTCGGATTTAATTTATAAGAGAATACAATACATATTGTCAGGGAGTTCCGGTGTTTATTAAAGGATTTGCTTTAAATTAATTTTTAAGACAATACTACTTGAAATAAAAATTAATTAAAAAATGCTTAGCAAATCAAAAAGTAAATACAACGTTACGTATGAGTTATGAACTTATATTTAATATCGTTCATACGCTTTGTTGAACAAAAAAATAATAGTTCTGGGGCCAAATTACCGCATTCGTGATCGAATGAGCTATCGTATCGAAAACTGATTTCGATATCGAAATTATGATAAAATGTACTAAATTTCTTGCTGGATATCGTATGCCGTAATCTCAAATAAGAAAATTACGATCAATCTTACTCGATATCCTGGTATTTTTTGTTACTAAAAACCACTAGCAAATTCCCATAAAGAATTTTAACTTTATATTTACTTAAAAGCAGTTACACTTTAGAAAGCTGCCAAGTAAAAAAGTATAGTCGATCAAGCTCAACCATATAAAACCCTGCATCGAATAAATGAACAAAAATATTTTTTTCGGAAATAGTTGATATATGTAAGCTAAAACCTGTTATGGACAGATAATCATACAATTTAGTAGCATGACCTCTGTGCATATACAAATTATTTGCTTTAAATTGTATCTTTATGAAAACACACACTTGTCAAAGATTTGCTGTAACATTTTATCCTCGAAATTTATGTTTTAGCTTTTTGTTTAGCTTTTTTTTAGCATTTTTTTTTTTATTTTAAGTTAAGAACGATTTTACATTATATTATGTACACTCTCATTAATCTAGCATGGTTCGATTGTTACAATACCAAGAACAACCAACAGAGCCATTTACTTTTACTATTGATAATAAAGTGTCAACTTGAATTTTAACTCGTTATCATCCTCACTTGAAAATGTTTTCATGTCGTCATATAAATTTATGTAATATTTCTTCTATTCATAGAAAATCAATAAACGGAATAACATGTGAAATTTCCCAAAAAAAATAGTAAGCCAACAAATTGTAAAGTTTGTAATTGAAACTAATAAAACAATTGAGGCAAAGATTACACTTGGGGAAATTTAATTTGTATCCATTGAAAATTCACTAAAAATAGTAACAGCAAAAATCTCAATGACGAAACTTTTCAAATTTAAAACGGAAAAACGTAGAACCAATAGTTTACTTTTGGTATAGGTGTGAGAGTTTAAAGATGCTGTAAAAGAAAATTTATCAACTGTGTTGCTACATTTAGTCTTAAGCTTCTTCGTACTACCTTTTAGCAAAGCGAAGGCTATTTAATATTATTAGAATTGTAAAACAAAATATAGAAGTCGAATGAAAGTTAAAATAATTAATAAATAATTGTCATATGTTCTGGAAAAAATGTCAACTTAATGAAAAACAAATTAATTTTAATTTTGTTTTGTCAGTAAATAATGTCTGCTTTCCATTTTTGAATTATATTAATAACCTGGAGAATATTTTTGACTACAGTCAGCCTCAAAGTAGACTGTTGAATTTGAATTTTTTTTACAATTAAATATTTATTGCATTGTCATATTTTAGAAAAATTTATTTTATTTTACAAGGAAGTTGTAAAAACGAAAAATTTTAAAAGTCACTTTATTCCTCACATTAATTAAAGTTACCTTTTACTATTAAGAACATTAGAGGCAAGTTGTAATAATGATTTTAGACATTTGTTGTTATAAAAGAGCATATACTAGTATAACAGTTACTATTTTAGGCGTATGTCCGTATGCAATATATTTGAGTGGCAAACGCAAAAACTGTGTCATCCATACACAATGCAGCCGAAAAATTTACGAAACATCAAACTACCACCCCTTATCCTAACCGCCCTACACAAATAAGAAATATCTGATCCAATGTTTACCAGTGCTAAAAGCATAAAACATAATTGCAAAAAAAAAGTAAAAGAAAATATGTAATAGAAACAAAAGTTGAAAATTGCAAAAGTTGCTCATTTTGACTCCGGTTTTTTTTACTTCTTAACTAAACCGAACACAACAGCATCACGTAATTTTCGAGCATTTTCAATGCAACATACGAGTTTTATAACATAAATAAAAAACTAAGTAGAATAATCTTCAAACTCATGCAAAAGATTAATTAGTTGTTGTAGATGCCAGAGAAAATACGACCAAAGTATACAAGCAGGACGAACTTGGATAGCTAGCAAATTAAATGAAACAAGTAAAAAAGAGAGAAACAAATAAACAGCGAGCAAAAAAAACTTGATTTAACACTACAAGGTTACAAGAATTTAAAGAAAATCAAATCAATGTACACATTATAAGTATGCGAATACACTGTGGAACAAATTCCGGTTAGCAAAAGTTAGGTCGATTCTTAGAGTGAGGGGTGAAAAGAGGCTAAATTAGAAGATATGTATCGCGGAATAAGAAGCATTAACTTATGAATATTGTTGTAAAATTGGAGAAGAGCTTGAAAAGTCATTCGGAGCTACTCTAGCAGCATTTTTAAAACGTTTGCGAGCAGCGAGATTCATTAAAAAACAGGGAAATTGGGTACCATATAAATTGAAGTTGACCGACTTTGAAAGACGATTACAAATATCTGAAATGCTACTTAAACGCTATAAATGGAAATTGTTTTTACGCCGAAACAATAATTGCGATGAAAAATCGATACATTACGATAACCCGAAGCATAAGATACCGAATAGACACCAAAACCAAATATCTGTGTTTAGTGAAACCATGGTGGAACCAAATGGGTACTCTCTGCAGAAAGAAGGGAGCATTGGCCGAAAAATTCCCGAATATGAAAGCGTTCATTACCTGCTAAAAAGAAAGATGGTAGAAGTTCGTCTCTAACAACGGCCAATACTTTAAATAAATTTATATTGTACAAATGTTTCAAAATAAAAGCTAATTTACAAAAAAATCCGCACTTTTAAATTATACACCCAACACTCAAATTATTTGTACTAATTAAATACGTGCAATTTAATGCTGGGTCTATTGGCATTAAATCGCACTATATTAAAACTCATATTTATATGGATAAGACCGCAACTGTTGGCGCACTGGAAGCTATTACTGAAGAATTTATTCGTATGAACTATTTAAGGTGCTGTCGGCATTTACACGAAATCATTTTTAAACATTGAGATCGTTCCATCGACTCAATTAAAGAATTCATAATTTAACAATTTATAAAATTAAAAGAACATTTTTTTCATATTTTCCAAAAGCTGAGAAACAGAGTATAAAAAATGATAAGATATAAAATGAGGCTTTTCCGTTTGAAGGAGATCTCAATAATATTATTTACAAAAGATTTATGGGTGGCATAGTAGAAGTGGACTAATTATCAGGTATGGGCACCACTACATTCAAAGCTTTGCATGTGTGGCACTGTATTGGTTTGTTTACCAGTGTCGTCAACTTGGTGCGTTTCGCACCTTTTTGGGTGCTTTTTCAAACTTTTTGCGTGGTGCGCTTTTTTTTAAATTTCGGTGTGTAGATAATAATACAAATTTATGTAAAGAAAATATTTTGTTTAAGGCTGAATAAATGCAATAAGATTATCAAAATCTATGTCAGTGTTTGAAGTTTTTATACGAAGAAGATTTTCTAAGTTTGTATCAGTCAATAGGTGCCTGTGTTTGCTTTTAATAAAAACCATTTCGGAAAATGCAGACTCACAGCCGTATGTTGTTCCAAATATTGAAAATAGGTTGTAAATTTTGTTTTTCAGGACGGGATATTTGTTGCTTTCGATTTGACGCCAAAATTGAATTCCGCGCTCTAACGGAAGGAATGCATCTTTCTGAAGCTTCTCGAGTTCAACTTGAGCTTTTTCGTCATTGAAATTCAAAGAACACAGAAGAGGATTGCGATATAGCTCAATCAAATCTCGAATTTTTTCAAAATCGAGAAAGGAATACTTAATTTTTGCAATTAGATCGTTGAAAAATTCATACAATTCTGGTAAATTGGACCACATATCAAATTCTAAGCAGATTGCTTTAGTTTTAGGAAAGAAGGATAATTCATTTCCTTTAAATTGAGTAAAAAGATTTGACAGACGACTTTTAAAATCGTCGACAGATGCAACAAGGTCAAATATTAACTTTTTCTTTCCTTGCATGCTTAAATTAAACTGACACAAATGAAATAAAACATCACAGAAAAATGATAAGTTTAATAAAAATTTACTATCTTGCAATTTAATTGCTAAACTTTCATTTTCATCTGTCGGGTACTTCTTAAAGAATTCAATTATTTCTTTTCTTAGGTTAAAAAATCTATCAATACACTTCCCCTTACTTAACCAGCGTACTTCATTATACAAAAGCAAATCACTGTGTTCGGCATTCAGTTCTTCCAGAAATGCCCGAAACTGCCTATGCGCTAATGCCTTGTGACCACTTCTTATATTTTTTAGAACTTTTATTACAACGTCCATTGTCTCTTTCATGTTGACAGACTTAGCAAATAAATTTTGCTGGTGAAGAAGGCAATGGAAAGTGGGAACATTAATATCGTTCTTACGTAATTGACCCACAAAGCCAATGTTAGTTCCAACCATAACATTAGCGCCATCAGTGCAAATAGACGAAAGCTTATCTTTATTTGCAAAAGAAAAAGCTTTTTCATTGACTGCGTCATAAATGTCTTTGCCTTTCACATTGCTCCTCATTCCAATTAAAGACAACATACCTTCTGATATTTCAAAATTTCTATTTACAGATCAATAACATATCAAAAGCTGACTAGTATCGTTGATGTCTGTACTTTCATCTAAACAAAGAGAAAAGTATTCAGAATCAACAATATTTTGCTTTGTATGGAGGTACAGAAAAGATGCTATATCTTCGGTTCGCCTTGTAATAGTCCTACGAGACAAGGGAACGTTTTTTATAATTTCTGACATTTCTCTGCCTTTCTCTCCAAAGCATTCCAACATGTCAGCAGTTACTTCCTTTAAGAAGGACCCATCTTCTAAAGGTCTACCTTTTTTTGCTAGTGCAAAACTTACTATAAAGGAAGCTTTGAGTGTTGCCTTTACAAGTGAGACGTCTTCTTCACAGCTGTTACTGTTTTGTTGCGCACTATTTTGCAATTGATCGGTGTTGTTGTTTAGCTGTACATTATTTTGCTTTTCTATAAAAGCAAGCTTAATTTCATATAATTTAAGAAACCTTTCTTCATTTTTCTCATTTCATGTCATCCGACGCACGTCTGCTTCATTCGAAGTTTTCTGCTAGACTAAGCACAATTTCGTTTCTCTGCTTCGCTCATCAATTTTGTGTATGTACACATCGTTCGCTCTTTTTGCATTTTCATTTTGCATTTGCCCATACTTGCTAATTATGGACTGATAGCTTCGAAATCTAGTATCCACAAATGTGGTTTCTATGTATTAGAGACTTATTTTGGTTGAATTTCATCTCAAAAGCGTTATTTACAAGAGTTGTATGGTTGTTTAGTATGCTCGGAAGTGGACTTGATTCGGGAGCTATTGCCAACTATTGAGTGACAGCTACAAAATACAGTAGCATAATTGTTGTATAACCGATATTAGTATAATTTCTGGATTAAAATTACTGATCTATATAAAAGTTGGTGCGATATCGATATTTATTAGGCATTTTTGTGGGTTTATTTTTTTCCGGAAATGGTTCTTATATGGCAGCTATGACAAATTATGGGCCAATCTTCTTAAATTTTGGAACAGTTATCTTCATGCATATTAGGATATTTCACGTCGAGTTTCAACATAATAATGGTATATTTAAGATATATATTAGTATTAACGTGGATTTCGAGAGTGGCCCTTATGTGGGGGATATAGTCAAAAATGGACAGATATTTTCAAAATCCAGCAGTTTGTTTTTGCATGTATGTAAATGATCCGTGTAAAATTCAAAAAACATAGATCAATAAAATGTTTACCAGACATTTTTTTATTCACCGAAATATTTGGTATGGAAATTGGGCAAAATAGGTCAAGTAGCATCCGAGGTATACACCAAAGTTTCTCACTACCTCGATATTTTTCCTCTATATTTTTTTGCTATTTACTTCAAATATAATGCAGATAATAACATGAAATTTTGCACACTTTAGTTTTATTATTGAATGACAAGTCCTGTTGAAAATGTTAGTAATCCATTCACGTTTCCTCATAACCCTATACATATGTATGTCTTCTCGGAATATGAGTTTTTGGTACATAAATGTCTATAGAAAAGCTGTATTCATTCAAAATTCTGCAATTCTAAGTTTCATGCAAAGTGAAATCTCAAAAAAATTTTTTTTGCATCGTTTAATATTTTGACATTGCCCCATATAAAGTCCACTTCCGAAAATCACTTTAAAACGCATAAAAAATATAAATATCACTATCAAGTTGAAATTCAACAACAATTATCCAAATATATATTTAAATCGTCACACTAAATTTCATGATGATCGGTCCATATTTCACCATAGCCCCAATATAAAGTCCAGTTTCTAAAATCACTTAAATGCGCGTAAATCCCTTATTAAAACAACAATCAAATTGGAATTCAACAAAAAAGTCCATATACATATATAATTGTAGCTTTCAATATGATGATGATCGGTCCGTATTTGACCATAGCCCTACTTTCGGAAATCACTTAAATGCGCATAAATCTCTTATAATCATCACCAGCAAATTTTTATAAAATATAATATAAACTCTTGCTTGTTTTTCGACTAAAGTATTCTCTTTTTGCTTTTCACTGTACTGTATAGTGTAGAGATGATGATGGCATATGTATGGTGAAATATTAAATCATTAACATTTAAAGTATACTTTAGATGTAAGAATGTTTTCCATCGTTTTATCTTATATGCATGTACGAGTATGTATTCTTTAACATAATTTTCAAACAATTAAATCTCAGCACATATTATTGGCATATCTCCAGTATTTTCTTTTTCGGTTTGAGCTCTTCATCTTCGTACTGCTAACACAGAGATTTACAAATCGCTGCTACAAGGCAGAATAAAGATAGTTAGTTATCTAGAAATTATATTTATACAGAAAACTGTATATGTGCTTAAATATAGAGATATATATGATTATATATCTTACATAAGTATAGTATAGTTACATAGTTTAAGTTTAATATGAAATAAACGGCCAGCTAGTTTTTTTTATGTTTATAAATGAAAGTATATATGTATGTATGTATATATACTCGTATATATGTATATGTAGGTCTATAGAAGGACTGAGATCAAAGTACAGTAAGTTTTAATTTAATTTTAAAATATTCATTTGGATGACCTAAAATGTAAACTCGATTCTTAATGCCTGGTATTCTTGAGTAAATAACCTTATTAATTTTCTGGCTTTAACTGATGCCAGTCCTTATATTCATAAGTATGCAAGTTAAGCTAAATGTGTTGGCATATGAGCTGTTTTGTAATTCAAACATATATGTATTTCGTTGGTTCATTTCTTTCGTTTTGTTTTCCCACTTTTTTCCAGCATGACTTTTGGGAGTTTTTAACAATGTCATTGCAGTTAGTTGCCATAAATTTGTTTCGTTTGACTAACACACAGCGTACAACATCAGTGGCAGTAGAGCAGCCAGCAGAAAAAACTAGAAATACACATAAAGAGAAAACGAATTGTATCAGCCCTCTTGCAGTTGGATGCTGAATAATAAAACCAACAAAAACTGTCTGACATACATACATGCAAAAAAGAAATATGTAATACAAATACGAATAGTAAAAATATTAGTAGCAGTGTTAGTTGCAACAGCAATATTAAGCTGCTGCACAAGAAATGTGTAGCAGACGATGACATAGTTCGTAAAGTATGTTGCATCAATAAATTTAAATTAGCAGTAGCATGTTTTTTCGTTGCTTCTGCAACAGACACTATGTTTTTTTTTTTTTTAGATTTTTTAGATAAAAAAATTTAAGAAGGAATATGTGACAAAAAAAGAACTATGAAGAAAACACCATGGAATGTTACGTTATGAAATTGTAAATGTAAAATCGGGTCATGTTTTGCTATTGCAAGCACACTGTATGAACATATTTGTGGACTATTGCTTTATGACGGGTTGGGGGAAGAACGTGTTGGTCTTTGATTAAATGCAAATAGGCTCAAAATATGTATGTCTATTGATAGTAGCTGTTTTTTAGGAGAGAATCTTTATTAAACTCGGTTGATTTTGGAACCCTAATTTTTAAATTGACGTTTATGATAGTCAGATACAAAAAAGTTGGTATTTCTATCAGGTATGTGATGGAAATCGATGTCGTTGTGATGGCAACACTTACTATCTTTCATTTTGTTTTTAATTAGATTTCTTTTTAGAAACGAATTGGATTTGATGTTCGTTTTGTGCCTTTCAAAATGTAAGCTAAAAAGAATATGATGAAAAACGAAAATTCACTGTTTAACCTTTATGTCAACAACCAGTTACCCGGGTATGTTTTTTAAATTCAATTTAATATATTGTCGCCACTATGTATTTGAGCTATCGAAATGAAATTTTGAATATGTTTCTAAAATATTGTTTTTTAATTATTGAACAACTCTTAAACATTTTTTTTTTGATAAAAATCCACAAGCAGTTTATGGAAATCATCCTCTAAATATACAACCAGCATACCCGGGTAGGCGCAGAACAAGTCAATCGATTTTTGGATTTAAAATGCAAAAATAGGTACAAAATTGTATGTATGTTTAGTTTTAATGAATTTCAATATTATTTTTCATTTTACATTTAATTAAAAAGTTGCATCTGGTTATAAAAAAAGACTAGAGATACAGAGATTCATAAATTGAAAATTGTCTTTTACATAATTTGTGCATTTAGTTTGAGCATGTTGGGCAAATGGTCACGTATGGTACGGATTTTTTGCATTCTTCGCAAGCTTTTCTTGTAGATATTCCTTTAGCACATATGTAGCAATTTTGTTTGTTCTCGTTTTTGTTGTGTATTCTCTAAAATATTTGTCCATGTTGTCAACTCCACCTTTGCTTTTGTTGTAATCCAGAATAATTATAGGCTTTTGTTTTACACCTCCAACTTTGATATTATAATGAGATGTATATAGAAGCACAACCGATCTGTTATTTTTTTTTTTTTGAAAATATGAGGAATATATTAATCCAAAAACTAAAGATTATACTTCTCTTCCTATCGGCTTAGACAATTTAGCTGGAACAAATGTTCGCCTTTTATTCTCGGTGCCCAAGATAAACAAGTTCTAGTCAACAACAAAAAAGATGCTAAATTTTAACTTGTAAAAAAATCTCACATATGATGTTTCTTTCACTTCCACGCAAAAGTTTACAACACAAATCTTAACCGACTCGTTTGCCCTGATTTTTTCCCTTTGTTCAGAAGGAGCCAACCCTGTATATATATATTTTTCCACTCAGAGGATAAGATGTAAGAGCATCACAAACCCACCAGTTCTTTATCCCATATTTCGCCGGTTTTGAAGGACTATACTGTGTGAATCCAGTTCCTCCACGGAAGGGCTGTGAGAGTGATTTAGTACCCTAAATTTAAAATATATTTTTTTTTACCAAGCAAGCTTAGCTTCATAGAATAAAATATTTGTCATTTAGAAAATTTTAAATTTTCGTTCTATAAAATTTTTTGAGCAAAAACATTCAACTTGTAGACGACAAATTTAATTCTCTTTCAAGAATTATTTTTAAATAATAGATATTGGTTTTAAAATTGGGGTAAGTTTAAATTTAATTTTTTTCTTTTCAATGGGAATATATAGTGATGATAGTATTTTTTAACAGATTCTAATTGGATTATTTAATGCGATTTACAAATTTCAAGATATTATTGAAATCTTTGTTAGACTTGCTGTGGACATTGCCAATGTCCATAGCTTTTACTGATCACAATTATTTTGTTTAAATATACGGATAAATATACCTTATCAAGAAGTGAAGGAAAAAGAAGAAACAAAAATAGACCGAAACTACAAAAAGGATTCAAAGATCCATTATTTTTCAGATATAAAAAATTAAGATTATTACATAAAACAATTAAAACAACCAATATATGCACATATACATACATACAAAAAAAATGAAAATGAGCTTCCAAAACCTTCTTAATTTTTGTTAAATATGATAATTTTTTGTATGTAATTTTATTTTGTTTTAAATTTTCTTAAATTCAATAATTTTTCTTATGTGTAATATTGTATAATAATTTATTTATTCATTCATTTCATTACTTTTTTTATTGTTGTGCAAAACTTACTTTGATTTTGTTTTCTAAAATATTTATTAATGAAAAACAATTTAAAATTCCACCACTTACACCTCATAAACTAAACATATCAATTTTACGTTAAAGAAGAATTTCAAATTCTTGTCAGCAAGCGCTTGCCGACGTTGGAGTTGTAAAAGTAAGTAAAAAATTTAATTCATTCATAAATGTTGAAAACACATAACATTTTTATTTGTTGACAAAATTTGAATTTTTATACTTATAAATATATATTACAAAAATGTAATAATTTTGAATTTTGTCAACAAAATTACAAAAAGAAAAACAGCGATAAGAAATTCTATACACAACAAAAATACATTAAAATACATTAGTGAAATTTATTTTTTTTATAAATATTTTAATTAAAAATTTAAATGATAATATAGTTGACACTAGTATAGGTAAAAGCAATCATAATCGTTTTAAATTTAGTTATGTCCAATAAATTAATAATTTTTTTTTATAATGTATAATTGAATATTAAGTTTTATCATTCACAAAAGGTATGTTTAGTGGATAAACTATGTACGCGACGGCAAAGATTTATATAATTGCTGTCAAAGGAGGGTGGTTAAAGAAGTGACTGATTAACATCTGCAGTCATGAAGTCATCACAATATCCCTATTTCTTTTATATTTTTTTATTATCTTAATTTTTCTTTATAAGAGCTATCTTATAAAATTTATATTTGTGTGACAATCCTTTGCCTGTTTTATTTGGAAAAAGGACCTCCCCAAGACTGAGCATGGCGGGGAATAGAAAATAGGCAATTTCCATAATAAAACAGGGCCTTTGGGTGGGATTCGTTACAGGGCGAAAGCTGCTAGTCAATCGTGATGCTTCCTCCTGCTACATAGTTATTTTGTAGGTTTCTGTTTAACATTAGAAATATGTCAAATAAGTTTTGCTTTATCACCATTATCAAATCTTATATAACGGCTTATGGCCCAAAATCATGAACACCCATCGATACACGATACAAGGGAGTAAGAGAGTTATGCTCTTTAAAGTTATTTTCGGCAATGGGCCTTATATGGGAGCTATTGTCAATTATGGACCGAGATGCATAAAATTAATAGATGTGATTAGACTTCATGCACCACTTATTTTTAGAGAAATTTATCTGAATATGTTCATAAATCAAACCGTACTTACCGATAATGCCCTATTTCTTAAGGACATTCATATGGTGACAAGGTGAACTAAACGACGGATTTCAACCAATTCAAATTAGTCCTAACCGCCCTTGGTCCGAAAAAATATCATGTACCAAATTTTATAGAAATATCTACACAATTTCAACCTGTACTCTACGCACAAGGTTTACATGGCCAGCCAGCCAGACGAACATCGTTTAATCGACTCAGGAAGTGATTCTGAGTTGAGTATGTTTTAAGGTGGATGGCACAAATCCAATATAACCTCCCCATTATGGTGATGTATTACAATTTTTTACAATTCTCAATCTCAAAAATTATGATATTAAATTTCTTATACATTAAACAATAAATTATATTTACTAAAAATCAACGAAATAGTTATCAAATTTTATAATTTTTTTTAATATTTTTAATAACAATTGCACGTTTTCCATTAGTTGTCTCGTTTTCTATAATATCGTTATTGTAAGAATTTAACTTAATTGAAATTAATTGACAATGGCCCATAATCATAGTCATAGAAAAAGCATACTTTAAGCAAAAGCATGCTTTTGTTTTCAATTCAGAACAAAATTTATATGTTTTTGTTGTTTAAAAGTCTACTTTTACTTAAAGTATGCTTTTTCTATGACTATGATTATGGGCCAATAAGAAATTGCACAACAATGAAATTCATTTTGTAATAAAAATAGTAATTAATATAATAAGTGTGTTTTGAAGAGAAAGCCCAATAGCAAATTATAATTTTTTTAATAAATCTAATTAAGCTTTAATATAAAAAGAGCATTTCCATTTAATTGTCAACAAGTACAAATAAATCGACGTATTAAATTCTACGACAATTTGGTTATTGTATATGGGTGCCCCTATAGACTAGGGGATAGAGTGCCGGACTATCAGTCAAAGGGTTGCGGGTTCGATTCCTGCCAAAGACTCTGGGTAGACCAGTCAGACATATGGAGATAATTCACACATTTGTAGACCAGTCAGACATATATAGACCAGTCAGACATATGTAGACGAGTCAGACATATATATACCAGTCAGACATTTGGTAGAGAATCTAAGACATCGCAATGGACCATACTGGTCTCTGGGTGAGGGTGTGAGGTGACTCACACCAGCCTTCCTACCTAACCTAACCTAACCTAACCTGGTCATTGTATGCTTACATATAAAGAGCGCTTTCAAAAACACATTAAGCTACATATCTATATCTGGAGTACCACAGGGCAACCATCTGGGGCCTCTACTGTTCTCACTTTTTATTTTTGACTTACCGAACGTAATCAAATATTCGAATATCTTAATGTGCGCGGATAATGTGAAGTTATTCTTAAGCTAAAATCAGTTAATAGATCATACACTTTTGCAAAATAATTTAAACTTATTTTATGATTGTTGTTCTAAGAACCTTATGAAACTTAATATAAAAAAATTAAAAACTATGCGCTTTGCAAGATGTAAGAAAATAACTGCAAATTACTGGATAAACTGGATTTGGTTGAAAACTTTCAGGACTTGGGTATATTATATGACCCTAAATTAAACTTTAACCCACATATAAATTCCATCATATATAAAGCCAGGAGTATGCTTGGCTATATAAAATGTTGGTCTAAAGAAATTAATGATCCGTACATTGCAAAAGCATTATACATGCCACTTGTTCATCCGATTCTTGAGTATAGATCATTAATTTGGAATCCAATTTATCAGACACATTCCAATGCTATTGAATCGGTGCAAAAACTATTTCTTTTGTTTTGCCTTCGAGGATTACGCTTTAACCCACTTAACTTCCCATCACATACTGCTCGTCTTGCTTAATAAGAAGCTGCCATGGTTTTACATGCTCTAATTCTCTAATATTTCTCAATAAAATTTTTAAGATCAAACTATGCTGATGATGGCCCACTTACAAGAATGTGCAATGCATTTAATCAATATAACTGATGGATTTTAGTCTTTTAAAACTTTATTCAATAATGTATTTAAACTCATAATGTTCTAGTTTATATCCCAGCAAACACTTTACTTACATTCTTAACATTATTGACTTCCAGAATTCGTAGCTTTATTCGCCACTTTTTGTATTTCTAATTATATATTAAATAACTTTTTATATATATATACATACATATATTTATAAATCTTAAAAAGATCATAATTTACTTCAAATACATAGATTTAGAGGAGTTAGTCCGCTATCGCACGTTTCAATTCTTACTCTTCAAGGCAAAAATTTTTGGGTGAGAAGGGGAAAGATAATAAAAAGCGTACATACTTGAAGTTACTACTCAATTTTCTAAACAGAATTGAACAAAAACTGGGCTGCTAAAATTTAAATGTGTGAAACAGCAAAAATCTTTGTTAACATCATTTATTGCAAATTTCCCTAAAATTTGTTAAGCTCTTTACTTATTTTATAATATTTTGTTTTAATAAGTTTAAAACTACACATTGTTAATTTTTTGCTTAAAAGTGAAAAAATTATAACGGATTACTTTTGGGACATCTCGAACAAAAAAAATACTTTTTCTAGTAGATTTGTTAGTACTCTGGTCGACAATTTCCTATTAATTTTTAACTTAATTTGTAAGTAAAGTTTTTGCTGTGATGTTTTAAGTTTGTTATTTTTTTATTTTTTTTTTTGTAAATTTCTTAAGGAATAACATTTATAATAAAAACATAAATAGAAAATAAATTATCGATTTCGAAATAAAATTTAGTACAGTAAAATTGCAAAATTGTTTGAACCAATTACGAGCTGTTCTTCTTTGAAACATAATTGTTTTTAAAAGATAGATGGATAGATCCTGTTTGAAAGAGTAGTTATTGCTAATATCAATTTCCAAAAACTAACAAATATGCTGAATTGATAAACTCTTGTACACTATACATCTCAATACCAATTTAAGCCTCTATAGAATATTTATTTAGCTTAAATAAAGGTAAATAATTTTTAAAATATTCATACAACACAGTAGTTGTGTAAAATGTTTTAAAAGCAACTGAGACTTGGCATTTCAGATACCAAATTAATAAAAAAAAATCGTGCAATATTAGTAATCTAAAAACGAACTTAACATGCCATGTACTTTTACTTATTGTAACATATAGCAACACCATTCAGCTATTCACTTCAATTTGAATGTTTAATTGTACTATGGGTTAAAAAATCCGCACACGGTTTTTTATTCTTGCGGTACTTAAACTTAGCTTGTATTGCTTGATAACATAATTTACGGTTTCAAGTTTTTTTTTTCAGTTTTTATGTTCCAAGTACATTCCCACTGATTAAGTTTTTTGATATAATAACGATAGTTATGAAAAAATGGTCGTATTTTATGTTAACAATGCTAAAGCACTTTCTCCAAATTAAATTCTGCAAAATATTCAAATAGGTGTAACACGCCTATAAAGTAGCAGTATTTTTTAAAATGTCTCTGCAATTGAACTCAAACAAATTTCCGGAATTCCTTACATATCCAACATAATAAGTAAAATTTAACTTTTACCAATTTCAGAGAACAAACAAATTGCTTTTGATACAAACTAAAAGAATTTCTAACTACTCAAATATACGAATAATTGAACACATCTTCTTCATGTAATTAATATATTGCCAGAGTTTAATGGCAACTTGAAAACTGACATGTTTGTTAGTCGTTTACGAAATATCTGAGTAAAGCTGTATTCACATTATGTGTATTTGTCATGTGCAATGTCACTTTTCTACCCACATGTAATTTCATGTGTGTGTCAAAATTTGAGTTTTACATACGGTTTATAATTTACATGTTCATATGTTGGTATTTCAAGTACATTTGACATAACCTATAAAAAAAAATCGTAAAACAACTAATTGCTGTATGTATATAAAAATTAAATTTGTAATTAAATAAAATTTTATTTAAAAATGGAACGAGAAGTTGATAAAATAGATGCATATAGATTACATGCATCTCTTTTAATTTTAATAAATTCTTTCAGGAAACCCATTTCGTTGAACCAAAACACACATGGCACATGCGCATCATCTGCACCGGCCCCGCTCCTTTTTTCTTTTGCTTTTGCAATTTCCTGGCTATATTGACCGCGCAAGTTACATATCCATCCCTAAACGACCATTATTGGCTGGTAATGTGTAGCGGAGTATTAGCTTCCAATTACGTTTCCACACTTCGCCAGACAGCAACGTAAGCATTAATGTTTATGTTGCTTACTTTAAGTTAAATATAAGTTTAAGGTTACAATTTTTGCATTTCTGTACTTTTTTATGTTTACATTTTATATTTAAAATTCATTCTTAAGATTAAATCCAAAAGGAGAAGTAGCTACTCTAAAAAACAGCTACTAAAAATAAAATAATAAAATATATAACTCGCAAGTATGTTATTTTATTCTGGAAATATATTGCGTTACATTTATTACAAATAACAATTGCCCAATGCTTTAAATTAACTGCTTTAATTAAATTAAATGCTTTACCTTAACTTCATTAGGGCCAAAAGATGAATTGAAAATGTTTAATTTGTCAGCCATATTATTAATGCTAAAACTTGTTCTGCGGGTTATACAAGCATTCCTGCTATTGCCACAATTCGATCAACTGTAGAACCGCTTCTTTGCACCAGTCAAACTGGAACAACATAAAAAAACTATTAAAATTGCAATAAAAAAAAATACATATCGTTGGTCTAATGTAGAAAGGCCCTAACTCGCTATTTTTTCGAAATTAGTTTTTTTTGCGATTCCAATGCATTTAACGCAAATACACCTCCTCACAAAAATTTATTGAAATAGTGTAAAAAATAACGCTTTTATAAGCAGTTGTACAAAAAAAGTTACATGTTGAATATTACAGTTTCTATTATGTTTTTACCTTCTCCTGTAAAGTTTCAAATATGCGAGTTAGGGCCTTTCTACATGAGACCATCGATATGTACTTACTTTTGGTAACTCCTTTTCAATTTTTCCCTACATTTTCAATAATAAATTTGTGTAGTTTTTTTTTTGTATTTTTATTTTACTATTAGGTATAAATTATATTTATTAAAATTTCAATTAATTTTTGCCGCCACCAAATTTTGGTTATAAAAAACAGCTGATGTCAGATGGTTTGTCACTTGAAAATAGAACTCGTTCTAAATAAAAATGTGATGTGTTTTGTACACAGAGAAATAACACATGATATTGTTTGCAGGTGTTCAGACTATATGTACAAATTTGACATGCGATAATACAAATACACATAATGTGAACAAAGCTTAAGTGAAGTGAACTCCTGTGACTCTGGGGAATGCATACAATTTTATTTAAGTTTTAACATACACTCCGCCATACGTCAGGATTTAGATTAAAATTAAAATAAATATTATCATTCCACCCCGGCTTTGAGTACAGTCGCTTGTGTCTGTTTCCAGAAACAAAAACCTTAAAACATTAAATCACAAGATACTTTACACAATTGAGACTCTCACATCATGACAGCTGTCATCATTGTTGTCACTACTGTAACCCAAAATACATACATACGTACAGCAACAATAAGAAATATAATAAACGGAAAGAAGTAACAAATGAAATTGTACTTACCATACAACAGCAACAAGAACATCAACAACAACTCTAGCACCAACAGCACAATTCATGAATAACGAATAGTCTTACTCTAAGCATTGAAAGAAGCATAATTTGAATGTGAATACATACTTGCAAAGAAAAACATCGTAAAATATGGCAACAAACAAAAACATTAAATGAACACATAAATTAAATGAAGAGCAAAGAATGACAGCAGCAGCAACACCAACAACAACATTATTATTATACCAGTGATGCAGTAGTAAACTGCAACACAGAAATAAGGATGAAAACAAATGTGTGATCTTTTGTAAAACATAATTACAGATTTTACAAATTAGGGGGCAATATTCGGCTGTGCCGAATCTTAAATACCCTCCACCTTTATATTATAAGGAATAAAAAACTACACTGGTTATACAAGGTGGCGCAAAAGTAATCCTCCTAATGTCAGTTCTGTAGCGTAACATTGTTTATTAACGTGTATTTCGCATGTGTTTACTATACAAATGTCAAAACAGAACTGACATTAGGGGACAATCGCAAAACTTATAGCATTTTCTGATAGGAGGATTACTTTTGCGTCATCTTGTAGAACTAGAATATTTTTAGTCTTAGTGGTAGTTTTATTAGTATTGTTAAGCATTTACCTTTTAAAAACGGTGGTTTATTTCCCTTAAATAAAACGGATTCCTTTTTATTGCAAATTAAAAGCGTCAAGTAGTTTGCAGAAGATATAACGATTCTTTATTTATTTAAATACACACAAAAAGAATTGTAAATCAACACTTTGGTTTTTACTCACTTATATTACGGTTTAGGAACAGACTTTAATTAAAGTTTGAGAACGCTTGAAGTTTGCACAACAATAACTCACAATAAACTGATTAACTTTATTGGCCCTGTTAGTATACTCGTATTTATACACCAATTTTAATTTCTAGATGGTTCGAAGCTAAGATATTAGAATGTTTATGACTGCAAGTCTAGAATGTTCATGTCTAGGATATTTAGCCAAAGCTAAATACTGCTCAGCTATGTTCATAACAAGGTGTTTTTAATAATGTTTATAAATTGAAACTTCTACAAATATTGCTAAACAAGTTGAGTGTCGATAAACATGCTCTGTGTTGTTAGCGGCTTTTAAATTTTGATATATTCAGGTATGTGGTGGAAATCGAAAATGAAAACGAGTGAGTTTTCGAAGTTAATTTTATCGTAATATTTCTGTATTAAAACAGTTTTATCCCACAAAATATAAATATAATTTTCTATTAAAGAGAATCTTAAAACAAAAATTTTAAAAATTTGATTAAAAATTCTTTAAAATGGACTTCAGAAACTCACTTGTTGTCGTTTTCGATTTCCATCACATAGCTGATTGTTTGAAAGACAATTTTACGACCAACATAATTTATGTTAAATATTTTGAAATTTTGTCTAATTTCGACCATTTATAATTGATGTAACTACCGATTCTTACTGTAGTGTACAGATTTTGTCTGATTTTCATAATAATCTTGAGTGTAATTTAACAATTTATAAAGTTAAAACAACATTTTTTCTTTTTTATGGATATGAGGATATTTCACGTCGACTTTCAACATAATAACAGTATATTTATGATACAAATTAGTATTAACGTAGATATCGGAATTGTACCTTATATGGTTGATATAGTCAAATATGGACAGATATTCTCAAAATCCAGCAGTTTGATTTAGGCATGTATGTGAATGGTCCGTGTAAAATTTTGGATTGGTACCCTTATTTATAAGAGATTTATGAGTATTAAAGTGATTTTTGGAAGAGGGCTTTATATGAGTGATACGGTTCAAAATGGACCGAAATTCACAAAATTCTGCAGAATATTTTTTGTGTATATGTTAATGATCTATACACAGTTTTGAGTTGGTACCGATATTTATAAGATATATATAAAGATAAATTTCTTTTTCGGATGTGGTCCGAATTATGACCAATTATGGGCCGACCAGTATAAAATTTAGTACAACAATTTATTTGCCTATAAGGATTATTTATGTAAGATTATAGCCTGGTAACAATATTTTTACTTGTTTTATACGTATTTAAATAAATTTTGGAAATGGACTTTATATGGACCGAACTACACAAAATTTCAATTATTATTTTTATTTGAATTTTTAATTTTAAATCTTTGATATTTCTTTTATTTTTGCCTATAAGGATTATTTATGTAAGATTATAGCCTGGTAACAATATTTTTACTTGTTTTATACGTATTTAAATAAATTTTGGAAATGGACTTTATATGGACCGAACTACACAAAATTTCAATTATTATTTTTATTTGAATTTTTAATTTTAAATCTTTGATATTTCTTTTATTTCGGCTCGAGTTCATTAAATTATTATTAAAATTATTATTAAAATTTATTGTTAATTTTTCTTGGCTTGGGATTCGAACCTGGGTTGTTGAATTTACATATGTTTCGAGAAACACCACTTTCTCTCTTCAGAATTCTTTGCGTTCTCACCCTCTGCACCACTGCAATGCCCGCTAGTCAACAGTCAAACATCAATCCTTTAACCAGTATTACCGGTGGTAATACTGCTATTTTTTTTTTTGCATGAAACTATTTTTGCTGAATTTCTATTGTATTCTAATTTTAAAGACATTTATGTATCATTGAGCCATATTTCGAGAATATATTTGTATTGAGGCTTTGAGAAATCATGGACCGATTCTTACTATTTTCCTTTCAGTTTCTGCTTTTATCATAGAAAGAACGTGGCAAAAAATAGATAAAAAATATCAAACTTTTATGGACCACATTTTGGTTCACAACTCAGGTTCTACTCTATCGATTTTACTGACTTTAAATAAAAAACTTACCTGCAAAATAAAAAATAATTTTCTGGAAACCTCGTTAAGATAGGTTCTCTATTTTGGACGTGAGAGTGTTTTACACAAACGGACATGGCTCAATCAACTTAGAATTTCATAAGTATCAAGAAAATATATACTTTATTGGTTTTCAGATGAATATTAACAAAGTTTTACACGTAATGACAAACGTAATATACCCTCGTGCACCACCTGTGATGGTGGAGGGTATAAAAATTAAACAATATTGGGTTTTACTTGTCGTCAAAAATTATATTTTCCATAGATCAGTTGAAATTTTAAGAACTTGTTTGGATCAGTCTAATGTACTGCAAAATGCTAGTATTAAGAAAGTCGTAAATAAATGCGAAAAGAACTGGGGGAAAATATGAAAATGTACAACTAATAAATATGTTTAAATAAGTATTACCTTTTTCGTAACAAAATATGAGTTTTGCTTCTTTGGCCCATATTTATTTTTGTTAGTTTTGAGAAAATATACATAGGTATGTAATAAATATTAAAATTTATTATTTTTGTAATGCACATGGTTAAATAGAGTACAAACATTGATATTAACAACTAATTTTCTTCAAAATATTTAATTTTTGATTAATATGTCTTATTTAGGTCCAAGACAGAAAAATTGTACTGGACAGCTGTGGCCCCAAATAATAATAATATCCTAGAAACTTAATATGTCAAAAATTTAAAATAGCAATTCAATTTGGCATTTATTACAAAAACAAAATAATATTTAATATTTTAACATTACTTGGGATATCTCAGTTTGTATTAATGTATGTAAATTTCAGCTTCAATTGGTAGTCTTTATGTTGTTCGATTTTCGCTTCCATCGTGGGACTTTATGTTGTATAATTTTCGCTTCAATCGTACGGCTTTATGTTGTTAAATTTTAGCTTCAATTGTAGGTCTGTATGTTCTTTAATTTTAGCTTCAATCAAAGATATTTATGTTGCTAAATTTTAGCTTCAATCGGAGGTCTGTACGTTTTTCAATTCTATCATCAGCCGAAGATCTTTATGTTGTTCATGTTTGTGTTACTCAATTTTAGCTTCAACAGTTTGCTCTTATGTTTTTTAATTTTAGTTTCAATAGTAAGTATTTATGTTGTTTAATTTTAGCTTTATCCTGTTCAATTTTAGTTTCGATCGTGAGTCTTTATGTTGATACATTTTAACTTTAATCGTTGGTCTGTATGTTTTTAAACTTTAGCTTCAATCGTAGTTCTTAATATTGTTCAATGTCATCTTAAATGTTAGATCATTATGTTGATTAATATTATCTTCCATTTTGTTAAATATTATCTTTGTTTGTAGCTCTGTATGATGTTAAATTTGAACTTAAAATTTTGTTTCTATAATAAGGCTTTATTTTGTTAAATTTTGCGTTCTATTTTAGGTGTTCATATTGTTGAATTAAAGGCTCAGTCGTAGGTCGTATTCTAAAGCATTCGTGTTTCAACTAAGTACAACATTTAATTATATGAATATGTCCTACTATTAAACAGCATATACAAAGCAAATGTCCCAAGTATTAAAGCTTATTTTTATTACTTACCCATACAGCCATTTAAACATTTGTTATATAAATGTAAAAGTAAAGTCATTTATTTTTATGATTTTACTACCTCATGTTCCTTAACGGCATTTCTACACAATTAGTTATTGAAATTGTTAAACAAAAAGACAAAAAATACAACGAAAACACACCAACAGCACACCAACAATAAACAAACAATCAAAATCGACAAAATTCATAATGCTGTAAGCCTATTAATAGATGGTCATTTAATTTTTATATCGATGTATAGGGAAAAAAGAAAGAAAAAAAAAACAAATGAATTTCTATGGTGGTGATGAACGAATTGTTTTTATTTCGCCTGTTTTTAAAAAACTGGCGGATGAGACTGTTTAAGTAGCTGCAGGCTTGGCATGATGGTGGTGATGATGATGGCAACAATGTGTGAAGAGCATGAGTGAGGCATAAACTATTTAGTGTGGCTTTTATCAGTGGCAGGAGCATACAAATTTCGTTCATTTATACTTGAATTCATACAGTTTAAGTAAAGTGTTTTAAACACATTAAACAACAATACATTATAAAGCTTTTACAAAATTTTAAATTATTAACAATTGTTGAAAGCTAATGTTTTTTTTTTAATATCATATGTAGGTACGAGTATATTGTACTCAATTCCCATAACTTTTATGTGATACCATACTTATAAATACTGTTATTTTTCCATACCAACCGTGTTTGTTATGGTTAATTATGCGCAACAAATATTATGATTATTACCATTCAATAGCCATAAAAAGTTGTATAATATGTTGATTTTTTAAACTTTTTCGTTTCGTTTTAAAACCATTTTATAAAATTTTGCAACAGCTGTATTTATTTATTGATTTTATGGAAAATAAAATAATAATTGCATGCCAAATTAAATTAAAGATATATGAATGAAAGTTATTTCAATTAACCCTTAAGCAAACACCAAATTGTGTGCACATAAGCGAACCCCAGGGCCTAGCTGGAACTTTTTATAATTTGTATGGCTTTAAATTAAAAATCTTCAATTTCATTATCAATTTCTAACTCGTTTCCAATATTAAAAGCATTGTCTTCATTTTCATCAACCTCATTCTGAATTTCGTTTTCTATATCATTGACAATTGCCTCTGCCATTTTGTCATAATTAGGGTGAGATTTTGACACTGGCACAACAATAAAAAAAAACTAATTTCAGAAATGTTCAGGCACATTGATTCTGCTTTTTATCGGTTTAATCTCTTTCTCTTTAGTTTTGATTTTATTTGCTGCAATTTCTACATAATAGGGCCTGGCTGAGCCCTGGTGTTACAAATATGTTGAGAGTAATTAACACGCCTAGAGATAAAAATTTTAAGTTTTTTTTTTTTAATTTTTTTGTACAAAACACCTTTATTGAGGAATTCATAAAAAGTTTAGGGGCTCCGCCTAAGTTATCTAAGTAAAAAACTAGGCCAAGCCCTGGTGTTCGCTTAAGGGTTAAACATTTAAAACAAACACTTTTTCACCTAAAATCTGACATCAAAATTCAACATTAAAAATTGTCAAATATTCTCATATATAATATGTAGCTGTCATATAAAGACCAAACCGAAAAAACACGGTTTCGCATATAAATATTTTATATATATCAAACTCGAATAGAAATTTGACGCAGAACTTTATATAGTGCATGACACAACTATGAAGGAATAAGCTTAACAATCCTGTCTGGTATAATTTCGACCAAATTTTTTGTTAATTGGCTCATTTTTGTCACCATATATTAATACCAGCCTTATTTTAGTGAAATAAGTACTAGTATTATCAATATTCCTGAAAAGCTTAGCAGAATTGTTTGGTATAATTCTGAATAATGCTTTTCAATAATTATTTGATCCTAAAAACAAATGGGTTAAAATATAAAAATAATATTTAAATATCGAAATTACTCTTGATTAATCCCAATTTACACGAAGCAATTTTATTGAATTTTCAACTCAATTCAATTCTTTATTTTTTTATATAACATTTGTCCTTATAAATTTACAACATTTTTCATAAAGAGTTTAGGCATTTAAATCTTTTCTACTTGGATATTAAATAGCAAGTTTTATATACAAATATAATTTTTAAATTAAATTTAATGGTAAGGAGAAATTTTTCAAAAAAAACCTTTATGAACAATTTTTTTTTAATTTTTTGGGTGATTTTAAATAGAAACTTAATACTAGAGATTTAAATTAAGATGAGACGATCTCATTAATATGGTTTATTCCATAGGAAAGGCATCTGGCGTTGAAGTTGAATGTTAGGCGATTTATCATTTACGAAGGCGCTGCGTGGTAAATTTTAAATCATTTTTAATATTTTATTTTGAGCCACTTGCATCTTCTTTTTATGACAATTTGCTTTTCTAGACCAAGCTGTAGCACTATAAAACATTATAGCGTGGAAAATTACTTTTAATATAATGATTTTATTGTGTATGTTGAGTTTAGAGTTTCTTTTAACAAGCGGATACAGTAGTCTTGTAGATTGTTAATTTTTTGATAACATATCGAATATGAAAGTTGAATTTAAGTTTAGGATCTAATATTAAACCTAGATATTTCACTTTTTCCAACCATGGTATACATATTATCGTTATTAATTAATATCGTCTGTTGAGGTAGTCCTGGAGAAATATAGAGACTGAATTTTTTGAGGACTTATGGCATTTTGCATTTTGTAAAATATGAATAAACTTCTACTACCGCTGAGTTCAATCTAGAAATAACATCAGCTGAAAGTACATCTAAACTAAGAATTGCGGTATCATATGCAAAGAGGTAATACAACCGTCTAGGGTAGGAAAGTTAGCTGTATATATATTATAAAGAATTGACGAAATACATGATCCCTGTGGACAACCGGCCGGAATGGTCGTTTCATTAGAGTGATACAAGAAAATATGTATATACATTCAAAAGGCGACCAGACAGAAAACTTTGTATAATAAAGATTAACTTTATTGGAAAGTTTAACCTTACATTTATTGAAAAGATTAATACAATTTTTACCTTAGAATTTCTTTGGTGTTCACACAGTACAATGCTTTCTCACACATTATCTAAAAGGTAATCAGCTTAGCTGAAAGAATTTCTTCATGTAAATTTATGTGAATTGGTGTATTTTGTTTCTGATATATTAGTTTTAAGTGATAGCGGTTAAGAATTACGTCTACTGAGTTTCAGCAAATTATTTTCATAATTACAGCATGTAGCCTCAGTACAAAAAAACATTAACGGACATTGCACTATGGTCTAAAAAGTGATTTCAAAATGAAAGAGATTAAAAAATTGTATAACGAATGGCTGGAAGAAAAATATCATACCAACTTTATTAATAATAATTAATATTATATATATGGTAGCTAGACATATACTTTACAAACAAACACAAATTGTGAATAACTCGAAAACGAATGATAGATATTATCTAAAAATTGTATGTATCCAAAATGTAATAAATTTGATTTCAGATAAATTTCGTAATAACATCTAATCTCGTATGATGCGAGACAAGACCTCTTATAAACTGTTGTAAGTTTTATGAATAAGGGCATAACACTTTAACCATTGTGCTAAGAATAGAAAGACGAATGTTTCTGCCAATTTTATTTCATTTCGCATTAAAATTATTGTTTGACTAGACTATAAGTGTACTAAAATATCTAAAATTAAATTCTATTTGTTGAAAATTTTGTTAGTTGTTAGAGAAAAACTACAATAACAGTCGAACTCATTGATATTTCATGTTGTAATTTTCACACAATTATTATTATACATAAATTAAGACATTTTGGGGAAAGACCCCCCAAAATGGAGCACCTCGGGTGTGATAAATTAAAAACGATCTCAATTCTTCGTTTGTGATCCAGTCTCAAAGAAAACTTTGATTCAGCTATAGTTTACGAGATATTCGAATATGAACATTAAATTTTTAACTTTTTCGATATACCGAATATTTCCCGATTTTTGTAAATATTTGTTTGAGTCATCATAGAGTCTAAAGTTAAAAAATTTAAAAAATATGATTTATTGAGTTGTTTATGAAATTTCCAAGTAGTCCTCTAACGTATTTAGAGTTATTTGTCGTAAAGCTTTAAAGGAAATATTTTATATGAAAAATAAATTAAAAAACTTTGTTTTCGAACTAAAATAATAACCGATATTATATTGCCTAAAATGTTCCTAATTATTCTCTAAAGAGTTTCGATAACCCAACCCCTGGTGTATACAATATGTATGTTCAATCTAAAAATATTATATTTTTAGATTTTCAAATAAATGCAAAACTTTAATTACTAACATTTATAGATAAAAATTTTATTTCTTTTAAAACAATATTTGTTTCCGCAAATAACTTAAAGTAACACACTTTTGCCTTGTTTTTTAAATTTGACTTGTATGTTTTTCTTATTTGTTAAACGATTTACATATATATTTTAAAAAATAGACACAATTTTGTATCCATTGATGTATAATATGTTTTCCTTGTCTTTGCCACGTGTTTTCCACACAACAGAGGTGTCCAAATTTAGTGGACTTTAAAATATTATTTAAAAGTAAAATGCGCATTTAAGAGTAGAATTTATAGCTTAACTTTTAATAGAATCGGAGTTGCATAAAAAGCAGACCGGAGCAACACACCCCAAATAATTAATAACGAACTATTAAAATGACTTTTAAAAAAGTCCAAATTCCACCCGCCGATCTCCCAATTCTTATTAGAATCAAAAAATCTATCTGCAATAAATTTATATTCATCAAAAAATATCACAATAGATAAACTAAAAAAAATTATAAAAATAATTAACGAAAAAACACTAAGGCCCATTATTACAACTTGGCAATAGTTAAAGGTATGATGTTATCGGACAGATAAGAAGTATTTGGTTATTATAAGTTTACTTTAATCTAAAACCGACCGATAAGCTAAAGGGGAGATCATCTTGCCTTTAAATTTTATAGTGAGGTTTATGTATTTCAAGTTGTCATATGTTCTGGAAAAACTGTCAACTTCATGAAAAATAAATTAATTTTAATTTTATTTTGCCAACAAATAATTTTTTAAACAAAAATGGAAAGCAAAAGTTTGATTTATATTAACCCATTTACCGCCGCTGTACTCAATTGAGTACACCCAAAAATAAAGCGAAAACTTTAAAATTTTGAACGTTTTGTGATTTTTTTATGTTTTTAGCTTAAAAGAAACTTGTACTCTTTAAACTTATTAAGAAAAATCTGACTTTATAAATATCAACTACCACAAAATTGAGTTTTGAACTAATAAAAATTTAAGTGTTGAGATAAGTACCACGTGAGGATTTGTACTGGTCTTACTATGAAGATATTGGAAAAGAAATTATATCAAAATCAATGTCTAGACAAAGATATCGAGATATAAAAAAGAATCTTCATTTTGTGAAAAATGATGAAGCTGCCACTACCAGGGACAAAAGGTTTAAAATTCGGCCATTAGCAGATGTTGTAATAAAAAAGTTTCAACTTTTATTCCGACGTTCCATTGCATGGTACTACTTACGCCAAAACATGCAAAATAAAGCTCGACTTTCATCGTCATTGATCCCATGATTACCTCAAGATGATATAGGTCACTATCCCGTAAAGTTAGAAAAACAAAACAATTAAGATGTGTTTTATGTCATGCAAGAGTTCGATGGCAATGCAAGAAATGTTTAAAAATATTATGCATTGAAAAAAATTGCTTTGAAAATTTTCACATATAAACCGGCTGTGTACTCAGTTGAGTACACCCGCCCTACTCCACCCACTTATAATTTTTCTTAAATTTTTTATACTTTTATGTTAATTTTATGTACAATGATGAAAAAAATTAAGTTTTTTTTTTAATTGTCACCTGGTTTTATTTTGCTTATTAATGCGTTAATAACATGTCAGCCTTAAAGTAGACTGTTGAATATTTTAGAAAAAAATTATTTTATTTTACAAGGAAGTTGTAATAACGAAAAATTTTAAAGGTCACTTTATTCCTAACTTTAATTAAAGTTACCTTTTACTATTAAGAGCATTAGAGGCAAGTTGTAATAATGGCCCTAAGTATGTTGACGCATTTATTTACAGTTTGCTTGAACAAGTTTCTTTGCTACATCTGTATGTACGTGTGTAGTTGAAATGAAGAAGTAACTATGGACTTACCATAATATTTTGGTTTCTAGTCTTGTGGAATCTTGAAATGATGTATATGTTATAGATTTCCATACATAAATGTCAAAATCAATAATTTTAATTGTCATTTTACAGACTTATTTTGTCACTATAATCAGCACTTTTACAATTTTGAAAACAAGTAAGACCGACCATATAATACCCCACAACCAGTTCTTCAGAAATTGGAGCTGTGACCTAGTATTAAGCACCGATCATCCGAAAATTTAGTGCCATGGTTTCTGGGAATATAAATATTATATGTGTTAAGCTTTATCTCGATATAAATACTTTTAAAAGATTTATGGAGTTTAAAGTGACTTACGGAGAGGGTCTTATATGGGAGTTTTGAGTAATTTTGGACCGACCGTTATACAATTAGGTCACATCATTTCTGTATATATGAAACTTATTTGTGTTGAATTTTGTTTAGATATCAAAATTTTTAAGAGATTTATAGTCGTTAAAGTGATTTTCGGAAGTGGGCCTTATATGGGAGCTACGCGTAATTATAAACCAATCACCATAAAATTGTACCAAATTATTTGTACATACATGAAACATATTTGTGTTCAATATTATTTGGATACCGACATTGATAATCGAGTTATGCTCTTTAAAATGATTTTCAGAAGTGGGCCTTATATGGAAGCTATGATAAATTACTGATCGGCACAAAATTTGTAGATTTGATTCGCCTTCATGTATCACTCATTTATGATACATTCGAATACTTGCATAATTTAAACATTTATGACCGGTAAACCCCTTTTTCGGGAGAACATTTGTATGGGAGCTAGGTGAAATAATGAACCGATAGTTATATGCAAAACTTATATATAATTTTAATTTTTTTAATATGTATAGTTTTCTTTACGGTTGGAACAACAAAAAACGCACGTTAAATTTTTACAATCTACATAATTAATATTTCCTAAGTATGTATATCAGCAAAAATTATAAATTACCGGTTAGAAAAATATTAAAATTATATTCAGTAATCAGCCTCCATTTTGCTTATGGCCTACACTCTAAAACAAATATAACATTTGACATTTAACATTAAATACAAACTGCAACATATTTCTAAAAGCATTGTTAACAATATTTAAATTAACATTTTCATATGTGTTTGATACACAATATTAACATCGTAGTAATCTTTTATAGTATATAATAATTATATCGATTTTTTTTTTTGTTAATTTATATACTATAATTTTTGTTATTTAATTTCCGTTGCGAACATCCGTTTGTTTATGAAAATAAATTGCTCATTTGTAAAATGAAATAAATTTATTTTATTTATTTACTTTTTCAATACATAATAAACAAAACAATACTTGCTGTTTTGCCCACAGAAGAATAAAGTGGAAATATACTTAACATAAATATTTATATGAAATTCAAACGCATTATTATGAGGCTTTAAAAGTAGGGATTCTTAATTTGTTAGAATATATGATTATGGTCAAATTGCAGCCCCTGACCTTTAGCATACACTTTAGTTTAAAGATCGTTGACAGTTGACTACTAGACATTAGTCCTTCCGCTTATTGTTATTTAACTGTTCAAGTTAGGTACACAGATTGGAACAAAATGATTTTATATCATCTGCACTAGTTCAATTACTGTCTGCAAATACAGTTTAACAATTTATACATATAAAAAATCCATTTACACTCATTAAATTACCCATTAATTTTAGTAAATATTTCTGCAAAATAATTACTTAAATTTGGAAACCACTGGAAACACACAAACTCTCTCACACACATATGTATGTATATATTTGCATATGAGTTAAAAGTGTTGGTGTTTAACGTAAATGTATATGGAATGTGTGAACATCAACAGCTACCAGTTTGAAATTATTCAAATATTAATTAAATATTTTTTTTATTTTTGTCCATGTACAATTGGCAATTTAATATAGAAAA
Organism: Bellardia pandia; assembly: GCA_916048285.2. Classification (NCBI taxonomy): domain Eukaryota; kingdom Metazoa; phylum Arthropoda; class Insecta; order Diptera; family Calliphoridae; genus Bellardia; species Bellardia pandia. The sequence continues at coordinate 103,402,014 of OU696529.1, forward strand.
CATTGTATAAACAATAAGCATTTAAATATTTGTAACAATTATATTACTGTGCAACAAAGCAAAATAAACGCATTGCACTTTTAAAGTTTCTGAGAACAAGATTTTTTTCAAATCTAAAGTTGCAGCTAACAAATATGGCTTTGTTGCTCGTTATAATAAGAGATTAACACGAATTGCTAGTACAATCAAGTGCGTACTCGTCTTATATTGTCCTCACCTCGATGTCTAAAAAGTAATTAGCTTAGCTTGCTTCGAGTATATTGAGACTTAGCAATTTCTTAAATTCATTTTAGTATGTATAAACGTTTATCTTGCAACTCGATGATTATCTGATGACACTTTAGATGTCTTAATATTTTTAAGAAGCTTTTTAAAAAGCGATAATTTTAAATAAATAGTTTTTTCATTAATAGTGTAATTTTTTTAATATGAAACAAAAATCCCGAAATCCCGAAAACCCCGATTTCGGGATCTTAGGGTTCATTTATGAAATCCCAATACCGGGATTTGAAAAACCAGTCCCGTTTGGCATCCCTAGCTTATACGCAGACTTTTGTTTAAAATGTCTCAAAAGAGGAGGATATGGTACTATTGCATCTCTTAAACATCCTGGAACAAAATATAATTATTTTATTTTGGATTTTCACAATCTATTATCTTTTTAATCCTGTGTTGCAATGTCGAACCAATTGCTATTATTTTCAATTAAAAACAAAATTTTTGTTATGCAAAACTAATTCTATGTTAAGACCTGTTTGTTACAGTCAACACTTAATTTAAAGTTTTACTAGTTCTAAAAATAAAACTATTTTAATATTTTTCTGTTTGTGTTGCTGCACACAAGTTTTAAAACATAAACACGCATGAGTTGACAAAAGCTTTTGGCAAAAGGTTTCATAAGAGTGTAACGAGTGTAAGTGTGAATGTGTTTATGTCAATCTTGTTTTAATACTTTTACTTAACCAAGCTCCCACATGTTGCAGCTGTTCGATAAACTTAGTTGGATGTTTTATTTCCTCTTTTATTTTGTAATATTTTTTTTGGTGTGGTTTTTAAATTAAAACTAGCAAAAGTAGTAAGTAGAGTTTAAGCTTAGATATGTGTAAAAATAAGACTTTTTCTTTCAAGGTTTATAGTTGAGCCCTTTTGCATGTAATGCTTGTAATAGAGATTTCTAAAAACTGTTATGCAGTTGTACGCAAATGTTAAATTGCTTGAGAAAAGTATTGATTTACAATGTAAACTTTCAAATTTAAGCAAATAATTGTAGGAGAAACTAAATATTTTTAAGTGCAAAATTGGAAAATTTAATTTAAACATAATATTTCCAATGAGCAAATTTTAGTGGAGACTGCACAGTTACTTTCACATAAATGAAATGTCTATTTATTTAAACAATTCCATATGTTTATTAACAATCAACTTTATTAAAAAAAAATAAATTGCTCTTAGAAAGATTTGTTTATTTTTTACAACTATAAGAAAAAACTCTTCCAAGAAAATTTTACCTCGTCTTTGAATTTGTAATATTTTGCCTGACAAACACAACTTAAAAAAAACAGTTTCTAATACAGAATTTTTTCTAATAACTTAGAACATTTTTTTTACTAGTATTTACATAAACCAGTATTTGGCTACTGTTTCCTCAACTTATTTATATATTCCTCATTTTATTTAAGAAATATACGTTCGTATGTAAACGAAAGTTCAAGTGCAATTTGAAAGTTTTTCTAGTTTATTTGGCAATTGGTTTTTTCTAGTCTTCCTTATATGTATATTTACATTACGTGCCACAATTTTGATATACTGCTTAAATATATGCAAAAGAAAAACCAAATGTTTATCAAAAACTTGCATACAAAAGCGTTAAGTTCTTGAAAAAATCACTCAAAATATTATGGTCTAAATTTGCAAAAGTTTGAGTAGAAAGTTAGAAATGTTCACTAGATGTAATCATCTAACAGAAAGTATGAAAAAAACGAATTTTTAAATTTACAGAGAAGTAAACATGTCCTTAACCGGCATTAGTGAAATATATAAAGAATATAAGAACAATATAAGAAGAATATAACACAATTTTCAATTATGTAACACACTATCTACGAGGGCGGTTCGAAAATTTCTTAGCCTAGCACAGAAAGAGAATAGTTAGTTTTCAGAAACATTTTTATTTTTCAATATAATCTCCTGAAACTTCAATACACTTAGTCCAACGCTTATTTAGCAATTATATCCTTTGATTAAAATAGTTTTCCTCAAGGCCTTCAAAATAGTGGTTTACAACTGCAATTGCATCTTCATTTAAGGTAAAACGCTTGCTAGCTAGGATTTTTTTATATTTGGCAACAGGTATAAGTAACTGGGAGCTAAATGTGTATAATAAGGTGGGAGGTCAAGCAACTCGTATTTTAATTCGTTGATTTTAGCGTTGTTTTGATGAAAACTTAATTTTTTGTGTTGTAATCCAGGTCGTTTTTGTCGAATTAATTAAATTTATTTCTCTACCCTCTTGCAAATAGTCAATCAATAAAATACCTTTCAAGTCCCAAAAAACACGCCGATTGAATGGTTTTTGCCTCCTTTGGGGCACTTCTTCCAGCTCCAGTCCATTGCTTGAATTGTTCTTTTGTTCTCTTGAGTATAGTGGTGGATCCATATCTCATCAATAGTTATGAAACGATGCTTATAATATATTTTATTTTTCTTGAAAATTTTTCAGTTTTATGCGTTATTGGTCGACTGTTAACAAAAGCGGCACTCATCTTGCATGCAAAATTAAATTATATTATATGGACTCAATCATTTGAGATGCCTATGACATTAGCTATTTCATGCACTTTTATTGTTGTTTCTGTTTTTGGAAGTCCACTACTTTGTTTATCCTCAAAGCTTGTATGACCACGTATAAATTCAGCAACCCAGATTTTTACTGTTGCATATGAAGGAGCATTTTTTAATGACAGTACGAATTTCTAATTTGTCCATAGTAAACAAATCGCGGATGCGTCTTCCTTGAACAGCTGTTTCTATATGAAGAAGTTGCCAGACGCAAAAGAAATTTAACATGTGTTCATAGTATAGATTGAAGTTTCCCAAACACTTAACTTTTTCTGTTTATACTGCGCTTTCCGTTCTAGGCTAAGAAGTTTCCGAACCGTCCTCGTAATACGTAGCCCCTAAATTTTACTACTGATATACTGCACAACTCAATATAGAGATAGAATTTGTGTTTTAGTATTCCCACATAAGGTTATTCATTAAGACTTTTAAATAAAACTATTAAAATAAAACTGAATGTCGGAATCTTCAGTATTGCCGATATTATTTTAAGATTGTACGATTAATGTAGAATTTTAATTTCGGGTGTTTGTCGTCCAATGATGTTGACTGAAACTGAAATTAAAATATTATCGAGTCGATGATTCAAACCATACCTATGTGTTGTTAGAAGTGACATTACTTATCTTGATTTTCGTAATACAACTAAATATAAGATCTCAATATTTATTTGAAAAAATGCTGTCGCATAAAAGAATTTGAGTTGCATGAATGTCTACTTTACACACCACTTATGCTTCGTTTGTGTGATATTCCTAAAATATATTCTCAATATATTAAATGACCAGAGGCCAGGAAGAATGTTTGGTAAAAATTTCGTTGCTCTATGTCTTTTTTTCGAAGATCGTCTTAGAATCTAATAAGGGCTAAGAATATATAGACTTTTTGGTTCTACGACCATTATTTCGATGTGTGACAAACAGAATGACATACGCAATATATCTTTTCGGTGGTGGGTATAAAAAATTTCTAAACTTTGTTTATTTTACGAGTTTCATTTATAAATAATCGAAACTACTATTAAACATCTAATTTAGTTGTAGATATACAAATAAGTTTATCAGATTTTAGGTGTAAGAAAAATCAACTGCTGTTATTTTTACAAACTTTAAAATAAACATTTTCAAAATTAAAACTAAATATTGTCTCTGCAACCGAAATTGTGAACAAGAAAAACCCAAAGTTAGCAAACTTACCAAAAAGGACAAGAACTAACTTTATATTTGGTGACCAAGCAAACAAATGTTTATATTTTTTTAGAACATGTTAAAAAAAGCAATATTGCTAAGAACATCATTGAGGTTGTATTGAGGTCTTATGGAGATTTTGCACCTATACTTAGGTGCACTACATTTTTAGTTGTTTAGAAAAATGGTCAGGTTTTTATATTTATTTAAACTTGTGTTTGGGAAAAAACTTTTCTTTTTGATCGTAATACTGCAGAAAAAAAAACGAACAGAAAACATTTTTATGGGAAAACTTTAAACAAAATAAAAATACAAATCTTTTTCATGGTTGTTGTTCACTTTGCCAGTTCTGTTTTATATATTTTGTTTTATTTTTGTCAATAGTTGTTTAATGTAGAACCGTAAAACTCACAGAAATCGCATTTCGAATTAAATTTTTATAACCTTAAAGTACTGCTGGTTTTATTTGTAAATAAAAAACGTATAAGATTGTTTGAATGCTATCACTCTTTTTATGTATATTTTATTACTCCAGCATGCAATTGTCAGTGCTTTTTGTCATATACTCGTATAAGCATAAAATTTATTTTAAATCCAGTTAAAGGTTTTTTTATTTTAAAAGTTTTTGTATTACTTTGGCATTAGTAAGTAGTAGGGAGTAAAGTATTTAAAAAAATATAACAACAGGGAAAGGTTTTTTGATTGAAATGCTTTTTAGTGCATTATTTGTAAATATGCATCCAATATAAAATATAAAATATTGGATGTTTAACTAAAAACTCCGAGGATTTTTAAAATTTTTAGTTTTAATTCTGAAATATTTGCTCAATATAGATTGATTCAAAATATTTGCCATTGTGAGCTTTAACTTTTTTCCTTGCTTCTGGCAAACTTATGGTTTCCTTACTAAAAGAAATGCTCATCTTTATAGGCCAAAAGATAAGCCGGGCATAATATATATTTTTTTCACGTCAGATTATAATATATTCAATTTTAATAGTAATAATTCGATACAAAAATGATTTCTTTTTATAACAATTAAGCAGCAATTCAAACACACAGAATTGTTTTTCAAGGTCTCTCGGCTTTATTTCATATGGTTTCCTGCTTTTGGATGAACCCTGCTGCTTGCGACCTTTCTGAATATGCTGTTTGACTAGCTCCCAAGAATTGTGCAAGCTCTTGTTTCGATTTGAAGAATATTTTGTTTGTTTGGTTGGCCTTCATATGTCAATCACCACTTATTTTAACTTGGAAAGCAAAGTAACATATTAGATGAATTTTAATTGATATAAAATTTTACTATAATTAAAAGTAAATAAGCATGATTGCTAAGTTTTTAATTTGACTATTGCTTGTCAAGTTACAAGTTATTACTATGAAAAATAAACGTTTTGTCTTATAAACGTATATGGTTTATACGATTACAATAACAAAAGAATAATTTCTTGTAAGTAACTTTTATATTAAAATTATTGAAATTATTTTCACAAAAGTGGTATCCAAATTAGACTGACTGTATTTCTGCATGTACTTACATTTTTTTTTCAAGGGAAATAATAAATCAAATAATAACTATTACACTCAAGTTTGGAAAAGATCGAACTACTAGTTTAGAAGTTACATATCAAAATTTAAGTTAAAATCATATGCGAATATTATTGCTAATATGTAAAAGTTAATCATACGCTCCATTTCAATTCTAAACAACCAACTCAGCCATTTAAATCATATAAAAACCGTTGCATACGTTTTGGAGGTCCCCATTACGTATGAGTATTATTTTGTGACTAACAACCAGCGTTGTCAGCTTGGTGCGTTTCGCACTATTTTTAGTGTTTTTTTAAATTTTTGGTGCAAAACATTTTTTAGTTGGTGCGCGGTGCGTTTTTTTTAAATTTCGGTGCGTTTTTTAATTTTTTTTTCGAACATGTAATGAAATCTTTATTTTCACTAATTTTTAATTGCAGTTTTTTAATAATGCATTATCATGAAATTTATACAATGAAAAAGTACACCATTGAATGCATTGAATATACGAATGTATGATAATTAAACATTCGTTACATGAAGGTTATTGCTAAAGCTGAATAGGATGAAAATTTTTGTTTAAAAATAAAATGGACATTTTAAACATGAAAATAAATATTCTTGTGTAGCCGAATTGGTCTACTGAACTGTAGACGAACAAACAGGCTTAGAATCCCAGTGAAGACCTAACAAATTTTATTGAATAGGGTCAACGAAGTACTAGATGTACTTAAAATAGAAAACGAAAATATTTAAAAAATATGTACTGAAATCAGCCCTTTTTTTTAAAAATAATTCCGAATAGAGAGTTAAATTTTAAGTGGTTAAATACTTATTTTATCCTTATTAACTCGTTAATTAAAATAAAGGTTTTTACTAATATTACTTTTACTATAAATCATTGAGCTCTTTTTAAAAAAGTTAAAAAAAATAAATTAATTACATATCAAGTACAAAGGAATATAAACAAATTTGTTTAGTTTATTTTTTATTTTTGTTAAGTTTTATTTTTTTCTAAAAACACTGAACTGCTGAAACTGTTTTAATGTTATATTTATAATACAAAAATATTATAATTTTTGTGTAAAATTTATTCAATACACATTTTAAATAAAAAAGAAAATCTAAACTTGGTGCGATTTTTTTCAAATGGCGTGTTTTTCTCCATTTTGGTGCGTTTTGAAATTTCAAAGTTGACAACGCTGCTAACAACAAAATAAATGGTTTAAATTTTGTAGCATAGTTTTTGGATAAAAGTATAAATATGATTGAAATTTTTTATGGATTTATAAAATAATCAAATGACTTTTTATTGTTACAAAATAAAAGGTTTAATATTTTATTACGGTTTATTTTTGTGGCTTATGAATTAATAAATTTATTTTGCTTTAGAAAAAACTATTCGCAAATATTAAATTGTGTTTAAGTTTATTACAATGAAAATGCATTTAATTTCTATTTTATTGCGAAATATTTTGTCAAAAACTGTATTTAGTTTTAAAACTGATTTTTTTGTTATCAATTGGTTTCTAATTGTAAAATTATTATAATTTGTTTGCCAGTTGGAAAACACAGTTGAAAAGTGTATTTGTTTTTTTTTTTCATTGACAATAACACGAATGCAATTATAAACCAGACATCGTTTGCAAGCATATTAAAAATTAACTAAAGATTAAAAAATAAATAAACAAAATCTATTAAAGCTTCTAAATTAATCTGATTTCAAATAAAATTAACCAAATTTATTATATCTTTCGTGATTAGAAAAATGTTTTCTATTGACTTATATTTTATTTATATTTATTTATGTTACATATATGTATGTATATTTATATTAAAATTGAAACAAATAATGCATTTTGTCATAGATCAATCAATGTAACAGAACTTTCGACTATGTAGTTTACTCAAAAATTAACTTAATCTTATACGTCTTTACAGCTTTTATATAAAGGTTGATAAATAAATAGAGCATCAGTACTAAGTGGGTGTGATTATTATCCTACAAATTTCCTTATTCATTGTGCTTTTGAATGCAAATTTATACATATCAAATTTAGATATGTAGATAACTATATACTACTGGTTGTAAAAAGATTTATACAATTCAATTTATTTACACTGTTGTCATTTTATACGGCAGTGCGTGGAAGTATTAAATATATATCATGGAATTTAAAAATTTCTTCTAATTTCAGTATAATTGTAATTTGCATTTACTTGCTACAACTTGCTACAACTACAGATTTTTAGTTGTTTTAGTGTTTTCTTTCATTTTAAGAATACTTAAGAATCAGTTTAAAGTTGATTTTTCTATCACCAGTTTATAACCATCAACATCATTATAATAGTGAATAAAAATGTGTAAGAAAGCATCAACTCTGATACACATTTGCATAATAAATCTGTTTTCAATGGAATTTCAATGATTTTTAACATATTTTCATTGTCATATGAAAAATTCATATGGCAAATTTTTGGACGACCCCTCTCCGATTTTAAAATAAATAGTCTCAATCGATTGCCCAACAAAAAATAATGTACCTACATATTTTTTTTTTTTTTTATAGTGACTGGTTTAGTGGTGGTGCACACCACTGTCTGTGACAAAATTGAAGAATTCTTCATAAGGGACCTCATTGAAAGTTGTTTTAAAAAAAAACTACTAAAGCGATCGCAAAGAGTGATAGCTCGTTGGAAAGGTATTGAATCAGGCTTTAATTGAAAACTAAAATTTTCCTAATTTTTCTTAGAAATTTACCTTTAAATTTTCCCATGAAAATTAAATTTTCCGATTTTCCACAGAAGCTCCTAAATTTTCCGGCTAATTTTTTTTTTTTGGATTCCTCATAATTTTTGCTTTAAGAATCAGCAATAAAAAAATCGGCCCCGACGCCTTGTTTGGACAGGAGAAGAGCATTTAAGAGACCACTTTGTTAAAAATACGTTTTAAAAATTATTTTACAGTTAAAAATACATTTATGAAGAAAAAATCTTTCTTATTTTGCTGCTTATACTTAATTACAATATTTATTAAAAATTTCAATTGTCTTGGCATCATTATAAAATTAAACTAACTTTAAATTTAGCACGTCGGCAGACGAAGAGTACCGCTTTACATTAATTGACATATCAGAAATATTTGGTATGAAGCAATGAAACTTTTGCGTTCCAGTTATAGTTTTGACATTATTATATCTGTTTTGAATTCGTCGCTCCATGGCATCGTGTTCTTTTTGAGTGCATAAAACTGTGTTAATGGCAATTTCCTTGCTTTGAATCCACGAAAACAAATGTTGTACATTTAAGATCTGGTCAGTATATGGCCTTTGCAAACTTGTCTTAGTCGCTATGCGTTTTAGGGTTCCCCCTAACGCATCGCATGGGCCCTTACCGTGGGACGTCGCGAAAAAGTGCCACTCGACCTTGCAGTTTTGTTCTTCTTCAATTATGCAAAGATTGTAAAATTTTTTTTATTCTTGTACTGAGAAGCCGCGCCGTCTGAGAAAAACGTTACTTTGTCGATTGCATCGAATTTTGATCTTAAGAATTCAAACAGTTTCATTTGAAATAAATAAACGGACACATAATTATGAGCTAAACTCTCCGCGACAACAACAAGGCTTACGGTATGTAGTTCGTTATGTTCGTTTTTGAAATAAATGCAAAAAGGATGCACCGTGCACTGGTCGTTTGCCCAGTGATAAGCCTGAATTTCATCCTGAACGAGAAAAGTGTAATTCTCGGCAAAGTCGCTTATCACAATAAATTCATTTTGGGCTAATTTCTCCTTACTTTTCTTTAGAAATTTCGATTGCATCTCGGATATGAAATGGTGCGCCTTCAGTTCATTCAACTTGAATCCGAATTCCTCGATGAATTCCGGAATCTGCTTTACCACGGTCTCAAGGGAGCATCTGCCGCTGCTAATTATCCACTGTTTGAAATGCACCTCCTGAATTAACAGCTGTTCAAACTTTTCCGCCAAATATTGCTCTAGCTCGTCAATCTTCGGACAATTGTTGCATTTGGACAGATGACAATTTTCCGTGGGGTATGCGCACAACGACTTCGACAGGAGGTCCCTATATGTTTCAATTTCACCGTGAAATACTTTCAATTTCTTGCATGGAAAGAAAATTAATTTGATGTTTTGATGAAACATGCAAACGCAGACTGAATGCGTTCCGTGCCTGTCTAATGCCAGCACGCATTCTTTTAGTCGTAGGATGGCAAACTTTTTCTGCTGGGTATTTCTCATTGAACTGATGGTATGCTTCGGATAGATTACATAATAATAATCTGCGCTGCTTGTGTACTTTTTCTCCATCTTCACGTGTGATAACATAGTCACGTGTACCTGGGCAGGCGCGGCTGTTGTCATCATTGCTCAATCACTTGTTTGCCGTCATCAACGTCATCTGCTTGACTGCATTGCCTTTTTTCTCTTTCCTGTATGTTTCACTTCGCAACTTTCTTTTTCTAACAGGCGTTTCACCTAAAGTGGTAATAGCCTCATTCAAAGGACTCAAAGACATATTGACCATCGGAATGTCTGCCTCACTATCAGATGAAACATTTTGTTCACTTGTCATTGCACTCTCGGATTGTGGCTGCATTTGTTTCAATGCATTTGCTTGTTGAGACAAATCGATTTTACACTTGGGGCAAATGAATTCCGCTTCTTCACCGTATTGTATATTTAATTCATTCATGTATCGCTTCGAAACACCAGTTAATTTTAATACTTTTATCTTTTTCGAACGATGTCCACTCTTGTTAAACGGATTGCAGCAAAATTTATTCATTTTACTTTAAATTGTCTTTACAGCACTCAACTTGGTGCTCTTAAAAAAAATTGATTTTTTCTTCATAAATGTATTTTTAACTGTAAAATAATTTTTAAAACGTATTTTTAACAAGGTGGTCTCTTAAATGCTCTTCTCCTGTCCAAACAAGGAGTCGGGGCCGATTTTTTTATTGCTGATTCTTAAAGCAAAAATTATGAGGAATCCAAAAAAAAAAAAATTAGCCGGAAAATTTAGGAGCTTCTGTGGAAAATCGGAAAATTTAATTTTCATGGGAAAATTTAAAGGTAAATTTCTAAGAAAAATTAGGAAAATTTTAGTTTTCAATTAAAGCCTGATTCAATACCTTTCCAACGAGCTATCACTCGTTGCGATCGCTTTAGTAGTTTTTTTTTTAAAACAACTTTCAATGAGGTCCCTTATGAAGAATTCTTCAATTTTGTCACAGACAGTGGTGTGCACCACCACTAAACCAGTCACTATAAAAAAAAAAAAAAATATGTAGGTACATTATTTTTTGTTGGGCAATCGATTGAGACTATTTATTTTAAAATCGGAGAGGGGTCGTCCAAAAGGTGATCGCTTTCATATGGAATTGCTCCATATTAACAAGAGATACTAATAATGTAAAGGAAATAGATTTGATTTTATTTAGATCTTTAATTAAAATACTTATTTTTTTCCTGTAACTGAGTCGTTTGTGTAATGAATAAGTTAAATATTAACTCCATTAAATTTTTTATACAAATTTCTTTAATTTAAACTAATCAATAATAACCCTTCTTCTACAAAATCTTTGTTTTCCAGTAAAACTGAACACATATTTGTTTACGTAGAAGTTTAAAATGAATTCTTCAAATAAATATAACTTTTATATAGACTACGTTGCATAACTATAAATACATACAACTTTTCTCAATTTTGTAAGTTAAAGAAAATATGAAAAACTCTAACCTATGTGAAACGAACAAAAATCAAATGTTATTTAAAAAAAATTCAATATTAAATCATTGATATTTCTTTTATTTCTGCTCGAGTTCATTAAATTCAATTTGAATGCTTATTAGGCCTAAGGAAATAAGGTAGATTCAATAAATAATAAAATGTTATAATAAAAAAAATATTAATTTTAAAAAAAATGGCACTAGTTTCTCATGTAGGCGTTTTTTGTAATCAGAAGAATTAATTTTGGCGCCTCTGAAAGCTAAATTATTCATACTGTCTTCACAAAAAGCTTTCCAAACCATCGAAAAAACGCCTACTAATTGTAAGACTCTCCAAAAGCTGTTGAAGCCATCTGGATAATCATGATTGAGTTTACTAAATGAGAATTTTTTGTCTTGCGAGTATTAATTGTAAAATTTTTTTTAAATTTTTTTTCGAAGTTTACTTCTAGTTAAATATATAATTTATTTGAAAACAATTGTATACACTACAATATACAAAAATAAATGGTAGTGTATACAATTGTTTTCAAATAAATTTTATATTTAACTAGAAGTAAACTTCGAATAAAAATTTTGAAAAAATATGATTTAATTTTTTATCATTGGAAAAAATTACATTAAAAAATATATCTTTTTTCGCTTAGTTTTTAAGTTTATTTTCAAATTTAAATCCAGAGCATTAAACAAAAGTAATAGCCAATAGCTTTTGTCGAGTAATAGTCTGGGATTTAGCTGACTTTCATTAATACTGTGACCAAGACTCCTTATTGAGTTGCTGGCACAGTTTATAGTGCTCAGATTGTCCCGTTCTAAAAGCTCTTCGGGCCGCCACTTTTATTTTTACCATAACAATTTAGATTATTTTATTTGCAAAATTTGTTAGCTCAATATGTGACCGTTTTACATATTTTCTTTTGGCAATTGCTAGATAACTGAAGCCAATTTTTATAGAAACTGAAACTTTACCTTTTTTTAAATCATTAAAGTATGAACCAAGCGGCATTTTAGAAAAAATTTGACATTTGCCTAATTAGAAAAAATAACAGTTCTAGTTTTGTTTTTCTAGTATTATTCTTTGCTTATTATAAAATGTATTTATAGTTATGAAATACTAACAAACTACTAATGCACAATTTCCCGCTTAAATTAATTTTCGCTGAAAAGAGATCATTAACCATACTCTTAAAAAATTTACACATTTTCAAAAACAGTTTGTAACTTTACTACAAATAGTGTAGTTCAGGACAATATCAACCCAAAATTAGTTTGTCAAGTAAGTTTTAGGCACACATTTAGTCACCTCTTCAACTATTAATTTGACCTAATGTTATTCAAGAATAGATTAAACAGCATGGTTTGATTTTTTTTCAGTGTAGCATATTCATTTCAAACACTATAATTTAACAATAAATTTTAAGCTCAACAAAAGTTTCTTTGAAATAAAAACTGATGAGTGAAAATCCCTTACACACGAATATTAAAAGAGCCACTTTTAAGTATATTGAACATTTACCTTTGAAATATATAAAGTAAAAAGTAAATAATCATTTAAAGTGAAATAAAGTAAAACAAAACAATATAATTATGTAAAGTATTATTTAACTTTTAAATAAACACACAAACTTCAGGCGAATGAGTATATGTGTATGTACATAAGTATAAGAATAATTACTTCTTTTACTTTATTAAATGAAATTTTCTTCATATTCAAGCTTGCTAATGGAATACATTTTGATACAGTTTTAACTGAACTTTTACACTGGCGATGTCCTTGTATAAGTAAATATGAAAATGATGGTATTTGTTTTTGTTATTTCATAATGTAATTTCTTTACAATTTAATACAAAAACAAACCAAGTACCCAGAACATACACAATGAAAAAGTTAAGAAAAACAAAGTTGTATAATTGAATTTTTATTATTACTTAAAAAACGTAACAGAAATAATGAGAAATGTAAGAAAAGAAAACAAAAGCTTTGTCGTTCACCAAATAAATTCTTAGTTATTTTGAATGAGTGAGTGAATCATACAATTTTTCATCAAATCACTAACTGGTAACCATGGAGCAGGTGTTACAAACGTCAAGTCACAATAAGGGAATATAAACCAGTAAGAGTTTATATTCGGTGGTGCCAACTCTTATATACCCACCACTAAATTACTCATTACACCGAAATTTCTATTTAGTTTAGGTTTGTTTTGGTTGAATTTCATCCTAGTAATGATATTTATAAGAATTGTATGCATATTCCAGTTATAATCAAAAATTAATATATATGTCTTTCTATAAGAACTGCATTTTGTTTATATGTTTAGTGCGATTTATTTTAAGACACAATAAATTAAGTGCCAAAAAACCCAGGAAACTTTGGCTTTTTGAAACTTCAAAATTGTCACCTTTGTATAGTGTGTGGTTCTTCTCGCAAGTGCAACTTAGATGAAATTTATGGCCAATTATACTCGTAGATCAACTCTCACAAAATTCAGTAGAATAATTTTTACATACTGACTTTAGTAAAACTTTTGATAAAGTAAGACTTCTTCTTATTAAACTGAATCTTCTTGGTTTTACATCTCGCAGTCTAAACTGAATAAAATCTTATCTTTTGGGTAGAACTCAATGCGTAAAATTTAATAATAAATACTCTAAAAAAATTTTGTTACTGCTGGTGTTCCCCAAGGCAGCCAGCTTGGTCTAATTATTTTCTCCTTGTTCATCAACGACCTTCCAAATGTTTTAAATTTTTGTAATATTCTAATGTATGCTGACAATGTTAAAATATTTTTGAGCTTCTCAAAATTTTTGGATCATATAAATCTCCACTCCGATCTCAACAATTTATTTTTGTGGTGCAGTCTCAACTTAATGGAATTAAATTTAAAAAAATGTAAACTTATGCATTTTTCAAGAAGTAATTATATTCCTGCCAATTATACTTTGGGTGATTACCAGCGTTGTCAACTTTAAAATTTCAAAACGCACCAAAATGGAGAAAAAAGCGCACCATTTACAAAAAAAAAGCACCAAGTTAAGAATTTCGTTTTTGTTTCAAATATTTATTGAATTAATTTTAAATTTTTTAATATCATAAATTCTATAAAAAACTTAAAAAGCCTTTTTTTAATAAATGAGCTAATAAAGATAAAATAAAAATTTAACCACCCAAAATGTAACTCTCAATATAATATTCGGAACTAAAGTACTAATTGGTAAAAAAGTTAATTTCAGTACATATTTGGTACTTTTTTATATATTTTTGTTTTCTATTTGATTTTTTCCAATAAAATTTGTTAGGATTCCACTGGTACTCTAACCCCGGTTGTTCGTCTATAGTTCAGTAGACCAAACCATCAGGTTATACAAGAATTTTTATTTACTTTTTTGAAATGTTAATTTGATTTTCAAACAAAGATTTTTGAAGAATTTGATTTCATTTATCATACATTCGTATTTAAAACACATTATTTCATCGCATAGATTTCATGAGCTATGAATTATTACAAATTAGTAAAAATAAAGATTTCATCACATTTTCGAAAAAAAATAAAAAAACGCACCCAAATACAAAAAAAAAATGTTGCTTTGTTGACTGAAATGATACTCAAACAGGTGTATTTTATTGTAGACAGATTTTTTCTCACACTGAAACAAAAAGTTGTGTTGAATTTGCTTTGGTGCCACCAAAAATTAAAAAGCGAACCAAACTTTAAAAAAAAGCGCACCGCGCACCAACTAAAGAATTTTTTGCACCAAAAATTTAAAAAAGCACCAAAAATATTGCGAAACGCACCAAGTTGACAACGCTGGTGATTACCGGCTTGAAATTGTTGAAAATTTTTCTTGATCTAGGAATTTCACTAGACAACAAATTCAACTTTGTTTCGCACATTACCATGATGATGAATAAAGCTAGAGGTGTATTTGCATTTATAAAACGATGTGATAATTAATTTGATGATCCCTATGTCACAAAACAACTTTACATTTCCTTAATAAGACCTATATTGGAATATGGCTCTATTATCTGGGATCCTTATTATAATATTAGTATTCAGCATATAGAGTCTGTACAGAAACAATTCTTACTCTTTTGTCTACGTGGATTACCTTGGAATCCTGATATTAACCTTCCATCATACATCGATAGACTTAAATTGATTAAATTACCAACTATATATATAGTAGTAGAAGGACTATGCTTAATGTAACATTTACGATCAATTAAATTAATAATGAAGTCTGCTCTGAGTTCCTTGTAAATAATGTTACTTTTAATGTTCCTCAACGACGTTTACGCCACTTTAAGCCACTTTAAGCCACTGTATGTCAAACATGTTAGCACTACTTATGCTCAAGCTGATCCATTAAGAAGATTATTTTGTGAATTTAACAATCGATATGAAATAATTGATGTTTCTCTTTCAACAAATGTAATTAAGCATAAAATAATTAGTTTATTAAATAATTAATCTTTTAAAGTAATTGTAATTTTCAATATACTTTTTTTAATAGTCTGTAATTATTTAATCCATTGACTTAATAATAAAAAATAACTGTTCTATGACATATTACCGGTCAGTCATCATGAAATTATGTATGACGATTTATATTTATATGTATATGCGAATTATTCGTGTTTATAGTTTATAGAAATAGTGATTTTGTAAAGAGATTTATGCGCTTGATAGTAATTTTTATATGAGATTTATGTGCATTTAAGTGATTTTCGGAAGTGGACTTTATATGGGTGCTATGGTCAAATATGGATCGAACAAAATATCGCTTTGAAATTTCATTTAGCGTGGAACTTATTTTGCAGAATTGTGTATAGAGACGACTGCTCTATAGATCTTAATGTACCATACAACCATATTCCTGGAAGACATTTGCAAGTGGGCTATTAGAAATCGAGGACCGATTCCATAATTTTCAACACAACTTGTCCTTTTATAATTAAGACAAAGTGGGCAAAATTTCATGATATTATCTACATTATATACATATGTAGAAAACTACAAAAAATATCTGAAAAATATCGAGGTAGTCTGGAACTTTGATCTATAACTCACACCGTTCTGAACCGATTTTGCTGATTTTCAACACGAAACATTTTGGTGGATCAAAGAATATTTGGTAAAAATTTCGTTGTTTTATTTCTTTTTTCGGAGCTCTATCGTGTCTTCAACCAAAGTACAGACTGACAGACTTGTTCGTCTTAGAATGTTATAAGGATGTATAGACTTTTTGGCCCTGCGATCATTATTTCGATGTGTTACAAACGCAATGACAAACTTAATATACCACCCATCTTTTTGGGGGTTGATATAAAAAGTTAAAAAATATTATATGAAACGCACAAATTAAAGTTAAGTGAAATTGAAAAAGTTTTATGACTTAAAAATATAAGTACATATATACTCAAATACACAACTATATAAACAATTTACTATAATAATACGAGGCGTCTGGAATAGGAAATATGAAAATACCCAGCAAAAACTTTACTTACATTTTTTTTAATGACTTCAAGAATTCATTACTTCCTAGCTGTAGTCAACATTTTTTGTATTACAAATAATATATTAAGGAATTACTTGATCATTATTTCTTAAAAAAGTCATAATTATAATTTTAAAAAAAATTATACTTCAAATAAAAAGATTTAAACATATTATTACACGATTATAAATACTTACGAGTATTAGCATCATTTTGTAATAAATTTTCCTTGTATTTGATATGTTTCTTTATTCATATTTTATAAGACCTATCCATTCATACGACAGTATTTAAGTGCTATATTCGGCCTTCCCAATCTTAAATACAATCCACCTAAATATAATGACAATTACAAAAACAACACTGGTGTTACGATTAGAATATCCTTAGTCAGTATTTCTTATTCAGTTTTACTGCAAATTTTATTAGCATTTTATAAATTGTTTAAAAGACAAATGATGCAGAACATAAAAAATTTCAATGTTTTGAAATTATATCTTATTGTAACCATTTAAAATTTATTTAATTGTCGATTTTTACTATTATTTAGAGATTTTGTCTGTTTATCATAACAATTTTGCGTGAAATTTAACAATTTATAGAATTAAAAATTGGTTCAATAGTTTTTCATACTCACCACAAGTTAAGTAAAAAGAGTTAAAAAAAGGTAAGTTTGTAAGGTGAATCTTATTTTGGTGGAATTTAATCTCAATAAGGTTATTTAAATTATTTTTGTATTTTGAACAAAAAATTAAATAATCACTTGTTAATGTCATTTGTAAAATGGTTTTTTAAGATACATAAATTTTTAAAGTGAGTGAAAAGAAATAAATCATGGTGTAACTATATAAGGTGAGTGCAAATCGGTAACAAATACAACATAATACAGAAACAACAGGCATTTTTGTTTGTGTAAAATAATGTACTACTGTCAAAAAAAACTTGAAAAAGTATTACTTTTGACATAAGTAAATTTTAAACAAAGTCAGTCAGCTGGGCTGTGCTACTGCACTTAGTTACACCATGAAATAAATATTAAATTTTTTTGGGAAACAACAAACAATATTTAAAGATAATTAAATTGCAATAAAACACACGTATGTAAGTAAATATTTGAAAATGTTTGTGAAAAAGATACTTTTTTTGATTAATTTTTTGTAAAAGCCTTAAAATTTGCATATACTCGTAAAGCTAGTTTTATTTTAATTCCAGAAATTACATAAAATGTCCAGCAGATCTAAAAAAAACTATACACCACCCATCAAGTGAAGTGTTTACAAATTAAAAAAATATTCTGTCGGATCTGAGATTAATTGTTTTTTATGTACTATATATTTATGTGCATACATACTTGTATGTACATACATTTCAGATAATATCAATAAAATTCAAAAGGAAAACTTCCTTTTTTTAATATTTAATTTTTTTTAGATAAAATTGAGGTCTTAGCTGATGTATTACATCCTCATTTGGAAGATCACCAAAATATGTTAAATAGTTTACAATTAAGTCTGCGAACGATTTAATCAAATGGGAAGATAATATAAACAAGGAAAATAAGTAAGAAGTGGTAATTTTGGTTATCTTAACTTACAAAACATATCAAATCTGTATCTATAGGTAAGAACTATGACAACAATTAACGGAGAGAAATGCCTAATTAAACGATTGCCGCTTATAATATGTCCAAAACATTTCTCAATTTTTAATTTAAGTTTCACTCATAACAAAAAGAGATTCTAATTTTTTAAAAATATTATGGATGTGCTCTTTGTAAGCATTACAAATATATATTTTAGTATGCTGTATATATACTTCTGTTGTATATCAACATACATCTGTTAATCAAGGCGAACATAAATCTTTTGAAAAAGAAATTAGATTAGCATTAAAAAATCGGCATTTTAAAGATGGATATGAGACATAATTCCTTAAATGTATTTATACCCTACACCACCATAGTAGGTAGGGTACAATGGATTTGTGCTGATGTTTGTAACGCCCAGAAATATTGGTCCAACACCCACCTTAACCTTTATGTCAACAGCTGAAAAATTATACTTACGTCAACAGCAAGCATACCCGGGTATGCAAGCACATTTTATATGGGAATTCACACATTTCTAAATATGTTTCTATTTTATATGATTTATTTGGATTTTGTTTGTGTTTTTCCCCTACTTTGAATTGTTTTTATTCATGCATATACTTAAATTTTGTCTTCGTCTTCATGTATGAATATTTACAATTAGGGACAAACACTTGTTAGTTGCTCAATTCTATGAACATGAAAATCCAACAAGGAATGAAAAAATGACCACATTTATGATCTGATTTGTCCAATTTTATTCAAACATCAGAATATAGTAGAAAACACTTCTAGTGAGGATATCATGAAATTTCAGATAGATATAATGGCCACTTTCAGAGATACAGAGTTTTTAAAATTCAAAACATACCCGGGTATGTAGCTGTTGACATAAAGGTTAAAGTATACCGATCGACTCGGAATCATTTTCTGAGTCGATTTAACGATGTCCGTCTGTCTGTCCGTCTGTCTGTCCGTCTGTGCAAAACACTCATATCCAAAACTTCCACAACTTAACTTAACAAAATTTACAAAAAAAAAAATATTTCTTATTTTGTAGTTAACTTTGGTATTGAAAATCAGCGAATTCAGTATTGTAGAACTACAGTTATGTACCAAAATGTGAGCCACCTCCATACAAATTTTATATTTTTTAATCATTTTTTCCAATTTTTTTTTAAATATATTGCAGATAATACCATGATATTTTGTACACTTTATTTCTATGATAAAAGAAGAAAATAGAAAGAATTGGTCCAAGATTCCATATAGCCCCCATACAAATATCTTTCCGAAATATGAGTTGAATATCAATACAAAATTCATCAAAAATAAGTTTCATGTAAAAGGAAATCTCAAAACGAATTTCTATCTAGTTCAGTTCATAATTGACCATATAAAATCCCATATAAAGTCCACTTCCAATATTCACTTAAATGCTTATAAATCTGGTATATATATTGTAACCATGTTAAAATTCGACATAAGATATTTGTAGGGGGCTATGAGGAATCATGGACTAATTCTTTCTATATTCTTCTTTTATCATAGAAATGAAGTGCACAAAATATCATGGTAGGAATATAAATTCTTGTACTAAATTTTATGGCGAGCGCCCCATAGCTTCCATATAAGAACTACAAACTTTACACAGATCATTTACATATACACACAAATCGTACTACAGAATTTTTGTGAATTTCGGTCCATATTTGACCATATCCCCCCATATAAAGTGCTCTTTTGAAAAATCTCTTATGGATTTTGATAATTGCGGTCCCTATCTGGCTAAATCCCCCATATAAGTTGTACTTCGGAAATTCACTTTTTTATGTTGAAATTCGATGTCAGTTATCCTCATATGAGAAAATTCCGAAATTTAAGCAGATTGGCCCATGATTTGATCATACTAACATCGGTTATACGACAATAATGCTACTGGATTTTGTAGCTGTCAGCCAATAGTTGACAATAGCTCCCTAATTAAGTCAACGTTCGAGTATAACAAACAACGATACAACTCTTTTAATAAAATTATTGAAATGAAATACAAGCAAAACAAGTGCAAAATACATAGAAATCACATTAGTGGATCCTGTAATTAGAAGCTATCAGTCCATAATTGGTTTACTTATACTATGCAACCCATAAATGTCTTGTAAATAAAGTTATTAATCAAAAATCCTCACCTAATAACCTCACCCTTTCTTACTCTATTTCTTAACTTGTGGTGAAATCAGATAAAGGTGTGTTAATTATGGTAAGAATTGGTAATTACATCAATTATAAATATCAAAATTAGATAAAATGTCAAAACATTTGAAATAAATTATGTTGCTCGTCAAATTTGCGCTAAGACTGAATAAAACCCACTGTATAGGGATATTCTAGTCATATAACCAGTATAGTTTTGTATTATATAAAAGTAGATGGCATTTAAGATTCGACACAGCCGAATATAGCACTCAAGTTATTAAATTTTTATTAAACACTTCAACACTTGTTTCAGACAAATTTTTCTTTGCCCTGTTATTTACTTATAAGAATTAAAATGAGTCATTGTTGATTTAGTTTTTCATTGCGTTAATTCATAATACGCAGGAATAATATTCAACATATCATATTTCTACAGAATATACTTTTTTTCTCAAAATTAGTGGAAAATTATATTTATTTCTAATAGTAAACACAACTTTATTTCAATTTCCATCTCGAAATTAGTATATTTGCTTATTGAAATTTATTTATGTAGGTTATTTACTTTTAAACCAAACAAATTAAATCAGACAAAGTATAAACACAATGGCCCGTATCTAAAGTCATGACCTCTCCTAACAGGCCATGTGCTAAATGTTTTTGTTAAATAGCAATAATTAATTGATTGTTTTACAGTTATCAGTAAATATTTTATAAAATTAAAACATAACGATGAGTAAATATTAGCTGAAATGGTTGGTTTAAGGCAGCTGTGATTTACAAAGCAATGTACGCAAAAACACTAGGCTACAAACAACACACAAGAAATATACTCGCCATTGGAATTAGTGAAAGCTTTAAAATGAAATTTATGTAATTTGGAAAGTGTGAAGAAAATTTACTATCTTTATATGGCAGTTTTTCATTTAGATACTGTGTGGATAATTTGTCATACTCCATGAGTGACTCAGATTAAATTTTACACTGCGATAACAGATTATACTTTTTTTAGAATTTACAGTTCTTTAAGGCGGGAACATTTTGACATGAGCCCCTCTGATACCAAACGACCTGCCTTGATTCTCATACATAGTTAAGCATCCACATTGTGACACAAACATGCAAATAAACAAATAGACATTTCCCAGGATACTATTCTAGGAGCGCTCTGAAAAAGGAGTCAGAAGAGATTCCAACAAAAGAGCATTTTCGGAGCGAAAGAAAAATTTGCTTGTTACTGTCCAGAGTCGGCAAGCAGTAAGACTCAGAAATTGCACTTAATTGTGTGTTTACCAAAGCCTTGTTGTCCTGTTATTTGTGCTTAGAACAAAAAAAAACATAGCTGTACCACACAAGAATGATAAAAACAATATTAAACAGAGCCCAAAAAAAACCTCATAAAAGACTCTTTTCTGACATTATCTAAGAGCTCTTTCTGACGGACCATTTTCGAATGTAAAGACCCTCTTTTCTGAAGGTTTTCGGAGCAATTATGATTGTTTTTTGGGCTCATAAAGAGCGTTAACGAACAAGGTATCAGAAAAGACTTTTTACTAACTCATATGGCTTGCTGGGTTGTTTCACTGATAATATAAAGGTCTTTATCAGCAAATCATTATTACCAGTAGCTTGGTGTAATTTATAATGATGCTCTTTAGGGGGCAAAAAGATTATTTGAAATTGTATGTGTAAAGCATATAAATAAATTGTACTTTGAACACAAAATGTTAAACAAAAGAGAGGAGATCGCTTTTTGGACTCATTTCAGTGATGATACAAAAACTCACAGATTATATTTTTAAATATTCGTTAATTTATTTGCCATTATAGCTATATATTAAAACTTATAGATAAACGCGTTTACATACATAAATCCCATCGCATAAACAATTTAATATTTATATAACAAAAGCGATTATATATATTTAAAACACACAATGGTACTCATTTTTTAATAAGATAAAGCTGCTGTTGCTATAAAACGTTCTCGAATTCTTTACGTCGCGACGAAGTTTTAAAAAAATAAAACAACTGTCATCTTATGGATTATAATGCATTTTTAGAATGAAACTCAGACAAATAACGGTACCAAAATTGTAACGAGAATTTTAATCTATTGGATTATTCATAAAAACTTACAACAGGTATATAAAGCAAATTTCCATACAAAGTTTACTTCATAAACCTCTTATAAACCTGTTGTAAGTTTTATGAATAAGGGCATATATCTTTAATAACTCCACAAAAAGTAATCGTGGGGTATTAAACAACCCAATAAAGAAGAAATCATGAATATGAATTCCCCTTCTGGTATCAACTTCGGGCAATAGAAAAATATTTGACTATTGTCACAGGAAAGTCAAGGAGGTGTGGTACTGTCGTTCATCTATTTTTTTAGCCATTTGAAGTATGTACTGTGGCCATCAAACATGAGTACATGTTTGTGTCTTGTGCACTTTTTATGGCATAAAAAAAAACTAACAAAGAAAATTGAAAAATATTTTTTTACATGTAATTTTTTTAATGCTAAACAAAATAATTTACAATTCAAAATAGAAAATAATGATTTTCTGGAAATAAACAATTAGTACAAAAACAAGAGTGCTGTGCCGAATATTGAATACCCTCCATCAAAATATAATGGGAAATACAAAAACTACACTAGTTAGAGTTCTAGAATATCCTTCTTCATTGTTTTTTTTCAGTATTAGCATTAATTTCATTAGTATTTTATATATTATTTGAAAAGCTAACAACTAAATGAGAATTGTTCCTCTTGTGAGTATTAATGTAAAATTTTTTTATAAAATTTTTTTAACGAAGTTCACTTCAAGTTAAATATACAATTTATTTGAAAATAAATTTATTTGAAAATAAATTGTATACACTACTATTTATTTTTGTATGTTTCTGTTATATGTTCTGGCTTTAGCAGGCCAGAAAATGCATTACATTTTGCTTTTACTTTCTTTGGAAAGGGGATAGATAGATTGAAGAAGTAAAGGTGGTGAAAGTAGAAGAAAACATTATATCACCACTCTGCAATTGCGCATTATGTTTGTTTTAGTGCAGCATTGCAGCGCCTCTGGGGGTGAGTAGGCGCATTATTTTTAAAGCTTGATTTTATAGCCTTTCTTTAATTATTTTACTTCGATGGCGTTTGAATGCTATACCACCGAAGGAGGGCGCTGTGATAAATATTAGTTTTGATGGATAGAAAGAAAACTAATAATTATCAGGAACTGATGTTGTTTGAGTGGCAGCGGCTGGGAATCAAACCCGGACTACAAATACCAACTCATGCTTAATGATCAAATGCGCTAACCAATTAAGCTACAGCACCCTCTATATACTGTCTTGGGATTTATATAAATATTAACAAAGTTTCACATGGAATGCCATATGTAATATACACTCATTCACCACTTGTGTTGCTGGAGGGTAAAAAAAACTTGCATTTACTCCATTTTGTCCAAAACTTATTTGTGCTGATGTTGGTAACGCCCATAAATATTGGTCCAACACCCACCTTAAAGTATATCTGTGGACTCAGAATCATATTCCATATATATACGAATAATATGGTACAATTTTATGATGATAAAAAAAAATAAAAAAATAATTAATCATAGCTCCCATATAAGGCCCGCTTCCGAAAATCACTTTAAAGAGGGTAACTCACTTAAAAATGTCGGTATGCTAATAATATTGAAGACAAATATGTTTCTTATATATAAAAATAATATGGTACAATTTTATGATGATCGGTCCCATAGAAGGCCACTTCCGAAAATTACTTTAGCGACCATAAATTTCTTAAAAATGTTGGTATCTAAATAAAATTAAACACAAATAAGTTTCATATATACAGAAATTATGCCACCTAATTTTATAATGGTCGGTCCATAATTAGTCGAAACTCCCATATAAGAGACCGTAATTTACTTTAACCTCCATAAATCTTTAAAAAGTATTTATATCGACATTTTTTCGGCGGTTATGGCTCGATATGACGGATTGGATGTGAACAATACTTCACCGAATATATCAATACTTCTTCGTGCATATACCAGAAATAATCTTATACCATAAACTTATTTTCAGAGGTGTTAGTGTAGTCCGCTTTAAGAAATTTAATTTTCTTTTCTTTAATGTTTATAATATCGCTTAATGTATGTTTATAAACATTTATAAACAATTTCATTTTACTACTGTAAACAAAATAATAAAATAACAAAAACAAGAGGCAAAATAAATACAAAATAAAAATTAAATTATATACTAAACTGACACAATAATTTAAACAATGCACAACAACACACATTAAATGCTCAGTACAGTTTTGTTCTGGACAGGCGGTATTATCATACTTAATAAAATTCCATTTTATCAGCTTTATTAAATAAAACAAAACGATAATAATAAGTTTATATAAAACACTACTATGAATATTTATAACAGTTTCAAAGAGAACCTTAAAATAGCCACTAACAAGTGGTGCTGTGTACTTTTCAAAAAAAATTAAAATTTTAAAAAGAAAAATAATTAATTTAAACGTCATTTAATAGTGTTTGGGTTGATATAAAATAATTATACATACATATAATAACAATTATTCCATAGGTTATTGATTATTTGAAATGAAAAATCATTAAATAAAAACAATTTTATTAACACACAAAACATTCGAAAACAAATATTAAATAAAAACAGTTGATTTTTACATTAATGTATTTAGTGTTTGTGTATTTGATTTCAATTTGAAAAGAAAATTTACCAAAAAATTAAAAACGCTGTTTAAAAATCTATAAAACAAATACAAAATAAAAATAATTGTTTTGAAAAGCAATAAATTCGAAAATATTTATTTGTTTTTAAGAAATTTTTTCAGAAAACTCACCAAAAATGGAAACGAGTGTAGGCCTTTTGAAATTATTCAAATTATTTGGCAAGTAAGTTTATAACGTGAAGAAACTACAAACAAATGTTATTTGTAATTTACAAACATGTGCAAACAATGATGAAAATTAAAACATGATTTTTTTAATATAGTTAAATATAATAATTGTCAAGTTTTAAAGCATTGCTCACATGAAATCCGGTCATATGTATTTTAATATTTACATTTAAAAAATAACTATAACTTCATACACATTTATTAATAATTCAGAAAAGCAAAGTGAAAGAAATTTCCTCTTATAAAAATTCGTGTTTTTGGTTTGAAGGATAGCATTAACAGATGCAGCACAATTCAATCAACTTGTGCTGCATACTTAATCAAAATTGCCAACAACTAATAAATAGTGTTTTTTATTATTTTATAATAAAGATTGAGCAAAGAATGCAAACAAAATTTCCTCTCTCTGCGCATGACGTCACTTTGTTAACAATATTTTAAATGAAAATAATTTTTCTTAAATTTTGTGATTCAAAATAAAACAATTAATTATTTTATACATATTAAAATGTATCAAAAAAGTGAACTATATTTTAGTATTTTATGTATTATTTTTTTGTATTATTAATTTATTGTGTTTGTGTTTTTTTGTCTCATCCGCTAGGAGTTGATTTAGTTTTCTTATTTAAAAAAACATTCTCGATCGAAAAAAAAATATTTAGCGGATATTAACGCTTCATTCAAATCAAGTTGCAAATCAAGAGATTTTCACCATTCAAAGATTCGAATACAAATTCCGGATTTTTTATTTGACACACAAATTCGTCAGTAGGCATACCTAACATAAAGTTTGTTAAATGTAAAACATTTGTGCTACCCATTTAAAATTTCATATCTCCGTTTTATATTGCGTCCATTGTTTGTTTTTAATAATTTCTTTTGGAAATCGAAAAAATTTAAATTTATTTTATTTTTTTAACATTTCCATATCTAATAATGGCACACTTAATTTAAAACTTTTATTTTCATTAAAAATTATATAGAAGTTAAGCAAAGCTAAAATTAAATTTATTATTTGCTTTAACAATAGCTCACCGTTGATTTGGTTGTGTCTTTTGAACATGAAAGTGTTTTACACAGATAGACAGACATGGCTCAATCGACTTAGAATTTCATAACGATCAAGAATATATATACTTTTTTGGGAATCAGATTAATATTTCTCAGTGTTACACACGAAACGACAAACTTATATATACCCTCATTCACCACTCATGGTGGTGAAGGGTATAAATACAAATGATTTTTGTAATAAAAAGTATAACAAAAAGAGTGCCAACAAAGAAATTTGAAATAAAAGTGACCAATTTCTTTTAAAAATGCCCGGAATTTCAATTGTTTTCTGTTTTAAATGTATTAAGATTTGCATCCTATCTGATCCTCTGCTATATTCTAGTACTTTAAAATTTTTAACATTTTATTTACATATCAATGAGATAATAAAAAAAACAATGAAATAATAAAATTAATTATTTATTTGTCATTATAAATTAGTAGTATGAATTTTTTTTATTTCATTTCATTTTATCATAAAAAAACACAATCCCACTTTAGAAATCTAAATTGGTTTCATTCCGAAAAAAAATTGTTTTTCGTTTTCTAAAGACCTGATTATGACATGGCTGTACATATATCTATAATATTTGCAAGTTGTGTTATTTTTTACGTTTTGAATGTCTTTAAATCTGTGCTACATTTTTAGTATCTGCTTTGTAGTTAATTCTTTTAATTGTAGGTACATTAATTATTTGTAACATTTCTAACATATAACGACGTTTGTAGTTATTTTTAGAGTTTAATAACGATACATTTTTATACCCTTCACCTTCATGAGAAGGGTATATTTGTTTAAGTTTTACGTGAAGCACCTGCCTTGAAGGCTTATCTTCACGACGTACTTAAACGCAGGACGGACTCGGCCCGTCAACCGCATTGTGTGCCCTACCAATGACACAGGAATAGCCTCTAGGAGGACTACTTTGTGTGCCTTACCAGGGTCACACAATTAGCAATTTCTCGATACTTGACTGCAAGATCAAAGTAAAGATCACCTTGCTGAAGGGATTGGGCTATCTAATCCCTGCTGTCAGTAACGCAGTACCATTAACATAGCCCAGGAAAGCAACGAAAAGCCAGAACCAACGCAGCATTGCATAGACCAAAGCAGGGTCAAGGTCTATAATCTGTATATACATCGAACCAAGTCCAAAGACCCGGTCGATTTGCATGCTACGAAGGCCCCGCCTCCCACTACTTCCTGAACACCGAGTTAAAAAGTCTACGCTACATTTTAACAGCTCTGTTGAGTTCGGCAACATCACCTAGAGCAATTTGATAGTCTGAAGTAATTCTACATCGGACCTTTAATCAACTGCATAATTTCTTCCCGCTTTGGGTATTAAACCACAGCCACTGCGTGGACACCGAAGTGACCTCAACCAATTATCAGTTAGGGGACAGGCACCCTAATATTTAAACTAGGGATATGTCCCCCGGGCATAACTGATCCCGCAGCACCAGATAAAGACTCCGGTCGGCTTCGACCTTCCTCTGGCCAGCCAGAAATCTGGTTGAACCAGATTCCACTCTATCTAGATTCGAATTCTTGCAAATTCATGGAGCTAGTATCCACCCAATTTCGAACCCTACGGGTTCATGGGACTGGTAACCACTGCGACCTTCCTCTGGTAAACCAGATTCCAGTCTGTCTAGTTTCGAACCCTTGCGAGTTCATGGGACTAGTAACCATTTTTAGGCCGTTCGTGGGAGTGTGGTCCAGCTAAAGTTCAAACCTACACCTTGTCCCACGGCCATACGACCTTCCTCTGGTAAACCAGATTCCAGTCTGTCTAGTTTCGAACCCTTGAGTTCATGGTACTAGACCCCATTTTAGGCCGTTCGTGGGAGTGTGGTCCAGCTAAAGTTCAAACCTACACCTTGTCCCACGGCCATATTTAACCCTGTCAGTTTGTTAGTCATACAATTCAATGTATGACATAATCCCCATCTAGCACCACGAGGAGGTTGACATTAGGCACTTGAGTTGGACTACAATCTATCCGAAGGAAAGACAACAACGGTATGAAAGCATCCAACTCTTGCTAGATCATGAGAAGGGTATATATAAGTTTGTCATTCCGTGTGAAATTTCCACAATATAATTTTCCGACCCTATAAAGTATATATATTCTGGATCCTTATAGATAGCGAAGTCGAATTAGCCATGCCCGTCTGTCTGTCTGTCTGTCTGTCTGTCTGGATGTTGAAATCAGTTTTTTGAAGTCCCAAGATATATTCGGGATTTAAACCTTCAATAATTCTGTCAGAAGTGCTTTCGAGAAGTTGGCTATTTAAAATCAGCAAAATCGGTTTAGGTCAACCAGAGTTATGAACCAATATGTGAGACCACCTCCATAAAAATTTGATATTTTTCGTCCATTTTATTGCAATATTTTGAAATATATTGCAGATAATACCATGAAATTTTGTATACGTTGTTTGTACTATAAAAGAAGAAAGTGTGCGGAAAATAGTAAGAATCGGTCCATGATTTCTTATAGCCCCCATACAAATATATATATTCCGGAAATATGGCTTAGAGATAAATAAATGCCTATAAAATTGGAAAATCAAGACAAAATTCAGCAAAAATAAGTTTTATACAAAGAGAAATCACAAACCGCAATTTTTTTTAGTTCGGTCCATATTTGACCATAGACCCCATATAAAGTTCACTTACAAAATTCATTTAAATACGTATAAAACAGATATAAATAATGTTAAACGGCTAAAATTTGACATAAATACTCTTTATAGGCAAATAAATTATTGTACCAAATTTTATGGTGGTCGGCCCAGAAATGCTCATAGCCCCCATACAAAAATCTTCCCGAAATATTGCTCAATTATACATAAATGCCTATAAAATTGGAATATCAAGACAAAATTCAGCAAAAATAAGTTTCACACAAAAATAAATCGCAAACCGAATTTTTTTTTAATTCGGTCCATGTTTGACCATAGACCCCATCTAAAGTCCACTTCCAAAATGCATTTAAATACGTATAAAACATGCATAAATAAATAATCCTTATGTGTAAATAAATTATTGTACTAAATTTTATGGTGGTCGGCCCACAACTGGTCATAGCTCCAATACAAGGACCACATCTGAAAAAGAGATTTTTCCCTATATATATTGTATAAATATCGTTACCGACTCAAAACTTTGTACAGATCATTTACATATATACAAAAATCATTCCACACAATTTTGTTAATTTCGGTCTATTTTTAACCGTATGCCCCATATAAAGCCCTCTTCCGCAAATCACTTTAATACTCATAAATCTCTTATAAATAAGGGTACCAATCCAACATTTTACGCGGATCATTTACATACATGCCTAAATCAAACTGCTGGATTTTGAGAATATCGGTCCATATTTGACTATATCCCCCACATAAGGTCCACTCTCAAAATCCACGTTAATAATAATATATATCGTATATATAGCGTTATTATGTTGAAATTCGACGTGAAGTATCCCCATATGCATGAAAATAACTGTTCCAAAATTTAAGAAGATCGGCCCATAATTTGTCATAGCTGCCATATAAGAACCATTTCCAAAAAACAAATAAATTCGGGTCAAAAAATATTCTTTTCGAATTTAACCCATATTCGGTCCATATTTTATAATCATGATATATATCGTTGGAAAGGTATTTTTAATACCTTTTATTTAATGTATTACAAATTATCAGACACCCAGTAGTTCCCGAGATATAGGCCTATATATTTTCAAATTTAAGGGCCCACCCCCTCGAAAATAGGCGTGACCGCCAACAAATTTTGCTGGTATCTCCTCTAAAAGCCCTATTTGATTTTTTTTTTTTTTTTTTTTTTGGAGCAAAATCACTAAAACCGAATTGTACCCCTTTTTATACTCTGTTTGTTAAGTTACACTCAAGATTATTATGGACATCAGACAAACTCTGTAAATTATGGTAAGAATTGGTAATTAAATCAATTAAAAATTGTGAAAATTAGACAAAATTTCAAAATATTTAACATAAATTATGTTGGTCGTAAAATTGTCTTTCAAACAATATATCAAATATGTGCTAATAAAATTTCACTAAGACTGATTAGAAAACACAGAATAAGGATATACTAGTCTAGTGCAGTTTCTGTATTTCTTACTACGCTTAGGTGAAGGGTATTTAAGATTCGGCACAGCCGAATATAGCACTCTTACTTGTTTAAGTTTGGATAGTGATTTAATATACTACAAAGAGAAGATAACGCAGTTCTATGCAAAGTAATATTGTCTCTATATCTTTGGTCTGATTTATGTCCAGCAATTCTGGTTTTTAGTTTATTTTTCGTGGTAATTTCCGTCACAAGGTATTTTATATACAACATTTGATATATCCCATTTTCTTATTGTATCCTTTGTTTTACTAAATTATTTATCTAATCTATTGCAAGTCCTGTAAGTCATTCTATATTTATTAGTAACGAATATTTTTGATTTCTCCAAACGTTCTGATATTTCCGAGACATAAATTATTTATTTATGAATTATGTGTTTCTTGTATTGTTTCTATTTCTGTCCTTTTATTGTCCAAATAATTGATAAATTAGCTGAATTCAGAAATTATTATCTTCTAATATATTCCTTATTTTCGCCTTACTCTTGTTATGAAATTCTTTGTCACTTATACATATTCTTTTAATTAAATTCTTAGCCGTATTTATACTTATTCGTTTATGTTTAGAATAATAATTATTTGTTTTTCCTGAAGCCATTGGCTTCTGATACCAATCTATTATTAAATTTTTTTCATCTTCTTATTAATAAGGTATACAAATGTGAAAGTTTCAAATCATATTCTTTCTCGATTGTAAATTTAATATATAGATTTAAACCATTAAATGTGTTCAACGTGTTATCAATAGCATGGTCTAAAATAATACAAAATAAATTATCTACATATTTGGTCATTACTCTTGGTTTTATACTTAATTAATATATTATTATATGATAGGTATATTAATACGAGTATATTAAATTTACAATAAAGATTCGATAGAGATGATTCGAAACGAAACGACAAAAAGAGGAAAGAATTTAATAATAGATTGGTATCAGAAGCCAACGGCTGCAGAAAAAATAATTAAGTATTATTCTAAATATAAACGAATTATTATAAATACGGCTAAGAATTTAATTGAAAGAATATAAGTGACAAAGTATTGCATAACAAGAGTAAGGCGAAAATAAGGAATATATTAAAAGATAATAATTTTCCAATTCAGGTAATTTATCAATTATTAGGACAATATAAGGACAGAAATAGAAACAATATAAGAAACTTAATAGAAACCAAAATTTAGAAATCAATAACTTATGTTTGACGACTGGCTAAAAATGGAACTCTGAGAAAAGTTGAATTCAAAGCAATATTTACGACGTTATATAAAAACTTCCGTATTCTATTTAGAAATATAGGAGTACTTTGCAACAAACCGAAAAGTGAAATGTCCAAATTCGAACACAACCATATTTTAAGCTTAAAGAGATAACTTACTAATATAAGCTAAATAAAAAGACTCAACAAAAAGTGAAGTACTATTGGAATGACATTTTACGACATTTAAAAACATATTCATATAAGTGCTGATTATATATTCTCCTGAAATTCGGACAGCGTCCCAGTGTGTAGGCAAGCCCGAGGGCACAAATGTTGAGAAATAGTATCTTTAAATGAAGTCCATATTTGTTTAAGTTGGAAAATTGATCGAACGCGTCCCTTTAATAAAACAGTAGTGTATAATTTTTTTGCCATTTTGAGATAATCGAATTTAAAATTTTTGTTTTATTAGACAGCTGACAAAACATTAATATTTTAAAAAATAATCGATGCTTTTAATTTGTGACCATTTAAATATTTGGTGGAATAAGCAGATTCATTAATTTACAAGTGCTTTAATGGCAAATAAATAGGACTCAAAGTATCACGATTTAACTTAGTCTATTTTATTATATGTATGAAAGTCATTATATGTACACTATTTTTTTTTTTGATGGTATACACTATTTTATTTGAATATTTTTGTCGGACGAATGTTGTGTATATCAATATACGTCAATAAAAATAGTTCATGCTTTTTATACAATAATTTTCTTAGAAATTATATTCAGAGAAACAACTAACAAAAACACCGTACCTTAAATTACATAATTATTAATGCAAAATTTCAAACGCAAAATTATAAGCTATTATTTCAATTGATCTTTTGAGCCACTTTGTAGAAGTAGAGTTTCAACAAATTTTGACCACATGTAGCATTAGTTATGTATATTCTTATTATGCAATAAAAAAAATAATAGTGTACATATGTATACACAATTATTTGATTGAGGGGACGATATGTAAATTCGTATCGTTCATTTTCTTTACACCCCACAGGACTACATTGTCTTAAAGAATGAAATACTTTCTTATCCAGTGCTGATTATACCAAATAAAGCATAGTTCATATAAAATCTGGACACATTACAGACAGTATTTTCAAAAACTGGTGACTATACTTTTTTTTATATTCGTGAACATAAACAGATATACATACATTTTAAACAAACATTTTAATAAATAGTTAACTAAAACCTTACAATGAAAGTACTCCTTTTAATAAAGCAAAATCTCGGTCTACGATAATGACGAAGCAAAAAAAAAAAAACAAAATAACATCAATGTAACCGTATAGTAAACGTAAGAATAAAACCCTATCGTGCAATTAAATTAATCGTTGTGAAACGCAGAATGATGTTGCTGTAATGCAAGTTCTAAAAAGTTCTAAAAAAATTAAACAACTGCCTTATTATGGATGATGAAACATATCTGTATACTGTGAGCGTCCAAATAAAGTCAACAGCAGAAATTATTAAAATAAAAGCTTAATTGTATTAATTTAGATAATATTATATTAGAAACCAAAAAGAAAACAAGTTAGAGTACAATATTCGGTTGTGCCGAATTTTAAATACCCTCCACCTAAACGTACTAAGAAATAGAAAAACTACTCTGGTTATAGGACTAGAATATTCTTATTCTGTGTTTTCTATTCAGTCTTAGTGCAAATTTTATTAGTATTTGATATATTGTTTTATCTAATTTCGACCATTTATAATTGATGTAATTACCGATTCTTACTGTAATTTACAGATTTTGTTGGATATAAATCTTATTCTTTTTTATACTCTGTTTCTTTACTTGTTGTGAATATGGACAAATGTTCTCTTAATTTTATAAATTGTTAAATTACAATCAAGATTATTATGAAAATCCAACAAAATCTGTAAATGAGGCTTTTTTGTTTGATTTTGATCTCAATAACATTATTTACAAGATATTTATGGGTAGCATGGTGGTTGTTGTGCTCGGAAGTGGACTTAATTCAGGAGCTATTATTGACTGACAGCTACAAAATCCAGTAGCATAATTGCCGTATAACCGATATTAGTCTGATTTCTGGATTAAAATTTCAGATCCGTATAATAGTTGGTTCGATATCGATATTTATTAGACATTTTTGTGGGTTTATTTGTTTTTTTTGAAATGATTCTTATATGGCAGCTATGACAAGTAATGGGCCGATTTTTATTATTTTCCTCACACTTTCTTCTTTTATCATAAAAATAACGTGTGTAAAATTTCATGGCAATATCTGCAATTTATTTAAAAAAATTGGAAGAAAAATTTTTAAATATATCAAATTTTTATGGAGGTTCTCTCACATTTTGGTCCATAACTCTGGTTCTACTACATAGATTTTGATGAATATCAAACTCCTTAGGAGTATTGCAAACGGATTTTATTATTCAACTTTCCTTTTTCCAGTTCGGCATTTCGTTTTCCCACTTCGAAGTTTCACAATTAAGGGTAGTGAACAACCTGATCTCTTGAGAAACGAAGATCGCCACACACGGAATGACAAACTTATAGATATATACTCTCATGTATAAAAGGATGACAGTATGAAAATATGGTAATACGAATGAAAAAAACTCTAAATTAATCACCCTATATATTAATATCACTCGACTATTAATGAACTGAAAAAATTGTATAAAAATATTTAAATAAAGTTTCCAGAGATGATATTTTTATGCATTTCTTTAAGGACATTCGTTTGTACTGGAATATCGATCTAAACCCATATTTATTCATATTCTTACATACAAAACTACTTAGTCGGGTCATCTTTTTCTTTAATCATGAAAAAAGAACTCTTTATTAGCACAAGATTTGCCCAACCAATTTGTTTTTGGAAATTCATACATATATGTATGTAAGTCGTTAATGCATTTGTTTTGAAAAAATACTGCCACATAAAAGAATTTTAGTTGCTTGAAGATTTTTTTCTCCTACAGCAAGAGCACACCAAAATGATTCGTTTGTAAGATATTCCTGGAACAGACTCCCAAAATGTTAAATGACCAGTTGCCAGGAAAAAAAATACAATAATATCTCAGGTAATGCCGGTTACAAAAAGCTAGTATACTACACTATACATACATATGTATATGAAATAACACATTTATATAAAACATAGGTAATTGCACTTAATTATAAGCTTAACTGTCTATTATTGAAATGCTGTTTTTTTTTGTTGTTGTTTTAAATATATATTTTATTATTATTGTTTATTTAAATATCATGCAAACAAAGTGCAATGTTTTACAATGTAAATGATAATTAGTTTAATTATATTTGTATTATTATTGCTAAATTAAAAGTCTCTTAAATATTGTCACTTTAATAAAATGTAAACGCTAGGTTTTATAACATTTTTTATTATTATACATTCACATTCAATTTGTTTATTTTTAGCTTTCCTTTAAATAACCTTATTTTAGTATTAATTAAAGCAATAAAACAATTTAAATTTATATAGCTAGAAGTCAAATAATGAATAAAACATACGAGACATAGGCGAATGTAACACACTCTAAGAGACATTTGTGCGTCAACATATTTAAATACTTAAGTTTCTTTATATAAACGAACATTCGTTTGTAAGAAAATTAGCATTCTATGTAGTGTCATTGTCCATTAATTAAGCTAATTAGTTAAATTGTTTTTAAAATTAAAACAAAACAAAGTACAGGAGGATTGTATATTTTGAAATATATATGTATATTTGAAATGAATAGTCATTTATTAATATATCATTTATTATATATATATTTATTCTGTAGTAACACATCGTAATAATGGTCGGAGAGCCAAAAAGCCTATATATTATGGGTGCTTATAAAATTCTAAGACGATCTGTTGTTGGCACAATAAAGCTTCGAAAAAAATTACATAGAACAATGAAATTATAACAACCATTATCTGATCCGCCGAAATGTTTGGTATTGAAAATGAGCAAAATCGGTTCAGATATGCAGAGACCCATACAAATATACTTCCGGCTTTATGGTACATATATGTGTATAGAACAGCCGTATTCATACAATATTCTGCAATAATAAGTTTCATGTAAAGTGAAATATCAAACCGATATTTTCTATGCATCGATCGATATTTTGACACAGCCCAACACAAAGACCACTTCCGAAAATCACTTAAATAAGCATAAATTGTTTATATCAAGTTCAAGCTGCTATAAAAGGCCCACGACCATAATTTCTTAAAAATGTTGGTATCCAAATAAAATTCAACAAAAAGTTTCAAGTTTCATATATATAGAAATGATGACACCTAATTTAAGAATGGTCGGTCCATAATTAGTCAAAACTCCCATATAAGACCCTCTCCGTAATTAACTTTAACCATAATAATTCTTTTAAAGCCGTTTATATCGAGATAAAGTTTGACAAACACAATATGTATATGCACAGAAGTACTGCCACTAAATTTTTGGATGATGGCACCATAATAGTTCATATCTACCATATAGCACCCATTTCTGCTAGACAGTTTTATAGATATACTGGGTGTAGGGAACAGTTCCGTTTGACAACCCTACTATGAATAGGTTTTAATACTAACAGTTTTATGAAATTAATTGTAATTAATCCGGACATGTTTTTTTAATTAGTAATTTAGGAAATATTGTATAATTATACACAATATAAGTACTAGTAAATAATACTAAAACAATATAATAGTAGTTAGTTAATCTATCAAACTTTGTAGAGATTGTAATGGGTGATTCATTTAGACTTTTTTTAATTTTAAATTTATGAGGTCAGCTAAAATGGTCAATTAAAATGGTATCTCAATAATGTCATTGTCGCTGGAAGCGCACGAAAAGCATTTATCATAGAATGGTGATTTTCGTAATACTGCTGAATAATCCATGACCACTTCTCAAATAATACTGTTTAAAATTAAGATGACAGTATGATACCAATCACTAGTGATCTGTGAATAAAACAAATGAAATCAAAGAAAGGATTAAATGCATAACCCATTATATTGTTAGCATATTAATATTTTCCTTACAATAATTGCAAATTATAAGCAAACAACATGAAATAGTAACTTCAGTCGTTCATTATAGAATTAATTATATATTGAATATATATGATTACAAATTTGTATTATTACAAGTGTTATTACAAATTTATTGTTGTTTTTATTGCTGCGTCTACCATTGTAAACGTATGTAAATTTCGTTCTAACTCAAAACATGTAAAAAGAAATATGATTAATTCCCGAAATTTAAATGATATTGACAAGTAGATCTTGGACAACAAACATTGCTGATGACGCCCTCGACGGGGCAGAAAATGCATTCCAATGTGCCAATTGTCTAAAAATATTACTTTACATTGTATTACTTGAATTATGTCATTAATGAACTTAAGCCAAATAAAATTTTCTGTAATAATAAATATCAAAAGTTCAACGATTTTTCATTAAGAAAAAAACAGAAAACTAAAAATTTATTTATTATTTGATTTGTATTTGACTACAGTAAACAAGGTAATGATATTAACAAAATATTATTATTAATAATAAATATAGATAAAAAATACAGAATTTAAATAAATTTAGCTAAAATCTTCTCTTCCCCAAACAATATTGAATTAAACTGTAATAATACGGTAACGTTGCGAGGGTTCAGCTTGACCGTGCAGCTTATATTGGATTAAATTTTCATTGCAGATTGGATTTTGAGGGTATCTAATAGTTATGTCATGTATTTAATTGCTGTTATCAAAATGTAAAATAATACTGCATATAATGAAAGGGCGGTTAAACGCGTCTTCAATTAAAACCGTATTCGTAACCGGGTTTTTTCAAATGCAATTTTTTCGAAGAACCTGAAACCAGATTTTGTAAATTTATATTATTACACTACTATTTATATTATTTAATACATACTTGCATTAGAGATACAAATTTATTCATGTTCTTTTGTGTGGGGAGAATGTTTAAATGTTTAAGTTCATAGTTTCCTTTGCAATTTTTTTTAATGTGAAAATTACACTTTATGACAGTTATATTTACTGCGCAATACAGAAGAACTCGACTTTTACTGCTCTAAAATGAAATTAATTTCCATCATATTTCAATCTATTTGTAATGTTTATTTTTTATTTTAGTCTTGTAATATTTATTCTTATTTTCTAGGCTCGTTATCTTTAAGCTCGAGGAAAAACGTTTGGCCACCAATGAATATAAAATCATTACCACCACTTATGGCAAAGTAAGGGGTATGCAACGACGAAATGTCTACCATAGTTATGGCAACTATTATGCATTTGAAGGCATACCGTATGCTAAACCACCTTTGGGTGACTTAAGATTTCGAGCACCGCAACCGCCCGAGCCTTGGGAAGATGTAAAAGATTGTTTGTATTATGAATCGAAACCAATACAAAAGGATTTCATCAAAAGAATTACAATAGGCTCAGAAGATTGTCTGTACTTAAATGTCTATGCTAAAAATGTAATTTCTTTTCATTTTCTTGTTATATTGTTATAGAGAATTTTTTTTATATATTCAAGCTTTGCTCAGAAAAACCTTTACCTGTCATGGTTTGGATATATGGTGGGGGCTTTCAAATAGGCGAAGCTAGTCGTGAAATCTATTCACCTGATTATTTTAT
The DNA here is from genome assembly GCA_916048285.2 of Bellardia pandia. Lineage (NCBI taxonomy): Eukaryota > Metazoa > Arthropoda > Insecta > Diptera > Calliphoridae > Bellardia > Bellardia pandia. Next base: position 103,440,706 of record OU696529.1, read on the forward strand.
GCAAAAGGATGTTATTATAGTAACATTTGCTTATCGTTTGGGGGCATTGGGTAAGTTTTGAACACACTTGGATTAACAATGTAATTATAAAACATAATTATTATTTATTTAATTTAGGTTTCCTAAGCTTAAACGATCCCGACTTGCAAGTACCCGGCAATGCAGGCATTAAAGATCAAGTTATGGCCTTAAAATGGATAAAGCAAAATATTGAATACTTTAATGGTGATCCCAATAATATTACTTTGTTTGGAGAAAGTGCTGGAGCAGGTTCAACACATTTGCTAATGCTGACGCCTCAAGCTAAAGGATTGTTTCACAAGGCCATTTTACAGTCTGGTTCTGCTTTATGTAACTGGGCTAACACACCTCCTCGCGATTGGGCATATAAGCTAGCCTGCATAATTGGCTACAAAGGCAACAATAACGACAAGGAAGTCTATCGCTTTCTGGCCAAACAAGATGCCAAAAATTTGGCTTGTAAAGATACAGTATTATTAAGCCGTCAGGAAAGATTTGAGAATTTGTTATTTGCGTTTGCACCAGTAGTTGAACCATATATATCTGAAACATGCATAGCAAACAAACCTTTTAAAGAGTTAATTCCAAGCGCTTGGAGTAACGAAATACCAGTGATTATGGGTGGCACTTCATACGAGGGCATATTTCATTATGCCACTGTGATGAAAAATCATTTTATGGTAAACGAACTTACAGACTGTGTCAATCTATTGCCAGATGACATTATTGCGAAACATTCACCAGAGGAACTAAAGGTCATGGGCTCAAAACTAAAACAGGCATACTTTGGCAACAAAGTGCCCAGTATAAAGGAAACATTATTTGAATATATGGATCTGATGAGCTATAGGACCTTTTGGCATGGCATCTTTAGATCTATTAAAGCTAGATCTGCCTATGCTACTCAGGTGCCTACCTATTGTTATGTCTTCGATTTTGATTCGGATTTTTTCAATCACTTTCGTATTTTAAACTGTGACAAATCCATACGCGGTGTCTCTCATGGTGATGACGTTTCTTATTTATTCTACAATGTGGCAGCCCAGAAACTATTATCCACCTCTATGGAATTTAAATGTATACAACGCATGCTGGGCATGTGGTATAATTTTGCCTTAACCTCCAATCCCAATTGTAAAGAAATCGAACAGGTTTGCTGGCAACCAGTTGGTCATGATGCAGATTTACAACAACCCATTAAGATTTTAAATATAAGTGAAGATTTAGAGTTCAAGGACATACCTTTTCATCGTAAACTACAGCTTTGGAGTAGTTTCTATACAAAGGAATCGCTATATTAAAGTGATTTTTTTATAGTTTTGTAAAAAATACGTTTGTGTCCCTAAACCCAGTTTGAATCTTGCCAATTATGTGATAGTAAATAATATTGTTTAAGTAGTAATTTGTGAAGCGGAAATAAATTAGTAATTTTAAATTTCAGTAAATGGTAAAATAAAGAATGTAAATTTAATCAGTGATCAAACGGAGTAACCAGTTATTAAAATAAATAATGGTTTGTAAGATTTTTATTTTTACTAATCAATATACATACTCGTGTAGCAATTAATTAAATGTAATAATAAATACTTTTTAATATTATTATTTACACAGGTCTTATGGTGTGGAAGTATCATAGTCCTTTCACGTTAAAATGTTAAAAGGAGTCCAACTACTAAGACATTGTTAGTGTAAATGAGTACACAATTTTTTTAGCCTTGGTAATAGATTCTAATGATATTTGCGCTTGTAAATATTCGTTGATGGTTCTATTATTATTGAATTTTGAAATACATATGGTGAATTTCACGTCAAGTGACCCAATGTTAAAAATCGATTTGTCCAGAAGTGCCGGAGTTAGAGGGGTCAAAGTTGAACATTTTGGTCATACAGGGTTTTTTTTTAAATGAGTGTAACTTTTCACCTATTGGTCCTAAAAAAGGACTTTAGATAGCTATTTCTTCAATCATGTCAAAAATGTTTTATTTTAATGTTTAAAAAATTTTCTTTTTAATTTTTTTTTTAAATATTTTTTTTTAATTTTTTTAAAATACAATTTACTTTAAGGCCTTTATTGTTGGAAAGACCTTGAAAATACCTGTCATTTGATGTATATATCGTCTATTAAAAACTAGTAGTATTCTAGATATAGCTAAATATATTACAAACTTTGAAGCCCCGCCCACTCGAAAATAGGCGTGACCGCCCCATTTCCTTTTTTTATTTTAATCAGAATTTAAAATTCTATTAGTGATAAAATTTTGATAGTGATTTGAAAAAAGTCACTAAAACCGACTTAACCCATTTTGTACCAGTGGTCGAGATCTCGACCACAAAATTTATCTGTTTTTCATTAAATAATTAAAAATATTACGTAATGGATTTAAATAATTTTGTTTAATTCATACTTAAGTTTGGGGTATTGGCTTTTCTAACTGAAGTTTTTTTTTCACCCCTCCCCCTTTTTAAAGTTCCCCCTGGGAGTGCATAAAAATATGTTAAAAATAGCCTATTATTATTCTAGTTGTAACTAAGTGTATAAGAAAGAAAAGCAAAAAATGGTTACTGATTTAAATAGCCAACAGCTCAAATAAATTTTAATGTATACAAACTAGTTATTGCAGCTTCTCCAGTTGATAGCCACACAGCCTTGAACATGGCTGGTCGAGATCTCGACCAATGGGATAATTAGCGCACTAAATTTTTTTGGTGAATGAGACAAACAGATATGCAGCCCAACATAATAATAATGAAAATTTGGTTGATATTGCCACAATCCTACGCATTGTATATTGCTATTTTCCGGCTATCATTCTGTTCCTAAAGTACAAAATTAATGGAGCAATGAACCGACTTATGGAATTGATATCATAAAACAAGCAATGTCACGCAATAAGTTCCAAAAACTTGAATCTAACTTCCACATCGCAATGGAATCCACAACGATGAAATCGATAAAAATGACAAATTCGCTAACGTAAGACAACTGTTTGATCTTCTCAATACACGATTTATGCAGTTCGGTGTTTTTGAACCAAATCTTTCGATTAATGAGCAAATGGTGCCATATTTTGGTCGGCACAGATGTTTATCAGGGGGAAACCTATTCGCTTCGGATACAAATATCGAAAGATTATCTGTCTCAATTCCAACCATATGCTGCAGCATCGTATACATATGCCAAACAACTTGGCCTTGGTGCTATCGTGGTTATGAGTCTCATGTCGGTTTGTAAGTATCCTAAACAACATACTGTTCATTTCGATAAAGAAAAAGGGGTTTGTGCAACTGGAACAATACCAGCAAACAGACTTGTAGGCGCAGGACTAAAAACAAAATTACCTCGACATGATAAGGATTACTTATTCGACAAAGAGCATAAGACTGTACTGGTTCGATGGAGAGACAATGCAGAAGTCACTTCGGCTACGAACTATGATCAGATCGATCCGATAAGAAATGTAATGTGATACGATAGAAAACAATTACAATAAATATATGGGCGGAGTTGATTTGCATGATAATGCTGTCGCTAATTATCGGATTGGCAGCAGAGGAAAGAAGTGGAGGTGGCCACTTTGGGTTACTTGCTTGGGCAGTGCCAGTGTCAATGCAAATTGCATTACATGATTGCTGAAAAAACCTATCAGAAGCTCATGAGTCAAATTGCTTTTAAGAATTTCATAACAAAAAGTTTGTTGTTATCCGTCGAACCTACAACAAACACCGAATTAACTTCGTTCGATGAAGAAATCGAAAGTTACGACAACTTCATAGATCGACCAACATCATTGCCCAAAATAAAAGGGATGCACATGTCTTTGTGTGTCAAGGGCTGCTATCACCAGTGCAAAATATGCAAGAAGCATACTGCCTATACTTGCACTAAATGTAATGTAAATTTAAAATAATTTTTTTATCAATAAACTAAAATGATAACTAAATTCCTTAATTGCTTTTATTTATTTGTAGCTTTAGCACCTATATTTATTTAAAATTTATTTTATTATATTTCATATTACACAGAAAATTAATTGCTCTAATTATCCCAGCGGTCGAGATCTCGACCAGCAGTTTTCGCAGATAGCCACTGGCAGAAATTTTTTTTTCAGAAATGATTTTTGACCGAGTTCTACCTAGCCCTGAAAATTTCATTAAGATATTAAAACATTTATGTAGCGTGGTACAAAATGGGTTAAGCCGTAAATTTTTTTTTCACCAAATAATAGACACATTTTATCCACTTTTTGTTGGGAAATATATGTATGTAAGTTAATTTAAAAAACTTTTAAAGAATCTACAGTCTTATTCAGAAAAAATTAAAATAGACTTCAAATGTACTTTAAGAAAATTTTGTATGAAAATTTTGTCTAAAAGCACACTTCAAACCTACTTTATTTTTTCTGAATACGGCAGCTAGAATTTATTTAAAAGTTCAATGCAAAATATGGATTTTTTTATGAGAAAAATATGTAACTTATCACAGAATATTTATATTTTTGAATTTAGACCACTAAAGCCTTTTTCAATTTTATAAAAAATCGATTTTTTGTTGCAAATATGTGTGATCGCAGATTATCCTTATCTTCAAATTGAATTTTTTATTAATCTATTTGAGATTTTTATGCGAAATATAATTGATCGCAGATTTTGAATTACCTTACTATTAAAGGATCGAGGGCCCATTTTAGAATTCAATATAAAATTTCGAATTTGTTTGGAAAAAAATTATCACTACGTTTTCAATTTAAACCTCCATTAAAGGATCTAGATTATAGCCAAAAATGTGTTATAAAAATCATATTAAGTTGTAAACAAGGAAACATGCAAAATCGATAATTATTAATAATTTTAACATCAATTTTGTCAATAACGCCCAACTATATTTAGTCGTAAATAATAGGTGAGCTAATTAGACCCTTTTCATTTTTTTTACAGATCACGCGTGTCATACTGTCATCTTAATGTACCCTTCACCATCGTGAGAAGGGTATATATAAGTTTGTCATTCCGTGTGTAATTTCCACAAAAAAATTTTCCGACCCTATAAAGTATATATATTCTGGATCCTTATAGATAGCGAAGTCGATTAAGTCATGTCCGTCTGTCTGTCTGTCTGTCTGTCTGTTGAAATCAGTTTTTTGAAGTCCCCAGATATACTCGGGATCTAAACCTTCAATAATTCTGTCAGAAGTGCTTTCCAGAAGTTTGCTATTTAAAATCAGCAAAATCGGTTTGGTCAACCAGAGTTATGAACCAATATGTGAGACCACCTCCATAAAAATTTGATATTTTTCGTCCATTTTATTGCAATATTTTGAAATATATTGCAGATAATACCATGCAACTTTGTATACGTTGTTTTTATGATAAAAGAGGTAATTTTGCGGAAAATAGTAAGAATCGGTCCATGATTTCTTATAGCCCCCATACAAATATATATATTCCCAAAATATGGCTTAATGATAAATAAATGCCTACAAAATTGGAATATCTAGACAAAATTCAGCAAAAATAAGCTTTATGCAAAAAGAAATCGCAAAACGAAATTTTTTTTAGTTCGGTCCATGTTTGACCATAGACCCCATATAAAGTCCACTTCCAAAATTCACTTAAATACATATAAAACAGATATAAATTAAACGGCTAAAATTTGACATAAATACTCTTTATAGGCAAATAAATTGTTGTACTAAATTTTATGGTGGTCGGCCCACAACTGGTCATAGCTCCCATACAACCACCACATCTGAAAAAGACATTTTTCCCTATATATATTGTATAAATATCGTTACCGACTCAAAACTTTGTACAGATCATTTACATATATACAAAAATCATCCCACAAAATTTTATGAATTTTGGTCTATTTTTAACCGTATGCCCCATATAAAGCTCTCTTCCGAAAATCTCTTTAATACTCATAAATCGCTTATAAATAAGGGTACCAATCCAAAATTTTACACGGATCATTTACATACATGCCTAAATCTAACTGCTGGATTTTGAGAATATCGGTCCATATTTGCCAATATTCCCCACATAAGGTGCACTCTCGAAATCCACGTTAATACTAATATATATCGTATATATAGCGTTATTATGTTGAAATTCGACGTGAAATATCCTCATATGCATGAAAATAACTGTTCCAAAATTTAAGAAGATCGGCCCATAATTTGTCATAGCTGCCATATAAGAACCATTTCCAAAAAACAAAAAATATTCTTTTCGGATTTAACCCATATTCGGTCCATATTTTATAATCATTATATATATCGTTGGAAAGGTATTTTTAATACCTTTTATTTAGTGTATTACAAATTATCAAGCACCCAGTAGTTCCCGAGATATAGGCCTATATATTTTCAACTTTACGGGTCCGCCCCCTCGAAAATAGGCGTGACCGCCAACAAATTTTTTTTTGCTGGTATCTCCTCTAAAAGCCCTATTTCATTTTGTTTTTTTTTTTTTTTTGAGCAAAATCACTTTTTTATACTCTGTTTGTTAAATTACACTGAAGATTATTATGAACATCAGACAGACTCTGTAAATTATGGTAAGAATTGGTAATTAAATCAATTAAAAATGGTGAAAATTAGAAAAAATTTCAAAATATTTAACATAAATTAAGTTGGTCGTCAAATTGTCTTTCAAACAATATATCAAATACTAATAAAATTTGCACTAAGACTGAATAGAAAACACAGAATAAGGATATTCTAGTCCTATAACCAGTGTAGTTTTTCTATTTCTTATTACGTTTAGGTGGAGGGTATTTAAGATTCGGCACAGCCGAATATAACACTCTTACTTGTTTTTATTCAGTATCATCATGGCAGTCAAAGTCGAAATTCGCGAGATACTAATAGCAGTGCCGAAAAGAGTGATCGGATTCTGTAATGGGTCTTATAGGGGAGCTATGACTAATTATGGACCGATTGCAACAATATTATGATCCATGATTTGTGTATATAAAAAACTTATTTTAGCAGAATTTCAAAAGCCTTTTGTGCCTTGTGCACTTTTTATTACATAAAATAAAACTAATAAAAAAAATTTAAAAAGGTTTTTTGCTATTGATTTTGAGGTTAATGGTAAATAAAATAATTTACTAAACAAATTGGAAAACAATAATTTTCGGCAAATAAACAATACAGTGGCCACCTCAATCCAATTGAGAATTTATGGTCAATCGAGAAGAGACAGTTAGGAAAATACCGATTAATGCCAATCGATTTGGACGCGGGTTCAGTACAATTGAGTGAGTATTTTAAATTAATTAATTGAAAGAGTATGCCAACAAAAGTAAAAAGAGTTTTACAAAATAAAAAGCCTTGAACTAAATATTAAAAATACTAAAATTTCCTTAGGTTTTTGTATATCGTTTGTCTTATTTCTTAAAAATTTATACTTTTACTGCCGTATTCATAAAAAATAAAGTAGGTTTGAAGTTTACTTTTAGGATAAATTTTCATACAAAATTTTCTTAACCCTGCAACCGTAACCTTCGTCTAATCGACGAACATGAAATAAAAATATCGCTGTATTTTTTCTACAGGTGCAATGATTACCGTAATGTTGCTTGTCAACTCAGTAGTCAAACCGATCTTTTGAGAGGCAAACTTATGTGTGTGAGGAATCTATTATTCACTACTTATTGAAAGAGGATGATCCTAGTGTATTGGAGGACTGTTCTTATAGTGAAGAAGAAGACATCGTGGAGTTTAATGATGTAGAAAGCGATACTGATAGATAATTTAAGCAGTAGTTTATATATTTTAAACTTTTCAAAAAGCAACATTCGCAGTCGGTCACGGCATATTTAGACTACAAGAAAAGGAAATAGCTTAAAAAGAACAGCGTCAATAAACATTATGCATGTTGCAAGAGGTCCAAATCGTTCCGTTAAAAATATAACTGATCCACTAGAATAGTAATATTATGAGCAATATAAATTTACTCAGGGTGAAATCAGCAAAGCTTGAATTGGGGCTCTAATTGGCACTCGACGAGTTATTTAACGTATAGTTCTATAACAGCACGAAAGGTGGTGTAGATACATTTGATCAGATGTGCTCAATTATGTCCTGCAACAGAAAAACCAATCGATGGCCAATGTGTTTTTTATATGGCATCTTAAAATATGGCGTGCATCAATAGCTACATATTGTATTGCCATAATGCTTCTACACAATGACAATCGATAATTCCTCTGCGTGAATTTATGAAGCAGCTCCGTTCAAAACTCGTCGAACCCTACTAAATACTAATGGCTCAAAACCCGATATGAGATTTCTGCAATGCCGCGGCACGTGAACGACAATATCTCATATATATTACAAACAAAAAATATTATTGGTTTTGATCAAAATCAATCATCGTTCAGCAATAATTCTAAACCAATTAAAGTGCAAAATCCGAACAAGAGAAGAAGCTGTAATCTCTGGTCATATAAGAAAAGACTGGCATGCGTCTTCATGCCCGAAATACAGGTTGCAATTTGTGGTGATCATAAAATTGATTTTTGCACACAATGCGCTTTAAAAAAATTAGCAAATTTTTTTTATATAAATAATATACTATTAGTTAAAAATTTCCAAAGAAGAAAAGGCTGTTTTTGTTAAGTTGTTTTGTTTTTTTAGAGCTTTTAAAAATATGTGATCTCACAGTGATCTAAAAAAAATGCTATTTCTTGTTAAAATTAATTATTAAAAATATATTTGTTTAAAAATTATATACATTTTTTGTTTTATTTAATAAATATTTGCTAAATTTAATTATCTGTTAAAAATTTTAATAACATATATTTACGACCGATATTATATATTCCCAATAATTGCTCGTCGAAGCGACGAATGGTTACGCTTTATGGGGTATTTTAGAAGGTTAGTAGATTAGGGTTAAAGTACATTTGAAGTCTATTTTAATTTTTTATGAATAAGGGCGTTAGTTTTTATTTATAAATTATTTTTTTTAAGTATTAAACATTATGCTATTGCATAAAAATGCACATAGTATTAACATGTACTCATTTGTTCTCCCCACGGTATATGCTCTTTAAAGTGATTGATTGTGGTGGTAGCTATAGTCATTATTGACCAACCGGCACAATCTTTTTAAGGATAATTTCTTTTTATTTTTTGCGAAATTTGTATGGTTACAATTAAAAACATAAGTAGGACATTTATGAACGATAAAGTCTCATTTCGATTTCAACCAATTTCAATATAAATCGGATTTGGGCCAGAAACATTCTTATACTAAAGTATATCGAAATTAAGTCAACTCACGGAGTAATTCTGAGCAGATTGATATAATTTATACTAATAATAAGCTAGTAATTGTAATAAGTAAAAACAATAAATTAAGTTTAGTGAAGTTGATGTTTCCAACTTATACATACATAAATAAATGTAAACATACAACGTTTAGGAACAAAAACATCATAGTCTAACTAATTGAGCCATAAAATATAATTTTTCAATAAACCTATATCTAGCTACATACAAATAACTATACGTACATTTGTAAACATTAATTTGAATTAAGTTTGTTTAATTTATTTTTCTAATTGTTTGTAATAATACTAGTTATTACACGTACATAGTCATTACTCGTATTATCAGTTTTAAACTGTCAGATAAAGTTGTGGTCACATTTATAGCTAGATATGATGTAATTGTCTCAGCGAGTATTTATTCCCTTCACCACCAAGAGTGATGAATGAGGGTACATTACGTTTTTCATTCCGTGTGAAACTTTTTTAATATTTATCTGAGACCCAACAAAGTATATATATTCTTGATCCTTATGAAGTTCTAAGCCGTCCAAACTATACAACTTAACTAAACGAAATTTCCAGAAAAATATTTCTTATTTAGAGGGTAACTTTCGTATTGAAAATCAGTAAAATCGGTTAAGGTCAACCAGGGTTATGGATCAATATTTGAGACAACCTCCATAAAAATTTTATGTTTTTGTTCATTTTATTGCAATTGTTGTAAATATATTGCAGGTCATACCATGAAATTTCGTATACGTTATTTTTATGATAAAAGAAAAAAGCTTGAGGAAAATACTGAACGAACCTGATACTGAAGAAGCCTTAAAACTCAATAGAGAAATTTGTAACCTTATGTCAGAATATTGCGAACAACACAATCAGTTTAAAAAAATACAACTCAAAAATTAATGAGAAATTATTTTTAAAAAACAGATCAAAATATTCTAAATAAAGAGTGATTCCGATAACATGTCATACTTTTAAGTACAAATTTTAAATTCTATAAATCATTTTTTTTTTTGGTTTTTAGTTCGTACTTATTTATATTTTAACTTTTATAAACTGGTTTAACCAGATAAATGTAATAAAATTGACTGTTTTCCCCCTTTTTTATGTGATTTTTATAATAAATAAATGAATTCTTTTTATTTATTTTTTTATCTTGTGACTTTTTTATGCGATTTTGGTCTAATTTTTACACCTAAATATGAAGTTATGCGGTTTTTCATTTTGTGTGAAAATCAATTTTGGTCTATTTTTAAACGTATCACCCATATAAAGCCCTTTACCAAAATCACTTTAATACTCATAAATCTCTTATAAATAAGGGTACCAATCCAAAATTTTACACGGATCATTTACATGCATGCCTAAATCAAACTGCTAGATTTTGAGAATTTCGGTCCATATTTGGCAATGCCCCTCACATAAAGTCTACTCCCGAAATCCATAAAAATGCATAAAAATAACTGTTCCAAAATTTAAGAAGATCGGCCCATAATTTGTCATAGGTGCCATATAAGAACCATTTCCAAAAAACAAATAAACCCACAAAAATGACTAATAAATATCGATATCGAACCAACTTTTATATGGATCTGAAATTTTAATCCAGAAATCATATTAGTATCGGTTATACGGCAATTAAGCTACTGGATTTTGTATCTTTCAGTCAACAATAGTTCCTGAATTAAGTCTACTTCCGAGCATACTAAACAACCATACAAGTCTTGTAAATAACGCTATTGAGATGAAATTCAACCAATATAATCTTAAAATACATAGAAATCACATTAGTGGATACTGGATTTAGAAGCTATCAGCCTATAATTGGTCCATTTCTTCTATGCCACTCATAAATCTTTTGTAAATAATGTTATTGAGATCAAAATCAAACAAAAAAGCCTCATTTTATATATTATCCTTTTTTTATACTTTGTTTCTTAACTTGTTGTGAATATGGAAAAATGTTATTTTAATTTTATAAATTGTTAAATTACAATCAAGATTATTATGAAAATCAGATAAACTCTGCAAATTACAGTTAGAATCGGTAATTACATCAATTATAAATGGTCGAAATTAGACAAAATGTCTAAAAAATTATGTTGGTCTTAAAATTGTCTTTCAAACAATTGGGGTATTCATAAGGTGTGCTATCATGTTATATTGTCATAATGTTCTAACATTTTACAATGGTTTAAAAATATTGTTGTTGCTTTGTAAACAAAAAGTGTCTTAAATTAATAGAACTTTGCTTGCTATGTTTATTGTGCTGCCGTAATTAATCAGAAGAGACCAGCGCTGAGCATTTTTTGTTTATTTACTTGAGTTTGCCATCACAACATCTAAAATGTATTTTTCGCACAAACTGGCTATTATTTTAGTTTTTTCACTTATTTTTGGCATTGTGGAAAACAATATTAATTTTTATATTTGTTTTAAATCAGCTGATTTAAATTCAAAATAGCACACTGAATTATGAGGGGTTGTTCACAGCAGTCGTATTTTTTCATGTTATTATTTTAAGACATATGACTTTATGACACCTTGTGAATCCCCCAATTATATAAAATAAAATTTTCACTAAGAATAAGAATATTCTAGTCCTATAACCAGAGTAATTTTTGTATTTCTTCCTACGTTTAGGTGGAGGGTATTTGAGATTCGGCACAGCCGAGTATTGCACCCTAACTTGTTTTTATTAAAATGTCTGCCTACTTTTGCGTATTTTGTGTCAGTTATTTAATAAGTACTGTGGAAAAATACAAAACTTTATCATAAAATTTATTAAACCTTTTAAGAGAAAGAGTCAAAGTAAAATAATTCATTATATGTAGGCATGTAGTACGTACATATGTATGTGCCATACCTTTCCACATTTATAACATGCATACTAGTATGAATATATGTATGCATATTATATACCTATACATACATATTTTGTATTGTATTCTCTGAGAAATGAGCCACAAAACGATTTTAAATAAACAGCTGCTTATATTTACGAAATGGAAAAATAAAAACAAAAGAGAAAAATGTTTGTTTATATTAAATAATTACAAAAGAAATACAACGGAAACCAATAAACAAAATCAAATCCAAAAATCCATCTACACTAGTCGGCATATTTATTTTGACATACCAGTTGTTTTTCTTCCTTTTTTATTCCCGGTCCTACGCAATTAAAACAATTAATTAAAAATATTTAAAATAGTAAAAAAGATTGTAATTTATTAGAACACAAAAGATCTTTCACATTTTAAATGTCTTGTATTATGTTTTTTTAATTGAAACTTAAAAATGAGAATTCAGTATGTGGCATAAGTATTTTGACATGTTTTTAAATTGCATATTAAAAAAATTGGGAACTTCAAGGTAAACAAAAATTAATAATAATTATTTAAATTAATAAAAAATGTATCCTCCTTTAGAATTTAAAACTGTTTGGAGGCGAATCGGAACGGAATCCACCAAGGACTGTAGAAACTCCATTGGAATCTCTTTCCAAGCATTTGTGACCTCAATGATCGTTTCATCCTTTGTTCTTGTTAAATCCGCTGATCTATTTCGCTTTATGTATGACCACACATTTTCTATTACATTCAAATCTGGACTTTGAGGAGGCCAATCCAGAGTTTGAACACCGGCCTCTGTTAGAAATTTTGTGATCATCTTGCTCTTATGACATGGAGTGTTATCCTGTTGAAAAATGAATGCTTCTCCGATTAATCTATCGCCGGAGTGAAATTCATATTCAGTCAATATTCTTAAATATTGATGTTGGTTCATGGAACCGTCAACAGGAATCAAGTCCATTACATGAAATAGATCCCCAGAACATAACGTTTCCACCTCCATGGCTTACTTTCTGGCATACAGGCGCAACTTTTTTATGGATTTTTTTATTTAATCTGACAAAAACTTTTTTGTGTGATGAGTGGTACTCGAAACTACTCTCGTCAGTCCAGAGTACATTACGCCAGAAGGACAGAGGTTTATTGATATACTTTTTAGCGAATTTAATGCGCTTCATTTTATTTTTTGGAGTAACAAAGGGGATGGTTTTTGCAATGTATGTCTTTATATTGGCTTCAGTTAAACGCCGACGAATTGTTCGTTCACTTATGTGATTATTTGTGCTGTTATTCCACTCCATAGCAACATTTTTGGGCGTTTTCAGTGGGTTGTTTTTAAATTGTCGAACAATCAGCCGGTCCTCATAGATCGTAGTACTGCGTTTTCTACCTGTTCGGCGCAAATTAGTAGTTCGTCCAATATTTTTATATTTATTTATTTGATAATAAATTGTTTGTCGTGACAAATTATATTCAATATTTATAACAGAAATACCCAAGTTGTATTTTGTCACAATTTCTGTTCTAGCAGTTTCATTTAATTCAGCTGTTTTTACCATCTAAGTGAATTAAAACACAAACTTTTATGGTATTTTTAATCAAGAATGATAAATAAATCAAAATAAGCGACTACAACGTACAGAACTTTAAATGAAAACAAAAAACCATTGATATCAGCAAATGTCAAAATACTTATGCCGTTAAAATTTCTCTACTCACCCGATTATCTTGCTACAGAAAAACAAAATATATAAGCAAAATCACAAAATAGTGTAAATGCATACTAGCTACTTAGAATGGGTTCAAAAAGTAAAACACAACAATAGTTCCGTTATATGAAGATTTAATGTAAACAATAAACAAAAAGCCGATATTCCCGTATATCAAAATAAATATGCCGACTAGTGTACATTTTACATTCTACAACCAAATATGGCAGTAGACGGAAAGCGTTTTTTAAATGTCAAAATTTCTCGTGCTCATACATTTTGTATGGAGCATACCGAAACAACGCGACGGCTACGCTTTGCTATTAGAAAATCAGATTTTGACAAGGCGTTTCACAGTGAACTTAGAGGCAAAAGAAAACAAAACAGAAAAAAGAGAAATAAAACAACAATGTTCAGCAGTTACAATAAACGGGGTCGTTTTATTTATTTGTTTGTTTTTATTGTTTTGACATAACTTTGCCGCTTTTGTTTAGGTATGGAGTATCAGCGCCAATGCTCAGCGTAAAAATACGTTCCGTCTTCCGTCGGTATTTAGGTATGGCTGTAAGTTACTATATAATTGTAATATGACTAATTTGATCTCCTGTGATTGATTTGTTGTGTGTTTTAAAAGTGTTCAATAAAATGTAACGTAATTTGGTATGAGGTGTAATTTTATTTAACTCGGGTAATTTTTCTTCATCTTCGTTGTAATTTTGAATGTTGCGGGTGGCAACACTGATTGAAATATATGAGAATAATGCCGTTTTCTATTTCGTACAGCGTTGCCAAATTATTATTAGCAGTATGGAAATTTACCACTGAAGAAAAAAGAGAGGTTTGTCCATCATTCCTGACAATGTATTCAGGAATTTCATCACCTTATCCGTCGACTCCGTCATCACCAGCTCCTTCTACGGGTTCTAAATCAAAGAACATATATTGCAGATCCTGCAAAATCCCTACGATTAATGGCTATAGTCATTAGCCAGAATGGGGAATAAGGGGCAGATGTAGGTTATGCAACACTGGGTTTCCAAGCTGTAAATGCAGCAAATACAATGTGCAATTGTACTCCAATCCTCAAAAAAAATTGTCTTGTATCCTACCATACATACATAAATTGAAATAAATGGCACTTGAAAAACAATCAACTTGTATTTAAATTTATAATACTAACTATTACCCAATGTTGCATATACGCAACATCTTGTAGCTCTTGAACAAGGATACCTAGGACATTGAAATATTTATATTTATGTGCATAAATATTTATTTCTATTTACAAAAATATTAACTAGTGTTTGTAAGTTCTGTGTTAAAAAAATTTATAAATAATTGCGATTTACGTCATACTTTAGATACATATGATTACTTAAGACATTAGCATGACTGATATAGATCATAATATGATTAATTTAAATTTTAGATCATAATATGATTATTATTTGTCACAATATGAATACTTTAGACCATATAATGATTACTTTAAACTATAATATGGTTACATTGGGTTATAAAAAGTTCATGTATGACAATTTTATGATTATATTAGGTTATAATATGATGTTATAATATCAAATTATGATTAGCAAAAAATATTATGGAGAAATATGATGATAATCTATCATAATATGATATTTCATGACACTTATATTCATCATAATATGTTTTAACTACAATTATAAATCTTATCATAATATGTTGCTCTTAGATTATTTTTCCCACATCCATGTTTTTTCTCTGCGTGCAGCAATGCAGAACGCTTTATTAAAACAAACTAAGCACAATATAAAAAATCTGATCTTGGTTTAATAAAAAAGTCAAACATTCAGCTTGATAACAATATTTACATAAGTAATGTTCAGACGAACATCGCTTAATACACTCAGAAAGTGTTCCTGAAAATATTTGGCTTATTGAACAATATTCTCGGATGTTGCAAACATCCATTAAAATATAATATTGTAATATGTAGTTATTAAAATATTTTTAAATTCAGATAATTTCCCGATATTTCTCTAGTTAGTTCTAAAATGATAACACAAACAAATCCGGCAGCATTTAGCCTACTTATAAGAGTACAGCAAACGAATCTTGTAGGTTGGAGTAGAAACAAAAAACATGCAAAGAGAGAATGAAATGAGCAATAAAATGTTAACATTTGTATTAAGTTTGATATTTTCTGTAATTATTATATTTCTTTTTGTGCTTTATACTAAAAACACATCTCAATATCTAAAATGCATAACAAACACAATTTAGTCATTCAAACGAATACAATTGTCACAGCAATACGCATTTCAAAGAAAAAATAGTTACGCTGAAGAGTAAAGAATAAATATATTGCAATTATTAGTTATTACTAATCACAATGGCCAGCAGGTAATAAATACTTGCTAATAATAATAAATCAATAAATTACTTAAAAAATTACATTACATTGCAATTTAATACTTTAGTAACTTGGTTATCGAAACTACATTGGGGCCAGTCAGAGGCCATGAAAGTAAGGGCGTTTATGATGACGTTTATTACTCATTCGAGGGCATACCATTTGCTGAGGTACCAGTGGGCCAGTTGCGTTTTCGTCCGCCTCAACCTAAAAAAGCCTGGTCAGAAATTTTGGATTGTAAGCAAAAACCTTGCAAGCCGTTGCAAAAAAATCCATTTAATAATCAGATAGAAGGAAGTGAGGATTGTTTGTATGTTAATGTCTATGTGAAACAGGTTTGTGGTCATCACATTGCGAGAGATAAATGCAAAGAGTATTTAGTTTAAGAGTTTGAATTTATTAAGAGTAACTTTGATTTATGTTAAAAAAATAGCTAAACTCTTCCAAGCCTTTGCCGGTTATGATATTTCTCTTTGGTGGTGCTTTTGAAAAAGGTGATCCCTCCAGAGATCTTCATGGGCCAGATTATTTTATGCAGAAAGATATTATATTTGTAACAGTGGGCTATCGCTTGGGTTCATTGGGTAAGTAATATGTAGATACAAAAAGTAGAAAATATTTCTATACAATATAGTTTTCTTTTTTAGGTTTTGTAGCTTTTATAGATACTGACTTACAAATACCTGGTAATACTGGTCTCAAAGACCAATTGATGGCCTTGAAATGGCTTAAGGAAAATATTTCACGCTTTAATGGAGATAGTGAAAATATTACACTGTTTGGTGAAAGTGCAGGTGCTGCTTCGGTGCATTATTTAATGTGTTGTCCTTTAGCTAAGGGGCTATTTCACAAGGCTATACTAATGTCTGGTACGGTGCTGTGCCCCTGGGCTTACAACCCTTTGGAAAATCTGCCTCTACGTTTAGCTAAAGCCTGTGGTTATGAAGGACCAGCTGAAGATGAAAAGCAAATATGTGAATATTTACAGAAAATACCAGCCGAAGAACTAATGAAACCTTATATTTTAAATAAAGAAGATAATCTTAACGATTGCTTCTTTAACTTTGGACCCTGTAAAGAACCCTATAATGATGATATGTGTATCATAGGAAAACATCCGGAAGAGATTTTGGACAATTCTTGGGGTCATGAAATACCAGTATTAATGGGTGGCACCTCGTTTGAGGGTCTCTTAATGTTTCCACGTGTACACATGACACCTTTCATTTTAACTGAGCTAGAGGAAAATCCACGACATGTTTTGCCATTACCGGTAAAAGTAAAACATTCTGTAGATGTACAGCAAAAGTTGGGAGTTAAAGTTAAAAATGCTTATTTTGGTGAGAAAAAAGCTGTCATGGAAAATGTCATGAACTATTGTGATGTAAGAAAATTTTAAGATTTTTTATTTTGTTTATTTAACATACTCATTTCTTGCATTGCAGTATGCCTCCCACAAAGTCTTTTGGCATCCAATTTTACGCTCCATTAAAGCTCGAATTTTTGCTGAAAAAGCACCCACTTATTTATATCGTTTTGATTTCGATTCACCTGACTTTAATCATCAACGCATTAAATATTGCGGCAAGCAAATGCGCGGCGTAGCTCATGTAGACGATCACTCATATCTATTTTATGGTAATTTTTCTTGGAAATTATCCCCAGAGACGGATGAATATAAAACCATTCAACGCATGATTGATATTTGGTCGTCATTTGCTATCAATGCAAATCCCAATTGTGGCCATACCCAAGCGGCATTGAAGGAACGTTGTTGGATGCCAGTGTGTAGTGTAGACGATATTAAATGCTTAAATATTGGCAGGGAATTAGATGTGATTGATTTGCCAGAATTGCAAAAACTACTAGTATGGGAAAGTGTTTACAACATTGAGTCATGAATGATTGGTTGGCAACAACAATGAAAAAAAATTAGATTGGAACAAATATTAGATAACGCATATTAGTGTTGAGGCAGGAGTAATGTATGTATTTCTACTTAATATTTAAATACATTAAGTTTATTTTATATATATAGTGTAATAATAATTTTATGCTATCTTACTAACATAAACTAGTTTTATTATGAAGTAAGCTGATAGCCTAAGTTGCTAGTGCTTAGTTGTTAAGATTTATTATAATTAAAGTGAATTAATGGATAAATAAATAAATTAAACAGAATATATTCTGGCGACAGTGTGGTTAGACGCAATTTAAGTTTTTTATTAGCTTTGCATGAGAAATGTACTCGTATGTATAGGTAAACTCATTGTCGACAGTGGTTATGGTTCCAATTGTAATGAAGCTGTATTGCATTTTTTTGGGTAAAGGTATTCTAGCGGTAATGACATTTGATGTCCTGACATATATTGCAAACATTTTCAAAAAAAAAAAAATTACAAAAATAGTTCAAAATTATAATACTAAATTTAAGTTTTTGTAGATTTCAATTCAGTTACTTATTAAAAAATCTTTATTTTAGTTTAAATTTAAAAAACCATTATTTTTATTAATTAGAGAAGGATTTATCTTTCTTTTTAGTTTGTAGCAGTACACAAATGTATAATAATAACAAAGAAGAATACACACACATTTGTAAAACATAAGTAAATTTCGTTCTAACTCATAACATGTAATAAGAAATATGTTAATACCAAAATTCTTTTTCTCAAAAAATGGTGCGTTAAATATATGATATTTACAAGTATGTAGGCAATAAACATTGCTGATGAAGCCCATGGCAGGGCAGAAAATGCATTTCAGTGTGCCATTTGTCTAGAAAAATATAGTTATCACAATGGTATTCTTCGAAATATTAATTAAAAATGAACTCAAGCCTGATTAAAAAAAAAATTCTCTAATATGAAAAGTTTTTTTTTTTATTCAGACTAATAGTTCGAATTTTCAAGTACAGAAACAATTGGCAAATTGGAATGCATTTTCTACCCTGCCAAGGGCTTCATCAGCAATCTTGATTGTTCACAAAAAAACGTTTCCATTACTTTTTTAGTTTATACTTATTTATTCAATAACGCTAATAGATTTTTAAGGGAACAAAAGCCAACTTTATTATTTAGTATAATATTATTTCTGCCATTCTATACAATTCATCCCTAACACAACATTTCTCATATTCCGGTTGATTGACTACATCTGTCGAATCATAGCTAATATTTAAACATTTCGGTATACCAGTTCTACAAACGGGTTCCCAATAGGCAGGTTGTATTTTAGCATTGGTTGGATTTGAAGTTTTGGCAAATGAATAAAATGATTCTATCATTTGTTCTATACATTTATATTCCGGACTAGTTGTAACCAATTTATAGGAACCCGGCATAAAGAAAATATAAGAAAGTTCATCAACATGTCCCACGCCATGAACATTTGGTCCACAATGTTTTAAGCGATAGAGATTAAAAAAAGGTGAATCAAAATCGAAACGATATATGTAGGTAGGAGCAGTAGAGTTTTTAAGGCGTGACTGCACTATGCGATGTTGAGCATGATAAAGGCCATATGATGCATTCTAAAATAAATACAAAAACTAAATTTTCTAAAACAAAAAGTATTAATATTGAACTATTTAGATATTACCTCTAAGGCACGTTGATAATTTGTTATGGTGAGTGGTTTATCACCAAAATGCAAAGCACGAAATTTGGTAGCCAATTCCGTTTTTAAGTTTTCGTCTTTTAGGTTTTGTAGATTTTTAGGTAACAAAGAGTGGGGATACTTACGATATCTTTCGTATATACTTTCATCAGTAGAAAAACGTTTATATTGTATGTTAGCCTCACTGGAAGTGCAACCCATCATAAGAGGTATATTATTGGACCAACTTTGACGTTGCATTATTACCGGATCATCTGTAATAATGGAATTCTCATCTATATATGTGTCCAAAGTGGGTGCAAAGGGATACGAATTATTTTGCTCCTTCTCCTCTTCAGTCCAAATATCAAAACCCACCAGTCTTTTATAGTCTACCTCGTTAAGAAATTTACATATTTCCTTTTCATTATCCTCAGAACCCTGATAGCCCAAATGTTTGGCTAGACGATATTGTAATTCCGGTATATCTGGCAATTCTATAGAAAACCCAGCCATTAAAATAGCCTTGTGGAAGAGACCCTTGGCACTGGGTGATAACATAAGCAGATGAGTACAACTGCTGCCAGAACTATGGCCAAATAGGGTAATATTATCTGCAGATCCATTAAAATTTTGACAATTATCATGTATCCAACGAAGGGCCAGTATTATATCTTTTAAGCCAGTATTACCAGGAATTTCTAAAGACTTGTCTTTAAAATGGGCAAAACCTTAAGCAAAACACAAAAATAAATACGTAATAAACCTAATGTTTGCTTTTGCTTAATTAATACTTACCCAATAAACCCAAACGGTATCCTATGGTAATTAAAACCACATCTTTCATCATAAAATAATCAGGACCCCAAGACAAACGTGTAGCATCTCCCGTATTATAACCACCTCCATGTAAATACACCATGACAGGTAAACGTGGGGAGCTGTTTAAATTTTTCGCATAAACATTTAAATACAAACAATCCTCAGAACCTTGAACCTCTTTAACATAACGATTCCATTGCAAGCATTTGTTGGCAATTTTAGTACAGTCCTTAACACCCGGCCACCTGTCAACCGGCAACGGAGCCTTAAATCTTAAATCTCCTATTGGTGTCCTAGCATAGGGTATGCCATCAAAACAATAAAACTCATCGCCGTAAACGGTTTGTCGCTTTTCACCTCGAACTTTTCCAGTTGTGGTTTGTATTACAGGCTTTACGTTCAAACTATTAATTTAGAAAATAATAAAATTCAAAATTTCATAAAATTATAAGAGTTTTCTTACTCCATTTTTAATTCATTGCTATTTTCTACAGTTTTTACGCTTCCACAAAAACCAGCTCTTTCAAACGGTACACATGTGTTTTAAATAAAGAAGGTTTAAAAATTCCATTTGTTTTAAGTAGTATCGCTATTTTTTTTTGTATATTGTGGACAAATTTAATCTTTAGTTTCAAAATATTTAAGATAAGATGGTTAGTAGGGTGGCACCAGGGATTGAATGTTCATTACTATTGAATTTTTTAACATAAAAAAATACCGAAATACTCCCATGTGCATAAGTACCTTTTTCATAAAAATTTTTGACGTTTTTCATAAACTTTTTGGATATAACACATATATGCCCGGATTTTTAAGACTGGGCTTCTGTTGGAGTTGGATTTTAATGGCCACAAGAGGTGTCAACGTAAGCCAATTAAAACAGCTTTATCTAATTTCTCAGCTGAGCACTTCAAAAAGTTAAACATGTAAGAAAGTATAGTTGGTCAAGCCCAATCATATAATACCCTACACCTAGCTATAACCTATTATGGACCTATCATCCAAAAATTGAATAACATGAGCTCTGTGCTTATAAATAATTTTTGTTTTACAATTTATCTCGATGCAAACTACTTTTATATATTTTAAAGTGATTTTCAACACGGTTTGGCTAATTATGGACCTACAGTTATAAAATTAGTTGTCATGATTTGTTTCTATATGAAACTTATTTGTGTTGAATTTTATTTGAAGACCCACATTTATAAAAGTATTATGCTCTTAAAAGTGATTTTCGGGAGTGGGCCTTATATCGGAGGTATAGTCAAATATGGACCGATCTTCACAAAATTTATTAAGTAGGCTTCATTTGCAACTCATCTGTGAAATAACTTGTTTTCGAATAAAACATGTATGACCGTTAAAACTCTATTTCGTTAGGACATTTGTATGGGAGCTAGTTGAAATAATTGACCGATTTCAATCAGTTTCTAACACAAATCTTATTATTGAGTGTGTAAATGCTCAATGTATCTTTTGAACGACATTCTTGTCTTTAATAACTTATATTTAATTTTAAATATTTGTAATTTTTGTTTACATTAAACAATAAAGTTTTTTTTTTGCATTGAAAATCTCAAACTTTGTGCCAATAAAGCGTCACTGAGCGAAGTTTTGCTTTAAAAAGTAAATCGAAGCTTACAGTGAATGTACTGCACCAGATTCAACGTGCGAGAGATGATTTGTGCGGTTCAGAAGTAGTGATTTTGGAACAGAAATCCTAATATCCATGGTGCCAAGTTAATGCCCTGTATTTGGTGGATCAAAAAGGGTGTTATTATTATAAGCTGCTGAAATCTTATCAAACCAACACAGGGAACCTGTTCCAAATGCGACTGATTAGCCTAAAGTGAGCATTGGCCAAAAAACGACCAGAACATAAAAGCGTAATATTCCATCATGACACTCTACTATTACTATTTAGAAAGAAATGAACGTCAGCTGTCTCGCGCGCCTTATTATACAAATGTTTTAAAATATAAGCTAAAAATTTTAATAATCCCTTTTTTATGATATACACAAAATAATGAAAAAGTATAAAAGAAGACAGTAATTAATTGTCTAGTATAACAAACCATTGCATAGTTACAGAATTTCTCATTCCACCTATTTTTCAAACGTCTATATCATAATCCATAATATGGATTTATATTATGTATCAAGATATTAGACTAAGATTTTCTGTCTAACTATAAACCTTTTATATTTGTGAACAACGATTACCTATTGCGAAATTTAAATGGAAAAATGTTAGACAAAAATAAATATATTATATTTCATATACAAAAATGTGTCGTTATTTATTTACTAATAACAAATTTTAGAATCATATGAATTATAACTTTATTTGAAAAGTAAAACAGTAGAAGTTTGAATGATTTAAGTACGAGTATTGTAGTTTGTTTTGGGAATAGTTTAGTTTTTTGACTTATTTTTTCCATTACATTATTATTGTACGTGTGTTTACACTCTTATATACATATATTGTTTAATGTTTATTTAATAATTATACATACATATCTATGTACATACTAATTTTCTTTAATATCTTAACATTTTATATACATACTATATGTGTTATTTAGTAACTGTTATTACATTACATTTGCATAACAAAAACAAGTAAGAAAGTATAGTCGGTCAAGCCCGACCATATAATACCCTACACCCAATATATGTATAAAACAGAAATGTGCGCTATATGGGAGATATGACCTATTATGGATCATCCCAAAATTTAGTGTCATAATTATTGGGAATAAAAATATTGTATATGTTAAACTTTATCTCGATATAAATACTTTTAAGAGATTTATGAAGGTTAAGGTTGATTACAGGGAGGGTATTTTTGGGAGTTTCGACTAATTAATGGTCGGTCCCATTACAAAACTAGGTGTCATCATTTCTGTTTATTATTTTATTTGATTACCAACATTCTTAACAAATTTATGATCGTTAAAGTGATTTTCGGAAGTGGGCCTTATATGGAAGCTACGATTATTGTTTGGTTACCAACATTTTTGATTGAGTTATACTCTTTAAAGTGATTTTCGGAAGTGGGCTTTATATGGGAGCTATGACTAATTAAGGACCGATCTTCACTAAATTCGTCGATGTGATTTGGCTTCATTTACCACGCATTTGTGATGGATACTTGCATAATTCAAATATTTATGATCAGTAAACCCCAATTTCGGGAGGACTTTTGTATGGGAGTCAGGTGAAATAATCGACCGATTTCCACCACTTTCAATCCCATCCGTCATTGGGCCGAAAAAATATCACTTACCAAATTTTATCAAAATATCTTTAAAATTGCGACCTGTACTCTGCGCACAAGCATTACATGGACAGCCAGTCAGAGTGACGGACGGACGGACATTGTTAAATCGACTCAGAAAGTAATTTAGAAGTTAGCAGTCCATAATTGGTCCATTTCTGCAATGCCAGCCATAAATCTTTTGTAAATAATGTTTTTGAGATCAAATTCAAACGAAAAAGCCTCATCTTATATTGTATCCTTTCTTATACTCTCGAACTTGTTTTAAATTTGTTTTAGCTTATTCGGACTATTGGTTCTCAAGTTATGACAAACAAAAAAGCCTAAAACCTGACAAAATCCCTACTAACTTCAAATTAGATTTTTTTCATGTATTGAAATGACAATAAGTATTCAAATCTTAATACTAAAAGAAAATAATAAGAACAGCCAGTGCTAGACAAAAATTTTTATGATACTAAAAAA
The DNA here is from genome assembly GCA_916048285.2 of Bellardia pandia. NCBI lineage: Eukaryota > Metazoa > Arthropoda > Insecta > Diptera > Calliphoridae > Bellardia > Bellardia pandia. Next base: position 103,465,133 of record OU696529.1, read on the forward strand.
ATTTCACATCAACTGATCCAGTCATCTGTTTTGCGGAAAAATTAGTTTTTAATTTATTATTTGATGTAACATGACTAAAAAATTATTGTAGGTGAATTTTAATTCGAACTGACCATTAACTTCTACCTTATATCAAGACAACTAAGTGAGCAAAAATTTATTTTTTCCTTGTGATAAGACAAACATTTCTATTTAAACAAAAATATATAAACAACAGTGTTGCCATTTTGACGCTTTTCGGGTATTTTATGGCGCTTTTTGGTCTCTTTACCCTTTTATTTTTTTCAAATACCCTTTTTTAAAAAAAGAGTATTTTTTACGCTTTTTCTATTTTTTTTGGTGCAGTTTTGGAAGAAGTCCAAAAACTAAATCTAGCTTTCGAGTCAGCCAATGCGGACCATGTCAAGCTTTACAGCGACTTGTATTACCTGATTAAAAGTATTACAAACTTTGATTATCTAGAAGAATTTACAAACTATCACGTACTCGAACTAAGACGAAGACTTCCTTCAAATTTTATAATGCTTCAAAAATATCGTTATTTAGTGTTGACAATATTTTTAAAATAGCGAAGCGGATATTATTGATTTCATACAAAACTTCATTGATGATTCGTCTCTAACAAATAAAATAGAAATTTCTCTAAAGAATCTAACGTTGTAAAAATGGAAAAATATTGAAAGAACTGATGATTGAAGTCTACAATTTTAACGTTTAGTTTAATAAATTTGTTTAAACTAAAGATCAGAAACCGACTTTCCTTAAACTCAGCCAGAAGTTTGTTGTTGCAATTACAAATTACCTTCAAGAGTTTACTTAAAAATTAATTCAAATCAAATTTACAAAAGGTCTGAATATTTCATTAAATCTGTTTTGTGGCCCGATGATGATGATTATGAAACAGATGTATTTGACAATTAAATTGTTTTTCTATAAAACTTTATATTTTGTTTTTTATGAATTGTTATTTTATTTTAATTTTTTGTTTACTCCTGGTAACTGAATTGATAATAAAATTAATTTAATTATTTATTTAAAAATTTTAACTTTTTCATATTCTAAGTTTCTTGTTTTGTACCCTTTGTTTTTAGGTGTTATTTGCAAAGCAAAACAACACGATACCAAAATTTACCCGTTTTTGTGTATAGTAAAAACGGGTAAATTTTTTGACGCTTTTCTTTATTTGTAAAATGGCAACACTGATAAAGAAATAATTAAAAGCTCTTCTTTTCGAGCGCTATAAAAAGAGCGTAACAGAGAAGAAACAATTCTTCAACCAGTGACATCGTACAAGTTATTGAATAAACTTATTCTATTTAGTTAGGTGTTTAAGTAACGAGAGTAACAAATTAAGCAAGATATGGCCGACGAGTAAGTTCTATATACAAACATAATAGATAGACATTTGATGTTAAATAATAATATAAACAAATTTCTATTTTTTTAACATCCAGTTTAAAATATCAAGAAATTATTTTACCGGTGGGCCAGCTTAGAGGTTGTTTGCGAAAGACCATCTATGGTGAAGAATATTACAATTTTGAGGGTATACCTTATGGCCAACCACCGGTAGGTGATATAAGATTCAAAGCTCCACTGCCTGCCCAGCCATGGACCGGGATGAAGGATTGTTTGGAATTTAATATCAAGCCTGTGCATAACAGCGCTTTAACTGGTAAAGTAGAGGGCACAGAAGATTGTTTGTATTTAAATGTGTACGCTAAAAATGTGAGTATCTTTTCAAATAATAAAAATACTTTTAAAACGGATTTTGCGTTAAAAATTTAATTATAATACTGTTATACACAGAAAATGTTCTATAGACAATACCGAAAATATTGTTGTTACACCCAGGCAATTTTCTATAGAAAATACTGTTGTTAGAAACTGGCAATTTTCTATAAAAAATACTGTTGTTAGATACAGACAATTTTCCATAGAAAATACTGTTTTTGGACACAGACAATTTTCTATAAAAAATATTTTTGTAAAACACAGACAATTTTCTATAAAAAATACTGTTGTTAGACAAAGATAATTTTCTATAGAAAATACTGTTGTTAGACACAGACAATTTGTTATAGAAATGTTGGGCACAGACAATTTTCTATAGAAAATATTTTTATATATTGTTCTTATACCCAGACAATTTTCTATAGAAAATACTGTTGTTAGAAACTGGCAATTTTCTATAAAAAATACTGCTGTTAGATACAGACAATTTTCTATAAAAAATATTTTTGTAAGACACAGACAATTTTCTATAGAAAATACTGTTGTTAGACAAAGATAATTATCTATAGAAAATACTGTTGTTGGACACAGACAATTTTCTATAGAAAATACTGTTAGACACAGACAATTTTTTATAGAAATGTTGGACACAGACAATTTTCTATAGTATATATTTTTGTAAGACACAGACAATTTTCTAAAGAAAATACTGTTGTTAGACAAAGATAATTATCTAGAGAAAATACTGTTGTTAGACACAGACAATTTTCTTATCTTTATGTTAAGATTTCTCAAGATTATATAGAAAATACTGATTATACACAGAAGATTTTCTGTACAAAATACTGGTTATACACAAAAGATTGTCTATAGAAAATACTTGTTATAACACAGACAAATTTGTATAGAAAATATGGTTTTTAGAAACTGGCAATGTTCTATAAAAAATACTGTTGTTAGATACAGAAAATATTTTTGTAAGACAAAGACAATTTTCTATAGAATATGTTATTGTTAGAGACAGAAGATTTCTATAGAAAATACTGTTGTTAGACACAGACAATTTTCTTATCTTTATCTTAAGATTTCTTAAGATTATATATAGAAAATACTGTTTATACACAGAAGATTTTCTGTACAAAATACTGGTTATACACAAAATATGGTCTATAGAAAATAATTGTTTAGACACTGAAGATTTCTATAGAAAATACTAATTATACACAGGAGATTTTCTATAAAAAATACTAGTTATACATGGAAGATTGTCTATAGAAAATACTTGTTATAACACAGACAATTTTGTATAGAAAATATGGTTTTTAGAAACTGGCAATTTTCTATAAAAAATTCTGTTGTTAGATACAGACAATTTTCTATAGAAAATATTTTTGTAAGACAAAGACAATTTTCTATAGAATATATTATTGTTAGACACAGAAGATTTCTATAGAAAATACTGTTGTTAGACACAGACAATTTTCTTATCTTTATCTTAAGATTTCTTAAGATTATATATAGAAAATACTAACTATACACAGAAGATTTTCTATACAAAATACTGGTTATACATAAAATATTGTCTATAGAAAATAATTGTTTAGACACTGAAGATTTCTATAGAAAATACTAATTATACACAGGAGATTTTCTATAAAAAATACTAGTTATACATGGAAGATTGTCTATAGAAAATACTTGTTATAGTACAGACAATTTTCTATAGTGTTCAGTTAGCTTATTTTTTATCTACTTCGATCGGTGATCACAGGGAGAAATTAGTTAATATCCTCGATCAACATTTGTTAAGTGATGCCCTAGTGCATGTAGTGCCAGATTACTCTGATTCATTCTGAGAAAATGTTCTGTTTCATTATAGCTTATTACAGACAAACCTTTACCCGTTATGGTATATTTATATGGTGGGGGGTTTGCTACTGGCGAGGCTACGAAAAACCTTTACAGTCCCGATTATTTCATGCAAAAGAATATTGTACTGGTTACTTTAAATTATAGACTTTGTTCTTTAGGTAAGTAAAAATTTAAATATGGCTATCTCTAAGAGTACTATATAATTATCATATTTATTTTAGGTTTCCTCAGCATTGATGATCCCTCACTTCAAATACCTGGCAATGCTGGCTTGAAAGACCAAATTTTGGCTTTAAAATGGGTAAAACATTACATAAAATATTTCAATGGTGATCCGGACAATATTACAGTGTTTGGTGTCAGTGCCGGAGGTGCCTCTACACATTATATGGCCTCAACACCTCACACTAAAGGTCTCTTTCACAAGGCTATATGTATGTCAGGTTCTATGCTAAATAGCTGGGCTAATACACCACAGAAAGATCATGCCTACCGTTTGGCTAAATTCAATGGCTATGATGGTAAGAATAATGACCGGGATGTTGTAGCTTTTCTGCAAAAATTAGAGCCCCAAAGATTGGTGATACATGATATTTTAACCGATCAAGAAAAACGCGATGGTATTTTGTTTGCCTTTGGTCCTTGCGTGGAATCATATGTAGGTGAGGATTGTGTTATACCACAAGATCCCCGAGAAATGTTGAAATCAGCTTGGGGTAATCAAATTCCCATACTAATGGGAGGTACCGCCAATGAGGGCTACTTAATGTATCCTAAATTAAAAATATTTCCTCATGCAATGAATGCTATCAATAATGATTTGGAGCGAATGTTGCCCGCGGAAGTAAGGGAGAAGAAAGAACAATCATCAATAAAAGCTCAACGTTTGCTGAGAACTCATTTTGGCGCTAAAACTCCCAGCAGTGAATGTGTTCAAGAATTTTTGGATGTGAGTATGATTATGGCAGTAACATTTTGTAATTATACATAAATATCTTTCTTGTATAGTTTTATGGTTTTAAAGCTTTTTGGCATGGTTTTCATCGCTCTTTACTATCTCGCCTAGCTTATGCCAAAGCTCCAACTTACCTTTATCGTTTCGCCTTCGATTCACCCACTTTTAATCACTATCGTAAATATTTGTGTGGCGATGACTTGCTAACCGGCGTAGCTCATGCTGATGATACTTCTTATATATGGTATAGTTATTATTCGTGGAAATTGGACAAGTCATCCAAGGAATATAAAACAATTGAGAGAATGATTGATATTTTTACAACTTTCGCCAAAACTTCCGATCCTAACTGCGAGGAAACAAAGAACATAACTTGGTTGCCTTTAGCTTACAACGAACCCAATTTAGGTTTAATTATTAGCGATGAGTTATACTTTGAAATTATACCCGAAAAGGAAAAATTTGTTGTTTGGGATTCATTGTATGAACCCAATAAATTATTTTAGTACCTAGTTGTTGTTAATACAAGTAAACAAATACATTTGTTATAACACTGCATTTGTGTATACGTAATTGAATCTTATTTTTTAGTTTGTAAATAAACATTTGAAAACAGCTGATATGCAATCAAAAGAGTAACTGAGTGCAAAACAAATATGATGTCTATTGAAAAACTTGCTCTGATGGTGTGCATGTTTAACATTGTCTGTTAGTTGATTGGCTTCCGTTAACCCAAGCGGTTGTCTGTGTTAAATAACTTTAGTGTGGCTGGTTTTTGTTCTTTGGTTTTGCAGTTTTAAGAGTGTTTATAATATTTAAAAGAGAGAGAAATTTTAATTTGGTAAGAGATTTTCAATCGATTATCACATGTTACCAAATATTTAAGTATATTTATTATCAAATTATAGTAAGTACCCAGCAAACAAAAGATAAATAAAATTAAAATCATATCCGTCTGTACTGAATATTATATACTTACCAACAATATAATGAAAAATATTAATCTGGTTCAGCCGATGTGGCTAATTTTATATATTTTTTATTTATGATTTCATCATTCAACATTTACCCCATTACTCGTATTTACTGTAGGATGTGGTGGTTATGGTATCTTCTATATACTAGTATGTGCATCTTCCAAATCTTGAAGACGATGACTGTGTTGAGGAAAAAGATACTCATCTTGGTAAGATATAGAGGTTTTGTCTAAAACGGTCACGTCTGCCTTTCGGTGAAAGATCTCGCACATGTTTATCAGGTCAAAATCATGTTTTTTTTAAGATTTTAGGAATGAGAATTATTCCTCTTGCGAGTATTAATTGTAAACATTTTTTATAAAATTTTTTATTCGAAGGTTTACTTCTAGTTAAACATAAAAATTTCTTTACAAAAATAAATTTCAAATAAATTTTTATTTACAAAAATAAATTTCAAATAAATTTTTATTTACAAAAATAAATTTCAAATAAATTTTTATTTACAAAAATAAATTTCAAATAAATTTTTATGTTTAACTAGAAGTAAACCTTCGAATAAAACATTTTTACAATTAATACTCGCAAGAGGAATAATTCTCATTCAGATTTTAGGAATGTTTTTGTTTTTAATTATTTTGACCTTAATACATGCTTTTTTTACAATAATGTCTGTTTTTTCGGGTTGTGCTGTCCTCCACTAAACACTTAAAGACATGTATCGGATTCTTATTGTAGAAACAATATTTTCCTGGTAAACCTGCATTTGTAGCACCACCTTTTTGTTACCTTTTCACATATGAGAAATGTCTGCCAATAAATGCAAGTTATGACTAAATGTGACAAAAAAAGTTTTGAAGTGCATATTTGTAAAGTAACGTTGAGCGCAAAAATTGAGCTAATTTTGTTTTTCTATGTAAATTTACAGTTATCATCGAGAATATTGATATTTTTTTTATATTTGGAAAGATTAGAGTGTAGAGTGCAAATAAAAACAAAAAATAAATAAAAATTATTACGATTTGTTTTAGTTCAGAGAACGTATATAAGTGCTGAAATATTTGTTGCCACTTTCTACTTTTCATTAAAGCTCACTGACATTATTCAAAAGAAACAGACGAAGAAAACAGGTCGATGGCATATAAAAACCTATGAACGAATTGTCAAAAGAAAGTGTATAGGTACTGTAGTTTTTGAAAATAAAAAAATGTATGTCATACATCAAAACAAAAAAAAAAAAAGGATTTTTATTAGAGGAAATTAATTTCCGATTATATATATATGTATATTCTTTAGAATTGCTAGATTTATTTTTTAAAATTTTCGATTTTGTCTCACTGTTCAGTAACAGTTATTATTTCAAAATATTATGTCTGAAGAAAATTTTTGCCAAAATCAATCAATATTCAATACCTCTCCGTTTACTTTTCAAGTTTTGTTTAATAATTATGTAAACCATGCTACAAATTTCATTTATGACAGCATAAATATATTTATTTAAACACGACTCGCTAAAGCAAGTATTTTTGATGAGAAGGGAAAAGAGAATATAAGGGGTACAAACTGAACGCTACTCGTAAATTTTCATATTTCCTTTTGTTTTTTCTTTCATGCATGTTGAGTTACATTAAAATGTACGAAAATTGAATTGACGCGTGTAAATGAAACGGCAAGTTCAAAAGAGAATTGAACAAAAAGTGGTCAGCTAAAACTGAAGAGTGTGAAACAAGACTTGAAATTTTATATTTATTTTGCTTATTTTCCTACTTTCTTATACTTTTAGTTTCTACTGTATACACTAATATATGTGGTTGAGTAAATTGACTATACACTCTCTTATACTAAAGTCTATAGATAATATTGTCTTAATAAGTTCAGTCATAAATAGCAACCACTTTATCTGCAATCAAACAAGAAAGAGGTCGACAACTAAAACAATGGAAACACAGTAAGTTTATTCAACTTTAAATACATACATATGTAAGCATATTAAACAAAATTCAAATACAAAAACAAATTCTAATTTTAGAGAACAAATACTAAAAATTCCCCAAGGCTTGATCAAAGGCCTTCAAAGAAAAACTATATATGGACACGATTTCTATAGTTTTGAAGGTATACCTTTTGCACAGCCTCCCCTAGGTGAACTGAGATTCAAGGCACCTGTGGCGGCCGGCAGTTGGTTAGATGTTAGAGATTGCCGGGAATGTAACTTAAAGCCTTTGCAGAAAAATCATGAGGGTTTAACTGAAGGCTCGGAAGATTGTTTATATCTCAATGTTTTTGCTAAAACAGTAGGTACATCATTCATTGTAAAGAAGTTTTTTTATAAGTTTTTTTTTTATTTTTTCCCAGTTACAGCCTAAAGAAAAGCTGCCCGTTATGGTGTGGATTTACGGTGGAGCTTTTAATACCGGCTCGGCTGTACGTACCAAATACAGTCCCGATTATTTCATGCAAGAAAATGTTATTTTAGTAACTTTCAATTATCGCTTGTCTTCTTTGGGATTTCTTAGCCTGGGAGATCCCTTCTGTGAAGTGCCTGGTAATGCGGGCTTAAAGGATCAAGTAATGGCTCTGAAATGGGTTAAGGATAACATATCGTACTTTGGTGGAGATGAGGAAAATATTACCTTATTTGGTGAAAGTGCTGGTGGTGCTTCAGTCCACTTTATGGCCGTTACAGAACAAACAAAAGGTTTATTCCATAAAGCTATATGCATGTCCGGTTGTATTTCCAATCCTTGGGCTTTCAGTGGTAGCTCTGTGGAGCTGCCTTATTGCTTGGCTTGTGAGAAGGGTTACAATGGTCCCAACGAGGACAAATTGGTTTTGGAATATTTAAGAAATATACCAGCGGAGCAGCTGGTATTAATTGATAAATTAAATTTGGAATCTATTTCTAAGGGAGGCTTCTATGCTTTTATACCCTGTCTAGAACCATATGACAGTGAGACAGCTGTTATACGAAAACCTCTTGAGGATTTGATAAAATTCTCTTGGGGCAATGAAATACCTATGATGATAGGTGGCACTTCATTTGAGGGTTTAGTGAGATACTCACAAATAAAGAAGAAACCGGTCTTGGAAATGTATAACGCTAAACCAGAATTATACTTTCCCGCTAAAGTACAAAAATCCTTAACCAAAGAAAAAACAGATTTGCTAGTTGAACAAGTAAAGGAGTTACATTTCAAGCATACCAGTGAAATTATGGGTTTTTTGGATGTGAGTTAAAATTATTAAAATATTTAATATTTTTATTTTTTTACTTAATTTTATAGTATGATTATTTTTTTAGTATGATTCGTTTGTATCATTTTGGGAGGGCCTACATCTGTTCGTCAAGTCCAGGCAGTCCTATCCTGGTGTACCTACCTATCAGTATCTTTTCGATTTTGATTCACCCACTTTTAACCATCACCGCACCATGTTTTGTAATGGTGATATAAAAACAGGTGTTGCACACGCTGACGATTTATCGTATATATTTTATGCCTACTACTCCTGGAAATTAGAGAAGGACTCTAAGGAGTATTTAACCATACAACGCATGATTAAAATGTGGACAAATTTCGCTAAATCTTCTAATCCAAATTGTGAGTTCACTAAGGAGTCTCCCTGGAAAGCTGTACAGGAAAGTGATGATACCAAATGGCTAAGAATATCAAATGACTTGAGGTTTGAGGAAATGCCTGAGGATTTTAAGAAAAAGTTAAACTTTTGGATTGGATTGTATAAAAATTAAAGTCGAGTGTATTTTTTGATTAACTGTTACTTTATAAATATTATGTTACAATTATAAATACATAAATATATATTTGAATTAAACTGTAAGTGCATGCACAACTAGACAACATTTATAGAGTCTGCTGAGTATTATGTTTTAGATTCGGATTACTTCAAAAATCGCCCTAATAACTGTTAAGGTGGTGGAGGGTATAATAAAATAGACATGTCATTGCCCTGCTATCGTCAAAATAATCATTCACATATCAGCGTGTATATCAGAGATCGGCAATGAATCGTTTTTTTACGATTCACAACTACTCATAACATTTTAAGTATAAGTGGTTTTACATCATTGAAATTTAACTACTCTGAGTTACTCAAACTCACAACAACGCTGACTTATAAATGCGGGTGGATATACGTATGAGTACTACGCCGACTTCGATCTCATACCATTCCCAATATGTTTGATTCATAAACAACGGTATTTATATTTACATTTTAAGAAAAATACTCACATATTAATAAAGTATTCAACTCAGTTAAGTCATTAAAAAAATTTCAGCTAAATCCGTTAGGTATTTATACAAAATAAGTAAAAAAGAAATATAAAAACATACAAGTAAGTTTATAGGAAAACATATTGGGGAAAATATAACATTTATTATTTTATATAATTTTTATAAGCGGACTGTAAAAATGAACGACACTCGCATGAGTGTATGCGAGTCATACTTATTTTTTTATCGTCTACGTACATTGAGTTAAGGAGAGTCTAAATAAACAACATCATACATGAGATTAAGTATGAATATAATGAGTACTTCAAACTTTAAAGATGAATAGTGGTTTGATGATATTGAGACAAGTATGAGTACGTATAAGTATAACAAATTATAAGTCATGATTCAAGTATACTCACTTTTTCAGTACTCATAACTGATCTCTGGTGTGTATTTTATTTTTGACATATTGTAGTCGGCAGCCTACTGTGACGAATGTGTTTAATGCTTTATAAACAAAAAGCAAAGACTTTCTGGCAACTCTGTTTTATATCAAACAGCTGTAATTTTTTTCATAAACATGTCTCATGCTCTCTATAAATAATAAAAAAGCGGTGAATTTTTTAAGAGAAAATATAACCTCAACAAGAACACCAACACATAATATTTATAAACAATAATACTTATAAACAAAACCGGCTGTTTACTCATGACAACAACAATCAAAACTTTATATCTCCAAAGTTTGGACTCCAAACACAAATGTATTTAAGCCCCTGTACATATAAATGTACGTACATATGTATGTATTTAAATTAAGTATGACAATGTTAGCAAAGTTCTATAAAAAAATAAAAAAAAAATAAAAATTTAATAAAATTTTGAAATAAAATTTAAGTAGCTATTTTCGTATGTAAGCCAACAAGCAAAAATTGTCTAAGTGCCAATACTCGTAATAATTATATAACTATAGAGAGGACAACAAAATAGCAAAACTAATTAAAAATTCTTAACAAATCTCTAAATACTGAAATAAAAAAATTATTTAAATAATTTAGCAATAACAAATTGCCTTATGTGATCTATTTATGCATTATGTATTCTGTATCAGTCAGTGTGTTAAATTCATTTCAGTTTTATTTTGATATTTGGTTTTTATCGTTTTAATTTTTTTTTTATTTCATTTAAAAACAGATGCTTTTTTTTAAAGACACATTAAACACATAGTCAGTTTGCACATACTGTTACGCACACGTATTCGTACTTTTTTAAAGTTTAAGCTTTAGTGATTTCGCTTTTTCTGGCAAACGATTCGAATTGTTGCGAGTCATGAATTTTAAAGACCAAATACAGTAGGAATATGAGCCGTATATTGTGGGTACTTTTAATTTTTGTTAACAAAAATATAAATTTTAATATAAATAATAATATAAAAATATTGTTACGTTTTTACTTTTTAAAGACGGTGGTTTATTTCCTTTAAATAAACCGGATTCTTTTTAATTGCAAATTAACAGAGTCAAATAGTTGAAGAAAATATAACCAGTCTTTATTTATGAAAATGTACACAAAAAACAATTAAAAATTAACACTCTGTCTTCTTATTAACTTGATTGGCCCTGTTAGTTTATTTATACACCAATCATAATTTCTGGATGGTTCGTAACTGCAAGTCTAGAATTTCGTAACAATATAAAAACTATAAAGTATAGAAAAGAATTTTTCTAAAATACATTTTTTTAATGTAAATAAATAGCTAATACTTAAACTATTTGGTAAGATATAGATTTTTAAAAATTTAAAAATAAATTGGTGGTAAGTAAACAAGTTTGCTCGTAATAGTTAGTATTTTAATACAAAATATCTATAACATTATTTGTAGTTATCAAAAAATGTAGATAGTTAGATAGAAAAGTTAATTATAAGGAAATCTCTGAAAAGAAAAAAACGCCAAATTTACAAAAAAAAAGTATATATGTATTAGAAAAATCTTTAATATTATTTATTTTCCACTTAACATGGATTAAAAGAAGATAAATAATAAAACTAAAAATTCAAATTTAAGACTAAACTTGGACTATATAAAACTACAAAACATAAACAAAACATGTACTATAAATTAAAATTAATTTTTAATATCGTAAGTATGTAAAAAAATATTTGACCTAAGAAACTAAAATTAAAATTTAAAATAAAAATTGTGAAAAATATTCACAATATTCAGAACAAAAACAAAATTAAAAAAATTGAATTTGCACGCAAGGTTATAGATTTGTAAAAAACAAGACTGGCGGGAAAGGCATTACTCTACTCGTAGTAGTAATTTAACACAAAATATCGAAAATAATATATTAATATAATTACATTAAATAAATGTAAATTCAAGACAAATACTAAATGTTATAAAAAACGTTAGTTTTAAAAAACAAAACACAAAACAGTACAATAAAAAATCGCCAATTTAACAAAAAAATGTGAATTTGAGAAAATCTATGATTAAAAAAACACTAATAACACCAAAATGACTGCTATACACACTTAACATGGATTATAAAAATATCTACTTTTGAAACTAATCTGTATAAAGGTGTAGCAAGCTTGGACTATATAAAACTACAAAACTGAACAAATACATAGAATGTATACAAAAATAATGGAAAAAAGATTAACTAACAAATAAAATAAAAAAAAAATTTAATAACAATTATTTTTTGTTTTCAAAATAAAGCTTCTATTCATACTATTTACAATAAAAAACAAAATTTAAAAAACTTTATTTAAAAGCAAAGATATCGATTTTAAATTAAAAAAACAAAACTGGCGGGGAAGTCATCAAGCTTACTTGTAGATAATAGTAATACAATGCAAAATAACGAATATATTATTTATAGTTACTGTGTAGTATTTATAATTTCATTACATAGAAGCAAATTTAACATAAATAAATAATTTTATAAAAAACGCTAGTTTAAGAAATATGCTACAATAAAAAATCGCTAATTTAAACAAAATAAATTTGAAAAAAATTTATAATTTTTTAAAAATTTTACTTATATCATTTCAAATTGTAAACTTTACAAAAACAAAACGCAAGTTTTACAAAAATCGTTAATAATTTTATGAAATTTTATTAGCATTTTTATATAAAAAAAAACTAATAAACTGTATTTTTAAAAGGCTAAAAATCCATAATGAAAGATATACACTAAATGCACAAAATCTAAATGTGTTCCACATACTATTTAGAAAACAATCGGTTACATCTAAAGCAGGATTATTCAAAAACCTACAGTGGGGAGTAGAAATAATTACATGTTAGTCCTTTGTTCACTTCTTATTGATTAGAAATAAAACTATTAAAGAAACTTAAAAAACGTTTTTGGTCATTTATGTTTAATATTTAACACGACAATTTATAAATCAAAACTAAAAATATTAACTTAAGTGAAAAGTTATACAAAACAAAATAACTTCCATGTATCCGACTTTTTTCCACACAGAAACTTTGGGGAGCTATATAATTTTTCATACTCACTTCAAAGGTCGTAATTTTGTAAAACACTTTTTACACGTATTTGGCTGAACCCGCTGCCAAAACTCGACCAAATGGATGGGAGTTGTTCGGTAATGTCCCAACTATCTCCTCAAGATTAAACACAAATTCTCAATCGGATTGAGGTCAGAACTATTTTTGGGAGAGTAATTTGGTTCACCATTCAGACGATTAGTAACTTCATAAATATAATAGACAATTTTAAAGTAAATAAAATTCAAATAAATAAAAATAATAATTCTTAATAGACAATTTTATCTGAAAAATCGGGGAGATTATTTTGCAAAAACATAAGCAGATATTCTTTATTGTTCATTATTTATTCGATACGAATAAATAGTGGTACGAGGTGCCAGCAAGTAAAGCAATCCCATTTCATGACGTTCCTCCTACAGTGGATTCGTCTGACTAGATCACAAGTCTCGAGTCAATTTCGAATTTTGCTAATATTTTTGCTATTGCAGCATCTTTTTGTTAAAAACTTGACTCTTTTAATTTGCCTTATTATGAGAATTGCGTTTAGCTATTACTAGCGTAGAATAGCTACTTTTTGCCCTCAATGGCTCTTGACAATTTCTGCATTATTTATTATTATATAATTTATGTTGCAATTTGTAAAAAGTGTTTACTACATGCAATTAAATTGATATCAATCTAATGTTTTCTTATTATTCACAAACAAAGCAAACACATACAAATCAAACTTTTAATCATTAGTGCCTCCCAGTGTATATCTCCAAACAAAAACAGTAAAAACCTACGGCAATCATAGAATACGGGAAAATACTATGTCACGGTATTGTTGAAGCCGCAGTTCATCCACATCGATATCAAGGAACTAGGCAAAAAAAATCATGTATCGAAGATATATGATCCAGTGATGCTTTCAGGTCAAAATCTTATTTAACAGTGAGATGTTATGGCTGCATTTGTTTTTTTAAATATCATGTGAGTTCATTAAAACACACTCTTTGAAAATTTAAAACAAACATAAGGAATCTATGCTACCGTTAGAGCAAACAAATTAGTTCTTAAAAAAAAATATTTCACCAACGATTGCTTACATATGGAAGACCTCCTCACTTGTTTAATATTAATGTTTATCTTATGCAGACTATCAGTCTCTGTTTTCTTTATATTTCCTTTTTAAGTTATACAATTTCTATGTCACTCACATTATCTCTATTTATTTTCACGCCTATGTAAATGAGTTTCTTTTCATCTGACCATTTGTCACCAAGTCACTTTATCTTGCGTTGTCACATTCTCTGCATGAGTCTAAACATTTCTTTTGCGTCAACGACAATTAAAACAAAATCAATCTAACCCAAATTGTATTAGTAACACACAGCATTTAATCATTAACCGATTAAATGCACAACTCGTAAAATTGTATACACTAGTTCTACGTATCAGTGAGTATTTATGATACATACATGATTCAATAATACGATCGCTCACTGGCTCTACACACACGCTGGGTGCTTGAAAACAATGCCACACGCCACCGCATAAACGCCACTACTGCTGCTGCTCGATACATTCATTACTTTTTAGCTCCATGAATTTCTTATTGTTTTCGTTGTTGTTGTTGTTGGTTTTAGTATTTTTTTTATTATTATTTTTGTATTTTGTTTTTTTTTTGAAATCATCAACCGCATTTCAGTGTTTTTACGCTACTTTTTTTATTATAAAATTTTTAATTTCAGTTTCAATTTTTAATTCATACAAAACAGTTGTTACTTCTTAAGCTTCTTTGTATTAAAACAAAACACAAAAAATAAATATCTTTAATTTTGTGTGTGTCAGCGGCTAATATACTACATTATTGTGAACACAAACAACAACAACAATATCATAAAAATCATTATTTGTTCAATTTTTATCTAGATACAAAGAAAGTTGAGCATTTTCAATAATAAAAAAATTAAATTTTATATTGTTTTTATAATTTTACCTGTTGAGCTGCAAAAAAAAATTAAAAAACAGCAAAATGAATTTCAACGCTAGTTTGATGGAGAAATTAAGATGGAAAATCAAGTAAGTCATTGTTATAGATATTTAAACGATTTCTTAATGTTACAATGTTAGAGTATTATTCTTTTGAGGACTCAGTGTAGGCTGTAGTCCTGGCTAAGGATTTCAATAACGTGTTTTAAATATATGTATTTATTAAATAAATTTCAAGTTGTGGTCAATAATTTATTTGTGACTTTATTTCTAAAGAGAGATAAATATAAAGCACCGAGAACTGCCGAGATCAGTGTACGGCAAAAGGACAAAATGCCACATTAGCAACTATGTATATTGAAATGTAGCTAAACACAATTGATTTTTTCCTTTTTATAATTTTAACGCATATTAATTTAGGTACAACTAAATAAGCCATCGGTGTTGGACGTTGGCTAATAGTGTCAAACACTGACACAGATAGAAATATATACCTACATATATAAATGTACTAGAAATTAGAAACACATAACCTAGTCGACATTCAGAGGAAGATGAACGAACTATATAAAAGAGAAACTACATACAAATTTGGGGTCATAATAGTGCCTTGCGTGCGGACCCTGGTGGCTAAAAGTGCCAACCACTGATTTACACAGACCTACATTAAATATACTAGAAATTAACACATACAAGTAGACATTCAGATAGTGAAGATAATATTATATAATAGAGTAATAAGTCCCAATTTACACGAATCAATTTTTATTGAAAAGATTGATGAAATTTTTTCTTTGAAATTTCTTCGGTGTTCACACAGCACAATTCTTATTGCTTAAAGCTCGTAGTTTTATTTGACCACATTTAAACACATTTTTATGCATATATATACATATATACACGAATAAAAGAATAAAAAGAATTGCAAGTACAATAATGTGTGTACTTGTCTTATCTTCTCCTCAACCCGATGTGCAAAAGGTAATCAGCTTAGCTTAAAGAATTGCTTCGTGTAAATTAGAACTAACATATGTATATGTATATCTGCATGTCTATTTATCTCAGCATAACGTTAATTTTCTGAAAGTAATGGAAAAGGCCAGAAAATATTAATCTTTATAAAGTAATTTGTACGCAATACTTCTTTATATATTATGACTCAATAAATCAAAACACAATATTGAAAACAACAATTAATAAAAGAAACAGACATGCTAACACAGTTAAAAAGACAAAAATACATTATCTACATTTACCAATATTTTTTTTATATTATATCAGAAAATTATCGCAAAAAATGGATATCGAAATTTTGTTCGTCTGAAGCAGGGGTTTCCATTTCATAGCTCAATTGAGCCTACCACTACCAAGACATATTTTTATGCTCTTCAATTCAGTCGTCGATGTGACTTCGACAAGTGCACATGTCTAGCGGATGCTATGTTATTTTTTCAGGTTAACAGATGATGACACTCAAAAAATATTGTGCGATCAAAAATGCTTTTGGTAACATACATAGCAAATTATAAAATATGTATATTACTAACATTTTTTTGCGGCTTTAAATAAATACATTCTCTCAATTTTTTTACTCTCTCGTACTCACTAATACATAAACAAAAAATTTTTGGAAGCCCCTGGTCTGAAGCCACAAAACGATGCCCTTTCCGAAATTTAGGCTCGATTAGACGACACTAACTCGTTGCGCTCGTTGCTCAAAGTTTGAAAAAATATGCATTTCTTAAATTTTTGCAAAAATGTTGCCATTAAATAATTATTTTTGCATTTAAATGTTAAATAATCGAAATAATTGAGAAATGATCGTCCTAATAAATTATAAAAGATAAAAATGGGTTAAAAAATTTTAAAGTCAAAGCCTCCTTTGACTTTGGAGGAATTTCTCTTTTGGTTTGAGATCCATTTTTCATCGCAAATAATGATTCGATGCAATTCGGACATGCAAAATTATCCTTCAAGATCTTTTGGCTTCAATTCATATGGTAGCCAATTTTCCTTCTTTTGGATGAATACTGCTGCTTACAAACGTTTCACAATTGTTGCTTGAGTAACTTTCAATAATTTTGCAAGCTCTAGTAGAGTTTGACAACAATCTTCATTAAGAAATAATTCCAATTTTTGTTCTTCAAAATTGTTTTGCTGACCTGGGGCCAAATTACCGCATTCGTGATCGAATAAGCTATCGTATCGAAAAATGATTTCGATAACGAAATTATGATAAAATGTACTAAATTTCGTGCTCGATATCGTATGCCATAATCTCAAATAAGAAAATTACAATCAATTTTACTCGATATCGAATGCGGTAATTTGGCCCCTGGACTATCATTATTATCCGTGTGCACAAAACATATCTTACACATTAAAACTAAAGGGTGTCCCAACTAGAACGCAATGGTGTCAATGGTGTTCGGTATCGTGATATGATAACCAAGTTTTTCTTGCCTAGAATTGAAGAAATGAATGTGGAGGGCATGTGGTTTCAACAAAACTGCGCCACATGTTATAACGCCAGAGAAAATGCATCACTAATTTTCCAGAATTGGCCGCCTAGATCGTGCGATTTAACACCTTTAGATTTTTTTCTATGGGGTTTTTTTAAGTCGATGATTTACGCAAATAAGCCGACGACGACTCAAGCTTTAAAAAAGGAAATTGGCGCTGCATTAATGAAATACCGCAGCATTTATGCAAAAAGGTCATAGAAAATTTCATTAAAAGATCGCGTGTGTGCCATCAAAGCCGCGGCGGCCATCTGCACGATATCTTGTTCCATACATAACCTCATTCTGTCTAATTTACGATATAATAAAGTTTCACGATTTTTTTTTTAAATATCTGTGTTTTATTTAAAATTTGAACATTGCGTTCTAGTTGGGACACCCTTTATAAGATTCGATGAGTAATTGGAGTGCTTCAAGCAAAAAAAAAATTATTATTTGCAATATAATGCGCAATAACACAGTGAGAATAATGCATCATTTAAAACAAGTAAGAATGTATAATCGGTCAAGCCCGACCATATAATGCCCTACAGCCAATATATGTATATATAAAACAGTTTTTCAGAAATGGGCGCTATATAGAAGATGATTGTAACCGATCATAAAAAAATTTAGTGTCATGATTTCTGTGAATATAAATATTATGTGTGTTAAACTTTATCTCCATATAAATAATTTTAAAAGATTTATGGAGTTTAAAGTGACTTACGGAGAGGGTCTTATATGGGAACTTCGACTAATTATGGACTGATCATAAGAAAATTGTACCGTATTATTTGTATACATATGAAATATATTTGCGTTAAATATTATTTGGATACCAACATTTTTGAGAGAGTTATGTATGCACTTTAAAGTGATTTTCGGAAGTGGGCCTTATATGGGAGCTACGACCAATTATGGACCGATCATTATAAAATTGTACTGTATTATTTGAGTTATAATCTTAAAAGTGATTTTCGGAAGTGGCCAGCCAGACGCACGGACGAACATCGTTAAATCGACTCAGGAACTGATTGTTAGGCAATCGTTATACTTTAAGGTGGGTGTTGGACCAATATTTCTGGGCGTTACAAACATCAACACAAATCTAATATACCCTCAACACTATGGTGGTGTAGGCTATAAAAATAACATATAAGTTACTTAAGACAAAAAACCGCATTCACTAGATACGCCATTTGTTATCAATCCAGTATTTTTAAAATATACATCCAATACGTTTTCCCCAAAAATTAACCAAAAAGCTTACTAAGAATATTTTTAAAATTCTATAAATTATAGCAACTCAATTAGTCATAATTCAATGAAAAACTGAGCAAATATAAACCAGCACGCCAACAGCCAAATAAACAATCTAATAGATAGTGCAACAAGTACTAACAAGTATGGAATATTTTAAATTATTGTTTGCCTTAATGACAAACTTAATATATTTAATTAAAGAAACTCGTACACATTATTTTTAATTTGCAATATCTTGGCTATTTTTCAACAACTTTGTATAATTAATTAATGGACTGAAATTCCTTGCACAAAGCGTCACACACATCAGCTTATTATATAAATATTAAAATAAGTAAATAGGCTCTTCTATTTAAAGAGCCGTACACAATTTCAATTAAAGTAGAATTATGGTAGCGTATCTAGGACTTTAATTATGGAGATTATTTTATTAAATGCAATTCAATTGGATGTTGTAGACGACATCTTAACCTAGATCTGCTTGTGAAATTAATGTTTTCTGTAAGTAGGTCAAGTGCGAGTAAAGTAGATAGTTAATTTTATAATTCATAGATTATTTTGCAGAAGTAATATGGGAATTGATGGCTGAAAGGTTAATTATCATTATTAAAGTCTCTTGATTTGCTTAACGAATATTAAACATAACTTGGATATGAAATTGTTATGTTCTACTTAAAAAAGCTAAATCAATGTGGCGGTATATTTGAATACAATGGAATTGCGTAAGTTTGTTTTAGTTCTTGGCTTGTTATGAAGTGATGTGGATATTCCAAATAAATAAATACAAAAGATCCATTTGACTTTTAAATTTCAACAGTCTTATCTACTAAAGTATGATTTTAAAACATTGTTTCTTTAGCTTTGAAATAAGTACGTTTTGTTTGTTCTAGAAAGTAAATGACAACATACACCTAATCCATAATGGGTTAATTATAAAATAACTTTTATTGTTTTCTATACTAGACAAACAGATTTCTGTTTGTTATCACAGTCACTACAAACACTGCACAACACAACAGGCAAGTACATACGAATATAAACACACTACACTATAGGTACTGTATATTATTACGTACATGCATATACATATATACATATTGTGATAAGTACTGTGGGTTAAAAGAAAGTTCATTGATAAGAACTATTTACTTATATTCATGCACAAGATGTTTTATAAAAAATAGCAACATACAGAATATAAATTAACAATAAAAGCAGCCTTGACATTAACAGAAAATACTCCGTAAATAATATTAACATCAGCAAGTATAATATTATAATAATGATGACAAGAAATGTAAATAACTTATTTGCACAAGTACTCGTATGAATTTATATGGATTTTGCTAAACAAATACAAAGTATAAAACGAGCAGTAAGTAGGAATTATATTAAAAGTCTGTATGATTGTTATTTCAGACAAAATAAGTTAAAAGTAACATGTGTTTTATTTTAATGAATAATACATGAAAATGTCTGTAAATTCAATTTTGTTGCACTCGTCTTAACAAAATACGTTCACATTGTTGCAATAAAAAAAAAAATAAATAAAATTTTCATTAAATGTTTACTTCTTGTTGCTACCTTTAACTCTGTGTTAAAGCTTTTCTTATTTATAATATAAAAATGTTTGCATAGTGTGAACGCAACTTAAAGAAAAACTGTTTTTATTTACTTTAAGATAAAGCCTTAAACTCTTACGTTTGCTGATTACAGATGATGATTGAATTATTGGTCCCCAATAATATTGATTATTTGCAAAGACAAAGATGTAGTTGCAGTCGTTGTGTACAAAATTTGTTTTGGTATTGTATCATGAATGATAAAATAATTTGGTTATTTTTTACTATCTATATGCACGATTAATTAGCATGAATAATGTTTGCTTAACAGGGTCTAATGAAGTGAAAAATAATTTAATAACGTGATTTACTATTAGGATTGTTCAGGTTCGAGCATTTCCTATTAGTGTTAAACTATCTTAAATTACCTGCTAAACTAGAATCACTTTCTGTGTATATATTCGTCAGCCTTACTGGCTAACTATCTATTCATGTGAATCTTGCAAGCAAAATTTAATTTCTCAGATATTTTATTATACCCTACATCATCATAAGTGGTGAATGAGGGTATATATAAGTTTCTCATTCCGTGTGTAACACTAAGAAATATTCATCTGAGACCCAACAAAGTATATATTTTCTTGGTCCTTACGGAATTCTAAGTCGATTCAGCCATGCCCGTATGTCGGTCTGTCTGTGTAAAACACTCTCACGTCCAATGGACACAACCGAAATAAACACAGTAAAAAACCCGTTTATAGTTCTCCTAAGCAGTTTTGTATTGAAAATCAGCAAAATCGATATAGTAGACCAAGAGTTATGGACCATTTTTATTTTTATAAATTTGTCTTCCAATTTTTTTTAAATATATTGCAGATATTCCCATGAAATTTTGTATACGATGTTTTTATGATAAAAGAAGAAAGTGTGAGGAAATAGTAAGAATAGGTCCATTTCCAAAAAACAAATAACCCCACAAAAATGTCTAATAAATATCGATATCGAACCAACTTTTCTATAGATCAGTAATTTTAATTCAGAAATCGTTCTAATATCGGTTATACGGCAATTATGCTACTGGATTTTGTATCTGTCAGTCACTAATATCTCCTAAATTAAGTTCACTTCCGAGCACACCAACCAACCATACAACTTATGTAAATAACGCTATTGAGATGACATTCAACCAATCTAATCCTAAAATACATAGAAATCACATTAGCGAATACTGGATTTAGAAGTTGTCAGTCCATAACTGGTCCACATCTACTATGCCACTCATAAATCTTTGCCTTCCTATCGGAAAAATGGTGTCGTTCTATACACCGTTTTGGCGAAAGTAAAGTGGTGGCTCTAGATATTTCTAAGGCGTTCGACAGAGTCTGGCATGGTGCTCTCTTATCGAAACTCATTGCTTTTGGTGTCGGTGATAACTTCTCTCGATTTATATCGAGTTTCCTCAGAAATCGCACTATACGAGTTGTTATAGATGGGATCTCATCAGCCGAGTTCAAGATTAATTCAGGGGTATCGCAAGGTTCCGTTCTTTCTCCCACTTGACGTTCTAGGCATAAGAATACAGTGTGATGTCCGCTGGACCAAACACATTTTTCAAGTGTCGAAAGAAGCGCTCAAGTGCCTTGGCTTTTTAAAACGGTGTAGAAAATACTTCACCCCATCTGATCTTCTTACTATTTACACCACCTATATTCGTCCGAAAATGGAATACAACTCTCATGTATGGGCCGGTGCTTCGAAGTCTATTTTGGAGTTACTCGACCGCGTACAGGAGAGGGCGAATATGCTTATCGGTGACAGTAGGGTATCCAACTCTATTGATTCATTGGAGCATCGTCGCAATGTGGGTTGTGTTTCACTGTTCTATCGATACTATAATGGAAAGTGTTCTGCTGAAATTAGGGAACTTGTTCCTGAAACACGCAGTTTTTTACGTAATACACGTTCTTCAGTCAGGGCTCATCCTTTTGTGGTCGACTGGACAGTGGATCGCACAACACACTACAGGGAAAATTCGTTCTTTAGCCGTACTGTCCGTATGTGGAACAAACTTCCAACAGAAGTATTCCCTGCCACTTTCAATATAGGAAAATTCAAGTCAAATGTTCACAAACACTACTCCCGCTATCCTCCCTCCCGTAACCTATTTTCCTAGTTCCAACACAATGCATTGCATAAGTAGGGGTCATCCCCTGAGTGCTGGTCCAAGAAAAAAAAATAAAACTGAGATTAAATTCAGACATGAAAAAAATGTTCTTTTAATTTTATAAATTGTTAAATTACACTCAAGATTATTATGAAAATCAAACAAACTCTGTAAATTACAGTAATAATCGGTAATTACATCAATTATAAATGGTCAAAATTAGATAAAATTTCAAAATATTTAACATAAATTATGTTGATCGTAAAATTGTCTTTCGAACAATATATAAAATACTAATAAAATTTGCCCTAAGACTGAATAGAAAACACAGAATAAGAATATTCTAGTCCAGTCCTATAGTCAGTGGAGTTTTTGTATTTCTTTTTACGTTTAGGTGGAGAATATTAAAGATTCGGCACAGCCGTATATAGAACTCTAACTTGGCTTCTATGTGTGTACCCCTTCTATTCAGATGTATTCTAAGATATATAATTAATTTTTTTTGCCCAAAATATTTTTAAGCAAATTTCCCGATCAATTTATTTCACAAAAAATCAGCTTCTCTGATTATTTGGTAAATATAGTCTATAAGAGCTACTCAGAATTCGTATAGTTAACATCTGTATTAAAAATTTTTGTGATTTTTATATTAATTATTTGTTATACAGTTCAACCTTGGTATGACGAATTTTAAGGGGATTAGAAAAAAAATGTTATATCGAATAATTCGTTACAATGAGGTTCATTATATTGAGGTAAACAAATTTTGTATGTACAATATTAATCATCATCTGCTTACCATGTTATAGCGAACGATTTCCGCTAATAAATCAAAACACATTTGAGGGAAAACATCGTATTTTGTAGTTTTAAAACTCAAAAACAGTATTGTATTTAATTCAAAAATAGTTTACATTTATAAAATAATAAGTCTGAGCCAGTGATTAACTAGCTAGATTGCAAAAATAACTGCTGTAACAAGCGTACAAGCTCTTGGCAGCAATAAATTTTTCTGCGAATGTAGGTTTGCAAACACAATAATTTTGTGTGTATCTGTTTCATATAATTTGGATTAATTGATGGAAATCGATATGAAAAGGTTGTAAGTTGACAAAATTCGTTAAAATAGTGGTAAATAATTCTTTCTATTTCGTTAGTCTGCAGTGAATGAAAATTCGTTATAACGAGGCTATTGACAAATGTATTCGTAATAGAGAGGTTTATTTTGTATTAAATCTTATTGAGCGTTGTAGGGGATTTCCAAAAATTCGTAAGGGTCGTTAAATCGAGGTTTGACTGTATTTTGTTTTTAACAACAACGTCATTTAAGAAAATCGAAAAAAAGAAACTAAAAATATTTTTTAATTTTTAAACAAACGGAATTTGGTTTTGAAGGAAAAAAGCTAAGTCCTGTTTCACACGTTTTTGTTTTAGGTGAACAGCTATTGTCCAATTCTCTTTTGAACTTGCTATTTAAATTCTTGTGCGCTTTACCCTCAAAATTATACTTTTTCATGCAAATCAATACACCAACAACTTTGTCTTAAATAATACACGAAAATAAAAACGAAAACAAAAGGAATTAAGAAAATTAATTAACACCGTCAAGTTTTATACAAATTTTATTTTCCTCTGAGAGAAACGTGTCAAAATTATATATATAGTATAACTTAAAAATTCGGAATTTGTAATATTCGAACTCGGTGTTTAACTTTAGGAACTTATCTGTCTTTTGTCCTTACTTAGTTATAGAACATTGCAATTTTGATTCACTAGCTTTACAGGTATTCGAAATTGGCTTGACTCATTGTAGGCCTCCAAAGATAAGCAGTTCCTTTTCATGAAATCCATATTTTTCGAGAAAGGTAGCTATTATTGTCAATACTTTGTATAAATTTATATTGTAGAAATTTTAACAAATCCCTCATTTTTAAGTTATACACCCAATTTATCAACATGATTTAGATATTTATTTGCACGATAGGTTTAAAAACTTGTAGTTTACTTACACTGATGTTGGATTTTTGCTAAGTGATCATTGTTTGACAAACTATGATTTAATTAATATTGTTTTCTTTGTACGTTCCTGGTTTCGTTTAATAATAATGTTGCTTTCTTTTCGAATACGATATAACATTATTTACAATACCTTTAGCAAGCTTTGTCTTTTTTGAAATCATTGAATTATAATATCGGGGTATTGAATTTTCAAGGAATTTTTGCACATTTTATATTGATTTTTCATTTTACTTTAGTTTATAGAAGTATGTATGGTGCAGTTTACTAGGGCGGCTCGGAAACTTTTTAGCCTAGAACAGAAAGCGTGGTATAAACAGAAAAAGTTAAGTGTTTTGGAAACTTCCATCTGTGCTATGAACACATGTTAAATTTATTTTTCGATCTGCTAGTTTCTTCATATAGAAACAGGTGCTCAAAAAAGACGCATCCACGATTTTTTTAAAATTAAATAATTAGAAATTCGTGAAATGTGTTCGGTGAAAGTGCTACTTCATATGCAACAGTAAAAAAATTGGGTTGCTGAATTTAAACGTGGTCGTTTAAATTCATGGGCATCTCAAATGATCGAGTCCATTTAATTTTGCATGAGTAACTACAGATGAACAAATTTTTAACAGTCGACCAAAAACGCATAAAAAAGAAAGTTTCTGAAGCTTGTTTGGATCATTTTAAGAAAAATGAAATGGATTTTAAGCGTCGTTTCATAACTGTTGATGAGACACGAATCCACCTCTATACCTAAGAGATAAAAGAACAATCCAAGCAATGGACTATCTGCAAAAGGTTAAAACAATAAATTCAGAGTACTATTGCAACATTTTAGATCAATTAAATGTAAAAATTCATGATAGAGGTCCTTGCTCACAACACAAAAAAAAAAATTTTATCAAGACAAAGCACCAGCGCACAATAGTGTTTTAACAATAGCTAAAATGAATGAATTAAAGTACGAGTTGCTTGACCACCTACCTTATTCTCCTGATTTAGCTCCCACGCGAAAAACCTTTTGGGTTAAATTGCATGATGTTTAAATCACAAAATTTCAACTATTTATTTAAGTAAATTCTATGAAAAAATAAATATTGAATTGAGTCCAATTTATATATGTATTTGAATCTAACTGAATTCTTTACTTGATTTATATAAACTCACTTTTCTATTAGTCATTAGTAACGAATTTTCGTTAAGTAATTACGTTTGTAAGCTATATATAATGTTGCTCTTGCGAGCGCACACACTTGCTTTTTAACAAGAGTTCACTCAACACGTTACCCAGCAGTGCATGCAGCTTCCATCACATCTACGAAAACTTAGCATCCATTTGTCCCCCTTTTTATTTGCGCTACATATTTAATATAACGTACGTAAGCATACACACACATAATTTAAGAAAAGAAACTTGAATTGTAATAAACCCATACTGAAAACATATTAAATTCTTGTTTCATTTTCTTTACATTCACTCAACCTACCTACATATTGATAGCCCACCGTTTACAATCACCGGCCATCCCCTATCCTCTATCCAGAAGTAGGTTATTTCCCATTGGTGTCCAACACACACACCAATACAAAATGTTTTTTTGAAAAACTAACTATTCTCTTTCTGTGCTAGCCTAGAAGTTTCCGAACCGCCCTCGTATAGGTTTATGCACGTAGCCAAACAAATTTTACCACAAATAAGTTGTATTTACATGAAGCGTAATCGCATATTGGTCCGTAATTGCAGATCGGTCCATAATTGACTATAGCTCCCGTACAGTGCCCATTTCTGAAAACTGTTTATACACATATACTGGAAATAAGGAATTATATGGATTGGCTTGACCGAATAATCCTACTTGTTTTAGTTTGGTTGGACCAATTCTGAAAATATTACTGTGTAGCATTATATTTAAAATATTAATATATTTTAGAATTATTAATATCAATTTAAACTGATAAAGTAAACATATATTAATAAGACTTATCCAGCCTAAATATCTTTATTTAAACCTTGTAAAACGCACACTTGTATTGAAGAATTTTCTTAAGAAGTCAGTCATGTATGAATGTTAAAAGTTGATAATTGAGCATTGTCGTAGCTCTCTAATAAATAACAGTTCGTTTGCACAAATGCACTGAACTTATGATGTTGACAATGCACTTGATTGTTGCTAATATGCATGTACAACGTTTATATTTATTATAAAGCTTAAAAACAAAATGATATCAGCAATTCTATATTTGTTTAAACATACAGACATACATTTAGTTATTTTTACTTGCATTCATAAATTTTATAAATGATTTAAACAAAAATAAACACTCGCATACACATAACAAACAAAAAACCACACCCATCATAGTCTAATCATACAGATAACAACAGTGTTTTAATAATGACTAATTAAAATAAAATGATTGTAAAAAAATATTTATTCGAATCTTTTTTGTTTATCTTTAATTTAAATAAATAATTTTTATTTAGACAATAAAGTAATTCATTTGAAAATAGTTTTACATGCAGTTTTTTATTGTTAGACTTTTGTTTTTGTTGTTTGTTTTTTTGGGGGGTTATTTGCTGAAACATTAAAATTGTAAATAACATTCAAATGTAATGTGCAACACAATTAGTTTAGTTTAGTTGCAGTGAGTTGAATGTGTATTGTCATCAGTTAAGCTTATTTTTAATTTAATGATATGTTGTTTTAATTATAATTAGTTTGTTTTAAACTCATTTTTTTTTTTGATTAGAACAACATTATTTACTTAGTTAGGATTTCTGACAATGAAATTATGAAAATGTTTTGAAATTACACAATGGATTAGGTAACAATGCAAATGACAGTTATTTAATAACTGATAGATATTTAAAAGTACTTAAAGTTTTTTGGTAATGTTGAAATTAATTAACCTTGTGATAAGAAAATTTTTGTTTTACTTGTTCGATTAATTCTTTAAAATATTTTACGCATAATAATTTGACCCTTTTCTTGGTTGAAGTCAGTATGCTTCAGGCGGTAGATACCTAAAGGTGCGGTCACACTTAGCAAATATTTGCCGAAAAAGACGTAACCACTAAATAAAATATTTTTGAACTCGTTTATTTTTAAAAAAAAAAGCTTTGTTTATTTAGGACAAGACACAACAAATATTTGGTCTTATTTTATTTGATGTTGACTGCTCTTGCAGAACTCTTGTAAGAGTAAACAATGTCAAACCAATTTGTACTAAAACAATTATTTACACGTTTTTAAGTAAATATTTGCCGTGTGTGGCCATACCATAACTCGTTTTTATCCAATCTCTATATATGTTCGCTAGTTTTAATATTGAAAATCCCAAAACCTCTGTGGGTATATTGAGTTTGTAATTACTTTCTTAACACATTACTCATAGAATCAAAAAGTAGGTAGGTAGGTACGTAGGAAGGCTGGTGTGGGTCACCTCACACCCTCACCCAAATACCAATATGGTCCATTGCGATGCCTTAGATTCTCTACCAAATGTCTGACTAGTTTACATAATAATAAAGACCTGCAACGAGTACTAAACTTTCGGGTATACTTAATCATGCACATTGATTTTTATGATTTAATCGTTTTTGTTCAAATGCACAAAACGCTCGTTTACGCAACCGTTCGTTTCAAACATTCAGTTTTATTCACTGGTTGTTTTTTGCGAACATGAATATTCTGACTGTGTCGTTAAATGTATGAAGCTCGTTTTACATCAAAGCCAACGTGTTGTTAGCCGAACATGTGTTTTATTCATTTGTTGTTTTGTGCGAACATGAATATTCGACTGTGTCGTTAAATGTATGAAGCAGCTCATTTTACATTTTTTCTTTAATTTTTTTTGCTGTGCAAAGATATATTTGACAAACTGTACATATTACAAATTTTATCATTGCTTTGTCAAATAAGTTTTCTTTTCGACGAAATAATGTTAAATAGGTAGTAAATGCACATTTTTTATGTTTTCATATTTTTCTGCCAGCCGCTTTTTACTTATAAGTGGCTCGTGTGTTTTTAGTTCAATTCCAATCAGATCATGCACAACAAAGCCGACATGCAAAAAACAAACTGTGTATAAACAAGAATTTTTGTTTTCAAACATTGCAGTTCGAACCAAGTGTTGGAAATGATTTATACTCGTTGCTGAATTTTCTGTGTGTGCATAAAAAGTGAATAAGCATAAAATTGAATCATACTTTTTTGTATTGTTCTTAAAATTCAACGTTAGTGAATAAGTCGGCTCGTTCATACTTGTTGCAGGTCTCTGTTACATATGTCTGACTGGTCTATATATGTCTGACTCGTCGACATATGTCTGACTGGTCTATACATGTCTGACTGGTCTACAAATGTGTGACTTATCTTCATATGTCTGATTGGTCTTCAGAAAACACACAGACTCTTTGGAGGGAATCCAATCCGCAACCCTTTGACTGATAGCCCGGCGCTCTACCGCCTAGTCTATCGGGGCACCCAATCAAAAAGTAAAAGTCATTGTATGCATGATAGGTCCTCGAGGGCGTGTCTTAGGGGGGATAATATGTTCCAAAAATATTATTTGTTGGAAATATGGAACCGATTCCAGAGGGCGGGATTCCGCCCGTCATTTAAAAACAAATATAATGCAAACGAGGGGACCTTGAAAAAATTTGACACAAGGAGTTATTTCAAATGAGTAATTTGTATATATGTATAGAATGGGGAGCACAAATGAGCATAAGAATTAAACAATTGAAGAAAAATTAAAACAAAGTTTTTTATCATTTATTTTAGGTTTAATTTTTAACAAAATAATTTCCAAAACAAATTAAAAGCTTTAAAAAGTTTTTTTAAAGTTTTGATGACTTTTATTTGATTTAAAAATTATATTGTTAAAAATTAAACTTAAAATAATTGGTAAAATACATTTTTTAATTTTCTTAATTATTTGAATACTTATGCAATAATAAGTGCATTAAGTACAAACATAGACTATGCTAGAACTTGAGCCACTCCAATGACTAATGTACAAGCCGTGAAATAAAATCTTAAAAACTAAAAGTTTTTGCTTGAAATACAAATTCAAGAAAAATTTAAATTAATTTTAAATTTTGTAATTAAAGTATAAAATTAAATGGAAATTAATTTTTAGAAAAATATATATTTTTGTTTTAAATGTTTAGCTTTAATTCATATTTTTCTTAATAAATTGACTGTATGAGAATTTTTCCTCTTGCGAGTATTATTGTAAAATTTTTTAAAAAAATTTATTTATTCGAAGGTTTACTTCTAGTTAAATATAAAAAATTTTATTTGAAATTTATTAATAAATAACATAATTTAAAAAATTCTATTTATAAGCCAAGATATAGATTTTTAATACTAAAAAAACAAAATTGGCGGGGAAGGCATCATGTTCACAGGTATTATTAATTTAATAAAAAATATCAAAAATATTATTCAGAGTTACTGTGTAGTTGTATAATTTCATGAAATAAATGCAAATTAAACACAACAACTTAATGTTAAATAAACGCTACAATGAAAATTCGCCCCATTTAACAAAAAAATCAATTCAAGGCAAAATTATGATAAGAAATAACATGTTTAACATCAGAGCGTAAATTTCACAAAAAAAAAATAATTTTACAAAAATCGTTAATAATACAAAACAAATTTTTCCGGTATTTTTACGGAAAGTAACTGCTGAGTCAAATTATATAAATATATGGGGATTTTTTAGATGCGTAGAACTTTAATTTGACAACGCTCTTTAAATGGCGGCGATTTTGTTAGCTGTCAAGTGTTTTCTGTTTGAAGACGCTAGTCTACGCCAATACAGCTAATTCATTTGGTATACTCTCTCTTGCGCGCTGAACCCGATGCAAAAGTTCGTCGAAATGCGTTGGAGGTAATCGATGTTGTCCCAACTATCTCTTGAATGCAAATTCTGAATAAATTGATGTTGGACCATTTTTGGGAGTGTGCTTTGGGTAACCATCCAATTGGAATGTTACTTCAACCACATGATAGACGCTCTTATCTACAAAATCGGGAAGATTAGTTTGAAAAATAAACAGATAGTTTTTATTACAAGCTCCAAGGTGCCACCATGTAAATCAAACCCATATCATTACGTTTGAATTCCCTGGGCTGTTCAGCGCCAGCAGTATTTTTTATCGTCGCATAAAAAACTATTAAATTTGGATTCCAGTCTTAATTTTAGTTTTCTACTGCTGTGTTGTAACCAATACTGCGAAGGCCTCGTCTTGCTGACCATCGACTCACCGGTTTACCTAATGCTATAGAAGCATATTTTGGTATTAAGCACATGCCTATTTTCTGATTTTTGTTTTGGAAACAATAGAACGTCTTTGTTGGACATTTATGACCACAGACTGACTTAGTTTAAGCTGTTTAGCTATTACTCGTGTAGAATAGTCACATTTTTGTAACTGCTAGAATATTATTCTTACTGGCTTTTGACAGCTTCTGCATTATTATATTATAATTTTATTTGTGGTGGGTAATTTGCAATAAGTAATTAAGACATGCAATTAAATTAATATCAATCTAAAGTTTTTTTTTAAAGACAGAAACAAAGCAAACACATACAAATCTAGAGGTAGACTTCAAAGACCCGTTTAGGTATACTTATATGAATTCACAAAAGCCCTAAGTTACATTAAAAAAATACAAGAGAATTTAACTAATTGTTCGAGCTTTTTATCTAAAGGTCAAAATTATTATTTCTTCCAATATATCGCTACAGCATTGTATAGCATCCTCAGAGAAACAATTTTTTTTATTAACGTTAACAAATTAACAATATTTTTCTAACAACAACCTTGTAAATTTCTTAATGTTAGTATAAAAAAAATAAAAATTTGTTTCCCTGAAGATGCTACACCATGCTGTAGCGAAATGTTGGAAGAACTGATAAATAAATAAAACGAAATTTACCTTAAGCTTAAAGAAAATATAATTTTTAATAATTACAAGAGAAGCAAAAAACTCTCCAATATTAACAACTAAACAATATTTTTAATTGTAGGAGATATCGTTTTTAATCTTTATTGTTTTTAATTGTATGAGTTTAAAATTTAGTTGAAATATGTACCAAAAAGTCGATTTAAAATTGTTCATAACTTAGAGCTTTTTTGAAAACATATGACGTTAAGCAAGTTTTTTGCGGTATTTAATGTTTATTTCTTGAAAATTATTATTTTCGATTTTGCATTGCAATTTATTTAGTGTTGCATTAAACCTAAAAAAAATGACAAACAAATTTTTTTTTATTAATTTTATTTATATGCAATGCAAGCCACAAACGTTTAGTGCTCCACGTTGTATATAAGGCAAAGTATAAAATATTATATTAGTTTACCCAAATTGTATTCTTTTTTTTCCGAAATTAAACATAGCAGTATTATAGTCAGTGTATAAAATGAATTCCAAAGAGCTTAAAATATATTCCACAAATCCATCATAAATTAAGTGAGGATAGCAAATGCAATTATTTTCAATATATACATACATACAATACATACATACATTATATACAATATACATATACCTCTAAACCACATTTCAAACTAATTAAATGAAATATAATTGGTTGCCAACAGATATCCTCAAACAGCCAAAAAGACATCGTATGCGCAATCCAAAACTGTGCATCAAAAAACAAAAATGATTAAAAAACTTTTAAACGGCAGCAGTAGTAGTAAATCTGTTAAAGAATTATAACACAGCCCAACACGAAAAATGATACCTTAAATTTATTAGTCAATTTGTATATATCTTGTATAGAGCTCCAATTCCTCTAAATCACTTCTTTTTTCGATCAGCTCTAGTTTTCGAGACTTAATTTTTTTAAATTACGTAGTTACATGATTTTTAGTAACACAACTGAAGACTAGTTTAACATACTTAGTGAAAAGAATATAACAAAATTTATCTGCAATATTACCATCATGCTGCCTTAACATAATATTTACTCCTTTCAAAAATTCATAAAAATAGTGATAAACAGCAAAAGTTCCAATATTTTTCTATAGCCATATAGGCAGATATATCCAGTATATAGTTTTGCTTTTATTATTAATTTTGTGGAACTATATCGTGGTTTTACTTGTTGTTTTACATACATTTAAAAACAATCAATCAAAAATACCACATACCTGAAATCTACTGTTGTATGTATAACGTATTCTTTTTTAGTCATATAGAGTAACGTTATTTCGAATAAAACCCACAGTTGTGTATGGATTTCAACAAGATATAGCTGCTATATGCATGACATATTTTCCTTTATTACTGAAAGAAAAAAATAGAAAATTGGTCGTCTTCTCTATGAGTTTTTGAAAAATACAAATTCTATAAAAAAATTTTCCATTCAAAGTTGAGCGATACTTCATGGAATCAAAATAATGTCAATGCAGCATAAAGATAATATTACAGTCGAATTACTACGTCACCATAAATCGCGTAACTACGTAGTTTTCTTAACCCTTATGTGTGCGGCAAAAAAAAAACACCTTCTAATGCGCTGCAAGGTACCTGGGTACCTATATTAAAGTTAAGTAGAGAAAAAGCATTTTCGCACTTAATATATTGTTGGAGCGTAGCTAACAGATATAATTATATAATAAAATAATACAACTAAAGGATGAGTAGATAATATGGATAAACTGTTAGGTGAATACACGTGCAAATGGAGAACAATTTGATGGCCGTTGTCACTATGTTTTAATGCTATTGACATATTAGCACTAACATCCTATATTATATATATGGAACTTAATACGCAACATCAGTCTAGAGATCGTCGTCGAAAATTCGTAAAAGATCTGAGCATTGGTGTGTGTCAAGGAAATTTTGAGCATCGAGCTAAAAATACAAAAATAAATTCACAGTCATCGGCATCATCTGCAATACAAAATTTTTATATACCAAACTTTCTGCAACATCTCTTTTATAAACAAAAGACACAAGCGGACACATTCCAGTAGTAGGAAGCAGAGAAAGACTCGTAAAGCTTGTACAGGCTGATCCAAGCCAATCTGTAATCATCACTTGTTTAGTCGACCAATATGTACAAACTGCTCGATAAATTTGTGCTAAAATTTTATTTCTCTTATTTTCATTATTTGTTGAATTTTGTGGTTTTTATGTTTCTGTTTCAAAATAATATATAATAAATTGTTTTTGTTTATAATTTATACAGACTTTTATTTATTCATCCAAAGCTACTAACAACTGCAAAAACACGTACAGGCTATCTTGATGCGCATTAAAGGGTGTTAAAAGTAAATTGGTTTCTCAGGCAAATTTAAAAAAAGTCAAGTCGTACGGCTGCGAAAAAAACTAGATTATTTGAAAGTTAGTAGTTCTCAAAAATGAAAAAACTTTGACTGAAAACCCCAAAGTTACCCGGGTACCTCAGGCATGTGATCGCAATCGAAAACGAATGAGTTTTAGAAGTTAATTTTTTCGTAATATTTTTATATTGAAAAACTTTTATCACATAAAATATAAAGATATTGATTGGGCTAATAAAGAGAATCTTAAAACAAAAATTTTAAAAATTAGATTATAAATGCAGAGCAATTCCATATGAAAACGATCAAAATTGGCAAATTTTTGGACGACCCCTCTCCGATTTTAAAATAAATAGTCTCAATCGATTGCCCAGCAAAAAATAATGTACCTACATATTTTTTTTTTTTATAGTGACTGGTTTAGTGGTGGTGTACACCACTGTCTGTGACAAAATTGAAGAATTCTTCATAAGGGACCTCATTGAAAGTTGTTTAAAAAAAAACTACTAAAGCGATCGCAACGAGTGATAGCTCGTTGGAAAGGTATTGAATCAGGCTTTAATTGAAAAATAAAATTTTGTTGAACTGTTAATAATTCAATTTTGATATTTTCTATTAGTTAGGCTTAAGTTCATTGAATTTAATTTTCATTAAATTATTTTTACTGAAGAAGGAATTGTTTAACAACTTGAAAAATTTTTATTTTTGATAATTTTTGACTAGGATTCGAACCTGGGTTGTTGGTTGAATTTACATATGTTTCGAGAAAAAATGATAATTACAGAAAACTTCGAACCACCAGTCACTGGTTAAAGGATTGATGTTGTCTGTTGACTAGCAGGCACCGTAGTGGTGCAGGGGTCAGAACGTAAAGAATTCTGATGAGAGAAAGTGGTGTTTCTCACTATAAAAAAAAAAAAATATGTAGGTAAATTATTTTTTGCTGGGCAATCGATTGAGACTATTTATTTTAAAATCGGAGAGGGGTCGTCCAAAAGGTGATCGCTTTCATATGGAATTGCTCTGCATTAAAATGTATTTCGTTTTCGATTTCGATTTCCATCACATGCCTGAATATCTTGAAAACTAGAGCTGATATAGATGCATACAAACTGACTAAGAAATCTGAGGCAGCAAAATTTTTTTTCTTTTTGTTGGGATGTGTAATTATTTTGTACATTTGTATAAGTACGTGTACAATTTAACACGCCTATCTCTGTATACAAAACGTTAAATATTATCATTTACCGGTTTTCCTTCTAATGTATGTTAAGAAAACTTTTGAAATAAAATTAATTTTCTATATTTTTAATCACTTTTATTTAAATAACTAATTTACATATTTTTTTTTTCATTCTACTTTTAGATGCATTGAATATAAATTTCTAAACTATCGTTTAACAACCAATGAGACGATGGTGGCTGAAACAGAATATGGCAAAGTAAAAGGCATTAAACGTTTAACAATTTATGATGATTCATACTATAGTTTTGAGGGTATACCATACGCACAACCCCCATTGGGGGAGCTGAGATTTAAAGCACCCCAGCGGCCAACACCTTGGGATGGTGAGCGTGATTGTTGCAATAATAGAGATAAGTCTGTGCAACGTGATTTTATTACCGGCAAAGTATGCGGTTCAGAGGATTGTTTATACCTAAGTGTCTATACGAATAATGTAAGTAGTCTTTAAACATTTATAGGATAATTTATTAAAGATATTTAGGAGTTTATATTGTGTTCGGCTGTTAATTAGATTGCTTAAATATTATTACAGTTGTAGTTGGCAGGGTATTTGTAAGAAAACTATAAAGCTGATGTTGTACATACTGATTTTTTGGCTGGAATTATGATTTTTAAGATATTTGACCTAAATATTTCTGTTACAGCTGACTCCCGAAACCAAACGTCCTGTTTTAGTGTACATACATGGTGGTGGTTTTATTATTGGTGAGAATCATCGTGATATGTTTGGTCCCGACTACCTCATGAAAAAAGATGTGGTAGTGATTAACATACAATACCGTTTGGGAGTTTTAGGTAAGTTCAACTTAAAATTACACAATATTTAAAATAAAAATCTTACAATTTCGTTTCAGGTTTCCTAAGCTTAAACACCGAAGATCTTAATGTGCCTGGCAATGCTGGGCTTAAGGATCAAGTAATGGCCTTGCGTTGGATTAAAAATAACTGCGCCAAATTTGGTGGTAATCCCGACAATATCACTGTTTTCGGTGAGAGTGCGGGTGGTGCCTCCACACACTACATGATGTTGACCGAGCAGACACGTGGTCTTTTCCATCGTGGTGTGCTAATGTCGGGTAATGCTATATGCCCCTGGGCCAGTACCGAGTGTCAACATCGTGCTTATAACATAGCTAAATTGGCCGGTTATAAGGGTGAAGCTAATGATAAGGATGTTCTAGAGTTCCTATTAAAAGTGAAGTCGCAGGATTTAATAAAACTGGAGGATAAAGTTCTAACTCCAGAGGAGCATAAAAATAAGGTGATGTTTGCTTTTGGTCCTACTATAGAACCTTATCAGTCAGCTGAGTGTGTCATACCCAAACATCCCAGGGAAATGGTAAAAACAGCTTGGGGTAATTCCATACCCACAATGATGGGTAATACTTCGTACGAGGGCTTGATATTTAATTCCTGTTAGTATTATGAAGACAGTTTAAATAATTATTAATAGCTAAAATGATACTGCTTTTTGTTTATAGTTGTCAAGCAAATGCCAGCAGTTCTTAAAGAGATGGACACTTGCGTTAGCTTTGTGCCTCCCGAATTGGCTGATGCTGAGCGCACTGCTCCCGAAACATTAGAAATGGGTGCTAAAATTAAAAGTGTTCATACTACGGGTGAAACACCAACAGCCGATAACTATATGGATGTAAGTACTGATACATAGATATACATTTATATCAATAGAATACTCCAATTTGTATTTCTACTCAAAGTGCATTGATTTTGAGTTATAGTTAACTTTTCATGTTTCAAATTGAGTAACAGTTCTTTTTGAGATAGCTGCTATTTGAGATTAGTTTATTGTGTATACATATACATTTCTCTTTAATAAAGAACCAAACAAATTTGTTGCCCAAATAGTAGTTCCAGCGAAAGCTGTATTTGCTTCAAATTGAATTGTATTTTAGACGTTTAAATATTAGTCTTGAAAAGTGGTATTTCTTAAAATTTATTTAAAATTTTGAAAACATGTTGTGAATATTAACTGACAAAGTGAAAGCTTAAAATATCTCTTCAAAAAATATAAATATTCAGTTTCCTTGTAGGTAGCATACTTGATATAGGCTGGTCGTCTGTGTGCTAAAATTAACTTTCCGAAGCCCCAAACAACTAGGATTATTAATCATATATCAATATAACGGTTATGGTCCTGATTAGGCAGTTATTACAAATGTTCATGAATATGTTCATAAACAAGCAATTTTAACTTGTATTTCATTCTAAGGCTTTCTTATGAATATGTGACACTGGTTACAGATCATGACCAGCAACAGCATTTAGGTGTCGATAATTTGATACAGAGGGCTTGCCCAGCAAGTTTTCTTAGTTTCTTTGGTAACAATCAGAACACTTTAGCAAACACAGATGAACATTGGGTCTAATTGTTCACTCCATTCCGCGATTGCGGAAAGAAATTTTTTATGCGGTAGCATAATTTAATTTTACATATCGATCGATATTTCTTTCCGCTTAGTTTTCCTTGTCATGTGGAATCAATAATACCACCCATTATCTTTGAATGAGTGGTATGAATGTGGAAATCTTTTTTGAATGAACAAATTCTGTCAAATCAAGAAATTTACGAAATGATACAGAAAAACATGAGTTTTCTAAAACTGATTTGATTCAACGGAATATTTTTTAAGTATATACTTGTAATGATGCCTTTGCATTTTTTAGGTAAATGTGGCACCCATAAAATCTTCATAAACGGGAACATAAAAAAATAACTAACTATTTGTTGATATCTCAATCCAATATCTCGGATTTACTTGTCCTTAGAATCGGCGAAGCGTTCTTGTAGTTGTTGTTCAATATAAATCTTCAATTTTATTTCGGTTAACGTTGCTTTCACAAAATGTTTAAAAGTTTGACTTAGACTTTAACAGAAGATAAATGGGAGATCAAGATGACCTCTTGGAATAGTTTCCATGGATTGCAAATTAATGTAGAATACTGCACATATAACCATAATTAAATCATTATTCGTCTTCCAAAACCTCGAAATAATTAAATGACAGTTAAAAACTATACAAATTCATCACCAAAACTTTTCAGCAACATAATTGTGATAAATGTGAATATATGTAGGTATTAACAAAAGCAATTAATCCAAAAAGTTTTAGCGTTCAAGAGTATTTTATTTTAAAACTAAAGAAAATATTAAACTAAAAATTCAAAGAATCTACAGAAAACTGTTGCCGGGTGGTTCTATCGTCTCACTTTATAAAATTAGTTGTTTGGTAAATGATTTGAATACAATTTTTTAGTTTTTTAATCAGTAATGTTGTGGCCATTTCTCAAAACATAAGTAGTAATATTCCTATCTTATAAATTATCTTCAGCCACTTATACAGGGTGGCCCAAAAAAGACTGATGATCTTGGGGAAGCAGTTGCTGTACCATTTGAATTTTATACGGAAACATTTTAAGATCCCGCTTCAAAATTCTTTGCAGGGATGTTCTGGACATTCCCAGTTGAGCAGAACGACGACGAGCAGAGACAGATGGACATTCGTTTACACTCTGCCGTACAGCCTTCACAACTGCTTCATTGCGCACAGATCGACCTCTTCCTCTTCCTGGAAGATCTGACACTCTTCCATGTTCCTAAAAACGGGAGACTAAGTTCCTAATCATGTTGTCACTGGGTGCTGTTCGGACATTAAAATGACGACGATTAATTGACCTTCCAGAAGAATAAAAAAATTCAATGAAGAATCAATTATGGTTATCTGGAAAATACTCTAAATACTCAGCGCTCTAGTCTGTCTGCCCCTTTTTCTTACATTTTAAAAGGTAAGGTGGATTCACCCATTTGTTCAGGACAAAAATTTTGTCCGGAGAACAATTTTTTTCACTTCGAGTTTTTTGCAGCACGAAGGATTTTTCTGAAAAATCAAAGCGCTCATATGTAAACAAAATCTATTAGTTTTATAAGTGGTAATACTGCGCCTATTAATTTTTTTTGCTTTGGTTTTTAAGTGTCAAAAAACAAATATTAAATTACTTGAAAATATTTTGTATATTTTTCAAAAACAATTTACAAAATTTTTAATGAATATATGAAATGAATAATTTAATTTCACAAACACCACAGATAGAAACCTATTGGCAATTTAAGGTGGATTCACCCATTTGTTCTTAACAAAAATTTTTTTCCGAGAAAAATTTTTTTACTTAGAGTTTTTTGCAGCACGATTCACCCATTTCGAACGATTTTACTGAAAAATCAAAGCTGCCATATGTAAACAAAATCTATTAGTTTTACAAGTGCGGCCATTGATTTATATTTCTTTGGGTTTTAAGTGTCAAAATACAAAATTAATGAAAAAAGAAAGTTGCTTTTGCTGATGGCCATGGAAATACATAAGGCATTGTTATTTGTATGAAAAAATGCAACCTATTCTCAATTGATTTTTGTACAGAAAAAAATATTTTCTCTCTCTCAAAAAGAGACACGTCAAATTTCATTTTAGTACTTTCAGTGCTAAATGCTTTTTCTGCATAATTTGTTTGATAAAAAACAATTTTTTCTCGAACAAATTTTTACTTTTTTACTCCAAAAAATACTTTTGGCGAAATAAAAAATAAATTGTATTAATATTTCAACTAAATTCTTTCGCTGTGGTAATTAAATGAACACGGAAATTTTTTAATTAATATATGAAATGTAATCTATTAAATCAAGTCAACAATTGTTATGAACAAAATTAAAAAAAAAATATAATTTATATTTGGAAAATTTGAAATAAAAATTGTATTGTTACATTGAAAAAATTTAGCACTTATTTTTTCTTCTGTAGAACATTTTAGCACTTAGTTTTTCAAGTTTTAGCATATTTTCAAATTCATTTTCTGGCAACACTGATGGGTTCTTAATTTTTTTTAGACAAAATATAAAATTAAAACAATTCAAGCTGAGAGTTGATGGCAAAAAATGTTTTATCTTTAAAAAACAGAGACGTCAAACTTTATATGAAAAAAAAAACTTTGTCCGAACAAATATTTTGTTCAGAACGAGTGGTTGAATCCACCTTTTTAGTTCAATCAAAGTGGGAATCAAAGGACAAAATAAACAAATCAGCTTTGACAGTTGTTCTTGATTTACTAAAAAATGATTCACTAGTAAATCATTTTCATCCTTGGTATAAAGACCAAGACGGACTCCGTCCAGGCTATTCTATAATAACTCTGCGATACTCTGAATGTTGACACGTCTATGATCCGCGTTTGTAATATGTATTTGGAAAATAATATTTTGAAATTTTAAGCTTGTCGTACACTGCCATTTATTAAATTGACCCCTTTAATTTCTATAGTGAAAATTGCTTGTAGACAGTCTTTTTTATTAATAGTTTATATAGTTTCCTAAATAAAAGAATATTTCCAATAAAATCCGACGTTTCGTTGGTATTCTTTCCAACTTCTTCAGGAATTGAGTTTTTATTAAAATAATAATCTTTTCCGTCAGTTTTCCATTTAAATAAATGTATGTTAACTAAAACTACAACACAGAGAAATTTGTATTTTTTCACTTGATCAAAGTTGTTATTAATCTAGTCTTTTTTGCTGATTTAAAATTAGTTGGGAAAATTTATGTTCATACATTCCAAATGATTTCGAGTCAATTGTCACATTAGTGCTCCTAAGTTATCTAGAATGTAGTTAGTATAAAATTGTATATTGCATAGCCGATTGTAGCTTTGTAAATTGAAGTGTAGTATGTTTAAAACTCTTATTTTTACATGAATTAAGGAGGAAATAATTTTTCTTACTCGTACAAACCACATGCCATTGGGTCTAATGGCAATTTACTCTTGAGTATTACACTTTTGAAGTGACTATGGCAGTGGTTAAGACAAAGAATAGTTTCAGAAAAAGGAGATCACTTTTAGCTACAAATCATTTTTTAAACGATTTTATTCCATTTAGCACAATTCAAGATATTTTGGGCCTAAATTTTTTTGGTT
This sequence comes from Bellardia pandia, assembly GCA_916048285.2. Taxonomy (NCBI): domain Eukaryota; kingdom Metazoa; phylum Arthropoda; class Insecta; order Diptera; family Calliphoridae; genus Bellardia; species Bellardia pandia. The sequence goes on from OU696529.1 coordinate 103,506,443, forward strand.
AAATTAAATTTTTGTGAAATATGTTCATATCACAAATTTAGCAGAATTCGCAATTTAGCAGAATTTTTGTGGATACATACAAGTAAATTTACTGGTCAGATCAATTGTAAATAACACAAACTTAACCTTTTAGTGCATACAATCAAATGAACTTTTCATACATTGTTTTTACATTACTTTTAAGCTTAGGGTGCATATCTTTTTTTATTTTAATAACTATGCTTATGTAAAAGGTTTTAGAGATAAGGAACGAATCACCTACATACTCGTATGTTGCATAGGATCAATGTCTTTTTTGCACGTTATTTTTACACGGTCTATTTGGTTTAGTATAGCACTCTAACTTGTGCTGATCAATATGACTTTTGTATTTACCTCTTGGCCATAATCGATTACAAATTTCTACCAATAATTAAACATAAATGACGAGCAAACTTTTGCACACAAATTTAATATTTTGTCCAAGAATTATTATTCTGTTTGATACTTTTCCTAACTTCTTCTGTGCCACAAAACTTATAGTTACATAATTTTCAAAATTTTTAACACAGAATACGAGCATTACAAATTAAAAAAGTATGTAGGCTCTTGAAACAATTATAACATCTACATATAACATTATATAACAATATTAGCATTAGTTCCACAAATTTTGTTTTAGATTTTCATATATAATTTGATATATTGCTTTTTTCAGCTTTGCTCACATATCTATTTCTGGTTCCCCATGCATCGCTTGCTGCAGTTACGTTTCAATCATACATCTGGAACACCCGTCTATTTATATCGTTTCGATTTTGATTCAGAAGACATTATTAATCCCTATCGTATTATGCGTTACGGACGTGGTATGAAGGGTGTTAGTCATGCGGATGAATTGACTTACTTATTCTGGAATCTGCTAGCCAAACGTATGCCCAAAGAATCACGTGAATATAAAACAATTGAACGTATGACTGGCATATGGGTACAATTCGCCATCACTGGTAATCCATATAGCAATGAAATTGAGGGTATGGAAAATCTAGCCTGGGATCCGATTAAGAAATCCGATGAAGTATATAAGTGTCTAAATATAAGTGATGAACTGAAAGTTGTTGACGTGCCTGAAATGGAAAAGATCAAACAGTGGGAATCGTTGTTTGAGAAAAATCGAGATTTGTTTTAGAATGTTACCAAAGAGCAAAGAGAAGTGCAACGATATTTAAAATCTATTTTTTTTTCTTTAATTATGTAATCTATTTTTATACATATTAATCTACATACATATACATATGTATGTATGTACATGTAAAATAATTCCATATAATCATGAATAGTACATGCAATACTATTAACTCTTGTTATTTTGTTTTATTATAAAGTCATTTGTGTTAAAATAAAAGTAATATATTATTATAAATCTCTTGTTTTATTTGTTATCAATAATATTTCGCATGCTATGAGTTTTAGTTAAATATATTTTCCAAAGTACATATTAATAGAAATATTAACTAAATTATATAATTTGTATGTATGATGATTTTTGACATTAACATGCAAACTTTGCTTGTATATTACAAATATAATTTACAACGGGACCAACTAGTAATTGGAAAATAATTATTTTCCGGTAACTAAAAAAATAAGTAAAAATGTTTAAATAATTAGTTAATTATTCTGGATTTTAAAGTTGAAGAACATAACCTTAATTCGTTGACCGTCTTAAAATCATCACTAAGTAAGTATAATTTACATGAATTTTAAAATATTTATTCGGTGTATAACTTAAAGATGTGGGATTAATAATTAATATGTCATATTTAAGGATATATAAATGTCATATCATCTCACTGAGTTATTAGTCGATATGATGTAGACAGCAGGAGGAGAGGTGGTTTGTGTGATTCAGAAGTAATGATTTTGACACGGCAGACAAAGATCCAGTTGGATGACCATGAATATGAATCACTATTTCAAGAAGATTGTTGTGCAACTCAACAAGTGCTTGCAAAATCATTGAAAGTTATTCAAGCAGCAATTTGAAAACGTTTACGAGCAGCTATATTCTTCCAAAAGTAAAGAAATTGGGTAACATATGAAATAATACCGAGAGACCTTAAACGAAGATTTTGCATGTCCGAAATTTGCATTACGATAACACAAAGAGTAAGAAATCATATGTTAAGCACTACCAACCAGCCGAATTGACAAAACAGCCAAATATCTATGGCACTAAGGTAATGTTCAGTATTTAGTGGGATGTAAAGGATTCTATTTATTGTGAGCTGCTGATTTTTTACCAGATCATCACGGGAACCTGTTCCATATACAAATGATGCATTTAGAGCATTGACTGAAAAATGCCTAGACTATGCGGCCAAAAATTAAAGCGTAATATACCATTTTGACAACGCTCGGCAATATTTTAAAGTACTTACATGTTAAAAACTATTTATAAAGAAATTATAGGAATGTTTTTCCTCGCGGAATCCATATGTTTTCAGAAAGATTCAAGTTAGAATTATTCAAATTTATATTATGTTTCAAAGAAAGCTAAAAATTTAAAAAAAGATCTGCATTTTTAAGTTATTTAAGTTAGTACACCCAATATGAAAATATATAACATTACACGGTAGGGAGCACAAGAGAGTACATGTTTGCGCCTTGTGCACTTTTTGTTACATAAAATGAAAACTAATAAAGAACATTTGAAAATTTTCTTTGAAATAATCAAAATAAGAAAGTATAGTCGGTTAAGCCCGACCATACAATACCCTACACCCAGTATATATATAAATATAAAACAGTTTTGCAGCAATGGGCGCTATATGGGAGATATAACCTATTATGGAGCGATCATTCAAAAATTTAGTGCCACGGCTTCTATGATTATAAATATTATGTATGTTAAACTTTATATTGTTTTAAATACAGATATTATGGATAGGGTGTCATATGGGAGTTTCCACTAATTATGGACTGGTGATCATAAAATTTTACCATATTATATATATGTACAATATGAAACATATTTTTGTTCAATATTATTTGGATACCAAAATTTTTAAGAGAGTTGTGCTCTGTAAAGTGATTTTCGCACGTGGGTCTTATATGGGAGCTGTAGACCAAGTTCAACCAGTTTCAATCTTATCCGTCCTTGGGCCGAGAAAATATAATGCGCCAAATTTTATCAAAATATCTTCAAAATTGCAACCTGTGCTCTGCACACAAGCTTTACATGGACAGCCAGCCAGACGGATGAACGTACAGAAAGTGATTCTGAGTCGATCGGTATACCTTAAGGTGGGTTGGACCAATATTTATGGGCGTTACAAATATCATCAAATCCAATATACCCTCCCTATTATAATGGTGTAGGGTATAATTAGTGGTTATTATTTCAAAACACGTAAAAAGTGTTTTGCGAAATAACGGGCTTTGTACTAAATATTGAAAAATATCATTCCGTAAAGTTTTGGGGTGGTAGAACTTGATGTTTTTAGTTTTGATTTACATATACTAAATTATTTTGTTAAATATTAAACAAAAAATAGATGTCAAAAACCATTTTTCTATTTTCTTTCTTAGTTTTATTTATATGCACAATAATAATATAAATATTTGCAATAGATATTGTCTTATTCTGATGAGAGAAAAAATAAATATAAAAATTTGTGACGAGTGTAAACCTCTATAGTTTAACAGAATATGTAGTACGAAAATTGAATAGTACGAAAATTGACACTTAAGGTTTATATAAAAATAATCTGTCATAGTCTAGTCATAGTATTTTATATATAAAATTTAATAAAGGAAAGTTAATAAATTAAATCTTATTTCCTCAATATACATTCACGATAATTGTTTTTTTTTATTTTTTATTTTGCAGAAATTATATACATATATACATTTCATTTCATTACACCTAGTCTTAGACTAACAAGTAATATTTTTCCGTTTAATAAAATTCATGCTATAACAGCCACCAGGTCTTGTGGCTTAGTTCTCTTCAGTCTCCTTGAGTAGATTTCATCATTACACAATATGGCTGCTTCTGGATTTACATGACTCTGAAGTTTATATGCGTGATTAGCTGCAAATTTCTGTATAACATCTGAGATTTTCATAACTCTGTGTAGATCATTAATTCTAATATAGTAGGGTGCGTTAACAATATTCTTAAGTACTTTATTTTGAAATCGTTGAATAACATTAATTTGGTTTTCAGCGGCACAGCCCCATATTTGAACTCCGTAAGTCCATACTGGCTTTAGCATATGACTGTAGATAAGCAGTTTATTTTGAATTAAAACTGGAGAATTTCTTCCAATAATCCATTTAAGTTTGTTGCATTTTATATTCAGTTCTGTCTCTTTTGTTTTTATATGCTCTTTCCATTTTAGTTTTGCATCAAGCGTCATTCCAAGATACTTAGCATGGTTAGCATATGGGACTATAGAGTTCGATATTTTTATGGGTTTGTATCTTATTGATTTGTATGTAAAATCGACATAGACTGATTTACTCTCATTTAATTTAATTTTCCATTTTTCCGTCCATTTTAACAATATATTTATAGAGGATTGTAGCTTAGTGGAATACTCCACTTCGTTATCACCAAGTGACAGGATACGATAATTGTGACTATTTATTTATTGCCTAAGATTTATTATTAAGCAAAGAAAATTTTATACAAATTTTAAAATATAATTTAACATTACCTTTATTATTACATTACCTCTAAATTAACAAAATAATTGTAGAACGAGCAGCCATTTAAAACAAGTTTGGTTTAAACTTAATAAATTGTTTATTCATCAAATTTCAATCATAACTTTTTAATTGCTAACATTTCATCATTTAAAATTTTTTTAATGTAGCATATAAAGTAAATTAATTTAAGTAGCTAATTGTTTGGCTGATATATCAAGCCAATATTTATTTAACTTTGTTGACGATATCATGTTTAATTATTTATGATTGTATATAAATATTTTGTATTTTAAATGCAAAAATTAGTTATTATATTAAATTTGTGATACTGTAAGGAAATTAAGAAATACTTAACCAGATGAATTATAAAATTAACACTAGCTTTGAAATAATAAGAGTTTATATTTGGCTGTGCCGAATCTTAAATACCCACCACCAAATCACCTATTATGGAGCGAACTTTATAAAATATTGTACCGTAATTTATATTTATTTTAGATTTATTTAAATTCAATTTCATCTCCACAACGATATTTATAAGAATCATATTCCATTTATAATCAACAATTTACACTTTGTTTATACTTTTGCAGCGTGTAACATAAAGCGATTTACTTTAACACACAATAAATTAAGTACCAACAAGCCCTAGGAAACTGGCTTTTTGAAACGTGAAAATTGTCACCTCTGTGTACTCTGTGGTTATTCACGGATGTGGCAGATTTGGCAAATTATGGACCAACTTTCACAAAAGTCAATAGTATAATTTTACATACTTATAACTGATCTGTGTAAAATTTCCGTTCGATATAGAAGTTTATGTAGATTAATGAGTTTTCGGGAATATTCCTCATAAGGGAACTATGACCTATTACGGGCCAATCATCATGAATTTCTGTACAATTATTTATATGTATATGTGAATTATTTGTGTTGAATATAAAGGTAATAATGATTTTTATAAGAGATTTATGCGCACTTAAGTGATTTTTCGAAGTGAATTTTATATGAGGGCTACTGTAAAAAGTGGACCAGTCATCATAAAATTGGCTATGAATATTTGTATATCATTACCATAATATTGAGAGTAAGGATTTTTGTATATGTATGGACTATTTGTGTTGAATTCTAACTAATTATTGTATTTTCGGAACTTGACTTTATAAGGGAACTATGGTCAAATATGGGCCGATGCAAACTAAATATCGTTTTGAAATTTCACCTTGAATGAAATTTATTATTGCAGAATTTTGTATGGATACGGATTTTTGATAGACATTTATGTACCATAAATACTTATTCCGAGATGACATTTCTGTGGACTATTGTTAAAACAACCGCTTTCAAAAACTGCAATTTTACAGGAGAACGAAAAAACTGTTAAAATATCTTACAACTTTGATTTTGAAATATTTGGTGAAAAGGTGAAAGCTTAGTGTTAAATTTAAATACTAAATTGAAGTGAAGATATCAATAATTCTCTTCTAATGAAAAAAGATTTTCAGAAAAGTTAAGAATAAAAAGATAGGATGTTTCGTCGAAATTGTTTTCAACAAAAATATTGACTTACATTACACAAGTTGTTTTGTTAAAATGGTTTTAAACAAAAACGTGATTCATATTTTGCGCTTATCTCAAGGCAAGTTTTTTTTTGTTTCTTTAATTCCATTGGGAAGTGGAATTAAGTCCCTTTTTGCTTCTATAGAAAAAGCAAAACGAAAAATGTTTTCGAAATGAAACCACTTTTAATTTGGGATGTGGAATTTTGATTTTAAGAATTTCGAGGTTTCATGCCGAAAAAATTGTTCGTTTTATTTTTTCTATAGAAGCAAAATACGGAATTAATTCCACTTCCGAACGGAATTAAATTCTGTGACATGGCAGTATATTTGTAGAAAAAAGCAAAAAATATCTGAAAATATCGAGGTATTCTGAAACTTTGATCTATAAACCAGATTCTTGCTCATTTTCAATACCGAACATTTCGGTGGATCACAGAATGTTTGGTAAAAATATCATTGGTCTATGTCTTTTACGAAGCTTTATCGTGCCTTCAATAGACGGACGGACATGGCTAAATCGTCCCCCACCTTTTTGGTGGTGGGTAGAAATAAGTAGCAAAAATATTTAACTGCAAGTAAGTATCATTTTTATAATTTCTATGTACCAACATTTATATTTTAAATCAACAAGACACATCAAAATTAAGAAAAACACAATTGGCATAAAACTTAAAAAAGTTGATCGTTTATTATATTTTGCAAGAATATTTTATTAATTGAACATCTATCTTTTCCAAGAATTGTTTGTGTTTCGATTAGAGTACTGGTAATTGGACTTTGTTTTCTGTACCATAAAACTCATAGCTAAATTAATTTTCGAGCTTGGAATTCAAATGACTGTATTCTATTTATAGGATTTAATTAATATCAATTAGGAAAGTATGTAGGTAGGCTCTTCAATCAATAACAACAAAAACATGAAATACACAATAAAGATAAGTCCGGCTAGACTTTTTTCCATATATTTTTTCCTATATACAAAAAATAATTGATAATAAATGTATTGTTATTCATAGTATTTTAAGATTTTAGTTCAAAGACTACATGAAGCACAATTACAAGAAAACAAGCATGCATTTTTATACCCTTCACCTTCAAGAGAAGGGTATATATAAGTTTGTCATTCCGTTTGTAATTTCCACAGTATAATTTTCCGACCCTATAAAGTATATATATTCTGTATCCTTATAGATAGCGGAGTCTATTAAGCCATGTCCGTCTGTCTGAGTGTTTAAATCAATTTTCTGAAGTTCCCAGATATCTTCAGGATCCAAATCTTCAATAATTCTGTTAGACATGCTTTCAGAAAGTTTTCTAATGAAAATCAGCAAAATAAGTCCGTAAATAACGGAGATATGAGCAAACATCCGAGACAACCTCTGAAAATTTCATCAAAAAAACCAAGTGTATTAATATTGTTACGAATAATTTCATCAACAGATGGCGTTATGGAGTCATTGTTGTGCAAACATCAAAGTGTTCGAAAACTTTAAGTGTGTTCTTAAACCGTAATATAAGTGTGAAAAGACAGTTTTAATTTTGTTTGTGTACATTTAAATAAATAAAGACTCGTTATATTTTCTTCAAACTATTTGACGCTTTTATTTTGCAATTAAAAAGAATCCGGTTTATTTAAACAATATAATATATATATGTATGTATGTATATAATATAATTATGCATCCACAACAAAGGTGAAGGGTATATAAGATTCGGCATAGCCGAATATATCACTCATACTTGTTTTTATTAATATATAAATTTATTTTTTTGCATTTTAAACCCATATATTTATAGAGTAAATTAATGCTTTTCTATAACAGATTTTAAAATGAATACATTTGTACTTGTATAAATGACTTGTGAAATTCTACAAAGTTATTTGCATTTAAATTCGATTTAATCGTTCATTAAATTGAAGTATAATAATAAACCAACCTTAAACTTGTTATTCAAAACTAATATACGATTCAGTAAATTTTAGCAGCTACATTTGTATATATATACAATATGAGATTTTAAAATAATTATTTCTGGTAAAACTTCATTGGAAATAATTTGACAGAACAGGATGCAAGTTCTTAAGGTTTTAAAACATTTGATAGGCACTGCGCATAAACATGCCTAATAACTGAGAATCATTCTATTATAAACTTATGGCAATATGTTTCTTATTTTCAAATTCGTCATATATAGTTAATTTAATATTTGCCTTATCAATTGGGTTTTAGCAGATAATTAAGGATATATACAGGACGAACCATTTAGACCTAATGGTATATTTTGTGTGTGTTTATTTCATTTTAAATAAACCATAAGACATAAAATTGAATTCTTATTCTGTCCATACGAGTACAAGCAGTTAAAAATTATTTGAGAGGGTTGGATTAATCTAATAGATCAAGGAAAACGTTAAAATTAGATAAAAAGAACGCTAGTTCACGTATGCTGAATAAATGACAGGAAAGATGGTCGCTTGAGACAACAGCAGATAGAGCGATTATCTCGTTTCAAATATTAGAAAATGAATCAAACGATCACATGAAAACGTTGGCTAAATTTTTGATAAAACATGGAATTTTTATCCAGTATTTATACAGGTTTAATTTAAGAAATATTGCCAGCTGTGAGACATTTGGAACAACTAAAGAACCATGTAAAACAAAATAGACAAATGCAAAGTTAGAACAAAAAACCGAACTAAGTAAGACAATAATACCTGAAAATATAATTAAGACACTGCTTAGGTCTACAGAAGAGTGGAAGTTATTAAAGAAAGATGCTTGATTATTGCGCATCTCTCACGATAACAGAACGTAGGGACGAAACCATAATAAAGCCGTCCTAATGAAAAATTAACGAAGATCTAGGGTAGATTGTAGACGTAGTGGGTCTACTAGATAATACAGCTATCACTTTTTTTCTAACTATTACTAAACTATGAAAACATTGGCAATTGTTCATTCGCTCATATATTTTCGTCTTATAGACCTACATTTATTCAACTGACTGCAAAATTAAGTACATTGCGATAAATTGAATTTTAAAATGTTATGGGAAGCTTAAAACTTTATAACTGGTGTTTCACCAGTAACTAACAATATCTGTTGACAATTATATGAACTTTTTTTGTTACATCTAAATAAATTACAAATTCTTACATTCACCTAGACATTGAACAGAGTGTATAATTACATCGTCCATTAACAGCTTTAGCCAGCTTCACAATGTTATTGACAATGATATTGTACTTGTAATAAAACACAATTAACAACAAAGTTTTATTTGATTCCAAATCAGTTTATAAGCTGAGCAGTCGTAAACTGGTTTCTTCTACGAATCATCTTATTTTAAAAAGTTGTTTGTTATGTGATGACAAATAATATTCAACTGCTAGATTTTAAAATCGTTTTATTTGCACAAGTTATAAGAACATTTTATGTATTATTTATAATTATTTTAATACCCTCCACCACCACAAGTAGTGAATGAGGGTATATTACGTTTGTCATTCGGTGTGAAACTTTGTTAAATTCATCTGAGACTTATATACATATATGGTGAATTTCACGTCAAGTGACCCAATTTTAAAAATCGATGTCTTCCAATTTGGATGAAATTTACACCAATGTTAGTACTATTGGATAGTAGGCCAGATACAAATTTTCAGCACTATCAGTCCAGAAGTGCCGGAGTTAGAGGGGGTAAAATTTGCACATTTTGGTCAATTTTGGTCATACATGGTTTTTTTTAAAATGAGTGTAACTTCTTACCTATTGGTCCTAGAAAAAATTGTCCAAAGGACTTTAGAAAGCTATTTCTTCAATCATTTCAAAAATATTTTTTTTTTAATTTTTAAAAAATTTGTTTTTATTTATTTTTTTTTTTAATTATTTTTTGTTAATTTTTTTTCAATTTGGGGCCCTTTTTCAAAAGAAAGCTTATATAATTTACTTTAAGGCCTTTATAATCGCTTAATGGGATGCGAGTGGTATATCTATCAAAAAAATTATTTTTTAACTCAAGAATAGGATTTTTCAAAATAAAAAAGGGCCCAAATTAAAAAAATTAAAAAAAAATAATTTAAAAAAAAAAAAAATTTAAACAAAAAAAAAATATTTTTGAAATGGCTGAAGAAGTAGCTATCTAAAGTCCTTTGGAGAATTTTTGCTAGGACCAATAGGTGAAAAGTTACACTCACTTTAAAAAAACCCTGGGATATTTCCAGCTTCTTCAGGGATTGATTTTTTTTTATTAATCTGGCATTCGTACAATGTATATAAAAAGAAGAACTTTTATACAGATCACAAATTTTAATTCAGAAATCATACTAATATCGGTTATATGGCAATTATGCTACTGGATTTTGTAGCAGTCATTCAATAATTTGCATTAGTGGCTCGAATTAAGTCCATTCCGAGCATAACAACCAATCATACAACTCTCTACAACTCGGAAATATGCCTAATATTCGTTGAAATCAAAATTCCAAATCTAGTGTCCAGATTTAGAAGCTATCAGTCTATAATTGGTCCACTTCTACTATGCCACCCATAAATCTCTTGTATATAATGTTAATAAGATTAAATTCAACCAACACTTTGTGGTGAACATGGAAAATTTTTCTTTTCATTTTATAAATTATTAGAGACATTTTTTATTTGTCTTGAGTTCAAGTTTATAAATTGTTAAATTCACACAAGATTGTTATGAAAATCAGACAAACTCTGTAAATTATGGTAAGCAGCGGTAATTAAATCAATTATAAATGGTAAAAGTTAGATAAAATGTAAAACATTTGAAATAAATTTTGTTGTACGTAAAGTTGTCTTTCAAACAATATAGAAAATTTTAATAAAATTTGTTCTAGGACTCAATAAAAAAAACTAAATTAGGATATTCATGTCAAATCAGTAGTTTTTGTATTTTTTGCCTTCGAACGGTTTTACCTATTTCATGCAGGGAATAACATTTTCTATGTAAATCTTTTATGATTTGCCGGGTGTCAATTGATGTTTGTCTTCTCTTTCTAAATGTTTCACTACTTAACATCACAACATAATATCTTTTAATGATGAACTATGTATGAAAGTTGTGATTATTTTGAATAACTTTCTAATAAATTATTATTTATATTAATATAACTAAGCTTTTCTTTTAATAATATGTGGTGTTGATTTTATTTTGACGCTAACAGTATTTTGCTAAGGAATTTTTTTAATATTTATCCTGTTTACATATTTCGTGCAAGTTTCCTTTATAATAATCTAACTTTTTAATATAAATTGTGCAAATCATTCTCCTAAATCAAACCAAATGTGTGAATTTTTAATATTTTGTATGTTCATAAATTGCAAAAACAATTTAATAATTTAAAAAGTAAATCGATAAAAATAATCATTATTCTTACTCAATATGTACATACATACATACGTCAAATCTGATAAACAAAACTAAAGTAAAAATTGTTTGAAACACGAATATTTTTATTCGTCAGGAAGGAGTGTGACATACAGTGGATATTAGAGGAATTATAGCCGAAAGAAAAAGGTGTGTTACAATTTTTATGTTCAAAAATACGTTATATAACTGTGGAAAAATTGAAATTGTAACCACTAATATTGGTATGTATTTACAATTCCATGACCATATTTTTTTATTTAAAGTAAAGTTTAGATTTTAAGAAATTATTGTATTTTTTGTCGTCGCCTGCTCCTCGTTTTTGTCCCGCATAAACTGGTATCTTTATATCTTCCAATTTGGAATAGATAAATGCAAATTTTGTTTTGGTTTGTCGTGTTAACTATTACACAAGATTTTGATAAGCATATAGAGTGGGAAGCACAAATGAATAATTTTAGGACTTTGTGCACTTGTTATTGAATTAAAATAAAACTAATAAAAAATAAAAAGTGTTTTTTTTTAATTTATTATTATTTAATATTTATTTTAATATTTAACAAAATAATTTATAAATCAAAACTTTTTTCTCGAAGAAAAAAAAAAACAAACGAAACGAAAACAACCCACATATACTCAAAAACTTTAGGCAATTAGAGTATTTTTAATACTCAGCATAGGGTTCGTCTTGCTGTCCATCGGTTAACGAGTTTGCCTGTTGCTTAGACGCATCTTCTAGTATTAAACAATTATTTTTTTATTTATTTTATTTATTAACAAATTATGTAATAGGAAAGCCTTCATTGGCCAATTAAATATTACAATTGACGATAATACAATGGTAAAAAAAAATTTTATTTAATTTACTTAATATTAATGTTTTATTACCAACAGCCTAAAATTTGTAACAGAGAGAAACATTCAATTAGTTAAAATGAATATATGCCTAAGTTAGCAATGGAATGTCAAATATCAAATCAGTTGTGATTCCTATTAAAATATTCGGTTAACTTTCTGCGATAAGTGGTATAAGAAAATGAAAATGACCGTAAATCATTCGGTAAGTGATTCCAAGTACGCGCAACAGTTATAAGAAATGATCTTTCAAAAACTGTGTTATTTATTCTGGGAATATAATCTGTACATTACTAGTTGAATGTATAAAATTGAATAATTGTACTAAAAATTGTGGTGTGTTACTTTTAATGATTTTATAAAATATTAATAGGTATCTTAAAATTACAAAATTCTTAAAAGAGCACTTTAGAAGACGCGCGACATAGGGTGATATATGGATATAATTTCTCTGATTATTTCGTTGATGAATATTATGATTGTAGAGTGTAATTCCAAAAACGAAACGTACAATTTTGTTCAGTAAAATTCTGATTTTACTAATATTATTAGAGGTCGTACTCAAAAATACTATAAGAAATTTGTGACAATAATAAAGCTACTTTTATCCTGATATGATAGGGTAAATAAATATTAAGGAAATATAATCGGCGAAGAGTGAAACAAGCTTTTTTACACTGTCTATGTGGTATGAATTTTTGGATGATCGGTCCACAACAGGTTATATGTCCCATATAACGCCCATTTCTGTATTATATGGTCGGGCTTAACCGACTATACTTTCTTACTTGTTTTTAATTCTATATTACACCTTGAATATTATCCACCAGAATAGAAGAATTTACCGGTCATCACACAAATGTAGAATCATATAGATCCATCAGCCTATTGTCAAATAGCAAGAAGAATCTAGCTACCTACAAAATCATATATTTGAATTAGAAAAATGGTTAAAGCAATGAAGAATAACAAAAAATAAAACCATTGCGCAAAGAAACACGCTCTCCTATTTATGTCAAGCAATAACACAACAATCCTCGGTACCTCGGTATATACCACGATCGTTGCCTTACATGGGTATATAAAAAATTCGAATATTCAGAAAGACCTAAACGTGCCTTTGGTAAAAGCTGAGAACCACCAAAAATGCAGAAAAGCTTGAAGTACATCCAAACCCATTAGCCTGAAACATATTAAATAATTCGACTAAGAAGAAGAAATACAGCGGATTAACAATGATCAAATAAGTTTCGCCCAGCCTGACTAAATAATTTTAATTCATTAGTTATAAGATTTGAAATACTTATTGTTAGTAGGTTTTTAATGAAGATACAAATAAATAAATAGAAGTATAAACAAATTATTTTTATTACAAAAGAAAAAGTCCCGTTAAAAATGATAAGAATCGATCATTGATTACTATTAGCTACAATACTTTCCCGAGTATGGCACTAACAATAATTTGTTTGGAACAGTCTATATTTGACGAAGCCAACATTAAAAACTTGTTTAAATTAGCATTAGCCTTTTACTTGACTATTAAATTTAACTTCTAAATATATAATCTTCATATACATATATATACATTAATCATCGTACCGTACATCGATCATGCTGCCCTATAAGGATCTGTCCATAATTGGCTTAAGCTCCTGTATAATTTCCACTTCCGGGAATAAATAAAAACATAAAAATTAAACCTCTTTTAAAATAAACAGCGTTAGTTTCATAACACGGTGTTACTTGCACATTCGAATAAAGTCTATTTTTACAACCAAAATTATACCTAGTGAAGATTTGTTAACCTTCATAATCCCTCAAGTCGTCCTAGGTTAGTGAAATCGTTCATGATACCTGGATTTACCTGTATATCCTTATCAATAAAAAAATTAATACAAATTACAAATTAACACAAAGCAAAAGCTATGCTCTTATGTGATAAAATGTTTAAATATCAAACCTTGTCATACAAATTCTTAATTTTGTGTTGCTTTGAAAAACAAAGTTCTTGGTAAAAACCTTTTTTTATGAACAACTTTGCTCGAACTTAACACCATTCATATTTTATTGTCGATAACAGCTAAAAGCGTGCATTTAGCAGATTTATTTCTAGTAATAGAAAATATAAGAATAACGAAATCTCTTATATAAATTTCTCATAAGTTTGTCTACGTATTATATTGCTGGTGGCTATATAAGATTCAGTCTTGCCGACTGTATCACTCTTACTTGTTTAATGTTGAAAAAAATTGTTTATTATTAATAAATCAATTCTTAAAAACAATGAAAAAAACTATACAAAAAAAAAACTGTTTTTTTATATTAAGCCACAATTAAAAACAAAACAATAACAAGCTTATTACACTGTCGGTGATTACATTGCAAAAAATTACATTAATTATTAAAAAAGAAGACTTTTAAATATATTTAACACCTGTTGTGGTGGTTGTTTCTATGAAAATATACACACTCACACGCAAACAAATAAACTGCAAGGATATTAAGGTGGTGTACAGGTACACAATGACAAGAAAATTAAGGCGAGGAGAAAAAAATTGCAACCAATAATATTTTGATTTACCAATAAATATAGAGATTTACCATGACACTAAACCTCTTTATAACACTCAACGTAACAAACACTCTGGTGTTTGCTTTATTATACACGGATGCACCACCTCTACACTTACAGCTTAGTAAACAAATACTAATACATACGTAAATGAATGCATACATGTGTTTGAGAGTATGTGGTCGAGAGAGTGTATGAGGTGTAGATGTGCTAATAGAAAAATAGCTTAAAGCCTCATAAGAGTTTGTATAGCTCTAAAATGGAAAACAACAACGTTAGCAGTTTGTAGCAGAAAACAAAAAATTGTAAATAAATTGAGAGAGCAACATGACTTTTTGTTGTTTTTTATATTTTTTATTTTTCTGCTACACAAGTGGCGAATGAGGGTATATTACGTTTGTCATTCCGTGTGAAACTTTGTTACACACATGTTGTATGTTGTACCACACACACAACATATTTTTCTATAAATTTCGTTAAGTTGAGTTGTATATTTTGTACATGAGAGTGTTTTATAGAGACGGACAGTCAGACGGACTTTTCAATCGACTAAAAATTTAAAAATATGAAACACAGATATTCTAGTTCTATAACCAGTGCAGTTTTTGTATATGTTATTATATTTAGGTGGAGGGTATTAAAGATTCGGCACAGCCGAATATTGCACTCTGACTTGTTTCAATTTTGTTTTGTTCTATATTAAATATGTGTATACAATGTATTACAGCTGTTAGTGGTGTGCTGAGTTGTTTATAAGTGTGTAAAATAATTACACGGGGAAAATTCGGAAGTAATCGAAATTTTAAAGTATCTGGCAGATGATCTTTGTGTGAATTTTAATTCGCCCGGGGAAAAAGCATATTAACTTTCACATTCAATAGCATTTGGTAAAAAAATAATAAAAAAGTGTTATATTCGATTATGTGGTGTCTCATATCATATCACAAATATTTCGTTTAAATTTAACCTAGGTTTTATTTTCATACATTTAAATGATATTGAGAGCAATATACTATTTATGATGATTTCGATGTTTTTATAAGATTTATGTGATTTTCAAAAGTAGTACGAGAACTTTTTTATGCCCATGAGTGATATTTATCTTGAATTTTAACCTAATAAAGGTTTCCATAACAGATTAAAATTATTTTCTCAAGTGTTCAAATATGAACCGTTTCAAAAATACAGTTTTGTCATTTCCTTCTATATGAATTGTATAGGGATACTGATTTTCTATATGCATATTCCGGGAAATCGTGGACCGAGTCTTACAAATTCAAACAAGAATTGTTCTTTTATAATTGAAATTTCATGATATTACCCGCAGGCGTTAAACAACAATCTTAACCTAAAATATGATGTACCATAAAAAATGTTCTTGTAACGTCTTTTCAAAGCTAGTAGCAGCAAACTGCATGGCAACAACAACGAAAAGTACAAGAAAATACATTTAATGACAAAATTTAAAGTTTATTAATCAAATTGACTAACTTTTTTATTCAAACAGATTAATTATTTTATTAAATGAATTTATCGGTTGCTATTTTCCCGAAGTCAACTTTTGACTAATTTTTTATCTACTTGACAAAGTTTTTAATCAACAAATTTTTTTATTTAATACAAATAAAATTGTTGGCAATTTTAGAGCTCCAGTTTTTTCTGTGTATTTAAATAAAGTACAAAACATTCTTGAAGAATGTAGTGATGGTTTCAAAATTTGGTTCTGATAGACAAATTATCAACCATTTCTGATCAACAAAGAATAATTTCATACCCCCATGCCCTTCCCTTGAGAATCTATCATAGCTTCAAGAGACGTAACCACACAGAATATATGTATATGTATACGTTAATGGACCAACGATAAATCTTTATGTAATCAATCTTTTAAGTGTTGTGTATAGTAGGAGAAAAAGGGTAATTCTTTAAGAAGTTTTTTTTTTCATTTTACATAATATACTTAACACTAACAATCTGTAATATTCACTTTTTAACATAATTTCATTCAAATGTTGGTAGAAAGTACCAATTTTTGTAAAGTTACAAACTGTTTTTCAAAACATGTAAAATTTTTTTTAATAGTATGGCCAATAATCTCTTTTTATCAAAAATTTGCTATTTTATAAATAGCTAATATGTAGAAACAATTTTACCGAAATTAAATTTTATCCATTCGTTCCGAAAAAAATATTTGATCGGACAAAATGTTTTTTTCATATGAATTTTTGCTCTCTAAATATATAGGCGTCAAACTTTAACTGTAAAACCGGATTTTGGAGGTGTCCGACATATTTCACTATTAGAATCTTCTTTTATTCGACAAGCCGTACAAGAAAAATAATATCGGGTCCCAGGTTTTTCTATTTCATTCAATTTTGTATCACTGTGTAATCAACGTGCACAAATTTCTAAGACTCTGGCTATTATAGAACTGTAGATATATGATATTAAATATTTACTTTGTATGGGAGCTGACACGCCCACTGGTCCGATTACGCCAATTTTTCTCATTACTATTCACATTAACAAATAATCAACGTGCACAAATTCCTAACACTCGTGGCTATAATAGAACTGTAGATATACGATGTTAAATATTTGCTTTGTATGGAAGCTGCCACTCCCACTAATCCGATCCCGCCCCTCTTTTTCGTGATTATTCATATCAGTAACATATGGGATACTGCAAGGTTTCAAAACTTTTGCTATTACAATAGTCAAGATATATGATGTTATTCAATTTATGTGGGAGGGTCCACTTAAAATATATATAGCCGTTAACCTAATTAGGACTATAGCCTTTCAAATGAAACTGGTTTGGGCGAAATCGGTTGGATAGTTTTAGAGTCTATAGAGGACAAACATACAAACATTATATTTTATATATATAGAATTTTAGCTAAGATTTTAAGAGATGTATACATGTTTAAGTGATTTTCTAAAGTAGGGGATATGTTAAAATATAGATCGATCCACGTAAAAGAGGTTCTTGTTTACTTTTACATTAAACTTATTTCTGCTGAATTGTGTGTGGATACAGCTATTCTACAGGCATTTACCATAGAGATATTTTTCCGATTGAAATTTGTATGAAGGCAATGGTTTCACAATGCGGAATTTAGTAGACCGATTTGGATCTCTTCAATAACAAATCTTTTTTAACAATAAGAAATATTGTATACCTTCACTTGGTACTTCACTTTAACAAGATAGACAGATGGATAGATGGATCAATTAAAGTACTATTGTTTATCCAAATTATCTTGTGAAATCATACTATCTATTTCCTTCGCCCTAATTGCTTACTCTTTTAAAAGTCTGCCTAAAATCATGGATCTACTTTAAATAATTTCAAAAAGTTTTGTTTTGTTTTTGTCTTATCGAAATATATTCAGACTTGTGATATGTAGTAATTTGCGCTCCATATTTACCCGGAAAGATGTGTGTTAATTCGAATATATTTGAATAATTAGTAGTGATTTTTTCCAGTGTATAATATATAGTATATTTATGAGTTTGAATATGGATGTGTGTATATATGATTTTTTTTTGTATTCTGTGTTGTTGGTACGTGTTTGAAATTTTATAAACACAAACTCAACATGACGTTATTATTGATATTTCTCTTGTTGTTTTTGTTATTGCTGTTCGGTAGGTCGGTTGGTCGTTGCTTGCTGTCAATGTTGTTGTTGTTTGTGATTGTGCTTGAAGTGTCTATAAGAATACAGAGAGAATTTTGGTCAGTAGTGTGTTTTATATGGCAAACGTTTTAAACTGCCGTCAGTTGTCAAACAACCCTTGTGCAAAAACATTCGTTTATAATAAATGAAAATAGGAAAAAAAAAACTGAGTTAAGAAAGCAAAAAAAGAAAATACTTGAGGAAATATTTAAAAAGCACAGAACACATAACATCAAAACTTCTGTAGATATTTTAAAAAGTTAAGCAAAAAAATACGGCAAGAACAATTATTTTTTTTTCGACATTTCCATTGTGTTGTGTGCATTTGATTTGCTTTTGTTTTTTTCGTTGTACACAACTGTCTACCTAAAAAATAAACTACACTTTCAGAACGTGTGAGAAAAATGTTTAGTTTCTATTGAAAGACAAAACAAAAAAAAAAACGAAAAGAATTATTAAGTGGCAACAAGTGCTTTAATAACAAAAATTTCCCAAACAATTGTGAGAAAAACTGAATATAAAATCTGTTGTTCAAACAAAACGAACGAACTAAAACAAAAAAGTGTCAAGTGTTGTTGTATTATTATTTTTTTTGCATGTTTACAAGTGAAAAATAATCACAGCAAAAAAAAACAAAGGGAAAGAAAAGTGAAGTGAAGAAAAATCAAACTCACATTTATTGATTTTATCTTGATTTCGTTAAGATTTGTGGTTTGTTACCCTAGGCGTATAAGTACTCTTTTTTTTTTTTGTTTTGCTTATACAACACAAAGTATACAACTACACGCGTATCTGTGCCACAAACTCGATGAACAATTTTTATTTTGAAAATCTTTAATCTTAAATTATATTGTTTGTGCTGTTTTTGGGTAAAATTCGAAAGCAACTCCTGTTGCTTGGTTTGGTATCGTCATGTCATTTAATATACCAATCGCTGAACAAATGCGTATAGCATTAAGGTAAGTGTGTAATAATACGGTAATTATAGGGTATTAGTGTCAAATATTGTGAAGAAAATTTATTGAATGTGTGCGTGTGGCATTTACCCGCCAATTTTTTTTTTTGTTTTCACTCCTCAATAATTTCTGGCGAAATTATAGGTTATGATGCTGTTATGATGATGTCGAGGTTCACGGAAAAAGTTTTGACATACCATTTGTAATGTTGTAATGTAGGTGCTAAATATTTAAGTTTTTAAAGTTCAATGATTTTTGCAATTTAGTGCGAATTTATAGCTTGTGTCGTTATGACTTACATTTTATACCACAAACCACCATAGCGGCAAGGATACATTAAATTATTCTACAATATTAACACCCATCATAAAATATACCAATAGACTCAGAATCTGTATTGATTTCAATAAAAATTCGTATACGACTTCTTTCGTTGAATTAGTTGAAATCCGCGCACCATTTTCCGTAGCCCTCATACAAATGTCCACCCGAAATAGGATTTTATCGATCATAACTTGACCTATAAACAGAAACGATAATCACTTTAGCACGCATACATTTTTTACAGGTATTGATGAGTGTCCTGATAGACTAGGCGATAGAGTGCCGGACTATTAGTCAAAGGGTTGCGGGTTCGATTCCCGCCAAAGACTCTGGGTGTTTTTCTGCAGATAACCCAAAAAGCTTCGCAGTTTGTGTTTGTTAATTATTAAAAAAAAAATAAATATAAGATTTAGTGCAACTAATTTGTATCTATACAGAATTTATGCTAATGATGATTAGTTCATAGCAGATCATAACTTTCTTAAAATCTGTTTTTGCTTATTTACTCGGTGTAGAGTATTACATGGTCAGGTTTGATGGATTATACTTTCTTACTTGTTTATATTTATTATTAATAGCTAATGCAGAATTCAGTATCTTTATCAATAGTTTTCTTTATTAGTGTTTTAGAGTATAATTTGTGTACGTGGGAATTGCGTTTTACATACAATAAATCTGCGATCAAGAAAATAATCTGATTAATTTGATATTTCATAATTTACAATTTGTAATATTTATGTAACAAAAACCGGTATGAAGTCCTTGTGCACCACAAATTGATACCCATTTATTAATATTTAAGAGAGGCTAAAAGAGAAAACTAACAGAAATATATTCCTATAGAACTCCATGTTTTTATTGCAATGGATCTCATTTTCAGTTGCACAGCATTTCGATCAACCTGCTCTGCGTACTTATAGCAATTCTTTAAAATTTGTTTATTGTTCACAACAACAGTAGCTAGTATCACTCCGCTTTAATTTGTATTTGATTTTTCTATTTGAATAATAAATCTGGCGAAAACATTATTTAAGAGTGTTTACATCTCATAAGAGGCATCCGATATTTCTTCGATTATTTATTTATAGTATAGCAGCCTAATTCATAAAAACTTTTCAAGGGTTTATAACAGGCTTATAAAGCAAATATCCATACAAAATTTGCTTTACAAGCCTGTTATAAACCCTTGACAAGTTTTATGAATAAGGGGGTAGATATCCAACGTCAAAGTTGAGAAGAAGACGTAAACCTAATATCTTCGATTCCAATTCATCGCAGATTTTGAATAGCGACATGGTGTTAAATCAGCCCACAACTTAAAGGAGCAGTTTTGACATCTTATTTGAGGCAGCAAACATTTTCTTCTATTTTACATTAAAATTTTGATATTTCATTGCACGATAAAACCAGTGCATGTACTTGTGGATGGATTTTGTTTTGCTATACTTACACTGGTATTTTCTGGTCGTATTTTTATCCTACACCACCATAGTGGGGAGGGTATATTGAATTTGTGCTGATGATTGTAGCGTTCATTAATATGAGCCCAATACCTTAAAGTATACCGATCGCCTTAGAGTCACTTTCAAAATAGACTTAACCATGTCCGTCCATCCGTCTATCCTTGTGAAGCCTGTGCGCAAAGTATAGGTCGCAATTTTAAAGATACAATTTGGTACATGATAGTTTTTCGGCCTTAGGATGGCTGTGATTGAAATCGATTGAATTCGGACAATTATTTCATCTAGACCTCATATAAATGTCCTTCAGAAATAGGGGTTTACCGCTTATAAATGGTAGATTTATGCATGTATCCACACAAATTTCACCACAAATTTGATGTAAATAAAGCCTAATCATATCTAAATTTTGTGTAGATCGGTCCATAATTGACCGTAGCTCCAAATAAGACCCACTTCTGAAAATTACCTTAAAGAGCATAACTCTCTTAAAAATGTTGGTATCCAAATAAAATTCAACACAAATATGTTTCTTACATATATAAATAATTCGGTCAAATTTTATGATGATGGCTCCAAGGTTATATAGCGGCCTCTTCCAAAAACAAGTTTCATATATATTATATACTCATATATAATCATGACACCTGAGTATGTAGTGGTCGGTCTATAAGTATTCAAAGTTCACAAATAAGACCCCCTTCGAAAATCTTTTTAACATGCTATATAATTCTTTTAAATATGTTTATATGGTGGCAAAATTTATGGCATAAA
The DNA here is from genome assembly GCA_916048285.2 of Bellardia pandia. Lineage (NCBI taxonomy): Eukaryota > Metazoa > Arthropoda > Insecta > Diptera > Calliphoridae > Bellardia > Bellardia pandia. The sequence goes on from OU696529.1 coordinate 103,528,721, forward strand.
GTATAGAAGTCTTGCCATTAGATTTTTGGATGACCGGATCATAAACTTGGTGTAGAATTGTATACGGTCGGGCTAGACCGATTATACATTCTTACTTGTTTTTTTCTTTGCTTTATGGCATGTAATATATTCTTTGTAAGTTTCCGTGTTAATAATATTTTAGTTTTATTTTTGAATTATATTTAACAAATTTCTAAACATATTAAAGTACATTATGATGAAGTTAAATAAACAATTCTTTTTAACTTTATACTGTTTAACAGCTATGTATACATTTATGTTGCTAATTTAAACTTAAACTCTAGTTGGGAGATAGAAAAGTTTCGACCCCAGCTTAATACTACTACACAACCGCCACCTTTATCTTACACCTTTCAAAAAAAGTTAAGAAACTTTTAAATGAATTACCAAAATAAGTTTCATATATACAGAACACACAAAAAATATTTGCTCAAAAAAGCGTAACTAGTTTTTTAGTAGACATTTGCTTGACGCTATTTGATCTTACAAGTGTTTTATGCAAGTATTTTGTAAGATCAAACAGAATCAAATTAAATTAAACTAAATTTGTTTATGTGACTCTTCCTAAATAAAATAAATTTTGGAAATAAATAAAATAATTTAAATATATTTTACCTAGTGGTTACGTCTTTTTCATCAAATATTTGCCATGTGTCACCGTACCTTAAGAAACGATTAATTACATAATGATGGATCTAAGTACTATGACATTAAGCTAACTGTACTGTGTTAAAGGATTTTAAAATTTTATATTTAATGTTGTGAACGTCGCTGCTGGTGTACAGGTTTAAAGTACTTTTGTGAGTCGTTAACCGAAATCAATCAATTGTAAACAGTGACTGAATGAATGCTTATGTCGCTGATGCTAAATAATTGATTTCCCTTTGAAAATAATAAAAGGTGTAAATGCATGTAATACGATATAACACGCCAGCACATTTATTTAACATTTCAAGCAAATATTTCCGTTATTCTCCAGGAGTTTCTGAAATGACAGAAACAATAAAAAAGAAAAGGTGTGTAAAATTTAAATTTGATTGAAAATGTTTATTTTTATGGGAATAGCAATAAAAAATGTGAAACTTTTAAAGAAAGTAAATTTAATTAGTAATAAATGGCCTAAGTAATAAATTATGTTTTTCTTAAAAGGTTATGGGCAGAATAAATTAATTAATCATTTTATTTATTCAGTATGCCTATTACTCGATTAGCCTGGTAGGTGTAGGGTTAATGATCTAAATAATTGATTGACCGCAATTTCAACTTCGAAGTTCTTAAACTAAAAGGATGTTTTAAAAAAATATCGAAGTTCGAAGCAAAAGAAAAGCATATCATCCTTTCATACATCCAGTCGTGGTACCTGACTAAACTATTTCACTACTCGTATGAAATCGTTCAATCTTCTGACGTTCATCTCTGACTATCTGAAATCCATCCGTCCAGTCCTGGTACCTGATTAAACCTTTTCAATACTCGTATAAAAGCTTTCAATCTTCTGACGTCCATCTCTGACTATCCGAAATCCACCCGTCCAGTCCTGGTACCTGATTAAACATTTTCAATACTCGTATAAATGCTTTCAATCTTTTGACGTCCATCTCTGACTGATCCGATATTCAATCAAGGCTGGACATTGGTAAATAAAGTCCGACATATCTATTGTTGTGAAATATCCCATAGATATCAGAAGATTTCGGATCAGATTTTCTATCAGTGTAGTCTCAGGCGTAGAGTTATCTCTGCATCCAATATTTATGTTTAACGATAGGTAGTCAACCAAGAGCAAAGTTCTCTTTAGGCTAAAAATCTTTATTTTACCATCCACCTCTTTTAACTTCTTTAACTAATTTATGATTATTATTTTATTAATTCAAAATTGTTTTTGTCTTTTAAAAAAATTTATTAAGCAAATCAGAACTTGGCGTTTATAAACGTACTACCGGCAATACAATATTATCATAATAATTTATAATGTTTATTAATATTATAATGTGAATGTTTAGTCACGTTGAGTAAATGAAAATTTGATTTTAGTTTATAAATTATTAAGTTAAAGATAAATTAAGTGGCTTATTTAACTAAAAACTAGATTACAAATCCTACTGCAATTTATATTACTTAGTGTTCAGTATGTTTATAATTTTTGTTTAATTTAAATATTCTTAATATTTTTTTGTATTGATTAGCTAGTGTTTCACATGTGTGAAGTACATACATGATAACTGGAATTATTATTAATAGTTCAAGCTAATATAAGTATGTTGATAACTAAAACACAGCTCTTCAGTTTCTTGTATTATATAAAGTAAAAATAAAATTAACAATTATGTAAGAGATAAGACCTTAGGTGGCATATAAAAAAAACTTAAAGAACTAACATTTACACTAGAAAAGTTAAGTACTTTTTTAATACTTTTTTTTATTAATATTAAGTATTTGTATTATCAGCATAATAGAAAATTTACTAAAAAAAATTGTCAAGTCTTTTTTTTATAGTTTCACCATCTGGGGTTTTTCCTTTAACCATGATTTATATTTATTATTCAAAAGTTTATTGCTTAAAAAGTTAATTAAATAAATACACAAAATTGCTGGTACTACTAATTAGCGTAATGTTAATTCTTTTAACAGAATTAATAATAGTTTTTAGTATTAAGAAAAATAAAAAATATAATATAAAGGGAAAATGTACGATAATTTTTTGCTTTGAAATACAATACATTTTATGAAGTCAGCTGAATTCTGTATTTTAAAAATTAAAATTATAAATCGTTGTTCACGGAAACTTCTGTTGCACAAATGTTTTAATATTTATGTTTTATTATAGTTTACTTGACCTTTTCTATTAATATACATATTAATAATTTTGCAAGCTTAAGGTTTTTTTTAATAAAATCTTTTAATTTTTATTTTCGATATTTCGCTACTTCAATGTTATAATTTTTAGTTTTATTATATTTCTTATATTGTTTGTATTTCTGTCTTTATAAATCAACAACTTATTTAACAGAAATATCATAACGACTGGAGAAATCTAAAATATTCGGTACTGATAAATATATAATAGCTTACAGGACTTATAATATATTAGAAAAATTATTTAGTATATAAAATACATTGCAGCGAAAGTGTTAAAGAAAATTGTAATAAAGTAAACGTAATTCTGTTTTTGGTTTCTCTCTCTATTTCTCTAAATCCTATTAATATTAGTGAAAAACAAGGATTTTTTAAGAATAACCATTAAGGTTTATAATATTAATGGCTAAATTCACACTGCCGTATGCAAAAAAAGTAGGTTTGAAGTGTGCTTTTAGACAAAATTTTCATACACAATTTTCTTAAAGTACATTTGAAGTCTACTTTAATTATTCCCTACACCACAATAATGGGGAGGGTATATTGTATTTGTGCATATGTTTGTAACACCCAGAAATATGGGTATACGGATCGGCGCAGAATCACTCTCTGAGTCGATTTAACGATGTCCGTCCGTCTGGCTGGCTGTCCATGTAAAGCTTGTGCGTAGAGTACAGGTCGCAATTTTGAAGATATTTCCATAAAATTTGGTACGTGATATTTTTTCGGCCCAAGGACGGATGGGATTGAAACTGGTGGAAATCGGTCCATTATTTCACCTGACTCCCATACAAATGTCGTCCCGAAATTGGGGTTTACCGGTCATAAATTTTGGAATTATGCAAGTATGCAAACCAATTTCACCACAAATGAGTAATAAATGAAGATAAATTAGATTTATAAATTTCGTGAAGATCGGTTCATAATTAGTCGTAGCGCCCATGTAAAGCCCACTTCCGAAAATCACTTAAAAGAACATCACTATTTTTAAAATATTGAACAAAAATGAGTTTCTTATGTAAAAATAGGATATTTTATAATAGTCAAAACTCCCATATAATACCCTCCTCGTAATTCACTTTAACCTCCATAAATCTTTTAAACGTATCTATATCGAGATAAAGTTTAACACACATAATACTTATATTCACAGACATCATGACACTAAATTTTTGGATGATGATAATAGATAATATCTCTCATATAGCGCCCATATCTGAAAAAGTGTTTTATTGATACACTGGGTGTAGGGTATTATATGGTCGGGCTTGACCGACTATACTTTCTTACTTGTTTTAATTTCGAATTTCATACACTGTGTTGCATAATTATATTATGCAAATTTATCCTCTTAAAAATTAATAATATTTCATAACTATAAATACATTGAAATTAATATAACTTCAAATACTAATATTAAAAAAAAATGTAGACTTTAATAATGTGTTAGATCGCTCATTTTTGAATTAACATAAAATTCGATCAGTCATACTATTCACCAGATTTATTCTTATATCGTAGGATATAGATATCTAAGCATATACAACAGCTTCTTTTCATGCCTTCATATCGTGTTGTATTTCAGCGTAAAATTGACGGCATTAATATTCCCCAAATGTTCTAAATGTGGTTCTTATCTGGAGAACATGCGTCCCATTCAAGTACATTAATATATTCCTAAGGCAACCATCGAGCCATTATAATTTACAAATTTACTGAAAATCTAACTAAATTCCAATTTCTCATTTATTAATTTAGTGTAATCAGAAGAATTTATTTTGGTGTTTGGAAACGCCAAATCAAAAATTTCCCCTAAGCATCGAAAACCGCATCAATATTAATTTTTTAACAAATATCGTAGTTTCTTCTGTAGGTCTCTCTCTAATAGCTGTTGAAACCATCTTCTCCATTAAGATTGAATTTTTTTCTCATCGGAAATGCAACTATGTATTAACAAAAATTTCGGCATAAATGTTTCCAGTTAGTTTGTAAGCTTCTAGCAGTTTTGTGGCGAAGTAATAGCCTTGTTACAGGCAGCAGCTTTTGTCAAGTTTAGTCTATGATTTCCTTTTTTTTAGTAGGCTAGGTTGATTTACTTCACATTTATTCAAAATCTGACCAAGACTTTTCATTATATTGCTGGCACAGTTTATAATTTTGCGATTGTTCATAAAGCTTTTCTTTCGGGCCGTCATTTTTATTTTTACCATAATAATCAGTATTATTTACAAAATTTGTTACTACTACATGTGACCGGTTTATTTTTTTTTTTTCAATTGCTCGAAAACTTAAGCCGCTTTTTATATAAACTGAAATTTGACCTTTTTCAAAATCACATAGCTACAAATCACGCTTTTATAGAAAATTATTAAAAATGGCATAATAAATATAAATAACAGTTATACTTTTGTTTTTATTGCATTATTCCTTGTTTATCATAAAATGTAATTATAGTTATGAAGCACTAACAAAATTATATTAATACAATACTCTTTTTACACATTTTAAAAACCTATTTGTAACTTTAATAACAAAACATAGCAAGTGTAATTATAGTAATGCAACACAGTGTCTGTTCTAAAATCTGTAAGTTGGGATTACAAAATAAAAAGCAGTTTTTGCAAAATTACTCATTTAACCTTAAATTATTTTAGCAGTCAAACTTGTGTAATGGGAAGGATTTAAAAAAAATCTCATTTTTAGAATTTTGGTTTCTTTTTTTTGGCAATTACGGGATTTCTTTTGCATTTTTAATATTTTTTGTTTTATTTCTGATTACAATCTGTTCTTATAATCTATGCTTAAAATTGATACACGAAATTAGAAAAGGTGCAGAGCAAATTATAAAAAGCTTATGGATATAATTTTATTTAACAAAACAAGACCAGGTTGAAGGGTATATAAGATTCTTTACAGCCGATTATGCCTTTCTAACTTTTTATGGATTTGAAATACTTTGTATAGCATTTCAATTTATTTTTTCTTACTTTACTCTCCAACATTGATTATTCTGTCTGTCCTCTTTCAGACAATATGAAGGTGCAGCTTCGTTTGGATATAATAAATGCCATATCAGCATAGCTGCCAGATTTGACGATTTATCGTCATTTTGACGATTTTTTGTTTCAAAAATAGCAAAATGACGATTTGACGATTTTTTCCATTGAAAGTGACGATTTTCTGAATTATTAAAAATGTCTATCATTTGTTAGTTTTATTAATGTTTTTGTTACCAAATTCTCTCTTTTTTTGAGACAACAACTATTTTTCTCATTTAATATCATAAATATTAAGAATAACATGACATATTTCAAAAAAAAAAACTAAGTGATAGTAGTGTTTTCTTAATTATTGACAATTGTTAAGTTCAAGTAAATAACTTCAAATTATATTGAGACAGGATAGTTGAAATTACTTATTTATCTGTAAACATAAAAATCAATTTTAAATACTGAATTCCATGAACTAAAATTTTAAGAGGAAACAATTTCTGAATTTCAATGGGAAAAGTCTTCTACAAAAACTTCTCCTATTTTAACAAAACGTCGAAACAATATTCAGCCAAATAAATTTAAATAACAAAAATACGGAATTCTTTGAAAATAAGTACCTTACGAGTACAGGTATGATGGATGATTTGAATTCTATACTCAAAATGATATTTAAAACTCAATAAAATAAATTGTTTTGACACTGTAATTTAACCTGAATTAATAAAATATGCTGAATTCAAACATTTATTTATAAAATACTGTAAGTATTGTTTTATACTTTTAAGTTTTAGCTGAAACGTTTTTGTTCAATTCTCTTTTGAACTTGCATTTCATTCAAACAAGTCAATTCAATTTTCGTACTTTTTAATGTAAATCAATTGCATGTAAAAAAAAAAAAATAAAAGGAAACAAGAAAATTTACAGTACCGTCAAGTTTGTACCCCGTTTGTTCTTATTTCCCTTCTCATCCAAAAATACTTGCCTTGACGAGTCATTATAGAAGTGAAAACGGACTGAGATATTATAAAAATATTACACAAGTTGTGTTTAACATTATATTTTTTGTGATTTGTTATGTAAAAAGTTAAAACTTATGTATTTGTATATGTATTGTACAAGAGACTATATAAAATTGAATTTTTATGTTTTCGTTTAAATAAAAATTTGAAAATACTATTAGAAATAGTGACTTTTTATTTTTCCGATTTTTTTTGACGATTTTTAAAATTTGAAATGACGATTTTTTTCTTTTTTATCGAGATTTTGACGATTTTTTCCGAAATTCATCTGGCAGCCCTGCATATCAGTCTTACAGCAGACAAATATGTAAATTTATTCACTTTTTGTCAAGTATTTATCTCTTATTTATGCTTGAAATAATAAATAAACAAAATCTCCCCTAAAATTTGGAAACAATTCCACAATTCTTTAACATCTTAGCTCATCGAAAATTATTCAAGGTGGTCGAAATATAAATAAACACTTAAATATCCAAATACATACATATATTCTATATACCACCACAGCGTTTAAAAAATATCATTATTTCTATAATTAAAGTGTCTACGACATATATTAAAAAGTGCAACGCCATAAATTGTTCATAATTTGAAGAACTCTGTCTTAGTTTACTGATAATAGACCGAAAAGAAAGACATGCACACTACTAAATTCTATTAGAGCATCCAATGTGTGTTGGTAATGTAGTGTGCATCGTTTATGTGCAGCTACATTCCAAGCATAATGATTCAATAACGAGTCATTAATTTTAAACGCATCCCATAAAGACAGGCTGATTTGTTTTTGTATGACCTGTTGAATGGTTGACTGCTTGAGTGATAGACCGACTGGCTGTCTAAAGTTTGTCTGTCTGCCTATCTTTAAATTATTAATAAACCGGATTTGTATTTCTAAAATCTATTTAACAAAAAAGTAGTGTGCCATTTCTGGTGATAAGCTAAGTAAATGTTCTTTGTTGTTGTATTTCTGTATAAAAAAAAAATACTTAATATGATTTAAATTAAATTGAAATACAATACAAATGTAGCAATTCCACAGATATTATGTTTTGAAGTTGTTGTTTTTTTTCTATTCTTTCAATATATGTAATTGTTATGATATCAAATGGTTGTACAGAATAGAATTTATACATATTAATACTACTCGTATTTACATACTATATCAGAATAACGTCAGACATGGAAAAGAATTCATTGTTTATTTAACCAATAATAAGCTGTAAATACCCAGTAAAAAATGTGCTCCAAAAGGAGCAGGTTTTATGTATGACTTCATACCTCAAATCGCTGCTGATGGGATGCATGATTTTTGTATGAGATGTTTCCGGTTTGGAGGACTACTTTCTGCTGACAATAAACGCTTCTTTTAACCTAATCAAACATGCAAATAAAACACTTCCCTAAAATGTGTTTTACGCACTTCGCACTTCAAAGAACAAATTTTATCTGAATGTTTTTGCTTAAGAAAAATTCATAGCAACTGAGAAGCGCGATATTCGTTTTGTAATTGACATTCGTTGTCATTCGTAAATCTGTTGGCTATAATTTCATTTTTGTTTTTTCCCTTTAAAACCTTCTTCGTTGTCAGCACTAAAAAAGCATCTTTTTTGTATATTTTATTCGTAAGCATTTACTGCTTCAAAAGAACGCTTTTATTGAAGCGCTCGATTATGCGCTTTTCTCTTATGTGTTTCAAAAAACACGAATTTTTATTACTGGGTATAATTGTATAGGGTGATTTAGTTAAACTTTTTTAATTTTTAATAAAACATTTAAAATAGAAATGGATTTATTATTGCCAGTAAGAATAATCTTTGAAATTTTGTACAAATGAAATTTTTTCTGTAGAAAAGTTTTTCTCTCAGCGGTGTGAGAGTTTTCATGAACTGTTTTCACACAAACTAAATGATACAATATGATACATGTGATTTGTACAACAAACAAATGAAAAATGGTTTAATAGGAAAAAGCAAATACAAAGGCTAATCGTAATTCGTAAAAAATTAAACAAAAAAACCACAAAACTGTACAATTTGTTTATAATTTTATCCATTGCACACATGGTTTTTTGAGCTCATAAAATACTTTAAAGGTAATTAAGAAATACGTAGAAAATACGAATAAAATATAAACAAGTAGGAATTTATAGTCGATGATTCTGTGTCGATCGGCATTCTAGGTGTTGGGATAATTTTTTTGTGCATTGCAAACATGAGCACAAACCCAATATACCCTCTGCTACTATGATGGTGTAGGTTATAAAAATGTTATTATATTAGCTGCAATATATTTAAAGACAATAGCAAAGAAAATTTTAAATATTTACCTCTTTGCTGATTGTCTAACATTTTGTTTGGCAGATTTTAGAGATCAAAGAGCAAGTGCAGTTTCAATAGCACTGTGCTAGTTGCAAAAAAACAAACCGACAAGCGGGGCATTCAGTGGGTAAAGCTAAATCAAGTACGCTGAATTCAGTGGTGCTAACCGTTTTTTTAGGTCTAGTTCTAGTCGTTAAAAAAAGTGTCAAAATCGAGCACAGTGTTATTGTTCTTTACATAGGCCAAGCTTAGATTCTATAGTTTATATTTACATAGTCAAAGGTTTGATTCAATTGATGATCTTTACCTCTTATTAGTTATACTTTATATAGTCTCAGTTCCGCTACAAGTGTAGCTTCAATTGTCCAAGAATAGTTTAAGTGTTGCATCAGTTACAGATTTGTATATAGTTCACTTTTAGCTTCAATAATTCAGTTTTACACAGTCCAGCTAACGACATAGTTCTTTATATAGGGTGATTCAAGTAGGGATACTTTTTTGACAGATCACGTGTGAGTCGCGTCATGCTGTCATGTTATTTTTGTTTAGTATTGTTTGGCATTTCCTAATGGAAAGACTTACTCCTGAACAACGTTTACAAATCGTTCAACTTTACTACGATAATTCACGTTCTGTGAGGAATGTGTTTCGTGCACTTTCCTATACTTATGATCAACATAATCGGCCTACTTAGCGTACTATTCGCAACACCATCACCCATTTGTAGACCCAGCATTCATTATTGGATAATATTCCGTCAATGGTGGTTATGCGAACAATATTGCGACCCCAATAAAATGAGTTAATTCTTTTAAGTTTCTATTTTTTCATAGCTATTCCTTACATCCAGAGTCATCATCTATGCGAGCATACGGTTCTAATAGAAATATTAAATAAGATTATAAGAAATAATATCATCTGTATGCAAATGATCCATAAAATAAACACTAGTTGAATTATATATTTTCTACGCATTAACGATGCTATTGATATTTTCTTTCTTTTATTAATTCAATGAAGGCAAACATCTGGTTTAATATGGCACTCAAAAAAACAAATGGCAGTAAAAACAATAAAAAATAGCATAAAGTTAAATTGAAATGAAACCAAAATATATATATGTATAAGCAAATAATCAAGTAGTTTTTTTTGCTCTATAACTAATTTGTATTAATGTAATTAAACATCAGTAAGCTTAACTAACAAATTGTTATCTCTAAAGGTGCTATCAGACGGGTTGTATTTTACATATGTACTGTCACTTTTCTTACCCATATGTAATTCCGTATGTATGTCAAAATTTCCATTTTACATACGATTCATAATTTTTGCTATCACACTGCTTATGTTTTTGCGTATGTTTTTAACGTAGTATATAAATTTCAAGAATTGCTTCTTTTGGCCAATCTAACAGCAATAAATATAATAAACATAATTTAATTTATTAAAAATCGAAAAATACTTGCTTTTCCATGTTCATTATCAATCTTTACAATATGTATATTTTTTCAAAACAAACCAGCTGTTTTGTTTATGTTTGTCACATGAAAATAGAGCGTGTTCTAATCGAAAAAATTACATATGTATTTCCACATGTATTTTACACATGCAAAGTTTCATATGTATCACACGATGTGTACAACTTTTACAGATGGAAAATTTGACAGTACATATGTAAAATACATCCCGTGTGATAGCACCTTAAAGTGCAAAATCCTGCGTTAATATTTCTTGGTTCGGCAAATATTTGCCAAAATAGACGTAACCATAAAATAACATTAATTTGAACTACTTTATTTATTTAAAAAAAAACTTTTATTATTTAGGCCAAAGCAAAACAGATATTTAGTTTAAATTTCCTATGCTGTTTGATCTTGCAAAACTCTTGTAAGAGTAAACAACGTCAAACAAATTTGTTCTAAGACAAGTTGATACGCTTTTTTGAATAAATATTTGCCAAGTATGAGCGTACCTTAAGCTTAACTAATAAATTGTTATCTCTAAAGTGCAAAATCCAGCTTTAATATTTCGTGGTTATATTTATAATCGAACTCAGACAACTAAGGCTTATCCGGTTCGTACGCCATAAATACCCAAAGCGGACCTGTATTTGTTGCAGTTATTGTCAGTTTAATGACGTATGTGACAGACTTATATAAAGTATACAATAATAAATGTAAACAAATATTGCTACTTTTATGTACTATAGTCCAAATTTCATTAATTTAAATATTAAGGAAACACACAAATTTTAATTTCACATCTGTAATCTCTAATATGTCTAAAAAATGTATAAATATTAATACAAAATAAATAAACTAATTATAAGCAATGAATAGACAACAATAAATAATTATAATTTTACCCACTTCTATAAATACACTTTCAGAATCATGAGTTATAAAGGTCAGTCAGTTAAATTAAATTAATTGAACGAAACTCATAGAACTTAAATTTCAAATAAAATTCGTATATTGTTTATAAACTCGTACAGTAACAGAAAAATAATAATAATAATATACAAATAACAATTTTTTACTCTACATTCACTTGCAGCTACGTCAAGTTTAAAACTAAACAAAAACGTTTACGTACCGATGAAAAGGTCATTGTCGACACCACATATGGCAAAATTAAAGGTGTTAAGTGGCGCTCATTGTATGGCCCCACCACTTATTATAGCTTCGAAGGCATACCATTTGCCAAGCCTCCATTGGGGGAGTTGCGTTTTAAAGCACCCGTCGAACCGGAACCTTGGACGGGCACTAAACGTTGCACACGTATTCGTGCCAAACCCTGCCAATATAATATTATTATGAAACAAGTTCAAGGACACGAAGATTGTCTATATTTAAATGTTTACACGAAAAAGGTGGGTTGTAAAGCTTTTTATTTATTTTTTTTTTGCACATTTATTACAGGCTTAATAACAATGTATTGATTTTTTCAATGTACACAAATATTATTTTTATTTATTTATTAGTTAAAGCCTTCTAGACCAATGCCAGTTTTGGTTTGGGTTTATGGTGGTGGTTTTCAAATGGGTGAAGCATCCAGAGATTTGTATAGTCCGGATTATATAATGATGGAAAATGTGGTACTGGTAACAATTGCATACAGATTGGGACCGCTGGGTAAGTAAGAATCTGTTTTATTCATATCGTTGATCTTTAAACAGTCCAATCAACTTTCCAAAGTAGTCTAAGTTTAGCAATCGTATTTCGTTATATTGCCAATGTTTAGCCTCAATCGTAGTTCTTTATATAGCAAAAGTTTAGCTTCAATCGTTGATTTTTATACCCACCACCAAAAACATGGGGGGTATATTACATTTGCCATTCCGTTTGTAACACATTGAAGTAATGGTCGTAGGGTCGTGTTTGGGGTCCTTAAAAGATTCTAAGACGATCTAAACATGTCCGTGTGATATAGCTTCGAAAAAAAAAGACATAGAACAATGAAATTATTACTGAACATTTTTTGAATTACCAAAATGCTTGGTATTGAAAATGGGAAAAATCGGTTTAGTATGATTCGAGCTATAGATCAAAGTTTCAGACTACCTCTATATTTTTCAGATATTTTTTGCTATTTTCTTCAAATATAATGCACATAATACAATGAAATTCTGCACACTTTATTTTTATTTAAGAACGACTAGTCCTGTTGAAAATTGTAGGAATCGGTTCACGATTTCTCATAGCCTTCCAGGAATATGGCTTTATGGTACATAAATGTCTATAGAAAAGCCGTATCCATAGAAAATTGTGCAATAATAAGTTTCATGCCAATTGAAATCTCAAAACGATATTTTGTTTGTATTTTAAACATAGCTCCATCAAAAGACCACTTCCGAAAATCACTTAAATGCGCATAAATCGTTTATAAAAATCACTAACAAGTCGAAATTTAAGTCAAGTTAAGTAAATTGTCGTACCTTAATTTCATGATTATCGGTCCATACTTGACAATCGCCCCCCTATAAAATCCACTTCTGGAAATCATTAAAATGCGCATAAATTTCTTATAAGCATCAGCAAGTTTTAATTCAACACAAATAGTCCATACATACATATATAGAAATATTCACACCCAATTTAATGATGATCGTTCCATATTTGACCCTAGTCGTCATATAAAGTTGAATTTGAAAAATGACTTAAATGCGCATAAATCTCCTATAAAAATCATTATTACGTTGAAATTCAACAAAAAAAAAGTCGCATGTATGTACATATAAATCGTCGTACAGAATTTCATGACGATCGGCCCATAATGGGTCATACTTCCCTGATGAGGACTACTCCCGAAAACCCATTAACCTACATAAACATCCATATCGAACCGAAATTTTACACAGATCAGTTATAAGTATGTAAAAATTATACTATTGACATTTGCAAAAGTTGGTCCATTAGTGAGCATAGCTGCCGTACAAGCTCCACTTCCGAGAAGAACCACGGAGTATACAGATTTGATAACTTTGACGTTTTTTTCAAGCCAAATTAAGTTGCCTAAGGTACTTAATTTATGGTTTGTTAAAGTAAATCTCTTTATGTTACACGCTGCAAAAATATAAACAAAGTGTAAATTATTCATTATAATTGAAATATGCATAAAATTGTTATAAATGTCGTGATTGAGATGAAATTAGACTAAAACAAACCTAAAATAAAAAGAAATTACGGTAAAATATTTTATGAAGTTTGCCCCATAATAGGTGATTTGGTGGTGGGTATTTAAGATTCGGCACAGCCGAATATAAACTCTTACTTGTTATAAATACCAAGTTTAGCTTCAATTGTAGATTTGTATATATGCCATATTTAATTTCATAGTAGTTCATTATATAACCAAGGTTTAGCTTCAATTGTAGTTCATTTCTATAATTAGTATTTATTTATATTTAGCTTCAATCGTAGTTCGCTTCTATCTAGTTCTTTACACAGTCCAAGTTTGAATTCTGATATTTATCCAAGCTTAGATTTGATCCGAGTCTAAGTTTACGTTTAACCATTGATCTTTACATATCCCCAGTTCAGCTTCAATAGTTGATATTTATGTAGGCAAAGTTTAGCTTCAATTGTAAGTCTTTATTTAGTTTAAGTTAAGCTTAGATCCTGGTTTAGTTTAAATCGTAAATCTTTATAACGTAAATGTTACTAGATCTTCATACAATCAATGTTTAGCTTCAGTCGTCGATTAGAATACAGTCCAATCGTTGATAAATATACAGTTCAAGCTTAGCTTTGAACCGTGTCTAAGTCTAGCTTGTAACATTAATCTTTATATAGTGCAAGTTTAGCTTCAATGATTGATTATTGTAAATTCCAAGCTTAGATTCCATCGCTGATTAATATATAGTACAAGTTAATCTTTAATTGCAGCTATTTAAATGCTCTAATTTTAGTTTAAGTCATAGTTCATGTTTAGCCTAAATACAAAGTCTTTATAAAGCCCAAATTTCCCAATCTCATTATTATTTTCGCTATACTTTGCAGGCTTTCTTAGTCTTGGCGACGAGAGCTGTGATATACCTGGTAATGCAGGTTTAAAAGATCAAGTGTTGGCCCTAAAATGGATTAAAAAAAATTGTCATTTCTTTGGAGGAGATTCTGAAAATATAACAGTTTTTGGCGAAAGTGCTGGTGCTGCGTCGACACACTATTTGACATTAACCGAACAAACAAAAAGTCTCTTTCACAAAGCAGTAGCCATGTCGGGCTGCGCCATGGCACCCTGGGCCATGATACCGCATTTAGATTGGGCACATCGTCTCGCCAAAGTAACAGGCTACAAGGGAGAAAATAAAGATACAGATGTATTGGAATATCTAAAGCAATTGAAACTCAGTGTTATGTTTAAAGCTTGTGATGATTTGCTGACCATAGATGAGAGACAACACAGTAGATTAAATTTTGGTTTTGGACCCTGCATTGAGCCATATAAGACACCGCATTGTGTTATTGATAAGGAACCTTTGGAAATGTTAAGAAATAACTGGGGCAATAATATACCTTTACTGATAGGTGGCAATTCCTTTGAGGGACTTTTAGCATTTTCAGAGGTTAGAAAGTATCCCTATCTACTAAATGAAATAGGAGAGGGAGAATGTTTGCCACCACAAGATGCAAATTTAACGCCTGAGAAACGTTTGGAATATGGCCGTATGATAAAGCAGATGTATTTTGGTGATCAACCATCGTCCTTAGAGACTATACTGCAATACAGTGATGTAAGTATTCAAATACAACATTTAACAATATATTTTGTTTAAAAGTGTGGAGAGCGCGTTATTAAAATTCTTCTCTTTTTTTTGGGATTATTTGTTCTGCAGCTTATTTCGTATAAATATTTTTGGCATGGCATACATCGCACACTGCTGTCACGACGTCAATATGCTACAGCGCCCACCTACTTGTATCGTTTCGATTTTGATTCGAAACATTTCAATTTAATGCGCATCATTACGTGTGGTCGCAAAGTACGTGGTACCTGTCATGCCGATGATCTATCATATCTTTTCTACAATGCGGGCGCAAAAAAACTCAAATATCGCACCGCTGAATATACAACAATACGTCGTATGGTAGCAATATTAGTGAAATTTGCTGAATGTGGTGATCCCAATATACCGCTAACGGATGCGGTTTGCTGGCCTTTATTAAATGGCTGTATCAGCAAAGGTACACACAAACAAAAGCAACACCTCCAACAGTCTCCGACTCACACTAAAATAGATAGTGTTCATTGTGAAAAGCAACGGCATGATGATGCCACTGCTAACAATGATGATGATAATAATGATAATGATGTTATTCCTTCTGTGCTTGGTAATGATGATGATGATGTTCATAGCAATGATGATAATGATGAGGACGATTATGTTGATGCTGACGGCGACATAGTTAGTGATTGTGTCAATAATGATGGCAATACAAACTTGTTGTTGCAGCAGGATGAACAACAACAACAACATCAACATTATCAGCAACAGCAACATCAATATTGGCCACCCATTACATCTTGTGATGACACAACAACATTCAAATGTTTAAATATTTCGGATGAATTGGAAGTGATTGATTTGCCAGAAGCTGAAAAATTGAAGCTCTGGGATGCAATGTATGAAGATAAATCTTTATTATATTAGTTTTAGAACTAAGCACACAGCAATAACACAACTGTTGTATAAATAAGTTAAAAATACACGTTACATATACATACATACATATGTATATGTATGTAGTATCGTTTGCATCTATGTATAAATATGTGTGTGATTTTTGTAAAATTTATCACATTTCGTAATACCAAAAAAAAAAGCAAATAAATACCAAAATTGTCGATATTACTTTACCTATAGAATTTAATACAAAATCTCTGATATTTTTGATTCGGTTATTTAAACTATTAAATTGAAAGAACTATTTTTGTATTTGTTCAACTTTGGATGAATGGTGTTGGTACTCCCATCTTTGGTTGTCCCTTTTTTGAGACTGTTTTACCTTGAGGGTGATGCCAGAGGACATCTATAGGCGTATGTCATCATACATTATCTTTTAAGTATTTCTTCGTCAATTTGCAAAAAAATAAATTTTGTTGTTGTATTTTGGCGAATCGTTGTTTTGCCATATACAGTCCATTAACAATCTCTAAATCATATAGTCGTTTTAATAATTTGCGTTGTATAATTTGAATAATTATTTGATATTTCTTGAAATCTGTTAATTGCCATTTTAACATTGAATTGTGGTTTTTTATATAAATTTTGTAAATCATTAATTCGAAAAGAAACATACAAATAAAAAGAAAAATAAACTTTGTAAACTAATTCGCAAATAATCATTGAAAATAAAAAGGAAAGTGATTTGAATCACATATTTATTTGAAATAAAATAAAACTCATTTCTTTTTCTTTTGTGGAGCCATCTTGGTTTAGTCATCTGGGTGGTTTTCTCTAGCCAAGTAATAGGAAACTTGGCCTCCCGCGATTCCACATTGGATAAAACCATATCGGTGGTTTTTTATTGGTCCTTCGAACCGGATTTTTGGACATTTGGTGGACAAAGGAGTCTTGGAAAGCAATACCAGGTGAATTTGTTTTATTTTATTTTGTTTTGTCTTGTACAATTTTGTTTGTTTCTTACAAAATCTTACAAGACACACACACATACCTTTGTGATAAAAGATAATACAGAATATTTGTTTTGCACGGTATTATCGCAAAAGGTGTGTGATTTTACTAGATTAATTCACAAAATTGCACCGTTTTATCACAAACTGCTTGGAATTGATAAACTAAATTGATCTTCTGCTGGCAACACTTGTTATATATTTTATTTTCAACAACTCTGTGTTTTAATAGAAGACTTTATTACCGACATAATAGTTGAGCTGTCATTTAAGTGACACTTTATAACAGCTGCTTGTATTTACATATTTTTTCTATAATTTTGTTTTGTTTGTGAACAACAAACATTTTGTTGATAAATTTTATATTTAAATATAAAATTAATTAAAAATTAATAAGCAGTGTAAAGTGTCGAGTGTCGAGTGCTAATAAATAAAAACTAAAAAGGGAACAGCAGGAGGTATTAGTGTCCAGTTGTACATATTTCCCAAACATCAGGAAGTTAACTAAACAGCAAGAAGGAAAAAGATCCACAGCACAACAGCCCATTGAAAGATCAACATAAAAGGTAACCAAATATTTCATAAAAGTGTGTGCCATTATTTTCAGACATTCTGGATTAAATTTTAAAATTTTGTTGTGTTTGCCACAGTTGCCGGGTTTAAGATTGGCAATTTTTGTTATTACAATTGATGGTTTAGTCGATTGTGATTGCAGATTTCTTTAAAGATAAACTTTTCAGTAATAGTTTAAAATTTATCCCAAGTATATAAAGTGTTGGTGCTATTTTTATTTTATTATCAACGATATTAGTGAATTTTGGGCACAATAGTTGATCGACAAACATTGTGTAAAGTTTGTTGTTTATTTATCTCACTAAACTTTCTATAGTAAATTGGCAATTGTTTTTTTTGTAACAAAATGACTAAATCTTGCAAATTAGTTATTTTTGAAAGGACTGCACGTCTGTTTTTAGAAACAGAATTTAACGATTTGACCCATGATACTCTTAATTCTTATTTATTGGAAATCAGGAAGGAAGAGTTTAAGACATTATGGGACAAAACAAGAAACTGTTATGAAGATTTTGCCACTAGGAATAACGAAATAGATTCGGAAGAGGATTCTGAGAGCGCAGATAGTTTGTTTAAGGAATGTCGATTAGGATATATTTCTTGCGCTGCTCAAATGGGAGAGTTATCAGACTCCTTCTTTAATAAGACTAGAAGGTCATCAACTCAGTGTGGTAGAAATATAGGGGAAAACTTTGGGAATCAAAGGCATAATTTAACGTTGCCCCCTTGTATCACCGAAGTTTTTAAAGGTGACTACCAATCCTGGCCGTCCTTTCGGGACATGTTCAAGGCCATTTATATTGATGGTGCTGATTTGTCTGGCGTAGAACGTTTATGCTATTTGAGACAATTCACTGAGGGAGATGCATTACTAATCGTTAAAGAATCTCCTCTTACAAATGAAGGTTTTGAGAATGCTTGGGAAAACCTTCAAGACAGATATGAAAATAAAAGGATTTTGGTACATGACCAATTAAAAGTTTTGTTTAATTTGGTGCCCGTAAAATCGGAAAGTGGCGCTGAAATAAAAAGGCTGCAACGGGACATAAATAATTGCATTTCGGCACTTCGTGTGTATAAGATTAATATTTCGTCATGGGACCCAATTTTTGTTTATGCATGTTTGACCAAATTGCCTTTTCATACACTGTCTTTGTGGGAACAAACAGTTAAATGCAAGATGGAAATTCCACTTTGGAAGGATCTTGATGAGTTTCTAACTGGACGTTTTCAATCGTTAGAAACTATTTCCAATATTCGTAGTGGAAATAAAATAGAACCCAATTTTAAGGCTGAAAAATCGAATAGAAACAATAATACAATCGTTAAAGTTTACCAGACCAATGTTTCCGAAAAATCTTGCTTGATGTGTTCGGAAAAACACAAATTGAATTATTGCCGAAAGTTTTTGGACAAAGATCAGATGGAAAGATTTTTATTTGTTAAAAACCGAAAATTGTGCATTAACTGTTTGAATCCAGGTCATAAACTAAGTGAATGTAAGAGTAACTTTAGTTGTTCAAAATGTGATTTGAAACATCATTCACTTCTTCACAAGGAAATTGATAATTCGGAACCAGAAACCACTGATCAAAGTATGGATGATGTTCCTTCAGTATCACACAGTAATACAACGGTACAAAGTTGTTTTGCTACGACTTCGAAGCATGTACTGTTGGGAACTGCCTTGATTAATGTCGTATCTGGTGGTGATATTTTTTCGGCTAGAGCAGTTATTGATCCAGGGTCGCAATCAAGTTTCGTTTCGCAGAAACTTCAAAATATTTTGAATTTGCCAACTAGGGCGACAAATGTGTGCATTTCGGCACTAAATGACGCGATACCTGGTCCTGCTTTGAAGGAATGTGATCTGACATTGCTCTCTCCCATTAATAGAAATTTTAAACTAAACATATCGGCATTTGTACTTCAAAAATTAACTGGTAATTTACCAAATGAAACGATCAATGTTTCAGATTTGAGCTTTCCATTAGATTTTAAATTAGCTGATCCAGGCTTTTGTACTAGTGGGCCTATTGATATTTTGATTGGAGCTGATTTCTATCCCCAAATAATGATTGATAGTTCGAGGCAAAAGGTAATAGGAGACCTTGTAGCTCAAGAAAGTCATTTTGGGTGGATTTTGTTTGGACCCGTAACTTCGAATAGGAACAAATCGAATGTTCGAACATTTTTCACAAAAATAATTTTAGAAAAACAAATAAATAATAGTTTTAAATCGCCACATGCTGATAAGATGTCTAACTTAGTGAAAAATAATTGTCGAAAAAAGCTGAACGCTTCTGAAAATCTTTCTGGATGGAGGAAAAGTTGTATTACTAAAATACAAAAACGCAATAGATTTGTACATAAATTTTTGAAAATTGGCGAAATGGTTTTGTATCGAAATGATAGTTTGTCGATAAATAAATGGAATTTAGCTCATGTCGTCAAAGTTTATATGGGTAAAAATCATAATATAAGAGTGGCTGAACTCAAAACTGATCGGGGAATAATTACAATGCCAGTAGAGAAGCTCGTAGTTCTTCCCACATATTAATTTTTTATTTAAGCTTTATTTGCAGTATCATGATATCATTGGATGACACACATTTGAATTTTGAAGGAAGTTGATTGGAGCAAAACAATGACCACACCTGGCTTATTTATCGAAGTGATGACAAATATAAACGTTACAGTGATATGGATCACTATTTTTATCATTATTCGGGTATGATACCTAGTTCGTTGGCCCATAAGATAATGAAACGTTTTTGAAGGACCTAGTTCGTCCTAGTCAGAAAGAAAGGAACCTCGTTCGTTCCAATCATTCGCCAGATGACCTCGTACGTCTAGTGGTCTGTTTAGTGAAACCTCGTTCGTCTCAAGCTGTAATTCCTATTGGTGCGAGAAACAGCTTTTTATACTAGATCATGATACATAACTACCTCGTGTTATACTTCTATGGTATTATTTGCAGTACATCTTTTATTTGGATCCCTGGAGTGCTGTTTTTTGAGTCAACAAGATTTGCGTTTGACTTTTGCAATATTTAACAAATTAAATAAGAATTAATTCTTTTTTTGTTTTGCTTGCTTCTTTTTCTTTATTTTGTTTTTTATTAGCTATCTTTTGTTGCAATACTGCAAGGCCGCCGGGATGTTCAACTTTGGATGAATGGTGTTGGTACTCCCATCTTTGGTTGTCCCTTTTTTGAGACTGTTTTACCTTGAGGGTGATGCCAGAGGACATCTATAGGCGTATGTCATCATACATTATCTTTTAAGTATTTCTTCGTCAATTTGCAAAAAAATAAATTTTGTTGTTGTATTTTGGCGAATCGTTGTTTTGCCATATACAGTCCATTAACAATCTCTAAATCATATAGTCGTTTTAATAATTTGCGTTGTATAATTTGAATAATTATTTGATATTTCTTGAAATCTGTTAATTGCCATTTTAACATTGAATTGTGGTTTTTTATATAAATTTTGTAAATCATTAATTCGAAAAGAAACATACAAATAAAAAGAAAAATAAACTTTGTAAACTAATTCGCAAATAATCATTGAAAATAAAAAGGAAAGTGATTTGAATCACATATTTATTTGAAATAAAATAAAACTCATTTCTTTTTCTTTTGTGGAGCCATCTTGGTTTAGTCATCTGGGTGGTTTTCTCTAGCCAAGTAATAGGAAACTTGGCCTCCCGCGATTCCACATTGGATAAAACCATATCGGTGGTTTTTTAGTATTAATATTGTGTAGAAATTCAAAGAATTTTTTTTAGTTACTAGTTTTACTACATTTTTTATTACCTAATAAATATATTATTTTTAATATAAATACTATTTGCTGTTTTATTTATGTTTTATTTGAAGTACATTTATCCAGACCGTGATGCATCGGTTGTGCGGGTAGGTTTCGATTTCAATATTTTTGCTTCTGTTAACCCAATTTGAAATAGACTGGCTTGCATCGACAGTGCTGAATGTTTTTAATACTTGCTTCTCACATTTATCTTATGTTTGATTTATTCTTACTTAAATTATTGCAAAATTCTTCAGTCACATTTCAGTTTTAGTAAAATGAACCGTGGACTTAAGTAAGTGTATTTGATTAAAAAAGTATTAATCGTTTACAAATAATAAAGTGCACATTTTGTAACTAAAAAAAGGATACATTTTAATATTTCAAACTAATTGAAACCTTTTCATGCAATAAAAATATGTTTTAGTTAAAAATATTAATGAAAATAGACCGATATGCATCAAGTGTGCGTGTCTTGAAATTCCTTGAAAGATGTAAAAATGATAAAACCTAATCATTGATTAAATTTTCATACGCTGAAGAGATCACATTATATCAAAAATTATAAAAAAAAACTTCAGAAGGGGTTTATAAAAACTTGTCTAAAACTCTTTTGTTTTTTCAGTGATTTGTTTGTTAATGAAAACTACAGGCGGAATCGAATTTTTAAAGAAATTTGCTATTTTTAAACGTTTACGTAAGAGCGCTTTACTATTAAAAGTAGGAGTAGCCCAAAAGTACTCGAGTTTTGTAAGTGAACAGGGACGGCGCTATAATCATCAACTAGAGCATTTTTTAAATGCAAATATTTATCCCGTGCTATTTTATATTTTCTGAAAGCTACAGGATAGATCTTCAAAAAACATGCTTGCATATCGAATAAAAGTGGTGGTTAGCAAGGGATTAGCTACTTTTATCAGTATTAAATAGAATCAGTTGGGGAAATAACTCGTTTTATTGCACTTTAGAAGGAGGAATTAAAATAGCAAACGGAATGTTGGTGAAAGGGAATTATTTGAGATACATAATGGGTTTAAACTTTTATTACCGGTGGATGGTTATATGGAAGATTATGGACATTTTCTCAGACTTCTAACGGAGTTTTATAATAAATGAAAAGAGGTTTCTTTTTCTAAATACATGTAAATTTCATTTTATTATTAAAAATACTTAGGTATGTGATGGGCATGTGAGGAGTTGTTTGCTAGTTACTAATGAACTTACTTTTTATGACAATATATATCGCACAGGCTCGCTATTTAAAACTACAAATTTACATTAAACTACAATTTTAATTTCTAGATTACAACTTCAATCACAATAATATAAACAGGGCTGGTAAATTTATTTTAATAATAAAGGAAATTATACATTAAACGCATATAGTTTTCGAGGTACTTGTCTTGAGGTTCCGAACTGAAACGAATATTTTACCTTATGATTTTATTTTCTGAAGCAAGAGATGTATTTAAGTTTAACTTATATACCTGCCTCTTAGGCCTAGGCCGCATGGCGCACACAAACGCAGGTTAAACTTGGCTCACCACCGCATAGTATTTCCAGCATGAACTTGGTTAACCTGCCAGGAACACACAATCCGCAATTTCATGACTGCAACGATCAATCTAAAGAGCACCTTGATTAAGAGCTTGGGCTATCTAAAGCCTGCCATCCCCATAGTTTATTCAGTTAGCATGACCCAAGACAATTACTAGAAAATCAGCAATTGCAACACTGCATTGACCAATCACTGTCAAGGACGAAGATCAGAATTTACTGCTGTTGCCATAAGCCGCATATCTAACCTCGTCCAAAGGCAGATCGTCGATATAACCCACAATTCCTGTACATTTCCTGAGGACTGAGCTAAAATGTCACCACTACTTTTAATAGCTCTGTTGTTGTTCAGCAACAGCATCTAGGATAATTTCGGAGACCGAAAATGGCTGCTCGAACAAACATCAGCCTTTTAACCAACTACCATTCTCCCCGCTTTGAGTATCAACCACAACCGCTACGT
The DNA here is from genome assembly GCA_916048285.2 of Bellardia pandia. Classification (NCBI taxonomy): domain Eukaryota; kingdom Metazoa; phylum Arthropoda; class Insecta; order Diptera; family Calliphoridae; genus Bellardia; species Bellardia pandia. The sequence continues at coordinate 103,552,466 of OU696529.1, forward strand.
GAACCCCGAAGGTACCTCAACCAATTATCAGTTAGGGGTCCTGCATCGCAATAGTTAAATTAGGGAGAAGTCCCCGTGATTTTAACTGATCCCTTAGTACTAGATAGAGACTCTAGTCAGCTTAAGTTTCATTAGGTGTTAAAATCAGTGAGACTCTATCCAGTTTCGAACCCTTACAAGCGAATGGCACCGGTGTCTCAATATCTCTCGCCAGGTTTGAAAAAGCGTCAAGGCAATGGAATTACACCAGGACATATTTCCCTTGGGGGTGCAACTTTCAACAATATTAATAGAAAAGATGCCACACAATAAAGTAGTAAAATACTAGAAATAATAAAAAATAAATCTGAACTGAAGCTCAATAAATTATTATGAAAAATAATAAGAAACAACTCGATTAAATTAGGCTTAACAATATTACAAAGTTTCCTGTAAACCACCAGTAATACAGCATTCCCAACATTTGTGCGGTGAGTAATTGTAAAAAACCAGCATTAATTAATAATAAATTAATGCATTACAATAGGTATTGAAAAATAAAGAAAGTTTGGTGGTACAGTTTGATGACAGCAAAATCTTCCTAAGCACATTTTCGCCTTGATGACTTGTTCGTTAATCATAATAATAGCCGCATTTGCGTTCAATAAACTTTTATATACTTGTCGAAAACAAATGCATCCACAACGTTTGATATGGATCCTGCGCTGGCGGCATCATTGGAATATATGTCTTCTAAATTTCTTCAATTTGACGTCTTGACAACAGAGTGGTCTCTGCATAAATTCAATGATATTGATGTAGTTTCAACAAGACTTTGCCACTGCTATACAATATGTATATTAAACATATTTTGAGATATTTTCTACTCGTCTTAGTGATCTAAATTGATATTTAACAGCATTGGTTTTCTTTTTATGCTCTCAACATCCGGAGTCTTAAAGATAGAAATTTAAAGCTGCATTCACTTTCTTAAAAGTATTTAATTAAATTGAGCTGCTTTAAATTTGTTTCAAAAACTTTACTTTTCTTGTTTACATTCATGTAATATAAAAACTGTCTTACCAAACTTACTTTCCTCTGAGCTATATAAATTAAATTTACATTAAGTTATTATTATTTTTACATTTTATGTTACCCTCCATGAATATCTACATACATATATACATTTTGTTAATAACAAAAGGCAAACATTTGGGGTCGCATGCTAGAAAAATGTCCAAATATTATTACGTTTAACATTGCCCCTCTATGTATGTTTTGATTCCATCTAATTAAACATCATGATAATTACAATTATTGTTTTATTTAGCCCTTATATTTAGTTCCCCTATAATTTACTCTCACCAATATTGCTGTACAACCGCACCCGAACACACAGATACAATACACAAACATTAAGAACAGAATTTTTCATTTCAATTCAACAGCCTTAAGTAATACAATACAAATACATTATAAAACTATATGTGTATATTTTTTATTTGTGTTTGCATACATTTAGGCAAGCGAAATAATAAATGTATACTAATGACTAAACACCTGGTACTCGAAGAACGGTTTAATTAAATAATATATTAAAATTACATGATTTTTTTTTAAATTTAATTATTAATATTTATTTAAAACTAGCAATATTAGCCAATAAGGCATTAGATATAAGTGCTCTTCCAGTTTTGTCCTTGAGATCTATTTGACCAGCCGTATTGTTTTGTACTTGTGTAATATTATAAACAGTACACTATATAACAATACACTTATACCAATAAAAACTTTTACAACACATACTTATACAGAATAACCCCCACACTTTTGTACATAATTACTTAACACATATACACGTCTTTTTTATATGAAATGAAAATATCCATACACATACATACATATATTGTTTATAGCAAAAAAAATTTACGCTACCGGCAAAAACGAGTACAAAAAATAAAAATGCTGAAATTAAAACTAAACATACAAATTATAAACTTAAAGACAAATTACAGTTTTGGGTTCAGTTAAGGTACGTTACGACTATTTAAATAAAATGTTGGCAACTGAAATTTATTATAATACATACTCAATATATAAAACAATAACAACAAGGCTGCCGAAAGAGCGTTGAAAGGCGTCATAGAGAGGGAAGAGGATATTCAAGGAAAGCATGAAAGAGAAAAAAACATTGTTCTTAACATTGTGCTAATTAAACCTTACCGACTTTACATAATTATTTCTAGTAGAAATATATTTATAAAATATGTATTGTTTATTATTAGGAAGGCTATTGCAAAAGTATTGCAACTGTGTTGTTGTAAAGTTGCAAACAATTTTTTAAGAGTATAATTAATGATTCCGTTTTCTTCAAAATTTCGGAGTCCACTTTATTAATTTATTTGTTATTACTGTTTCATAACTATAATTACATTTTATGATAAACTAAGACGAATACTAGAAAATCAAAAGTATAACTGTTTTTTATTCTTATTATGCAATTTTCAACAATTTGCTATAAAATGACGCGTTTTCCGTACCATAGTGACTCGAAAAGGTAAAATTTCAGTTTATATAAAAACTGACTGAAGTTTTCGAGCAACTGACAAAAAAATAACAGGACGTATGTTGTAGTAACAAATTTTGCAAATAATTGGATATATATTGTGGCCCGAAAAAATTTTCTTAACGGCACTATCGCAGTATTATAAAGTGTGCCAGCAACATAATGAATAATCTTGGTCAGATTATTAATGAATGTGAGGTATGTATGTCCAAATCAGCCATAAGTATACTGCTAAAAAATCCCAAACTATTACTCGTCAAAAGCTTTTGTCTGTGCCAAAGCTATTACTTCGGCATAAAACTGCTTCACTTGAATTCGTTAAAAGAAACTCATAGACTAACCCGTTGCATTATTAAAACATATTATTGTTTAAGAAAAAATCCATCTTGATGATCCAGGTGTTTTCAACAGCAATTGTAAAATAAATTTCGGAGGCAATTCTTTGATGGTTTGCTTTTGTGAAGGCAGTGTGCTTAATTTGACATTTACAAGGAGCAAAATGTACTCTTCTGATTACACGAAATAACTAGCTGAGAATTGTTTTGCCATTTTAGAAAATTTATTGAAAAACAATTTATACAATTATAATTTTGACGGCGTAATATTCGCCAAATGTTCTCAATGGTGTTATAATGGTGTTAGTTTTGGAATACAACCATTCTTTTGTTTGAAGACTTACATTAAGAACCGCATGTTTTCCAGATTAGATCTCCATTGAGAACATTTGGAGAATATTAAGTTGGAATTTGCTACCACTTTCTGCTACCCAACCACCATGCTGACAAACAAAGTTTAGTTTGTTAGCCCTATAAATATAATAATAATAATAATAAATGTGCTACCCTAATTGCTCTATAACTTAACTTGAAATTTCGTTATTAAAACAAAATATTCAAAATTTCATATTCGAAATACTAAAAGAATATACATTTTTTTATTCAGATTAAACAATTCCAATGATTTATATCGATTATAAATTCATTATTTATTAATATATATATATTAGTAGAATACATATATAATAATTAGTAACAACTGTAAATTAAACATAATTTGGTCACCATAAATTGAATGAAACCAAAATCCAAACGAATATAGATTACATAAATTAATATAAAATTTACTACTTATGGGAAGGTGATGACTTTGTTTTTACTATTGAATGTTTGTGATAAACGGTGATATGTATAAACGTAACATTAACATATCTTGACAAATCAAAATTTGGCAAGTCTAAATGCATATTTAAAAAAAAAATTAGGGGCGTACATAATATTAATATAACGTTTATAAAAAAATTTAAAGTGTAAAAAAAAGTTGCCTGTTAAGAAATAATAATAAAAACAAGTAAAAGTTTATATTCGGCTATGTTGAGTCTTATATACCCAACATCAAATCACTTTTTATGGGGCGTACTTCATAATATATTGTATCGTAACTTCTATTTATTTTAGGTTTATGTTAGTTGAATTCCATCTAAATAAAGACGGATTACTTGCGTTAAATTTCGACTTGTTAGTGATATTTATAAGAGGTTTATGTGTTTCGAAAGGTTTTTCGGAAGTGGTATTTATATAGGGCTATGGTCAAAATATGGACCGATGCAAAGAAAATATTGCTTTGAGATGTTACTTTGCATGAAACTTATTGCATAATTTTTTATGGATATGGCTTCTCTATAGACATTTATGTACCATAAAGCCATATTCCGGTAAGCCATTTGTAATGGGGCTGGGAGATATCCTACACCGAATCCTACCATTCTCAACAGGACTTGTCGTTCTATAATAAATATAAAGTGTGCAGAATTTCATGGTGTTATCTGCATTATATTTAAAGAAAATAGCAAAAAGATAGAGGTAGATCAAAGAATGTTTGGTAAATATATCATTGTTCTATGTTTTTTTTCGAAGCTCTATATTGATTTCAACAGACGGACAGACGGACGGACATGGCTAGATCACCTTAGAATCTTATAAGGGCTCATAGTATATAGACTTTTTGGCTCTACGACCATTATTTCTATGTCTTACAAACGGAATGACAAAAGCAATATACGCACATCTTTTTGATGATGGGTATGAAAATCTTACATTTTTTACTCCAATCTTGTCAGCAGGCGCCGGATGACAGATGCACGTTGATTAATATTACTTAACCATATGTATTATATTTTAATAAAAGTGTTAATTTAAGTTAAATTTATGAGGTTGTGTGAATTGTAATTAATGTGTATGTTTGTAGGGTGTCTTTGTGTAAATAAATTATAGATGTATTAAGTTATAATTGCTATGAACACTATTTTCTATGTCCAAAAACTAAATTAAGTCACCACATTTTTTACATAAACAAAATTTACACAAATGCTCAAAAAACAAAAATTATATATTTAATACAAATTACTTAAGTTTATGAAACGCGAAAGAACAAGAAAGTGAATTACACCAATACCTTACTTTGCCTCTGGGTTACGTTCAAAAAAAAAAAAAACTCTTCGCAAAGTGAATTAAAATTTTCTATAGTAAACCATATAAAGATCGGGGTTAGGTTCTAGGATTAAAAAACACTAAATCGTCGGTTTTCTCTGAAAAAAATTTGGACCAATTTTTGCAGAACAGCTTTTTTTCAACGTAAAATAAATTGCCTTGTAGCAATTGTCTGTATTATTACCACTAGCATTATCGTTCGATAATGCTTTAAATTGTTATGTCATCAAATCAGCTTTTTGCTTTTTGTTTTTAAAAGGAAGCATGTATTAATTTTAAATAACTAAAGGACTTTACATGTGGCTTGAATATATGGAAAAGCATTTTTCGTGTAAATACAAGCAGCAAACCTGACGTACATACGGTGTATGGGTATGACAGTCTTGTGTTGCCAGGTAATTATATAATAAATTTGGTAGTTTTTTTTTTTTTGTGATTTTGTACATGTCAGCAGTTTATTTACAACTAAAGCTTGAAATTTTGAGACACAGGTTTTTCTCCACCTTTTGTGGCAATTAATACATGCAATTTCCATGCATTTATCATCATATCTCTTAATAAATTTATGAAAAGTGGACACCACCATTTTTTAAATCGTACAGCATTTCTGCCAACGCATTAGCGTAGATCTACTCTACCGATTTGTTTATTATATTGCCCAATAGCATTAGTAATATCATTGTCAATATGCGTTTTAGTTGTACGATCATAAAGCCTGGTGGATGATTTTTGTTCCATGGTGCAATGATTTGTCAAAATAGTAACAAGTGCAGTCTTTCCAGCTTATGGCCAACACCTCACTTGTACGATTAAAGACATATGCACTTTTGGTTTTTTTTTTTTTTATTCTGTGGAATCGGTGGAGCGATTCTATTGCTCCGGACGGTTCCTGTAGAAGCAAAGTACTCGTACGTAAAATGCCAGAAAACACATTATTACTTGTAGCAAAAGAGTTGTTTGTGCTTAGAAGACACATTAGGTTGTACGCAGTGAAGAAGTTATCAACATAAATACAGTGAGTGGATGGAAATTGTACGTTCTTCAACAAACTGAGCACAGTATTAGCTCCTGGTCCAATAGATTTATTGTAGTTTGTTGAAGAACCGCCATAAAGTTTTATATTATAAAGATATCCATGCCGAAACGAAAGAGCTTCCCTTAAATAAACACTTTACAGGAATGTCTGCCGAAATGCGGAATCATTTCCTCGTCAATGGATAAATTCTGGGCATATACTCCAAACCGCATAAGATGCTCTTTTAGTACTACTATTAGACTGACTTTAGCGACTCTGCCCATTCGATCAATATTGTCAGATAAATAAGGGAATCGTTTGATCAATTCAGCACGATTTCTCGGAAAAGCATTAGATATAATTTTAATGACCATTATAGTTTTGATTCTGGTAGCTTATGATAGCCCGTAAAGAACAAATATAAAACAAAGGTAGAATTGCACATGCAAAGGCATGTAAATTTGTTTGTTCAACTATCAAAAAAGAGATCAAATAGTTCAATAGGAGATTTTCTACTTAGCTTTTCCACAACATCACGGATGCGGTCTTCTTCCATATTTACTGGAATTTATCAAACGTTAGTAGCTTTTTTTTTTGTCCAACGTGACTGCTTTACGGTTATGTTGTTTCCTCTAGCGATTTTATGAAATGTTGCGTAATTTGCTATACGTTTCTGCCCATTGGCAAGTAAAATTACCACACGGAAAAGTAATAATATTCCAAGCTTTTAGTGAAACTAAATCATATTGTTTTTATATGTGATAAAAGCAGAATGGATTATTGGTTAGAAATAAATAGCTATTAGCCAATTTCATTTCCTAGATTATTTTTCCGCAAGTTTCAAAACATGTCCATTTTTGGAGGTTCCGAAAACGTTAGTCAAAGTCTCGCGAATAAGAAGGTATACAAATCCTTTAATTTGGTTTCGCAAAATACTCTAAAATCTTGTATAGCTTAATAAAAAGTTTACCTTCTTACATATTTTTAGCTTTACAGCTGTTTAAGGAACCGGTAAGTGAAATTACTGGTTGGTTTATATTTTCTTTGAAATGTGTATATCCGACCTTTCAATTCAAATTAATTTTTCTTTTTGTTCAAAAAAAAAAAAAATCAACAATTCAAATTAATTGGAAAATTAAGGCCAATTCAAAAAAAAATTAAATTTTAAATAAGTTTTAAATAATACAATTTTCTACAACCAATAAAAATGTCTGTAAAACTAATAATTTTGTAACAAACGATTCTAAGGAAATTTTTGACCATCACATGTTACACTGATTTAATGAAACCATATACATATGTATGTATAATCTCCATTAATATTATCCAGTTTATTATTTATTATATATATATATTATGGTACATTCTAGACCAGCCTCATTTTTAAAGAACTGTGATCCAATGATGCTTTCAAACCAAAACATTATGAGTCACCTTCTTTTGAACAAGAACATTTGGGTGCTCTAAACTAAATGCGCCATTTGTAGCATTATACTATGTTTCCACGACGACTTGAATCACCTGCTTCGCTGTCTGAATCATGTTAATGAATCATGCTGTTTACATGACCAAAAAAAACTTGATTCGATTTGACAGTTGTTTAACAAATAGAATAAAAAAAACATAATTTACAATTTGTGGAAAATATTTTTTTTAATGGATAACAAAACTGAGTGGAAATTAGTTAGCTTATTTGAAGAAAAACATACATTCGTACGTATTTACTTTCTTTACTTCCAGCAACAAGAAAATAATTTGCTTTGTTTACAATAATATTAAATTTTTACAGCAAGTGCAGATAAACTTGGGATAAAAATTAGAGAAGAGTGCAATTTTTCGTGCTTCGCAAGTTGATTCAATATGAATCTACTTGATTCGCTCCTAAAATTTTGTATGGTGAAGCAAGTTGTTTCACTTATGATTGGGGTGTGAAGCATGAATAGAGAGCGAAGCATGTACCGTGGAAACGTAGTATTAACAAAGGCAATAATCTAATCTTGATTGAATTTTGTGGTAAATTTTTTGACTAAATATCTCATAAACCTTATATAACCAAAGTAACATTTCTCTGCTGAGCCCAGCTAATGTACACACATTTTCTACCACATACTAAATGTATGCATGTATTATTTACATATTACACATAAATCTCAAGTATCTATGTATGTATATGTAAATTTAAACTACCACTAAAATTTTTGGTTTTTAATTACAATTAGTTTAAACATTTATAATACTTGGGTTTGTTGCATCCCAGCAAAAACTTTGCTTACCTTCTTAATTTTAATTTTTTTTCTTTTCGTACATAAATACATATATTTTGACATTAAATAATAGATACTTAATTTAAATTTAATATAAACTTAAACTATTCTTAAAATACAAAAAAAATTTACAATTTTTACGATAACATTTTACATACAGCTATTGACATGAATATGTTTAATTTTAAAAAAATACTTTATCTATTTAGGTAATGAAGTCATTATCTACGAAATGGTAGGTTTAAAATATGGTGTCGTTTGAGTCTCTTTATTTCATTGGTATCGTCTAGTAAAGATATTGCTAACGGATTTACGTGGATGCTTAATCGGTTTAAATATCTTTCTCTTTGAGATCTTATGACTTCCTTTACAGTTGAAATTTTTAGATCATTATGTATGGCTTCGTTTGTTATAAACCAAGGGGCTTGACTGATAAGTCTGAGTGTTTTTGACTGGTATCGTTGTAAAATCTCAACATTGGAGTTGCTCGCAGTACCCCAGAGTTGAATTCCATATGTCCACACAGGTTTTAGAATTGCTTTGCATAATTTAATTTTGTTTTCAAGATTAAGCTGAGATTTTGTGCCCATTAACCAATAAAGTGTTCTACTTTTTATATTCAGTTGCTCTTTTTTAGCTTTTATGTGTTTTTTCCATGTAAGTCGGCGATCTAAATGCATTCCAAGATACTTAACACAATCTGTGTTTGGTATTTGAGTGTTGTTGATTGACAAGGGTGGGCAGCCATTTCTCCTTAATGTGAATGTAACATGAGCAGATTTTTGTGCGTTTACTTTTATGTTCCATTTTTTTAGCCAAATTTCCAAATTATTTAATTCTTTTTGCACTAGTCTTGATGCTATTTCGGGTGAAGCATGGGTGGCTAAAATTGCTGTGTCATCCGCATAAGTTGATACATATTCGTTTTCAGACAGAGGCATGTCGGCTGTAAATATAGTGTAGAGCACAGGGCTAAGTGCGCTACCTTGTGGCAGACCTGCCCTGATTTCAAATATTGCAGAAATCTCGTCTTTGACTCTAACGTAGAAAGATCCGTTTTGTAGAAAAGATTTTATTAAAAAATAAAATGGAGCTGGAAGTATAGCTTTTATTTTTGACAATAAACCATTGTGCCAAACTCTGTCAAAAGTTTGTTCTATATTTAAGAAACCAGCAGAGCAAAACTTTTTCTCCTCCAAGCAGTTTCGAATCGTATTAACCACTCGGTGAATTTGCTCCGGTGTATCTTAATTTTAATGACTTTCAGAATTCATTATTTCGTAGCTTTACTCGCCACTTTTTGTATTACAAATTACAATAATTATTAAGTAATTACTTTATATATATCCCACAATGGTCATAATTATAAAATCCAAACAGGAGTTAGTCCCCTTTCACACGTTTCAATTCTGACTCTTCAAAACAAGTATTTTTGGGTGAGAAGGGAAAAGAGAATAAAACATACTTGAAGTTACTAGTCAATTTCATTATTTTCTTTTGTTTTCTTCTTTTATTTTCTCCGTCTTATTCTGCACGAAGTTGTTTGCATGAGAAAGCAAAAACTTGATGGTAAAGAGCACGAAAATTGAGGATATGCGTGTCAACGATATGGCAGGTTCAAAAAAGAATTGAACAAAAACTGGTCCGATAAAACTGAAACGTGTGAAGCAGCACTTATTATGTGATTATAAATCTGTATTAATATCATTTTGCAATAAGTTTCCTTCATATTTATTAAGTTGTTTATTTATTTTTAACATTTTGTTTTAATCCGTCTACAACTACCTATTTTATAAAACTTTATAAAAATAAGTTATTAATTTTTTGGTTAAAAGTAGAAAATTTATAATGGACTACTTTTGGGACATTGTGAACAAAAATAAGTACTTTGTCTAGTAGATTTGAAAGTAGTCTGGTCGACAATTTCCTATTACTTCTTAACTTAATTTGTAAGTGAAGTTTTTGCTGGGATTAATAGAGTTATAAGAAAATGTATAACATTTTAAAAATAAATGTTAAGACGAATATCAAATGTTTTTACTTAAAATGATGCTTGAATAAATTATAAACATTTGTAAATGTCAATTCTAATTAAAAAAATATACATGTAAATGATTTAGTGCCAAAAGCTTGTAAATTTTATAAAAGAAATTTAAAAAATAATGTATTTAGGTATTAATTTTTTGGCACAAATGTTTTATTATTTATATAAAAATGTGTAAATTTGAACAACAAAATGATATTTAAGAAAAGCTTAAAGAAAAAACTAAAAATTCATCTGAAATCCGTGTTTTTGTTTAAATGGATATAGTGTATGCTGCGCTGTAGACTTACCACTTGGCTAGAACTTTTTCTGGACAATAGTTCAACATTGTTCAATTAGTTCAAGCTAGAGACAATTAGATCTGTTCATATATTTTTCTATTACGTTGAAATATTTTGTAACATGACGGGAACCTAATCGATCCAAAACTTTACTGAATGTCTAATAAGCAGAGTACCGATATACTTACTCATCGCTCAATCATGTATGTGTACGTACGTTGCAGACTTTGCTGCTTCGTTCATACGTGGTTTATGCTCAAATTTTATAAATTTGAAACAATCTTCGCTGTCGCAAGTTTCATGCCTAAAACATCCTTTAGAAATTGCTTGGCATGAGCCGAACGATATGCTAACATCATCAGCAACCTCTCTGATAGTGATTAGACGATTTTCCAAAACCATTTTCTTCACTTCAATGTTTTCGTCAATTGTTGACGTGCTCGGGCGACCATCATCATTGACATCTTCTCGGCCTTCTTTAAACCGGTTTTACCACAACTGAACTTGTATTCTGCTCATAATAGACTTGCCAGACCAAATGTCCTTACAAATAGTAAAAAATCGAAGAGCACACCAAAACACGACTAACCTGTTTCTCTGTCAAAAACAAACTGACAATCGAAAATGGCTGATATTACCAACATATATAACAGACAAAAAAATGCGAAAATCAAACATACGTAACTAGCGAAATTTTAAAATAACGGTTATTTTTTGATCAGACCTCGTATGTTCTAAAAGAATATCTACAAGCAAAGTTTACGAAGAATGAAAAAAAAACAGTATCAAATGCACAAATTATGTTAAAAAAATTAAATTTATGAATCTCTGTATCTCTAGTATTTTTTTTATAACCAGATGTAATTTTTTAATTAAATCTAAAATGAAAAATAATATTGAAATTTATTAAAACTAAAAATACAACTTTGTACTTTTTTGCATTTTAAATCCAAAAAGTGCTTAACTTGTTCTGCGCCTACCTGGGTATGCCAGTTGTGTATTTAGAGGATGATTTCCATAAACTTGTGGACTTTTTCCAAAAGAGAATTGTTCTGTATTCATAAACAATAAAGCAGACTTTAAATTTGCATGCAAAATTTTGTCTTAAAGCACACTTAAAGTCTACTTTATTGTTTATGAATACGGCACAATATTTTTAAATAGTCTTTTCAATAATTAAAAAACAATATTTTAGGAGCATATTCGAAATTTCAAGTCGATAGCTCAAATGGTGGCTAAAATATATCAAATTGAATATAAAAACATACCCGGGTTGTTGACATAAAGGTTAATAAAACAAATAATATTAATCAGTACAATCAGATATGTGTAACAGTTATTTTCTTGTTTCTCCTTCATATGTGTTATGAGTTCAAAAAACATAAAAATATGCAAACACTAATGTGTGACCATAAGCAAAAACAATTTTGGTATTCATTTATGAGTGTGAATAAAATTAAATATATTTTTAATTTTTCATTTATGAGAAATATCAAAAATTTGGTTTTTTTAGAGCTCAGACATGAAAAAATGTGTTCCCTGCTAATAAGAAGTAGCTAAAGTTTTAATGGGCATTCTTTTATATAAACATCCCAAATCATAGTTGACAAAAGGAGTGTTCTTTAGACTACAGCTGCAAATTGTATTTTTGTTAAATTTTTTCATTTTTGTATGTATATTTTTATTGTGTTTCGTCATACCATCGTTTCGCTCAAACATACAAATTTGGTGCCGTTGCTGTTTCAGACCCATTTTGGCATATGTTTCACTATCCATAGTAAGGCTGTTATTGAATTTTGTCGTATTGCAACAATGATATTAAATTTATTTGTTAATTATTTAATTTTATTATAGTTTTGTAAAACAAATTTTATTTTATGAAAAGGTTATTTTATTTTTGTAAAAAATATTAACAACCTGCTGCTGTCGCTTTGGGATACATAAATGACAAAAAAAAAAGCTAATTTAATAAAGCTCTTATTTAATAAAGAATTCTAATGATTCTTTTTATAATTTATATATCAAAATTATTTACTATTAATTTTTTGAAAATGTAAAATAAAACCACATAAAGATGTCGTATGTAATCATCTGTAAAGGAGATAATTCATCACATAAGTACATTAGCTGCACAAATTCTGCTAATTCACTCTCTGCAAAAGCAAAAAAATTACTATTTTCTTTAATTTAAAAAACCAGCAGTTTTTTTCAATATTTTTTTGGACGACTCACTCTCTGCAAAGCAAACAACTTATTGTGCAGAGAGTGAGTCGTCAAAAACAACTTATTGTTTGCTTTTATTTTAAAAAAACCAACAAAATTGTTTCAAATCATTGCTCATGTTTATTATAAAAACATAAATCTTTAATACAAATAACAGTTGATAAGACTATATTTAAGAACTATTTAATAGCCAGAAATTATGACTCAGTTATGAGGTAAGAAACGCAATAAAATTTGTGATTGGATTTTTTTTTAACAATACTTAATGTAGTGAACAATTATTTTTTTGTTAAATAATTACAACAAATATAGACAAGTACAATATTTAATTAACAATAAACAACATTAGACATAATTGACAATATTAAGGTGTATAAAAAGTTAATATATGCTTTTACCCTTTTACTACTCACAACCAAAAATATGAAAACCCCTTATGTGAGTGACAAAAAACTCCGTGTTTTGTACGTTAAGGTACCCGGGTACCTCTTTCATACAAATTATATAAAACACAATCCATTTTGGAACAAAATTTTAATTGTTACAAAATATTAAATACAATAAAATATCAAAAGTTGGGAGCTCTTAGGAAGTTTCAAGTACGATAGTTGCCAATTTCTACAAAAAAAAAAAATAATTTCAAAACTTTAAAGGTATCCGTGTAGCTTGTCAGTCACATAAGGGTAATGATTGTCATTCCGCTTCTAAAACATCTAAATATTGGTCGTATAACCAAAAAGTCTATATATTCTGTGTACTCATAAGATTCAGACAATCGAGTGCGTATGTTGAATTAAAAAAATTTCTGTTCCACCGATCTGGATTTGATTTTTAAACCAAACAACCTGGATATTTTTCAAAGGTTTTTTGCAATTTTCTTTACATATAATGCAGATAAACCATGAAATTTTGCACACTTTATTTTTATTATAAAAAGACAAGTCCTGTTGAAAATGGCAGGAATTGGTCTACGATTTCTCATAGATCCTATATAAATGTCATCCCGGAATAGGGCTTTATGGTACATAAATGTGTATAAAAAATCCGTATCCATACAAAATTCTGCAACAATAAAAATATTGCAAGGTTAAATTTCAAAACGATATTTTGTTTGCATCAGTCCATATTTGACCAAAGCCCCATATAGTGTCCAGTTCCGAAAACCATATAAAAGCGCATAAATTTCTTATAAAAACCATTATTAAGTTTGAATTCAACACAAATAGTCCATACATATATAGAAATATTCACACCCAATTAAAAGATGATCGGTCCATATTTAATCCTAGTCGTCATATAAAGTTCACTTTGAAAAATCACTTAAATGCGCATAAATCTCTAGACATTACTATCAAGTTGAATTTCGTCACAAATAATTCCCATATATGTGCATCGTCATACCGAAATTGATTGCGATCGAAATCGAACCAAAATTTTACACAGATCCCGATAGACTAGGCGATAGTTTGCCGGACTATCAGTCAGAGGGTTGCGGGTTCGATTCCTGCCAAAGACTCTGGGTGTTTTCTGCAGATAAGCCAAAAAGCTTCGCAGTTTGTGTTTGTTAATTGTAAAAAAAAAAAAAATATGTATGTATGCATGTAAAAACTGTACTATTGGATGTTGTGAAATTTAGTTCACAGCTCCACTCCCGGGAATAACTGGAATACTCATTAATAAATTACACTACTGGTATATTTGTGATGGGTATATAAGATTCCGCACAGTGGAATATAAACCCTTATTTGTTTTTCCTAGTTAGTAAATTTGCTGCATATTGTACGAATTTTTAAGTATTGTAAATGTTTCTATGACATTTATTTCATGGTGAAGTTTTGAAAAGTTTTTATTTTTGCTTAACTATATTTATTATATTATAAATAAAAAGAACAAAAGTTCAATTCCTAAGCAATACATATATAAAAAATAAATTTACTAAATGCTTTCTTTCTCAGTTTCTCGCATGAGCCATATCGGCGTAAGAGTAATATTAATCAATTATAACAAGTATACACACTTGCCAAATATTTGACAAAAAAGACGTAACTACTAAATAAAATATATTAGAACTCGTTTATTTTATAACAACAACTTTGTTTATTTAGGCCAGGGCACAACAAATATTCATTTTTATTTTATTTGATGTTGTTTGATCTGGAAAAATTCTTGTAATAGTAAACAACGTACATATTTTTCTTCACGTTTAAAACTAATATTAAGAAATCGAATTGTGTCCCACAAGTACATGCACATGTACTCCTTTTAATACGTATCATCGTTCTCGTCAAAGCAAGAATAGCAGCGGCAAAAATTTAATAATGTAAATGCGGACATACAAAAAAAAAAGACGGGTAATGCCGACCTAAAATATTGTTGAGATTAAATTTATTTGCATTTATAGAAACTTAATTGCCCTTATATGTTTAAACAAGAGTGTGGTCAAAAATATAAAATATAATTTATACTATGTATAAAGCAAATTGGGCTATTGACAAGACTATGGACTAAACTATAGATAATACCTACAGTATTTACTAAACGAAACTATAGACTAGACCGTGAACAAGAGTATGAACAAAACTTGGTACTCGAATATGACTAGACGATTAATACAACTATGATTTAGACTATGAACAAGACGATGGTCTAGACTTTTACTTGGACTTTTGACTTTTGGCAGAATTATGGACAAGACATTATGCTTTAGACTAGACTATGACTAGTCTGTGAACAGGATTATAGGCTATAATATGGATTCATCTCTGAACTTGGCTATGGACAACACTATGGCCTATAAATAGTATAGAGAAATTTCCTTTGGATAATTATTTAAAAGAATACTTGCAAAAACCTGTAATAGCACTATTCAGTAAAGTTTTATCCCAATTTAGCTCCATGTCATTATAAAAGATATCAGGTCGACATATTAGAAAATTACATGAGTGGTACTGTTGTTCTTGAGAATAGAAAAATTAATAGAGATTAGGATTAAAAATACGTACCATAAAATCCTTGAAAATGTTAAAAAATTGTGCATAAAAAATTTACATTTCAATTCTTTAACTAACCTAAAACTTTAAATTGATTGCAAAGCTTTGCATTGATTTTCCTATATACAGTTCTATAGGATTTTTTAATTGGAAGTGTGCGTCAAATAAAGTTTATTTTTTCCAAAACAAAACTATCATTACTTTTATCGGTTCCAATAAGTTCTTTGGTAACTAATTTGTGTTCCAGAGAACTAATAAAGAAATAATCTATATTTATTGGGCATAAAATGCTTAAAAATGCGGCATTTATCAAATGTATTAGCCATTGTTAGCTATGATATTTTCCCATCTTTCCGCCAACATATAGATTCCGCACCAAAAGAGAACGCATCAAGCCAATTTCGATTACCCTGATCAGAGAGAGCTTTCTGCATCCATCGAAACAATTAATAGTCACAAGGTCTGGACTATAAAGATGTTGAGGCAATAAATAAATATTTATTAACAAGTATTACAATATGTTGCCATTATGAAATATTGCGCTTCACACACTTCAAACAAATCAGCTTAAAATAGATAGGACCCTTTTGCTCCCATCATATACAGAGAGCAATAGAGCTTAAAAGAAACAAAAACAAATTGAATAATGAAATAATATTATTTAAATAAGTTAGCATTAGATTTGAATTAACAAAGATTTAATGATGCAAAAGTAGAATGAATTTTATTATGAATTAATTATGTATTTGGTAGATACGCGCATATATCATATATTAGTTACTAAACAACTTTTGAGAAACTCAGATTGTATGTAGATAAATACACAATTTGTATGTGCCGGCCGATAAATAAGCAGCTATAAATATAACAAACAGCCAAATAAAACATTTTAATTTTGTAGTCTTTTTACGACGAAATCTTTATATGTGCTGCAGGATGTCGTGTATATAACACTGGACTGACAATTTAAATCAATAGGAACAAATTCTTCATGTTTGTTTAAAGTTTCGAAGTTTATTCTGTATTGAATAACTAATATATGTATCTTAAAACAAATAAAACAAACGGTCATCTCATGTAATTTTCTACTTTTCTATCTAGAAAGCTTTAAAAAGCTTTCTGGCCTTTGTTCATGGTCTGCAAAAATTATTAAAGCTTTATATGTTCATATACATAACCAAATATGTACATATACATATATGTCTGTACATTAGCCAGCTGATTTGAAAAGCTTTCTTGCCAACAAAATGTTTTTATCACTCTTCCTTTTGATTATTGTTTTGTTGCCACATTCGTAAACGAAATCAAAAAAAAAAGCAAAACAAATATAGGTTAACAGTATACTATATGTGGCACGCTTATATGCAAGTTTTTTTCTTTCTTTTCTATTTATGTACATACAACCTGTTTAACTATTTGATTGTACATGTATTCATGTTTTTTCACGCATATGCACGCTTGTATATAATGAAACATGTTCTCATATGCAATTACTTTCCTGCTCGTGTTTGGCCTAAAAATAACGAAACGAAAGACTAGTGATTGCTATAAATTTGATTGTGTGCCCTTCTGTATGAGCTACACTCTGGAAATTAATAGTTAAGAGAAGATAAAATAGTTAGTATCTGCTATTAAAAAGATTTATATTAATATACATAGATGGTATAGATTAGGACAATTTACAACAAATACTAAAAGTACGGTCACATTTGTCAAATATTTACTCAAAAAAGCGTAACCACTTAGCACAAATTTGTTTGACGTTGTTTACTCTTACAAGAGTTTTGTAAGATCAAACAGCATCAAATAAACTAAAACTAAATATTTGTTGTGCTTTGGCCTGAATAAGAAAAGTTTTTTTTAAATAAATAAACGTGTTTAAATATATGTTATTTAGTGGTTACATCTTTTTCGGCAAATATTTGCCAAGTGTGACCGTACCATAAGTTTTATTTCATTTGATGTATGTAGTTTGATCTCGCAAAACAACGATCAAGTAAACAACGTCAAACTAAATTTGAGCTAAGAAAGTGTAGTTACGGTTTTTTTTAGCAAATATATATACGACCCCTGACTTTATGTGAGTATATAATTTTATATTAGTTATGAATAAAAAAAACTATATCCTATTTAAAATCTTCAATTAACTTTGTAGTATTCACAAAGTTCGTCTTAGACGTTGAAGATTCTTTTCTGATTAAATATTAAAATACATACTTACATCATATTATGTGGGCAGGTGGTTTACACACACTTAAATTGGTATTCATTTTAAAAATAATTTCGTATTATTGCTTGCCATATTTGTGCTCTACTTTAGAATTTAATCACATGGAGTTAATATTAACTAATGGCGTGTGAATTTATTATTACATAAATTGTATATGTATTTTCTTTAAAATTAGGTTCAGACGCTAGCCGGGAATATATATTTTACCTTATAAATTAAGAGCAGATAAGCATTGATTATTTAAATTCATTAAAGTGAATAAAACCTATTCAATTCTGCCTAACAAGGTCAGTAGGAAGACGTCGTGATTGGAGTTTCGGATTTCCCGTTGTATTAAAATAAAATTAATTTATGTAAGTCAGCTTACATCTGTCCTAGCAAAGTTTCCAGTCTTTCGGATCATAAAGATTTTCACTTGCTTCAATTTTATTTTTGGAATTTTTTAGGTAATTGTTCAATGACATCGATATCGTTCTTTACTTTACATTCATAAAAAATGTTCATATATCTACTGAAACATTTTTAAATCTGGGGGCTAATGCACATATGTACTTATTTATACTTACTCATTGTTTGTCAATCTTAAGGGGTCGGAGGTGTTTCTTATTTGTTTCCTTATGCCATTAATGTTTTCAATCTTGTCAGAATCAAAAGACGATGAGTAAAAAAACATAACTGGATCCAATTTTAATTTAATATAATTTCTTTAAAAAATTTTACGTTTACGTTTTCTTTTATTTTATTCAGTGTTGTAATACGTACTTATTTAAGTTTTTTACAACACTGAAGCAATGAATCGATTCGATTCGTATCGAGTACCATCATTAGAAAATTTTGCACTGTCGAAATAAATTTCGATTCGAAAACAATTTCGATCACGACTGCCAGAATTAGGCACCTGTAACAACTCTTTTATCTGCTTTTTTTTATTGCGTCCTTTGGTTTCAGAAATGCCTAGATGATTCCCAACATTCTTTTGCTGAATTCTTTCTTTATATAATTATCGAGACACACGGCTTTCAAGAAAATAAATTTTTTCAAACAGTTTTAAATGTTAAATTGTTTTCAACATTAAATGTATTTGATGAAATGTATTTATTTATAAAACTTTGGGACTCATAACAGATGGCGTATTTTGATTTAGATACTTCTTTAATTTAAAAATTTTGCCGCTGAAACACACCAATTACTCACCGAAGCTTATGGTGAATAAGATCCATCGGCATTACTACATAAACAATTGTTGTCAAACTCAACAAGAGCTTGCAAAATCACTTAAAAACTTCTGAAGGGAGCAGGATTCATTCAAAATATCAAGACTAAGAAGACTAAGATCATGACAACTCTCGACTAGTTGTTGCAAGATCTGTTAAAAACTATTTAGAAAGAAGTGGTTGGGAAGTTTTACCTTACTTATTGTGTATATAAGAGATAAGCACTTCTTTAGATGAGGAATAGTCACTGCAATTATTCATATGTTTGCGGTAATCATAATATAATTAAGTTCTAATTAACATGATTACTGCAATTATATATATGATTGTAGTAACTTTGTATGTATTAGTGGCTATCGCGTTTATCATTTTACGTTGCTCTTTGATTATGATTGAGAACAACATAATATGATATAATATTTCATCATACAACTGATCACTACAAACATTACATAGTTACTGTAATCATATGTATGGTGAATCATAACTTAATCACATTATGGTTGCCGCAATCATATAAATCATTACAGTGACCATAATATTTTAAAAGCAATTGCAAAAATGTTGGAATAGTTGTGGTAAACATGCACACCTATATTTTTATATACCCAATGCATTAAAGAAAACTTAGGTGTAAAATATATTCAACTTTAAAAAACCAAATATGATTTTTTTAAATTGGAATGTAAATTACCTTACTCGAAAGATAATCTTCTGTCATATGACTGACTGGAGCGTAATTTCTAATCTGCATGTACAATTTTCGATGAATTTTTCTAACATTTGTGGCCGCACATCGGCAATTACTCCGGGAATGTTGTCTTTCAAGTCGTCAATAGTTTCGGGTTTATCGGCATCGCATAGCGACCTTAAACATAAATCACTTTAAAGCTGACAAAATGGCCGTCGGCTAAAAAGTGTTGCCAACTCAAAATTCTATATATTTAAAACACCCTATACAAAAAAAATCTATTGTACTCCTGCTCCGCTCGGCTCTGCTCTTTGCTAAGGGGGAGGTTGTGTCCAAATGCATAACTTCGAATTGGATCTAGAGCATGGCATTTTGTCGAGTACGGGGGAGATGGTGGACGCATTGTATTCACCCGGTGTTAGAAGCATCGTGAGTTTGGGCTCTCGTGGTAGTTATTCACTTTAAACACTTGCACTTCTGTACTACTCCTGCGTTTAAAAACAAACATGCATGTTTCTAATGCCTTTAAAAACATTTGCATATTCTTTATATCGCGTCTTGACAAGCAATTACTTTGTTCAGTCAGCAAAAAAATATCTTGTCTACGTATGCATTTTTCTCATATGGACAACATTTATCTATGTTATAGTGTTGTTCGAACAATGTCACAACTGTGACTGCTATCAAATGTACATGGAGGAAAAATTTGCTTCATTAATTCTGCATCATTCATGTGCGCATAAAAATTATATCACGTCAATGCCTTTCTTTGCCCTAATAAGTTTAAATCAAATTTTATAAAACCTTTAAAATTTTGCTAATTTCCAATGCTCTTGCCGGCCTCCCAAGCTGTGTTATTTTGCTGGCAAGTCAATTCATATTTGCTAATATGGGTGAACAAACAAACACTATATTTATTCAGTCTGAATTCTTAAATCTACGTGGGAGCTTCACTTTACTTAAATTTCCAACATCAGAATTCATGAAAAAAAGTTCGAAATAAATGTCCATTGTTCGCCACTTTAAGCTATTCGTTAAAGTATATTAACCTTTATAACTTTTCTTTATATTCCATGCACGTGACAATAAACTCATATTTAATTCAACAAATTACACAAACATTAAAAATACATAATGGACAGACATTGCAAGTCTCACGAGACTCATCAAATTGTATGATATTAAAGAATAATATTTAAACATTTTTCATTAAACACTTGGGAAAGTACATATAATTTCTATAATGTTTTAATGAGAATTGTAGCAGATTTTATACAGTATGTGATAATATTCAATTAGTTCTATTAATTTACATTGGCGAAATATCTGAAAATATTTCAAAGTTTATAAACGGTTTCTATTTATGGATACAAATTAATTTGTAACAGGGCTGACAGATATAGCGATTTTTTAATGCTTCTGTCGACATAAATTTCCATTTGGCGACATGGCGATTTCTTTGCGCATTTCAAATGAGATGGCGATTTTTTAGTTTAATTTTTCTTAACAACATATTGCTTAAGTTGTGTCGCCACTTTGTGGTGAATACCACATTTAAAGTCAACAAAAAAATACAAGTAACATTGACTGTTGATTTAAAATTATTATTTTAAATAAACGAGCTAGCAAACCACTTCGAATTTAACTCTCAATATGCTATTCGAAACTGAAGTACTAATTTGTAAAAAAGGGCTAATTTCAGTACTTATTTGGTACTTTTTTTAAATTATTTTTGTTTTCTATTTTAAGTACTTCTATTTGAATTTTTTGAATAAAATTTGTTAGGGCTCCACTGGGATTGTAACCCTGGTTATTCATTTACAGTTCCATAGACCAAACCATCAGGCTATACAATAATTTTTATTTCCATGTTTTAAATGTTAGTTTCATTTTCAAACAAAGATTTTCATGTTATTCACCTTTAGCAATAACCTTCATGTCACGAATTTGATAGTATGTATTCATTTATCATATATTCGTATTTTATATACATTTAATGGGGCCTTTTTCATCATATATTATATTATTATATTAATAAAAAACAAGGAAGAGTACTATATTCGGCTGTGCCGAATCTTAAATACCCTTCACCTAAGCGTAATAAGAAATACAGAAACTGCACTAGACTTGTATATCCTTATTCTGTGTTTTCTAATCAGTCTTAGTGAAATTTTATTAGCACATATTTGATATATTGTTTGAAAGACAACTTCACGAGCAACATAATTTATGTTAAATATTTTGAAATTTTGTCTAATTTTCACCATTTTTAATTGATTTAATTACCAATTCTTACCATAATTTACAGAGTTTGTCTGATGTCCATAATAATCTTGAGTGTAACTTAACAAACAGAGTATAAAAAGGGGTACAATTCGGTTTTAGTGATTTTGCTAAAAAAAAAAAAAAAAAAAAAAACACAAAATCAAATAGGGCTTTTAGAGGAGATACCAGCAAAAAAAAAATTTGTTGGCGGTCACGCCTATTTTCGAGGGGGTGGGCCCTTAAATTTGAAAATATATAGGCCTATATCTCGGGAACTACTGGGTGTCTGATAATTTGTAATACATTAAATAAAAGGTATTAAAAATACCTCTCCAACGATATATATCATGATTATAATATATGGACCGAATATGGGTTAAATCCGAAAAGAATATTTTTTGACCCGAATTTATTTGTTTTTTGGAAATGGTTCTATATGGCAGGTATGACTAATTATGGGCCGATCTTCTTAAATTTTGGAACAGTTATTTTCATGCATATGAGGATATTTCACGTAGAATTTCAACATAATAACGCTATATATACGATATATATTAGTATTAACGTGGATTTCGAGAGTGGACCTTATGTGGGGGATATAGTCAAATATGGACCGATATTCTCAAAATCCAGCAGTTTGATTTAGGCATGTATGTAAATGATCCGCGTAAAATATTGGATTGGTACCCTTATTTATAAGAGATTTATGAGTATTAAAGTGATTTTCGGAAGAGGGCTTTATATGGGGCATACGGTTAAAAATAGACCGAAATTAACAAAATTGTGCGGAATAATTTTTGTATATATGTAAATGATCTGTGCAAAGTTTTGAGTCGGTAACGATATTTATACAATATATATAGGGAAAAATCTCTTTTTCAGATGTGGTCCTTGTATTGGAGCTATGACCAGTTGTGGGCCGACCACCATAAAATTTAGTACAATAATTTATTTACCCGTAAGGATTATTTATTTATGCATGTTTTATACGTATTTAAATGAATTTTGGAAGTGGACTTTATATGGGGTCTATGATCAAACATGGACCGAACTAAAAAAAAAATTGCGGTTTGTGATTTCTCTTTGTATAAAACTTATTTTTGCTGAATTTTGTCTTGATATTCCAATTTTATAGGCATTTATTTATCATTAAGCCATATTTCGGGAATATATATATTTGTATGGGGGCTATGAGAAATCATGGACCGATTCTTACTTACTATACAAAATTTCATAGCATTATCTGCAATATATTTCAAAATATTGCAATAAAATGGACGAAAAATATCAAATTTTTATGGAGGTGGTCTCACATATTGGTTCATAACTCTGGTTGACCTAAACCGATTTTGCTGATTTTAAATAGCAAACTTCTCGAAAGCACTTCTGACAGAATTATTGAAGGTTTAAATCCCGAATATATCTTGGGACTTCAAAAAACTGATTTCAACATCCAGACAGACAGACAGACGGACAGACAGACAGACAGACGGACATGGCTTAATCGACTTTGCTATCTATAAGGATCCAGAATAGGGGTCGGAAAATTATATTGTGGAAATTTCACACGGAATGACAAACTTATATATACCCTTCTCATGAAGGTGAAGGGTATAATTAGTAAAAATAAAGATTTCATCACAATTTCGAAAATTTTGAAAAACACATACAAAATAAAAACAAGCAAGAATGTATAGTGGGTCAAGACCGACCTTATAATACCCTACACCTAGAAATGGGCGCTATGTTGGAGATATTACTTATTATAGACCAATCATTCAAAACTTTTGTGCCATGATTTCTGTGAATATGAATACTATATGTGTTACTCTTTATCTTGATATAAATATTTTTAAAAGATTTATAGAGGCTGAACTGAATTACAAAGATGGTCTTATATGGAAGTTTCGACTAATTATGGACGGACCATTATAAAATTAGGGGTCATAATTTCTGTATATATGAAACTTATTTGTGTTGAATTTTATTTGGACACCAGCATTTTTAAGAAATTTATTGTCGTTAAAGTGATTCTCGGAAGTGGGCCTTATATGGGAGCTACGACTAATTATGGACCGACCATCATAAAATGACACTAAATTTTTTGATGATCGGTCCCATATAACGTCCATTTCTGAAAAACTGTTTTATACATATACTAGGTGTAGGGTATTATATGGTCGGGCTTGTCCGACTATACTTTTGTACTTGGTTTTTCAATACAATACATTTTTTTGTTGGTTTTCACTTGGGTTTCACCTAAATTTAAGGAAATTTAAGATTTTCTGAATTATTTTATCAAATATTTATTATCCATTCCCACATGACTTTACTCAAGGCCAACTAATCCTAATAAACTAAACTGAATAATATAATTTCTACAAATCAAACAATAATTTACATATGTATGTATGTATGTTCTTATATTGTTTCACTTAAGCCAAAAACTAAACATGTTTGTTATTCCATAAAAAAATGCTTAATATTGGGTTGCTTCCGCACCCAGAGCTGTGAGTGTGACTAAACCGCATTTTATTGTTATTATTTTTTTACACTCATACACCCGTATCCATAAAATACAATTGCTTACCTAATACATTTTATTTTGATAAAATAAATTCTCAAGCAAATAAATAAAATACCAAAATAAAAGAACATTCGAACATTTTTAAAAAAACGCAAACGTATCAAATACAGGCAAAACCACAAGTAAAAAGTACAAACAAACGCAAAAAAAAACTAAATAAATATCACATACTCGTATATATGAAACGATAAAATTTCAAATGTAACAAACATGACTTTGAAAATTTGCCGCCAAAAACAAACTAAAAGCAAATCAACAAACCAACAAACAAACCCATACATACACAGAAGTCATAACAAACTAAAATGTCTTTAAAGTTTAAACGCCAACATAAAAGCTTTTTAATAATTCTATATACACTGCGGAATGACGACAACTAGTTAAATTTGAGAAACTGGTTTTAAAAAGCGCTTAAAAATTTTGTAAAAGTAATCGTGAAAATAAACTATGACTTTTATATGAAAATTTCCGGAAAAAGTAAAAACTTACCTTCAATTCGAAACCTTTTAGAAAAGATTTTTTTCATTTTGAAAAAATCACTTTTTTAGAGCATTCCACAAAAATCACTTCTTAGATACACCTGATAAACGATATATTGTACAGAAAAAAAAAAAACAAAAATAATTTTAAATTATTTTAATGATTACATGCAAATATCATATCCAAAACTATTACATGATCAAACTAGCTACAAAATCGTTCGATTAAAATAATAATTCAGATATTTCATGTTCGTTACTAATACAGTCGGGCCTCAATTATTCGTCATTCGATTAACCGTGATTACCTCTATTATCCGTAATGGCAGAATTTTTTTTATTAACGTCAAATTCATACATACAATATAATAAACATAAAAACGGGGAATTTCCTTGTTTGCATACGATGAGTCAGAAGCATTTAAAAGTGATATTGAAGATAAAGTTAAAATAATTAACGAGCATTCAAAAATAATGTGAGTTTTAAAATGCTAGCTCTAAAATACGAAGTTTTAAGAAGAATTAATTTTTTTACTATAAATATGTATTGTTTAATAATAAAAATATTTAAAAACTGTATAATAAATTTGTAATTTGATTAACCGTGAAAATCGATTATCCGTAATGCTTCTGGTCCCGTCCATTACGGATAATCGAGGCCCGACTGTATGTATAAGTAAAGACTTGATTGCCAAGAAAGAGTTTTGTATTTTGAAGCAGGAATGGATTGATAGAGATTATAGCCACATTTTAATGGTACCAAATTTCCAGAGGCAATCACAGAACAAAGCAAGTAACAGGTTATTTTCGACTGTCCCGAATCTTATATACGCACCATTTTCCTATATATACCAGTAGTTTGATTTATTCATACCTGAAACTTATTTGTGTTACATTTTGTATAACGATAACGATATTTATACGAGTTATTTTATTTTTCGGATCCTTCACATAATCTTTGCCCCTACTGTGAGGAAATCATCAGAAAATGTGCCGTAATTTCTATGTATTTAAGGCTTTCTTTGCTTGAATTTCATCTCAATAACGATATTTATAAGAATTGTATGTGTCTATCAATTATTCTCGGAAGTGGATCTTACATGGAAGCTATGGCCAATGTTAGATTAACCATCACAAAATCCAATAGTATAATTTTTACACACATATAAAAGATCCGTGTAAAATTTCGGTTAGATATCGATATTTTTAAGTTATTTTCGTATTTTATTGAGTTTTTCTAAAGTAGTCCTCATATGGCAGCTATGACTTATTACAGGGTGATCACCATGAAATTCGGAATAACGTTTCATATATATATGTAGATTAGCTGTGGCAAATTTTATCTTGATAGTGATGATTGGATGATAGTGATGAGAATAGGATCACTTTTCTCACCTCTTCTACTATGACATCGGATATTTATATAAAATAATGTCTGCTGCCTCTTTATACAAGTCACTACTTTTCAGTAAAGTTTTGGAATGATTTGGTTCATTGTCAATATTTAGAAGCTGCAACAGATTAATATCGAAGAAATCAGGTAAATATTGATAAATATATGATTACCCAAAGCTTCAGTATATTGAGCAATATTGGGATATTGTCAAATGAAAGTTAAGTTAAGGTAGCGGTTTGGAATAAATATCCGGCGTAGTTGATTCTAAACTACTAGAACAGATGAACAAAAAGAATAATTTTTATAAGAGGAGTAAAAGTTAAGTTTTTTCTTAAAGCTTTTCATAAATATTAATAAATATAGGTATAAATTTGCGCTTTAAAAGTATTCAATCGATTTTTTGTTACCGATAGAATACTTCGGCATCACTAGTTCCTTCTGAATTGGTTTAGATTACATTCGTTCTAGGGTTTTTCAGCAACAACTTTAATTTGCAACAGGAGAATTTTGGAATGACATGAAAGTCTTGACATTTTAATTTATTAGTAGAAGCTTTGACATTTGTTTTTGTTCAGAATTGAACATGTTTATTATTAGAGGATAATATTCATTAAATATTCATTAGTGCTAAGAATAAAAGATAATATTAATTAGTTCTAAGAATAGAAAGATAAAAAAGGTCATTAGAGTAAGAGATAATGTAGTTTACATATGTATGTAATTCTGTGTGAATGGGTATTTTGACAAACACCAACACAAATAATGAAACCTTTTTTGTATTTATCACTAAAATACGCAGGTACCTAAACATGATCATAAAAGACTTAACGAGTAATAAATTAAGGGTCGCTAATGTGTGCATGTGTACAATCATATCAGTTCTAGTTAGGTTTAAGATTTTCAATGTTAGTACTTAAAATAAGTTTTTAAATAAAAATTGAGTATCCTACAAATACTCAAGCGGGTAGTTATGCTCGTATGTGTTATTAATTTAACGGTTTTAATGAATTAAATTGCGCTAGAAAATCGCCGTAAATTTGTTGAATTCATTCTTATTTTTCTTTCATTTGTCTGGATACGTCAACAAGCAACATTGCAGATTTGGGCTTCTAAAAATCCAAGAGCAATTGTTGAACACTCCTTGCGTGCTAAACTTGTCACTGTATGCTGCGCTATGTGGTCTCATGAAAATTCGGTTGAAAATAATTTTACGAAATTCAGCTGTTTATTGACGGCCTTGATCTAACACAATATAACGCTACTGGGCTGTGGGACTATGTTAAAGATAAAGTCGGGAATCGAATACTTCCTTCGTTTTGCAAAAATGTTATTTGAAATTTTTATAAAAAAAGTTGACATCGATATAATTTTTACTTTATAATTTTCAAAACTTATTGTTTCAAATACAATAAAAATTTGGAGAAAACTCATTTTATTTATAAACGCTAAATTGACATCACAGAAGCGGTATGGCATGTATAGAACTTTTCAGTATTGGTTTGTTTATATATTTTCGCACGAACAGAACACACAGCAAATCAACGAACAGAAATTGCAGAAAAGCAAACAAACACACATATGCAAACACACACACATGCATACATATGTACAAATTTACACGGAAAAACAGAAACATAAAGTAAATCAGTGAGCATTAGTTTAATGATAGCAAAACCAGACAAACAGTTGACGAGTTGCCTTCGCTAAAGGCACACACTACACACAAAACATAAAAATAAGCAATTGTTTTGGCTGAAAAGAACAAATTAAATAATAAATTCTATAAAAATAAGCCAAAAAGAACTAAAATAAAGTAATTGTGATTCATTTCAAAAGAATAGTTAATAGAAAAAAAAACAATATTTAAACTTGTAAATTATTTACAAAGAATTATGTTTTAATTAAGTATATAAAACCAAAAAAAAAAAAAAAAAAATAAAAATTAAAGCTTTTATAAGATTACCAGCCAAAGTAAAAATAATATACAAGTATTTTGCAAGTGCTTTTTCCCAAATTGTTTGTGTTTTTGTTGTGTGTTGTGTTTCTATACATAAGAAAGGAGGTTGAAAAGCTTTTAGGAAGGATTTATAGGCTATATACAAGAAAAGCTTCTCATATAGTTATGAATGATATAAGTGTTGAGAATTAATAAAAATATTCCAAAATTCTTTCGTCTGTGTGTGTATAAAAACAAAAGATTAATAATATTATTTAAAAATCTACCCAAGATAAAAGTCTTGCTAAACTAAATTGCTACAATATGGGTACTATGCCTACACTGGAACAAATCAAATTGGGCTTTAAGTAAGTAATTTTTCAATTTATTTTTAAATTCTTTGCTTTAAACATATAAGGCTATGTCTAGCAGTTTAATAATAAAATTTGTAGAATGATTTAAATTTATGTTATTTCATCATTATTGTGCTAGTGATAATTTAAGAATATTTTGTTTTTTTATTTAGTAGAATATTTTTTTTTCTATTTTTACTTAATTAGTGTTTATTATTGTTTTTGAACATTTCCGCTTTAAAAAAAATTTTGTTGTTTTAGCAAACTTATATTTCTTCTAAATTTTTACATATATTCTGAAAAATATCTAAACATATTTATGTATATATGTATGTGTATTAAATATAATTTATTGTCTTTGCTTAGGCAAAATATTTATTGTTAAAAAGTCTATATTTATCTAAAATACTACGTATTGTCATTCAAGAAAATATACAAAAACACAAAAAAACAAAAGTTTGTGATTTTTGACCAATCATGTCTACAGTGAAGAGGAAAAATGTATAGAAAATTTGTATCTAAAACTATGAATGTATTTTAGAAATTTGTGCACAAGTTTTTAACTGTATTAAAAAATCTATATAATTGTAGTAAGAGCTATCATGTGAAGTTTATTAGAAGTTTATATACCTACAACTTTGGCAATCAGAACAATTTAATTATTCTTCCTCTTAGCAGAAACATTTTCGGCTTAAAGTATTTATTGCTTACATAACATATTTAACATAGGCTATTTAAGATTAAAGGCAATTTTTTTCTATTTATTTTTCTCATATTCTAGTGTCGCGTTCTAGTTGTGTGGCTAAAAGGTTTTAACTGAAATCAAAAGTTACTTCTACTAATAATACAATAAACATTTCATTTTAATGTTCAATGTATGTCGCGTTCCCTAACATTTTTCAAAAGCAAAAAATAAGACATAAAAACGTTGCGCTATAGAAAAAAATATATATTATTTGGAGCGTTCTTGATCTCATATTTATAGAAAAGGACACAACCTTTCATTGTCACTAAGTATAGTGCTACAAAAATGATATCGGACAAGACAACTAGAAGAAAGTTTAAAGATTTCTTGGTCGCGTTCTGCATATTTTTTGAGTTATTAACACCTTTTTTTTGTTTTTTGCAAAAAGAAAGAAAAAATATGCAATATTGTGCCTAAAGTAATTGGAAATTAAGTTACAATAAGTATGACTAATATATAATAAAAAATACATATCAACAGAAAGGTTCAAATATCAGGCCGAACTTATTTTCCAACTGGAAATGTTACAAGTTTTTCTTTAGACTGAAGTAATGACAATTTTTCTTGAACGTCTCCAGTATGATGACCTACGATTTAAGTTAAGCTTATAATATATAAAAAATTAAAGAAATCTAAGACATACAATTGAAGTGAAACATAGAATATATAAAGAATTACGATTGAGAATAATCTAAGACCAATAATTGAAGAAAGAATTTAAACTAATCTAAGACCTACAATTTAAGTTAAACATAGGTTATATAAATAATTAGGATTAAAACTGAAAATAACGTAACTACTAAATAATAAAGTTGTGCCCGGTCGTTCATTTCAGTGATCGGTCATTTTCGTTCATTTATCCAAGACTGATTCGTTCATTCAATTCGTTCAATCGTTTACTTTGAACGAATGTATACAACCCTTATTGAATGTCATTTTCTTCTTGTCTTTTGATAAACATCAGCTGAACGAAATTGATCCGTTCACTATTGAACGAAACCCGTTCAGTTAAATGACCGGCTCAATTCGTTCAATGAAGTGATCCGTTCATTTTAACCCGTTCGTTCATGAACGACACAGCTCTACTAAATAGCATATATTTGAACTCGTTTATTTATTAAAAAAAAGTCTTCTTATTAAGGCCAAAGTTTGATCTTGCAAAACTCTTGTAAGAGTAAACATTGTCAAACATATTTGTGCTAAACCAAGTGCTTACGCTTTTTTGAGTAAATATTTGCTAAATGTGACCGTACCTTAAGATCTACAATTGAAGTTTAACTTAGACTATATAAAGAACTACGATTACAATTAATCTAAGACCTACAGTTTAAATTAAACTTAGTCTATAAAAAAGAACTACGATAAAAACTAATCTAAAATCTACAATTGAAATTAAACTTAAACTTAATAACAACTACTATTATATTATAAAATAAATACGATTGAAGCTAAATCCAGTATATGTAAGATCAACTTTTTAATCTTAACTTAAATTATATAAACACCTGAGCGCACAAAAGAAATACATGTGACTAAAACTAAACTTAGACCATATATGAACTTCAGTTGAAGCTAAACATAAAACCTCATAAAGACATGCGTTTAAAGCACAGCATAGGCGTAGACTTAGCCAAGAACTTACGAATGAAACTAAATTGAAACTATATAAACTTAAATTTTCATAACAAATGACAGCGTTTGAACTGAAAATAACTCTAATCACAGTATTCAAAAAACAGAGTGTAATATTCGACTGTGTCAATTCTTAAATACCCTCCACCTAAATATAATGAGAAATACAAAAACTATACTGGTTATATACATAAACCACTAGATCATCCTTATTTAGTGTTTTTTTTCAACTAATAGCTTAGCATTTTATTTATTGTTTGAAAGGCAATTTTACGAACAACATAATTTATTTCAAATGTTTAGAAATTTTATCTAATTTTGACCAATTCAAATTGATGTACTTACCATTTCTCACCATAATTTACAGAGTTTGTCTGATTTTCATAACAATCTTGAGCGTACTTTAACAATTTATAAAATTAAAAAAACATGTTTCCAAAAATTTTTCTTATATAGGTGGAGGGTATAAAATCAAAAGGGGATTTACTTTTTCTGAAAAACAAAAGATTTTCTTTCAGCTTCTATTTTAACAACTTAAACTAATTAAACTAATCAATACATGCTTGACATTACAGTTGGCTGACTCATTGCACTTTAGCAAAAATGTGTCATATCTAATAGATAAATATAAAGTTTTACCGGTCTTATCATTAGTTTATAAATTCGTAATATATCGATCTAATACTTGTGTGATAAATTCATGTTATTTTAGATATAAAGTACACAGTATATATTTACTTTACTACAGTACATTGTAAGAAATAGTTTTTATTATACCCTCTACTATAATTTAAATTGAATGTGTAAAATACCAAGAAATATTTATACTATATATCTAACATTTGCTACATTTGAATCTATGTACATTAAGGCGGTAATAAAATTTCTGTTATAGTACCACGAAGTGGCTAAGAATGTTTTAGTAATGAAAACATCTGTCTCCCGTCATTTTGCGAAAAAAAACACACGTAGGGAAGCAAATTTCTAAAACTGTCCACGTATTTTTTTTTTAAGTTTTTATTATTTTTTTTTTTGTATTTATACAATATTTATGTAGGTATTACTAAACTTTAAGTTTAATGTTCGCGATGATTTACAGAGTGGATAAATACATTGTGCAACTGTTATTGCTCGCTCTGCATACGAGTATATATTTCTCCTTTGTTGCAAAGGAATTGCTGAAGGTTTTTTTACCTAGTGTATTTCACAACATGCCTTTGCATGACTTTTAATTGGAAATGCTGTATTTTTGAAAACTTTTTTAAGAGTTCATGATCTAGTATTTAGTGATGGTGCGATCTATGAAATTCGGATAATTGCTTATATAAGATATTTTACTCAGGTTTTTACATATAACGAATTTTAAACCGCAATGAATTGTAAACCGTAGGCAAATTTTTAAATCTAAAGCAGCGAATAAATTCCAAAATAGCATTTAAGTAAAACGTATAGGAATACATAAACATATCGGATATATACAAAAATGCTAGTTTTCAAACTGTTTGAGCTTTTTAACGATCCGAAAAAATAATCAATTTTTTTGTTAACAACTTTTAATGTTCTACTCGACTATACATTAGGTATGACATAGTGAACGATTTTTCGATTTCGAATCGCTACCGCCTTTTATTTTGTTAGGCTTGGAAAAAAAATAGACGGGACAAAAAAAAAAGGCGTAAAAATAATAGAGGACTACAATATTTTGTGCCGCAACGAGGAAGAAAATATATTTTTACTGCAAGTCGTTGCCGAAAATAGGAAAAATATCCTCTTTATTACAAAAATTATTTAATAAATTAAAATAAAATACTTACATACATACATATCGCACTCAAACTTTTAATTGAACTCAATTTAATACAAATATCAAAGATACATAAAACTGTTTTTTTGTATTGGAACCACTTAGAACAATAGGGACAAAATTTATATAAAAAAAAAAATTGTATATTTGAGGTACCTTAAAGAGCAGAGAAACAGGTTTGGAATATACATTTGACTCCTTCAGAGGCACCCTGAAAGTAGTTAGGACGAGGAGGCAAATTTATAAAACCTTATTTGAAGGGAAGTATTCTAAGAACCAGATATAGAAGGTGGGTGTCTTTCATAAAAATGTTGAGTGAGAAAAATCAATAGACTCCTCCAAAGGTGCAATTAAAATAGTTGGGTCGAGATGGCAAAATTATAAATCAGTATTTGAAGGGAAAGTACCCTAAGGAGCAGAGATATGGTACAAGTATGTTCTACAAAAATGTTGGGGAGGAAAAATTATTGGGGGAAAGTACCCTAAGGAGCAGAGATAGGGTATAAGTATGTTTTACAAAAATGTTGGGGAGGAAAAATCAATGGGGGTTGGTCATACATTTGAATCCTCCAGAGGCGCAATTAAAATAGTTAAGTCAGAGGGCAAAATTATAAATCAGTATTTGAAGGGAAAGTACCCTAAGGAGCAGAGATATGGTACAAGTATGTTCTACAAAAATGTTGGGGAGGAAAAATCAATGGGGGTTGGTCATACATTTTAATCCTCCAGAGGCGCAATTAAAATAGTTAGGTCAGAGGGCAAAATTATAAATCAGTATTTGAAGGGAAAGTACCCTAAGGAACAGAGATATGGTACAAGTATGTTCCACAAAAATGTTGGGGAGGAAAAATTATTGGGGGTTGGTCATACATTTGAATTCGCCAGAGGCGCCCTGAAACTTGTTAGGTCGATGGGGGTAAAATTTATAAAACTCTAACTTTTGTAGGGCAAGTCCCTTAAGGAGCGAAGATAGGGTGTAAGTATGTTCTACAAAAATGTTGGGGAGGAAAAATTAATGGGGATCCGTCTATTTTTTTTTTCAAGCCTAATAACTAAAAGGCGGTAGCACTTCAAAATATTGTTGCAAAAATTTTCATATATCACTATGTCATATCTACTATACATATTATGTAGTTTTTGATATTTGCAAAAAGTGTTAAAAAGTTATAGTACTAATGTACATACATACGTACATATATTTTAAAATACAAAACTTCAATTGATTATTTGAATAAATATTTTTTTTTTCAAATATAACATACAAATTCCTTTCAAAGTCGCCATTTCAGAAACGCTTTGTTAAGATGAGTGCATAGCTGTGACTTTTTATATTTTGTATTGACTTAGAATAAAAATCTTCATTTTCTAACTCGTTCCCAATGTCAGAAGCATCGTGTTCATTTGTATCAACCTCATTCTAAATTTCGTTTTCTATAGCATTGATAATTGCCTCTGCCAATCTATCATAATATAAATAATATATATAAATTTTCTCTACTTCAGTGATCCGTATATACACTTGTTAACTGCCAACACAACAACAAAAAACTAATTTCTAAAACGTACAAGCACATTGAATCTGCTTTTTATACAAAACACAAAATATATAGTAATAAATTGGTTTAATCTATTTTTCTTTTATTTTGATTTTATTTGCTGCATTCTGTACATAATAGTATAGGGCCTGGCTGGGCCCTGGTGTTACAAACATGTTGAGAGTAATTACCACGCCTACAGATAAAAAATTTTAAGTTTTATATAAATTTTTTTGTACAAAACATCTTCTTTGAGGAATTCATAAAAATCTAAGTGGCACCGCCTAAGATATCTAAGTAAAAAACTATAAAAATATTCAAAAATGCCTGGTCAGGCCCTGGTGTTAATGGTTAAGTAAGTTCAAAAAATATTTAAAAATTATTTCTCACATTTTTTGGCTACTATTTCTGTTGATCCCACTGTTTGTGCAGCCAGTAGATATTTTTACATCGCAAACAGCAACTGTACATTTTTTCATGACATTTGTTTAACAGCTGTTTTTTAAGTTCAATTTCTTTTGTTTGTAAACATTTATGAACATGTGTGTCTACATGCTTAAATACGATGATTTATATAAATACATAAATATTTTTGAAGAATACATAAACGGTATTCAAAAATGTAAACATCCATAAATAAAAATGTTTAGACTAAACAACTTTCTAATATGGCTACCTGTAGTGGGTGCTTATAACAAAAAATACTATATGTAATTTAGGTTAATTAAAAATAATATAGAACAAATTAAAAAAATGCATGCAATTTAGCTATTAGACGTACAATCATTTTGAAATGCTATAAAAATTCAACGAACAAGTTCAACAAAATTTAATTAGTTTATTTTACTTTTCTAGTGAACTTCTATGAAACCAATAATTACAATCAATTTTCATTTAGTTATAGCGACAATGATTGATAGTCAGTAAGAGGAGCATACAGCCCATAAAAAATTAACTAAAATAAAAACTATCAACAACCCACTCCAACTAGTCACCAGTCACCTGCTCATATGGGGTTGATAAAATTATTTTGATTGTTTTTTTTTTCTTTTGGGCTTGTTGATAAAAATTAAAAATATTTGTTAAAAAAACGTCATATATTTAATTAAGGCAGTCAGAGCTTGCTGTATATAGACGTAGTTAGATATTTTTAGCAGCTGTAATCAAATTAAATTAATTTTGTTTGCTTGCTGGCTTAGCAGGGGGCTAATCAATTAGAATATTAGATTGAAACTATTTTTAATTAAACATAAACTTTTATAATAAGAAAATGCTATGGATGGAATACCATTATTAGAAGAAATGTAGTAATTTCCAAAAAAAAAAAAAACACATTTAATTAATGACATTGTTCAATATTTATAGAAAGTATCAAAAGAGTAAAATGTCATACAATAATATTGCATGTAAATGTACGTATATGTTCAGATGATATTTTGAAGGGCACATATTTTGCCCAAATATGAATGTGTCGATGTATATCACAATTTTTTATAGAAAATTCATATGAATATATGGAACAATATACACACATACATATGTATATGTAGATTATAAGCAGTTTATTATTGTGATTTCTTTTCAACAAATAATTGCTAAACATTAACTCACCGCCGCGGCGCGCCGTCGTATTCCCAAAACATCATAATAAACTGAACATGTGAATATTTTTTTGTTCGAAAAAATGTGCAAGATAATCAAAAGCAGCAAAATAAAACTATTCAGTTTCATATTAGCTGGGAATTTTTTTGTAGATTATGGACAGTGTACCAGATTATAAATTAAATTTTTTCTTTTATTCTTATTAAAATTTTTCAATAATAATGATTTTTTTTTTCTTTATATACAAACAAATAAAAATTGATTACAGTTCGTATATACAAGCATATAAATTATTCATATGTGTGTGTTTATATGGTAGTACACATTTCAATAATAAATAAATATAGTGTGGGATGTTGTAGTTCTTCATATCAACAGACAGTTCAAAATGTCAGACTGAAACTTAGACAGACTGAACAAAACAAAATGACATCAATCTATTTAATTTATATGGCTAAACTAAAACACGTTATTAGAAGCATGATGAGTATTATTTTTTTATACTCGTATTGTATATGGAAATTGATTATTTTATTTCTCAGCTGGAAATTCTGTCTTATCGACAATATTACAAGTGATTTTTAAGGCTGAAGTCATCAGATGATGACATATTATTTTGGACGATTAATACTAAGACCTGCGATTGGAGCTAAACTGAGTCTATAAAAATACCTATTTTCTTTTAATGAACGTATTGAGAGCGCGCTGTCACTAGTAGCTCCACTATTAGTTATCCATTCCAGTGAATAACTCCACTATCACCACCCTGACACTACTTCAGCATTTCTTTAGGATGGGCAGTTTTTTCAGTATTATTCCTACGTCCTCCTTACTATAAAAAGAGGTTTGGAAGTACTGCGCACATTTCCTTCATTATTTTATTGATACATTTTTCACACAATTATCATGAATTTGCGGAATATAGCATAATGTTTACCATATTTTCAGGTGTTAAGGTTTTACCTAACATGTAATTCAATGCTTGTCTCTGTTCCAGACACTTTTCACATTCAAAAAGTATATGTTTTGCATCCTCCTCTATCGCTTCGCATGAGTCATAGCTGCTTAGCTCCTTTAGTTTAAATCTATGTAGATATTTATTAAAACTGGTCAACACCTGAGTTAAGAAATATTCCACGTTGTTAGATTTTCTTTCAATCCAGAATTTTATATTTGGGATCAGGTTTTATGTCCATCTTCCATTCTCTCCTTGGTTTCAACGTTCTTGCCATTTGCTTATTAGGTTGTCTCTTGTGGTCCCCCTCATATCATATCATATGCGTCTAGTTTGGATGCTTATCTCCTTTCTTTTCAATGTTGGGAGGTTGACCAATCACCAAGGCCGCACTTGTGGATACTGTACGATACGCTAAAATGATGGAGAGATTGCTAACTTTCTATGGTTTTAGTAATTTCCTTAAGTTGTACTTCAATTTTAATGCCGTGGTGAATGTTGGGGCAGCATATAAATAGAAGTTGGGAGTGCACTACGCTGTTTATTAATCCATATTTGCGGTTTAGGTCCGCCAGAGTTTGGGATTATTCTTATCAGCAAGTTTGCTGTTCGCATGACTTTGTTACGAATATTCAGTACGTGTTCTCCAAAGCTCGGTTTATCATCCAATTGTACACCTAGATAGTACAAGTTTCGTTTTAAGGGAATCTTACTATCTCGAAGTCAGATCTTCGGTAGTTTAAAGATTCTTCGATCTGTGTCAAGTATTGCCTCTGTTTTTGGCACTACTAACTGCAGTCCATTTCTTCACAACCATCTGTTACAATGACATAGACTATCATTTACAAATATTTCAATTAGTTCGGAAGTTTGAGAGCGACGTTTTATGAATTAGCTATTTGTTCTGCTCCTTCTGATAGATTTCAGTTCAATAACCCATCGTACAATGACTAACCATTCTAGTTAAATCACATATTGGCAAAATAGCTGATATATTTTATTAAACACGTCAGAGATTTTGAGTTTTGTGGTTGTAATAAATTCGATTCCCTCTGCATAGACTCTTTCTGTAACGTAGACCCCCAGAAAACAATCCAGTGGCAGTCCAGGGAAATTGGGCTTGGAATAAATTAATTTTTTTGGTGGCTATGCATCATGTGGTACGGTCTTGTTGAAACCACATGTCATTAAAATCCATATCATCAATAATAATTCAAAATTTAGATGCAATCAATTGTTGACATATCCACATAAATGAACATGGGCAAATGGCCCTGTCAGATCTACAACTGTCAAAGCACCTACTACTATATATGTCAAAAGGTAAAATGTCGAAACATTCAATTTAGCAAAAATCTGAGATAACCTGTAAACAGGTTTGTAAGTGAGAGAAGCTAAACTTCCCCTACAAATTTTCTTACAGAAGGCATGATTTTTGTTTGTTGAATTCTCACTTGGAAGCAATACTGCATACTTCCTTGTTTGGGCTAAAAATTAGTTCAATAATTATTTACATATTTCACTTACAACCTGCTTCTGTGTAAGGCATAACCGCAAGTCTCTCATTCATCTCCCATGTTGAAAAACAAAGTTATTTTTAAAAACCCCTTTATAATAAGAAAACTATGATTAACTATAAATTTATTAATTTACACATTTATTGCAAAAACAACACATAAAACTGATAATATAAATTATAATTTGTATTAATAATAAATTCAAGTTATAGCAATTTTGCACATGCATGGCTAACAGTACTTACATATATAATTTGTGTATCCTTTTCTTTGATTTTTATTATAATGAGTTCTTTTGATAAAAATCTTTCATAATTCATATTATACTTTCAGATTTCAAGGTTTTTCATTAGCACATGTTACTAAAAGAAAAAGCTTTTTTTCATTCATAAAATTTAATATTTTTTAAGAGATGTCTGCCAACAGAATAACATTTGATGTGTAGTAGAGTGTTGTAGTGGCTTAAAGCTTTTTCGATCTGCAAACTGTGCAGAACGGTGGAAAACAGAATTTTCATTTCAAGTATTTACTATAGAAATAAAATATATATGTAAAATGATGTAAATTAACAAAAATTTCTGACAAAAATGCCAGACTGTATGGTGTCTTTTTAGTAAAGCTTTTGTTTTATTCCACACAAATTTCGTTTTGGTTCATTAACAGTTTATGTTTCGTAACTACTAAGTGTGGTAAACAATTTTGAAGACTAATTTATAATAGACAGAGTTCAAGGAACTATATTAAGGAATAATGCCATTGGTATACATTGGTATATTCATATGTACATAAACACTATGCATTTTGATTTGAACTCCCATTTTCATAATAAGCTTGAATAACGCGTTGCTGGATTGTGTATTTTTCCATGATTTAAATACAGTTAGTCTGAAATTGAGAAATGTCAAATGAAATGCAGAAAAAAGTGGACGTTTAGGGGTGGTTCACATTCAACATCGTCCCTTAAATTTAACCACCCTTATACACACGGAGAAAAAAAATACCACAACAATGTTTACATCTTTACAAATTTTGTTTAACAATGTTATGGTCACTGTAAATATTCATATGATTGTGGTAATCATAATATAGTTACTATTAATTCAGACGATTGCTGCAATCATATATATGATTGTAGTAACTATGTATGTATTTGTGGTAATCATGTTTATGATGAATACTTTTATCATAATATGTTGTTATTTAATTATGATTGCGAACAACATAATATGGTATAATCTTTCATCATAAAACTGATTTCCACAAACATTACATATTTACTGTAATCCTATATATATGACTGATATACTGATTTAAAGCATAACCTATTAACGTTGAAATAATCATGTAAATAATTACAGTGACCATAACATTTAAAAATAAATTGTAAACATATTGGAATAGTTGTGGAAAACATGCACAACTATACTTTTTCGCTGCGTGTATGTAATTTAAAAAAATAAATAAAATTGCACCAACGTGTACATGTTAGTACCTTCCGCAATTGTTATTGTATAAAAATAAAACTAATACATAATGATCAAATATGAACATAGTTTATATAATTTATTATAAGTTGTCTTTAAAACATATCTTGTAAATCCTTTAATGTAGTGGTAAAATTTTGTATTACGAAGAGGATCTTATATGCGAGTTTTGTGTAATTATGGACCGACCATTATAAAATTAGGTGTCATCATTTCTGTATATATAAAATTTATTTTTGCTTTTATTTGGATACCAATATTTTTAAGAGATTTATGGTAGGTGATTTTCCGAAGTGGGCCTTATATGGGAGCTATGATCAGTTACTAACCGATTTTCACGAAATCTGTAGATGTGATTTGGCTTTATTTATTACTAATTTGTGGTGAAATTTGTTTGGATACTTTCATAATTCAAACATTTATGATCGTTAAACTCCTATTTCGGGAGGACATTTGTATGAGGGCGAAGTGAAATAATGGACCGATTTCCACCACTTTCAATCCCATCAATCCTTGGGCAGAAAAAAATCACGTACCAAATTTTATTGAAATATCTTCAGTCTTGTTACGATTAACCGCACACATTCTCAATCTAATTGAGGTGGGTAGTATCAGATCGGAGGTGTGCTTTGGGTCACCATCCAGCTGAAAACTAACTTCATTCAAATAATAGACGCTCTTATATACAAAACCGCTCTTATCTACAAACTGTTTCCTTAATATTACTTCGATTATTTGCAGTGGTGCGACCATGTAAAGCGACAGCATATCATGACGTTCATCCCACCGTGCGTCATTGTTTTCTTAACATGGTGTCTTTAAATTATCTGTGCTATTTGGCGCCAGGAATATTGTTTATCTTTGGATTGAAAAACGATTAAAATTGGATGAGTTGTAACCAATATTGCGTAGGGCTTGTTTAGCTGTCCATCGATTTACGGGTTTGTCTATTGCTATAGAATCATCTTAAGGTGTTAAATACTCGTGTCTTTTTTTTTGTGTTATCATGAGACGTGCGTCCTTAGACTTTAATAGCTTTTTACAATCTCTTACTTATGGTTTGGGAACAATAGAACGCATTTTTTTTAATTTCTGGCCAATAATTGCCGTTTAGCTAGTACCCGTGTATAATACATAGCCACTTTTTTCATTGCTAGAATTTTTTCCTCTAGAGCTCTTGCCAGTTTCTTAATTTTTTATTACTCTTAGATTTGGGTTGAATAATTTGCAAAAACTGTTTACCACATGCAATTGAATTAATATGAAACTAATTTTTTGTTTTTAAAGTCATAAACAAAGCAAACTAATACAAATCTAG
The DNA here is from genome assembly GCA_916048285.2 of Bellardia pandia. Classification (NCBI taxonomy): domain Eukaryota; kingdom Metazoa; phylum Arthropoda; class Insecta; order Diptera; family Calliphoridae; genus Bellardia; species Bellardia pandia. The sequence goes on from OU696529.1 coordinate 103,594,057, forward strand.
CCGTAAATTTTAATATTTTTGTGGAAATATTTCAAAAGACTCAAATGCTAGCTTTTTTGTTACTTATTGTTTATTTCCCGATTTTTGTATTATAAATTCTTTTTATAAGCATAAAATAAATGCCAAAAAAAAGTTCAAGCTTCTTTATTAATTTTATAATTGTTCTATTAGTACAAACATGTACTCATTTGTGCTTTCCACTGTATATTTTTGACTTTTAAAACTTTTCCATCAGACAACAAATAATTTTAAAATATTATTTTATTTATACCTAACATTTATTACTTAAAAATCAATCCAAATAAGCCATAATTTCCATAACAATAAAGTTAATATTGCATTATCACCTGCAACACACATGGACAATGTTTTATTTTCAAGAATTGGCATTTTATGTTCGTGTAATTGAACTTTGTTTGAGACAGTGGGATATTGGCCGCAAATGATAATAAAACAAATTATTCAGTAGAAAATTTAACAGCATATATTATTATATTCATATGACTCATGTGAATAGTATAAATAAATAAATGAAATGATAATTTTTCCGTCTAATTGTTTATTTATTCAATTGATTATTTAATTTATTATTTTTTTATGAGGAAAAACTATTATTTGTTTATCTGTAACAAAAGCGATTTTAAAAGTTAATGCTAAATTGAATACATACGAGATCTAACAAATCTCTAGGAAAATTTTAAAACAATTTGAAAATTCATTTCATTTCCAATTCAACTAGCTAATTGTATATCAAAATGTTTGCAAGTATTTTTTTTTGTTATTTACTCACGTGTTAAAATTAATTTAAATGGATTTTATTTACTCGTACCACAAACATACTTTGAATACAAATGAAAATAGACGAAATGCTAAAAAGATAAAAAAAAAAAACAGAAACGTACATACAAAATGTTTTGCTTTATTTATAGGTACTTTATTTTTATTTATTCGCTTGTATTGTTAGTTCGTACTACTGTGTTAAATTGTCATAGGTTTGTGTTGACCAAAATTTATAATTGTATCGCTTTTTGTTATTTTGGTATTAGTTATTGTTGCTGCTGATGATGATTTTGATGATGCTAAATTTGATGTTATTTATAGTCTTTTATTATTATTTTATCCGTTTATTTTGTGTATATGAATTAGTATGACCAAATTGTGACGATGATCATACCGGTTCATACCGGTTGTTTGTTTCTTACAGTCGTCACAATTTTGGCGTTCATTCAAATAATTCCATATATTTGGTGTTTGTTTAGTTTTTAATTTCATTATTGTTGTCACAGTTTAGCAAATGACTAATAAAAGTTTCTTGTGTTTCAATTATTTAATACACAATGGTTACGAAATGATTTAAAAAAATAAAAATTGTGGTGTACCATAGTTAGCATGCATTATTTATATAACGCTAAAAAAAACTCTAGTAAAAATCAAAAGTCTAAATAAAAATCTCAATTGATTTAGCTAATTTTAAATATACATTTGTTGCACAATATAAATATCTTCAACACATTTACTCTATACGAGTATAAAGTAATCTGTGTATTTTTAACACTTGTTAACCAAATGTTTGGTATTAATTACACCCAATTGACAGCCAACATATTGAATATATACTTGATTATTTGCCATTATAACTTGGCATATATTTCAGTTCATTGCTGACAGCGCAAAAGCACATAAACATTGGCCGATATATAAACTTCATTTCACTGTGCACAGATTACAAACAAACTATTTTGGTATAATGCAAACAAATGTCTTAATAAACCAATTGTATTGAAGCTAAAATAATTTGTTTGTGCTTAGTAGCTATCAGTCTTTTAGATGAAGACAATCAATGAATAGAATTGAGACCGGTGATCAATTGTAGTAGATTTTAAACTGGCCAATATTTACTCAAAAAAAGTAGAGGTATCACACAAAATTCAAGACTTTAGATGGCCTAGAAATAAATTATTTATTATGTATTTAGTGTTCCTAAAACACTTGGTTGGTAAATTGAGTTATGAGTGAGAATTATTAATACTATATATTTTAACATGCAAATGGATCATGTAGCTTATAATAAATGTTTCAGGAAATCGAATATTTCGGGCATTTAAAAATTACAGAATTTCAGGGCATCTAGACTATTGTCTTCACGAATGTCAAAACAAAACTGACAATTACCATAATTTAAAACATTTTTAGCATCTTGCAAAAGAGTGTGTCGTTTTTAGCCCGGTTGGGCCACATGAATTGATTTGATAAAATTTTGCGAAATTCGCTTTAGATCAAGTTCAAATCACACCAAAAGCTACTAATAAATTTTAAATGTTAACAGTAGATTGTTTCATTCTTGAGGTATTTTTTTCTTGAACAAAGCATATCTCATTAAAGATATATCATTGAACAATGAGGGAACAAAATGTCCAGTGATAAACCACAGATAACCAGCTTACAGTGGGGACCACAAATGAGTACATATTTGCAACTTGTGCATTTTTTATTGCATTAAATACAAGTAATAAAGAAAATTCATGGTTCAAATGGTTTTTATCTCTTATTTTAACAATGTAATTTACAACACAAAATAGAAAATAATAATTTTCGGCAAAAAAAAAAACAATTACTACAAAAAAAAAAAACTTGCATGAATCAATTTAGCAGACGGGAGACTTTTGAAATATTATCACAAAAAAATCAAAGTTTACAGATTAGATTTGTATGTGTTTGCTTTGTTTATGACTTTTAAAAAATATATTAGATTGATATTACTTTTTACAAATTATCCAACACAAATCAAATTACACTGTGGAACAAATTCAGGTTAGCAAAAGTTAGGTCGGTTCGACCTTCGAACTTTGCAGTCAAATGCCGATTTTCAGCATATTGTTTAGATCTTGTTTAATTGTTACATAAGTCTCTAGCAATACTTTGGCTTGTACAGATTTAAAAAATATCAATTATTCATTAGTTATTAGTAGCCATTGAGCCGATTGATAAATTTATTAACTAACATTTGGACGAGATTTGATATTGGGTTTAGAGCAAACGGGAAATTATTCCAAATGAATTAATAAAAAATTGATGAAGAGCATGTAAAAACGTTTAAGTCTCTGCTGGGTGAGTTATCATTTTACCTTATACGTAGTACAAGGTTCACAGGGCCCTAATTCTATTTGTATGGAATTTTATAAAACAAGTCAAAAGAAGGTGTGTTTATTAATGGTTTTTTGCAATTTCAGTACAAGGTTGCAGCGGGCCTTTTCACACGTTCCCGTACTAAATACCTTCAAGTCTCAATAGAAATTAAACTATTGGTCTTAAACTTTTTTTAGACGATTCTATATGAAATTTTCTTTGAACACATGTGAGGGTCAGTTATACATACTTCCTATGAATCTTCAAGGAGTAATTTCATTTGAAAATAAAAAAGGTTCTTAGGACCTTCTTCGAAATAACTGGCTTTAGATTAAAGTTATTATGTGGTGCAAAATTGAGTACTTATATGGGGGTTATTTTCGTTTCGTTTTTATTTTTATTAGAGTTAAGTTTTCATTTATAAATTATTTTATATTAACCCTAGAACACTAACCTTATTTTTTATACGTTAACACTAATAATTAGTCCTATCGATTCACATATATATATATATATATAACCGATTTCTTCGATATTTATATACATATATAAAATTGACACATCTAATAAAGGTTGATATTTGATTTATTATAAATGTAAATAAAATAACAAATTTTAATTTTTATAAAACAATTCATTTAAAATAATATATTTATTAAAAATACTTTTGAGATCAATCTTTTTAGATCAGTTGTTAAAAATAATAAAAAAATAACAAAAACAAAAACTAAAATCACAGAATTCATTACAAACAATAAAACTTAAATTATATAAAAATTAAATGCAAAAAAAAAATTTAATTTTTTTGATTTTTAAAACATTTGTTGAAAACTTCATTAGTCGATTCGACTAACACGAGGTATATAACACCGACTACTGAGTATACAAGAGAGTTGAGAGTGATCGGTAAAAAAATATAAAAATGTGAGCAAAAACGTAAATGATGTTAGTCGAATCGACTAACGTTAGTGTTATAGGGTTAAACACGTACAGATTTATGTATATCCTATATAGTTTATTAAACTTATTGTAGTTAAATAACGCATGTGACAATCTTATTTGTTTTCTTGAAGAAGCTACACAAAGAGTAGCGAAATATTTAAATAAAATTAAAATTTTTTATAAAAAAGACCAAAAGCTTAAATAATTACTAAAATCTTAATAAAAAAAATGTCAATAAAACAATTATAAGTTATTGTGTAATTGTTGTATAGGATAATAATATCGAATCAAAGTAAAGAAATCTCTTGAAAAACACAATATGTAAGCGATTAGAAATCTAGACATTATGACACAATGACAATTCATAGCAGACAGCATTACTTTTTATATGGTTTTATTTATAAGTGTAATTAACCAGACATTATTTCTTTGCATTATCTGTGTAATTCAAGTGGTTTCTATCAACTACTAAGTACTACAAAATATTTCAATAATACATTCACATGATAAGCAAACGCACTGGAAATAATTTTATTTTATATTTTCTATCCTCACAGCAAATTGACCTTGAACCGATTTTTATAATATAATAAATAATAAACTAAATAACAAGTAAAAAAGTATAGTCGGTCCAGCCCGACCGTATAATACCCTAAACCCAGTATATATGTAAAAAAATTTTTAGACATAGGCTCTATAAACGAGCAATGACCTATTATGATCATCCAAAAATGTATTGCCGTGACTTCTGTGCATATAATAAAATTACGTAGTGCTCATGATTTCTGTATACATATAAAAGTTAACGCAGCCAACAATTCGGCACCTTCCCACGAAAACACTTGATTCTTAATCCTCCCACACAAACACATGCTCTAACAATTCTTCATTTGCCCACGCTCAAATGTTGATTCTGCAGTTGCACGCACAAATGCTTATGCTAATGTTACATAGAAATAGTACAAAGGCATAATTCTCGGAATTATTGAACACCTGCTTTAATGATGAATGAAAATTTTAACAATTAGAATTAAGGAAAATAGTAAATAAGAAAATTTTAAAATAAATAAAGATCAGTTTAATTGAGAACTCGAAAAGAGGCGGTTTCATCTCAGAATATCTTATATGAAACTTATTTGTGTTTAATTTTATTTGGATACCAATATTATTAAGAGATTTTTGGTCGTTAAAGTGATTTTTGGAAGTGGGCCTATATTAAGGACCGATCATCACAAAATTGTGCCAAACGATTTTTGTTTATATGAAACAAGTTTATGTTGAATATGATTTGGATAACGCCGTTTTTAAGAGAGTTATGCCTTAATAGGAGCTATGGTCAATTATGGACCGATCTGCACAATATTTGTTGATGACATTAGGTTTCATGTGCAATTTATTTTCGGAAAAAATACATGTAGAAATCAAACATTTATGGCCGAGAAACCCCTATATCGGGATGACATTTGTATGAGGGCTCGGTGAAAAAATGTACCGATTTTAACTACTCTGAATCCAAATCGTCCTTGGGCCGAAAAAACATCATGTACGAAATTTTCTTTTATGCTCACAAGCTTTACATTGACACCAACCCAGCCAGCTAGACGGACGGACGGACAGACGGATATCGCTAAATCGACTCAGGAAGTTATTCTGAGTCAAACGGTATTGTTGGAGCAATATTTATGGGCGTTATAAAGATGAGCACAAATCCAAAATACCCTCCCCAATAAGGTGGTGTAGGGTATAAAACTCCAAAAAGTAAAATAATCTCTAGTAGCTAAATAATCTAAGCGTATCACTTCAAGAATAATATTCGTATAATTGAAGAACGTGAATAATAAAAACAATTTGAAATGTTTATAAATTATAAGATTTTATTAAGAACTTAGTTTGTATGGAAATTTGCTTTATAAACCTGTTATAAATCTGTTGTAAGTTATTATGAATAAGGGGGAATATTATGTTTTATTTTTTTACTGAAGTGTTGTATGTATCAAAAGTTAAAATTTTTAAAATTGTTTAATTTATTTAATAGTTTTAAAATTTTTTCTTGCTTGTAGACATAACTTAAGTTTATGTAATTCAGCATTATTTTATGCATCATACTATTATTTATAAGTGACAGTTTACTATAACTATACTATGATTATTTATATACGTAAATATGTACTTACTACACCATTTCCAATTGTATTTCAAAAGTATCTAAGTATATTGCAAAAACTTCCGATTATATTTCAGAATATTCTAATTTTTTAGAAGTATTTAAGCAATTTTTGAATTATACTTAAACATTTTTATTTTCTATTAGAAACTCTAAAATACAAATATATATTTCTCATATACAGTTGGGAGCACAAATGGGTACATGTTAGTACTTTGTACACTTGTTATTGCATAAAAAACTAATAAGTTAAAAAAAAACTTATTTTATGTTTAATATTTAAACAAATAATTTATAAATCAAAACTAAATGCATCAGGTTCTAAGAAAAAATACAAATGAAACAAAAAAAAAACAAAAACGCATGTACACAATTTTGTACCATACAAAAACTTTAGGGAATAATAGTATTTTAATATTTAGTATAAAGCCTGTTATGTCCTAAAACACTTTTTACACGTCTTGACATACTCTCCATAAATTTTTCAATTAATTATTTCAATATACTCTCTCATTTGCGCTGAACCCACTGCCAAAGCTTCTCCATATAGGTTGGAGTTAATCGGTATTGTTCCAAATGCCTCTTCCTGATTGACCATAAATTCCCAATTTTTTTTTATATAATTAACAAACTCGGTATTTCGATTTCCTTGGGAAATCTTCTTCAGGAGTTATTTTAGATAATATTAAAATAACTCCTGAAGAAGATTTCCAAAGGAAATCGAAATATCGAGTTAATTATATATAAAAATTAAAATATCTTTTTTAAAAAACAAGAAGTCACCTTAAGCTTAAAAATTATTTAATAAAAATCATAAAAAAGGTCAAAGAATAAAATTATTTATAATTAACAAACACAAACTGTGAAGCTTTTTGGCTTATCTGCAGAAAACAAACAGAGTCTTTGGCGGGAACGAACCCGCAACCCTCTGACTGATAGTCCAGCAAACTATCGTCTAATCTATCGTTGCAATTGTTAGAATACTTGTCGTCAAGTTAGTTTTAATAATTATTTTATAATCTAGTTAACACATTTGTTTTATGATATACATATATAAATGTCTAGTTTTTTCATATTTTAATTTAATTTCATTGAATAAAGAATAATTTATACTTTATACAATGATATTTGTTATAATTTGATTTGTATTAAATAATTTGGAAAACGGGTTTCCGAGATGCAATTAAATTAATATAGAACTAATTCTTTTTCTACAGCATAAATAAAGCAAATACAAACGTATATACAAACTTTTATTTAAAAGTTTTTTTTTACCCTTCACCACCATAAGTGGTAAATGAGAGTATATATAAGTGTGTCATTCCGTGTATAACACTGAGAAATACTTGTCTGAGACCCAACAAAGTATATATATTCTTGGTCCTTACGAAATTTTAAGTCAATTGAGCCAAGTCCGTATGTCTGCGTAAAACATTCTCTCGTCCAAAGGACACAACAGACATCAACAAAGTGTCTGCTACAAACCGCTTATAGTTCTCCTAAAAAGTTTGGCATTGAAAATTAGCAAAATCGGTATAGTAGAACAGGAGTTATGGATCAAAACGTAAGACAACCTCCATAAAAAATTTATATTTTTAAACATTTTTCTTGCTATCTTTTTAAAGATATTGCAGATAACACAATGATATTTTGAGTACGTTGTTTTTATGATAAAAGAAGAAAGTGTGAGGAAAATAGTAAGAATAGGTCCATGATTATATGATAGCCCTTATACAAAAATCTTCGCGAAATATTGCTCAATTATACATAAATGCCTATAAAATTGGAATATCAATACAAAATTTAGCAGGAATAAGTTTGATACCAAAAAAAAAACGAACATTTTTTTAGTTCGGTCAATGATTGACCATAGACCCCATTCACTTCCAAAATTCACTTAAATACGTATAAAACTGATATAAATAATGTTAAACGGCTAAAATTTTACATAAATAATCCTTATAGGCAAATAAAGTATTGTACTAAATTTTATGGTGGTTGACCCATAATTGGTCATATATTGTATAAATATCGGTACCGACTCAAAACGTTATATAGTTCATTTTCATATATACAAAAATCATCCCACAAAATTTTGTGAAATTCGGTACATTTTTAACCGTAGCCGTCATATAAACCCTCTTCCGAAAATCACTTTAATACTCATAAATCTCTTATGTACGGTACCGATCCAAAATTTTACACGGATCATTTACATACACGCCAAAATAAAAACTGATAAATTTTGAAAATATCGGTCCATACTTGACTATATACCCCATATAAGGTCCACTTCCGAAATTCACCTTAACAATAACATGTATCTTAAATACATCGTTATTATGTTGAAAATCGACTTGAGATATCCTCATATGCATAAAAATGACTGTTCCAATATTTAAGAAGTTCGCCCCATGATTTGTCATCGCTGTCATATAAGAACCATTTCCGAAATATAATTTAACCCACAAAAATATCTAATAAATGGATCAGTAATTTTAATCCAGAAATCATACTAAGATCGGTTATACGGCAATTATGCTACTGGATTTTGTAGGTGTTAGCCACTAATTGGCAATAGCTCCGGATTAAGACCACTTCCGAGTATAGCTTGTCCACTTCTACTATGCTACCCATAAATCTTTTGTAAATAATATTATTGAGATCAAATAGTACAAATAGATAGTACTTCTGAAAAACAAATAAAAATTTCTGAAATATACATAACTAGAAGTTTCTGTAATATTGTGTAATACAGTTTGTATTAATATAGAATAAAATTATTTCGATTTCCTTTGGAAATCTTCTTCAGGAGTTAATTTAATATTATAAAAATTTTTTATAATATTAAAAATTAAAAATTTTTTATAATATTAAATTAACTCCTGAAGAAGATTTCCAAAGGAAATCGAAATAATTTTATTCTATATTAATACAAACTGTATTACACAATATTACAGAAACTTCTAGTTATGTATATTTCAGAAATTTTTATTTGTTTTTCAGAAGTACTATCTATTTGTACTATTTGATCTCAATAATATTATTTACAAAAGATTTTTATAATATTAAAAATTTTTTATAATATGAAATTAACTCCTGAAGAAGATTTCCAAAGGAAATCGAAATATCGAGTGAAGAATTAAAAAATCTTTTATAAAAAAACAAAAAATTGACCTCAAGCTTAAAAATTATTTAATAAAAATCATTAAAAAGGTCGAAGAATATAGAATGAAATTATTTGTAATACAGTTTGAAAATTCTTAAATAAAATTGCTCATTTTTGAAATACAATTGGAAATTCTTAAATACATTTGGAAAAATCTGAACGTCAAATAAAATTGCAGAAATATAATTGAAAGTTAGCGAAATATAATTGCAATATACCGTAACACAATTAGAAAATGCTAAAGTAATTCTTTAATAAATATATTTAAATGAATTGCAATCAGAAACTTCTGAAATACTATTGAAAATGGTGTTGTGCATTTTTGATATAAAATTATATTTTAATATTATCATATTAACGTGATTTTATTTAAATTATTGTATTTATTATCACTACTATGTGCCAAAACAATTAAAAATATTATAATAACAGCATTTTTATACTGTGTTGTAGATATTTAATTTTTTTATACAAACAAATATTTTAGTTTCAGTATCTTGATGAAACGTTAATTTTATTTAATTGACAGTTCTCTTTTTTATATGAAAATAGTTATATTTTTTAATTAAAAATAATTAATAGATTTGTTTCGTTTGGGTAATTATAAACAAAACTCTGATCAAAATAATGATTTAGAGAATATGCAGCAAGTTGGGTAAAATATTTAAACTGGTGCAAGTGACAAAATTAAAAAGTACCACAAATTATGGAATGACAGCATTACTCATTTAGAATTTAATATATTTATGTATGTACAGTATTTATCTCTTATATGCACGTCGGTTATTTGCATTTAACGTTTATATGCATCCCAACATGAGTAATTTTCTATTCGTAATTAATATAACCGATTTTTATACATGCATTTCTCGCTTATAAGCACGAAAAGTCGTGCAAAATTTGAAATGCATATAAGCGATAAATACTGTATACACGGGCTATGATAGATATGTAGCACGGTACAGTGGGTTCGATCGTTTAAATTGTGAACGAAAATCTCCATTATATAACAAAGTTTTAGGAGGGCGAATATTTCACGTACTTATAAGAGTATGGTGTTCCATGACTGTTGACTTATATTCAAACAAAGCATACAGTTATAGACATTTTCAAAATGTATAGCCTATTAGGATGATTGCCAAATGAGATGATGGGCCAAATGAGAACTTAAGCCATATGATAACTTATAAGGGAAATAAATGTTTTGAAAAGCAGGAAAATCGAAAAATGTCGAACGAAAAAATTGATTTTCTAACCTTTCCTCTTCTATGTTCGAGAGAATGTTGTCTAGAATTGAAAAATGGTATTTAGTTTGATTGTTTCTGATGTTTAACGTTAATATATTTTTTTTTATCCAAAGAAGAATCTGTTTCTCAGATTGTTTAATTCTTGATCTCATATTAAAAGTAAATAATCTAAGTTTTAACAATTTATTGTAACTAAGAAACGGATATTTAAAAAAATATAGCTTTTATTTTTGTAATGATGTTGCGTAAATTCAAGCCATTGAATTATGAGCGGTTTAACATTTCCAAGGAACATCCAGTGCCAAAACATTAAAAACAAGTTATTTATTTTCTATACCTATATCTAACTATCACTTTTTCTAGAGCAAAAATATATGTCTGGACAAATTGAATATCATTTGGAGACTTATTTTACTTCTGAAATATTTTATTCATATAAGTTTTTAAGTCCCAAATTATCCACCAGTTTTACCTGACATTGCATTTATTTTGATTCCTAAATCTCCAACATGAAGTCAGAATTATAGCTAAAAGTACTTAGTATTATAAGCATAAAATTTCTTTTATCAAAAACTAGTGTATTTAATAGAATTTTCAGGAATTTGATAGAATTTTACTCGGATATACATTAAATACTGGTTTCACTTAAAACACTAGTAATAAATCTGTATCTTGTAAACGAGATATAATTGAATTTGTTACTTAAACTTTACTGAAACTCTATGTCATCCTTTACTTTCGCTCATAATTTCTCAATTGGATCAGTAGATTAAAAGATACAGAGTTGTAATTAGTTTTTTTTCCCAACCAACCACTGTGCACCGGGTTCAGGCAAAATTTTACTATATCGAACGCAGTTACTGCCAGATCAAACTCATTTTCCAAGATTTAGTTTTTCCTTGTGATTTAGTTTTTCGAACTCCAAATGCTGCAATTTTGATAATTAAAAATTTTGCGCAATATTCTTCATTGCTTAGGTCAATTTTGCTCAAATTTATCTTAAACAAATATTTGCATTATCTACAATATTTTATCGTATATAATCTACAATTTTAAATATGTTACTAGCAGTAAGCTGACAAAACAATTTTTCTTTTTTTTTTTTTTTTTTTACTTACAGAATGGTGGATTTTAAAGTCCAACAGCGCCGTTATCGCAGCAAAGAAAAAACGATTGTGTCCACAACTTATGGGCCCATCAAGGGTGTAAAACGTAAATCTATATACGGTGATGTATTCTTCTCCTTTGAGAAAATACCCTTTGCTAAGCCACCAATTGGTGAATTGAGATACAAGGCACCGCAACTACCAGAGCCATGGACAGAAGTCAGAAGTTGTACGTCGGCTGGACCGAAACCTTTGCAAAAACATTTTGTCTTTCAAATGACCGATGGCTCAGAGGATTGTTTGTATCTGAATGTGTATACCAAGAATGTGAGTTAGAAGATATTATGGTTAAAATTTATATTTAGATTATTAAATTATTTTTGTATACTTTAGCTGGAGGCGATTAAACCCTTACCAGTAATGGTGTGGATTTATGGTGGCGGCTTTCAATTCGGTGAAGCTTCTCGTGATCTTTATAGTCCCGACTATTTGCTGAGAGAAGATGTGGTTGTTATTTCCATTACATATAGAGTAGGTCCCTTTGGTTTTTTGTGTTTACAAGATTCTAGTTTTGATGTGCCTGGCAATGCTGGTCTGAAAGATCAAGTTATGGCTTTGCGTTGGGTTAAGGCTAATTGTGCTAAATTTGGAGGTGATCCCAATAATATAACTTTATTTGGCGACAGTGCTGGTGGAGCTTCGGTACACTATATGATGTTGACCGAACAATGCAAAGATCTTTTCCATAAGGCTATTTGTATGTCCGGCTCTGCTCTATCCCCCTGGGCTGTAACACCTCAACGCAACTGGCCATATCGTTTGGCTGTAGCTGGCGGTTACACGGGTGATAATAATGAAAAAGAAATATTTGAATTTCTGAAGAATGCCAAAGGTTCTGATATAGTTAAGGCCAATGAAGATTTGTGTACAGATGCAGAAAAGAGAGAACGTATTGGTTTTTCGTTTGGTCCTGTCATAGAACCCTACGTTACGGAACACTGTGTGGTGCCAGCTAAGCCAATTGAAATGATGCGTACAGCTTGGAGTAACAATATACCCATGATTATAGGTGGTGTCTCCAATGAAGGATTGCTATTGTATACGGGTAAGATGTGAATAATGTGTTGGCTATAGCAGTAATTCTTTAAGTGATTTTTATTGCAGAGACTAAAAATAATCCCAAATTATTAAACGAGTTGGGTGACTGCCGCTATGTAGTTCCCTTGGAATTGAATATGGATCGTGATAGTGAATTGAGTAAGGAATATGGCAGCCAATTAAAGACCACATATTATGGCGACAAAGAGCCCAATTTGGAGACTTTACATGAATATTTGCTGGTAAGTTTAGTTAAAAATTTAATTAATTTAATTAGAACTTATATTAAGTTTTTTATTTATAAAGTCAAAAGCTTTTACAAAATCGTTTTAATTATTCTATACATGATAAAGGATGTTTGAATATTGATTAAAGCTTTTAATAATAATTGGCTTAATAAGCGACAAAAAAGCTTTTGTTTAAATTTTAATACAATTCTGATATTTGAAATTTCTTTGTTTCTAGATGGTCTCCCATGAATATTTCTGGTTCCCCATCTATCGCACAGTTTTGTCCCGCATGGAGTATGCCACCCCAGCACCCACCTACTTATACCGATTCGATTTTGACTCAAAGCATTTTAATCACTTGCGCATTTTAAGTTGTGGCAAAAAAGTACGCGGCACTTGTCACGGTGATGACCTCTCCTACCTATTTTACAATTCCGTGGCCCGCAAACTAAAGAAACACACCAAAGAATACAAATGCATTGAACGTTTAGTGGGCATGTGGACACATTTTGCCGCCTGCGGTCAACCCAACTACGATCCCGAACACAGTGATTTGTGGCAACCTGTATCGACGGCTGCCTTAGATAAGAGACAAATAAAGTGCCTTAATATAACGGATGAATTAAAGGTTATCGATGTGCCCGAGATGAAAAAGCTATTGGTATGGGAGAGCTTTTTCACCCGCAACGAGTTGCTATGATCAAGTTAAATCTTAAATTTGCAAAATAAAAATTTGGTAATATAAAATATATATTTTTATAGTTTCTTTTTACAGAAAAAGGAAAGCTCTTTGGTACACAAAAGCTTGTGTTATAGTAAAATGGAAGCTTTTCATAATTAAGCTAAATACGAAATTTTAGTATAATGTCTTGCCAATGTTATTGTTTGTATTTATTTTAAAAATAATATTTAGGCCTCACTATAGTCTTGTTTTACTTGAAAGCATAAATCTCTTTTACTAAAACTAACAGACAGTTTTAAGAATTTTAATACATAAAGCCTTACCTAGCCATAAACATCTGAAGCTTTAGTTGTTAAATAAAAAATAGATTTGTATTGTGTTGAAAGTAAAGAGCTTTTAATTGAAAACCAAATAGACTTCTATGAAGCTTTTAATATATGGTTTATATAAAAACAAATTGGAATTTCTCTAAGGATTTCAAAGAAAATTTTTTATATAAAAAATGTTTATAATAATTCGAAAATTTAATAGAATATTACAACAAACCTTAGCTAGCAAACTTTGATATTGTATATTTTAAAACATAAAAAGAATTTAAATATTAAAATATTTCCTATAAATAAATAAGTCAAGGATTACAACATAAAAAAGCTTTTGAACAAAAACTTGGTTGCGTTAAAATTGTAATCTTTATAAACAAGCTTTCAAGTTAGACATTTAAAAAAACTTAAATTTAATCTATGTATTTCTTTGTAAATGCTTTTTAAACGTTTTTTTGTGAAAAACTTGTACATTAACTTAATTTGTTTTAATATCGAAGGAAGCTTTAATTTACTTATTGTTAGAAAAAGCTTTTTAAAAGCTTTCGTCATAAAAAATTGGAAAATTCTCTTTTAAAATCTTTAGCTTAAAACCTAAAAATTATATAGAAAAAAATACAAATTTTAAAAAGCTTTTTAAGCGTACAGAGACATATGGAAAATATACCTAAGAAACAAAGTTTTGTTCGGCATATGTTATTGTGATTTAGGCATGAAATAGAAAGAAATGTTATAGAATGCTTTTTAGTTATTAGTGTATTTAATTAATTAATAAAACTTAACTACTACTAAAGATTAAGAAAACAATTTAAACTAAAACTAAACATAGAAGACGCAACAGAAGTACCTTAGAAATTAAAAATTTTTAAATAAGCAAAATTGTTTTTGTTCAAAAATAAAATAATATATAATTAGTATTTATAAGATTTACTGTTTTCCATATTTCCAACCATTAATCTTCCTAAACTAAATCTATTTCTTCTGCTACTATTCCTCTACTAAACCTACGTCTATTTCATAATTATACTCTTAAACTAACTTACTTAAATTTAAGCTATACAAAAACTAAACTAACTTAAATTTATGTTTTAAAAAATTACCCTTAATTCTTTTGACAAATTTATAATTTTAAGCAATAAAATAAACAGAAATAAACATTAGTTTTATATATATTTGTTAAATTATTTGCATTAAAAATTTATTTATTAAGTAGCCTTATAAAAAATTAAATGGAACTTAACCAAAACCAAATATAAAACCAATAATAAAAAACCAAAGCCCTCCGTAAATTTAAAGTATTTAATAAACGTTAAAGTCAACCAAACTATTAAAACCATGCACTCCGTTTAATCAATCAACTATTTTGCATAAATATTGTTAAACTGTCACAACTACCACACACAATTTAGTCAAATTTTATTCTGCACAAGGAAAAAAAAACATAAATTATAAATGTATTTTTACAAAAAAAAAAAAAAAAAAACTAAATTCATAACAATAAAATAGTTACATATATTATAAAATTATAAAACTTCTAAATCTTATCAGGTATGAAAACCAAACAAGATAAATTATTGTAAAACTTACATTACAAAAAAAATAAAAATAAAATTTTAATTAATAAAATATGATTCAAAATTCCATTTTGAAATAAATTGTTTTAAACATGTAAATACAAGTTGGTTTTATTTAAAAGTCTTTAACTAGGTGTTTACTGATCTATGTAAAGTTTGGGTCGGTACCGACCGTATAAGATATATATAAAGAATAATGACTTTTTCGGATGAGGACCTTACATGGGAGCTATGACCAATTAAGGGCCAACCAGCATAAAATATAGTACAACAATTTATATATCTACAAGGACTATTTACGAGTATATCGAATTCTAACCTAGTAACAACATTTTTACCAACTTTAAACGGATTTAAAAGAATTTTGGAGGTGGACTTTATTCCTAGAAAGATAAGGTACGTCTGCGAGACGTACGCTTTTTCTATTTTGTGCTCTTACTCTCACATTTCCTAACATATAACCTTCTCACGCTCAGTCATCTCTGTCGTTACAGCTGGAGATCCACACCAAGCGTCTACGCGTTTCACGCGCTCTAAGCGACTGTTAAAAAAGTAAAATCAATGTAGTTGTAAGCTAAGTTACACACTCAAAAGGACGCGCTGATGCTTGAAACGCGAAAAGTTTGTTTACTTTCTAATTTTGAACGCGGTGCACGCGTCACAGCTGACATTGACAAATGCAAAGCAAATTTATTTTAAAGATGACGTCACCAGAAAAAATAACAGTTGAAATAACATTGTTTTATATGAGTTTGACAAACAAACCGACAAAAAACTTCGTATAAAAAAATCAGCTGGGCATACGGCATCACCTACAAAAGTACATATGCTTGGTTTTCACTATGTCATTTGTCAAATTGTCCAAATTGTTGGTAATTTCATAACAATTTAGACAATTTGACAACAAAACTGACATAGTGAAAACCAAGCAATACATATAAAAAAAAATATTGACACGAAAAATCTTCGCATGTAACTTGAAATCCCTGACGCTTAAAACGTTTAGAAAGCTTAAAACGCGTTGACGCCAAAACGCGAGTTGTGGACCTCCAGCTTAACAACAGCTTGTTGTTGGTGGTTGTTCTTGTGCGGTAAGTTATTTATTTATTAAGAAATAAACACAAATAAACACAACATACGTCTGAGAGGCGTATCGTTATCTATAGTTTTTTTTTGTAAATTCGAATTTATTTTTTTTTTTTTGGTTTATATACATTAATACAGATATTATTATCTAAGTGTAGTAAAAACAAAATATTTATTTTAGTTTTCAGAACCGAACTGAAGTCCTTTACAAAAACCTCTTTAAGTTGTGATATTTTTTTAATGCTAATTGAATTTTATTTTTAATTTTATTTTTATTATTATTTTCTGTTTAAAGATGCTTTATTTTATAAGAAATTGAACAGATAAATGATTTCAACAAAAAAAAATTACCAATATTATTTTCGGTGATATCCTTTAAAGGCTATAAACTAGCATACGTCTTTCAGACGTATCGTTATCTTTAACGCACAAAAAAATAACGTTATCTTGCTAGGGTTATATGACTATAAGTCAAACATAGAGGGAACTAAATAAAATTTCGTTTTGAGATTTCTTTTTAAATGAAACTTATTTGTGCTGACTTTTGTATTAATATTCCAATTTTATAGGCATTTATGTATCGTTGAGCCATATTTCGGGAAGATATTTGAAGAATATTTGAGATATTTGAGAAGATACTATTTTCTTCATAGTTTCTTCTTTTATTATAGAAATAACTGCAATATATTTAAAAAAAAATTGTAAGAAAAGTGTATAAAAATATAAAATTTTTATGGAGGTTGGTTTACGTTTTCGTCCATAACTCTCGTTTTCCTTTACCAATTTTGCTGCTTTTCAATACTAAGCTGGATAATTATAAACGGTTTTTTGTAAACTCTGTTGATTTTGGTTGTTTCTATTGGACGTGAGAGTGTTTTACAGAGACAGACAGACAGACAGACGGACATAGCTCAATCGACTATGAAGGATCAATAATATATATGATGAATTTCACGTCAAGTGACCCAATTTTAGCAATCGACGTCTTCGGAGTTGGATGAAATTTGCACTAAAGAAAAATATTTAAAAAAAAAAATTAAAAAAAAATTTTTAAAAACGACAAAAAAATATTTTTGAAATGGTTGAAGAAGTAGCTATCTAAAGTCCTTTGGAGAATTTTTGCTAGGACCAATAGGTGAAAAGTTACACTC
The DNA here is from genome assembly GCA_916048285.2 of Bellardia pandia. Taxonomy (NCBI): domain Eukaryota; kingdom Metazoa; phylum Arthropoda; class Insecta; order Diptera; family Calliphoridae; genus Bellardia; species Bellardia pandia. The sequence goes on from OU696529.1 coordinate 103,611,952, forward strand.
ATTTTAAAAAAACCCTGTATGACCAAAATTGACCAAAATGCCCAACTTTGACTCCCTCTAACACCGGCACTTCTAGACTGATAGAGCTGAAAATTTGTGTCGGGCCTACTATCCAATAGTACTAACCTTTTTCATCCAAATTTCATCCAAATCGGAAGACATCGATTTTTAAAATTGGGTCACATGACGTGAAATTCACCATATGTATACTTTTTTGGTTCTCAGAAGAATATTTCTCAGTATTACACACGGAATGACAAAGTTATATATACCCTCATTCACCACTTATGATGGTGGAGGGTATAAAAAAAGATACGAATTTTAAGCTTAAAAGTAATGTTAAAAAAATGTATGTATGTATGTATGACAAGTTTATTTGATTGCATCCACAAAAAGGCAATTCCCTAAATTTGTGATATGAAGATATTTCGCAAAAATTTAATTTAACAAAAAAAATGTAAGCCAAAAAATTTTGAATCGTGTAAAAAATGTCAAATTTGTTTATTTTCATATCATTTTAAATCAAAACCGGGTAAAAAAGACCGTGTAAATACAGGATTAGGTGTAGTTTTAAAAGAACTACTTGTTAAAGTAATGCGACAGTATCGTAAAAACAACTATAACCGATTTCTACCAAATAATTGCATAAATACTTCTGTATCAGTTCTAATTTGGGTATAAAAAAAAATTATTAGATACATTTTACTTCACACATTCGTAGTGTAGAGTAGTGTATAATTATTGGTAAAAATAATGGAGGTGAAAAACCTTTACCACATTACTCATAGTTTTGTTTCCAATAAAAATATAATATTATCAAAATTATTGGGGAAAAACATACTCACACGCTTAGTTTAAATAAATAAAATTTGATTACTGAAAGATAATACAATCATATCCATAAATAGAATTAGTTTAAAATAAAAAAGTTTATGTATAACAATCGGCAGTACCGAATCCTATGTACACTTCAACTTTGTATAATGTTTGTCTTCAGCTTTCAATTATAACGACCTGATTTCATCGATATCAATTTATTGCAGATTTTGATCAATGTTCATAACAAAACAAAATTTCGATTTTAGCTACAATTGTCCGGATTTGTGTTTGCAATGCTTTATTTGAAAGCAAGAAAAAAATAAATTAAATTTACATCAAGATTATCGGTCATATAAAAATAAATTTGTAATAAAGTTTATTGACATCATTAAACTAGCTAGCTACTATTATTAACATTACAGTTTTTTAATTTCAAGTCTTCAGTTCTAATCACGATACTATACGCTTATTAACAGATAAGTTCAGCAAACATATAAACTAATACTTGATTTTATTTACTGTTATGACATCACTCATGTTCATGTTCAAGGTTTTGTAATTCCTATTATATTAATTAATAAATATTATTATGTTATCGTTAATGTAAACAAAATATTAAAAACTCTAGATAAACTGTTGTTACTCGTTTCTAAATAGTAATTAAATCAGTTAAAATGATTAACCCTAACACAAATACAAAGTGCTGTTTAAAATATATGTAAAGAGTGATTTGTTCAGATTTGATTTAAAAAAACATTTAAAATTTTGAGAAATGTATAAAATATTTATTTGGGCCTAGGGAACGTTTCAATGTTTAAAGATGATTTTATGTTAATGTTGACTGCAGGTGCAATTTAAATGGGTCATACGCTGGGTACAATTTTGGCATACTCTCTTCAACATATCGGCCGATATCTCACGAATAAATTCATCATTATTAGCTTTCAGTACCTCTACCGATGCGGTAGAATTTTAAAATTAATACAATTTTCAACTTGATAGTAATTCTTACAAAAGCTTTATGCTCATTAAAGTGAATTTCGGAAGTGGTCTTTGTATGAGAAAATTATGGACCGATGCAAACAAAATATATAGTTTAAAGATTTCACTTTGCATGCAACTTATTATTGCAGAATTTTGTTTAGAAACGACTTTTCTATAATCATTTATGTACCATAAAACCATATTCCGGGATGACATTTGTATGGGGGCTATGAGAAATCGTGCATCGATTCCTACCATTTTCAACAGTAATTCCCTTCTATAAGAAGAAAACAGCAAATAATATCTAAAAAATATCGAGGCAGTCTGAAAAGAAATAATTTAAAACCATTTTTAATAATAAGACTTTTGTCAGCTCTATTAACCATAACACATCATTTTACTGATTACTTTTATTTACAAACATGTTTATTTCACTTTAATTAGTTCTTTTTAATTTGGTGTATTATTATAATATTTATAAAGAAGAAACAACACCACACAAATAGTTATGACTCCAGAATACTTATAAAGAAAACCCCAAAAATTTATTTATTAAAGGGCTCGAAAAATTAAAAGCAATCTAGTAGCAAGTTGTAAAATTACGACTACTCGTAGTATTAGTGAAAAAGTGTGAGTGTATTAAAAATTGAAAGGTAAAATTTTATTGTGTAACCTACTGTTACTTCAGCATTTTAATAATTTAAATAATTGTTAAAAAATTCTTGAACAAAGTAATATAGCGGATAATATCGGATTTTGGTGAAAACAATTTTTTTTTAAATATTAAAAAAATAATGCGGAATTATTTGCGAAAAAAGTTTTTAATTGATTTTTGGGAAAAAAAGAAATTTTGTGAAAAAAAATACTTTTATGAGTGAATTTTTATTTTAGATAAAATGATTTTCACTGTGTGCCACAAATATTTATTAAAAGTGCTAGAATCAGTGATAACAACTGAGCTATTTTGAGGCTAGATTTAGCTCTTTTTAATAACTCCTGGCACGTAATATTTTCCGTTAGCTCTTTAAAAAAAGGTGCTAACAGGGGGTCTTTTCAAACATGATATTGGCACGTTTAACACTTTTTGCATCTATCAGTAAATACTGCCGTTTTTACCCTCTTATTTCGTCTTTGATTCATTGTAAATATAATATTTGTACACATTTTTTGCAACAATGTTTTTTGCAAATATATACATATATAGTTTTGAGAAGGCTTGTAATGATAAGTAAACATAATTTAATACAGTTCGTAAAAAGTCTCATTTATGAAAATAGGGCAAAACTTCCAACAAATTTTAAGTTGTTGAGAAAAAATTTCGACATTTAGCGTAAAAAATGTTTTTTTTTTTTGCAAGCCAGAAAATACTTTAAATGTAATAAAAGAATTTGAATATGATGTTAAAGAAATTGAAGAACTAAAAAATTCTTTAAAAATAATTGAGATTATACCAGTGGAAAAATTTAGATAGAACCAATCAATTTCGGATCGAGATGCATCAATTCAAGAATTCGTTTAATAAGAATCCTTTTCCAAAATTGTCATTGTTTGTCTTAAAATTATTATTATATCCATACTCTAATGCTGAAGTAGAAATAGCATTGATTTTTTCAAGAATAAAATTAGCTTTATTCATATAAAATATGGCTTACAAAGGTGTAGCACATTGTAAAAATAAATTCAATTGAAACATATCAAAGTTCAAAATATTATATAAAAACAAACATATGGCCAGAAGATAAGAAAATTTAACAGTTTTTGAAAATGACTTCATATTTTTTATTCTACTTATTGAAATGATACATACATATATTGTAATGTAAATATTTATATACAATTTGTAAGTAATAATTTTACTAAACATTAATATGTAAATTTAATTAGTTTAATATAAATTAGTTTGTAGTATAAAAATAAATAATAAATGGATTTAAAACATAATAATCTTTGATTTTTAAATTTAGCACTTTTTAGCTCTTTTTGACTGCTCAGTCGGCACGTTTTGCCATTGAATAGTTGGCATCTCTGGCTAGAACACACTGTAGAAGCGGCACTTAAAGTTAACGTTGATGTACATACATATGTACATATAACAAGTACTTAAACAGATAATGAAAGCTCTTTTAAAGTTTTTAACAAAAAATACGAGCGCTGTGTGCCAAAGCTATTTTACTTTATACAAATATTTGTGTTGCCGTATTTTAAGTAAATTTTATATATATTTTTGAAAGTAACGGATTTTATTCACTTAATAGCTAAGAAATTTGCAATGCAAATATTTAGTGAATAAATTGAGTCAGAACTTTACAAAATTGCTGTTTGAAAATTGGTTTGAATTGAATATGAATATGCTGAATATTTATGATGATTTGTTTATATACACATGTATGTAGTTATTATAGATAAAGTTAGATAAAAGTCCCAACATAAGATATTTATTTATTTGCCTATTTGTAAGCGTTTTTAAACTTTATTTTTCTTTAGTAGGCAACTTTCTTTTTTATTATTATTTTATATAATAATAAAAAAAAAAAAAAACAAACTGTGACAAAAAACTCAGTTCAGAAAAAGAAAATCAACGGGAATAAATCCCTCACAAAAAATATTAATAATAAGAACAAAAACAATTAAACAAGTGCAGTGGCAGTGCATTCACTTTGTTTTTGTTGTTGATTGTAAAACAACACTGACAGTGAAGTGCATAAGTGTAGAGGCAATTCAAAAATTATATTTGTCAGAAAACTTTTTATACATGTATATTAATTTTTGTAAATAAGACCGAAAATACATTGATAAGACTGCATGAGTGTTCCCATTAGATGTAGTTCTGAGAAAGAGCTTAGCTCCACCAGAAAAACTTTATGGATTTCTGAAGAAGAGTCCTTAAAAAAATCTATAGAAAATCTACTTTCATTAAAAGATAAAAATAGTCCTCGTTCCTGCTCGCCTAACTTTTTAGTTACAGCTGATAACAAAACATCTCCTGTTTTAGTTAACTATAATAAACACAAAATGCAAGTTGGTATGGATAGATACATCACCGTCATTAAACGTCATAGAAGTCCAAAATCTGCTCAGATTTCATCAATGTCCAAAATACCTAAAGATGACAATACGGATAAGACAACTTATCAAAACAGGTTTGCTATCCTTCAAACAGATGAGCCAACAGAAGCAAAAAAATCGTCTAAACCACCGCCAATTTATTTGCGAGAGTCTACCTCCAATGATTTGGTAAAGAAAATTATTTCAATAATTGGCGAAGAAAATTTTGTAGTTACCTCAATTAAGCACGGCAAAATTAATGAAACGAAAATTCAGGTAAAACATGAGAACGACTACCGAACATTAGTCAATGCGTTGGAAAAAGAAAAAAGAGGGTTTTATACATACCAGCTGAAAAGTGCTAAAGGGCTTCAAGTTGTAATAAAGGGTATTGACCCTTGCGTAGAATCTGAAGAAGTTAAAACTGGATTGCTGGATAAAGGTTTCAAAGTTAAAAACGTTTTGAACATCAGAAACCGCGAAAAAAACCCTCAGCCCATGTTTAGGGTTGAGTTGGAACCCGGGGATGTGGTTTTAAAAAAGAATGAAACACACCCAATCTATAATCTTAAATTCCTATTACATCGTAGAGTCACTGTAGAGGAACCGCATAAACGATTGGGACCCGTTCAGTGCATGAACTGCCAGGAATTCGGCCACACTAAGGCCTACTGCAAGTTACCCACAGTTTGTGTCGTGTGTGGTGAACTACACGACATGACACAATGTAACAGGCCAAAAACCGACTCTGGAGCAAGAAAATGTAGTAACTGTGGTGGAAACCATACCGCCAATTATAGAGGTTGCCCTGTTTATACATATTTTAAGCACTCAATGACTAAAAAATCATCAGTTGCTCCTCAACTACCTCAGCAGTCACATGTTGTTTCTAGTAACAATTTTCCTCAAATAATCCAGCCAACCAACCATATTAACGTTCAAACTCCTGGACATATTTCTTATGCTAATATATTGAAATCGAATACAGTAAACCTTAATCCAGAACCCAAACCTCAAACATCTGATCCAAATTCTAACAACCTTGAGGCAACTATACAGACTCTTGTCCAGTCGATAAATACTTTTACAGCCTCTATGACCACCATGATGCAAGAAATGCTGAAAATGCAATCAACCATTTTGCAAGCAATTCTAAATAAATGATTGGTTTAAAAATATGTTTTTGGAACGCAAACGGCATTCGCCAACACAAAAATGAACTTGATTACTTCCTTAGGGAAAAGCAGATCGATGTAATGTTGATTGCTGAAACTCACTTGACGTCTACTAGTTACTTTAAAATAAATGGTTACGTTCTATATGATACTAAAGACCCCCGAGGAAGAGCTTGCGGAGGCTCGGCAATTCTGATAAAATCCAGAATTAAACACTATTTGTTTAACGACAAATGCGAGGATTATCTTCAAGCTACAAGCATTTGCATAGAAAAAATCTATAGTAAATTTGTTATCTCATCGATTTATTCACCGCCTCGATTTTCGGTAAAAGAAAATCAGTATTCAAATTTTTTTAATTCGCTTGGCCCTCGCTTTCTCGCAGCTGGCGACTACAACGCTAAACATACTTTTTGGGGTTCACGGTTAACTTCTCCCAAAGGTGCTGTTTGACACTATTTCCCGTATGAGTTTAAATGTAATTTCAAGCGGGCATCCCACATATTGGCCCACAGACCAGAGAAAGATTCCAGATGTTATTGATTTTGGAGTTGTAAAAAACATTCCTCTAGAATGGATGCATGTGGAGCCTTCATTTGATTTGTCTTCTGATCACTCACCCACAATAATTTCAATATGCTTCCCTCAAGAAACTGGATCGCCGCTAAATGACTTAGCTTTAACAGTCACTCGAGTGAACTGGCTAAAATATAAAAAATATTTAAGTACTCATTGTAGCGAAAATATTGCTTTAAGGACACCTGAAGATATTGATTTGGCAACAAGTAATTTTACCCGGAACCTTAAACAAGCCGTGCAACATGCTACTACTAGTTATACAGTGCCCAGAAATGAAAACAGTAGGACTTATTCTTTACAAATAGAACAACTGGTGTCAGAAAAAAGAAGAGTAAGAAGAGAGTGGCAACTTCGCAGGTCTCCGCAATTAAAAAGTAGACTACGGGAAATCACATTTCGACTTAGAAACCTGCTTGAAATTCAACAAACCGCTTCCCTTAAAACCTATTTGGAAAATCTGGATGGCACTCCTCAGTCCGATTATTCTTTATGGCGCGCGACAAGAGGTTTAAAACGACCAGTTAGGGCAAAGCCACCTTTACGAAATCCAACTGGTGACTGGGCTAAAAACGATACCGAAAAAGCAAATTTATTTGCTAGCCATTTAAGAAATGTTTTTGCTTTAAACATATCTGGTGAGGCAATTGAATTCCCACCATTTGCTAGCAGATCTCCTGTGTCTCTAAAATTTAATTTTCGAGACGTCGAAAATGCTATTTGTAACCTAAAACTCAAAAAAGCACCAGGTATTGATAAAATAAGTAACAAAATGCTTATGCAGTTACCTAGAGTAGCTAGAAGAATTACGCTTTTTATTTTCAACGCTATTTTACGCCTGGAGCATTTTCCTGCAGAATGGAAGTTGTCTATGATTACAATGATACCAAAACCCGGGAAGGATCCCACCAAAGTAGAATCCTATAGGCCAATAAGTTTACTGCCAACTATTTCTAAATTGTTTGAGAAATTGCTGATGATGAAGCTGACTCCCGTACTAAATGCTGTAGGATGTATTCCCAACCATCAATTCGGTTTTAAGGCTAAGCACAACACCGTTGAACAAACTCACAGATTAGTCAATGTCATAAGAAAGTCTTTTGAAGACAAAAAATATTGCTCAGCTCTGTTCATTGATGTTTCTCAAGCTTTTGACAAAGTGTGGCACGACGGCTTACTTCATAAAATAAAGCTAAATTTGCCTACAAACACCCACAAACTTCTGGAAAGTTACTTATATGGTCGCCAATTTATCATCAGAGAAGGTGATTTTACAAGCCCCCCTCAGCCAATTGAAGCAGGTGTCCCGCAAGGCAGTATATTGGGTCCTACTTTGTATTTAATTTACGCGTCTGACATGCCAACAGGATCTCGAATCCACACTTCAACGTTTGCAGATGATACAGCATTTCTTAGCGTCCACGAAAATCATCAATTAGCCTCGCGAAATTTGCAGGAACATATTGAAAATTTAGAGAAATGGCTAAAACTCTGGAAAATCAAGGTAAATGAACAGAAATGTACTCATGTAACATTCACACTACGCAGGGGAACATGCTCGCCGATCAAAATCAACAATCAAGTAATTCCGCACCACAATGAAGTCAAGTACCTTGGTATTCACCTCGACCGTCGGCTAACGTGGAACGCTCATATTGATGCAAAACTAAATCAGATGAAATTAAAAGCAGTGCAACTGAATTGGCTTATCGGCAGAAATTCTACCTTGAAATTGGATTGCAAACTCTTGTTGTACAAAGCGATTTTAAAACCAATCTGGTGCTATGGAATTCAACTATGGGGTACTGCCTCGGCATCAAATATTGAAAAAATTCAAAAGCTTCAAAACAAAATTCTCCGTATGATTACAGCAGCTCCATGGTATGTTAAAAACTCCCGTATTCACGAAGATCTAAGCGTGCCTTTGGTAAAAGCAGAATTCGCCAGGTACGCAATAAAGTATATCAACAAACTTGAAACACACCCAAACCCACTCGCACGTAACATCCTTAATTTTGGCGGCCATGCTCGGTTGAGAAGGAGGGACACCGTTGATATCATCCGAGCTCAAAACAGATGAATTTACAGATATAGTACGGTTGAAACACAATTTTGTTGTCTAGCATTGGCTAGCCTCAAATAAACTTTTTTTTTTTTCTTTCTTTTTAGTATTAAGATTCGTATACTTATTGTTAGTTCATATTTTGAAGATTCAATAAATAAATATATGTAATAAAAAAAAAAAAACAAACTTTCTTTTTCTTTTCGTGTAACATGTCACTGTTAAACATGTTCAGTTTGGTCTATAATTTAACCAGAAATGGACTTAGAAATGAACAATGTTTGCACATTATTGATGTTATTATCAAAATTCATGCTCGGCTAAGAAAGTTCATCGTGTACTTTTTCCATTTTATGGTTAGTTTGTTAATGTCAATGGATTAAATCCTTGCAGACTTTTTTATGAAAGTATATGAACAATTACAATTTATTTACAAATATGTAGTATAAAATATTAATTATTTAATAAACTAATTATCTTATGTTTAATTATATTTGTTGTTAGAGGAAAATCAAATCTAATAAATTAGGTCCATCAATGTATGATGGAAGGTTAATATTAGGAACAGCCGAACAGATGATTTTATTATATGTCATTGACATTTTCGAACTGATAACCATATGATATTTTAATGTCCATATAAAAGATGATAATAAAGGGTGTCCCCACTAGAACGTAATTTTTAAATTTTAAAGAAAACACAGATATTTAAAAAAAAATCTTTAAACTTCATTACATCGTAAAGTAGATAGAATTAGGTTATGTATGGAACAAGATATCGTGCAGATGGCCGCCGCGGCTTTGCTGGCACACACGCGATCTTTTAATGAAATTTTGCCCATGATGGATGGGATTGAAACTGGAAATCCGTCCGTTATTTTACCTGGCCCCCTTACAAGTGTCCTCCCGAAATTGGGGCTTACCGATCATAAATATTTGAATTATGCAAGTATCCAAACAAATTTCACCACAAATGAAGCCAAATCAGATCTACAAATTTTGTGCAGATCCGTCTATAATTAGTCGTAGCTCCCATATAAGGCCCACTTCCGAAAATCACTTTAACGATCATAAATTTCTTAATAAAGTTAGGTAATCAAATAAAATTCGACACAAATAATATACAGAAATGATGACACCTAATTTTATAATGATCGGTCCATAATTAGTCGAAACTCCCATATAAGACCCTCCCCGTAATCAACTTTAACCTCCATAAATCTTTTAAAAGTATTTATATCGAGATAAAGTTTAACATACACAATATTTATATTCACAGAAATCATGGCACTAAATTTTTGGATGATCGGTCCATAATAGGTCATATCTCCCATATAGCGCACATTTCTGAAAAACTGTTTTATACAAATACTGGGTGTAGGGTATTATATATGTATATGTATATGATATGTATATATCACTAATTGCAAGCTAATCATTCTAATAGGGTTATGGAACAAAAACTATTTTGCCCTTCTTTGGTGACTGAAAGGCTATATTTGTGGCGAACGGACTTAATTTTAATTTATTGTTTATAGTTTGTCATAACTAGTAAGTCATATAAATAATTGTATAAGTTTTTCTAAATTTAATAAAATATTTAAAAAATGTTTCTACTTCTTAGCAATTTCATTCATCTACTTTTCACATTTGTATCATTTTGTGTCCTTTTTCCAAATGAATTCTAAACAATAAAATCCACCGGTATTTCATATTGTCTTGGCACATCAAAAGAATTTAATTTATTTTTTTAATTTACATTTTAAAATTTTTGTTTTCCGTAAGGGAAATAAAAATCCCACAAAATGAAGTATTTGTAAATAAATTTTCAAATGTTCGTAAATAATTTCACGAAAATCATACTACACTCAAAAAAATAATGAACTTGAAGTTAGGAAATTTTACTTATTTTGAGGACGTAATGGTTGTCGTATGGCGCCAAAGACATTTTTTATTACAAGTCAGTAAAAAATTTCCTTAATATTGGGGAAAAATATTTACTTAATATTAGTCCGAAATTCATAATTTTATACAAAATTTTCCTAAATTATAGTAAATTTTAACTAGAATAGTGGATAAAATTATTTTTACTTTAGTTCATAAATTATCTGAAACATTCCTTCATTTTAGTTAATATTTACAAGAATATAGTTCAGATAAATTTAAGAGAATTATAAAAATTAGGAAATTTTTCGTCTATTTTAGTTAAAAGATAAATATTTTTTACTTAAAATTATGACAACATGTACCAGTTCTGAGTAAAAATTTACTTCGATTTAATAAATATGTTACTAAAAACGAATAAAAAAGTTATAAATTTAGGTTAATTTTTTCCCAAAATTGGATACAATATATGTAAAAAAGAGTACATTTAAGCCTTAAAACAAGGAAAAAAATCTGCAAATAAGAACTGAAATTGAGTAAGCGCATCCACCCCAGTAGAAAAAAATTTACTAAAATTAACGGAAAAAAATACTAAAACTGAGTAAATTATTCCCAGAAAATAGGAAGAAATGTACTGTAACTTATTAAATACATTTACTCTAATAAAATAAAAAATATGTTACTAGCTAGTATATTTATTCCTTATTTTAAGGAATAAATGTACCAAGTAGTAACCTATTTTTTCTAGCTTACTAGAATAAAAGTACTTAAATACAATTACATTTTTTCCAATTTAGGAGTAATATATTTACTTAATTTTAATATTATTTTCCTAGATGCTAAATATTGCTTTATCTAGAAATAAACGTATACGAATAGGTTATTTAAAAGGTTTATTTATTATTAAAATATTTTACAATGTAAGAATAACAAACAAAGTATTTAAAATTTACATAAATATTTTTAATGAACTTTGAATTTGTTTGTATAAACATTTTTATTTACCAGAATTGCACTCAGATTCTTTAATTTTTGATAATAGTTCCAAGTTTTCTTTATCTTTAACATCGCGTTCTATGATTTTTAACTTCAGCGTACAAAATGTCTCCCATTTTATCTCAAGTAAATGTTCCTTTTCTGTATAAATTTTTGAAAAATCTAATGTTGAAAAGTGGGCCATTTCAAGGATATCTGACATTGGCTCTATTGGTTATTACCCATTGTTTATCATTTAATATATCATCTTTGTTTGAAATTTAAATTATTTATATTTTGTAAGATATGTATAAGAAGAGTTAAATATGTATACTTATAGATTCTGTTTAAACAAGGAAAACAATTTAAAAAAATGTACTTCAGAATTTTCTGCTACGTGATAAATTGTGAGAAAATTCAGAACCTTTGCATAGTTAAATTATGGTTCTTTTCAGAAGAACTACGTGGAAGGGACACTCTTTGTGACACACTGCATCTTTGGCTATAGAACACTGAAGGTCCTTAGTCTTCCTAATTATACTATTCCAAGGCAATCGTTACAAAAATACAAATAGCGCATCATATATTTGGAGTTACAAATAATTAAATATTCATTGGAAAATATGAAATTTCAATACAGATGCACTTTTTGAATTTAAAGAAACAAACAATAATTACGTAAAAGCTCAAATTTAAAAATTGAAAACCTTATTTTAGAGAAAATTGTTTAAGTATACATATTTTTACCACACATGTATAGGTAATGCTTTATGTACCTGCAGACTCCAGTTCTATATTTTCAAAGTTTTCATCAGACGACGTTGGCACATTTAAACACTAACAAATGAAGCAACAACAAATAATCAAAAACAATGCTTATAAATACAAAAACAATGTTACGAAACTTTTGTCAAATAAAATTCTTAACAAAGGCAATTACATAGTACATAAACTAAGTCTTCATAAACTAACGTAATTAACTATTCACTTTTTTATATTGTAAATTGACACTTGTAACTATAACTTAAACATGGCAATGTATGTGCATACATATGTATGTATGTACATACATAGTACATATTTTATATATAACAATAAATACTTACCACTTTCCTTTTTATATTTTTTGTTAATAATTGTATTTAAAACTTAATTATGTATGTATTATATTTTTAATTTTGCACTTTTATTTTATTTTAGTCGTTAATACACAGTTTATACTTTTATATTTTAATCGACTGTTTTCGACTACAACTCGTTCAGAATAAAACTAAAATCAAAAGAAAACAAGTACCTAGCTATGTGTGTTTTTTTTTTTTTTTTTTTTGTATAATTAAAACAGTTACTTTCAACATTCCAATGTTACGCCAGTGCTGTTTACCTAATCGTATTTAGTTTAGGTATTCGGTTTAAGTTCAAAATATATCAAAATTAAGTAAATTATTTTCTAAAATTTAGTAAATATTTACTTATAAAAAAGTTTTCAAAAACTATTTTTTTTTTTCAAGAAAACGACTTTATGTTCAATATTTTTGTAAGAAATTTTTACTTCAAATTAGTAAAATTTTTCATTATTTTTTAAATTATCTACATTATTTGTTTAGGAATTTATATTACCTGTTTCAAGTAAATTTTTTCTACATTTTAAGTAATATTTAGTTAATTATGTCCTAAAATCAAGTACAATTGTACCAGTTACGATTTTCAATTATACAATTTTTTAAAATTTATCTGTACTTTTTTTAAGGAATATCTTCCTAAATATCAGTTTGTTACTTTTTAAGAAGTAAGACATCTTTTATTCAATGGTAGAAAATAATATATTGCTTTGCTTCTTAATTTATCTGAACTAGATTCTTGAAAGCATTTCTTAATAGTTAGTAAGCAATAAACTCGAAGTAGCAGGGAAATTTGAAATTTTAGGAAAATTTGAACTAATATCAAAGAAAACCATTAACAAGTTTTAAGTATATTATAAATTATGAACTATTTTGGAGTAAACCATTTACTGAACTCAGTTTTTTGAACTTAAACCAAAATTACTTAATTTTATGATGTAATTCCCTTAAGTCTAGGAAAAATTTATTAATTTCTAGTAAATATTATTTTGCGGTTAATAATATTTTCCTACAATCAAGTAATTTATCTATAGAAATTATTAAACTAATTTCAAGTTTATGAACTATTTGTTTTTTTACTCAGATTTAGTAATTTTTATTACATATTAATAAAATTTCCTAGATTTTAGTTAAATTTTACTCAAATTTAGGGAAATTTTTGAACTATTTTTAAGGAATTTTTTTTCATAAAATTTAGTACATGTCTTTTTTTTGAGTGTACGCAACACAATTTTGCGAATTTGTAAATTTTCCGCTTCGAATCAAAATACACAATTACACCCCAGGACAAAACAATTGATGAGTTACCTTCGCTAAAGGCACACACTACACACAAAATAAAAGAAAAAAAAAATTAGAAATTAGAAATTGTTTTGGCTAAAAAGAACGAATTAAATCATAAATACTATAAAAATAAGAACAACTTGAAAGCTTAGATCAAAAGAACTAAAATTTAATTTTCATTTCAAAAGAATAGTTAAAAAACGAATATTTTTGTAAATTATTAAAAACGAAATTTATTTTAATTAAGTATATAAAACCAAAAGCAGACAAAAGTAGAAGAAAGAAGAAGAAGTAAAAATAATATACAAGTATTTCGAAAATTCTTTTGTCCAAATTGTTTGTGTTTTTGTTGTTATAAAAGTAAATGACAGTGTGTGTGTTGTGTTTCTATACATAAGAAAGGAGGTTGAAAAGATCATGTACCGATTCTCACTATTTTCCTCACACTTTCTTCTTTTAGCATAGAAGTTTACGAAATTTTTATGGAGGTTATCTTACATTTTGGTCCATAATTTTCCTTTTACTATACCTATTTTAATGTTTTTCAATACCAAACTTTCCACAAAATAGAAAATATTTTTCTTGAAATTTCGTTAATTCGAGTCATAATAAATAATTATTAAAAATGTCTTCCATTAAAAAATAATAATTATATTACAAGAAATCGTGCAGCCAAATACTGTATAGGTCCACAATTAACATAATGACAGCTATAAGATCCACATTTGAAAATTACTTTACTAATACATATTAATGTAAATGCTGTAGGTTGGGAAATATACTCGTACTACTATTTAAACAGTGTTTGAAAAGTTACAAATCAATTACCATTTCATTGGCAATTTATCCCACTGTATGCTGTTAATATCTATGAATTAAACAAATAATTAAAAAAATTATCTAATCTTGGTCAAATCTGGCAACTTTACTGAAACAAAAAATGTAAAAAATTCCCACAAACTATGTTTCTGCTCTCTATCTCTCTTTTAATTTGCTGCTATTATTACTTGTTAACATTTACAGCTGTTTGATATACTGTTAACCGGAAATCAAATGTTAAACTAACACGATCATTAGCTAAGTGAAACCGGCTTACCCAATTAAATGCAGTCAGTTTTGTATTGCAGATATTATTCTCTTTAAAAACAACTTTCTCTTCCACTAAATAGTTATCAACAGCCATTCAAAACGTTCAGACGTGGTAACGGATAGCGATCTAAAATTCGTTAAATTATTTTTTACAAACTTTGTTCACTAATTTAAAATAATAACAAAGTCATATTTATACATAGTTAAGATTAGATTGTAAATGATAGTTTTGAAAATAATTTTGGCGAAGAAACCTAAATTTGTGTGCATGCAAAATCTACAAAAACTAAACGATTACCTATTTATCTAAAACAATTTAAAAAAAAAAAATTTAAAAACAAACACAAAATAAATAGAAAAAAATGAATGCGTTTCAACAAAACACAATTGACCTATTATTGCTTTCATAATATTTAATTTTTGGTGTGAAGTGCTGTTGTTTTTATTGTTGGTCTGTCTACCTTTTGTTGTGTTTTGTGAGTGTAACTACCTGTTGTAATCATTTGGTGTATCTAAGAGTTTTGTTGGTGTCTTTTTTTATCGAATGTTGTGAGGAATAAGTGGGCTCTCACTATAAACATTTGTTTTATGGTTATTTTATTTATTTATTTTTTTTTCATAAGAGTGTGTATATATGTATGTATATCTGTATCTGACAGTTTATATATTTATTTGTACATAAATATGTAGTTTTTTGAGTGTTGCAATCTTCTTATATTTTTTTTGTTTATTTCAAGAGTTTTAATTTTGTAAACCTTTTTTTGTTGTTTATGCAGATTGAATTTTTAATGAAAAAATTTTTAATATCAACAGAAGTCTCCAAAAACGTATTAAAATTTTAAAATAATTTAAAAGTTGTTTGAAAACAAATAAATATATAGAGATTTTTAATTAAACTAAAAACGAAAACCAACAAGAAGCCAGAAAGAGAGAGCGCATCTTCAAGTCAACAAACTTTCAACATGAGTAACATACGTCTATGGGATATGTTAAAAATTAGCGTCAAGTAAGTATATAAAAAATGGTTAATCATTAAATTTATTCCAGCATTTTATGTAGGCCTACCTGTCTGGTTTTTATGAATTTCTTAATATTTTTATTACAGTTTAAAATAAATTCCATTTGTACAATAATATAGCTATGTTAAATGTTTTTAGAAATATTAAATTTGTTTAATTTACAAAAAATGTGTAAAGCTTTGGTATGACCCACTTTTAAAGTTTTCTCTGCTTAAATTTATCCATATTTTGTAAATGCTTGCTTATTAATTTCAATAAGCTTGCTTAGATACGTTGTCTTCTTTAATTTTCAACAAGATTCTAAAGCAACTATTAGTACATATAATATTTAATAGAAAAAAACAATGTGCTTGATTCTCTATTCGTGCAACATGCTATGTAATACACATCTAAATTTTCCACTTAAAATTAATATTATATTATTGCTTACTTATAACAAATATTTTCCTCTGAATTTTATACCCATCGTCAAAAATCGTACCCATCGTGATATATCTCAATCACTTTCTGCGTAGATTTAACAATGTCCGTCCGTCTGATTGTTTTTTTTTTGGTCATCTAAACGTTGTGCGCAAAGTACAGGGGCCAAATTACCGCATTCGTGATCGAATTAGCTATCGTATTGAAAAATGATTTCGATATCGAAATTATGATAAAATGTACTAAATTTCTTGCTCGATATCGAATGCCATAATCTCAAATAAGAAAATTACGATCAATTTTACTCGATATCGAATGCGGTAATTTGGGCCCAAGTTGCAATTTTTAAGATATTTCAATAAAATTTAGTACATTCGTTTTTTCGGCCCAAGGTAGTAGATTGGTATTGAAACTGCTTGCAATTGGCCCGTTATTTCTCTGAACCCTCATACAAAAGTCTTCATGAAATAGGCATCTATCGCTCAAAAATATTTGATTTCTACACGTATCCCAACAAATTACACCATAAATAAGTTACACAAAGCGTGTTACAACTATAAACACATCTTAAAAGTTATTGCTTGTGATTTACGATAAATACAATAAAGTATATTTGCCTTGATGTTTCATAGTGCTATAGTGCACACTTTAAGTTAAAAGGATGTAATGTGTTCCATTTTGTTATCATCATTTTAATTTCATTATTTTGTTACTTAATACACAAAATTTCACGTAAAATCGAAAAGTAGAAACTTAGCACAAGTTTTCAGATAATAATAGGATTGGTCGAAAATGTGACTCAGCGATAAAATTTTAAAAGAGTCTATGATAATAATAATAATCGCGTGGATCAGACAAAGAGATATGCATGTTAAATAAATCTAATATTTTAATTTAGTATATCTCTTATCTACTGTGAGTGTCAAAATAAAGCCAGCACCAGTCAAAGAACACACAAACCAAACGTTTAAATTTCGAAAAAAAAAATATATAAACGAACCTCATATTTTTTATGGAATAATATTCTTTCCGCCGATGAAAGTTAGTTTAGGATATTCTGGAGGCCGCTTTGTTGTTGTAACAGAAGTAATTGCTGAGTTGACAGCCCT
Source organism: Bellardia pandia (assembly GCA_916048285.2). Taxonomy (NCBI): domain Eukaryota; kingdom Metazoa; phylum Arthropoda; class Insecta; order Diptera; family Calliphoridae; genus Bellardia; species Bellardia pandia. Next base: position 103,629,511 of record OU696529.1, read on the forward strand.
TGGCCGAGTGATCTCGGGTAATTCCTGTGCGTAGAACCGGCTCTGCAAAATCGTGCGGTTGTAAGGCGTCAACAGGGTTCGGTAATCTTACATTTATAGAATCTTCAATGAAAAAAGGAAGATTACATATCATAAAGCAATGAAAGAGCTTTTTACAAAATCACACCTTCTCTAAAATATCATATTTCAATAACTCATTGTTACATATTATCAAAATATCTTCTAAAAAAATATTTATAATTTGATAACAAATTCAAAAACATGAATGGAAATTATTTAAACAACTAGTGATATCAAACGGGACGGGCGTTGCTAATATATGCACAAATCCAATTTACAGTCCCTTCTACGGTAGTGTTGTATATAAAAATGAAATTACTTAAAATATGGCCCCCATTTTATTTAGAAGTTTATTTTGCGAGTGTCACAAATTCGCGATACATTGTAATTCACCATACTGGAATTAATGTTACTAATGAGTACAAGCTAGTTACTATAAAGATTACAATAGTCCTATCAATATTCCAGAATAGTATAGCGGGTTCATAATTGATAATGCCGGGTAATGTTTTTCAATAGTTATTTTATCCTTAAAATACAAAGAATAAACAATAGCATTAAAATTTATTAAACGCAATAACTCTTGACTATATAGATTTATATGCGTTGGTTGTTCTAATTTATTTTAATTTTCCAACAAAAAATTTTATAATTTGGAACCAGTACCTCAAAACCTTCCACATAATTAATTACAGAATAATAAAATCAGTGTTAAAGAAAATCTAGATTTTATCCGCAGATCTGTTCAATTATTATAGAAATGATTTGATTCATCACTAATAAATTTATTTTCATTAACAAATATCACATTAAACTACAAAAATTATGAAAATAAATAATAAAAACAACAAACATTTTGAACTAAGTATTTCCAGTTTTCTTGAACAAAAATGCAATAATAAGCAAAGAAATACCCGTATCAGTCTACAATGATATCCAAACTTTTACCTCATGGAAATATGATTTATTAAATTATTTTTATTACTAACACTTTGTACCCTCACTAAAAATAAAGACAAGACAAAAGACATCTTCCAACAATTTAAATAAATTTTATGTATAGAGTTGTTAGGCTGTATTATGATACAGTGGGGAATGACTATTAAATTTATTAAGCTGTTTTGGCGAGTTACACTCTTGTGTTTTCGGGTATTTTATCGTACAGCAAAATTGCTAGTGTTTGTATATGGTTTCACAAGTAATTTATGCCAAGAAAGCAAATAAAATAACATACGTAGCAGAGTTTTGGCTAAATTTGGATTACAAAAAAATATGTTGCAAAGAAATGTGACTAGATTTTGCGACAAAATTTTCTGCGAATAAAAAATATAAAACTTGTTAGTCTCGCAATTAGACTTTTGTTATTATAAAGTATTTGAAGCTGGTTTTCTAACCCATATTTACAAAAATATCCACTATCAATTAGATGGAAAAACTGTAAAACAGAAGCTGTAGACAGCTGGGTAAAACGTTGAAAGATTTAACTACACTTTTATAGAGAGTTAGTGCATATATGAGAGCGTTTAAGTTTTCTAAAAAAAAGAAACAAGATATTTTATAATTTGAAAATGGTTAAGTAATTTTAATGTAGCAATCTAAGATCATATTCAAACTGAGTACGTCTGTTGATTTTCGTATATTTTCGTAAACTAGAAAATTAACATGTCAGAAACTGACAGAATGACACAGTCGGTAGAACGACTGAAACTTTATGGGGAAACACAAATTAATAGAATACAACGACGATTCTAAACCTTAATAGACCAACACTTAGAAGTCACATCTGGCTAGTATGAATGAAATCAACTACACGATGTGTAGTTAAATGTCCTAGTTTTAATCGAATTAGAGACGAACACTTTCATATGGCCACTATACTAAACCTTTAATATCTCAGGAATTCAAATTGGAAATCTCTGGAAAACTCTATATCGCGTCGACTAGGTTCCAAGCTTAGTCAACATTACTTTTATAGGTTTACAAATATTGAGATGAATTCGTTACCAAAGGTGCACTATTATATTTAACCGGAATAGTATGGGATTTAACCGGCCTTCTACTCAATCTAAACTAAACCTAAGATCATGGGATTATATATTCAAGTGATTAAAAATATCAGACGTTTTAAGAACACACTTAAATTAAAGTTTGAGAACGCTTGATGTTTACAGAGCAATGACTCACAATCAACTATCTAACTTAAGTAACCCTGTTAGTCTATTTATACAGCAATCATAATTTCTGGAAGGTTCGGGGCTAAGATGCTAGAATGTTCGTGTCTAGAATATTCAGCCAAAGTCGTCAAATGTTGTCATATTGCTCATTTATGTTTATAACAGGTTGTTGTCGAAAATGTTGATAAATAGAAACTTCTACAAATGTAAATAATGTTAAACAACTTGTATGATGATAAACATGCTGTATGTTGATACCGGCCGTAACAGTATTATAAATATAAATTCATAGTTTTATCCCGAAAACATGACAAGTCACAATTATACGAAAACTGATGTTTTGTTCTAATTTTATTTGGAATTTTATTTTTTATTATTAATAATGTTTTCTTTAGAATTCCTGTTGATTCTGTTTAATCAATATTTTGATTACACTAAGTTCTTCTATTAAATGCTACTATTATTATACTTAGTATTAGTTTTCAATAAAAACGTCTTTATTAAATTACTTTTATATAAACGAACGTATATAGTATACGTATATACATATATATTATCAATAATAATTCTGTTTAATTTAATTGACAATATAAAATTTTATTCGATTAAATAATTCAGTGGAAAACAATTTATTATTGACAGTTTTTATAGCACAATTTGTTGAATTAAATACATTCTTCACGCCTAATGATTTGAGTAAATAGTTATTGTACTTGTATTAAGAAAATATAATTAAATGAATAGTTATAATATGCAATTCAAAAACAAGTAAGAAAGTACAGTCGACTTCATGTTCAACCGGCAATATACATATCTGTAAAAACAGATATTTGACCTATTATGGGCCGAACATTCAAAAATATATTAATACTTTTAAAAGATTTATATATGCAAAAAAGATTCTCGAAGAGCTTTGAACAATTATGGACTGACCTTTATAAAATAAGGTGTCATGATTTTTGTGAAACATTTTTGTTTGTGTTGAATTTTATTTGGTTGGAAGATATTTATTAACGCAAACACGATTTTCGGAGGTGGGAGCCAAATGATTTGCGCATCTATGATACATATTTGTGTTGAAAGTTGTGCCCTTTAAAGTGATTTTTAGAAGGTGGTCTAATATTGGAGCTTCCAATTATGGGCCGGTCTAGAAATAATTGTAGATGTGATTAGACCTCATGTTAAATTTATTTGTGACAAAGCAAACATTTAAGACCATTACAACCCCATTTCGGGATAACATTTGTATGGGGGCTAATAATAGACCAATTGTAATCAACTTCAATTCCAACCGTCCTTGGGACGAAAAAATACCAGGGAACAAAATTTGATCGAAATATCTGCACCGAAATGTTTGGTATTGAAAATTTACAAAATCGGTCAGGTAGTAATAGACCAAAGTTTCACACAGCCTTGATATTTTACACATATTTTATGCTATTTACTTCAAATATAATGCAGATAACCCCATGACAGTTTTTATACTTAATTTTTAATATAGAAGGTCAAGACCTATTGAAAATGGTAAGAATCGAGCCATTATTTCTCATAGCTTCTCGGAATTTGGTTCTATGGTGCATAAATAAAAAAATTCAGCAAGATTAAGTTTCATGTTAAGAAAATTTTTAAAAACGATATTTTGTTTGCATTGGTCCATTTTTGCACATATCACTCAAATAATACGAAAATTATTTAAAAGCGATAAAAAATCAATATCGAATCAAAATTTGACACAGATCAGTTATGCTTATGCAAAAACTATACTATTGGATTTTGTGAAGTTTAATCCATAGAATACCTGGAATACCCATGGAATTCTTGTAAATATCGTTTTTGAAATGAAATTCAACAAAAAATAAGCCTTAAATACGAGTATTAAAATTAGCACACACAATTTTATGGCAAATGTTTTACGTACATATAATATATAATACTCTTACTTATTTAATTTACGATTTTTAAATTGTGACTTTTTGTATGAAAAATCGATTTTGATATGGAAATTTGAGTGATCGCAGATAATATATTATAAAAACTTACATCAGAATTATGAGTGTTCATAAATAGAGCATATTTTCTCATTTATTCGGATGTAAGATTTTTGAGTTTTTTTATTTAAAAAATCGACTTTGAGTCAAAACTATGAGTAAAATAACATTACATTATGGACTTAATTAATCTTGTTACAACATACACCAGCATATTGGGGAAGGTATATTGGTTTTGTGCTGATGTTTGTAACGCCCAAAAATACTAGTCCAACACCCACCTTAAAGTATACCAACTTAGACTTAGAACCATTTTCAGAGTCCGTCGGTTTGGCTGGTTTTCTGTCTGGTTGTCCATGTAAAGCTTGTGCGTAGAGTACAGGTAGCAATTTTGAAGATATGTTATTAAAATTTGGTACATAATAGGTACTCTTTCGACCCAACGATGGTTGGTATAGTGTAGTGTACCTTACTAGTGTCCACTGCTTACCAAAAGTAGACTTTTAAACAACAAAAACATATAAATTTTGTTCTGAATTTAAAACAAAAGCATGCTTTTGCTTAAAGTATGATTTTTCTATGACTATGATTATTATAGTCAATATGTTTAAATATGAGTCAACAATAGTAAACTAGGTCAATCAGAATGTGAGTGACAAAACTTAAGAGTGTCAAATGTGAATGAGTGCATTCCTAACCCATACATTCTGATTGGCTAGAGTTAAATGCATATAAAAACCTTGATGATTGCAAGGCACTGACAAAGAAGAATAGATTTAAGAATTAATACAATAAGTTAGAATAAATAAGCAATAATATAGAAATTAGTAGTAAAAAGGGCAGTAGCCCACAAATGAACAAAAAGTGGCAAATCGTTGCCTTGTTTGTTGATATTGAATTCCCAATCTGGCAGTTTGCAAGAACGGTTGACTATCAAGCTGATCCCCTACAGCTGTATAAAATTATATTGGGCTATAGGATACACTATCGATACCAAGACTCTAACGCCACATGACAATCCTGCCACCACAATAGAAATTGGTTGAAATTCGTCAATTATTTCACCTAACCCCCATACAAATATCCTCCCGAAATAGGGGTTTATTGGTAAGAAGTGTTTGATTTATGCACCTATGCAAACACATTTCTCCAGGAATAAATTGTACATGTCAAATTTTGTGCAGATCGGTCCATAATTAGTCATAGCCCCCATATAAGGCCTTCTTCCCAAAATCACCTTAAATTAAATCTTAATAATGTTAGGATCTAAATAAAATTTAACACAAATAAGTTTCATACATACAGAAATCATGACTATTAATTTTATAACGGTCGGACCATAAAATAGTCACAGCTCCCATATAAGATCATCTTTGAAAATATCTTTAACATCTGTTAAAAAAAATAATAAAATAAAAAAAAAAAATTAACATAAAGAATATTTATGTGGATCATACCACTACATTTTTGTGAGGATCGCCCCATAATAAATTATAGCTTATATATGGAGCCCATTTCTAAAAATCTGTTTTCACACATGTATTAGGTGTAGCGTATTATACGGTAGGGCTTGAGCGAGTATACTTTCTTACTTTCTTTTTCATCCTGAACTAATAAATATTGTTATAGAAAGAGTTTTTACAGTATGTATCACTTTCAATAAAAGTTTGGGTGTCGGTGTTCAGCAAATTGCGAATAAATACCGAATACCGGTATAAGGCCGATTTTTTACATAATCCGAAAACGGATACTTGGTTGGTCTCTACTAGTTTCAAACTTGTTGTTAGAAATATATAAAGATACTAACTTAGTGAACATAAAATTTTCATAAAATGCCTAAAAATATTATTTCGAATTAACTACCCAAGATTTTTACTTTTGGCAACATTGCAATAAATATTTGCTGTGTACAGAAGTCTTAAATTTTATCACTTCCTACATTTATTAAATTACTGCTAACTTAATAAATACTGATCGCATATTTATACGTTTTTTTTATATACATATATTGTATTTATAATAATTGCAATAATTTGTGCAGTCATTTAATCTGTAATGATTTATATTCTGAGACGTTGTAGATGTGACCTTGTACTTTGTAATATTGAAATGCTTAGAAAACTAAAAACATTACACAGCACTTTACTTGTCAATATTTTTATATTAAGAAATAATATTTTAATATTTAACTTTCTATAGTACACATTAATCAAATAAAAACAAAGTAAGAAAGTATAGTCGGTCAAGCCCTATTATATGGTCAGGCTACACACAGAATATGTGTGAAAACAGTATTTAGAAATGAGCGCTACGGACTAGCGGATACACATCGTTAAATCGACTTAGGAAGTGATTCTGCTTCTACTTTAAGGTTGGTATTGGACTAATATATATGGGCGATACAAACATCAGCACAAATCTAATATACCCTCGTCAGTATATGCATACGAGTATATGATAATAGTTAATATGTATAATAATTTACAACTTTTAATTAGTTTTTATTATTATTAGTTTTGTATAAGTAGTTAACAGTCACCATGACTTGCTAAAAGCAAGTATTAAATTATTTGTTATTGAATAAAGTTAATAATTTGTAGATAAGTTAAAAAGTTTAAGATTAGAATTTCTTTGTAGTGCCTAAATAAAACAACATTTGGTAATTCTTGAAAAATACAAACTTTGAATTTATTAAAATTTAGCAATCTTGACCTATTGATCTACAATTTTACAAAATTTATTTTACATATCTGCATTTATTTTGCTGACATACAAAGTCTAACTGCCTGGAATAGTAATTGTTAAAATTAAAATGATACTTATTGTATGACAATGTGTTTTTGATAGGTGACAAACTTGTTAGTAATATGCAAAAATTGTAGAGGGACGGCGTAGGTGCCTTGACTGCTGGGTTTTAAAATATATGTATAAGATTTTTTCTTTGTTTACATTAGAAGTGTAAGATAAGCAAGAAAACAAAATCTTTGTTTATATTATCACACAAAGAAAATAAAAAAACCAGCTGCCATGTGGGGAATTATCGTATAAAAATCAAGTGTTCTGTGAGCGATAGGCTATGTTTGCTAATGTTTACTCTCTCCCTTACTGAAGACGTAGGATCAGCTCCCATTTGCAAGAGTTGCTTATCTTTCCATTTTCTTGCTTAAATTTTTTATTCCTTCCCTTACATTATTGCTTCTAAGAAGCACATTTTTCGAACGTTTGCTAATGTTTACTCCCTCCAATCATCCGTACGACATGATTTTCGTAGGTTGAGCTCCCATTTGGCAGTTATGTTCAGCTTGCTGTTTTCTCGTTTAAATTTGTCATTAATTTCCTTAAATTACTGCTTCTAAGGAGCACATTTTTCGTACTCCACAAAAATGTTTGTTATATCTTAAGTGCTTAAAAGACAAACCAACCTTTTCTAATTACATATGATTAGTTTAAACTTCTTGTAAAATTGTTACAGTGCTATTAAGTCGTTGTCTATTTAAAACCATTTAATTTATTTTCTGTCAACTCTACCCTCAAGAGCAAACAATATTTAAATCGTGTTTGTAAAGTAAAGTGTAAATAAAATACAATAAATTTAAAACAAACAACGTGTTATGCATATAAAACTAAACACCTTAAAAATTTATTAAATAAATAATCGAAAAACCATACAAACAAAGTAATTATTTGCAAATGTCGCATAAAATGTCATGCGAGAAAAACGAAACGAAATCTAAAAAAATAAATTAATAAAACAAAACTAAAAAGATGAATTAAATAATTACTCATACAACAAGTAGGTTGAAATAATGTTAATTGTATTCAATATGTGGATCAACAAGCAACTACCGGCAAAAACAAAAACCGGCAATTGAAAAGTAAATATTACACAATATTTTGTTAAGCCAAAAAACTCAAAGCAAAATAAAAAATTAACAATAAAATATCATACTACCTGAATATCACGTTCTGCAATAATATCAATAATACTGATTTTAAAATTTCATTCATGTATTTTCTTTTCTTTGTCATTTCAGGGCTATAGATTACAAATTCGAACAATACCGTTTAAATACAGGCGCTACAGTTGTTGTCAACACCACAAAGGGTCAAGTTAAGGGTGCCAAACGTTTGTCTGTATGGGGTAATTCATATTTCACATTCGAGGGTATTCCCTATGCTAAGCCGCCTGTGGGTGAACTACGCTTTAAAGCTCCCTTGCCGGCTGAACCATGGCAGGGTGCATTGGATTGTACAGGCCCGGCTGAAATACCCTTCCAGTCAAATTATATTTTTAAGAAACACAAAGGCTCGGAAGATTGTTTGTATTTGAATGTGTTTGCAAATGAGGTTAGTACAAATACAAAATTCTAAAAAATTGTCATATTTTAAAACAATTCAAATATTATACACTGCGTTGTATAACTCTAAATATATAAAACTTCGCTTAATTTTATAAGTTAAAGAAAAGGTAAATAGTTTAAACTACATGTAGAGTGAGCGTCAACATAAAGTCACCACCATACCATACATTATTAAAAGAAAGGCTTTATTATTGAATAAACTTTAAGTAGCTAGGGATTAGCTACTTCTAAATTATTAATAAAAATGTAACTGAAAGTTAGCTGCTTTTATTGTTCTTCAATAGAATTAGTTGGGGAAATAACTAAACTATTGAGTTTAAATAAATTGAAAAGAATAAAAGGTAACTGAAAGTTAGTCACTTTTATTCTTATTCAAATAGAATTAGTATGGAAACTAGTGAACTCTATTGAATAGAGGGTATTGTGTGAGGTACACAATGGGGCTTAGGTTTTATAAACGGGATGGTTATATGGGAAGATTATGTGGATATGTTCTTGGTATTATAATGGGATCTTATAATAATAAATGAAAGAGATTCTAATTCTATTTAGGTGACTTACATTTATTAATTTCAAGATGTGTATGTATATATATGTGATGGGGTAGGAGCGATTGAGGTTCGACCTTATGGTTTGCTGGTTACTAATGAACTGTACTCTTTTAATGGTGTTTAAAAGCGCTCAGGACTTCAAAGGCTCGTCATCTAAAGCTACAAATATGCATTAAGCTACAATTTCAATATGTGGATTATAAATTCAATCACAATAGTATGAACAGTTTAAATTCAATTACAATAATATAAGTAAATTAAATTTAGTTACAATAGTATAAACATGGTTAAGAAATTAAATTTAAATGATAAAAGAAGTTATAATTTAAACAATTATATTAATATAAATAATATTATGTTCGATTTTCTAATACTTCATTTTTAAATAGTTATTTAAGCAGATTGAATTCACAAAAAGAACAATAAAAACAAAAGCGCAGTCGTAATGCAGCTCTGGATGGAGTAAGAACTCGCGCGTCATAGTCATTGTCGCTTTAAAGCAGAGGTGATCAAAATTTAAATGCTTATGTATTGGTGAGAAAATGAGACAAATTGAAAGGTACAGTAAAACGAAAAAGTAAACGATCGATTTTTATAAAATAGTAAACCTAAAAAAATTGTTTCGGTTTAAAAAATATTAAAAAATTATTTCGCTTCGCAAAATATTGAGTTCCGTTTGTATTTTTAACTCATATTTTGTAACTTCAACTTTAAAGGGGGCTTTAAAAAGATCAGGAAATGGTTCAAGGGCATCAAAATCTTTAAACCTATCTTGAAAATTAAAAAAGGGTTTCCCAGTGACCTTTAAATGTTTTATAACACAAAAGGCATTGAGAATTACCAAATGCATTTTTGATTACAAAAAATTCTCGTAATGGTACCATAATTTTTTAACGTACGGTTTTAAAAAAACATTCAAAGCATCCGCTAAGCATGTGTACCATTTGCCTTGTGAAAGACAACTGAATTAAAAGAGCATAACAAAGTAGTGGGTTGGGCCAATAAGCAATTGTTCTATGAAATGATCACCTCTGCTTTAAAGGTAATCAGGCCGTCGTTTTTTCGCTGCCTCTGAGAAATTTGCGTCTCACTCTTGCATTAGTAAATGCAAGAGTCGTCTAACTCTACCGTGTTACGAGGTTTCGAAGTTGTGCATAGTCACATGCTACAATTTTTTTTTTAATACAAGATTTCTGCGTTCCAGCTTCCTATATGAAGGTATAGGTCGATTTGGAAATTACTTAAATCGATCGTGGGAAAACCTGGCAATTTTAGAGATTTAATTCTCCGCCAACAAAGATTATATTAAAAAAAAAAATAAAAGTTTATTGATTTATTGTTGAAATAGACCATTTTTAAGCATAAAAATAAAGTAAACAATGGCATCAACTTTATGCAAAAAGCGCTTTAGTTTTTGTATCTTTTTTTTGTGAGTTCAATTCTACTTAAATAACTACATATATAAATATGCAATATAAAATTATATATACTAATATAATTAAACTTTTCATTTAATATTATGTGTTTTTGACTTTATTTTGATGATTTAAAACGAACAAAAATAAATATATTATTCAATTAAAACCCCTTTATTTCTTTTTCTTAAACGTTTATTTAACAAAATATTTACAAGTATTAAAACTACATATGTGGTGAATGATACATGTGCCAAATATTGAAAAATCCTATTCTTGAGTTGAAAAATAATTTGTTTGATAGATATCCCACTCGCACTAAGCAATTATAATTATTTTGAGAAAAAAAGGGCCCACATTGAAAAAAAATTAAAAAAAAATATTTAAAAAAAAATTTTTAAAAATTAAAAAAAAAATATTTTTGAAATGATTGAAGAAATAGCTATCTACAGTCCTTTGGACAATTTTTGCTAGAACCAATAGAGCTGAAAATTTGTGTCTGGCCTACTATCCAATAGTACTAACCTTGGTGCAAATTTCATCCAAATCAATTTTTAACATTGGGTCACTTGACGTGAAATTCACTGTGTATTACATTAAATTTCCAAAATTTAATGTAGGAAAAACAATTGAAAAAAACCACTTTAGTATATAGAGTAAATAAAATAAGAAAAGTTAAGGGTTAAAAGAAGAAATTTTAGCTACCATATCGGTCTAGCCACCAGTATTTTTAATGTTAAGGTTTGGCAACATGTTTTTATCCCTCAAGTTGAGGGTTGTGTTATATCTTTTATTCACATATATTGTTTGTAGTTTATTGCCTTGACTTTGGTTCGTCTATAAATGTGGTATAATACCGAAATACCCAAATTATTTTGAATATATTATTTCTTTATTTTACCGCTTACAACTGTGTAATGAAATTAAGGACTTTAAAATTCGATCAGGGATATAATTCTTCAGACTTATTTTTCTTTTAGATTAATAAATAATAATTAATAATCCCCAAATATTCTCAATGGTGTTCTGATCTGAAGAAAATGCGGCCCATTCAAGTATATTAATATTTTTCGAAGATAACCATTCCTTTTTTGACGTCTTATATGTATAGGTGTTATAGGTAAATTGCTTTTCATTGTTATTTTTTAAATATGGCGCTAATTTCTCATCTAGTAATTTTGTTTAATCAGATAAAATCATTCTGGTGCTTAGAAACACTAAATCGAGCATACTGTCTTCACAATAAGCTCACCAAACTATCAAAGAGCTGCCTTCAAAATTTCTTAAATATCTTCTGTATCCATCCGACCTTCAAGATTGAATTTTTTCTCACCAGAAAAAATCACCTTAACCAAATATATGTTTCAATAGTGCAACTATTCTCGGTTCTCGGCCCTTTCTAGTTAGTTGTTAGTTTCTTTAAGCGAATTCAAGTCCAACAGTTTTTTGACGGAGCTATAGCAATGGCACAGACAACAGTTTTTGTCGAGTAATATTCTGGGATTTTTTAGCATAATAATCTGCCCGCCTTATTTTTTTTACCAATTGCTCGAAAACATAATTCACGTTTTACATAAGTTGAAATTTACTATTACTGCTATTTCATAATCACTACGGGACGGCATTTTATAGAAAATTGTTGAAAACCGCAGTTGTCTAATATTTTTCTTGGTTTATTATAAAACGTAATTATAGTTATGAAACACTAGTGAAATATTAATGCACAACTTTTTTTTTCAAATTAATGATGTATCACCGGAAAGGGATAATTATCACTTTAGACGTTTTAAATAATTGTTTGTAGATTTACAACAAATAACAAATATCAAGTGTAATTATTGTAATGCAACACAGTGTATTTAATTAAAGTTTTCAACATTTCCAAGAGGTTTCCAAAACTTATTTGAGTCATGTAGGGACTGATTTTTTTTAAACTAATAAACTATATTTTAAAAAAATCAGTACAAAATTGTACCAGATATGTAAAAATAAAACCGAATCAGGTTTTGCAAAATTTTGAAATTTAAATTTTCAAATGTGTGTAACTCGTGAACTATTGTATAAGAGATAAAACGAATGAAAAACAAAAAAGTGGCACGCGGTTTTCCTGAAAAGTGTGCCCTTCTTTAAGTCTTTCAGCGCTGCCTCTGGAGGACGTGAGGTATCCATTTACGAAACTTAAACTTAAATATTCCTTCCTTATGCTCATGATAAATTTTATCCCAATTGGATTTTTAGTATAGAAATGGCATACAAAGTTCCAAAAAATTATGTTAAGGAATTTTAAAACTGTGGCGAACATTGGGCCTTTCATAAATCCATATTTATCAAATATTTCAAAACGCATTTGAAGTAATAAATTTGAAATATAACACCAATTGAATGTGGGTCAGGCTTTCAGTTTATTTTAGTGTTTATAAATAAATAATGAGAGCATTAGCAACTTATCATGGATTTATTTTAGTTCATTGAATTTTATTGGAATTACTGGCACTGATGAAAATGTATCATCGAAAAAAGAAGGAAATCATTCAAATATAAATTGCGTTGTTGCTGAAATATTAGCAGAATATATCGAGTATCTCGATTTTATATTGTATTGCAATTTAAAATTCATTAACAAATAAATAGTTTATTTATGTTTTTAATAAAAAAAATTGCTTTCCACTTTCAGATTACCTCCCCCACACCACGTCCTGTTATGGTTTGGATCTATGGCGGTGGTTTTCAAATTGGTGAAGCCACTCGTGATATGTACAGTCCCGATTACTTTATGTCCAAAGATATTGTTCTAGTAACTATAGCTTATCGTTTGGGACCATTTGGCTTCTTAAGTTTTGATGATCCCAGCATCAATGTGCCCGGCAATGCAGGCATTAAAGATCAAATTATGGCTTTACGTTGGGTAAATGAAAACATATCCGCTTTTGGTGGTGACCCGAATAATGTAACCGTGTTTGGTGAAAGTGCTGGTGGAGCTTCCACTCACTTATGTATGTTGAGTGAAAGTTCTAAGGGTTTAATTAGCAGAGGTATAGTAATGTCGGGCAGTGTTTTATGTCCCTGGGTGTTGCCACCACCTAATCAATGGGCTTTGAGGCTGGCCAAGACATTAGGATACAGCGGTGAGGAAAACTCAATAGATATATACAAGTATTTACATGCAGCTTCAGGACCTGATATACAAAAGGCTGTTTCAACATTATTAAGCAAAGAGGAGAAACACAATAGAATTTTATTTGCTTTTGGCCCAGTGATAGAACCTTACAAATCTAAGGATACAATTTTGGCAGAAGATCCTTTGGAGGTGTTAAAGAATACTTGGAGTAATAATATACCCATGATGATAGGTGGCACTAGCTTTGAAGGCTTATTATTCTATCCCGAAATAACAAGACGCAAGGCTACCTTAAATGAAGTGGGTGATTGTGAGAATTTGTTGCCATTAGATGTTAAAGTGGAACGCCATAGTATAGAGGCCAAAGAAATGGGTTTGAAAATCAAAAAAGCATACTTGGGTAATGAGGAATGTAAGCCGGAAACCATGATGAAGTTCTTAGAGGTATGTAAACAAAATATATTTTTAAGCTGATAAATCAATTTACATGTGTCTGTCTTCCTTTTTAGATTGAAAGCTATAGAGAATTTTGGCATCCTATTTATCGCACAGCTTTATATCGCCTGAACTATGCCAAGGCTCCCACTTATGTGTACCGCTTCGACTTTGACTCTGCCGATGCCAATGCCATACGCAACCTGTTGTGTAACCGTGAAGTGAGAGGCGTGTGCCATGGCGATGATTTATGTTACATTTTCCGTTTCATATTCTCCCATCGCTTGTCTGTAGATTCGGCAGAATATCGCACCACTAAGGCCATGGTAGATATTTGGACTAGCTTTGCAACAAACAGTGATCCCAACTGTGCCTCCTTGCATGATGTTAAATATGAACCTCTATCAAAGGATACAACTTTTAAATGTTTAAATATTTCCAACAAATTGGAATACATTGAATTACCTGAATTACAAAAGATACAAAGTGTTTGGAATACTTTTTATCCCCAGGGCAAATTATAAACAATCTACTCGACGCATTTAAATTGATTTGAGTGTGTTGTAGTAGATGGAATGAAATAGAAGCCGGCTACCTCATGTACATAAAACAATACAGAAGAGTATGGCGTTCATAATTTGATTGTGCAATGAATTGTTAGTTATTTGTCCAGTTAAATGTAATTAAATATTTATAAAGGTATATTGGAATGAATGGTTAAATATATTAAATATTATTTTTATTTTCATATTTATATTTATAAGGTGGTCAATTGTAAATTACGATTAAATATTTGTGATTTTTATAGTTGAACAGATTTTTATAGATTTAATATAATATGAGATTTGTTGACTATTGTAATATGAAATTATTATTGAAACAAAACTAAATTATATATGTATGTAGTAAAAAGTGCTTACTTAGGGGTTAAATCAGAATAAAATTTTAACTTAATAAATTATTACAGAAAATCTAATATTGATGTGGTTTTTGCATTTCTCTAGGACAGTTTTTAAAATAGTGCACAATGGGGTGAATAGAAAATATAATTGGCTAACCTGATTGAGGTCCAATTTTGTTTAGGGAATGAGTAATCGCTTCTAGTTTTAAAAACAGACTACCACCAGGAGCTGGACCTGAAAATGTGTTACCTCAGACAAGCAAAATTGTACATGGTTTGCCTAATTTCCAAAAATTTGTTCCTCGATTTGGTCTATTATTCGTTGATTACGCATTTTCTAAAAAATTAATTTTAATTTTAGTAAATATCAGAAAAAAACATATGAATATATATACATATATATATAATTATCTCTGACTTCAGCCAATTGAATAATATTGCGCTACTCGTATTGGCAAAAAAAAATATATATGAGCAATGTGGCACTGTAGTTTTTGACAATAAAAATTAGAGATGGAATAAGTGTGCAACATTTAATGATATCCATCAAAACAAAAACACAATCTTTTAAAAGAGGAAATAATTTATAGTTTATTTTTAGGCTTTTCAGAAATACTAATGAGTATAAATATCCATTTTGTAATAGAAAAAACGATGTATAGCTAAAAGTATTTAGGTTGTGAAAAAAATGGTTTATTGAAATAGTTATGAAAAATCTAGTGACGGTAGTTGCTTTGAGCAGAAGGTTACGGAACGAATGAGAGCCATTAATACAACTATCGGTCCGTCGGTTTTGGGGGGGGGGGGGGTTCTTGTTCAATAACTTCCTTTTTTCCATCATAAATATTAATTTTGACTCACATAGTCATAAATATATGGTACAGATATTGAACATTATTTATATGCACATGTAGATATTGATTAATCCTTATTTAGATCATCTTAATTCGATCACAAAAAGAAACATAAAGATCAACCATAAATAACACAACAATTTAACAGTCTACCACAGGTGAAACGTGATAAATCGCGTCTCTTTAACCTTCCTACCATTGATTCTAGTGGTGCTGAAATTTTACACTAAAATTCCACTTTCTCATCACTTCAAATCACGTAAGAGATTTTGAAAAAATTATTCTTCATTGTTAATTTACTCTTTATTAACAAAATTGAATCGTACAAACCGCAAAATGTATTAACTAGATAGCACTCTAATGATATCATTAATACTATTTTAGGGTTATGCATAACACCTGGCTGGTAAACCTCTGTTAAGCAAAATCATGCAAAACATCTTGTAAATCGATTATAAAATCGTGGGTCAAGTGACCCAATTTTAAAAATCGATGTCTTCCGATTTGGATGAAATTTCCACCAAGGTTAGTACTATTGTAGGCCAGAGACAAATTTTCAGCTCTATCAGTCAAGAGCTGGCGTATATAGAGGGGGTCAAATTTGGAAATTTTTGTCCATTTTAGTCATACAGGGTTTTTTTAAATGATTGTAACTTTTCATCTATTGGTCCCAGAAAAAATTGTCCAAAGAATTTTAGATAGCTATTTCTTCAATCATTTTGACATAGCCAACACTTCCGCAAATTACTTAAATTATCATATATATTCCAATCGCCTATTTTCGCATCAAAATAGTAATTTTTTTCAAGTTTAAATTTAACAAGCATAATCAGAATATTACATTGAATCGTATCAAATTTCATGATGATCGGTTCATATTTGACCAAAGCCTCAATATAAGGTCAAGTTCACTTTATCATAAATCTCTTTTAAATCTGCATAATAGGTGATTTTATGGTGGGTATACAAGATTCGGCACAACCGAATATAAGCTCTTACTTGTTTGTTTTTTTTTCAAATTAAGCTTCTTAATCACCTGGATTCTACATTTGTAAAATTAAGTGGAAGTAAAATTTTCATTAAGTTTGTGTTCTAAATTTTGCGAAGATGATCTAAAAAGTAAAATACATTTTCTAGAATGACATAAAATTGTCTATGTGGAATTAAAAAGGAATTCAGTTTCACTTTGTAGTACAATATAGAACTAACACTAAATTAATGTTCAGTTTATTGACATACAATATAACATGTGTCTTAGAACGACAATAGGGTACAAAAAAACACTGTATTCGTTGTCTATATAAAAACAATTTAAATCTATTTACAGAATGATAATAAGCTTTACCTATTTAATCTATCTAAGCAACATGTTTAAAATGAATTTAAAGCTTGACTTAAACATGTTGATAGCTTAATTATTATATACATATGAGTACATGCAATGTTGGTTTACTATCAAAAAAAATGTCGATGAGGCCTCTTCAATTGCTGGTTTTTGTAGTATTTTTTTTTTGTAGATATGTATGTTTACAATATTATGTGTGTTGTGAGAAAAAATATTTATGGGTATTTCCATGCAAATATTTTTATATATATTAAGCTACCTTAAATAATTAAAGAAATAATTAAAACCAAATTGATATCGGAAAGAAAATTCCATAATGCTTTAATTACTGTATTCGATACAGATTAAAATATTTTTTGTTCTTTAAATTTTTACTGCTTTTTGTTGTTTTAATTCTGTTTTATATACCCATGATTTGTCATAGTTGCCATATAAGAACCATTTCCGAAACACAATTTAACCCACAAAAATGTATAATAAATATCGACATCGAATCAACTTTTTTACAGATCAGAAATTTTAAACCAGAATTCATACTAATATTGGTTATGCGACAATTGCGATACTGGATTTTAAAGCTGTCAGTCAATAATTTGTAATAGCTCCCGAATTAAGTCCACTTTCGAGTATAACAACTAACCCTAACGTTTGTAAATAACGTTATTGGAATGAAATTTAACCAAAATAAGCCTAAAATATATAGAAATTACATAAGTGGAAGCTGGATTTAGAATCTATCAGTCCATTATTGGTCCACTTAAATTTCTTGTATATAATGTTAATTATATCAAATTCAACCAAAAGAACCCTCACCTTATAATCTTTATCTTTTTTATACCATTCACCACCATAAGTGGTGAATGAGGGTATATATAAGTTTGTCATTCCGTGTGTAACACTGAGAAATACTCATCTGAGACCCAACCAAGTATATTCTTGGTCGTTACGAAATTCTAAGTCGAATGATCCATATCCGGCTGTCTGTCTGTTCGTCTGTCTGTCTGTCTGTGTAAAATACTCTCACGTCCAACGGAGACAACCGAAATCAACAAAGTTTAAAAAAACCGTTTATAGTTCTAAGCAGTGGTATTGAAAATCAGCAAAATCGGTTCAGTAGAACCAGAGTCATGGACCAAAATGTGAAGCAACCTCCATAAAAAATTGATATTTTGAAATATTTTTCTTCCAATTTTTTTAATTATATTGCAGATATTCCCATGAAATTTTCCATACGATGTTTTTATGATAACAGAAGAAAGTGTGAGGACAATAGTATGAATCGGTACTAAATTTTATGGTGGTCGGTCCAAAATTGGTCGAAGCTCCCATATAAGGCCCACTTCCGAAAATCTCTTTAAAGAGCATAACTCTCTCCAAAATGTTGATATCCAAATAATATTTAACACAAATATATTTTCTATGGCGCATATTCAGAAATCGTAACTAAAGTCGAAACTTATTAAACAGAAACTAAAAAATAGTTCACAAATAGTTAAAGATCTTATTCACAAATCATAACTAACTTAGCAACTGCTTTCAGCTGTTAAAAGAAATGCAACACTGCATTTGGTAGATTTTTGTTGACGAAAAACACATCTCAAGTTTGTTTTCTTTTCTTTTGTAATTTTTTTGGTCAAAATGGACACAATTAGCAAAGAAAATAAGGTAAGTTTATTATTATTGTTAGAAAAAAAATATATTTATTGCTTTGTGTATTTTAGAGACTCAAATTGGTCGCCAGATGAAAAAACTACATTTAAGGAATTGGTGGCCAAATATGTTAACATCATCGACGACAAGAAATAAAATCAATCAGCTGTTCTTTATATGTATTTGTTAGTTGACATTTAGTTACAGCTTTACCCATAATTCAGTTGTAACTCTTCGTGCTGAAAGTAATCAACTAAGAATAACTTAAGTTGGTACTTAAAAAAGTTTAAACTTAGTTATCATTTCTGAATATGCGCCTATGTATTCAAATAATACGGTACAATTTTATTATAATCCGTGCATAATTGGTAGGAGCTCCCATATAAGGCCGTAATTCACTTTAAGCTGCATAAATCTTTTAAAAGTATTTATATTAAGATAAAATATAAAATACAAAATATTTATTTTAACAAAAATCATAAAATTAAATTTTTGGATTATCGGTCCATAATGGGTTATACCTCCCACATAACGCCCATTTCTGAAAAACTTTTTATACATATACTGGGTGTAGGATATTATATGGTTGGGCTTGACCATATACTATACTTTTTACTTGTTTTGTTTCGTTTCGTTTGTCTTTTTACACCCTACACCACAATAGTGGGGAGGGTATATTGGATTTGCGCTGATGTTTGTAATGTCGGTGGTATATGAGTTTAGTGGCATTTCTTTATTAAAATATATACTACTTGAATCCTCTGCTGTGCTTATGTGAAATCCATCGGAATTTAAAGTTTGAAATTGTAGAGTAATTACCAAAACTCATTAATTCAGGGATATTTGCTCGTACTGCTGAATTTCTGAAGTGTTTTCTGTTTCTATCTATGTCGAATTTATGACTATATGCATGAATTACAAGATATTCTCCACCATATAAACGGAACGAAAAAATAAATATGTATATTATAAACGTAATAAATGCAAGGCACTTTCACTTAAATCTATACAATCTAAATTTAATTTCACAAGTTATCGCCTTTATCCACACTGTTAACAAACCACTGAGGTTAAACAAGAGTAAAAAGAATAGATAATCAAATCATCCACCAATCCATTTTCCCATGATAGCGACAAGTGGTGTATAGATTTTTTGTAATTCCTTTTTTTAAACTAAATTGTTAGTTTTTTTAGATTGTTGCCAAAAATCTATCATTGGAAAAAACAAATTAAAATAATAAAACCAACTAAATAACAAAATGCTAATGGAATTTTTTTGTGATGTGCTAAAAAGGATATACAAAAATAACACTAACAACTAACTGCTACAGTTAGGGACTTAAGTCTGCACATACCCAAAATAAAATATATTCACTAACAGTAAAAAATCAAGAAACCCGCCTCGAAATTGTCTGCCATTGCGAGCTCTTACTTCACTTATATCAGTGATAAGACTGTTGCTTCCGGTTGGGATCGTATTTCTGACTCTGCCACCGGTGCTACTACCTATGGTTCTATCATTACCTCCTCCAATCTTTGAGTTTCCACTCACGGAGCTGTTTCCACCTGCTGGTAATGCTAGTACGTAAAATTATTCCTTTTTGTGCAATAAGTCGCTTATGAAATGTCGTTAAGTTTCCAACGGTTAGATCTAAGCTTTAGTTAAATATTATCTTTCAACCTGCGTCAATATAATATTTATCAAATATTTATCAAAGCTTTCAAAATAACTACATAGTTTATTTGATTTGTCGTTTATCCATTCTTGTTTTAAGGATTTGCAAATGTTGAGATATTATTTTATCAATTTCTTTATTTCTTAAAAATCCCAAAATAAACAATGAATTATAAATAAAATGAAAGCTTTCGAAATTTATTTACTTTAAATTATTTACATCAAATTCACTTAAACCAAAATCGAGGTTGTCTGTTCAGTAGAAAATACCAGTGTTGGCCTCGATCCAGTTCCAGTAGCTGGTGGCATGGGTGAAGGCAGCGGGATAACCCTTAGTACAGCCTTCCAAAGTACAGAAAGAAGGCATACCAATTATAACCTTGCTGGACTCCGAAACCAATGGACCGTCGGAATCACCTCTAGAGGTAGAAACACCAACGGAAGTGGAAACATACAAGTTGGATGCAGTAATGCTGAAAGTTTTACTGCAGACGGCGTATCGGTAACTTCCATGCGAACCCATTACAAATCGTCAGTAACACAGGTGGCAGAGTCAGAAATACGACCCCAACCGATATACTCGTAAGTGGAGTAAGAGCTGGCAGTATAATCGGTGGCGGGGATCTTGATTTTGTACTGTACTCCCTGATTAGCAAATATATGAAACTTTGGGCATGTATGAACACTTAAGTCCCTAACTGTATATGAACAAATTGTACATATACCATTAAAAGGGATTAAAGTTACACATCCTCTTACAAGCTGCATTCATGATGACATTAAGCACGGACATGAACACATGAAAAAGATTTACTATGTTCTACCTTGTTTATGTTCATCAAGTTTGTTTTTGTGTATTTCTAAGGGATAAACTGTTGAAAAAACATTCGAAATATCGAGATAGGACACACGTCTCTTGTTTTAAACCATAGTATTAAAAATAAATAATATTTTTATAGATATTGGATTACTTACTAAATAGCAATGAAAGGCAATTTAATTGAAAAAGAAAGTGTGTCTCTATGTAGGTTTGTAGGTATTGTTTTTAGGTAGTTTGATTAAGTGGACATACAAATAACTTATATGCAATTTTAAAGGGTACATATCTGTCATTTATTATTACTAATAAGGAACGTTTGTTTTACATCTTTAGTTTGAAAAAAGTACCGCTGAAGTACACATATTGCTCATATTGTCTATCGTGAATGTGTTTCTTCAGTTTCAACGTGCAGAAGTTTTGATTTTGATACGGAAGACAAATATCGTTCAAGTCATTAAAAAAATTTTGAAGTCAATGGAGGCATGACTATATGAAGATTGTTGTCAATTTCAACAAAAGATACCAAAATCACTGGGAGCTACTGAAACAGCAATTAAAAAACGTCTGCGAGCAAAAAAGGAGGGAAACACAAATCGATCCATTACGAAAACCTGAAGCGTATTAAATCTTAAGAGAAGCCTAGCCAACCATCCAAACCGACATAAAAACCAAATAATTATGTCGCTAATGTATTTAGTGGGGGAAAAATGGTCCTGTGTATTATGAGCTGCTAAAGTCTGACCAGACCAACGCAGGGGCACTGTACCAAAACAGTTAAGCAGTGGCCAAAAATTGTCCAGATTATGCGGTCACACATGAAGGCGTAATTTTACATCATGGGAACGCTCGGTCGCATCACAGTTTTGCCTCACCTGCATTATACTCCCCGTGTGACTAATATTTGTTTCGACGGATGCACAACACTTTCTCTTTGGCTATCCGAAATTGGCTTGATTCCTTCATGCCCTCAAAAAAAATTATGGCGAAAGGAGTTAAGATCATACATTTTCGAAAAATTATTTGGACTAACAAAAATAATTGAAGAAATTTAAAAATATAAAATATCTGTTACAAGTCCTCTGAATATTGTTATTTAAAATCAGGAATATCGGTCTAAATAGTTTCAACAAATATTAAATTTCAGCCATCCAAGTGACGAATAAAAAATGTTGAGAAGCATCAACGTTTATAATATCATAGAAATTATCTGGGCCTATTTAAATCAATACATACAAATCAAAAATATCTACAATTTACCTTGTAAAATATGTATCGAAAGTAGAAATAATTTTGTGGTTTCCAAAAATAGCAGTCCTCCTTATTCTCAGTAGATGGCATTTACAAAAAGATTTCCACCAGATCTTAATTAAACAGAAAACAAATTTATTAAGACTTTTATATTTGATGAATACAAGTAGACAAAATTATGTTGTTTAGCGAAGAGATATAAATAAGTGTTTACTTCATTTCATGATTACTTTTGATATTAAACGAACTACCAAACTCCCCAAGTAATGAGTTGTTTTCACATAATTATTATTTGACAAAATGTATTTATAAGTTCAGCTATGTTTTTAATGTTTTACTCCATTTATCTTATAACGCAATTATATTACTTACTTGACCCTTATTTACTTAAATGTATTTGTAGTTAATCCTATAATAAACATTTTTCCACAATACTGAAATATTTCTAAAACAGGCGAATTTTTCATAAACAATCAAAAATAAAGCATTAAATTAAAGAACACTTTCAAGCGATTAACCTTTTATAAACCACGAGCTAGAAATTTGTTATTAATATTATTTTTTATTTATTTTCCGAAAACTAGATTTTCTTATATGTAATAAATTATTATAATTATGTTTCTAATCATCCCCCCACATAACGCATTTAATAGGTTAAGTCTTTAATTTTGTACTTTTATTATGGTTTATTACATTAGACATTTTGCTAAAAGCTTAAAATATCACAATGAATTATGGACTTTTAAACAGAAATAAATTTTATTTTAACATGGTCGTGCACTAATTATATTGTAATTACAAAATGTTTTAAGGGACACAACACAATATTTTAAAACACCAACAAATTTACTTACATACATATACATACATAGGTATTTAAAAAAAGCTACCCAACATACCAAAAAATAAGTAAAGTATAATAGTACTTTAGAAAAAGCTTTTTTTAAAAAAAATACTAAAGTTTTTTTTAATCATGCTTGAGAAACTATTATCCTTCACAATATGATTTTAAACATAGTATATAATAAATAGTATACAATAAATATATATTAAACATGCTTGTCATATTTTTGTCATTGTTAATTTTGATTTAAAATAAAAAATTATATTTGTAAAAATGTTTTGTTTATCCAAAAAGTTTTGATATTTTATGAAAAAAGTTATCCTCTGGCCAACGATATCGAACGATAACGTTCGCTTAGATAAGACTTAAGAGACAAACTTGATTGTGGAATAAACAAACTTGATTGAGTAAAAAATAGATACGATAAAAAGTTTGTGTCTTAAGTCTTATCTAAGCGAACGTTATCGTTCGATATCGTTGGCCAAGGGGTAACTTTTTCCTTTTTTAACTATGAATGCCATTAAAGGTTTTTTTTAATTTATTTTTTTAAGGAGAAAGACTTGTCGTAGGTAGCCAAAGCTCCGAGTTTTCTTATTTGCAAGCTTAACCAAATTCTACAATTGTAGGTATAAGCTTATCTTTATTTAGTGTAATAAAATATTATTTGGAGAAGCTTTTTCTAAAATTGTGAATATAAGCTTATTAAATAATTGTTTCAGTGCTATTATCACGAGGGTTCCTTTTTGATTATTCTACAATAATTTAACCTTTGTCCAGCGGAAGAATTTTACAACGTTAAAAGGCGGTATGGGTACAATTGTACCCTTATATACTTAACACGATATGTATGGCTTTTCCTATAAATATAATTAAATTATTCTGTTCTTATTTAATAAACAAATGATAGAACAGGCCCGTGGCTAAAAAAAACTTATTTTACGTACACATGTATACATTTTTTGCAATTCCAATCAGATATGTTTGACGTTTGGTCAGTACATACTATGTAAACAAAACTCTTATTTTGTTTGCATTGTTGTTGTTGCACCAATGCTATCACCGTATACATATAAATACACTTGAATAGTACTTTGTTGTGATAACATACATACAGGGGAATACCCGTAAAGTAAAAACAAGTAGTAGAAAAATTGAATACCAAAAAATCGAACTCGAGACCGCTTCAAGATGATGCTAAGATTTGTCCGATTCGACAACGAAAATACACGTGCAGCGCGAATACAAGAAGATAAAGCTGCTCCAATTCGGGATATATGGATAATGATGAACAAAAATTTAGAGAATGCGTACAAACCATATAAGTGTATCACAGTAGACGAACAATTATTTCCTTTTAGAGGCCATAGCAAATTTACTCAGTATATACCTTCTAATCCGGCTAAGTATGGCATAAAAATATTCTGGGGTTGTGATTCATCAAATTCCTATCCATTACATGGTCAAATTTATACCGGAAAGCCGAAAGACGGTCCAAGACAAACAAATATTGGTGAACGAATTGTGCTGGACTTAGTTCAACTGTATAAGGGCTCCGGAAGGAATGTGGTTGCAGATAATTTTTTCACATCCTTACAATTGGGCAAGGTCTTAAGTTCTTAAAACATGAGTTTAGTTGGTACAGTAAGAAAAAATAAAAAAATTTTACCCAGCAATATGCAGCCAGCAAAGGAAAGGCCTATCAACTCCACTAACTTTGCTTATAACAGTGATGCCACGATCTGTTCATACATGCCAAAAAAGAAGAAATCGGTGATACTACTATCAACTATGCACATGACAGGAAAAGTAGAAAATACGGATGCTGCTAAGCCAGAAATTATAAAATATTATAATAAAACAAAAGGTGGAGTAGATGTCATGGACAAAATGTTGGGCGAATACACCGTAAAACGACGAACATTATTTTATAACATGGTTGACGTTGCTGCTTTTGTCTCCTATATATTATATAGAAGCCACCACCCAAACAGTATATCAAAAGATCAACGACGAAAGTTCTTGAAAGATCTTTCAAAACACATATGTATGCAATCAGTCAAAGACCGTAGTGGCAACAAACTTATAACAGGTAAATATTTTATTCGAAGTGCTATAGAAATGGTACTTGGACGACCTATAGTGGCACCACAAAGTCCAGAAATTGGTTCCAAAGTACCCTTTGGTAGACGGGGAGCATCAACGGTGGTTGGAAGATGTTATGTTTGTCAATGTGAGATACGCAAATAACGTAGACTAGAAAGGCGTGTGCAATCTGCTTGAAACCTATGTGCGATGAACACTCTATTCAAAGTACCACATGTTTTTTATGCAAGGAAACACCATAAAAATATATTGTTATTTCCTTAATAAAAATAACTCTGCTTTATTTTCTTGTTTTTTCCTTACGAATTATATGAAGGTACAATTGTACCCCTTCAGCCTTTTAGGGATATCAAGTCAAAAAAGACTTATTTCGGTATGATATTATCAAAATCTTTTTTTTTTTAATTTCAAATATGTAATCCGCAATAAAAGTTTAGAGATGTCAGAAAATTTTAGATATCTAGTATTAACAAAAAAAAAAGTTATTGCAATTTAAAAACCAAAAAGGTACAATTGTACCTCTTCCGCCGGACAAAGGTTAAAAATGTTTTTCTATAGTTTCTCAAGTTTTTTTAAAGCTTAAGGCTTATACTCGCAAGCTTTATTATAATATTTTTCTAAAGGGTTTTGGTCTATTGGGTATAATGTTGATTTCATAAAAATTCAAAGAGAATAAGGCTCATTATTACAACTTGGCAATAGTTAAAGGTATGATGTTATCGGACAGATAAGAAGTATTTGGTTATTATAAGTTTACTTTAATCTAAAACCGACCGATAAGCTAAAGGGAAAGATCATCTTGCCTTTAAATTTTATAGTGAGGTTTATGTATTTGAAGTTGTCATATGTTCTGGAAAAACTGTCAACTTCATGAAAAATAAATTAATTTTAATTTTATATTGCCAACAAATAATTTGATAAACAAAAATGGAAAGCAGAAGTTTGATTTATATTAACCCATTTATCGCCGCTGTACTCAATTGAGTACACCCAAAAATAAAGCGAAAACTTTAAAATTTTGAACGTTTTGTGATTTTTTTATGTTTTTAGCTTAAAAGAAACTTGTACCCTTTAAACTTATTAAGAAAAATCTGACTTTATAAATATCAACTACCACAAAATGGAATTTTAAACTAATAAAAATTTAAGTGTTGATATAAGTACCACGTGAGGATTTGTACTGGTCTTACGGTGAAGATGTTGGAAAAGAAATGATATCAAAATCAATGTCTAGACAAAGTTATCGAGATATAAAAAAGAATCTTCATCTTGTGAAAAATGATGAAGCTGCCACTACCAGGGACAAAATGTTTAAAATTCGGCCATTAGCAGATGTTGTAATAAAAAAGTTTCAAATTTTATTCCGTCGTTGCATTGCAAGGTACTACTTACGCCAAAACATGCAAAATAAAGCTCGACTTTCATCGTCATTGATCCCAGGATTACCTCAAGATGGTATAGGTCACTATCCCGTAAAGTTAGAAAAGCAATTAAGATGTGTTTTATGTCATGTAAGAGTTCGATGGCAATGCAAGAAATGTTTAAAAACATTATGCATTGAAAAAAATTGATTTGAAAATTTTCACATATAAACCGGCTGTGTACTCAGTTGAGTACAACCGCCCTACTCCACCCACTTATAATTTTTCTTAAATTTTTTATACTTTTATGTTAATTTTATGTACAATGAATAAAAAAATTAACTTTTTTTTTTTAATTGTCACTTCTGGTTTTATTTTGCTTATTAATGGGTTAATAACCTGTCAGCCTCAAAGTAGACTGTTGAATATTTTAAAAAAAAATTATTTTATTTTACAAGGAAGTTGTAATAACCAAAAATTTTAAAGGTCACTTTATTCCTAACTTTAATTAAAGTTACCTTTTAGTATTAAGAGCATTAGAGGCAAGTTGTAATAATGGCCCTAAAAATAGTAAATATATTAAAAGGATAATTAAAATGTAAATTTTTTTGAAGATGCCTTTAAAAAGTTGTATTACAAAAATATTTGTTATACAAATTAAGTTTTGCTTAAGCAATTAATATTGTTGAGCTTTATTTCCATGGTACAGCAAAGGAAAAGGGAAAAATAAGTTGCTGGGACACTTATTCGGTAAGTGTCGGCTAAAGAAAAGTGTAGGAGGATTAATCATAGATGGATAACGAGAAATTTAATAATCCACTTATCTTAAAGCATTATTTACAAATCTTGTAAAGTTTGAAAAATTTGAAGCCATTGTTGGATAAAAGTGGTCCACCCAGATTTGTATTTATATGAAAGAATCCTTGGTGTGGCCCATAAACAAAAATTTACCCATGGCCTTGTTGTACATAAAAAAGGCAAATCGTTGCTTTTCCCTGGTCACTTTTGGTATCTTGCAGGTTGTGAATTCCTCTGCAGGACGACACTAACTTTCAATGTCCAGCAACTGCTAAATTGCTTTGTTATCTTTAAAAAAAAAAACCTTAAATTTAAATTCATTTATTTGCTCTTTAAATTTTATTAAATAATCTTTAAATCCACCACATTTCAGTTATTTGAAACAAAGCCAAAAAAACCAACCAACAGGCAGGCTTTAAGTTGAAATTCAAAGATTATTGACTGGGGTGTTGTTATTTGGTTTCTGGTCGGTTGGTTTTCATTTAAATTCGTTTATTTTTTGTCGAAACTTTTTTATTGCATATAAGTGCATATGTTGTTATAAGTTGACCAAAATCTTTTTTACATCTCTACCACAACATAAAGCATTAAATGGTTTATAATATACATGTTTTATTTTAAATACACTTTTCAACTCATAGTAGGTACTTTATATTTATTAAAAATAAAAAATAAATAATAAAAAAAATTACAGCAAAATAAAGTTATTTCTTTAGGCAAATATGGTATATAAATGTACATGACCGTTCAGTATTTTCAGCATCAGGCTAGTCCTGGCCCAGTCTCCTGCTTATTGCTGGGCTTCGTATATATATTTTTGGTGTATATGTATGACAATGTTGCGGCTGTTATTTGTAAAAAATTTGTTGTCCACAAACTGCTTAACTACAAGCATAAAGTAACTTGCTGTTGTTATTTTAACTGCTGCTGTCTCTTTTTTGTATTTTTTTTTAGCTTTTTTGTCCTGTATTTTTTTTTTAATGGCTAGTAGAAAGTTAATGTTTCTGACAGATTAAATGCCTTATGGGTTGGTGGACTTGTAGAAAAAAATAGTCATATTTAATGGTGGAACGTTTTATTGTTTAAAAATAAATATAAAATTAAATTTAGTCTTTTGAAAATGCAAAAAAATCTTTGTAAAATGCTAAGGGTGCATTTTTGCTGCAGTTAATGTTTGTTGCATGAAAATGTGGCAAATTATTCTTACTAGCTGCTGTCACACAATCATGCTTTCATTTTAAAGACCTTTGAAAACTTTATGCTGCATTTCAATGAATGATAGTAATTTATTGTAAAGAGTCCTTTGAGGTTACAAAATGACAAATTCAGAATTAGTTGCAAGTAGCGTGTAAGGGGCACAAACTAGGTATAAAAAAAATAGATATATAAGTAGTTTAATAAGGAAGCCAAATAAAGTTAAATATTTCATACACAATTTGTTGTTCGTCGAAAGCAATTTAAGGATTTTTTAAAGACCTTGTATAACTTTCTATAGTTTCTTTTAAAATTTTGGAAGTTGTCAAACGAAAGAATTTAATTTAAATAAATAACCGAATCGAATTAGAGATATGGGTTGAAATAGGTTTTACGAAGTCTCTCATTACATATGTATGCGCAACAATATCACATCTATACAGCCTCATGAATTACCTAGTTTTTGATAATATTAAAAACTATACCTCCAACAAAACCTATAATTGTGAGTGTTAAGAACAACAAATAACAGAGCATAGTCAGGTAAGCCCGATAAATGTCCTACTCCTGAATATGTAAAGTTTGTGCATTGTGCACCTTTGATGTTTTTGTAATGCTAGCCAAAGTAATTTACAATACAAAATTGAAAATAATAAGCATTCAGTTCCAAAATTACTATCATGTACTCAATTTTACACAAGTGTGTCTTTTGAAATATTTGAAAAAAATATCACAGTTTACCTTCAGATTTGTATTTATTTGCTTTGTTTATCACCTACAAAAATATTAGTTTGATAATTATTTAATTGCATGTGGTAAACACTTTTTGCAAATTATCCAATATAAATGGCAATAACCAAAAATAGCCATTCTATGCAAGTAATAGTATTGAGTTACTATTACTCATAAGAGGTGAAAAAATATATTCTAATGTTCTCAAACCACTAACCAGAGTTCGCAATAAGCTATAAACTTGACAACGCAAAGGAAAAGAGAGAGTAGTGTTTAAAATCAAAGCAATAGAGTAATCTGTTAGTCGGTGGTCTGAAAAACGACCTCTTCGCGATATTGATACATCTGAGCAATTAAAAAACTTAAAACCTATATTGTCGAAAAAAAATGTTAAGGTAGGTATAAAGTTTGCCCCAGAGCACAAAAATAGGACTAGAAAAAATTAATCAGCTAAAACCAATCCAGTTAAATATTGCTGGCTCCAAACAGTCCACAGAATTTTAAGACTCTATGTTGAGGTAACAATAAAGAGCGGTGGGTACAATGTTATGATATAGTGTGACTTCACATGGTGACACCTTGGACTACCGCAAAGAATCGAAGTGGAGAGAAGGCGATTTGCTTATTTTGGAAACTCATCTTCCCGATTATGTAGATAAAACCGTCTATCTCGTGGATAAAGTTACTTTTCAGCTGAATAGTGACCCAAAGTTCAATGCCAAAATCGTGAAAGAAAGCTGAATTTCTTTTTGATGCTGTGGCTAACAAAATGTCCCTTTTCGATTGGAAATATGTGTTCAATCGTGAACAGACGATTCGGACAATACCGATTAACTCTAACAAATTTTGGACAAGATTTGGCAGTGGGTTCAAAATATATTCTAAATGAATTACTTGAAAAATTCTTGGAGGGTATGCCGACACATTTAAAAGATGTTTTACGAAATAACGAGATTTGAACTAAATATTAGAAATACTATCATTCCCTAGAGTTTTTGTATGGTGCAAAATTGTGCAACATGCGGGTTGTTTTTGTTTGGTTTTTCTTAGAATTAAATGTTTTTAGTTTTGTTTTATAAACTTATGAACTTTATAAACTTTTATAAACAATAACAAGTGCACAAAGTACAAACCTGTACTGATTTGTGTTCTGTACTGTATATATAACAAAGTGATACAAAATTAAATGAAATAGAAAAACATGGGACGCGATATTATTTTTTTCCAATAGTGAAATATGCCGGACACCTCCAAAATCCGGTTTTACGTTTAAAAGACCGGTTTTTGTACCTTTGCGCACTTATAAGCCTATAATTTTGTTGACAATGACCCTATTTTCAATTTTTCACTAGACTTGGAAAGAAGAAACTAATATATTTCACATGATATATAATTTATCTAAGAAAACTTGAGAAATTTTGGTGTTATTGTCGAGCAAACACAAATTTTGTAGATTTTTCAAAAAAATTTGAAATTTGGTGAAGTTTTAAAACAATATTTTATTAAGAAACGATAATACTATTGAATTTACTCAAAAAGTACGTTAAGTTACGATTACAACGCATATTTGGGTTTAAAAATAGATAAGTAATTGACTGAGTTATTTAACTTTTCATGAACATAAACTTTTAAACATTAAAATTGGATACAAATATGACATAAACATGCTTTAACAAAACCAAATTAAAATGCAGAATCAGTGACATTCACTCTTTAGAAATAATTTTGATCAAATGCTGGCCGCGAAGATTATCTTTCCAGCCGATAACTCACGTATTACGACTCTTTCCTACTGGTATAATTTTTGGCTTATTATTGATCATACGAGGGCAGTTCGAAAACTTCTTAGCCTGGAACAGAAAGCGCGATATAAACAGAAAAAAATTAAGTGTTTTGGAAACTTCCATCTGTGTTAAATTTATTCTTCGTTCTGCCAACTCCTTCATATAGAAATAGGTGTTCAAAAAAGACGCATCCGCGATTTTTTGGAAATGGAAATATTAGAAATTCGTGGTTTCATTAAATATTTAAATAAAAAAGCAACAACAACATAAATGATTGACGAATAAAAGAGCGTGAAAGAGCTAATCAAGTCCATTTAATGTTGCATGAAGAATTACAGCAGAAAAAGCTTTCTGCAAGATGGGTGCCGCGTTTGTTAAGAAACATTTAATCGGCTGGTAGGATTATGTCAACGGTTTTTTGGGACTTCAAAGGTATTTTATTGATTAACTTTTTGCAAAAGGGTAAAACAATAAATTCAGAGTACTATTGCAACATTTTGGATCAATTAAATTTAAAAGTGCGATGAAAACGTCTTAGCTTACAACACAAATCAACGAATAAAAGTGCGAGTTGCTTGACCACCCACCTTATTCTCCTGAATTTTAGCTGTTCCCAAATCTAAAAAGATCTTAGCTGGCAAGCGTTTTACTTCAAATGAAGATGTAATTACAGTTCTAAACCACTATTTTGAATGCCTTGATGAAAACAATTTTAATCAAGGGACAGAATTACTAAGCAAGCGTTGGACTAGGCCAGCAGGTGGCCGTGTAGTACGGCCCACTTAGGTCCATAACGCTGGTCCTATTGTGTTAAAAAAAAGCGTTGGACTAGTTGTATTGAAGTTTTAGGGAATATATTGAAAACTAAAAATAGTTTTGAAAAACTAACTATTCAATTTATGTGTTAGGCTAAGAAGTTTCCGAACCGTCCTCGTATAAATAACACTGACTTTACATTACAATAAATATTTTAAAGATTTTCATATACATTTTTTGTTTCATTTTCGTTTGGACAACAAAGTTATATAAAATGCAGCACATACTTTCCTACTACAAGTTTTAATTGTTCAAACTTTAAATTCGATTAAATTTAGTTAGGTATTTCGATTGATAAACTTTTTTGATAATAATAATGGCAGCAGTATTTAAGAAACAAAAAAACTGAAAAAAACGAAAGTGCTACCACCAAACCATTTAACATAAGCTTCTGTAATATAGCCGGATTTGAATAAAAAAGCATTCTAATCTATAAATATATTGTATGACATGCACATCAACAATTTATTTAAACAAACCTTATTAATTATTATAAATGAATGCTAATATTTCAATTTAACTAAACCCATTAAAAGAAAATGTAATAAAATGAACAATAAGATGTCAGTGATTGTTCTTTAAACAAAAAACACCAATGTGAGTATTTGTTTATTATTAAAACCTAAATTCTATATATATATAAATAAATCGATGCGGTTTAACAAATTACAATACAAAGAGGTTTTAGTGGTTATAAATTGAAATTTTATATAATCAATACGTTATGTACAACAACAACTACACTTACATAACAATACAATAAACTATAACTATGATGACAAATTTTCGTCTAGTTTTAATGTTAATGATTATTTTTATCAAGTCATTTTTTAGCATACACCACTGTAAAAGCTAATCTACTTGTATTTGTATTTGTACATTGTATATATGTAAAAGTTTTTCTAAACAAATACATATTTTTAGGCGTGCGTTAAAAAAAACGTACAACAGTTTTAAGCATATAATATAAAATATTTAAAAACTAAGTAAATTATTAATTTTTTATGTATTTATATATATAGAGATAAAATATATTTGTTTATTAGTTTCAACATAATATTATGTGGTTTTAAGGTTACATTGTTGCTTGTTCATATATGTATAATCGTACATACTATTTTTTTAATTAATTATTAATAGTGCTGGCACAATTATTAATTATTTTCTTTGTTATGTGTTTTCCATTTAAAAAATTTGAAATTAATTATGTAGAACATGTATTTTTTGTTAACAATTTGTTGAATATGCGGTTTGTTGTAATAGACTTAAATGTTATTTATTTATAAATTATAATTATTGGTTTTTTACAATAAATTCAGAATTAGTGTGTTTTTTCATAAATATTTATGTATATTATAAATGTCATTGAAAGTTTGTTTGTTTGCATGTTTGTTTCGCAATTATGCCGAAACGGCTGAAATGAAACTCGAAATGTAGATGGATGTAGATGACGCTTACAGGACTTCAAGAGTTGGCCCAGAAAGGGACATAAAAGGTAAAAACCGGTAAAATTGGTACCTTTGTGTCTTAAACAACCAATCCCAAATTAAGGCCCACTTCCGAAAATCACTTTAAAGAGCATAACTCAAAGAGCATAACTCACTCAAGAATGTTGGTATCCAAATAAAATTCGACACAAATAATATAAAGAAATGATGACACCTAATTTTATAATGGTCAGTCTGTTATTAGTCGAAACTCCCATATAAGACCCTCCCCGTAATCAACTTTAATCTCCATAAAATTATTAAAAGTATTTATATCGAGATAAAGTTTAACATACACAATATTTATATTCACAGAAATCATGACACTAAATTTTTGAATGATTGGTCCATAATAGGTCATATCTCCCATATAGCGCACATCTCTAAAAAACTGTTTTATGCAAATACTGGATGTAGGGTATTATTTGGTCGGGCTTGACCGACTATACTTTCTTACTTGTTTTATTTAAGCTTTCAATAGTCACAGAAATGTGTTTTAGAAAAGAAAGAGGGCACCACTCTGTGGATGAGAGGAGAAAAAAGAGTGAGAGGGGACCACTCTTCTTTCCACTCTTACCAACAAACTCAAAAGTTGCGCAGCAAACGTGGCAGTGTGTGATCCGGGACTAACAATCATCAACATTTAATTATATCTGCTTATTTGCAAAGAAAATAAAAAAAAACCGAACATAGGATTTTTTTTTGTTAACACCTACACTTACAAACATTCATACTCAGGCATACTTTTACACATTCAAGCCTAAAGTTATGCTGTGAAAAGTATCACGTCCTTTAAATATTTTTTTCACTTTGTTTGTTTTCTTTTTTGGCTTTTTGTATTTGGCTCTTAACATATTTCATGCCAACTAATGATTTGTAGCCATACTTATTGCCGCGGTCAGGAATTCTTTTTTATTGGCATTTTTGCCGCCTTTTAAACTGCAGTTCTTTTTTTTACTTTAGCATAATTTCGATTCCTTTTTTTATTTTCTAATATATGTTTTTTATATTTATAATTTGTAAAGGACTAGAAGTAAAGAAACACCAAATGGCAGAATTTTTAAACAGAATTCACATACGCTTGGGGTGTATGAAGGAAGTAAGTAAAGTTTGTTTGCTGCTGCGTTAGTAATATTTAAAGTAAAGTGGGGAAATATGAATATAATTTGTTGGAATATTATTAAAAAAAAAATATGTTTTGGGAACTGAAGTAAGCAGAAGTACCTAAACTGGTATAAAATTTTGTTCTATGTATACTCATGATATTCTGAGCTACTTATTTTACATTGGTAATCTTTGGAGTTGTCAAATCCATTGCCACGTATATTGTTTTTGAAAGTTATTAACATTAGAGTCGCACGACTTTTGGTACATTTTTTAGAAAACGAAAATTATTCACACTACAATGAATGTGGGGCGTCACAGGATTTCTTTGTTACTATCATTCAACAATATAAGGTTAAATAAAATTATATTTTCAGTTTTGAAAGCAAAACTGAAAGTCAGCTTTATATGTAAATATACAGGAGGGCAGAAGGCATAGTCAAGATACTGATCTTTTATATAATGTGATTTAATAGGACTCAAATGTCAAATAGAAAGTTTTGCAAGATTCTTTTATACCTTCCACCACCATAAGTGTTGAATGAGGGTGTATATAAGTTTGTCATTCCGTGTGTTACACTGAGAAATATTCCTCTGAGAGCCAACAAGGTATATATATTCTTAGTCCTTACGACATTCTAAGTCGATTAAGCCATGCCCGTCTGTCTATCTGTCGGTCTCTGTAAAACACTCTCACGTCCAAAAGACACAACCGAAATCAACAAAGTTTAAAAAATCGCTTATAGTTCTCCTAAGAAGTCTGATATTGAAAATCAGCAACATCGGTATAGAGAACCAGAGTTATGGACCATTTTTATTTTTATTTTTATACATTTTTCTTCCAATCTTTTTAATTATATTGCAGATATTCCCATGAAATTTTGTATACGATGTTATTATAAAAAAAAAATAAAGTGTGATTAAAATAGTACGAGTCGGTACTAAATTTTATGGTGGTCGGTCCATAATTGGTCATAGCTCCCATATAAGGATCACATCCGAAAAAGCCATTTATTTTTATATATATGTTATAAATATCGCTACCGAATCAAAATTTACACAGATCAGAACTTTACATATATACAAAAATCATCCCACAAAATTTTGTGAATTTCGGTCCATTTTTAACCGTATACCTCCCCCCTCCCCTATAAAGTCCTCTTCCGAAAATCTCTTTAATACCCATAAATCTCTTATAAATCCAAAATAATACACGGATTATTTGCATACATGCCAAAAGCAAAATGCTATATTTTGAGAATATCGGTCCATATTTGACTATACCCCCATATAAGTTCCACTCCCGAAATCCACGTTAATACTAATATAATATAATAATATAATAATACTATATATCTTAAATATGCCGATATTATGTTGAAATTAGACGTGAGATATCCTCATATGCATAAAAATTTTAGAAATATAGGACCATAATTTGTCATAGCTGCCATATAAGAACCATTTCAGAAAAACAAATAAACCCACAAAAATGTCTTACAAATATCGATATCGAATTAACTTTTATATAGATCAGTTATTTTAATCTAGAAATCATACTAAGATCGGTTATACGGCAATTATGCTACTGGATTTTGTAGCTGTCAGTCAATAATTGGCAATAGCTCCTTAATTAAGTCCACTTTCGAGCATACTAAACAACCATATAACTCTTGTAAATAACGTTACTGAAATGAAATTCAACCAAAATAAGCCTCAAGGACGTAGAAACCAACTTGTTCACTTCTACTATGCTATCCACAAATCCCTTGTAAATAATATTATTGAGATCAAATTCAAACACAAAAGCCTCACCTGTTGTGAATATGGAAAAATGTGCTTTTAATTTTACAATTTGTTAAATTACACTCAAGATTATTATGAAAATCAGACAAACTCTGTAAATTACAGTAAGAATGGTCAGAATTAGATAAAATTTCAAAATATTTAACATAAATTATGTTGATCGTAAAATTGTTTTCAAACAATATATTAAATACTAATAAAATTTGCACTAAGACTGAATAGAAAACGCAGAATAAGAATATTCTAGTCCTATAGCCAGTGTAGTTTTTGTATTTCTTATTACGTTTAAGTGGAGGGTATTAAAGATTCGGCACAGCCAAATATAGCGCTCTTGCTTGTTTTTTTCTCTATAACACTTAATTTAGAAATAGAAATTTTGATAAATAACACCGTCCAACACGAAAAAAGGTGCTTTAAATTGTTTAATCAATTTGTCTACATATTAAATAGGGCTCAAATTCCCCTAACTCATTTTTTTTTTTGGATCAACTCTAGTTGTCATATACATTTTTGCAAAAGATGAAGTAGCTAGTTACACGATTTTGAGTAATATAACTGAAGAACAGTTTAACCTACTAAGTAAAAAGAAGAAACCAAAATCTAGCTAAACTATTACTTTCATACTGCTCTAACATAATATTTAGTCCACTCGGTAGTTTTAGGGATATAGCCGAATATATGACGAAAAAATACTATTTAAAATTTTTTGTTTTTCAAAAATTCATAAAAAATAGAGATAATAACAATAGTTCCAATCTCTTTCTATAGCTATATAGACAGATTTTATCTCAATAGTTTTGGTTGTTGTTTTACACGAATTTAAGAACAATCAGACTACCACATGCTTCTGTGTACTGCTGTATGTATACGTTTTTTCTATAG
Source organism: Bellardia pandia (assembly GCA_916048285.2). Classification (NCBI taxonomy): domain Eukaryota; kingdom Metazoa; phylum Arthropoda; class Insecta; order Diptera; family Calliphoridae; genus Bellardia; species Bellardia pandia. The sequence goes on from OU696529.1 coordinate 103,667,017, forward strand.
AGTTACTTTATTTCTAAAGAATACACTAGTCACTTCTTCCATGATCTTTCGATACCTCCCAGCGACCGCACTTCCCAACAGAAGCTGTGGGACATGCAGAATATAATTATTATAATTAACAAACACAAACTGCGATGCTTTTGGCTTATCTGCAGAAAACACCCAGAGTACTAGGCTTATGACTAAAGAAAAATAATGGAAAATTTATCGTCTTCGCTATTTTTTTTTATGAATTTTTGAATAAAAAAAAATTCCCATGCAAAGTTGAGCAACATCTCCGAGAATAGTTCATGGAATCAAAATAGTGTTTATGCAGCATAAAAATAATATTATAGTCAAATTTCGGGTTTTTATTTTTGCTGAATAGAATAAACCGTTTATTAGTTACGTTACTATAAATCGGGTAAGTACGAAGTTTTCTTAAAAATGTTATATCTCGAAAACTAGAATTGATACAAAAAAGTGAATTATAGGCATTGAAGCCCAATACTGGATGCATACAAACTAACTAATAAATCTAAGACAACAAAAAAAGTTTTCATTTTGTCGGGCTGTGTAATAATTCTATATCGTTCAAATTTCTTTGACCAAATGAAGTTTTTTGCTAGTGGAGGTTAAATCTAGTTTAAACCTAATAAAATATTTGAAAAAAAGATCACCAACATATTTGAAAATATAAAAAAAGTTATCACATCACCCTCCTACATTGTCTATTTTTCATTCGTTTCGCCTATTTCCCTTCCATGTTTACTTTGCAGTATAAAAAAAAACAATGCAATAATTTATCTGAAATTGACACTTAATGAAGTATAAATATGACCTCATATAAAAATGGTTTTATACAGCTATTAAGAGCAAGAAACAAAAAAACGTACAATCAAATATTTTGTGGGAAGGTGGAGAATTTTTTTATGAATTTATGGGGGATTCAAAAAAAAACTTAAGCAAAAACAACAGAAAAATGGATATAGATTAGAATATTTTATTGCTGTAATAGCTTGACCCTTTTTAAGTTTTTTTTTTTTTGTTTTGTTAAGATAAAAAGCAAACTTAATATTAAGTAGCAAAAAATATATAAATGCTAAATACCTTAAACATATGTTCGTTTTATGTCCTTTTATCTTTGGTTTGCAAAATATCTAAGTGGTTTTGGTTTATTTTTTTTTTTTTGTTAGTTGAAGGTTTTACTTTGATCTGGTTTGAAAAAGGCTTATGTGATTTTTAACATTTACGAGAGCGGTTGGGAAACTTGTAAGCCTAGCACAGAAATAGAATAGTTAGTTTTCAGAAACATTTTTATTTTTCTAAATAATCTCCTGAGACTTCAATACACCTAATCCAACGCTTATTTAGCAAGTTAAAGTTTTCATCAAGGCCTCCAAAACAGTGGCTTACATTTGTAAATACATCTTCATTTGAGGTAAAACGCTTGCCAGCTAGGATTTTTTTTAGATTTGGGAACAGGTAAAAGTAACTTGGAGCTAAATCAGGATAATAAGGTGGGAGATCAAGCAACTCGTACTTTAACTCGTTGATTTTAGCCATTGTTAAAACACTCTTGTACACTGGTACGTTGTCTTGATGGAAAATTATTTTTTTGTGTTGCCAGCCAGGACGTTTTTCTCGAACTTTTAAAACCGTTGCCATAACCTTACTTGCCGATTGAATTCTTTTTGCCTTCTTTGGGGCAATTTCTCTAGCTTCAGTCTATTGCTTGAATTGTTCTTTTGTCTCTGGAGTACAGTGCTGTATCCATGTCTCATCAACAGTTATGAAACGTCGTTCATAAAACGATCCAAACAATCTTGAGAAATTTTCATTCTTATGGGTTTTTGGTGGACTGTTAACAAATCCGGCACCCATCTTGCAGAAAGCTTTTTCATCTATAGTTCTTCATGCAAAAATAGATAGACTGGATCATTTGAGATGCCCATGATATTTACCATTTCTCACATTTTTCATTTTACCTAAGATATTCACCATATCACTATGAATTTCTTGTCCTGATGAATCTTTTTTATTTAACTGTTTAATGAGACTACGAATTTCTAATTTTTCCATTGCAAAAAAATCACGGATGCGTGTTTTTTGAATACAAGTTTCTATATGAAGGAGTTGGTAGATCAAAAAGAAAGCTAACATGTATTTATAGCCCATATGTAAGTTTCCAAAACACTTAACTTTTTTTAATCCGCGTGTTCTGTTCTAGACTAAGAAGTTTACGATCTGCCCTCGTATTTAGAACAGTAAAGGACCAGTTTATGTTTTAACGAAAGCCATATAAATAGGCACATGATCATTGATTATCAAAGCTCTCGGTTCATTATACTAGGCCAAGAGGGGCATATATATAAATCTACAGTCGATACAGTACTTAACGGCACAATGAAATGTAAGGTTCATTATAATTAGTCAAAAAAAAAAAAAAAACAAACCCCCAAAATAACAATCATTTTCTTAAACTATTTTTTTTTAAAACGAAAGGAAAGTTGTTTTTAATAGTTTTCAGCTCAGTAATCCTGTTAAGAATTTCCCCCTTATTTCGTAATAAATATGTTATTAATCATTTAAAAAACTATTTTCCATTATGTATGTATGTGTAACGTTTTATACTTTGTAACTAGTTTGTTTTCTTCCTTGATTTTGTTAACAATGCGACTTTAGTTGTCTACAAAAGAAAATTAAAGTTTTTCTTTCATGTGCGTCTGCTTTTTACTTAAATATATATTTTATGCAAGAGTTAAGAGAGCTAAACAATCATTCCGCCTGAATGAATTTTTTACTTTTAAGTAGTTTTCAGTTTTTTCCCATCATCTTTTCTGGCCCAGTTTGGTTAAAAACCTCCGCAGCAGATATACGACAGCAACATACAAAACAAAAAATGAATTTATAAATATTTCTTTTAGTTTCTTATAAATATTCTATACTTTTGTGGTTAGTTATGGTTTGTTAAAAACTAAAATGATAAGACATTGTGATGATGCTGAAGCCAACTTATAACTCCCCAGAGAGAGAGAGCGTAAAAGAGAAATAAACAGATAGTTGAAAGATTTTCAGAACACTTGAGCTACGTAAGGGAAAATGCACTGCCACTAAAAATATACAAAAACTCTTAATAAATGAATATGTAAAAAAATAAAAAGAGAATTAAATAAAAATAAAACAAGTAATAGTTTATATTCGGCTGTGCCGAATCTTATACACCCACCACCAAATCACCTATTATGGAGATTTATAAGAGATTTATACGCATTTAAGTGATTTCCGGAAGTAGACTTTATATGGGAACTACAACCAAATATGGACCGATCAGCATCATATTGATAGTGGCGAATTTTATATATGTATTAACTATTTGTGTCGAATTTAAACTTGCTGCTGTTGCTAATAAGAGCTTTATGATCTTCGGAACTGGGGGGTTACTCTCTATTGCGATGCGAAAGCAAATACGATGCGTAAGAGTATCAATTAGTACGCTTATCGCATTGCAATAGAGAGTAACCCCCCTGGACTTTATTCCTATTTTTCCCATTTTAAATGCCAAACATTTTGGTAGATCAAAAAATCTTTGGTAAAAATTTCATTGTGCTATGTCATTTTTTCGAAGCTCTAACGTGATTTCAACATACGTACAGACAGACGAAAATGGCTAGATTGTCCTAGAATCTTATAAGGACCGAGAATATATAGACCTTTATAGTCTAAGACTATTATTTCGATGTGTTACAAACGGAATGACAAATGTAATATACGCCCAACTTTTTGTTGGTGTGTATAAAAAATGTAGTAAAATAAACAATATTCTAAGGGTAAAATTTTTACACCGGATTCTTAAAAGCTACCAGAGAATAAAAGAAAATATCCAACAGCTTTGCTTGGCCAAGTGGAAAATTAGAAAAAATCCTATTTTTTGTACAGCGCAGGAAGTAATAACAATTTCAAACATTTTAGTTAATAAACAAACTCTTTTATTTTAAATTAAAATAGTATTTATTTTTTAACAACTACATTAACTTAGAATTTTTTATATTTAAAACTATAACAACAATTTACATTAATCATACCCCTTTTAATTTAAATATTTTTGTTTCATGTGATTATTTGCTTCCGGTTATAATTTGTATGACCCAATTTCATTATGTCCTTTTAGTCTTGTATATTAAAAATAAAATTCCACTTTATGTTATTTGAAGTTTTGTAAACAATAAAACCTCTGCTGTGTGTTCATAAACTGCTAGAACAATTTTATCTTTTATAAAGTGTTTAAAATTGCAAAATGTTAAATGTTGTTATCTTAAAAGTTTTCTGTCGTTTTTAGGTTGACGTTTAAACAGGCTACAAATAAAAACAATTAAAAGCAAAAATGTGCTTTAAATAAAAATTTTTGATAATAATTTAATTACGATAATAATTTGTATTTTAAGAAGTTTGCTAGCTTGGCAGCATTCGGAGAGTGTTTAACAAGAAATAAATTACAGCTGTGATAAATTATTATCCATAAATGTTTTAATAAACCAAAAAGTGATTAATTTTAATGGTACTAAAATGGAAACAAATCGGGGAAAACATAGAATTCATTCGACTTCCATTCTGAAATTTACAGGGAATATTAAGGTTATAGTGAGCTTTAAGAAAATATTTTTTTTAGATTTGTTGACTTGTACGAAGGTGGTGGAAAACAGAAAATAATTAAAAAAAAGCAAATTTTAAAAATAAAAAATATTATAAAAAAAATGAAATAATAATTTTTAAAAAGGAAGTTCAAATACCTTTAAAATAAGGTATTGTTCTTTAAAATCCATCCACAAGTTTTTGCCAAATATTAGTTCAAAAGTTGTCATGTCGGAAGATTTTTCATGATTGAGACAATTTTAAAATGCACACAACTTGTTGAAAAAAAAAAATTTTTTTCTGGAAATACGTGTAAAATATTTTTTAATGAAGAATACGTGCTAAAATTTTGCAAGACTTCGGTGACATCAAAGTTAATTTTTAGCAAAAATCGTTCGGTCTGACATGAAATGACTCATGTATGTATTTGCTTCTGTTTCGTTTAAAGAATTAGTTTTCAACTGAAAATTTTTAAAATACAAACTTCTCATTACATACAAACAATTTTTATTTATTTTAATTTGTGAATTATTTTAGACCCAATGAACATTTTAAAACATTTAGGCCTCACGGCGGTACATTTAGAATTAGCATCTGATTTATCGCCTGATGCTTTTCTTCTTTCTTTTAAAAGGTTCGCTGTCAGGAGAGTTCTACCGCAAACGGTGTATTGCGACAACGCGACGAACTTTGTCGGGGCCATCCGAGTTCTCAAAGAAATTCACCAGGAGTCGACAAGCCGTCGAATCGTTCGCAGCATCATCCGGGGTGAAGTTCAGCTTCATACCACCCCGGGCACACAGCTTCGGCGGGCTGTGTGAAGCCGTCGTCAAGCAAGCGAAGTTCCTGCTTCTGCGAGCCGTGGACAATGCATTGCTAACCCAAAAAGAAATGGCAACAATGCTCGCAGAAGTAGAGGCGGTACTCGACAGTCACTCAATAGCACCTCTGTCTCCAGAACCGAGAGACGGAGAAGCGGTGAAACCAGCATACCTACAAATCGGCGAGGGTCTGCGTTCGCTGCGGGGACGTAATGCAAGCGTTAGCGTCAGCTTTGCGCTCTCAAGCAGACATTCAGGCAGGTCTCGCGACTACATTCTAGGGCTTCAAGGCAAGGTGAAATGGAGCCACGAGATGCCAAACCTCAAAGTCGGTCAAGTAGTAATAATCCACGAAGACAATTACACGCCACAGCAATGGCTGACCGGGAAAGTCGTCAAGGTCGTCGAAGGCGAAGACGGCCAGGTCAGGGTGGCGGAGGTGAAGACAAAAAGCGCCGTATATAGACGCCCAAATTGGCTCCACTACCACTTCTTTGAAGAATTTCAGTCCTTCAATGGGACCGGAATATTGAGTCGTATTCTTTATATATATACTTTTTTAATAATAATAATGATAATAATAATAAAAATATTATTTTATAATACAACACTAATAATAATAATTAACCCTTTAACGCCTAAGACGGTCTATAGATGGTCATCAGTTGAGTATTAAAAAAACCCTCCTTTTTTCGTTTAGCCACTAAGACTGTCTACAGACTGTCTTCCTTGTTTTTGTCCTGGAACTTTCTAGGAGTATTTTTTTCTGAATTGGAACTGAAATTCGTAATTTGCAGATGAAATACATGCTAGAACAAAAATTTATTTCGGCAGTTGGAACGTATTTTCAATTTTAGGTATTTAAGGGTTAATATAAGTTTTACATCCTTACAGCTTACAATGTAATGTATAACGGGTTTGCTGAAAAAGAGTCTAAGAAAAAGAAGGCGTTTTAGTACATAAAAATAATTGCAAAGTTGAATATGTGATTTTCAGTCGTGCATTTTTTATTTAAAGTTTTCACCAATTTAAATTATAATTTAATTAATTTAAAATCCTTTCAAAAAAATTGGATAAACAAATTGAAAAGTATCGCGTTTATTATTTGTTTTTCAACACTATATAACTATATAATTTTTCTCTTTACTCGCAGGAGTTAATAATTATTATATCCATCTTTATCCGTTTCGTATTATTCAGTAATATATCATATTTTTCACTATCATTTCAAATTCCCTTCATATTGTTTTTATCTAAGCTCTATATGGCTCTTTGAGCATATATAATTCAAAACATTTTTACAAAGAATTACAAATTTAATTATTTATTTGCTTAATCTAAATAAAGCAATGTCATTGACTTTAACTAGAAGCAAACACACAAATCCAAAAATAAACTACCTTACCTAAATGCCACTTCCTGGTCTAAACATGCATTTAAGCAATTAGATTTACAAAGTAATACTAATACTAATGTCATAAGTATACAAAAAACACACACACATGTTTTTGTTGTCAAAAGTAAAACACATGTAAGAGTTCCTTTTTGTAAAATAATATGTACACAAAAAAGTGAAAAATGTTTGGTACTGTATTTACAAAACAAAGTATGTAGTTTTATTACCAAAAGAAAAGAACAAATTATTTTAAAATGAGAAACAAAATAAATGAAAACAACAAATTTCATTACATTTTAAACAAATGCAACCAATTACAAATACAAAACATAACATTACATTTAAACGAAAACATTGTTTGACTTTTCTATAAAAATTCTTTTGGAAAACGAGCAAGTATCTTGAGAAAGTAGAAAAAAATTAAAAAAAAAAACAAAATCCAAGAAGGAACCTATAATGTAATTGTTGGCATACATGTTGGAAAATTTTTAAGAAAAACTAAAAACAACAACAACAATAAACAGAAAAACTTAAGGCAAACAAAATATACAGCAAAGACAGACATGCAAATATATACAGACGCAGACACAAATATACTCACACGAATGCATACAAATCTTTTGAAAATCTTGTTTATGTATTTGTTAGAGCAAATTTTACAAGTTCTCTTTTTTTCTCTATCATTCCTTAACGCTTTAATGTCTGTGTAGTTGCATTAAGTTTGATATTATTTCCGTTTTCTTCTTCACAACTTTGTATGTCTGCAATACGAGTAGTAGCAATAATATACGAACATAGTTTGTAGTGGCAATAGTAAGAGCGGTAATATCAGCAGAAGTAGTAGTGGTTTTATTATTTTTTAAATCCTACCAACACACACAGTTTCTTAGTAAAAAGACAATTATCTTAACGGCTGAAAAAAAAGAAAATAAATTGAAAAAAAGAACTGGAAAACACTCTGCTCTTCTTAAACTTCATTTCCTTTTATGCCTTCATATAGCAGTCGTTTTGGCTTCCGTATTTTAGTTATATTTTTAATATTTTTGCACATTATTGTAGGCATTTGGGTTTTGTTATTTTAAAGATATATATGATACCTTTTCGATTATAGTTTAGAAGAAGTATATTAAGATTTAAAGGATCAGTCAGAATTTATGTAATTTTTAAATTTGATTTAAAATTATTTGTTAGAACCTCAGAGTTGGAAAGATAGATTAGTGTGCTAATACAAATTTGTGATACTCAGTTTCATGCCATGTAATTCTTTCTCTTTAAGCCTTCAGCAGGCAGATGGGCAAAGCTAGATCGTCGATTTTTTTAAGAAACCATATTTTTATAAGGAAGCTATTCATATTTATGTTTAAGCACGGCTTGGCGAAAATTTAGGTTAAGTCTTCAACTCTATAATCATAATAATGTAATAATTGCAAATGTGGAAAAGTTTTGTTTACGAAATAGACGATTCCCGAAAACCTGGTTAGGTAACAGGAGAATTAATAATTTCGTATGTTTTTTAATATAGTTAGAAGCCATCCTAAGAAACAATTATAGAATCGATTGGCAAAAGCTCGATTAGAGGAGTTAATAATATTAATGAAGTCACAACTTACAAATGGGAGGAAAAAGCAATACTAAAGAACCAAACTCTCATGTAAGGAATGCCACATCAAATATAATCATAAGCATTCATATGGTAAATAAAGGAAGCGGTAATAAATTTTTCGCTATATAAGGCAGCAAGGCTAATTGATAACTTTCCTGATCTGTGATGATTCAGAATGGTATTGAAATAATTGGTAGCGAACAAGCAGGCATTTTTTACTACTTGTCTAAATAGCCTGGGGTGAAGTAAGTGTCGTTTTCATACCAAAACCCGGTAAGGAAAGGTACGAAAATTTAAAAGCACAAAGATTCATAATAATAACGTTGAGTCATTACTTTTGAAAACGTTGAAGCGAATCGTCGACAAAATGGTGAAAAGACAAATACCAAATGGCGCAATGAAGTTTAAACAACACGCCTATATATTGAACGTCCATAGAGACAGGCCTACAGAAATTAGTAAAGTTTATCGACAAATTATTTGATTAAGGTTTTAACTATGGTAGTTATATTTATTGATATACTAGATGGAACTTTCAATAATGTCTTATTGATGCCTTTCGACAATTTGACCTAAGCCCAGACATAATAAACTGGATGGATCATATCCAAGAACAGATGGATATATTTTGAGACAACGACTTAAAAATACGAGACAGAGTAAACAGGCGATTCGCATAGGGTGATATTTTATCTACCCTACTTTGGATGACTACTAAACCCAGTCTACTTAGGATCTTATCAGATGAAGGATAAAGGAAACTATGCAAGATGCCATCACGCAAGCATGCCATCAACCTGGAATATAACAAACCATTTTCCAATGTTTAAGAAAGAACTTAAATAATGGGCTACAAGTGACTACTTCAATGACTGGCAGAATTTCACAACAGGTAAAAGGATCGACACTCTAGTTCCAAGTCAAGAGAAAACAAATCTATTTTGAACCCTAAAATTCTAATCAATATATCAATATATAATATATAATAATATATAATAATGCCACATCTGGCTGACACAATCTATGCAGTTAGTGAAGAATATAACGAACACTAGAAACAGTAGAACACTATATGTTCCACTGTCCGAATTAGTATAATTAGAGATGAACACTTTTCAATGAACTCTTTAAAAAGCCTGGCAAATCTTTGGAATTCAAATATATAAGAAACTTTATCGAGGGGACTAAGTTCTTAACTCAGGCAACCTTATTTTTATAGGTTTATTAATAATAAGAATAACACTTTAACAAAAACTTATATACGTAGAATGGTATGGGAAATTAACCGCCTCTCTACTCAACCTAATCCATCTTAATCACTACAGCCAATGAACTGATTTCTAACCAAGTTAGAGTGCAATATTCGGGTGTGCCGAATCTTAAATAAATCTAAACGTAATAAGAAATACAAAAACTACACTGGTGTTAGGACTAAACTATCTTATTCTGTGTTTTCTATTCAGTTTTAGTGCAAATTTTATTATTATTATTTTATATATTTATATTTATATATTGTTAGGCTCGAGTTCATTAAATTTAATTTACTTTAAATTATTTTTACTGAAGGTAGGAATTGTTACATGAAAATTATTATTAAAATTTTATTGATAATTTTTTTCTTGGCTTAGGATTCGAACTTGGGTTGTTGGTTGAATTTACATATGTTTGGAGATACACCACTTTCTCTCATCAGAATTCTTTACGTTCTGACCCTCTGCACCACTGCGGCGCCCACTAGCCCACAGTCAAACATCAATCCTTTAACCAGTATTACTGGTTAAATTTAGTTCAACAATTAATTTACCTATAATGATTATTTGTTGCGAATTTTAACCTGGTAACTATATTTGTACCAGATTTATACGTATTTGAGTGAATTTTAGATGTGAACTTGATGTGAAGTCTATGGTCAAACATGGACCGAACAAAACAAAATTTCGTTTTGTGAATAATTTTTACATTGCACTTATTTTTGCTGAACTTTGTAATAATATTCCAATTTTACAGACTTTTCTTTATCACTAGGTCATATTTCGGGAAGATATTTGTGTGGGGGCTATGAGAAATCGACATAAGAATCAATAATATATATACAAACTTATATATACCCTCATTCACCACTTATGGTGGTAGAGGGTATAAAAACTCAAAATAACTTCTCTAGAATCGTAAAACGTAGTTTTCTAGTTCCAAGAATGTGAGTAATGCTAACATTGACTGTAGGGCATATTTTCTTATATAATGCACGCAAAGAAGTACAAGTATATTTTCTTCATTTTATTTTACTTTTGCGAATTTTATTTTCTAAGTATTGTGTATGTCTGTATGCTACAATTCAAGTTTAATTAACCTAAAAGTGCCAGCACACTATTTTTCTCATTTTAGTTGAAATAATGTTAACTTTAAAGAATACTTGCACTATCACAGTTCGGCTCTCTACAAGTATCATTTTATTTCAACAGCTTTGACTATAAAAAAGGCAATTTTCAGTATATTTTTGTTTAACGCTTTGTTGCCAGTTAAGAGGAAAGTATAACAAAAAATAAAAAAAAAGAAAAACAGAAGGACCAAAGACAAAACAAGTAATATTGCATAAAAAAAAATTAAATGGGAAACATTTTGCAAAGAAAATTAAAGACAATTGTTTACAACAGAAATTGTTTGGTTGAAGCATTATTAAATTTTGTGTTTGTGCAGTTTAAATGTGCCCAGTTATTTTATATTATAATTGTTATTCATGTTTATAGCATTAAATATTAAAAAGTGGATAAATAAACTGAGGTATTTACATTCAAATTTATTAAATCAAGCATTAACTGTTAACATTATAGTGTTAATATTTTCATATTACATACATATAAAATAATTTTTAATTTAATATTAATCATACGCTACACTATATCAAAGCAATAAAAAAAATATATATAATGTTCATACGCTACATTGAACTGGAAACTGACTGGTTTTTACATTGTTGTTTAACCAACAACTCATATATAATTAATATTTGTTTATTTTTATTACTTTTTTCCATACAACATTCATTGAAATATAAATAGTATTAATAACAATTAAATGCGTTGACATAATACCACAAAAACATACAAATATGCAGACATGTACATTTATACAAAACTTTGCTTTATTTTTTCAAAGAGTAGAGCAAAAAATTGCAATTGCAAACAATTACAAAAAAAAGTTAATGAAATAAGTGGCAATAAACCACAATTTCAATTCTGCATAAACCATTAAAAACTAATCATTTTACAGTAAACACTTTTTGTTGTGCATTAACTAGAAACTAAATAAATGCGCAATTGGTTAATAGAAATATTTATTTGTATGCCTATAATTTATATACAAAAACAAAAACAAATATAAAATATATAACTTTAATTATTTATACACTAAATATAAAGGTAAGTGCTTCATTTATATTCATCCGTTTTAGTGGTAGATAATGTTGTAACAAGTGTTTAGTTAGTGTTTTTTGCTTCTAAATAATTTATTTTATTTGTATTTTTTTATTGGTAGAAAAATGTATTCAATGATTTTGAGTTTGTGCAATTGACAGGTTAATTAATCTAATTACATAAAGTTAATAGTGATAGCTTTTACATAACTAGTGTAATGTTATCGCTTGTTTGTAATAAATATTGGTTGGTATTAAAGTGTTTTCCAAGTTTGAATATTGTATGAATTTATGTGGAAAAATTCAAATAAAAGATATTTGAGAACTTTATATTAAATATGATGATTTTAATTTAGCATAAATAATGTGTAAAAATCATTTTGAATTTTGCTGTATTACACAATATACTACACAACATCACAACTTTTTCCACAATATCCCATAGTTTCATACCAACATTGTTATTGGAATGTAGGAATCTCTATTTAAAATTTGCATTGCATTGTTATCAAAAATTCCGGCTTATTACAGAAAGTTTTCTGAGAACCTAGTGCCAACTGCTTATTTCTTTCAGAAATTTGTTTTTATACTCTACAACACCTTAGTGGGGGTATTTTAGATTTATGCTGATGTCTGCATCGATTTAACGATGCCCGTTCATCCGTCTGGCTGGCTGTCCATGTAAAGCTTGTGCGAGAAGTACAGGCCGGAATTTTGAAGATATTTTGACAAGATTTGGTACATAATATTTTTTCTTCACAATGACGACTGGGATTGAAGTCGGTCGGTCCATTATTACACGTAGCCCCCAAAGTGCTTTATCGATTATAAATGTTTGATTTAAAACGTATTCAAACAGATTTCGCCACAAATTAATTCTACAAGCCTAATTATATCAACAAATGTTGTGCAGATCAGTTCATAATTGACCATAGCTCCCATATAAACCCACTGCCAAAAATCACTTTAACCAACACAACTCTTTTAAAGATATTAGTATGCAAATATTACTTAACCCAAATATGTTTCATATTGTAGACACAAATTATTCGTTTCACTTCATAGCTCCCATATAAGGTCCACTTCCGTAAATCACCGTCTTACTTTGTGCATACACAGAAAAAATGGAAAAACGTGTTCAATCACGAAATTCGTGATCCCAATCAAGTTTTTCGCTGTTTTTCAGCCTGCAAACAAATTCATGATATGAATTAACGAATTTGTAAATTTGAGGTTTACCCCCATTTACAGTCAATTAATGAAAACTCAGGAATTTAATTGGAAATCAAGCGCAAGTTTCAATTAAACAATTAGTTGTACTAATTAAAGATATAATTGAATATTTAAAAAATTCTTACAAAAGTTTTAATTGAATTAATTAAAAATATAATTACTTTTTTTAAAAATTTCCAATGAATGTTTTAATTGAATTAATTATAAAAATAATTGATTTGTCAGAGTCGCTTATATTAACATTTTAATTGAATGAATTAAAATATTAATTAAAATTTCCCAAAACAACCAACAAATAAAGTGTTTAGTGGAATTAACAATTTAATTGATTAGTATTTTAAAATCAATCAAATTATTTGAAATTTAACCCCCATAAAAAACATTTTTTAGTTTTAAGTTTAAATTTTTTTTATTTTTACATTTAAGTTAGTGATTATATCAACGTATATACAAAATAAAATAAATTTATTACTTTTTTTTATTTATTAATAAGAAAATAAATACAATTTATAAAAACTTTAATATTCAAAAATAAACTGATTAATTATTCCTTTAATTTAAGTATCTCATGTTTGATTGAAGATGCTTTAATGCATTTTTTGTTCATAGGCAAATCATAAAAAAGAGATTGAATGAAGTTGTAAAAAATCTCAGACTCTCCCGGATATTGTAGGTTAAAAACAAAAAAGATTTTAAATAGCAAATCAAATGCGTTTATGATTGAAATAAATGAAAATCTTAAATCGTCAAAATATATGTACATAAATTTGTTTTACATTTGTGGTATCCCCAATTACAAGCAACTTAGGTTGAATACTTCGACCTTGTATTCTTAATAGTTTTAGTTTAGTGTCTAATTCCTCCATTGTGCCAGCAACTACAGCAAATGCTTCTTGTGAATCCACCACACTGTATTTTTTCTTAAATTTTGCTCCGTTTTGATCAGTACTAATTTTAAGTTGGGGAGGAAATAAATTGTGGCAATACCACAAAATTGTAAACATTTTAGAATCTGTAAATATATGTATAAATAAGTTGATTAATATAGTATACATACATAGGTATGTTATTAATATATTGAATGTTATGAAATAAGTTTTTACCTTCATCAATATGTTCACTTTGAAGTAGTTTTTTGGAAACTAATGAACATGTTATTTTTGTCTTCAAAATAAATAATATTTCTGCTGCAAAATACGGCCAGCGTTCCTGCAACTTTTTTGCCATTGGGTACTTCAGCTCAAAATCTATATCGATCTAAAAATAAAGAAGTAAGCACAATGCGTAAAACCTTGTTTAACTGAGAGATATGTATGTATGTATGTACTAACCAAAAGGTGACCAGAGGGCTTTGTGTATTCTGGCCATAATTTAAAAATTTCACTAGTATTTTTAGAATCTGCAATTTGTTGGAAACGCAATGGGGCACACTTTTGCCAATAGATATCAAATTCATATTGGGGTATGTTTGAAGATCTTAAGCCTTCAATTATTGAAGTGTAATTTTCTTCATTTTCTATAATAAAATAAACAGAAATTTGTTAAAGTACTCACGATATTATTTAAAATTAAAACTGTTAACGTTACTTTTGAGTAAATAAAAATTGTGATTTCATTACTTACCGGGCAAATTATCTTTTCCCTCTGGTTCGTCTAATTTTAAAATGTTTTTAGTAAGCCTCCTATAATTTGCAAGTTTATTGTATATTTTGCCCCTTTTCCCATTGGTATAGAATTCCTGCAATGAAATATATTAGTTAAATTATATAGAATAAAAACTTGTTAAAAACTGTACACCTACCAACTTCTCCGTAGGAAAAACAGCACATATCTGTTTTTCAATGTCTGAACAATCAGATAACGAACATATTATGCTTTTTGATTCTATATATTTTGTTATTGTGTTGATCAGCAAGTTGCGTTGTTCTTCGTGCAAAATATTATTATTATGGTGAAACTTTAAAATATCCTTGCCGTTAGAGGTATTTGATAAAATTTTCATTACGGTTGGTGGTTGATTTGATGTAGTATTTGGTGATGACATAATATATTGGTTGTCAGGAGAATATTTCTCAAATTGTTTTTTCCACTTTTCCAAATGGAATTCAAACTTTGCCTGTTCACCTGTTGTTAAGTCTTGGAATAATTTAGATATATGATGTGTTTTCAACATTTTTAGGACGTCAATGTCAATCATTTGTTCTAAATGTAAAAAAAAATTAAAAGTTAGTTTCAGAATTGGATTAAAATACTTTTGTTAGAACATAATCATATGATACTTACTTTTAAAAAAATCATACAAGTGTTTCAGATTCCATTCAGTTAACCTTTATGTCAACAGCTGAAAAATTATACTTACGTCAACAGCAAGCATACCCGGGTATGCAAGCACATTTTATACGGGAATTCACACATTTCTAAATATGTTTTTGTTTTTATATGTTTTATTTGGATTTTATTTGTGTTTTTCCCCTACTTTGAGTTGTTTTTATGCACGAATACTTAAATTTTGTCTTCGTCTTCATGTATGAATATTTACAATAAGGGACAAATACTTGTTAGTTTCTCAATTCTATGAACATAAAAATCCAACAAGGAATGAAAAAATTACCACATTTATGATCTGATTTGTCCAATTTTATTCAAACATCAGAATATAGTAGAAAACACTTCTAGTGAGGATATCATGAAATTTCAGATAGATATAATAGCCACTTTCAGAGATACAGCGTTTTTAAAATTCAAAACATACCCGGGTATGTAGCTGTTGACATAAAAGTTAAAAGAAAAATTAAATCATTATCCGAGTTCATTTTGTTTTATTAAATTAACACCAATTTAATAAATGCTTTTGTAAAATTCTTTTTGCCTCAAGAATATTTTTCCTTGTGAGGTAAATAATTTTTCAATAGGAGGTCCAACGATATCTTTTTGATGCACAATGTTATATTCTGTCAATAATGATCCGTACTCAAAAGCTCAAAATGTGTATTATATTCAGTACAAATTTGTTTACAACAAATAAGTAAGTCATTATTATCTGTTTTAATTATTAAATAGATTTCAAAGAATTTTCTAATATTATTGTTGTACTTATTTATTCATTGACAACCCTTAATAATTTAAAATTATGAACATAATGTTTAATAAATCACAAATACTCTATAAGAAACTAATTTATTTAAAAATTAAGCCAAGATGTTTAATTTGTTTTATTAAACAGATTCACCGTAACAAATTAATATCAAAAAACACTTAAAACCTCTATTACCACACTAATTGTGACTAAAAATAACGAAAAAAACAAAATAAACTCGTTTTGTTATTACTTCTTCCCTTTACAAGCGTAAAAAATATAAGCAACAAAAACAAATGAAGCGGCACCAAAGAACAAAACGTACACACATATGTACATATAATACATACCAACAGTTCTATGTATACGTTGTATTATACAAAAAAAAAATACCGTTACAACACTTTAAACAAAAAAAAACAAATAAACACTACGTGCGCGAACAATATTGACTGCTTAAGATCTTTTTGAATACTGAATTAATTCTTAGTTTTCTACTTTTTCTTTTGTTCTAATAGAGGTAGTGATGCTGCAAATGTTGCAGATCTACATGTAATTATCGGATATTTGCATATTAATGGTTAATCGATGGAGTATGTTGATACATAATTTATTTATATAATTTTGCAAACAAATAATTTATTTACTAATGTTTATAAACATATTTTTTTGAAATACATAGGCCTAATAATTACTTGCAAGTATAATTAATAATAAGTAATCACCTCTAAAAATATGAAGTACTCAAATATGGGTATTCAATGAGTTATGTACATATGTATATTACACACCACTATTACAAAATGTGGGAACATACCCACAAATATAGAGATTTTTGAGTTTTGATTAACAAATTTAATTGAATCAACTAAAAAATTGTTTAATTCTTTTTTATTATTTCAATCATTGGGCTCGTTGATCGATTTATGCCTAAAATTTTTTCTGTGTATGGTATGTTACGTCTTAAACATCATTATTTGTTGTTCTTATAGTAGTATGTAAAGAAAATTTTGCACTGTTGAATGGAATGTTATTGAAATAGGTATATTTTATTATGCAAAGATTTTTTGTCACACTGAAACAAAACGCTGTGTTCAATTTGCTTTGGTGCCACCAAAAATTAAAAAACGCATCAAATTAAAAAAGTGCACTGCACACCAACTAAGGAATTGTTCGCACAAAACATTTAAAAAAGCACTAAAATGGTGCGAAACGCACCAAATTGACAACGCTGATCTATAATGAATCTATTTTGTGCAAAAATTGTTCCTTTTTATTTCTTTTAAGCAGCATTTCGGAAATTCAAAATCATTTTTCAGGGTCTCTTTCTTTAATTCATATGGTACATATTTCGCTGCTTTTGAGTGACTTCTGCTGCTCGGTAACGCTAATTTCTACTTGAGTAGCTCTTGAGAATATGTGACAGTTATATGCCTTTTAAAACGACATATGCTCGGAATATATCTGAAATATGAAAGAAATAATTCACATTGTGTAGTTTAAAAAATATGATTAATTTGTGATATATGTGGGGCTAGGTTAGTGTTTTTGATAGACAAACAGATGAATTCTTCCCATAATATCTCTTGATGATTTAGGAATTTCAGCTCTGGAACTTTAGTTTAAATTAATAATTTTAAAAAGCCTGCAAAAAACTTACTGCTGTAATTTTAGACGTTTTCTTTGTAAATACTACATTTTTAGAGACATTTTTCCAATGGAAGTATAAAGTCATGAAACTTGTTTTCTTGAAAACAAAATATAATTTTAGTTCTTCAGAAGAAAAACTACGAAAACTAAAAATATTACTGGTAATCAAGGAGTCGCAGCTAAGTTGCCAAGTGCGCATCTTGCTTGTTAATCGAAATAAACAGTTAAAAAATGTCAGATTTATTCCCAGAGTATTGACTGCCCAAAAACATAACATACCATGAAATTTGTGCAAAGAGCGAACGTTTGCCTACTTAACGTTCTTTGCATACATTTTTAAACGCGATAATCTTTGACATTTTGCATATGAATTAAAATTATGTAGAAAATAATACAATATTAAGTTTATAAATTTATGAATAATTTTCATTTAAGCACAGAACATTAACACAATTAAAAAAAATTAAATTTCAAAGCAATTCCTTTTATACCTATCCATTAATTTACAGCATTCAGTTACAATAGTTACAAATCTATATCTATGTTTTTTAATTTAATTTTTTTTTACAAAACCTTATAGCTATAAACAACTAATTCAGTTAAATTGTTTATTTTTAATCTCTAGAACGATTCGTGTATAAACGTATATTTGTATGGTAAATAATTAAAGTTTTGTTTTAGTATGTTTTTTTTTTTGTTTAAGCGTAAAACTCAGGTATTATTTGGTTGTAAAGTTGGGAGTTTGTTGCAATTATAGCATGAACACACATACCAGTACAAGTATTTTTAACATAAATGCACATTCACACACAATAAAGCAACAAAAGAACAAATGAAAATTTTTAAAATAGAACAGAACAAAACAAAGTAACTATAATACCCAAAGGAATAAAATCTTTAATTAAAATTTTTATTTCTTGTTATACCCTCCACCACCAAAAGTGGTGAATGAGCGTACATTACATTTGTCATTCCGTGTGAAACTTTGTTAATAATGTGAGACCCAACAAGTTATATATATTCTTGATTCCTATGAAACTCTAAGTCGATTAAGCTATGTAGGTCTGTTGGTCTATGTACTCGTATATCCATATCGATCCAACTTTTATATAGATCAGCAATTTTAATCTAGAAATCATTCTAATATTTGTTATACGGCAATTATGCTGCTGTAGTTTGTATGCTGCTGTTAGTCAGTAATTGTCAATAGCTTCCTAATTAAGTTTACTTTCGAGTATAACATCCAAGCATAAAATTGATTCCTATGGTTTCAAGTTGGAACAAAGGGCCGTTTGCGGTTTCTGTAATCAGTAGAGTTTAAGATGAACCGGTGATTAGCCGATCGCATCCGATTCTGGTACCGGGGCTGCCGGTTGTAGCATGCAGAAATGCTAGAAAATGAAATAAGTTGTTGAGATTGGCTATTGAGTGGCGCCAATTACTCGCCACGCCGTTCCAAGGATCATTGGCAACTCGGGTATTTACAGGTGCTCTTAGCGAGACTCCCCGAGACTCTCCCCTTGAGACCGCTGAATTGTCCGCGGCTGCTTATTTTATTCGCAGCTTTCCAACATATCCGCAACCCGTGGACGCGTCTGATAGCATTCAGCTATGCTTCCCGAGGCAGTATGTACCATGTAGTATGTAATTTTACACATTATATGCTACTTAGCCACCACTTGGCAGAAACATCCAAGCATAAAATTATTGTAAATAACGTTGTTAAGATTAAATTCAACCAAAATAAGCCTTACCTTATAATCTTACCCTTTATCTTTTTTATTTTATAAATTGTTACATTACACTCAAATTAAGTTATGGTAAGAATTGGTAATTACATCAATTATAAAAGACAAAATGTCAAAACATATGGAATAAATTATGTATGTTGTTCATAAATTTGTGTGTCAGACAATACGAGTACCTACATATATAAAATACTAATAAAATTTGCACTAAGACTAAATAAAAAACACAGAATTAGGATATTGTGTCCAGTGTAGTTTTTGTATTTCTTATTATGCTTAGGTGGAAGGTATTTGATATTCGGCACAGCCGAATATTGCACTCTAACTTGTTGTTATTGCGTTTATGGCTAAACTTTTTCTGTTCTTTAAACATTTTGCTGAAATCAAAATAAATAAAAAAAAATACTTTTACTTTGTAGTTGTTCATTTATAACAGTGTGTGTTGGCAATGTAGGAGTAGATGTGGTATGTGTATTTAATATAATTTGTGAATCTGTAAATGTACAATAACTATATCTAGACATTTATGTGAACATCTTAGTTAGTAATTATATATACATATGTATATAGATATATATGTATATATAGAAATATACTCGTATACATTACAATGGCCCTTATTTCTATACTCCAAAATATTGAAAAACATACTGAAAATTTTAGAAAAACCGGTTAACGTTTGAAGTTTGCAAAGTTTTGTTCCCTTGACATCTTCTGTATTCAAATTGCTATTCTTAATTTAAAATTGATATCCTCAATATAAAATTGATATACTCAACTTCCTATGGAATTTTTCTATTTCATATATTCTTAATTTTAAGTTAAAGAAGTAAAACTGTATTATCGTTCAAGCCAGACCATAAAATACCCAACATCGAATATATGATCAAAAACATTTTTTGGAAGAAGGCTTTATATGGGAACTATGACTAATTATTTTTATGATTTGTGTGTACAGTGTCCTGCAAAACAATAGCATCCATCGAAGAGGATGCTAGAGGAATTTGCCTCTTCGATGGAAGTTTCAAGGAGAGGAGAATGGTGTTCAAGTCCTTGATTGACCGGCATAGTCAACAGACTTGAACCCCATGGAAAATCTTTTTGAAATATTGAATAGGGAAAGCAATACCAAAATCGTAATGAACTTTTTGAAAGTTTAGAAGTTGAGTGGAAACGTATTAATAGAATCCATGCCGTTCCAAAGTAATAAAAAAATGAAGGATCCTATACACAATACTAAATTGCTGGTTTTGTTTTGCATACCTTTATATTAATAATTGAATAGTTTTATTTATATTATTGGATACAAATAGTTTTATTTATATTTCTATTTTTTTGTTTTCAATAAAATATATACCGGAAATATTAGTTTATTTGTAAATATAGAGTTGGTTGCTATTATTTTGAACGACACTGTATATGAGGCCTATTTGTGTTAAATTTTGCTTGGATATCTACATTTTCAAGAAATGTATACTTAAAGAGATTTTCGAAGTGGGTCTTGTATGGGAGCTAGGGTGAATTATAGACCGATCTGCACAAAATTTGTACGTGGTATTAGGTTTTAAATATAATTTATATGAGGCAAATTTTGTTTGGATATGCATATTTATCAAACATTTATGACCGATAAAGTTCTATTTCTGGTGAACATTTATTTAGGAGCTGGAAGCGATAATGCACCTACTCTAACCTATTTTAATGCCAATGGTCCTTGGAATATAAAAAGTCACATAATAAATTTTGTCAAAACATCATCAAAATTGCAAACTTTACTTTGTTCACATATTTACATGGACAGTCATCCAGCCAGCAGATAACTAAACACAAGGACATCATTAAATCGACATTAAGGTATTAGCATAATATCTTTGGGTGTTAGAAACATCAGCACAAATTTAATTTACTCCCCCACTAAGATGGCGTAGAAGAGAAATTTTAAAGCTTGACAGCATCGAATATATACCTAAACAAAAAGTGTAAAATAAATGCCACCCTAATGTATATGTGCGCATAAAAGTATTTGTAATCAATGAAGTGCAAGAGTTGTTTCTTTTTGTAGTTACTGGTGTGATACACACGAAAAAAGTTTTAACACTTGACTGCCTGTTAATCTTAATTACGCGAATGTTGTTTGGTTATTTGTGTACAGACAGCCTGCATACAGTGAACTATAATTTGGTCATAATTTTGTAGGTGGTGGATATCTATGATTATTTATAGATAAATTGTTTACTCTTACATGAGAATAGCTCTAAAAATTCGATAAGTTTATTAATGTTACTTTATAAACATATTATTGTAAGAGAAAATTAATAAATAAGGGACCTAGTAGAAATAGGTGGGCGCCGTAACTAGCAACTTGATCAAAGTAAGAAAGTAAGCTCATGTAATGTATGAAATATTTTTAGCATTGAATTGTGTAACACAAATAAAAGGACCCTTTTAAAATACATATTACCCCTGCTCTATAGAAGCAATTTTATTTAACATACAGAATCAGACTCAAATATTAAACATTGGCCTACGAGAACAGAGGTTTAAATGCACGAGTTGTGTGACAAAAGTGATGTTTAAGAGAATATAAGTATACCACGTATGCTTAAGTTTAAATACAATATTATCGATTTCGCTGATGTTTTATAGCTTTTAGATTGACCATAACCATTCAGCAGGACTTAGTTTCTCCGCCGATTTAGATGATATATTTTAGACTACTGGAAATCGGAAGGACCTTATTATTTACTTCTCTCAGAAAATATGGAACCTACACTATAGCACCATTCAACATATTTTATAAAAACGCATTTAGAGTGTTGTATAGATCTGTGCAGAAGAAAGTTCATCTATTTCTCCATAAGAAACCAAACAGAAACGATATTAGATATACAAATTTAAATTTACATAAAATACTCCATAATTTTCTTAATTTTCCATATTTTTGAATACATGTCTACACAGAAAAAATTTTAGGCATAAATCGATCAACGAGCCCAATGATTGAAATAATAAAAAATTAAACAATTTTTTAGTTGATTCAATTAAATTTGTTAATCAAAACTCAAAAATCTCTATATTTGTGGGTATGTTCCCACATTTTGTAATAGTGGTGTGTAATATACATATGTACATAACTCATTGAATACCCATATTTGAGTACTTCATATTTTTAGAGGTGATTACTTATTATTAATTATACTTGCAAGTAATTATTAGGCCTATGTATTTCAAAAAAATATGTTTATAAACATTAGTAAATAAATTATTTGTTTGCAAAATTATATAAATAAATTATGTATCAACATACTCCATCGATTAACCATTAATATGCAAATATCCGATAATTACATGTAGATCTGCAACATTTGCAGCATCACTACCTCTATTAGAACAAAAGAAAAAGTAGAAAACTAAGAATTAATTCAGTATTCAAAAAGATCTTAAGCAGTCAATATTGTTCGCGCACGTAGTGTTTATTTGTTTTTTTTTTTTTTTTTGTTTAAAGTGTTGTAACGGTATTTTTTTTTTTGTATAATACAACGTATACATAGAACTGTTGGTATGTATTATATGTACATATGTGTGTACGTTTTGTTCTTTGGTGCCGCTTCATTTGTTTTTGTTGCTTATATTTTTTACGCTTGTAAAGGGAAGAAGTAATAACAAAACGAGTTTATTTTGTTTTTTTCGTTATTTTTAGTCACAATTAGTGTGGTAATAGAGGTTTTAAGTGTTTTTTGATATTAATTTGTTACGGTGAATCTGTTTAATAAAACAAATTAAACATCTTGGCTTAATTTTTAAATAAATTAGTTTCTTATAGAGTATTTGTGATTTATTAAACATTATGTTCATAATTTTAAATTATTAAGGGTTGTCAATGAATAAATAAGTACAACAATAATATTAGAAAATTCTTTGAAATCTATTTAATAATTAAAACAGATAATAATGACTTACTTATTTGTTGTAAACAAATTTGTACTGAATATAATACACATTTTGAGCTTTTGAGTACGGATCATTATTGACAGAATATAACATTGTGCATCAAAAAGATATCGTTGGACCTCCTATTGAAAAATTATTTACCTCACAAGGAAAAATATTCTTGAGGCAAAAAGAATTTTACAAAAGCATTTATTAAATTGGTGTTAATTTAATAAAACAAAATGAACTCGGATAATGATTTAATTTTTCTTTTAACTTTTATGTCAACAGCTACATACCCGGGTATGTTTTGAATTTTAAAAACGCTGTATCTCTGAAAGTGGCTATTATATCTATCTGAAATTTCATGATATCCTCACTAGAAGTGTTTTCTACTATATTCTGATGTTTGAATAAAATTGGACAAATCAGATCATAAATGTGGTAATTTTTTCATTCCTTGTTGGATTTTTATGTTCATAGAATTGAGAAACTAACAAGTATTTGTCCCTTATTGTAAATATTCATACATGAAGACGAAGACAAAATTTAAGTATTCGTGCATAAAAACAACTCAAAGTAGGGGAAAAACACAAATAAAATCCAAATAAAACATATAAAAACAAAAACATATTTAGAAATGTGTGAATTCCCGTATAAAATGTGCTTGCATACCCGGGTATGCTTGCTGTTGACGTAAGTATAATTTTTCAGCTGTTGACATAAAGGTTAACTGAATGGAATCTGAAACACTTGTATGATTTTTTTAAAAGTAAGTATCATATGATTATGTTCTAACAAAAGTATTTTAATCCAATTCTGAAACTAACTTTTAATTTTTTTTTACATTTAGAACAAATGATTGACATTGACGTCCTAAAAATGTTGAAAACACATCATATATCTAAATTATTCCAAGACTTAACAACAGGTGAACAGGCAAAGTTTGAATTCCATTTGGAAAAGTGGAAAAAACAATTTGAGAAATATTCTCCTGACAACCAATATATTATGTCATCACCAAATACTACATCAAATCAACCACCAACCGTAATGAAAATTTTATCAAATACCTCTAACGGCAAGGATATTTTAAAGTTTCACCATAATAATAATATTTTGCACGAAGAACAACGCAACTTGCTGATCAACACAATAACAAAATATATAGAATCAAAAAGCATAATATGTTCGTTATCTGATTGTTCAGACATTGAAAAACAGATATGTGCTGTTTTTCCTACGGAGAAGTTGGTAGGTGTACAGTTTTTAACAAGTTTTTATTCTATATAATTTAACTAATATATTTCATTGCAGGAATTCTATACCAATGGGAAAAGGGGCAAAATATACAATAAACTTGCAAATTATAGGAGGCTTACTAAAAACATTTTAAAATTAGACGAACCAGAGGGAAAAGATAATTTGCCCGGTAAGTAATGAAATCACAATTTTTATTTACTCAAAAGTAACGTTAACAGTTTTAATTTTAAATAATATCGTGAGTACTTTAACAAATTTCTGTTTATTTTATTATAGAAAATGAAGAAAATTACACTTCAATAATTGAAGGCTTAAGATCTTCAAACATACCCCAATATGAATTTGATATCTATTGGCAAAAGTGTGCCCCATTGCGTTTCCAACAAATTGCAGATTCTAAAAATACTAGTGAAATTTTTAAATTATGGCCAGAATACACAAAGCCCTCTGGTCACCTTTTGGTTAGTACATACATACATACATATCTCTCAGTTAAACAAGGTTTTACGCATTGTGCTTACTTCTTTATTTTTAGATCGATATAGATTTTGAGCTGAAGTACCCAATGGCAAAAAAGTTGCAGGAACGCTGGCCGTATTTTGCAGCAGAAATATTATTTATTTTGAAGACAAAAATAACATGTTCATTAGTTTCCAAAAAACTACTTCAAAGTGAACATATTGATGAAGGTAAAAACTTATTTCATAACATTCAATATATTAATAACATACCTATGTATGTATACTATATTAATCAACTTATTTATACATATATTTACAGATTCTAAAATGTTTACAATTTTGTGGTATTGCCACAATTTATTTCCTCCCCAACTTAAAATTAGTACTGATCAAAACGGAGCAAAATTTAAGAAAAAATACAGTGTGGTGGATTCACAAGAAGCATTTGCTGTAGTTGCTGGCACAATGGAGGAATTAGACACTAAACTAAAACTATTAAGAATACAAGGTCGAAGTATTCAACCTAAGTTGCTTGTAATTGGGGATACCACAAATGTAAAACAAATTTATGTACATATATTTTGACGATTTAAGATTTTCATTTATTTCAATCATAAACGCATTTGATTTGCTATTTAAAATCTTTTTTGTTTTTAACCTACAATATCCGGGAGAGTCTGAGATTTTTTACAACTTCATTCAATCTCTTTTTTATGATTTGCCTATGAACAAAAAATGCATTAAAGCATCTTCAATCAAACATGAGATACTTAAATTAAAGGAATAATTAATCAGTTTATTTTTGAATATTAAAGTTTTTATAAATTGTATTTATTTTCTTATTAATAAATAAAAAAAAGTAATAAATTTATTTTATTTTGTATATACGTTGATATAATCACTAACTTAAATGTAAAAATAAAAAAAATTTAAACTTAAAACTAAAAAATGTTTTTTATGGGGGTTAAATTTCAAATAATTTGATTGATTTTAAAATACTAATCAATTAAATTGTTAATTCCACTAAACACTTTATTTGTTGGTTGTTTTGGGAAATTTTAATTAATATTTTAATTCATTCAATTAAAATGTTAATATAAGCGACTCTGACAAATCAATTATTTTTATAATTAATTCAATTAAAACATTCATTGGAAATTTTTAAAAAAAGTAATTATATTTTTAATTAATTCAATTAAAACTTTTGTAAGAATTTTTTAAATATTCAATTATATCTTTAATTAGTACAACTAATTGTTTAATTGAAACTTGCGCTTGATTTCCAATTAAATTCCTGAGTTTTCATTAATTGACTGTAAATGGGGGTAAACCTCAAATTTACAAATTCGTTAATTCATATCATGAATTTGTTTGCAGGCTGAAAAACAGCGAAAAACTTGATTGGGATCACGAATTTCGTGATTGAACACGTTTTTCCATTTTTTCTGTGTAGCAATTTTACTGCATTAAGGCAAGGTATTGTTAAAAATCCAGCTGAAAACCAACCATTTATACCTGTAAAACTCATTCAAGTCTTTCACACTTTCAAACTGCACTTAAAAACTCTTCCTCGCAAAGCAATATTTTTCCTATTGGCAGTTTCTTTTTTATTTTTGTTTTGTTAAAAAACATTTTGTTTAAGGCTCTTGCAATATTTATTTCTTAGCGCATACAATTTTTAACCGAAAAACTTTTCTTTTTTGGGAAAACTAGTAAACTTTGTAAAGTGCATGTCTGTTAAAAAAAAAAAAAACAGTGAACAGTGCACCAAAGTGAGGGTTGGTTCATAAAAAACTTGCTGTATGGGCATAAGAAATTATGCACTCAACGGGAAAAAAAGAGTGCAACAAGAATATAAAAATTTACAAACAAACAAAAAAAAAACATAATAAATAAAAAAACAAACAACATAACTCTTGGCTACTTCAAGGAACATTTATTGAAAGTAATCACAAAATACATGTAAGTATGAAAAAAAAACATACGTAATGTTACGTACGAGTAACACAAGAGTTTTTCCGCCTTTTTTTTGAAAAATATATGAGCTGCAGTCGAATGAAAAGTGGGTGTATAATATGAAAAGGCTATAAGTAAGAAATGGCTAACAAACATCAATGGCAAAAGTACCAAAGCAACGACAACAACAGTCAGTGTGTTTAGTTTTATAAAAAAAAATAAAAAAGAAGTTATAAAGCGGTTTTGGTAGCATACAAAATTATAAGGACTGAGAGAACTGCTTTTATAAAGAAAAAAAAAACAGAAAATTCAAACTTAATAGGGAATGTTTATTATCATTTCAAAGAACATTCTTTGGCATTTATTTTTTGAAGATTATGCCATTGCTACGTTGCAGATGGCCTATCCGTTGAGTCTAAGTTTCGATGACTTATTCGAGAATTTCGACTAGTAACTGCCGAATAACACGCATGATGTTTACCTTCAAGGCCTGAATCGCATAAACTTTAAACTTTACATATTCTTACAGCAAAAAGTCGAACGGTGTGATATCGCACGATCTTGGTGGCTAATCGACCAGCCCAAAACGTGAAATTATGTGTTCACCGCAGTGTTCTCTCACTAAATCCATTGATTGATGCGATGTGTGGGAAGTGGCGCCGTATTGCCGCAACCAACTGTCACCGATCTCACGAGCTTTAATTTCAGGCATCAAAAAGTCGGTTATAATGGCACGATAACGGTCGCCATTGACGGTTACGTTCGCACCGGAATCTTTTTAAAGAAATTAGGACCAATGATTCCATGTCTTCACAGCGTGCTGGATATGGTCTATTCGGTCGAAAATTATCCAATAATGAATGCTGGGTCTCAAAATGGGAGATGGTGTTGCGAATAGTACGCTCAGTAGGACGATTATGTTGACCATAAGTTGAACGAAGTGCATGACAGACATTCCTCACAGAACGTGAATTTTCGTAATAAAGCAACGCATTATTATTGTATATATTGTACAAAGAAATTAATTAGTCTTTCACAACTATTAATACACTGAAATTAAAATTGCTTAAAAACCCAATATTCACAAAACAATTTAGACTGTTAGACGTTTTTGGTCTCCTTTTTTAATCAACTTAGAAATTCGACCAGGCTTTCTCACCAGAGATTTATATTTATATCTTCAGCTTTAGATTTCCAAGCATCTATTAGAGCATACTTTTGGTGATATATGCTTTCATATTAATGGGTTTCAGCATAAATTCGACGGCTTAATATTCCCCAAATGTTCCCAATGTGGACAACATGGGGTTCATTAATTAAGATTAATATTTGTCGAAGACAACTATCCCTTCACATTTACAGGTGCATTGTCTTGTTACGAAATAAATTGGGTTTCATAATTATTTTCTAAAAATTACACTAATTTCTCATCTAGTAATTTTGTGTAATCAAAAGATTACACAAAAAGCTCCCCAAACATCAAAGAAAATCCTCCAAAACTTATTTTTGAGAAACATCGTAGAGGTCTGCAATAGATATTGAAAACATCTAGTCCATCAAGATTGAATCTTTTCTCATCAAAAAAATTACAATGAAGAAATGTACGAGTATGGTTGAATAGTGCAGCTATAGGCAAAGATTATGGGTTTATCTGTTTCCAGTTAGTTTGTAAGTTTCTTTTAGTGATTTCAAGTCTAACAGCTTTGTGGCCTTGGCACAGGCAAAAGCTTTTGCCAAGTTTAATCTGGGATTTTTTTTAGCAGTTCACTTATAGTTGATTTGGACAAATTTACCTTATTTACAACTAAAATAATTTACAATATCCCAACTGACCCCAGACCTTAGCAAATATTTGCAAATGCATAAAGTCAAAAACTGCCAACATAAAACACTCAATGTTTGAATAAAAAACAAACAAACAAACACAACAAAAATTTTACACACATACAAACAAACGAAAATCTACAGGGCATAATAGTGAAATATTATTTTACAAGTTGAGTAGAAGTATAATTTTCTCTTCTTTTGTCCACACTACCTCTATCATGTTTGTAATTCGTATAGCCTTTTTATGTATTTGCTTCTTCTCACCAGTGGGAAAAACTGCTAGCGCTTAGCTTTGAGGGCCTTCAGAATTTCATGTTTACACATACTAAAATATTCGATTACTATATCACACTGCTACTGGTCTTAGGAAATTTAAAAATTGCTTTGATTCTCCGTTTAAAAATTTAAATATTTTAAAAATCAAACATGATTAGCTTTGCAATTATTCCAATATGTATCTCTATATTCTACATTAAAGAGTAAACAAAATTAATATTACAACTTTGCATGAAACTAGAAGAAAGTACAAAATCTTCTATAAATTTAGTATTAGCACATGAATTAAAATCTTATGCACTGTGTTGCATTATTATAATCACATTTGATATTTGCTATTTGTTGTAAAGTTACAAACAGTTTCGTTAAAACGTATAAGATTTTTAAAGATTATATTTAATGATCTCTATTTATCCAATATTTGGGAGACCTGTTAATTAATTTAAGAGAGAATTGGGTATTTATATTTTGGTAGTGTCTTATAACTATAATTACATTTTATGATAAACCAAGAAGAATACTAGAAAACATGAGTATAACTGTTATTTATTTTCAAAAATTTTCTACCAACACAATAAAGAGTTTTTTCAGATTATTAATGAATTTTAGGTAAATGTGTCCAAATATATTGATTTCAAAATTTTTTTAAGGTGATTTTTTCCGATGGGAACAAATTCAATATTGATGGTCCAGATTGTTTGAGAACATTTGGGGAATATTGAGCCGTGAAATTGAAAATCGACAATATGAAAGCATTTAACACCTAAAAGAAGCTGTTATAGATGCTTTGATGAATATATAAGAATTAATATGGTAAATAGTATAGCTGATGGAATTTTTAAGTTGATTCAAAAATATGAGACCATTATTGTGAATATTGGTATTTAAGTTGTTTTAAATTCAATGTATTTTTAGTTA
This sequence comes from Bellardia pandia, assembly GCA_916048285.2. NCBI lineage: Eukaryota > Metazoa > Arthropoda > Insecta > Diptera > Calliphoridae > Bellardia > Bellardia pandia. The sequence goes on from OU696529.1 coordinate 103,697,198, forward strand.
TGACACACTGATTCGTTTCTTTGTACAATTTTAAATAATAAAATAAAAAACAAATTATTTTTTGTTTTGTTATATAATATTATTTTTTTTTTGTTCGTTTCACTGTTTCTTTGACTTCCATAATTGAGAAAAGTTTTATGTACTTATATGTTAGCAAGACAGTGTATATATAAATATGTTCATTTAAAATTTTGTTAATAATAGACCTTTTAAAAGACATGATTCAGCAGAACTTCAATTAGTATTTCCTTTTCAGGATTTTTAATAGAAGCACCTCTATTCTATGAGGTATTACTTTGCAGGTCTCTTTTTTGGCCTTCAACTGGAGTCATTCAAATAGTTACGACATGTAAAATTAAAACGATTTTCAATACGGCTGGGTGTCCTTGCGTCTGCAAAATAAGGCCTTTAAGAAGGCATTATTCTCCCTGAGTGCTGGTCATAGTTGTAGTGGTAGTTGGTAGTATTAGTATCAAGTAGTAAAAATTATACAACAATAACATACACAAACATACTCACAGAACAGTTTATGTGTTTATTGCTCTACTTGGAACACTTGCAAATAATTGCGCGACATACTTTGTTTATGTGGAAATCATGGTTATATGTACATTAATGTATTTAAAAGAGTTCATGTTTACAATAATACAAGTACACACATACATAGTCATACACATATCTACACACACGCACATATATACATAAACAACAAACAATCAAACGAGCAACAAAAACAACATTAACAACAAACAAACTATAATTTTTAACAAACTAACGAGGCTGCATACACATGTATGTGTATGAAATAGTTGAATACGTTTAGATATGCGAAAGCAATCTGAGAAATAAACCGATGTTTTGAGGTTTAAGAAATGTTTGTTTATGTCATAGACTTTATGAAAAAAGGATTTTATAAAACTGTATAAAAATCCGGTAGCATAATTGTTTTAATATCTAAGTGAAAGTTGAAAAAAAATTATACTCATTTAAAAATAATTAATACAGCCAGATTCTTGACATTAAAGAAAAAGAAGCTTCATTTTGCAAAAATAACTTAACAAGCTTAAAATACACTTGGATTGGTTGTTGTATATTTTAATTCATTTACTGACATTAAAAACTAACAAAAGACTTTGTAATATATAAATATAAAATATATATAAATTATATACATATATGTACATACAATTATAAATTTACATTGTTGCTTTTGTTCACATTCTGTGTAAAAGCAATTTGATTTGAGTATTATTAGCCCAAATTATATTATAATCGGTGATTCAAGTAGAGATACGTTTTTTTCAATAGCCTTTTTTTGACAGATCCTTCCTGAACAACATTTACAAATCGTTCAAAATTATTACGAAAATTCACGCTCTGTGAGGAATGTGTTTCGTGCAATTCGCTCAACTTATGGTCATTAACATAATCGGCCTATTGAGCGTACTACTCGCAACACCATCACTAATTTTGAGACCCAGCATTCGTTATTGGATAATATTTGACCGAAGAGACCATGTCCAGCACACTGTGAAGAAAATATTAAAGCTTTTGATCTGGGCGACATTTGGTTTCAGCAAGACGCCGCACACTGTGGCCGTGTAGTGTATTTAATGGCCTTAAATCAAGGAGGTTTCGGAGCTTCATGAAATTTTGCACACATTTATGTTAAATTTTTTAAGAATTTTAATTTTTTTTTTTTTAATACGCCCACTTTTACGCCCACCTCCCATACAACTTAAATAGAAAATGTGGCATAACTTCCATGATTTTAAATATATCAACTCAATTTTCATAAAACGTTAATACTATAATTGTAGAATGAGCTCCTGAAAATATGAACTTAATCCGCCCACTTTTACGCCCACCTCCCATACAAATGATATTTCAAAAATGCCATATCTTCTGTAAATTTGTAACTAGAATGTTTATTTTTCGCAAAAATGCATATAACATCTATTAAATGCTGTTTTGAAATTATGAAGAAAATCCTCTTCTTCATCTACTGTATCATCCACTACTTCATCAGTCAACGTATAAGAATGTGTTAGCCATTCTTCATTGTCATTAAAAAATCTTGATGAAGTACGCTTACACTTGTTCCACTTCTTTAAAAATTGAGGCATAAATGTTTGTTTCAAAAACCGTCTGAACTTTTCTTGATTTTTCTCAGACACTATTTTATAATTCACAAAAACTACACCAATTATAAGATCAATATCTTTTTTACATTGAAAAACAATTTCCGAAAGCGTGCTGAAAGATATTTTTGACTTTTCCATTGTTTATTAAATAAATTTGCTTTAATTGCTTAATAAACACTCACTTATCACTATACCACTCTCAAATATAGTATGTACTATAATGTAAAGAAAGTTTATAACGGATAACGGAGTTAATTTTTAAGAGAAAAAATGCGATCAATGTTAAGTTATTGATAATATATGAAAAGCTCTTCATTTAAAGTGGAGTAAGTTCACATTTAGATTTTTTGTTGTAAACAATGTACCGATATTGCTTTGATAAACACTTTTGTGTACATTTGTTTCTGTAATCGGGACTCAAATTTAGGTTTTTTCTATATAGTATACATGCAATGAAATTTTCGTATTTCTCGATCCCAAATTGGCACCGGCTACGTGTACGAGTAGCAAAGAAAGAAAGAATGCGCATTTGTTTTTGCACGCGTAAAATAACGCATATTTGTTACTGTAATTTTTTGGTTTTTCATTGTTTTTTCGGCGGCGGGCAAATCGGGGCAGGTTTTTTTTTTTAGTCTGTTAGCTGAGACTCTCAGCTTTAATTTGGTATATGACTCCATGTGTCGCACTGCTTCGCACACAACTAAAAGTCTAAAAGAAAATCATAAATGTTTATTTTTTTGGCTCAAAATACATTGTCAAAGGAAATTTTTTTTTTTAAATTTTTAAATTTTTTTTTTTAATTTACATAATGCTTAATGTCTATTTTAAGTGAAAAAATACTTATAAGGTACATTCAGTGTATAGTTTATAAGTAACAAGCTTTTGAATATAACATAGAAAACTATCACATTTGAGACTTGTTCACATACTTCAACTTTGAGCTGCTCGGGACAGAAAACCAATGGAGGTATTTGCATGAAATTTTCCACACATGACCTTCAGATAGTTTTTAACCATCTGTGCAAAAATCATCAAAATCGGACAGAAGGTCCAAATTGATTTATTGCCGCAGTGGACACAGTGTGCGCCGCCACTTGCCACACATCGCATCAATCAATAGATTTATTAAGAGAACACTTAGGTGAGCACATAATTTCACGTTCTGGGCCCGTCAATTGTCCACCAAGATCGTGTGATATCACACCGCTAAACTTTTTCCTGTGGGAGATATGTAAAGTCTACAGTTATGCGGACAAACCCGCTTCTATTCAGACCTTGGAGGAAAACATCACGCGTGTCATTCGCCAGTTACCAGTCGAAATGCACGAACAAGTCATCGAAATTTGGACTCAACGGATAGACCATCTGCGACGACGGCCAACATTTGATAGACATAATCTCCAAATAATAAATGTTAAAGAATGTCCTATGAAATGATAAAAAACATTCCTCATTAAATTTGAACCTCGAAATGGATCACGCTTTACGATTGTGTTTTTGATCAAGTTGAACGAAAACGTCAATTTGTACCTGCCATATTCTTTACCAGTACAACGAATATATTTATTTCTTCCATTGTTAAGTATGGTACTCTGTTCAAATTGGCGAAATTCGTTGAGCAACATTAATTATTTCGTTTGAAAATTTTGACAATTAGCAAGTGGTGACAATGCCGCGATTTAGAAGAGAATTGCCGTTTTTGTTGCGCTTAGGTATGCAACATTGTTTGTTTTGTATAAACAAGAATCATATGTTTTTATTTTATGTGTTAAAGAAATGGATACAAAAATTATATTATTATCCATGATGCTTTTATGGCGTTGCGCTTGCAATGTAATTTATTGGTTTTTTTTTATTGGTATATACTTTTTTTCGTACTGCCGATACTGCTTTTCAGTTTCACTAAATTTATTTTTGTCTTTATTATTTTTTGTTTTATTAGTACTATTTTCGATTTGATTCATTTTTGTGCGAAACTATTACATTAAAACCACAATGACAAATAAAATCTAAACAGCTGTTGTTTTCAATTTCGTGCGAAATAAGTGCCGCTTGCATTTTCTTCGCAGTTGGAAAAAAATGTTGCCATATACATTTTTTGGTTGAAAAAATATAAGAACAGAGTACAACTTCAGCAGCATTAGTTCGCATTTATTTAGCATCAATTTTTTTATATGGGCTTTTGATAGTATTTCGCACGAAATGATGCTTTAAGCACTCTTACAAATCAACGACTGATGACAGCATAACCATAGTGATATTTAAAATAATGGTGCATCTATATCAGCCATTGTCACACTCATTCTTCTTTACTTGCGATTTTATTGTAGACTACTCTCTCGCACTTATATTTCATATTTTTTTTTTTTTTTTTTTTTTTTTAACTTCCCTTTATTATTACACCTGTCAACAAGATGACAATAAGTAATTTAATTTACAGAGGTGGGATGATAATTATCTTAAATCAGTACCTAAGATAACTTAAATCGAATTATTGAATGATAAGTAATATATAAATTTTTTAGTATCGCTCAGCTAGATCTGAAGGTGTAAACCGTTTAAGTCTTCTAGGTGCCAGGATTTCATTTGCCGGCAACTGTCTGAGTTCCATGTTGGAATGTTGTGTTAAACGAGTTGTATGTTTAATGCTGCTGATACGGATAATTTCTTTTATTGTTTTGACGTTTAGATCTCGATGTATGTCCTCATCTCTAATATACCATTCTGCGTTGACAATAGTTCGCAATATTTTAGATTGAACTCGTTGAATAATTTTTAAGTTTGTTGTGCTAGCTGTACCCCATATTTCTACCCCGTACTTCCAAATTGGCGCTATAATTGTGTTGTATATAAGTAGTTTGCTTTGAGTTGTTAGTTTAGATTCTCTCCCTAACAGCCAAAATAATTGTCTAAACCTGTTGTTTATTTCTTTTTTCTTTTGAGTGATGTGATCTTTCCAGTTAAGTTTTGAGTCAATTATAATGCCAAGATACTTCGCCTTTGTATCCATAAGAATTGGTAGAGTATTTATTTGGATAGGTTGAAAGTTTGTTATCTTTCTATTAGTGTAGATTACTTGAATTGTTTTATCACTGTTTACTTGAATTCCCCAACTACAGAACCAATTCATTGTATTATTGAGCAGTTGTTGTAAGTTTTGCATAGCCCATTTGATGTTTGCGTGTGATGATAGTAGAACAGTGTCGTCAGCAAATGTTGCTATCATATTGTTATTTGTTGTAGGAGTTGGAATATCTGATGTAAACAGGAGGTAAAGCATTGGTCCGAGGACACTACCTTGAGGTACTCCAGCTTTTATAGAAAGTATTTTTGAATACTCGTCTTTATATTTAACATAGAATCTTCGGTTTTGTAGGTAGTTTTGTAGTATTAAGAAGAATTCTTTTGGCAATTGATTTTTTAGTTTATGAAGAAGACCTTTGTGCCATACGCTATCAAACGCCTTTGCAACGTCGAGGTATGTTGCAACGCAAAAGTTTTTTTTGTCAATATCAGACGATATTTTATTTGTTACTCTATGAATTTGTTGTATAGTAGAGAACTTTCGCCTAAATCCAAATTGGTGTTTGGGGATGAGTTGTCTTTCTAGAAGAATTGGTTCAATACGTTCATAGAAGAGTTTTTCGAAGATCTTTGACAGCAGTGGCAGAAGGCTAATTGGCCTGTAAGATGTTGTTTTTGAGGCATCTTTGTTTGGTTTAGGAATAGCGATTATCTCAGCGACTTTCCATACTTTTGGGAAATATTTAATATCTATAACTGAATTAAATAAATTTCTTAAATAGACTAGGGCCTTATTCGGCAATTCTTTTAGTAGTTTTCCGGTGATCTGATCATAACCAGGAGATTTATTATCTTTTGTTGTTTTTATAATTTTTTTAATTTCATTAATTGAAATTCTTCTGATATGAGAGTTGAAAGAGCTGTTTGGAAAACTTTGAAGAGTTATATCCTTTTCGTCCATTGGATTTGTAAAGGTTTTAGAAAAATGATCTGCAAGAACATTAGCTTTTTCTTCATTTGTGCGGGCCCATGTGAGATCAGGTTTTTGGATCGGCGGCTGATGTAAAATTCCATTATTTATTTTTTTGGTTGCTTTCCAGAGCGAGTAATTTGTTGTAGCTGATGAGTCAAGGTTAGTAAGATATCTTTGTAGTTTATCTTCTTTGTCCTTCTTTAGCAAGTTTTTGAGATCTTTTGTGAGCCTATTAAGGTGGGTTTTGTCCTGAATTGACCTTGTAGTTTGCCATCTTTTTCTTAATCTTCGTTTGGCTTTTATTTTCTCTTGGATGTGAGGTGGGATACTGAATTTATCTACTGTGTGTGTTCTGGATGGAGTAGAATCACTAACCGCGTTTATAAGCGTATCATTGAAAAAAGTTATAGAATTATCCAATTCTTCTTCGGTTTTTAGCGATATATTTGTCTCGAGTTTTGTCTCTAAGATTTCTCTGAAACAATCCCAGTCGGTTTTCTTGTTGTATATAAATTTATTTTGATTGGATAGAAGTACATCGGTTTGGTATATAAGTACCACTGGAGAGTGGTCAGAAGATAATTCAAAGCATGATTTTATATTTAGATAATCATGTCTTATATTCTTGGTAATAAAAAAGTCTAAGAGATCTGGTTTTTTGTGAATGTTTGTAGGCCAGTAAGTAGGCTCTCCAGTACTTATAAATTTGCATTTGAATTCATTTATTGCCTCTAGCAAATTTTTTCCTTTCGATAGTGTTAATCGAGATCCCCAAACTGTATTTTTGGAGTTAAAATCACCACCCACTATAAACCGATTCCCAAGAGATTTAAGGAGTTCAAGATATTCAATTTTTGTGTTATTATGTTTCGGCGGGCAGTAGACTGCAGATAATACAAATGGACCGTGTATATCTTCTATTAAAATGGAAGTAGCTTGAATATAATCTTTTCTAAAATTCTGTAATTCAGTACATTTAATGGATTTTCGTATTATTATTGCTGTACCCCCATGCGCTGTGTTGTCAGGATGATTTGTATAAAAGATTGAGTAGTTTGGTATGGCTATAAAGCTTTTTTGCGTGAAGTGGGTTTCAGAGACAAGTAGCACGTCTACTGAAGAGCGATTTAAAAATAATTTTAGTTCGAGTGTGTGTTGGATAAGCCCGTTCGCGTTCCATTGTACTATATTAAGTTTACTTAGTCTGTCCATCGAGCTTAGTTAGAAGTACTGTGATAATGTTCATCATGTTAGATACTTGAGAAATCAGTTGCTTCATCATATCTTTAAGGTCTTGCATATCATTACTTATTTGCGGTGTAGTGGAACTGAATAAAGAATTACTAATAATGGACATTTCCTCAGTATTAGGGTTTTGACTCTGTGCTGTTGCTTGAGCGTAAGTCACTGTTGGATTTATTCTACTATTTGTTGTAGGTACGTTTCGAGAATTATCAGCTTGTTGTGTTTGGTGTTCTTGGACGGTTATTTTTTCTTTGTTTCTTAGTGGTGGAAATTGCTTAATTTTGAGGGATTTGTATACCATACATCCTTTATAATTTGCGGTATGGTTTTCACCGCATAACGCGCATTTAATATGTTCGCTTTTCTGTTTGATTGGGCAAAGCATAGTTTTGTGATCTCCAGCACATTTAACGCAAACGGGGATTTTGTTGCAAAAGTTTTTGGTGTGGCCATATTTTTGGCAGTTTGTACATTGAGGTAAAGTTCTTTTTGAACGTGGAGGTTCAAAACTAATTTTACAGTGTAAAAGGTGGGTTAAAGAATATATTTCCTTATTATTTTGACTTGATTTAAGTTCAATAGAAAACAGAGATAGTGGTTTTTTTGTACCAGTTTGTAGGATATTTTGGATATGTGTTACTTCGTGTCCTAGTTCACATAGTTCTTTTTTTATTTCCTCTTTATCGGTTGAATAATGCATATTACGCAAGAAAACCTTGAAACCTTTTTGTTCTTTGGGTTTATAAGTGTAGTATTGGGTGTTTTTAGCTCTTAATAGGTTTACTATTTGGGTGTAGTGAATAGATTCTAAAGGTTGAATTTTTATTTCATTTTCTTTAAGAACACGTATTTCGTAATGACAATTTGGTAAGGAGTTTAAAGCATTATTGAGGTTATCTATGAATTGCACGTTTTGAACATATATTGGTGGGGGCTTTGTAGGTTTATTTTTTTCTGGTTGTTTGTGGGGAACACCATCATTTTGAATTTGGTCTTCTTTATTTTCATTATCATCAATAGATAATATTTCAAACCTATTTGGGGTTGAAGGTTGGCTTAACCAGTATGATTTTAGTGTTTTTTGTGGCTGCTCTTTAGTTTTAACTTTTTTATTGCTGTTTGTGTTTTCAATAAGTTTTGTGGGTGAGTTACGAGGCCTCTTTGATATGTTACTGTTTTTTAATTTCTCTTTATTTAAGGGAGTATGAATTTCATGTAACTTACTTGTTGTCATTATTGGTAAGTATGAGAAGGCTGTTGATGTTACTGTTGTTGTTGCTAAAGCTAGAGTTGTTATTGCTGAGTACGATGTTGTGGTAGTTGTAGTTGTTGGTGCGAGAGTAGTAACCAAAGAGTAAGGAGTTGTGTTATTAGTTGTAAGTGTGGGGGTTGTTGAAATAAATTGGAATGTAGTTGCAGTTATTTGAGTATCAGTTGTTGGAGTAGTACATTGAGAGCTCCAAGAGAGGGGTTTCAATTGCGATTGCGCAGTGAGACTAGGATATTTTTGGTGATCATTCGGAGTGTAATCTGATGCAGATGCATAAGTATTTTGAGCGGGAAGAGAGTTTGAGCTTATTGATGGTGCTTGACCATTCGCACTTATAACACATAAGCTATTTACTGTAGTAAGGTTTGACTGAGACAGATGTTTATCACTTTTTTTATTGTTAGGGGAGCGGCACCTCTCCGGCGGGGGAGAGCGCTCAATGGGCATTTTTATATTTTCTATGCTTATTTATATTTTAAACTTTTGTTTATTATTTAGTATGTAGCATCATTAACAGCGGATAATGATAGCTGATTTATTTTAATTTTGTTTATTTTTTTTTTAGCGTCTTTTCGCAATATTTTTATATGTTTTTTATATACTTTTTGTACTTAAAAGATGATTTTATACGGAGCGAGGAAAAAAACACGTCCGCACGTTAGATGTACTAATAAAATATTTCATATTAAGCATTGATTTTGTTATTGTTTTGTTTACCTTTAAAAATTATGTGTGCTATTTAAGTTAACTTTTTACAATGTAAGTAAGTTAACAAATAAAATGGTACAATAAACAATTCTGAAAATAGAATAACAACAATGATTGCTTTAACTTGTACAATAACTTGTTGGATTTTCTACCAACTACATAAGTAATTAATTTATTAAATAGCAATAAAAATGATATAAAAATTAAAAAAAATTCCCCATTTCATTGAATGTTATTAGCATTTGTTTAAATATACATTGAAATCTATTTATTTGAAGTATATTTCTTGGATTTAATAATTTTGCCCTTTTAAATATATATAAAAGTATTATTTAATATATAATTAGTAATACAAAAAGCAACAAAATAATGATTTTTGCAAGTTATTAAAATTAATAACGTAAGTAAAGTTTCTGCTGGAATTTAACCAAAATTTGACGTTCCATGTAGTTTTTGAAATAATAGTACTTTAAAGTCTAGCATTTTGAACTTTGATTTTTATGACTAGTAAATATTTTTTACCATTTTTTCTTATTTTACTTTTAGGTAAAATTTTTGGAAAATTTTTGTTGTATCTTTAAAAAGACCAGGAGCACTAAAAAGTTATAATTTTCAAGTAGGAATGAAGGAAACTATAATGATTAATCTGATATAGTAAATTTTCAAAAGACTTCTCATTTCCTCCACCTATCACGATTATGCCTTTTTGTTAGCTAAAAAACATTCACTCACATATACATATACTCGTATCAACTAAAAGGCGCATAGAAAGTAGTAGGTCAAGCGTACAAATAAAACACTACACATGCACTAACATACGAGTACACGTACCTCTTGTAGATACACAATCATGTGTGTTTGGATGTGATTTGTGAAATTGTTTACAAAATTATAAATGTACAATTTTTCAGAAAAAGTCCTTGTTAAACAATCTTCATATATAATGGAAATTAAAATTGTAATTTTTAGTAAGAGCAATGAAATTATTGAAGCATTTATGTTAGAAACTCAATTTTGTTAATAACATGTGGGTTAAAGTCATAGGTTAGAATTATGTGTAGCTGTAGGTCAAATAAATATAAATGACTAATACATAATTTCAATATGAAAAATATTATTATACACATGAATATATAATATGCTATAGCACAAAGATTATTTTATATGAGTTCGAACATAATTTCATATATAAAAAAAATAAAAATAAGATTAGAATCAAATAAAACTTATTTTTCGATATTTAATTTGTTATATACAAAACACATTTTTTACATTGGAATCTTTTAATGGAAAAGAACGTTATTTGCTTTACGAAACATTGAATGATATTGTGAGACTTAGAAAATAGAAAGTAGAAAAATTCTGTAATTATCTGATTAATATAATTAACTATAATGCAGATTTTCCAGGCAGCAATGCTATAGGGAATTTAAAGGCCAAAAACAGAGCACTCAAGTTCAAATCAAGTTTTATAAAAGAATATTATACAGCTGCAAAATGGACAATTTGTGAATCTAAGTTTTAATGCTGCTCATGACCAAGGATATTTTAAAAAAAGTTGAAATCTAAAATAAGAAACGAAATCATTCATTTCATTACCACGGAAACTATAAATATGAAAATTTATATTTTATCTCCCTTTAAGAAAACAAGTTAGTTGATTTTTTAATAAAATTTAAAAATTTGCGTGTAAAAACGTTAAAGAAATTTATAGTTAAACAAATTTATTTTGAATGGAATCTTTTGAAACTCAACGAGCTTAAAAATCCTTTCTGTCTATCAAATGTCTATCAAATTTTCTTTTAATTTTTTCATTTGTTTATCACCAATTATGGATAACAGCTTTTTTTAGGTAAACTAAACAGTAGTATTGTCAATATTCCAGAAAAACTTAGCGCGATTATATGGAGTTATTCCGAATAAAGCTTTCCTATTTGTTCGTAAAAATACAATGACCAAACTTTAGCATTAAAATTTATTATCCGACAATTATTAATTATTAACAAGCTTTTGCGAACGCATCACCAAAAATATAAAATTTTGTAAATTACTGCGTCACTGAGTTTAGCAAACGCAGAAATGTTACGTTGTTACAATACTGTCAAATAATTGCGTGGTTAATGTTGCCATTGTAAATGTTGATACTGAAATTTAAAATAAAAATTTACACAAAGCTACACTTGTTTTGCATTGGCAATGCTACAAAGCTGTTCAATAATTTTGTTTGGTTATTTATCAAGAAAATATTTCAAATTGTGAAGAAAAAGCTTTTAAAGGGGCATAAAAAAATGTGCGTAATTATGGTTATCTCTTCTTCTTCGGATGATGAAGATTTTTCAAGCGTCCTAGAAATAGCTGTTGAAAACACCCAATTACACTCTACTATCAACATCATAAATTTAACGAATAATGAGTAAGTAAATTGACAGTGTGGAGATTTACATTGTTTTTAATTTACTTTTTAAAGATTTCAGATGAACTTCCGAATAAACAATTGCAATTGCAGTCAGGAGTTTCGACGTTGCTTCCCCAACATTATCAACAGTTGCCTTGTCTTTCCAAAATTAGGCATTTCACGAGCCACATCTGGATACTTTTCCATTTCAGCTTTCAAGGATTAAAATGAATATGTTTGTATATATTTACTTACATCGTATGAATAAAGTACCTATAAAATATTAAATTAATTGAATAATTTTGTGTTTTAGTAATATTTTAATTCAAATTTTAAAACTAACGACAAAAAAATGGAGGCATCAACGCAAGTGCTAAAAAATTCGTATATAATAAATTGGCAAGAATTTACAGCGAATGAAGTTGCAGAACAGAATTGCTCTAAAGCAGTAACACATTCTTTACCGCAAAGTTTTAACGAAATTCGATTTAATGTAAATAGTCGATGATAATACTTATAAGTCACAAAAACTGTTTTTTACATATCGTATGGCTATTATTTATTTTGTAGTAGTTAAATATCAAGTATACGCCACATGCATATATGTAGGAAAAATATAATAAAACACAGATAGTTATTATATTTTAATATTAATTGAAATAACGATTTATTTAAATTCACTTTGTTATTTGCAATATTTTTTAAAATTAGTTTTAAAATAAAATGTTAATAATTATATTTAATTATTATAAAAAATGTTTATAAAAATGTCTGTCCGAATCAACTTTTATTCTTCAAATTCTCAACTTTTTTCCCGTCCGAAGTTAGCACGACTTAACAACTTTTATAACAACTTTACAACTTGTGTTTCTTTCGATTGCTCAACAACGACTGTCCGTCTTTTTTAAACTTTAAATATCCTTTCTATTCCCTTCTACTCATGTCCGTCCGTGTTGCTAAATTTAGTACGTCAGTGTTGGGAAACTGTGGCAGTCCATTATTTTAGCCCCTTATCCCACATATATGGTGAATTTCATGTCAAGTGACCCAATTTTAAAAATCGATGTCTTCCGATTTGGATGAAATTTGCACCAAGGTTAGTACTATTATATAGTAGGGCAGACACAAATTTTTAGCTCTATCAGTCCAGAAGTGCCGGAGTTAGAGGCGGTCAAAATGGGAAATTTTGGTCAATTTTGGTCATACAGGGTTTTTTTAAAATGAGTGTAACTTTTCACCTATTGGTCCTAGCTTAAATTGTCCAAAGGACTTTAGATAGCTATTTCTTCACTAATTTCAAAAATATTTTTTTTTTAATTTTTCAAAAATATTTTTTTTTAATTATTAAAAAATTTTTTTTTTAATTTTTTTTTAAAAAATATTTTTTTTTTATTGTTTTTCAATTTGGGCCCATTTTTTTTAAAGAAAGCTTATACAATTTACCTTAAGGTCTTTATAATCGCTTGATGGGATGCGAGTGGGATATCTATCAAAAAAATTATTTTTTAACTCAAGAATAGGATTTTTCAATATTTGGCACATTTACTTCTTCAACATACTGTAGTAAAATTTGAATTTATGTTGATGACTTTGCAAATAATTTTAAAATGTTTCTGACCTTTTCAATTTGTAATTCAATGTAGAATCTGTCATTTTAACTCTTTTTTGGTCTTTTTAAAAATGTAAAAAATACATTAAATTATGTTAAGTTAATTGGTATTTTGTATTTGTGTATGCCAAAAAAAGCAGATAAAAAACAATTAAAATTTTCTTGATCTTTGACACAAATACTAACTTTTGGGATCGGGTTAGCTTCCCTAATATGTATGTAACCAGTAAACAAAACAATTAGGGTGTCCCAAAATTTTTTTTCTTTCTGATTTTCATAGGTGGTCAATCAAAATTTAAAAGCTTATAGGGTAAAGTATTTTTGGTTTTTTTTTAAGAATTTTCGGAATAGCTTTAGAGGTCGTGCAAATCGAGTTTTCATAAAATACCGGAGTTTTCGTCCTTTTTTTCAACTTTACTCATAACTTGGTTAATACCACGGGTTTATTCACTCCTGAGGAAACAGTTCTAGAAAAAAGTATCCAAGCTTTATTCCTGTTTGAAAAATTTATAAGTTTAGGTGATGAGTTTACTTATTTAGATACCCTAAATTACAATAACAATTTTTTGATTTATGCAGTCGGAAAAACTAGACTTGTCTGCTGGAGTGTGGCGAAAATTTTTATTTGCGGTGATTTGGTGTTCAATATTAAACCTGAATATATTGGGAAAAATCCAATTAAACGGCGGATTAAATTGAAATGATATTCACAGATATCACCTTAAATACGCAACTATAAAAATTTATGGAAATATACAATAATTATAACGAAAAAGTATCACCATTTTTAAGGTACAAACTATAAAAAATAGTGTAACTCGTGAAATGTAGGACAAAATTCAATTTTTCTTAATTGTTTAGAACTTATCGGTATTCAAAATCGCGTCACTAGTTTTTAAACTTTTCATATAAATTTGAAAAGTAATAAACCGTGTTTCACAGAATTTGTTAAAAAATTACAAAAATACTTAATATGTGAAATCGTAATGGACAAAAATATTGCCGCAACTTAAAATTTTGCATATGCAAATAAAGTTTGGGAAATTTTGTTTAGAAATATTGGTCAAGTTTGAAAAAAGGCCGAAAAACCAGATTTTTAACAAAGACTTCATTTGCGCGACCTTTAAACCTCTTCCTAAAAAGCTAAAAAAAAATCAAAAATACTGGACCCTATAAGCTTTTAAATTATGCTTGAGCCTCTGACAAAAAAAATTTTGGGACACCCTAGCATACATATGAAAAATTCAGTTTATGAAATTTTTGTATATATTGTATATATAAAATAAATTAATTTTAGAAATATTTACTCTATATTTGCGGAGAAAATTGACTTTTGTATTTTCACTCAAAATGAAAGATTTTTTTAAAATAAAAGTGAGCACTGATTTTTGCCTTTTAGGCTCTAGGGTCTCTATTTTTTACATTTATCTATATATGCACTCAAAGTGAAAAGTTTTAGAAAATTAAAGTGATGATTTTACAGGCTCTAGGGTCTATATCAAAATTGACTTTTGTATATTCTTTTAAAATAAAAAAATGAAGGCGTGTATATTTCTATTAAATTAGTGCTGGCAAATTCTACTACTTTCCATTACTCAATAATATTCAATACTTTTCATTTGGGTACTCAATACTACTCGATACTTTTAACGGACTTTTTGAAATTGTAATAGTTAATAGTTTTTATCTGTAAATTGAAGTAGTTTCTTCAAAAAATAAAAATAGATCTTCAACTATTATTGGTTTTGTATGTCTTTTATTATTAAATCAAAAATAAATGTAAAGCTAACGGTTAATTCAACGTTAATAATAACTTAAGAAATAATTAAAATAATTTCTTTGTAAAATTAATGAATTTTGTAGCTTACACATTGTGATGTATTTTTATGCACTATTTTACCCACTCAACTTGCTTAAAAATACAACTCAGAAAGTATCGAGTAACTACTTTTGAGTATTGAGTATCAAGAAAAAAAGGGCAAATACTCGATACTCGGTACCCATTACTCAATACTTTGCCAGCACTATATAAAATATATTAAAATATTGATGGTTGAAATATAGAGTCTAAAGGACTAAAATTATAATAAATGAAATTATCAAACTTTTATATAAATTCGATATCTTAATACTTTTCAAAAGCAAACTACCTTCTGCTTCAAAATATTTAATATCTTTGCATTTACTTATTTAATTTACATATATAAGATGTATTATTACTCTATTCATTATAATTTTCTGTGTTAAATTTTGGTTAAAATATTTATTTCTCGATTGCAATTATCAGACACTAGTTAAAAACGGCAACATGTTACACACGCGGTTTTCCAACAAAAATACCATGCCTCAACATATTTGGCTACAAGTTTTATGCAAAATAGTTTTTAGTTATTTCTGCTCTGCCATTTCATTCTTCTCCTAATATTTGTGGTTTTTTTCAATTGTGCAGGCCACACCACTAATTTATCTGTGTAGCAGCATTGTCAGCTGTTTCAAACTTTAACAAATGGCAGCAAAATAGAAAATTACTTTCCTAAATGACTTATGATGCTGTTCGTCGCTATGTGTGCACAAGTGTATTGTATGTGTTCTTTTGCCAGCAACCACTAAATGTGCAACAAGAATAAATGAATGTGTTTGAGTGTATATTTATGTTGGTGTGTTAGAGTTGATGTGTGGATTTTGTTGGCTATAACAAATGTTTTAACATAAATTTACTAATCAATAAGGAAAGCAAATGTATATATTAACATGAATAACTAGAGAAAATGAAGACGTGGTTATTAGAGTTTATGTAATGTTTGCTGTAAGAGGTACTTAATTTATTATTATACTTATTGGTTTAATGCTAGAAACATTTTATAAACAATTGTAACATATATCTTATATTTGAAGATATTTAAATAATACCAAAATTACTTAAAACCTAGAGCCATCAAGAGGTTTCTCTTTAAGTCCTGCTGGACAACAAAATGAGAACTGTTTATTTTAATCAGTAAGTGTTGTGTATGTAAAATAATTGTATAGTATTAAAATTAACTGAATTTATTGTAACTTGACCTTCTATTATCTACTTGCATATTTTTTTGACTTGCATTTAATTCCTTGCCTAACACAACCTTCTAATTGCAGCAAATCTCCTTCTCTAAATTTAATGTCTACATGTCCAAAAACTTTTTAACAATCTTGTAATGAGAAAACTTTTGAATACAAATTCATTTCTTGTAGATATTTCCTGATTGTTTGTATGTTTTATTGTGTATTGTCTAGGAAACCAACATATAAGTTTTCGGTACAAGTTCTTAAACTTTTTTACTCCTTTCATTCTATTGTTATTTTATTATTTATCTTGGAAAAGTACAAACAAACAATAATAACGCAGGACAGATAAAAACGGATGGTTTAGGTCGCATATGTGTGTATATAAAAGCTGTAGAATTTAAACAATTTTAAACTAATTAATTTAATAGTTGTTAAAAATTAAATAACTTTTTCTAGCAGTTTTCCTATAAAGATATACTAATTATTTATACAAAATAATTAAAAAACAAAGCCCACCCTATTACTATTAACATCCAAGACATTTTTAAATCAACACTACCTTCTCATAACTTATAGCTCTCCTTTTAAATATCAATTAAAATATAGCAAAATATATCAAGCAAGACAATAGCAGCAATAAATATTTAAGTAATCAAAAACAAATAAACTGCAGCTTACAAATATAAAATGTAATAATAAATTGTAATTGTTATTATAATGAAATTTTCAAATAAAAGCATTAACTATAGATATTTATTTGCACAGCAATATATACAACATTTGCACATATAGACTTAATGATAAAAAGATTACATTTCGAAAGTTATGTTATGATTTATAAACAATATTAAGAATACTATTTCTATTAAATAAATATTAAATTATATTAATAACATCTTTGTGCATATGTAATTGTCTTTGTATGTTAAATAGCAATAATAATAAAATTAATATTGTATGAATTTATCTATGAATAAAGTATGACTAAATAAGCATTGCTCACATAAAATCCGACAACATTACAGAAGCATTTTTGTGTAAACATGGTGGCAATGGAAAATCAAAATACAAAAAATTCGTGCACGTTTAATATCTGTTAAAACGTAAGTAATGTTTTTCGCCGTTGGAATATTCAAAAGCTGCAATGGATTGGTATCGGAGAAATCAGTTCGAAAACCCCTAATTATCTCCAACCACAAGCTCGATATAGATTTTTACTGCAACCAGATGTTGCAACCCACAGAACGGTAGCAGTTTTAGAAGGAATCCGCTTCTTACCAAGTTGAAGGTTATGACCAAATACATGGCTTCAAATTGGTATTTGTGAAATCATTGTTTTTACTCAGTGTAAAGAGCATCTATTTTCTGCCCTTGCTGACCCCCGGAGCATGTTATCATGATGATCCCCTCTCGCTTTGTTGTTATTCCAAACTAGTAGATAATAGTGAACACCAGTACCTTGAAATCATACGAAGCATAAAACTGATAAAAGTTTATTTATTAAAATATAGTTGAGTAGTGTCCATATTTGAAACCATGGCAGCCATTGATCCTGACTGGTTTTAAGTTGAGTTCACGTCGGAAATCATGTAGTATGTTATGTATCCAAAGATAATCAGAAAGAATATTGTTGAATAAATTGCTGATGTTTGTGCTAGTGTCTAATTTTAAGCAAGCAAATATATCTCTAGTTTATATTACCGAACAATTAAAAGTAGTGATGGCGATTTTATAAACCTGCAAGTTCGGGATAATAGTAGTCAGTCAGAGCCATACTACCCCAGTATGTAGTTAATTGCAGTCATATACGCCGAATATCTTGCATGATGTACAAATAGTATATTCCTTGCAGGTCATACAATGTCTTTAATTCACTCAGTACGAAGAACACCGTGATAATTTAAAATTTTACACAAGAAAACTATTTTTTATTTGAAATTCATTATAAGTGGTGTTAATTGACAAATATTATGTCATCGTTTATATCATAAAACTCTAAAATAGTCTCCACATACTTCGTTAGTGGTCTAAATTGAAAAATCATTTACATTTTTCCTAATAATGGTCTATATAATAAATTGAAGATTCAAGATTTTTTCTTAATTAAGGTTAAACTGTTTAATCATTCAAGAAGTTATATCATGTTTATCATTAAAACAAATTTTAAGGAAATACCAAATTGCTGAATGTCGCAAAACTTAAAATAAAAGTGTTCCAAAATTATTAACATGGATTTTATTAAACCAGCAAATTCTGCATAGCTACTTACTTAAAATTCGTAAGGAACTAGTTTTAATATCTATAAGATATGTATGTCTTTCCACCACAATTTACACAAGTAAAAACCATTTGCAAGGTGCAGTTGTGTTTTCCTTCGGATTGGTTTGAAAACCAGCTTTATTTGGTAAATAATTTAACGTCCTTTGATCCAGAACGATGATTAGCTCTTCAAAGGTTTTTCTAAAATCAGTTTCGTTAAATAAAGATTTCCTGCACTTAAATTCCGAAAATAGTCAATTTAGAAAAGATTTTCTTTACGAAGCCGGTTTTGAAACAGACAAAAGGTATCATTGTTCGAAATATTTAAAGGAACAACTTGTTTTGCTACCTTTAGTGATAACATATGTACATATTTTGATCTATACACAAACTTATTATTTCAAGCTTACAATTTGACATAGACATTTAGTTGACACAGACAGCATTTGTGAAGTTACTAAAATGAGGAAATGTGAATAGGTTTACTTTAGGTTGATAAACAGTTAATCATATAATTAAAACTCGAGAAAGAAATGGGAAAATTTATTAAACAGGGAACAAAATACATAAGAGTTTTGCTACCTTTTCATTTAATGGTAATATTGAGCAATATAAAAATTCACAACTGGTTACATATTGGGTTATTTCTCGATTAAAAGAACCTTTAATATCCACCATCAAAAAGTCGGGTGTATATTACGTTTGTATTCTGGGTCCTTAATCCTAGATCAATAACGTTAGTCGAATCGACTAACATCACTTACGTTTTCGCTCACATTTTTATATATATTTTTTATCGATCTAACTCTAACTACCTCTAACTCTAACTATGAGCAAACTGTATTTGAAATACCTAGAATAGCAGAATACGTGACAAAATTTAACATATAACTTTAATTTAATTTCAAAAAAAAAAAAATAAAAACATTTTATTATGATTAATATTTACAGTACCTGAGGCATATTTATTTAAACTTTTATAAATGCAATTGTGAATTTATTGCAGTTGTTATAAAATTAGCAACTGAATGATATTTGCGTTGAGGTAATAATTTCACACACACCCTCTAGTTTGAAATAAACAATTATCTGCTTAATTCATACAACATACAAACACAATTAAGCAGATAGTTTTAGGAGTGAAGATGTTTTTATTGTTATATTATATTATTATCTATTTTAATTAAAAAGGAATAGTTACCTTAAATTGTATAAATATTTGCTGAAAAGTTCCATTTATAAAATTGTATTGAAAGTTAAGCAATGCGCAACAACAAAGTAACATTGATACAAATTTATGTATTTGATTTATTTTGTTTAAAGTCTTTATCTTTAATAAACATAATTCGTCACAAAAAATCACAATTTCTTAAAATTTCATAAAAATTGTTTACTTTTACAATTTAGTTGAATATAATATTTATAACTCTAATTATATTAAAAGTGTCCCACTTTAAAATATAGCCAACAGTTTCTGTTTGAGTTTTCCCTATGACACATAGTTGTTAAAAATCAAATATTCCCTTTTAAACTATAACAGTTTTACTTTAGTTCCTTAATATCTCGTAATTATTTTCTTAAAATAATTGCTACTAAACTTAACCTTTGCCGCTAACAAAATAATTTTACCACGCAAGCGAACACACCAAGGGAAAACAAACTAGAACAATAAAATTTATTACTGCTAATTTTATTACTTTTAGCTTTTTCTACATTTTAACTCTTGCTAAAACCCTTAAAATATGAACTTATATGTTTATCAACATTTATAACTATAAAAATTATAACTCACTTTGGGATATAAGTTTTGTAAAAATGCCACATAAAAACATCTTCTAACCCTTTTTTCCTAATGTAATGTCTCTTACATCAAAGTTAAAATTCTTAGTTTCTGTAACGAAAAACATTTACACATATTCATTCCCTGGAGCCAACACAACCGCACCCTTTGGAAATTCTTTAAAGACAAAAACAAAAAAACACTGACAACTACAATTACTGTGTAAATAATTTATAAGATCATATATTTAGTAGAGTACATAAGTGTGAAGAACTAGCTTTATAAAGGAAAAATAAGCTAATCCACCATATTCTTTGCTATAGAAAAAACTTATTATTATGGTGTAAAGTGTAAGAATAAAGAAAAGAAACAAAAATGTTGCGATGGGTTTTACTGAAAAAAATAATATCATTTCTCCTTGTTTAAGAAAATGTTTACTTTAGTTTTTATCAGGGTCTTGTAAGACCCACCATCACTATAAGTGGTGAATCAGGATATATTTATATACATTTTTCATTCCGTGTGTAACTTTAAAAAAATACTCATCTGAGACCCAACAAAGTAAATATATTCTTGGTCCTTATGAAATTCTAAGTCGATTAAGCCATGTCCGTATGTCTGTCTTTATAAAACACTCTAATTGTTGTTGCAATTTTTTTTAAATATATTGCAGATATTGCCATGAAATTTTGGCAAGAATCGGTCTATGATTTCTTATAGCCCCATATCTTCCCGAAATATGACTTAATGATAAAAAAAAATGTCTATAAAATTGTTATATTGTTACAAAATGCAGCAAGAATATGTGCTATGTAAAAAGAAATCTCAAAACGAAATTTTGTTTTATTCGGTCCATGTTTGGCCACATCTAAAATTCACTAAATATGGTACAAAACAGTTATCTGGCTAAAATTCGACACAAATAATTCTTATTGAATAAATTGGTGCATTAAATTTTATGATGGTCGGTACATAATTGGCCATTGCTCCCATACAAGGACCACATCCGAAAAAGTCATTTATCTTTATATTTATCTTAGAACTCTCGCTTTCGATTCAAAACTTTATACATATCATTTCCATATACAGAAAATTCATGCTACAGAAATTTGTGAACTTCAGTCCATATTTGACCGTATTTTCCCATATAAAGCCCCCTTCCGAAAATCACTTCAACAGTCATAAATCTCGTATAAATAACGATACCGATCCAAAATTTTACGCGGAGCATTTACATATATCAATCTACTGGATTTTGAAAAAATTGGTCCATAGTCGACCATATCACCCATATAAGGTCCACTTCCATAATTAACGTTAATACTAATATGTATCCTAAATATAAAATGTGTATGTATGTATCCTAAATGTATAAAATTCTCTGTTTCGAAATTTAACAAGACCAGCCCATATTTGTTGCTCACACATACGTATCACTCCCGAAAAACAAGTTAGCCCTCAAAAATGTCTAATAATAATAATATCGATATCGAATCAACATTTTATACAGATCAGAAATTGTAATCCAGAAATCATAATAATATCGTTTATACGGCAATAATGCTACTGAGTGTTGTAGCTATCAGTCCATATTTGGCAATAGTTTCCAAATTAACTCTACTTCCGAACATACCAACTAACCATACAACTATTGTAAATAACGTTATTAAGATCAAATTCAACCAAAAGAAACCTTACCTTATAATCCTAACTTTTTTATACCCTGTTTCTTAACTTGTGGTGAATATGGAAAAATATTCTTTTGATTTTATAAATTGTTAAATGACACTCAAGATTATTATGAAAATCGGACAAACTCTGTAAATTATGGTGCGAATCGGTAATTACATCAATGGTCAAAATTAGATAAAATTTCTAAACATTTTAAATAATTTATGTTGTTCGTAAAATTGCCATTCAAAAAATATATAAAATGCTAAGCTATTAGTTGAAAAAAAAAACACTGAATAAGGATATAATAGTCCTATAACCAGTGTAGTTGTTGTATTTCCCATTAGATTTAGGTGGAGGGTTTTTAAGATTCCGCATAGCTGTATATTGCACTCTAGCTTATAATACATTTGACATAATAAAATCTGAAAATTAAGAAATAATATTTTTTTTATTAGAGAAGATTTTTTATTATTTTGGTTTGAATTCATTTTAATTAATAACTCAAAAAACAGCATTGACCATTGTAAAGTTATATATTTCTAGACAATTGGCAAACTGAAATGCATTGTCTACCCTGCCAAGGGCGCCATCAGCAATTTTCATTGTCCAAGATCCATCTGTAAACATCATCTATTTAACTCACCGTTTTTTGAGAAATAGAATTCGAGAATTATCAAATTTGCTCTTTACGTGTTGTGAGTTAGAACGAAATTTACTTACGTTTACAATGTGTGTGTATTCTTCTTTATTATTATTATTACAAATTACATTTTTTTAAAAAACGACATTAACATAACATAAACTTCTTAAAACTTAAAAATAAATTATACCCGATAAATCAGTAGTTTTTCTACCTTCTAGAAATATAAAGGAAATGAGAAAAAGAGAACAAGGAATTTGTATAGGTAATGGCTCTTAATTGAACAATATCATCTTTATAACTTAAATTAATTTTAACATGGTTTTAACTAGGAGGGTTTATATTTAGAAACTTTGCTACAAGCCATGAACATAACATATTAGTTTTGTTTCAGATATTAGAATATTATTCACAGAACTTTTTAATAAATTTTAAACTTTTTGCCACAGTTCTATATAATTATTTTGCATATCGTGAGTCTAAATTGTTTTAAACAAGTTACAAGAAATATTGGGTGTATTGCTTAAAAATGATTTTGAAGCATTTAAGAATGTCTTCCAACTTTTTTTTATAAATTTTATAATTTTAAATTTTGAAATTCCTGCTTGAGTAGCTCCGAATGATTTTTCTAGCTCCTGTTGAGTTTCACAATAACCTTTATTGAGTAATGCCTTTAATTCTTGGTCTTCAAACTTTTTTGGGCTAACTTTGTCTTCCGTGTCAAAATCACCATTTCTAAACCGCTCAACCCATCTCTCGCATGCTGAAACCGTTGAAACAAATTCACCATAAGTTTTTGTGAGCTGTCCGTTTGCTTCAGCGTCACTTTAAATACGTTAAAAGATAAACAAGTAAGAGTTTATATTCGGATTTGCCGAATTTTATATACCCACCACCAAATCACCTATTATAGGGCGCACTTCATAAAATATTGTACCGTAATTTCTATTTATTATAGGTCTATTTTAGTAGAATTTCATCTCAATAACGACATTTATAATAATTTTATGCATACGATTTATGAGTCTGATTACTGTACCTCTGATTTTGATTACTTATTCCAAACTAAAGAAAGAAAAAATATTTTTATCTAATAAAGTTTGCTTTTGTAGATACCAGAACGAAATTTCAACATTTATGGTAAAGGTATATTTTTCAATGTTAATCATATTTAAAATTAAAACAAGTTATGAATTATATATTTTTATTATTTTTTTTTATAAAAGACAGCACAAATAAACATAAAAATACAAAAAAAATATACAAAAGAAGCTTTAAAAATTAATACTTTTAGTATTTCCAAATGTAGTCACCCATCATGTTCTCATTATATTGTCCTTGATATCTTTGTTCAAAGTTCATTATATCCTGGTGGAAGCGTTCCCCTTGCTCTTCTGAATATTCACCCAAGTTATCATTGAATTTATCCAAGTGCGCAAGTAGCATGTGCACTTTGAGTGAGTCTTGACGAAGAGCCTTTACGAATTGCTTCATGAGTCCTAATTTTATGTGCAGTGGAGGCATTAAAATACGATCAGGCTCTACAATTGGTTTATTTTTTTACATTATGTTGTCCGATTTGAAACTCGCTCCGTTGAGGCCATGAATGCTGCTGGTAGTGAAGTGCATCGGCTCTACTGTCCCATAAGCAAAGGTAACATGGATATTTGGTGTATCCCCCTTGCATTCCCACCAGAAAACCAATCATTTTGAAATCCCCTATCATGAGCCAGGCATACTGTTCATATTTTAAAACTTGAAGAGCCATATTAACGCTTTCGTAATTTTCTTTGAGCATTACAGAATGAGCCAGAGGAAGTGATGGAAATTTATTCCCATTAAGTACAAAAGCAAACTTTATTTATTATTAATGGAGTTTCTGTTTACTTTTCCATTTATATAATCAGAAAATAATCACTAAATAAAAGACTCAAAAAAAAATTACTTTTTGTTGACCTGTGTAATTTACACTTTGTTTCCAACTGATCTGTATAAAATTTTGGTTCGATATGGATGTTTATGTAGGTTAATGGCTTTTATTACGAGATTTAGGCGCATTTAAGTAAATTTTCAAAGTGAACTTTATATCGGGTCATTGAATTACTTGTGTTAAATTTTGACTTGTCAGTGGCATTTCCATAAACATTTATGTACCATAAAGCCATATTACGGGAAGCCATTTATATGAGGGCTATGATAAATCGTGGACTGATTCCTACCATTTTCAACAGGACTTGTCACATTATCTGCAGTCTATTTGAAGAAAATTGCAAATAATATCTGAAAAATATCGAATTAGTCAGAAGCTTTAGTCTATAACTCGGATCCTACAGCACCAATTTTGCACATTTTCAACACTAAGTATTTCGGTAGATCACAGAATGTTTGGTAAAAATTTCATTGTTCTCTGTCATGGCTAGATCGTCTTAGAATCTTATAAGGACCCAGAATATATAGACTTTTTGGCTCTACAACCATTATTTCGTTGTGTTACAAACGAAATGATAAACTTAATATACCCCCATCTTTTTGGTGGTGGGTATAAAAGCAGTAATAATACATATAGGATTGGAACAGTACAATATGTATGACAGGGGTAAGGGAAAAGAGACAGGCAGAGACTGCGTACGATCTCCCGAATTGGGCGAATTTTGTATTTTAAAGATCATTGAATGTTATGTTATGAACAGAAAATAATAGAATCGATAGATAAAACTATTTTTCTATGATGGCTTATGTTTACAATTTAATCCAGAAAATTCAATGGCGCATATTCATAAAGAATAAATTTGTATGAAAATTTCGTTAAAAGCACACTTAAAGTCGACTTTATTGTTTATGAATATGCGCCAATGTATCTTAAAAACAAAATTTAAAATATTCTTCTAATTATTTTTTCAGAGCAAATTGAAATTTTTCATTTAAATTTAGGCAATCAGCTAATGACTATTAAAGATTGTCTTATTAGTTTTTCCAATTCTGTACGTTATGGGAAATAAGCTAAATGTTGCATGGTATTAGATACAAACCTTTAAGTGTTAAATATACTGTTTTTCTAAATGTCTTATTTTTCAAAAGAAAAAGAATAATAGTTTTTTTTTAACAAATTCCAAAAAAAAAATGATTTTAATCCTCATATAATTCTGCAACAATAATTTTCTGTTCCATTGTAACCATAGCACAACTACATTAGCACATTTATATTCAACTACTTACGAGTATATGTATGTAGTCTTGTTATTGTTTTTTTTTTCTATGTATCATACTTTGGCTTGTCTTTAACACATTTGACATTCATTAAAAAGGTCGTCTAACCGTCTTAGCGAAGACTGAAAGCAAAAAATACAAATAATTTAGAAAACAAAAAAATAAAAAAACATAAACTCTTTAACCGTTTCTTTTGTGTACGGCAACCTTGGTAAAAATACGAGAAGAAAATGGTAAAAACAGATTTTACTTTTAACTCTATTAAGTCTTGTACTTATTTTAGTTTTTTTGTAGTTTTTTTTTTTTTTTTGCTTAATGTTTATAAACGTTCATACAATTTAGTACGAGTATAACTTTAGACATACAATCACATACATACTCGTATAAGTATTATACGTATATATGTATGAACAACAACAGCTGCAGCACGTAATACTAAGTAGCGTTGTAGTAAAATCATTTCGTTGTAGAACTGCTCATATGTTTGTGTGTATTACTAGATTTACTTGAATCTGGCTCGTAAATTAAATAAAAGTTCAAATGATGGCAATTAATAAACTTAAAAAGTTAATATGTGTAACTTGCTCTAGCATGGCACAACAAAAAACTGTTTGGAAAAAAGCACCCGGCAATAGTTTTAGCAGTTGCATTAGCGTCCTTGCTGTATATGCGCTAGTAGTTGTCGTTTTATTTGTTATCAGCAGGGCAACCAAAAATTGGAAATATCATATATAGGGTGTTTTTTTTAGATATTGTTAACTATCAAGTGATTTAAGTTGCAAGTCGCTAGTATACGCCGATAAGTCTGAAATGATTGACCACTTGGAGGACTATATTCGCCGTGTTATTGCCGATATACGGCCACAAATGTTGGAAAAGTCATCGAAAAATGGGACCTCCAGACTTTGCACGAGCCAGTCACATGCCAGAAGTCATAATTAAATTATAATGCTAGAAGATTATTTTTCGGATTAAGTAAGTTTCATGTCAATTTAAAAAAGGTATCTTTGTTTTATTCCATTTCTACACATCTAAAAAACACCCTATATTTCTTATGTGCGTAGCATTAATTATAAATTTGTCTCAGATTTACCACTGCATATTTTTCTTTCTAAAACATATTTAACTCTAACCTTACTTAAGCTACTGCCACACTTGGCAAATATTTGCTGAAAAATACGTAACCACTAAATAAAATATATTTGAATTCGTTTATTTACAAATATTTAGTTTTAACCCTTGGCCCACGATGTCGAACGATAACGTTCGCTTAGATAAGACTTAAGACACAAACTTGATTGTGGAATAAAAAAACTTGATTGAGTAAAAAAAATAGATACGATAAAAAGTTTGTGTCTTAAGTCTTATCTAAGCGAACGTTATCGTTCGACATCGTGGGCCAGGGGGTTATTTTATTTGATGCTGTTCGATCTTGCAAAATTCTTGTGCTAAAACAAGTGGTTATTCTTTTTTGTGTAAATATTTGCAAAGTGTGACCATACCTCTACTTACTTCATTAATTTTTATACCAACTACTCCAAGTTACATACGTACCAAATTTGTCATGCCGTTTGTAACACATCAAAATAATGGTAGCAGAAACAAAAAGTGCAAATATTCTGGGTCCTTATAAAATTCTAAGGCTCCTATATAGAGACCGAATTTTAAAAAGATCGGCCAAATTTTGATATATTGAATTAATTTTTAATTTACCTTATAAATAACTTTCAATAAATTTTTAAAATTATTTCATTTCTAAATTTTAGCATTTCTGTAATTGTTTCAACTTTTGATTTTTGAATATCAGAATAATTTTATTATGGCTTGAGTTAATTATTATTGTAAAAAGTCAAAAAAATACAATTGTAAAGTGTATTTTGTTTTTTAAACATTTAGAGCTTATTTCCGGTTTCCCTATTTATCAACTATTACGTGCAAACATTTTTTATAGTTTTCTTTGTGTGTTTTGCACCCTTAATTGAAGCAATAGTTTGTATGCAGTAGTAATATAAATGTAGCTAAAGGTTTGTAACAGAATTAATAAAAATCAAATGGGTATGATATACGTGCAAAAATATTGTTATATAAAGGTAACAGCAAAAGTCTAACACAATTTTAGTTTGATTTAAGTTCATATTAATTATCTCTTGCTACAAACTTTATGAAATTTATTTATTATGTTTTTAGTAAATTGGTAGGACCAGCCTCATGAGCAAAGCTGCCAAAGCTTTATACAAAAACATTTAAAAATTAACTCTATGTCTTTTTATATACTTATATTACGGTTTAAGAACACACTTATGCCCTTATTCATACAAAATTAAAGTAGACTTCAAATGTACTTTAAGAAAATTTTGTATGAAAATTTTGTCTAAAAGCACACTTTAAACCTACTTTATTTTTTATGAATACGGCAGTTAAAGTTTTAGAACACTTTGATATTTACACAACAATAATTCACAATAAACTGATTATCCTGATTGGCCCTGTTAGTCTCTTTATATACCAATCATAATTTCTGAAAGGTTCGAAACTAAGATACTAGAATGTTCGTGACTGCAAGTCTAGAATGTGCGTGTGTAAAATATTCAGCCAAAGTCGTTACAATTAAATGTTGCAATATTCCTCAGCTATGTTTATAACAGAGTGTTCTCAATAATGTTTACAAAATAAAACTTCTACAAATTTTAAACATGTTGTTTGTAGATAAAAACGCCTTCTGTTGATAAATATGTTGTATGTTGATAAACATGCTGTATGTTGATACCGACCGTCAAATTGAAATACAATTCGTAATAATATCTTACAATATTTTATAAATAAATATCTGAATTTAGCATATTTTATTAATTAATGTTAAATTACAATGTAAAAACAATTTAGTTTATTAAGTTTCAAAGGATTCCGTATTTTGGTTTTATTTAAATTTATTTAGGTGAATATTCTTTCGACGTTATGTTAAAGTATTAAAAGTTTCTGTAGAATTTCCACTTTGAAATTCAGAAATTGTGTCCTC
This sequence comes from Bellardia pandia, assembly GCA_916048285.2. Taxonomy (NCBI): domain Eukaryota; kingdom Metazoa; phylum Arthropoda; class Insecta; order Diptera; family Calliphoridae; genus Bellardia; species Bellardia pandia. The sequence continues at coordinate 103,726,184 of OU696529.1, forward strand.
TAAAAATTTTCGTTTATAGAATTCTGCATTTAAAATTGTTTTTCATGTTTACCAATAAATAAGTTATTTCTACTATCCTGACTCAATGTTATTTGGAATTATTATACTTAAACTCAACCATTGTCACTAATTAAGAAAACATTACTCATAGTGTAACTATAGAAGGTGAGTGCAGTAGCACAGCTGACTGACGCTGTTTACAATTTACTTATGTCAAAAGTAGTACTTTTTCAAGTGTTTTTGACATTAGTGCATTATTTTACACAACCAAAATGCCTGTTGTTTCTGTATTGTGTTGTATTTGTTACCAATTTGCACTCACCTTGTATAATTACACCATGACGTTACTATTATTTTGTTTTTGAAATATGTCATAATATTTAATGAAAAAAATAATTGTCTCAAAAAAAGAAACAAATGATAGAAAATTTTAATAATTCAGCAAATCGTCACTTTCAATAAAAATATCGTCAAATCGTCACTTTGCCATTTTTGAAACAAAAAAATCGTCAAAATGACGATAAATCGTCAAATATGGAAGCTATGCTCATGAATCAGTCCGCAGGTCCGTTACATTTTACAAAAACTGTGAGAGTAAAACTGAAAGCAAAATTTCATCTTGTGACGTCACAAGTCAAAAATATTTTTATGTTTGTTTAACTTTTATATGTATTTGAATACTAATAAATGTTTTAAAATGAAGTGTGCCGTTTTTAATTGTAAAAATTAAAAAAAACATTAATTTAAAAAACAAACAATAATATATGTATGTATGTATGTATGTAGTTATGTAAATTTTTTTTTGGTACATTTTAATATCCAAAAAATAAATAATTAAATGTTTTATTTTAAAGAAAAAAATATACGAAAAATAATTTTTGTTGTAAATATTGTTAACAAAAGGTATTCTTTGTATATTGATTATAAGGGAAAAACAACTTATGACGTCATGCGCAGAGAGAGGACATTTTGTTTACATTATTTGCACAATATGTTTTATTTGATTCATGGACCAGGCTATTAGTAAAATTTTAAACTAAGCATACATTTAGCAACAATAGCTCTACAAAAAGTCGCCTAACATCTTTATTCTATAATATCTAACTTTTTAGCTTTCACATACAGACACACATACATATATCCTACAGCAATAACTACACCTATATATCCTGTGTATTCTTATCCAAACATATACGACTTTAAATAATTACTTTTTGGCATTATATTACTACTATTCGTGCTTTACTTTTATACTCCCGCATTATAACTTCTATTGCCAATGCTTATATATACATACATATGTACATACATACGTACAGAAAAACGCCCTAGAAGTGGTTGCTGTTAAAAACGCTAATTGCAATTTTTCGTTTCTTGTGTTATTGGGTTTTCACATCTAAATGTTTTTTTTTTATTGTTTTTTAATAATAGTTGTTGCAACTAAAGACGAGGTAATCTACAGTTGGCAGAATGTTGTTGTTTATGAGGTGAAATTACATTGTTGTGGTTTATATTTGTTGGTTATTTGTTTTTATTATAACGGTTTTCTTTTCTTTTAATATTTTTATAAAAATGTTGTGGAAAATTATAATTGGTTTTCAGATTAAAACATTATTGTTAAGACTTAAAACAACTTGTCTGTGTTAAGGATAACTACTAGTTTAACAAGAAATCAAAATATAAATACATATTGGTTGTATAATTTAAAAAGCAGGAGTCGTATAGATGGCGGGTCTTCTAAAAGAGATTTTTTTTAGTAATTTAAATTTCATTTAAAGGGTGACATAATTGTCATTTATTCGCACTTAGTTATAAAATATAATAGTTTTAAAGGTAGTGATTTTGAAACGGCCAGTCAAATCAAATATACATGACCCTAAGCCTGTGCCCTGTGTTTGGCGGGACCAACAGGGTTCTATCAATTTCGAGCTGCTGCCAGCTAACCAGACTATCACAGGCTGGCTGTAACGGAAGCAACTGATTCGTTTGAAGAGAACATTGACCAAAAAATTCCCAGAATATGCGGTCAGACGTGAAAGCGTAACATTGCAGCATGGCAACACTCCGCCACACCTGTTTGAAACTATTAAGAGTTAATGTTAAGTTGTGAAGTTTTGCCTCCCCCATCTTGTGTTCAGACCTTGGCCCGTCTGACCACTATTTGCTTCATTAAAGCAGAAAGCTCTCTTAAAACACTTCGTTCTTTTTTGCGTTTAAACCATATTTTGCTAGAAAGATGGCAAAAAGTCATTGCAAATAATTGCTAATACATACTTTAGAGAAATATATGTAAATTTTACAAATACTTCAAAATAAATACGAAACATTTTAAAAAATCCGCTTTTTAAAGTTATAAACCTAATATTAACTCAATGATTAAGTGAGAACATAAAATAAACTAATTTTTAACAAAGCTTTCTTTAATCGTATTTCCACTTTATTTTGATGGAGTTAGATCGAAGCAGTGTGTTATTCTGTCCCAATAATACTCGTTTTGTTTTGCTTTAGTCAGCTGACAATATAACCTGAAGGCAGCATGGGTTGAATTGTATCCATGTCATTATTTTTGTCAACAATTATGGTGTCTTTTTGTGACACTGTCAACAATTTTGTTTGTCTTTTGTTTTTGATAGGTAGATAAAATTTTTGACGGTTGAAAACAAATCACCGAATATTATTTGCAAATATTTTTTTCAAGCTGCTTTTTCAGTCGCTGCCGATATTTCTCTATACGAGCCGGCGCCGAAGCCGATTAAATTACATCGGCTTGTTGTTTTTGTTATTTTTTTCATTTTGTTGTGGCCGCAAACTAAATAGTTGCTTTAATTATAAAAATAATAAAAAGTGATATAAAAAAGCAAGCAAAAGTTTACATAAGTGTATACATAGTTACGTACATATAATGAGCAAAAGAAATAGCAGAAGATTAGTGAAAAAGTAGAAAAATTTGTATAGAAATAGAAATTGTGAAAAAGCATCAATTTCTATTGAAAGTGAAAACTAAACAGGTATTTCAAAATAATACAGTTGCCTTCCAGAACAATGTCAGACGAGCTCGCCAAACCTTCCAAAGCAAAACTAAAATATTTTCCTAAAAGGGGTAATTTGTGTACTAAAAATTTTAAATTTAAACTGATAACTGGTTTTTCTAGTTGTTGCAAAGTGTCAGTGTTGTGTAGAATTGTCTACAAAATTTAAATCATATAAAGAAACTGCTCGAAATCAATACAACTAGCTAATATTTTGGAAAAACATAAAGTTCTACGGAAACGCAATGCTGCTCAAAATATATGTACTTGCCACAAATATAATCGGGATTTTTCCCCGTTAACACTAAGGAGCAATTACAGCAGTTAAACGTAGTTTTAGATACACAAAGCGATCAATACGTAAGTACTATGACTCGATTTTGAAAAGCAATACAACTATTGTCGTAAAAAAGTAATGAAGTAATTTTAGTGACTTCTGGCAACCTAACTAAAATTGAATTGCCATTCACAATTGAGCCATTAAATATTCCCGTGGTTGTTTTACGTTTAACATTTTTTACACAATAAACAATATCTAAGTTATATCTTATAGAAACAACAAATCAAGTTAATGCTGAACGCAACTTGCATTTAGTTCTTGGGCAAAGTATTATAAAGAATTTTAATGTGGACGGATCTTTCGGAAAAAACAGGATTAAGGAGCTTCTGCAATGACTATCATCGGTAAACATAACATTTTAAATACAAATTTCATAAAGATATTTATGTATATATTTTAATTTTTATATAAATTTAGATGCTATATCAAGTTTTAGTGAAAATTCTGATAAAATATTAAGATCAGTTTTTCAGCGCACCAGAACCAAAAATAAAGAACAAACTTTAAACAAACACAATTCTTCCAACTAATATGTTTAATTGATATTTCCTGCAGCTGGTGACAACGTCTATAGTGAATCAGTTCAGTTTTACTACTGACAATGTGGTTGTATCATCACTAGTAAGTCAGTACAATCTTACTAGTGACATTTTCTCCATATGGTCCCACTAGAACTACTTAGTCAGTACTGACGCAAACTACTGGTAGATTTCGTAGGACAAGCCTGTGCTAAATATCAATAGTACAAGGTGGCGCAAAAGTAATCCTCCTATCCAGTGGTGATATTCGAAACAATTAACAACCGGTTCGCTTAAAAAAATTATATTTTGCCAAATTTTAATAAAAATAGCGAAAATTTTAAAGCCGCATCCCAGTAACAGACCACAAGGCTCTTGAAGGAAATGTTATAAACTTTCGTTTAATAAAAAAAGTTACGTTTTTAACAAAAAATAGTTTTGATTTTGCAAAATAAAAGTAAAAAAAAAAATTGTTTTATTTTTTTCTCAAAATATTGAAGAAAACGCTATCGAAAACATCACCATCCAAGAATCCAATGGTATGACCAAAATAAAATCATTTGTTAGTACGTTTGGACAATGAACAACTGAACAATATTGTGTTTGTTACCGAGACTATATCACCTTGATAAATACACATTATATTAAACCGTTAAAGCAAAAAACATAATCACCCCTATCGTGAATAAACATTTCACATGAAATTTGCTCCCTTTTCACATTTTTCCTATTAAAATTCAATATTAAAAAATAAAAGGGAACAAATTTCATATGGATTTTTTTTCAAGGGTGAATATGCAACAACCGGTACGGAAAATTTTTAAAATTTTAACAACCGGTTCAAGGGAACCGGTCCGAACCGGCTGAATATCAGCACTGCTCCTATCAGAAAATGCCACCTTGTAGATAGTATTAGTAAGGGTATAATTCGTCAGTAGTAATGGTGACATCGTCAATAGGTAAGCAGTATAAGAGTTCCTTCATGGTAGTAATTGTGATTGTATGTTTCGTTTTCTTCCATAAAGATTATATTTTTCTTACAAAAACTTATAACCAAATAAATTTACCTTTTCTACTACAAAAATTCCTTAAATTGTTTATCTCTATATTTAACATTTATGGGTTGCCCATATAATTCATAAAGAATTCTTCAAAAATTATTCTAAAATGTTAAACAAAAAAATTTTTAAAATATAAATAATCTAACATATTACTCTCTTCAAGTAATTGCAAATTCCTGCAGCTAGACAATGGTCAAGTAAGAATGAATTTATAATGCAATATTTTACTAAACATAAATCATAAATGCTTTTAATACTCGTAAAAAAATGTAGCAATTTCTGCTACGAGTCATTGAACTTTTCTAACCACTCAGTACAAATAATGAGATACAAGTAAAATATTTCGTTTTTTGTTAGAAAATTCTGCACATTTCACTTCATGGCATTTTTATGCTCTATGAGAATCATACTCAAGCGGTGTCAAGCGTTGGGAATTACATTATTTCTTTGTCCTTTTAGATGCCAAAATACAAACACATACGTGCACACTTGTACCTGTATATGAAATCCCATTTATACACTGACATTACATTATAAGATTACAACACTTGAGTGTATTAGATTATATTTTTTTTTTGTCGGTTTTTTTCCTTTTTCGAAATACAGACATATGTATGTACATGCACTCACATTACGGCCAAACATATCAGCCCACGACTGAAGTGGTTTAGTTACACATAAGTCACACAGCCAACAACAAAACTAACTTAGAAATGTTTTTCCTGTCGCTGTTACCACTGCCACTGTAGCTTTACCAGCAGCTTTAGTCCTGCCTTGTCTTAAGATTTCTTTTGTAACATGCATTTAAACTAGATTTTAAATGACATTTGATGGTTTTAAAATGGATTTTAGCCAACGGTGTAAAAGATGGCTGTTCAGCAGCATAAAAGCAAAAGAATCACCTGAGACATATTAAAAGGTATGAATTTATAAAGAATGTGGTTAGTCGTACATTTTAAGTATGTTACATTTAGTGATTTATGTTTATTTAAAACAAATTTTAAATATGTACGTACTACTTATCTGCTGACAAAATAAGAAACTTAAATTTTATTTATTTTAAATTCGAAATCTTATATTAAGAAGAGTCTTTGGTTTTTCCATTGCTAAAAGCTCAGTTATAGGTTTATTAAATTTTAGTTATACTTTTTAGATTACTGCACAACTTAATATTAAGTAGATTTATATTGCTCTACTGTAGGTATATTTTGGCAGTAAAATATTTTGCAGCAATAATTTGCGAATTTGTTAAATATGTTTTGCTTAATTTACATATTTCAATTCTACTCTACAATGCTTAACGAAAAACTTATCTAAAAGCTTTTTATCGAAAAAACTTAAAAAACAAGTAGGAATGTAAAGTCGGCCAAGCCCGGCCATATAATACCCAACACTTAGTAAAGGGAAATACGGGAGCTATGACCATTATAGGCCGATCATCCAATAATTTTGTTGCATGATGATATTTTTTGTTTAAAATTTTAGCTCAATATAAACACTTTTAAAAGATTCAGACATGCTAAAGTGATATTCGAAGGGTATCTTAAATTGGATCGACTTATGGATCGACCATTATAAAATTTATGTTTTATGATTACAGTATATATGAAACTTGTTTTTATTGAATATTTTTGGTAGTAAATAAATCAATTTAATTTATTGACATTTGCCGCTTTAAATATGCCGCGTTCATTTGTCTGCCTACAAAAAATATTAGCGGTAAATAGCTGCTTGCCGCTTACATTAGTAGTAATTAATTTTATAATTGTGTTGGTTTAAAAAAATATTTCACCAACCAATATTTTAGTTGGGCTCGAGTTCATTAAATTTAATTTTCCTTAAATTATTATTTTTACTGAAGGTAGGAATTGTTTTTACAACATAAAAATCTTATTAAAATTTTATTGATAATTTTTCTTGGCTGAGCTGGGGATCGAACCTGGGTTGAATTTACATGTTTCAAGAATCACCATCATCTTTCATCAGAATTCTTTACGTTTTCACCCTCTGCACCACTGCGGTGCCTGCTAGCCAACAGTCAAACATCAATCTTTAACCAGTGTTATCCGGTGGTTTGAAATTTGCTGTAATTATCATTTTTCAATTTTATTTTTATTTACATGTTGCTTCCTTTTTTCCTTCAGTTTTTTCGTCTTGAAAACCTGAATACATTTGTTTATAATGTTTTTGTACACTTTCGTGGACATTTTTTATGTGTACCACTTAAAGAACAAATGCAAACATTACAGCTTGTGCCCTAGCTATTTTAAAAATAATTATTATTAAGAACAATGATAATGAGAACGTAAAGAATTCTGATGAGAGAAAGTGGTGTTTCTCGAAACATATGTAAATTCAACCAACAACCCAGGTTCGAATCCTAAGCCAAGAAAAATTATCACTAAATTTTAATAATAATTTTCATGTAACAATTCCTACCTTCAGTAAAAATAATTTAATGAAAAATTAAATTTAATGAACTCGAGCCGAAATAAAAGAAATATCAATGATTTAATAATTATTATTTTTATTTGAACTGTTAATTTTTAAATTTTTTGATAATTTTTAGTTGGGCTCGAGTTAATTAAATTTAATTTTCATTAAATTATTATTTTTACTGAAGGTAGGAATTGTTTTTACAACATGAAAATCTTACTATCAATAAATTTTAATCAATTATCAATAAATTAAATAAAAATTTTCAAAAAATTTAAAAATTAACAGTTCAAATAAAAATAATAATTATTCTTAAAATATTTCACCTCTAACCGAAATTTGACATACTTGTATCAATTGTACTAAAAAAAAAAACGAAAATTTTATTTTTGGTGTATTTTTGTGAGCTAAATTGTAAAATATTTCATTATTCATTGAAAAATACTAATTAATAATTTAATTTTATCTTAATAAAAATATAAAATATTCTAAAAAGTTCTGCAGTACTTCCTTATATAGGCTATTTTGTAAGATGTATAGAATTTTTAAATGTAATAAAACAAAGATGATTCTTAAAATTGACATAAAATTTACTTTACTCGTTAGATAATCTTCTTTACTATGCGGTTACCAAACGTTTCTCTCAATAAACTAATTGTGGCACGAGCTGTGTGTCATGTTGCTGAAACTATAATAAGCTTGAAAATGTCTATCATTCAGGAGGTCATCAAAATTATATATTATTATATATGGAAGTGAGTCTTATATGGTAGCTATGACTAATTATGAACCGATCATAATATTTATAATTGGGGCGAATAATTTATGTATATATGTACATATATGAAAGACAGTTGTGTTAAATATTATTTGGATACCAATATTTTTAATGCTCTTTAAAGTGATTTTCGAAAGTGGAAATTATATGAGAGCTACCGGCAATCATGGACGAATCTGCACAACATTTTTAGATGTGATTAGGCTTTCTGTGAGACTAATTTGTTTGCATACGTGCACAAATCTAACATCTATCACCAAAAAACCATTATTTCGGGAGGATATTTTTATGGGAGCTAGGTAAAATAATGGACCGATTGCAACTAATTTCAATCACAATTTATCGAATTGTCTTTAAAATTGCGACCTGTATTTTACGCACAAGCGGATGGACGGACAAACAAACATCACCGCACTATGGTGGTGTAGGGTATAAAATCCTTGTTTTGTTAAAACTGTTTTTTTAGTTTTCTTAAAACATCACATTAAAATTACTACTAGAACCTAACCTAGTGTGTAAACTCTTGTAAATTTAACTCACTAACCGGTCGGTTTACAATGCATATTTTTGATTTCATACATTTTGATTCTATATAATTCTATATCCATCAATTTCCAATTTCAAATGAATTAGAACGAGAAAACAAAAACTCCAACGAATGACAATTTCTATACAAATAACGATACGAGTAGATATATGTGCACATGAAAAATGTATAAAGTATCTTAAATAACAATCAAACTGTGCTATAACCAAACAACAACAAAAAGGAAAAACTAAACTAAAATCGGAAAAAAAGAACATTGACTTGTCTCTTTAGCTGTTTGTCTCGTTGTATTCCATCAACAATGCAACCAACGTTTGACATCAATGATGAACTTTCATTTCAGTTAAACTGACAGTTACTATTAGATCAAATATATGGAACACAACGGAATACAAAATACTACTATGCAATACATGAACAGTAAAATACCACGCAGACTTACATACATACAGTGTAAGGTAAAAATAATAAGAACGGCTGTTTCATTTTCAATGATAAGGAGAAGAAAGCTTATCATGCCGACCGTTATAAAACTAGGTGTTATGATTTCAGTGTGCATATATGAAACATATGTAGTGGTGTTGAATATTATTTGGATGCTAGCATTTTTCAGAAAGTTATGCTCTTTAAAGTGGTTTTCGGAAGTATACCTTATATGGGAGCAATGGTTAATTACAATATGCTCGATTTCGACTCCTTTTTTTACCGAAAAACGGGCCAACTATTGGGTAAAGCTAAATCGAGTACGCTAAATCCAGTGGTGGTGACCGTATAACTCGAAAACTGTTTAGTTTATTGTATAAAAAAACAAAATTCGACAACAAAATTATCTTTAAGTACGACTAACATTTTTTTTAATCCGTCGTTTTGAATAATTTTTTTTTTATTTAACTTTACCCACTTGATGCCCCGCTTAAAGGCTTTTGCAACTACACGGATCTGCACAAAATTTTCAAATGCTGTGCATAGAGATACATTATCAGTAGTAGTTTGGCAGTAAAAATTAACAAAGTTGTTTGTTTTTTTGGAAATTTCGAAGCCGTTTTTATTTTTTTTCCAACACTGTACATATATATTTGTATATATATGTATCAATTTTTATAGAAAATATTTTTTTCCTATAATAACAATTGATATTTCAGATTGTATATAATTTTATCTTTATTATTAATATACTGTTACAAAAAAAAAAAGAACTTTGATTTGATTTTCTTATTTGCTTTTATTGAGAATGAAAGATTTATTATTACAAAAAATAATTAAGTGTGCATTATTTTAATGTTAAATGACCAAAATGTCAAAAAAATGTGAAAAAGTTTTTTTTTAAAGAATGATTTAATCAAATTTTAATCCATATTTAATTAGTAAATAAATTTCTCAAATTATTTTTTTGAATAAATTCTAAATAATACTTATGTAATTGATGTAACAAGTGTACTCATGATAAAATTCATATAAATTGTTAATGTAAATATTTATTTACTTTTTAGCCTGGAAATTTAAGTTTTAGATTTTGACTTTTTTGCCTTTGTCTATTTTTTAAACAAACTTTTAACGAATATTTTTTATTTTAATTTGAAAACTATTTAACGTACAATTATGTATGCTCCCATTAATTTGGCATCGTTCGAGTGTTAAAATAGTAAATCATTTCAAGAAAAACCAACACAACCAATTACTTTTACCATTTATACTAAACTGTCCACATGTATTTTAACTTAGTATCATACCCACTTGAAAATGTTTTAATTTCATCGGCACCAATTTGAAATTTCTGAAAAAATAGTAAGTCAAAAGTATCAAATTTTTAAATTAAAGTATTAGAAAAATTGAGCTAAAAATTACCAAGCTATACACTGTCGGACAAAATAAATGGCAGTTTCAAATATTTCCTTTTTTTATTAAAAAATGTATGTATTATTATCTATTAATTATAATTTATAGTTTTATTCAAACCAGTTTAAGTCAACCCAGTTTTTTATATTTGCAGCTCGCACAAGAGGCTTTTTCTTAGCCAACGTGCTTTTTATACCGCTTTATTAAGTTTTCTTTTGACAGTTGGAGTCGGAAAATTGTATTCTAGTTCCTCCTTCATACTCGTATCTCTGGCTGTTGTAAAGGAAATTTATTTTTTTTAGAATTGCAACATGATCATCGTCTAGCTTCCTGGTCTTACGTTTTCTCCCACATAAGTTCTTTAGGCTTTTGTTTGAAAAAATTTCTCTAATAATAATTTATTAATTTTCAGTCGGTTTCTGAATTAGAATCTCTTCAGTATCGGGTGATCACTTAAGCACTTAAAATTTTGTATTGATTAGTTTAAGATGCTAAAGAATATAAGATTAAAGGTACGGTCAAGCTTTGCCTAAAAAATATTTGCAAACATTTGCCGAAAAAGACGTAACCACTAAATAAAATATTTTTGAACTCGTTTATTTATTAAAATACAAAATACTTGTAAAGGTACGGTCACATTTGGCAAATAGAAAATAAATTAAAACTAAATATTTGTTGTGCTTTGGCCCAAAAAAAGTTTTTTTTTTTAATAAATAAACGAGTTCGTCTTTTTTGGCAAATATTTGCCAAGTGTGACCGTACCTTAAAAGTAAACAACGTCAAACAAGTTTGTGCTAAAACAAGTGGTTGCGCCTTTTTGGGTAAATATTTGCCATGTGTGACTATATCTTAAGAGTTAGTAATGCACATATGAATATTTTTAAGCTTTTTAAATGTCTATTATTATAAAATAGGTATAATAATATATTGTCACTCAAACCAATCGGAACTAGGATTGGCATATATGTATATCATGAGTGTCTTTATAAGATCGACAGCAATTTCAAAATCGTAGCAACATTTCTGTACTCTTTTTAATGAACATCGAATATTTAATAATGCATATCGAATTTAAATTTCAATTCGATTTCTTTGTTTTCTTTTAATAATTTTAATAGAATTTAATAACCTCCGCATTGCTAAAAGGTAGTACTAAAAAGCTGAATACAAAATGGATTTTCTGACAGAAGATTTTCAAACTCTCTATATTCTCGGATGATTGGTCCATAATTGATCATAGCTCCCCTTAGCACCAATTTCTGAATACTTTCTTACTTGTTTATTTTGTCTCTCGTATACTGTTAAAATTTATATTTTAAATGTGCCGATGACTTTAATAAATTTTCAAGTGTAGATAATGAGTTAAAATTCAAGTTGACAGTTTATTATTAATGGTAAATGTAAATGGTTCTGTTGGTTGTTCTAGAAATCGTTTGCTATTTTAACAATCGAACCACGTCAAATTCATTATAGTATTTCAATTGTACGTAAAATATTTTTTTCTTAAAGTTTAACTGTCAATACTGCTCACTATATAGTATACTCATGATGAAATGCATATATTTGATATATAAAGGGTGTCCCAACTAGAACGCAATTTTTAAATTTTAAATAAAACACAGATATTTAAAAAAATAATCATGAAAGTTTATTATATCGTAAAGTAGACAGAATGGCCGCCGCGGATTTGCTGGCACACACGCGATCTTTTAATGAAATTTTCAATGACCTTTTTGCATAAATGCTGCGATATTTCATTAATCCAGCGTCCAATTTCCTCTTTTAAGGCTTGAGTCATCGTCGGCTTATTCGCGTAAACCATCGACTTCAAAAAACCTTAAAGAAAAAAATCTAAAGGCGTTAAATCGCACGATCTAGGCGGCCAATTCTGGTCTCCAAAACGCGAAATAACACGACCGGGAAATGACTGATGCATTTGCTCTGGTTGTGTGACATGTGGCGCCGTCTTGTTGAAACTACATGCCCTCCACATTCATTTCTTCAATTCTAGGCAAAAAAAAACTGGTTATCATTTCACTATACCGAACACCATTGACATCATTGCGTTCTAGTTGCGACACCCTTTATATCCTTCAAGTTCTAACTTGGAAAATATGTCACAAATTGACATTTCTATAAAATTGAGCACAGGGAAAATTCACTTTGTATTTACCTTATTAATATAATAACTGAGATACAGAATGTCAAAGTAGAACACAACGAATTAAAGAATTTAATTTAACGCTATTAATAACTACAACTGTTCAACTTTGGATGAATGGTGTTGGTACTCCCATTTTTGGTTTTCCTCTTTTTTTGAACTGTTTTACCTTAAGGGAAATGCCAGAGGACATCTATAGGCGTATAAGTTATCATACATTAATTTCTTTATTAATTTGCATAAAAACATAAAATTTGTTGCTTTATTTGTATTATGGCGAATCGTTATTTTGCGATACACAGTCTAATAATAATTTTTGAATTGTACAGTCTTTTAATATCTTTGAAATTTTAATTACTTTGATCACATCTATTTTGATATTGAGTTGTGAATTTGTGAAATAACTTGTAAAATAAAAATTGTTAACACCTAACATATTTTGAAAAGAAACATAGCAAATAAAAGCAAAGTGATTTCATATCACATATTTTGAATTTAATAAATAAAATAAAACTAATTTTCTTTTTCTTTGTGGATCTCGACACTTTGGTTTAGTCACCTGTGTTGTTTTCTCTAGCCAAGTAATAGGAAAATTGGCCCTTATTAATTTTACATTGGATAAAACCATATCGATGGTTTTTTAACAACTGAAATTCGAAACAGATTTGTGTCTTTTTTATTCCTTTTTCTTCGCTTACAATTAGTAGCTTACAATATACTATTTATCATTTTATTATGTATGTACTTTGCTTTCCTGTTATTTTGTGAGTTTCCTCCAAATGTGTGATATCTACATACATGCATCCTTAACATAAAACTGTCTTTAATTTACGCATTTATGTGTTTATAACAGTATCAGTTTACTAAAACAACATTTCGTCGAAATGTTTACCATATTTTATTGATCATTCTTTGTTAAACGAGTATATGATTTTCATGGCATACCATAAAAAAAATATAAAATATATGTTCTTTATTTGAATTCTCCTAACATAAAGCACACAATGGAAAAGCTTTATTTTGTAAAATTTTATAGGATTATGATATAAAAGTTTATTATTTAGTAAATGCTTCGTTACACAGACTTTAAGATACCCTAAACAATATTGAGATAAGTCGCACAGAGGAAACTAAGTTTGTTTACATTTTAAAATATAATTTTCAACAATGAGTGTTTAAATCAAAAATTGTATTTATGTCGAAGATTAATAGACGACGAATTATAATAAAACTAATTTAATTAATTTGTTGATACGTTGCATGTCTGACTTAACCTGTATCCTCAATTGCGAAAAATATAAAATAAACGTTGCCAGAGCTCGGAGTGAAATATCTTCATTAAAACAGTCCTAAAAACACCACGACAAATTGGTTAAACGTAGCCCCAGAAATGACAAAAGAATATTGTATCGGATGTGACTTATTAAAAATGTATCATCATATTTTTATTAAGCATTATTTTACAACTCATTATGAAAAAAAAACTTAGCTAACACCATACCACTAAAAATACCAAATATCAGTTAGAAATATTGAAACAGAACTACTGCAAACTGTCTAAATATATGCACCTGTGATCCCCATATTATTTTATATTGTCTCACCTAGGAGACTGTGTTCAATTATTGCAATAAAACTTCTGCTAAAACTCATGCAATTCTACAAAACTGCTTAAAGCCGACTCTGAAACCTCAACCAATATATTTTGTTTGCTTTATCTAAAACTTCTGTAGCAATCACAAACTAGATTAAAAATTAAAAGAAGTGAACAACCCAAACAAACTGACATGGCAAACTCTGAAAAAGAGTGAGACATCAACATACTTGCATACCCCAATCCATATTGACGTTTTAAACAATAAATTACGTTGGATTTGTCACACGCTTTCCAGACCTTCATATTACTGGCTTAACATGTAAAGTCCATATTTGACAATATTAAAGGAGAAACAAAAAACAATCAAACTTTTGTTTTTTTTTTAATAAACATTTTTGAAATCTGTAAATGCAATTTGTTAGATCTTAGATCTTTTTCTTAAAACTTGTCTGTACTTATATTTCTTACTTACTACAATGAAAGTGTACTTTTGTTGCTTTTTTATTGTTTTTATTTAAAAGCTAATAATATATTAAAGATTGTTTTGATTATTGTAAACAAAAGAAACAGAATTTATTTATTTACACAGCTTAATATTAATATTTTTGTAATGAATTGTTAATATTGTTATTTGGTATTTTGGAAAGGCTTGCGATAAAATGGACTTATTTGTGGATGCTATAAATTTGATCCACTATTTCGAATCCGTAAGCTAGCCTCTGCACTAAACGAGCGGTTTCACAGTGTACCAAAAACGGCACGACTCTGTGTAGACGAGCAAATGTGCTCTACGAAAATGCGGCATCACTTGAGGCAATATATGCCGAACAATCCGCATAAGTGGGATGTAAAACTCTTCGTGCTTTGCGATTCGACCGGTTTCGCATATCGTTTTGAAATTTATAACGGAGCTGGGGATAATGTGGTGCTGCCCGGTCAACCGGATCTTGGAAGCACTTCGAATCTTGTAGCTCGATTATCTTAAACACATGGAACAACCATATTGTATTTTGTATTTAATTATTTGTTTTCTATTTCAGTTTAAATTATATATTTTAAAACTCAATTAATCTCAATTATAATGGATTTGGAGGATTTATTTACAGATTTAATGTTCTTAAAATTACTAAATATGTCCAGGAAAAGAAGCAAATCGTACAAAAATAAACAGTCAGCTGTTCGAAAGAGTGATTGACATTGTAAAGTTTTTTTTCGTACATGCTTGCTTGAAAAATTACCAAAAATGGCTTTAATAGGAGTAAAATTGTGTGTGTGCGCATTTGCATACATAATCTAGCACTTTGATAGTTATTTATATTATCAATATAATATATTTTACTATAATTTAATTGAATAAATATTGAATTATACATAGTTATGTGTATGTATGTATTCAATTTGATATATTTATAATATATGTGATGTTTACAGTGTAAACTTTACATTGTATATGTTATATTGTACATACGAAGATGTGTATTATATAAAACGTGTTGCTCAATTTCCACAAACATTATTATTAAAGAAAAGTATCAAAAAAAAGAGGCCGAATTTACCCCAATACAATTTAACATACAAACAGTCCATCATAGCTGTAAAAATGACATTTAAGAACGTTAGGAATTTCTATTTTATACAGCTTGAGACGTTCCGTCAACGTAATATTAATATTTGGTAAGCATTTACATTGATTTTAAATAACAAAAAGGGATCAGCTGTTTTCGTTACAGTACAGTACGGGACGCTAATTCTACCTTAACTCGTTCCCAATATCAGAAGCATCGTCTTCATTTCGATCAACCTCATTCTGAATTTCGTTTTCTATACCATTGGCAATTGCCTCTGCAAATCTGTCATAATTAGGGTGAGATTTTGAAACTGTTTCAAAGATTTTGTCCATTTCAGTACTCATTGTAACACTATACACTTGTTAACACCCAACACAAGAATAAAAAACTAATTTCTGAAACGTACTAGCACATTGATTCTGATTTCTCTTTTATTTTGAATTTATTTGCTGCATTCTCTACATAATAGTATATGACCTGGCTGGGCCCTGGTGCTAAAAATATGTTGAGAGTAATTACCACGGCTACAGAAAAAAAATTTAAGTTTTTTTTTTTAATTTTTGTACACAAAACACCTTCATTGAGGAATTCATAAAAATATAACGTAAGTAAAAAACTACAAAATGTTAGAATTGTTTTGATTTCAGCCATGTTAATTTAGGTATAATACGTGATATATGAATCTAATTAACTTAATAGTAATCATACGCCTACATGCATTTTTTTATTATGATTTTTATTTAACCCTAGAAGGCTAAGATGATTTAATTATACGTTAAAATCTGATGTACTATTTAAGTTTTCCTAAAGCGATCCAGTCAATGTGGGAAAATTACATTTTTTCCATTTTATTTTTTAAATAACTCATATTAAGTCAAACTAATATTAAATTCCTATTAAACTCAGTAAACAAAACATAGTGCCACGACAGCATTGTTTTTTTTTTTGATTAATTGAAATATTTACAATATCTAGGTACATATATATGTATTTTTTATATGCCTCTTTTAATGTTCTCGATTCAAAGTATGTACATCAATTACTAAAAATGCCTTGTTTATATATTTGCGCTTGTGTAGAGGCTATTGAAAAAAGCACTTGTTGAATTTGCTGATGGCGCCCTTAGCAGGTTAGAAAATGCATTCCAGTGTGCCAATTGTCTAGAAAAATATAACTTTACAATGGTAGGTATTCTTTGAGTTATTAATTAAATAAACTCAAGCCGAAATAATAAGAAATTTGCTCTAATAATTAATATAAAAAGTTCAACCATTTTTTTCTGTAAGAAAAACAGTAGTCTCTAAAAATTTTCTCTTTTCTATTGTTGTTTTGTTTAGCATTATTTTCCTTTACAAGACACAAATAAACCTACTTTATGTGAACAATATTTTATGTGAGTATGCGTGATATTTAAATGAAACTTATTTAATAATAATCATACGCTCTCATGGATTTTTGTTTTAAGTTTTATCTTTGTTCATACATATCTCTGGCTTAACATGTAAAGGCTCTAAGCCCATATTTTACAATATTACTCGAGAGACAAAAAACAATCAAACTTTTTTTTGAATAAACAGAATTTACTCAATATAATATGAATAACATTATTATAGTAATTTCAATTTCGATATTTGTATATACTTGTACATAATGAAATAAAAATTATTCAGTCTTATTTCATTGCTGTTATAAAAAAGTAATATTAATTTAAATGGATTTTAAAAGTAAGATAACTGGCGACGACTATTTTTATTTTTATGGCAAATCGTCATAAAATTGATGGTGTTTTGTAGGCAAAGTGGATTTTAGATATTGTAAGTCTTCGAACTTTCTAGTCTTTATTTTTCTTTTTTCTTGATGAAGTTGTTGTAAATCGGACCACTCCAGTGCGACTACATTTTCGTTTATTTTTTGGTGGAGATTTTTCCATTTATCAGGAAATCTAAATTTGAAATTAATTTCACCATTTGGTGTGTATTCCTTGAATGTCCGTGACTTTGGAATCGCCTTTTCCACGGCCAGGGCGAATATTTTTTACAAAATTGTACATTGTTAAATTTTTTAAAAAAAGAATGATCCAATAAATAACATCATGACGATTAATGTCATGACTGTCAATGGTGTTGATACTCAAAACAACGAGAGTGTAGGAAATGAGAAATAATATTATGTCAATTGGTTGGACTCTCAGACTATTTCGCGCGAAACAGTTGATATGTCAACATTGGAAGAAGTGAGATATTACACAAAGATGTGATAAATTGGACTTAGCGCGTTTACTCATCACTACAAAACAACAACAACTAATGAGATAACTGTAGTTTTTGTTTTTGTAATCGATGTATTTTTACTTATTGAACACAACTGCATCAAAATCTCAATTTCTAAAAAAAGTGGTCTTAGAGCCTTTACATGTTGAGCTAGCGATATGATATAATCAATACAATGAACACAAAAACAAGAAGTCTTTAGTGCTTTTTTAATTTTTGTTAGGGTTATAATGCACTTTTTCTTTGAGATAATTTTCATTTTTAGAGCAATGAAAAATGACCCCAAAATTGTGGAATGAAAAAAGACCACAAGAAAATTTTGTTTTTGAACTTTGGGGCTAAATTTCATATTATATTTTTTATAACCTTTACGGTTGATTTTTCACAAAAAAGTGTGCTAAATTTCATAAAGAAATGTAAACCCAAAATTTTTTAATTTTTTTTGGGCCATTTTTCCTGGAGTATTTTTTTACACCGCCAAAAAAATAAATTGAAGAAAGTGTAATGCAAAATTTGTTTTATACACATTTTATAAAATATATATTTTTGGTTAATATGGATGTATGTATATTTATGACGGCTGATCCATTAATCAAGTTCGGTTTTGTAGACAGACTCAAATTGGGGTCTAATCGCTGCATACGCTATCAAGCAAAATATATCAAAATTGTTTATATTGACATTATGGCATTCGATATCGAATAAAAAGTATTGTTATTGAAGATGATGGTATTCGGTATCTAATAAACAACTAAGTTACATCACTTGAGATGTCATTCTATACTTTAGGGGGTGTGCACAATAATTTCTACCGCCAACAAATACAAGTTTTACTTTATATCGTTTCTCCATTTTATTTTTATATGTTTCTCCATAGGCACACTTTAATGTGACTTGGATTTCAATATGGATTCATCAACCATGGTTCAGGCGATAAAGTATTTCATTTTGCCTTACTTTATAATCCTAAAGCTCTGTTTGTGATAGATGAGGATAAACACTGCAGCAATGAAGGGCTCATACTTTCAACACTTCGATTTTTTATTTAATATTTATTTTCGTCTGCCCGAAAAATATTTCAAGTCAATAATTTGTTAACATGCAGAAAACATATGTTGATACATCTATGAAAATTTCTTAAAAATTACAAACTCGATACATATCGAATGCAGTAATGAGCTGATGCGTCTTGTATCGTAATATTATTCGATACTATAGTTTATACGCTATCGAATGCCGCGATATTCCCCCTTACCTTCGGTCAATAATCTGTGAAAGGCAATAATTTTTTTCATATTTTTGCTGAGAGAAATTTTTAAAATTATTCCGTGTTATGAATTTTACATATATATTTTGTTAAAGAAAACTCCAAGTAGCAATCTTAACTTATCACATCACATATGCCGCTCCGAACATGTCTGTATATCCATTATTAAATCATTATGTATGTTCACAAAGTATTATGTACATATACTATAATTGTAACATTTATCCAACACAACAATATTACATTAAAAGACTAAAAATAATAAAAGTAAAAAAAAAGTTACTTTCAAAAAAGCATTAACAAAATAAAACAATATCTAACAATGCCACAATAATGTAACATTTACACTGATGTATTCCATTTAATGCTGCTTGCTGCGTCCTTCTACTACATTTTTATGTGAATTTTTAACAGCACATTATTGACGTCGTCATCATTGTGTAGCACAGTATATCATCACATTGTTGATTTATGGGGAATACTTCACATGTTTATGAGTTTATTTTGTTGGTAATTAAATTCTTTCTAATTTTCTTTCTTATTAAAAATGTTTGTTATTTTTCTTTCCCAATTTTATGTGGTATTTGCCATATATTTTTTGCACTCAATGTTGTATTTATGGTCGTTGTCATTATTGCCATTTTAAGCATTAAAATACATAGAATCAAAATCAGATTGAATGAAAAATAAATAGAATTTATTTGCTTGATCATTTATGCAGAATAATGAAGGAAGCCAATCAGCAGAACAAGGCTAAAGACAGCAAAGCATGAGAGAGAAAAATTAAAAAAACGAGGAAAAAAATAATATTGGAGATAAAACATCAATCAATGTCATTTAAAAAAAAAAAATCATGCAGCTTAGATGCTCATACTCTTAACCGTATATATTATGGTGGCATCTATTAGTGGTATTAATACTGATATATATATTCCAAACATAAAAAACAGTCTCAACTACAAGGGGTGTTATTGTCATAGTATTCTTTGTTTTTTTTTTTTTTTTTGCCACAAAATACAATTCAATTAAGTTAAAATCTTAAAGCACTTAATACTCAAAAACTTAAAAAAAATAATTTTAGTCTAAATTAGTACCATCCTAATATACATTACTATACACATGCCTCTGTGTGTTAGTGTGTCTGTATGTTAATATGTCGTCCTTTATTTTTTTTTTGTCATATTTTACATATATCTCTTTATTCCTTTAGGAATCAAAATACTTTAAACTTATGGCATGTTGTTGAAGACAATTGACCGAATGCAAATGTTTTAAAGTTATTAGAATCGACTCATACACATAAATATATAAACATACAAACCCTCACTGATAATATCAGTTGATATAAATACTTTGTGGGTAGAAATTGCTAGGCCTCTCTGGTATTGGCCTTCCATAAGACATATTTACACATTCTAAAAGATTATATTACTCTTTCCATACTTTTACTTTTACAATGTCATTATTTCAATCTTAAAAATTATATATAAATCTGGTTATAGTGACATATTCAGCATTGCCGAATTTCAAATATCTTCCAACTAAACATAATGAGAATTACAGAACGCAAGCAGCAGTTGTTCTAATCAAATTGTAATCAAATGTGAATGCCAGAGTTTCTTTAGTAAAGTGTCACATATGAAGTGTCTCTGTTTTTTTACAGAACGTATCGGATCTATAGCGGATATTGTGTTATATCCGTAATTCCGGATATTACCGGAATGAATGGCACAACGTTAGTGTGCCTGCTAACGGTGAAATCCGTCTATCCGGTTGTATTTTTACCCAACTTTTGCAAAAGGGTTCTACTGTAAAATTATCTATTTGATCACCATTAGTTATAATATATTTATAGACTGGAGCAAATAAAATAAAAATTTATTGGAAAAATTCAGAACAGGTCCATATAGACCTAGCTGAAACTATAGACCTAACATAGAACGACATATAGACCTAACTGGAACTCATGATCGTTCCTCAATCATTAAAATAATGATATCTTGGTGTTGGAGGATTCATGTCCCGAATCTAAAATCTCAACACATGAATAAGAGACATCCTGAAACACCAAACTGATAGACCAAATATTTGCGGTGCCGCTAGAAAACGTCTTAAGTTCTATATAGAGCAAGGCATAAGCATCAAAGATGCAATTGTAATGTACAAAAATCAAGTTAATAATGAGCTGCTTGACATTTAAAATCACTAGGACATGATAAAGATCAAACGGATTAACTCCCGAAAAGCCAATTCCCTCAAAATAGGTAGTAAATGCAGCTGAATTAGCACACTACATACCAAAAGGCATACCAGTACTAGTGCTCGTACAAAGATTTTGTGTAAATTTTACGATATGGTGTGATATCGAAGGTAATTTGGTCCGACGGCAAGGTAAGGCTAATACATGAAATTACAACCTACACTTTGAAACCAGGCTGGATTATTTTTAATTGCAAGGACAACTAGTCGGCACTGTGGATAAGGGATCATGTTTCCACTTGGTTGGGTACATACGGATTCTAGTAGTCTTTATGTACGACCATAGCATCGTCGCAGTAACGGACTATATACTGCCTACTTTGATGTTAAATTGAAATTTTGGGGTCCCTATGCCATAAAGTAATGGTCTAATAATACCTTATTGTTGATTCGAAACAGGACAATGGTGATACTAGGACTTAAAAATATTTCAGCCAGAAATATATGCCATCCAAATATGATGCGCTGAGTTTCTAAGGAAGATATCAAGAGGCGTTAGGATTTTTAATATGCCAAATAGCCAATATTCTTATGAGTTGAAATATGGTGTCCTCATGGACTATGTTACATCTTTGGTTGTCTGACATTTTGATTGAAAACTCTGGTTCTACTTAATAGATTTTTACTGATTTTCAATATCAAATCGCTTAGAATACTTATAAATGTTGAGTTTAGTTGTGTATTTTGCACGTTAGAGTAGGTCTTCTGTCAGCAATATTAAAATTGTCGAGGGGGTAATGTTTTGACTACCAATGACAAGCCGTGTAAAATTTAAACAATTTTACAATACAGCTCAGTGTGCTTGTGTCTGCAAACCAGGGCCTTCAGTAATCATTTTCCCACCGGGTATGAGTTGATGTACGAGTACATACATAAATAATCATAGCAATTGTATTAGTATCAGTGGTAGTATTAGTAGCACATCTATAAGAGTATAAGTCAAAAACACAAACACAAATGACAGTGCTGATTTGGATGATTCCTCTCCTTTTTTCTATTCTATTACAAATTGACATTTGGTATAATTCTAACGTTACAGATATCAATAAAATAAAGTTAGAAAAACAATAAAAAATTATAGTATAGCTACCACATATTTACTAAAAATAATGTGTATTACTCTTGCTTTTAGTACTGCCTCTACTACTTCATATTGTAATTTGAAGTTATGATGAAATAAAAGTTATTGATGTAAAATATTTAGTATTATGTAAAGGAGCAAAATAATAATTGTTACAATTTATGAGTATCACACATAGAAGATATTAAGGGAAATCTGAATTATTTTTAAATCAAATATTTACTGGATTACTTGTTATTGTAAGCAGAGTTTTATATTGAAGTGAAAAATATTTGATTAATAAAATATTACAATACAAAAAACTATTTGATCATAATAACAAACACAAGTTTTTGTTTAAACAAGTACAATACTATTATTAAAAACATAACATCAACACTTGTGTTAACGGTGGCAGGGTCACTGACTGTGTAAACTGCTTCTAAATATGCAATTCCGGTTTCAATGCCTTTTAGTTCAACTCTGAGTAACCCAAAGCAATAATTTTTTGGAAGGTACATTCTTCGCGATAGATCGACGGACGTATGTATGTCACCAGGTCTGTGACATACATAATTATTTCCCAAATATTGACAACATTTAAATCAAGTCTCGTGAACCAAGTGTATAGATATTTGGAAACCTATTTATGTAAGCATCCGATACTTCGATTTCAGTTTTCATTATATAAAGATGTTGATCAAGAAGGCTTCAAATTCAAATTATATAGTTTTGTATGCATTTATCGACACTCGGATCGGATGTTCCTAATATTAAAAGGAACTGAAGGCGCTGCGAATTGTTGCCTCAGGAAAATGGCCCCAATTAAAAAGACGAACAATGACCCCCAAAAAATACACAGACTACAAAAAATAAAAAATTTGCATAATTTTTTTTTATTTATTTTCATTGGGGTGATTTTTTTCATTGATAAGAAAAGGTTACAGAACATGCAAACTCTGCAGTTTATGAAAAATTAAACTTTCGGCAAAATCAATGTGTTTAATAGCTCCTATTATAGAAGAATGCACGGAGGTGTATACGTTTAAGATTGTTTAAATAATCATATTTGATGGAATTGAAAATACAAAGTAATACAATTATTTTTTTATATTATTTTTTTTCTTTTAGAGAATTGTTTAATTAATTTATAATCTGACTATAGAAATCTTTAAACTAAATGAGAATTTTTCCTCTTGCAAGTATTAATTGTAAAATTTTTTAAAATTTTTTAGTAAATAAAAAAAAGTTAAATATACAAAGTTTGAAAATGAAACACTATTAGACACAAAGAATGCTGGTGCCGGCTTTAGCAGGCCAGAAAATGCATTACATTTTGCTAGTGTCTCGTTGTAGATTTCTGTATGATTTTACGGAAGGCTAATGTGAAACATATAACAGAAATATACAAAAATAAATAGTAGTGTATACAATTGTTTTAAAATAAATTGTATATTTAACTATAAGTAAACTTCGAATAAAAATGTTTAAGAAATCTTTAAACTGTAAATTACTATTTAGGTAAATCCTACACAACTACATATTCTACAAGGGTATATTGAATTTGTGCTTATATGTGTAATGCGCAAATATATTAGTCATTTTCTGAGTCCATTTAACACTATCTATCTGTCCGTCGCACAGAGGGATTTGTTCATACAATGTTTGGCAAAAAATTTAAGGAGTGCTCGTAGAATGTTGAAATTTGGCACAGAGCCTTTGGTTAGCTTAAGTTTGTTCAGCGATCGCAAAAAGTCGCAGAATTTGTTTACATAAAATGAAAGAAAATATTCCAAACTTTCATTTAGAAGTAGTACTAACACGGAGGTAGACCGAGTTAACTTATTTTTTTCTAATGAAAACTGCAAATGCAAAATTTTTTGGAGTCATTTTGATTTGCTCCGATCTCTTAAACTATATATGTAATCTAAATATTTTTTCTTTCCTATTAACTGTATTTGATAAATATTATCTAAAACTATTGGTAGTTGAACCATATTTATTTTACAAACAACTGAAATGTAGTAAAATGTTCATCAGTTTTCGTTGTATAATATTTAGATAACTTTACCTCATTTTTTTTTATACAAAATTTGTATATTAATGAAATATTTCTCTACAGAATTGCATCATTAGATTTCTAAAAAAATAACTGTATAAAAATAGCCTTATTGCCAAAAAAAGCAAATACCACAATTATACTTTCTTACTTGTTTTTGTCTAACAGATTTTACATAACAAAAATTCGGTTGAAATTTCAGTTACACATTTGGAAAATTTTTTCGCTATGAAATGTTAATCCAACATTTCGGTAGACCTTACTTCTCAACCTTGGGGCAATTGTTCGTAACTTTTAGGGGAATGAATTTTCGTAAAAATTAGGACTAAAATTCCTAATGAAGTTTGACCCCACAATTTCTGACAGTTTTTTGTTTTTCCTTAATATTGGAGATGCTACAATATATATAGACTATTTAAGTTGGACTTATCTGGATTATTGTGAACCATACAATCAATCAGATGCTGTCGACAAGAAGATGTTCTATAGCTTGAATTGAAGACTCTCGTTATTGATAAACTCTGGGAAAAACTTAGACTTTATTTGCACATAAGCTTACGCCATCGACAGGATGATATCAATAACGATATCGGAAAGCGTGTAGATTGCTTACACCAACAAGAGGTGAAAAAGTCTAGACTTTACAAGACTAGTAATGTTTCATGAACCGGACGTAGAATTTTCAGACTCATCATGTCGATTTTAAATGGCTCACATATTCAGCTCTCGAACAAAATAAAATATCTTCATTTGGAAAATTTATATGTACAATACTAACAACAACGTTTTTTAAGCGTAGTCTATGCTTTCTATTAAAAATGTTGGTATTCAAATTAAATAAAAAGCAAATAATTTTCAGGGGGGTTACTGCGTATTTCGATTCGAAAAGAAAATCATTCGAATTTGTATACTTTTTACATTGTATTTCGAAAGCTTTTGCTTTCGAATCGAAATACGCAGCAACCCCCCAGATATACAAAACTTATCACACCTTATTTTATAAAAATAGGTAAATAATAAGTCATAGCTCTTATATAAGACCCTCTTAATCGTCACGCCAGGTTAAATATTATTATTATATTCTTCAAATTTTCATAAGTACAATCGAGAAAGAATTTATAACCAATAACTGTCGGATTACGTAATTTTATTAAAACTTGAACTATATAGAAATTGATATGTGAGTCTTTGATTTGTCGAAGCATATTATTTACGCAACAAAATACTTTCTAGAGTTAATTTTCTTGGTTGAATTATTTGTTAATTTTAATATAATAAACTATATACATACAGCAATATTTACAAGAAAAGAATCAAAAAATCTTAGATAAATGTATAGCTTAAAATGATGCTCATTATACCTGTTCATTACATCTACACTATTGTTTTTGTTTTGTTTTCAAATCAAAACCATTACAAGTAATCATCTACTATTCATCCTTGAAAAACATCTCATAAACATTAAAACTATCATTGCTGCTTGTAAACAGTATGTTATAATTATCGTAACAATTGTACTCATTAATGTAACAACTACTAATATCAACATTTAGACATGTGTAACTAACCTTACCCAGCTGCAGATCTACTAATCCTGCTGAGTACTGGTGTATATACAGTAGCGTGGCACTTATATTGCATTTTTTTTATTTTCGCTGTTTCCAAGGTCTAAAATTGCTTTTCGTCAACTAAAACCCAAATGCCAGAAATTAGAGCAATATGGCATAACATTTGCAGCCTTAAATAAGTATTATTCTGTTCTAATTTTTGGAAATTAGCATGTTTCCGAAAATAATTAGGTTACTCCTTTGTATGTATATTCGAGTTATCCAAAAAAATAAAATTGCGAATTTTGGCCATATCCATCCCTGCAATTGTTTTATGGATTGATTGGAGTGGACGTTAACGTTAACTGTCACCGTATCGACTCTGAAGTTTGGAGGTGCATTTCCAAGGCGAAAATATAAATTTGTTGTAGTTGTTGCAAGAATGTTAAATAATTAGTTTTGCACTTTAGTGTAAAAGGATCAAAATGTGTACGAAATTAGCGTTCTAATAAGATATAAACGTTTAAAATCGGTTGACAAATTTTAACGTCATTAAGTTTTCCCCTGGCCATTAACATGTTTCACACCACTTGAATAAGAAATACAAAATTAACAAATTTTGAGAGATATTCTATTAAAATCAGATGCTGACTTTAAATATATATGTATTTGCTTGCAAAACTAGTTACTAAATGGAACATTTTTTCAAAGTTTATATTTTCCCTTGTACAGTGGGTAACCAAATTATTAGTTACACTATATTAATACAGAATCAACCGCTTTTAATACGTATATAAATTTATTTCTTGTACCAGATGTTTTCGTATTTTAATTCTGGTAATACTGTTAAATATTTTGTGCAGTGTCAACAATGATTGGTGACATTAGAGTGCAGTTGTACATCATTATCTGTCATTCTGCTCTGAATTGTGAAATATGCAATTTTGTTTAAATTGATTACAGTCTGGCATCACGATGAAGAACTAAAAGAAAATGTTCAAAAATGCATTCAGAGCATGCCAAAAATGGTGCAAGCTGTAATTGATGCCAAAGAAGGTTCTACGAAATATTAAGATTTTTTTTCAAAAAATTTTGTAATATTTCTTCTCCTCAAATATATATTTTTAAAACAAAAGAATTTATTTTAATTGAATTAGAAACACTTAATTTACATAAAAGAATAAATAAAAGGAAACTAAACAATTTTGCATGTGTAACTAATAATTTGGCCACCCACTGTAAATGCACCTCCAAACTTTAGAGCAAATGTGGCGCTAGTTAATGTTATCTTATCATGCTAATATTTTTAGAACATGTTTATACAATCCATAGAATATTTGTAGGGGTGGGGGTGTATATAGAAAGGTTGTGAGAGACTACAGCGAGCTGATGAATTATTTGTTTAATTTCTTGATACGTTTAATACTATCCCTTGCAAAACAAAACTGACATATAAGAGTCACCCTAGTATGAATATGAAAGTACTTATTTACGTTGCCTCTAATACCTCTATGAATTCTGAGATTCTATTTTATCCATTTGTAGGCAATAAAACAGAATGAATTTAGCATTTGTTATTACAGGCAATAAAAGTAAAATGTTATAGTTACTTTTCTTTCTGAATTCCATCATTATGCAGTTTTATTCATTCAGTTCTTGTTATTTGTTTGCAAATAAAAACGAGTGCTCAAATTATATATAAAATTTGATTTATTTTTATCAAGTAAATTTGTTTATATGGAGAAGCGATGATGTTATAAAAGGGTTTACTACAGATGTAAACCTTAAGTACAGATAGCAAAAATCCTATTTTTAAAAGAAACGAAGAACTTAAGCATTAAACGCGAATGCTACAGACTTCGGTATGTGAAAAATAAAATGCACGTCTGCAGGTTATTGTCCAAGCTACTTTCGTCGTTTCAGTCAAATTAAACTAATTTTTATTACAAGTATTGTTGGCCATATAACAAAATATGTAAAGCAAACTAGTGCTGAGAAATATTTTTTATTGTAAAAAAAAAGAAAAATACAAAATTGAAATGTTATAATCAGTTATGCGTCAAGAGTTGTTAAATAAATAAAAAAATTTATTATTATCATGTACTCGAATTACTATATTTTTATAAAATTGAGTGAATCAAGCATGTTCTATGAAAAAACGCTACTTTGAAAAAAAACCTTAAGTGGCACCACTGAAATATAAATGGACGACTGCAACAGCCGCTTATATTTTCATTATTTTGTTAGATTAAAATTTGTAAGAGGGTATGCAAGTATGTTTAAATTATGCAAGTATCCAAACAAATTTCACATATACTGGGTGTAGGCTTTTATATGGTCGAGCTTTGTTTCTTTCTCACTTGTTTTTAATGTTTTTATTTTCTTTTTTATTGAATTTTAGTAATAGCTTCTATAAAATCAACTAAATTTTCTTCAGCCATTATGTTTATTTAAAAAGTTAAGCTATGTGTCCACGATCGTCAGATATTACGTTGTCCGAAAATGTTCAGAAAATGTCTAACAACCGTGAAAACTTAAAATGTTTGCCTTCCAACGTTGTAAAAAAGCATTTTCAATACATTGGAAGACAAAAAAAATTGTCAGATATCTAATAATCGTGTAAACACACAATTTTGTCATTGTCATTGTTTTAAGACAATTGTCAAACACTTTTCATTGTCATATGTGCAAAGTTTATACATCTGCCAATGTCAGCATTGTCATAGAAATTATTTCCAAATGCAACTCTGTATAATAATAAACAAACAAGTGTGCATTGATGAAATTTTTGAAAAAAGTAGTAGAATATTAAAGAATTAAATTAAAGTGTGAATTAGGAAATAAGCAGATAAAATGGTTCCAATTGCTCTTTTTTGTTTCATGACAATATTTAAAATGTTTAAACACACACAAAGAGCTGCAAAACGAATTTGACAATGCCACGCAACAATCTGACAACCGTGTGAACTGACAATTTCGGTTGACAGATAAATTCATTGTGTGACAATTGTGTGCAAATGAAATTGTTAGTTTTCTTACAGTCGTCTTAACTGTTAATATACATTTTGCTAAAAAATTTTCAATGTCAGTACATTGCTAGATATGACAACGTTGTAATATATGACGATCGTGGGTACTTAGCTTTAGAAGAACAAATCTCTTTTTTATTAAAGTGTCAGATTTCAGAATCACTTTATTAATATGTAGCTGATGTTTTGAAAATAATGTGTGATTTGCAATGTGTTTAATACTTTAGATAGAAAAAAACAGTTTTCAATAAAGTAAATTCTCTCTGACAATGACAGAATGTCAAAATTTTAAAAGTAGTCATGTCATAGTCCCCATGTATATCACAGTCATACTTTTAGTTGGTGTGCAGGTTAATAAATTAATTTTCTTTGCATTAATAAGCTCTTGAAACATGTTGAATTTATTTAGGATACTCTGTATGTAAGGAAAGTTTAAATTAACAAATAAAGTTGCTTACAAACTTGTCACCTGTTTTTAAAAAATATATATTTTAATAAAACTTACAACTTTTAAATAATTAATATGACATTTTTCTCCTTTTACTACAACCAGGTAGTTGTTACAACTCGTTCCACAAAAATTAGTACTTTTCTAATGGTTTTAAATTAGTTTTAATTTTGTTCATACATGTTATTGAAAAAAGCAACAGCAACTGTAAAACCAAAAAAAAAAAAAATTATATATTTAATATTTACTAAAAGAAAAATGGATTTTTATATAATTTCATTTGAAACAACTTGTACATACATATGTATGTATGTATATAAAAAATGGCTTAAGCTTTTTTCTAATGGTAACGCTTTACTTTTTTGGGCCAAATACAAAACAAAAAAAAAATAATCCAAAAACTTTAGAAATATAATTAAAAACCTGAGGGATTTCATACAGCAGCAGAAAACAACAAAGTTGTTGTACTCGTAAATGGCACGAAATCTAGACTATAAAGAAGCATCGATGTGGAAGTTAAAATACGCAAAACGAAATACTCGTTCATTAATTAAAACATGAAATCAATTAAAAAAGTTGTTTAAACTCAATATGAAAATGAAAGAAAACCTCAGACACTTCCTTTTTTGTTGTTGGTTTGGTTTTTGGAACTAAATAAAGCATTTAAAAATGTTAAACATTTTATTTAATGATATTAGTTAACAGTAGAGAAAGAGTTGATGGGAAATATAAAACGGGAAATTTACAAAGTGTAATTGAAATAATGATTAATTGCATCGAGTTGGAGATAAAGTGTAAATTATTTGAAACTTTGTTTTATTAAAACTTGTAAATGGAATTTAAAAAAATTTGCTTTAAATTGAATAAGAATGTAACATGATTAAGGTTTAATTTATTTAGATAATAATTTTATTTTTTTTATATAAACAAACACAAACTGCGAAGCTTTTTGGCTTGTCCATTGACGGATTCAACCATAACCCCACAATGCTGAGAAACAGTGAAAAAAGATTTTGCAAGTTATGCAAAACGTCCAGAACACAATTTTTTGTGGAAAGTGTTACTTGCATCTCTGCATAACTACTGCAAAAAATTGTTTCGGCGCCTATCACCGTCGTGTTTAATCTTTTCATTACTTATTAATCCTTGCTATTGTTTATTTTCAACTTTTTTCTTCTTAATTTCTAATAATAAACACTCTTGAATATATAGTTACATAGTTCTTACCTATCTATATGTTTTACACTCAAACTGGTAAGCGACCCTATAGGAGCGCAAAATAAAAATCTATCTGGCGGCTAAACGGCTGATATGTATTACCTGAAACTTTGAGAATCGTCATTTTTGACCATGGTTTACCTTTAGTAAAATTCCCGATAAAAAAAAATTAACAGATTCTGTTTTGCCAGTTAGAGGGTTAAGTTACTTATGAATTATGCAATATATTTTGTAAAATTTGTACTTCTTATATATATAATACAACATTTTTTAAACAATATTAACCCCCTTATTCATACAAACTTACAACAGGTTTATAACAGGTTTAAAAAGCAAATTTCCATACAAAATGTTCTTCACCTCTTATAAACCTTTTGTAAGTTTTATGAATAAGGGCATAAGTGTTTACTTAAATTGATGCTCTCTATTTAGTTCTACTTAGTGATGGCACGATTAATCGAAAAACTAGTAATAATCGATTATATTTCTTTTTTTAACGATTTAATTGTATCGTGAATTCTCTTGCGATTATTCCAAAAAATAATCGATAGACATCCAGGAACAAAAGCAAATAGAAAAAGAGAAGAAGAGAATCAAAATGTTTATCTCCATTGGCAAGTAACTTAATAACAAATACTTTGAACCAGAAATGGAACTATCATTTCTACTGGCAGCACCAACATTGCTAGATCCAAGATTTAAAAAAAATAATTTTGAAGATCTCTTAGCTTTATCAAGAGTCATGAGACATCTAAGAAATGAAATCGCAAAAATTGCTCATATCGATGACAACATTGGAAGCGGCAGTGAAACGTCTTCTGTTTGTGAAGTGGAATTTGATTTATGAGCTCACCATAAATCCTTAGCCCACAAACGAAGAAGAAAGAACAATGACTCAACACTTCCTCAAGATGAACTAAGCTTCTTTCTCAATGCTCCAGTACTAGAATTAAAGCGCAACGTAATAGACGCATGGGAATAAATGAAATCTGTCTACCCTAAGCTGTACTCTCTTGCACAAAAATATTGCTTTTTGATTGGTACATCTGTACCATCAGAGCAGTTTTTTTTCCAAAGCAGGTGCAATAGTAACGCAAAAAAGGAACAGATTAACCACGAAACGGCTATCAAAGCTCATATTTTTAAATTCTGTGCTAAATAAATGATTTTTTTTAATAAGTAATAATAATTTTTTTATTTATGATAATTTTAAATTTTACCTAAAAATATCGATTAAATGTTTCCAATTAATTGCAATCAATTATTTTTTCTTTTCGATTAATCATATAATCCATTAATCGATTATTCTTTTTTTTTTTTTTTGCCATCACTAGTTCTACTGCCAACCATCCTGTGGTGGTGGGTAAGTCGTCTGAGCAAAATTTGACAAATTGCTTCCAGACAAATATAAATTTGTTACATATTTCTAAAGAAAGTTTTTGAAAGTTGGCAAAATGTTGAAATGCCTATATTTCGAAAAATGTAGAACATAAATCACACAATTAAGCATGTGTTTTAAGAGTTTTCAGAAAATATGGCAATCTTGAGCAAAATTTGGCATTGGATTAAAAATGAATAGGTAAAAATTGAGCGGCGTTGAGGGCCGACACTTGGAGAAACTGTGGACTCCATTTGCAAAACTTAAGCCCGAATAGTCCTTTTCTATCCCTGCAATTTAGAATTGGCAAATTTATTTCCAAAAAAGCCGATTCTGCCCCACTATGTACTGGTATAAGTGTAACAACATATAACTATAAACTATTTTTACTTTTTTAATCTAATCTTAATCATCTTTATTTAAAATACATACACATATACATATATCTGCATAGGAGTATATAAATCTACTCTAAAATTTAATTAAAACATCCTACTTTTTATCTTGTTTTGTGGCATTAGAACAGCAGTGATGGTCTAAATTCATTCATTCAAACATTAGACAAAACTCAATATGAGATAACGTATCAAAGTTCAAAACATCAAAACTCCTATTTCCAATAATGCGCATAAAAATTACATTAAAAACCAAATATAAAACCAACAAAATTAAAATGAATTTCAATCCTTTAGTAATTGCAAAATTTAAATTTTATAATCCTTAGATTACAGAATATACAAATTAAAGTGATACAAACACTAAATATTCTTAAAACTAACAATTACCTGAAATTTTCAATAATTTTCTTTATTTAATTAAAATTGTTTCTCATTTAAATCTCTCCTTCTCACTGACTAAGTCTTTAATTGAGTATTTTACATTAAATGATTTTGGTAGTCGATTACTGATATTTTACAGTGTAAGCAAAATAAGCTCTTTGTGTGCCAAAAGCAATAGAAACAAAACTTATGGTCATGTTAGCAACAAAGTCATAGCAAATAAACCGATTTAATATCGTAGCAAACAAACCGGATATTTTTATGGACGTTGTAGAATTTTGTTTTTATATGCATAATCTAGTGCATTGGTCATACAAACATTAAAGACAATTGTGAAAATGAATGAGTGAGCGAGGAAATAGGTTAGGAAATGGCATATGGTTGTGTATTTGATATTTTGTAGCAACAACAGAAGTCTGCAAATATTTGAATACAAAATACACTCAAACTTTTATAATCACACACAAGCAGTCATAAACTTAGGGTGGCTAAAATGTTGAACTTTTGCGATTTACTTCGAAGCTTTCAGAATTGTTGATCGTTATTTTAAAGTCTAAAGCAAGAATTGATATGGAAATCGGAAAACTATAAGAGGTTTCATCTTTCATTTGCAAATATCCAATATAAGACACACCCTAATAATTATTCATACATGAAAGTCATTTAAAACTCTCTGTATAAAATTTAACATTGTGTCGAGGCTTTGAGCCTTCTTTTAACACAAATCATTTGAAAAACCAAAAGCAAAGCTAACAAAAATTAACAAAATAAAAAAAGTCGACAACATAACTTACATGAAAATCATTAAATAATAGTTGGTATGCACAAATCTATATGCATATACTTGTGCAGACATACATATGTACTTATGTACAGGGCAAAATAATAGCAACGGCTACTTAATTTTCAAAAATGCTATTGTTAATTCTTACTGTCAAGCTATTGATGAGCTCGCGGCGATTCGTTTTATAAAGCTAGTTACCAACATTTTATGTAAAATTTAAAAATTCTTGTAAAAAATATAAAAACGGTATTAAGTTTTGTATTTAATATAATATTTATTTGAAAAAAAATTTTTTACACTACTATTTATTTATTTTTGTATATTTCTGTTAAATGTTCTACATTAGCCTTCCGTTGGAAAGCATAAATGCAAAATCATACAAAAACATACAAAGAAACACTAGCAAAATGTAAAGCATTTTCTGGCCTGTTAAAGCCGTCATCAGCATTCTTTGTGTCTAATAGTGTTTTATTTTCAAACTTTGTATATTTAACTTTTTTTATTAATATAGTGTATTTATTTTCAAATAAATTGTATATGTAGTTAACTTGAAGTGAACTTCGATTAAAAATGTTTATAAATAATTTTACAATTAATACTCGCAAGAGGAATAATTCTCATTTTGTTTTGTATTTGAGCAATCATTGAATTTAATTTCAACAGGTAAAAACAAGTAAGAAAGTATAATAATACCCTATACCCAGTATATATGTAAAAACAGATTTTTATTTGTATACTAACATTATTAAGAGATTTAAGAAGCTATAACTAATTATGGACCGATCGTCATAAAATTAAGCCAAATTATTTTTGTATTATTTTTGCCTGTTGCATAGGCTTATGTTGAATATGATTTGGATACCAACATTTTTAAGAGAGAGTTATGTTCTTTAAAGTGATTTTCGGCAACGGGCCTTATACGGGAGTTATGCTCAATTATAGACTGATCTGCACAAAATGTATGATGAGCTTAGGCTTCATGTACAACTTATTTCTGGAGATATTTGTTGGCATACGTGCATAAATCCAAAATTTATGGCCGATAAAACCCTATTTCGGGAGGAAATTTGTTGAAGACCGATTTCAACTAGTTTTAATAACAAGCCAGAAAAATATCGCGTACCAAATTTTATCGAAATATCTTCAAAATTGCGACCTGTACTCTGCGCACAAGGTTTACATGGCAAGTCAGCCAGCTAGTGGACATCGATCGGTATACTTTAAGGGTATAATATATATATTGGATTAATATTTCTGGGCGTAACAAAAATCGGCACAAATCCAATATACCATCCCCAATATGGTGGTGTAGGGTGTTAATAATATCACCGATATCTACAAAATTTTGTCTATGTTCACTTATGTTTTCAATTGCCTTTAGATCAGAAAAGTGTTTATAAATAATAAATAAATTATTTTATTTTAAAGCTTCGCAAAAAATAAAATAAACCGTTTTTTGTTCAAAATTGATTTATGTACAACTGTTACTAGTGACACAATTAGAAATAGGCTTTTAAAACAATATTTTATTGAGCAAAAATTAAAAAGGTTTTTTTGAATTAAGAAACATCTAGAGTCTAGATTCTAGACCGGTAAAAATGTCTAAAGAATTTAGCCCCAGTAATCTCATAATAACCGTGAAGCATGGAGGAAATGTATGTTATGTGGCTGTTTATATTCATCTGATATCAATCCAATTTATTGGATAGACGATAATATGTGGACTGTTTATTACGTAGAAATATTGCAAAATCAAATGCTACCGTATGCCAGAGAATAAATTCCACTCAAAAGCGAATTCATGCAGGAAAATGATCACAAACACATATTCAAACTAGTTAGATCTTGGTTTAAGCAAAACCAAGTCCATGCTATAGAGTGTTCTTCACAATTCCTGTATTGCAACCCTATTAATCTAATTAAGGAAGTCTTGGAAATGAAAATAGCTGATATAAACGTTATCTTGGAAAAAATCTAAAAATAATTGAATTCCATATCACTCGAAATATGTAGATGATAAGAAATGTTAAAAATCAATGGCACTTTAACTAAATATTACTATTATTTAATATTATTAAATATTACTATCTTTAAAGTAGATTAATAGGAAGATATAAATAATTTCGAAAATTTTAGGTCAAAAAAAAAAAAAAACTTACGAATCTTAGGTATACAATAATTTTGCTCCATATGAGTCCCTTTTTGTAATAAGTGAAAACAATTTTTTTTTTGTTTTTTATGATAGTCTACAAAGGAATGGAGCTATTTTTCATATAACTTTGGGACCAATTATCAATTCGTTTTCAAATAAAGAACAATATACTAAAGACAAACAAAAATATTATTTATAATAATGGCCGAATTTTAAGAAGAGTCTATATATGATACAAATTTTATAATTAAGCCTGTTATAATGTCAAAATATACATACATATGAGGCACCCAGTTTGACTTGTAAGCGTCAATTTAAATTCAGTGTTTGACTTGTTGACTTTGCTAAAGCAATGGAAAATCGACGATTTTTAAATTATGTACTTTCATATAAATAAAAAAAAAATTATATGGTCCTAAACCCAAGATTCGTAATTTTTTATTTTTCTGACTTCCATTTCAATACTTATTTGAAAGTTTTCCAGGAGTAATAAAATATAAAAATCCCCTAATAGCAAACGTTTTAAGTTGATATGTTGAATCATTTCTTAGCCAAAGTAAAAGGAAAACAAAAATTGAACAAAATGCTCCAAACCTAACAAATGGTTAATTTGACATATATACTTGTTTATTATTTTAACAAATGTTAAAAACAAAATATTAATTCAGAAATATCGTTCTTATTATTTTTTCAACACTGTACATATGTTTGTATTTGAAAGTATTTTATACACACATAGACTGTTTTTGAAAAGTTTACGAAATAACCAACAAAACATCATGTAGACTAAAAAATCAACACAATAAAATTGCATCGTATTTTTATATATAAAAATAAAAACAAGCAAATACATACAGCATAAAATTTGCAAAAATAAAATGTTTTTCGATTTCAATTGCTGTACAAAAAAACAGAAGAGTTGAAGACTGAAATCATTAAGTTCATTAAGATTTTAAGGGTATACCATTATAGAACTTAAATACATAAACCTAATGGTAACAGAAATGAATGAAATTAGTAAAAACTGAAAATTTTTGTTTTAGAAAATAGAATTTTAAGTTCAATATGTTAAAGTGTTTGATACTTTTAAGTAATATATTTATAGTTACTGTGAAGTCTAAACTTTAGAGTAAAGTAGTTTTGGAAGTATTTGCAAAAAGCAATAGTAAAATAAGCCAAAAAATATTCTCCTTTGTGTGTACTGATAGATTAATACTTTATATGATGTATGAAGCCTAAAGGATGTTAAAGGCCTTTCATTACCACACAGTTTTCAAAGCAATAATAAAAGTTTGTTTCAAAGAAAAACTTAAATAAAAAATTACCATTTTAAAATTCTGCTTTTTGCCTAAAAATTGATTTTTTCTGTTAACTTTTAACTGGTGTTACCAAATTGCCAAACTAAAACGTACATAATGGCCCAAAGAAATGTTGATGTATGTGGTAAATTATGGAGCAATGTATTTCATTTAAACAATACATTAAACATTTTTCTGTAGACACACTTTTTGTGTTTTCATTTCCAACACAAGATAGAGTGCTATATTCGATTGTATCGAATCTTAAATACCCTCCAGCTAAATTTAATGAGAACTACAGAAACTACACAGATGCCAGGACTGTAATATTCATATTCAGTTTTTCTTATAATGGCTTAGCGCAAATTTTATTCCTTAATGTTTGACATAATACTAATATTTAGTTGAACCTCCGTTCATTTATTACACTTCTTTGGGCATATTTCGGAAGATGTGGACTTCCATTCCTTCTATATTATTTCACATATATCGTTTTTGTCTTTAGATTTATATCCCACGTGTTAATTTTGTAGGACTCTCCAAAGATGTTCAATACACGCAGAGAACAAATATAGTTATGCATGTTTACCACAACTATTTCAATATTTTTAAACATTTTTTTTAAATATTATGGTCAATGTTATTATTTATATGATTTCTGCAACCATAATATGATTAAGTTAG
The DNA here is from genome assembly GCA_916048285.2 of Bellardia pandia. Taxonomy (NCBI): domain Eukaryota; kingdom Metazoa; phylum Arthropoda; class Insecta; order Diptera; family Calliphoridae; genus Bellardia; species Bellardia pandia. The sequence continues at coordinate 103,764,287 of OU696529.1, forward strand.
CATTCAACTGATTATAAAAAATGATGATTGCAACCTATTGTAATCATCTGATTCGTAAATTAACCATATTATGGTTACCGCAATCATACAAATAATTACAGTGACAATAATATTGTTGAAAAACTTGCCAAAATTTTTGCGGTAAACAAGAACAACTATATTTTTTTTCTCTGTATATAGGTTTGTGTCTGGGTAATGCGATGCGCACTTCATAACATGGACTTTCTTTTGCTCAAATCAAGTCTTAACTTATTTGTATGTGTTATTGGGTTTGTTATCCTATAGGCATAGGCTAGCATTTAATTTTGCAATGTACATACGTGCTTCACAGGGCATAAGGCCAAAATGCTTTACGGTTTTTTGAATATAACACAGAGTAAAATTCTTAATTTAGAGCCTTCGAATGTTTTGGTATCCGAACAAAAGATTTGTATCTTTATTTCATCTGAATAAAGCATATTTCTTTGATTTTCCTGCATATATATTTCTAAAATTGTGCATTCTGAAATACAGACATCAATTTTGTGCTCTTTAGGTGACCATAATGAGTCTATTTTGCTTTTATGTTCAAATTGAACCTTGTGTCCATTTTTTTTTGCTTGCTGCCTTTTATCTTTGCTTTTACTTTTCTGTGAATTGTCAAATTATTTGGAAGATCAAGTAAATACCTACATTGTTGGCTCTCAGATGAATACTTCTCAATGTTACAAACTGAATGACAAACGTATATATACCATCATGCAGCACTTATGATCGTGGAGTGTATAATAATATACTCGTATTTGCAAAACTATAGTGCACCACAATATAAAGTAGAAAATTTATTACTTGTACTAAATTTTTATATTTTATTTTGTCTAATATTTTAACTTTTGAGTATTTTGTGTCGTGTGTCCTGTTTGAACAACAAACACAACAAACAGCACTAAAAATTGTAACAAACATTATAGTTAAAGCAAAAAAAAATAAAATAAAGAGTATGAGAATAGAATAGAAAGATAGAAAAAAGAACAAACGGAAATGACCAATTTGGTTTGTTTAGGTCGTTGCCACTTGAAAGTGCAAAAAAATAATAGTAATATCCAACTCATACATTTATATGTATGTGTACTTGTAAGTGTGTATACTTGTATGTAAGTACCTACAACATGTCTTCAACAAATTTTATATTTATACATACATATGTACATATATATATCTCCATATACTTTAAAACTGTTGTGTGTTAGATTGTTGTCTTGAAAATCTAAGTTATTGTCTAAAACGTTTAAAGCAGGAAATTTGTACACTCTTAATAGTTGTTAGATACATAAGTCTGAGTATTTGTACAGGGCACATTTTAGGGCACACATCTATATGTCTGCATTATATACACCTAACCTGCAGATTTAATGGAGACAGTTGTCAACTTTGCACTATTCCGGTACTTAGACGGACTTGACAATATACTTAACCAGTCATGGTAAAATTAACCGGGCAAACATTGATACAATTCTCCCGAAATTAAAGGCATAAATGGTGACAGCAATTTAAAGCCCAAATCTAAGCAAGCGAATAAGGCTTTTGGTCGTCAGTACAATTTTGGAAGATGGGTTTCAAGCACTCCAAGTACACGTCGCACAAATCATATAACTGCTGGCCGCCGCAAAATCGTATTGTTTAAAACCATTATTAGAGGTCTCGATGACAGCAGTCAAATGCCAGAGAATCCAAACATCCATGTTGTTCTCACTGCCACTCAATTGCAAATCTGAAGAGTATTTTTCATCGCCGCCAAAGTACATGCGAACAAATTTTGTGGCATTCCACAACTTATTACAGAAGAAGCGCTAGCCCAATACACGATTAATATCCAAGTTATTATCACGTGTCTGTGTAATGTAGGCACACAAAGCAAAACGATAATAACCGAACCGCATTCTGGTATGCCATTGGGATAATCTTGTTTCCGGCCAGCCTTAGCCTTTACAATTTCCCGAGAATCCAAGTTGATCTATGAGATCAATAACATTACTCAAAGTTTTCGCCATTTTACGACCGTGAGCATCATGCACCATGGGATGTAGGTAAACTTCTTTGAAGTTTTTTTAAAGCAAAATATATTCAGTTACCTCTTTATGGCCTTATTCATAAATCTTACAACAGGTTTATAAAAGGCTTATAAAGCAAATTTCCATACAAAATTATATAAACCTGTTGTAAGTTTTTATGAATAAGGCGGGGTAGTATTTTTTACCCCTTAAGGACGGCTCATAGACAGCTCGTATGATTTAGACGAAACCTTCAGAATTTTGCCTATAGGTCCATAGAAGTTGATTGGTGTAAAAAAATTATCTTCCTCCATTTCTGAGAACATGGGTATTTAAATATTTTTTAGCAATTTTGTTTTTCATATTTCAGTGTAAATAAAATTATTAATTTTTTTTCACCACTCAAGGGTGTGCCGGAAACCCTACTGTGACATTTAAAATATATAGTGTTGAATCGAAGAGCGTTACAATTATTTAAAATTACGCCGTAAAAAGTAAGTATAACTTAGTAGTTTGTTTTTAAAAGGGAGATTTTTAGTTTGCTTTATGGTTGCAATTAAACAGCCATATTTAGTCCACCAATATATTGAATATATGGGAGGTGTGAACTTTTTTTAAAACGCCATGAATAATTATCGCACTCGGGTTCGGGGCAAAAATTGGTATTGCCCATTAGTTACAAACGCTTTCGATGCGGCTATGGTGAATGCATTGAAACTGCGTTTGCCTTTGTCACAAATATGAAAAAACCCCAAATGTAATTATAATTATGGATTGGCCGTCATGAATTCAGGTGTCATGATTTCTGTGTATATGAAACTTTTTTGAGTTGAGTGTTATTTGAGTAGCAATATAAAGAGAGTTAAACTCGTTAAAGTGATTTTCCGAAATGAGCTATGGTCAATTGTGCACCGATCTGTACAAAATTTGTAGATGTGATTAGGCTGCATGTAAAATTTATTTGTGAAGAAATTTGTTGTATACATTTTATTTTTAAATAAAATATAGATATAGATCGATAGAGTCATATTTTTGGAAGGTGAAATAATGAACCGCTTTCAACAAATTTCAATGCCAACCCAACTTGGGCCGAAAAAGATTACGTATCAAATTCTATCGAAATATCTTCAAAATTGCAATCTATAATTTGCAGACGGACGCACATCGACCGGAATACTTTAAGTTGAGTGTTGGACTAATGTTTTTGCGTTACAAACATTAGCACAAATCCAATGTGTTGGTGTAGCCACAGTCGATTTGTGCCCTAGTATACCCACCACCAAAAAGATGGGGGGTTTATTATGTTTGTCATTCCGTTTGTAACACATCAAAAAATGGTCTATATATTCTGGGCCCTTATCATATTCTAAGACGATCTACAATTATTACGTTGAAATACAACACAAATAATTCGCATATACATATAAAACGTCGTACAGAATTTCATGAAGATTGGCCCGTAATAGGTCATAGGACTACTCCGAAAACTCATTAACTTATATAAACATCTATATTAATTTAAAGTAAATCGCTTTATGTTACTCGCTTCTAAAACATAAACAAATAGTTAATTCTTGACAATGGATTATGGAAATAAAATGCCATTAAAATAAACCTTAACGTGACTTGGTGGTGGGGATATAAGATTCGGCACAGCCGAATATAAACTCTTATTTATTCTTTTCAGTACTGTATATAACAAAGTGGGAAACCAGATGCCAATATTAAGAAACAAATCGTTCATTTTATCGGTTTTTGCCTGTAAAGGATTACTTGTAAGAGATGGAGAGAGAATATCATACAATCCTATATCCAAAAAGTATGTGTTTTGAAATGTTACTCCATCTTTTACACATACATATTTATATTTTAACGATCAGCGTAGACATGAAAAACTTTTATTGTAACAAAACAAATTTCTTTGAAGTTTTGCTAGTTTTCACTAGCAAACTTCTTAAGTAGTTTAGTTGGTAACTAATTATTCCAAGAACTGCGGGGTACCGCAACATATTTATATATAAAATTATTTTAGTGATTTAACGTATAGCACACTCAGTAACCTAAGTTTGTAGGCCTGTCTCTATTAAAGTATACAAATCTATTAAGGTTTATATACATACTATGTTCAATAAACCAAACCTTAATACCACGGGCATTATAGGTTTATTAAGGTGCTAACAACGCTTTCGCCCACAATTGTATGTATGTACATACATATATTGGAAACTTTTATGCATTGGGAGATTAGAAATCAATTTTTTATAGGCTTGATTTAGAGGAAAGTATAAGTGGATAAATAATTTATAGCATAATTTTGGTTGTTTCAAATACTAAATAAGATAAATAAGGTGTATAAAAATAAAGGGTTTTTAATCAGAACTTTGTTCACCAAAATAACACTTAACAAAGAATTTTTATGAAAATCACACAAAATTGTAATAAATTGTGAAAGAGTAAGTTTAATAATTATAAATGAAAACTTATATCGGACAGTTTTGCACCACGACTACTCATACAGATGTCGATACTTTTCTTCAGATTTTCAATTACATTTTTGTACAATGGCGTTCGTTAATAGATTTAGAGTTTTAAGACTGTAATTCGATTCGATTGGCTTTGTATAGAATTTATGTTTAGCATAGCCCCACAAAAAGTAAGCCAGTGTAGATAAATCGCATGATCGGACAGGCCAATTAAATTTGGTTTGCAACAAATTTATTGTTTCGGTAGCTGTGTGATGTGTGTCATCGTTCTATAGGGACCACTTGTCAGTGATATCCATATCATCAATAATAAGTCAACTTTTATTCATTAATAAAAAGCACAAAGTCAAAATATCCCTGTTATTCCCCTGTTGAAAAACAAAGTTTTTGTTAAAAAAAACCCTTTATATACTTTTTAGAAGATTTCTATTTTAAAAATTAGCAGTCATATGCAAAAAGTTTCAAAGCAATATATTTGGATGCCAACATTTTTGAGAGAGTTGTGCTATTTAAAGTGATTTTCGAAATTGGACGGACTAATAGACAGACGGGCAATTTTAAATGTCAGAATCACTTCCTGAAACGATCGATATACTTTAAGGTGGGTGTTGAGCCAATATTTATGGGCGTTACAAACATCAGCACAAATCCAATATACCATTCCCACTGTGGTGGTGTAGGGTATAAATATTCCTAAGGTATCTGTTTAATTTTGAACAAAAAATTTTTAGTTATGTATTAAACTGTATTTGCTTTATTTTTTTACTCAGGTATGAACTTGTGTATTTGATCGTGATGTGCTCATAAGCAACATGTCCTGTGTTCATAGCACATAAACAGGTTCATCCCACAATTTCAGCAAGAGATCAATTGTTTTAGGTGTATGTGCTAGACATTCATACCACATGGCTGCAGGTAGCAATAATTTAGTTTTGTTTATTTTAGTTTAAGATATGTTAATAAAATTCAATTGGGGTCGAAACACCAAAAGAACAAGTAGTTTATTTGTCGTCTTCCTACTGGTCCGTGTCCGCTTGACACTATTTTTACAGTGATCATTTTAATGTAGAAAACATAGCCAATACTCCAACTATGTTGTCTCTAAGCCATTCAGAATTTTACCAATTTTTATACCCTCCACCACCATGAGCTTGTCATTCCGTGTGAAACTTTGTTAAAATTCATCTGAGACTCTTACGTCCAAAATACACAACCCAACATCAGAGAATTTTTAGAAAACTGTTTTGTATTTTCCTAGGCAGTTTGGTACTGAAAATCAGCTAAATCGGTAAAGTAGAACCAGAGTTACCAGAGTTTTTTAACGATTTTTTTTTGCAATTTTTTTTTTAAATATATTGCAGATAATGCCATGAAATTTGGTATACGTTATTTTTATGCTAAAAGAAGAAAGTGCGAGGAAAATATGAATCGTTCCATGATTTCTTATAGCCCCAATACAGATATCTTCCCGAAATATGACTCAATAAATATTCATAAATATCTATAAAATAGGAATATTGATACAAAATTCAGCCAAAATAAGTTTCATGCGAAAATAAATAGCAAAACGAAATTGTTTTTAGTTCAGTTCATGTTCCCATATAAAGTCCACTTCCAAAATTCACTTAAATACGTATAAATCTGGTACAAATATAGTTATCAGGTTAAAATTTTACATAAACAATCCCTATGGTAAATAAATTATTGTACAAAATTTTACGGTGATCGGCCCATAATAGCTCCGATATAGGCACCACATTCGAAAAAGTCATTACTCTTTATATATATCTTATAAATATATGTACCGACCCAAAACTTTATATAAATAATTTACCTATACACAAAAATCATACTACAGAATTCTGTGAATATCGGTCCATATAAAGCCGTCTTCCGAAAATCTCTTCAATACTAATAGATCTGTCATAAATTACGGTATAGATCCAAAATTTTACAAAGATCACTTGCATACATGCGAAAATTAAACTGCAGAATTTTGTAAATTTCGGTCCATATTTGACTATATCCCCCATATAAGGTCCACTTCCGGAATTCACCTTAAAAACAATATATATATTAAATATAACTTTAAGAACAATTATTATTTTTATTTGAACTGTTAATTTTAAATCATTGATATTTCTTTTATTTCGGCACGAGTTCATTAAATTTAATTTTTCATTAAATTATTTTTACTGAAGGTAGGAATGGTTACATGAAAATTATTATTAAAATTTATTGATAATTTTTCTTGGCTTAGGATTCGAACCTGGGTTGTTGGTTGAATTTACATATGTTTCGAGAAACACCACTTTCTCTCATCAGAATTCTTTACGTTCTGACCGTCTGCACCACTGCGACGCCCGCTAGCCCACAGTCAAACATCAATCCTTTAACCTGTATTACTGGTGGTTCGAAATTTGTCATAGCTGCCATATAAGAACGATTTCCTAAAAACAAATAAACCCACAAAAATGTCTAATAAATATCGATATCGAACCAACTTTTCTATAGATCATTAATTTTATTCCAGAAATCATATTAGTATCGGTTATACGGCAATTAGGCTACTGGATTTTGTAGCTGTCAGTCAGTAATAACTCCTGAATTAAGTCCACTTCCGAGCATAACAACCAATCATACAACTCTTCTAAATAACGCTATAATCCTAAAATACAAAGAAATCACATTAGTGGGCACTGGCTTTGGAAGCTATCAGTTCATAAATGGTCCACTTCTACTATGCCACCCATAAATCTCTTGTAAATAATGTTATTGACATCAAATTCAACAAAAAGAAACCTCACCTTATATTTTACCCTTTTTTCTCTGTTTCTTAACTTGTTGTGAATATGGAAAAATGTTCTTTGAATTTTATAAATTGTTAAATTACACTCAATATTATTATGAGTATCAGACAAACTCTGCAAATAATAGTGAGAATTGGTAATTACATCAATTATAAATGATTAAAAATTAGATAAAATTTTAAATCATTTAATATAAAATCACATTAGTGATTTACGACCAACAAGTTGTAATATTGTCTTTTAAATAGTATATAAAATACCAATAAAATTTGCACTAAGACTGAATAGAAAACACAGGATAAGGGCATACTAGTCCTATAACCAGTGTAGTTTTTTATTTCTTATTATGTTTAGGTGAAGGGTATTAAAGATTCGGCACAGCCGAATATTGCACTCTAACTTGTTTTTTTTATCAAAATTTCAATTTAAGGCCATATGCCCTATTCTGAAATATTTATAAAATATAAAGAATCAACAAAAAAAAAAAAAACCAATGTTGAATCAAATTTTTATTTATAACTTTTTATTTAACTTTAATGACATTTCAATATATAATTAATATATTTCTTTGGCCTCTTAAAAAGAAAACAACTTTTAAAAATATAATTTTATGTGGAAATTTTTCTAAAACAAAGTTTTTCTGCTTCAAAGACACAAATTAAGTTATAGAAAACTAGCACAATTTTTTATACATACATATTTCTCTTAATTTGCTTGTTACCTGCCATATTACTTGCCGCAATATAGAACAACAACTACAGCAATACAACTAACCAAACAACTTATTTAACAAAGTCAACAGCAGAGTAAAACAAATTTATCAACATTTTCTTTTTGTAATTCCTTGCATAATTTTCAGCCCAAAAAGTAAGTGTACAATACACTTTTTGAAAACCTTTTTGCTTTCTGCTCCTCCAGCAAAACTATAAGCAAAGTTTTTGTTTTCATTTACAACTACAATATAAATATAAAAGTAAAACAACAAGCCAACACTAACATGACTAAAAGAACAAGTATAAAAATGTCAAAGAGGGAGAAGTGGAAAAAGTGGCAGAGAAAGGAAACACAAACAAATTATGAAAACAAAAAAAAAAAGCCCATTGCCGTTAACAAAGTTAACAATTAAAGACATTTTGTCAGGCTTTGTTGTATTGACGGGCTTATTAAAGTTTGTGGGGCCAATAGAAATCTGGCATAAGTAGGCCAAAATAAATTTAAATCTATTTGGAAAAAAGAATTCCTGGTAAAACTCGGAAATTTTAAGTTTTTAATATATTGCCTCATTTTAACTTCTCATTTTTCTTAATAAGAGAATTTTTTTGAAGAAACTTGAAGGACTGACACCAAAGCCCCCTTTTCACTTCTAATTTTTTTAAGTATGAGAATATTTTAGCAAAACTCACCTATGGAACCAAGTGCTCTACAATTTATTTTTAAACGCGTCCAATTTCCAATCTCAAGGACAATCTTTTAAAGTGTGTGGGTTAAATCTAGAATTCCAATGTTTTCCCCAAGGTGTTCGAGAGTCGGTACACCGTCAGGACTATTCATTTTCTGCCCCAATAGAAGAACAAAAAACATTGTTTACCATCAAGCTTTAAAATTAATTTTTTTTTTGTTTTTTTAATTAATAATTGTTTCAATTGTTGTTGCATATAATAATAATCGAATTTTGAAGAAACTTTTTGAGCAATAAATTGGCACAATTTTTTGTTATTTTTTCTTATACTGAAATTTTTGTGTCTTAATTTTTAATTCTATATGAAATACAAATCATTAGTAAATACCGAGCGAAATAAATACCGAAGGTTAGCTAGTATATGTATAAAGATTAATGTATTATATAAGAAAATTACTCTTAATATTAGGTTGCTACTTATTATAGGTACTCATATATTGAATAATTACAAAGCACATACAATGTCTAATATATACAAGCTGTAGCTAAGAAACCCCTATTTTACTCTTATTTATTAACAAAAACATTATTGAAATTTTAAATGAAAAATCGTTCTAGTGGAAATCCATATAGACATGTACTATATATATGTATGTATATCTATAAGGGTAGGGACGGAGATTAGATCTAGCACCCAAAAAGATTAGGCACAGATGAAGCAATTGCCTATCTTCAAGCTGGCCTTTAATAAAAAGAAGAATTCACTAAAAGCGAAGTTTTATGGAACCTAATTCCGGTTCTGTCAAGACTTGCAAAAGCTGGTGCGTTATTGAGGAGGTTGTGATTTCTCTATAAATAAATATTTTTTTTTGGTTCATAGACTAAATCGTCCAAACCATCGCTATCAACCCTGCTGTTATTCTCGTTTTCCACAAATGCTGATTTGGTTTTGATTATTCTGTTTGTTCTTTAGATTTTCCGTAAATTTAAACATTTAATATTCATTGACTGTTTGCGGTTGACCTGCCTCATTTTCATAAAAAAAGGTCCAATGATTCCTCCAGCCCAAAAGCCACACCATACAGTGACACGTTGAGGATGAATTTGCTTCTCGTGAATCACTCGAGGATTTTCCTCACCCCAAATGCGACAATTCTGCGTATTGACGAACCCATCAAGATGGACATGGGCCTCGGCACTGAAGATGATTTTATCGGCAAAATCAGCATTTTTATGTTGTCTCTCCAATACCCAATTAACGAAATCCCTTCGCTGTCCATGGTCAGCTGGCTTCAGTTCCTGAGTCAATTGAACTTTGTATGCATTAAGCGGCAAATCTTTCGTCAAAATTCGCTGCATAGTGGATTTGGAGACACCAATTTGCTGAGCTCGGTGTCGAATTGAGGTGGATGGAGTTTGAGCGACATCATCACGTACAGCTGCGATATTTTCTGTCGATCAAAGGCGCGTTGTTGTCTTTACATCACTAGCAGACCCAGTTTCGGCAAATTTATCAATTATTCTCTTTACAGTTGACTCTTTTAGAGCATTATTGTGACCCCAAATTGATCGCAATTTGAGAATTGTAGCCGCATAACTTTTACTATTTTGGTAAAACAATTTCATAATGAGAATGCGTTGCTCATTCGTGTAGCGCTCCATTTTTACTAACCTCGTACCTTCTACTAACAAACAGTAACAATTGTTCAAATGTCAAGCAAGGACACTTCGAATGGCGCTCAATTTAAAAATTGCCTTCTAGTTGGGATACCTTTTATTTAGGTAGAGGGTATTAAATATTCGGCACAGCACTCTAACTTGTTTTTATTATTTATTATTTGACTATATTTGTCCGCCAAACTTAAATATTGAATAAATTATAATTGGTTTTTGGTGTAAAAAAATCAGCATAAAAACAACTTTATTGATTTGTTTGTAATGCCTATTTTTTGTATAATTCACACATAAATATAATTGTATGAATATTTTGCCGCTTTTTGTCTATACCAACACATTTAATGGTTTAATTGTTTATAAATTTTACAATGAATATTAAATATGCAAAGAAAAAATATATAACTTAATTCAAGTACCGGACAATTGGATCTTGAATGTAAAAACTCAATTTTAAGCGAATATTAAACTGTGCAAATACAAATAAAAAAAAACACAAGTTGAAAATAAAACGAATTTTCAAGTGCATACACACAATAATCCGAAATACATACATACATATACAAAATATAGTACATATCGTCATATGTTTTTAAAAAGCTCTAAGTTACGAAAAAATCAAAATCTAACTGTTGGTCTCATCGTATCAAAATACATGTCCGTACTAAATTTTAAACTTCTACAATTAGAAATAATAACAATAACACAATTAACAATTAAAAGTTTTTACTAATTTATGTTCCATTTTGTATCCCTTACATGAGTGCCATCACCTATCTGGGGCAATCGTCATAACCTATTATACCGAAATTTCTATTTATTTGAAGTTTATTTTGTACGAATTGCATCAAATAACAATATTTACATGAATTTTATGCACATATGTATTCCACAAAGTATATGGAGGTGTCACGAGACGGGCGATAATTAAATTTTTGTCAGAACTTCTTTTTCTTTATATTTTTGCAGCGTGTATCGATTTACTTTGACACACAATAAATTGGATACCAAAAAGTCTTAGTAATCTAGATTGATTGTGTAAGAATCTTATAAAGATCCAAAATATATAGACTTTTTAATTCTAAGAGAGATATTTTGATGTGTTACAAATGGAATGACAAACTTAATATACTCTAATAATTAAAAATGTTGGTTAATTGGTCATATTAGAGTGTTTTTTTGTATTTTTTTTCAATGTTTCAAAGGGCTTTTGTGAATTCCTATGACGACATAGACATTTACAAACAGATAGATACAGGAAGAAGAGAAATGTTAAATTTACATTTAAACAAATTTACATTCAATATGTATTAGCTGGAATGTGATTGCCAGTGTGTGTTGACTGGGCAAATGCTTATTGCTGAATGTAACTTAGGAAACTGTAACGTATTAATTGTTATCCGGATAAATTATTAAGATTTCAGTGAATTCAATTAGTGTTTGTGCTAAGCGCATAAATTCTGTAAATTATTGATAAGATATTGTTATTGTGTTTCTATTTCTAATGATTGTGGATGTCAAACATAAGTTTTTAAAGATTTAAAGGAAATATAAAGCACAGTTTTATACCCTACACCCTCAAAGTAAGCACAATATAACCTATATTGTGCTATTGCTGATATTCGTAAAGCCTAAAAAGTAAAAGTAAAATGATTATCTTAGAATTACTTTCAGAGTCGGCTGACACTTCGCTACAGCAAAAATTTGCTTGAATTTGGAGACGCCTTTCAGTCAAACTTCACATAAATTCCGGATGGCACCAGTTTTCTATAGTGGTAGCACTTGCGTTTTTATCAATGATTTGTTTTTTGAAACAAAGTCAGAATATATGGGATATCCACTTTTTTTTAGTAAATTATGTGTGACTGGTATCATGCATCATGGAAAAGCTCACAGCGCAACAAGTCTTTAAATATGACATTAAATAAAATAATATGTGCAGAAACGTCTACTATTTGCTATTAGATAATACAAGTCTTCAGGTTTTGTTACTATTTATACATTTATCATTATGCAAAAGGGTTAATAAAATGGGTCACGTTAAAAATCATTTGAAAGTTATTTCAAAGCACTTTCAAATTATATATAAATTGCCAGGATCGGATTAGAAATCGTAGAGATATATATATCGCAGTTTTAAATCGAAAGCTTCTTGGACATAAAAGCTTTTTGAAATGAACATGTTTTCGACGCTCATTAAAAAAAATTAAAAAAAATCGGGCACTTGTACCCAATGGTGTTGAGTTCTTCTTTTTTCTGAGAAAGAAAACTAAACGTGCACTTTTTTTGATTGTCTACTTTTGACATTAGTGACATTTGAAATTGTAGTGTAGAAACCGCATAAGAGATAAAACCACTACAACTCTTACGCTTTCACTCAACTAAACTTGATATATGTTTTATAAAAATGAAAAACAAATTTTTGTTTACTCAACTGAATAAAATTTTATAATTTTAAAATAAATTATGAATATATATTCATATGTTAAAAAGGGAATCACAATATTCATTATCATCAATACAATCATAAAGCAGAGGTGATTAAAAGTGTAAAGACTGTTTCAATAAAACTTGTATCTTATGAATTAACTAGATGGAGTTACTTGTTAGTACTCTTATGTTTAATGTTTTTTCCCCAAATTAACCTAACCTAACCTTGCTTAATAGATATAAATAAATAATAATAGATAAGTGGACAAAAACTAATTAGAAGTAGCAAGAAAAATATAAAAAAACAACATTTACAATACAAAATATATGCGTATGGGTCAGACCAGACCCATGTGCTACAAATGCGATGTGTGCAGTAAAATATGCGAATAAGTTTCCTTCTATATCCTTTGCAGGATTTAGCGAACTAAATTGTAGAAGGGTACCTGAAATTTCAAGTCTCCAACTATGTGTTACATATACTATAATAACATTTCAAATTGAAAAAGATCTGGCTATACTCATGTGTAAAACAAAGGGCTAATAAAGTTACTAGGTACAAGACTATATTATATCCATTCATAAATAGAAAGTTTCTTTTTTGTAACTCCAATTTAAAAACAATTGTGCAGGCAAAAATCCTTTATTTATGTACAATCTGGGTCAATTGTGCAAAATAAAACTTTTTAAGGTTCTTAAATTGCCATGACATTTCTCCACGATAAGATTTCATGTCATCAGTAATGCTAAAACTGTATCACAAGCTATCAAAATTCTCAGCAACCGTACTTTTTGTGATAACCCTCTTGATTAGTCATAAAATCCACTACAAAGAGAAAATATCGCAGTTTTTTGCAAAGTAACATTGTCTCTATATCTTTGGTCTGATTTATGTCCAGCAATTCTGGTTATTAGTTTATTTTTCGTGGTACTTATATATACTTTATTACAATTTTCTTTATCATTTCCGTCACAAGGTATTTTATATACAATATTTGACATATTCCATTTTCCTATTTTATCTTTTGTTATAATTTATCTAATGTGTTATAAGTCTTGTAAGCCATTCTATAATTATCAGTATCGAGAATTTATGATCTCCTCAATCTGTCTGATTTTTCCGGAATATAAGTTATTGATTTCTAAATTTTATCATTTTCTAAAATCATAATTTATATATTATTTTCTATGGAAAGTTTTTGTTAATAGTTTTCCTTTGGAATTTTAAGTATATACGTAAATATAACTATTCCCTTCTTATACCATAATAATAGTAAGCTATAAGGCTAAGCCAAATCTGTGCTATATTGTTTACTAATACTCAAGAGATAAATGTGTGTTTTCTTCTATTAAATAAGTAAAGAAATGAACTGGAATAAAGTAAACAAATTTTAGCAATTCACCGCATACTTGATGCAATAGTTAGTGCCATACATTAGTTTCATCATTTAGCTTATCTCAAATATTAATCAATAAGTAGTAATGCTATAAAGTAAGGTGGGCAACTGCTAATTGCAAGCACTATGGCAGAGCCCCAAGACGACCTCGACCACAAACCATATAATGTATCAATACAAACAGAAGCAGTACAATTGGTTTATTAAAAGCATAATATGTAATGACCAATTAAGAAGTTATTTCGTTGGTTGTTTTCTCTAGAATTTGGTTGGAATGACCAATACCAAAGACATTTTCTTAAAAGAGAAATTTTAGATTGTTAAAATTTCCATATTGATTCTATTCTGAAGATCATGAGTGAAATGCATAGAGTGAATGCATTTCCTACATGTCATCAGTTTCATATATTTAAACATTACACATTTTCCTCTCATAAACAATATCATTATGTTTTCCTTTAATTTTCATATACATGCCCATAAAACACAATATTATTTTATATAAGACAAAAAAACAAAAAAAAAAAGAAAAAAAAAACAAGAAGCTAAATTCAGTCGAAAAACCATATCCGCTTTGTTTAGTAAATTGTAATCTTAATGCGTAAATCAAAGCAAAAGCATCATTAAATGGCAAACAAACAAACTAACAACGCAAAAATATATACATTGAATGTCTTTCAGATTTAACATTAGGATGTAGTCGTTTATAAGACAAACAAAAAACAAACAGAGAACCCCCACATCTTGCAAATAAATATCGTCAATTTCTTGTTGTGATTCTAGTTGTTTGGTAATAGAAACAAGAAACCAAAGTAAAATTGTAATCTCATGACTGGCATCGACATCATCAACTACTGCTGTTTCTACTGCTACTGTTGTCATCACGAAAAATATCTAATTTCGTTACTGTATTAGTGGTGCTAATACGAGGGCTGTAGCATAACGTTTAAGTTAACTTTGGAAATAAATAAAATAGTTACAAAATAATGCATTTCGAGCATTTAACAAATTGTTACATAACTTGATAACATCAAAATCAGTTGGCTTAAAAAAAGGTTTTAATATATTCTGATTATTATAATAACTTAAGTTGCTGCAACAATGGCCAGTGATTGCTCGATATAAAATGCTGCATGATCTGCTCAATTTAATTCTATTTAATACCCAAGCTACCCTCGCTTTAACTGTGTTTTCAATTCAGGTTTTTTTTTTAGCATAGTGGTTATATGACGACAAACGATTTGATGATAATGTGCTGAAAGTTGTAATTTACAAAACAAAAAAGTCACAAATAATCACAAATACACAGCTAAAATAAAAACAGCTACTACAAAAGAATGGTAAAAAGTAAAATTTCCTTAATAGAAAATAAATGACAATAATGTCATAATAAAAACAAAATGCTTTAAACCAACTGACTACAAAGAAAACAACTATGAAAGTATAGTCGGTCAAGCCCGACCATATAATACCCTACACCGCGTATGCGAGTAAAAACAGTTTTTAAGACATGGCAGCGCCTTCCTCATTTACAACTCATTTACATAAAATTTTACCTCGATATTGAAACTTGAAGATGCATGCTAGTAATTTTCTGAAGTGGGCCTTAGACGATAGCTATGACTAATTATGAACCGATCATCATAAAATTGAACCGAAGTCTTTGTATATATGAAACATATTTGGGTTGAATATTTGTTGGTGGTTTTCGGAAGTGGGGCTTTTATGGGAGCTATTGTCAATTATGGACCGTGTGTACAAAATCTCTAGATTAGGCTTCATGTATAATTTATTTGTAGTGCAATTTGTTTGGACACGTGCAAAAATCAAAAATTTATGACCGACAAACCTTATATCGGGAAGACATTTGTATAGGAGCTAAGTGAAATATTGGACCAATTGCCACTAAATTCAACCTGAACCGTCCTTGGGCCAAAAGCATATAACGTACCAAATTCTATCGAATTATCTTTAAAATTGCGACCTGTACTTTGCGCACAAGGTTTACGACAGCCCACCAGCCAGACGGACGGACAGACAGACATCGGTTAATCGACTAAGAAAGTGATTTTGAGTCATTCGGTACAATTTAATTTGGGTGTTAGACTAATATTTTTAAACGTTGCAAACCCTCCCCACTATGGTGGTGTAGGGTATAAAACTAAGAAATACAACTTTAGTTTTAGCAAACAAATGAAAATACTTACCAAGCAGCTAAACATGACTGAAATGAATAAGTAGAAGCACAATAAGTGTAAGAAATTTACTTTAATTTAAGTAAATTTGCAGTACTCTACAATTGAAAGCCAGTGTTAAAGTACATTACAATGTTTTTTTACACTTCTTAGTTGTTGGTATAATTAGTTTCTTAAATGGTTTGTTAGTATATCGTTAGATATATTTTGCTGGAAAATCATTTAAGTTTTGCATTCACCAAGAGAAGATCATCATATAAATTGAATATTTCAAAATACCGTTTATTTAACCTTTACAAAGGGAAAGTTTATTTACCAAAATATCTAAAAGATGGCGGTATACCACGTTTGTCATTCCTTTTGTAAAACATCGAAATATTGGTCGTAGAAACATAGAGAATATATATTCTGGGTCCTTATAAAATTCTAAGAAGACTATGTCCCTCCGTCTGTCCGCCTGTTGAAGTCACGATAGAGCTTCGGAAAAACACTTAGAACAATGAAATTTTTACCGAACATTCTTTGTTGCACCGAAATGTCTGGTTTTCAAAACTGACAAACTAGGTCCAATAGGATTCAAGTTATAGACAAAATATAATGCAGATGGTATGATGAAATTTGTACACTTTATTCTTAATACAAAACTTTAAGTTCTGTGGAGAATGGTAAGAATCGACCAACGATTTCTCATAACCCGCATACAAATGTCTTTTCGGAATTTATGGCATAAAAATGCTTAGAGAAAAGTAGTATCCATACAAAGTTTATCGAAACTGTGTTTCAGCTAAGTAAATCTCAAAATTAAATTTTGTTTATATTGGTCAATAGTTGAACATAGCCCCATATAAAGTACACTTCCGATAATTAACTAAATGTAAATAAATATTTTATAGCCGTCACTATCAATTTTAAATTCGCTACTCATATCCGCTAATTCATATACGTCTGGAAATCCTCATGCTGATTGGTCCATAGTTGACCACAGAACCCATGGTCACACTATCCTGAAGGAGTTACTCAAGGAGTAGCGAAATATTGACATACAAATTTAAATATTTTATAAAAACGATCTAAAACTTTAATAATTACTAAATAAATTGTTTCTCAGTACTATTTTCTAAAGAAGGCACTAAGTTCACATATGGTAATTTCGTGTAATCAAAAGAATTCGTTTTGATGCTTCGAAATGCTAAATCACAAACAACTCATCGAACCATCACGGAAGCGCCTCCGGAAAATAATTTTTGGAAAATTTCGTAGTTTCTTTAATAGATCTCTCCAAAAGCTGTCTGACCATCAAGATTATTATTTTTTTCTCATTGGCAACAAGCACCTTATATAAATACATATGTGTTTAAATAGTGCACCTATTATCAAAGATTATCGTTTAGTTTGTAAGTTTCTTTTAGCGAATTGAAGTCTAGCACTTTTATGGTGAATAAATAGTATTGGCATACACAACAACTTTTGGCGTGTAATATTTTACGTTTTTTTTTTAGAAATCTATGTGGACACATTTACCTTACATTCATTAATCATCTGGCCAAGACTCTTCATTGTGTTGCTGGCACAGTTTATAACTCGGTTGTGCAGTTGTTTCGTACAGAAAGTTTTTTTTCGGGCTACCACTTTTACTTTTCCCATAATAATCCAGATTATTTGCAAATTTTGTTACCACATCATGTGAAATTTAATCGAAAACTTAAGCCACTTTTTATATAAACTTAAATTTTATATTTTTCAAGATAACAAAGGTACTAACTATAAGTCATTTTATAGCTGTTTACGCCAAAACAATACTTAGAGATTCTTCTTATTTTCCCTATTTTCCTTTATGTATATAAATGCAGCATATAAATGTGTTGCAGTACACTTCCACTTGTCATAAAGTGCTAAATAAAATGGCAAAGTTCTAAAAAGATCGTAAACACTTATTTTCGGCTAAATACAAGCAAACCGTTCACCTGTTCATTTCATTCTCCTCTACTGATAAGAAATCCTTTGTCCACATAATTTATTAAATAATAAGAAAAAATTCCTAATTCATTTGTGCCATTACTATTAAATCTAAATGATTTGGTTTCGGCTCATAGAGTTTGTTAATCTCTTCTAATTGTCCAGCCATTTTTAAGTGGTTTTCATCTAAACAATTGAAAAATTCACAATAAGAATAAATAAAAGTTATACTTTTATTTTTCTAGTATTTTTCTTTGTATATCATAAAATGTAATTATAGTTGTGAAACACTTACAAAATATTTATATATTTAAGGCGCTGTAGCTTAATTGGTTAGAGCATTTGATCATTAAGCATGAGTTGGTATTTGTAGCCCGGGTTCGATTCCCAGCCGCTGTCACTTAAACAATTATGATAATTATTAATTTTCTTCTAGCTATCATAACTAATATTTATCACAGCGCCCTCCTTCGGTGGTATAGCATTGAAACGCCACCGAAGTAAAATAATTAAGTAAAGGCTATAAAATCAAGCTTTAACATTAATGCGCCTACTCACCACCAGAGGCGCTGCAATTCTGCACTAAAAACAAACATAATGCGCAATTGCAGAGTTGTGATATAAAAAGCTTTCTTCTTTCACCATCTTTACTTCTTCAACCTATTCCCTTTCCAAAGAGAGTAGCGCAATTATATATAGGCATATTAATTGTCTGAGTGTTACTTCTCTTTAAAAAAAAATGTAAATTTTTTTTTAAATTAATGAATTGGTCTTCCAAATTTTGGATTAAAATAGATCAATAGGCATAGTCTTCAAAAATGTTCCACGCTTTAGAAAACTGTTTGTAATTTTACAAAAAATAGCAAACATCAAGTATAATTATATTAAAAAAACATAATGCACATAATTTGGGTTCTTCTTGACCGATTTTCGTATTGAGGAACTATGACAGTGTTAAATCAATCAACACTCTGCTGTGCTCTGTTATAGGGTGCCTATAGCCAGAAAATCCACAAACAAATGTTCATTATGATAAGCTTCTGCCAAATGTTAAAACAATATCCTCTATATTAAATGTACAGACAACTATATAAAAATGCAAACACACACACACAACATACTTCATTTCTACTACGAATTTATGTTTGTTTCCGTCTTTATAGAGAAATATAGTACATAAACTACAAAATGGATATAAACAATGAACAAATATTTACTCCTTATACTTATAAGTACAAATATTTAAGTATGTATGTGGTGAGTGATAATACATAGTACCAACATTTGGAAAATGCAAAAATAATAACAAGCTAACAGAATGTAAAAATCTATAAATATAACTTGTACATGAATAAAAGAGATTGTCTTTATTGTCAGTTAGCAGGAAGATATTTTAAATAGATGTATGTATTGTATACTAATATTAAAACGAAAAGCAAAAAACACTTCAGTAATATTGCTTAATGATTTTGTATTATTGTAAATTTTTTTCTATTTTAATGATTTTCTGCTTGATATTTAGCCTTAGCTAACATTGTTATTACTTTCGGCTTAAAATTTATGTCTATTCATGGTGTAATATAATGGTCATTAGACAACATGAAATTGCGATAAGACAAATAAATACAAAAGTATTATACTCGTATATTGTTAATGATTGTTATTTTGTCTTTTCCTTTTTATACATTTTATATTCTTAGTAATAATTTAAATGAAATTGTTAAATGCAATAAACAAATAAAATTTTAATGACAACACTTCCTTAAGTCTGCATGTATACGTATATTTGCAAATGAATATGGGCTATAAAACATTAATTTCTTTATCCATTCTACACGACAGTGGTAATAAATATACGCTTTATTGTTTTATAGATAATTTTATAAAAAAAAGTTGTTAAAATTTATGACAAAGAGGCTATAAAACACAATTGGTTGGGTAAAGTTTAACAAATAGTATTAACGTTATTAATTAACATTTTAACTAAGTTTTTTATTGTGTGTTACTAGTAGCGCCAACAGCGTATAACGTACATATTGACAAGCATATGTTAATCATACGCCTACGGTTAAATGCATAATATTAATTAGCTATTCCTTCCTAGTTCAACAACGAAAATTTAATCGTAATAATTCGTAAAATATTCGTTTCAAACTGACTAATTTTCATAAACATTATTGAGACTTTTATAACATAGTTGATGTTACTCGTAAATATTCATTACTATTATATAATGCATAACATATAAAACAAAGTTTGTTTCTTTAAGATGTTTGTGAATTATTTATTTATTCATTTTATATTCTAATTATATTAACAATCTGTTTTGTTATTTGGCTTACTAGTATTAACTATTTCACCATGTCATTATATAGAGTAAACAAAATAAATGAGAACATTAAAATCAGTAGGCAAACAATTATCTAAATTCCATCTACTACAGGCTCCCAGTCACAAATATTTACAGGACAAGAAAATGAAATATAATATACATGTATATTAGAGTGGTTTGCCTTCCATACAAAAAAAAAGTTGTGTCAGTCACCCCTAAGGATTAAAAATAATGTAAATACAATTCCGGATATATTTGTTTATAGTAGTTTGTTTACTGAGTTGCTATTTTTAGTCTGATCATGACATTTTGTATACCAGAGAACGGTTTAAATACAGAATTTTATGCTTTCGAATGCAATCACAAAATGTGAGCATGTTGTTGT
This sequence comes from Bellardia pandia, assembly GCA_916048285.2. Lineage (NCBI taxonomy): Eukaryota > Metazoa > Arthropoda > Insecta > Diptera > Calliphoridae > Bellardia > Bellardia pandia. The sequence continues at coordinate 103,785,378 of OU696529.1, forward strand.
CAATTCACATCATTTGAAAAAAGCAAAACATGACACCATTCAATAACAATAATATTCACAAAATCAACGAATACACAACGAATGGTACGAATGTTTGTAGTGCTTATTGCATGCAAAGTTCAAATTCAAATTTTACGTTTTGAGTTTTTTTAATGGTATGACAACACCGTTATTTACTTTTTCCAAAAAATCTGCGTGCTGCATTATTTGAAGTACTAAAAACATATCAGTAGGCTGAAACTATACACAAATACATTAATTATTCCAACGGGTCAACGAATACTGAACGAATGGTGTGAATGTTTTTAGTTTTTTAATGTATGATCATTTCATTTCGTTGCTTGTTATACAAATGCATTATAAAAAATGAATACGAAAAAGGTAATCAGCAAAAACCATGTATGCATTACATTGCAAAATCAATAGTCAATTCTTCTAAAGACAAATTAGTGGAAACAATTATTGAAAACAAAAAAAAAGTGTTATACTCGGCTTTGATAAAATATACGCACCTGTATTAAAGCCAGTAGGAGAGTTATATTTGGATGTATGAAAACATTTATATTTATCTGGTTCTCTTTTGTTTATTCTATTACTATAAGATACATATCTGTGTTAAATTTTTAAATAGTATTTTTAAAGTGAAGACAATCTAAGATATTTAAGAGTTACTTAGTTAAATTTAAATTATTAAATTTATATTTAAATAGAATTTTAAAAATTTTATTAAGTTTACAAGTAAAATAACTAAATACTCGTATACATTAAATCCCACTCATATTTACGTACGTATCTGAATTTCCAATTATATCAAAAGTGTCTTTGGCAGCTATAAAAAATAAATAAAAGAAAAGTATGATGATGTTACAAATCCTTTACCATAAAGACATGATTTAGAAAAGCATTTTCAGATAAATAAAATATAGTTAAATATTTTATTTTTACTTCAAACAATAACAACAAATAAAGTTGAATGAATTGAAACATTATTTCTTAAAACTGAAAAAAAGAAGAGAAAAAACTACAACTACCACTAAAATAAATACAGAAAATATTGAATGGTATAAAAGAAAACAGAAAAACTTAACTTGTTGTTGTCTTTTTTTTTTTTTTTTTTTTTGTTTTCCTGTTTTTTTTTGTATACTTTTTAATAAATATTCTTTTGTTATCCCCTCAGCAACCCCAGAGTTATAAAACCACATACAAGTCTGTAAACGAAACATAATTTACATTGCAAAAATATCAACTGAGCAATAACAAGTTAGAGTGCAATATTCGGCTGTGCCGAATCTTTAATACCCTCTACCTAAACGTAATAAGAAATACAAAAACTACACTGGTTAAAGGACTAGTATATCGTTATCCTGTGTTTTCTATTCAGTCTTAGTGCAAATTTTATAAGTATTTTATATATCGTTTGCAAAACAATTTTACGGCCAACATAATTTATTTTAAATGTTTTGAAACTTTATCTAAATTTTACCATTTATAATTTACAGAGTTTGTTTGATTTTCATAATAATCTTGAGTGTAATTTAACAATTTATAAAATTAAAAGAACATTTTTCCATAATCACAACAAGTTCAGAAAGAGAGTATAAAGAAGGGTGATATAGGTTGTCTCACTTTTTGGTCCATAACTCTGGTTCTGCTACACTGTTTATGCTGATTTTCAATACCAAGTTGCGTAGGAAAATTGAAAACGGGTTTTTGTAAACTCTGATGATTTTGGTTGTGTCTTTTGGATGTGAGAGTGTTTTACGGAGACAACCAGACATAGGCCAATCGACTTAGAATTCCATAAGGTTCAAGAATATATATACTTTGTTGGGTAGCAGATGAATATTTCTCAGTGTTACACACGGAATGACAAACTTATTCAACATTATGGTGAACAGAGTATAAGTAATAAATATACACACATCTATGTCGTTTTTCCAATACAGCACAAGCAAACAATTGTAAAAATCATACAAATACACTCATAGCCACGTACGTTTTATTAAACTGCGTGTTATAACTATAAACGCATATCCGACTTTTTTCGCATTTTTCCCATTATCTTCAATTTAGGACATGCTTTCAGAAAAACTTGATTTTTCTTCGAATTTGTTTTAACTATAAATGCCAACGGAAATGGATTTGCAAATCCCGGGATTCGGGGTTTTAAAAATGTAAAAGCCGGGATCCTGCAATTTTTCGGGATTTCGGGATTTTTAGTTCTTATGAAAACAAATTGGTTTATTAATAATAGAAACTATTCATTTCAAAACGGTGACTTATATTAAATATAAATATGTTTGCACACAAACATTTTCTGTCCTAATAGTTACTATTTTGAAATTTACTTAAAGTTTATTAAACAAATTTTGTAATTTATAAACCAGTAATAATTTAAAAACATAATAACATTACATTGAAAATTAAAAAGAGAAAAAAAATATGTCATTTCGCCCTTAGTTTCTATATTAATTTAAACGCAATAAAATATTATCGTTCGAACTTAATGACGCCGACAAAAAATATTGTTCACAATCAACGCTTGTGGGTAAAATTGTTAGCAAATTATTGTATGGTAATTGAATTTCTCACACTCCGAAACAAATATTTATACATATTTCTTATTCAGTAGTTGATCCCATATCATTACAGACATTATATGGTGTTGTGGACAGCTTTTACATTCGTTTCGCTTTGCGTCATTTCAATTTACGTCGTTTTTTTTTTTTTTGAACGTAAAACCGAGACCCAGTGAGGTATTGGTGTATAATATTTTGTGGAATTAATTCGATATACTTATGTATTACTGATGAATAGACCAACTTTGATATTTGAATAGCAATACCGATTTTCTAAAATTATGTTTTTGAAAGTGTAATTTGGTCCTGTTTATTTGATTTATAGTTATCTCGCTATTGCAATATTCTTTAGTACAAATAGAATCTTGTTAAATATAACTAATACTTTAATGTAATGCAATGCTGATCTCCTTTTAATATTTCTATTGCAAATAAATATATATCTTCATAAATTTAAATGCAAACTACTGTTATCAATGGTGCGTTTATAGTTGTGACAGACAGTGTATTATTTTCCATTTCTCACATTTCTTTTGTTGCATTTTTTTTTATATATTTCATATTTCTTGTTGTTGTATTGGTTGGGTATTGGGAAAAAAATGAATAATGACACCCAGAGCATCGTTTGTTACAAGCACTCTTACAAACACACATACACAATAATATACACTCATACATATACCAATTCACATACGCACATACAGGCTTACTCATATATGAGCGCAACAAACACAAAGTAATATTTATTCAATTGAATACAATTCACAGAATCGAAAAGAACGAAATAAAAATAAAATAAATACAAAAGAAACAAAAAAAAATATGAATATATTTTAAACAAAATATAAATCTGCAAACGTTTTGTATGCGATGCAAGTGAAAAAATAGTGAATTTTATTAAGTGTTGTGGCACACTCATGTGGGCAGTTTTATACAGCAAGACAATTTCTATTTTAAATACTATTTGTTTTTGTTTATGAAAAACCATAATACGAATAGGATTACTTTGATCAGCGCTCTGACCAGTTATGTGAATTTTTAGCACATTATACATATGAAATAAATTATTTCATCGAAAGATACACAATAAAAATGGTATGACTGTTCTGAAGCTGTTTGTGCAAACAAGCTATTAAAAGATTCATAGCTGACCGCCCCGGCTTCGCTCGGTATTGACTAATGATTTATATTTTATATAGAATTAAAAATTAAGATACAAAAATTTAAGTAAAAGAAAAAATAACAAAAATTTGTGCCAATTTATTGCTTAAAAAGTTTCTTCAAAATTCAGTTATTATTATATGCAACAACAATTTAAACAATTATTAATAAAAAACAAAAAAAAAAATTTTAAAGCTTGATGGTGAACAATGTTTTTTTTTCTTCTATTGGGGCATAAAATTAATACAAACATACAATTGACTGTGGAAAAAACATTTGGATTCTAGATTTAACTCACACACTTTTAAAGATTGTCCTTGAGATTTATTTTTCGTCATTGCGAATGCAAGGCGAACTGGAAATTGGACGCGTTTAAAATTAAATTGTAGATCATAGTTCAAGTTTCTACAAAAAATTTCTCTTATTAAGAAAAATGAGAACTGAAAAGACAATATATTAAAATCTTAAAATTTCCGAGTTTTACCAGGAATTCTTTAATTTTTTTTAAACCATCTCCTGAAAATTTTGAAAAAAATCAGCCAAATCGCTCCAGCCGCTCTTACGTGATGAAGTTACATACATGAACCATTTCATTTTTATATACATATATAGATAATAATAAATAATCATATACCTACAATATATATAGTGCAATTGAATAAATATTGAAATAAATTATAGTTCGATCCTAAGCCAAGAAAAATTATAAATAAATTTTAATAATAATTTTTTCATGTAACAATTCTACCTTCAGTAAAAATAATTTTATGTAAATTAAATTTAATGAACTCGAGCCTAAATAAAGAAATATCAAAGATTTAAAATTAACAGTTCAAATAATAAATAATAATTCTTATAGTAAAATATATTAAATTGATAATATAAATAACTATCAAAGTGCTACACTCAAAAAAAAGACATGTACTAAATTTTATGAAAAAAAATCCTTAAAAATAGTTCAAAAATTTCCCTAAATTTGAGTAAAATTTAACTAAAATCAAGGAAATTTTATTAAAATGTAATAAAAATTACTAAATCTGAGTAAAAAAGCAAATAGTTCATAAACTTGAATTTAGTTTAATAATTTCTATAGATAAATTACTTGATTGTAGGAAAATATTATTAACCGCAAAATAATATTTACTAGAAATTAATAAATTTTTCCTAGACTTAAGGGAATTACATCATAAAATTAAGTAATTTTGGTTTAAGTTCAAAAAACTGAGTTCAGTAAATGGTTTACTCCAAAATAGTTCATAATTTATAATATACTTAAAACTTGTTAATGATTTTCTTTGATATTAGTTCAAATTTTCCTAAATACTGAGAAATTTATATTGCATTTTAATACATATTTATTAAACTGCTACTTCGAGTTTATTGCTTACTAACTATTAAGAAATGCTTTCAAGAATCTAGTTCAGATAAATTAAGAAGCAAAGCAATATATTATTTCCTACCATTGAATAAAAGATGTCTTACTTCTTAAAAAGTAACAAACTGATATTTAGGAATATCTTTCTTAAAAAAAGTACAGATAAATTTTAAAAAATTGTATAATTGAAAATCGTAACTGGTACAATTGTACTTGATTTTAGAACATAATTAACTAAATATTACTTAAAACGTAGAAAAAATATAGTAAAAATTTACTTGAAACAGGTAATATAAATTCCTAAACAAATAATGTAGATAATTTAAAAAATAATGAAAAATTTTACTAATTTGAAGTAAAAATTTCTTACAAAAATATTGAACATAAAGTCGTTTTCTTGAAAAAAAAAAATAGTTTTTGAAAACTTTTTTATAAGTAAATATTTACTAAATTTTAGAAAATAATTTACTTAATTTTGATATATTTTGAACTTAAACGTAGAACCGTAGAACACTGGCGTAACATTGGAATGTTGAAAGTAACTGTTTTAATTATACAAAAAACACACATACTTGTTTTCTTTTGGTTTTATTCTGAACGAGTTGTAGTTGAAAACAGTCGAATAAAATATAAAAATATAAACTGTGTATTAACGATTAAAATAAAATAAAAGTGCAAAATTAAAAATATAAAAATATATATGTGTATTAACGATTAAAATAAAATAAAAGTGCAAAATTAAAAATATAATACAATTATTAACAAAAATATAAAAAGGAAAGTGAAAAGTTAATTACGTTAGTTTATGTACTATGTAATTGCCTTTGTTAAGAATTTTATTTGACAAAAGTTTCGTAACATTGTTTTTGTATTTATAAGCATTGTTTTTGATTATTTGTTGTTGCTTCATTTGTTAGTGTTTAAATGTGCCAACGTCGTCTGATGAAAACTTTGAAAATATAGAACTGGAGTCTGCAGGTACATAAAATATGTATACTTAAACAATTTTCTCTAAAACAAGGTTTTCAATTTTTAAATTTGAGCTTTTACGTAATTATTGTTTGTTTCCTTAAATTCAAAACGTGCATCTGTATTTAAATTTCATATTTTCCAATGAATATTTAATTATTTGTAACTCCAAATATATGATGCTCTATTTGTATTTTTGTAACGATTGCCTTGGAATAGTATAATTAGGAAGACTAAGGACCTTCAGTGTTCCATAGCCAAAGATGCAGTGTGTCACAAAGAGTGTCCCTTCCACGTAGTTCTTATGAAAAGAACCATAATTTAACTATGAAAAGGTTCTGAATTTTCTCACAATTTATCACGTAGCAGAAAATTCTGAAGTACATTTTTTTAAATTGTTTTCCTTGTTTAGACAGAATCCATAAGTACACATATTTAACTCTTCTTATACATATCTTACAAAATATAAATAATTTAAATTTCAAACAAAGATGATATATTAAATGATAAACAATGGGTAATGAATAACATAGAGCCAATGTCAGATGTCCTTGAAAAGTGGGCCAACACTTTTCGCATTAGAAGAAATTTTATAAAAGCTTCTGAAGATGATTTGAAACAAATTTTTAAAGAATTGCCCATATATAAACAATCTTTTGGAAACAATTTAGTTAGTTGTATAATTTAAGCATAATACATAAAATAATAACATTTGTTGTATAAATATATAGATATTGGCAAATTTTTCAAAAATTTATACAGAAAAGGAACATTTACTTGAGATAAAATGGGAGACATTTTGTACGCTGAAGTTAAAAATCATAGAACGCGATGTTAAAGATAAAGAAAACTTGGAACTATTATCAAAAATTAAAGAATCTGAGTGCAATTCTGGTAAGTAAAAATGTTTATACAAACAAATTCAAAGTTCATTAAAAATATTTATCTAAATTTTAAATACTTTTTTTGTTATTCTTACATTGTAAAATAATAATAATAAATAAACCTTTTAAATAACCTATTCGTCTACGTTTATTTCTAGATAATGCAATATTTAGCATCTAGGAAAATAATATTAAAATTAAGTAAATATATTACTCCTAAATTGGAAAAAATGTAATTTTATTTAAGTACTTTTATTCTAGTAAGCTAGAAAAAATAGGTTACTACTTGCTACATTTATGTATTCCTTAAAATAAGGAGTAAATATACTAGCTAGTAACATATTTTTTATTTTATTAGAGTAAATGTATTTAATAAGTTACAGTACATTTCTTCCTATTTTCTGGGAATAATTTACTCAGTTTTAGTATTTTTTTCCGTTAATTTTAGTAAATTTTTTTCTACTGGTGTGGATGCGCTTACTCAATTTCAGTTCTTATTTGCAGATTTTTTTTCCTTGTTTTAAGGCTTAAATGTACTCTTTTTTACATATATTGTATCCAATTTTGGGAAAAAATTAACCTAAATTCATAACTTTTTTATTCGTTTTTAGTAACATATTTATTAAATCGAAGTAAATTTTTACTCAGAACTGTTACATGTTGTCATAATTTTAAATAAAAAAGATTTATCTTTTTAACTAAAATAGACGAAAAATTTCCTAATTTTTATTGTTCTCTCAAATTTATCTGAACTATATTCTTGTAAATATTAACTAAAATGAAGGAATGTTTCAGATAATTTATGAACTAATGTAAAAATAATTTTTTCCACTATTCTAGTTAAAATTTACTATAATTTAGGAAAATTTTGTATAAAAGTAGGAGTTTTGGACTAATATTAAGTAAATTTTTTTTCCCAATATTAAGGAAATTTTTTACTGACTTCTAATACAAAATGTCTTTGGCGCCATACGACAACCATTACGTCCTCAAAATAAGTAAAATTTCCTAACTTCAAGTTCATTATTTTTTTGAGTGTAGATTATGTATGTAAATGCATACACACACCCACACACACATAATTTTACTCCTATTAAAGCCTGTTTTCAAGCAAATATTTACGAAAAGAAGTTTACAATGACCGTCACTCCTTTGAACAGCTGACTTTTTATTTATTATATGTATACCAATAGTGCAAATAAAGTGTAATTTTAAAAACATTAAATCAGTTAATAAATCGAAGGATTTCCATTATAATTGAGATTAAGGAAGTTTTAAAACATATAATTTAAACTGAAGTAGAAAAGAAATAATCAGACACAAAACATAATATCGTTGCACCAACTCTGGCACCGCCAGGTCGAAACTAAAAAACTTAAACATGAAAATACTTCCTCTCTAGTCATGTCCTTTAAGTTTCTAACTATATATTTTGTGTTTTGTATAAAAAGCAGAAATAGTGTGCTTGTACGCTTCAGAAATTATTTGTTTAGTTTTGTGTTGGCAGTTAACAAGTGTATAGTGTTACAGTCATTACTGAAATGGACAAAATCTTTGAACAAGTTTCAAATCTGACCCTAACTATGATAGATTTCCAAAGGCAATTGCCAATGATATAGAAAACAAAATTCAGAACGAGGTTGATGGAAATGAAGACGATGTTTTTTATATTGGGAACGAGTAAGAAGTTGATAATGAAATTGTAGATTTTTAATTTAAATCCATACAAAATATAAAAAGTCAAAGCTAGGCCCTGGGGTTCGCTTATGTGAACACATTTTGGTATTTGCTTAAGGGTTAAAGAAGTTTTGCAGAACTCTCTGTCTAGGATATGTTTCACTTTAAAAATCAGGGTATACAAATTATGCCTGATTCGTTATTGTCCTCAAAAGTTGAGAACAAAAAGATAATCACAAGATGATCATAAAAAATCCTGTTTTTTACTGAACAATGTTTATATCACTTCTTTTAAAATAAATATTATATTATAACAATATTTAGTTTTGCATAAACTAAAAAATATATTAAAATTCAGCAACAGTATTAAATAATTTACATGCAGCTGTTTCACAACTGAAACTCCCCTGTTGATGACAACAAATTAAAAAGAATTCATTCCACAGACAGTTGTAACGGTTTGTAAAAGTTAAGTTTGAATAAAAAAAAGTACGTTTGTATGTAATATCTATATATATAAAAATAAGTGTACATTTTGATTGTCACTCCATAACTCGAGAACGGCTCGACCGATTGCCATAAACTTTTTAGGGAAGGTACAGGGAGGAGTGATGATGGTTAGTTGATTTTGAAATCCAAAATCGGTCTAGCCATTCTCCAGTTATGATTTTTTTTCCTGAAAAAATTCAACATTTGAAAAAAAAAAAGTAAAATAAAGTATGCTGTACAAATTTGCAAATAAATAAGAGCAGGCAGGTTGTGAATACATCTTAATCTATGAAATACAAATCAATAGTAAATACCGAGCGAAGCCGGGGCGGTCAGCTAGTATACGTATAAATAATTGTGAGTTTTTCACTGAATATAGCTTTTTTTTATTTATTTATATTTTGCATTAAAAACCATTATATACTGTTTTACATGCCACACTAGGCCATGCCAACCAGTAAAATGCCCGCCAAGCCAGAACAGAACAGGCCAGGCCAGTCAAGTCAGCCATCAATTCAAACCAATTGCATGAATGTTAATAAAAATGTATGTATATGTTTGTATTTACATTTGTAGGTAGTATGTGTATTGAAAATCTTTTTCCTGTAGGTTTTTAATGTAGCTGTAATCAATAGCCAAAAAAATTGTACATTTGTGTGTTTGAAATGTGTCTTTTATTTTGTTAAAAATTTTATTTTATAAAGGTTATGTGTGCAAAAAGGACTGTTCTGTAATTGGAAATAAAAGTAAAAGCAAATGTTGGGGTGAATGTTGTAGTAGAGTCGATTTTAGAGTGCTTTATAGGTCTTGATGTAGGTTCAATTGTAGATTTTTATGTTGTAATGTTATTAGTATATATGAGCTTAAGATCTAATGTAGTTCAATTTTAGGACTTGTTCATAGGATTTTTAATTCAAGCTAGAAGTAGTGAAATCATAAATATTAATCGAAGATATAATTAAATTTTACCTCCCATCGTAGAACTTGATGTAGTTAAATTTTAGCTTGATATAGTTAAATTTTAGCTGTAATCAAGGTCTTGATGCAGTTACATTTTTTCTTAAATCATAGTAAAATTTTAGCTTAAATTAGTTAAATTTTAGTTTTAGTCGTATGTATACACCCATTACCGCCCACTGTCCCCATATGAGTACACATGTTCAAAAGCTGGAAACTCTAACTTAAACCGATATTTTAGTTAATGTAAACATATATACCGCTTCTTTAGGCTTAGTTGAACTTATAATCAGAGACACGTGTTATAAAATAAGAAGTATTTGCAGTATTTAGTATTTCTAATATTGTATTTTGTTCGGGTGTATTTTGTTGATCATCTTCCAGTTTTTTTTCAATACTATTGATTTAAAAATTCGTTTTTATCGACAAAATATTTTGTTTAGAGTGTTAACAATCTTTAAATTCCATTTGTTTGACAATAAAGTAAAAAAGTGATTTAGAAGAGATAGTTCTATTCGACTGTCCCCAATTGGGGACAACGGGCGAAAGTATTAATAAATTTTACAATTTCACAGGCTTTTTGATCTTCTTCAATATGACGCACAGAAATCTTTTTAGAGGTCGGAACAGCATTTTACGACTTGAAGATGCTGTTAATTACATAATGGAAAATGATGATGATGATACATATGATATTTTAGTCATGCTACCAGATGTTGCTGCTGTAAGTGATGTCGATAAAGGTGATGAACAAGATTTACTTTGTACAAATATGACAAATGATGTACCGGGAGAAATAGAAATTGCTTTGAAACAACAAAATGATAATTCCACGTCAGATTGCAGTGATAGTCATGATGAGCCACTCTTAAGTTTTCTAAGAAAATAGAATCAAAATAACCAACAAAATCCTAGATGGAGACGTGAAGAACCAACTTATAGCACAACATATAATAGGAATGATGCAATGAGTAGTAGAGTTGATGATTTCGTTTAAAATGTGAACGGCCACAGCCCTTGAGTTTTGTTTGAAAACATACTTGACCAGTGTTCTTGATTTGGTAGTCGAAAACCAAGTCGAAAACATAGTCGAAAATCATGAGAGGCAAAAATAGTGGTGGCTAATATTTGAATATATTTTAGATTTGGCAGTCAGTAACGTTTGGCGATTGCACGTAATACTATGTAAAGCTGAAAATACCACTCTGATGGACCAACTATCATTCAGACGGAGTATTGCGCGGTCCTATTTGCAGCCCAAAGCATTAAAGTGGCGTCAGATGTCATTCACTATAGTTGGTCCTAATCTCAAAAACAACGGTCGTAATCCATAACGGATTGTAAACCAATTGCGATGTGTTGTTTGTCATAGTAAATGTCGCTGGAGATGTGTATTATGTACAAAAACGCTTTGCGTTGAAAAACACTGTTTTGGGCATTTTCATACTTAGTACGCCCAATGTCCCCATATGAGGACACCCAGTTTTCTAAAAAGTGAATACAAATTTTTAAGTTTTTTTTTTATTATTCCATTTATTTAGTTAACATTGAATTCATAAATAACAACAAAAACACTTTTTCACCTACAGTTGCCTTTTGGGCGTTAATGGGTTAAAGCAGTTACATTTTCTCTTCAATCATATTATTTGATATAGTCAAATTTTAGCTTGAATTAGTTAAATTTTCCTTAAATTTTAGCTAATTTTTAACTTTAATCGTAGGTCTTGATGTTGTGCATTATAAGCTTTAATCATAGAACTTGATTTAGTTAAATATTAGCTTAAAGTAGTTAAATTTTAGCTTCAATCTTATGCATTGATGTAGTTTAAGTTCAAACTAAGTCGTATGACTTTTTGTAGTTTAATTTTAGTTTCAATCGCAGCTCATAATATATTTAAATTTAAGTTTCAAACTCATTTGTTCATGTAGTTTAAATTCAGTTTTAATCGTAAGACTGTAATACTAGTTTTTTTTATACCTTTTCATAAAACTTAACTATATATTTATTTGTTGCTCATATTTTGTCACTATTTACAGAAAATAGAATTAAATAAATAAAATGCAATAAAGATATGACATACATATATGTGAGTGCCTTTTTTATGCTTGTCTACATATATTTATATATGTATCTGCATGTTAGTGTTGGTTGTAAAAATAAACACACATACATACGACTCGATTTTTTTAATTCCTTTTTAACATTTCCAATGGGCAATTAAAAGTGTATGCTCAGCTCCGGGACAATAAAAGCGAGAAATATTCAAAAAAAAAGCCAAGTATGAAAAACAAATTATTAAAATTAATTGCACTTTTTTGTGGCTGATCCAACAAACACATTTTTTTGTGCCACTAAATTCATATGTTCATTTTGGCATTACACGCAGTAAAATAAATACAGTGCAAAAGCACAGCAAAAAAAACCTAATTCAATTTCAGACTGTTTAGGGATTTATTAAAATAATTTGTTTTAACATTTTTTTATTCATACATTTATAACTGTCCTCTATCTTCATGCCAATGTTTTTTTATTTAACAAAAACATTTTTATAGCATTTCCATTATTTTTTTTTCATACCATTTTTATATTATGGTGTTACTGGACGTATGTGGAATATTTTTAGAACAGCTTGTAATGACCTTTTTATACCCACCAACAAAGCGATGAAGGGTATATTAAGTTTGTCATTCCGTATGTAACACTGCGAAATAATGGTCATAGAACAAAAAAAGTCTATATATTTTAGGTCCTTTATAAAACAATCTGGATATATCCGTTTGTTGTTGGCACGATGGAGCTTCGAAAACAAATGAGTAGGTGAGATGCAAAACTTAAGCTATGTGTCTACGATGGTCAGATATTACAATGTTGTCATATCTACCAATGTGCTATCAATGTACTGACATTGAAAAATTTTTAGCAAAATGTAAATTATCAGTTTAGACGACTGTAAGAGAACTAACAATTTCATTTGCACACAATTGTCACACAATGAATTTATCTGTCAACCGAAATTGTCAGTTTACACGGTTGTCAGATTGTTGTGTGGCATTGTCAAATTCGTTCTGCAGCTCTGTGTGTGTGTTTAAAAATTTTTTTAATGCACACTTTAATTAATTTCTTTAATTTTCTTCCACTTTTTTGCAAAAATTTTATTAATGCACACTTGTTTGTTTATTATTTATGTATATATATAGTTGCATTTAGAAATAATTTCTATGACAATACTGCCATTGGCAGATGAATAAACTTTTCATATATGACAATGAAAAGTGTTTGTCAATTGTCTTAAAACAATGACTATGACAAAATTGTGTGTTTACACGATTGTTAGATGTCTGACAATATTTTTGTCTTCCAATGTACTGAAAATGTTTTTTCGTACAACGTTGGAAGACAAAAATTTTAAGCTTACACGCTTGTTAGACATTTTCTGCACATTTTTCGAACAACGTTTACAAATATGTAAGTTACAAAAATAAAAAAATCGAGATAACCATTGATTATGACAGTCCTTTGGGAGCTTTATGGTAAGCAATATAGAGATTTTAGAGGTGCATGTTCTTTTCTAGATATATTTTTACATGACTTAAAATTGCAGTTAGCAGCAAAACTTTTTCGTTCCACTCATAAGTCATTTTTAGAACACTCTCATTACATATTCCGTAGCAAAACATAAGGTTTGTTGCAAAACTCGTTCGTTTCAAACTTTTATCTATTATTTTTCTATGTTGCAGTATGAGTCAATTTTTCAACTTTTAAGTTTTAATCAACAATTGAGTACCATCTAACAATTTAAAGCATTCAACTAATTTTGTCCATTTACATTTTTTTCGGTACGGTCACCTCATACAAGGGTATTTGGTGGTGGGTATATAAGATTCGGCACAGTCTAATATAAACTCTTACTTGTTTATTTTGAGTTTTTCCTACATTTCCGTTGAAATAACACAAAACAAAAATGGCAAGTAAGAATACAGAACACTTGCCATTTTCATTTCTCTGGAATTTTCATCAATAACATTGTTTAGTCCTTCTTTTTCATTTTTTCCAAGTTTTATAGTGAATCTTATTTTTTATTTAAATAAAATGTTCATGAATAGTTAGAAATGTTTGAAGGAAAAAAAATTAAATTAAAAAATTCTTTACATATCATTAAAAATATATGTATTTACAAGCAGTTTTATATGTTTCTTTTTTTAATGTTAAAATAAATTGAACACATGCGATTTAAATACATATATACAATAAAACTACATTTGCATTTATTGAGTTTTTTTTTTAACTTTTAAATATTTTTCATAGAATATTAGTGCGTAGGAAATTGTAAGTAAAGTTTTTACAATTTGAAATTGCATTTTTCATAGTTTTATTACTTTTAGTGAAAGACAAAGCTAAAAGTACTGGATGGTTATATCGTTTGTGAAACAGTAAAATATAAAGGTGGAAAAAACACTATGACATAAGTAAATAGAGTGTGTTTAATACATTTCAGTTAAGGATTTAAAATAATCATTAAATTGCTAGGGTCCTCTATTTTAATTAGTGTTGGGAATCACGGGATCCCGTAATCCCGAAATCCCGGGATCCCGCGTTTTTGACAATCCTAAAATCCCGGGATTGAGCACTTAATCCCGAGATTTTACATTTTGAGCTACAATAAAAAAATCGTACATTAGAACTCTTAGAAATTCGAATCTGTTGTTGGAATGCACTAACCGCTCTATAATTAGAAACAAAACACTTAAATGTTACATAGTTGCTTTCGTTTAGTTTCAATAAAATAAAAACAAGAAGGGGATTCACCAAAAAATTATATTTTTCATATTTGTTGTTGTAGATTAATGTCATATTTTTGCTTATTTCACAGTGTAATTTCAAATTCAATAATACTGAAATTTTTAAATAAATATAATGGCTTCTTACATGGACTATGAACAAAAAGTAATTCTTCTGTTTGGAAATATTTCTTACGAAAAGAAAAAGGCCAGACAGCGATGTGTAAGAATGACGAGTGCAAAATTATTTTAAAAATTGGAGGTGGCTCAACGAAAGGTCTGTATACGCACCTATTCTCCATTCATAAAATTAACCTCACAACAGCCACTAATTCGGCAAAAACACTAGAAGCAGATGAACCGCCAACAAATTCAGAAAGAAACGCTCTTGCTTGAAAATGAAGGAACACGTGGTGACTTTTTGCAAAGAGCATACGAATTTTTAATGACTATTAAGCCAACCAGTGGCATAACTTCTGTGCATATTAATTTTATTTGTGTTAAATTTTATCACGGTATATAAGATTTACAGATGTTAAAGTGATTTTCGAAGAGGACCGTTATTAAATTAGTTGTCATGATTTCTGTATATACGAAACTTATTTGGAGATGTATGGTTGTTAAAGTAATTTTGGGAAATGTGCCTTATATGGAAGCCATAATACGGTGCTACAAAATTTCATTTTTTGCAAGCACTTTCAAAGTGACCTAATGTATGTTATAGGTCTAAATGAGTGTATTACAAAACCGGCTTTAAAAGTTTCAATATACCTCCAAATTCTCGAGTTATGGACCAAAGAAATTTTTTTGAGGCTGCTACTTTTAAACATTTATAACTTTATTATATATTTTATTTATTAACCGATTTTCGAAATTCAAACGGTTTTGGAAAGCAAAATAATTGTTATAAGTTTTCATACAATATTAGCACAAATATGAATAGATTTTTTCAATAATATGGAAAACATTTAATTTTTTTTAACTTTTAAAATTTCTACGAGATTTTTTTCCCGAATTTAGTTAAAAGACAACAAATATATTAAAGACAGTATTTTTCTGAGTAAAATGAGATGTCATTTGTTGAAATCGGTTGAGAAATGAGGAAGTTATAGTCAGGGCTGCCAGATGAATTCCGAAAAAATCGTCAAAATCCCGATAAAAAAGAAAAAAAATCGTTATTTTGAATTTTAAAAATTGTCAAATCAAATTGGAAAAATTAAAAGTTACTATTTCTATCAAGTCTATATAGTTTCTTGTATAATACATATCAAAATACATAAATTTTAGTTTTTTAAAAGAAATCACAAAAAAAATAATGTTATATAAAACTTGTGTAATATTTTTATAATATCTTAGGCCCCTATTATGAGCTGCATTCGAAAATCGCTGGCTTCGCTGGCTATCAAAAATCGACTATCGAATGTAAAATTTGTATTATGAGTTGGCATCGCTGTCAAAAATTTCGTTGTTCAACGAATTATTTATCGAACACAAATTTGCTGTCGACGCTGTATAAAACTGTGCAAAATTTATTTAAAATGTAAGAATTTGTTTTTTTTTTTGGTTTTGGTCAACCAAATACTACTTGTAAATTAGTTTTGTTAATATTCTACAGGTCTAAGGTCGTAAGTAGAAAACAGCAATTGGAGAAGCTCGTTTCTCTCATGGAAGAGATCCACTGTTGGAAAAAAATATTTGCTCTAAAGTTCAGGCAGCCAAAAAATGAGTGGGCATAAGCTTAATTATATTCATCAGACGAATCATTAAACAATAATTCCGTGGTGGTCATTTAAAATTTAATTTATTTTTCTTTAAGAATTTGTAAACAAATATAGCGCCAGCTGATAAAAATGTACTATTGTGAATAATACACAAAGACTGATTTTCATAATAGCGTTTTCTCATCAAATGTGCACCATAATAACAAATGAAAATTCATTCGATAAGCATTTTCGACAACAGTCGAAAATCGAATTTAGCTCATAATAGGCACCTTAGTTCGATTTCACTCTATGCAATTCTGACTTGTCAAGACAAGCCATTTTGGATAAGACGGGACTTGACGTTGCTAGTCAATTTTCTTATTTCCTTTTGTTTTTTCTTTCATGCATGTTGATTTGCATTAAAAAGTACGAAAAAAAAAGAAAATTGAACAAAAACTGGTGAACTAAAACTGAATTTAGCATATTTTATTAATTCTGGTTAAACAATTTAGTTTATTAAGTTTTAAATAACATTTTGAATATATAATACAAGTCATCCATCATATACAGGTACTTATTTTCAAAGAAATCTGTATTTTTGTCATTTAAATTTATTTTGTTAAAATAGGAGAAGTTTTTGTAGAATTTGCCCGTTGAAATTCGGAAATTATTTCTTAAATGAGAATTTTTTCTCTTGCGAGTATTAAACAATTTTTAAAAAAATTTTATTCGAAGTAAAAACTTCAAGTCAAATATATTTAATACTCGCAAGAGGAAAAATTCTCATTTAATATATAAAAAAAGTTAAATATATGACGGCTTTAGGAGGCCAGAAAATGCATTACATTTTGCTAGTGTCTTTGTATACTTTTTTGTATGATTTTATTCCAACGGAAAGCTATGTGAAATATATAACAGAGGTGTACAAAAATAAATAATAGTGTATAATTGTTTTCAAACAAATTATATATTTGACTTGAAGTTTTTACTTCGAATAAAATTTTTTTTAGAAATTATTTCTTCTAAAAATTTGAGTTCATGGAATTCAGCATTTAAAACTGCTTTTTATGATTACAGATAAATAAGTAATTTCTAATATTCTGACTGAAAATCATTTGAAATTATTATACCTATGTAATAAGTAGCTATTAAAATTAGTTATAATAAGTAGCTATTAAGATTAGTTATAGTTGACAACATTGTAATTAACAATTAAGTATAATAAGTAGCGATTAAGATTGGATATAGTTGACAGCATTGTAATTATTAACTACAATTAATAAAAGAGTGGCAATATTGTAAATGATAGAAGATGGCGATGCCATGAGGAAAACGCCATTGTTAATGGTGAAGTAGAAGCGTCTAGAAGTAAAAATACAATATAAAATATATCTAGAGTTAAAGACAGTTATAAATAATAAAATATCTAAAATAATAAAAATTATAAATAATCAAAGAAAACGCATTTTTCTTTAATAACATCACAATTGATGTTACATGGTGTCAGAAGTGCAAAGGCAATACATAGTACAAAAGTTTTTGTTTTAAAAAAAAATTTCTCGGAATGGCTGATCGTTTACCACCGGAGTTAGATTGTTCTAATCTAGCCAATGAGTGGCCAAATTGGAAACGCAGTTTCATGGTTTACATGATAGCTAGTGGCAAGTCGAAGGAGCCAGAAATGACGAAAATAGCCAATTTTATCTGGCTGATTGGCACAGGCGGTGCGAACATCTACAATTCGCTATTTCCTAACGACGGAACGGAGAAGTCTTTGTTGGGCACTACGACTGCAGGAGAAAAAACAAATCAACGCAAATTAGATGAGGTGCTGGAAAGGTTTGATGAACATTGCTTGCCCCAACGTAACGTGGCAATGGAGTCGTACAAGTTCAACATGATATCCCAGAAAGAACGTCAAACATTTGCCGAATTTGAAACCGAGCTCAGAACGCAAATGCGGTATTGCGAATTTAAGTGTAAATGCGGAGAAGTTTATGAAAACCGCATGCTTCGTGACCGGATTATTGTTGGCGTGCATGACAAAAAATTGCAGCTGAAATTGCTAGACGGTCGTGACGAAGAATTACCACGTGTTGTTGAGATGTGCAAAACCTACGAAACGGCAAACGCCAACAAAGACATATTGGATGCAAAATTAAAAATAAATGCCGTTAAAGCTATGGAGAAGTCCGAACCCATAACAGGAACATACAACAGATTCTGTTTCAACTGCGGAGGTCCATGGAAAGTTGGTCATCAAACTGAGTGCAAGGCCAAAGACATTACTTGTCATTCGTGCGGAAAAAAATGACATTTCAGGAAAATGTGCCGCAAACCCCGGGAGAAGGCATCTGACAACAAGTCCAGAGTAGCAGGAATAAATTGGAGTGAAACGGAAGGTAAAATTAGTGATTATTTTAGCAATTTAAGTAGTTTATTAAGTTCTAATTATATTCCTAGGGTAAATTCATTATTATCGGAAAGCAAACGTTGGAAGAAGAAGTATATAATAGGAAAAGAAAATGTAACATTTAAATTGGACACTGGGGCTGACGTGAACTGTATTCCACTGAAAATAATCAAAAAATTAGGTGTTAAGCTCAATAACAAAAATTGTGAATTACCAGTTTTTGATTATAATAATAATAAACTACAAGTTTTTGGCACTTGTGATTTAAAATTAATGGATTTAAAGAAAAAATTAATTAAATTGGCAGAGTTTGTTGTAGTTAGTGATAAATGTGAACCAATACTCGGATTAGAAGAATGTGAGAGACTGAAATTAATAAAACGATTAGACGTGGATAGCATTACTGGTATACATTCTAAAGCTTCATTCATGGATAAGTATAGTAGTGTTTTCAGAGGACTTGGAAAGTTTCCAAGATCATTTTCAATATCATTAAAGGAGAATTCGAAGCCCGTGCTTCACTATAGAAAGCGAATTCCTAATTCGCTATTAGGAAAATTAAAACTGGAACTTGAGAAAATGGTGGAAGACGGAATTATATCACAAGTTGATTATCCCACAGATTGGGTAAATAATTTACAATTGGTAGAAAAGACAAATGGTACAATCCGAATATGTCTGGACCCAAAAGCATTAAATGAGTGTATAAAGCGGGAATATTTTTTGATTCCGACAATTGATGATTTCACCTCCAATCTAGCGGGCAAACGAATTTTTTCGGTTCTAGATTTGAAAAGTGGGTTTTGGCATATGGAGCTGGACAAAAAGAGTTCAGACTTGACAACATTTTTAACACCTTTTGGGAGATTCAAATTTTTACGCGTGCCTTTTGGCCTAAATTGTGCCCCTGAAATGTTTCAGCAGGAAATGATTAGGATCTTTGGGGACTTAAAAGGGGTACTAGTTTATTTTGATGATTTGGTGATCTGCGCAGAAAATGAAGAAGAACATGATCGAATCATGGAATTAGTTATGAATCGGGCTAAAGCGAATAATATCAAGTTTAATCCGGAAAAAATTCAATATCGTCAAAGGGAAGTTAAATTTATGGGAAATATTTTATCGGAAGGGAAAATCAAAGCGGACTTTAAATATGTTGAAGCGATTATAGGAATGAAAAAACCTACTAATAAATCGGATGTTTTAAGGTTTCTGGGGCTTTTAAAATATTTGTCAAGATTTATTCCTAACTTATCAAGACAAACGGCTGGGTTACGTAATCTGACTCGAAATGACGTGGATTTTGAATGGACGGAGACACATGACAAGGAATTTGAAAATTTACAGGGAATAGTGACAACAAGACCTGTTTTAGCTATTTTTGACCCAAATTTGCCAGTGGTTATACAAACTGACGCTTCTAAGGATGGGTTAGGTTGTGTTCTAATTCAAAATGGGCATCCAGTTGTATTTGCTTCTCGAACCCTCAGCAAGAGTGAGCAAAAATGGGCACAAATTGAGAAAGAATTATTAGCGATTGTGTTTTCCTGTCAAAGATTTCATTTTTTTTTGTACGGACGAGACTTCATTGTAGAGAGTGATCACAAACCCCTGGAATCCCTTGTTAAACGGGATATCGACAATGTGACCATGCGTTTGCAACATATGTTCATGTTTCTTCTAAAGTATCCCCTTATGAAAGTAGTTTACAAACCGGGAAAAGACATGTTGGTAGCAGACTGTTTGTCTAGGGCACAACTGTCGGAAGTTTCGGAAATAGAAGGGTTAACGGGTGTTATTCATTCAGTGACGAAATCGGTTTGTCTTACTGAAGAGAATTATAATTTCTATAGGAACACACTAGAAAATGATTCGGCATATTCACGTGTTCGTGACTACATTGAAAATGGCTGGCCGAGGTTCAGTCGATTAGACCCATTAAGCCGACAATTTTTTAATTTAAGGTCTGAATTACATGTCGAGAATGGATTAGTATTTGTAAATCATAGATTAGTAATTCCGTCGGGCATGCAACGTAGATTACTCAATTGGGTACATTCCTCGCACCTTGGCATTGAAAAAACTCTCGCCCGGGCAAGAAAGTTATATTATTGGCCAGGAATGAATAAGGACATAAGGGATGTAGTATCCTCATGTAAGATTTGTGAGAAATTTAAAAGGAACCAGCAAAAGGAGCCTTTAGTACAGGAGGAACCTCCAAAATATCCATTTCACGTTGTGGGAATGGATATTTTTGAATACGCAGGACGAAATTATATAGCGCTGTTTGACGCATATTCAAATTTCCTCTTGTCAGTAAATCTACAGAATAAGACTTCTGGTCATGTCATTAATAAAATTATCGAAATGTTTAATATTATAGGCTACCCAACGATAATTAAATGTGACAACAGTCCGTTCAGTTCAGGGGAGTTCAAACGATTCGCGGATGAGTATAACATACAGTTCAAGTTTTCAAGTCCAGGGTACCCTCAAAGCAATGGATTGGCCGAAAAGGGTGTAGCAATAGCAAAAAACATTATTAAACGTTGTTTTGAAATGAATGAAGCTGACCGTTTTCAATATCATATACTAGACTATAATACTACTCCCTTGGCGGATATGCGGGTTGCTCCGACCGAATTATTTTTTGGGAGATTGTTAAAAACAAAATTACCAGTAAGCGATTCCTTGTTAATCAGGAATAAAATAGACGAACAGGAAATTTCAGATAAGTTGTATAAAAAAAAGGAAAGGCAAAAATATTATTATAATAGAAGTGCAAGATCATTACCGGCATTAGAGGAGGGTGACCTAGTCATGTTTAAAAAACAAGAAAAAAAATGGGATTATGGTCAAATCGTATCATCCTTTAATGGACGATCATACATAATCAGGGACAGTTTTAACAATTATTTTAGGCGTAACAGACGTTTTATTGTTAAAACGAGGAACACTGACTTCAATGCTAGTGACCTAGTATTTGAGGAAGAGTGTATAGGCG
The DNA here is from genome assembly GCA_916048285.2 of Bellardia pandia. NCBI lineage: Eukaryota > Metazoa > Arthropoda > Insecta > Diptera > Calliphoridae > Bellardia > Bellardia pandia. The sequence goes on from OU696529.1 coordinate 103,807,368, forward strand.
AGAGAAATAATAGTGATACAAGTCACAAGGGAACACAGAACCAAGCATATGACCAACATGACTTGAACAATGACATTGCAACTTATGAACGAAATAGTAGTAACGCAAATGAATCAATCCCTTCGGTGAACGTAGAAGCTCCTATGGAGAGAATCATTAACGAAATAATTCCCGAAGCGATTGAATCAAATGCCCCAGAACCCGTAACCCTACAGACAGATGTTGGACGGTCTCAAATAACTAGGAGTGGACGTGTCGTAAAGCCCCCAGCTCGTTACGGTCGAGATTACGGTGTATAATTGAATCAAATTAAAAAAAAAAAAAAAAAAAAAAAAAAAGAAAGCATGTAATAAGTAGCTATTAAAATTAGTTATAATAAGTAGCTATTAAGATTAGTTATAGTTGACAACATTGTAATTAACAATTAAGTATAATAAGTAGCGATTAAGATTAGATATAGTTGACAGCATTGTAATTATTAACTACAATTAATAAAAGAGTGGCAATATTGTAAATGATAGAAGATGGCGATGCCATGAGGAAAACGCCATTGTTAATGGTGAAGTAGAAGCGTCTAGAAGTAAAAATACAATATAAAATATATCTAGAGTTAAAGACAGTTATAAATAATAAAATATCTAAAATAATAAAAATTATAAATAATCAAAGAAAACGCATTTTTCTTTAATAACATCACAATTGATGTTACAACCTATACGTAGCAATTGTCAATAATTAAGAAAACACTACTATGAGTTTTGTTTTTGAAATATATCATGTTCTTCTTAATATTTATGATATTAAATTAAAAAAATAATTGTTGTCTTAAAAAAAGATAGAATTTGGCAATTGTTGGGGGTTGAGTGGGGTAAAACAAATAAAATAAATTTTAAATTGAGGTGGTATAAAAATACAAAAAAAGGGGGTTAGTGAAAAGTTGGGAATTTTTTCTTAAACAAAATCACGTACCGTCGGGTTAGAGGATTGATTGTAATAATCTCTTTTCGTTTTATTGTAATACAATATCATTCATTCACAATAATAACAGTGTTGTAATATACACTTAAACTATAATTCATTTTTACTTAAAACTAGGGTGACCAGCGTAAACATCCCGCCCCCCTTGCAAGATTGCAACAAGGAGAACGAGCGCTAGGTCGCCAGAGATCAGGGAGTAACAATTCATAAAAAATTTCAAAAGGAGTTAAAAATAAAACTAATTAATTGTTTGCCATCACATTTATAACGATTGTGGCCGGTGTTGATGGTGTAGATGGTGTTGACTTGTCAACCTTCTTACTCCCTTTCTTGCAATTACACATGCCCTTAGCTTGGTTGTGGGTTGCGCCTTTCTGGGAGTCCTTTTTTTGTTTACGTTTGTTATTGTTGTTGGTGAGTTTATTTGTGCATTTTCTGGGTTTCTTATTGTTGCTGCTGGGTTTATTGTTGTTTCTGGGTTTATTGTTGTTTCTGGGTTTATTATTGTTGTTTACTTCTTTGTGGAAGTGTAGCATAGTGTGATGCTCCTCCAGGCATTCCATGCATCTATCCCTACTGCGACAGTTCTTCACAAAATGAGAATGAGCTAGGCAGTTTATGCAATATTTAAGACGCTTCACAACACTCAATCGCCGATAGGGATTCATTTTACGAAATGCTGGACACTTTCTTAGGGGGTGGTCTTTTTTACATAGCCGACATAGGGCTCCGGCTGTAGCGATGACCTCATCTAGGCTTTGATTCCCAGCACGTTCAACGGTAAGTCTTCGGGGGGCTTCTGACATCTGTTGGGGAAGAATGAGAGAAGATAGCAAAAAAAGAGTGGAATTAGTTTTGATCGGGATTTGGACGCAGTACGAGTTTAACAATTGGCCTTTTTAATACGCCATCTGCTGTTCGAATATCAGCCACTCGTACTTTCGAATCAGAGCCGAGATAAACTCGCTCGATCCGACCTAGCTTCCATTCGTTTGGGGGCAGATTATCATGTCGAATAACAACAAAGTCATTAATCGCGAAATCTCTTTGAGCATATTTCCATTTATTACGTTTATGTAGCTCGACTAAATATTCGTCCTTCCACCGACGTGCAAAATGATGATGCAAAATTCTTAACTTTCGCCATCTATTTGCATATGTCAATGACTCACTAGACAAATCAGGTTCAGGGGGAGAAAGTAGGGTACTACCAACTAGAAAATGACCAGGGGTCAAAGGGTTAATGTCTAATAAATTATCCGTCATTGGACTAAGTGGGCGCGAATTCAAACATGACTCTATCCTTGCCAGCATTGTACAAAATTCCTCAAAAGTGAAACGCTGAGCATTAGAAATCTTCTTTAAATGTCTTTTAAAACTTTTAACACCCGCCTCCCATAGTCCACCCATATGTGGAGCCCCAGGGGGAATAAAGTGCCAATCGACTAATTGAAAGGCGTTTCGACCTATAAGTTGGTGTTTCAAGTCAATCAAAAATTGGTTTCGATCCTTTTTTAAAAGGTTGGCTGCTCCAACGAAAGCAGTTCCATTATCCGAGTAAATGTGAGCTGGACAACCGCGTCGTGAGAAGAAACGAGCAAATGCTGCTAAGAAGCAGTCAGTTGATATGTCGTTTGTGGCTTCCAAATGTATGGCTTTCGTTGCAAAACAAACAAACACCAAAACATATCCCTTTGTTATACGACATCCGCGACCAATATAAGACTTAATTTCAAAAGGACCTGCAAAATCAAGTCCTGTGTGTGTAAAAGGGCGAGTTAGGGTCGTTCTTTCCGGGGGTAGAGCAGCCATTATTTGCTGACCCAATTTTCTCTTATTTAGGGTGCAGACTTTACAGTTATGGATAACCGTACGAACCAAATTTTTAAGTTTAGGAATCCAAAACTCTAGCCTCGCTAATCGTAGCATTAACGAATTCCCTCCGTGAAGTGAATTCTTATGAACGTATTCTAAATAGAGACGGGTAAATCGACCATTATAGGGTAACAATTTGGGAAAACGTTCTTCATACGTCAAAGTAGGAGACTGTGAAAGTCTACCATTAATTCGTAAAAACCCATTTGAGTCAATAAAGGGATTAAAAACTAGTAAGGAGCTCTTACGCGATAGATTAGCTCCTGATTTTAAAATAGAATATTCGGGGAAATGAGCATCTTGACATAAAACAATTAGACGATTCTTCACATATATAATTTCACGTCGACTTATAGGGTTCGATAAGTTCTGACGTTCTTCTTTATGTTTTGGGTGTACAGAGTGATAAAAGCGAAAAACATAAGTTAACACTCGCAATGCTTGGGCTAAGTCTGAGAACCGACTTAGAACATCCTCCGAGATCATTGTTTGGGTGGTGTTTACGTGAATAGCACGAGTTTCCAAATGTGTTGATATTTGGAATGTTGTTTTTGGCCAATCAGACTGATTTTGTCTTAACCAGCCAGGCCCTTTCCACCAAATATCAGATATAGCAAGTTCCTTTGCCGTTATGCCGCGACTTGCTACATCGGCGGGGTTATCGTGAGAGTCTACATGATTCCAATTATCAGTACCTATTTTGTCCAAAATAAACGATACTCGGTTTGCAACAAAGGTTGGCCAATGGCACGGGGGTTTTTGAAGCCAGGACAATACGATAGTCGAATCAGTCCAATAGAAGGCTTCCGACATGGTGAAATTCAGCTCCGTACGAAGTGAATGCACCATTTTTGCCAAAAGAGTAGCACCACAAAGCTCTAGACGGGGTAAAGTTTGCACTTTAATCGGGGCAACCTTTGTTTTAGCAGCGAGCAAATTTGTGATAATTTCACCTGACGGGGTTTGGACTCTAATGTATAGAGAGGCAGCATATGCTTTCTCTGAAGCATCACAAAAGGCATGAAGTTGAACTTCACACTGTGGATTATAATTAACCCACCGGGGTATGTTAATATTTTGAATATTGGGGTAATCATCGATAAATGCTCGCCATCTATTTAACGTCATGGGTTTCAAACATTCGTCCCAATCCGTATTGTCTTTCCAAATTTGTTGCATAATAATTTTAGCAACAATTACCTTTGGTGCTAACCAACCAACGGGGTCAAATAGCTTGGCTATTTGAGACAAGACAGCACGTTTTGTAACGATAGAACAATCGGGCGTTGGAATTGGTTTGAAGAAAAAAACATCACTACTCGCATTCCAACGTAAACCCAGAGTTTTTGCATTACTAGCATAATTTCAAAAAATCGGAATCTAAAAGATGTTCGGGGGGGATATTTTCAATAAGACTCTCATTATTAGCGGTCCATTTTCTAAGCGAAAAACCAGCAGTATTCAACACGTGCGTCAATTCATCACGATTACGAATGGCTTCTTCTATATTATGTGAACCAGCAAGAACATCATCCACATACATTTGAGTACGCAATATATTTGAAGCTCTGGGGTATTGAGACTCACAATCTTGCGCTAGTTGATGCAAAGTTCTGATTGCTAAATAAGGGGCACAGTTCACACCAAAGGTAACTGTGGTTAATTCGAAATCTTGAACTTCTTCATTCGGGTATCGTCGGAATAAAATTCTTTGAAAGGATGTTTGATCAGGTCTGACCAGTATTTGTCTATACATCTTTTCAATGTCAGCATTAAAAACAAATTTAAATAGACGCCAACGGAGAATTAAAATGGTCAAATCAGACTGCAAAGTTGGCCCTGGATGCAATATGTCATTTAGACTTAATCCATTAGAAGAGGGACTTGATGCGTTATAAACTACACGAAGTTTAGTGGTCGTACTATCAGGCTTTAAAACGGCGTGATGTGGCAAATAGTACCTTATATTCGGGTTGTCTAATAAATCGGGATCAACTCTGACCATATGACCTAGAGTAGAATATTCGGTTAAAACTTGATCGTATTGAGCCTTAATGTCGGGAGTTTTTATCAAACGAGCTTCGTTTCTAAAAAATTGAGAAAGGGCTGCTTTTCGTGATGCACCAAGCTGTATTTGATTAGGGAATTCGGGTCTAATGGGTAAAGAAACTACGTATCTACCTTCAGCATTTCTATACGTGGTCTGACGATACAAATTTTCGCAAAAGGCATCATCGTTAGACAGTTTTTTCGTCTTTGGGACTTCCTCTATTTCCCAAAATCTAGCAATGCTATCATTTAGATCCAACTGATTGAAAAATGAGACAACAGAGCTCATAGGGTGTGGGTGAGGGATTCTTCCGGTAAGTATCCAGCCGAAAACTGTCTTCTGAGCTATTAAATGACCTTTAGGGTGTTTTTGGACATCATCAAGCATTATCTGAGGGTACACATCACCACCTAGGAGCAAGTCCATGTGTGAACATTTTAAGTCTGTCATTGGTAGTTCAGACAGATCAAAATCTACAAAATTGGACATTGAACAAGTAGGTAATCGACCAGTCAGTTTTTCAACAACATATGCTTCGGTTTCTAACTTGAATTCAGGATCTTCCGAAGATCCTATTGAAATAATGCAAACCTTAGTCGAATTTCCTGCGACAGCGCCGTTAAGACCAAAAATAGTAGCGGCTGGGGCTGTAAAGGTTGGGAGTGATAACTTTCTCTGTAACTTTTTAGAAATAAAAGTGGCTTGTGAGGCAGGGTCAATCAAAGCTCTAGCACCACATCTTACATCATTAAATAAGATATCTACTACGGTTGTTCCCAACAAAACTGTCGAATAAGAAGTGGACTGTAATTGAGTAGCAAAAGTTTGAAGGGAGCGTGCCGCAGCAGATGTCGATGGGCCTTCATTCATACTATCTACGTGTGTAGATGTATTTGGGGGTAACTGTGCAGAAACAGAATTCCTAGAACTCGTGGGAGTGCTTTCCGATACTACATTACTCTGGTTAGAAGATTCGGAACGATGAAGTAATGAGTGGTGCTTTTGTGTACAAGTGTAACACACATTGGAGCTGGGACATCTCCTAAATTCATGTGACGTTGCTAAGCAATTAGTACAACACTTATGCCTTTTGACTGTTGCCATACGATCACTAACTGACATTCTAAGAAATACTGAACATAAGCGAAGGGGATGATTGTCCGTACATAGCAGACATTTTCGAGGGGGTATATTCGGGGTTACAGTAGTGCCAAAACTTTTTAATTTCTTAGAATCATGCCATTTTTTTGAGTTATGGGCTTGAATATGGGATTGCACTGGGTTATGTGGGCCTATAATATCCGAAACCGATTCTAAAGTTCTATATCTAGCAGTCAGAAACTCATTCATACTACTCCATTTAGGTAAATTTGAGCTAGGTCCTTGGGATTGCTCCCAAAGGCCGAGAGTGACTTCAGGTAGTCGGGTTGAACAAATAAATACAAATATGATATCCCAGTTTTGAGTTTCTATGCCTAATAAAGACAAATTCGTGATACAATCATTAATTGTTCTCTGTAATTGTTTTATTGAAGGACCGGATTCCTTTCCAATTGAAGGAAGATTAAACAGAGTTTTTAATTGAGCATTAACTAGAACTCGTTTATTCTCATATCGATCTACTAAATTCTGCCAAGCCATATCAAAACCTTCATTTGTTATAGGACAGGTGCGAATTATATCACGGGCTTCACCTTCTGTTTTTTGCAACAAATAATACATCTTCTGAATATTCCCTACATGTGGGTTATTCTTATACAAAGCCGAAAACATATCTCTAAAAGTGGGCCAAGACGAATAGTCCCCAGAAAATGTTTCAGTATCACACGGGGGAAGATGTATTGGGATAGATGTCGATAAAGCCGAGCCTTTGCCTTTTAGTTTTTCAACTAGACCTTCTATAAATGATACTGACTGGAAATATGTTGTATAACCAGACATATATTTGGCCTTCACATCCTTTGCAGACGTTTTTGTCTCTTCTGAATTTTCTAATAAATCCTCATAACAATCACGAAATATTTCCCACAAACGAGACAATTCTTGACGATGAGTATTCAGGGAGTGAACCGTATGTTCACTTTGAGGTATAGCTTGAATAAAGCTTTCAAATTCTACTAAACGATTTTGATTTTTCATCAAATTTTTCAAAGACGCCATTTTTTTTTCGGTGTATTGTTTTTGAAATTCGGGGTTTAAAACAAGAAATTAAATCAAATAATTGAAATAAATTGATTAATCGATCAAATAAAATGAATAAAATATAGGGTATATCGAAAGCCAACAACAACAGATTACAAAAAAACTGTTTTTAATATCCAAATTAATAAAAGAATAATCACAAAATTTTCAAAACAAATTTTGTGTTTATTTGTATGGATATTCAGTAATAATTTACTTATTATAGTAAATTCCAAAATTACTATGTGTTTAATAAGACAACGAAAATGTATTATCTTAATTAACTTCCAATAATAAGTATTTGATTGTTAACTTCACATACACCGATTGTTAACTTCACACACACTGTTGTGTATTATAACAAATTGTTAACTTCACGCACTCAGTGATCAAAAGAAAACAAGCAATAATCAACAATTAATAACAACAACAATGCATACACATATATGTATATAAATCAGAGGTGGACAAAATAGTTTTACACTTGTATTAGTGAGATAATGTGAGAGTTATTTAAAGTACTGTGACAAGCAAAAGTTGACACAAAGATTTTCGTATGAGGAATTAAATTAAACGAAATCGTCTACATTAATGCTGTCATGAGAGTTTCGTAAGAGCAGTATATGTTTCAAAGACATAGAACTAATTTTATTACGTTGTTTACTACAAATTAATTTTAGGTCCGAAAATTTTTTTTTATATTTTTTAAATATTTGATGACATAAAAGACATTGTACGTTTCCAAACGCATTGTTTATCATAAAATAATCTTTTAATTGCATTGCCATTTATATCAACCACTGAAATTTTAAAAAAATCTTTAAGCATCAAGCTAACATGTGCATTCGCCAAAGTCTGTTGAGCGACTAAAGTTTATATTTCCATTTATATTACCGACTGTAATTGGAAAAAAATCTCTCTTTTGAGCGACTAAACTGAAGAGCATAAGAAAAAGGGGGCGTTGATTATAAACAATTGTTTGGTGAAATGTCCATCAATGATATAAATATATGTTTGTTGTTTATATTATTTTATGTGGTATTTTTGTTTGATTTTCTGATTTTCTTTATATGTATGTCACAAGCACTTCATAAATTATTTTTCTACGTACCTTTGTAAAACAAATAATATAATTTTTGGGGATTTATGGGTATATTTATTTAGCAAACCAATATGGAGCCTTCGGGTTACTCAATATGGAGCCTTCGGGTTACTCTGCAAGTAAAACTCAATTTAAAAAATATTTTATTTTTTGGAATAATCCGGTTCGCTGGACCAAATGTTGGGGGTTGAGTGGGGTAAAACAAATAAAATAAATTTTAAATTGAGGTGGTATAAAAATACAAAAAAAGGGGGTTAGTGAAAAGTTGGGAATTTTTTCTTAAACAAAATCACGTACCGTCGGGTTAGAGGATTGATTGTAATAATCTCTTTTCGTTTTATTGTAATACAATATCATTCATTCACAATAATAACAGTGTTGTAATATACACTTAAACTATAATTCATTTTTACTTAAAACTAGGGTGACCAGCGTAAACAGCAATGAAACCATTATTAAAACAAATAAATGATATAAAATTTCAATAATTCAGAAAATCGTCACTTTCAATGACAAAATCTTCAAATCGTCACTTTGCTATTTCTAAAACAAAAAATCGTCAAAATGACGATAAATCGTTAAATCTGGCAGTTATGGTTATAGTAATTTTTACGAACAAAAGAGTGGAAGCCTGTTTTAATAAAATAACTGTTGAAGAAAATAGGGGATTTCCCTTATTTTATTTGTAAATAGAATGATGCAATGAATGGTTGTATTTGCAACACACACACGGATCATCACTATTGCAAGTTTGAATGTATGTGTGGCTTGGCTACCGTTTACTTGTATGTTTTACTTTTATCTTACTTCTTGTTGAATCGTTGAAAGTGACAGGTCGTAGTGCGCGTTTAAGATTGAAATAAATAAAATAATTAACGGAATAAATAAACTGTGTTTTTTTTAATAAAAGATTAAAACTAAGGGGGCATAAACTAATAATAACTTTAATATAATAAAACTTAACGAATTTTATATTTGTATCTCCAATTTTTACATGAAATTTTTTTAAAAATGTTTAATTAATCTATTACGTTTAAAATACAAATTATCAGTTTCTCGTTTTAGTGACCAGCAGTAATTAGCCAGCATCCCGATTTGCGTGGTCGACAACGCTTCTGCTTACTTTGTGACAAGCTCCCCTAATTGCGTAAACAAAAGAGATGAAATTTATTATCTATGGCATGTAGTGAACGATTTCATATTTAAAAAAACAAAAAAAGTAAACTCATTTATATTTTTCGCTATTGATATCTTTTTCATTATGACAACAATTTAGTTGAAATTTTCTTCATGTAATAATAAATAAAACGTTTGTGCATTTCAAACCATTAATATTGTGTCGGACAAAATCTTTTTCACCTAACTTCTATTGTTAATTCCTTTGTTTATACTTTTATAAACATATGTTTTTATGAACATTACAACATATGTTTATAAACATTGCTTTGCACTCTCAATGAATGTATACAAATGTTGTTAGGCATACACTGGACAAAAAACAGTGATAGAAGGCAGCAAACTAACTCATAACAGTGTTTGAAAGCAAATATTAGAATAATACTTTTTACGCAGTTCTAGTTTAAAATACGAAATTAGTAATTTTAATAGTTTAGTTTTCTGTATACGAATTGAGTCTTGAGATATGAAGTAAAATAACACCAATGAAATTAAACGCCAATACTGGGCGAGATTATTTTACTTTGTTAATCTATTTATGTTCGGGCGTACCCCAATAGTATTCGTTAGGACCCATTGTTGTATTTGGGGCGGATTAAATACGAATAAATAAATACTCGAAAATGCAACCCCACGAAAAGAAAAGTCAAGTCAAGACCAACGCCGACTTCCCAACTTCCTTTTTGATCACGACTTCTCAAGAATTAACATCAATTTTCTTAGTTTTCTTAAAATTCGAATCTGATTTTTTATATACCATCGCAGTCAAAATCACAGTAAAATTATCTAATTATCATATCGAATATCGGCGATATTCGATTTTGGTAAGATTTTTGGGAAAATCTTTAAGAAATAATCTTGGGACTCAACTTGAGCACGTTTGGAATAATATTCTGAAGTGTTAGCTGTATCTAACTTTCATCTCCGCCAATCCTTGTGATTCCTGAAATTCAGACAAATTAGTGGATGCTCAAAGATCACCCAAAAGATTTGTGGTTCTCACAAGCAAAATCCCCAGCGCACTATTCATAGTATCACACTATTACCTTGATACAGGACGTATGCCTCGACATCTTTTAAAATAAGGGAAGAGACGTAGGCCAGAAGTGGAAATCATATGCCAAAGTACTGAGAATCTAAATTTGTATCTATTTTGGAAGCCAACAAGATTCAATAATTGGCATAGGACAAGTTATATTATCAAACTCCGGCCAAACGCACCACGTAACTTGCCTAAGACTTCATTTACTAGCTGCATTCGGTTAAATTATTAACATTAATGACTGGTCTTGTTAATCCTATGCCTACTACTCAGGATAGCCAGATGGTGGATATAAAATATCCATAACGAACAATATACACCTACATCGAATCACCTGAAACTAGCATATAAGAAGATAAATAAAAACAGACCCTAGCATTATATACATAGCTCCTAAACTTGATCCTATAATAAATTTGATTATCAACAACAAATAGCCTAAATTAAATCCATCTACAACTAAGTACATATTATGTATGTATATGCAAGAAATAATCTAATTTTTCCGAACAGCAAAAACTTTACAACATAACCAGCACCAGTGATCGAGGAGGCCTCATCGTCATCGTAAGTGTGGTGAGTGAAACTGAACTTTTTATTTGAATGATATTCTTGCATATATATAAATATTTTATATACTTTTATAAAATAAACAACAACAAAATCAGTCAATGAATAAGTTCTACAAAAAATTATGAATGAATGACGTCACCTTGTTTCGAATTACTTTTATTAAATTTTTTTTTTGCTTGTTACACATCTTTAAAATGGTTGTTGTAATTCTCTTTTACAACTTTATTCGTTAATAATTTTTTTTGGAATTTAGTGTAGAAAGATTTTGTTTAGGAAAAGAGAAAAATACCTAGACCTATAATTCCAACATTTAGTTTATTTTATTAAAATATAATATAAATTTGTTTAAAAGCTAAAAAAATTTAATGGTGCAAATTATTCTAAACCAAGTAACAGATAAACTAGATGATGAAATAATAGGCTATATATAATTATTATTTGTATTATTTTTATTTCTAGTATAATTTTTATGTAAAATCAACATTATTTTTAATTTTTGTTATTGATACGTTGAAGAATACTATTTATATGTTGGTTTTCTCTAGTTTAATTGATAAATCGAAGCAATTGAATTGATGAATGAAAAAGACGAAAGAGAAAACAAAACATATGCATAATATTCGTTCAATTTCATTTTATATTTTTTTCTTATGCTTTGTTTTCAATTGTCATAATTTTGTTTTCAGTATTGCCGATATTACTTTATATAAAGTGGTATGAACCGTAAACGTTAGCGTTACCGAATTTCAATTAAAGTAGTAACAAATTGTTTCTAATAGTTTTTCTTAATTACCAGTACTTTTACCATAAAACTAATTGTTATATTGTTTGTTTTTTTGAATCCGACTTAAAATTGTAAAATTTTCTGGCTAAAAGTTTAAAAAAAAATTTATACATATGTATATGAAATTTCTTGAATTAACAGAACAACTTATGTTATTTATATTAGTTTTAATTTGAAATAAAAAGAAAAGAAGAAAGAAAACTGAATAAGTTAAAATGAATTACTAAATCTCTGTAGTATGTTTTCGTTATGGGCTGATTAGTTAGAGTGTTTAGCATTACTTGTGGGATCTTAGACTAAAACTTTAATTGCGCTACTAAGATCAAGGATGGGTGGGTTATGAAGCGTTATTCCCAGCAACACAAGGGAATTGTGAAGGCCGGTGTAATCAATACCATTTTTCTTCTCTATTAAATAGCGTTGTAGGGGCTTATTTTGTTTTCAAACGCTATTACGGACCACTTTAACGTAGTATGAATTTTTTGTATTAAATTACTAAATAGGGAGTCTTTATAAAATTGTATGTAGCAAACATGAGTTAAGTGAGATAAGGTCACGAACCCCCCTCCGACTGATCGCTAGCGATACTAGGCTCCCGCAGACCTCTCTCTCTCTTTTCCGGTAGTGATCCTTAATTTCGGTTAAGTTGAGCACAAAAAGTTGATGTTCCTAACATCAGTAATTATACTTGTGTATAGTACATTACAGGCACTCCTTGCGGAACGCCTATGGAAAAATTTTTTTTAGACTCATTAGAGTGCTCCTCTCCACGGAAATCTTTAGTAAAAGGCGAAAGATTTATTCGACAACTGAAGAGCTGCCAGAGTAACGTATTCACTCACAAACTAAACATAATATAGAAAATGAAATATAAACTTAATGAGAATTATTAGGTTAAGAAGTATTAAAAAAAAACTTATAAAAACACGCATAAAATTAAAAAACAACCACCAACAAATACAAAAAGGTAAATTGCTATGCTCAAATTAATATAGGGATGGAATGTTTATATTAGTATAACAATAAGTAAAAAATCTAGTTTTTATTTATTTTCAAATATTTACATATGTAAGACAATTACAAAGCTGGTACGTAACATATTCACAAAAAATAATTTGACAGTAATTTTAATATAATTTGATGAAACTGAGTGTACATAATGTAATTATGTATTTTATACCTAACAAATCTCATTTTAAATAACACAATTAAAATGTAAAGCTCTTCCATATCATGACGTTCTCTAAACTGTGCCTAATTGTGTCCTTAACATGGTGTCTTTAAATACTTTGGGCTGTTCGGAGCCACTAATATTGCTTACTATAGTATTGAAAATGATTAAATTTGGATTCGTCTGACCAGATCATATGTTTCAGGCGATTTACTGTTTAAATGTCTGGGTTCTTTGGCAAGCTTTAACCGTACTCTATAATTTTTTATCGGCAGTGTAGGTTTTAATTTTTTTACTGCTAACATATAGCCAATATTGCAAAGGGCTCGCAGACTAACGGGTATGTCTATTATTATAGAATCAGCTTATGGTAATAAACACTTGTCTCTTATCATTTGTCTTATCATGAGACGTGTGTGCGCATTCGTTAATAGCTTTATGCGACTTGAGATTTGTGGCTTTGGGAACAATAGCACGTTTTTGTTGGACTCTTGAATTAGTTTGAGCTGTTTAGCTTTTACTCGCGTAGAATATCTACATTTTGTCATTGATAAAATTTTGCCCATAAGGATCTGTACAGTTTCATCAGTATTTATTATAATTTGTATTAAAATTTAATTTGTGTTGCATAATTTGCAAAAGGTGTTTTTTTTATTGGACCAGCACTCAGGGGATGACCCCTACTTATGCAATGCATTGTGTTGGAACTAGGAAAATAGGTTATGGGAGGAAGGATAGAGGGAGTAGTGTTTGTAAACATTTGGCTTGAATTTTCCTATATTGAAATTGGCAGGGAATACTTCTGCTGGTAGTTTGTTCCACATACGGGCAGTACGGCTAAAGAAAGAATTTTCCAAAAGGATGAGCTGACTGAAGAACGTGTATTACGTAAAAAACTGCGTGTTTCAGGAACAAGTTCCCTGATTTCAGCAGAACACATACCATTATAGTATCGATAGAAGAGTGAAATACAACCCACATTGCGATGATGCTCCAATGAATCAATAGAGTTGGATACCCTAATGTCACCGATAAGCATCTTCGCCCTCTCCTGTACGCGATTGAGTAACTCCAAAATAGACTTCGAAGCACCGGCCCATACATGAGAGTTGTAATCCATTTTCGGTCGAATATACATAGGTGGTGTAAATAGTAAGAAGATCAGATGGAGTGAAGTATTTTCTACACCGTTTTAAAAAACCAAGGCACTTGAGCGCTTCTTTCGACACTAAAAAAATGTATTTGGTCCAGCGGACATCACACTGGATTCTCATGGCTAGAACGTCCAGAGCGTCTGATTCCTTAATATTTACACCGCCCTTAAAAACAGATGAAGCAACAGATGATCTGTTATGCGTTTGTGCGTTAATAAACAACACTGAGTCTTACGTGCGTTAAAATCGACTCTATTCACACAACCCCATTCCGAGATTGTTTCAAGATCTCGGTTCAGCGTATCATTCATATTTCGTCTCATTTCCCGAATCTCCAAAGGGTTTGGTCTATGGTTAAATGAGTATGAATGGCAAATGTTGCCACGTGCAATTGAATTAATAACAAAAAAATAACGCAATTCACAAAAAGTTTAGCATATTTTTGCTCTACACTAACAAAATACACAGCAAAAGCAAAAATATTCTAAAGCTTTTAGCAAATGCAATGACGCAATACCATTTACACAAGATTGTGAACTGGTTTTTTAATCACCAACAAAATTACTATTTTTCAATTTATATTGTAACTTTTTTTGTTTAGCGTTGATTCTAAAATAAATGACAAAAAACAAGGCACAAAGCAAAAACATATACAAATTTGTTCTACCTACTGTAGGTTTCCAAAATACCGTCTAAATATATTATTATAAACAAATTTAATAATTGCCTCATTTATTTTGTATAACAATTTGACAATTTTTGCTTCAATCTTATATGCTCTATCAGCATACATAGAAAACATAAATAATGGCAGTAATTACAACTGTCATTTCCATTAAATCCGTCCCTAAGACGTATAAGTTCTATTGTATTCCATTGATACCTAATAACTTATTATTAAATATCTGTATGCTATAGTGTTGACATCAAGTTTAACAAATTCGGTTATTTAAGATGTTTAAAGTTCCAAAAACATTTTGCTAAGAAAACAAACTTATTTTTTTTTACTTTCGGTTGTTGTTGAAAATTATTAATCTAAAGAGACAATCTTACAGCTTTCTGTTGTATTTTTTGTTATTCTATAAAAACATAAAATATGTTTGTAAGTTAATTTAGGAAAAACTTATACATATAAATTATTTATTAAGGGTCGTTTTCCACAACACGAATATAATGACAAACAAAAAATAATACTTATATACATATGTATATGTAACTATAAATGAGTGTATAAAAAATGGTTTATGGATAAATAAAGATACTAGGGTGGAACCTTTCTTGAATTTGAGCTTAAGCTCGAAACTTTTAATAAAATGTGCAAAAAGTATACAAAATATGGGCCAACCTAAGTTTTCGTTTCTTTCATTGTTACACTCAAAATATTTTGTAGGTAAAATTAACTGTAAATGTAATTTAAAATAAATGAACATTCATTTAAAAACCGGTCAACTCATTTTTCATTTAAATTACATGAAAGGTTCAGTTAATTTTTAATGTTAAAAAATTAACTGATCTAACCTGTAAAAATAAATGATTTTTTCTTTGTTTCTACTATTTTTACTATCGAAAAATTTACCCCAAAATTCGCAGATATAACTGATTTTTCAGTGATTTCTGTTTTACTTAAGTAATAAAAAACTAACCACAAATTCCGTAAAATCAACAGAATTTTCAGTTATTTTATGTATTTTAGTTATTTTATGTATTTTAACTAAAAAATTCCTTTCATTTTACGGAATTTGTGGTTAGTTTTTTGATATGTAAAATACATAAAATAACTGAAAATAACTTGAACTAATTTTCTAAGGGTCGGGCTATATCATATCATAGCTTCCGTAAAATATCTATACATATCTTATATTAAAATTCACATTGACTGTTTGAGAATTATAACATAGAATATTGAATTATTATTATTATACTACACGCAACAATTTTTTGGTAGTTAAATTACATATATAAAATAACTGCAAATTCATTTGTTTTTACGGAATTCACAGTTTAATTTTTGATAGTAAAAATAGCATAAACAAAGGAAAAATCGTGACTTGTTTTTTTGACAGTTAAGTCATTATAATTTTAAAATTTAAAATTAAAAGAACTTTTTGTTAAAATGAAATGAAAGTAAGCAGATCGGTTTTAAGTAAATTTTCAGTTATTTTAAATTACAGTTCCTTTAATTTTACATACAAAATAATTTGACGTAAACAACTGTCAATATCAAATGCAACTGAAAATCCGTATTAATGTGCACTTAGTTTTTTGAATAAATGTTAGATTCAGTTAAAAATAAATTTTCTTACAATTTTAAATGTTTATTTAGTTAAAAACAACTGCACGGAATACTTCCTAAATAAAGTACAGTCCGTTACTGTAATAATATTCTGAGTGTATTAATGTTTAGAGGGCTAGCAGGATATTAAGCATGTGACATAGCTTATTTTATATAAATTTATTTTGTATTTTTTTTATTAATATTTCCTTTTATACAAAAAAAAAAGAAATACAGAGAAAAAACACTTGAAAGTTTTTTGTAACCTTAACAAGAGATCTTTGTGTATTTGTTTACAATGTAATATTTATTCATATTTATTCACATTTTAACCAGAAAGATTTCAAGGGCTTGTCATTCATTGTAATCTATATTTTGTTTAAACCCATCCGTCCATACATCTGTGTATCCATTAAGGATTAGTTATGGTTTGCTAAACATTATGAACTTTTTACTTATTTCAACAAAATAAATACTTTTATAATTTTTTTTTTTTTTGATAATTCAATTACGTTTCTGTACCTATGTATGTCTGTAGTTGTTTTTGCTTTGTTTTATTATTTAGCTAGAAGATTTAGTTGTTTTATTAGGTTGTGGAGAGAATTGTGATGCTTGAAATTTTCCATAACGCCTAGAGAGATTATTATTTTTATTGCTATTTCGATTGATAATAAAAATTATATTATTATTTCCTGTAAAAGTCTTTAAAAAACTTCATATTACTACCGTTTGAAAGTGGCAAAACGAACGAGAAGATTTATAAAAAGCCATTAAATACTGCTAAAAGTAAAACAAGAAAAGAAAAAGTAAAGTCATAAAAAAACAAGCATAAATTAATTTGCCATAAAATGTTTGCTGTTGTTTTAATGTTTGTAAAATATGACTATAAAATGTATGAAATGTATAAATACTAGGCTGTTGTAGTAACTTAACCCATTTCGGTGAGATTTTTATCATTTATTAATAATAAATTAATCAAGTTTAAAAGCATGGTTAATATTTTAATATTAATTAACTCAATATTTAACCAAACAAATTAACATTCATTTATTGATATGAAAGACAATGAGATATTATGAGACATATTAAAAACAAAAAATATTGTTGGTTTTGATCAAATTCAGTCATCGTCCAGCAATAATGATAAACCAATTGAAGTGCATAATCCGAACAAGAGAAGAAGCTGTAATATCTGCTCATATAAGAAAAGACGCCATGACATGGTCTTCATGCTCGAATGCTGGAAATGAAAAAATTAGTAAATATTTTAAATTTTTTTAATTTTTTATAGTTAAGAATTTTCAAAAAAGGAAAGGCTGTTTTTGTTGTGTTTCTTTTATTATAGCTTTTAAAAATATGTGATCTCACAGTGATCTCAAAAAATAGTAAAAATATATTTGTTTAAAAATTATATGCATTCTTTGTTTTTTTTTTAATAAAAACTTATTAAATGCAATTATCTGTTAAAACATATATTTACGATCGGTATTATATATTCCTAATAATTTCTCGTCGAAGCGACGAATGATGTTTTTAATGACCGTGAATTATCAATTCGTGCCAGTTCGCAGCAATTTGGACTCTAGCAGCCACACGAACACAAATATGTTTCGTACATATACAGGGTGGGCCAAGTTTGACTGAATGATTTGAACTCTATTGGCATATTGTAGCCGTTGTGGTGCATCCCTCGGCAATAATTCTTGGGCCAATTGAATTTTATATGGAAACATCTTCAGATCAACTTTTAGAATACGTCGTAGCGATGTTCTGGAGATGTTCAATTGAGTATTAAATTAAAAATGCAAAAGTTATAAGCATTTCAAATCAGTCAGTCCAAGTTGGCCCACCCTGTACATATAACATGGTAGAATTTTATGACAATCGGTTTATAATTAGTCGTAGATCCCATATAAGTCCCACTTCCGAAAATCACCTTAAGGACCATAAATCTCTTAAAAATTTTGTTATCCGAATAAAATTTAACAAAACTAAATCTTTTAAACGTATTTATATCGAGATAAAGTTTAACACACATAATATTTATATTCACGGAAGTCATTTCTAAAAAACTGTTTTATAAATATACTGGGTGTAGGGTATTATATGGTCAGGCTTGACCGACTATTTTTTTTACTTGTTTTTTTAATAGCAATATCAGAGGACTACTCGAGAAGTTTTTGTTTTAGCGATGGACTGCGCGCTTTGGGCACTCAAATTATGGCAACCTCGACATAAAACATTTTTAAACGTTTGATAATTTTGTTGTGTGTTATCTAAATGACAAATTTTTATATATTCTTAAAGTAGAATCCCGCCAGTAGTTAAAGATCTACACACATTTTATTAATGTAATAAATACAAAATCATGTTCAATCAAGTTTTAAAGCAATATTTCCAAAGAGTCCGAAAATAATAAAATTTTAATATGGCTTCCAAATAAATATATTTCCTAAGAAACTTATAATGTATATTCGTATCTATTAGAAAAGTAACTTAACAATTATAGTTTTGGATATTATAAAACTACCAAGAATTTTTTTATAATATTTGGAATATGTGATTTCTACAGTATATAAAAATGTAATCACTGATTAGATTTTATCATTTTTATATCCTTCAAGGATTTTTACGACACGCAAAATTGATGCATCTCCATCGATTTTCATTAATATTTTTATCTAAAACACATTTTTATTGCATAAAACGATTTGAATTAGTTTGAAATATTAAAATTTATAATTTTTTTATGTAATTTATGTGCATTTTATTATTTATAAACGATAAATACTTCTGTAATCAAAGACACTTACTTACTTCCATTGTGCTAAAACTGAAATGTGTCTGAAGAATTTCGCAATAATTCAAGTAACGGTAAATCGAACAGAAGAGAAATGTGAGAAGCGAATATAAAAAACAATCAGCACAATCGAAGCAAGAATAATGAAACCGAAATCCACACGCACAATCGATGCATCACGGCCTGAAAGGGTTAGAGTAAGCCAAGTGTTCATGCTCCAACATATCGTCCTTATTGTAGCAACTCAATATTGTCCAAAACAATATCAATATTATATATAAGAACACAAAGTTAATAGCTTTGTAAGCATTAAAAGATCGCTTTTTGCGAGCGATAGTTTCTTTGATTAACACATGAACTGAGTAATAACCTCTTTCGCCAGTTGGAGCCCATATTAATCTCCGTAATAACGAATTCGAGTATGATATGGTACTCTAAATTCTATATCAAAAAAGGATATGACCGAAAGTGCCACCTGGATATTAGACGTAATGATCCTCATAACGATCCTTAAAATCTGTAATCACCTCTAATAACAATCAAAAACCCAAATATTAATGGTATAAATATCCGCCAGTAAAGTAATACAAACGCGCTTGTTTTTTATCAAACTATGTGAGGATAAGTTTAGTAATAGAAACAAAAAATCTTGGCTAAAGCAGAGTAAGCTCTATATAGAACTTTAAGCAAATATTTAAATATTTAAAAAAAAAATAAGAAAATTGGTATTGGATCCGATAGTCTCTTTATAATCTATGTAGTTCAAATTGAATACCGCTCTATAGCCAGTAAAACTTTCACTCAACTTCACAAAGGATTAAAAGGACACTCTTGTAAAAATAACAACTTGGTTTATTGTTTTTTTTTTTTTGAATAATATGTTTATGTTTTTTTATTTGTTTAATTTCCTTCTCCATAATGACCATAAATCGATATTAATGACATTTTACCAACAGCCATCTACATACAAACGTACATCTGTATGCAGTAAGTTACTTGGACGAAGGCAACAAATATATACATACGTTGCCACTTTTTTAACATTGTGCTGTATATACTTACAGCTTTAAAGTATTTGCTGCCATGGCTATTATCACCACCGCCATAATCATCCATAGACAGCATCAGCAGCAGTAGCGGCATTACCATCATGAAAAGGTCTACTACCACTCTGCCAATTATATCAGGTTTACTTGGCCATTACCTATATGTATGAACCATTATAATGGTTTGACTGCGGTTATGCGTAAACAGCCAACACCTGCTGCCAATGACATTAACGGCACTTCTGAGAGCGAGTATGAGCGAGCTAGCGTCCCTGCATATAAACCCAATGTTACAAATAAGGATATTTATTTTATTTAAGCTGTTTTTTCCCCCTGCAACTTATAGCTGCTCAACATTATTATATCAATAATCGTACTCTTATAGACCATATTAACCGCTATTTTGAGTGGTAAATGGCAGTTGTGTAAAACGTATGTATGTGTAACAGTAAGGTAAAGTATTGAATATTGAATTAATTCATATGGATAAATTGCAGTTTAATTTATGATTTGGGGCGTATTTATAATTGTTTCGCGTTTGAGTGAAAGTATGCTTGAACATTTTTTTGGGGTACAAAGAAATTCTGCTTAAATTTTTTATGCAAACAAAAACACTAAAAATTAAAAACTGTTTTACATAGTTGGGGATAACGTACGAGCACGTATTTAGTAAATTTAGTAATGAGTAGTTTGGAACACAATTTACAAATTTGTTTCTTTCTTTATTATACTATCCATCACTATAAGTGGTTAATGATATATACGTTTGTCATTCCGTCTGTTATACTGATAAATATTCATATGAGACCCAACAAAGTATATCTATATATTCTTAATCCTTATGAAATTCTAAATCGATTGAGCTAATTCGGTCTGTCTGTCTAGCCGTCTGTCTGTCTCTGTAAAACACTCTCACGTCCAAAAATCACAACCAAAATCAACAATGTTTACTAAAGCCGTTTATAATTATTCTAAGCAGTTTGGTATTGAAAATCAGCATAAACAGTGTAGCAGAACCAGAGTTATGGACCAAAATGTGAGGCAACCTCCATAAAAATTTGATATTTTTAAAAAATTTTCTTCCAATTTTTTAATACAGGTTGGCGCAAAAGTAATCCTCCTATCAGAAAATGCTATAAATTTTGCGAGGCCCCTAATGTCAGTTCTGTTTTGACATTTGTGTAGTAAACACATGCGAAATACACGTTAATAAACAATGTTACGCTGCACTGCTCCAGAACGCGGAATATTGCAGAACTGACATTAGGGGCCAATCGCAAAATTTATAGCATTTTCCTGATAGGAGGATTACTTTTGCGCCACCCGGTATATATTGCAGATATTGCCATGAAATTTTGTGCCCGTTATTTTTATGATAAAAGAAGAAAGTGTGAGGAAAATAGTAAATATCTGTCCACGATTTCTTATAGCCCCCATACAAATATCTTCACCAAATATGGCTTAGTGATAAATAAATGCTGGTAAAATTAGAATAATTATGCAAATTTCGGCAAAAATAAGTGTCCTGTAAAATGAAATCGCAAAACGATTTTTTTTTTCGTTCGGTCAATATTTGGCCATAGACCCCATATAAAGTCCAACTCCAAAATTTATTTAAATAAGTATAAAACTGGTATAACTATTGTTACCAGGTTAAAATTTGACATAAAAAATCCTTATATGTAAATAAATTATTGTACCAAATTTTATGATGATCGGTCCATAATTGGTCATAGCTCCCATATAAAGATCCAATCCGAAAAAGTCACAAATCTTTATATATATCTTATAACTATCGGTACCGACTCAAAACATTCCACAAATGATTGTGAATTTCGGTCCATTTTTGACTGTATCCACTATATAAAGCCTTCTTCCGAAAATCACTTCAATACTCATAGACCTCTTGTAAATAATGGTACCGATCCAAAACTTTACACGGAGCATTTACATACATGACAAAATCAAATAAAAAATATCGGTCCATATTTGACTATATCCCCTATATAAGGTCCACTGCCGTAATTCACTTTATTAATAATATGTATCTTAAATATACCGTTACTACGTTGAAATTCGGCAAGAAATTTCTCATATGCATAAAATTACTGTTATAAAATTTAAGAAGATCGCCCATACAATAGCAGACCGAAGTTATAGAACATAAACATATTTGGTATAGTTTGAATTATCACATGAAGCTCTTAAAAGCACGAACATTGACTTCAGTCATTGCTTGGCCTATTGTAGTGATTATACGAATACTATTAATAATCATGTGACCCTACGTTACGATGCATGCAACTGTTGCAGTATGATTATTATATTATATTACAAATTATATTAAGAATATTTTGATACTTAAAGTTGGAATTCATTTAATAAACAGAACTTAATTTAGAACAAAAATAAAGGTCTTTGATAAACCTGGATTTACACATATTTACTTTCCCAAAGCTTTCAAACTCTTAACCGTAAACCCCTCTCTTACAGTGCCTTTAAAAACGAATATTAAATAAAGAAAAATAGTTTCTTAAAAAAAACTTTTCATTTGACTAGTGTTTATTAGTTTGGTGAAAAAGTTTTCCCCTTTTTAATAAACTCGTATCCTTATTACATTCTTGTTATTAAAAAACTTAAATTAAAAACGTAGACTACCTGCAAGTGCGTGTTTGAGTTTATGTACTGTATATGTAAGTCATGCAGTAACAGCCTCCTCAAATGTAAAACGTGACAATGAGTAATATGTTCAGTAACAGGGTACAAACTAACAAATTTGTTTTACAACCAGATTTTTTGCACCGGTCCGTATTTTAGTCTGTCTGTCTGTAGTTTAATTTGTATATGTTTAACAGTGTTTTTTTTTCAGTTTTCATCATAAATTTGTAACCAACTTTTGTAGTGATTTAGTTTTCTTACTTCTTGTTGTACCTTGTTTATTATTACATGCAATTTCGTGTTAAATTAGTTGTATTCACTAACAAGTCGTTTATATTTTTGGTGACAGAGATTTGTACAACGCGATGACTACAAGCAACAACCATTAGTGATGCCAATCCCAAAAATTTCGAATCCCTGGATGTGTTTAAAAAAAAAACCTGCGATTTTCGAAATTAATAAATCCGTTAAATTAGTATTTGTATTAAAGACACACACATTCTTTTGCAATTGTAATAAGAGCAAATAAAAAATGTCAGTAGATCTCTTCTACATTAAATCACTAACTGAAAAGACGAATAGAAACATTACAAAATTATTTAAAAAGACATCAACACAAATTTAAATTTTGCAAAAGTATGTATGTTGAAGAAATAAAGGTGTAAGGATTAAAATTAGTTTTGGATTCCAAAACTCGATAGCACAATTTGATGTGTCTATGGTTTTTGAAATTGCAACTTCCTATAAAAACTTTTAATTTATTTAAAAGTTCATAAGATGACAAATGAAGAATTTGTTTTACTTCACCAAATAGACGTCATTTTAAATCCGCTCATGGCCCTTGTCACAGTGATATGAATCTCTGGAGATGTTGTGATTTTATTTATACTTAAAGCGATATCAAAAATTTATTTCATCGGTTAGAACTATTGAAATATCTACTTAAAAGAAACAAAGAAAGAAACATGATTTACTCAACACTTTTAAAATTTATTGAAAAAAAAAACCAAAATTTAAGAGCGAATTTAATAATGAGACAAAAACTTTGGCCATTAGAAATGAATTAAAAACGTAGATTACACAACGAATTAAATAATGAATGTAATTGAAATATACATGTATTTAAAAAACCCTCACAACAATTAATAATATCTGAAATAATAGGGAATCAAATATTAACGTTTTTGGTACCAAAATCTCTATTTTTTGTAGACAATTTTTATTTTGCTCATTTAATATCATACATATTAAGAAGACCATAACATGTTTCAAGGAAAAAAAACTAAATGATAGTAATGTTTTCTTCATTGACAATTAACAATTGTTAAGTTTAAGTACAATAATTCCAAATAATATTGAGTCAGGATAGTAGAAATTACTACAGTATTGTTAAACATGAAAAGCAATTTTAAATGCAGGGGTCTAATCAGCGCATACGATATCAAGCAAAATGTATCGAAATTGTTTATGTTGGCATTATGCCATTCGATATGGAATAAAAAGTATCGTAATTTCAGATGAATACCATCACCGATATCTAACAATCAACTAAGTTACATCACTCAAGATGTCATGACTATCATACTCACCAGACAGTCACTGGGATTTCTCTATGGAGTCATCAACCATGTTTCAAGCGGGTATCCTAAATCTCCCTTAGTGTTTGATTTATTTAGCTTAGGTAATAAGTACGATTAATTATTTCATTCTGCCTTACCTAACAGCCAAGCATTTTACAAATTATTCTGAGCGTAAAGCTTTTCTAGCTTTACCTTTTTTTCTACGTAATGCATCCACACAAATGAGTCATGAGCTGCTTCACCATATTTCGAAACGATGCTCAATATTTAATGTTCGTGATCATATATGTAGATGGGGATAAGCACAACATCAATGAAGGGTTCATATTCAACACACTTCGTTTTTTTTTTTTATTTAAATTTATTTTTGTCTGACTGAATAATTTGTTGACATGGAGAAAATCTATTACAATTTCTTACAAATTATGATCCGATACATATCGAATGCAGTAATGAGCTGATGTGACTCGTATCGTTATATTATTCGATACGATAATTTTTACTCTATCGAATGCCGCGATTTGGCCCCATGAACTAAAATTTTTAGAGGAAACAATTTTCTGAATTTCAATGGGGAAGTTCCCGATATTTTGATATGTATTGTACAAGAGACTATATATACTTGAATTTTTATGTTGTTGTTTAAATAAAAATTGAAAAACACTATTAGAAATACTGAGTTTTATTTTTCCGATTTTTTTTAAACGATTTTTAAAATTCGAAATGACGATTTTTTTTCTTTTTTTATTGGTATTCTGACGATTTTTTCGAAATTCATCTGGCAGCCCAGTTTATATGGCTTAATAACTTTAAGAAGTTTCGTTTAAAATCGAACGATAATATGTTATTGCTTTTAAATTAATATAAAAATTAAAGGCTAACATTATATTGAAATGTTATTATATTTTTAAATTATTAATAGTTTATAAAATTTTGTTTACAAAATACAAAATTTGGTATATAAACTTATATCCATGAAAACAGAAATTGTTTTTTTTCATATTTAATATAAGTTACTTTTTTGAAATAAATAGTTTTTATTATAAATAAACCAATTTATTTTAATATGAAACTAAAATCCCGAATGACGGGATTTGCAAAACCAGTCCCGTTTGGCATCCCTACCAACTAGTGTCTGTTTTTTATAATTTATATGGGAGAGGGTGTTATATGTGTAGCAAATCTCTGTATTGCTGCATGAAGGGATGGATGTCCTTAAGTTTGAATGTCATTAAATAACATAAATTACACAACATAAGACTGCTGGTGTATACAGAGTGATTTCAACGTCCACCTTTTTTATGGCACTCCAGAGATTCTAAGTTGTTGTTTTTCTCAGTTTTAGGTTATTTAAAGTTTGTTTAAATATTAAAATTGAATTTTAAAATTGTTTAATTTAAAAACCCCAAGTACATCAAAGTTCATCAAAGTTAAGTTCATTAGGGTTGTTTTTTATACATCTTTTTCTTTTAAGATTTTCCTAAGGTTAATTGTTAAGAACTTGTTAAAGGAATTATGTGTTATTAGCGCATATTTATCTGACAGTCATGTTAATTTATTTAAGAAGAATGTTTAATTATGATATGTTCAAAGGTTGAAGAATTATTTCCTGTTCAAGTCACGTAATTACAATGCATTTCTCTAATTTTAATTTCTATTTGATTGTTACTTCAGCAACAAATAGAAAAATTATAAAAAATAAATTACAAATATTATTTCAAAGTAAAGTAAAGGCAAGATCAGCAAGTAGTCATACAAAACATAATGTAATTCAAAATGAATAATGAAAAAACCTGTATTGTAAATATGTTTTTTTTTTCAATTAAGATGAACATTATAGCAAGAAATTATTGTATAATATTACAAATAATACGAAACATGGGTTTTCATGCATTTTCGGAAGTGGGCATTATAAAAGAGGTCAATTACGGACCGATTAGCACAAAAAATGTAGATTGGATTAGTTTTCATGTACAACTTATTTTGGCGATATTTGTTTGGATACTTGCATAAATCAAACATTTACGACCAAAAAGTCCCAATTTCGGGCTAGGTGAAATAATAAATCGATTTCAAGCAATTTCATATACTAAAATTTACAGAAATATTTTTAAAATTGCGATACTAAGTCGATCGGTATACTTTAAGGTGGGTGTTGGATTAATATTTATGGGCGTTACAAACAGCAGCACAAATCGAATGTATCCTCCCTACTATGGTGGTGTAGGTTATAATAGTGCAAATGTTAGTTTTCAAAAAATTCGTACAAATAATAATTAAATTCGCTGAGGAAAAGCAAGATGCTGTTGCAAAGTTTTTTTGAGGTCGAATTTTAAATTTAGAGCTCGCATGGCCGGTGCCAGAGATCCCCAAAGTAGGGCACCTCTCATTCTTCATTTGTGATCTGATTTAAAAGATTAAACTATGTATGAAATCTACTGTTCGAGTACTAGAAAAAACTTTGTCTATATTATCTTTTATTGTTTAAGAGATAATTTAATATGAAAATTTAATTACTAAAAATAATTACACAGTTAGAAGTTAAATTTTAAAATGTGTTTTTGCAAAAAAAATATTTCCTTATATTATATTACTTAAGAAATTTTCAAGGAGACTTATAATGTATTTATATTTTTCGAAAAGCTAATCTCAATGGAAATATGCTGTATGAAAAAAAATTAGAAAAAACTTTATTATCGTGAGGACCAGATTCATTAAAAATATAGAAGCTATTTTTAAGTACAATTCAACTTTAGGGTAACTGTTCACAAATCGCATAGTTCATACGCAAATAATTAAAAGCAACCGATTTTATATTGCCCAATATGTTTTTAATTATTCTGCAAACGGTTTCGATAATGCCGCCTATTGTGCAGACAATATGACCAACCATCTAAAAAAAATTCATTTTTGGATTTTTCAAAACTTTTTCACTTTAGTGTTTTGCACACTAAAGTCCGAATAAATGCAAAATTTTATTTAAAAAAATTTTATAAATAACATTTCAGTTTAAACAATTTCTGTTTCCCCAAGAAACTTAAAAGAACACATTTTTGGCTTGTTTTTCAAAAAATTCTACCATGAATTTCTTACTTGTTCAAAAGTTCTACATAGTTTTGAAAAACATACACAATTTCCTATCCATTGATATATAATATGTCTTTCTTGTGTTTTCTTCGTGTCGAATTAATTAGAGCATAGTTTACAACTCATAGTGAATTTGCAATTGCTTTAATTTTAATTTTAATTCGCCAATTTTTTAAGCTAAATATTCTGAGTAGATGTATGGAAACAAACAATCTTGTAATAATTCGTACTGCTTTCAAATCAACAAACTTAGAATATGTTTTATAATTATACTGCCAGAGTGGGGAGGGTATGATGTTTAGTCCAATACCCACCTTAAAATATATTGATCGACTTATAATTACTTCATGGGTCGATTTATCGTCCGTCTGGCTGGCTGCCCATGTAAAGCTTGTGTGCAGAGTGCAGGGGCCAAATTACCGCATTAGATATCGAGTAAAATTGATCGTAATTTTCTTATTTGAGATTATGGCATTCGATATCGATCAAGAAATTTAGTACATTTTATCATAATTTCGATATCGAAATCATTTTTCGATACTATAGCTCATTCGATCACGAATGCGGTAATTTGGCCCCAGGTCACATTTTTCAAGATATATTCATAAAATTTGTTACATGATAGTTTTTCTGTCATGTACCTGTCATTGAATTTGGTTGAAATCAGCCTATTATTTCACCTAGCCCCCATACAGTTATCATCCCGAAATATGAGTTTATCGGTCATAAATGTATGATTTCGCCACAAATAAGTTGTAAATTAAGCCTGATTACATTTATAAATTGTGTGTACATTGGTCCATAATTGACCATAGCTCCCATCTAAGGCCCTCTGCCGAAAATCCCTTTATGAACACAACTCTCTTCAAAATGTTGGTATCCAAATAAAATTCAGCACAAATAAGTTTCACATATACAAATATCATGACAGCTAATTTTATAACAGTCGATCCATCAAAAAATCACTTGAACGCGTATAAATCTTTTAAAAGTGTTTATATCGCAACAAAATATAACACCAAAAATAATTATATGCACAAAAGTCACACCACAAAATTTATGAATGATCGGTCCATATAGCTCCCATATAGCGCCCATTTCTGAAAAACTGTTTTTACACATATGCTGGGTGTAGGGTATTATATGGTCATGCTTGACTGACTATACTTTCTTACTTGTTTTAAATATGTTAAAGAAAAGTTATTGTATTTCGACTAATAAAAACAAATATTTAAATAAATGTTTATGTTTATCAAAAATTCTTTACATAAATATTTACATACTTATTACAACTGCTCTACAATCAATTTAAATCAATCATTTAAAATAAATCAAATTATAATCATTATTTCTTATCGGCAAAATGGCTATTAAAAAAAATGTCATTAAATAACACTCTACCCTAATTTACAATCCCACTTTTACATACGTACGATGTTTTTAGGTCCACAAACAATCATTTATTATTTACATGTTGCAGTTGCATACAAATAGATATGTATGAAGGTATGTATTTGTACACAAGCATAATTTATCACTACACTACACAGTGTTAGAAAAAATAATAAGAACAGCTTTTTCATTTTCAATAATGCAAAGAAGAAAAATATAAAAACGTATAACTTTGTTAATTCTTTCACTAACTTTTTTAATTTTCATTTTAAAGTAAGAATTATAATTTCTTATTTTTGTATGCAATACTGTATTCGTTCTACTTAGTTGATAATTTTGTTTGTTAGGTAATATTGCTTATGTTGTTGATACAATTGCCATTTGATAAATATGATTCTAGCCAAGGGTATAAACACTGTTATTTCATATTTCTTTAGAATAAGAACTAGATGAAATTTTTATTTTCTATTCTAGTTTTGCATACATACTTGTTACAGGTTGGCTATCGACACCCATTCGGCAATTAATACCAAAATATGAATTCTGTAAACAAGAAATTGATTTCGAGAAAATTTATAGAAACATTAAAATAATGAACGCATTGTTGTGACATAAAGTTGTGGCATTTGTCGTGTAAAACATAATACCAATTACAAAATATTAGGTTAGTTAAAAACGCACAAAGATTTTTTTTATTATGTTGAAGTATATTCGATGCATTTTCGATAAGAAAAACTAAGAAAACAATATTTTCGAACACAAAACAAGTTAGAGGATTATATTCGGCTGTGCCGAATCTTAAATATAATGATAATTACAAAAACTACACTGGTGTAAGAGCTAGAAAATCCTTACTTAGTAGTTCTTATTATTATTATTATTATTATTAGCTCCCTTATATGGGAACAGTGACAAATTTTGGGCCTATCTTTTTAAAATTCGATACAGAGAGTTTTATGCATATAAAGATATATCACGTCGAATTTCAGCATAAGACTGGTATATATAAGAGATACACATATAAGTATTTAAAAGATTTTTTCAAATGAACCCTATATGGGGGATATGGTCAAATATGAACCAATATTTACATTTATCTTGATATATATGTAAATGATTCGTGTAAAATTTTGGACCGGTACCATTATTTATTAGTATTAAAGTATTGAATATTCTTGAAATCCCACACCCTAACACTAATGCATTAGGGCCAACTAAAAGCTAACTTTTTGGAAAAGCAAATAACATTAAAATAAATAAATCATTTATTGCACAACATTACTTTTACTTTGTATTATTAAATATTTGCAAATTTGTTATTTAAACATTTTTGTAATTAAATAAATTGCAATACAAATTGTAAACGAAAAATTCTAATTAAATATGATTTACTTTGAAATTTATTTTGTTGTTATATTTTTAAATTCTAAAATAATTTAAAAGTTCTGCGCAAGATTATTAAATTAATATTTTGAAAACAATAAAAAATGCAATTTATAGTTAAATGTTAAACAAACATAGTTTTTTATTGTATTAAGTTTGGTAATTATATTATTTACATAGATTTTTTTTTTTAGAAATCCCTAGAATATTGTTTTATAACAGCTTGTGAAAAACAAATGAAGCATATGAGCGTTTCCACAGACCGAAAACTAAAATATTAATAATTGAATTCATGAGTTCATAACTTTATTTATTGGGTTAAAATTTGTTAAAAATAACTAGTTCGAGTGCTATATTCGGCTGTGTCGAATCTTTAATACCCTCCACCTAAACGTAACAAGAAATATAGAAACTACACTGGTTAAAGGACTAAAATATTCTTATTCTGTGTTTTCTTTTCCGTCTTAGTGCAATATTTATTAAGCTTTTATAATCGTATATTGTTTGAAAGACAATATTACCTGTTGGTAATAATTCACTAATTTGATTTTATTTTAAATGTTTTAAAATTGCATCTAATTTTGAACATTTATATTTGATCTAATTACCGATTCTTACTGTAATTAACAGAGATTGTTTGATTTTCATAATAATCTTGATTGTAATTTAACAATTTATAAAATTAAAAGAACATTTTTCAATATTCACAACAAGTTAAGAAACAGAGTATAAAAAAGAATAAGACATAAGATGAGGATTTTTTGTTTGAATTTGATCTCAATAATATTATTTACAAAAGATTTATGGGTGACATAGTAGTTATGGACTGATAACTTCTTAATCCAGTATCCACTTGAGGTTTATTTTGGTTGCAAAGCTACAAAATCCAGTAGCATATTTGCCGTATAACCGATATTTGTATGTCTACGGGCCCTTTTGAAAATGAGGATGATGAAATACCAAAAAAAGCTAATAATAAAGAAGGAAAATTTAAGTAATTTTATATCCAGATATATTTGTGACATTTTGCAAAATGTATTTTCACACAATACAAATATGTTTTTAAGCGATTTGAAATTCATATGGATTTTTTAAATAAAGATCCTTACACTTGGAATGAGTTGGAGGAGTACGTGAGAGCCAAAAATATTGTTAAAAACTTAAGTGTTGTTAACGATAGTGCCTAAAGAGGCATTAAATTAATTTAAAAATACCATGACAAAATAACACAAGACGAGAAACAAAAACAACACCTAATGAAAGTAACTATATTATTTTATTATTTATTAGTTAAGTTATTTTTTGTTAACAGTTTTTTTTATTTTACAGGTGGTACAAAACTACAGGCAGCAGTATTCGAAAAATGCTAATTTAAAATCTTTAAAAAAAGACTTCGGTCTATAAATTATATTTGTATTAGTGCAAAAGATAAATTAGGTTAAATCGACAGTTCAATTGCAAACCATCCTATGTCGAATTAGCATGTTTTTAATTTTTTCCCGTTTTTGAACTTAGATTTTTTCAACTTAAATTCTGTCAAATTTGGGTTGTGTAGCCAATCACAATTAATAGTTATAAACAACAAAGTTCTACCTCATATGGTTTTTTAGTTATCGCCTGTAAACTTTAGGAGCTTTTCCTGCAAAACTATCTTTTTCGACTTAGCATGTTTTGGAATTGAACTGTCGAAATGTAAAATACTTAGTTTTTTATATCAGAGATATAATAAAACTCTTAATTTCCACTGAATAACGGTAGCATAGTTTCGAGGGTCAATTAGGCCCACATGAATTTCCAAAAAATCCGTTTTATTGTAATTGTTGTTAAAATTCATAAATCTTCATATCGTATTAAGATAAACGAGTTTTATAATTTTATTTCATATTAACATTGAATATTGCTCATACCTGAACTTTGACCTCGATGCACGACCAGAAAACGTTGTCGGATTTGGCTCAAATTTTTAGAATTGAACTTTTGCACATAGTGTCACAATATTCTGGCCGGCACATTTTAAAATTAAATAAAACAATGGCTGTCACCCTAATGTATATGTGCTCTTATTTTCATTATAGTTATATATCCGATTTGCCAAATCAACTCCCAACTCAATTGCTTTGGACATATTATCTCTAAATGAATATTTAAACAAAATTCACCTCTATACTAGTGCAAATGGGCTCTGTTTGAAACCACATAAATCTAAATGCATTGTAATAAATAAAAAGAACTTAACTCGTTGCATTTCTGAAGATATTAAAACAATATGGCAAAAAAAAAATGAAATTGTTAATTCAGAGAAAAATCTTGGTATAATTTTCAAGAGTAATTTGACATAGACTGATCATATAAACTCACTGATCGGTCAAATATACATAAAGTAACAAGCCCTCTGATCTACACAATATTTTACACTAATAAGAAGACGTATCTGATTCCTTCTCTAACTTATGGGTGCGAGTTATTTGGAAGCTGTGATTCAAGTACTAAAAGAAAGCTTACTATATTGTTTAGCAATATTATAAGACTAGCTAAACCCCGGTGTACTTCGCTACCCGTATCGTAGTGAAATAAAAAGTTTAAGAGTTATTAAAATCTACAGTTTTCCTTTTAAATTAATTCTTATTATATTATCTTATTATGATTTACAATATACAAACAAACACAAAATCACTTTTATATATATAGATAAGGGTTTCAAATGTATACAAATTTTAACATTTACTTAATATTGTTGCTAGTCAGCGCATTGGTGACCTAAATATTAATATTGATAGCTGATATAGCTTTCCCTATATATAATTTGTCATCATATCTATGGGAGGTGCCACGCTCACTATTGATAGTCCGCCCATTCTTGTCCTAAATATTAATATTGATGGTAGAATAACCGTAACATATATCATATTGTATACCATATATTTGATATTTTTTTTAATTATCATTTTTTCCGCAAATATTTAAACAAAAAATGGAATTGCTCATGCAAAATTTGAGTACTATAGCTATTATTTCCCAAGTATTAGATTTTTAAAATTAACTTTGTATGGGAGGTACCACGCCCACTTAAAATTTTAAAAAAGTAGCCTATAGCTCCTTCCAGACATACAGAAATATACTGTGAAAATTTCAAGCAAATCGGTAATAATAAACATACATACAAACACACAATCACTTTTATATATCGACACCTCAATTCCAAAGGATGCTATGTCGACTTAGCATGTTTTTAATTTTTCCCCTTTTTTGAATTCAGTATTCTTAAAGTTAAATTCTGTCAAATTTTGTTGTCTATCGTCCAACCCAGTCAAAAGTTATAAGCAAACATGCACTTAGCATATACATGACTGTTAAAAAAATCTCAATTCCAAAACGGTCCAAGTATACTTAGCATACTTTGGTTTGGAACTTTTTGTATTTGAGAGATTTGTATGTATACTTAACATATTATGGAATTAACATTTATTTGTGTCATGTTCTCTATGTATACTTACCATGATCAACACACAATTTTTTATACTTCTATGTATAGTTAGCAGGGTTTTCCCCTAACTTGAAAAAATAGCTTAATCGTCTATGTATACTTACAATGTTTTAGTTTGCACAAAGTAGTCATCGGAAGAGTATCAAAATTTTGTGTGTTTTTACGGATAAAATGAGTTCTCGGTCAAGAAAAATACTAAAACTTGCCCAAAATATGGGCAAAGGTATTATTTATTTATATTTAATATTAAAAGTTAAAATTATTCTATTATCTTTTGTAAAACAGAAGAATCGAAAATTAATAATATGACACATACCTGTGATGAAGGAAACATTGGTAAGTTAATAAAAAGTTGTGTGAATTTTGAAATTAAAATTTCCTTCTATATATTATAATTTAATTAGGGTATGCACAGGAATCTGTTGGACCATTCGGTTTGTTGTCACCTAATTTGTCACCTACATTATCACCAAATATGGATATTGCAGACAGTGATACCAGTTTCGGTATGTAAAATTGTGTATTATTTATATAATTTATAGTAAAACCTAATACTTTTAGAAGCGTTTACTGAGAGTGCCAGCGAATATGACCCAACAAGTGATACATCTGATACAGATTCATTGGAATCGACACCAGCTTTCAGCCCTATCACACCGAAAATGGCAAATAAGCAACTAAACCCAGATTTGAATACACCACTTGAAAAGAACTTCTGCAAGAAACCAAGACCATCAGAGTGGCGTAAAAATAAAGCAAAAGCTTTAAAATGTCAAGGTAAGGAGTATTTAAATGCAAGTGGCAGTTTAAAACCACGAAAAGAATTAAAAAAGGGTTGTGGAGAGTACTGTAGAATGAAATGTTCCCAAAAAGTATCTGAGGAAAATAGAATTCAAATTTTTGAGAATTTTTATAAACTAAGCAATCAAGAACTTAAATGGGCTTATATTTCAAACTTAATAACATTATATCCAAAAAAGCTTTGCAGAAATAGTGAAAACTCACGTAAAACAGAATCAAGAAAGTACTTTCTGTCTTTTCAAAATGATAACATAGAAACAAAGATACCAGTATGCAAACCTATGTTTTTAAACACTCTTTCAATAACACACCAAACAGTTGAAACTGTAATACAAAAAATGCATTCAAATTCAGGGTTCATATCACCCGATAAAAGAGGAAAATTAACTAAGCCAAATCAACAAATAACTGAAATTAAAAAAATTGTAAAATTGCACGTTAACGAATTTCCGTTAGTGGAATCTCATTATTGCCGGAAAAGATCAAAAAAGATGTACTTAGATGGCGAGATCTCATCAGTAGCACAAATGTATCGTTTGTACGAAGAATGGTTCATTGAAAATTCCCATGATGTCGAGTTTAAGGCAACATTAGCACAATATCGTCAAACTTTTAAAAGTGCTTTTAACATATCATTTTATATTCCAAAAAAAGATAAATGCGATAAGTTTATTTCTTAATGTTATCTTAATATATTTTGTTTGAACTGAATTGTACTGAATTGATATTATTTTACTTTATAATTAAAACAAAAAAAAACATTTTAACACGCATAATTTAATATAAAATTAATAATTAAATATTAAAACTTCTTCTGAGTGTATTATTTTTATTTTTTTAGGTTTTAAATTTACTTTTATTATAAAAAGAATTTTTTTTAAGGTTATCTTAATATTTTTTTTTGAACTGAATTGATATTATTTTACTTTTTAATTAATAAAATAATAAAATTTTTAAAAATTTTATTTCATTTTAAACCAACTGTCGTCTAAGTAGGCAAATTCAATTTCACTTGCTAGATATGTTGCAAACCAAAAAATGTTATGTATACTTAGACGACCAAACAAAGAATGAAAGAAACATCAAAAACATGCTAAGTATACTTACACGACCTCTTTTTACGTTGTTGGTCGCGGTAAACTATGCTATGTCATTTTTACCTATGACAGCCTAAACATTTTAAAAATTTTATAATGCAAAAAAAATTGTATTAGCTTTTTAATAAAAACAGTGAAAGATTCAATGTTCTATTACTTATAGTTTCCGAGATATAACCTGTAAACTTTAAGTGCTTCTCCTGCAAAACTACTCTTTTCGACTTAGCATGTTCTGGAATTGAGGTGTCGATATATAAATACATATGTGTATGGATAGAGAAGGTTTCATCATATTTCTGCTGTTTGCAATAAACTTTACGGAGTTTCACTTGATAGCCTTTTAAAAATTCGTATTCTTGTATTCTTGCACAAAATAATAAATACTCAAACTTCCAAATATACATATATTTGGATTAATACGTTTCTTCCAATCGCCTCGTAATCGAAATATTGTAATACTTCGACATCAATACTTAGTGTCTGAATGGCATGTACATGCCGCTCGTCTTTAGAACAATCTTCCACGAATTCAACAAATAAATAAAGGGTGGTTAAATTGTAAGGGCCGATGTTGAATGTGAACCACACCTAAACGCCAAGCTTTTTTCCGAATTTAATTTGCCATTTATCTATTTCAGACTTGCTCAATTTGAACCATGGAGAGATACACAATCCAACAACGTGTTAAAGTTATCCAGACTTATTATTAAAATGGGCGTTCAAATCAAAATGCATATCGTGCACTTCGTGATTTTTTTGGTCAATTTGATCGTCCAAATTTGCGTACAATCGGAAAAATCGTGGAAAAATTCGAGCAAACCGGGTTTGACACTGTTGGACTTCTTTCTTTGGGGTTATTTAAAAGAAAAGGTGTACGTCGATAAGCCAGCAACAATTCAAGAGCTAAAGGATGAGAAAATTCGGCACATTAACGGCATAGAACCTCCATTATGCCTCAAGGTCATCGAAAATTTGGACCATCGGATGGAGGTGTGCCGCCGTGGTCGCGGCGCCCATTTGGCCGATATTTTGTTCCATACATAATTGAGTAATACCAATATATCATAATAAAATAAAATTACAATAATTTCCTAAATAGTTTGTGTTTTATTCAAAATCAACATCGGCCCTTGATATTTAACCACCCTTAGTAATGCTAATAGTTTCAGAAAATAACATGTTATCAATATTGGTTTTTCTCTAACAAGTTTGATTATGCTCATGATAAAATTATTTATACCGTTCTATATATGTAAGACTCAGTCTTGCTGTACAGGAAATGAAAAAGGTCAATAAATAAAATAAAAAAAAATTAAAGTCGCGTTCTGGATCGTGATAATGTTCACATTGAATATTAACCATCTATTGCTTACATTGTGTTTTACTGGATATATAGATTTTTTTATATTATTGTAAAAACAAATTTAAGTTTTTACAAGCACATAATTTTCAAAAAATGTCAGCTTCCAAAATTTTAAATATTACAATCACTCTTTCAGCCACTTAAAGCCTTTGCAAATTGATCTAAATTTACTTTTCTAAATTTTCCCTATAAATGTTTGACATAGCAAATATTCGATTTAGCCATAACCTAAATATTCCACTTACTTACTTACATACCGCCCTATGAATTCACAAAAGTCCTAAGTTACATTGGCAAAATTTACAAGAGAAGCAAAAAACTCTAACATGAACAACTAACCAACATTTTTAATTGTAGGAGATATTGTTGTTAATATTTTTAATTATAGGAGTTTAAAATTTAGTATGAACATGTGTTTTGATTTTGAATTTTTTGTAACTTAGGGGTTTTTTTTAAACATGATGATATATACCTACACTAGTATTAATTTTGGAGCTTTGTTTTTATATTTTTGCCACGGCGACTATATATTTTTTGCTTTCATAAACATGTTTCCCACATTGTGAATTAAAATCAATTATAAAATCGAAAAAATATTCAATTTTGTTTGTTAAATCAATGGTTTTAGATTTTATTTTTTTGTGTGTTTCCTTTTTTTCAGGTTTATATTTTGAGAACAATTTACATTGCACAACTGCAACAAAAAAATCAATTAATGCTTTGTTGTAATACAATAGAAGGGGATTTGAATTTGTTTTAAAATATTTATTTTATCTGTAACGATAAAAATTAAAAAACAAAGCAGATTCTTAGTTAATTTTACACAAAAAAAACACAGTCAATTTTAGCAGGCAAAGTAAATCGATTTTATTTGGAAAATAAATAAAAACTATTTTTAATTAAAATCATACAATTGATTGAGTGTTTAAAATAAAGTTTAAGCTGTTATGATATGCTGGATTTAAAGTCATTTTTTATTTAACTATTTAAAGGAAAATTGTTTTAAAGTTCTGCTTCATTCTTATTCATGATTAATGCGGAGTGCTAAAACTATACAACAATTACTAAAAACACTAATTCATAATTATCAGATCGTGAGGTTAGAAAAATATAGTGGGTTTTGTGATGGATGTTAATGGGCGCCATGAAGTATGCTATAGTTCATTTACTAGTGTCTTAAGGTTATTATTAGCTGCGAATAGTTCCACATACATATAAACCTCCTATAGTTGAATAACTTGTATGGTGAAATCAAGATGATATAGATTGAAGTCATCCGAAACCAGCAGCGTTCCTAATGATTGCTGATACTGGCAGATCAGCATTCGCAGATGTCTGCACACAAAGAAACAATTGTTCCTTAACACATGTATATGGCAAATGCCAATACACAAGCAAGCTGTCAGTGCAATATAACGAAAATGCAAATTAATTCAAAATAACATTAGTGGTTAAACATATGCAGCAAAATCTCTTTATTTCGATTGTTATGGTGGATTCACCCATTTGTTCTGAACAAAATATTTGTAAAAGTTTTTTTTCATATGAAGTTTAACGCCTCTTTTTTGAAGAGAGAGAAAATATTTTTTACGGGCCACTCTCAGCTTGAATTGGTTTAATTTTTCATTTTATCAGAACAAAAATGAACTTAGTTGCTAATAGGTTAAATTTTTCTTACAAATAATTATGCCTTATGTATATCAATGGCCACCAGCAAAATCACACAAAAACTAAAGCAAAATAAATCAATGTCTGCCACTTGTAAAACTAATAGATTTTGTTTACATATGTCAGCTATGATTTTTCAGACAAATCGTTTGAAATGGGTGAATTTTGGTGCAAAAACCTCTCAATAAAAAACCTTTTGTATAGACAAAATGTTTGTTGGGAACAAATGGGTGAATCCACATTAAAACATGTGATTACTCATATACACCCAATTCTGTTTTTACACGGTAATTCGTTCCAAGAATCTTTGTGTAAAAAACCGTGTAAAAAAAGACATTGATCCTATGCAAAATAGGTGATTGGTTCCTTATCTCTAAAACCTATTGAATTTGGTGAAAGACAAGGATTTTTAAAGAACAACTATTCAGGTTTATCATATTAAATCACACATACAATTTATTTTTACACAAGTATAGCTATGAAAGAAAAAAGATATGCAGTCTAAGCTTAAAAGTAATGTAAAAATATGTATGACAAGTTCATTTGATTTTATGCACTAAAAAGGAATTAAAATTGCTCTGACTAGTAAATTTGCTTGTGTTCATGAAAAGCGCATTCCCCTAAATTTTCGATATGAACATATTTCTCAAAAATTAAACTTAACAAAAAAATTTAAGCCCAAAAGATTTTGAATCGTGCTAAATTTTTTTTTTTAAGAGAAGTAACACTCAGGCAATTAATATGCCTATATATAATTGCGCTACTTTCTTTGGCAAGGGAATAGGTTGAAAAAGTAAAGATGGTGAAAGAAGAAAGCTTTTATATCACAACTCTGCAATTGCGCATTATGTTTGTTTTTAGTGCAGAATTGCAGCGGTGGCGTTTCAGGGCGCTGTGATAAGTATTAGATATGATGGATAGAAATACCCTAAATAAAAGACTAAATTATGCAAAAAATTTGTATTATAAAAATAAATTTTTTGAAAATAGATACAATATCCGCCTAACGTGGCAAACTATAAACGAAATAATTGGAAGAACATCGAATAATTTAGATGAATTAATAATAAAAAATTTTAAAAATACAAACATAACCGAAATTTGCAATAACTTTGCAATAAACTTTAAGCAAAATGTCAAAAATATTTTACACAATTGTGATATTCAAACAAGTAATAAGTCAACCCAATCACGTCAAAACTCTTTATACCTGTCCTATACAAATGAAGAGGAAATTTTAAATATTTTACTAACTCTCGACACCAAAAAAAGTGCGGGTTACGATGGAATAAGACCAATTGATTTAAAAAACAATGCCGGTGTAATGACACCAATTATAACCAAACTAATAAATATGATATTGTACAATGCAATAATACCTGAGATACTAAAAGTATCTGTTGTTCGTCCTATTTATAAAAACGGTATAAAATCAGATGTTAATAATTACCGACCAATAGCAATCTTATCCGTTCTTGAAAAAATAATGGAAGAAGTCGTGTGCAGTAGATTGACAGATTACATAAACAAATATCAAATAATTTCATCAATCCATATATGGGTTCCAAAAAGGAAAAAATATAAACAAACTCCTTGGTAACTTTGCAAATTATATAAATGAACAACTAAGTAAACAAATTCAATGCCTAACACTATTTATCGATTTTAGCAAAGCTTTCGATACCCTATCACATAGCAAGCTTATATTAATGTTAGAAAGGATTGGAATACGAGATAGATGTTTAGAGTGGTTTAAAAACTATCTGACACTCAGAACATATTATGTAAAAGTGAAAAACAACTTAAGTGAACAAACATATTCGGATTTTGGTGTACCACAAGGCTCAAAATTAGGTCCCATACTCTACTTAATATATTCCAATGAACTTATTAATACACTAAAAACAAGCAAAACATTTGCATATGCAGACGACACTGCTATAGTAGTTGCCCATAAAAATATAGATACAGCAAGAATAATAATGCAGCATCAGCTTGATACTGCTGTACGATGGTGTCATGATCATGGTTTAATAATCAATGCATCAAAAACCAAACTGATGCATATTAAGCCGACAAACATACTCTATAATGCAATCAATATAAGGTTCCACTCAACAGAATGTCTGCATAATAGGAAAATGGCAGATTTTGACTACAGGGATGACCAATGTTCTACCACAATCGAGATAGTCAATACATATAAATACCTAGGCATTTACGTAGATCATAATTTTAAATGGATGATACATGTAGATGAACTCCGCAAAAAATTGAGAAAAGCATCATTTATGCTACATCATTTAAGCTACAGCTCCAGCAATATGGTGCTAAGACAAGCATATTTTTCATTAGTGGAATCGCACCTACGCCATGGTATTACAGCCTGGGGAAGCTCAAATTTCTGTAATAAGCTCCAACAAACACAAAACCAATTACTAAAAATTCTAAAAAAAAATCGCTCTATAAATACCCGAAACCAAAACCCTACTGCAAGTAGTATAGAAGTCGACATTGTCAACAATGATAACAACACAACAAACAACATCAACTACACACAAAATACCACCATAACCAACCTCACAACTAATTCCAACGTATATGATCAAACAACCAATACAAATAGAACAACACTTACTGATAATAACTCTATACATACAAACAGCGTCATAGCTCCCACCAACTCGGGAAACACCAACAACAACGCAACTAATATTAGCATCGCTAAAGAACTCAATATATTAAACGTCAATAGCATCTTTTTAACAACATTAGCAACAGAATTTTATAATGATTCCAGGTTTCTAAAAAAAATAGACCACAAACACCAGACTCGTATGAACGTTGAAGGTAGATACCGGGTACATAGACACAAAAACAACTATGGGAAAAGTACTTTATCCATAATGCTGCCAACAATATTAAACACACTGCCCATTGAAATACTTAATATAGCAAACAAATATAATAGAAATAAACTATTTAAAAACTTTTTTATTAAACAACAATGAATGTCGTAACACTTTACAGTTAACTTTAAATAGTAATCTACAACATAATAAAAACACTTTTTCTAAAAGATTATTATATATCAAAACAAAAATGTATTTATAATTTGATTTTTTTATTTTCTTAATATTTGAATTTGTTTTCATTTAAATTAGTTTTTAATATTTTAATATCTTCATAAATTTAAATTCTAGAGAATAACATTTTTTTTGTTAATTTACATACAGACAAGCCGCAATGGCTTCGTATGGTTAGTTAAGTATTGAAATGTAATTTTTTCTTGAATCGATAAATAAATAAAAAATAAAATAAAAAATAAAAAAAAAAAAATTGGGACTTACATACCAACCCTTATCCAACGATATTGCAGTAATAAGTAAGTAATAAACTAATTAACTTGTCAACGTTCAGTTTTTTTTTTTAATTTCATTTCAGTTCAATCATTAGCAACTTTATATGCACGACATGCAAGTACGATTAAAATCCATTTCCTTAATAAAATTTATAAAGCCAGTGTTGCGCATTACAGAATTACATATTTGCATGCAATTCATATTTCATCTTCTTTTAATTGCTTATTCATACTATTTACTGTTTTCATTTTTTAACTTTTTCATTCAACTGCCACGAGCAGCATTTATACTAATTAAATAATATTGAGATACATTAAAAATGAATGAACATATTGCGTTCATTTGTATCTGCCATATATCGTGGCATGACTATTGCCACGAATAAAATTAAAAAAAAAAAAAGAAGACAACTTGGATTTTCTTTATGGAAAAGTAATTAAAAAACGTTTGCCAGCAATAATAGTTTTCATACCAGCAAGCGGCCTTCATTAAGTCAATAAACTTAAACAGTAACAAATTTCACTTAAAAAACTGCGAACTTTTGTTTGTTTGCGTAAATAAAGGATTAAAAAATGGAAAAATTACTTACTGGAATTTTTGTTTTTCGCCCAATTTTCTTGTTTTTGTGTTTATAATCTTTTTTTGGGTAGGGCGAATACTTTTGTTTCATTCAAGGCCGGAAATGTTCAATAATATTTGTTGCCAACAGGAAATGTTAAAACCGCTAAAATTCTCACTTAATCCATTTAAAATTGTTTAATTTTTAAATGTTTGTAATTTTTGTCAAACGAATAAAGAAAACAAGTAAGATAAATGCTAGTAGGGTAAAAAAAAACTAAAAAGAAAAATTATAAAAAATATTTTTATAAGAGTATGAGTAGATGTATATTTATAAATATGACCAACAGTATTTTCGCAGTGGCTTAAGCTTAAAAGCTTTGGTGGTTTTGAGGTCAAACAATAAGCCATGATGCCAAACAAGCAGCAAACAACAGATACAGACAGCAACATAACGAAGAACATTTATTTCTATACAGCAAGCTATATGCCATGCAGGCCTGAACTACAAGTGACATTTACTTTTGTACACATAAAATCCGGCCACACTAGAAAAGTTTTTTCAAAAACCTGGTGGCAACATTTTTGTTTTTTTTTTTAGTAAATTGTTTTATAGATCATAATATACATATATCGTTATATATCGGTATGTACATATTTAACACACCTGGTTGTGATAAAGTAAATGCGACCCATCAAAACCAAAAAAATATGGATTTTATTAAAAAATTTTAAATTTGCAACTCTACCTATAAAATCTACAGGGTTGATATAGATAACAGTTTGGATGCTATTATCAATGTGCATGTAAAGAATTTAAACTAAAACATTTTGACTTAAAGACAAGTAATGCAAGCAACAGCTTTTGTAAAAAAACAAAAAAATTCAAACTAAATTTAAGGTTTCCCAAAAAATTTTAAAATGTACAAACATGTTTTTAAGTTCTAGAAACAAACCAGAAAGTAATCTAACACTCCATTGCAGTATCTAAAATTACACTTATATACAACAAGTAAGAAAGCATAGTCGGTCAAGCCAGATCACACCCAGTACAGTTTTTTTTTAGATATGGGAGCTATGATCAAATTATGGACCGATCTGCCCAAAATTTATACATGTTATTTGGCTTTTTTATAGCAAACTTTGTTTCGTTTCGTGAATAAATCAAACATTTATGACCGATGAACCCCTATTTAGGGAGGATATTTATATAGGGGCACGATGATATAATACGCATATTTCAACAAATTTTAGTCCCGACTATTCCAACCGGCCAAAGATATATCATATACCAAATTTTATCAAAATATCTTTACATGGACCGTCAGT
The DNA here is from genome assembly GCA_916048285.2 of Bellardia pandia. Lineage (NCBI taxonomy): Eukaryota > Metazoa > Arthropoda > Insecta > Diptera > Calliphoridae > Bellardia > Bellardia pandia. The sequence goes on from OU696529.1 coordinate 103,851,334, forward strand.
CAGCCAGACGGATATCGTTAAATCGGCTTAGCAGGTGATTATGAGTCAATCGGTATACTTTAATGGGGTGTTGGACCAATATTTCTGGGCGTATACATTAAATCCGTCAACAATTTACCCAAATAATGTTTTATGTCTACCTACATATATTAGCAAAAGAAATAAACTAATGAATAAGCAATCCAACAGTTCCTTTTTGCATAAAAATAATACACAAATTTATTTATGTATGTGCTCAATTAAATGGAAAAATATGAATTTTTTTCGGTTTATTTGACAAAAAACAAAAATAAATAAAATATTTACAATTTAAAACATTATCAAATACATACATATATCAAATCATATGCATATGAAATTTTAAATTTTATGCACACACGATTTCATTTAATATTTTTTTCTGTCTAGACATAAGAATTGTTTTTTGTTTAGAAAGAGAGAGGGAGTTATAGTTATTGTGATGAAATCAAACACGTTATTTAATTTACGAAGTATTTTAATACTAAATTTTATTAATTACAAAAAGGAAAAGTACTCTTAAGCAGCGATTTCTACAGATGTCGTGGCGAACGAAACTCGAGGTAATAATTTCTGTTTTCTTCTATCATGTCTCTTGTCTGTCCTACCAGATTTTTTGTTTGTAAAAGAAAACGGACTTTGTGCTGCCACAGAGTGTTTGCTTTATTTTTCTAAAATAAATACTATTTGTATTTCTTGTCAGAAAAATTTAAAATTGCTTTTTATCCAGAACCAACCATATAAATATACGCTGTTTTTTAAATTAAAAAGTAGTTTATAAAATTTATAATGTAGGCAGAGTGTTGGATGCTGATGAAGAGCCATCAATGAATTTAATACCACAACAATTAAAAGTTTAGTTATTCAAAAGTTATTCAATAAAAAAACTGACTAATTATCATTTTAGAAGGTTACAAAGATATCTGATATTTTCAATTTGATACCTAATATGATTAGATATCCCTATTATTATATATATTTAAACAAAATTCAACTTAAATTAATTCATACATAAATATAAACTTTTCTTGTCTTTTTAATATCTCTATATTATATTTTTTCGTATTTTGCTATCAAATAATTTAATTAAATTAAAATCTTTTTTTATAAATTATCTAGAGAACAAAATACAAAAATATTTTTGCATTTATTACATTTATATATGTATCTTTTGAAAAACATCAATTTGGTTGTCACTATTGTGTACTATTGTCTAATAGACAATATCCATCTAACGAGTTTCATTTAAAACTGATTTCTATTTGAAATAAATGCTGGCAATTTTAAAATAATACTCCAGAAAAAATAACAACACAAAACAAATCACAATCAATATTAGACCACTAAACATAATAATGTACGTTGATGTACAAGCTGGTGTAAAAAAAAAAATTTAAACAAAAGTAAAGGGTTATAAAATAATGTGTGTTAATGTGTGTGGGTTAAAACTTCTAAATCTTTTCGTATGTCTTTAGCTAGCATATATAAAAAAAAATGCAGATTAACCGACTATTTGAAATAAGTAAGATTTTATGTAAGCATTTTATTTATATACTTTTGCATAAAAATTAAACAAATTTAATAAATTTCCACACTTTTAACAAGCTTTCGAACTTTAGAAACCATAATAAACAGGCATATCGCATAATTCGATCGAAATGGTTTCAATTCCGTATTTGCAATACGATCGTTTTTACTTTGCGTTCTCTAGATTCCGATCGATTTGGTTTATTACAAAAAAAATTTTAACTCTCGATTTTTAACCTAAAAACAAAAAACCTTAGTTTTTGTAATAAAAACTTTAACAAAAGCGAACAAAAAAAAAAAAAAAACGCTAACAAAGAAATTTAAAATAAAAGTCAACAAAATTTTCTAAAAATGCCCAGAATTTCAATTGTTGCTGTTTTAAGTGAACAAAAATATCAAAACGCAGTTGAAAAGCTACGAAGAAGAAATTCCTCTGTCATATTCCAGTGCTGTGTAAATATTTTTAATTTTTGTAATTTTTTGAAATTTTTAAAATTTAATAGAAGTATCAATAAGAGAACTAAAAAAACAATGAAATATTAAAATTAATTATTTAATTGTCATTATAAATTAGTAGTATGAGTTTTTTTCAGTGTAAAATCATAAAAAATAACAATTCCACTTTAGAAATCTAAAGTGGTTTCATTCCGAAAAAAAATTCGTTTTTCGTTTTCTAAAAACTCAATTTACGGAATCAAAACCACATTTTGTAAGCAGAAAAAAATATAGTTGTGCATATTTACCACAACTATTCCGACATTTTTAAACATTCTTTTTAAATATTATGGTGACTGTAATTATTTATATGATTTTTGCATCTATAATATTTTTAACTTACCATTCATATATATGATTATAGAAATTATGTAATATTTGTGGTAATCATTTTTATGATGACATATTATGTTTTTATTTATTTATTTATTTACATAGTTACTACAATCGTATATATGATTGCAGTGAATGAATCGTAACTTAACCATACTATGGTTACCGCAAACATAAAAATAATTACAGTGACCATAATATTGTTGAAAAACTTGTAAAAATGTTGACATTACTGTGCTACTCATGTACAACTATATTTTTTTCTCTGTGCGTAAGAATACAAGTTCCTATTAATGTGTTAATAACTTGAAACTGTGGGATTTAAAACAGATGGTGTATATTTTGAACACGTTTTTACCGATTTTCACAAATTTATTTTGTTAGATAAATAACAAAATTGCTCATCAAGATCCGAATGTAGATATTGATTTCGATTAAAATAATATTTTATTTTATTTTTATTCTTTTCTATTAAATATCAAGTTGTATTAATGAAATTGAAAATTATTTTGAACAAAAACTAAAAACTAATATGATTAATAAATTTATTTACATTCATGAAAATCAAATATTTTCTGATATTTTACAAAGTATTTTATGTATAAAGTAAACACCTACACCGATAATAAAAATGTTTGGATATATCAGCTATATTTGTGATAAAATTCTGAACAAAATTAAAAAACTTGCAAACAATTATCTCTTTCCTATAAACAGCTACAAGCATCCAAAGTTGGAACATGTAAAAAGGTCTATGTTTTTTACGTTATTCCCCGAAAAAGTCTCTATTAATTTTCTATATTTTTTTCTATGTTCTATTTATTTTTTTTATAGAGAATTACATATAATTTTTATATCATCCGAAAAGAGAACTTAACGCATAAGCGTTTAAAATAAAATTAGGTTTATTTAAGCGGATTAAACAAATTTAATTCATTTTACTTAAAATACCAAATACTTATACAATAAGCTTATATTTACTTTTCAAAAGCTACAAAAACTTTGCCCGTTTTCATAAATTTTAACGTTTTTTCATAAATTGCATGCAAAATGCAAAAACACAAAATGGGCCAGATTCAAACATTTTTGCAAATATATCCGTCATTTCTAAATCGTTGCTCCGATCACAATTTTACTTGCGTCTAGTAAAGAATTAATTTTAAAATTTTTATAATGGAAACCACAAACCCTGCAGGGGCGGAGCTATTGGGACTCAAAATATCACATCTTTGACATGCTTATTATCTTTTATAGTTTACGAGCGACAAAATATCTATAGTCAAAAATCAAGGAAATACCTATAGAAATTACAAAAGCATTAATTATTCGCTGCCGACAGCTCAAAAATGTTAATATTTTGGAAACAGAACAGACCTGTGATTAACGTTGCCTCAAATATAAATGTTGACTGGAATGTTTGTAACCGACAGGCAAAGACAATATCTACATATTGTAAAAGTAATATTTTTTCGCACCCTTGATCATTTCCAAAAACGGCAGGTTAACAATTTGTATATTTTCAAAGCAAAACAGAACCTGTGACTGCCGTTAAGTCAAATGTCAAAGTTGTCTGGATGTAAGTAAATTTGTTACTACAGTTGCAAATTAATAGCATAAACTATAAAAAAAATTAAATTAAAAATTATTGTAGCAATACAAAACTGAGCACAAAAATCTACACCTACTAATCCAACACACTCTACATAAAGAAAAAAAAATACTACGTGCATATTTATTTGTAGCTAAATAAAATCCACAAAAAAAATCTGTGTACAATGTACACTGTACATAGAATGCAAATTCTGTCATAGTATTTGATTGAAAATAACAAGCATTTGTATACATTTGTGGGAGGTTGATAAAATTTCGTACAATATATAGCCCAGCTATGAATTTGATAAAATGCAAAAAAAAAAACAACAACAAAAAAAAAGAGGCAAGATCAACAATTAAAAATGTACAAAATCAATGTACATTTTTTGCAGACCATCAATATTTTATGTTGGTATGCGTTGAAATAATTTTGTCATGGCGTTAGTCCCAACCCAGAGCAAAGTACAGGACTTTTTAATTAAAAAACTTTCATAAATTTTTGTCTGCATAAGATAAATTTATATGTAGTACGAGGATGTGTTTATATGTATAGATGCGTGGAAGCATATCTGCTTGTGTGCGTATATTATTATATGACAATATTAATGAAAACTACAGCAACAATATGCATAAATAACAACAAACCATATGATATATGGTTCCATATACATATACATGTATGCTGTGTGTTTCTGTTTCTATCTTTGTATATGTACTCTGTAGTAATACAATATTTAACGGGGGTCTATCTGAAATGAAAATCACAAACATCAACTTTTTAACAATAAAGGCAACTAACCAAACAATCAGCCAGCCAGTCACGACAATTAAACACATTTTTATGTCATAAACAAGCATAGTTTTATACATAAACTTACACACAATCATTTATGCAGCGACACATGTATGAGTAGGAATCCAGGCTGGTCCCTAAAATAAGTAAATAAAGCAAAACCATATTTTATATAAAAAGTTTTCGTATACCTAAAAAAATATGTGTTTGTCCTTTTAGGGCGCTAGGATATACATTGTAAGAAATTAGATTTTAGACGAAAATAAAAAAATTAGCAACCACCGGGCACCCTAATTTCTTTATTCCATTCACATTTATGTAACTATAAAATTATGTATAATCAATAATAACTTTCATACTAACCAAATAATGGTCATCAGTGAATACAATGACGAACCTCATATGAACCTCGTCTTACTCTGTATTGTATTCAAATGCAAAAGGAAAACTTATTCCTGTTTAAATACTTGGCTTTGGCTGAATAATTTTGTGCTTTAAGCTTGATGGTTACATGTCAATCTCGTATGTTATGCTACTTATTTAATGCTTATTAACCCTACACCAAAAATATTAAGTTTGTTATTGCGTTTGTACCTTATCGAAATATTGGTCGTAGAACCGAAAGCTCTATATATTCTGGGGCCTCATGAAATTCTAAGACAATCTAGCCATTTTTTTTATATTTCTTTATTCAGGCTCGAGTTCAATAAATTTCAGAAAATTTCGAACCAGCGGTAACACTGGTTAAAAGATTGATGTTTGACTGTTGGCTAGCAGGCACCGCAGTAGTGCAGAGGTTAGAACGCAAAGAATTCTGATGAGAGAATGTGGTGATTCTTGAAACATGTAAATTCAACCCAAGTTCGATCCCCAGCTCAGCCAAGAAAAATTATCAATAAAATTTTAATAAAGATTTCATGTTGTAAAAACATTTCCTACCTTCAGTAAAAATAATTTAATGAACTCGAGCCGAAATAAAAGAAATATCAATGATTTAAAATTAACAGTTCGACTAAAAATAATAATTGTTCTTACAATCTAGCCATGTCCGTCTGTTGAAGACAGACATGGAACTATGAAATTTTTACCAAACACTATTTATTCCACCAAATTGTTTGGTATTGCAAATAGGCAAAATCAGTTCAGTAGAATCTGAGCTATAGACAAATGTTTTAAACAACCTCGATATTTTTTAGATATTTTTTGGTATTTTTTTTGCACACTTTTATTTTATAATAGATCGACCTTTTGAAAATGGTAGTAATCGGTCCACAATTTCTAATAATCTCCATGCAAATGTCTACTCCGAATATGGCTTAATGGTACATAAATGTATATAGAAAAACCGCATCCATACAATATTCTGCAAAAATAAGTTTTATGTAAAGTGAAATCTCAAACCAATATTTTGTTTGCATCAGTCCATATTTTGACATAACCCCATATAAAGCCCGCTTCCGGAAATAACTTATAAGCGCATAAATATCTTGTTAGCATCAGCAGCAAGTTTAAATTTGCCAATAGTCCGTGCATACCAAATTTTATGACGACTGGATTCCCATAAATCTCCTACAAAAATCACTTTTAAGTTGAAATTCAACACAAATAATTCACATATACATATTCGTACATATAAACCGTCATACAGAAATTCATGATCATCAGCCCGTAAAAGGGACTACTCCCGAAAACTCATTAACGTACATAAACATCCATATCGAATCGATCAATGATCAGTTATAATAATGTAAAAATTACGATATTGACTTTTGTGAAAATTGGTGCCTAATTGACCAAAGTTGCCATTTTCGAGAATAACCACAGAGTATACAGAGGTGACAATTTTGACGTTTCAAGAAGCCAAAATCTGTTTTCTAGGACTTTTTGATGCTAAATTTACTGTGAGTAAAAGTAAATCTCTTTGTTGATACACGCTTGAAAAATATAAACAAAGCGCAGTACTACTGAAAAAAATAGACAAATATAAATTCTTGATTATAGAAAGAATAAGCCTAATATCGTTAGTGAGATAAAATTCAATATTTTATGAAGTTCGCCTTATAATAGGTTATTTGGTGATGGGTATATAAGATTCGGCACAGCCGAATGTAAACTCTTACTTGTTATATTATTGTCTTTAATTTCCAAGGAATATATGATTATAGTGAGCAACTGTAAAAACTTGTTTGATGCTGAGTCTCGTCCACCAGATTTGGTTGATTTTTAAACTAAGTCGCTCCTTTGTTTATACCCTACACCACCATAGTGGGGAGGGTATATTGGATTTGTGCTGATGTTTGTAACGCCCAGAAATATTGGTCCAACACCTACCTTAAATCACAATTTTATTTTATCGGTCCATAATTTGTCGTAGCCCACTTTCGAAATTCACTTTAACAATCATAAATTTCTTAAGAATGTTATATATATATTTAATCCTTTAATTCCCAGTGGAACATAGGGCCGCCAGTATTAAGAATGTTGGTATCCACATAAAATTTGACACAACTAAGTTTCTTATATACAGAAATAATGACACCTAATTTTATAATGGTCGCTCCATAACTAGGCGAAACTCTCTCTCCGTAATTCAATTTAAGCTCCATAAATCTTTAAAAAGTATTTATATCGAGATAAAGTTTAACATAAAAACATGACACTAAATTTTTGGATGATCGGTCCATAATAGGTTACATCTCCCATATAGCGTCCATTAAAAAAAACTGTGCTATACATATAAATACTGGGAGTAGGTTATTATATGGTCGGGCTTGACCGACTATATTTTGTTAATTGTTTTAAACTTTTTAAGGTACAATAAAGTTTGTAGTTTAACCGGTGAAAAATAATAATTAATTGATTAATTTTAAACACTTATTCGCAGCTACGATTAATCGCACAAGTTTTGATATTTTTGGTGGTGGGTATAAAAAGTGGTTCTAAAATTTAGAAATTTTAAAAAATTTCTTAAATTCTTTGAAAACTGGAAAATTCTTAGAAAAGAATTGGTGTCACTAGTCTGGCAAATTCTCAGAAAATAGTTGGCTTCACTAGTCTTCAGTAATAACATATTGTTAATGTGAACTGTATGTGTATGCATGCGTATGTACGTATGAGTGTAGTTGATTATTATTTCGTGTAACGAATGTTAAATTTATGTAAGAATGTGAAATAGAATTAAAATCCAGCAATAAGATTTTTTTTTACATAACACCCCCACTCACAACCAAATTTATATGTAACAATATTAAAAAACTAACACATTCAAACTATAGATACATTTTAACACATTTTCGCGCAATTTCTATATTACAGTGCTCGGTTTTGCTATGTCCCAGCAAGCCATATGAGTCTTTTCTGACACCTTTTCCGGAGCGCTCATGCTCTTTATGATCCCAAAAAACAATCATTATTGCTCCGAAAACCTTCAGAAAAGAGGGTCATTACATTCGAAAATGATCCGTCAGTAAGAGCTCTTCGATAATGTCAGATAAGAGTCTTTTATGAAGGTTTTTTAGGCTCAGAAAAGCTCTTAAATCATGTCAGAAAAGAGTCATTACAATTTTAAATACAAAAAATTAAAAGCTCACATTTTTTTTAAATTGTTTTTACTTAAACAAAAAGGGAATTCATTTACAAATAAACTAATAGCGTAGACAGACGACATAGTTAATTTGCATTAACAGTCTTAATTCAAATTGACTCGTGAATTACCCCATCTTAATGCGCATTAAGTTAGACGTAAATACACAAAATCAAACTGAATTAATACTGCATTAAGCTATTTCAATATGGCGACATCGTCGAAAATCAATAATATGTTATCAAATTGTTTAGTATTCTAAAAGAAGAAGAAGACAATTTTAAAATTAAAATAATAAAAATAGATTTCCACAATTGCCTTTCTCTTATTTCAGAGTGTACCACTGCGGTCCCCACATGTACCAACACGTTCAGGTTGATGGTTGCTAGTGCATGAACAGTTTCAGCAAAAGTAATTTTAGCTTTTTTTCATATAAATACTGATTTTTCACCAAATGCCAAACAAATTTTTTCATAATTAAACAGTTGTTTACAAACAAACAGCTGTTACCTAAATGCAGTTTAAATGCAGAAACTGTCGTCTGTCACGGTAAAATCTTAATTAAAATTAGTGAGATTTTAATGCGCATTAACTCTGTCGTCTGTCTACGGTATTAATTAGAAATGAAAAATATTAAATAAATTGTATTTACAGTAAAAAAAATAAAGTGGAATTCATTTACATAAAATATATAAAAATGGAAAAAGAAAATAATTTTTTAAGCAAATTTTTCTTTCGCTTCGAAAATGCTTTTTAGTTGGACTCTTTACTGACTCCTTTTTCGGAGCGCTCCGAAAATGCTCTTTAGTTGGACTCTTTTCTGACTCCTTTTTCGGAGCGCTCCTAGAATGGTATGCTGGGGTGTTATAATAAATCTACATATGTGTAAGAGGTACATATACCCTGCCAACATTTTCTATTGCGGAAGTGACTCAGAAGTGACGCTAAGAAGTTGAAACTCATCTTCTGCGATACCATTTTCTCATCGTAGAAGTGTCTTCCGTATTGAGAAGTTGTACCCCCCGGAAGTAACTTCAAGAAGTCACTTTAGCGTAACTTCAAGAAGTCACTTCTGCTTAACTTCAAGAAGTCTTGGTTTTGATTTTTTTGCCTTTACAGATAATACACTCATATTGACTATGGGATAAGAAATATGTAAAAACTACAACAACAACAAAACAAAACCACACTTTACCACTGACCGACCACAGCAAATGACAAAATAAAACTAATTTCGATGATGTCGAAAACTTCTTTTTTGCATTCTTTTCATTTCTTTTATAACGGGACATGTCATTTTCGGCTGGTGTTGTAAACAACAAACAATCTTCCAAACGTCGTCTGGGTAACTTCCCTGCCAGCAATTGGAAGTTTCTTTCATCGTCCATCGTCAAAGACGTTACGTCTTACTCACTTCCAGATGTTAATTGGAAGATAACAATAACAATTTACATTGCAGTCGTCTTTTAATCATCCAGACGACGTTTGGAAGATTGTTTGTTGTTTACAACACCAGCCGAAAATGACATGCCCCGTTATAAAAGAAATGAAAAGAATGCCAAAAAGAAGTTTTCGACATCATCGAAATTAGTTTTATTTTGTCATTTGCTGTGGTCGGTCAGTGGTAAAGTGTGGTTTTGTTTTGTTATTGTTGTAGTTTTTACATATTTGTTATCCCATAGTCAATATGAGTGCATTATCTGTAAAGGCAAAAAAAAAAATCAAAAGCAAAAGAGAGGCGGCTTCTTTAAGTTAAGCAGAAGTGACTTCTTGAAGTTACGCTGAAGTGACTTCTAGAAGTTACGCTGAAGTGACTTATTGAAGTTACTTCCGGGGGGTACAACTTCTCAATACGGAAGACACTTCTACGATCAGAAAATGGTATCGCAGAAGATGAGTTTCAACTTCTTAGCGTCACTTCTGAGTCACTTCCGCAATAGAAAATGTTGGCAGGGTTTGTTTATCATATTTTGATAATATTTGTGTATTGTATAAATGTGTGCGTGGAATATATTTTTAACATAAATATATCAGCAGCTGTACTCTTTATATATTAACACATATAAATACATATCTGTGTATATGCAATATCTGTATATTAGAGGAGATCACGAAAAAGTTAATCTGGGAATATTTAGTGGGAAAATATTTAAAACTATGGGAAATTACTGAAATGTCTGGTAACCCTTAAATTTGGTATTGTCGCAGAATTCATGTTGAGAGCTATACAAAATTTGTTTTATTGGAACTCGAGCCGGTCTACTTTAGATATTTTCCATCTACATACATATTTATTCATATATGTGTATGTGTTTTTCCTATTTACTAGTGTGTTTGTCTCGCTCTCATGTGTCTGCATGCCCTTATGTCAGTCTGCCTGCCTGTCTTTATGTCTATCCTTGTATGTTTTGTGTATGGTCCCTCATAGTCTCGTGCTGTCATCGTTAACACAATGTTACTTTTGTTTCTGTTTTGATATTTGTACAAGATTGTACATACATATATGTTTGATGTAAAAGAAAAACTGATATTTACACACATTGAAACATATGATAAAAATGTTTGCATACGCACATTGCACCTAAAAGTATGTTATATTGTAGAAACACACAATACCCAGTAATCATTGAGGTTTGCTTGCAAACTGAAAATGAATTTATACCGAACATATTTCCAAACTCTTGACATATGTATTTATAAGAATATGTCTAGTGTAACTAATGTTTCAATAATAGTTAAGGTTCTTTCATAAATTTATTTTGAAAAATTCAAAATAAATGAAAAATGTATGTTTTAAACTTTTTACTATATGTTTGTTGTGCTCAATTGTATATTATATTGGTATTTATTTTGTGCTATTACCCTGCAAATAATGCAAGTAGTCCATACACGCATGCATGGACTACTCCACAATGGACCAGGAGTAAGAAAAAAAACTAGTTCATTTAACATTATGATGTCCTAGGATAGGATCATATAATCCAGCTTTGCATACCACGGCACTAGTCCCAAAACTGCTCCTTGTAACTACTTTAAATGTTTTACAACAACGACTACGGTCTTTAAAGCACGAATAATTGTCGTGTAACAAGAAGTTCTGCTTTGAAAATGAAATGGTCCATGAGTGCATTACCATGCAGGACCATGATGTAGTAACTACATTTTAGCTACAATGGACCACGTACTTCACAGATTTTTGCAGGATATATGCATGTTATATGTACATATGTGTAAGGAAAATCATATTCCCAGCTAGTATTTTCAATCGTGCACGACTCTTTCACGATCGGAGCCGACGATTAAAATAATCGTGCGCGATGTCGTATTCCAATCGCGCACGTTCAGAGCAACTGAAGTAACTGTGTCAAGACGGCGACTCTTCCTTTCCAATCGTCGACGATGAGAAAAATCCAATTGTCGACGATAAGCTAAATCCAATCATAGGCGATTGCCAAGACGATGGTAAATTTATACAAAACTGCTTATTGTTATTTGTTTCTTTTATTAAAAATTTAATTTGTTAAATAAAAATACATATATGAAAAAAATTCAATTCTTGATTAAAAAAATAAACTTATAAATTAAAATTTGGTAATTATTTAATTTGTTTTTGTTCGTGAAAGTATAATTTTAAAGAGCTAAATACGATCGTTGACTGCAAACAATCTTCCAATGCTCGCCAAAATGCGTAAACGACGATTCACTCGTTGAACAAACGTCGAAATGACTCGCAAAAGCATCGTTTGGAAACGAAAAATATAAATCTCCTCTAACCTTCGTCTGAAGGATTAAAAAAAGAGTCGCGAAATGATCGCGCTCGTCAAACAATCATCCAAATGCTAGCTGGGTTGTAGTTCTGCATACATTTTCCCTTGCATACTTTTAGGGATATATAATAGCAAGCACAAACACACTATGTTCACATTCATTATTATAAATATTAAATGTAAAGTTTTCATGTATTTTATTTATATGGTAATGGAAATTAAAATTATAATATTATTAAACTGTAAACAATAAAAAATAAATTGTATTACATGTTCTTAATTCAAAAAGAAATAAGTATTAATGTATTGTGATTTCTATATACTTGGGGTTTATTTTGCTTAAATTTTTAAATATAAAACTATTTACCAGAGTCCAATGAATGATTTGTTCGGAAGCATTACTTATAGGGGAGCGATGATAAATTACACTATGCGACAGTCAAGATCGGGATGGGATGAAACCAACGGGAAATGTTATATCGGCAAAAATGAAGTTATACGTGTCCCGGCGTTTCGCTGGGTCACGCCTAGGAATTGAGATATATCGATATATTGATGAAGTTAGTAACTATCATATAGGGGAAATTGTCACCTTTGGTGGTCTTTTTTTGACATAACTCGAGAACCACTAGTCCGATTTTGCTGAAATGAATTTAAAAAAATTAGGAATTACAATTCCTTTAATCTGTTGATACAATATTTCGCTACATAAGCAACAGTTTCGCAGTTATAAATAAATGTATGAAAAAAAAAAACTATTTTTTGCCTAAAAAATTTAATTTTTTTTAATTTAATTCATAAAAAATCGAAAACGGTAAAAAAGTATCAAGTCCTATTACTTTCACGTAAAGTCGCATAACCTATGAACAAAATGAGACATAAATCTTGAAAATCGCTGAACACGATTCGCTTTTATGCACAATTAAGGTAAGGTATGAATTTCAAAAATTTGATCCAGATATGCACAAAATTCTTTTAAAAATTAACTTGTACATTTTGTTCATATCTCGAGCAAATTTTTAAAAAGAAATATGATAATTCTCGTATTCTATTTCTCAAAAACGGTGAGTTAAAGAGATTATATTTACAGAGTGATATTGGACAATGAAGATTACTGATGACGCCCTTGGTCGGGTAGAAAATGCATTCCAATTTGCCAATTGTTCCAGTACTTTACAATAGTATTCTTGGTTAATCGAACTATTAGCCTAAATAAAACTTTTCTCTTAAATTAAAATATTAGTTCATTTCCTTCTCTAATTAATAAAAATAATAATTTTCGCCAAATAAATAATTAGTACAAAAACAAGTACGACTTTATATTCGGTTGTGCCGAATATTATTTACCCACAACCAAATCGTCTATTATGCAGCGAACGTCATAAAATATTGTACCGTAATTTCTATTTATTTTAGACAAATTTCATCTCAATTTTATTATGCATATTCCCTGCGCAAGGATGACACGCAAAATCGTGAAGCGTTCCACATTTTTATTGACTTCGGAGTAGTGAAAAATATCCCTGTAGAATCGATACAAGTGCAGCCTTCATTAGACTTGTCTTCAGATCACTCTCCTTCTATTATTTCAATGCGTTTCCTTCAAGGGAATGGCTCTCCATTTCGAGACATATCTAAAACCAGAGTAAGTTGGATAAAGTATAAAAAGTATTTAAGTTCCCACTGCACGGAAAATGTAGTGTTGAGAACTACCGAGGATATTGATGGGTCGATTGGCAAGTTTACTGAGGACATACGAAGAGCTGTACATCACGCCTCCACATACGACGTTGAGTGCAGAAGTGGGACAAATAGAACATATTTCGCTGAACTCGATCATCTCCTGTCAGAAAAAAGAAGAGTTAGAAGAGAGTGGCAAATTCACAGGTCTCCTGAACTGAAAGCTAGGCTATGGGTATGCAGAGATATACTAAGACAATTCTTAGAAACCCAAAGAACGGCCTCACTTAGATCTTACTTGGAAGGTCTTGATAGTACCCCACAATCTGACTACTCGTTATGGAGGGCGGCAAGAGGTTTAAAAAGACCAGTGAGAGGAAAACCTCCTTTGCGAAATCCGACTGGTGACTGGGCTAGAAATGATTCCGAGAAAGGGACATTATTTGTTAACCATTTGAGAAATGTGTTTACTATAAACAACTCAAATAATAACGAATCTGATTTGCCACCACTTGTTATAAGGCCTCCTGTACCCCTAAGACTAAACTTTCGTGATGTCCAAAACGCTATTGGTACTCTGAACCTTAGAAAGGCTCCAGGTATGGATAAAATCAGCAATAAAATGCTTGTGGAGTTACCTCGTGTAGCAAGAAGAATTATCCTCTTTATCTTCAACGCTATTTTACGCCTAGAATATTATCCTGCAGATTGGAAGGTGTCTATGATCACTATGATTCCTAAGTCAGGGAAGGACCACACCAAAGTGGAGTCATATAGGCCAATTAGTCTACTGCCGACAATTTCAAAACTGTTTGAAAAATTGTTAATGACTAAGTTGACTCCAATACTGAATGACACTGAATGTATTCCTAATCACCAATTCGGCTTCAGGGCTAAACACAGCACCATCGAACAAACACACAGATTGGTAAATGTGATAAGAGGGTCGTTTGAAGACAAAAAATACTGCTCCGCCCTTTTCATTGATGTGTCGCAAGCGTTCGACAAAGTTTGGCATGACGGTTTAATGCACAAAATAAAATTAACTCTGCCTGCTAACACCCATAAACTCATGGAAAGTTATTTATACGGTCGCAAATTTAAAATCAAAGAAGGTGATTTTTTAAGTACCGCTCAGCCAATTGAATCAGGTGTGCCACAGGGTAGCATACTGGGTCCTACTTTATATTTGATATATGCCTCCGACATGCCGTCAGACCCCAAAATCCATACGTCAACTTTTGCAGACGATACAGCCTTTATCAGCGTCCATAAGGACCACCAAGTTGCATCACAGAATTTGCAGAATTATGTTTATAAGCTAGAGAATTGGCTAGAGCTTTGGAAAATCAGGGTTAACGAACAGAAATGTATTCATATAACTTTCACATTGCGAAAAGATACCTGCTCGTTCATCAGAATAAATAATCAAATTATCCCGCAACACAATGAAGTCAAATACCTCGGCATTCACCTCGACCGCCGTTTAACTTGGAAGTCTCATATTGAAGCGAAACTTACACAAATGAGATTAAAAGCAGTGCAACTTAATTGGCTAATCGGCAGAAACTCTACATTGAAATTGGATTGCAAACTTTTGTTGTACAATGCAATACTAAAGCCAATCTGGTGCTATGGAATTCAATTATGGGGTTCTGCCTCAGCATCCAACATTGAAAAAATTCAAAGGGGTCAAAAGAAAATTCTACGTATAATTACTGCAGCACCATGGTATGTTAAAAATTCTCGAATCCACAAAGATCTAGGCGTGCCATTAGTAAAAGTCGAATTTACAAAATATGCGTCAAAGTATGTCAGCAAACTTGAACACCATCCAAACCCACTTGCACGAGACATCCTTAACTTTAGTGGCCACAATCGGTTGAGAAGGAGGGATACCCTTGCTTTAACTCAAGCGCAAAATAGATGACTGGATCAGTTGATGTGAAATTTTTTTAGTATCATAAAAATTTTTGTCTAGCACTGGCTGGGCTTATTATTTTCTTTTTAGTATTAAGATTTGAATACTTATTGTCATTTCAAATATGAAGATTCAATAAATAATTAAATGCAAAAAAAAAAAAAAAAAATATTCTAGTTATAAACAAGAATTTATATTTGGTTCTTTCTTTCAGAACTGCGCTTTGTTTATATTTTTCCAGCGTATAACATAAAGCGATTTACTTTAACACACAATAAATTAGCTTTCAAACAGCCTTAGCAATCTACCTTTCATACCTGACGCAAAACTATCAGGAATTTTTTTTATAATTTTTTGAATATGTAATCTCTACAGCGTATGAAAATATAATCAATGATTAGGTTTTATCATTTTTGCATCTTTCAAGGATTTTCAGGACACGCACACTTGATGCATCTCGGTCGATTTTCATTAATATTTTTAACTAAAACACATTTTAACTGCAGCAAACTTTTTGACATTTTTAAAATTTGCTATGTAAATAAAAATTAGTTAGATGTCTGATAGAAAGCACACTTGAGAAGAGTAATCACAAGGCCAAGAAATACCTCATAGTAGCCGTACTTAAAGAATTGCTAAATTAATGATTTTATTCAGGAAAATATTCTTTATAAATTCAGCATAAGACTTTAAAGACTGGTTTTATTTTAATCATATTATATATACCACTAATTTGTATGATACATGATACACATACAGTGGATGAGTTTCGAATCTTTCAGGATGTGTACAAATGGAAGCCGTAGAAATGTACACAGCTGAGTATGTTTACTAACAAAATACTTACTTATCTGTAAGTAGTCGTTAACAGTAACACTGTTACATGTTCTATACTTAATGTTTTTTACATGTTTTGTACTTTTAAAATTCTTTACTTCATGTTAATTTTACTTTTAATTCCAAAAACCTGAAAATTCGAATTAAAATTGTGTTGGTATTTTTTGGCTCTTATTTTTAAATAGATTTAACTTTTACTGGCTATTTTTTTAAGTTCTTTATCTCTGGCACCTCGAAACACTACGTAGCAATATCACGTTTAAAATTTTGTCTTAAAAACAATTGGATCAATAAATCTCGCTATTTTCAAAATAATATTGTTAATATTAACCCTCCGTCATGCACGTGTATCTGGTCAGATCTTTTAAGGATTTAACTGTTATTTAAATAAATTTGTAGTTCAGCTAGGTGTTTTTGTCTTCAGGTACCCTCTACAAATATTGTTAGCTATCGTTTTATGAAAAAAAAAAACATTAGAAAAAACAACAAAAAACTATTTATGTGGATTATTCATCTACTCATCACATACGTAACGCATGTATCTGGCCAGATACACTTGTATTTTGTATGAAGGACAATATCCCTTTCGGCTTTTATGCGGGAATTTCCGTCATTCACTTGTCTTTAATTAAACTAATGACGTGAATTTCCGTCATTCACTTGTCTTTAATTAAACTAATGACGTGAATTCCCGCTGATATTCAAACAAGTTTTTAGCTGTTACAGCTGATTTGTGTTACTCTTTGTACACAATGGGAGTTGCTATTATGGTAAAATACTTCCTCTAACAAACAGAACTCATTTCAACGCATTCTTATTGGGAATTCCCCTCATTTGATCCACAGTAAAAAGTCATTATTTAACGATAAAAAAATGGGAACACATAAAAACAGAATTAGGTGTATTGTAAAAATTAACAAATCAGCTGTGCTGAAACTTACAATCCCACCACTAATATGTATAATTACCGATTTGTTTGCAGTTTGCATTGTTTCGAAACTGCAATTTTTTTTAACAATTTTTTTTAGCAATTTTTAATAATGTCAAACTTGAAGGATTTTTTCAGTTGATTTCAATTTTCAAAACGTAATTTTTACAGCCAACAAAATGTAATCTATATAAAATATCTAATTTTGGCATAAACTTTTGTTATTGCTGCGTAGTTACTTCCTGTCTTTCTTGATTAATCAATTTGTATTATCATTTCTTCAATAAATTACGAAATGTTACGAATTTAATATTTTTTTCTAATAAAATATGAAATTTTTACGGTTTTTTTTTTTGTAATTCTAGTGTTTTCATTGTTCAATCTTATCATGCCAAAATATATTTTTGAATCTCCCCAAAGCTACAGTCACATAAAATATTGGTTTTCTTGCTTATTATGAAAAAAGTCTTTGTGGTGAATGCTTCAAAGGGAAAGAGAAAGAAAACCTCAAAACGCACGAATGAGCACTCAGCCGGAAAGCAAACTCAATTAAAACATCAGCAACATTGATTATGTCCCATAACATAAATAAATCTTTGTTAAATTACAAGAATAAATATAATTTAAAATTAAGATGTCCAAAGAAGCTTTGGACACAAAAAATATATATTGAAAAGTAAAAGTAGAATGTAATAGATTAATTAATAATCGCTAAAATATAAGAAATAATGAATTGTAAACACTCGCCACAAATTCCGAATAATTTAAGTTATTAAAAAAACGAAGATACTAACTAAAAATTAGAATTATATATCACTTATCCTACAACCGTCCTGGAGACCACTTGAATTTAATAAAACCCCAACTCAACTAAATTGAAATTAATTGCAATTTTATTATTAATTAAATACCAATAGGTAAGAATCCCAAAGTTATTTAATAAAAGGAAAACAACTCGCTAACTCCCTTTTCTTTTATTCCCCATAAACCCACAATTATAATTATTCTATATGAGTAATTATAATCCCAAATCTCTTTGTAGCATCTCTGCCTCTTTCACAAGATTTGGATTAAATATATCAATTATATTCATAAGGTATAATTTAATATAGTTTAATGAAGTTTAGTTTAGCGTTCTACAAATCTAGTGGTTTGTTATACAAACATTTAAATTAATTATGGACAACACCTGTAAACAATTTTACCAAAAAAAATAAAACAATTTAAAAATGTCGCTAACAATTTGTCAATCAATTATTTTTCTATATATCTGCCTTCTAAAACCGACTGTATTTGTTAAAACAACTTTGATACTGATATTTGCTAAATAAATAAATAATTGCCAAATTAAATCTTGTTCAAATAAGTTTGAAAATTCATTGAATTTTTTGTGTGCTTACAGAATCAAACATAAATAAGCCTTTTTAACATTTCAACACCTTGCAAATTTGCATAAAAAGAAACCATTTCCAATACATATTTATGTATGTACATCCATTATATGTAGATGCATTTGACTTATACATTTACAAATCAATTGCTTTATTTTACACATCAATGTACATTTATTCGAACATGTGTGAATATCTATGAATATAGTAATATATATAAATATATGCAGACATAAGTGTATGCTACTATACAAAACGTATAAATTTTGTCGCCGATCTTGCTTTAACATGTCATTTCATTTGAAAACATGTTAAATCTATTACCTTACAATTGAATATATTGTCAACATTTATCAATGAATCGCAGCACTATGGGTTGAGAATGCCTCTTATGGATTAATAAATTTAATTTGAAATTCAAATGAAGTTAGAGGTTTTAGAGAGTGCATTGTCCTGCACTGTGCCACAATAGCATATCATATCAAAACTTGTGAACAGGAAACAAAGAATGGGTTGAATGGAAAAGTAATTGAGTCCTTACAACGAACATATAATCGTTAATGATTATTTTGCATTTTAGCTAATAAAGCTTTTTCTTTAAAACTGTTCTTAGTACATTCATGAATTTTCAATAAGATATTTAAACGATCTTTAGTTATCACTTTCTAAGGCCTAACTATAATATGCATGTGCTAGCTTAAGCAAACGTGCGAACACATATAAATTGTATGTGGCAAACTATAATGTACTTAAGTAAACTTTTCGTTTAGTTTTTCAACTGTCATGTGCTTAAGCAAAAAGCAAAACTGATCGCATATTCTGTATGGAATTAGCTGTTTGTTTGTTAAAAATTAAAAAAATAATTAAAAGGAGAAAAAAATACTTTTACTTTAAATTTCATTGAGAGTGTTGAAAAAAATAAGTGCCTTTATGATAAAATTAAAAAAAAATAATTAAAAGGAGAAAAAATACTTTTATTTTAAATTTCATTGAAAGTGTTGAAAAAAATAAGTGCCTTTATGATAAAAGAGAAAAAAGAGACACAATGCGAAAATTAAAAAACAGAAAATTTTTATTATTATTTACAATTTAAATTAATTATTTTTAATTATAAAATACATGTACTAGTATTGTATTTTTTACCATAATATTTACAAATTATAGTCACTTAATAAAAACATTTATTTAAACATAAATGTGCAACTGTGAACAAAAAGTTTCAAAGTCACGTAAGTACATTATAGCCATCTGAAAGTTGGCTTTCAATTGCCTATGCATTTGCCAGCCTTTTCTTTAACTTTTGAAATTTTCTGTAGCTTGCTTATTCATTATTTTCCCATAAAAAATCTGTGACGAATTTGAATTCATCAGGCTGTTTTGAAGATCAATAATTCTGAGGGAATAAAAAGAGAAGCCATTTTATGACAAACCAAAGCTATATAATGTTTAAAAATTGCTTGGTGTGTAGTCGACCAGAGTGAGCTTCAAGGTTAGCTTCCATAGCTTCGCACTTGAAGTGTTTATTGGGTCCCTTTCCAAAACTTAAACTCGAATACTCCTTGACTACGCCTGAATTTTATCTCGATTGGAATAGAAATGCCAGATTTATTTCCAAGAAAAAAAATAGTTCTACTGTGTTGGATAATGATTAGTATTTGGGAACATCCTTGAAGCAGATAAAAGACCAAAACATTTTTGCTTTAATATGTTTTATGGTCTAAAATTTAGACTCTAAATAAAGGGGGTTTCAACAGGGGCATATTGGAATACTATGAAAGTTCTAAAATTTTACTAGTTGGCATATACTGGCATAAATTTTCTATGAAAATGGCAGATCTGTAAAAGTTAGATTTCATAAAAATCGTGATATTTGCGGTCAATGAAATTGTTCTTCTAAGACCGTTATTAAAACGTTGCTTTATAAAATGATCACAATTGGGCTTCAAAAAATCCAAGAGCAATTGTTTAGAAACATGCCAGATCACTGTATGAAGCGCTATGTGGAATGGAAACGATTGGTCTATTTTTATACCCTTCACCATCGTGAGAAGGGTATATATAAGTTTGTCATTCCGTGTGTAATTTCCACAAAATAATTTTCCGACCCTATAAAGTATATATATTCTGGATCCTTATAGATAGCGAAGTCGATTAAGCCATGTCCGTCTGTCTGTCTGTCTGTCGGTCTGTCTGTCTGTCTGTTGAAATCAGTTTTTTGAAGTCCCCAGATATACTCGGGATACAAACCTTCAGTTCTGTCAGAAGTGCTTTCGTGAAGTTTGCTATTTAAAATCAGCAAAACCGGTTTAGGTCAACCAGAGTTATGAACCAATATGTGATAAAAAATAAAAATTTGATATTTTTCGTCCATTTTATTGCAATATTTTGAAATATATTGCAGATAATACGATGAAATTTTGCATACGTTGTTTTTATGATAAAAGAGGAAAGTGTGCGGAAAATAGTAAGACTCGGTCCATGATTTCTCATAGCCCCCATACAAATATATATATTCCCGAAATATGGCTTAATGATAAATAAATGCCTATAAAATTGGAATATCTAGACAAAATTCAGCAAAAATAAGTCTTATACAAAAAGAAATCGCAAATCGAAATTTCTTTTTAGTTCGGTCCATGTTTGACCATAGACCCCATATAAAGTCCACTTCCAAAATTCACTTTAATACGTATAAAAGAGATATAAATAATGTTAAACGGCTTCATAAATCGCTTATAAATAAGGGCACCAATCCAAAATTTTACACGGATCATTTACATACATGCCTAAATCTAACTGCTGGATTTTGAGAATATCGGTCCATATTTGACTATATCCCCCACATAAGGTCCACTCTCGAAATCCACGTTAATACTAATATATATCGTATACATAGCGTTATTATGTTGAAATTCGACGTGAAGTATCCTCATATGCATGAAAATAACTGTTCCAAAATTTAAGAAGATCGGCCCATAATTTGTCATACCTGCCATATAAGAACCATTTCCAAAAAACAAATAAATTCGTGTCAAAAAATATTCTTTTCGGATTTAACCCATATTCGGTCCATATTTTATAATCATGATATATATCGTTGGAAAGGTATTTTTAATACCTTTTATTTAATGTATTACAAATTATCAAACACCCAGTAGTTCCCGAGATATAGGCCTATATATTTTCAACTTTACGGACCCGCCCCCTCGAAAATAGGCGTGACCGCCAACAAATTTGTTTTCCTGGTATCTCCTCTAAAAGCTCTATTTCATTTTGTTTTTTTTTTTTTTTTTTTAGCAAAATCACTAAAACCGAATTGTACCCCTTTTTTATACTCTGTTTGTTAAATTACACTGAAGATTATTATGTAAATTATGGTAAGAATTCGTAATTAAATCAATTAAAATGGTAAAAATTAGACAACATTTCAAAATATTTAACATAAATTATGTTGGTCGTAAAATTGTCTTTCAAACAATATACATATAAAATACTAATAAAATTTGCATTAAGACTGAATAGAAAACACAGAGTTAGGATATTCTAGTCTAGTGTAGTTTCTGTATTTCTTACTACGCTTAGGTGAAGGGTATTTAAGATTCGGCATAGCCGAATATAGCCCTCTTACTTGTTTTTTTTAATTTAGCTGAAAATGCGGTTGCGGTAAATGGGACATGCTATGAAAAAATGCTTTTGGCTTAGGAATTAATATTACATACTACGGTCTCATATGTTTCATGAAATTGGCTGCTGCTATCATGCAATTAAACACCATTATTTTATTTTTTGTGGGGCCATGTTAGAGATAGAGTCTATACAGAGCCAATCGAATTGATTACAGCTTTAAAACTATGGTTTCCCCAAAAACAGAGATATTTATGAATAGGATGCAAAAGTCAGTCTGTGGTAGGAATATGTATTTGGAAAACCTTTTTTGTTAAAACAATCAATGTCATCAAATATTAGGTATTTTACTGCAATATCAGTTGAATTTATTCCAACATTTCTATTCTCAGTTCTATTGATAATAAGTTTCGAATTGTGTGAATTGACATCTACATCTTTTGTTATTTAGACCATTTGCATGCCATTGGTGCGTTTGTTAGATTATCCTAGGCGTTGAGTTTACAGGAGATGCTAAAAAGATTGAAAAAAAAAATCAAGTATTAAAACTCGCACCAAATTTTTCATATATTGCAATATTTTTTGATTGGAACTCGTCATGCTAATGAACATTTTATAAACATTTTATTAATTTTGCTTTGAGATCTGTTCAACCTTGAAACACTTACTAGATAAGTTCATACCCAGTGTGCAGTTTCGACTAGTGATGTATGTTAATACTTAACGCAAGTAGGGAAATCAATGTTCACTTACAACATGTTAGCAGTGTTAAGCTAATATACAACTTTACATTTGTATGCATGTATACACACTTTTTGGCTTTGTGTTTGTGCATATAAACGAGAATGCACACAACCATATACATATAAGTATGAATGTACGTACATACATATGTAAGTGTATACATTTGTATAGGTTTTGAAAATCTAGCTTATATAATACTTTAAGTAAATTGTTAACGATATAAAACACATAGTACATAAATGCTAAAGTAATAATAGTAATATATATTGACAGAGTAGAGAATTTTACACAGCCATTAAACAAATTGAAAAATGTATATTATATAAACAGATATAAAAATTAAGCTGGATCGCTAAAAAATTTTAATTTTTCATAAATAAAAATCATTTATTAACGAATTTGCAGCATATAATCTATCTCTATTTGCTGCATGTTTTTAGAGAAGCTGTATATATATTCGTGGATCATAGACTAATATGGGTTTTAAAATTTTAATATCTCTCATATTAAACATAAAAATAACACACTTATTATACTATAGATGATTGTTTTTATTCTTAAATGTTTATATTGGATTTTTTCCAGAATCAGTTTAAAGCCGAATTTCTCGTATAGATTCTATATCCCCAAATATTACATACTTTATTTAAACAGTGTAATACTTTCATTATTTGATAGATCTACGATTTGTACCAAGTGATTAAATAGAGGCTTCACATTCAAATGCAAAGGTCGCACAATTGAAATATGTACCACTCACATACTACGAAAATGGGTTTAGGTGCTTCTTTTTAAAATTTTTAAATTTTGCTCAGATAAGAATAGTCTAAACAAAAACATCAGCGGTGATTGGCCTTTTTATTGACAGGTGTCGAAAGCCGACTTTGATAAATATACTCATGTGTTGGTGATGGGATCAATGTTCAGAACACTAACAGTGGCATCAGTTTCGGATCAATGTAAAACATAATTCCTCTTAAAAATATATGTAGGAACTCGAGGAAAGCAGATCACCGAGTCATATACGGTAGCTGGAGATTTAGGGTTGGGCAGGACAAATAGGCACATCACGGAATGTCAACGGGACTATAAAAGGGAATGAGTATTAGTTGAACAGTGTTGTTTATGGAGATAAGTTCCATCTTGTTTTTGCATTGTGCATTTGTTAGTAAATTAATGTTAATAGTTTTCATAACGTGAATATAACATTGCTGTGTTTTATTTGGAAAGTGATGACAAGATCACTATTTTGGCACTGCCTTTTAAGTACGACATAATACTTAATTATCTAGTAGATCTGGTGTGGTCAATGGCAGGATTCTACTATTTCATTGATATACCTCCCTCATAGTGTAGAATTTGGGTTTAGGGAAAGATTTTCCAATGTGCTAAAATGAAATGGTATCAACACTCTTGTAATAACTAATAATTGGCCTTTTCAATGACTGTCTCCGATCAATTATTCTGATACGTATTCCATGTAATCAAGTTCAGAATGTGGTAGTGACGGGTATGCGGGTGCTAATAGCAAAGGCTCTTATTTTTTAATCTATGTTAACCGGATGTATTCGTAATGATACAAGTTGGCTAATCGCTTCATTGCCTCTTAGTAATTCGTCTGACATATGTGGCGTTTGTTTTGCCATGAATAGTCAATGTATGGATTCGCTGATGCTAAGAACTTTTAACGATTGTTGTGTAAAAAATTCGGGGTTAAAAGAATTTTTGCAAATGATAAAATAGAAGATTTTTATGCACAGTGGGTAGGAAATTAATGTAATTTCTTCTTTTAGCTTTTATTATTTTTTAAGAGCTTTCGGATTTGATGAAAAAAACATAAAATATTTAAAATCTTTATTTAATTTGATCGTAGGAGCTAAGTAATTTAAATTTAAAGATGATTTCATGTAAATGTTGCCGCAGCTACGCCTCGAATGGTTTCCTACGCTGGGTCCTATTTTTGAATTAACCTGTTCAACGAACTCCTCTGTTAATTTGGCTATTGTTTCGCATGCTATCTGGCAAGTGGCACTGGCTTGTTAAAATCATTTGTCAGCCTAGTCAATCTGATCCATTTTGGGCAAAAAAAATTTTCTAATTATCAAACGGTAATGCTCGCTATTCAGAGTTACGTTCCTGTCTACGTCGTCTTTGAAAAGAACGTTGCCATTGTGCCACCGACCCATAATCCAAACCAAACAGTGCATTTTTGGGGATGCATTGGCAGTTCTTGCAATGCTATTGGATGCTCTTCATAGTAAATACGACAAATTTGCTTGTTTACATATCCCTTTAACCACAAGTGATCTTCAACCAAAAATAATCATAATCATTAATTTTAATAATAAAATTCAATAATCTGAAAGTATTGTTCGTTTGTCGATTCATAGTTAAATTATAGACCAAACTAAACATGGCAGTAACATATTACACAAAAACTGCTGAGCTATTGAAAATAGTCTGGGCAAAAAGAAAGTTGCTAAAAACTCACCCTTTATTAAATTATTTATGGACCGGATTTTATGTGAACAATGCTTTGTAACAACATCTGTAGAAGCTGTCCACACAAAAATTTCATGAGGACTGAAGTGAAACAGGAATATTTATACAGTATCGGACAAAAGCTAAACAATTTTTTTTTTATTTTTTTTTTATTTATTTATATCTTTATTATTGAAAAACACTAACTTACGGAATTCAGAATTTAAGAAAAAAAAGTTAAAATTCAAAAAGCAATTTAAGTCGGAAATATAAGTCTATAAGTAATAAATATATGGAGATTTGTTTTAGCATTGAAATATTTTATTTTTATTTTTCTATAATAAGTGCAAAGTCTAAAACAAACATTTTGAAATTAAAACTATCCATATTTAACTTTCATTCAATTTGGTAACATTAACAAATAATTTTTTGTTCCCCCTTATTAGTTCCACCCTAATATATTTACAATTCGATATGTACATATGTATATGTTTACACAGTTCCATTTTTATACGAAAATTTTGCTGCATAAAAACCAGAGCAAAAGTGAAAACAAAAGAATGAACAAATAAAGCATTTATTGTTTACAATGTAAAAAAACATAAACGCTTTTCTTCCACGCAATAGTGAAAATTTTTACGTTTTCTGTTATTTGGTAAAAAAAAATTTAATTTACAAAATAAAATTGCAGTTTTTTTTTTCAATATTATAATGATCAAATTTATGCTTCGTAATGCATGTATTCAAGTTTCAATGCACAATTATGAATAGTACAAGTACTCACTCGTACGAATACTATTAAGAGAAAAACACAAAATAATAATGTAAAAATATATATTTATATTTTTCTACTCAGACCTTGAGTTAACAATTTTGTCAATTTAACCAGATATTTTCAAGGTTTCAATCATCATCATCAACAGCAGTTGTAATGTTGACGTTAATGGCAGACACAAATTTTACAGCTGAGTTTAATTATTTTTACAAGCAAAATATTATTTCTGCTTTAAAATAAGTTCTAACTGATGTGCAGATAAATAGAGATACACAAATAATTATCAACTGAGTAAATTGTCAGGGGTCTAATCACCGCATCCGATATCGAGTAAGCTATTTTATCGACTTAGATTTCGATACGTCTCAAGTAAGCAGAACACCGCATACGAGATATATCGAATTGAAATTGTTAAGCAAAATGTTATAGATTCTCAAACATATGTTTTCAAAAGGTAAACAAATAAAATACAAGCAAGTTGAACAGCATTTGTGCGCGAAAATTTTTTAGTACTTAGATGACAAATTTTTTTTAAAGATATTCTATTATATGTTTATTTTTTCTTATTAAAGAGATATTAATTATTATAATTTCATGAGTCTTCTTTATACTGGTTTCACTGTTTTGTTTGCTGCTCACATTTATCTTATTTAGTAAACATGTTCCCACTAAAATATTATTGTTAACTTTTGTCGCTTTTTGATTATTCCTCTTCATTTCTAATCAGAGTTTTAATTAGCGTTTCTACCTCCCTCTTTGACAAAGACAAACACAGATAATTCAATGGATATTTAAAACTTGGCAGACAGATACTACTTAGCAATCGTTATTAAAATCCCTCTCTAAGCAGATTATCAGAAATTTAGAATGTATGAACACAGCAAAAAACCCAAAAACACTTTCCTTAAAATCTAGCAAATGTTTTTGCTTATGACGTAACGTTTATCTCAAAACGATTTTTAATATTATTACTAATTAATAAAATATAAAATGTGTTATGGTATTAAATGTTTTATTAAAACATACAGTGGCTCAAAGCTAATTTTATGCAGTGCTTGTTTTTGTTTTCAAAGTTCCATCGAAGG
The DNA here is from genome assembly GCA_916048285.2 of Bellardia pandia. Classification (NCBI taxonomy): domain Eukaryota; kingdom Metazoa; phylum Arthropoda; class Insecta; order Diptera; family Calliphoridae; genus Bellardia; species Bellardia pandia. The sequence goes on from OU696529.1 coordinate 103,878,909, forward strand.
ACAACTAACAGAAACTTAAATAAGAAATTGGTGTCATTTAAAAGAAAAAATTTTATAATCTAACAAACAAGAAGTAAGAGTTTAAATTCGGCTGTGCCGTATCTTGTGTATCCACCACCAAACCACATATTATGGAGATTTATGCGCATTTAAGTGATTTCCCGAAGTAGACTTTAAATGTGTGCTACGCTCAATTATGGACCGATTACACTGTGGAACATTTTTGGGATTATTGTCTGGGGGGTGAGAAATTCCAAGTCAGGGTGATGGTACTAGGTCAGTATAGTAAAACCCTCAAAGGGTTTGGCGTTCTTATGTGTCAGTTTTTTATTATGACCTTTTAAATTTTTTCCTTATTTTGATGTTTTTTCGCTTAGTTGTAACATTTTGGCAAAAACGTAGTTTAACATAACTCGAGAACCACTTGTCCGATTTTGATGAAACAAATTTAGAAAAATTAAGAATTTATTTATTTATTTATTTACAATTAAGTGAAGGTATCCCATTTTTGTTTTTATTAAAAAAAGTGTCATTTATCGCCTTTTTTATAAATTTTCCCCAATAACTCCAGACTTCTGGCCATAAACTACTAAAAAAAATTAAGTAAACATTTTTATAATTTTCTATTTTTATTTTATTTATTTATTTTTATTTATTTTAATAAATATTGCCTAGACTTTTTCGATGGTGGTTGTTCGGGACTAGTGGCATCGCATTCATCGCTATCATCAGTTTCTGAACCACACATAATGTCAATGTGTGACTCCACTGTTGGCCCTTCTGCATCTCCTGAAAATTCTTTATCATCAAGATTCGCGTTCGTCGGCACCTGTTGAATGACAAAAAAAATATTTAAATTTTTAGGCAAAAAATACTTTTTTCCCTTCATACATTCATTTTTAACTTCGAAAGTGTTGCACATATAGGAAAACGGTATAGAAACAGATTAGAGAAATTGTAATTTTTAATTTTTCTAAATTTGTTTCATCAAAATCGGACAAGTGGTTTTGAATGTACGTTTTTGCCAAAATGTTACAACTAAGCGAAAAAACATCAAGATAAGGAAAAAATTTAAAAGGTCATAAAAAAAAACTGACACATACGAACGCCAAACCCTTTGAGGGTTTTACTATACTGACCTAGTACCATCACCCTGACTTGGAATTTCTCACCCCCCCAGATTGGCTGTTGTACTGTGTTATCATCATATTGATGTTGACAATTTTTATACACATATTTATGGACTATTCATGTTGAATCCACTTGATAGTGGTTTTATGATGGATTATTTTTGATGAGTTTCAGCTTGATAGAAGGTGTTGTTAAAGATTTATGCGCATTTAAGTGATTTTCAGAAGTGGTCTTTGTATGGGGACTACGGTCAAATATGGACCGATTACTATAAAATGGCGATTTGCATTTTGATTACGCCTATCTAATTTCAACATTTTTACAAACGATTTATATTCATTTAAGTGATTTTCGGAAGTGTTCTTTGTATGGGGCTGTGTCAAAATTATGGACCGATTCAATCAAAATATTATTTTGAAATTTAAAGCCATATTCTGGGAAGACATTTGTATGGGAGCTATGAGAAATCGTGGACCGATTCCTACCAGTGTGCCAAATTTGATGATATTAGTTGCATTATATTTAAAGAAAATAGCAAAAAAATATCTGAAAAATATCGAGGTAGTCTGAAACTTTGATCTATAACTCAGATCCTGCTGGTCCAATTTTGCCCATTTTCAATACCAAACATTTCGGTGGATCAGAAAATATGTGGTTGTTCTATGTCTTTTTTTCGAAACTCTATCGTGATTAAAACAGACAGTCAGACAAACGGACATGACTACATTGTCTTAGAAACTTGTAAGGACCCAGGATATACAGACTTTTTGGCTCTACGACAATTATTTCAACGGAATGACAAACAAACATAATATACCCCCCCCCCATCTTATTGGTAGTGGGTACAAAAAACATTTACTGCAAAATGTACATTTTAATAAATTAAAACAAAAAAAAAAAAGAACAAAGAAAAAATGCTCGTTTTTAATGTCACAGTTTATTTTATGCAGTCAACTTCTACTGTACTAATAGCTCAATGCAGCGTTGTTAGTTTTACGTTTTTCTTTTTTTTCACTTCGATCAATATTTTCTGTTGAATTGTGAGTCCGATTTTGTAGCATAAAGTGTCAATTCAAAATAAATCAGTCCGTCTACAACGATAAAAAAGCAAGAATTCGTTTTAAACCATTTTCCAAATGGCCACTCACAGCTAAAAATAGCAGAAATGGGTAACATTAAAGCGTCCATCACAAAGGCAAAAAAGCACCAAATAAAATTTTCAATAAGCACGATGAGCGACACATGTTAAGAAAATTAAGGGAAAATTCAAGGTTATAAGCTTCACAACTGGCCTCCGAAGTTGAAGCTGACCTGGTCATGTCTTGATTTGAACATCCATGTTGCAAGCAAGAAAACGTTTATTAACCCAAAAAGAAACAACTTATCGCCAAAGAACAAGTTTGCAAAAAATCTGCATTTTGAAATTCGATCATCTTTGCCGATAAATCTAAGTTTAACATATTGGGTTTAGATGGCATGTCGTATGTTTGGCGGAAACCAAATACAGGAGGGTTATTGTGTATTTCGAATCGAAAAGAAAATTGGCTTAATATTGTATTTCGAATGTATATCAGCTGCTGGTACTGGCAATTACCTTCAGATTCGGAAGGAAAACTTGTTGGAAAGCGCAGAGAACCTGGGTCTAAGATCATATTATAAATTTTACTATGATAACGATTCAAAGGACAAATCGGGCATTGTGTATCTTCTTAATTTAATAAAAAATTTATGATAAATTTTAGAAATCAGCATAAGGAAACACAAAATTTCTAACAAGCACGATTAAAAAGGCGCTACTGACGGAGTAGTGGAATATTTCGCCGAGTAAAGCTAGATTTACACGATTGAAATTTTCTTCAAAATTGCTCTTCAAAATGATTCAAACTCGTGTAAACAGCAAACATTGTTCAAAATTTATTTTTTTTAATAGTTATTAAATAAATAAATTTTAAAGAAATTTTACTGTTTACACGAGTTTGAAGCATTTTGAAGAGTAATTTTTAAGAAATTTTCAATCGTGTAAATCTAGCTTAATACACAAAAATTAGTCAATTTTGCCAATTCGCCTTAAATCTGTTATAGATAATAAAGGCTGTTTTCATAAACGCAGTATGCAATGCAACATTTCATTGCATAGAGTTCATAACAGCATTTAGAATACAATTTAAAAACTTTTATCACATAAAATATAAAGATATTGGACTAATAAAGAGAATCTTAAAAAAAAATTTTAATTATATTTTTAAATGCTATTATGAACTCTATGCAATGAAATGTTGCATTGCATACTGCGTTTATGAAAACAGTTAAAGGCTATCACCCTAAATATTAAATCGTATAATTGCCGGTTTAATTTCAAGTTTTCGATTTCATACGTGCCAGAATTAAATAAATTGTGATGTGAAAAAACGCATATTCTTTTTTTTTTTTTAGGAATTAAATTTAAACTTTTTGCAATATATTTTTCTTTTTTGTTAGACTATAATATTTGTTATTTTAAATAAGACCAATTTATTTTTTAGGTTCCTGTTAGTTTTCTTTTTATGGAGCTTTGAAAACATCAAAATGTACATCATAATGTAAGCTGCGAGCCACTGTATGCTCGTAAATTATTTAAACATTTCCTTTCAAATTAGAATGTATATCTAGATTATTTTTAGTACAAATAAAAACACCTTTCAAATGTAATAAAACAAAATGTTTGTTGTAAGCTCTATTTTAAATTAATAGGTTCAAAAATACATAAATAAATTAAACCAAAAAAAATAAAGGTTTTTATGTTTTGAGCAAGAAAATTCATTAGACTGAGCCAAGCCATTTCAGACTGTTAAAAAAACATATTAATGTCATTTGTTAAGACGAAAGAAGCCATAAATTATAAATATAATAGTAGCGTGATCTGTGCATACCTACTTAAACTAAATTTGTCTTACATTTTTTATCGATAATGATGTTTATAACAGTTATTTTTATTTGTTGGATCCTTCATGTGGCATCTACTAAATACTAAGAGGCAATCGCCATAAAATATTTTACTACATTTGAGCCTTATGACGGACAAACGGGCGGATATGGCTAGATCGTCTTAAAATCTTATAAGGACCCAGAATATATAGAGTTTAGGTTTTACGACCAATATAAAAAACAATATGTTTATAAAACTTTGTCAATATATCGGTAGATTTGATGGTTTATAAAGAATATTTTTGTATAAATACTGGCCCAAAATTAAAAATGTGTTACAAACGGAATGACAAAATTAATATTGTCCTCTTAAAAAAACAATAGTGTATAATTTTGTTTGCTATTTCTGGATAATTTAGTTTAAAATTTCTGTTTTATTAGACATCTGTCAAAACATTAACCCCCTGGCCTACGATGTCGTACGATAACGTTCGCTTATATAAGTCTTAAGACACAAACTTGATTGTGGAATAACAAACTTGATTGAGTAAAAATAGATACGATAAACGGTTTGTGTCTTAAGTATTCGACATCGTTGGCCAGGGGGTAATATTTTAGAAAATAATCGATGTTTTTAAGTTGTGGTTATTTCATTAATTTACATTATGCTTTAATTGCAAATAAATCAGACTCCAAGTACCACGTTGTCACTTAGGCTATTTTATTTGTTATAGTATACATATGTATGAAAATCACTATACACTATCATATTTAAATTTGAAATTTTATAAATTGTTTATGCTTTTTATGCACTATTTTTTCTTCAACTGGCCCCCGCGGCTTTGCTGGCACACACGCGATCTTTTAATGAAATTTTCAATGACTTTTTTGTATAAATGCTGCAGTATTTCATTAATGCAGCCTCCAATTTCCTCTTTTAAGGCTTGAGTCATCGTCGGCTTATTCGCGTAAACCATCGACTTCAAAAACCCCAAGTTAGTTAACAACAATTTTAAGTTGGTCTCAGCGTCACTTGGACATAGTTGAGACGAGTTGGCAAAATAAATATTACAATGAATTTTTCTTAAGATTATTACAATTTAAAAATATATATAAAAAAAGCGAATAGATTATATGTATAAATTTGGATAATATTTGGATATGTATATTATACTAGAAGCATTTCTAAGTTTTGAAGTAAAAATTGTTTTATAGTTTTTTTAAATATTGCAATTGTTTGTATATTTTTAAAATTTTCCGGAAGATTGGTAAACTATATTACAAAAATCTTACGGATTTACTTACGATTTTCAAGTTTTTGTATAATAATTTGATTTTTAGTCAGAAATATGAATAATCACACGTTTAGACGGCGTTCTCATTTAAACGCAAATTTATAAATCTATTGAGAATCTAAGAAATTTAGACTTTTATTTATAAAAAAAAACTGATTAGAAGTCAGAAATATGAGTGATCACAGATCGAAAATGATACATGTGCAAAATATTGAAAAATCCTATTCTTGAGATAAAAATAATTTTTTTGATATATATCCCACTCGCATCCCATTAAGCGATTATAAAGGCCTTAAATTAAATTGTATAAGATTTCTTTTAAAAAAGGACCTAAATTAAAAAAAAATAAAAGAAAGTAATTTAAATTAAAAAAAATAATTTTTGAAATGACTGAAGACATAGCTATCTAAAGTCCTTTGGACAATTTTTGCTAGGACCAATAGGTGAAAAGTTACACTCATTTAAAAAAAACCCTGTATGACCAAAATTTCCAAATTTGACCCCCTCTAACTCCGGCACTTCTAGACTGATAGAGATGATTTTTAGTTAGAAATATGAGTGATCACAGATCGACCGTTTTCTCATTTAAATGTATATTTACAAAGATATTGAGGATTTAAGAAATTTTAACTTTTTGTATGAGAAATCAAGTTTAAACTTGAAGTATGCACGGGCAGGGATTGTTCTCTTTTGAACACATAAAATCAAATCGTTCAGAAAGTAGATGACAACTTTCAACTGAAAGCCACATTACACTAACTTTCGTTAAAAAAAATATAAATTTAATATATTAATTTTTCTAGATACATTGGTAAAGTAATTCAGTTTCTTTGTGTCCATTTTTAAAGCTAAAATATTGGAAACAATAAAAACTTTACTTACACGCTTTTATCATATTTGTAACAATTAATTAAAACATGTAATATCGGACATACCTAAACCATTATCAAACACTCAAACTAATGCAAAGTAACAATAAAACATTAATCATTATTTAAAGTAGCGGGAACTCATAAAAATTTTAAAATAATTAAATACAAATGAAAAACAATATTTACAAGAAATTAACTTAAAATCAATAAACCGTATTATGCACTTTGCCATGAACTTAACTGTGTAGCAAAACCTAAAGGTAGTAACATTTAATTGAGCATTGTCATGACCATCGTAATCAGCTATACATTTTATGAACTACATAACAATGATAGGAAGAGTAAGGGTGTTGTTTATAGAAGTATTTTCAAGACTTTATCGTGAAGTTCTTTTTTTTAACAAATTTCGGTAAAAATTTAACATAAATATCTTTAAAAAGAAGCAAAAAAACTTGTTTGTCTTTCAAGTCAACACATCAAAAATTATACACCAGCCTATTAACAAAAACAAAAATCTGTTCAACATTAAACAAACGCAAAGTAGCATATTCACAATATGTACAAATGATCATTCATACTGACATGCATACACAAGCACGAGTATGATACAACATACCACTTCGTGGTTTATCTCTTACCATGGTTGTACTGACCATATGTTTTTCTTACTGACTGAATGGCTATTTGATCCGGTTATTTACTAAAAAAAACACACGCACAAAATCTGAAAATATACTCAGTTTCAAGCAACAGCATGTTGTGAGATCAAAATATGATACTTTACTGTACAATCTTACACACTACTTGTCAAAACTGGGGTTTATTTATGTTATCATGCTGTCTGTAACACATAAATGAAAAATTGAGTTCATACAATCATCTGGGTTCTACATTTGTAAAATGAAGTGGAAGTTTAATTTGTATTAAGTTTGTTTTTTAATTTTAGTAAAAATGATGTCAAAAGTAAAATATAATTTTCAGTTTGGTTCATCGTAGAATAAAAGTCTCACTCGTTTTCTAAAATGCCATGAAATTGTCTATGTGGAGTTGTAAACGATTTCAGTTTCACTTCCTAATGGAATATAGAACCTAGGCGAAGTATTTGCTCTTTGGGAAATGAACAAATTTTGACTAAGCATTTATTGAGTGAAAAAATACGACCTGTAAAAAATTAATTATCGTTTTGAAAGTGTTACAACAACTTTTTTAAATTTCTAATAAAATTTCCTAAATACATTGCGTTGCATAACTATAAATCCATAAAACTTTTCTCAATTTTGTGAATTATAAAAAGTAAAACAGTTTAACCTACATATATTGAAAAACGAACAACAAAACAAATATTATTTAAGAAAAAAAAAATGATACCTGTTTTCTAAGATTTTTGTCTATTCTGAAAGTCCTCGGCTAGATCTTTGCTTGCGTATGTTATTTATATCGAATGGTTATCGAGTTATGCGCGTTTGAACGTTTTCATTTTGAAATTTTGCCAAACCCTGTTGCAGTTTTTTAAATATCGGACAGAATTCTTGATAGGCTGTTCTTAACTTTCCTTTTTTAGCTATCAGATATAAAGCATTTCAAGATAATGGCCCATAATCATAGTTATAGAAAAAGCATACTTTAGGCAAAAGCATGCTTTTGTTTTAAATTCAGAACAAAATTTATATGTTTTTGTTGTTTAAAAGTCTACTTTTACTTAAAGTATGACTATGATTATGGGCCAATATCTTTGTTAGGTTCAAAAATAAAGAATTTTTAATTTGAAAGTTAAAAAAAAGATTTTTAATTTTTTTTTTTGGCAAAAATTTAACTTAACTTTTATTAAAAATAAACTCTCTTTAGACAATAAAAAAAAAAATATATAATTATTACCCCCTGGCCCACGATGTCGAACGATAACGTTCGCTTAGATAAGACTTAAGACACAAACTTGATTGTGGAATAAACAAGCTTGATTGAGTAAAAAATAGATACGATAAAAAGCTTGTGTCTTAAGTCTTATCTAAGCGAACGTTATCGTTCGACATCGTGGGCCAGGGGGTTAATGTTATGTTTACATCTTTACGTTCCGAATCTGATATATTTTTTTTATTATAATTTCAAATGAGGGCCCAATGTTCTATGATTTCAAAGCAAAAAAGAAACCAACATATGTTCCCTATTTACCTTAAAATATTTTATTAGTTCCGAAAAAATTTTGGATCTGATGAGCAAAATTATAAAAAATCTAATTTTTGGGATTTTGTGAAACGAACAACAAAACCAATATTATTAAAAAAAAACATTTTTTATTTTACATCTAAAAAATGTATAAATAAATTAAAAGAACTTAAAATACCAATACTAACAAAAGATGTACACAAAAATTTACAAAACTTTATTTGTTAAAACAATAATATATTTTAACGACACTTTAAAGTAGGTATGTATCTGCTTTAAATTATTTGATGTTATCATCGCTTTACCAGACGCATGTTTAGTTAAAAGTTGTTTTTGCATGATACGTTAAGGAATTTTGCTTAATTAACAGAGGCAGACTTTAATAATGTGTTAGGCCTCCTTTTTTGGCATTAACTGTAAAAATCTATCAGGCATAATAAACACCAGATGTATTCTTATATCTTCATATATAGATCTTTATAACAGCTTATTTTTCTTTAGGTGATATATGCTTTCATATTGACGGGTTTCAGCATAAATTCGACGAATGTTCTCAATGGGGTGCTGATCTGGAGAACATGCGGCCATTCATATTCATTTGACGACTTAAGCATTAAACATATTATTCACAATACATACATATTATATTTTTTGTAATAATAGATATTATATTTTTTATTTATTAAATTAAGTGAAGTTTATTAGCATGCCCAAAATCACGTACATATGTTTTTCATGTTTCATGACTAAAACGCTTCTTTGAAGAAATAAAAATCTTAAGTGGCACCACTGAAATATAAATGGACTGCTGCAACAGCTGTTTATATTTTTATTGTTTTGTTTAAAGTTGGTAGGTGTTTTATTGTTTAAGATTTATTAGTTTTATTTTTTTGTTATACTTTAGTAATATCTTCTATAAAATTTCAGCCATTATGTTTATTTAAAAAGTTCGAATAACAAATTTAGTTTTAATTAAAATGTCAGATTTTGGGATCAGCTGCTTACCCTGTGGCTGTCATTTTCAAAATAATTAAGTAGCAGGGCAACATTTATAGCCAGCGGCTTTTTTAGTCGTATAGCCTGCTGTGTCTAATGTGTTTAATGCTTTACATGTATGTATATGTGCATTGTCTTGTTATAAAATTAATTGCTTCTCAGTATCTACAATATTTTTTATAATATAACTTATTTACAATAGAAATTTTGTGTCATCAGGGGAAAACGCCAAATCAAGCACACCGTCTTCTGAAAAAGCTCTTCAAACCATCAAAGAAATTTCTTTCTGAGAAATATTAAGGTTCCCTCCGTAGGTCCCTCCAAAGTTGTTAAAATGATCTAAACTGAAAATGATCAAGACTAAAATTCTTCAGTTTATAATTCTAAGATTGTAGCGTTCAGAAAGCTTTTTTTCGGGCCGCCTGTCTTATTTGGATAATCCCAATATTATTTTTTTGGCAATTACTCCAAAACTTAAGACACTATTCTTTTTAAAGTGATATTTGATGTTTATCAAAATCTCTAAAATACGAACCAGGCGGCATTTTGAAACAAATTTTCGAAAATTGCATAATAATAATAAATATCAGTTACACTTTTGTTTTTCCAGTATTCTTCGTTGTATGATATACAAATGTAAAATGTAATTATAGTTATGAAACATAAACAAAAAAATACTCTCAATAAAATTTAAACTTTACAACAAATAGCAAACATCAGGTGTGATTACACAGTTTATGTTGGTTAAAAATATAAAAATAAAATATTTTACAATATTTTTGTAAAGCCTCAACTTTTTTGTAATCATTGCATCCAAAAATGTCAGATTTTTAAGGTGTTTGTTCACAATTGGTTTTTGATCTAATTTTTTATTGCTAAGTTCCAATTTACACGAAGCAATTTTTATTAAAAAGATTTGTCCAATTTTTTCCTTGAAATTTCTTCGGTGTTCACACAGCACAAAAGGTAATCAGCTTTAGCTTAAAGTATTGCTTTGTGCAAATTGGTATTAAGCACAGGTTAACAAAACAACGGCATTTATGCAAATCTTGCTTTATTTAAGAATTTTAATTTATTTTGATTCTCCTAGATATCTGGAATAATTGCAATTTATCATGGTGTAACTATACAAAATGAGTGCAAATCGGCAACAAATACAACACAATACCGAAACAACAGGCTTACTGTCAAAAACACTTGTAAAAGTTTTACTTTTGACATTAGGAAATTGTAAACAAGGTCAGTCAGCTGTGCAACTGCACTCTTTTATCTGCATGGTTTAACATTCGCCCATGTTCTGAAAAACGCAAATCGCTTAAAATTGGCGTTTTGAATTTGTATTTGAAAACGCCAATTTTAGGCGTTTTGCGTAATTTTTTCAGACTCATGACCGATCAGAAATAATTTCTATAGAACGTGTTTTTTTTACTAATAATAACAAATATATGCATGTACAACCTTGCAGCAGTTGAATAAATGTTTTCCCAGACATATACCGCCTAGAGTGTTGTAGCATTCTTACAAGTCGTAGTGTACACTTTAGCTAAGTTTAACTTTATTGATAATTTTACTTGTTTCATTTTGTGTCTTCGTTTGTATGTTTTTAATTTTGTTTTTTATATTTCACTGTCATCATATAGTTTTCTTATAAAATCATGTTGTATACATTCAAATCTTTTCAGTCTATTTTCACATTCGCTAGTTAGGGTTCAAATAAAAACATTCTTTTGGAACATCACGACCAGAAAAAAATCAGTTGAATCAAGAAAATATAAAAAACAAAATGAAATTCTGTGTGGCTGTAAGTGTTAACTAAGTAACTTTCATAATTAGTTACTTTAAACAAAATAGTGTTAATTTTTAATTAAGTGATTGCAACAAAAACATTATACACAATTTTAAGAATAAAATATGAAAAATATAAAAAAATATTAAGCCGGAACTAATAAACATGCCAGCAGCAATTTAGAGCAGTGATGTGAAACCTGTATACAAAATTTATGAAAAAAAAAAAAATTAAAAAAATTCAAACATAAACTTAAACTCAAGGATAAATGAAAGATATAATTTTCCTGTTTTTGTTTCGTTTTGTATATTTTAAATATTTGTGGTTCTGCAGGATTGTTCACAAGGAAGTAAATGAACATAGTTTGTTTGCAATGATGAAAAACAGGTTCAATGTAATTCATTTTTTGCCAGCCATGACCTTAAAGCATAAAGAGATTTATTGCTTGTGGTGTAGCTATATTATGTTTAATTTCCAGTTTAATTTATAAATGCATTTATCTGTTTTGTTCGTTTATTTAGTTATGTTTTTTAAAACCATTGTAATTTATATTGTAATTTATTTTTTGGAATTCTTAGCTTTGCAAGTGCTCTCAGGCTTTTGTAATATATGGTGATTTATTTAGACATTTTTCTTATTTTTAATAAAAATCTTAAAATAGAACTGGATGCCGGAATATTTATTATTGCTCTAATCATTAATCCTTAAGATTTGCTTTTTAAAAATAATTTCCTTTAAATGTTGCCATGACTACACTTTTGGTTGTCCATTCGGAAGGTCTAATTTTCGATAATTTTTGTCAGTATTGCTAACGGTATCTCGCAAATTATGACTTTGAAAGAAAAAACGTAGATCACTGGCCCGGAAAGTAAACTGATTTTGTTATTTCCTAACTGTGCATAAAAAATTTCTCACAGAACGTTGATTTCCGGAATACAGCTGAACAATTTAGAGATGTGACAAGGCGTGAGTTTTTTCTTAATGAATTATTAAACAATACTGAATAAAAATAAGATGACAGCCACGTGTGAAAAAAATAATAGATCTAAATAAACCACTCCAATTTCCAACTTTTAAAATGCTTTAAATAAATTAATACAAATTAACTATTGCTCTACAGCAACTTAGAATCAATTTAAGTTTCAGAAAACTTTGCCATTGAATACAAAACATTTTGCTATTTTATTGAAGTTGCAGCAAACCTTGCTATTAAATATGAAAAATGTTCTTGTTTTTTATGGGAAATATTAGTTGCTAGTAAAATTTGACCTCAAACTAGGGAACCTAGTAATTTAGAAGTATTCTAAGTCCTAGGATTTTGGAACTTGGAAAATAGTATATGGGTGGGAGGGATTGAAAGTAACAGGGAAAACTTCTGCAGGAAGTTTATTCCAAATATGGCCAGTGCGGCTAAAGAATGAATTTTTCCCTGTTATATGTTCGCAATACACACTGTTCAGTCGATCATGAATGGATCTAGAGCTGACTAAAGAATGTTTATTACATAAAAACCTACAGGTTTCGGGAATAATTTTCCGAACAAGTTTTAAACACAACCCACAATGCGGCGGTGGTGCAATGAATGAACATTATTGAATAGTACTTTCACCGATTAGCAGCTTCGTACGCGGTCAAGAAATTCCAAAATAGACTTCAAAGCACTGACCCATACATGAGAGTTATATTCCATTACCGGTCGAAGTGGTGTGAATAGAGGGATAAAAGGAAATTAGATGGAATGAAGTATTTCGGACATGAAGAGTTTCCTACCATCAAGAGCATCTGAGGAACATGATCTGTCGTACGTTTGTGTACTAACAAACAAAATTGAGCCTTACGTGCATTGAAAGCGACTCTATTCGCATAACAACACTCGGAGATTGTCACAAGATCTTGCATATCATTCATGTTTTGCATCATTGCTCCAATCTCCAAAAGGGCTTTATCTATGGTTAAATGAATATATATGTTGCTATCACCTGCAAAAGAAGTTTGATGTAGAAAGTCATTTAAAAAGATAAGAAATAAAGTAGGAGAAAGATTAGAGCATTACGGTATCCCTGATTCAATCTTGAATGAGATCCCATGTATAACAACTCTTATAGTGCGATTACTGAGAAAACTCTTCATAAATCTAGAGAAGTTATCACCGACACAAAAATTAATAAGTTTCGATAAAAGGGTATCATGTCAGATGCCACCACTTTACTTTCGCCAAAACAATGAATAAAACAATACCAGGAAAGCCAGTAATTCCATAATATGCCACAAGATAGTAATTTACCATAATTTCTATAACATTAGAAAGTGCAGAGCAAATTGCTATCGGGAGATAATTATTAGGGTTGGGACACAACATACAAGAAATTCTCCCGCAAGGTATAGTGCTGAAAAAGTTAGCTAATAGAAGAGCTAGCTTCGAAGGAAACTGCCTTAAGACCAGTGCTGGTAGTTCAACCGGTTAAAGAGACTTGTTTATTATAAAATCCGCTGTGAGGGAAAGTGACCCAGATTTTTTCCATGCAATCTTATTATTAAAGCATCAAAGCCGTTATGTGATAGGTTAGCATTGCGAAACTTTACTAAAATGTTACACGATGCTTTACAGTTTCACAGCATTTCTTTCGACGCTCGTCTAAACTTAAAAATCTTAGAAAGCATAACAAAACAAATAACATCTCAGTGGGAGAGAAACGAAATTTTTTAGAAATAAATCTGAGATTTCCAAACAGCTCATCCATTTGATATAGAATTTCTAAGAAATGCATAGTTAAGGATTATTCGAGTTTAAATTTTGAAGATGAATTCCACAAACACTTAAGGTACGTTGTGGAGGTTTAAAATATTTCACATATTTTTCTTTCAACATGTTATTTGTTTCAACGCGTTTTTGTTTTCATCTAATTTCTAAGCTAGTTACAAAATTTTTTGTTAAACGGACAAAATAAATTTGAGGAATATCGATCAAAAATTCTACCCGATATTTTTTTTAAATACCGGAAAGAATTTGGCAAAGTTTTGGAAAACTAAAAGGGATAAATAGGACAGGTAAGCATGTTTTTGAAAACTTGGTTGAGAAACAAAACAAATTACAAACGTTTAAACATAACACATAACAAAATTCTCATATTTTAAGCCTCCTCAAATCTATCCTACAAGTTTTATGTAATCTATCTTCAAAACCTAAACTAGAATACTAATTGGGTTCGCCCATGTAAGAATTTATTTTGATTGGGCTAGCCGTTTGGAAATTTCATACTAACTTCCATCAAATAACGATTCTACCCACTGTGTGCTCTAATCAAACATATGTGAGCTGTAAAACAACAAAACAAATAAAGACAAAAACAACAAAAGACAAAAGAACAAATTTAGCATTTAATTTATTTTTTTAAATTGTTAAAAAAATTAATTGTTATTAAATACTATAAACTATTGTCGCTTGAATATGTGTGACATTATATCCATTCACCCACTAATACATATTTATATAGATAATGATTTATCTTTGACAACAGATGTTTAATCAATACGAAAAACCAGTTTTTGTAAATAAATCTTGCAAAATCTTTTAAATTGTTTAAAACGATAAACACAACAGAAAAAGAATGTACAAAAAATCTAATGAATATTAATTTTTTTGAAGCAAAATAAAAAAACTAAAACAGATTTGAAAGTTTTCCAATAAAATGATTAAGCAAAACAGAACATTTATCGGCCACATCACTGCTCCTCTCCCAGCTTAAATGGCATTTAAAATACGAAATTCTTTCTTACCAATTCACTCAACTAGTCAATTAAGAAATTTGCATAAAACTAAAGAAAAAAAGATAAAAATATTTTTTAAATGTCAAATTGATAAAAATATAAACTTAGAACAAAACCTTCAAATAAAAAAACCTTCAAATACATAAATATACTAATAGATTAAATGAATTTAGATTGATACGGCATGGACGCTATTTAAAGAAGAAAAATCATTAATTGTCAATACTTAGTTCTGTTGGCGACCTTCCCAACATACAAGTTTAATGAACGTAAATGGCAAATCAAAATGATAAAAACTAAAATTATTTTAATTTCATACGTTTATTCTTGGTGAAATTACTTTACAAGGTGATCTCAAGTTTACAACAACACAAAAGTAACAGAAACAACATGGTATTTTTGTTTTTGCTTTCATGTTTGTAATGTCAAAAACAACTGACTATTGTTTACAAACATTCATGTAGAAAAAATGGCACATTTGTTTTTGTTTACAATGTAAATATTTTGAATAAAAATAATTTATACAGTGGCGAGCACACATGACAGCAGACAAGGTCGTGAGTTTGTTTGTTTTATTTATTTAATATTTTACATAAAAACCATTATTATTTTTAAAAATTTGAGAGTTTTATTCGGTTTTTAAGTCACAGTTATAAAACATGTATAAACCTGACGAAAAAAGAACAGCTGACTCTTTAACACCACCTTGTAAAGTAATTTCACCATGCGTTTATGCTATCTAAACGAAATTAGTAATCACTTTTATAAATAAAAGTCAACTAATGCATTTTGGCCACAAAAAAAAAACGAAATAAAACAACAATAGCTTATATCAAATGTTTTAAATAATATTATGCTTTTAATTTGATGAAATAAAATAAACAAAGCAACTAATTTATTAAAAAATATGGTTTAAAATTTAAAGAAAACATATTAATTTATTCATTCATTTATTAATTTAGTCGGTGGCAAAAGTTCAATAAACTAAAGTCACACACACACAGGAAAATGTTAATAAAATAAATAAGTGTGTGTATGAATACATATTAACTGTTTCTTTTTTAACAATAAAATCACTGATAATCGAATTTGTATTCATATTGAATTTAAAAACATAAAACTAAATTTACTAAATTGAGTCGTTTGACGATTTATGTGCAAATATTTTTATCACAAATCAAATTGGTAAAGGAAATTGTCAACAATAGATTTATATAGCTGTGCATTGAGTGATGTAGTATTATGAAAATATTGCTGTTAGAAAACTTTCATTGTTTCATTTAAAACTGTTAGCATAATGCTCAGTAGCATGAAGAGTGTCATAACTTGCTATTTATGGCTTTGAAACTTGGTAAATTTTATTGTATTCTAATTTTACTTCTATATGTAGGTATATCTTTTAGTTTTTAATTTTTGGTTTTATTAAGTACTTCTCAGAAATGACGTCCACATTTGTGACACAATTTAGTTTTCAGTAAAATAATTTTTAATTAATTTCTTCATTGTCTAATTTACTATCAACTAAACAACATTTTTGGAAAAAATTTAACCTGATACACATACATAAATTCTTTAGTTTTAGCAACTCAAAAAAAACGTCTATTTTATGCTTCTGACGTGAAATATTTCTCCAAAGCAAATAACACAAACTTTAGTAGATCTAATTAGATCAATTTACTTACATATAATAAATTATCAACAGCTTAATTAATTTCAAGAACTTCAGTAGAATTGTATTTTTTTTTTTGTTAAAGGATTTATTTATTTGCAAGGAACTTTCATAATGTGATACTGCGGAATTTTATGAGTTACTAAACAATTTGATTAATAGTTTAATATATTCCGCTTAAAATTGATTTTCCATAGCCACAGATATTAGAAATTGGCATGAAAATGTTTGTCAATAAATGACACTATTACCCAGACCGGATTTATTATTATTACTAAGCTTCCAGACAACAAAATTGGTTAATAAGAAGTTCTAAATTCTCTATGATGAACAAATCTTTCAAATCAATCCACAAATGACTGACATATAAGCGAAATTAAATTTATTTTAAGAAAGTGCAATATTTAAGAACCGTTGATCTAAAAAATTTTGGTAAAACTAAAATACTTTAATTTAGTGCATAATACATTTTAATATTTTTTTTTTTCACAAAAACAACTTTTCTCATATAGAAGGGTTTATAGAAAAAGGGAATAACCAAAAATAGTTTGATTACTCAAAAACCCTATACCAGCTGGAAATTTTGTTTTATCGACAATTATACAAGTTGTTCTATATATAAAAGTTGTCAAAGGATAATTATGTTCCGTTAACATATACAGTGAACGTCAACATATAGTCAACACCACATATTATTAAAGAAAAGCTTTTTTATTTTAAATCAAAGAATATTATATTGAAAACTGATAATGCATTTTTATAAAGTTATTTAAGTAGAATTGAGTTCACGACCAATTTTTACGTGTCAAAATAAAGTAAACAGTTTTTTGTTTCTTTCTACAAAAAAACCGCTCTTTTTTTTCTTTTCTGTGAATTCAATACTAATTATATAACTACCTATACGTATATTTTTTTTTGCTTAGACCAGCACTCAGGGGACTAGAAAAATAGGTTTTGGGAGGAAGGGTAGAATGAGGAGTGTTTGTAAACATTTGATTTGAAGTCTCCTATATTGAAAGTGGCAAGGAATACTTCTACGAATTTTCCCTGTAATGTGTTGTGCGATCCACTGTCCAGTCGACCATGAATGGATGTGCCCTGACTGAAGAACGTATATTACGTAAAAAACTACGTGTTTCGGGAAATAATTCCCTAATTTCTGCAGAACACATTCCATTATAGTATCGACAGAACAGTAATAGTAATAATATTTACATATATTAATATAATTAAGTTTCACGTACGATTTTGAATATTTATATAAATGAATGCCTGCATCTGCTTTTTATTAGACATCACAGCTCTTCAGTTAATTTATGATTATTTTTCGAAAGCTACTATGGATTGATATCGAATAAATTTAATAATACAGAAACCTTTGCTGACTCTTCACAGTGAGGCAGAATCGAAGTTTTTTGGAAATATATATTTTTTTTAAATATTTTTTTTAATTTTTTTTTCAATTTGGGCCCTTTTTTCCTCAAAAGAAAGCTTA
Source organism: Bellardia pandia (assembly GCA_916048285.2). Classification (NCBI taxonomy): domain Eukaryota; kingdom Metazoa; phylum Arthropoda; class Insecta; order Diptera; family Calliphoridae; genus Bellardia; species Bellardia pandia. The sequence goes on from OU696529.1 coordinate 103,896,988, forward strand.
TACAATTTTCCTTAATGCCTTTATAATCGCTTAATGAGTTGCGAGTGGGATAGCTATCAAAAAAATTATTTTTTAACTCAAGAATAGGATTTTTCAATATTTGGCACATGTATCATTTTGATTTTCCCCCATTTTTTATTTTTCCTCAAAGGAAACTTTAGACCATTGCCTTTAAGAGCTTTGTGGTCACACATGGTAAAATTCAAAAACTTTGTTTTTTGAGTTTAAATATTTTTTTTATAGATATGCCTCTTGCTATTAAGTGACCACATGTCTAGAATGTGTCAAGTCGGGAGTGAATCTCACACATTATAAAGTATTGAAGTTAGACACCGTCAAAAAATTTCCAACTGAGTTGTTTTAATTCTCTTGCCGTAAAAGAACGAAGTGTTTATAATTTGACAAGCGGTTTTAAATTATGTTATAAGACACTAATAAAATTTATAATATTTCAACAATTTTAACAAAAGCATTTTAAAATGAAACATTATACTATTCATCTATAAAACGGTATCACAGACATTGTTATTATAATAAGTATGTGGGAATTTTACATTGTTTAAAAATGTATGGAATCTTGAAGATGAGATTTTTTTTTATTTTAAATGAATATTTGCTTTAACAGTATACAAAATGGTGTGTAATTAATCAAAAGCTTAGCAAGGTTGAAAGATATAAATTTGTTAATTGTTAAACCAATTAGGGGAGTTTATATATTTCCTGTGACCTCGATCAGATTAATTCGTTAATAATCCATTGCAGCTTATGATTAATGACAGATAGCTAAATCGGAGCAAAACATTACTGAAGAGGTCACATCTCTTGTCTCCTCTCTAATAAGAGACAATAAACGTTTCTATAAGCAATATTTTATATAAATATCAGAAGTCATGACAAAAAGGGCAGTGGTATTAGGACCACCACTATAAACTACTTCCCAAATCAATGTTTTTTTTACCATAATTTATCAATTTATATTTTGATTGGCATCCCATCTTATCACTGCCACATGTTAAGTCAACAAAGCTTTAGTGAAATTTTTATAAAAAATATATGTTTAATCGAACTTATTACTATTTTTGACATTAAAATCCTCAAATTTATTATGACTTAAGCAAAACCCCAAACGAATGCAATCAAAAAAAAAAAAAAACTGTGTTGACTTGAAATATCCTTCTTAAAATTATCCTCCCATTTATCCAACTGTGTACATAAATACATATACATATTTTTAAATTGTTTACAGCAAAAAATGTGTAACGTATTGAAACTTTATAGCTCCTAAGAGCCTATAAATTCTTAAAGGTACAAATTTAATCTTGTTGCAAGCATTGCTTTTTTTTTAATTTTTTGTTGCCTCTTGTAAATCTATAAGTACGTAAAACACTTTAGCTGCTTATTGATGGTATCGTGTGTTTAAACTTTTTGCAATATTTTTTCCTTTATATTTTTCTGTTTTACATTATCTGTTACTTCTAGGTATTAATCGCAGCTGTGACTGTAAATTGTCTCGTGACGGCAATAAATGGTGAAGCAGCCAACGATACAGTGGCAGTGCCATACATTGATATGCTGTTGCCACCATTCGAAGATGTGCAAGACAACAGCAAAGATGCAGCAACTAAAAATAACTCAACAGCCAAGGTAACGCCTGTATCTACAACAAAAACTGCCACTACAACAACTACAACGAAAAAACCCATAACTAATCAGGTGCATAATATTTTACCTGTACTATCGATTGAGGCTTTATTGCCACCTTTATTTGAGGCAAAAACTGAGCAGGAAGAAACTAAAAAGACTACAACACAAAAACCTACCACAACAACAACAACAACAACATCGACAACAAGAAGGCCAATAACCACTACAATTAAGACAACCACCACCGACAAGCCTGCAACAAAAATCACTAAAACAACAACTGTGAAACCTTCTAAAATAGCAGTACCTGAATTATTTTTGGACTCTTTACTGCCACCCTTGCTCGATAATGACATTGTTAATGCGAAAGAAGAGAAAATAGCTGTAACCACACAGAAACCTAGTCTTTCTTATAAAACCACTAAAAAATCTTACTACCAACAGCAACAAACACAACAATTGAAAGATCAAAAGCAACCACTATTAAAACATTTACAAGCCAACGCCAGCAAAGATGTTAAAAACTATAACAAACCAGCGACCAGCACCTCAGCCGCCGATAAACATGTTGCTGAAAGTAAATCTCAAACGAAACAGGTTACCTTGAAACAAATCAACAAGTTGCAAAGCAAAATCGAAACCATGACAAAGCAACATGTAGCTAAACAAAAAGTTCAGCAAAGACAGCACGAAAACAAACAATTTAATAATAATTATAGTTTTGATTTGTTTTTCGGTTCGACTACAGCAAGGCCAGCAAAGAGTGGTCTACCCACTATTACACCATTCCCTCATCGTTTGGGAAGATAAACGAATGGAATGACTGGAGCTTACACTAAATTTTTAAGACTTAATTTATTATTAATACCCCTCAAAACAGAAAACCAATAAAATCTTTAAACAAATTATAGTAATACTTTTATTAATATGTATCTCATTAACGGATTAACACGCGTAAGTACAAATTACAAAAACAAGATAATTCATTCACATCATAACTTTAAGCGAGGTATTGACAGATTGAGTCTAAACATTTATCTTTTGGCACTTTGTGTTTTACTGTGTATTTATTTGTTTGCTTTTGATTGTGCGCTATTTTATCTATATAAATACATAACTATCTATTTATCATTTATATTGTTTTGTTAAGGTATTTTATTACAAATATACAACTGGCTTAGCTAAGTGAATTTTAACACCTTTTCTCTCATTTACTTATAAATATCTGTCTGACTTATGTGAAGTCAAAAAATTTATTTCTAAATCCCATCAAATAAATATCAAACATTCATTCATACCTAGTGCAGTAATAATTACATACAGTATTATCCATATACATGGTAAACGAGTAAATATTAATTATATTGCATACAATATTTACAATTTTAACCTATTATGAGGCTAACGTTCAAATCAAATCAAATGCAAATATAGTTAAAGCTTAACCAATAAAGATGTCGCTTTTCTTACCCGTCTTAAAGATTTGCTTAGTCCCAATTTACACGAAGAAATTCTGTAAGCTTAAATGATTACCTTTTAGACCTTTTAGACGAGTACACAGTAGATTGTACTAGCAATTCCCTACAAAAATCTGTGGAGTACGGACCACGTAGCTTAAATGCAGCAAATACATCATGGTCCTATGTAATGCACTCATGGAGTAATCCCGTGTTATGCAATGCTGGGTGACCTGGTGCAGTAATGTTAAATGGACTATTTTTTTCATACAAATTGATTATGTTTGTAGTACTCCTGGACCATTGTGGTGTAGATTTTTGATTTTTTTTTTTTTTTGCAAAAATGGTGCTTTAATTAATTTTTTATTAAAACACACTTTCTTTAAGTCACAATTTACACGAAGCAATTTTAATTGAAAATATTGGTATAATTTTTTCTTGAAATTTATTTGGTGTTCATATAGCACACTTTTATTGCTTAAATCGGTCGTATTTTTATTTGAGAGTAGACACACATTTCTATACATACATATCTGTAATACGAATAAAAGAGTAACACGAATTGCTAGTACAATTAAGTGTGTACTCGTCGATCTTCCCCGATGCCTGAAAGGTAATCAATTTAGCTTGAAGAATTGCTTGATGTAAATTGGGACTAAGAATATTGAGCAAATTCGAAAAATAGCCAATATACAATAACAGGTTCAGCATACTCTTGGTTTGGCACAAGCTTAAATGCGACAATTTAATCGACCAAATTCTTAAAACTGACTTTAGAAGAGCGATATTACTGAGCGAATATGTAGCTGTTACAAATCCATTATAGTGAATTTTCTCTTCGTTTAAGCCTAATCGTGTTCTAATTGTATTTAAATTACCGATATTTTCCATTTCAACACCGAATACACAACAACATATAATATTTAGTGACATGTTTGTTCCCTTACGCTGCAGTTATACGTTCAAATTCTTAAAAATTTAAATATGTGACGTAGGCCGCACGCAAATTTAAAGCAATTTATTTTCAAAATGTCTTAGGGAAAACAACATATTTATTTAATTTTAATTAGTGCTTGTTAATTTAGTGGATTATTATATTATTTATAAAAAAGGAAAACCACAATACAAACAATTATGACGCCATAATTTTTATAGAGCAGTTTGTCAGCTGTTTTCGTGACTGTAAATTGAAACACACAATTGGGACGAGAGTTTGAAAGCAGCTTGTATCAATCAAGGTGAATTTAAATACAAGGTGACAGCGTAGCGCCAGCTGATTATTCATGGTGAAATTGAAAATGTCAAAAAGTTGTTTACAAATAGTCAAAGTTTATATAAAAAAAACTTTTTGACAGTGACGAAAGTTTTTACACATAGAAAAATGCCTGTTGTTCTTGCCTTGTTGTAATTGTTGTAGCAATGCTGTCACCTAGTTTAATTTCACCATGGTATCAACCCTGCCAGCAATTGGAAGTTTCTTTCATCGTCCATCGTCAAAGGCGTTACGTCTTACTCACTTCCAGACGTTAATTGGAAGATAACAATAACAATTTACATTGCACTCGTCTTTTAATCATCCAGACGACGTTTGGAAGATTGTTTGTTGTTTACAAATCAGCCGAAAATGGCATGCCCCGTTATAAAAGAAATGATAAGAATGCCAAAAAGAAGTTTTCGACATCATCGAAATTAGTTATATTTTGTTATTTGCTGTGGTCGGTCAGTGGTAAAGTGTGGTTTTGTTTTGTTATAGTTATAGTTTTTACATATTTGTTATCCCATAGTCAATATGAGTGTATTATCTGTAATGGCAAAAAAAAAAATCAAAAGCAAAAGAGAGGCGGCTTCTTGAAGTTAAGCAGAAGTGACTTCTTGAAGTTACGCTGAAGTGACTTCTTGAAGTTACGCTGAAGTGACTTCTGGAAGTTACTTCCGGGGGGTACAACTTCTCAATACGGAAGACACTTCTACGATCAGAAAATGGTATCGCAGAAGATGAGTTTCAACTTCTTAGCGTCACTTCTGAGTCACTTCAGCAATAGAAAATGTTGGCAGGGAATGGTTAAAAGTATGAATGTATTAGTGAAAAAGTGTGACTGAATTAAAATTTGAAAGAGAAAACCTTAATGGTGTAACCCTCAAGTTAAGTAATTTCCTCCACAATTGGGTACATGTTTTAACTTCATGAACTTGTTATTGCAAGCAAATTTAAATAATAAATAAACTTAAAAAATTGTTTTTTGCCATTTATTTTACGTTTAATATTTAACAAAATAATTTATAAATCAAAACTAAATCATCTTAGTGATTCACAGTTCTGAAAGTAGTCAAACAGAACAACAACTACTCCTGTAAGTCAATGTTGCGCTATAGAAAATGAGTTTGTAAAATACGCTGATAGGGTTTTTTCCTCATTATTTCTTCGATTCTTTGCAATGGTCCAAGATGCTGACATGTAAATCAAACATATATAATAACGTTCCTCTCACCGTGCTTCATTTTTTCCTTAACATGGTGCCGTTATAATGTCTGTGCTGTTTGGTGCCAGCAATATTGCTTAACGTTGAACTGAAAACTATTAAATTTGGATTTGTCTGACCAGATTATACGTTTCCTGTCATCTACTGTTCAATTTCTGTACTCTCTTGCAAACTTTTAACGTGCTTTAAATTTTTTAACATTTTTTTTCGCGAAGGGCTCGTTTTGCTGTCCATCGACTAACAGATTTGCCTAATTTCCAAAAACAATGAAGTACGGTGCTAGCGAATCCCGTGACGATCATATAATAAGCAACTTGTTTTCTGATTTTTTTTCCACCACTTACTCTGATTTCCAATATGATTTAAATGAATACCCACATTCAATTGCAGGCCATCAAACGATACACTTTTCTCCAATCTACACAAATCAGATTTTAGACTCCTTAAAATCTGTTAAGTCTTCACCCCATATAGGTCCTGATGGTGTTCCTAGTTGTGTTCTGAAGAATTGCGCACATGCAATAGCTACTCCATTAAGCATAATATTTAATATATCCATAAAATATGGTTATTTTTCTTAGTCCGCTATTTAAATCTGGCAGTAAGTCATGTGTCACAAAGTCAAAGTTAAGTGCCATCCCGAAACTTTTTGAAAAGTGTGTTACCGACAATCTCCTTCATCAAATTACGTCCCTGCTATCTTGCTGTCAGCATGGAGAGCAGAAGAACTATGCTTAGCATTTCATTTTTATTTAACCTAATAAATGGTGCAATCTGTTCCGACTTCTTACTCAGCAACATAAACTTAAAGATTCCTTATCGACCAACTCGTTTCTACATTCCAATTTATATTCAAATTAATCAAAAAATTATGCTAATTCTGATTCTCTAAGAAAACTGTGTAAACATTATAGTGATTTTTATTTTCTAATTGATTTTTCTGTTAATGTAATTAAACGTAATATCACTTTGTACCTTAATCAGTGTAAATAAATTGCTATCTAAATTTTTTGTTATTTTGTATATTATATATATTTTTTATAATTGGTCTGTAAGGATTTAATCCGTAGACCTAAAATAAATAAATAAATTTCTATTAAAGCATCTTTTAGCGAAAAACATTTGTCTCCCTTCATTTGTGTTGGCATGAGGCTTGCGTCCATAGTTCTGCACTTATGACCATTCATTGACTTACTTAAAGCTGCTTAGTTACTACTCGCATAGAATAGCTAATCTTTGTCACTGCCTTATTGTCATTGCTCTCAATAGCTTTTGACAGTTTCTTTATTACTCATTATAATTTATTATATAATTTGATTATTATATATTATGATATTTTGCAAAAAGTGCTTACCACATGCAATTAAATTAATGTTTTTTTCATATCATAAATAAAGCAACCAAAAGCAATCAAAATACAAACTGAAAAAAAAACTGTGAAAAATTAAATGCATGCTAATTGTTTTAGTTTTTTCCCCCGAAAATTATTATTTTCCATTTTGTATTATAAATAATTTTATGTAGCACTAAACCTAAAATAAATGACAAAAAATATAGTTTTATTTTTTTGCAATAAAATGTGTACATAGCACATGTAACCATTTGTGATCCCCACTGTTGATAGATTTACAACATGATTTGTCCATTCCTAAGAAAAGTTATATGTGCAAAATTTCATGAAAATATTTTCAATATACTTAAAGAAAAAAATTGTTTAGTTTGGAAGACACCGATTTTTTTCCTATCTACCCCACTGTGCCTTTTGAGAATTTAGTAGATTAATAACTATTTGTTCGTTGTAGCAGAATTATTTCTATTGTTTCACTAGGTCAGACCAGGTCAATCCATTATAACCGCAATAATAGTAGACGTTACTTAAGTTAAAATGATATGGAAGCATATTTCATTTAATATGGCTACTGTTTATTATTAAAAAATGAATATTAAATTAATAAATATTTGTTTAACCCTTAAGCAAACACCAAAATGTGTTCACTTAAACGAACCCCAGGACTTTTTATATTTTGTATGGATTTAAATTAAAAATCTTTGATTTCTAGCTAGTTCCCAATATGAGAAGCATCGTCTTAATTTCCGTTAACCTCATTATGAGGGGCTCCGCCTAAGATATCTAAGTAAAAAACTATAAAATGTTTAAAAATGACTGGCGAGGCCCTGATATTTGCTTAAGGGTTAATATTATACCAGTTTACCAGCTTCAGAAAATCCAAACACTTCAACTGTGTTATATTACTCACAAACGATTTATAAATGTATAAGAATCTAAACTTAAATAAACTATTTATAAGAATTCAATATTCAATATGTAAATGATTCTATTTATTTGTGCATTAATTATATGTACGAGTATATATGTGTTTGTATATAAATATATATTAGTTAAATATTTGAAAACTATTATAATATAAGTACAGCACACTCGATGTTTGCTTATGAATTGTTGTTTATTTAAATAACTATTTATTTATGAATATTTGTCTGGTTGGATATTCAAATGCTTTAAAATTTAAATGGAAGTTTTACTGTGTATAAAGAAACAGGTTTATTTATTATCATTATTGATCTTTATAAATAAATTAATTTACCTTTTTGTTTTATTAATCATTTTTAAATTAATTAAACAACTGTAGAATGTGATTTAATGTGGTTGCGTGAAGAATACTTTAGTTTAAGACAAAAAGCAAAGTATAAGTTTCTAATAATAAAGCATTGTTCACATAAAATCTGGTTGCATAAATGTGCTAATACTCGTATTTATGTAATAAAAAAATTATTGAATTTTTTGAACCACTAATTGATAATAACTTAGGAATATTTAGGAAAAGCTAAAAGAAACTACTGGAAAAAAATTTCTCGTTTTATTTGATGGATCTCATTAGCTCTGGCATAATATTTCGCCATTCATACAGTTTTTTATAACTTCGATCTGATTTCTTCAATACCAATCTATTGCAGCTTTTGAATAATTATAAGGAGCTTAATAGTGCCAACACGTTATTGAAGCAAGTTAACGTTTAATAAGAGACTGAAAATACTTCTGCAATGATTATTTTATATACATAGATATCTAAAGTCATAGTTGAAGAGGTAACAAAAGCGATGATCTTCAGATAGTGCTTGCCAAACCATTGCTCTTTTAGCTAATTTATCCATTCTTGAATATTTATATTTCTGGACGGCCTCCCGTTGTTTGGTATATTGATCCTCACAATTTTCATATATAGTATAATATAGTATAATAAGAAGTTGCCTTTATTATCAGAGATTTCCTTATTTTACTTTATTGAACCCAGTATTTTCTTTCTAGTGCACATGTATACTTTCAGTACTCGTTCTAAAAAAATATTGCACAGCTTTGTTATTTATATATAATGATTGTGGAGCCAGTTCTTTAATTCCAGAAGTTTTGGAAATTCGTTTAAGAAGGCAGATGAAGAATTGTAATGCTTCTAAGGTTTATTTATAGGTGTAGCTTAAGAAGACTTATATTAACTAAATATATTTTTGAATTCATCAACCACAATAAAAGAGATTTTTTTTTACATTTTTTTGTAAAAATACTCCTTTCCAATTATTTTCGCAGCATGCAGTATTGTATTATTTAAAAAACTTTAAGTAGATTTGTCCAATTTCTTGATAATTTATTCCATATATTTAATTTTTAATAAAAAGGGGTTAACAATGGTGACTAAAGCTTCTAGTAAGTGTTATATAGAACAAGTTAGAAGTAATATTTACAGTGGCGCGCACAAATGAGTACATGTAAAGGGTGTGTTTTTAAATGTATTGGCAACACTTTTTTAACTGTCGGTCATTTTGTCAGCTGTCAAGTGTTTTATTTTTGATATGCCCGAAACGAAAATTGAACCTCCACATTAGACTACGTCCGCTTCAGTCATATGTCAGAAGTCATATTTAAATACTGATGCCAGAAGATTATCTTTCGAATAAAATAAATTTCATGTCAAATAAAAAAAATTATATTTGGTTAATTCAATGTGAAATTTCTATACATCTAAAAACACACCCTTTGAAAATTTGCACAATTTGGAAGCGTTGTTCAGGCGTCAGTCTGTTCATGTTGAAATACCAAACTAAACATAAGTCACATGACAGCTGAAAAAATTACCGTCGCACAGTGGCGCCCGTATGGGTTATCAAAGCTAAAATTAGTAGAAAAATCAATTTTATGGTAATGGATGAATATTTTACAGAAAATTGAAAAAATAAATTAAAAAAAAAATCATTTTTTTTAATTTGTTGGGCAATAATTTAAAACATAAAACCATAAAGAAAAAAATAAAAACAATCTAAGTAGGCCCCTACAAAGCGTAGCACCCTTTCCAAACACTCATTTCATAGGCTGAACAGTTATCTATCATATGCTGTTTAAACTGTTCAAAAAATCTCAAATGGCGCCACTGTGCGTCGGTTTCATGCTAAACAAAATAATTTACAGTACAAAATGGAAAACAATGATTTTTGGGAAATATTCCATTAAGCTGGTACTCTGTTCAAATTTGCGAAATTTGTTAAGCAACATCAATTATTTCGTTTGGAAATGTTGACAAATAGCAAGTGGTGACAATGCCGTGATTTAGAAGAAAATTGTCGTTTGTATTGCCCTTAGGTATACAACATTGATTCTTTTATGTAAACAAAAACCATATGTTTTTTATTTTATATGTTAAAGAAATGGATACAAAAATTATATTACATATTATCCATGATGCTTTTATGGCGTTGTAGTTACAATGTAATTTATTGGTTTTATTCCTTATAATTTTTTTTTTCGTACTGCCAATATGATTAGACACGCTTCTCAGTTTCACTAAATTTATTTTTGTCTTTATTATTTTTTGTTTTATTAGTATTATTTCCAATTTGAATAATTTTTGTGCGAAATTATTAAATTAAAAACACAATAAAAAATAAAATCTAAACAGCTGTTGTTTTCAAATAAGTGCCGCTTACATTATTTCGCAGTTGAAAAAAATGTTGCCATATACATTTTTTCGTTGAAAAAACATGCTGCCAGAAACATTTCGTAACTTTTCACAACAAGAACAGAGTACAACTTCAGCAGCATTATTTCGCATTTATTTCGCATCAATTTTTTTTATATGGGCTTTTGATAGTATTTCGCACGAAATGATGAACAGAATACCATGCTTTAGTATAAAAAAATGTACTTAATTTTGACAAGTGAGTCTTTTGAAATATTTGCATAGAATTATCAAAGTTTACCCTTGGATTGCCTATAGCTGTAAACAACTTGAACTATATATTCATTTAGTTGCATGTGGTAAACACTGTTTGCAAATTAGCTGACCCAAATGAAATTATAATAAATAATGAAGAAACTGTCAGGAGCCATTGAGAACAATATTCTTGCAATGACAAAAAGTAGCTTTCCTACACAAGTAATTGCTAAACAGCTTAAATTAAGTCAACCAGTGGTTATAAGAGTCCAAAAATATGTTTTTTTTTTATTAAACCACAAACAAAAAGTCGCAAAATGCTATTAACGTATGCTTACGCACGTCTATGATAAGACAATAGTTTTGCCTCGAGATTTTTAAATAAAACTTCTGTAGTGTGTCTGAATATTATGTGAACAATGCTTAAATTGCAAAATAATGCTGCCAAGAGAAATGTCTACACATAGTTGCATATTACCAAATGCGGTTAGTTTACCACTGATGATAGTTTACGGACACATTTCTCATTAACATTGCATCTACTAGTCCAGTTAGCTCAAAGCTTTATATTCTAAATAGAAATTCGATGAAACAGTTTGTTTCTTGTAAATAACTTCCAACATAACTTCTAGGAAGTTAAATCTGAAACTAAAAATAAAATTCCCTTGCGCTATGGATTATTTGGTATGTGAGGTTTTTGGTCCCATGTTAAATTGAATTATGTATAAGTGTTTACAATTTTTTTAAAAAACCTGAAAAGAAAAACTGTTATTATTTAATTCCATTATGTATCTGAAATATTCATTAACCAAATCTGTTTATGAAAAAAAAATTGTGCAAACAAACAGCAGAGCTTTTAAACCGAACACCGTGAATAAAAAAGGAAACGTAACAACTATATAATAAAATTCATACGTTCCTACATGAAACTTTTCATTTTCCCAAATATTTTCATAGTTCTTTGTAAATGTAAATATGTTGTGTTTTGTTCATTATTCAAATAAATATTTCTGAAGTTTCGTGAATATTTTGTTTTATTTTTTATTTTTCCTGCAACATATGTTTGTTGTACTCCTTCAACTAAATGTTGTAGTCGTTGAAAAGCGCCATAAAAGTTTTGTTTCCTTTTAGTTTTATATATTTTTTTGTCAGATTTTTGTACTTTCCTATTAGTTGTTGTTCATATTTTTGTTGCTTAATTTTTTTGTTTGTGTTTTTTTCATATATACGAGTATATATATTTTAGGTAAATACAGGAAATTATTTTTTAAGCATACTCCAACAAATGAGGGTAGTTAGAGTTAGTAGAGAACGATTGTAAGGTACTTTATTCTCTACAGGTATTTAAATATGCAAGTAGAAATGGTGATTATATGTTAAGTGTTTAGATTAATTACATACTTCAGACCCATTTTTTACACTCTATTTTGAAGTGTGTTATCATGAAACTTTGGAAATGGTTTAGTAGGGCAAGCATTAAATAATAGTGTTAGTATTTACAAATTATTAACTGTGGACTTTAATAATTTGATAACAATGAATGAGGAAATTATTTTGAAAAAGAAAGTAGCGAAGCAGGCAATGCCGAAAACTGTTTTCTAAAGCAAATCTTAAAAAATCGCTTAGGCTTAGATCCTAATTAAACAACCCGCAAGAGATTTCTTTAACGACATTAAAACTCCCTTCTAGGGCAAACAGAGAATTAACTGCACATCTGCAGGCTATATTAGTCAATTTTGTACCACTGGTCGATATGTGAAGCAGAAATTTTTGCTGTGTTTCAAAAAATAATTTCAAATATTTGGTGGTGGAATTATTATTTCATCACAAATTTATTTTGAAGGCAAATAAATAGTCTAAAAATAGGACATTGTTAAACTTATTGGAAATACTATATTCAAATAAAAAAAAACATTGATTCATTTAATTATCCAACAGTCCAAATTAACTATAATCAACACAAATTAGTTATTATATCTATTCCAGATAGTCGCTGATAGTCTCGATCAGTGGGATAATTAGCGCAATAATTCTTCTTAATTGGCTTAACCCTAGAACACTAACGCACAGTGGATCTCGTACAGCAAACGAGGTTGCAAAAATCAAAATTTTCATAAGCGCCGACGAAGTTTTGAATAAACCCATGTTATAGATTTCAAATATGCCACTCTTAATAATATCACAGTTTTAGTTTAGAAGATATAACCGTTCAAAGTTGACCGACTTCCGGTTTTCAAAAAACACACAATTTTTTTGTCAACTTGTTGCGATTTCAGGTGTAATATCATGAAAAATAGGTAACGAATCGGCATATTTTTTCTTTGTATTGATTGATGTATTTATTAAATGTATAATGATAAAAAAAATACCTGTTTGCTTTGTGTTTCTCCTGGTAAATCACTATTTAAAAACTATCCGTTTTTTTCACTATTTTTAAACTTTGACGGTAAATAAAAAAAATGTATATTTTTGTATATTTGCCATATTTGCAAAACATGTTCTTTAATATTTCTTTACATAATTCAAAAGGTTTTATCTGCCCGTACGAGCCCGTTTGGCTTCTAGAGGTAAAAAAGGTTAAAAAGACATGGTTACAGAAATTGTATGGCGCACAGTGCCGCCATTTGAGATTTTTCGTTGAAAAAATCATATCTTTTGAACCGAATAAGAAAATTGAACAGTTTAAACAGCATATGATAGATAACTGTTTAGCCTATGAAATCAGCGTTTGGAAAGGGTGCTACGCTTTGTAGGGGCCTACTTATGAGTTATCAAAGTTAAAATTAGTAGAAAAATCAATTTAACATCACTTACGTTTTCGCTCATATTTTTATATTTTTTTACCGATCACTCTCAACTCTCCTGTATACTCAGTAGTCAGTGTTTTCTCGTTGTGAACGGTCGCATTACTGAAGTAAGTGTTGCAGTTTTTGAGTTATATACCTCGTGTTAGTCGAATCGACTAATGAAGTTTGCAACAAATGTTTTAAAAATCAAAAAAATAAAATTTGTTTGCATTTAATTTTCATATAATTTAAGTTTTATTGTTTGTAATAAATTCTGTGATTTTCTTTTTTGTTTATGTTATTTTGTATTATTTTTAACAACTGATCACAAAAGATTAATCTCAAAAGTGTTTTTATTAAATATATTATTTTAAATGAATTGTTTTATAAAAACTAAAATTTGTTATTTTATTTACATTTATAATAAATCAAATATAACCTTTATTAGATGTGTCAATTCTACATATATAGATATCGAAAAAATCGGTTATATATATATGTTAGTCGATTGGACTAATTATTAGTGTTAACGTATAAAAAATAAGGTTATTGTTCTAGGGTTAAGAGTACGCAATAATTTTTTCCAAAATATCATTACTAGCTAACCGATTCAGTTTGGATACAAATATTGGTGTTTGTGTTCATCAAAAGGATATTTGTTATAATTGCGTCAATACACTAGAGCTACGGATGCATATGATAAACAACTTGTCCTAGGTTCTAGCGTATTATTGAGTCCTCTACAACATACTGTGCATTTCGATAATTGTTTCTCCGGATACCACTTGCTTTGTCGTCTAAAAAAGAAAGCTTTTTGTGCAACAGGTACAATCCGTACAAACAGGCTGGCAAAGGCAGGCCTAAAAACAAATTTAGTTAAACACTATATAGATTACGTGCTCGACCAAGAACATAAGATAGCAGTGGTTTGATGGAGAGACAATGCCGAGGTAACTTTGGCTAGGAATTATGATCAAATATATCCTATAGAAATGTAATTCGATACCATAGAAAACAAAAAAAGGATTACAGTACCCCAATCTTACATTATTGCTAATTACAATAAATATATGGGAGGAGTTGACTTGCATGATAATGCTGTCGCCAATTATAGGACCGGAACCAGAGGAAAGAAGTGGTGGTGGCCACTTTGGGTTACTTACTTGGACAGCGCCAGTGTCAATGCATGAAAATTGCATTGTATGATTGCTGAAACACCAATAAGGAATGCATGTCTCAAATTGATTTAAAAAATTCGATAACAAAAGCACGGTTGCAGTCCGAATTAATCTAATATGTACGAAGCATATTGAAAGAAATTCTTTCAAGCTTATAGTAGAAAAATTGCAGGAATTTGAATCGAACAAAAGCTTCATTGAAAAGTGGTGACGTGCATAAATATCTGGATTCATAATTAAAGAGGTGATCTCGATTGCCTTTTGAAACTCCATTTTTTCAATTTTTTAGCATCCATAATAACACAGTTGTTGAATTTAGTTAAAACTTTGCCATAAAGGATGTGACTTTGTTGATTTGGATATTTAATTGCACGACAGATTTGAACAGATCGACAGTACTTTATGCTGATATATATGATAAGCAATAAACAGTCCAACCAAATTTGTTATGAAAAGCCCGAAAATGCTTATGCTGCTCCAACATAAACTAGTACTGTAACCAACTTTACTTAGTATTGCGGATTACGATGATAAACGACTAGCATCATAGTCAAGCTTGGAATTCGACGTTCTAACCGTATGATGAAAATCTAATTTCTAATTTCAAAGCCGATTTGTATACATCAACACAGAATTCCTATTAAGACATTGATGGCTTCTTTTCATACTTTCGATATGATATGCAATGCTCTGGATCCAAATTTGGTAATTGTTAATTACGTTATTATTCGCATTATTGAAACAAAAGTTCTACGGCTGTATCTACATTTGCTTGATGCTTACCAAATACATATGATACGTCAAAGTATCACAAACAAATCTCAAAGCAAAGAATTCATCTCTCGAAAAATATACGTAATTTGTTTACGGCTTGCCAAAAAAGGTGTTAATCGTAATTATGTTGATATGTGACAATAGCAAAATTACAAAATGTTTTCCCAATCATAAAAATACCGCCCTCTGTTCCGATGTTCCATCACTGCTACTCATGTATGTATGTATATCTTCAAGTATTCGCCTAATGTTTTCAATGTGGAGAACATGCGGGCCATTAAAGTGCATTAATATTTATCGAAGACAACCATCCCTCTGTTGGACGACTTACATGCATATACATGGACGGACGGACGGACATAGTCGAATCGTTTTAGGAAGTGATTCTGAGTTGATCGATATTTCTTAACGTGGTTGTTGAATTAATATTGATGGTAGTTATAAATATCGGCACAAATTCAATTCCAATAGGGTATATTGGATTATGCAAGTCTAAAATATAATGACAGAAATATAGCCATCAGTTATCTGGGTCATATTACCATAAATTTCAAACTGTGAACTTGCACTAGTAATATTTATTGGATTATTGTTGAATGGCTGATGGAGAAATTTATCCATAAGTTTAGAATACATCTTAATGGCTGCAGATACTATATCTCTGAGATTATATCACATGGTTAACAGCAGACAAACCACCAACACTGAAACAAAAAATATTAACATTTCTTTGAATGAAGCGATGAGTTTTACTTATATACATATGTATATATTTTATAAGACAAATATTGATTACCTATTTCGACTTCACTATGAAGCAAAGCAATCAATAGAATCAATTAGCCATATATATTATTAAACAAACTATCTGATGCAAACTGATTAGCTTGGCCGTTTCTCTTACATGCATAACTACTACTTTGACATACTCGTATACCTCCCTGTCTTTTACCATTACACTCAGTTAGATGTCTAACATATATCCTCAAAGAAACCTGTATTTTAACTCATAATGAAAATTTATCCCTGACAACATTCGCATGAAACTAGATGCAATGTACTAGTAGTATTTATTTGTTTATTTTGAGAAATAATCATTTAAACAAAATCCTTGCCCAACCAATTTTACATATTATTTGATTTAGTTGTCTCATGAAGATAATGCATGTGCCTGATATTGGCTATGAAAACAGAACTTATGTGCCAAAGGCTTTTAAGAACCGAGTAACATCTTTGAGGGTATTACCAACGTTAGGACAAAGTCATAATACCCGGTACCACGATATGTGTTGCAAGAGTTTACGTACTAATTTACAAATTATTCATGCCTTTATCAAGCCTGCAACATACATTGCATGCAATTTAAGTATTTATGTTTATATGTATGAATGTTTGAATTATTGTTCACACATACATATTTACTATTGTTTATTTAGCAACGACTTGTGCATATTATGTACAAATTCTTATATACAAATATGTATGCTGGTATGTTTTTAAGTTCGTGCTGTGTTGCTGTGTGTTTATAGAAAAACAACAATTCAACATTTTTATGTTGTACATATGACTGTTTTTGGTTTTCATTTTTATGGTGCACGTTAGTTTGTTAAAAAAATTACAAAAAAAAGAACAAACAATTTGTTTGTGTGTGTGTTTTTTATATTTAAAAGCAAATACTTTTATAACTTTTCCTCTTGTTGTTTTGTTGCCTTTTAAAGTAAAACTTGTATTTGTTTAGCATGTTGCATGTAATGTGAAAATAAATATTTTTATTTCGTTTTTTTTTTGTTCATTAATGTACAAATATTTGTTAAAATAAGTTGGACCCATTAAAGTGAAAGTTTTCTTAATGTTTTGTGAATTTTTGCAATATATTTCTGCTGTGAAGAATATTTCTTCAAAAACACAAGTAAGAAAGTATAGTCGGTCAAGCACTTAGTACATATATATTGAACAGTTTTTCAGAAATGGACGCTATATGGGAGATATGACCTATTTATTATGGACCGATCATCCAAAAATTTAGTACCATAAATTAAAAAAAAAAAAAAACTTGATCTCGATATAAATACATGTAAAAGATTTATATATTAAGTAAATTACTGAAAGGGTCTTATATAAAAGTTTCGACTAATTATGGACCGACCATTCTAAAATTAGGTACTCGTATATATGAAACTTATTTGTGTTGATACCAAAATTTTTAAGAGATTTATGCGATTTTGTTCCTTTGTTATCCTGGACATTAAAAACGCTTTTAACTCTGCAAACTGGAATGTAACACGTCAAACAATGAGATAACGCAACTTCTCAGGATATCTAATAATAGTTGGTAGATGGTATAGACAGAAGAGAGATAGAACACTTGAATATGAAACAGAAGATGGAGTCAAACAATATGAAGTGTCAGCCGGCGTCCTCAAGGATCTATACTGGGTCCCTTTGTATGGAATCTAATGTACGACGGACTATTAAAACTGAATTTACCAGACGGTTAAAAACTTGTTGGATATGCAGATAATGTAGCCCTAGTTGTAGATCAACCCTCTGCACCATTGACAGAAATAGTAACAAACGACTGTCTAGGGAGAGTTAATATATGGTTAAGAACTTAACACTTGCAGCGCACAAGACCGAAGTGATTCTGGTGACCAAACGAAGATCCTTTGCATTCCCATATTACTCCATTTTGAGTAGACGGATATCAGATTACTATAGGTAAGACTTTGAAATACCTAGGTGTAGTTTTAGATAGCAGACTATCTTTTGAGTCACAAACAGCCAAAATAATGCCAAATACACAAGGTCCAGGACAAACTATCAGACGACTTATAGCTACAGTAGCGTACTCGCAAGTACTAGATGCAGCGCCTGTGCTCAGTACGGCTATCTCAAATAATAAAAAGCTTAAAAACGTACACTACGAATAACATCTGCATACCGCACAATATCTACTGCTGATGTGCCATCGATTGACTTACAATTAAACGAAAGAAAGGAAATATATGATGAACGGTTGTCTATTACACACAACCATATGAGCGAAAAATACCGTATAAAAAAGCTGCAAGAGAAAGGTTAAGGAAGATGGACTCACATTCTTCTTCCCAATGTTAAAACGTGGATAAACAGAAAGCATGGAGAACTTAACTTATATCTGACGCACATTTTTAGCGGACATGGTAACTTTGGCAGCTACTTACAAAGATTCCATATAAAACAAACAGCAATATGCGAAATGTGCAATGAATGCGAGTGTAAATTTGAGTATACACTCATAAAATGTAACTTCTGGAACAACAGGCGAAACGTAACGGGTGTTTTTTTGAGAGGTATAGAACTTCGAATTGAAATAAAACACAAGAAAATCGTTTTAATGACCATCAATTTGGCTTTATTGGAAGGATAATTTTATGCCATTAATGCTTAAATATGATTTCAGGCATGTGGCCGCCGCGGCTGGCTCGAATAAAGCCAATTCTACAGGTCCAATTTTCAACCACTTTTTCGAGCATATGGGGCCGTATGTCGGCAATAACGCCACGAATGTTGGCTTCCAATTCCCCTTACGTTTCTGGTTTGTTGGCGTAGATGAGCGACTTCACATATCCCCAAAGAAAATAATCCAATGGTGTCAAATCACACGATCTTGGTGGCCAATTGACAGGTCCATTCCGCGAAATTATGCACTCATCGAATGTTTCCTTCAATAAATCGATTGTGGCGTGCGCTGCGTGGCATGTAGAGCCGTCTTGTTGGAACCACAACTCATCCACATTCATTCCATCCAATTCGGGAACAAAATAGTCGGTTATCATGGCTCTATACCGGTCTCCATTAATTCGGGTCCTCTTCAACACTTTGCTCTACAGCGGCAATTGTTTCTTCGGTGCGCACTGTTCGACGTCTCTGCGGACGCGTATTATCACATAGAGTAAACGTAGTGCGAAAACGATCCATGGTTAACCGAATTAATTGCTCTGATGGACGATTATGTCGACCATAAAATGGACGAAGCTTGCGGTAAACTTCGCGAACTGAACCGTTATTTTCGAAATAAATTTGCACAATTTGCAAGCGTTGTTCTTTTGTCAACCTGTTCATGATGTAATGGCAAACCAAAATGAACATAAATGACATTAGAGTTGCCAGATTTGACCACAAAATGCCAGTTTTATCTCTTTTCGAAAAACAAACCTGTAAAAAAAACACCCTATATTACAGGACGTACATATTTGAGAATACAACCAATGTTATAACTGGTGCAAATACTCCCATGTCATGCAGGAGATAATGATGGAGAAATCTAGATGCCAACATACATATGTGCCGAACCCCTAAATTAATACAAATGTACGTTGAACGGGGGATTGGGACAAGGATGACAACTGCTTAGCAGTAAACGAACTCCACCTCGAAGTAGTGCGGAACAGTCCCGGGGTGGTGGTTCCTGTGTAGGACCACTAGATAATAGTGCGCTATCACTATGTCCATTAAACAATGAAAGAAAATAAAGAAGAAAAAAACATACATACATACACAAATGAAAGCATAACCTAAATTGAGTTAATAGCACGTATCTTCATATGGTCAGTATAAATAAAATGGGAATTCCGCTTTTTACACGCAAGTAGACAAAATATTAACATGTAATTATGGAATTATGGTATACGAGTATAGCGACGCAAATCGGAAGCAAAACAACGCAAAGCGGGTTCAGCCACATTTAGGCCCATTATTACAACTTGGCAATAGTTAAAGGTATGATGTTATCCGACAGATAAGAAGTATTTGGTTATTATAAGTTTACTTTAATGTAAAACCGACCGATAAGATAAAGGGAAGATCATTTGCCTTTAAATTTTATGTATTTAAAGTATTAAAGTTTATGTATTTAAAGTTGCCGTATGTTCTGGAAAAAATGTCAAATTCATGAAAAATAAATTAATTTTAATGTTGTTTTGCCAATAAATAATTTGATAAACAAAAATGGAAAGACGTTTGATTTATATTTTTTCACAAACAAATATTTTCACAAACACAAAAAATTTACTGTTTCTTGTCAGTAATTTATCAAAAGTAATCGGTTTTTTCTGGTATTGCCATATTTTAGAAAAAAAATTAATTTATTTTACAAGGAAGTTGTAATAACGAACAATTTTAAAGGTCACTTTATTCCTCACTTTAATTAAAGTTACCTTTTACTATTAAGAACATTAGAGGCAAGTTGTAATAATGGCCCTTAGAAAGGCAACGCAAATCGAAACGACTCAAAGAGGATAGACACAAATCGGGGCACTAGTGTATTATAATGGAGTTTTCAACAATTTGCTACAAAATTCCACGTAACTTGTACCTTACTGATTTTGATAAATGTCAAACTTCAGTTTATTTAAAACGTGGCTTCAGTTTTCGGGCAATTGACAAAAAACTAAGCCGTTCACGTGTTGTATTAATAAATTTTGCAAATAATCCGGATTATTATGATGAAAATAAAAATTAAATTATTCTAAAAAAAATGTATTCTGATTAGGTCAACCACAGAATAATAAACTAACAAGCAACACAATGTAGAGTTTTGGTCAGATAATGAATATGAGATAGTAAAAGTATCCAAATCAACCATACATATGTAAACTGCTAAAAAACAAATCCCAGACTATTACTCGACAAATACTGTTGTCTGTGCTTGACTTGAATTAGCTAAAATAAACTTACAAACTAACTGGAAACAGGTAAGCTGATAATGTTTGATATCAATTGCACTTTTTAAGCATATATTTGTTAAAGGTAATTTTTCCGGAGAGAAATAATTCAATCTTAATGGTTTCAATAGCTATTAGAGAGACCTACGTAAGGAACCATGATATTTCTAAAACATAAACTTTGGATGCGGTTATTTCAGGGCTTTTGGAGCTTTTTGTAATGACAGTTTGCCCGATTTGGCTATCCCAAGCACCAAAATTATTTTTTTGATTGTAAAAAATTACTAGATGTGCAATAAGTGCCATTTCCAGAAAATGGTAATGAAAAACAATTTATTTTTCAACAAGAAAACAACTCAAACATGTAAGCAATCAAACAAAGACATAGTTGTCTTTCTAAAATATTAATGTACTTGCATGGCCAGCAAGTTCACCAAATTAAAACTCTATTTAGACCATTTAGGGTATATTAAGCCGTTTAATTTATGTTGGATATTTATATGTATCTGAGGATATAAGAATAAATCTGGTGAAATGTTTGATCGAATTTTTGTGTTGATTCTAAAAAAGGGGCTTAACAATTTATTAAGATCAAACTTTTTTTGAGCATGTGTATCTTAAATTATTTTAATTTCAGTGTATTTATAGTTATGAAACATTGAAATTAATTTCTTTAAAAACTTTAAAGAGATACGATAAATAATAATGATTTTTTTTGTTATTTTGTTCATGCACATACATGCAGGTTTAACTATTTTACTTTGAAAAAAGTTGTTCGAATTTATAGTTATGCAACGCAGTGTTGATGCTTTTACCTACAATATGCTGGTGTGGGGTATAACAAGTAATATAGCGTAAATGTTAACATTCTAATGTTTGAGAATATTTTATTAATAGTTTGTAGTGTGTGCACTCTGAATATTCGTAATATTCTGTACGAAAATCTATTAACAATTGCAGGAAAGTGTATAGGAAGCCAAAAAGTATGTCAATCCTCTTTTACTTTGAGTGTTAACTTTCATTTTGGCAATACTGTGTTGTGGCAGCTCAAATGCGTTCATGTAACATGTTACTTTGAAATATATTCAGTTTTGTACAAAATTTGACATGAATCGACTTACAAACGAAAGACACTTGCAGATTATTGTATTTAATTCTCAAAATACATGCTCGGAAGTGCGTCCTTCGTTCTGCTCATTTCTGGTTGATTGTATACGAAAACAAGCTAAATTGTCGTATTTAGTGTAAACGATGTAGGTAGGAACGTTACTGTGAAGCACTACTGTGCAATGGTTACAAATTTTTTGTTGCCCAACATGGAAGAGCTGGACTTGGCTGACATGTGCCTTTAACAAGACCACAAAGTATACAGAGGTGACAATTTTGACGTTTCAAAAAGACAAAATCAATTTTCTAAGACAGTTCTCATAGAAAGAAAAAGGTGTGTGTTAAAGGGTATCGCTTAATGTTGCATGCTGCAAAAATATAAACAAAAGGCATTTCTGAAAGAAACACATAAATATGAAATTTGATTATCTGCCGTCCTTTGACACCTCTGTATACTGTGTGACAAGACGGTGGCACATGCCACACAGTACATGATACAATGGTGTAATTGATAGGCGAGTTCGGTGAACAGTTTATTTCAAGTTTGGCGCCAATAAATTGGCCGCCTAAACGTGCGATTTACGCCTTTAGATAATTGCTTCTGGGTATACGTTAAGGCAACATTGAAGAATTTATGCATGAGATACCGGACGATATTTTGGAGAGTGTATGCCAAAATTGAATTCAGCGTCTGAACCATTTGAGGCATAGCCTCACCAAGAACTGCAGAAAAAGATTTTTTGTGTATATTCTGTTGTTTATGCAAAACTTTTAGTCTGAATTGTTACGCAAATGCAGTGCGTAGTTTAGTAAACTATTTTTTAAATATTTTAAATAATACTAAAAAATACTTAAAAGTAAGAAAATTAATAAAATAAAAAGGTATAAAGTTAGCTGTACTCGGTTGAATACAATGACAGCATCCATTAGTAAAAAATATTTTTTTTGTTAGATTTTAAATATGAGTGGAATACGTTTCGAGGGCCAGCAGAGTTTCAGAGGATTTCAAGAGGCCGTTGATAGCATAGTAGCCGATAGTGAAGATCAAGAAATTGATATGAATATCATACCACCTAAATCAAGCGAACTAACTGACGAAGATGAAGGTGTTGAGGATGATATTATTCCGTCTGCCCTACCGCAAGATATTTCTGGAACAATAAAACTTTTTGTAAACCGCAGTGACTATGACAGTCTTCTTCTGCAACACAAAGAAATCCTATTTGGCACAAATGTCATCCATCACCAAGACTAGCTTCTCAGTAGAACTCTGAAGTTTATGACAGAGCAAATACAATTTGTGATGAACTAAAGGATCTTAACCCAGTGCAAACATTTTAAAAGATATTTGATGAGAAAATCATAGACTTGATTATCTCCAATTCGAAAACTCACGCGAAATAGAACAACAGGCACGAATTTCACCTGAGCGACTGTGATGTGAAAATGCGTTTTGATATTATCCGTTTATAATAAATTACCACGCGAAACAATGTACTGGTGCTGGAATGAAGATATTGGAAATGAGATAGTGGCCAAAGTTTTTTCAAGACATCGATTTCGTGACATAAAAAAAAAAAACATTCATTTGGTTGATAATAATGTAGCATCTACGACTACTGATAAAATGTTCAAGGTGAGACCATTGGGAGATTTACTAATGAACAATTTATTGCAGTGGGGAATTTTTCATAAGAATAGATCCATTGGCATCCACGGATCCATTGGGTTCGCGTGTTGTCAAAAACTTATTAGAAAAACTGAATTGTACCGCAAAAAACCATCGAATTTTTTTACAACTTTTTCCTGGAACTGTTAGGGAAACAATAATAAGATAATGTCCTTTGACTAGCTCGAAGGAAATGAAAAGGCAAGATCGAGCTGCAAGAAACCATATACGATTGCTGTTCATGAAAAGAAGTGGTGGTGGGTTTTATTCACATACATGCTTTATTTAGCAACTTTTAACGCTTGGCAGCTACATGTACTGAGCAAAGAAAGTTTCATGGATAAATTTTTGTTTCGCCGTCACATTGCACGTTATTATTTACGCGAAGTCTGGATCAATACCTGAAGGTTTACCTCAAGATGAAGTTGGGCACTATTCCGCTAAAATAGAAAATCAGTTACGGTGCTTAATTTGCTATTCCAGAGTACTTTGGCAGTGCAAAAAATGCCTTAAAACACTTTGTGTCGAAAAGCCATGTTTCGAAAAATTTCAAACGCAGCAGGTCAGTGTACTCATTTGAGTTCTCGTTTCCAAAAAAAAAATATATAATTTTTCTTTGCTTTTGTGCTTGTTTATGCTCGTGTCTATTAATAAAAAATCTGAAATCAAAATCTTAAATCCCGTTTTCATTTGACCTCTAATGGGTTAAACAGTATGACACCACACTTTCATACATGTTTGCCTTCAAAAATAAATGGATATTATATATTTTAAGATCTCACAGCGCAGCTTCTGAGGAATCTTAAGAACAATATTCCCTCATCTAAAAACCCCTAAGAATAAAAGCGACTAAATACAGCAATAATTCAAATACACATCTATTCTTAACGAAAAGAATTCTCATGCAAACCTTTAAGTTTTAAGATTAAATGATTCATTTTTTTGCAAGTATTTCATTTTCGACAAAAAAACTAAAAATAATGCTTAAAAAATACCGACAATATGTTAACGAAATCGATACTATCATCTGAACCCTTTCCGTAGGGGTATTTTTTATTTGTGGGTTGCTTTTTTTTTTTTGTATTTTATATCTTAATAGAAATATTACACTCACACACAGCTACATGTAGAGATGTCTACATAAGTTAAATGTATTTTTATGTGGTTGTTGTCAATATGATTAATTGTGACAGTGTGCAAAGTACTATAGTTTCCTTCCTACCAATAGCAGGCAATAGCCCAAGTGGTGCATGTGTTTTTGGTTTGTTTTTTTTTTTTGCTACATTAAAAATCGCCTGAACACACACACCCTCAAGTAGATACTTTATCTGTATCTATGTTTATACATACAAAACGATAACTGTAGTTTTCCTAGGGTGTAGGTGTAATAGGTATGAGTATGAACACACACTTATTTAAATGTATTTTTGCATATGTAGTTGTTCTCCGTTGGTTCGTTACATTGAGAATATGATTGCTCTTGCCCTGGCAGCTGCTGGGATTTTCTTCTCCAATGTGTTTGTGTGAATCGTGAATAAAAATACATATCCATACAGACGTACATATGTATACAGATTTCTATACAGATCTTTTTTTTTCTTGCTCCATAATTTTACATCTTCTTCTGTTCAAGTGGTTTAAAATTTATGGCATGTTAGTAAAATGTGTTTAATGTGTGCGAAAAGAGTATTTTGGAATAAAAAAAGATTGTTTAACTTATAAAAAAAATACACGTACTTCTATCTATCTATATATATATATATATGCAAACACATACACTATGCATTTATAATAATTCAAATGGAAAATATCTTTCCGCTGGTTGGGGAAACAACGGTATAAATATGGGTACATGGGTATATTAGTGGGTTAGAAAAGTCGTTTCAGTTATTTAATAATAAAATTAATTCTAATGAATATAATGCATTGGGAAAATTTAAATTTTTATTAATTTTAAGACATTAAAAGCCACAAAATTATATTGTTTTTCGATATGTATTAAAAACTGTTTCTCGCATTCTATTCAAAACACATCTGGACCCTAT
This sequence comes from Bellardia pandia, assembly GCA_916048285.2. Lineage (NCBI taxonomy): Eukaryota > Metazoa > Arthropoda > Insecta > Diptera > Calliphoridae > Bellardia > Bellardia pandia. The sequence goes on from OU696529.1 coordinate 103,923,055, forward strand.
TTCACAAACAGTTTATAATTTTTTCACTTGGCACTTAGCAAATTAAATTTTTTTGCAAAGTTTCTGTTCCACATTATTCCGTGAAAATCTCATTTTGCACTAAGAACATTTTTGCAGAGACTTTGCCCTCTTTGTTAAGACTTTTAAAGTCATTGTGTTTTACAAAGTATTTAATCATCTTTGCATTTCTGTGTTATCATTTTTCTCTTTGCATTGCTAAAATATATATAAGAACAGAATTATATATACATTTCATTTAATATAGACACGAGAATCTGTTTTCAATAATGCCAAAACTATTTTCAATTATGCTTTTCTTTATTTTGTGGCAACGATTGAAAGCCCCTTTAGCAGGGTTATCGGTGGTACCAACTAATTTTTTAGTCTATAACCATTATCACCCAAAACAAAAACATCTGATAATGGACTTCATCTTTTGTTAAATCTTTAACTTACGCTTTTACACTATTAAATGTGCTGTGTGGCCGAAATATCGTTATCACATTCAATGAATTGTTTCACGCAATGCCAGTCACGCAAACGCAAATACAAGAGAATTATTATAACATCGACAACTATATGTATGGTCCTGCAAACTGATGTTTTTTCAACAACTTGCCTAGCTGCAACTTCATGCTACTGACAACCATTTCCGAACCAATGCAAGTACAGTAGCAGTTGATTTTCAGCCGAAAAAACTTTACTGCGCTGTGTATTGTGCTCTAATATTTCTTCATTAATTTCTATATTATATTCTCTAATTACATTTAAAATTAAATTAACTTGGATTTGATTTAACCAAAAGTGCTCTTCAAAATTAAAGTTTTGCAGTCCAGTAAAACTAACTCTATAATTTATTCGAAAATTTTTTTAAAATTCAATAGCTATAATAACATGAATTTGAAATTTGCATGATAGCCACACGCTTTTAAACAAACTTCCCAAAATTGGCTTTGCACAAACAGAATTTATAGCTTTTGTGGAACAAAACATCTTTGCAAATTACTCTTTCAAATAAATTAGCTTTGCGCTTTGCACAAGTGAACGTACACGGAATAGAAATTGTAAAAAAAAATATAAAAATTTAAAAAACTTTACAAATACGTTTATCAATTTCAACTTGTATATTTGTGTGAATCAACTTGTCAAAAATTACATAAGTGCAATATGAAAAGTTGATAAGTTGTTTTATGAAACAGGGCAGTGATTTGTATTTCATTAATTTTTGCTTTTAAAATTCTTTTAAAAAAATTCTCTTTCTCAGTCTAACGATAGTTCTCAATACGGATCTAACTATCCTTTACTTTGATTTACATTCAGTTGCATGAAATATTCATTAGAAATTAACCTGCGTTGTAACTTTGTTTCAATGTTGAGAAGAAAATTTAAAAATTTAAAGTGAAATACGCTTAATATTATTAAACTTCCTCATGTTTTACATAAAATCGAATATGAATTACATGTGACAACATTTTGAGCAGCACTTATTTTTTAAAAACACATTTTAAATCAATGACGTCTCAGAAATCTCGCTTTATAGAATAATATTGTAATGCTAAGGAAACTTCTATGTAGTATGTGATCCGTTTGACATTGAGTTTTTTTTCGAACGGATTTATGGCATGTCTCTAAATAACAAGTTTTTTTTTTTTTTTTTTTTTTTTATTAGCTTTTAGTTATTTATTGAATCTTCATATTTTGAACTAACAATAAGTTTTCAAATCTTAATACTAAAAAGAAAATAATAAGCCCAGCCAGTGCTAGACAAAAAATTTTTATGATACTACAAAAATTTCATATCAACTGATCAAGTCATCTGTTTTGCGCTTGAGTTAAAGCAAGGGTATCCCTCCTTCTCAACCGACTGTGGCCACTAAAGTTAAGTATGTCTCGTGCAAGTGGGTTTGGATGGTGTTCAAGTTTGCTGACGTACTTTGACGCATATTTTGTAAATTCGACGTTTACTAATGGCACGCCTAGATCTTTGTGGATTCGAGAATTTTTAACATACCATGGAGCTGCAGTAATAATACGTAGAATTTTATTTTGACCCCTTTGAATTTTTTCAATGTTTGATGCTGAGGCAGTACCCCATAATTGAATTCCATAGCACCAGATTGGCTTTAGTATTGCATTGTACAACAAAAGTTTGCAATCCAATTTCAATGTAGAGTTTCTGCCGATTAGCCAATTAAGTTGCACTGCTTTTAATCTCATCTGAGTAAGTTTTGCGTCGATATGAGACTTCCAAGTTAAACGGCGGTCGAGGTGAATGCCGAGGTATTTGACTTCATTGTGTTGCGGGATAATTTGATTATTTATTCTGATGAACGAGCAGGTATCTTTTCGCAATGTGAAAGTTATATGAATACATTTTTGTTCGTTAACCCTGATTTTCCAAAGCTCTAGCCAATTCTCTAGCTTATAAACATAATTCTGCAAATTCTGTGATGCAACTTGGTGGTCCTTATGGACGCTGATAAAGGCTGTATCGTCTGCAAAAGTTGACGTATGGATTTTGGGGTCTGACGGCATGTCGGAGGCATATATCAAATATAAAGTAGGACCCAGTATGCTACCCTGTGGCACACCTGATTCAATTGGCTGAGCGGTACTTAAAAAATCACCTTCTTTGATTTTAAATTTGCGACCGTATAAATAACTTTCCATGAGTTTATGGGTGTTAGCAGGCAGAGTTAATTTTATTTTGTGCATTAAACCGTCATGCCAAACTTTGTCGAACGCTTGCGACACATCAATGAAAAGGGCGGAGCAGTATTTTTTGTCTTCAAACGACCCTCTTATCACATTTACCAATCTGTGTGTTTGTTCGATGGTGCTGTGTTTAGCTCTGAAGCCGAATTGATGATTTGGGATACATTGAGTGTCATTCAGAATTGGAGTCAACTTAGTCATTAATAATTTTTCAAACAGTTTTGAAATTGTCGGCAGTAGACTAATTGGCCTATATGACTCTACTTTAGTGGGGTCCTTCCCTGGCTTAGGAATCATGGTGATCATAGATACCTTCCAATCTGCAGGATAGTATTCTAGGCGTAAAATAGCATTGAAAATAAAGAGGATGATTCTTCTAGCTACACGAGGTAACTCCACAAGCATTTTGTTGCTGATTTTATCCATACCTGGAGCTTTTTTAAGATTCAGAGTACCAATAGCGCTTTGAACATCATTAAAGCTAAGTCTTAGAGGTACAGGAGGTCTAATAACGAGTGGAGGCAAATCAGGTGCATTAATTGAGTTGTTTATAGTAAACACATTTCTCAAATGGTTAACAAATAAAGTCCCTTTCTCGGAATTATTTCTAGCCCAGTCTCCAGTCGGATTTCGCAGAGGAGGCTTTCCTCTAACTGGTCTTTTTAAACCTCTTGCCGCCTTCCATAGCGAATAGTCAGATTGTGGGGTACTATCAAGACCCTCCAAGTAAGATCTAAATGAGGCCGTTCTTTGGATTTCTAAGAAATTTCTTAGTATATCTCTGCATTCTCGTAGCCTAGATTTCAGTTGAGGAGACCTGTGAATTTGCCACTCTCTTCTAACTCTTCTTTTTTCTGTCAGGAGATGATCGAGTTCAGCGAAATAAGTTCTGTTTGTCCCACGTCTGCATTCAACGTCATATGTGGAGGCGTGATGTACAGCTCTTCGTATGTCCTCAGTAAACTTGCCAATCGACCCATCAATATCCGCGGTAGTTCTCAACACAACATTTTCCGTGCAGTGGGAACTTAAATACTTTTTATACTTTATCCAACTTACTCTGGTTTTAGATATGTCCCGAAATGAAGAGCCGTTCCTTTGAAGGAAACGCATTGAAATAATAGTAGGAGAGTGATCTGAAGACAAGTCTAATGAAGGCTCCACTTGTATCGATTCTACAGGGATATTTTTCACTACTCCGAAGTCAATAACATCGGGAATCTTCCGTCGGTCCGTCGGCCAGTAAGTGGGATGCCCGCTTGAGAGTACATTTAAGCCCATTTTGGTAATGGTGTTGAAGAGTTCACGACCCTTCGGGGTCACCAGACGTGAACCCCAAAATGTGTGTTTGGCGTTAAAGTCACCAGCAACTAAAAATCTAGCTCCAAGGGAATTGAAGAAGCTGTAGTATTGATGTTCTTTTATTGAAAATCGAGGCGGCGAATAAATTGATGATAAAACAAAATTGTACTGACAGAATTCAATACAAATGTTTGTTGCTTGTAGGTAATCCTCACATATGTTGTTCATTAAATAATGTTTTATTCTGTTCTTTATAAGAATTGCCGAACCTCCACATGCTCTTCCGCGGGGATCTTTAGTATCGTAGAACTCGTAGCCATTAATTTTGAAGTACCCTGTCGACGTCAAGTGAGTTTCAGCAATCATCATAACATCAATCTGCTTATCCATCAGGAAGTATTCCAGTTCATTTTTATGTTGGCGGAGGCCGTTCGCGTTCCAGAAACAAATTTTTAAATAAATCATTTCTTTAAAATGGCTTGCAAGATAGTGGATTGCATTTTCAGCATTTCCTGCATCATGGATGTCATGGTTGTCGTAAAAGGTTCATAGTTTGGACAAGAGTTTGCAATGTTGTCTCTAGATTGTTGATATGCGGCTCAGAATATTGGAGTTTAGGTTCCTGCTCCAGACCTGGCATATTAGATTTAACGACGTTTGCGTAAGAAACTTGTCTAGAACTAGGCGCGTTTACATGACTAGTGGACCGTAATAATTGAGGGAAATTGTCACTCGATGCTAAATTTGGCTGTTGAGGATGATTAGGCAATACTGACGTCTTGTTGGTTCTTATGCCTTTCAAATGAGTGTAAATTGGACAACCTCTATAATTTGCGGTATGATTACCTCCGCAGTTACTGCATTTTTTGATTTTTGAGTCAGTTCTCGACTTATCGCATTGAGCAGTTGCATGTAGCTCCCCACACGCAACACAAACTGTCGGCAATTTACAATACGCCTTGGTGTGACCAAATTCTTGACAGTTGAGACACTGGACGGGTCCCTGACGCTTATGTGGTTCTTCCACGGTGATTCTACGATGCAGGAGGTACATCAGATTATAGATGGGATGGGACTCGTTTTTCTTTAAGACAACATCTCCAGGCTCCAATTCTACCCTGAACATGGGCTGAGGGGTCTTTTCACGGTTTCTAATATTCACTACGCTCTTGATTTTGAACCCTTTGTTCATTAAACCGGTCTTTATCTCCGCAGGATCAACACATGGGTCTATACCCTTTAGAACGACTTGGAGTCCTTTTGCGCTTTTGAGCTGGTAGGTATAGAAATCCCTGCTCTCCCTTTCCAGCTGGTTGGATAATTTTCGAAAATCATCTTCCCTATTCACTTGTATCTTAGTCTCGCAGATATTTCCATGTTTCATTGAGGTTACGCTAAACATATTTTCACCTATTACAGCAACAATTCCTTGTACCAATTTACTGGAAGTCGGCTCTCTCAGATAAATTGGTGGGGGCTTAAACGTCTTCTTCGGAAGTTCTGGCTCATCCGTCTGGAGGAGAGCAAACCTATTTTGATCATTACTCACGGTCTTAGGAGCTTTTGCATTTGATGACACTTGAGCAGACTTCGGGCTCCTCTGTCGCTTGAGAACGGTGATGTACTTATCCATACCTACTTGTTTTTTGGGTTTCACTGCACTATTTGATGAAGATGATGTTTTATCATCTGTTGAAATCACTATATTGGGCGAACAGGAACGACGCCGTTCTACGGCTCTTGTAGTGAGAAAATTCTCCAGAGATTTTTTATGGCTTCTTCCTCAGAGACCCATTTAGTTTTTCTAGACGAGCTAAGCTCTTTCTCAGAATTACATCTGAGAGGAACACTCATACAGTTTTTATACGATTTTTAATGTTTTTTTTTTTTATATTTTAACCTATTACGAGTTATTTTTTCACTTTTTGTTTAATTTCAACTTTTTACACTTTTTCACCTATTACGATTTTTTCACCGAAAATTCAGCCGCACTAAAAGTAACACGTCCGAACAGTTCGATGAGACGAGACTGAATAAATAACAAGTGACTCAAATTTTTCGCCCAAATGAGTAAATAGAAATAAGAGAAATAAGTACTTGTGCGCATCAGAAAACAATATTTTATATATTATTTCGTATATTTCTACAGCATAAAATGTTGTCCACTACCTTAACTTTCAATTTCAATGTTAATTGCGATAAATTGAAACATTTTTCATTCAATTTATTACAAAATTCAATTCAATTCACATAAATTATTTTTGTATTGTAAATAAAACACAGCTGTTTTTACTTTGGTTTCTAGGGTTGTCCCTAAAAAATTAAAATATTGAATATTAACATGGAAGAAGTAAACAAAATATCTATTTAAATAATTTGGCAATAATGCAATTTAACAACTCAATATTACCAAGGTAACTAATGTAAGTCAGACGAGTGTATTATAGAAACTCATTTGTTTACGTACTCGCCCGTGTACCACTCGTTTGCCTGAGAATACACTCGTTATACAGAACTATGCTATTAATAATTATTAAAATCGAGTCCGATAAACCGTTTTTATTTAAAGATTTAATGACAGCATGAATTTCTAATTTTTCCATTGTAAAAAAATCGCAGATGCGTCTTTTTTTTTTTTTGAACACGTATTTCTACATGAATCGGAAAGAAATTTTAACAGATGTTTATAGCACAGATCAGTAATGGAAAATTCAATACTATTGTACTCTTTTAGTACTTTTTCACAACAAAAATACCACAGTACCCCCACATCATATTTAGTACTCTTTGTTTGTTTTGCTTTGTTCCCTGTTTAGAAATCCAGCGTTACTATTTTTATAATCATTGACCACATTGGCTTCAAAACAAGAACATAAAGAATGCACAAATTCGTTATTCATGTTATTTATTTGATCTGGGATAAGTTAATCTACAAATGATGCATAAAGAATTAAAGTTGTTTGCGGTACTATTTTGATAAATTTTTTAAATTTCCTATGTTTCGTACATTTTGTAATTCTCATTTCTTGTTTGAGATTTTTTGTGTATCATATGAGTTTGAAAACTTCAAACATATTGGTGAACGAATGAAATGACATTAACACTAACAAAATGCAGGCATGCTCATATGTTTATTATCTTAATGCACAACAAATAAAACTTTTTGAAATATATATTTTTACATAAAAATTAATTAAATTTTAGGTTGTTGTTATAATAGTTTTTTTAATTAAATTGAATTAATTTTATTTTTGAATTATTTTTAAATGGATTTTTAATTTTATTTTTGAATAGAAATATGTTTCCTAAAAAGTACGAAAATGTTGAAAAAGTACTCTTTTTGCTGACGGTCAGTACCATTTTTATTTTTTAATTTTTTCATCACTGGCACTGATGGAAATTTCCACAGCGCTTTTTTCTGTTATACCGCGCTTTCTGTTCTAGGCTAAGAAGTTTCCGAACTGAACTCGTATGGCTTACTAAAAACCAAAAACTATGTGGTCCTAGTAATTTAACATGAGACTATACTCGAAGAATTACAGCCGTTCTATCTATGATTGATAAGTTTAACATTGGAATAGTTTTGTTTTTTTAGTACAAGAAAATCTTTTGTATGCGCTCAACTGTATACATGTATATAATACGAACTGTAAGGTATCGATTTTAAAGTCTGTTGTTTATTATGCGGTTCTTTAAGCTAAACAAATGGGTCGATATGTACAGTTCTAGTAATCTCTGAGGACAGCAGCCATATAATAGTATGAATTGTATTAAACATATGTATGTGCCAAATTTTGTCGAAGGCATGTGTAATATTCATCTTTTTATTTATTTACTTATTTGATACCCAGTACAACAAAACTAAAGGTTTTATAATAAGAGTACAGTAGAGTGAAATGCTCTAATGCTCACGGAAATCAAATTGGTAAAGTTAGTTAGTTCGAAATACTTTTTATTAATTAGTTTTGTCAAACAACATGTAGGCTAGAAATATATTGTATTGTCAAAGGGACACGGACAAATTAACTACATGATCTTTTGTAGTTTCGACAGCAACTGAATCTCTCAAACTAAAATACTCAGTATTAAAAAATCTTCAAACTAAATTCTTGCTACCTGCTAATATGTGTAGCATCCCAGCATACCATTATAGGTGCGCTCTGAAAAAAGAGTCAGAAAAGAGTCCACAACATCAAAAGAGTCCAGTCAACATTTTCGGAGTGAAAGAAAAATTTGCTTGTTACTGCCCTGAGTATGACTCAGAAGCGTTGTTGTCCTGTTATTTGTGCTTTCAACAAAAAAAGCATATCTGTACCACACATGAATGATAAGAACAAGATTACACAGAGCCCAAAAAAACCCACAAAATTCTCTTTTTTGATATTATCCAAGAGCTCTTTCAGAGCCAAAAAAAAACCCTCATAAAATACTCTTTTTAATGACCCTCTTTTCTGAAGGTTTTAGGAGCAATTGAAAATTGTATCAGAAAAGACTCTTTTCGGACACAAGTTATCTCCTAAGTAAAATAAAGCAAATACAGTCTAAACAAAACAAACTAAAAATGTATTGTTCAAGATTAAGAATTCAATAATTTTTTTAGATTGTTGAACATTTTTAAAATCCACCTACATAAGTAAGCAACTTCTAACAGATATTAGATTATCACTTAGTTTAATAATGCTTATTATTTCGGAAATGACTTTTGCAACCAGACAACTAAATAACGTCGCTATTTGTGTGCTCAGCATAGGGGAAAATGGTTAAATGAAAAATTTATGGTAGTAATTAAAAAATATTTTTTAAGGAGCTGCAAAAAAAATAGCACATTATTAAAAATATTAAATTACACAGACAGAGCAATTTGTGTAATAGTAAACGATTCCTGTAATTGGCATGATTTAAAAGTGCCACATTTATTAAGTGATGAGAATAAAGGTAAGGAATATTTAAACTAACAATTTGCAATAACTTAAAAAGTAATTGCTTAAAAATAACAATGTAAAATGTTCAATACTCATATAAATCAAAGATATTAACAAATTTCTTTAAATATTTTCTTATCTTAGTTAAATAAAGGTTTCGTTACAAAAAATGTGTTATTGTTAGTTATGTTCTTTTGCCAGTCGGTTTAAATATTTTCCAAAAATTTACGAACTTTTTAAATTAAAAATATATTAAAAGGCATAAGACCTTGTTAGTTTTATTCCTTTCAATTATTTAAATTTAATACATTTAAATCTACTACACAGGTTTGTTAACATAAAATGCGGTCGCATTACAGTAATTTTTTTAAAACTCTGTTAGCAATACTTTCGTTGTTGAAATAATTTGTTGTTTAAACCAGGTGGAATATATTTGTACATGTGCTGAGCAATGGAAAAATTTGGAAAATTACAAACAAAAAGCTAAAAAGTTATCCGATTTTCTTCGACAATGATCGCAAATTTAAGAGTACGAGTACGTGCAAGTAGAGAACGTGTAAATGCTTAAGCTTTTTTTAGCAATTATTGATTATAATATTGTTACTTTTTTAGATATCAGACATGTATGCCCTATAAAGTCTTTTCGGCAGGACATTCGTAGGTAACTAAAATAATTTACCGATTTCAATAAATTTCAAATAGCATCGTCGTTTAAATAAAATATCTTCCAAATTGCGACCTGTACTTTGGTCACAAGGCTGACGTAGATACATAGACAGACAGCCTTCATTAAATCGACCCAGAATGTGATTTTCCATCGATTGGACTTTAAAGTTAATGTTAGGGAAATATATTTAGGCATCACAAATATAAGCGTATGTATACTGCCCCCTCTTTGGTGCAAAACTATGCAATCGCTTTTCTTTTTTTGTTACATAAATATTAAAACATTTATGCCACCCGATTTTCTGTAAACACTGCTTTATTTGCAATTAAAACTCAAAAACTCTTAATATGGTGTTCACACATGCATTTTTAATTGAAAGTTTTTAATTAACGCCTAATTGAATTCAATTATCCATACAAAATTTCGATTAAGATAATTGCTTCATTAAGAGTTAATTGTTCTAATAATTGTTAAAATTAAAAATACAACCCTGTGACAAGTAATAACTAAAATTGCAGTTGATTCGCTTTTAAACTAATAAAGAATATTTAGGCCGAAAATTATAATATTACAACCAAATACAGTGCACTAGGGAAAACATCAACTAATTAAAACCGCGGGTGTTGACGTTTAACAAATTAAAAAAAATCTGTTATTTTTTTCTGCTGTTTTTTTCTTTCCAACACTTGGAAGAGAGCCTTCTCTCTATTTATTTCATAAAATTTTAGAGTAGGTAATGTAAAAAAAGGGTTGACGTTTTGGGATGTTGACGTAAACGAGCGTTGACGTTTTCCCGAGTGCACTGTAATTGTATTCTTTTTTGTCAGCTGCTGTCAAACGCTAATTAAATTAGCAATATTGAGCATATGTGAACACTTTTTAATTAACCAATAATTGACTCAATATAATACTACAATACTCAGCAAGCATTTTAAAAATAAATATTTCACAAACGACTTGCATTTTTCTAGCCATTTAAATTATTAAATTGAAGCATACTTTAGGGCATGTTCGTATTAAAATCGGGTTTGAATTGATTGTTATTTATTTTATCGTTTGTTTTACTTACAATACGTTATTGGCTGTGGCACGTAGACATTGTTAGGACATACCAGAGACGGAAATATATAAATGTCTGCCTGTTATTGGTTGTAATAGAGTTTTTATTTAAGATTTTTATTGTTGTTGTTGTTTTTATTTTTTACTATGGTAATATTAAAGCTTGACATTTGTTTGTTTGTTTTTGTATTTTAATAATTCAATATATTTAAAACAAAGCAACAAAATGGAATGTATGATTGAATGTAACAGAATATATAGTACTTAGATTTTAGTTTATATGTTCTTTATGTGTAAAAAATAACACAATATGTAAAATTAACCTGAGGACAGAGAAAAAATATCGAATATCATAAAAACGGCCTTGCTTTGGTAAACACTTAACTATTCCCAACAATTTGCAAGTTATAAATATTTGTCTTAATTTGTTCGTATGGACTTAAAAATAAATTGCTTTAACAAAAACAATACACTTTTCTAATTTGTTAAAAAAAATATGTGTACAAAATTTAAACCTTTTTGCCAGTATAATATTTCTGTATTTTAGAGAATAATTACAAGATTTTTTACACATTTTACCGGTTTTCAAATTGAAATAATTTTTATTAAATTTATCTATTTATTTAGTCAAACATGCACAACTATATAGTTCATACCTTGCGGCGTCTGATTATTTGTTTCGATCGATGCAGAACGTTCTCATTAGGATACGTTACATTTCAAAACAGGGTAATAGAAATTTACTCGTTCTTGGCCTAAAAAAAACAGTTTCTTCTGGCGCGGAATTCATATGTTGCCAAAAAGAAGGGAATAGCTAATAATGGCTATTTATTATTGAATACATTTATATTGTTCGAATGTTTCAAAATAATAGCTACGAATTTGTATAAATTCCCCTTTTTAATGTTAATTACAATATAATTTGTAACTGGAGAAATTATCTTATCACAATTGTAACGACATCTTGTAAAATAAACTTTATACTCATGGGATGCAATGGTATTTCTGATACTTGAATTATATAAAGTTTTCATACTTTTCTTTAATAAACTGCTAAATCAAAAGTTTTAATTTTACCACACACTTAACCTTATTCTACAATTATAAAATGTTCGTTCCCATTTGCACTTAAATTACTCATAAAAATCAATTTTCTAATTTTTTATCCAATAACATTAACAATTGGTCTAAATATAAGTGCGTTAAGAAAAACTCAACTAATAAATATTTCAATGCATGTTCTCTACAATTCCCTTTCGATGGTTCTATAATGTAATAATTTCTATATACATATGTATGTAATTCTACCAACACTTTTAGACATACAAACATAACTAAAACGTACAACTTAATGTAACTTAAGGTTAAGTAAATGCTTTAAGGAAAAATTGCAAAAATAAACCGGAAAAATAAAAAAACATTTATCAAAGCAATAGATCTTTCAAACAGCTTTAGCTTTCTTGCAACATGGCTCTTTGCCCCATGCAATTCAATTCAGTGCAGGGCATAACAGCTCAGCTCAACTTAAGCTCAATGTTATGTTTCCGTGTACATATCCTGTTGCTGTTCAAAGCACTATACAGTATGTGTGTGTGTTTATGTATAAAAATATATATTAGCACACCCCTATTTACGCACCCAAGCATTACAATGCATTATTTCCTCGTTTTTTTTTCGTTTTCTAACTGCAACAGAATACAAAATGAGTACAAGAGTTTAAGCTTAACAAAGTCGAGCTGTTTGTGAAATTTATGATTATAAGTTTCAAAGTAAAAGCATTAAAAAAAGATTCCTAAAAGGTATAATATAACAACTACAACGAAATCTACTGAAGAAATATGTAGGAAGATGGAGTTGAACGCAGTGGTTATAGCAACAACAGCAGTAGAATTGAAAACATAAAAAACGAGAAATGGTACTTTATATCCAAAGGCTAAATAAAAGAAAAGCAGATCTTGTTTTCTTTGTGTGTGTTGATACACATTATTTTCCTGTAAAGAACAGTGGGGCGATGACTAATCATTAGACTTTTATTTTTTTTATGAAAAACTAAACAAGTTAATAGCCTTTAACTTGGTCTTTCCTTGTTGCTTGAATATTGAATATTGTTGCTTAAATAATTGAAAACAATTTTATTGGGCGTATGACTTTAAAATACGGAATTTATAACAGATGTCATATCTTTGTTATACCCACACCTTCCTCTTCCGACCGCTATTCATTTTGATCGATGCAGAACGTTCTTCATGAGATGCGCTTGAGTTTAGAACAGGTTAATCTCTAGAGCACAGTTTAAAATCTACCCAATATATTTAACCGAAACTAAACGAAAAAAGAATCGCATTTCATTAACGAACTATTTCCTTGCTTTATGGTTTGTGTCAAATGATAATTAAAGAGATTCATAGCGAGCGTATCAGTATAGATTCACATAAAATTATACCTTTTTAAGGCTTTCCCATTTGCTTCATTCTACTTTTAAACACTCTCTCTTTAGACCACGGTGCCTGCTCTATCAAATATAAAAAAGAATCGCTTGTGTTATTCTCAACTGCTTGAGCTTTACTATAATGGATGAACATTTTTACATTTATTGGTTGCAAGTATTAAATTTTTTAAATGTATGCAATGTGCCTACGCAAATAACTATGTGAAAGAAATATTTTTTTAAAATGAAGCAAAAATAAAGGAAAATGTATGTATTGTGCAACATTCACGAGCATAGAAAAGTTCTTTGTTTTGTATACACAACCAGGTCAGACGGCAAAGGAAAAAAAAGAAGCAACAAAAAAATTATGAAAAGAATTTTGGTTGATTAAAAGAGACAGCTGAATGCTGTACAGTAATTTTGAGGAAATGGTCAAGTGTTAGAGCAAGCTTTCTATGAAATATTAAATGATATTGAAACATAGAAATAAGCCGATTTTCCTAACATTGATAAAATGTTATAATGTATTGTGTACCATTTTTTTTATATATATTTTTAGATTTTTTTTGTTCCACTGCCCCCTATGGTCAGTCCATTGTTTTCAAATTTTGATATATGTATCATGTTCCATATATTCAAAATCAGCATTTGTTTTGTGTTATCAACTCGTTTACCTTGCTTAGAAAGAAAACTTTGTAGACAATTTATAAAGGTAAAATCAAATGAAGAAGATTTAAAAAACTCCAAAAAGTTTTCTATGAGACATTCGGTATACCAGGAGTTGTCAAGTGGTACTAAAGAGTACCTCTACTTCAACAGATAGGTATAAATACCATTAAAGCATCTTCTTGACATGAATTCTTGTGTCTTCCCCTTAAATACAAATAAAAATTATGTTTTATCATAATTTTATAACCTTCACCATCATAAGTACGGTAAATATAAGCTTGCCATTAGGTTTGTAATTTCCACAACATAATTTCCCGACCCTATAAAGTATATATGTTCTGGATCCTTATATATAGGGGATTCTATTAAGCAATGCTGTCTGTTAAAATCAATTTTTTGAAGTCCCCAGATACATTCGGGTTCCAAATCTTCAATCATTCTATCACACATGCTTTCGAGAGGTTTGCTATTTAAAATCAGCAAAATCCGTCCATATATAACGGAGATATGAGCAAAAATCCGAGCAAACCTCTGAAAATTTCATCAAGAAAACTAAGTGTATTAATATTGTTACAAATAATTGCATCAAGAGATGGCGTTGATCAAACAAAATGTATTAATTTTGTATTAATATTAATTCATCAACAGATCGCGCGTTTTGGATCTTAATTGATTTTCATCAAATACCTGAATATATTATTAAACGATCCAACATGCCAAAATTACATATTAGAGCTAGTGATGTAGATGAAGTCTCTTTCTTAAATTTTAGAAGTTTTAAGCCAGTTTTTTGCTATAATAGCTGTAACTAAATAGATTCGTATTTTATTTTAGGTTGGATAACATTTGACGCTCGCAAAGGCACCCTATGACATCTAAGGTCCATTTCTATAGTATTAACAATACATTGTGATATTATTTAAGCAATTTTACCTGATAAATCAGTAGTGAATTATAAATGAATATTAAATTTCACTCTGTCTAATCCAGATAACTTTAAAATTCTTGCAGTTCTCTTGAATACCAATCCGGTGATGTGATTTGTCAGTGATATAACTTATAGCAAAATAGAGATTGTAGAGCAGTCAAATAAAATATGTTGTACCGAGTTCTCCTCTTTTTAGTATAGCAAACTTCTGCAATTGTATCTCTAATAATTATATCAGAAAAAAGTTTCAGCCAAGGGCGATCAACATGTTGACTACTCTCCAGCGATTTAATTTTCCTTGACAATATTTTATCTAAAAAATTAATTCGCGGAAACATTTGTAATTGCAAGCCTTGATTGATATAAACGTAATTTCGAAGATAATAATGAATGTGTCGATTACAAAAATCATAGATAGAAGACGTTGCAGCAATTGGGCCATCTAAAAGAAAGCTGATGACATGAAAATTCTAGCGACGAATTTGAGCCATTCTTGTAAAAGATTCACGGCCTTATTTTTCTATTTTCAAAGTTCTTTGTAGTTACTGCAATGTTTAAGATTGTCCTGCCTAATTTTAGAAGATTGGATTCAGGCCACCTTACTATTTGAATCTTAGATCAGACTTAACAAAGAGATATTAAAAGGAAATTCCATTGAGTCAGTGAAAACAAAATAGTCGAGTCTCAGTACTTTTTTAAGAAGCAGAAAAACATGCTAAAGAACATGACTATAAACGGCTGAAGTTTAGGTATTGGCGGGATAATAAAACCTGCATGGCAGAGGAGGTTGGAGATATTTAACTAACCGTTTGAGGTTCAGTAGACTATGCTGTGATTCTAATTAAAGCTTAATTTCTTTAAAAATTAATGAACTCATGGCATAAGACAGGAAAACTAACGTCTTACCAGAAGATGTAAAATTAAAGAAATTAGACTCCTTATGGTGATGATGATGTCCTATTCTAGGAGCTCACTTAAACACAACATCGTCTACAGAACTTTAAATCGAGTTTATTTAGGTAAACTACACCACCTCCGTGTTCATTTTATTGCAACATTTATTACCCTATCAATAACCAAATTTAAGTAATATATATCATGTTTCTAGTCCATTTGATTATCCACTTAAATCATCAATTGTTTACGATACGTTCACATTGTTAAACTCAACAATCCGCTTTTACCGACTTCCCTTTCAAGATGCTGTGACATACAGGAAAGTGAATATTCTTAACGTCTACATCAGCAATTTCTTTAAAACACACTAGAGGTTTGTAGGGTGCAAAAGTTGCATTTAAAAAACCTCACTGGAAAATAACAAAGAACAACAAATACACAGACATACATACGTGGTCTGCACAATATAATATATTGTATTTTTATGACTAATTACTTTGTTTTTTTGTTGTTGCTGCCATTGTTGAATGAAGTACTACTCCCGTTAGCAGCAGTAGTAGTTAGAGGTATTAGTGCTGTAAAAATAAAATAAGTTGAGAAAATTGCATTAGTCGCACACTTAAAATCCATTAAAAACACTTGATTAGCCTGAGCAAGAATAAAGCAAGCGAGTACCTCGTTGCTTTCATTGATAAATTATGCAAATGAAAATAAATCTTGACTAGAGAAAAAACAGAATTTAGAAAAAAAGGATACAAGTAGAAAGATGTTAAAATGGAGTGTTTTATAATTTACATAATTCAAGGTGTTGTATTTTATCATGTTAATTTAATTAATTTGTATGCAGCCATTTCTTTTTAAATTTTCCTTCTTACTCTTTCACATTTTTCTAATTTTTTTCTGCTAAATAAAACTTTGTTTAGTAACTAATTCTTTACTTAGCTACCTCCCTCTCTCCCTTTACTGTCTTTGTATGTTTTAATAGACATTTTTGATTTTCTTGATGCAACAATAAACATTTCTTGCGTCTTGTTGTTTTTTTTTTTTTAACTTCTACTTGTTGTATTGCACAGCCATACAAATTCAAGAATAAACAACTTTTTAGTTCTTGACGGTTTTCCATATAATTCTTAAGTTGTGTTGAATTTATTTTTCATTTTTTTTGCTGCTTGGATTTGGTCTTTCGTATTTACTATTAAGTAAAAGAAATAGTCACAGAATAGTGGCTGGTGTAGTGTAAAGCTTTTCATAGACATAAATAAATGAAGCCATTTGTTAACTGAGTTGCAGTTACCTGTTTGTATTGTTGGACAACAAACTATTGTTGCAGGCAAAAAAGTTTTACTTAATAGCAACACCTTTACCAAGCCATCTCTCTGTCTTACTTGCACTGCAAAAAAAAGTCTATGTAATACTATGTTATGAATAAATATGTATATGAAGCAGTATAGAAAGAAAAACTTTTGGTACTAAGAAAATTGTAAGCAATTTCCATTAGTTGCTTGCCATTATTATTTGGTGCAAACAGTGGATGACAACAAATTAGGTATTTTTGAAATACAACAAAATTTACACTTTGTACTATTTAGACTCTTTAAACTAAAATAATGTAAATATAATTCCTGTATATTGTCATAATAATGACAATCATTGGGTGAGAAAAATTGGGTATATTCGTAATACAAACAATACTTCACTGCTTTTATTATACTCTATTCTATTATAGTTCAAAAATTATTCCCGTATATTGTCACGATACTGATAATCGGACTAGTAATTAGTTCTCTATTGAATTTACATTTAGTAAAACAACTAAATACTTTAATTTCACACAAGATTTAATTTTTTCCCTATTTGTACATTAATGTATTACCAACCGAACAAAAATACACATATTGAGACTTAAGAGTTACGGGAGTAAAATATTTAAAAAATAATAAAAGTTTGTCAGTCATAGTACGAGCAAATGATTTAGATTTTCTTATTTGCAATGAGGCTGTACAAGTAGTAACTGCTACTGTGATTCCATATATTGACTTGATAATACAGTTTTGCAGCCAGTTGCCAAACTGGGTTTTAAACAATTCAATTACTGCAGGAGACGTTTCCTGTTTGTGCACTTTCTACTTTAGCTAGTCACAATTTGTTTTTATAGGACTATACGAAGTCAAAGTTATATACCAACAAGCCCAAAGCCAATTGTGCATTGACGGAGGAAATTTAACGATACACGGCCCACATTCAACCATAGTAATGACAACTGGTCACTGAAATGGTAAGAGTCAAACATGGAAATCATTATACATATATTATTGAATAAGAAAATTAATCTAGTTAAAAATGTGTTTGCTATTTTATAAAATTCTTGTATTGTCTTATAAAAGGCGAAACAATATTTCCACAGATATTCTTTTGCATAAATAATGTAAGTAACAGTTGAAGATGTTACAAAATGTGTGCTCTTCAACATAAACTGGAAATTGCTGAACCATTACTGTTTTAAGAAATTTATACATTTATATTTTAGGTCGATCGTCTCGTTTCTCTTAAACATAAAAAATAAAGAACAGACACCAGGTTTATCAAAAAACTAATCGTCTGTAGACTGGCCTACTAGTAAGTGCACAATGGTCTATGTCAGTACGCCTACATGCATTTTTATGTTGAGCTTTCTCTTTGAAGTTAAATCGGGACAAAGCTTTATTGAGGATTGTTAACGTTTAAGAAGAGACAGGAAAAATTTCAGCATACTCGTATATTGCTTGCCAAACCATTGCCATATTTACAAGTATTTTAGGTCAGTATCTCTTCGTTCTGCTGAAACTTAAAATTTTGGTCTCGATAGCTATTTGAGGCTCTGCTAACATATTTAGCAATATCCAGAATTAGACTATTGTTGAGTTTTATTAAAAACGATTGGGTTATTTGAATACGCAATAGGTATGAAAACTAGTTTCTGGAATTGCATTATTTAGCACAGTCATTGTCTAAGAGATCCAGATTCTGTTTTATTGAACATAATATTTGCTTTGTAAGTGTCTAGCTTCTTTAAGTAAAAGGTGTTCTCTATTTATACCCTACACCACCATAGTGCAAGCGTATATTGGATTTGTGCTGCTGTTTGTAATGCCCAGAAATATTGGTCCAGCACTCACCTTAGAGTATACCGATTTAACGATGTCCGTCTGTCCGTCGGTCGGTCCGTCCGTCTGGCTGGCTGGCTGTCCATGTAAAGTTTGTGCGCAGAGTAAAGGTCGCAATTTTGCAGATGTTTCGATAGAATTTGGTACATGATATTTTTCCAGCCCAGGGATGGATGGGATTGAGACTGGTGTAAATGGGTCCATTAGTTTACCTGACCCCCATACAAATGTCCCCCGAAATTGGGTTTTACTGGTCATAAATGTTTCAATTACGCAAGTATCCAAACAAACTTCATCACAAATGAGTGGTAAATAAAGCCAAATCACATCTACGAATTTTCTGCAGATCTGTCCATAATTAGTCGTAACTCACATATAAGGCCCATTTCCGGAAATCACTTTAAAGAGCATAACTCTTTCAAAAATATTGGTATCCAAATAATATTGAACTAAAATATATTTCATATGTCCAAAAATAATGCGGTGCAATTTTATTATGATCCCATATAAGACCCTCTCCGTAATTCACTTTAAGCTCCATAAATCGTTTAAAAGTATTTATAGCGACATAAAGTTTAACGAATATAAAACTTATATTCACAGACATCATGACACTAAATTTTTGGGTGATCGGTCCACAATAGGTTATATCTCTTATACGACGCCCCTTTCTGGTTATATGGTTGGGCTTGACCGACTATACTTTCTTACTTGTTTCATTTAAATATGTATTTTATCGTTTTATAACATTACTATTGGAAGTTATTCACAGTACTATTTGGAACTTTTGCTTTCGATTTTTGTAATCATTGAATCCTGAAATGTCGGATTTCCAAGGAATTTGTGGATGATTTTATTTCTATTATTATTTGTTTTTGTTTGGCAGTCGTGCAAAGATATGCCGATTTACATTGGGATTTCAGACTTGCACTATATACATATATCTCAAGTTTGGAAAAGATCGAAGTAGTAGTTTAGAAGCAGCGTTGTCAACTTTAGTTGGTGCGCGGTGCGCTTTTTTTTAAATTTTGGTGCGCTTTTTAATTTTGGTAGCACCAAAGCAAATTCAACACAACTTTTTGTTTTAGTGTGAGAAAAAATCTTTCTACAATAAAATACACCTGTTTGAGTACCATTTCATTCAACACTGCAAAATTTGTTTGTGTATTTCGGTGCGTTTTTTAATTTTTTCGAAAATGTGATGAAATCTTTATTTTTACTAATTTTTAAATGCAGTTTTTTAATAATTCATAACTCATGAAATCTATACGATGAAAAAGTGTATTTTAAATGCGAATGTATGATAAATGAAATCAAATTTTTCAAAAATTTTTGTTGGAAAATCAAATTAACATTTTAAACATGTAAATAAAAATTCTTGTATAACCTAATGGTTTGGTCTACTGAACTGTAGACGTACAACCAGGGTTTTTTTTTTATTGGAAAATGTCAAATAGAGGTACTTTAACTAGAAAACAAAAATATATAAAAAAGTACCAAATATGTACTGAAATTAGCTTTTTACCAATTAGTACTTTAGTTCCGAATATCATATTGTGAGTTAAATTTTGAGTGGTTAAATGCTTATTTTATCTTTATTTGCTCATTTATTAAAAAAAAACTTTTACTATTATTACTTTTACTAATAATCGTTTATAAAAAGTTTTTTATAGAATTTATGATATTAAAAAATTTCAAATGAATTCAATAAATATTTGAAACAAAAACGAAATTCTTAACTTGGTGCGTTTTTTTGTAAATGGTGCGCTTTTTTCTCCATTTTGGTGCGTTTTGATATTTCAAAGTTGACAACGCTGTTTAGAAGTTACATATCCAAGCATTATTACTAATATGTAAATGTTACTCATACGCACCTATATACTAAACAACCAACTCAGACATTTAAATCAATTAAAAATTGTTGCATACGTTGTGGAGGTACCCGTTGCGTATGAGTATTATTTTGTGACTATCAATAAACATATTGTTTAAATTTTGTAGCATATTTTTTTGGATAGAAGTATAAATATGATTGAAATTTATTATGAATTTATAAAATAATCTAGTGATTTTTTATTGTTACCAAAAAAAGATTTTTACATTTTATTACGGTTTATTTCTGTGGTTTATGAATTCTAATTTTATTTTGTTTAAAAAAAAGTCTTCGCAAATATTAAATTGTGCTTAAGTTTATTGTAATGTAAATTTATTTAATTTCTATTTTATTGCGAAATATTTTGTCAAAAACTGTTGTCAGTTATCTCTGTTTGTAACTGCTTTTTTTTTTTGTTAACAATTGGTTTTTAATTATATTTTTTTTGCCAGTTGAGAAAAAGTTTAATTAGTTTTTTTTTTCATTGCCAATAACAAAAATGCAATTATAAGCCAGACATCATTTGCAAGCATATTAAATATTAACTAAAGTTTATAATAAGTTTAGCCCGACCTACCGACAGCATCTTCCGCAGACCAAATAGCTTTATGTAATTTGCAAAATAGTTTTAATAACATAAAGTTCTCTTAATACAACAAAATAAACTTCATCTAGTATTTAGTTGTTATGTTTGTGGAAGCCCTCATTTGAAACACAACAATTTGCCATTCTGTTGCGTTTCAAATAAGGGCTTATAAATTGCAACTGATTTTTAATAGCATTGAAGAGCCATGCCACAAACAATTAAATTGCAGTTATAATAGGAATGATAGCTTTAATTATACATATTAGAAATAGCAGCAAAATGTCAAAGGCGTGAAAAAATTTTTTGAACTTCCTAAAGCTTTAAAATAACTGATATAGGTCCATATATTTTACACCAAAATGTTCTATTGCACACTGTAACTACTTCAAGCTATATTCACATTTTTTACTATAAACATTTATTTTCTATACAGGAATAACTTTTAACAAAAGAAACAAAAAACTGCAGAAATCAAAGAAGATGGCAACAACTTTATATAAAAAAAAAATAATAATTTTTCACTAAGTTTTATTTTCTCATACTTGCAACTACAAACGTTTAAAATTTGTTGTGACACAAATGATGATTGTGAGTATTATGTCTGTATATGCTTGATATATAGGGTGATTCATTTAGAATTATTTTTAATTTCTTTTTTGTCATCATATTTTTATTCAGTATTGTTTGAAAATTTATCATGCTAAAGCTCACACAGCATCAACGTCTCCAAATTCATAAATATGCAGTTGTGTTCCAAAAAAATATCTGTTTGTGAGAAATATGTGAAAAGACAATCTCTTTATTGGAAAATAAATGTGATATCAAAAGCTTGGTTTTGAGATTATGTAAATCTAAAAATCGTTAGTAATGATGAAAATAGTAATAAAAAAATGGATTTAAAGTTCTAAATGAATCACCCTTTATTTGTGTGTCTACGATGGAGTTGCTGTATGTATTTTTGTATTTGTGTGTGTATATATATATATTGTTAAAAATAATTTGCTTAATCTAATAGATCAAAAGATTGTTTGATTGCAATTGTTAGCTGATGTAATAAAGAAGTCTAACACAAAATAAATTATTTTACTGCACCTACTAAGATTAGATTGTCTAAAATATAATTGATGCATAAAATTAAAAAGTTTAATGCATTTGGTGTGACATGAATTTATAATTAATTGCCAGCAATTGGTTGTTTAGGTGTAACAATATATAATACGAAAAACTATTACTAGAATTGGAAAAGTGCTTTTGGAGGAGCAATAAAAAACTTGAAGATATTTACATATGTATATGTTATTAGAAGACCACTATAAATTGAACAAAGTTTTGTGTAATGCAGAAAAATTAATTGATTTACTTTAACGTATTTATTAATAAAAAAAATTGCTTATTTTAACACTAAAACTCCTGACACGGATACACGTTACCCGAACGAACTAAACTATCTCTTAAACAATAAAATATACAAAGTTTATGTTCCACAAGTTCCTTCAGCTAATGATTTTCTAAAGATTTTCATCATTTTAAGCTTTTCTTTTTTCGTTGGTTGTGGAGCTACTGAAAGTAAAATATTCCTTACCCTCCTGATAAGGGTACCCGGATACCCATTTAAAAGTTAACACATTTTATTTAGAAAAAGTAAAGTTAAGAGTAGTAGTAGTAGAATGGTTATATCTAACTTTGTACTGGTGTTTTTGCATAAAATTAGTCTTAGAAAAAACCAACATTTTGTGTAGCTTGGTATGCGTGTTGTACATTGGCCGTTTACAGCCATCACAGATTTTACGGTTTTGCGATCCGATTTAACATCAATAGCCACACAAAGATATCAACGTTTTGTCCTGCTTTGATGATACCGATGGGCCAGCAGTATCCTGAGAAAACTCCTTATTTGTTATTAGTTCGATAGCTGCTCGGACGTAAGCCTATTGAGTTTTTTTGCGCTTGGATTAAGGCTGGATATTATACAAAATGCACCCAAAGCAGCCATATTAACTATGTTAAAAAAAAGGGGCCAGAAGTCATCTATTTGCTTTGCGTGTAGTGCAACATTTCGGCATCATTTTGGTTATACATCTACTATGTCTTTTGTTTTATTGTAAAAATCATTTATTACTTTCTTTGCCGATAAAAGCCGGCTCCCCTCGCGTATAGTGCATTTTCGACAATAAACAAGCACTTTTCTTCTCTTTCGTTACAACAGATAAAAGAGTTCCACTTAACTGAAACCATATCGTACAGCGTTCCTAAAGAGACGTAAAAAATAATTTTTATTTTATTTATTTATTTATTAAATTCAGAGATTACAAGCCAAAAGGCCTACTTAATCTAGATATCTTATGACGAAAGAAAAAAATTCCAAAATATACATCTAAAAAGATAAGAGATATTCATATAAAAACAGTTTATGTACTTAAAAAACCCCCCACTTCTGCACAAACATTAAAGTTAAATATATTCTTGTATTACGTTACATATCATAGAACTTTTTTACGTAACAGTTATCAGTTGTTTCCCAAGCTAAAACAATATTTTCTCCGACATTTACTTTTCGATGACTACCAGGTGGTTTACCTGTATAAATAATTCCATTCAAAGGATAGTTATTGGCGGTGTTGCACAACTAAAATATTTTAATTCCATACATATGTATCTGGTTTTAAGGGAATATATTGAGTAAAACCGGTACGGCCACGAAATGGAAATAATTGCTCGTCAGTTGTCACATTTTCATCCGGATAATAGTTTTCTTGTAGGTTCTTAGTTAGAATATTCCAAATATAAGAAATAAGAGCGGCTTCATCATTGTCAGAAGGTATTACAGTAATTATTTGTTGAAATCTGTCACGACTTAATGACGCTTTATATAGTGAATGTGAGTAATTTCCCCATCATTAAATGGTGCCAGTTAAACTTGTCACCAATAAAATGCCTATTAATGCATCTAACTCCTCTAGTGAAGTCAAACGATACTTGCGAGGCTTAATTTTTCAAGCTTTTTAATGTGTTGTTTTTTATGTGTTGTTTTTTCTGTGTGCAAAAACATACGTACACATAAAAAGAATTTTTATTTTACATTAAAACAAGAATTTTGGGATCCAACGAATTACAATGCAAGACAATGCCTATAGATATTTAAGCCGTACCATTCACGGGTACCCAGGCACCCTTATCAGTAGTCAACGTATGAAAAAGTTGTCAGTACGGTTAGGGTTAAATAAATATGTATATCGATATCATAGGTCGGCATCCTATAGCACAATAGTGCAGAGAGCACTTCACACATACACTTAATCTCTTTCATTCAGTCGTCATTGAGACAGCAATGTGTGCACATGCGGCGGATGCTTTTATATTTTTTTCAGAAATACTTCCCAACAAACATTTCAAATTAATAATTAATTACGAAAAATATTTTATAATTGATAATGCTTTTGGTAACATGCATGTAATCAGCTTTTGAAGTATTAGAAGTTCCGTTTGTATATCAATCTCGTTGTTAATTTTTTATATGTTACGAAAAATACATTGTGAGTGTATGTTTCCTATCTAAGTTGTTTTGTATAATTTATATAATTATGTTTATGTTTGCTGGGTAGTTTGCTCACACACACAACCTCATTTTACGCTTTGCCGACCTCTGATCTATATGTATGAACAAAGAGAAAACTTAAAACAAAAATACATGTGAGCGTATGATTATTATTAAATAAGTTTGATTTAAATATTACGCATACTCACATAAAATATTTTTCACATTAATAGCATAGTTCTGTATAACGTGGGTATTCTCAGGCGAACGAGTGGTACACGGGCGAGTACGTAAACAAATGAGTTTCTATAATACACTCGTCTGACTTACATTAGTTACCTTGGTAATATTGAGTTGTTAAATTGCATTATTGTCAAATTATTTAATTAGATATTTTGTTTACTTTTTCCATGTTAATATTCAATATTTTAATTTTTTAGGGACAACCCTAGAAACCAAAGTAAAAACAGCTGTGTTTTATTTACAATACAAAAATAATTTATGTGAATTGAAATTGCTATGAATTTTTTAATTTTGTAATAAATTGAATGAAAAATGTTCCAATTTATCGCAATTAACACTGAAATTGAAAGTTAAGGTCCACTACCTTCTACAGTTTATGCTGTAGAAATATACGAAATAATATATAAAATGGCAAAATTTCAGTTTATGGGGGACACCCCTGGGAAAAAAAAAAAAATGCCACGCCCCCTTAAATGACCCCAGGAGTGCGAAAATCATAATGAATAAGGGGGCTCACGCCCCCTATGGGCGTGGCAGTCGAAAAACGACCCGGCGCACCTACGTAGACAATATGGGTATCAAATGAAAGCTAATGTCTTCACGATTCCAAAAATAGCCGTATCGTCCAATTCACGACCCCAGTCGTGAATGTCAAAGGCAGTAACGCAATCCATATTTAGTGATGTTCTCGTGTCAAGAGTCAAATCATAAATGAGGATAAGTACAAAATTAAGAAACGAGGAAAACTCTTGAAAGCTTCTGATTGATTAATGAAAATTTGTTATACTGGCTTCGCTTAGTAAAGTTTTTCTGCGTGACCGGCCTACGGCCGGGCTTAGGGGTTTTTAACTCCAGTATGTCTTAATTCTAGACGGCGGGGATCTCGAGTGCTCGGCCTCTGGCCGAGCTAAAAAGAAATAAACAAAAAAAGTCCTTCCCCCATTTTATAAAAATTAACATATCTTCCTCAAATTCTGGACGATCTGGCAACTACGGGTATTTTTGGAATCGTGAAGACATTTCCTTTCATTTGATACCAATATTGCCTAAGTAGGTGGCATGGGTCGTTTTTTACCCCCGCCCCTATTTAACAAAAATGGCCGTATCGGCTGCAAAAACCGCCCGATCTGGCAACTATGGCTATTTTTGGAATCGTGAAGACATTAGCTTTCATTTGATACCCATATTGTCTACGTAGGTGGGCCGGGTCGTTTTTCGACTGCCACGCCCATAGGGGGCGTGAGCCCCCTTTTTCATTATGATTTTCGTACTCCTGGGAACATTCTGAAGGGGATGGCATATTTAGATTTTTTCTCTAGGGGTGTCCCCCATAAACTGAAATTCAGCCTATAAAATATTGTTGTGTGATGCACAGAAGCACTTATTTCTACTCGTCTGTTTTTGACAGTAGGACAATTGAAATTTCAATGTAGAAACCATAAAAAAAGATAGTCTTACGTTTTTACTGAAGAGAATTATAGAACCCCAAAACTAATTTTTGTACTCATTTGGGTGAACAATTTGAGTCACTCGTTATTTAGAAACATGCCATAAGTCAGCATGACAGAACAATCAGCAAAACACATTCGCTCAAGAATATTAAAAATTAGCAACACTTGTTATTCATATGAACTATTTTCAACTTCAAAATTTTTTCTATTTGCAATGGGACTTTTTTGATTCTTATTATGTACATTTTTTTAAACCAGTGTGGTCAAGCAATATAATATCAAAATTATAGCAATGACTATCGCTGTTGTTATTTAAATGAACTGAAGTGTATTAGCTAAAAAAATTATATAAATTTTAATATTCTAAATTAATTGAAATCGTTTCATTCCTGGTAGTTTTGCCTCCGCACTGAAAGGATTAAAGAGACAAAACAGAGTGATGGCGTTGCCAGTATCAACATATAAAATTAATTGATGTATTCAATAGTTAACGTACTGTGTTTGCTAATGATTTTTTAACATAGATGTGTTAGCCTTAAAGTGTCTTTTATCTAACCTGAACTTCAATCCTTAAATAACAATTTTTTGCATAAGGCTGTTAGTATTTAAAACAATATTTCATTTTATTTCAACAGGATAATATAGTGTCAATAGTTGAAACTATTTTTCTAAGTTTGTTTATTTTTGGAATTGCCTTTAGTTCGTGTTTTCTGGTCCAACTCTAATCGTTTAACAGATGACAATACTCCAATGAGGTAGATTTGCTTAATTTATGGCATAAATTAGAGTAGAGCCATATGATGTTTTAAGCTGGTTAAGAGCATCCTATCTACTTTCTAACAATAAGCTTATAGTTTGTCATCTCTATATAATTGGATTAAATAATGTTATATCAAGATTTCGTTTTTAGTTTTAATAAAATCCAATAAAAGTAAATCATATGTTTCTCTTTCTCCTTGAGGTAATTATTAGTTTTTTTTAGTATATGCTACAAATCCATAATTTACAACGTAATAACTTAAGTTGCTTTTCTTTACTTCATGCAATACAAAAAAGTATAAGATTCGGCTGTTGCGAGTCTTATATACCCACCACGAATATAATACAGTCACGGATGTATGTGCATTTTTTGTATAATGTCATTTATCTGGTTAAGCCGACTTGGTAACTTTTATATTTTCTATTACTAGAAAATATCATTGGTAAATTTTATCGGTAACAAAGGGCCTTCAACACACGGGTATGGCTAGATCGTCTTAGAATTTTATTGGAAACCTGAATCTATTCAAATATTTTTCAATATAATCTAAAATGTAGTTTTGTAATTATTTTAACATCAAACTTAATTTTTAGATTAATATTCCAGGAAGACATTTGTACGGGGGCTAGAATTAACTCTGGACTGATTCTTATCATTTGCAACGGGGTGGATTATTTTGTAATATAAATAATACGTGCAAAATACATGTTATCTATTATCTGTAATATATTTAGGGAATTAGCAAAATAGTTTTAGAAAATATAGAGATTTTGTTCAGTTTTAATTCCAAGCATTTCTGATTAATAAAAATATTTGGGTGAAATTTTACTGTCCTATAAATGCGTCATTCTCTCGCGGATCTATCATGATATCTATAGAAGGCATGATTTTCCAAAAAGTTACAGAATATATAGTTTTTGTTTTGCAAACGTAATTACAAACTTAATACACCCTCCCGGCTCTTGATGTTGAATATAGAAAGCGTAATTTTTGCAATAACAAAATCTTTTAGCTAAAAAAATAACAAAAACTAAATTGAAATTGAAAAAAAAAAATCCGTACACAAAGTTTTTGAAAAACGAAGAATAATGGATTTGCTCTTATATAAATGCATGCATTTGACGCTAAAATATATAAAAGTCTGTCATAAAAGTAAATTCAAAATGTAATTTTTAGTGCTTCGTATTTGGTTTTACCTACACACAGATTTTAAACGTACTTTACTTTTCTCATATCATTTCTTTTTTATACCCTACACCATGTTAGTGGGTTGGTTATTTTGGATTTGTTTCATAATATGACAATAATCCCCTTTTGCAACTTTTTAATTTATGTAGGTACATATACATAAAAATTTAAGTGCAAATAAATGTATAGTCACATATTTTTTACTCTTATAAGAGTTTTACAAGATCAAACAACATCATATAAAATATGAATAAATATGTGTCCTGTCTTGTTCTACATAAACAAAAAGTTTTTTTTATTAAATAAACGAGTTCAAAAATATTTTATTTAGTGGCTACGTCTTTTTTCGGCAAATATTTTCCAACTGCGTACGTACCTTAAGTAATATATAAAACCAACTCAAATATATTACATTTTTGCAGATGGGTCAATAATTGACCATAGCTGCCATACAAAAACCTCTTCTCAAAATCACTTTAATACAAACAATACTGCTAAATTTTAAGATAAAAAATAGCATTTGCTCATATAATCGGTGCAGAGCATTATTTAGTCGGGCTGGATCAACTATACTCTGTTATTTTTTTAATTTTTTTTTATTATTTTTTATACGCATTTATAAGATGATAAGCCAAACTGAAGGTAAAAACAGTTAGGAACACGAAAATAGAATATGTTCCAGTAATAGATATCGACTGATTAATATGTTCAAATAGCTACCGCTGTAATTATCCTCACAAGTGTGTGTGCTATGTACATTTTAAGCAATTGCATTATTAGTGTGTGTAACCGTAGCATTATTCTGCTTACAACCAGATACTTTAGCTTTAAACTTAAGAAACTCTGTACTTGTAATCGCTGCTGTTGTACAATGTACAAATGTATTAATGGGTGATTATTTTTTGGAGCATTTTTTTAATTTTAAATTTAAAAACTTTAAATAGAACAGGTTGTCAAAATCATTATTATTGCCAAAAAGCAAAATCTTTGGCATTTTTTCTTTAAAAATAATATCATTCAATTATTTGTTCGCTATAGTTGTTCATTTGAAACTTGTAATTTTCTAGTACTGTTTCCGGTAACTCTCGAATTACCCCACTTTTCAGTATTGCTACTAACTTCACGCTAATAACAAGTGTTTTCAATGCAGAGAAAGATGTTTTCCAATAAAGTCATTGTTGATTGTCGCAATACAGCAGAACAATTTAAAGGCGTTATTATGGTATGAGCCTGGTTCTGTATGAATCTGGTTCTGTAAAAAAAAAACAAATGGAAAAAAGGACTTAATAAATCACCCTATGCTTACATTTAAATATATGTATGCAAATATATGTATAATATTTTCAAGTGTGAGTGCATTTGCATGGTTGTATGTAATGCAATATCATTACTTTAATATCTTGTTTTCATATTACTGGGTACAAAACTGAAACTCATACTCATAAAGGCATTTGAAATTAAAATCAAGCTATCTTCATATATGCAATTTTATATAATACATCCATATATATTTGCATTAAGCTGATACTCACAAGCATTATGTATACATAATAAGCTTTTTTTAAGCGTACAAAAGACTAATCAAAATGCTAAAAAAAAAATTAAAATGATTTTTAATTTCTGTATATACGTAGATGCTTTTAAAGCGATTGTATTTTTCATATCTTTGCATATCAGTTGCATATTAAATATCAAATTAATATGGATGTCTTCAAATCAGTATTCAAAATAAATTTAAATTATTCTCAATTTAATACATGTTTGCAAAGTAATTAAAGATTAAATTGTTTAATTCACAAGTGACTTTGTATGTTGTATATTGTATGATATAAGTATCTGATTGTGAACACAATTTTAGGCAAAGTCGTGTGTTTATGTTGCCAAACCTTTAAAATGAAAAAAGAAAAATCTTTTAAAAACAAACATACGAAACATAAAATATGAATATTGCTGACTATCGAAAAAGACCTTTCCTAGTAAATATATTTCTGATTGCAAAGAACGACAAAATTTTTTTTATCAGTTTAGAACAAAGTATACAAAGAGTATCAACTATAAAATGTTTCACATTTTGGTCCCCTAATTTAAGGTTTAACTAATATAGTGATTCATTTCAAAGAAAGGCAAAATTCCCATTTTTAACCGGTAATACAATTTAGCTGTCGTATTATGAAAAATTACCTTTTCAAAAATTTCGTTGTCTTAAAACAACAGATACAAATGGTACCAAAAAACTACAAAATATAATGATTCGCCAGCGAATCGTGAATAATGATTCGCCAGCAATTCGGGAATGTTGATTCGCTGGCGAATCGCGACAGGCAGACACGCGATCGTTTTGACGAATCGCCTGACCATAGTTTAATGATCGCACGCGATCAATTGCCGCGATTATACACAATTCAACGGCAATTCGCATGCGATCATTAGGCGAATCGCGTGTCATCATTAAACTATGGTCAGGCGATTCATGAATGGTGGGGCGGATCTATAATGGGATGAAAAGAAGAAAGACAAGAAATTCATTGATTTTATTAATATTTATTGTTTAATAATTTCAAATGTAATGTTTTTAAATAATAATCAATTTTTTAAACTTAGATTATAACATAAAATATAATGTAAGACTTAGAAATTATATAATAATTAAATGTTCAGTATTTATCTCCGGTCAAAATCGGGACGGTCCTTTCGCGTTGCGAGGCGGTCGTTTGCGTGGACGAAATGTTGCTGAAGAATGTGGTGGATTATAGAATCGTTAGCTGCCAGAAGTTTTTGTTGCCACACTTCTATTAACAAATTTAAAAACAAAACAAGTATTAAAGAAAAATCCAACAAGAATTTGTAGTTTTCAATTTGTGCGAAGTAGTTTTGAAAGATGTTATATAATAAAATCGTCTAAAATTCATACCTCTGAGTAGTGATATGAAATACATGTGTTCCACGCTATGTTATGCTTTGGTCCCCCTCCAAGAAAATTGGATCGCCAATTCGTCTGTTAGCTCCCGTTTAATGGCAGCTCTGGCAAAACTTGGAGCATCAGCTCCCCCAACTCTTTTAATGGTTCGTTTCTGAAAATAGACACCACAGTTTACATCTACATATATATTACATATGAAAAAATGTATAAACGTACAAACTCCTCAATCATGTCGCTATTTTTTTGTAATTGCAAATCAAATTTACGAATATCTTCAAGGGATGAGAAAGGTAAGTTTCTTGCAAGAGTTTCATGTTCCACTGGTATGTTAAGTTTTTTCAATTCTCGCACCTCATTTCGACTTGCCACAACTTCGCCTGTTAATGTGGTAAGTAGTCTTTTCAAAGTACCAATTTCATTGGTACTTTGACACTTGCTCCCGTAAGGCTTGGAGCTCTGCCAGTTTTAAATTCAGAGTTTCGTATTTACGATCTTTATTTTTTTCTGTTAGAAGCTTTTGATGTATCTGTATAAAAAAATATTTGGAAAATAAAAGCAATAAGGAAAGCCTAAAGTCTTCTACTTCTAAGAACTACTACCATAAATACATACGCTGCGATCTTATGTTATGCGAGTTAATATTTTGTGACTCCGTAATTTCCAAGTTGTTTTCCATTGCAATATATATTTTAGAAGCTTCTGTAAATGACTAAAGGTTGATTATTGAAGAAAAAGGTTGTAATATGACACATCTTAACGGTATTAATTTTATATTATTTATATTATTTATTATTTTATATTATTTGTTTGGACATATCCGATTTATTTAATGAATAAATGGGATAAACAAGTATGAGTTGTCTGTTAAAATAAAAATTTGTAAACTCGCCTAGTTTAAGTTCACTTGCCCAATAAATGTTAAATGTTTCTGAGGAAATTGGTTCTTGAATATAAGGCTGAAGATTTTTTATAACATGACCTTCGAAGAAAAAGATTTGAAAATAGAATGAGTTATTTAAAGATGCAAAGCAATAATTTCATTTAGCTTAAGGTTTTAAAATACTGCGAACAATCTGCTGCTATTTTTGCACAATTTGTCTAAAAAAATATCGATAAGATCTGATTTTCATTGAGGGTGGGAGGCTTTCCATTATAGAACTTTAGTAGAACTCAAAAGCTATGCATTCAAGTGTTCATATACAAAAAAAATACTTCTTCCCCAAATGCTTTGAATTTATGTATTTGAATTAAATATCATTTCTGTAACTGTTGACTTTTCTTTGATTTATTTATATAAGTATAAACCTTATATGAAAAATTTTTATTTATTCGCACTTAAGAGATTATTATCAATTAGCTCTCATACCCAAACTGAAAATTTTATTGAAAACAACAATGCAATTTAGTTTTCAAAACTATATGGAGTTTTGGTGTAGAGAGCTAACATCTCAACTAACTTAAAGTTTACTTAACTAATGAATGCAATCTAATCGTTTGTGTAACACTAGAACTTGAGAGTATTTACAGAAGTCTAATATTTACATACATATCATTATTCATAAATTGGCAAGTACCCTAACAGATTCTATATACTATTTAAAGTGAGAAGAAATTGCATAAATATAAAATTGTTAAGAAAAAATCTAAATAAAAAGAAAGAAAACTAAAATATGATAAACTTAAAAACAAATTTATGGTAATTTTTTACAAAATTCTTATTATTGTAATAAGCAATTCTGTTCTGCAAATATTTTAAAATTCTTAATTATATACATGTCTTTTAGTTGTCTTTCTATTGTACTATTTCCACTTTATCCGTTTCTTTATCTTTATTAAAAGTAGTTTTTCTGGTTACTTAAATCATTTTTCATTTGCGTTCTTGTGGTTTTTATCATTGATTGTTTGTGCTGAAAAGTGGAATCCTGTCACATTTTTTCTTACTCTCCCTCTCTCTCTCTCTTTCTCTTCAACCCAAATGACAAAAGACAAATTTGTTTAAATCATATGACAATGACACAAACTCACATACACACACACACACAGACAGTTATTTGAGCAAACAATGCTGCCAACTAAAGATGAGAAAAATATAAGATTTTAACAACAAACAGCCAACTCTGACAATCAATGTAGTTTTGTTTGTGTGTACAAAACCACTTTGTTAGATTATATTTGTTTTATACAAACCCACTGCACATAATGTAAGGCTCTTGCTTGCTGTGAAACTATCTGTAAGATTTCTGCTTTGCGACAGAAAAAAAAACACACCAATTTTGATTACTTACACTGTGAATACTTTTCTGAAACTAACATCAGTATTGGTATCAGCTAAAACACTTTTCGGTAACTACTTCATACCATATGCATTGTTGAGCAATAGTTTGGTAATATTTAGTGGAACTAGATATTAGTTTGGTAATATCTGAAATATGTTAAATTAACATAATTTGCTAAAAATTGCTTATTTTAAAAAATAATATTTTACTTACTTTAGCAAAATAGTATTTTATTGTTATTGTTAATTTTTGACTAAAACTCGGTTTTCTATTTAATTCAACTTATTAGCTACTATAATTGGTGATCCCAAACACAAGAACCTCAAACTGTTACTACAGGGTGGGCCAACTTGGACTGACTGATTTGAGGGTGGGCCAACTTGGACTGACTGATTTGAAATGCTTATAACTTTTGCATTTTTAATTTTTTTTTAATTTTTGTTTGCAGATAATACAGAATTTTATAAAATTTCATAATGTCATCATACTCAGTGGAAGAACGTGTAAAAATTGTTGAATTTTATTATGCATTAAAAACACAAAAGTTATAAGCAGTTCAAATCATTCAGTCAAACTTGGCCCACCCTGTACAAGTATATCGGTATATACGGTGTCCGGATGTTTTGCATTAACAATGGTCCTTTTGGATGCGCTCATGCGGTGTATGCCAATAGTATTCTTTTCCTAATATCGGTTGACTTTCGATTCGTCGCTCAAGATAACCCGTTTCCAATTTTTGTGGGTTTTACAAAAATGAAGGCGTTTTTTCACATTTCTATCGGAAAGTGCTGGCTTTTTCTTTTTCACACTTTCTACTAAACTAATTCTACTTAATGTACGTCTAATACTGTGTTCAGATATGAAACTTAATTGAGTCAATATTCGGTTAATTGACAATATTATTTTAAGTGTTCAGGCATACGCAATTTTCAGCTTACTCAATAATCACTTGACAGTTGGAAAACAATACAAAAAATACTCTATATGGTTGTTGTGTTTCTATGTAAACAAACTTACCTTCACATTGATTTTTTAATGATTTCTTTTGTTTTCTTTTGCTGACATTTGCCATTTTATACACTTTTGTTCACTAAACACAGTTGTGAACAGTGTTGCATTCGAAATCTTACTCATTATTATAACAATTTTGTACTAATTGCGCAATAATTAATTGAGATTTTATATGGAATATTGAGCTCAATAATGGCGTTAATTGCTATTATCGTGATTTTCATGAAATAGAACATTTGAGTTGAGTTATCACATGAGATATGGAAAACAAAGGACAGGCTACTAAGGAACAGATACAGATACAGCTTAATAAGAGTGCTATAAAATTGGTTTGTGTTATACGTCACATTAAAATTCATTCGTAACAAGTTAACATTTTCAGGTGGGTAAGTAGGTACAGAATTGATAATTGAGTCGTCACATAATTCAAATCTGCTTGGAATAATTTAGCAATGATTCGTAAAATGGATACATAAATGCGATATATCTTGGAATATTTATTGTATAGAGAGATATTAGTTGGATTGGCGAAAGTCTATTACTATAATTCTTTCAACCCATAGTTCGAAAGCTACTGATGCATATAATAATAATATAATATAATAATAATGAAGAAGAGGAGGAAACCGTCTCTCGTCTTCTGTGTCAATCTTCAGCAGTGAGTATGTACTTCACGTAACGTAATAACATTCCTTTAAAGTTTATCTGAAATATCCAATATGAAGTTAGAGAGTATTGATGCCTTCATTAGAAGAAGTAATTGACTACCCCGTTTTGATATTTAAATCCTTTTTTGGTAAAAATATTTGGTTGTTATATGACGCAGAATGATTACTCCATGGTTTTCTCTACAATTCTTTGGACTCGGCACCTTCTTCCTTCTTACAAAACAAAGGGACCAGTGATGTGGACTTAAGCAAGCTGTGTACTTTACGGTCGCTTGCTTAGCTAACCTAATGGTACGCTCGAACGATTGATGAAGCAAACAAAATATTTTACGAAGTGAAAAACCTTACTCAAAGAACGTTAATTTTCGTAATACAGATGAATAATTTTAATACTTTTTTTCCAATAAAATTTTATGACGAATGATCTATGGAACAAAACTAAATGAAACAAGTGTTTATATTCGGCTGTGCCGTATCTTTACACCCACCAGCAATATAGTGATTTGTAGTGTGATATATGCATACCTGAAACAAATTTGTGTTATATTTTGTATCGATAAAAAAAATGTAAATTATACTATTTTATTATTGAGATCCCTTGTATGGGATCTATTAATGTTATGTGAAGAACGTTGTAAAATATTTAACTGTCAGATCTATGTTTTTGTCTCTTATAGCGAATTTCATCTCAATAACGACATATTTTAGTGTTATTTGGTTATTCCGCTTATTCTCGGAAATGCACCTTATCTGGGAGCGATGACCAAGTACAAACTGACCTTTACAAAATTCAATAGTAAAATTTTTAAATACATTTAACTGATCTGTGTAAAATTTCGATTCGATATCGATATTACGAGTACATACATAATATATTTATTTACATAGGTTAAAACTAACTCTCATATGGGTGATATGACCAATTATGGACCGACTACTAGACCAATTATGTCCATTTTCAATGACAAACATTGAAACGAAGTATATTTGGGGAATATTTCATTGCCTTTTTTCAAAGCTCTATCTCACACATCCCTTAAAGAAAACCGTGGGGCGCCCATACCAACCTGAACTTAAAAAAACATGACTGCCGTGAGAACAATTTAATATTTCAGACCGAAAGAAATACAACCAATCATGTTTAAAGCTACGAATTTTCAATAATTGAGCATTTTGTTTCATAACAACGCGCCCCACTCTTTTCTTTAAGGGATGTGTGAGATTTTTTCCATTTAACAGTTTATGTTGTTTGAAATATTCTTATTTTTTGACTTTTAGTAGATTTTTTTAGTATTCATATTTATTTTGTGTTCACAACTGATCAATATATCAAGGTACAGAAAACCGTTTCTTAAAAAAATTGTTTTTTTGTATTTATTTTTACTTTTTAGTAACGAATAGCTTTAATTAATAGATTACAATGTCTTTGCTAAATAAGAAATTTTTTTTACATGTTTAGTATTTTATATTTATATAATAAAACTATACACTTGTGGATTAGTATTTAATGTTATGATTAATTTAATTTTTTGCGATCGGAACCCTTTAAAAATAGCCAAAATTGTTGTTTTTAAATGTTTTTATTTATCTTCATTTCGGAAAATCAAATCTTATAACGGATTTTATCTTGGTGAATGCCTGCAAAGTTTTATCCAGTTGCATTGAGTAGAAGGCAGTCAAAAAATTGCCCCCCCCCTAAATTTTATCCTGGCTACTCCCATGTATTCGTGTATTGTCATCGGGAATATGTACGCCTGCAAAGTTTCATCCATTTGCATTGAGTAAAAGGCGGTTAAATTAACGTTACAAGATTTTATTTTCCGAAGTGAAAGTAAAGAAAAGGTTTTAAAAAAAGCAATAACATTTTCCAAACGTTCATATTCACACGTTTTCTTAGCTATGAAACCGATACAAGTCATTGTTGTTTTTTTCATTTTGAAAAACAGAAGAAATATAAACTACTTGAACTGAGCTTCAGTGATTTTTCATAATGTTTAATTTTTCTTGTTGGTTTATTTATCCAAATTTTGTTAAGTGTATGTTATGATTTTAATAAACTCCATAACGACCCATACTTCTAATCAATTTTCCTCTTTTGCTAAGTTCATTATTTGTACAAAGTAATGGTAAGGCAAATTTATTTATTATCATGATTGATAATTTCAATCATTCCTGCGTGTAATATGCCTCAAAATCATACAAATAATCTTATTAAGAGTGTGTGTGAGTCTGTATGTCTACATATTTAAACAAATACACTTAAATATGCATCAATACAGAGTAAAACTACTTACGCACTTCAGAAACCAAACCAGTAAAAACACTTGCACAGCCATGCCACAATAAGTCTTGAACAATATTGTTGATGATGCTGCTTTTGTGTGTTTTTTTGATGACTTGTCAAAAAAGATAAACTAACACAACATTAAACCTACATTTATAGGGTGATTCAATTATATCTTTTTTAATGTTAGAATTCTCACCATGGCCCGCATGAAAAATAGTTTTTATTTTTTAAACATTTAATTTTTAAAACGAATTTTACTACAATGTTCACCGTCACTACGCTGTTAGTTGTCCATTCGGAAGATTAAATTTTAGATGACGCTTCTCTGTATTGCTTATAGTTTTTTGCAAAGTACGACATTGACTGCATTGACAATATAGACGTGTAATTTCACAACGTTTTGAACAACCAGCTGCTCATGAAAATTTTTTTTAAATAATACCGCTAAATAATTTGGATACTTTGTGCGCTGTGAGCCTTCCTATATTATTATTAGCAAATAATATTGAGTAAAAATAATATGACACCTGCCACGAGTGATCTATAAAAAGCAAAATCCATTCAAAATCAATTCTGAAAACATCATCCTTTTCACATAATAGCATAAATATTGTATACACTGTCTCAGTTTCTTTAACGCATTCTTGATTGCAGAATTTACAAAAATATATCTGTGTTGAATTAGAATATAATAATTGAAGAAAGTCTATAAAGAACACAAAATAATAACAAAAATAATTTTGTGTTACATGAATAATTTTCAAAATATCGATTCTCCTATAAAAGCTTTGTTCAGTTTTTTATGTTTTTTAAATTGTTTGTAATTGTGTTAAATATATATTTGAGTACCTCGATTTGTATGAAAAAAATATATAAAACAGCTGTTTTGCCAAAATATTCCGTTTTAATGTTCATGTTTTTATGAACTGCACCATTTTTATACCCTCAGCCACCTAAAGTACTGAACGGAGGTAATACATTTTCGTCATATGTGTATGTTTTAAACAAAGTCCACAACTGGGGTATAACTAACCTGATGGAATTAATGCCTGTTTAAGTCCTTTTCGAGATATTCTCCGACCATCTGGGAAATCATTGATTTGAGTGTCAACTTTGCTAGAAAAACTGAACTTTACTATAATATAACTATGACTGCTAATAAATCAATTGGTGTCCTCAGCTATACAAAACGTTGGGCAAAGGAATTTAATGACCCATATGTGACAAAAAATCTATTCACAACGTTGGTGGGACCGATACTTGAATATGCATTTGTAATCTGGAACCCGCAATACAATGTGTACATAAAAAAGCTGGAATCTATTCAAAAACAATTTATTATTTTTTACCTTCGGAATCTACGTTGAAATCCTGAAATATACCTTCCGCCACACCTAAATCGACTTGGACTCATAAAGCTCCCAACATTAAGAAGTAGAAGAATAATTGCACATGTTACCTCTTTACTGAACCTAATTAATGGTACTTTTGATGCTTAATATCTTGTTTCCAAAGTTTGCTCCAATGTCCCAAACACACAACTACGATCATATACTCCACTCTATCTGAAGCTCTATAGATCGAAATTTATTAATTTTAATCCAATTTGAAGAATATGTGCAGAATTCCACAAATTCTATGATTTAATTGATTTTTCTGATACAAGTGAGGCAATAAAGAGCAGACTGGCGTAATACTTGAATTCAAATGAATATAAATGTGATTGTTTTTGATATTATTCGTATTTTACTTAAGTAATTATTGTACTTCATATCATGCTACTAATATTTGTATCTGAATTTTTAAATAAATAATGTGTAAATCGTGTAAATGCACATAAATAAGTATCGACATAAAAATAACATTTAACAAACAATTTTTTTTTTTATGTAAATATATTCTATTTTTTACATTAGTGTATTTTCTGTAATTATCATTATATTTAGGTGGAGGGTATTTAATATTCATATTTATATTCAATAATTTTCTTATTGTTTTTTGCATTTTCCATTTTAAAATTTGTTTGTAATTTAAAATTTTTAAATTTATGACAAGTGTCATGATAAGTTTAATGAATAAATTTCTCTGATAAAGCAAAAATGCACAAACATTAAAATATTTTTATTATAATATTTCTGATAAAGAATCGTAATTAAAATGAGGTTTTCTTCGCAGTACCAAAAAGGAAAGTTTTACCAAAGATGTAAGAAGAGATTAAATTGTCCAGTTTTTTAAATGCTATTCAACAAATATTTAATTAAAATCAAATAATGTTTATAAATGTAGAAATAAGTCTTTTTAATACTATTTATACCATACGCCACCATAGTGTGTATATTGGATTTGTGCTGATGTTTGTAACGCCCAAAAATATTGGTCCAACACCCACCTTAAAGTATACCGATCGACTCAGAATCAGTTTCTGAGTCGATTTAATGATGTCGGTCCGTCCGTCTGCCTGGATGGCTGGCTTTCCATGTAAAGCTGGTGCGCAGAGTGCAGGTCGCAATTTTAAAGATATTTCGACAAACTTTGGTACGTGATATTTTTTCGTCCCATGGATGGATGGAAATGAAACTTGTAGCAATCGGTCCGTTATTTCACCTGGCTCCCATACAAATGTCCTCCCGAAAGTGGGGTTTACCGATCATAAATGTTTGAATTATGCATGTATCCAAACAAATTTCTTCACAAATGAGTGGTAAATGAAGCCAAATCGCATCTACAAATTTTGTACAGATCGGTCCATAATTACTCATAGCTCACATATAAGGCCCACTTCCGAAAATCACTTTAAAGAGCATAACCATAAATAATATTGGACACAAATATATTCAGAAATAATGACACTTAATTTTATAATGGTCGGTCCATTATATTAAGAGTATTTATATCCAGATAAAGTTTAACACATATAATATTAATATTCATAGACATTATGACACTAAATTTTTGGATAATCGCTCAACAATAGGTTATATCTCCCATATAACGCCCATTTCTGAAAAACTGTTTTATACATATACTGGGTGTAGAGTATTATATGGTCGGGCTTGACGGAAAGTACTTTCTTACTTGTTTGTGTTACTATTTTGTAATTTTTAATTTTGTATTCTTTATAAATTTCATTTAGAGCAAAGGAATAACATTTATTACAGACCCAGTAATATGACAAAGCTGTAATTCAAAAAGGGGATTAATTGATGAGAAGGAGTGATTCAATTTAGTCGAATCGTGCATGATATAACAATTGATATATAAAACTTTAAGTTGGCAACACTTGTTGGCACTTTTGCATGAATTCCCATAGGAGCGGCATTTCTCTTCTGACATAGGGTAGAATTAAATTTTTTAATTTTACTGATAATAATGTGGTTATACATATATTTATATCGTATGAGTAATATTTAATTCAAATGCATGAAAACAACACATCGTATAAGTAATATTGAATACAATAGTGAATTGAAAAATAACTCATACGCAGCATAACGATCTTAGTTAATTGCATTTGTCTTTAAAATTTGTATTTGCATGAATTTCTATCAAATTTTATATTTAAAATTTGCTTCTCTTTTTAGATTAACATAAAACATGCTTGCAAACAAAAAAAAAATAGAGAAAATATGTTTACCATAATATGGGTAATTTCTCTTATATTTTGGCCATAAATCACTTTCAAATATAAATTAATAAATAACACATGTATCAAAGTTTGCAACAAATTACACATTCAATATGTAATGTAACAAGAAATTTATCGAAAACTTTTCAAATTGTTATACATTAAACTCATGACACCACCCACTTTGCGTACTGAATGGAAAAAAAAAATAAATAAAAATAGAGCTAATACCTTGATTTTTGTAAAACGAAAAATAAAATCCAAAAACTAAGACAAAAAGTAATAAAAAATTTTACTTTTTTTTTTGTTAGGTTTTTTGTAAGCAAGTTTCAACAAATAGAAAAATCTAACGAACTTTAACTGCAAATGTTGCTCATTTTACTAAAAAGAACTTTGCTTTTCGATTTTTATTTTAACATTATTTGAGCAAAAACAAAAATGAACAAGTATGAGAGTATTTTATATTCGGCTGTGCCGAATCTTATATACCCACCACCAATATTTAGTGTAATATTTGATCTTGATTTCAAACTCATACATTTATATATTATATATAGAAATGTTGAAATATGTATAGGTATAGGTATAGCAAACAAAATTTTCCATATATTTAGATATGCATTTTTTAAAATATTTGGTTGTTTTTTTGCATAGATATTAAATAGTAGCCAATGGGTTATTCTTTCAAAATCTCCTCGCGATGGAGCCTCGCTATAATTAATTTTTAATGAGTGGCGAGCGGATATTTCGATCGAAATTTTTTGGTTTGGATTTTGCAAATATTAAATAAATAAATTTTGAAGAATTTTTGCTGTTTACACGAGTTTAAAGCATTTTGAAGAGCAATTTTGAAGAAAATTTCAATCGTTTAAATCTCTCTTAACTCGTTGTTCTTCAAATATCGAGTTTAATTAAAAAAAATTATCTTTTAATATATTTTGTTTATTAAACAATAAAATTGCTCATTAGACAAAACATCTTAAACATCTTAAGGACCAAAAATTAACGATGTTTTGAATTTTGTTTAGGCAAAAAGTTCTTTAGTTTTTTTTTAAATTAAAAACAAGTAAGAAAGTATAGTCGAGTTAGTTTCATGACTTCTGAGCATATGAATATATTGTTTTGAATTGTATCTGAATATATATATATTTAAAAATATATGCTAAAGTGATTTTCGAAGGTGGTCTTATATGAGAGCTATAACTAATTATAGATTTGTGCATATATCAAAAATATTTGTGTAGAATATTCTTTGAATACCAAAATTTTTAAGGAAGTTATGGTGTTTGATTGCTGTATACACGCCAACATGGCTTTTGTAAACATCGTTCCACAACAACTAATTTACTTGAACCATCTGATAAATGATGGTTTAATAAACAATACGCAAACAGACGTAATATATACTGATTTTAGTAAAGCATTTGACAAAGTAAACCATAATATATTGCTATATAAATTATCACAAATGTGTTTTAGTTTTGGAGCTTTAAAGTGGTTGCTCTCCTACTTATCAAATAGAACACAACAAGTACAATTCAGATACGCTACTTCTAAAGTAATTGATGTCACCTCTGGTGTTCCGTAGGGGAGTCATTTGGGTCCAATTTTATTTACAGTATTTATAAAAGATCTTCCTAATGTTATCTTACATTCCAAAGTATTAATGTGATGATGTAAAAATTCTAAATACTTTGGTAAATACTTCAATCTGATATTGATCAATTTTGTCAATGGTGTAAAATAAACTTAATGGAATTAAATATTAAAAAGTGTAAGCACATGCAATTTTTCAGAATTCAATAATTTGACTCCAACTATTTTATAAATGGAACAACTTTGGAAAAAGTTCATAATATTATGGATCTTGGAATAGTGTTATATCACAAGCTAAACTTTCGTGATCACATCGCGCAAACTATTAATAAAGCATATGGTGTTCTTTGATTTATGAAATGATGGTCCAAGGAATTTTTCGACCCATACATCACAAAAGAACTACTACACACAACATTGGTTCGTCCCATTCTTGAATATGGAGCAATTTTGGATCCTTGCTATAATATTTATATTAATAGTATTGAATCTGTTCAAAAAGCAAGTTTTAATATTTTGTTTACGAGGCATTGGATGAAACTTACTTGTGCTACCGTCATATCAGAGTAGACTTAACCCTAAGGAGTCGTCGAGTAATGTTGGGTATTTCATTTCTGCTTGGGTTAATTCGTGGTGATGTTAATTCCGAGTTTCTGCTTGGTAAAATTAATTTTAATAATTGAGAATAATGTACTACAGATCTGTTTGCGCTAACAATGACACCTTTCGCCGTTTATGTGAAAACTTCAACAAATGTTACCATATGATATTGTGAAAAGAAAAATTATTTTGTATTTAAATTCTTAAATGTACTGTTTTAAAGTTATTTGTAGTAATTCATTTGTCTGAAAGGATTTATATTAATCTATAGACCTAATGAATAAATAAACAAATAAATAAATAGATTTTTAAATCTTAGCATCATATGGAAGCTATGATCAATTATGGACCGATCTGCATAAACTATGTACGTGTGATTAAGCTTAATATACAAATGATTTTTGTTTAGATACGTGAATTAATCAAGCATTTAGCAACGATAAACCCCTATTTGGAAAGACATTTGATTTCAACAAAATTCAATTCCAACCTTCTTTGTACCGAACAAACGTCTCATACTAAATTTGATCGAAATACCTTCAAAATT
The DNA here is from genome assembly GCA_916048285.2 of Bellardia pandia. NCBI lineage: Eukaryota > Metazoa > Arthropoda > Insecta > Diptera > Calliphoridae > Bellardia > Bellardia pandia. The sequence continues at coordinate 103,966,951 of OU696529.1, forward strand.
GCAAACTGTTCTCTGCGCACAAGTTTACATGGACAATCTACCAGACGGATGGAGGGACGGACATCATTTAATCGACTTAGAAAGTGATTCTGTGTTGATCAATATACTTAAAGGTCGGTGTTCGACTAATATTATTGACCCTTATAAAAATAAACACAAATCCAATATACCCCCCCCCCCTCGCTTTGGTGGTGTAGAGCACTTTTTTAAAGAATACAGAGAATAAATAATACTGTTTCTTCTTTATCACAATCCTAGTAACTGCGGCAGTGATTATCTGCGTGCATGCTCACCAATAACTCAATTACCAGTTAGCATAGCTAGTATTCTCGAAATGTATTTTCGTTTTCTATTTGCGAACTTCATACTGTATTTTTTATTATACAGTAACGACATTTGTCTAGTAGTCTTTTCGTTTAGGCCTTTTGAAAGTAATGCCTGAAGATTTCACTTTAACGGCTGTTGTGACATTTAAAGCGTTTCTTCTGTTCACCCAGTCTACCCGTTCATTACCGTAGTAGTCCTTATGCGCAGGTACCCAAACTAGAGTGATGTTTCTAGGCTATATCGTCGCCTGAGCAGTTCTACAGAGTAGATATTGTTGTATGCGACTTAAGTGATGTGAGTGTCAACAAAAATGGCAGTGCTGCCGTGAATATTTCTTTTGGTTAAAATTCTACAAGCTTCCCTACTCGCTATTATCTCAGCCTGAAAACCACAAATTGTATTTGCTAGGCGCATTGTGAATTTTAAACTAAGTTCTTGGCAGAATACACCGAATCCGATGCCACACTTTATCCTTGCACCATATACTCTTATGCCATATCCATCAATATTGATTTTGATTCAATCCTATAATGAGTGTTATATAACCGGATATTTGGTGTAAGGAAGGGGGATGCAGATTAAAAGCCTATGCACATCTAGACGTTCCTGATCTTCAGCACCTAGAGGCTGATAATCTCACTATGCTGCCTGTGAAAATGGCCATTAAGTATAGATATAATGGAGTTAATCTTCAGAACCTCTAAAAAACTAGTACGTAGTGCACCTGAGATACCACTACAGGCAGTCTCTGAATTCTATATAGATTTCCTTGTACTTTTGCAGATTATTTTTTAGAATTTTATTAGTTAGACTATAATTTTTATTTAAAATTGAATTGCATTATATTTGTTGAATCACTAAAAACTATATTTTTATAAAAATTATGATAAATTTGCAAACATCGGAAATAATTGGAGACATAGCTATATGTCATTTTTCATTTAACATAGAAAAAAAATAAAACAAAATCTCGATTAGATTCAAAAATATACAACTTTAAAGCTTAAAAACTAGTTTAGATTTTAAAATTTTTATTCAACATTCGGACAGAAGGACGGAGATTACTAGATCGTCTTAGGATTTTACAAGAACCCAGATCATTTTTGCTTTTACGACCAATATTTCAATGTGTTACTAACGCATAAACAAACTTAATATATACCAAATTTTTTGGTGGTGGGTATAAAAAAGAAGACGAAACGAAATAATAAAAATATATTGAAAAATAAAAATAAAATTTTATAATTCAACACACGTAACATGTTGCAACAATTCAATCAGTTATCGTATCTGAACAATATGCATATACACACACATACATACCTACATACATACACTTGTAGCCACCTACTACATATGCACATAAATGTGTTGTATGTGCTCAAATTAAGAAGAAAGCGAATGAGAGCCCGACTTACGTCTACATACATAATGAAACCAACTAAATTGTTGTTTCTTTGTGTGGGCTGGCAACGAGATTTCCTTTATAATTTAAAATGCAGTCTTTTAGTTTAAGGATTTTATAAGATGCTATCACATTAACTGATTGAATAATTTTGTAAGACATTTGTGAAAATTGCGCTAAAAGATGGCATAGTTTTATAATATTAAGAGAACAACATTTCCGAACTAATATATCAGTCCAACAAACCAAACTCACTGGTCCCGTTTCCAATACCACCCAACAACTTGCATAAAAGCTCATGCGAACCAATATTCATCACAATGCAATATCAAATAGAATCAACAGCAACAACAAAGTCAAACTATAGCCAAAGATTGTTAAATTTAAAAATTGTTGATAATATTTGAATGCACAGTAAAAATAAGCTGAAAAAATAAAAAGAAATCCAACAGCAACAAAGCAACTAGAAAAGTTATTTCCACTGCATTGGCGCCTTGGAAGTTAACGATTACATTTCATTGCTCATACCACATGCAATTTAGCAAAAATTGTTAAACGAAAGTAAGTAGGAGCACAGGTCTAGCAGGACTATCAGCCAACAGCAACTATAGCGTGAAACGTTTTTTGTGCACGAAATAAAAAACTAAAAGAAAATATAAAAAAATAAGAAACACAAACAAGCAAAAAAGTTTCTTGAAAAAAAAACGAAAAATTTCGAATTCACCTGAGAAATGTTAAATATAAGAAATATTAGAACAAGCAACAAAACTTTCTTATTGCTTTACAGGGAAATTTTTAGTTAGTTTTTTTTCGCTTACTTGCTTTTGTGAAACAAAAGAAGATATAATTTTCTTTCTTTAGTTTGGCAAAGAAATTGCTAAAATACGTATAAAAACATAGAACCTGTAATCAAATGCAATGAGGTCATTTAGCTGGTTAACAGTTTAGCAAAAAGGAAAAACTTTTATTCTTTCGTTTTGTTTTCATTTCTTTTCAAGTTTTTCCGTTGAGAGAGTTAAATATTAGAGCACACCCTTTTGCTTAAACAAGCTCAAATGCGCACCCACTAATCATCGAGTGACCTTTGTGTTACCCTACAGTAATTTCGGGAATATATTTGCGACACTTTGGGCAAATGTTATTGACTGACATACGAGTATTTTAAAAATCTTAGAGATAATATAATCAAGATAAAGCAAAATGTTGTGCTTTTTTGTGTTTATTTGCAGCAGGTAGATTGTATAATTTCCAAAGTGGTTTGTTCCAGTTTTGATTCATGGATAATCCGGTTATCTGAAAACTATTAAAAAGAACGCTAAAATGTTACTAAAATAAGTCATGAAAGTCAGAATGGTATAGGTTTAACAAAATTCAACAACCGCCTTATTATGAATTATGAAACATGTGTAAAAATCGAAATGTTTGCTTTTCTTATTAGATGTCACAACTTGGAAATTTTGGCGCGATTTAGCTTGCCATGACTAAACTCTCTCTCTCAAAACCCGCAATAGATTGGTAATAAAGAAATCACATGCACAAATACATACATATATGAATAAATATATAAATACCTTCAATTTTACCCAAGTTCAACCGATTAAAGAACAGTTGGCTATTGTAAAAGAAACTTTAAGCGCAGTTTTACTAAAGTTCCCGATAATAGCTACAGTCTAATGCCTTTTGTTTTATATCCAATTTTCTTTATGTGATCTGATTCTTGAAAATCTGAGTTTCTTAAAACTGTCTTTCCTCTCCTCGTAAGTATTTTTATATATATGCCAGACTATAGATGAAACTACAGGCCAGACTAGATGTTAGACTATAAACTAGACCACATTTCGGACTATACTATGCACACTAAGTTATTTGATAGATGAAAATATAGACGATATTAAAGACAACAATACAGACGAAGACTTTTATTTGTTGGACGTAGTGATAGCGTGCTACCCAGTGGATAACTCCACAAACACTACCCTGGCACTACTTCAGCATTTCATCAGGATAGGTAGTTTTTTCACTATTATTCTTACGTTCTTCTTACTATATAAGGAGGTTCGGAACTACTGCGCACCTCTTCTTCATTATTTCAGTTATAAATTCTTTACGCGATTTCGATGAACTTGCGGAATGTAGTATTACGTAAACTATATTTTCCAGGTTTCACTCACTTTTCACATTCCAAAAGTATATGCTTTGCATTCTACTCTATCGCTCTGTATGAGGTACAGCTACTTATCTTATTAATTAAAACTGCCGTGATTTGTCAACTTTTGAGCTAAAAAATATCCCACGTTGCCATGTTTTCGTTCAATCCAGAATTTTATATTTGGAATCAGCTCCATCTTCCATTATCTCCAACGTTCCTGCCATTTGTTTATTAAGTTGTCCCTAATGGTTCTTCTCATTAATGAAATTTCTTACGATCGCTCTGCAGCATTAGTATTGTCCCGATTTATGCATCTAGCTTGGACATATATCTTCTTCCGTCCAATATTAATATTTCTATGAGAGGTAAGCCGGTAATCACAGAGGACGCATTTGTGAATACTGTGGAATACGATGAAATGATGCGGAGAACTCTAACTCTTTATAGTTTCTATAATTCTCTTACCAATACCCTGGTAAATGTTGGGCGGCTTATAGAAATTGGGAGTGCTTTACGCTGTTTATTATTTTCCTTATTTGCGGTTTAGGGCCGTTACAGTTTGTCATTATTCTAACCAGCGAAATTGCTGTTCGCATGGCTTTATCACAAATGTTCAGTACATGTTGTTTAAAACTTAGTTTTTCATCCAATAGTACACTTCGATAGCACAAGTTTCGTATAGATAAGACAATAGAAGTGACTGTAAGAGATATAATAGATGAAATTCCATATAACAAACTCCATAGATAAGACTCCACATACAAGACTCCATATATGACTTCATAAACGAGACTTCATAGACTAGACTGCATAAACAAGACACCATAGATTAGACACCGTAGACAAGACTCCGTAATCTATACCCAGACGAGATTTCATAGATGAGACCTTAGATGAAACTGGACTCCATAGACTAGACGCAATAAACGAGACTCCATGACCGGACTTTATAAATCAGACTCCACAAGCGAGACTCTATATGAGACATCATACACTTCATAGACTAGATATAATAGACGAGACTCTGTAGTCGTGACCCCATAGACGAGATTTCATAGATGAGACTCCATTAAAAAAGACTCTATAGATGAGACTCCAAAGAAAAAACACCATAGATGAGACTCCATACACGAGACTCCATAGACTAAACTTTACAAACGAGATTCTATATACGAGACTTTATAGTTGTGACTCCATAAAAGAGACCCATAGACAATAATCCAGTGATAAGACACCATAGTAGAGACTCCATACACGAGACTCCATAGATGAAACTTCATAAACGAGATTCTATAGACGTGACTTCATAGTTGTGACTCCATAAAAGAGACTCTATAGACAATAATCCAAAGTTAAGACACCATAGATGAGACTCCATCATCAGTATTGCTAAAAGTTCTTGATAAATAAGAAACTTTATGTTGTTATTTAATGTGGCGTTATGCCTCTAATATTTTCCAAGTTTAGACAAAGAAATGGTCAACTCAACGAAGTTGGATCATAATGATGATTATATATATATATATACATTATATTATCAAATTTGTTTCTTAAATTCTTAAATAAAACTATTTTTAGTCAATTTTTTAAAGTTATAGATATATTAACATGTATGTTATAAAAACGTACCTTATAGTGTTTCAAATTGTCGCTTTCTATTGCTCTTAATGACTTTTGCTTAGTTTTAGTTAAGTTCATTATGGTTCCTTGCATGTTTGAAATACTTTTCATATACACGTACGTTTTACAGTTTAAATAGTAATACTTGATCCAAATTAAAAAAAACTATTACAAAATTTACATAGATACGAGTACATTAATTCGTCCTTGCAGTTCTTGTTAAGCGGTGGAAACTTCAAAAGGCAACTTGTAAATACTTGCTCTACTCGTATTTTAATATAGACAAAAAGTAATTCAAATTAATACTAATCTTTATATAAAAGTACTGGATATATTAAATACATATTTGTCGAAATTAAAGAAATTTTAACATATTACAATTATTTCTATTGAACTAAGAATTCCAAAATGTTATTGGAAATATAATATATTTCTACAATAACATCTACATTTGACAAGAACACAATGACAAAGAACGATATTTTTTGGCTAACCAACTTTTTGTCACGCTGTAATATTAAAAACCCAAAATAAAGAAAACGTTGATATTGCAACACGTTTTTTTTCATTTCAGATAAAGCTGCATTTGAGTTTTGTTTTCTTCTTTGTTTTCAGTTCTTTAAATAAACTAATTTTTAGTTTGTTTTCTCTTTATTTTTTGTATTTTTTTCTTTTAATTTATTTGGGTGTCAAAATCAATATTATCCCTTGATAAACTTACTTCTAAAGATTTGGAAGATAACAAATGATTATATAGACAAGGTGTTTCGTTAAAATAAAATCCAAACGCAAAACAAAAAAGCAAAGTAAATGTGCAACAAGAACATACAAACGACCAAGGACCAAGACCAAAACTTCTTGCTATGTTTATATGACTCCTTACAGTTTCACTAAGACTAACAGCAGTTTGTTTGCAAGAACATTTGAGATTAAGACATTTGAAAAATTATTGAAGCTAAAGCAAAAATTTGTTAAACAATTATTGGCAGTTATTAATGATGTTTTACTTAAGAACTTTGTTATTATTTGTTTTGTTGTCTTTTGCTACGTGGCAATAGAAAACATATTGATGTTTTTATGTTTTTCATGCTAAAGCTGTTAATGCGGTAATAAATATTATTTTACATTTGTAAAAGAACAGAAGGAAGTATTTACCTTGGCAGTAGTTATTCCAGACAGTCATTAAGAAAATCAATATGGCTTTTCACAAATATTATAAATTTGGAGTCTTCAGTAATGCAATTATTAAGTGAAATAATTGTGAGATATACACAAAGATATATTGTAATAAGATATTTAAAACACATATAATTATTTATTTATATTTATATTAAATTAGCTTTTAGTACAAGTTACAATTATTATAAAATATCCACTCTTTATTTGAATGAAGATCTTACACGTGCAACACTTTGTGTTTAAACTAACGTAGTTTTTTGTTTGCCTTTCCAAGAAGCAAAGATTTAATTATCACTGTTCCAGATGCAGCGATGTAAAGACAAATTGTTAATCTATCCTTCTATTTTATGTAGCGTGGAAAACAGTTTTGCCCTCATTGCAAATAACCTCAAAAGTTAGTTTGTGCTCAACTGTATTTGTTTGCAATGTTTTATTAAAGGGTTCTACGAAATTAGCTCGTTGTGATAACCTATTTCCTGATTCTTCAGGAAGTTTCACATCGTATATGTTTTAGAATATATATATTTCACATTTACAAAGATATCTATATGGCTTTAGTTTTAAAAGCAACACCATTAAGGCAAATGGTGTTTTCTGTGGCTAAAAAAAACTCTGAATTTAGCTACTTAATTATTTGGAAAAGTCAGTTACATATAAAACAGCTGATCCCGAAATCTGACATTTTAATAAAAAGTAAATTAAAGATATTTTGTTGATTTTATAGAAGCTATTACTAAAATACAACAAAAAAGTAAAAAAAGCATTAAAAATAATAAATCTTAAACAATAAAACACTTACAAACTTTATTTATTTATTTATTTATTTATTTATTTATTTCCAATTCTATACACAAGACTTAAAGTCTCTTATTGCAGTATAGAACATTGTTTCAGCAGAAACATTAAAAAGAAAAAAAATATAATTCTTAAAGATAAAGGGTTTAAAATAATTAATTTATAAATTTATAAAAGAAAACAAAAAAGAAAAAGAAAAGTGTTTAGTTACCAAATTAACATGTAAAAAAATTAATAATGCATTTTTTAAATCTCAATGCGTTACTTATTATTTGTATGTTGTGCGGGAGTAGATTCCAAAGCCGGATTGCATTAAGAAAAAATTGCCAATCAGAAGTTAAACAATGATGTCTAAACAATAAGATTCGCTTTCCTCTATTAGAACTCAATAGGGTTAAGCGGTTATAGAGATGTTGTGGTTGTTGGGTATACACGATTTTGTGCATGAACAGGAGTACTCTTGTTTTGAGTATGGCATCAAACTGCATACCATATAGTTTTGCCGTAAAAGGCGAAACAGAATCAAACCTTTTCACGCCATATACATAGCGCACAATACTTTTGTAAACTGAGTTTAGTTTTCCTGTACTTGCGGTATCGCATTTGGCAAACAATTCGCATCCATACATCAGAACTGGCAATAAATAGGTTTTTGCAAGAAGTACTCTTATTTTGACAGGTGTGCAATACTGCGTTTGCCAGAGAGTTCTAAGCATGGAATACGTACGGCCACATGCATAATTAATATGATTGCTCCATGTCAGGTTCATATTAAAGATAATTCCAAGATTTTTTGCTGAGTTTACCCTTTCTATACGTGTGTCATTAAGAAAAATATCCGGTATATGATCACTTATAGTAGTCCGTTTTTGGATTAGAAGATATTTAGACTTTTTTGGATTGATACTAAGACCATTAGCAGTAGCCCATTTATAAATATGTTTTAACTCGGTATTTAGAGTTAAGACACACTGTTCAATTTTAGATAAATCACAACTGATGTAAATTTGTATATCGTCAGCATACATTCTGATTTTACTGTGCGTAAGTTGACTCGGCAGGTCATTAGCATAAAGCGAGAATAGTAGAGGCCCAATAATTGACCCCTGCGGTACACCTCTCATAACAGGTAGTAAATTTGATTTATCGTTACCACTTTGAACATACTGATGCCTGTTGGTAAGATATGTAAATACTAGTTGCGTAGCGGCTGTAGAAAACGTAAACATGTGCTGTAGTTTATAACATAGGACGTTATGATCGACTGTATCAAAAGCTTTCGAATGGTCTAAAAGTACTAAAATATTGGTTTTTCGTTCATCTATCTCACTTCTTATATCTTCCGCAACATCTACAAGAGCAGTTATGCAACTGTGTTTTTGCCGAAACCCAGATTGCTTATCATTAAGCAAATTGATTCAGTCTCGTCTCATCGAACTGTTCGGACGTGTTACTTTTAGTGCGGCTGAATTTTCGGTGAAAAAATCGTAATAGGTGAAAAAGTGTAATAGGTTGAAATAACACAAATAGTGAAAAAATAACTCGTAATAGGTTAAAAAAAATCTACGGTAATATCAGTAATTAAAAAAACACTAAAAATCGCATAAAAATTGTATGAGCGTTCCTCTCAGATGTAATTCTGAGAAAGAGCTTAGCTCGTCTAGAAAAACTAAATGGGTATCTGAGGAAGAATCCATAAAAAAATCTACGGAGAATTTTCTCACTACAAGAGCCGCAGAACGGCGTCGTTCCTGTTCGCCCAATATAGTGATTTCAACAGATGAAAAAACATCATCTTCAACAAATAGTGCAGTCAAACCAAAAAAACAAGTAGGTATGGATAAGTACATCACCGTTCTCAAGCGACAGAGGAGCCCGACGTCTGCTCAAGTGTCATCAAATTCAAAAGCTCCTAAGACCGTGAGTAATAATCAAAATAGGTTTGCTCTCCTCCAGACGGATGAGCCAGAACTTACTAAGAAGACGTTTAAGCCCCCACCAATTTATCTGAGAGAGCCGACTTCCAGTAAATTGGTACAAGGAATTATTTCGGTAATAGGTGAAAACATGTTTAGCGTAACCTCAATTAAACATGGAAATATCTGCGAGACAAAGATCCAAGTGAATAGAGAAGATGATTTTCGAAAATTGTCCAACCAGTTGGAGAGGGAGACTAGGGACTTCTATACCTACCAGCTCAAAAGCGCAAAAGGACTCCAAGTCGTTCTAAAGGGTATAGACCCATGTGTTGATCCCGCGGAGATAAAAACCGGTTTAATGGACAAAGGGTTCAAAATCAAGAGCGTAGTGAATATCAGAAACCGTGAAAAGATCCCTCAGCCCATGTTCAGGGTAGAATTGGAACCTGGAGATGTTGTCTTAAAGAAAAACGAGTCCCATCCAATCTACAATCTCATTTATCTTCTGCATCGTAGAATTACCGTGGAGGAACCGCATAAGCGCATTGGACCCGTCCAGTGTGTTAATTGTCAAGAATTTGGCCACACCAAAGCGTACTGTAAATTGCCGTCTGTTTGTGTTGCGTGTGGGGAACTACATCCAACTGCTCTATGTAATAAGTCCAAAACTGACGTAAAAATAAAAAAATGCAGTAACTGCGGAGGTAATCATACCGCAAATTATAGAGGTTGTCCAATTTACACGCATTTGAAAGCCATAAGTACCAACAAGACGTCAGTATTACCTGATCATCATCAACAGCCTATTTTGGCATCGAGTGACAATTTCCCGCAATTGCTACGGTCCACTAGTCATGTAAACGCGCCTAGTTCTAGACAAGTTTCTTACGCTAACGTGGTTAAATCTAATATGCCAGGTTTGGAGCAGGCACCTAAATCACAATATTACGAGCCTAATATTAACTCTCTAGAGACTACATTGCAGACACTTGTCCAAACCATGAACACTTTTACGACCACTATGACATCCATGATGCAGGAAATGCTGAAAATGCAATCCACTATCTTACAAGCCATTTTAAAAAAATGATTTGTTTAAAAATTTGTTTTTGGAATGCGAACGGCCTCCGCCAACATAAAAACGAACTGGAACACTTCCTGATGGATAAGCAGATTGATGTCATGATGATTGCTGAAACTCACTTGACGGCGACAGCGTACTTCAAAATTAATGGCTACGTGTTGTATGATACTAAAGATCCCCGCGGAAGAGCATGTGGAGGATCGGCAATTCTTATAAAGAACAGAATAAAACATTATTTAATGAACAACATATGTGAGGATTACCTACAAGCAACAAACATTTGTATTGAATTCTGTCAATACAATTTTGTTTTATCATCAATTTATTCGCCGCCTCGATTTTCAATAAAAGAACACCAATACTACAGCTTCTTCAATTCCCTTGGAGCTAGATTTTTAGTTGCTGGTGACTTTAACGCCAAACACACTTTTTGGGGTTCACGTCTGGTGACCCCGAAGGGTCGTGAACTCTTCAACACCATTGCCAAAATGGGATTAGATGTACTCTCAAGCGGGCATCCCACCTACTGGCCGACGGACCGACGGAAGATTCCCGATGTTATTGACTTCGGAGTAGTGAAAAATATCCCTGTAGAATCGATACAAGTGGAGCCTTCATTAGACTTGTCTTCAGATCACTCTCCTTCTATTATTTCAATGCGTTTCCTTCAAGGGAATGGCTCTCCATTTCGGGACATATCTAAAACCAGAGTAAGTTGGATAAAGTATAAAAAGTATTTAAGTTCCCACTGCACGGAAAATGTAGTGTTGAGAACTACCGAGGATATTGATGGGTCGATTGGCAAGTTTACTGAGGACATACGAAGAGCTGTACATCACGCCTCCACATACGACGTTGAGTGCAGAAGTGGGACAAATAGAACTTATTTCGCTGAACTCGATCATCTCCTGTCAGAAAAAAGAAGAGTTAGAAGAGAGTGGCAAATCCACAGGTCTCCTGAACTGAAAGCTAGGCTACGGGTATGCAGAGATATACTAAGAAATTTCTTAGAAACCCAAAGAATGGCTTCACTTAAATCTTACTTGGAGGGTCTTGATAGTACCCCACAATCTGACTATTCGTTATGGAAGGCGGCACGAGGTTTAAAAAGACCAGTTAGAGGAAAGCCTCCTCTGCGAAATCCGACTGGTGACTGGGCTAGAAATGATTCCGAGAAGGGGACTTTATTTGTTAATCATTTGAGAAAAGTGTTTACTATAAACAACTCAAATAATGCATCTGATTTGCCTCCACTCGTTATTAGACCTCCTGTACCTCTAAGACTAAACTTTCGTGATGTCCAAAACGCTATTGGTACTCTGAACCTTAGAAAGGCTCCAGGTATGGATGAAATCAGCAATAAAATGCTTGTGGAGTTACCTCGTGTAGCAAGAAAGATTATCCTCTTTATCTTCAACGCTATTTTACGCCTAGAATACTATCCTGCAGATTGGAAGGTGTCTATGATCACTATGATTCCTAAGTCAGGGAAGGACCACACCAAAGTGGAGTCATATAGGCCAATTAGCCTACTGCCGACAATTTCTAAACTGTTCGAAAAATTGTTAATGACTAAATTGACTCCAATTCTGAATGACACTGAATGTATTCCAAATCATCAATTCGGATTTAGAGCTAAACACAGTACCATCGAACAAACTCACAGATTGGTAAATGTGATAAGAGGGTCGTTTGAAGATAAAAAATACTGCTCCGCCCTTTTCATTGATGTGTCCCAAGCGTTTGACAAAGTTTGGCATGACGGTTTAATGCACAAAATAAAATCAACTCTGCCTGCTAACACCCATAAACTCATGGAAAGTTATTTATACGGTCGCAAATTTAAAATCAAAGAAGGTGATTTTTTAAGTACCGCTCAGCCAATTGAATCAGGTGTGCCACAGGGTAGCATACTGGGCCCTACTTTATATTTGATTTATGCCTCCGACATGCCGTCAGACCCCAAAATCCACACGTCAACTTTTGCAGACGATACAGCCTTTGTCAGCGTCCATAAGGACCACCAAGTTGCATCACGGAATTTGCAGAATTATGTTTATAAACTAGAGAATTGGCTAGAGCTTTGGAAAATCAGGGTAAATGAACAAAAATGTATTCATATCACTTTCACATTGCGAAAAGATACCTGCTCGTCCATCAGAATAAATAATCAAATTATTCCTCAACATAATGAAGTCAAATACCTCGGCATTCACCTCGACCGCCGTTTAACTTGGAAGTCTCATATTGAAGCGAAACTTACACAAATGAGATTAAAAGCAGTGCAACTTAATTGGTTAATCGGCAGAAACTCTACATTGAAATTGGATTGCAAACTTTTGTTGTACAATGCAATTCTAAAGCCAATCTGGTGTTATGGAATTCAATTATGGGGTACTGCCTCAGCATCAAACATTGAAAAAATTCAAAGGGGTCAAAATAAAATTCTACGTATAATTACTGCAGCACCATGGTATGTTAAAAATTCTCGAATCCACAAAGATCTAGGCGTGCCATTAGTAAAAGTCGAATTTACAAAATATGCGTCAAAGTATGTCAGCAAACTCGAACAGCATCCAAACCCACTTGCACGAGACATCCTTAACTTTAGTGGCCACAATCGGTTGAGAAGGAGGGATACCCTTGCTTTAACTCAAGCGCAAAATAGATGACTGGATCAGCTGATGTGAAATTTTTTTAGTATCATAAAAATTTTTGTCTAGCACTGGCTGGGCTTATTATTTTCTTTTTAGTATTAAGATTTGAATACTTATTGTCATTTCAAATATGAAGATTCAATAAATAATTAACTGCAAAAAAAAAAAAAAAAAAAAAAAAAAAAAAAAAAATTAAGCAAATTATGATCATTTACGAAATTAGATATCTGACTATGTATTATCCTCTCAAATATTTTGGACATAAAGGGTAAAATAGCGATTGGCCTATATTCTGATTTAGTTTTAGGTATTGGTATAATTTTACAAACTTACAAACTTTAATCAAACAAAACAATGAAAATTTAGACCCAGATTATTGTTCACAACACTAAAATGTTGTGTTGTCTTGATTACAACACAGCATGCATTATTCATACGAAAACATACAACATACAATATCAAAATTTTATAATATGTATTTATATTTGAAATCGCCTAGTTTCACTTCAGCTTAAAATTAATTTAACAGTAGCTGTTTGGGATCTAATTTTAATATATGTGATTCGGCCTATGAAAAGGTGGCTTATGACTTTTTAAATTTTCAATTCCATTTATTATCTTGATTCTGGATTTTCAATAAAATTCTGTTTTTCTTTCATTTGTGCTCTTCTTGCTCTGCATTTTTAGTGCATCTCTAAGCAAATTAGGACTTTATAGTTTTCACCAGGTGAAAGAGCGTCTCAAAAACTATCGAAACCAAAAAAAAAGTGAAACAATTTTTTTTTGAGTCATAAGACCGGTCACATATATTTAATAATATAAAATAAGGCAGTTGTTGAATTTTGTAATAGCTTTCTTATGAAGAATGCGACACCACTAGTATGACTGTCACCCTGTAACGTGGACTTGATTTGCTTAAACTGAAAACCAACTAATAATTGGGATTATAAGCCTGCATGAATTCCCATAGTAGTAGCATTTTTTCTATGACAGAGGGTAGCATTTGAGCTTGCAATAATTCCATGTGCAAATTCATCTATGTAGTAAGTTAAACCGCAACCAGATGAAGAAATACAACCCCAAATCATCAACGAATCTTCTCTATGATTCACGGTTTAAAGTAAGGTCAAATTTATAATTTTGTGATCTTCAAAAGAAGATTTTGTTATTAAAACCAAATAAATTTATCTTCGTTTCATCTGAAAGCTGTAATATACGGTTTGTGTTTCCTCTGGTATGTTACCATAATTTTCAGCTCACTTAAATGACAAAAAGAAGCCTTGGCACACGTAGTATTCTTATATCATGTAATTTACTAGGAAAATTATGTGTAGAATTTTCTCAAACACTTTGCTAAATATAGCTTAGACACTATTTAGAATTTTAAGGTATTCAAAAGAACGCCGTCTGCGAAAAATTTTTTCTGTAGTAAAAGATTCTTAAAGTTTCCTCCTAGTTTTTAACAATATTGCTATCGATATGCAGTTGTTGGATAAAAATTTAATTTTAACACCATTTAATTGTTTTTTTGTTTCCTGAATTAAAGTTGCAAAACTCAGAAAAATACACAAGACAATATACAACTTTAATCTAAATACATTTTTAATGAAATCAGTTTGTATTTTTCACGATTATATTAGCTTCATTTTCATTCTATTCTAGTTCATTTTAGTTTCCTTTATTTTGTTTTTTTTTTACTGGCAAATTCTCAGTAGTTTTTCATGCAATAAACCTGCAAACTAAAGTAACATTATGTTGTGACAATGAACACGTAGCTAAGGATAGCATAAACATTTTTAAATAGTAAAAATAATACAAAAGCAATAGAGTACGACTCTAAACAAAACAACTGCAAAACAAGTGAAATGAGAACAAGAAGAAAAAACAAATTCTACGACTACAACATTTATAGAACAGAAAAAAAAGCAATGGATAAAACTGAATAATAAAATGAAGGAAAGCAAATGAGAGCAGAGCACAACTGGATGATGTTAATGTGGAAAAAAACAATTTAATGCCTGGCAATTAGTGATGGCGAATAAGGATGTAAAAACATACTAGACATCTTATGTCACATATGGTATATTTTTAAGTAAGCAAGTATGTAAGTAAGTGTGTGTGCTTATAAAGGGTGATTCATTTCGACGCTTTTTTCATTTGG
Organism: Bellardia pandia; assembly: GCA_916048285.2. Taxonomy (NCBI): domain Eukaryota; kingdom Metazoa; phylum Arthropoda; class Insecta; order Diptera; family Calliphoridae; genus Bellardia; species Bellardia pandia. The sequence continues at coordinate 103,982,247 of OU696529.1, forward strand.
TTTTTCACATATCACTTGACGGGTGCATGTTCACTTTTTCAGTATTGCCAGACAAATTATCATGTAATGGATCACACCGCAACAATGTCTACAAATTATGCAGCTGTCCTGCGAACATTCTGTGAGAAAAGCTATTAGTGCACTTTATGCAACATATCATCAAGCATCATCCACCTTCACTAATTTTGCATTTCTGATCGGTCAACTGGCCGCCTAGATAGTGTGATATCACACCTCTATATTTGTTTGGGAATAATGATAATTTAAATGTCTTCGTCGGTAAACCAGTTACGATTCAATACTGGAAAGCTAATACTACTCGCGTAATTCGTTAAATAGCGCTGAAAGATTAATCTAAAATTGGAACTTCCGAATAAACCACCTACAGTGTTGTTAACGGTCAACATTTAAACGAAATTATTTTTTAAACCTAAATGCCAATGATTGTTCTTTTGGAAAATATTAAACAGTTAAAAAAGTTTTAAATGAATCACCTAAATACTCGTACATGCCCATGTGTGCTTGTAATTGTAGTACTATAGTTGGCGAATAAGTGATAATGTTGTAGTAGTAAACACTTGATTGTTCTTTATATCTGATTCTAAGTAAAGATCTACATTTATTTTTTTTTCATTACATATTTTCCCATTTTTAAAGTACAAACAATTAAGTTTTACACAGAAAGCCACAGAAAAATTCAAGTTCCATTGAGTACTTGTTACTAGCGGTAGCGGTTGGTTACTACCTACACATTTACATTTGATACTCTGCACCCATACATACAAACCAACCAAGGTCTAAATGTGTGTATCAATGTGTATTTGAAAGTATAAATGAATGGGTTCTAACCACAACAACTTCGGCAGCTACAGCTTCAGCTCCAGCAACAGCACCAGTAGCAATAGCAACATCATCAACAGCAGCAGCACGTAAGGAAACGGAAACTGAAATGTGGTTGGAAAAAAATAGTTCTTTTTTAATATTTTATACGTTTTTTTTCTACTTCCAATGTCTACATATACATACTTGTATAATAAACATTTTTTTTCGTTTTTATTTTTGTTTTCTCTACGTTAGTCTTTAAAAAAATGAAAATGTTTTTTTTTTTTTGTGGAATGGGACATTATTGCGTGCACGTGCGTTCTGTTAAACGGATGCATAAATGTTTGCAATACAATAATAAAAGCATGCATTAAATTGTGTTTATTAGTTTAAGGAAAAAGCTGATTTGGAAAATAGATAAGAAAAATCCTTTTAAAAAGTATTTATTATTTTTAAAGCTTGTTACAAACGTTTATCAAAATGTTTTTGTCGTCTATAAAAACACCTTTTTAAATTCTTCAAATATGTTGTAGTTTTTTGCTCTAAACTTTAAAAAGTTATAATGAAATGAGTGAATTTATTACCAATATTAATCTGTGATTGATTGGCTGATGAATCGTTCATACTACGGAGATAATATATTATATTGCTTTACTATCTGTGCGCAGAATAATGCCTATACAAAGCTGATGTTCCTCTACAATCGCTCTTGTAAATACATTTTTGAGCTCCAATTGAATATATAGACATGCGTTTATGAAGTCAAAAACATACAGGATAATAACATACAATACCAACTGGGAACTTGAGTAATGCTTGGGACAAATGAAACACTGTTCTGCATTACTATAATTGAGGAGGTCCATAACAAAACGCAATAATTACACCATCACATTTTTTTGGATAAACGACAAAATGTAATTTAAGTTAGTAGCACATAATTTTTTTAAAAAACAATTATTGAGGTATTATTGTCTACAAAAAATAATATTAATCACAAATTAATTATTTTATCTGTCAGTTTGTTTTAAAGTTATTTAGATAACAACTTTGGAATTATTGCGTTTTGGTCCGAACCATAGTATTTATTTCATTTTGCTTTGAACTGTATGAAAATATTGCGTTCTGATCTGAACTAGGGCTGGAATTTCTGCTTTTTGCTTTGAATAGATTTGTATTATATCATTTTGATTTAAATTGCAACCACTTGTAGAAAAATGAAAACACTTTTTTATGTTAAACACGTTTATTAAATTAAATTTATTTAATCCAAATTCATACAATTCATTAAGAAATATTTTTATTTGTAAATATTTAAATTTATAAATTACTTTATTCACAATTAACTAGGCTTGTGTCGTTAATTCACATAAATGAAATATTTTGTCCAATACATACTACAATTAACTTAACAAAAGAAAAATGTATTAACTAAACAAAAATTCCTTACGTCTTACAGTTATCTAAGAGTTACCACCAGAGCATAATTTATTTATAAAGTTGACTTTTTTAAAATTTCTTGTAGCGATTTGTTGCAAAGATGTGTAATTATTGCATTTTGCTCTGAACCATTATATTTGATATTGAATTGCAGTGTAGTTATTGAGTTTTGGAATGCTTTATAATAAAGGTAATATAGATTTCAATGTGTAAAATAGGATTCAATCAAAAAATCAAAAAACTTGAAAAATGTAATTATTGCGTTTTGTTATGGACCTCCTCAATTGCACTTGCTACTTGCTATTGATTGTAATGTTACAAACAGTTTTTTAAACCATGTCAGATTTTTTAGATTATTAATGAATGTGAAGGCTGCTAAAAAATAACAGTTATAAAACTGTTGTCTGTATCCAGATGGTTTCAACAGCTATTGGAGAAATCTACTGAAGGAACCACGATATTTCTTAAAAAGAAATTTCAAACGAAGTTCTTTCATGGTTTGTGGTGAGTTTTTTGTGAAAATAGTTGTTTGATTTTGCGTTTCCAAGAACCAAAATTAAGTCTTTTGATTACACAAAAGTACTAGATGAAAAATTAGTGCCATTTCCAGAGAATAGTAATGAAACTATTTATTTTTCAACAAGACAACGCACCTAAATATGTAACTCGCTAAAAAAGGGATGATTGTCTGTGAAAAATATTAATGTACTTAAATAATCAGAACTCCATTGAAAATGGTGAATATTAAGACATCGAATTTATGCTGAAAACGGCAATATGATAGCATATATATATCACCTAAAAAACTGTGTAAATGCTCTCCAATCATATAACTGAGCATATAAAAATTAATCTGGTGAATAGTATGAAGGATCAAAGTCTTGAGTTGATTAAAAAAAAGAAGCATAATTTTTGTGAATATTGCTGATGACGCCCTTGGTAGGGTAGAAAATGCATTCCAGTTTGTCAATTGTTCTAGTACTTTACAATAGTATTCTTTGAAATTATTTAAAAACGATTTATTAGCTTAAAAAAAATAAAAAACTTGTCTCTATAAAAACTAATATTTTTTTCGTCCTTGAACTATTAAGGATCACTATTATCACCATTACTCTATTCCATTAATTTCTCTCCTCGCACATGAAAGTTGCTTATTGCGCCAGCCAGCAAATTAACCAAAGCACTGTTAAAGAAAATGGAAAAAGAGTTTTCCAATTGTAACAAATACTTTTATAAGTGGAAGATAAAAAAATCCCTTAAAAACACAAGCAAACGTTTACATAACCATGAGTTAAAGCTTCGAAACGAGAATCTATGTATCAATTAAAAACGATATTGAATATCTTGGTGTATGGCTCGATAACAAATTAAATTATGCAAAACATATTGATGAAATTTGCAAAAATGCTTCGAAAACTATTAGAGCACTATGGCCTTTAATAAGTAAACGCTCAAGTCTGAACAAAGCTAAGAAAAATTTACTATTTAAGAGTATAATAAAGCCAATATTCACATATGCAAGCCCAGTGTGGTAAAATGCAGCAAAAACTCATTTGAATAAACTTCAAATCATTCAAAATAAATGTTTCAAAATAATCAATAACAAACATTGGAGATACTCAACCGCGCTTGTCCACAATGAAACTGGATATGAAAGAACTGACACAGGATTGCATACAGCCGGCTTAGTTGCAGCATTGAAGAAAATCTATTGTATCGAAAGTAGCATGCATAAGTTATAATTTTCTAAATAATTTTACTCCATACATGCATATTTTCCAACTTATTTTAAACATTTTTCTTTTATACAAAGGTTTTACATAATTTTCCTTTGAAAATGTTATAAATAAATATTTTCTAGTCCAAATCTGTGATTAATAATTCAAATCGTTGCAATATCTATAGATAACATCCCGAAAAATTTAATTTCATATGTATATCTATATAATTTTTAAATAAAGAAAAAAGGTTAAACTGTTTAAATTTATATTTAGTAATTTTCAATATATATCGACCTTTTTGTAATAATAGTTTTATGTTTGAGAATTTTCTAATCAGGCTTCCAAGGTCTGTATTTCCATTCAAATAAAAGACAATTTGTTAAATTTTTCTTTTTTTCCTCCAACGTTTTACTGGGATATTTCCAGCATCTTCAGGGATTGATTTTTTTTTCTTTTTTTTATTCATAAATTATCTTTAGTTACATTTCACGTTTTATTTTTCAAAAACAATATTTGTTTTCCAAAGTACATATAACACGACATAAAGCACGAATAATTAATTTAAAAATAAATAATTGCAACAATAAATAAGAAGATCACAGTTTAAAATTTATTAACACTTCGTATCACAGCTGTTTGTTCCATACTTATATTTAGCTTATAAAATTGAGAAAAGTTTTATATACTTACATATATATTTATAGTTATCCAACGCAATGTATTTTGAATAGAATTTGCTGAAAAGTTGATGTACTCTGCTCGCTCATAACTTGAACTGTCATTTATTCTCACGTAGTTATTGAAAATTATAGTGTAGTTCTTTTTTTGCTTCAAAAATTAATTTCGTGCCAATTAAGCAATATTTTGCACATACTATTAAAGTAATTTTTAAAATGAAAGACAGATGCATTACGATAACCGGAAATGATACAGATCGTATGTGAAGCCCGATTCACCTATGTCAAATATAACTAATTCGTCTGAAGTGAGCATTGTCCGAAAATGCCCAGAAAGCATATTCTTTCTTCATGACAACTCTCCTTCATATGTAGCAATACCTGTTAAAAACTATTTATAATGAAGTGGGTGGGAAATCTTAAGTTAGCTCCAAACTTTGCCTCATCCGACTTCTATCATTTGTAGCCTCAAAAGATGAGCAGTTCTTTTGGTATGGTATACATATCTTGCTAGAAAAATTCAAAAATTTCACAAATTACAATGACCAATTGTAAATGTTTCAAAATATAAGCCAAACATTTGAAAATATCTCTCATTTTATAATATAAACCCAGTCGCTATATGCACAGCAGATTTTTTGATTATCATTCTATATGATGAGCCCCAAATATAATCGGTTGAAATGATAGGAAAATACCTATACCTCAAACTAATAACCAAATAAAAATATTATGAAAAATATATACTGCCCTTGCTTGCTTATAACACGAATACTATATGTAAGTATGCTTTATTCATATACCAACTCATATATTAAATTATATACTAACTAGTATAATATATATTGTTCTTTCGGTACGAATTATATATTATATATATATATTATAACTTAACGGAGATGTAGTAATAAAAACCTGTTCATTACATGCACATTTAGTTTGTATGTAGCAGAGTATGACAAAAAACGGATGCACGTTTGTATACAATGAATATGAAATACACAGAAAAACACACAAATTTATACTCTGAAACAGGCGAACAAACATCTACGGAAGTGAACTGTTGCGGCATGTAACGTATTTAATTTATATTCGTAAATGTGTGACAATAAAATGTTAAATTGTACTGGTGTGTGTAGGTGTATGTATTTATTTTTATTTTTGCAAATGTATTTATTTATATGTATGTATGTCTGTTTGTGTTTTGGTTAGTTCCTACATAAATACATACACAGCTTTACACAATAGCAAAGTTTAACTTATTTAAATTTGTATACCCAAATGTATGAGTATGTATATACATTTATATATACATGTGTGTATGTGTATGAATACATGAATAAATTTGCATCCAAGTTTGAAAGTTTATGTATATTTCATTCAGTTGTATATAAATATTAACAATATCATAGTTTATTGCTGTTTTGTTAATTAAAATTTATATTATCAATTTAAATGTAAAATGTTTTAATATCACTATTCATAAAAACACTCATACCTTTGTCCTTTTTATAAACAGACTTGCTGACAATCATTGTGCATGAGTTTGTAAGTGTTTTCACCCAATAATATTTTCAAAACTGGCGATATTATTGTACTGGCCACCAAAAAGATGGGGTTATATTGAGTTAGTCATTCCGTTTGTAACACTTCGAAATATTGGTCACAGAAATAAATGTTATGTATCCTTATAAAATTCAAAGACGATTTAGCTATGTCCCACCCACTATCCGTCTGTTCAAGGCACGATATAGCCCTGCGTTCTTTTTATCTTTTTTAAAGTTTTCGAATATTTTGGCCCAAGTGCGTTTAGGGGTTAAATTAAATTTTTGCACCGTTATTAGAAATTTTTTTCTTAAGATTCATAAAAGTCGACTCAAAAATGTATAACATTTCGCTGTCTTTTCACTACATAACCCAAATATATTTAAGTTTGACTTAAACGTTAATATCCTTCATTTTGAATAAAACTTTCGGAAACTATTTAACAATGTCTGAACTATATTATACTGGATGAGTTTAATTTAAAATTCATAACATAAGAAATTAGTAGTTTTTCCCGAAATCCACTAAAATAAAATCGCTAGTATAGAAAAGCTATGGAATGTATTGACATATTTTTTAGTATTTATGTTCCCATAATAAGTTCCTAAGATGTGTTCTAAGAATTCAAAATTTTGTTTAACAAAATTTAAAAAACAATGAAAATAGAGTAAAAGAAATCAAAATTTGTTGGTTAAAAAGCTGACATATGGAGCCATAACTCTAATATATCAAATGAAAGATATTGTTGTTCTTCAAAAGTTATATTCTATACATAATTTTTGTTATTTTAAGTCAAACGTTGTTGTTATTTTAAGTCGCATCGGTTCTAAAGTTTGTAGGTGCATTTACAAGGAGAAAATATGCGTTTTTTTAGTTTTGTCAAAAGTTTTGCCATTCAAAAATAATTTGTGCAATTTAATGTTAACGTTCTAATAAGACATAAAAGATAAAATTCAGTTAAAAATGTTTAAGCTTATTAAGTATTCCCCAGGCCATTAACGTGCTTCAGACTACTTCAATATGAAATGTAAGAACAATTTTAACAAATCTTGAGATATATTCAAATAAAATCATATCTTTACTTTAACTATATAAGTATTATTTTGTGTATGAGTTTTTATTTTCGTAGCAGAACGTTAACGTATGGTCAAAAAAGTTAAATTTTTTAATGGCCGCATCAAAACGCCATTTTCAATTTTTTTAAAATTAAGTTAAACAAAATTTTGAATTTTTATAACATCTATCTGGAATTTATTAAGAATATTTATAAGTTAACAAATATACAAAAAAAAAAAAAAAAAAAAAAAAAAAAAAAAACAAGTAAGAAAGTATAGTCGGTCAAGCCCGACCATATAATACCCTACACACAGTATATGTATAAAACCGTTTTTTAGAAATGGACGTTATGTGGGAGATATTACCTATTGTGGACCGATCATCCAAAAATTTATCTCAATATAAATACTCTAAAAGATTTATGGAGCTAAAATTGAATTACGGAGAGTTTCGACTAATTATGGACCGACCATTATCATTTTCATTAATTTTTGGTGAATTATGTTTGGATAATTGCATAATTCAAACGTTTATGATCAGTAAACCCAGGACATTTGTATTGGAGCTAGGTGAAATAATGGATCGATTTCCACCAGTTTAATTCCCATCCATCCTTGGGCCAAAAAATATGACGCACCAAATTGTACCGAAATATCTTCAAAATTGCGACCTGTAATCTTCGCACAAGCTTTACAAGGACAGCCAGCCAGCCAGACGGTCTGCAGGACGGACATCGTTAAATCGACACAGAAAATGATTCTGAGTTATATAGTCCAGATACTTTAAAATACTTTTCGAAAGTTTTACTAATAAGGGACAACATCCAGGGCACTGTGAATTACAGGGTAATTATGTGGCTTACGAACTGGCTAGACATGGTTCTGGTTTGGACCATGATACTAGAGAAAGAGGGGTCAAGCCACCTATATGTTACTTCTACAGGCTGATTAATGAAAGATTCCGTGACTGTGCAGACCAATCCTGGGCAGGAGGTCGGATTGCATAGTGTCCAGGTCCTTATGGCAAACGCGACCGAAACGCTGATGGAATTGGACAGGTATAGTCTCAGGATTCTGGTAGGAGTGATAACCGGGCATTGTTCGATTGGGGCCTTTAGAGGCAAATGGGATAATAACACACAGGACTTCTGTAGAGTGTGTAGGGGTGCAGTGGAGCCAGAGACAATAGAGCACATCATGTGCAACTGTCCTATGTTGCAGGGTCGTAGACTTAAGTGGCTAGGAAATAGATTCCTGGACGAACTCAGTAATGTTGCTGGCGGCAAGCCGAGTAACATTCTGGGTTTCACTAGGGGAGTAAGGTGGCTATTTAAGGGGCATTCTATGGCGACTCCAAATCCGTAAGGGGATTTTTCTTTATTTCCTTCTTTTTCCCCCTATCAGGCGCTTTTGGTTGTTCTTTTTTCTATATCTACCTTCTTCTATCTTTCTACTCTCTATCTTTTCTACTGAAGGTAATCACAATGGACCACAGGTCTCCGAGTGGAAGTGCACTTAGTGCACAACCCTTCTTATCCTATCCTATCCTAAGGGACAACATTAACCGTTAAATTGTGAAGGTCAAATGTTGATAAACTTGGAATTGCTAATGCAAAGATAGCAAAATTTTATACATTTTTGAATTGACTTTAAAGAAAATTGAATAAAATACACCTAATGCTGTTATTACACAGTCATTGGTTCCGGAAAACTTCGTGTAAAAAAACGGTGTAAAAAAATACATTGATGGTATGCAAAAAAGGTGATTGGTTTCTTATCTCTAAAACCCATTTGTACCACTGTATTTTCTTACGTTTGCCTTAATATTCTCATGTGATTTTCTATTAATATATAGTACTGAGAAATAAATTTTTCTATACGAGGAAAAATGTAGTAATAGTTGTTGAAAAAAAATCTGAAAAATTAATTTTGCTGAATTTTTTTTTCATCGAAAAATTCGTTTTAAAATCAATATGTTTAAATAGTGCAACTCTTAAAAAAAAACAACTATTATTTATTGAATAATACTCTGGAATTTTTTTGCAGTTTACTTGTGGTTCATTTGGTCACATTTACCTCACATTCATTAATAACCTGACGAAAACTGTACATTGTGTTGCTGGAAGAGTTTATAATTCTACGATTGTCCCGTTCATGAAACTTTAGGCCGACACATCTTTTTTTTACCATAATCACTTAGTCACGAACCTCTCGGCATTTTATAGAAAATTGTTTAAAAGTGCATAATAATAATAATAAAGAGTTCTACTTTTTATTTTCTAGTATTATTCTTTATTTATTATGAAATGTAATTTTGGTTATGAAACACCAACAAAATATTAATATACAATTTCTTTCTTAATGGTCTCCCAAATGTTGTTTAAAAAGAGATCATAAACCAAAGTTTGAAAAAATGTTACACCTTTCAAAAAACTGTTTGTAACTTTACAACATATAGCTAACATCAAGTGTACTTATAGTAGTGCAACACAGATTCCGCATAACCGAATATAATAGTTTTACTTGTTTTTAATTCACCCTTAATTATATGTTATACAGTATAATTATCATTAGTTTATTATCATATTATTCTTATTGTTTTTGTGGTTATTTGCACTGAAATTTCTGTGTTCAGTGTTTTTAATGTTTAATTACAAATTATGGCATAAAGAATAAAAACTATTTTTGAGTTTTTAAAATATGTGCATACAGTGGCTTACAACTTATTTTATGCATTGCATTTCTTGTGTTCGAAACTCCATCAAAATATTTAAAAGGAACTTAAAAAAGAAATTGGTATCCTTAACAAGAAAAAAATGTTATAGTCTAACAAACAAAAATTATTTATGGCAAATGAACACTTTAATATATTTAAACTAAAAACCAAGAAAGGCTTGTTTTTCATGTCCGGGTTTCGAAAAGTTGAAGCTAAAACTGGCAGTAACATCTAATGTGGAAATTTAATGTGGAAAAAATATACATTTACCATAATTGAACAATTTTCTTAAAATTATATTAACAAACAATTTAATTTAATTTAATTTTAACGCAGTGTTGTCCGCTGTTAGTGTCTTAAGTTTCTTTCACTGACTTTTGTTTTTTGTTTATTATTAATTTTGTATTTGTTTGTATGTGTATGTCTATATATGCGAGTGTAATTATCCGTGTCTGTTTTGTAATTAATTCTCTTCTCTATTGGAGTGTTAATTATAAGTAACTTCTGTTGCACATATCGTTTTGTATTATTATACTCCTTCACAAGAACTCTTATATTATCAAAGTTTGGTAAATATCCAGTTATTGCACAGTGGGCAGCAAGTGCTGTTTCTTATGTAAGTGGTTCGTCATTTAATTTTTGGTCTGATTATGTGATGACAATCTGGTTTTTGATTTTGTTCTCGTTGTATTCACGTATATTTTCTGATATTGTCAGTAGATTTGTTTTATCTAGTTTATCTAATTTAAATTTCATGTTGTTAAATAACAATACGACGATTGCCATTTTTCATTGCCAATATACATACATATATTTTTCCTTATTATATATATCAGATTACTTCATTCTTTCTGATAATTTAGCTATATACTCTATAGATTTGTAAATCTTTGGTGTTTCTTGTTATATTTATTTTATATTTCATTAAATTGCCTATCGTTGTATTTCTAAAATCATTTTTGTGCAAAATGTGTCTAAATTTCATTTTATTTTCCTCGTGAAATTCTGTATTACTGGTATCTAGCACTCTAGTGATAAAGTTTATAGCAGTGTTCATTATTATTTTTCTAAGATGTTTGGAATAATAATTAATGAGTCTGCTAGAAGATATAGGTTTTGTTTACCAGTTTATTTTAATTATATTGCCTTTCCTGATGTTTGCTGATGACTGATAATTTGTTGTCTTTTTCCTTCTCCAGTATAAAATGTATCTCTCTGTTAAGTGAGTTCAGTGTCTTCAAAGTGTTCTTAACCTTAGCCGTTTTTAAAATCCCACAAAGGACGTCTACATATTTCGTCATCATTTTTGATTTCATATCCAGTTTTTTAAGAGTTGTATCTAAAATCCTTCAATAAATATCTGCAATAATTGGAGATTTTGGAGTTCTCATTGGAGTTCTTATTCCTTTGTTCTGTTTGTAGAAATTATCCTTAAATTTGAAATATATACCCTTCATTATATAGAACTATAATATATCCATAAAAAATTCTTTAGTTATTTTGGTGTCTTGTTCTAACATAAGTCATTTTCTCTGAATGCTTGAAAGCTGGCAAATAGTCAAATCCCATCAAATGATATCAGTACTTCATCGTCGTCTATTAGTGCATTATCCACCTTTCTTTTATATTGCATCGCGTTCTTTATATTGTATTTAGAATTGTTTGTCAAGTTCTTTAAAATAGCAATTATATACATATATACTTTGTAAAGGTACTTTTCGAAAATTTTTATTATTTCTCATCTCGGTGGAGTTTTCGGGGAAAGATGTGACCACAGGTTCAAATTCAAGCTACACTCTACGGATGGTGTGGGGTTCTTAGTCACATTCATGCCCCAATGATATCATTACAAAATTGAACGTGTTTATATAATAAATGAAATTATTGTTGAAGAAATGAAGGTGAAAGAATAAGAATTAATTCTGGATTAGCAAACTTGAATGCACTACTTGATGTGTGTAGGGTTTTTGGAATTAGAAATTCCAAATATAAAAAAGCTTTAATTTATTTTAAAGCTCAATTGATGTTGTTTTACATAAACCAATAGTTGTCAATAACTTCCTAACAAATTTGCTCAAAATCGTTGATTGTGATTATATTGTATTTGTAACAAAACTAAATCAAGATTCTTCTTACCTTAAATATCTTAATATTTTAAGAAGCTTTTTAAGATCGAACGATAATATTCTCTTGCTTTTAATTAATATAGAAATTAAAGGCGAAATGACATATTATTTTTCTATATTTAATTTTCAATATAATCTATATATATAAAAATGGTGTAAAAAATGTATAGTAATTCATAAAATTTTTTGTCAGTTGTTGGTATTTTCGAGGAGAAATTATTTACGGAAGAAAATTTTGGAAAATCCCTCCGCAAAAATACGAAAATTGAAAAAATCGAGTTTTTGTATGAAATTATTCCTTAGTGGCTATCCAAATGAAAAAATGGAAAGTTCTTGGTGTAAATCATGGGAAATTGCGAAAAATGCTTAATGCGGAAAATTGGAAAATCTCTCCGCAAAAGTCGGAAAATTGGAAAATTGATTTTTTTGTACGAAATTTTGTGTGAAATTATCCCAACAGACCAAAAAATAAGTGAAGTATAATAGTACTTTAGAAGAAGCTTTTTTTAAAAAAAAATACTAAAGTTTTTTTTAATCATGTAATTAATCACAATATGTTTTTAAACATAGTATATAATAAATAGTATACAATAAATATATATTAAATATGACAATTTTATCATTGTTAATTTTGATTTAAAATAAAAAATTATATTTGAAAAAATGTTTTGTTTATCCGAAAAGATTTGATTTTTTTTTTTTGGAAAAGTTCTCCCCTGGCCCACGATGTCAAACGAAAACGTTCGCTTTGGCAAGACTTAAGACACAAACTTGATTATGGAATCAACAAACTTGATTGAGTAAAAAAATAGATACGATAAAAAGTTTGTGTCTTAAGTCTTATCTAAGCAAACGTTATCGTTCGACATCGAGGGCCAGGGGAAAACTTTTTCCTTTTTTAACTATGAATGCCATTAAAGGTTTTTTTTTATTTATTTTTTTAAGGAGAAAGACTTGTTGTCGGTAGCCAAAGCTCCGAGTTTTCTTATTTGCAAGAATAACCAAATTCTACAATTGTTGAAATAAGCTTATTCTACAATTGTAGGTATAAGCTTATCTTTATTTAGTTTAATAAAATATTTTTTGGAGAAGCTTTTTCTAAAATTTAGAATATAAGCTTATTAAATAATTATCTCAGTACTAGTATAGTAACTAAATTATCGTTAAAATCAAATTAAAACAACAATTATTTGTGTACCACAACAATACATTGTTACCAAAAACACAATGTAGTTGGTGTAACCATGTCTAACCATGTTTTTTTTTCGTGTAGTATTACCTCTTAATATTATAAACCTTAGAGATGAGTAGTATTAGGTACCACATATTTTATAAATACAGTAATTAAAGTTGCTCTACTAATGATATCGAGGACTTTTTGAAATCAATTTTTCTCAAAGTTATATATTTAGATTTAGTTCTTTTCAAATCATTTAGCACCAAAAATGTCAATCTAGCACCTAGTGCTTTTTTCAATGATAATTTCTAATAAATTTTATTAGCTGAGTCTCGTTTAAAACAAAAATTTCAATTCCAGACATTTGTAATAGTTGTAAATAGTGGCTGTTAATAACAGTTAATTAATAATGAATATAAAATGAGTTTTTTATTCGAATTTAAACTGCCGTTTGGCATTCCTTTTGTTTCTTTTTAAAGATCTCTTTTCATTGCTGTATGGCATGTATACCAATTCATCCTACTCCATTTTTTTTTTGTTTGCTTTATTATTTTCTACTTGACTCTTCAACATTATAATTACAACCTTTGTTATATAATATTCCTTGTATTTGTTTAAGGGGATTTGTGTTGGCTTTTGTATTACGTTTTTGTTCTGGAAAAAAAATGTTGTATTTTTTGCTTTCTTCGAAATGAGTAGTCATCATTAAACTTTTTCATTTAACTTTTGCTGTTTTATTATGTTGCTCCCTTTTTTTTGCTGCCTTGTTTCTCCAAATTATTGAGTTTAAGTGTGTTTTATGTGTATGTAAGTGTTTGTGAAAATATTTTGCAATATTTCCTGTTGGTCGTAAGCGATTTCCATCTCATTTGTAAATTTTTTGAATATTGCGGAAATGTATGCCGAAGAACAGTGGGTCATTGAGTAAGATGATGCTTAAAGTTTAGAATTTTGTTGGGATTGCTTCTTGAGTGAGATTTGGCTAGTTTTTAAATACTTTTGAGCTATTTTTGGTTGCACTCTTGCCACTGTGTTATGATTATTATTAAATAAAACCCAAATAATAAACTTTTTATAAATTCCTATTCTTTTATATATTTATTTTTTAGTGAACGACTATAAATTGATTAAATTTTGTAATAAATTACAAACAAAACACTAATTTCATTCACATGCATCTCCAATATATAAATGTTTTCTTATTTTGTACTTTTTGTAAATAATTTCAACAAATAAAGCCGTTGTACTGATTATTATAGCCAGAAATAGAAATGCCAAAGCTGGTGCAAAATGTTCCAAATCAACTTCAACCTCCTCACTTTTTATGGTCGAACAATCAATTTTATTCACTTCCCATTTTTTATCATTGTAAGGCAGCAGGGCAGCCTCTTGAAACATTGCAAGGGCCAGTGTTATAAACTCATAATAAGGTGATGATTTTCGTATGCCCACGCCAGAGGAAAATGTAAAAGATTGATGGAAATTTACTTCTTGCAGATCACAAAACTGGGATTCGGTTAAAAAGGCTGAAGAAGAAAAAAAAATAAAATAAAGATAAATTTATCTAATATTAAGAAATCACATCTGCACTTTCTTAAAAATTTATATATGTATTTATACTATAATTTAATTTTAAATTAAGACAATAAAAAATACGTATAACATAAAATAATTATTAATTTCTTTTTTTGTTAATTTCCCTCTTAACCTACATTCATATACACGCGAAGATAAAACACATACATACATACATACATTTAGCCATTTGTACATATAAAATCTACCAGTTCATCCTAGCGTATGATTAATTTTTGCTGCACACAACAGGGCTTGAAAATCTTGTAAACTCGTATAACATATTTTCTATCTATACTATTTGACTGTTATTTTGATACTGAACAATAAGTACATTTTCCATTCCTGCTTCACAACATAATTTTTTTTAAAAACACTATAATTGCGTTTGTATCATTTAGTATCATGTGGCATATGATTGTTTGTTGATTTATTTATTAATTAAAAAAATCCCCACAAAGTCAATTTATAAAATATTTGCAATATTTTCAGGCAAACATAATTCATTCCTTTGTTAAATATACTTAAACCGACGCGTCGGAAACAATCTTTAAATTTATGTGCGGTACTGATGGATAATGTTAATGCTCTGTAGTGCAGATTGTAGGTAATATCGGTATAAGGATGTTAGTGATATTGCTGATGTTGTTGACTATTTACAAATTTTAGCTGATTTGAAACTTGAGTTCTAGCAAGTAATCTTGTAAACTTGAAAAATATCACTTTTTTGTTTTTATTTGCAAAGAATAGCACAGCTTTACAACAGGTGATCAGTTTTTTTTTTTTTGCCACTCTCTTCCTCAATTCCTGGCTCATTTGGGGGAGAAATTATTCAAGTTCGAGCAAACTAAATATGTATAGTCACTGGTATACATTTTGATATCTTCCTTACACTGCAGATAAGGGTTCATATGGATGTCCCTGCTGATATGTTTTCCATATATTAACCAATTGCTTCGGAATTATGGAGTTTCTGTATTAAACGTTGTTGCAATAGTTACCAATCACTAAGGGATGGAAAGAAAGTTCTTACAACATTTACTTAGGAGTAACTAGAACTATTTAGACTACATATTGTATTCATACGAGGGGTATATTGAGTTTGTCATTCCATTTGAAACATATCAAAAAATAAATATATATTCTGGGCCCTTATAAATTTCTTAGAAAATCTCGATATATATAGATGTAATAATGTGGATTATTGGTATAGAAAATGTTTTTTTAATTGTTAAATAATTCTAAGCTCTCTAAATGACCAAAATTTAACTATTTTGCCTTAACGTATTCGCTTCTTGGCTTTGGATTTATCTTTCTGTCAATTACTTGAAAAATGTTTGTTAAAAACCATCCATCAGTACTGCAGTTTCACTCAAACTTTAGACTACTATTTGAGAGCAAAGTCCCAATCACTTCTTCCTAAATTGTTTTTAAGGGGTATTGCAACATATGGCCGATCGTTTTTATGGTGAAATATAACGCTTTAATGTCTAGTAGCATATTGTGGGTGTTTTTTTAGTCATTTTCTCTTGAAACGAATCAGTGGCAATCGCTACATGTTCCCTGTGATGGTCTGGCCGGATTTTAGCAGCTCATAATAGATACGACCATTTACGTTTACCAAATACAGATTATTACAATAGTACCTTGGTTATTTGACTTTCGTGTCGATTCGGCTGGTTGACCAAGCTTCACATACGAGCTCTTACATTTCACTTTATTGTAATGGTTTAATTTTTTATCGCAAGTAATGACTCGGTGCAAAACTGATTTTTTTTTATAGCATTTAAGCAGCATTTCTGATTCAGATGGTACCCAATATATTTGCTTTTGCATGAATCCTGTTCTTCGCAAACGTTTTCGAAATTGCTTGAATTGAAAGTGCTTGAGTAGTACTGAATGATTTTGCAGTAATATCATCAATTCTAGGTCTTCAAACTATTTTTGCCAGTCAGGGCGTCAAGTAGAGTGAGGTGAATATTCCCAGAAAATTCTATTATATAAGCAATTTCCCAAATATTGGGAAGCAGCTGCACGAGACTCCAGTTATTGTAATTAATTAATTTATAGAGAAACCCAGAGTGCGTGTTTGGCGTTTGGTATATAAGTCATTAAGCCACCGTCTAACACATTCCTAACACATGAGGTCTGGCTAGACCCACTCAGTTTTTAATGTAATTAACCCTTAAATGCATACTGTACCATATATGGTACATAAAAAAAAAAATACTTTTTTGAATTTTCCGGAAAAACGGTGCCGAATTTATATTTAGTGAGTGAGTTTATATAAGGGTAGTGTACTCACGATTCAGTGTTCTGACCTCATGCATTTAAGGGTTAATTTAAAAAAAAACAATTTTTTTAATTAAATTTGACTAATGTACATACTGATGTAGTTATTATAATTTTTAAATAAGTTATGAATAAATATTCATATGTTAAAAAGAGAATTACAACTTTCCTTATCATCAACACAAACATAAAGCAGAGGTGGTGAAAAGTGTAACGACAATTTGAGTAAAACTTTTACCTTATAAATTAACTAGATAGAGATATTTGTTAGTATGTTTATTGGATTTTTCCCTAATTAACCTAACCTAACTTTGTTTAATAGATACAAATATATAATAATAATTAGCTGGACAAAAAATAATGAAAAACAGTATGAAAAATACGACAGCATTTACAATACAAAATATATGTATGTATATTAGTCTGACCAGACCCATGTGTTACAAATGTGATGTATGCAGTAAAATATTCGAAAAAGTGTTCCTTATAGCGAACTAAATTGTAGAAGGGCAGACCTGGGGGATCTCAATTACATTTCAATTACAATTACAATTACATGTAATTTGTAATTGAGGTAGTCTAAATTACAATTACAAGTAATTGTAATTGAAAGTAAGGACTTAACTCAATTACAATAAAATGTAATTGTAATTGAAAAATGTCAATTACAATTACTTGTAATTGTTAATTGAAAAAAATCAAATACACATTACATGTAATTGTAATTGAAAATGTTCAATTACTAATTACAAGTAATTGTAATTTTAATTAATCAACAAATAATTATTTGTAATTGAACAAAATTCAATTACATTTTTAAAACCATAAAATAAAACTTAAAATTTTTAAAACGATTTTCTAAATTATATGAAAAAAAATTGTTGGATGTATAAAAAAAATTATAGAATAATTATGAATTTATTAAAATGTATTGTACAAAGTTCGGTAGAATGATGAACGTTTGAAATTTTTTTATAATATGTAATTGATAATTTTTGGAATTAAATACTTTTTTGACAATAAATACTTAAAAAAGTAATGATTACTTGTTTTTTTTTAAATTACTTAATGAAAAATTTTTTTTTCCAATTAAATGTAATTGTAATTGGATTTTTTCCAATTACAATTACATGTAATTGTAATTTAAAAATCTTCAATTACAATTACATGTAATTGTAATTTAAGAAATCTTCAATTACAATTACATGTAATTGTAATTGATTTTTACTTCTTTTTCAATTACAAAAAAAATGTAATTGTAATTGAAAAAATTCAATTACAATTACATGTAATTGTGTAATTATAGGTGTAATTAAATACAAAATGTAATTGAGACCCCCCAGGTCTGTAGAAGGGTACCAGAAATTTCTAGTCTCTTAGTGTTAAATATATTATAATAACATATAAAATCGAAAAAGGTCTGGCCAGACCCATGTGTAAGACGAAGGGTTAAGTGAGTTATGATTTGGTTAATTTTACCCCAGTATCTTGAAATACTAGCGTAAAATACAGTGCCGAAAATACAGCATAATTTGCTTGGATTGTGTATAAATTCATGATGTTAATGGTGGCCTTGATATTTCAACTATTTAACTATTTTATTGCTAGTGATCACTTACCATAGTTGCCGATTAATCTAAAGTCACGGAAAATTTCTACGAATGTGTCCATCTCAGCCAGCATATATGCAAAATTGCATTACACATAATCTGTTTGAATAATATTAACAAATACTGTCCTCTTTGAGATGGCTACTCCCATATTCCTTCCAAATACAACAATCTATCCATATTATTTACTAACTCGTATGTAGGACATTGAATATAAATTAATTGTTTTTCTTTTGTTTTATTGTTAAAACAATGAATATTATTTAAAACACTAAAAACGTGATCGCATGAAAAATCATTCAATTGTCAATGACTGTGTTTTATAAATTACGCACACATAAGAATATAATTTAAAACCATAAATACATATAACCAAAAATACATGACTAAAATGCCATAAATACATTTAAAATAATTAAAACAAAAAGTGAAGCTCATTTAAAATATGATCAAAATGGAATACACATTAAAATTGTAATAAAATTGCTTTATTATTATTAATAGAATATTAACAATTAATAATAATAAATTACTAAAACGTAATCAATTTAAATACTCAAACGAATTCACACACAACAGACTTTATTTATAAATACATACTTACATATGTATATGTGTATGAATGAATTGTTTAAAATTTAACAATTTGTTAAATAATACATAAACTAAACCAATACACGAAAATTATCCAATTTACTGGTTTTTAATTAATATTTAAAATGTTTAGGCATTTTTATGGCTCATTTCTATGCCAGTTATACTCACTTGTCAGCAGACGATATGCCCGATCGATGGCCACATGAAATGCAAAATTTCCTTTACCAATCCGTTTGACACCCTCCGACAGCGTCATTATATTTTGATGATTTGTATGTTTATTGCAAATACGATATTTGTACAGATTGCGTACCAAAGGATTTGTGCTGTTGATAAAAACTTCATAATTATATGATACATTTTCCATGCCCACCTCTAGGCTGCTGTTGTACAAAGCCTGTAGATTAGTAATGGTACGTGGTGGCTCTGACAGTAATGAGCTAACAATGAATGCCCCATAGAATTGCAATAGGAGAATTGAAAATATAGATACGCTGACTACAAGCAGACGTGTTGAATTACAGTGAAATAATTCTGGTGCTGGACCCTGCATGAGTATGGCTTCCATAATGCATAAAACAATGAAATCGAAATGCTTCTCCACCGCCAGGTTAGTATGAAATTGAAATTGTTTTGCGCCACTTTCAACTCTACCAACATCACAAGCAGCAGCAGCTGCATTGTTTACGGTACCTTGATGTTGTTGTCTTTGCAATTTCGTAAATAGTTTGTATTCTGTATGCACATGTATGGTCAACAAGAGTATCGTAATAACAATTAAGGCCAAAACACACCACCATACAATATCGGCTAATGGCTCAAAGAATATATTGCGAATACTTGTGCGTTTGGGATGCCGAAAAAGAAAATGTATTCTGTTTGATGAGTTCGCAATAATGAAAGGAAAAGCAAGAAAAATATTATAAACACAAGTAGCAAACATTAATAAATATTTAAAGAAATATTATGATGAAAATGTAGCTCGTATAAACATATGAATCAGTAATTTATTAGTTTCAGACAATTTAAAGAATTGTCTCACCCATTTCTTAGAGCATATTTTGTTCTTTGCAGCATAATTTTGTTGCATATTTTATTTTTATTGACATTAATTTTTTTCAACTGTTTGGTTTATACTTTAAAAGCGCAGGATTCATAACAGATGGGATATTGCTTGAACCCGGTTTTTGCTTCGAGTACCTTTAAGTCATTGTGAAAACATTTATTTATTCTCACCAAGTTATTAAAAGTATTATAGTGAAATGACTGAAAGTTGTTTGGGCAAACAAAGCGTCATATGCGGGACGCTTTGTTTAATTTGAAAAAAATGGTGCTGATTCCTCCCCATAGCCGATTGTTTACCATCGGTTGCATTATGAAAGAGATGTTTTGTGTGATTCAGAAAGAGTGATTTTGACACGGAAGCCAAAGATCGCCCAGGTCTGAGGCATTACTCAAAACTCATCAAGAGGTTGGAAAATCATTAGGAACTTCTTAAGCTGTAATTTTAAAATGTCTGCAAAGAGCAGCATTCATTCAAAAGCTGGAAAATTGGGTAAAATATGCATTGAAGGAGAGATAACTTGAAAGACGATTTTGCGTGTCCGAAATGCTGCTTAACCCTTATGTGTGCACCAAGGTACTCAGGTACCCTTGGCGTTTTCAGTCAAAGTTTTTTCATTGAAATTGCTAACTTTTATATCTGAAACTTTTTGAGAACTACTAACTTTTAAATAATTTAGTTTTTTTTTTGCAGCCGTACGCCTTGACTCTTTCTTAATTTGCCTGAGAGACCAATTTACTTTTAATAGCCTTTAATGCGCATCAAATTACCCGGGTACCTGTGCGTATTTCAAGAATATTATTTGAAGTTATTGGTAGCTTTGCATGAATAAATAAAAGTCTGTATAAATTATAGACAAAAAGAATTTATTGCAGAAACATAAAAACCACAAAATTCAATATGTTGTGAAAACAAGAGAAATAAAATTTTAGCTCAAATTTATAGAGCAGTTTGACATATTGGTCGACTAATCGAGTGTTGACTGCAGATTGGCTTGGAGCAGCCAGTACAAGCTTTACAAGTCTTTTTCCGCTTCATACGTCGCTGCGAGCAGTCGTAATAACTTCCTACAACTGGAATGCGTCCGCCTCTGTCTTTTGTTTATAAAGGAGATATTGCACAGTTTGGTATATAAAAATTGTGTATTGCATATAATGTCGATGATTGTGAAATTATTTTTGTATTTTTAGCCAATGCTCAATATTTTCCTGATACAAACCAATGCTTAGATCTTTTAAAAATTTTCGACGACGATCACTACTGATGTTGCATATTAAATTCCATATATATATAATATAGGATGCTAGTGCTGCTATGTCAATAGCATTAAAAAATAATGACAACGGTCATCAAATTATTCTCCATTTGCACGTGTATTCACTTAATAGTTTATCCATATTATCTACTCCTCCTTTAGTTTTATTATAATACATTATAATTGAATTCACTTCGTTTGGTTTACGTAAAAAATATTACCTTCACCTCACAGAATACAAGTCTAACTAAAATAATAATAAAAATTTTGCACGGGGGAAATACTAACTTTATATTCGTACTATACATGATTTACAAGCATTACTTTTTATATGTATACAGTAAAGAATCTGTTAAATTTTAAATTCTACTTACGTAAACATTAAAGTATGTGTTGTAAACCTTAAACGTCAAGAAAAAATATATAAAATATCTGTTAACTACGCTCCAACAATATATTTAGTGCGAAAATGGGCCTATATTATGAGCTGCTGATATCTGGCTAGACCAACACAGGAAATCTGTATCGAACGCAACTGATTCGTTTGAAGCGACCCCTGACAGAATATACTGGCAGACATGAAAGAGTAATATTCCATAGTCCTTATTTAGTAATTCTTGTTAAAAACTATTTAAAAAGAAATGGTTGTTAGGTTCTGCCCCACCCGCCTTATTCAATCGATGCAGAATGATTCTCTCTGGTATACGGTTCACTTCAGAACATGCTATCTGCTTGGCTTGATTCGTTCTTGGCCTCAAAAGGTTTTTGACACAGAAGCCATATTTTGCCAGAATGTTGGGAAAATGTCAAGCTAACAACGACCATTACTTGGAATAAATTTATATTGAAAAAATTATTCAAAATAAAAGCTAAACATTTTAAAAGTTTTTTACGTATACACCCAATTATTAAATTGTTATTCTTATGCTACAAAAACAAAAAACACTCTATGAAAATAATTGACAGTAACCTAAGTAAAGCGAGACCTTTTTATAGCCTCTAAATTGATAAAGGTTTGTCTGTGATCAATTACATTTTACAAGAAAATTCGATTTTTTGTGAGATATTATACTAATGGCTCCAAGTATTTTAATAGTGGTCTAAATTGACCAAATCTCTGATCACGATATTTCTCAACAAAATCCTTTTATTTATATTGGAATTGTAAAACTGACTACAGATCCTCTAATATTCAAGGATCTGTGATATGGAATTATGAAATAGACACCAGATTCTAAAGTTTTAGTAAGTAATTATGTATGTACTTTTTTATAATTAGTTTTTTTTTTAATGAAGACATTATATTTCTTTATAGGTAAGATCTCCAGTCTAAAGATCTATATGATTACATGAACTCTTTAAGACACATTTTGAGAATTAGTATTTTAGTGTGTCTGATTTAGGATGATGTCTTCAAAGATTTTGAAAGGAAATGATTAAAATTATTCACGCAACATAGTATTGATCTAAATAATTTGCAATGTATTATTCAACTACTTACTTTTCTGTATGTATATTTCTTGAATAATCAAAGGCTTTTACTCTAGACCTCAAATATCTTAAGGGACATAAAGACAGCTCCACATGATGCCTATCCAATAGACCAATAACGCCCGTCCAACTGTCATTTGTTTCAGCACCCCATTTATCTTTATAATATATATCGTAACTATAAAAAAATATTACAATTAAATAAGTTTCTTTAAAAATTTCAACAGTTGGTAACAAACGGAGATTTAGTTCAGCAAAATTAATTACTTAATTCACATAAATCTACCAGCATGTTACTAGATTAATAATTACGTGAAATTAAACATATCTGCTAAAAGCTTCATTAACTGAAATGTTTTCCTTTGCATAGCGTCATCTTCCATAAATTCTTTGTCATTATTGAGATACTCTAAATCGCTCATATTAAGATTAGCTGGTTTGTTAAGAATCTAAAATATAAAATAAACACTTAACAGCATTTCAACAATGCTAATGTTGTTACAATTTCCAACTTACCGCTGTGGACGCCTTAACAGAAAAATTTTTAAAATTATTTCTGCGTATAGCAATACCATAGTGATATTTATTTAGCATGGTAAATCCTGTTTTAACAGACCAGTTTCCTTTGTATTCGATTTCCAATGGAGAGCCGCAATCAGGACAGATTTTATATATATCATATAAATCTAAAATCAATCTAAAAAATAATTATAAATATAACATTAATTAGAATTAAGCTATAAGCGGTAGCTTATACAAAAATAATAAAAAAACACAAGTCAATATAATTTCCTTTTGTGAAATTATTTTTAAACAAACAACTAAGAGATATACAGAGTAGGAAAAAATAATATGAACGGCTTTTTAATTTTCAAAGATATGATAAAACAAGTTAGAGTACAATATTCGGCTGTGCCGAATCTTACGTACTACACTGGTTATAGGTCTAGAATATCCTTATTCTGTGTTTTGTATTCAGTTGTGCAAATTTTATTATGATTGTTTAAAGGCAATTTTGCGAGCAACATAATTTATTTTTAATGTTTTGGAATTTTATCTAATTCTGCCCATTTACAATTCATATAATTATCAATTCTTAAGATAATTTACAGATTTTTTCTGATTTTCATAATACTCTTGAGTGTTAACAATTTAAAAAATTAAACAACATTTTTCCATATTCACAACAAGTTAAGAAACAGAGTATAAAAATGAAAATATATAAGGTGAGGCTTTTTTGTTTGAATTTGATCTCAATAATATTATATACAAAAGATTTATGGGTGGCATAATAGAAGCGGACCAGTTATGGTGATTTCTATGTATTTTAGGATTATTTTGGTTGAATTTCATCTCAATATTACAAGTTGTTTACAAGAGTTGTATGGTTGTTTAGTATGCTAATATTTATCTCAACGCCCTTCTTCGGTGGTATAGCATTGAAACGCCACCAAAGTAAAATAATTAAATAATGCTAATAAAACAAGCTTTGACCAATGTGCCAACTCACCATCAGAGACGCTACAGAACTGTACTATTAATAAGCATAACGCGCAATTACAGTGTACTCATATGAAAAGCTTTTCTATCCTTTTAACACCTATCCTTCTCCTACCTATCCCCTTTCCGCTTTATATAGCAAATTAATTGCCCGGATATTACTTCTCTTAAAAAAAATAATCCTAATAAAAGCTACATTTTTGATTTTTGTTGTTTCAGATTTTATGTTAAACCCCCCTTTGCCACATATATGTGTTAGTTGGAAAAAATCAATACACTTACATTTTTTTACTAATACCATCATATTTTTCGCTTTTGCAGCTCAACTTGCAAGAGATTTTGCTTGTAAGTAAATTTTTGACAAATGAATAAGCAGTGCTACCAGTGTTAAAATAAAATATTTTCGGGGTTTTACAAAAAATAATAATGAAAAAAGAACACAACTAAAACACAATTTTGAAAACATATTAAATTAAATTTACTGTTTTTGACAATTAACAGAATTTTATGAAAAAAATTTGTTAGAAGTTTCTTTGTTGACGACATTTTAAAAATGACCTTGCACTTGCTAAATTAGCCACTCAAAAAATATTGTGGTTTTTCTCTATATATACTCTACTTGCAAGTAATTACTTGCATGTGACAACCCTATGGTATTGCCAAAAACCTCCATGTTTTGTACGATAACGTTACCAAGTACCTGTATGAAATCTTATGAAAAACAATCCATTTTGCAACAAAATTTTGAATGTTACAAACGTTTAAATACAATAAAAGTTGGGAGATCTCAAGAACTTTCCAGTACGATTGTTGCCAATTTCTACAAAAAAAAAATTCAAAAACTAAAAGGTACCAGTGTACCTTGTCAGTCACATAAGGGTTAAAAGTGTAGAATTCTCTTTTTGTTTATTACACAGATTAAATATCTAGAGCTATGGAAATTAAAAGGGGAAATAAAACAAATAATTAAAATTTTAAAAAGGTTTTTGTCATTTATTTTAGATTTAATAATTCACAATACAAAATGGAAAATAGTAATTTTCGGCAAATAAACAATCAGCATTATTATGAGTGTCGTTTAATTTTTACGACAACGACTGTTTCGGTATATATTAAAGAAACAAATTTAATTTTATCTTTAATCTATTACGAAAGAGTCGTTGTCGTAAAAAGAAAACGACACTCATAATAATGCTGAATTAGTAGAAAAAAAAAACTTGCATATTCTCAATTATCCACGAGTGTTTCAATGTGTTTGCTTTATTTACAACTTAAAAAAACTAGGTTAATTGCATATTGTAAACACGTTTTGCAAATTGTCCAATACAAATCAAATTATATTACGAATTGTAATCAGTAATGAAAACATTGTCAAGAGACATTAAGAACCATATTCTAACAATCACAAAAAGTAGTTATTCTACTGAAAGTAAAGTTCCTAAAGATAGACAAATGAAAAGGGACAATATCACCAATATCGTGACATCTCAGCAGTAAAAAACTTAAAACCAGCATTGTCTATAAAACCTGCTAAGACACTGTTAAAGTTTGGCAGAGAGCACAGAAATTAGACAGTAAGTGACTGGAAACATGTAAGCTGGGTAAACGAATCCAAATTAAAGCGTTTTTAATCCGACGAAACAATAGAGCTGGCGCCAAACAGCTCATATGATTCAAAGATACAATGTTAACTTAAAAATTAAGCTGGGTGGGAGGAACATCATGATATGGCGTTGCTTTACTAGGTGGCACCTTGGACCACAGCAAAGAACCTAACAAATAATGAGGAAAGGAGACTGTCTACGTAATTTGCAAGCACAACTACCCGATTTTGTAGATAAGAGCATCTGTCGTGAGGATAAAGTTACTCTTCAGCTGGATGGTCAGCAAAGCTTTCAAAATTGTGAAAGGATTTTCTTTGATGTAGTGGCCAGTAAAAAGTACCGACCTCAATTCGATTGAGAATTTGTGATAAATCGTGAAGAGACACTTGGGACAATACCGATTAACTCCAACTCTTTTGGAGGAGCTATGGCAGGAGCTATTCAGCGCGAATTTGAAAGCGTATTTCAAAATAACAGGCTTTAGACTAAATACTAAAAATCCTATAATTTTTTAAGCAAAATTGAGTACATGTGACTTGTTTTCGTTTTGTTTCGGTTTGTTTGTTTTTTTTTTTTTTTTTTTTTGTAGAAGTTGATACTTTTAGTTGAGATGAATAAATTATGTACTTTGTTTAATATTAAACATAAAATATATAGAGCAATTCCATATGAAAGCGATCACCTTTTGGACGACCCCTCTCCGATTTTAAAATAAATAGTCTCAATCGATTGCCCAGCAAAAAATAATGTACCTACATATTTTTTTTTTTTTTTATAGTGACTGGTTTAGTGGTGGTGTACACCAGAGACCTGCAACGAGTACTAAACTTTCGGGTATACTTAATCATGCACATTGATTTTTATGATTTAATCGTTTTTGTTCAAATGCACAAAACGCTCGTTTACGCAACCGTTCGTTTCAAACATTCAGTTTTATTCACTGGTTGTTTTTTGCGAACATGAATATTCTGACTGTGTCGTTAAATGTATGAAGCTCGTTTTACATCAAAGCCAACGTGTTGTTAGCCGAACATGTGTTTTATTCATTTGTTGTTTTGTGCGAACATGAATGTTCGACTGTGTCGTTAAATGTATGAAGCAGCTCATTTTACATTTTTTCTTTAATTTTTTTTGCTGTGCAAAGATATATTTGACAAACTGTACATATTACAAATTTTATCATTGCTTTGTCAAATAAGTTTTCTTTTCGACGAAATAATGTTAAATAGGTAGTAAATGCACATTTTTTATGTTTTCATATTTTTCTGCCAGCCGCTTTTTACTTATAAGTGGCTCGTGTGTTTTTAGTTCAATTCCAATCAGATCATGCACAACAAAGCCGACATGCAAAAAACAAACTGTGTATAAACAAGAATTTTTGTTTTCAAACATTGCAGTTCGATCCAAGTGTTGGAAATGATTTATACTCGTTGCTGAATTTTCTGTGTGTGCATAAAAAGTGAATAAGCATAAAATTGAATCATACTTTTTTGTATTGTTCTTAAAATTCAACGTTAGTGAATAAGTCGGCTCGTTCATACTTGTTGCAGGTCTCTGGTGTACACCACTGTCTGTGACAAAATTGAAGAATTCTTCATAAGGGACCTCATTGAAAATTGTTTAAAAAAAAAACTACTAAAGCGATCGCAACGAGTGATAGCTCGTTGGAAAGGTATTAAATCAGGCTTTAATTGAAAAATAAAATTTTCCTAATTTTTCTTAGAAATTTACCTTTAAATTTTCCCATGAAAATTAAATTTTCCGATTTTCCACAGAAGCTCCTAAATTTTCCGGCTAATTTTTTTTTTTTGGATTCCTCATAATTTTTGCTTTAAGAATCAGCAATAAAAAAATCGGCCCCAACTCCTTGTTTGGACAGGAGAAGAGCATTTAAGAGACCACCTTGTTAAAAATACATTTTAAAAATTATTTTACAGTTAAAAATACATTTGTGAAGAAAAAATCTTTCTTATTTTGCTGCTTATACTTAATTACAATATTTATTAAAATTTTCAATTGTCTTGGCATCATTATAAAATTAAAGTAACTTTAAATTTAGCACGTCGGCAGACGAAGAGTACCGCTTTACATTAATTGACATATCAGAAATATTTGGTATGAAGCAATGAAACTTTTGCGTTCCAGTTATAGTTTTGACATTATTATATCAGTTTTGAATTCGCCGCTCCATGGCATCGTGTTCTTTTTGAGTGCATAAAACTGTGTTAATGGCAATTTCCTTGCTTTGAATCCACGAAAACAAATGTTGTACATTTAAGATCTGGTCAGTATATGGCCTTTGCAAACTTACCGTAGTCGCCATGCGTTTTAGGGTTCCCCCTAACGCATCGCATGGGCCCTTACCGTGGGACGTCGCGAAAAAGTGCCACTCGACCTTGCAGTTTTGTTCTTCTTCAATTATGCAAAGATTGTAAAAATTTTTTTTATTCTTGTACTGAGAAGCCGCGCCGCTGAGAAAAACATTACTTTGTCGATTGCATCGAATTTTGATCTTAAGAATTCAAACATTTTCATTTGAAATAAATAAACGGACACATAATTATGAGCTAAACTTTCCGCGACAACAACAAGGCTTACGGTCTGTAGTTCGTTATGTTCGTTTTTGAAATAAATGCAAAAAGGATGCACCGTGCACTGGTCGTTTGCCCAGTAATAAGCCTGAATTTCATCCTCACCGAGAAAAGTGTATTTCTCGGCATCGGCATTCCGATGGTCAATATGTCTTTGAGTCCTTTTAATGAGGCTATTACCACTTTAGGTGAAACGCCTATTAGAAAAAGAAAGTTGCGAAGTGAAACATACAGGAAAGAGAAAAAAGGCAAGGTTATGAGTGCAATCGCGACAATATTTGATGAAGGCTCTGATTTTCTAAGTTTGCCATCCTACGACCAAAAGAATGCGTGCTGGCATTAGACAGGCACGGAACGCATTCAGTCTGCGTTTGCATGTTTCATCAAAACATCAAATTAATTTTCTTTCCATGCAAGAAATTGAAAGTATTTCACGGTGAAATTGAAACATATAGGGACCTCCTGTCGAAGTCGTTGTGCGCATACCCCACGGAAAATTGTCATCTGTCCAAATGCGACAATTGTCCGAAGATTGATGAGCTAGAGCCATATTTGGCGGAAAAGTTTGAACAGCTGTTAATTCAGGAGGTGCAATTCAAACAGTGGATAATTAGCAGCGGCAGATGTTCCCTTGAGACCGTGGTAAAGCAGATTCCGGAATTCATCGAGGAATTCGGATTCAAGTTGAATGAACTGAAGGCGCACTATTTCATATCCGAGATGCAATCGAAATTTCTAAAGGAAAGTAAGGAGAAATTAGCCCAAAATGAATTCATTGTGATAAGCGACTTTGCCGAGAATTACACTTTTCTCGTTTCAAAAACGAACATAACGAACTACAGACCGTAAGCCTTGTTGTTGTCGCGGAGAGTTTAGCTCATAATTATGTGTCCGTTTATTTATTTCAAATGAAAATGTTTGAATTCCTAAGATCAAAATTCGATGCAATCGACAAAGTAACGTTTTTCTCAGACGGCGCGGCTTCTCAATACAAGAATAAAAAAAATTTTTACAATCTTTGCATAATTGAAGAAGAACAAAACTGCAAGGTCGAGTGGCACTTTTTCGCGACGTCCCACGGTAAGGGCCCATGCGATGCGTTAGGGGGAACCCT
The DNA here is from genome assembly GCA_916048285.2 of Bellardia pandia. NCBI lineage: Eukaryota > Metazoa > Arthropoda > Insecta > Diptera > Calliphoridae > Bellardia > Bellardia pandia. The sequence goes on from OU696529.1 coordinate 104,012,218, forward strand.
AAAACGCATGGCGACTACGGTAAGTTTGCAAAGGCCATATACTGACCAGATCTTAAATGTACAACATTTGTTTTCGTGGATTCAAAGCAAGGAAATTGCCATTAACACAGTTTTATGCACTCAAAAAGAACACGATGCCATGGAGCGGCGAATTCAAAACTGATATAATAATGTCAAAACTATAACTGGAACGCAAAAGTTTCATTGCTTCATACCAAATATTTCTGATATGTCAATTAATGTAAAGCGGTACTCTTCGTCTGCCGACGTGCTAAATTTAAAGTTACTTTAATTTTATAATGATGCCAAGACAATTGAAAATTTTAATAAATATTGTAATTAAGTATAAGCAGCAAAATAAGAAAGATTTTTTCTTCACAAATGTATTTTTAACTGTAAAATAATTTTTAAAATGTATTTTTAACAAGGTGGTCTCTTAAATGCTCTTCTCCTGTCCAAACAAGGAGTTGGGGCCGATTTTTTTATTGCTGATTCTTAAAGCAAAAATTATGAGGAATCCAAAAAAAAAAAATTAGCCGGAAAATTTAGGAGCTTCTGTGGAAAATCGGAAAATTTAATTTTCATGGGAAAATTTAAAGGTAAATTTCTAAGAAAAATTAGGAAAATTTTATTTTTCAATTAAAGCCTGATTTAATACCTTTCCAACGAGCTATCACTCGTTGCGATCGCTTTAGTAGTTTTTTTTTAAAACAATTTTCAATGAGGTCCCTTATGAAGAATTCTTCAATTTTGTCACAGACAGTGGTGTACACCACCACTAAACCAGTCACTATAAAAAAAAAAAAAAATATGTAGGTACATTATTTTTTGCTGGGCAATCGATTGAGACTATTTATTTTAAAATCGGAGAGGGGTCGTCCAAAAATTTGCCAATTTTGATCGTTTTCATATGGAATTGCTCTATAATAAAAACTTTGTTTAATTGTCTTTAGTAGTGTTATTTTTATGCAATAACAAGTGCATAAAATACGAACTCATACTATACACTGCATTAGATAAAGCACAGGCAACAATCAATATTTTTTTTATTTTTTCTTTTCTGGTTACATGATACATTCAAATATTTTGAGTCACCCTTTATTAATAAATTTCCCTTGGTTGTTTTTATTAAACGTTTTATAAGTTTTTGAATTTCTGGACTTTTTACTACAATTGCCAAATTCAAGGAAAACACTGTTTGTAAAGAGCAATAAAAACATAACAATTATACTTACTTATCTCGATAAACAGCCACTGTAACATCAGCATCCATCATAATATTTAAATAACCAAACTGCTCTCGAATACTTGCCACAGTATTTTCCAAATCTTCCATTAACACCAGCCACACTAACGACTTATTAAATTTCTCTCTTATCGAAAACAATTTCAAAATCGTTTCCTTTCCTTTATCTTCCGCTACATATTTCATAAAGACCACTATGCCGCGCGTAAATGATTGAAATAAATATTCAGTGTTATTGGCAGATAAAGTATTTACAAATTGTATGTGATAATTTTCTGTTAACTTTCGTATTAATGGCAATTGTACAAAGTTATCCTTAGCAACATTATATGGTAAACGTTCTTTTTGTTCCTTTAAAATGGACGTGGTCGTGGATGGTGTGTAAATAATGATGGCACGTTGTAACTGATTATAATCAAGAAATTCATTTAATACGTTTAATTCATAAGAAGTGGTTTTGTTGTGCTGGTTTTTGTTGTTGGTGTTGTTGTTTTGATTTTTGCTATTGATGAAGTTTCGCTGTTGCACTTGTGTTAACACTTCTATGGCAGATGATATTGCGGTTGTGATACACAATATTGCAATTACTTTAGATCCGTTTAAATACATGTTGTTTAACGTTCTGACACTGTGCTATTGTTTGATGTTTGGTTTTTATATTATTTTATAGCTCATGGTTAAGCAGAGGGTGTTTGGTTGGCAGTTTGATTGTTTGCCACTTTTTTCTGTTGTACGGTTTGTTATTGTTGCATTTTAAGTATGTTTGTATAACGACGACGACCAATTACCGCTATTGAAATCTTACAAATACAGACCTTGCCAGCTATTATCCGACGTTATCGCACTATGAAAAATACAAACTATCAAACCCATACACAAACACACACAGTCAAACTAACAAAACAACAAAACGACTATAATATCCGTTTAGTGGCGGTTTCAAAGCTGTAGGCTAGTTATTGTTTCATTTGAAAGCAGTTGACAGATAAAATTATAGTCAATTGTCACTATTCACATTATAATGTAGTCATAATTATACAATTATGGTGAATTTTGTTGTATCTATTCTATATAAAGTCATTTGCGACTGAACGTACGTCCACCAATAGCAATAGTGAAGGCTAAATATACCAGCAACAAGAACAATAACAGCCATTATTAATTGCAATATAAATGCTTTTTGAAGTGGAGTAAAGAAAAAATGTAAATATATGTATGTAGTAGCTGTAAGTATATGTACATATATGGGTGTTTTCATACAAAGTGCAGATTTCTTAAAAAAGTTATAAGTTTATGTTTTAAAGCATTATTCACCTAAAATCCACTTGCATAAATATTTTAATATTTATGTAACAAAAACAGAAAGAAAACCAAAAAGCAGAAATTAAAATTGTATTTTTACAATCCCAGGATTTTATTTTGCCGGAAGATTTCAAGAACTTACCGGTCATGAAATACGATCGCCTTTTAAAATACACAAGATTGTTTTCATTCAATAGTTTGAAGATCAATTCTTGGTATTCGTATACAAACTTTACAGTCATATGGGTTCCTTAAAAACCAATGTTAAATTAGGCTCAAACTGACACACAGTGCATACGATTTTAAAAGTACAATAAATGGAAATAGTGCCTCTTCTATTGTATCTACAAACCCTGTATGGAAAAGTTCTACCTTACTTTTCACTAATCAAATATCTACATAATATTATTTACAATTTCTAACTGCCTTCTTTTTTTTTTTGCAATTGTATCACAGGAAATTATTGGTAATTTTTCAATTATTCTGTCAAAATAATTATTGACATTTGAATTGATATTTGTATTTGTAACATTACAAAATGTTGCAAAAAAAAAAAAAAAGAAACAAATTGTGAGAAATAAAATTCACATTTACAAATGATGATTTAGTGGCATTTGTGTCATTTTAATGTTTCACCAAAATCCATAGAAATGATATTCAATTATCAATAAATAATTTACTCGGCTTTGGTTAAATTTAATATTGCATTATTTAAGCAAATTGTACATTATTATAAATACTGCGAATAAATTATTTTATAATATTATTTTAGATGGATGATACTAATCGATGTTGTATAGCTTAAGTTTAAATAAATTAAAGTTTATAAGAAAATCTTATAAAACATAGTTATTAAAAATAAGTACTAGTAATTACAAAGTACTCTGTCTTAAAGGGTTTTTTAATTAGAAGTTTGTTTTCTGTATGCATATAAGTTTCTACATTTTATTTTTTGACAAAACAGTAGTATAAGCTTTGACAATTGTTCCATTAAAATGTTGACAAATAATTTAAGAACAACCTGGGCTCAATCCAAAAGCCACTTGTCAACTTTTCACTTTGCACTTATCAAATTGCATTTTTTGGAATAGTGATACGTGATTCTGTTACACAATATTCTTTGCACACAACACTTTGCACTAAGAATTTGTTTGCAAAAACTTTGCACAAATACTTTACAAAGTGGTTGTGCCCGCCTGCAAAGTGTTTCACAAAGCATTTAGTCATCTTTGCATTTCTGTCTTTTCACGTTTCACTTTGAATTACTAAACAGAACTTGTAGCTATGTAATAAAAATTAAAAAAGTGTTATTCAATTTTCTAGTTTCCAAAGCAATAAATAAGTATATATATAAGTATAAAGTCCTTCCGTCTGGCTGGCTGTCCATGTAAACCTTGTGCGCAGAGTACAGGTCACACTTTTCAAGTTCTTTCAATAAAATTTGGTACATGACATTTTTTGTCCCAAGGACGCTTGGGATTGAAAATGGTTGAAATCGGTCAATTATTTCACCTAGCCCGCATATAAATGTCCTCCCGAAAAAGAGGTTTATCGGTTCAAAAAATAAATTGTACATAAAGTATAATCTCATAAACAAGTTTTGTGCAGATCGGTCCATAATTGATCATATCTCCGATATATGGGCTGCTGCCGAAGAAAATATCTATAAAGAGCATAAAAATTAAAAATTTGGTATCCAAATTATATTTCAAAGTAAACCTGTTTCATATATACAAAAATCATTTGTAACAAGTAAAAAAGTATAGTCAAGTGGTGAAACCTTTAACTTATAAAATAGCTTATAATAATATACAATATTATTTGAGAAATATTTTATTTCGAACATTTCTATCTCCAAAATTTGTGCAAAAAGAATGTAATTCCTCGTAGATCGCAGTCTTTTTTTTAACTTACAAGGTGGAAAGAAGCGAAATTGTTTTGATAAGCCAGATTTAGCAGAGGAAGAGAAAGAAGAAGAATGAATTTCTAGTTAATTTTGATTTACACAATGGAAACCTTAATTTGTCATATTCTTTTGTTTATAATAACCCAAATTGGAAAGTAATGAATATGTGCCACTATGAATAATAAATGTTACAAATTGATATTGATATTTTTTGAGATAAAATATTTTAATAAAAATACTGTAACATATAAAATAAAATAGTGTATCAGATACATCATACGAATTCCTTAAAAAATAAAATAGCCTATATGGAGGACTTGCGCTTAGAAATACATATTTATGGCCCTAAAGGATGCGTAGAATAAAAATTTGACCTATTTAACCCTTTAACGCCTAAGACCGTCTATAGACGGTCATCAGTTTAGTATTAAAAAAAAACCTGGAGCTTTCCAGGAGTACTTTTTCTGAATTGGAACTGATATTCATAATTTTCAGATGAAATACATGCTAGAACAAAAATTTATTTCTGTAATTTGAACGTATTTTCAATTTCAGGTATTTAAGGGTTAAATACAAGAAACGGTATTATGTATTCACCGAAAAATCCAATATGAAGAATTTTTATTTTACGCGATATTGAGGTTTTAATAGACATCCAATTTGACAAAAACTTTAAACTCTATATTCTCAAAACCCCAAGCAAATTATGCGCTATTGTTCTATTGAGGGGACGTAATAATAAATAAGTTTAATAAATAATAAATTTAATTTTGTTGTTTGGTCTTCTTATTTGTTAAATGTGAGAAAGAGATGATAATAATAAATAAATTTTTGGGTTCTATAAAATTGTATATGCCAGTAAAACTATGTCTGTTGGGGGTTTTAAGGCAGACATATTCAAAAACATCAGAATAGAGTATATTTATAGATAGAAATGATCAATTATATATTATTTTTCGTATTTAAAATGATGGTTCATCAATATATTTGTGGAAGAAAAGTTTAAATAAAGGAAAAGAGCAAAGAAGATGACAAAAACTAAAAACTGTGAGATAAGAAAAATTACGGTTAAAAACTAATTGTTGTAGTAACAAATAATTATGAAATATTATTATTTTGGATATCGTTCATGTCATTTTGCTTGGTAGGTCATCGCGTCACGTTCGCACACTCGTTATGTGTCACGTCAGATAGAGCGAAAGTGCAATATGTCGCTATGGCTGTTGATGTGTTAGAAATAACTCTGTATACTGAAGTTTTTTATGCAGCCAGATTTTAAAACATAAATATATTATATAAAAGTTCTTATAACCCAAATTATAAATAGTTTATTATATATTATTTATTTCCCTAATTATATTTTAAAATTAAATCAACTTGGATTTTTTTTTTAAATCGGGTCTTTAAGCCGCGTAAAATTAACTCGGTCTCTATAATTTCTTGCGATCGCTTACCTTGCAAATTTTTGACAAACTTATTAAAATTTTCTTTACAAAAATAAAATTTTCAGTTTTGTGGAACGAAAGAGTAGAATAATTTGCAAATTACAAATATTAATATTGAAAATTGCTAACAGAATATAAAACACTTTGCAAATTACACTTATCAATTTTAACTTATCAAACTTTATAGTTCTGAGAAACATTAAGTTTAGCAAATTGACGAAAAATTACATAAGGGCAAAGTTAAAAATTGATAAGTTGTTTTGTGAAATAGGCCCCTCCTGGTTTTTCCTTGAAAAAGATTTTAGTCTTATTGGCGCATATTCAGAAATGATAACTAAGTTTAAACTTTTTTAAGTAGTAACTTAAGTTATTCTTAGTTGAATACTTTCAGCACGAAAAGTTACAACTTAATTATGGGTAAAGCTGTAACTAAATGTCAACTAACAAATACATTTAAAGAACAGCTGATTGATTTTATTTCTTGTCGTCGATGATGTTAACATATTTGGCCAACAATTCTTTAAATGTAGTTTTTTCAATTGGCGACCAATTTGAGTCTCTAAAATACACAAAGCAATAAATAAATATTTTTTTCTAACAATAATAATAAACTTACCTTGTTTACTTTGATAATTGTGTTCATTTTTACCAAAAAAAAAAAGAAAACTAACTAAAGATGTGTTTTTCGTCAATAAAAATCTACTAAATGCTAAGTTAGTTATGATTTGTGAGTAAGATCTTTAACCCTGCTGTTAGGTTTGGACCATTTTGGTCAAATTTTTTTTTCTTTCCTTTCTATCTTTTCAACGGTAAAATATATCGACTTGAAACGTCAGCTCACGTGGTTTTTTTCTAAATCAATGTTTTTATTCAAATAATTAAGTGTCTAACATAAATTGGGAGGGAGAAAAATAAACAGTTACAAATTTTATGTTAAGGACCATTTTGGTCCATTGTAATTTTTTATTTATTCGCTTCTATGCAGGATGTACAAAAAATTTAGTAGTAGTAGCCAATCTTTTGGTCGACAGTATCTACGCCTCCTAAAAGAAAACAAAATTCAATTTTGTTTACTAAAAATCTATGAACACTGGCAAAAAGTTACACACCTTTTGTTTTCAAATTTAATTTGTATGAAATATAATAACAAACATTCAAAACAAAATGAATAGCCCAAACGATTTGTTAAGCATACAAATATAACTTTTAGTGAAAATATTTGTTGCCAAATAATTAATTGAAATAAATAAGTATAAAAAATAGACTTACGCCCCTTGTTTTCAAAAAAAAATTGGTATAGACCAAAATGGTCCGTTAACCTCGAATTCGTAAGTTTTTTTAACCTAACAGCAGGGTTAACTATTTGTGAACTATTTTTTAGTTTCTGTTAAATAAGTTTCGACTTTAGTTAAGATTTCTGCATATGCGCTATTGATTCTCACTAGTTATTTTTTGGACTTTGTTTAGCATTTACATGAAATTAGTCTTATTTTTTCGAAGGTTATTTTTCAAGTTTAGCTTAAAATTACAAACAAGAAAGCAAAACTATTTTTCAGAGTAGCTGAATGTGCGTATTTAGTTCTTTTCCTTCCTTTCATCAAAAAAGTACGAAGCCTTTCAATAAGAATCGTGACGTATAACCACACACTTCCTTGTTATGATCTATCAATGATTTGTTTATATTTTGTAACACTAAAGAAACGCAAGTAACATTTTTTCAATTCCTGCTGCTAATACCAAGTTTGCCATTTTGAAATAAAAACACACTAATAATAAATAACGAAGCAAAATATGAAAGCATATTTATGAGTATTTTTCTAGCCACCATCAAAAAATTAGGGTATATTGAGTTTGTCATTCAGCTAGTAACAAAGCAAGGTATTGGTCGTAGAAACTAAAGGTATATATATTCTGGGATCTTATAAAATCCTGGACGATATAGCTATGGCCATATACAATTTATTGCAGACCAGTTGATAATTGACCATAGCTCCCCTATAATGCACACTTATGAAAATCATTTTAAAGAGCATAACTCTATCAAAAATATCGCTATTCAAATAATATTTAACACAAATATGTATCATATATATAATTGGTCCATAATTAGTCACGGTTCACATATAAGACTCCATGTATAATTTTTTACAAATGTTTATATGGAGATAAAATTTGACATAAAAAATATTTATATGCAGAGAAATCATGCCACAACATTTTTCGATGATTTGTCCATAACAGGGCATAGCACTCATATGACGCCTTTTTCCTGAAACTGATTTTACACATATACTGGATGTAGGGTATTATATGAGCGAGCTTGGCCGACTATACGACTTTCTTACTTGTTTATTTTCATTTTTAACAATATGCTATAAATTGCCAAGTGGTTTGTTTCTTAGAAAACAAATTACGGAGGCGGTTTCCTGATGGTTTGTGGAACTTCTTCTGAACACAGTATGCTTGATTTGTATTTCCAAACCCCAAAATTAATTCTTCTGATTACACAAAATTACTTAATGAAAAATTAGTGACATTTTTGGAAAATAGTAACGAAACCCTATTTTTTTTAACATGTAAGAACATGTAAGTCGTCAAACAAAGGGCTGGTTGTCTTTAAAATTTATTAATGCATTTGAATGGCCTGCATGTTCTCCAGACCAGAACCCTATTGAGAGCATTTGGGGAATATTAGGCTGTTGAATTTATGCTGAAAACCAACAATATGAAAGCATACACATATCACCTAAAATAAGCTGTTATAGATGCTTGCAGAAAATCAGGCGAATAGTATGCCTAATCTAATATTTAAGTTGATTCAAAATAAGGAAGAATTTTTATTTCTAAATATTGGCATTTAAATTTATTTTAACTGCAGCGTATGTATAGTTATGAATCACTAAATAACTTCTTTATACATTTTTTGAAGGTAAAAAAAATAATGATTTTTTTTTTTTTTTAAATATTAGTTGTGCAACGCATCGTAGATTGTTAATAGATACAAATTTAAAAAAATCAGATTCTCTCCCATAGCTCCCATATAAGGAAGACTTGCGAAAAATATTTTAACATACACACTTAGCATATCTACTTTGTAAATATCGAGATCGAAACAAAATTTTACATATCATTTTCATATTTGCAAAATCGCTTCAAACGAAATTTTTTCAACAAAATGTCCGGCCTACATCATTAAAAAACAATTAAAGTAAGATAGAGCCTCATCGAGGTTGTAGATATTAATTTAGCATCTAGGAAATAAACATATTGGTGATGGTTATATGAAATTCGGCTTAACCGTATATAACACTCTTGTTTGTTATTTATTTACAGACTGAGAGATAAAAATATTTTGCTGAGATTAATTAAAAGTTATAGCTTGATTAATTAAAAGTTTACGGTATACAATTTTTTCCCTGCTCAATTATATTTGTTTTTACTTGCAATTTGAGAAAAAAATACTCATCGTGCATATCAGCATATACTTTTATATGTAGAACACCTATATTTATGTAAACATTTTTTTACACTGTTCATATTCATTATTACAATGTGAAAATCAATATGCTGTAAATTACTTTAAAATATTGAGCAGGAGAGCTCTATAGTTATATACATACTAACAAGTATTTGTGGTAATATATTCACATAAACCTATAAGGATAGACCTACATACAGAGAAACTTACTCACTTCTCGTCTGAACTCATTGATATGTTTCAGTGCATTGACATACTTTCATTAACAAGTACCAACTCAAAAAATATATAAAAAAATAAACAATATACATACAATACATATACATATATGTATGTAGGTATGTATATAAATTCCACAAAACAACACCATCACCATGATAAAACAACAATAAAATAAACAAACAAACTTTCAACAACCTGCTGATATATTCATGAGAGTGTTTATGTATATGGTCTGTATTGCACAGTGGGGCAGAATCAAAGCTGTGGGGACTCAAAATAGAGTAGCTTTGACTTGTGTCTTATATTTTTAGTTTTTCAGCCTATTTCGAAATTTTTTATATTTTTTGAAATTCTCGGCTAGATCTTTAAAAAACATGTTTTGTAAAATAATTATTTCCTATTTGTTTAAATTATATAGAATCAACGAAAAATATTTTTTCTAGGTCCAAAAATAAAAATGTTTCCATTTGAAAATTTAAAAAATAACCAATTTTTAAATTTTTTTGGGGTAAAAAATTAACAAAAACTTTATAGAAGAATATATAACAAATTTATACTTCTATGCAATGTACCTTTACAGAGATATTTTTCTATAAAAAACTTAAAATTTTCCAAATATGTTGCCCTGCCTGCAACTTTACGAATTTTGCCAATTTTTTTTTTTAATTTAAATTTTAAGTCATATGTATGTGAGCGTCAAAATGAAGTCAACGCTACACATCATTAAGAAAAGCTTAATTATATTATTATAAATATTATTATATTAGAAAATTATATTGCATTTCTATAAAGTTATTTAAGTATAATTGATTTCACAAAATAGGAACAGAAAAGAGCGTATACAAGTTTAATTGATGTGTTGTTAAAATATGCAAAGAAACCCTGCCATTTCAAAAATAGTAGCAATTCTTTAGTGTAACGGCAAGTAGTGAAAAATTTACAAATAGGCTTATGTAGAAAAGGAACAGGAAAGCATCACTGTACAATAAAAAAAATTGTAGACAAGTAAGGCAAACACCATACCGTAGAAAATTAGCCTGGTGCAAAACGACCTAAGCTTTTTACAAAAACAAACAAGTAGTAAGAGAAGTAACAGCAAACCCAACATCTAGTGCTGTAAAACCTGTAAGCGAGTACGACTAGAAAATATTTACATTAAAATGTCGTACATGTTAGACTGCCTTCTAAGAAGCCATTAATATCATAGAACATCCATACCAAACTTTGAATTTCAAAAACAAGTTTTTAAACGAGCCTCATATTTTTTAGAATAATATTTTTTCACCGACGAAAGTAAGCTTGAAATATTTAAAGTCAAAAACCGCCCAAAGATATGGGGAACTAAGAACGAATAAATTTTTTGACGGTTGGAGTGGGGTGGTATAGTGGCATCAGGGGTCATTAATCACACATTAATAATATCTATAACGAAAACCGAAGATTATTTAGACATTTTAAAAACAATGTAGTAATGTAGTGAGTGTCCCGATAGACTAGGCGATAGAGTGCCGGCCTATCAGTCAGAGGGTTGCGGGTTCGATTCCCGCCGAAAACTCTGGGTGTTTTCTGCAGTTAATCCAAAATCTTCGCAGTTTGTGTTTGTTATTTAACAAAAAAATAAATAAATAAAAATGTTTAGATAAATTAAACTAGCGCAGAACCAACACCAATATGATCCTAAGCATACCTAAAAAATTGTAAAAGAATGGTCGCTCAATCATTGTTCAAAAACTTTAGATCAGCCTCTGCTATCCCACACATCTATGAAATTAAGTAACTGTAGGAATGTCTGAAAAAAAATTAAGCAAAGGAATAATTCTTACCTATAGGCATTAATACAGAATACCACTTCGCCAGATTTTACTAAAAAAAACTCGTTGATTCCATGTCTAGAAGATTTTTAGCCTTGAGAATGGCAAAAGAACTACAAATGAAATATTAAATACAATGTTTTGCATAATTAAAAAGCTTGTACTTTTCCGTTCAGAGGCCAAATTACCGCATTCGATATCGAGTAAAATTGATCGTAATTTTCTTATTTGAGATTATGGCATTCGATATCGAGCAAGAAATTTAGTGCATTTTATCATAATTTCGATATCGAAATAATTTTTCGATACGATAGCTCATTCGATCACGAATGCGGTAATTTGGTCCCAGATTTAATTATTTTTTATGTTCCTTATTTTTCTAGTTTTGGATAATATGTTATATCCTACTAAAAAAATCGTGTTTTTTGAAACACTTAAGAGAAAAAGCGAGCGCTTCAATAAAAGCGCTCTTTTGAAGCAGTAAATGCTTACGAAAGATGCTTTTTTAGTGCTGACAACGAAGCAAAAAAAAAAAAACAAAAATTAAATTATAGCCCACAGATTTACGTATGACAACGAAAGTCAATTAAAAAATGAATATCGCGCTTCTCAGTTACTATGAATTTTTCTTAAGCAAAAACATTCAGATAGAATTTGTTGTTTGGTTGGTGCGCGCGAAGTGACGTACAACACTTTAGGAAAGTGCTTTATTTGCATGTTTGATTAGGTTAAAAGAAGCGCTTATTATCTGCCGAAATTATTCCTCCAAACCGGGAACACCTCATACAAAAATCATGCATCTCATCAGCAGGTTTGAAGCGATTTGAGGTATGAATTCATTCATAAAACCTGCTCCTTTTGGAGCACATTTTTTACTGGGATTTAACTTAAGTTACTTATGAATTGTCTAATATATTTTCTTTTGTAATTGTGGTATATATGTATAATAAAACATTTCTTCCCAGTACAAAATAGGATCATCCAAAGAGTAATCCTGGAGCTCTCCTTTGCGAGTAATGGATTACTCCATAAAACTCCGAACCTCATAGGATTTTTAACACAGCATGTCCGCAGACACGAGTACTCCTTTTAAGCTCCTTATGGAGTACTCCCTTTGATCTTGAAAATTACGACAGAGGGAGTAATCGTTTTTGTCTACTAAAAGAGCATAGCGGGAGTAATCGTTTTTGTCTCCTAAAAGAGCATAAATACAAATTTGGTTATGTTTTACAAAAACAAGAAAGCCTCGAAAAATAGCAACGACGGAAATTAAATTTGCAATCCCGTTTTCTTGAATTTGAGTGGCATCACCGGAAATGAATTGAGGGAATTGAGGAGATTTTTTAACAGCAACGAAAAATAGCAACGAATCCCACTGAATATAGAAACTTTTCCGTGCAAAAAATTGTCTGATTTTTATCTTTATCCCAGAAACTAGCTCTAAATAGAAAAACAAAACGAAAATATTTTACAGTTATGTCAAAGAAAAAAAAACCAAAACGAACTGAGACATCCCTCATTGATTCATTTGGAGTATTAAGCGAGGCATAGACAACAAAACAAAAAAAAGTTTTGATAGCTCGCTTATTACTCCAAATGAATGAACAAGTCATTACTCCTTTATTGCTCGATTATGGATTAATCCATATATTTTTTACTGGGATATTATTTATTATGCTCACAGTTACAGAAAGCGGTTCCAAAACGTTCATGTATTTCTATTACTTCTTAGAAATGTGCAACTTATGAGCAACAATCAACATCCCATTTTCGGAATTTTCGTCTAATTTATTGGGAATTACAGTATTTAATTTTTACTTTTGTTAATTTTCGTATTTCGAATGACAAATTTAATCTGCATTGAAAATTTTATTCCATTATATTTATAAATAAAGTTTGTATTATGTATTACCTATTAGTTGAATCCCTAAAAAACACAATTTTTATCAAAAGTTTTAAAGATTTGCAATTTCCGGAACTAAAAACATTTTCAATCGCCTAATGATCGCCCGCGAATCGCCGTTGAGTTGTGTATAATTGCGACGATTGATCGCGTGCGATCATTAAACTATGGTCAGTCGATTCGCCAAAACGATCGCCTGTGTGCCTGTCGCGATTCGCGAATGGTGATTCGCCAGCGAATCGCGGATAATGATTCGCCAGCGATTCGCGAATAATGATTCGCCAGCGACTCGCGAATAATGATTCGCCAGCGAATCGCAATTATACACAACTCAACGGCAATTCGCGGGCGATCATTAGGCGAATCGCGTGTCATCATTAAACTATGGTCAGGCAATTCATAATTGGTGGGGCGACTCTGTAATGAGATGAAAATAAGAAAGACAAGAAATTCATTGATTTTATTAATATTTATTGTTTAATAATTTCAAATGCAATGTTTTTAAATAATAATTAATTTTTTTATCTTAGACTATAACATAATATATAATGTAAGACTTAGAAATTAAATAATAATTAAATGTTCTCCGGTCATAATCGGGACGGTCCTTTCGCTTTGCGAGGCGGTCGTTTGCGTGGACGAAATGTTGCTGAAGAATTTGGTGGATTATAGAATCGTTAGCTGCCACAAATTTTTGTTGTCACACTTCTATTAACAAATTTAAAAACAAAACAAGTATTAAAGAAAAAATCCAACAAGAATTTGTAGTTTTCAATTTGTGCGAAGTAGTTTTGAAAGATGTTATATAATAAAATCGTCTTAAATTCATACCTCTGAGTAGTTATATGAAATACATGTGTTCCACGCTATGTTATGCTTTGTTCCTCTTCCAGGAAAATTGGATCGCCAATTCGTCTGTTACCACCCGTTTAATGGCAGCTCTGGCAAAACTTGGAGCATCACCTCCCCTAACTCTTTTAATAAGTCGTTAATGAAAATAGACACCACAGTTTACATCTACATATATATTACATATGAAAAAATGTATAAACGTACAAACTCCTCAATCATGTCGCTATTTTCTTGTAATTGCAAATCAAATTTACGAATATCCTCAAGGGATGAGAAAGGTAATTTTCTTGCAAGAGTTTCATGTTCCACTGGTATGTTAAGTTTTTTCTATTCTCGCACCTCATTTCGACTTGCCACAACTTCGCCTGTTAATGTGGTAAGTAGTCCTTTCAAAGTACCAATTTCATTATTTTGCTGGGACACTTGCTCCCGTAAGTCTTGGAGCTTTGCCAGTATTAAATTTAGAGTTTCGGATTTACGATTTTTTGAACAAAATAAAATACGACTTTTATTTTCTGATTCAAATTCAAGAATAAGAGATAAAAATTGTATTAATAAATTTTTAAAATTAACAAAATTAACAAAACATATTCAGTTGATATAAAAAAAAATTATTCAAAACAAAGTAAATTATTAACAAGTAATTAAAATTAAACAAATAATTTCAACAGATTTTTATTTTTTCTGTTAGAAGCTTTAGATGTATCTGTATACAAAAATATTTGGAAAATAAAAGCAATAAGGAAAGACTAAAGTCTTCTACTTCTAAGAACTACTACCATAAATACATACGCTGCGATTTTACAGAGTTTACAATGTTTTGTGACATCGTAATTTCCAAGCTGTTTTCCGTTGCATTATCTATTTTATTTGGAGTTTCGTCTATAGAAGCTTCTGTAAATGATTAAGGGTTGATTATTGAAGAAAAAGGTTGTAATATGACACATCTTACCGGCATTAATTTTATACGATATTTTTTGGGCATATCCGATTTATTTAATGAATATCAAGTTCACTAAGTGCCTGAGGTTTTCTACTAAACTTGGAATTGGAAAGCATTTCTATTTTCCACGATACAAGTGAATATTGTTCCCCCTTTTTCTTTATCCATGAATTTAATAAAGTGTAACCCGCAAGGCATACAATATGCATATAATCCAAAGCAATTTGTTGTACCATGTCTATTTCAAGTTATTTAAGAATTGAAGAATTTTTAATGTTATGATGTGCTGTCTTGCATTTGTGGAAAAACTACCCGATTTTTAATCATTTCACCCTTTTGCACGCAGCGTGTGCAGGAGTAATAACCGGTGTGTACTTTTGTACCAATGATAAAAGATCTTGCTGGTGCATCCACTATGAAACACCTTACTTTTTTTAAAAAAAATTATCTTCATAAAAAAATCCTTCGTCAATCAAGTTTTTTAATTCAGAAACAAACTCTGATAGGTATTCCCTTGCACTTTTTGGTTTTGTGTATCCTTCATAAGCACCAATTAAGAGGACATCAGCGGTTGTTGCAACGGCAAAGACTATACCAGAAAAAAGAAGGAAACTTCAGCGTAGCGACACCTAGGGAAAGCTTAATAGTTCTGTTAGAAAATCAGGAAAATAATGTTTAAATAAAATATAAAATGAATATAAATATATTATGATTATACTTACCGGTCTGTTTAAATGTTTGATGTTCAGTGTGTGTGGAGTATTATACTACAGCTGAGACAAATGTAGTGTTACCATATCATTGTAGAAATTGTCAAATAATAGTGTACTGAAAAAAATAAAGACTAGAATATTTTATGAATGAAAATTTGACTGTTATAAAATGTTTGAATACAAATTGAAAAGGAGACTATCTAATGATCATTAGGTTAGAACATTAGTTGGACACCATGTCGAATAAGGGGCAAAATAACAGTTCATATAAAAAGAAAGAGAAAAAGATAATTTTTACTTGTGATAAAAGAAAAATGGCATAGTCCAAGAAAATAGATATATTTATCTCATAATGGTTCAAGTATAGACATCAAATGTTAAGAAGCCATCTTTTATGGATCATTCGCAAAAACAACTGCCGATAGAGGCAAACAACTTCAAGTAAATAATTATTTTCATAGTGAAAGAGTTATCTAGTGCAACATAAACATAAAACAACAAGAGAAGAGCCGTAAAATAGTTTTTAATTTTTAAACAAGAAATAAAGGATTGTGGGTTACCTGTATAGGAATATTCCCTCTAAATATTAAGAAGAATTGAGGAAGCAGGAATAGTGTCGTTCCATTTTTATTAGACTGGCCAGTGGAAATAATAAGCGGTACCTAAAAAAATTTCTTCATTGGGAAGCATTTTTTCAATCATCCATTGGTATTGGAATTACGATGAAATCAGGTAACCGTACACATTATCCGTAAAAAACTACTTGAAAATCCTAGAAAGTATTTCCCAAAAGCAAAAGTGTCTCAAAATTAAAGCGATTAGAGGTTTATATACTGTACGGATACACGGGTTGAAATAAAATGGATATATAAATAATATAAATGAGCTTGGGGTAACTTACGATTTTGTTGTCGTTTGTTCAGAATATAGGGTGATGATGATGGTTTACCTTTATCCCTGAATGAGGGAGATGATGCAGATGTATCACGTTATTCCTTGGGAAATGTGGATGATGGTGAGGATGAAGGAATGTGTCACCTTATTCCTGGCTGATGGTGAAGTTAGTAATGTGGGTGAGGATAAAGTTGATGATGTTAACGTGTTCTTGATTCCAAGGTGATGTGGATACTGATGGAGTTGCTAATGGGGATGTTTAAGGTAATATGCCTTATTAGTGCGTAACATCAAACTGTCTAAATTTCTGATATAATTACACTGTTATAATAATACAGACAATAATCAAAAAACTTTATAGTCACTAACACTTTCCACAATAAATTTGGGCAATATATTTCCTTTTTTTATAAATTATCTTTATTTTTTATTTTTATCATAATTTTAATTTTAATTGACTTTTAATTTAATGAATTTAATTTATAATTTGGTTTAATGTGATGTTGTTCGTCTTAATGATTATGAGAGAATGTGAGTTGTGTTAAAAAACAACCACCACAACTGTTTGTTAGTACGCTGAGAACAGATCAAAGCATAAGGGATAAAAAGACAAGTGCAACGACTAACCAGGGTTACCGTGCCAAATAATTATTTATTATTTGTATATAGGGGTTTCGTGCGTAAACATACCGCCCCCCCCCTTGTTATATCACGAGTTAACAAATATGTTGCTAATATCTGATTTTACAATCCTAACAGGCAATTGGGTGGTTAATATATTATAAAAATAGGTAATTACTATAGAGGTAAGTATATTAATTAATATAAATTCAATAATGCGCAATGTAAAAAAAGGTAAGTATAATGTAGTACAATTTGATATAAGTATAAAAAGTTAAGTATAATGTATGACAAAGGTAGGTATGTAAAAATTCAAAAAATAATTATGTATAATAATAACAAAGTGTAGTATGTAAAAATTCCCGAATGAAAATGCAAAATATAAATATGTATAATAATAACAAAGTGTAGTATGTATAATAACCATAAAGCGATGATAGATATATTTTGCTGATTATGACCTAACCTAGGGCCGTATCCTGTGCTAAGGGTGTTCCATTGTTTGCCACCTGGATGCCGCTTCGGATGAGTATTCTTCCTTCCATTTTTTTCAGCTTTTTCCAACGGTTGACATAGCTGATGGAATGGCTTGAAAATCAGGTTCTGGTGGAGATAATAGTGGGATTCCGATGAGGAAATTACCTGGCGTTAGAGCGCATAGGTCGGTGGGGTTTTCTCTCATGGGGTTTAAGGGTCTTAAGTTTAGATACGCCTCAATCAATTTTGTTGTGGTGCTGTCGGGTTTTTAAACAGCATCGTGGGGCAAATAGTAATTGCTGCTATCACCATTTACGGGGGTTACTTTGGTCATGTGACCTAGAGTAGAATACTTTGTTATTACCTTGTCATACTCGATATGTGCTCGTCTCATCGAACTGTTCGGACGTATTATTTTTAGTGCGGCTGAATTTTCGGTGAAAAAATCGTAATAGGTGAAAAAGTGTAATAGGTTGAAATAAAACAAAAAAGTGAAAAGTAACTCGTAATAGGTAAAAAAAATCTACGGTAATTAAAAAAAAAAACATTAAAAATCACATAAAAACTGTATGAGTGTTCCTCTCAGATATAATTCTGAGAAAGAGCTTAGCTCGACTAGAAAAACTAGATGGGTCTCTGAGGAAGAATTCTTAAAAAATCTGTGGAGAATTTTCTCACTACAGGAGCCGTAGAACGGCGTCGTTCCTGTTCGCCCAATATAGTGATTTCAATAGATGAGAAAACATCATCTTCATCAAATAGTGCAGTCAAACCCAAAAAACAAGTAGGTATGGATAATTACATCACCGTTCTCAAGCGACAGATGAGCCCGACGTCTGCTCAAATGTCTTCCAACTCAAAAGTTCCTAAGACCGTCAATAGTGATAAACTAAATGACCAAAACCGATTTTTTCTACTTCAGACGGATGACCCAGAAATACCGAAACAGACATTTAAGTCCCCACCAATTTACCTGAGAGAGCCCACTTCCAATAAACTGATACAAGGAATTGTTGCTGTAATAGGTGAAAACATGTTTGGCGTAACCTCAATGAAACATGGAAATATCTGCGAGACAAAGATACAAGTGAATAGGGAAGATGATTTTTGAAAACTGTCCAACCAGTTGGAGAGGGAGACTAGGGATTTCTATACCTATCAAAAGCGCAAAAGAACTCCAAGTCGTTCTAAAGGGTATAGACCCATGTGTTGATCCTCGGAGATAAAGACCGGTTTAATGAACAAAGTGTTCAAAATCAAGAGCGTAGTGAATATTAGAAACCGATCCCTCAGCCCATGTTCGGGGTATAATTGGAACCTGGAGATGTTCTCTTAAAGTAAAACGAGTCCCATCCTATCTACAATCTGATGCACCTTCTGCATCGTAGAATCACCGTGGAAGAACCACATAAGCATCAGGGACCCGTCCAGTGTCTCAACTGTCAAGAATTTGGTCACATCAAGGCGTATTGTAAATTGCCGACAGTTTGTGTTGCGTGTGGGGAGCTACATGCAACTGCTCAATGCGATAAGTCGAAAACTGACTCAAAAATCAAAAAATGCAGTAACTGCGGAGGTAATCATACCGCAAATTATAGAGGTTGTCCAATTTACACTCATTTGAAAGGCATAAGAACCAACCAGACGTCAGTATTGCCTAATCATCCTCAACAGCCAAATTTAGCATCGAGTGACAATTTCCCTCAATTATTACGGTCCACTAGTCATGTAAACGCGTCTAGTTCTAGACAAGTTTCTTACGCAAACGTCGTTAAATCTAATATGGCAGGTCTGGAGCAGGAACCTAACCCCAATATTCTGAGCCGCATATCAACAATCTGGAGACAACATTGCAGACACTTGTCCAAACTATGAACACTTTTACGACCACCATGACATCCATGATGCAGGAAATGCTGAAAATGCAATCCACTATCTTACAAGCCATTTTAAAGAAATGATTTGTTTAAAAATTTGTTTTTGGAATGCGAACAGCCTCCGCCAACATAAAAACGAACTAGAACACTTCCTGATGGATAAGCAGATTGATGTCATGATGATTGCTGAAACTCACTTGACGGCGACAGCGTACTTCAAAGTTAATGGCTACGTGTTATATTATACTAAAGATCCACGCGGAAGAGCATGTGGAGGATCGGCAATTCTTATAAAGAACAGAATAAAGCATTATCTAATGAATAACATAAGTGAGGATTACCTCCAAGCAACAAACATTTGCATTGAATTCTGTCAATACAATTTTGTTTTATCATCGATTTATTCTCCGCCTCGATTTTCAATAAAAGAACACCAGTACACCAAACCAAACACCAAAAGGGTCGCGTACTCTTCAACACCATTGCTAAAATGGGCTTAGAAGTACTCTCAAGTGGACATCCCACCTATTGGCCGACGGACCGACGGAAGATTCCCGATGTTATTGACTTTGGAGTACTGAAAAATATCCCTGTAGAATGGATGCAAGTGGATCCTTCACTGGACTTGTCCTCAGATCACTCTCCTACTATCATTTCAATGCATTTCCCTCTAGTGTGTGGTTCTCCATTTATGAACATGACTAAGACCCGAGTAAGTTGGATAAAATACAAAAAGTATTTAAGTTCTCATTGCACGGAAAATGTTGTGTTGAGAACTACCGACGATATTGATGAGTCGATTGGCAACTTTACCGAGGACCTTCGACGAGCTGTGCATCACGCTTCCACTTATCACGTTGAATGTAGAAATAGGACAAACAGAACTTATTTCTCTGAACTCGAACATCTCCTATCAGAAAAAAGAAGAATGAGAAGAGAGTGGCAAATTCACAGGTCTCCTGAACTGAAAGCTAGGCTACGGGAATGCAGAGATATACTAAGACATTTCTTAGAAACCCAAAGAACGGCCTCACTTAGATCTTACTTGGAAGGTCTTGATAGTACCCCACAATCTGACTACTCGTTATGGAGGGCGGCAAGAGGTGTAGAGCGCTTGTAGCCTTGTCAATTTTTTTATTAAATTTTATTTTTAAATAATTCGAAATTTTCTGCTTACTTCGTTTTTTTAGGAAATTAAGAATATACAAAATTTTAATTACTAAATTGTATATTTTATATATGTATATGTATATGTATATGTATATGTATATGTATATGTATATGTATATGTATATGTATATGTATATGTATATGTATATGTATATGTATATGTATATGTATATGTATATGTATATGTATATGTATATGTATATGTATATGTATATGTATATGTATATGTATATGTATATGTATATGTATATGTATATGTATATGTATATGTATATGTATATGTATATGTATATGTATATGTATATGTATATGTATATGTATATGTATATGTATATGTATATGTATATGTATATGTATATGTATATGTATATGTATATGTATATGTATATGTATATGTATATGTATATGTATATGTATATGTATATGTATATGTATATGTATATGTATATGTATATGTATATGTATATGTATATGTATATGTATATGTATATGTATATGTATATGTATATGTATATGTATATGTATATGTATATGTATATGTATATGTATATGTATATGTATATGTATATGTATATGTATATGTATATGTATATGTATATGTATATGTATATGTATATGTATATGTATATGTATATGTATATGTATATGTATATGTATATGTATATGTATATGTATATGTATATGTATATGTATATGTATATGTATATGTATATGTATATGTATATGTATATGTATATGTATATGTATATGTATATGTATATGTATATGTATATGTATATGTATATGTATATGTATATGTATATGTATATGTATATGTATATGTATATGTATATGTATATGTATATGTATATGTATATGTATATGTATATGTATATGTATATGTATATGTATATGTATATGTATATGTATATGTATATGTATATGTATATGTATATGTATATGTATATGTATATGTATATGTATATGTATATGTATATGTATATGTATATGTATATGTATATGTATATGTATATGTATATGTATATGTATATGTATATGTATATGTATATGTATATGTATATGTATATGTATATGTATATGTATATGTATATGTATATGTATATGTATATGTATATGTATATGTATATGTATATGTATATGTATATGTATATGTATATGTATATGTATATGTATATGTATATGTATATGTATATGTATATGTATATGTATATGTATATGTATATGTATATGTATATGTATATGTATATGTATATGTATATGTATATGTATATGTATATGTATATGTATATGTATATGTATATGTATATGTATATGTATATGTATATGTATATGTATATGTATATGTATATGTATATGTATATGTATATGTATATGTATATGTATATGTATATGTATATGTATATGTATATGTATATGTATATGTATATGTATATGTATATGTATATGTATATGTATATGTATATGTATATGTATATGTATATGTATATGTATATGTATATGTATATGTATATGTATATGTATATGTATATGTATATGTATATGTATATGTATATGTATATGTATATGTATATGTATATGTATATGTATATGTATATGTATATGTATATGTATATGTATATGTATATGTATATGTATATGTATATGTATATGTATATGTATATGTATATGTATATGTATATGTATATGTATATGTATATGTATATGTATATGTATATGTATATGTATATGTATATGTATATGTATATGTTTATGTATATGTATATGTATATGTATATGTATATGTATATGTTTATGTATATGTATATGTATATGTATATGTATATGTATATGTATATGTATATGTATATGTATATGTATATGTATATGTACATGTAGACACCTCAGGTTTCCCAAATGAATAAATTTTAATTAAAATTTCAGATTAATATTTTTTCGGTGAAAACAATATTTTATAATACTTACAAGTAAGTTTCTGTGGCTATAGTGGCATCTCTTTTATGTTGAAAGTGCAGTGTCTAATAATGATAATGCAGGGTTTTAAGCGTTGAAAAATTTAGGTACGTTTTAAGACAACGATGATTATGTAGGAGGGGGGTAGAAATTATGGATAGATATAGAGTATACTGAAAAGTAATATGGCACGCTGAATTAGCGCATTTCTTCCAGAATGCTAAAAGTATAAAAGCCAAATTTTCTCTAAAATAGAGGCCATTTTTGTAAAAATTTTAAAAAAAATTACTTCGACGAAAAGTAAAAACACAAACTTCTTTAACACTTTCATTGGAGAAGGATATTATTATAAAAAAAAACAAAAAAAAAATCCTTTCCTTTTTATACAATTGGTCGAATTGGTGCTAAGCAAAAAGTGAATCTATTATGCTGTTGCTAATAGTGATTCCTCTATCTCCAATTGGATTTTACCTGATGGCTGCAGGGAACACTCTGTGAAAATCATCCAGCTAAATTTTGTGAAGGAGCAACAACGCAGCAAATTTCCTTGACTGATGGGTTGTAATAATCTAATAAAAATTCCGTCAAAGTTTAAAGATAATTTAATAAATTAATTTAATGTGAAAGACTTTAGTTAAACCAGATTGGAGGTTAACTTATCTATACCATACCAAAGTCGAAGTCGATTCCAGAAAGTTTCTTTAAATGCAAAAAAAAAATTAAATTTTTTTAATCGGTTAACAGAAACTCGATTATGCTTAAATTCTTAGTTTTTAGTCAAATTATAAAAAAAAAAAAAAAAAAAAAAGAAAATTATGTAGTTAAGCTATTTTTGTTTACTTTAAATTTTATTATTGTTCTTAACTACAAAATTTTAAATTGTAATTATACGGGTATTATTATAAAAGTATAGATAAAATGTGCAATTAAAACTAAATAACAAGTGTTGAAATAAAAACGAAATAAAACAAACAAAAGAACAAGAGAAACATAAAACATTTTGGACAAAAGGTTTATTGATCTATAAATGAGACTAACTTTAATAACAATTAAATATCTTTAAAAAAAAAAAAAATCTATCAATTGTTTATGTTAATTATACATATATCAATAATATAAAAAAAAAATTAAAAAAACTATAAACCCATTTTAAGTCAAGCAAGGAGCCGCTGAAAGATCTTTCCGGATTCCCATAATCAAGTAAGTCTCAATGAATATCATTATTTTAGTATGTTATTGGTATATTTTAATTAAGTAAAAGAAATGATCATATATTCAAGGTCAATGTAAATAAAAACAAAACAAAGGTTAATAACATTTTGCTGCTACCATCGTAATATGTTATTAATTTAACTTTAAATTCCCCAAAACTTTATGGAAACAAAAATAAAAATAGATTGAATGTATGATATTTCTAGTAACTATGTAAACAATTGAAGATTTAGTAAATTTTATTTACCATTTTAAATACCTTATTCGTCCTATGTTAACAAAATGTTGATCTAGCGTAGTAGTTAGAGGCTACTTCGTCGAGGCGTCTGTTCTGAGTTCGAATCCCAGTAAAAATATAATTTATTTTATTTTTTTGTTTCGTTTATTACCTTTTTTTCTTTTGTTTTTTTTATTCGAATGAGTTTAATTCAAAAATTTTAAATGCACAATTTATTTTTTTTTCGAAAGTTTATTTAAATCAACTTTTTTTGTTTTTTTTGGCTCAACTTTATTTTTTTACTATTCTTTTTTTTATAATGTTACAAATCTTTAGTAGTAAAGTTATACTAAATATTTATATACTGTTAAGTTGAAATTTGAATTTAGCTATGTTAATTAATTTTTTTATTTAATAAATTTGTATTATTCACAATGAAGTTCTAAAAGAATTTTGAGTTCTGATTTTTGAACGTGCTAAGGTGAGTTATATGTTAGGGATCATATTAGCCAATTTATTACCGTGCGTTACGCAATATGATCATGGTTGGGAGGGGTATTAAGCGTTCCAATATCTTCGCTTAGCTGTCGAACTTAACTCTTGCTTATTTAGAAAAAATGCTCTATCTTCTGTGCTATTTTCTACTATTCTTCTTATTTTTAACTGAAGCATGCAAATTAAAATAATGTTAGCTGTAGCTGGTTAAAATTGAGTTTAGCAAAAATAAGAACCTACACCGTTAGCCGACGAGACAGGAGCCGGAAACATTTATTGCATGCTCGCTAAACTTTTAAAACTTACACCATCTAGTTTCAAATCAAGGTTATTCGCTACAGAGGTTTAAAAAGACCAGTAAGAGGAAAACCTCCTTTGCGAAATCCGACTGGTGACTGGGCTAGAAATGATTCCGAGAAAGGGACATTATTTGTTAACCATTTGAGAAATGTGTTTACTATAAACAACTCAAATAATAACGAATCTGATTTGCCACCACTTGTTATAAGGCCTCCTGTACCTCTAAGACTAAACTTTCGTGATGTCCAAAACGCTATTGGTACTCTGAACCTTAGAAAGGCTCCAGATATGGATAAAATCAGCAATAAAATGCTTGTGGAGTTACCTCGTGTAGCAAGAAGAATTATCCTCTTTATCTTCAACGCTATTTTACGCCTAGAATACTATCCTGCAGATTGGAAGGTGTATATGATCACTATGATTCCTAAGTCAGGGAAGGACCACACCAAAGTGGAGTCATATAGGAAAATTTTAAATTGTTAATGACTAAGTTGACTCCAATTCTGAATGACACTGAATGTATTCCTAATCATCAATTCGGCTTCAGAGCTAAACACAGCACCATCGAACAAACACACAGATTGGTAAATGTGATAAGAGGGTCGTTTGAAGAGAAAAAATACTGCTCCGCCCTTTTCATTGATGTGTCGCAAGCGTTCGACAAAGTTTGGCATGACGGTTTAATGCACAAAATTAAATTAACTCTGCCTGCTAACACCCATAAACTCATGGAAAGTTATTTATACGGTCGCAAATTTAAAATCAAAGAGGGCAATTTTTTAAGTACCGCTCAGCCAATTGAATCAGGTGTGCCACAGGGTAGCATACTGGGTCCTACTTTATATTTGATTTGTGCCTCCGACATGCCGTGAGACCCCAAAATCCACACGTCAACTTTTGTAGACGATACAGCCTTTATCAGCGTCCATAAGGACCACCAAGTTGCATCACAGAATTTGAAGAATTATGTTTATAAGCTAGAGAATTGTCTAGAACTTTGGAAAATCAGGATAAATAAACAAAAATGTATTCATATAACACAATGACGTCAAATACCTCGGCATTCACCTCGACCGCCGTTTAACTTGGAAGTCTCATATTGAAGCGAAACTTACACAAATGAGATTAAAAGCAGTGCAACTTAATTGGCTAATCGGCAGAAACTCTATATTGAAATTGGATTGCAAACTTTTGTTGTACAATGCAATACTAAAGCCAATCTGGTGCTATGGAATTCAATTATGGGGTACGGCCTCAGCATCAAACATTGAAAAAATTCAAAGGGGTCAAAATAAAATTCTACGTATAATTACTGCAGCTCCATGGTATGTTAAAAATTCTCGAATCCACAAAGATCTAGGCGTGCCATTAGTAAAAGTCGTATTTACAAAATATGCGTCAAAGTATGTCAGCAAACTTGAACACCATCCAAACCCACTTGCACGAGACATCCTTAACTTTAGTTAACAATCGGTTGAGAAGGAGAGATACCCTTGCTTTAACTCAAGTGCAAAACAGATGACTGGATCAGTTGATGTGAAATTTTTTAGTATCATAAAAATTTTTGTCTAGCACTGGCTGGGCTTATTATTTTCTTTTTAGTATTAAGATTTGAATACTTATTGTCATTTTATATATGAAGAGCCCAATCATGAATAAAAATTCCGCGGGAGTTTTTTCCCCTTTTGTCATCTTTTCTATTTAAATTCAATGTTAAAAAAATAAAAAGGGAAAAAACTCCCGCGGAATTTTTATTCGTGATTGGGCTGGAAGATTCAATAAATAATTAAAGGCAATAAAAAAAAAAAAGTAGTGCGCGGTAAAGATTGTTACCATACGGTTAATGTGGTTTCGGGCAGACATTTTGAGCAAATATATACGAAGATGACATCCCAATTGTCGGCGTCAATATGTAGCAAACGCAGATTGGTGAAACAGTCGTTTATGGTACGCTCCAGATGCCTCAGATCAGTACTAGTCTCATTTGCTATTGGTTTCAAATTGAAAAGCAACTTCAGTTGGGCGTTCACTAATATGCGCTTATTTTCATAGCGACTGACTAGATTCTGCCAAGCCGTGTTGAAACCATCATTAGTCATAGGGCACGTCTTCAAAAGTTCGCGAGCTTCACCCTGCGTTTTCTTTACCGGATGGCACATTTTCTTTACGGGTGATAGGCGTTTGTTGTTGCGGTAGAGGGCGGTGAACATATCTCTGAAAGTTGGCCAGTATTGGTAGTCACCATGAACGATTTCGGTATCGCAGGGTGGCAATGAAATATGAGGGGATAGATCGATTGGGGTATCAGTTGAGGGGGAAGCTAGTTTAGATTTGGCTTTAATATATGCGCTGAGCTCATGAATTTTTGCGACGACCGTTTTGTAAGCCTCGAAGGTGGCGAAAAAGCGTTTCTTTAGGGTGTCATAATCTATGTCCTCTTGAATACTTGAATAGAGTTATGTTCATCTAAGGCGGTGTCATAATATGATTCGAATTTTACCCAATGATGCTGGAGTTGTTTTTCCTCAACCTCCAAAGTGTGTTGCGTATACGATTCTATCGTTCGCCCATCAAAATAACTTTGAAATTCGACCACACGATCAGAAGATCGAATTAAATTCTTTTTGACAGACATTATTGAGTTGTCTTTTTGTATAGAATTGGGAAAAGATTTTATTTGATAACAAATTTGTTAACAAAATTTTCAAAGGTGCTTCTTAAAAACGACCAATATTATTGAGAAAGATTTTAAGAAAATTTTCAATGGTGCTTCTTAAAGCAACCGATGTATGATTTGGGAAAATTTTAAGAAAATTTGCAATGATGCTTCGTAAAAGCGACCGATATTATATAGAAGAAAATATAAAGAAATTTTCAGCTGTGCTTCGTAAGAGCATCCAGTGGATTTTATTGAAGAAAATTTAAAGAAATTTTTCAGTTGTGCTTCGTAAGAGCATCCAGTGTATTATTTATTTATTTATTTATTTATTATATAGAAGAAAATTTAAAGAAATTTTAAATTGTGCTTCGTAAAAGCGACTCTGTTATATTTTAAGAAAATTTAAAGAAATTTTCAATTGTGCTTTGTAGAAGCGACCATGTTATTATTTAGAAAATTTTGAAGAAAATTTTTAATTGGTGCTTCGTAAAAGCAACCGAGATTATTATTTAGAAAATGTTAAGGAAAATTTTCAATGGGGCCTCGTAAAGGCAACTGTGTTATACTTTAAGAAGATTTTTATTATGGTAATGAAAAGACAAACACACAAAACTCATAATATTATTGATTATTAAAGTATTTAATTTCGTGATAATTTTGTAGCGACCCTCGTATAGTTAGTATATAAATTCTTATATACCAACTTCTGTCCCAATGGCCTAGTTACATTCTTTCAGGTATGTACTTTGTATGTAAATTCGTAAATACATACGTAACTTCTCGATGCTTTTAATAGCGACCCTCGTAGAGTTAGTAAATAATTTCTTATATACCAACTGTTGTCCCAGTGACCTAGTTATTTTTGTTGTATATAAATGTATATAAATGTATGTATGTTGTATATAAATTCTTTTGGTCTTTTTTAGTGATTACCAAAAAAACCAACGAGTTGATCGAGAAGAGAGAACATTGAGAAAATAAAAAGAGAGATTCGCAAAAAAACGGGAGAGTGATGTAAAGAAGACAAGTGTGAAGTTCACAAACAATATTTATGTATATTTACTGACTGACCCTTCAAAGTCAAAAATCAGTAAATTGCATGTATTGTATATATGTATGTATATAAATCTGCCTTGATATGAAATAACTTTTGGTATTTGCTTTCTGTTTGTTTAGTATGAAACTTACAAAAAATGCCAATAAGTATTTCATATGCCTGTATAAGAAAAATACAACAACAACAAGTATGCACTATGTTACAATGCTGTGGTTGGTATTTTTGCTTATTTCAGGCTACCGTTAGGTCTCTCGTCTTATAAAAAATGCCCAACAAGTAAACAACAAAATGTGAAGATGCCAACGTTCCGTTGTTCCCTTTTTTTCGAAGCGTTAATTTACCGTATGATAAATAAGCGCAAATAAGGGGCAACAAAATGTGCAAATGACAACACGTTGTTGTTTTTGTTAAAAACGGCAATTTTATTTTTTGAAAGAATAATTATACATACATACCTACATGGGTAGAGAAAAAATTTCTAACGGTATATTAATTGTACAAAATATGTTATATATGTTGAGGGGGGTAAAAAGATAACGGTTTTTTTGCAGAAAAAAATATGGTTATAATTTTGTGGGGGTAATATTAAACCATATGAATTTTTGCGGGGAGCAAAACGTAAATGGATATAATTTCGCTGGGAAATATTATACCATATAATTTTTAAATTTTGTGAGGGGGTGTACCGAGATATGGATGGCCCGGAATGGATTGATACCTAATAATTAGGTGAGGTTATGGATGACCCAGATCCGGCTCGATGGACCAAAATGTACGGATACACGGGTTGAAATAAAATGGATATATAAATAATATAAATGAGCTTGGGGTAACTTACGATTTTGTTGTCGTTTGTGCAGGATATAGGGTGATGATGATGTTGATGACGGTCTACCTTTATCCTTGGATGAGGGAGATGATGCAGATGTATCACGTTATTCCTTGGGAAATGTGGATGATGGTGAGGATGAAGGAATTTGTCACCTTATTCCTGGCTGATGGTGAAGTTAGTAATGTGGGTGAGGATAAAGTTGATGATGTTAACGTGTTCTTGATTCCAAGGTGATGTGGATACTGATGGAGTTGGTAATGGGGATGTTTAAGGTAATATGCCTTATTAGTGCGTAACATCAAACTGTCTAAATGTCTGATATAATAATACAGACAATAATCAAAAAACTTTATAGTCACTAACACTTTCCACAATAAATTTGGTCAATATATTTCCTTTTTTTATAAATTATCTTTATTTTTTATTTTTATCATAATTTTAATTTTAATTGACTTTTAATTTAATGAATTTAATTTATAATTTGGTTTAATGTGATGTTGTTCGTCTTAATGATTATGAGAGAATGTGAGTTGTGTTAAAAAACAACCACCACAACTGCCTGTTAGTATGCTGAGAACAGATCAAAGCATAAGGGATAAAAAGACAAGTGCAACGAGTTACCAGGGTTACCGTGCCAAATAATTATTTATTTAGATTAGAATTAGAAATTCGTGGTGTCATTAAATATTTAAATAAAAAAGGTATATCGGGACAAGAAATTAAGTATGATATTGTGAATGTGTTAAGCGAAAGTGATATGGTATTAAATCGAGCCATAACCGCCAAAATAATGTATCCCACACCATAATCGATTGTTGTTTTTTAATCGAAATCGATAGTTCAACATCATTTAAAATTATTAAAATTAAATGTATTACACAAAACAATATTTACATTATAAATTTTAAAATAATGGCTTTATTCAAACTGATTTAATTTAAAAAAAACCTTCCCCTGTAAAATTTTGAGTTTGTGGGATACATTTTTTCGGCGGTTATGGCTCGAAATGATCGACGAATAAAGGTGCGTGAAATAGCTAATTTTCTGCAAGATAGGTGCCGCATATATTAACAGTCGACTAAAAAACGCATAAGAAATTTTTTTAAATACACATATTTAGTTATTGAAAGAAAAAACTCGATTTTATTCTACCCTCTTTTTATTTGAAAACACGGAAATAAACTTACTTTTTGCACAATTTCTCAAAGATTTTATCAAAAGCACAACCGAAAAGCGCAAAATTATCACAATAATGACAGACAAACGAAAAATATTAAAATTATCAAAAAAAAAAGAAAACAAACTACCGTTACCCCTCAAAAAAACCCTAAGAAGGTGTTCCTAAATTGCTCATAAAAATAGTCTTTTCGGAGTACTAAATTCTGCAGGCTCCGAAATCACTCATAAATGCTCATAAATTAGGAGGGTAATCATAAAACCCTCAGAAAAAGAAGTCTTTTAAGAGTCATTTTTAGGAGCGCTCCGAAAATTGTTTGCTGGGACCACGTGTATGTATGTATTTATATATGTTGGTATGTATTTATATACATATAAATGTATATGTAAATTATTTTGTTTTTATTTCAGTTTCTATTGAAAACCGCCAAACTGCAAACATAAACTAAATTTACATAGTTACACTTTGGCATTTAAGCTTCAACCAGTCTTAATTATGTTGCCAAAAGTATGTTTGTTTTAGGCAAACTTTTATTTCACACATGTTATTTTTTGCGTTATTTGCTACTTTTAAAATTTTATTTTATTTCTGCATGTATTTGTAGACTTTTGTATTGATTTGAAGTTCAAAGATCACATTTAAGTGTGGATAGATAAAACACATTTGATTGGCCAATTATTGATCAGATCTAACATACGTATAAATCGTCATATATGTTTAAATAATCCCTACACATTTTCATTTATATATTAATTTTATTAAATTATTTATTACTATTATTCTTATTTAGTATTATAAGTAATATATAGAAAAAAATTAAAATAGTACATGTGGTACAAATTGAAACACTTTCTTCTTTGAGTTGAAAATTTTTTTTATAGATACCCCACTTGCATCCCATTAAGTAACCACAAAGCTCTTAAAGGAAATGGTCTAAAGTTTCTTTTGAGGAAAAATAAAAAAAACTCCATTAAAAAAAAAAAAATAAAAATATGGGGAAAATAAAAATGATACATGTGCCAAATATTGAAAAATCCTATTCTTGAGTTAAAAAATAATTGTTTTGATAGATATCCCACTCGCATCCCATTAAGCGATTATAAAGGCCTTAAAGTAAATTGTATAAGCTTTCTTTTGAGAAATAAAAAAAGGCCCAAATTGAAGAAAAAATTAAAAAAAAAATATTTAAAAAAAATTAAAAAAACAAAAATTTTTTAAAAATTCAAAAAAAAAATACTTTTGAAATGATTGAGGAAATAGCTATCTAAAGTCCTTTGGACAATTTTTGCTAGGAGCAATAGGTAAAAAGTTACGCTCATTTAAAAAAAAAACCCTGTATGACCAAAATTTACCAAAATATCCAACTTTGACCCCCTCTAACTCCGGCACTTCTAAACTGATAGAGCTGAAAATTTGTCTATGGCCTACTATCCAATAGTACTAACCTTGATCCAAATTTCATCCAAATCGGAAGACATCGATTTTTAAAATTGGGCCACTTGACACAAAATTCAGCAAAAATAAGTTTGATGTAAAAAGAAATTGCAAACCGAATTTTTTTTAGTTTGGTCAATGTTTGACCATAGACCCCATATAAAGTCTACTTTCAAAATTCACTTAAATACGTATAAAACATATATAAATAATGTTAAATGGCTAAAATTAAAAATAATCTTTATAGGTAAATAAATTCTTGTACAAAATTTTAAAGTGGTCAGCCCATTATTGGTCATAGCTCCCATATAAGGACCACATCTGAAAAAGACATTTATCTTTATATATTTCTTATAAATATCGGTACCGACTCAAAACAATTCTGCAAAATTTCGTGAATTTCGGTCCATTTTTAACAGTATCCCTCATATAAAGCCCTCTTCCGAAAATCACTTTATTACTCATAAATCTCTTATAAATACCGGTACCGATCCAAAATTTTACAGGGATCGTTTAAATACATGCCAATATCAAACTGCTGGATTTTGAGAATATCGGTCCATATTTTACAATATCCCCCACATAAGGTCCACTCTCGAAATCAACGTTAATACTAATATATATATAAAATATAACGTTATTATGTTGAAACTCGACGTGAGATATATGAGGATATATGCATGAACTGTTCCAAAATTTAAGAATATTGACCCATAATTTTCAAAGCTGCCATATAAGAACCATTTCCAAAAAACAAATAAACCCACAAAAATGCCTAATAAATATCGATATCGAACCAACTTTTATATGGATCAAAAATTTTAATCCGGAAATCATATTAGTATCGGTTATACGGCAATTAAGCTACTGGATTTTGTTGCTGTCAGTCAATAATTCAGCAAAGTATGATACAAAATGACAAAATATATACATACTACATACATACATACATTTAATTCTAGTGCTACCAAAGCTGTAAAAACATGCAAAAGCATACGACATGAAATGAAAAAAACATTTGGCTTTCCTTTTCAGAAACAAAAAGCTTGAGACTTTGTCGTACGCAAGAAAAACTCAAGCTTTTTCCTCTAGGTCAAATTTGACCCAAAGACCTTAAGCGAAAATTTTTTTCTAAAAACCTAACGTAGTTTTTAACATTTGAAATTAAATAAAAGTCATAAAATAACAAAAATATTAACCACTCCCTTTAAGAGAAAATTTTAGTTTTCTTCCAAAATGGGTCAAATTTAACCCGAAGACCTTATGAAGGTTAACTGTTCTTTTACCCCCTGGCCCACGATGTCGAACGATAACGTTCGCTTAGATAAGACTTAAGAGACAAACTATTTATCGTATCTATTTTTTACTCAATTAAGTTTGTTTATTCCACCATCAAGTTTGTGTCTTAAGTCTTCTCTAAACGAACGTTATCGTTCGACATCGTGGGCCAGGGGGTTAATTTTGTAAATTGTTAAATTACACTCAAGATTATTATAAATATCAGACAAACTCTGTAAAGTTAGAACTCTGTATAGTAAGAATCGGTAATTATATCAATTACATATATATGGTCAAAATTAGATAAAATTTCAAAACATTTATAATAAATTATGAAGTTCTTAACATTTTCTATCAAACAATGTATAAAATACTAATAAAATTTGCACTAAGAATGAATAGAAAACACAGAATTAGGATATGCTAGTCCTATAGCCAGTGAAGTTTTTGTATTTCTTACTACGTTTTGGTTACGGGTACTTTCGTAAGATTCGGAACAGTCGAATATTGCACTCTAACTTGTTTTCTTTAAGTTTATGTGGAGGCAAAGGTCATGATTCGCGTGTTAAGTAAATCATCGTAATCTGATTGTTACTGAAAGCAACGCCGGAAATAATAAAAGCGTAGTCGCGGCCATTTGAGTGAAATTTTTTTAAAAAGAATGTTCTTTAAGGCACTAAAAAAGTTTACTCCATCCTATTTCAAGTGTTTTATTTATAATTAAAAAAAAACTTCTAAATGAATCTTCATATGAAAGCTTACAACCTTAAATAAAACAGCACAGAATTGTTTATACCTATAAGTGTTGCAATTAATAATGCAATAGAAGTGTTTTGTATTGGTATAAATCTTACATTTTCTAAGTTTTGGTGAGTTTATGGTTTTTACTCCATAGGTTACAAACAAAGTTTTTTTAATTTTCTTCCTCACAGTCAAATTTCTCAAGGTGTAATTATTAGAGTTAAATTTGTGTTACAAAAAATAATGATAAAAAATAAAAATGCATTTTCTTTGTTCATGAAAATTTAGTTTAGCGTTATAAAATCCAAGCGGGAATTATAATTTCTCAGCAACAACACTATTGTTACGTGTATGACAATTGCAATTATTTACATCAACGTTTAGAGTTATTCATTTTGTTTCCTGCATTCAAAATGTACAATAGATGCTATTTTCTGAGCTGTGTGTTTTTATTTGTATGTGTTAAATGCAGCTTTATGTGGTACGTTGTAAGCAACTACCTCGTTTTGTTGTAACAGTTGCACAAAAATAAAATGAATTCCTTGTGATTTTTGTTTATTTTGTACTCTTGTAGTTCTTTTTATTGTTTGTTTTTGCATTTATTTCTATAAAACTAGAATATATACGCTCACAATTACACATTGTGTGTCATAATTTGAGCAATTACATGTCACTGTGACATGTTCCTTGCCATAAACAATATTGTTGTATTGTGTCTGCTGCTGTTGTTACTTCTTTCTGCTGCTTGTCTTTTTGTTTTTTGTATTTTTTTAATGCCGTTTTATCTCTGTGTTTGTGTCTGTGTTGACGTTCTTGCCATGTTTTCAGTTTGTTACTCTTTAAGTTTCATTGTTTTGACACAATAATAACAACATGTTGTTTGAAAAGTAAAAAGAACGAAATCTAGAAAAAGATGATTTCGTTTACACAAATAAAAAATTTGCAAAAAATGCAAAAAAGGCAACTAAATATAGTTGAATGCGAGGTATGTATGTTCATATATATATACAATATTAGAAGTGACTCCTACAGATTTATGTAACTAAAACCTGGCACGCAAATAAAAATAAAAAATTCCATGAAAATCAGATAATGTCTGATTCAATGATAATAAGTCTTCTCATTTAGGCCCTATAATTGATTTCATCTTATGAAAATTCATATTTTTGTTTTAATGGAAACAATGGACGTAACGCGCTGCATACTTTTCCCAATCATTCACATTTTTATTTGCTTTGTTAAGATTTACTGTACTACTATGCTTTAGCTATCTTCTGATAATAGCCTCTCAATATTGTTTAGGTGGACGAAACTGGGGTTTTGTTTTAATAAATTTTTTTATCAGCTCGAGCTGCTATCATCAACACCAACACATAGCAGCTTTTGAATACTGACAGGAAGTTAATTCTAGCCAAATCTATAATATAGTGCAAATACTTCTAATAAATGCCTCAAAATATTTCTGCAGACATACTTTTATATAATAATCTAAAGACTGAGTTGAAAAGTTGTTTACAAATACGAGTGCCAGTTTAGAAAAAATAATTTTTTACTTTGTTTTGAATATTAAATTTCAAGTATTCTTGTTTTTAGTTTTGTGTGCTAATTCTTGGTAACTTTTTTCTATTGAACGTTGCAAAGGGTGATTTTTTAGCAAATTCCTTTTTGGCAAACGTTTTATTTCAGCAGTTCAGCTTGATGTATAATTTAACTTTCAAATTAATAAAGTGCATCGTGCACTTTCTTGTCGGAAAATTCTGTTGAGCGACGAAGTCTAATGTCTGGTTGAATGTATAAATAAACAAGCAAAATTGTCGTTTTTGGTGTCAAGAGGGGATTATGTGCCGGTGGCATTATTGGACGACGAGTGTTACAGGTCTACCACTGGCGAATGTTACAGTGAACGACATTTGCCACCGCGCGATGCTAATAACTCTTTTTTGCTCAAAATGAAAGAGCAGGACTTGGTTGGCATGCGGTTTAAACAAGAGATGCCACATCCCACAACAATGAGTGGCGAGTTCAGTCAACAGTTTATTTTACGTTTGGCGCCGGTCAATTGTCCGACTAGATGGTGTTATATAACACCTTTAAACTCTTTTTTGTGGGGATATGTTAAGGCTCCTATAAGGATAGCCCGCAACGGTGGCCACTGGAAGCTAATATTGAAGAATTTATTCGTGAGATACCGGCGGATATGTTGGAGAGAGAATTCCAAAATTGAACCCAGCATATGAACCATTTGAGGCACAGACGCAGTCACTATTTACATAAAATCCTCTTTTAACATTGAAGTGCGAGAGCGGTTCGGAAACTTCTTAGCCTAGAACAGAAACCACGGTATAAACAGAAAAACAGTTAAGTGTTTTAAAAATTTCCATTTGTGCTAAGAATACAGGTTAAATTTCTTTTCTATCTGGCAAGTCCTTCATATAGAAACAGGTGTTCAAAAAAGACACATTCGCGATTTTTTTACACTCATAAAATTAACAATTCGTGGTGTCATTAAATATTTAAATAAAAAAGGTTTATCGGCACATGAAATTCATAATGATATGGTGAATGTGTTAGGTGAAAGTGCTCCCTGATATGCAACAGTAAAAAATTCGGTTCCTAAATTTAAACGTGGTCGTACAAGCATTGAGGATCAACCACTTTTTGGACGAATAAAAGTTCGTGAAATAGCCAATATCATTAGAATCTCAAAAGATCGAGTCAATTTAATTTTGCAGGATGAACCATAGATGAAAAAGCTTTCTGCAAGATGGGTGCCGTATTTGTAACCTGTCGAACAAAAACGCATAAGGATGAACATTTCTCAAGCTTTTTTGGATCGTTTTAAGAAAAATAAAATAGATTTTAAGCGTCGTTTCATAATTGCGGATGAGAGATACTTCTGAGACAAAACAACAATCCAAGCAATGGACTGAAGCTGAAGGAACTGCCCCAAAGACGGCAAAAACAATTCAATCGGCTGGTAAGGTTATATCAACGGCTTTTGGTACTTCAGTGGTTTTTTATTAATTGACTACCTACGTCCTGGCTTACAACAAAAAAATCATTTTTCATCAAGACAACGCACCAGCGCAAGAGTATTTTAGCAATTCAAAAAAAAATTATATCTGGCAAGCGTTTTATCTCGAATGAAGATGCATTTACAGTTGTAAACCACTATTTTGCAGGCCTTGAGAAAAACTATTTTAATCAATGGATAGAATTGCTTTACGGCACTAAGCGTATTGAAGTTTCAGGAGATTATATTGAAAAATAAAAATGTTTTTGAAAAACTAACTATTCGCTTTCTGTGCTACGCTCAGAAGTTTCCGAACTGCCCTCGTATATAGATCGTTTTATCGATTTCAATAAAGATTTCAGTTCTCTTAATTTGATGTGTTTTTTTTTTGTAACAAAAATCTGAAAGCTTAAAAAATCACTTTTTATTTTTTTTTTTGTAAGAGTCTGGGTTCTTTGAATGTAATTTCTACTTTATTTTTGTTTTTGATTTGTGCTTAAATTTAGCTTGTATCATTTTCTTAGTCAACGTTTTTCGCTAAGATGTAAACAAATATACCACACTTAAAAGGTATAAATCTTAGCAGAGGAGCCTACTTGAAAACCGCTTAATCGCGGAATGCAATGCTCTAAAATGATCGCACTGGAGCGATGTTGCGGCCAATTTGAATATTTACTTTTTTAAAAATTAAGTTCCAGATATTTTTTCTTTGGAAAATAATAAATATTCTGCCATCAAGTTCTATTTTGTCACTATAACAAATAATAAATATCCGATAAAAATATTCTTCACTTAACTAAAACTTTTGCAGTAACCCTAGCTTTAAATTCTTTTATAAGAATTATTTCATAGCTGCAAATAAAAAAAGACAACCCTATACAATAAAGAAATAGAAACATCAAACTAACAATAGCAACAACTATTGTTGTTGAGTTTTTTATTGCAATCATTTACTACCATCACCAACGCCATCACCAAGACCACCTCACACTCTCTTCTCCAACCCTAAAAAACAGCCAACACTTTAGCTCCATCATAGTCATAGCCATTCACCATTGTTGCTGCTATATTGTTTGCTAAAAGTGCAAAGCTTTAGATTATTGTTCTACATGGTTAGATATTGTTTAAAATATTTCTCAAAAAAAAAAAAAAAAACTTTTTCCAACATAGAATGTACGTGTGTGTGTGCGTGTGCAAAATTGGGAGTGAACAGAAATAAAACAAGAAATGAATTCAACAAGAATAAACACTAAAATCCTCTGTAATCTTTACAAAATATTTAGAACAATAATTTTGTTTTACAAACAATTTGTTACAACAATAAATTTTCTATAAATCTTGTTTTTTCTATGTATGTAATATCATATACTGCATTTATTAAAATATTGCACATATGTAAATGAAATTAAGTGTTGCAAGTAGTTAAAAACAAAATATAGCAGTAGTGTTTTGTTAGTTTAATAAAGATTTATAAAAAATAAAATTGTATAGTAATTGATTTGCTACCTTATTCATTGTTTCATGTTTTTATTTAGATGAATCGCATTACGCTATATACATTTTTTCAAAACGCAAACTTTACTTTGACAATATTGTTCAAACTAAGCTGGGTTCTTTATAGCTTTCTGTTAAACATGTTCTATTCCATAACGAAAATTAAAATGTATAATAAACATTCTAGCAGCATCCATGAAATAAAAAGTAGAAAATATTAAATGTCTTAAAAACTAAAAAAAATGCTGTCTATTTAAACTTCTCATATGTATGTTGCGTATACTTGATATTGAATTTTTTAGATATCGAAGTATTAAGTATACGCAATATTTAAAATAAGTTTATACAAGTTCTAACATATTTAACCTTCCATCTTACATATGTTCTGATTTTCACATTCGCATGAGGTGCAGCCAGACTCACCTTGTTTTTCATGTACCTAATTACAAACAAAAAAACATTAAATGTGAATAATATACATATATGTATATATATATGTATATGTATTATAATTTTCAAATAAATTATGAATAAATATTCGTATGTTAAAAAGGGAATCACAGCTTCCTATCATCAACACAAACATAAAGCAGAGGTGGTGAAAAGTGTAACGACAGTTTCAATAAAACTTGTACCTTATACACGCACCTTAGACGGAGTTACATGTTAGTATGTTTATTGGGGTTTTTCCGAATTAACATAACCTTGTTGATTGTATATAAATAAATAATAAAAGATAACTAAACAAATAATTAAAAACAGCAAGGAAAATATAAGAAAGAGCATTTACAATACGAACTATGTATATATGGCTCTGCACAGACCCATGTGTTACAAATGTGATGTGTGCAGTAAAATATTCCAATAACTGTCCCTTTATTTTTAAATATATATAGTGAACTAAATTGTAGAAGGGTACCTAAAATTTCAAATCTCTAACTAAGTGTTCAATATATTTTAATAGCATTTGAAATTGAAAAAGGTCTGGCCAGACACATGTGTAAGACGAAGCGTTAAAAACCTTAAAATTTTACAAAAAAATAACTAAATTTCTCAGCTCACCTTCAATTTATTGATGGTCTAGATTTTTCATTTTAAGTCTAAAATTTCATAAAGTAGAATTTTAATGTTTCTAATACGTCGGCAATAACAGTAAGAAATTCTAGAAACCATCAAAATTAATTATATTGTTAGTTGCAACGTTTATTTTGAAAAAATATCTACATAGTCTCTACATAAAATAATTAAATTTTAACACCATAATAAAAGCACAACCAGTTAAAAATATTAATATTGTCACGCTTTCATAATCAAATTTCTCAAATACTCAAATACAGCAGCAGGTAAACAAAAATTTTATAACTACAAACTATAATATAAAAAAATATAGAAAACAACATATTTTAACGACTTAAATATATGAACTAAATACAGCAAGCCCTATTGTGATGAGGAAATGATTTTTATTCTTTAATTGGAATAGTTTTTTTTTTGAAAATTTATATAGAAGTTATTTACTTCTTCAGACAATTATCAAAGACTAGATATGTTTTCTGCAAAGCAACATAAATATATTGAATAAATCAAGAATGATAGAAATAAAGCTTACGCCATCCCGAACACAAAATTTTAAACTTCCGCGCAGGTCGCACAAATGACGTCACACAAAAAGCAATCCTATTGGCTAATAATTCAAGTTGTCAAAGTTTAAAAAAGTTGTCGTGAAATAACAGTGCAACTATTTAAATTTGTTGATAATAAGTTTTTGTTTTATACATTAATTTATTAATTTTTCTTTTTCTTGTATCAATATTTAGATAAATTTCGGCATTAAGTAATCATATTCTAAATTACACATTTTTATTTCTTTTGCTCCTTCGATTTATTTTGCTTCCGTCATGTGTATGTGTTTGCAAATATCCAACTGTCAGTAACAACTTGTATCCATTTAAATTTATGCAAATGGCACGGCATAATGGTTATACCATTAACGATTCTGATGGCTTACTTAGACCGCCTTCGCTTAGGTGATTAGCCCATGAGTTGGTCATGTCCTCTAGACGATTAACAGCAATGCCAGGTTTTGTATTTTTTATTTTCCAAGCCGTCAGACTGCATGATTTCCAGCTCAATTTTGCCGTTTAAGTATAGTACCTTAAAAAATAAAGTTAATAATAAAAACATTACCTAAAGTTTCCTTTGTGCTTCATCTTTGGGAAAACTGAAATAGGTTACAGCTAAAAAAATATTAACACTTTTTTAAAAACATTGATCATATTCTTTTTTAGTACAAATTCTTACTTGATTTTAAATTGTTATTTTCCCTGCATTTGCCCACTGCACACTTCACGAAAATAAAAAAAATTATTACGAACAAAACGCATATATTTTTTATAAGATATTCGAAAATCTTCGAAAGTCTTCGAAAATCGTAATCTGCGCATTTATTCAAGTGAACCAAAAACAAAATTATACATATTTGGACTTTTTGATGAATTGCTCAAAAAAGTTGTTTAGTTAAGAAACCTCTATTGTCCTGACCTCTTTTATATTTCTATTTCAAAATTTTGCAATCGCTTAAAAATTGTCAAACAAAATACTGCAACGGAACAAAACTTGCGGTCAAAAAGTTAATGAATTATGTAATTGAACCAACAATTTTAAATGGAAAATTCAAAGGCGATGATGTTTTAATACCACGCATCCCAATGATTCCCACTGATATGCCATTTCAATTTCAACGATTACAGTTTCCTGTTCGTTTGGTTTTTACAATTACTATTAGTAAAGTCCACGTGTTGGGAAGCCGTCGTGTTTTTTTTTTGTGAAAATGGCAATAATAAAAATGTCGTTTACCACTAAGCTCTTCAATAATTTTTTTTTCTTTTTGATGTTCCCACTTTAAAAAATTTATATTATTTTGCACTTCTTTTTCAGAAAAATGTCTATTATTTCTAGAAAATTTAATTTTTAATATGTACAAAGACGTAAACGTAAGTTATTATATTGTCCAGTAACGCGGGCTGAGTTATTCTAGTATATACATATGGTGAATTTCACGTCAAGTGACCCAATTTTAAAAATCGATGTCTTCCGATTTGGATGAAATTTTCACCAAGGTTAGGTACTATTGGATAGTAGGCCAGCTTTATCAGCCAAGAACTGCCGGAGTTAGAGGAGGTCAAAGTTGGAAATTTTGGTCATACAGGGTTTTTTTTAAATGAGTGTAACTTTTCACGTATTAGTCCTAGCAAAAATTGTCCAAAGGACTTTAGATAGCTACTTCTTCAATCATTCCAAAAATATTTTTTTTAATTTTTTTAAATTTTAAATTAAATTTTTTTTTTCAAATTATTTTTTTTTTAATTTTTTTCAATTTGGACCCTTTTTTTCTCAAAAGAAAGCTTATACAATTTACTCTAAGGCCTTTATAATCGCTTAATGTGATGCGAGTGGGATATCTATCAAAAAAATTATTTTTTAAGTCAACACATCCCTTAAAGAAAAGCGTGGGGCGCGTTGTTATAAAACAAAATGCACAATTGTTGAAAACTCGTAGCTTTAAACATGATTGGTTGTATTTCTTTCGGTGTGAAATATTAAAATGTACTCGCACTACAGTATAGCAATCATGTTTTTTTAAGTTCAGGTTGGTATGGGCGCCCTACGCTTTTCTTTAAGGGATGTGTGAGATTTTTTCCATTTTGATATAAAAGTTTATGTTGTTTGAAATGTTCTTATTTTTTGACTTTTAGTCGATTTTTTAGTATTCATATTTATTTTGTGTTCACAACTGATCAATATATTAAGGTAAAGAAAAGCGTTTCTTAATTGTTTTTTTATTTATTTCCATTTCGAAACACAAAATAATTAATTTCCATTCAGTTTCAACTATACTCTAAAAAAATTTTTGATTTGGCTCCTACATCAAGTGCTTACTGTTTATAACATTTTTCTAATAAAATGTTCTATTTTAATGCAAGAAACTTCTATTTTACCATAATTTCCTCTACCCAAGCTTTCGATATTTTTCATTTTTGGACAAGCATACTGCATATGCAGCTGTAACTAAAAAGCCATTTAAATTACATTAAAATCGTTAAAGTGTCCATCGAATTTAAGCAGGCACTTAAGTACAATTTCTATAGCATACTAAAAATACCAATAAGGAACAACAACAACTAAAACTAAGAAAAAAAATACCTTGCAGCCAAAATACTAATAAAAAACTGAAAAGACTTGCACAAAAAAAACTCAATAACAAGTTAGAGTGCTATATTCGGCTGTGCTGAATCTTTAATACCCTCCACCTAAGCGTAATAAGAAATACAGAAACTTCACTGGTTATGGGACTAGAATATCCTAATTCTGTGTTTTCTATTCAGTCTTAGTGCAAACTTAATTATTATTTTGTATATTGTTTGAAAGACAATTTTACGACCAACATAATTTATGTTAAATATTTTGAAATCTAATCTAACTTGGACCATTTATAATTGATGCAATTGCCGTTTTTTGCTGTAATTTACAGAGATTGTCTGATTTTCATAATAATCTTGAGTGTAATTTAAGAATTTATAAAATTAAAAGAATATTTTTCCATATTCACAACAAGTTAAGAAATAGAGTAGAAAACAGAGTATAAAAAGGGATAAGATATAAGGTGGGGCTTTTTTATTTGAATTTGATCTCAATATATATATTTACAAAAGATTTGTGGGTGACATAGAAGAAGTGGACCAATTATGGACTGCTACCTCCTAAATCCAATATCCACTAATGTGATTTCTACGTATTTGAGGCCTAGTTTGGTTGAATTTCATCTCAATAACGTTATTTACAAGACTTGTATAGTTGGTTAGTATGCTCAGAAGTGGACTTAAATCGGGAGCTATTGCCAATTACTGACAGACAGCTACAAAATCCAGTAGATATCATAATTGCCGTATTACCGATATTAGTATGATTACCGGATTAAAATTACTGATCTATATAAAAGTTGGTTCAATAACGATATTTATTACGCATTTTTGTGGGTTTATTTGTTTTTCGGAAATGGCTCTTATTATGAGCCGATCTTCTTAAATTTTGGAACCGTGATTTTTATGTATACGAGGGTTTATCACGTCGAATTTCAACATAATAGCGGTATTTTTATGATTCAATTAGTATTAACGTAGATTTCGGAAGTGGACCTTATATTATATTTTCAAAATTCAGCAGTTTGATTTCCGTGATTCGTATAAAATTTTGTATCGATACCGTTATTTATAAGAGATTTATGATATATGCAAAGATAAATGGCTTTTTCGGATGCGATCCTTGTATAGGAGCTATGACCAATTATGGGCCGACCACCATAAAATTTAGTACAACAATTTATATACCTGTTTTATTACGGGGAATAATATAAAAATTTCCTTAAGAATGGTGAGGGGATGCTAAAATTTAAAAATTATCAATTTCTTTTATTTGAATTTTTGTGAGAAACTGGGAGGCTCACCTTTTAGGTTTATTTCTTTATAAAGAAAAAGAAATGTGTTGGAAGTTAGTTTGTTTTCTGCAAATTTTATTTAACAATAAATTCAATTTTGTTGTTTTAATGCAATGTGTACGTTTGTGCGCAAATGGCAAGTAAAAAAAATCATTTTTAAATGTACGTATAAGTTTAAACGATAAAGTGAAGTTGTTTTAATTTTATATACTATCGCCCTTATTCATAAAACTTGTCAAAGGTTTATAACAGGCTTATAAAGCAAATTTTGTATGGATATTTGCTTTATAAGCCTGTTATAAACCCTTGATAAGTTTTTATGAATTATACTGTATATGTTTATGTTCTGTTCGAAGGCAAAAAGATAAGTGAAGTTACAAAAAAGGCGATGTAGTTTTCAACGCTTTGGTTTTAACAAATTGAAACGGCTGAATTTTTATAAAAAGTACTAAATATAAGTGAGGCCAACTGCTGTTATAAATTTATGCATCTTTCAAGTGATTTTTGTTTAGCATAATTGATTACTTTTAAATAATAAATTTCTCTAAATTACGTTTCTGGTTGTTCATTATTTTAGTCTCCAACGTTAATTTGGACAATACCTATACCTATACCTATAAGGTATAATTTTTTTATGCAGGTTGTCTTACATTTTGCTCCATAAATCTGGTTCTACTATACCGATTTTGCGAACTGATAAGGAGAACTATAAGCGGTTTTGTGTAAACCTTGTTGATTTCCGTTG
This sequence comes from Bellardia pandia, assembly GCA_916048285.2. NCBI lineage: Eukaryota > Metazoa > Arthropoda > Insecta > Diptera > Calliphoridae > Bellardia > Bellardia pandia. Next base: position 104,057,176 of record OU696529.1, read on the forward strand.
TGTCTTTTGGACGTGAGAGTGTTTACACAAATAGACAGACAGACGGACATGGCTGAATTGACTTAGAATTTCGTAAGGACCAAGAATATATATACTTTGTTAGGTCTCAGATGAGTATTTTTTAGTGTAACATACGGAATGACAAACTAAACTTATATATACCCTCATTCACCACTTATGGTGGTGGAGGGTATAAAAACTGAGAAGGTACTTGAAAAATGTTCATGAGTACCACTACAATAACTGCCACAACTATTTACGTATGTATGTTCTCTAGAATGTTTATGTTAGCGTTTGTTTGGGAATTTGCAAACTAAAAGATAGTGTTGCTGTCACTTCTGCAAATGATAGTGCTGGCTGGAGAAAGAATATACATACATACCTTGAGACTTACCGATAAATGTTTGTGTTAGCATGAGTCTATATACACTGTAAGTGTGTTACATAGCAAGTGAATTGAAAAAATAAGGGTAATATGCAATAACCAAAATAAAATCAGCGGAAAATTAGTTTCAATACACTTTTACATGCAACCAATATTATTCTAGCTGTTGTATGTAGTTGGAAGTTGTAAATGGAATATTTTGGTCTAGTAATGCTATTGTGGGTGTTTAACATGCAGATTCTTATAATTCTTCTTGTTGTTTTTTTTTTTGCTGCTTATTATAGTAGTTGCTGCATCTGTTTGCCTTTTTTTTAAACAGAAATTGTTTTTTCGCAACCAGAGCAATGCAAATGCATGTCTTTGGGAAGTACTATAAAAGCAATTGCGTGTGTTTGTAATTGTCATCTAGAGTTTCCTGCGAATTATTGTTAAAGGACTATGTATAGCTACATGATATTTTTTTAAAATTCTAATATTAAAAATCTAAAACTTTTATTTCGATAAAACTTGTAAAATATATATTTATTTAAATGAAAAAAACACTATGATAATTGGTTAATTATGAGTCGAATAACCAGTTTTAAAGCACTGTTCACACAAAACTAAGTCATCGCTACAAAACCCCTTTTACCTGTTCGACGCACTTATTTCTCAGTAGTTTGTTATTTATGCATAAGTACAGAATTCAACGAAGCCAAAACAAATTACTACGAATGACCACAATTGCCTCATGGTATATAAAAATTCGAATATTCATAAAGACCTAAACGCGCCTTTGGTAAAAACTGAGATCCAAAAAAAGTGCAGAAAAATACTTAAAAAAGCTTTAATAACACAAAACCCATTAACATGCAACACATTAAATAATAGTGGCTTTATTAGACGGATAAGAATTAATACAGCGGCTCAGAGCCGAAGACAAAAAGGAAGAATGCCAACTTAATAAATAAAATATATAATGGTCAAACAATTTTCGTCCGGCACTGGACTCAAATACTCCCTGGCTATGCGTTTAAGAAATGCCAGATTAATTTTTCGATTCTGCTCCATTGAACCAACGAAATATATAAAAAAACGTTAAATTTTTATAAAGTTTTAATTAATGTAAAATTTTAACAGTTACAGATATCATAACAGAATTTTGAACTAACATAGAGACAAATGTCCTTAACCCTAGAAACATAACGATATTTTTTGTGCGTTAAAGATAACGATACGTCTGAAAGACTAGTTTATAGCCTTTAGAGGATATCACCGAAAATAATATTGATAATTTTTTTTCTTGAAACCATTTACGTGTGCAATTTCTTATAAAATAAAAGCATCTTTAAACAGAAAATAATAATAAAAATAAAATTAAAAATAAAATTCAATTAGCCTTAAAAAACTATGATAACTTAAAGAGGTTTTTGTAAATGACTTCAGTTCGGTTCTAAAAACTAAAATAAATATTTTGTTTGTACTATGTTTAGCTAATAATATCTGTATTAATGTATATAAACCAAAAAAAAATATTTCGAATTGCATTATATGCAAGATTTACAAAAAAAAAACTAAAGATAACGATACGCCTCTCAGACGTATGTTGTGTTTATTTCTCAAAAAATAAATAACTTACCGCACAAGAAAAACCACCAACAACAAGCTGTTGTTAACGACAGAGATAACTGAGCGTGAGAAGGTTGTATGTTAGGAAATGTGATAGTAAGAGCACAAAACAGAAAAAGCGTACGTCCTTATCTTTCTAGGGTTAAAACTGGTGGCATTAAATTTTGCCATTTTTTTTTTTTATTTTCAAATAACGAAATTCTTAAAACGGTGCAAATGTAGTTAAGCAACATATATGTACATGCGGCTATATGAATGTGAAGCTTTTTTTTAGGATCGATGCTTTGCGTACTTGGCCAATTTTGTATAAGTCTGGAGGCCGCATATCCACTTAAATAAGCCAAATTTTTTTTACACGCTTATGCATTAAGTTTTGTGTAGTCCTGAAAAATATTTGCTTCTACAAAAGAAAAAATAAAAGAAATTTTCTAGGAAAAAACTTAAAAAAATACAGCCATTCTATATGGTCCAGTTTTGAATTCATACAACCTTTTATTGGGACAAAATAACTATTAGGAAGTTTTTTTAATTTTATTAAAAATTTGATTGTAAACATAGCTGATTTTCTAGAAGAAAGTTACCTTCATAGGAACACCAAGTTTAAACAAAACTTAAAAAAGAACGAGTTAAATTTAAAACATAAAAAAACATAAACCTAAAAATATCTTAAAGTAAAATAGATAACCTACACATGAAAGCATATTGTTGTAAATATTCTTAAGGGCTATTTAAATTTTAAATTACAGTTGGTTAGGATGATAAATGAATATTCGTCGTTTTTTTTTACAAAATGTGAGGTGAGCAATTTGTGGAGCGGCCTACTAGTCCAGATACCAAATTAATTTCAAAAAAACATTCCTCCACAAGTTATTAATAGAATGTATGCTATGTATAACATATACAATATATACGAGTATATCACATGTACGCATTTTTCGAAACCAGCTGAAATCGTACATAGACAATTCAAAAGCTGGTGCCTTGTTTGAATTTAGTTCATTTGTACTTCTCCACTGCCCTCGAAACGCTCCTCACAATGATGTTAGTTAATTGAAACAGTTGGAAAACTATAAAACTATTAATGAAGCAGTTACACGTGCCACGTAAAAAACTTTTCTAAGTCATCAGTGGTACCTTGTTCCAAAATTGGCTACCTTAGCGTTTTTTTGATAAACATATGAACACCAAAAGTTTGCGTTTAATGGTAAAAGATCTGCATACGTATGTAGCGAGAATGAAGTAGAAAACGCAATTTTAGCAATCGCTATCAACGCTGCAACATCCTTGTTTTCCAAAATTTCGATTTAGTTTCTAGAACTCTGTTTGCTATTTAGATTTTCCGAAAGGTTGAGCTTTTCCCCGAACATGCTCTTGCAAGAAAATTACAAAGCAAAAATTTTAAATTTAAACATTTATAGTCATATTTATAAAAAATAAAGTAGACTTGAGATGTGCTTTTAGACAAAATTTTCATACAAAATTTTCTTAAAGTACATTTAAAGTCTACTTTAATTCTTTATAGATACGGCAGTTAATATTAATCGGGTAAAAACAAACCTTAAAATTATTTTCTCTTAATTATTTAGAACTAATAGATCTTTCATACTGCATCATTAGTTTTTTTTAATTTTCATATAAATTGTAATATTTATAAAGTGTTATTTACGAAATTTATGGAAAAAATTATGAAAAATTGTAATATAGCAAATTCATGGCCAAAACTTACATATATTTTTTTCACACAAAAATAAAAATAAAACTTCCTCAAAAGTGAAGAAAATTGTGGTTTTGGACAAAGTTATGAAGAAAACGCAAAAAACTGCTAGCAAAGCCGATTTTTGCGAAAAATTTGACTTGTGCGACCTAAAAACTTTTCCGAAAAATCTGAAAAAAATTTCCAAATACTTTACCCTATTAGCTTTCAAATTATGCTTGAGCACCAATGTGCATATATAAGTTTTGCGACAAACTAGTATACAAATGTCGCTATAAAAATGGCATATATTTATAACACATTTATTGTTATTTATTTTTATTATCTAGGAAAAATTAAATTTGTGAATTTTAACTTAATATTTCAAGTGATATTATATAGACATAAAAAAACTTAAAAAAATACTAAAATAATATAGAAAATACTCATCTTTAATTTACTTCTTTAAAATATTTTCCTAATTGCCTAACATTTATATAACATTTCAAATATTTTTAAAGTTATGCTATTGATAAATATTCTTTCTCAATAAATTTTATTTATATTACATACAATATGTTATTTTTTTATATTTAAACATAGCTACCCAGGTATAAACTATATAAATATACAGCTTTTTCAACTTGCAAGACATTCTAGTCATTCCAATAAGCCAGCCAGAAAAATCCATAGTGCACAACAATTTATGACAGCACAATATTCTAGATGATGCTGCAGCAACAATATGTTGGCAAGAAAAATTACATTAAAAGAGAAAATACTAGAAAAAATTAGCAACAAGAGTTGCTAGCTAGGAAATCAAACTCGAATGCGTTGAAGAAAAATAAAAAATAAACACGAGCAGAAGCAGAAAATTAAATTATTTTTTCTGCTAAAAAGTGTACTACAAACACCAAACGTCACTAACCCCTAGTATTTTACGTTGTTGTTTTTTTTTTTCTTAGCTGTTGCAACATTTCAGCTTAAGGCCATCTTAGACTATAATTTAGAAAGTACTTGTAGTTAACTTCATCCAAATGATGAATATTAAATAGGGTTGTATATGATAGATAGAGATATTCATACCCAATTTCATAATGATCGGTCCATATTTGACAGTAGCCCCCATGGACTTTACCACTTGCGGAAGTCACTTAAATGCGCATAAATATCTTATAAAGCCATTTTTATCTTAAAATTCAACACAAATAATTCACATATACACGTAAATCATCATACAGAATTTTATGATGATTAGCCTGTTCCTGTTCCGTTATGAGGACTACTCCCGAAAACTCATTAACCTACATAAATCCATATCGAACCGAAATTCTGCTTTAAGTATGTAAAAATTATCGTATTGACTTTTGTAAAAGTTGTTCAGTAATTGGCCAAGGCTGCCACTTCCGAGAATAATAAAGAATATTCCGCCAAATAAATTTAAATAACAAAAATTCGGAATACCTTGAGAATAAGTACCTGTATGTGATAGTTGAATCGGATTCTATACTCAAAATGTTATTTAAAACTTAATAAACTAAATTGTTAAATTCAGATATTTACTTATGAAATACTGTAAGTGTTGTTTCACATTCTTCAGTTTTAGGTGGCCCGTTTTTGTTCAATTCTCTTCTCTTGCCATTTCATTTAAACACGTTAATTCAATTTTCGTACTCTTTAATGCAAATCCATATGCGTGAAAACAACAAAATAAAAAAATTGACTAGCACCATCAAGTTTTCTCATCCAAAAATACTTGCCTTGACGAGTCAGAATTGAAAAGTGTAAAAGCGCACTAAGATATTATAAAAATATTACACAAGTTGTGTGAAACTCTTACTTGTTGTATTATGTTTTTGCTTTTTAAATTGTAGTCTTGTCTCTGTTTATATCTTTATGTGATTGCTGTTTAGTAAAATTAACGACCAGATTTTATGTGAACAATGATTTAGCTACTGCCGAAATCAAGACCATGTATAAGTTTGTATGTTTTCTCAGTATATATTCACACATTTAACTAACCAGCTGAGAACTTTAGCTGCTTGTGGGCACATCAGATTTACCATGAAACTTTTGAGCTGCCCTACTTAATAAATTTCCTTGCTAACATGGAAGAGGTGGTCTCTCAAAGAATATGTTGCCACAATACCAAAAAAAAAAAGCATTAAAAAACTTTAAACGAGTATGTTGGTTTGTTTTTTGGAAAACAAAATTAATTGGACATTTTTCTTTTGACAATTACAAAAAGGCAGAAAAGAAAAAAACAACAAACAAGTAAAGGAAATACAAAAAACTAGCAAATGTATGAACTATAGCAATGAATATGTTCACATAATGTTTTTAACATTCCTTCCACACTCCTTTTCGGGAGTACACGGTACTTGGCATATATAAAATTATTGCAATAAAACCTTTCTAATATTCTACCAAAAATAAATGATTGTCACTTGTTATAGTTGCACAATTTCTACAAACATATGAAAATTTTTATGTAATTTCTGTTTTAAAATTATGTATAATAGTAGTTGGAGATCAGTGATAAGGGTGGATTTAACAAGATTTATAAGACAAATTTTCATGAATCTGTGAAAAAATTGAAGATTTTATAGTGCAATAATTCTAAAATTTAATAAGTTATAATGAATAAACTTTGTGCTTAATATTGGGTGTACAACTTAAAAGTGCGGGATTTTGTTAAATGTTTAGCTTTGATTATAAAACGTTGTTCTAAAGTAAAGTAGTCGAACGGAACAGCGTTTAGACTATGAGGGCAGTAATGAAACTTCTTAGCCTAGCACAGTAAGAGCAAAGTTAGTTTTTAAATTAATTAGTAAAATAGTTTTCCTCAAAGCCTTCAAAATAATAGTTTACAACTGTAATTGCATCTTCATTTGAGGTAAAACGCTTGCCAGATAGAATGTTTTTTAGATTTGGAAACAGGTAAATGTCACTTGGAGCTAAATCAGAAAAATAAGGTGGGTGGTCAAGCAACTCGTACTTTAATTCTTTGATTTTAGCCATTGTTGAAACACTCGCGTGCGCTGGTGTGTTGCCTTGATGAAATTTTTTTTGTGCTGTAAACCAGGACGTTTTTCTCGAATTTTTGCATTTAATTATTGCAAAATGTTGCAATAGTACAGTGAATTTATTGTTTTACCCTTCTGCAGATAGTCAATTAATAAAATACCTTTAAAGTCCCAAAAAACAGATTGAATTGTGTTTGCCTTCTTTGGGCACTTTCTTCAGCTTCAGTTCATTGTTATGAAATAATGCTTAAAATCCATTTTATTTTTCTTAAAACGATCCAAACAAGATTGAGAAATTTTCATTGTATGCGGCACCCATCTTGCAGAAATTTTTTTCATCTGTAGTTCTTCATGAAAATTAAATGGACTCGAGCATTTGAGATTTAATACCATATCATGCAATTTGGCTACAATTTCTGTTGTTCTTGTTGTTTTTGGACGCCCAATACGTGGTTCATCCTCAATGCTTTTATGACCATGCTTAAATTCAGCCATCCAATTTTTTACTGTTGCATATGAGGGAGCACTTTCTCCTATCATAATCAGCATATCATTGTGAATTTCTTGGCCCGATAAACCTTTTTTTATTTAGATATTTAATGACACCACGAATTTCTATTTTTTCCATTGTAAAAAATTGCGGATGCATCTTTTTTTAGCACCTGTTTTAACATGTGTTCATGGCACAGATAGAAGTTTCTAAAAGTTTTTAACTTTTTTCTGTTTATACCGCGGTATATGTTCTAGGCTAAGAAGTTTCCGAACCGTCTATTACGCTCTAATATCTGGCCTCATATTCTGATCACTTAAAACGAATGAGTAGTATTCGATGCAGGGTCGCTCTTTGTTCCCATGAATATTTGACTTTGGTGGCAAAATCACCACTTCTGACCCGCACGTTGAAACCGATGGAAAACTACCACCATAACCAACCGCGGCGTGACTCAATGGTATTTGTTTTTTAATTTTAAAAGTAAATCAAAACTTCCTGCATTTCCACAAAATTCGATATTTTTAAAGCAAAACAAAAACTTTGTTGTTTAAACTAAATATTCAATGACTAAGTGAGAATAAATGACTGATATGTAATCTTGAAAATGACATATAAGTTTCTGTTATGAATCCCTCATTTTAAAGTTGTATTAATGCCTTTAAAACAAACCGCATTTCTATTTCTGTATATAAAATGTCATCAGTATTTACTTCCATAAACTGCTTTAAAATATAACACAACATTCAATTTATTCTTGTAAAATAACAAGAAATAATATTTCCTACCAAAAAGAAACACAAAACAAGAGAAAAGTAATGCGAGAAAAACACTAAGTCGGTCGAGACACAAAGTATAATAATGATGATACTTGGCCAAATGAATAATTTATGTTTAAAAAAAAAACAAAAACAAAAACTTGCCTGCACTTTATAACCAAAACACACACCAACATACAACACATACATTGCTTGCTCTACCCTTTTAACACTCTGTGGGAGTCAAACAAAAAAAAAAAAGAACTGAAGTAATAAAAGCATTGGAGTGGTTGAAAACATTATACAGGATGTCTTAAAGCATACAAGGGAACTTCTTCTACTTGTCTTTTATTTAAAAAGTATAATTTTTGCTGTTGTATTTCTCTTGAACTTTGACTATAAAATTTTGACTGTTTTAAATGTTTATGTATTCCAAAGTATCTGTTATTTCATAAATATTACATTTTATGGGGAGTTTCATATTTAAATGATTTAGAAAATAATAAAATTGTGTGAAATTTTTACAGTTCAGTACTACATATTTTATTACACATAAGTTGAGAACAAGTTTACATTGTTACTTAAGTAATGTGATATGTATAATTTGTGTATAGAAGAGTCTTAATGTTATTTGTAATGAAACTATTTAAAATTTTGTAGAAAACACTCAATAAAAAATTTTCAGTTTTGTTATTTCAAAACAAGGATTTTTTCAGTTTAATTTACTTCTTTTCCATTTTGGTGTCGTCAGCTTATTTTTCTCCTGAAGAGAGTTCAAGGTTAATTAGTAACAAGTGAAATTTATCTGTTAGTACTAAATGGCTGGTTTTATAGGCATAACATTGTACAGACCAAATACAGGAGAGGAGCTATGGGTGCTCATGAACTTTTGACATTTATATGTATGTTTAATTGCATTTTTGCAATTCCAAAGCTTCTATATTTTCTAAAAGTGAATGAATACGAGTAAATATTTAAAAACTTCTTTGCATTTTATATTTATATTTTATAGTTACCGAGTTATATACATTTCAAAATCTTCATATTTTGCCTTACCTTGATCGGATTTTTTTAATATCGTGTCAAATATGTAGTTCCAAAAATAAATTATTTTAAATTTCAAAATTTCTAAAATTATTTTGTTTTGCACTTTTTCTTGCACTTTAGTAACTCACTTTTTATTAAAAATACTTTATTTAAGATCACAATAAATAAATTTATAAATTTCTAAAAAGAATCTTTACAGAAATCATTTTAACACAGAAAACATCGAATTTTTCAAATATGTTATAACTACGTCCTTCCCAAATGTATATCTTTTTATTATAATTTAAATTTTTAAGTAAGTTACGGTCTTTAAAGTGATTTTCTAAAGTGGGCCTTATATGGGAGCTACGACTAATTATAGACCGATCTTCACAAAATTTGTAGGTGTGATTTGGCTTTATTTACCAGTCATTTGTTTGGATACTTGCATAATTCAAACAATAATGATCGGTAAACCCCAAATTTCTGGAGGAAATTTGTATGGGGGCCAGGTGAAGTAATGGACCCATTTCCATCAGTTTCAATTCCATCCGTCCTTGGGATGAAAAAATATTGCGTTCCAATTCCATCGAAATGTGTTCAGAATTGCGACCTGTACTCTGCGCATAAGCTCTACATGGACAGCCAGCCAACCAGACGGACGGACGGACGGTCGGAAGGACGGGCATCGTTAAATCGACTCAGAAAGTGATTCTGAGTCGATTGGTATACATTAAGGTGGGTGTTGGACCCTTATTTCTGGGTGTTATAAACCTCGCCACTTCACCAATGACTTCAATTACAGAAGTATTACAAATCTATTATTAAACATACTTAAATTAATTAATCTTAAATGATTCTAATCAACTAAATCTGTGATTTTACAATAAAAATGCCTTAGATATAAATCGCCCCATTAATGTAAATGTTTGCATGAATATGTGTTATTCTAAGACTTTATGTGTGCATTTAAATATCTTTACAAAGATACATACAAATAGATGTGAGAATTCTTGTAAAGTTGTCTGTGTTAGCTACCAACTCGGTCTGAATATTTGTGTGTGTGTTTCGGTACATCTTAAGATTGGTAGTGGTATAATAAATGATGTTCTATGTTATGTTGTGGTTTTTGAGGTCTCGTAACTTTTATTCTATGTACACAACTGTGTACAGTTGTATATGTATGTATATTAGGGCGGCCGTATATTTATGGGGAAAATTTATAGGAAGATGTTTCCCAACTTAACAAAATTATAATTTAGTTTGTTTGGGAAAACAGCTTTTCCCACACACACAATATAGTTGTACATGTTTACCACAACAATGTCAACATTTTTACAACTTTTGCAACAACAAGGTCACTGTAATTATTTTTATGATTACGGTAACCATAATATGGTTGATTTACAATTCAGATGATTACTACAATCATACATGCGTATGTATGATTGTAGTAACTATGTATATTTTTTTTACAATCATGTTTATGATGAATCCATTTATCATAATTTGTTGCGCTTTGATTATGATAGAGAACAACATAATATGGATAATTGTTTATCATAAAACTGACTACCATAAATATTACATATTTGCTATAATCTTGTGAGTGGTAACTTAACCGAATTATGGTTGCAGAAATCATATAAATAAATACAGTGATCACAATATTTAAAAACAAATGTTGAAATAGTTGTGATAGTAGTATATAAATTATATCGATTAAAGGCTTTTATTTTCACTCATTTATTGAAATTCGTTATTGAATTGGAAAATGTAAAATACATATGCCGAAAATTTTGCTTTACTTCTTCAATTTGAAAAAAAACTGCTTATGGTGAATGTGTTCCTGTGTGTGCGGGAAATGGTTTATGCGGTTCAGAAGTGGTGATTTTGATTTTAACACGGATAACAAAGATCGCTTAAAGTTTGAAGAACAAGAGTTGGAGGCATTACTACATACATTTTAATGTTAAAATCAACAAAAACTTGCAAAATCAGTGGAAGCTACACAAGCAGAAATCTTAAAACGATAATCCAGAAACAAGGAAATTGGGTATCATATAAATTGCGACAATAATGAAATCATTCTTGCACCAAGTCGTTACTTGCCTGGTCAACAATCCGACCACCAAACGTCACCAAAGCTAAATATCCATGGCTCTGTATTTGATGCTACCAAAAGGATCCTCTTTGTTGTAAGCTGCTGAAATATGGCCCGAGCATTACAGAGAACCTATGCCGAATGCAACTATATTTTTTTAAGCGAGAATTGTTCCAAACAGCCAGAAATGCGGCCGAACATTAAACTGTAATATATCATCGGGACACCGCTCGTCCAAATGTTGCAATATCTGTTAAAATTCATTTAGAATGAAGTGTTCAGGAAACTTTGCCTAAACGACTTATAGTTCAGACCTTGGACCAACCTTGTAACAAATATTTGCTTCGATAAACGAATAACGCTCTCTCTTGAAAAAACTTCATTTCAATGCAGGATATTCAAAATTGGCTTGATTCATTCTGCGCCTTAAAAGATGAGCAGTTCTTTTAACGCTGAATTAATATGATGCCAGATGGCAAAAGGTCTTACAATGTCCAATACTTTGCATAAATTTATATTGTAAAAATGTTTCAAAATAAAAGCAAAAAATTAGAAAAAACCCCGCATTTTTTAAATTATAACATATGTATGTGAACAATTAGAATGAATTAAACATTTATATTAGTTTACTCGTAGCCATCCTAATGTGTATATACATATGTATTTATAAATGTCTAAATGTCTCCTATGTACAAATGCCTGAGTTTGAGAGTTTGTGTGTAAGTTTGTTTTGTGGTCTACACTAAAAGCTGAAATGAAAGCAAAAAATTATTTTAAACAAATGCATATACATTTTTTTCTGTCCTGTCTTTTATTTTAAATTTGTAAGTATTGAAAAACTAAAAAAATAAATTCTACTGCTTTAATTCATTTTATTTCATTTCATTTCTTCTTCATGCTATTCTATTAAATTTTTTTATTCCTACATATTTATATGATTTTCTATACAATTTGGGTGTGAAATAAAAATCATTTTCACTCTTTTTTTTTAATTCTTTTCTTGTCCACTTTTGTTTCCTTCTTTTAACTTTAAATACAAGAAAAAAACTATCTAAGAATTAGTAAGTTGTAAGAAAAATCTCTCACTTGAGAATATAATCATCGATTAGAGGTTTTATTTTATGTTTTTCTATGTAGTTTTGTTCTCCGTATTGTAAACGTATAATAAATTATAGCTTAATTGGCTTTAAGCCAATAAGAATAATAGCAAAAAAAAAAAAACGAAAGGTTTTGTGAAAAGGATTTCTGTACCAAGGGATTAAATAGCCAAATTAGGAGTCACTAGCAACGTTGGGAGTGGATTGGATAGAAAATAAATAAACTTATGATGTATGGTTTTTATTTATAGCTATGGCTTCTTTTAAAATAAGTTGTATATTTGTTATTTATTATAATATTTTGTAGGACATTTTAGTTGGGAATTGGTGTTATTTGCAGAAGTTTGAAATTAAATAAATAAAGTTAAATTTAAACATAACCAAATTATTTCCACTAATATGGTGTATTTGGTTTTACTTAAACTTATTCAATAATTTTAATTTTGCTATGTTTGTATTTACATACCTATAGTAACCCATCATAACCTTAAATTAACCCTTAGGCGAATACACGGGCATGGCCAGGCATTTTTGAACATTTGTATAGTTGTTTACTTAGATATCTTAGGCGGAGCCTCTTAATTTTTTTATGAATTCCCCAACGAAGGTGTTTTGTAAAAAAAAATAAAAAAAAAACTTTAAATTTTTTATCTGTAACATATTTGTAACACCAGGGTCCAGCCAGACCCTATACTATTATGTAAAGAATGCAGCAAATAAAATCAAAATAAAAACCAATTTAGAACTATATATTTTGTGTTTTATATAAAAAGCAAAATCAATGTGCTTGTACGGCTCAGAAATTAGTTTTTAATTGTTGTGTTGGCAGTTAATAATGATCACTGCAGTAGACAAAATCTTTAAAATAGTTTCAAAATCTGACATACGGTCAGGGAGAGGCAATTGTCAATGATATACAAATCGAAATTCAGAACAAGGTTGATGGAAATGAAGACGATGTTTCTGATATTAGGAACGAGTTAGAAGTTGATAATGAATTTGAAGATTTTTAATTTAAATCCATACAAAATATATAAAGTCCCAGCTAGACCCCTGGGGTTCGCTTATGTAAACACATTTTGGTGTTTGCTTAAGGGTTAACAAAAAATTTCCATATCATGTATACTTATATGTAAAGCAGTTACGTTAACCCTAGGATGGTAGATAAGATAAGATACACAAAGTTGATCCATTGCTCTAATCAGACCACAGACACCAATATGCAACACCGACAATAACCTCGTCTTTTAAGACAAAGCAAATGCAAATGTTTCCGCAGACAATATTTTATAAATCACAGCCCAACACGAAAAATTGTGCCTTAAAGTTTTTAGTAAATTTGTATACATAATAATATTTACTCCACTTAGCAGTTTTGGAGATATAGCGGAATATGTATATGAGGAAAAAATATTATTTAATTTTTTTCTTTTTTTTTCTTTTTCAAAAATTCATAAAAAAGAGCGATAATAACAATAGTTCCAATCTTTTTGTATAGCCATATAGACTGAATAAAATACAATATTCCTTGTTAACATAGACCCAATAGTTTTGATTTTATTATTAATTTTGTGAAACTACATCGTGGTTTTTGCTTGTTGTTTAACAACAATTTAAAAACAATCAATCAAAAGTACCACATACCCCTGTGTACTGTTGTATGTATAACGTATTTTCTTTTAATCATATAGAGTGGCTTTATTTCGAATAAAACCAACAGTTGTGAATTGATTTTAACAAAATATAGCTTCCTATATTTTCCTATATGACTGAAGAAAAATAAGAGAAAATTTGTCGTTTTCTGTATTTTTTATGAATTTTTAAAAAAATAAAAAATGTATAAAAAAAAGTTTCCTTCCAAAAACACTGCATAGAATGCAAATAATGTTAATGCAGCGTAAAAATAATATTCTAGCCGTATTTCGGTTTTTTTCTTTGACTGAATAGAATGAACCGTTTCTTAGTTACGTTACTAATATAAATCCCGTGACTACGTAGTTTTCTTAAAAAATTAATATCTCGAAAACTAGAGCTGATACAAAAAAAGTGAGTTATAGGCATTGAAGCCTATTACTAGATGAATGCGAACTGAGTAAATAAGGCACAAAAAAAGTTTTTATTTTGTCGGGCTGTGTGTATATACGGTATTGCAAATAAAGAAAAAAGGTAAAAAAAGCTCAATAATTTGAATTGAGTATACAATGTTAAAAAATGTTTTTATTTGAATAGCAAAACAACGAAGAAATAGTTTTGCAACCAAATTAAATGCGCTAGCCTCACAGAGCTTCTTCGCAACCAGTTCTTGAGGTGAGAAGTACATATAACAATCATTGGAAGCAACTCCGAACTAGTTCAAAAACTCAATGCATGCATTATACAACAAGTTGTACTCAGTCATTTCTGGGCATTCTTTTCATTTAAAATATATTAACAATAAAACATTCATCAACATAAAAAAGTTCAAACAGTTTATTTTACAACATGATCATTTTTATTGAGCTACATTGAGCTATGTCGCGTGATTGTAATTGATTTTTATCACTCATGTGGCAGTTGCTGTAGTTTATAATTTAAAACCTTTAACCATTTAAACTCTATTGTCATTTTAAATAAATCCCATGACTTTAATTGGTTCTACTGTTTAATTTTCAATATTATCTACAGTTTTAACGCCCACAGGAAGTAGATATTCCATATATTGCCAACAAAATCTTGCTGAATCTACTTTTTTATATTTAAGAATAATATTTTCAGTTGGAAGTATGCAATTTTCTACCGAAATAGTAAAGCAATTCTTTAAAAACTTTTCTTGCCAAGGAATTGGCTTCTCTTGTTATACAGTGAGGAGCATGCATGCCTTGTATACTTTTTATTGCAAAAAAATAAAACAAATAAATAAAACTAAACAAAATAAACAATTATTACTAAATTGCATATTGAAAACTTTTTGCAAATTATCCAACACAAATTACAACAACTGTTTAACACCAAAAGATGCAATACACAAGCCCGTTAGACGATTTAGAGCAAGTCAAATATAAATTAAAACTTGCATTGTCGAGAGAGAAAAAAAGGCACGAACAAAGTTTGCCAGTGAGCACAGAATTTGGACTGTAGATAACTGGAAACGCGGTTAGTTCAAAGCCACCATGTTAAGGAAATAATGAATCAGGGGGTTGCTTTACTTGAATGCAAGTCGAACCACTGCACAATATCAAAGGAATAATCATAAAACTTGCGTATTTAGCAGACTAATTTTATTTTGACTCAGTGACCAGCAAAATTTTCCAGCCTCAATCTGCTTGAGAATTTGTGGTCAATCGTGAAGAGACAGATTTGTCAGCGAATGAAATGAATTAAGTGAAAAATTAATGGCGAGTATGCCAAAACGTTTAAAGAGTGTTTTACGAAATAACATATTTTGAACTAGATATTAGAAACACTATAATAACATGTTTTGTGCACATGTACTAACTAACATGAACGCATTTGTGCTCCCTACTGTCTACTCAAAGTTAACAATTTGAAACTCTACTTCCATTTTAGGACATATTAAATACAACCATTTGATATTTCAGTATGGTTTACAAATTTCTGTAATGCTGTCTAAATGACTATCGCAAGTTCATAAGCTAACACTTGATTCAGATGTTTGGTGTTAGTTTATTTGCCATTGAACTGGCATACAAAATGGCTTGAAGCTTTAGCATTTGCTGGTTTTGGCTTGAAGAAGACTATAGATTTTCTCTGGAATATTGTTGTATTTTGACAACAAAATAAAAAAGATGCATAGAAGATGGAGTGAAATCAAAAATAAAGATAAGAACTGATCTTATAGGTTAGTTTGGTTGCTATTCGGCGTAGATGTTTTATAAGTTGAGAAGTTATAATACATATATAGCATCTGCACATATCGTGTCTGGTTCTTCTGTCTACATTAATATTTAAAATATTTCCAAACTCTTTCCACTCGATTCTATGCTTTCTAGAGTATGTTTGAATGGATATTAATCATGTCTGTGATTAAGACTGTAACGGTTCGGTTTCCCACGTCACCATAATTGTAATGGTTCGGTGGGTTTATTTTTCTGAATCCCGCATTCGCCTCAAAGTAACCGTGATCGTTTGCACGTGCTTGCTAGGTTCTAGCTCGTCGGATGGGGAGGGGTTTTTGATCAGGTCACTCGGAAACCGCACTTACAATAAGATATCACGTGCAAAGATAGATAAGGTAGGTGAAATAAAAACAATCTTACATCAGATGCTCAGGAACTAGATGGAAGAGTTCCCTTGCCCATATCCCTACCATGTTACCAATGTCCTAAACTAGATTTAGTTGGTAACCCACTAAAACACGGAAATTGATTTGGTTACATAAGGTTATAAGAAATTTATTCCATATTAATTTTTACATACATAATTAAATTCAAAAGAAAAGAGGGTCAAAAATAACAACATTGGTAAAATTCATTTTAAGGTTAATTATCTCGAACTTTAATAGAAACTCTAATATTAAATATTTTAAGAAAAAAATAGCGAAGTTAAATTCAAATTTAAAAATTCAAGTATCATTGTTTCAGGCCTGAACTGATATTTAAGAGAAAAATATTATAGGACTAAAGCTTAACTTAAAGAGTACAATAATTATTTTAATGATTCTTACAAATATACAGTTTTTTTATATTTTTTTTTTCATTATTTTATCCGAAATAAAATATGTTTCATTCCCATTTTCTCTTCTACATTCATTCAGAGATTTTTGTAAAATTACAACAAGAACTTCACTTAAAAATTGTGATACATAAAAAAATAGATATGTATGTATGTATATAAAAGTATGAATGAAGGCGACCAAAGAAAAGAAGAATGAATCTAACATGCGTTTTATACTCATATAAAAATGTTGGTGATTTATAAAATTGATGGATTTTCTTTTTCGTTTTTATTTTTTTTTTTTTTGTTTTAATAGGTTTTATCTTTGAATTTCTTTGAACTTATTTAAATTTTATCGTTATATTTCTTTTAAAATCTAACTGGATGTTCTTCAGTTATAGAAAATATGAATTAAAAAAAAAACAATTATTATGTGAGGAATAGGTATTTAGCTTAATATGGAGGAATTATGAAAAGTTGAATTCTGAGACAATATTATTAAAATGTGTGCCAGTCGATGGGCAAGATATTTTAGCCAATAAAATAATATAATATTGAAGATAATTCTTATTGGAAATAAAAATGTTACCAGTTTTTTTCTTCCTTTTTTTTCGGGATGATTAGATGAAAACCCACGAGGAGAGCCACCAGAATTTGAAGAAGTTGTAGCTACACCAGTTAGGGGGCTGAAACACGAGGTTCCGAAGCACATGGGCTGAACACCTTCAGAAATCTTTTTTTTTTTTTTCAAGCACTGCTTCACACAAATTAATTTAAAAAACAGGATAATTCAAGTTATTGTAACGATCTTTGTCCTTTGTCCTTTCTTTTTTCTCACTTATAAGGTACAACTGGAGCAGACTTTAATATATTGATCATGTCACTTTGACTGTCGCAATAGCAATAAAATTTAAACCGAAAATATTTTAATAGCTAATTCTTTTCTTTACATTTACTTTGATTAGGGTTTCTCTTTACTAGAAAATCGGATCGTAAATTGAGGTTTTGCCAAGTATCGTTAGAGTGTTACTTTGCCCAAATACGTATACTAAGGGAATAAGCTAATACATGGTTTATACTTTAAAAAGTTTTAGCTAAGAACTTTATTTCTTCTCTCTTTTTTTTTCTTTTCTTCAAATATGTATATTTTTGTATTAATAAAATTTAAAATATTTGGGACATTTTCAAATAGTAAGTACGGCAATCTATGGAATCCCTACTCGTCATAAAAGTGTGAATGAAGTAAATCATGAATGAAAACGAAATTTGCAAAAGTTAATTGAGAAGAATATGCCCTTGAGGAATGTCAAGTATTGGAGAATTTAAAGGAGAGATCAAAGAGAAACGATATGAAACTAGAACTTATACCTATAGGAGACGAAAATTGAGAGAAATGACGTACTATAAATATTCTTCGTACAATGAGGTTTACATTTATAGCACAACCGTCACAAAACAGATGATTTAGAATGAAAAACAATTTTATATGAGAAATCATCTGGAAACGGGTTTTATGTCTGCAGTTTTTGATCGTAAGATTTCTGCAGGTATTTAGCATGGTAAACACCTACTTCTTTCCCATTCATATCGGCTATCTTATAATTGCAATACCCGATTTTCTTTATTACTTTCGACTTGAGAAATTTTGGAGCAAGCTTAGAGTTATAAGATAAAGATTTGTTGCTTAAAGAAAAATTTCGTCTATACACTATTTCGCCTTCAAAAAAAGAAGCTGGTCTAGATCTCATATCATAAACTCTTTTATTATTTTCATAAGCCTTTTCTAAATTCTGCTGAACCTTCTGTCTGATAAAATGCAATTTGTCGGAGTCACTTATTATGTCTAATCCATCTCTCATTACATCTAACTTTTTCAAAAGTTCATATGATTGGCCGTGTGTGATCATCTGCTGGCCGAATAAAACATAATACGGTGAAAACCCCAAGGAGCTATGATGTGAACTTCTTAATGCCACACCAATTTCACTAAGATGGGTATCCCAAAACCGATGATCCTTTCCTAAATAGGAACGTATTCCAGCTATAATTGATTGGTTTACTCGCTCGGAGCTGTTAGCCTGGGGAGAGTAAATAGCAGTAAACATATGTTTTACATTATATTTAGTTAGGAAGCTGGCAAACAATGATGAACGGAATTGGGACCCATTGTCTGTTACGACTATTTCGGGTACTCCGAACAAATGAAACACATTTTTTTCCAGAAATTCTATCACGGCAGTAGTCGACATTTTACGAATAGCTTTAAATAACGGGAATTTAGTAAAGTGATCTAAAACAAGAAATATTGCAACATTACCTGCTTTAGAGCGAGGATAAGGCCCAATAAAATCGAGATATAGTCTCTGAAATGGTCTATACGATTTTGCTTGAGAGCCCATTGGTGGTCTTAAGATGGTGTTTGGAGCTTTACTCTGTTTACATATATCGCAATTTAAAACAAATGATCGTACTTCAGAAGCCATGTTAGGCCAATAAAAATTACGCCTAAGCCTTTCAAGAGTTTTGCCTACACCTCCATGTGCACACATAGGCGGGTTATGAGCGCGTTCGATCAAACAAGAAGTAAGTCCCTGTGGGACCCACAACTTCCATGATCGAGCCTCAGAAAGTTCGTCACGAGAAAATTCCGTGCGTTTGTAGATAAAACCATCTACGATTTTGATGTCTGGCAGACAATGTTGTTTGTTTTCTATTTCCTTGCCAAGCTTCGTATAGGGTTCGGATGTAAATTCAGTTGACGACAAATCGATTTCAGGCTCTAGAATATCTAAACTATCAATGATTTTAGCTGTGTGAGTGTTCTCGTTATCAGATGGCAAGCGAGATAAAGCGTCCGGTACGATATGTTGACTACCTTTACGGTGTAAAATAGAAAAACTATAACCCTGAAGTTTTAGAGACCAGCGAGCGAGTCGACCGTTTAAATCGGGTTGGCGCATCAGCCATTTCAACGAAGCATGGTCGGTTATGACGGTAAACTCGTGGCCTTCAACATATTCGCGAAATTTTTCAATGCTCAAAACGGCAGCTAAACACTCTAGCTCAGTTATCGAATAGTTTTGTTGAGCCCTATTCAATTTGTGCGAATAAAATGCAATAGGTCTTTCGACACCATTGTCATCTTCTTGAGCAAGTACACCGCCTACTCCGGTTTTACACGCATCGCAGGAAATAATAAATGGACGATTAAAATCGGGAGTAACAAGAATAGGTGCAGTCGTTAACTTTTCTTTAATAGTTTCGAAAGCTCTTTGAGCTTCTTCATTCCATTGAAAGGTTTTAGACTTCTTTGTTAGTTCTGTGAGTGGACAAGTTAGAGTTGCAAAATTCTCAAGAAATCGCCTGTACCAACCTACTAGACCTAGGAACTGGCGAACTTCCTTAACTGAACGAGGAGGTGACAATTTGTGAATAGCTGATACTTTTTCCTTGTCAGGTTTTATACAGCCATCACCAATAATGTAGCCGAGGTATCGTACTTCCCTCACACACCATTTGCATTTACTAATATTTAACGTAAGACCTGCTCTACGCAACAATTGGGCTACTTCAGATAGCAGAGACATATGCTCCTCAAAACAATCACTGATTAAGAGCAAATCGTCTAAATAGACGAATACCCTATTTTTTAGGTTGGGCGTAATAATAATATCCATCAACCGACATAATGTCTGAGGGGCATTGGTTAAGCCGAACGGCATTACCTTAAACCTGTATAACGGTCGGTTTGGCACCGTAAAGGCTGTCATATCCCGAGAGGATTCTTCTAAACCTACTTGCCAGAAGGCATGTTTCAGGTCTAGAGAAGATATAAATTCTGCCCTCGGCAGTCTAGACAAAATACCGTTAATTTTAGGTTGGGGATATGCATCAAGAACTGTTACGTTATTCAGCTTACGGGAATCAAGACAGAGCCTAAATTTTCCTTCTTTCTGGACACAAGCTACGGGGCTACTCCACGAACATGTAGGGGGAGCTACTTCTATAACCCCGAGCATTAACATGCGATCTACTTCCGCATGGATTTTATTTTCCACTGCAGGCGACACAGAAAAGTATCTCTGCTTGATAGGTCTTGTTCCCGGTAAGAGTTCAATTTTATGTTCCAAAACAGAAGTCTTTCCTAAACCCTCTTTACTAAAATCAGGAAACAGTTGTATCATCCTGTTAAGGCGTTGTTTCTGGACATCAGTCAAAAAGTTAGAGTCGCAAACTTGATTTAGCTCTCCTATATTTCCTAAAGTATTCCCAAAAATTATATTCGTAGGTCCAAATGAATGCCAAAAGTCGATTCCCAAATATAAATCTTGTTTTAATTCTGGTATAATATATAAACGTATTGTTTTCTCCATATTTCTGTAACTAACAGTCGTGTCCACGTAACCCAGAATTCTATATTGTTGTCCTCCAGCCGTTTGAATAAAATTAGAAAATTTTTTATAAAAATGTTTGTCACTTAGAAATTTTTCTGCTGCCGAACCACTTAAACATGACAACGAAGCTCCAGAATCTAATAGTCCTAACAACTTCATGCCACAAATTTCTAATTGAATATAAGGTCTAACATCAGATTGAGATGTTCCAAGAGATTCTATGCAAGATTTTACTTTATATTTATTTTGCTTCAGAATTTTATAAAAGCGTCTTATTCGTTGAGTATTTCTTTTAACTTTTTTCTCAATGTTCTCAAAGTAAGTTTCAATCGATTCATTAAATATACGTTTTCTAGTTAATTCATATATTTTCAATCTCTCATGATAAGGTTTTAATGGGAATAAAATTGGTTTATGGTCATTAACATTTTCAGGCAATATTACAGTTTGTGTACTTTTATCAAATTTTGAATTATCTGATATTTCTTTCTCAGTTTTATCTTGGGGTAGATCTATTGAGCTCTCGAGTGAAAGCTGCTGTTGTTGCTGACGCTCACTTTTGAGTTTCCCTGACATTTTTCACATTGGGGCTTATAAATACCAACTGACCCACACCCATAACAAAAAATAGTACGGTCCTCTAAACAGTCTATATACCTGTGACCATCTCTTCTACAATTCCAACAAATTATTTTGTCGGTTTTCACAACCTCGTCTTTCCTCTTTCCAATTTCACACACCTCTTCTAGTAATAAATCATCCTTCAAATTTTCATCCAACACCATCTCATTCACTTGTCTCCTAAATACTTTGGAAGTTCTTTCCAATTCCGTACTTAGTGCTTCCCTTCTCAAGACCAAGCTCCGTAAATGAGAAACATGATTTATCTGGAGATAAAATAATTCCTTTCTTAGCTGGGGATTCAAATTTCTTCTTAAAATTTCAACTAGTTCTTGATCAGTTAATGAATATTGAAGACGATCGCAAAGCTGTAATATTGCGTGATAAAAATCATCGAAGCTTTCATTTACCTTTTGCTTTCTATCTCTCAACATTTCTTTTACGTCTAGATCCGACAAATGATCGCTAAAATGTATTCTAAGAGCATTACACAAACCATCCCATTCCACTTGACGTACAGTACTTCGGTATCTCCAATACCATTCTTTTGCTTTTGAAGTAAATAAGATATGGCTATGCCCACATAATAATCTAAAATCTCCAGCTAAACAATCTTCAGTTAAAGAATATATCATATAAATAAATTTTTCGACTGGCATATTACTTCCACTAAAAGTAACATTCCAACTAGAAACTAAACTGGCAATCTTTCCACTGTTATTCATGGAGCTAAATGAGAGACTTGGTCTTTCGGAGATATTATTCCGAGTAGGATCTATAGATCGAAGCCTTGAAGGTCCAGGACGATTAGCATTATCCTCATTAGAATTGTTAGGCAAAGAAGCTGCAGTTGAATTCTGAATAACTGGACGCGGTAAAACCAAATTTTGTCGAGTAGTAGGGAAATCCAAAGGATCTCTAGGCCAATCTGGTTCCCTCATTGAATGCATAGTGAGACTACCCAATTGCTGAGATAGTCTTTCAACAGTACCCTTAAGATCCGAGATTTCTGAGTGTAAATTACTTTCCATATTAGAACGAATTCTAGTTTCTAAAAGAGTCAATTCTGAAATTTCGTCTTGCACTTCACCTTCTTCCATACTATTTTCATGATAAGAAATATTTCTATTTTGATTGAATTGTTTATTGCGTTGCTTTTTCCCTGATAATATTCTTCCTTCTGGCCTATTAACGTTTTCATTATTTGGTCGCTGGGGTTCGAAATATTCTAACAAACTTGTTTTCGTAACCGCCTGACGACATATTGGACAGCTAGAAGTAGTATTAAGAAATTCTAAAATGCATTCCCTATGGAAGATATGCTTACATCTCGTTGAAACTAAATTACTAGTAGAGTTGTAGTTTATGTTACATATTGAACAAATATTAACCTCTCTCGTTTGAGAAGTCATAAGATTTGCAGGGCTATGACATACAGCCATTTTAAAATCAAATATTAAAAAAAAATGCAGTAATTAAAGTAATTAGGTATATAAGTTCAATAATAATCGAACCCACGAAAGTTAAAATACTTTTTTTTTTTTTTTTTTTTTTTCAAACTAGCAAAACAAAACCTAATGTTGTAACCAAATCAAATCCATTAGCAAAGTCTGATGTAAAATTGATCCCCTAAAATTTTAGAAATTTTCCATTAATCTTGTACTTTTAAAGCATACCAGCTAAATAGTTACCCAAATCGACAGAAGTCAAATCGTCGTATAACTAATTCGGACAAGCAACCAGTTCATTTAGAACGAAACTCTTGTTTTCCTGATATTAGTTTACTAGACCGAACTATAAATAAAAATAACAAAATCAATGAAATAGGTTTAAAAATTATGTGAAGCATAAGTTCCAGACCAGTATTAATTTGGTATAATATAAATAGTTCAAGAATCTATTTAATTATAAATTCCTAAATTTAAAAAAAGGTAAGGTTCTTAAGAACACAAAAGATTTAATTGTGGAACAATATGTGGTTTTCCCGGTATTAAGATGTTGATTAAGTTTTATTATATAAAACGAAAATTATATTCTCCATATTGCCCCACGTTGGGCGCCACTTTTGTAACGGTTCGGTTTCCCACGTCACCATAATTGTAATGGTTCGGTGGGTTTATTTTTCTGAATCCCGCATTCGCCTCAAAGTAACCGTGATCGTTTGCACGTGCTTGCTAGGTTCTAGCTCGTCGGATGGGGAGGGGTTTTTGATCAGGTCACTCGGAAACCGCACTTACAA
Organism: Bellardia pandia; assembly: GCA_916048285.2. Taxonomy (NCBI): domain Eukaryota; kingdom Metazoa; phylum Arthropoda; class Insecta; order Diptera; family Calliphoridae; genus Bellardia; species Bellardia pandia. The sequence goes on from OU696529.1 coordinate 104,081,270, forward strand.
TAAGATATCACGTGCAAAGATAGATAAGGTAGGTGAAATAAAAACAATCTTACATCAGATGCTCAGGAACTAGATGGAAGAGTTCCCTTGCCCATATCCCTACCATGTTACCAATGTCCTAAACTAGATTTAGTTGGTAACCCACTAAAACACGGAAATTGATTTGGTTACATAAGGTTATAAGAAATTTATTCCATATTAATTTTTACATACATAATTAAATTCAAAAGAAAAGAGGGTCAAAAATAACAACATTGGTAAAATTCATTTTAAGGTTAATTATCTCGAACTTTAATAGAAACTCTAATATTAAATATTTTAAGAAAAAAATAGCGAAGTTAAATTCAAATTTAAAAATTCAAGTATCATTGTTTCAGGCCTGAACTGATATTTAAGAGAAAAATATTATAGGACTAAAGCTTAACTTAAAGAGTACAATAATTATTTTAATGATTCTTACAAATATACAGTTTTTTTATATTTTTTTTTTCATTATTTTATCCGAAATAAAATATGTTTCATTCCCATTTTCTCTTCTACATTCATTCAGAGATTTTTGTAAAATTACAACAAGAACTTCACTTAAAAATTGTGATACATAAAAAAATAGATATGTATGTATGTATATAAAAGTATGAATGAAGGCGACCAAAGAAAAGAAGAATGAATCTAACATGCGTTTTATACTCATATAAAAATGTTGGTGATTTATAAAATTGATGGATTTTCTTTTTCGTTTTTATTTTTTTTTTTTTGTTTTAATAGGTTTTATCTTTGAATTTCTTTGAACTTATTTAAATTTTATCGTTATATTTCTTTTAAAATCTAACTGGATGTTCTTCAGTTATAGAAAATATGAATTAAAAAAAAAAAACAATTATTATGTGAGGAATAGGTATTTAGCTTAATATGGAGGAATTATGAAAAGTTGAATTCTGAGACAATATTATTAAAATGTGTGCCAGTCGATGGGCAAGATATTTTAGCCAATAAAATAATATAATATTGAAGATAATTCTTATTGGAAATAAAAATGTTACCAGTTTTTTTCTTCCTTTTTTTTCGGGATGATTAGATGAAAACCCACGAGGAGAGCCACCAGAATTTGAAGAAGTTGTAGCTACACCAGTTAGGGGGCTGAAACACGAGGTTCCGAAGCACATGGGCTGAACACCTTCAGAAATCTTTTTTTTTTTTTTCAAGCACTGCTTCACACAAATTAATTTAAAAAACAGGATAATTCAAGTTATTGTAACGATCTTTGTCCTTTGTCCTTTCTTTTTTCTCACTTATAAGGTACAACTGGAGCAGACTTTAATATATTGATCATGTCACTTTGACTGTCGCAATAGCAATAAAATTTAAACCGAAAATATTTTAATAGCTAATTCTTTTCTTTACATTTACTTTGATTAGGGTTTCTCTTTACTAGAAAATCGGATCGTAAATTGAGGTTTTGCCAAGTATCGTTAGAGTGTTACTTTGCCCAAATACGTATACTAAGGGAATAAGCTAATACATGGTTTATACTTTAAAAAGTTTTAGCTAAGAACTTTATTTCTTCTCTCTTTTTTTTCTTTTCTTCAAATATGTATATTTTTGTATTAATAAAATTTAAAATATTTGGGACATTTTCAAATAGTAAGTACGGCAATCTATGGAATCCCTACTCGTCATAAAAGTGTGAATGAAGTAAATCATGAATGAAAACGAAATTTGCAAAAGTTAATTGAGAAGAATATGCCCTTGAGGAATGTCAAGTATTGGAGAATTTAAAGGAGAGATCAAAGAGAAACGATATGAAACTAGAACTTATACCTATAGGAGACGAAAATTGAGAAAAATGACGTACTATAAATATTCTTCGTACAATGAGGTTTACATTTATAGCACAACCGTCACAAGACATTGCTTAAATGTTTGTAAATTTGTTTTGGTATCGATTTTAATTTATCCAGAAGAAATTTGACTTCTTAGTTGTAGCAAACAATGAAACATTAATTTTTATTAAGTAAACATTGTTCCTATAATTTGGTGTTTGTGGTAGCGGCGGTTTCTATCTCGGCTCGTTATTAGAACAGTTTATTAGTACCAAACTTTTGTAATGAACTACAGACTGAATTATTTTAAATATGCATGCTAAATGAATGGTAAAATCGATATATTCTAGTATAGTCAAAAACAAGAGCATAATTAGGAAAACAGAAGGATTTCTAGACACAAAAAATGTGTGTGTATTGATTTTGACACATTGATTCCCAACCCAACCATGATCATGTCTATGAATGCAACAAATTTTAGCATCCAATCAGAAGTCAAGGCAAATGAATGTTTATTGTTTCATTATGAATACAAAACCATTTATTAAAAAAATATGTATATAATCAATAAATGTTTAAAATAAACAAGAAAATTCAACTTATATAATAGGTACTCAATACTCAATACGCTAAATGCCAATAAAATGCATCATTAAACATTATATTTGGTTAAACAAAAAAGAAACGTCTAAATAACTATATTAGTTATATGTATTTATATTTAAATAAAAAAATCTAGATTTTTCAGTGCACAATATTTATTGAACGTGTAACATGCAATATTGATGGATCGCGATCCATATCGCAGAATGACCTAAAATATGAAATCCAGATCGCGGATCGTGTATCGTGGATCTCGTGATAAATATTGAACGTGTAGCATTTTCAGTTAGTAAAAAGCGACAAATAGTAATAATTGTGTCCATTAAACTTTAGTGCGTATATTTTTTCCGATCCAGCAACCACTTTTTGTTCCAAGTTTTTCTTTCCACTTTTTCTTAATGAAAAAGCAAGCAAAATATTGAACATGTGGCATACGCTCGTGATCTATCAATACTTTAAAATGGATCGCGATACAAATATCACGATATTTATTGAACGTGTAGCAGTGCCCATAGAAAAAAAAAATTCCTCGAGATCTGCACAAAATATTTTAGAAAAAACATTGATGACTTTTTTATGATGACTTGCATATCTCGAGCAAATGTTTCAAATGCATACCTTTACTTAACTGTGAATAAAAACGAAACGCGTTCATCGATTTTCGATTTATGTCTCATTTTTTTTTTTCATAGGTTATGCAAGTTTACGTGATAGTAATAGGACTTGACACTTTTTTTACCGTTTTTGATGTTTTATGAATTAAAAATAAAAAAATTAAATTTTTTATGCAAAAAATAGTTTTTTTCTTAATATATTTATTTATAACTGCGAAACTGTTGTGAAACGTTGTATGAACAAAAGGAATTGTAATTCCTATTTTTTTTAAATTTGTTTCAGCAAAATCGGACTAGTGGTTCTAGAGTTATGTAAAAAAAGACCACCAAAGGTGACTATTTCCCCTATATGATATCTCGCTTCCTATACGCGACGCAGTGAAACGCCGGGATACGTGTAACTTCTTTTTTACAGATATAACTTTACCGGTAGTTTGAACCCTTCCCGACCACTGACCCCTACCATTTGTCTCACAGTGTAATCAACGATTAGACAGCGATGTATTATATACATATGTAGTTTTACTACTAACATTAAGTCATATTAATATTTTATAAAACCTAGTTTACATCTAGAAATATACTGAATATAAAACTAATTTATTTATTTATTTAATTAATTTATTTCTTCGTTTATTAATTTAATAATTAATTTGTTAATTAATTTATTTTTTTCTTTCAATGAAATTATAAATTTAAAAAAAAATCTGTGAAATATGTAAGGAAATGTGTAGATAATCTTTTTAATTAATTCACTTGTACATACAAGTGCCCTACAAAGTAAACATTTTTTCCATAGATTGTACATTTATAATAAGCGATATTCGAACTTAACTTCATTCGGTAAAGTGAGTCTTAAAATTAACCCATATTTGAGTTGTAATTTAAAAGTTTTGTAAAGTTTCATCATCTATACGTTACTATTTTCAACCACGTTTTGCAATTCATTCATCGTCTTTTAAACTTCATTAGTTAATATTAAATTAAAAACACAAATCATTTGTAAATATGTATATAAATTTATGCTGCTACAAATATCAATTGTTTTAACGCCAAGTCCAATATATTTATACTTTACATTGTTGTTATTGTTTTCTTTTAAAAATTTTAATATTTATACAGTATTTGTCAATTTTTAACATCACACTTCATTTGCTGTCTTAAGCACGCTTAAACACTCACTTTAATGCCTTGATATAACCTTGATATAAACTTTTTTCAAATACTTTTCCATTTGATTTTGAATGTTATATACAGTTTTTTGTTCAACGAAAAATACAACGTGACTCGCTTACGAAAAACAGCTCAAAGGAAGCAAATAAGTATTAAATTTAATCATTTAATAAAAACCCTCTCAAATTTCATTTCATAAAAAAAAAACAAGTAAAAACAAAAAATATTAACTGGCAAGGCCTAAAGAAAGAACGAGCGAAAGCATGAATGAATGAATGAATGAATGATTTAGTGAAGTCAGTGGGTATGTGTAGCGCAAACACAATTGGTTTTTGTTACTTGCAAGAGAATACGAGAATACGCTCGTTTACCCCACCAAGATCAATGAGCTGTGATAATAAGATGGCGACATAATATTATTGTATTGTTATATCTATTTGACTTTTCACTTTGTGTATAAACAATATTTTTTTTACTTTTTTTTTTTTTGTGTTTTTAATATCGAAATAAAACGAGGCGAATATGAGCACTTGTAAGTAGACGTGTTTGGAATTGTTAAGTAAATGAAAGAGACTAAAATTATATATTTATTTTAAATTGAAACAAATATAAGTGACAATGTTTATTAAAAACATTTTTAAGTGCATATTTTTAATGGAAGTTAAAATCGAATTTGAAATATATTATATGCATTTAACCAGATTTAACACTTGGCAACATTAAATGTAACACAGTTTACACACAGTTCCAGTACAGGTTAGAAACAAATTTGAGACACCAATAAATTAATTTAAAAGAGAAATTGTATATTAATATTTTGTTAGTGTTTCATAACTATAATTACATTTTACGATAAACAAAGCAGAATACTAAAAAACAAAAGTATTATTGTTATTTATTCTTATTATGCAATTTTTTACAATTTTCTATAAAATTCTGCGTGGTTCGTATCTTTGTGATTTTAAAAACGTCGCATTTCAGTTTATATTGCAAGTGCCTCAATTTTAAGAGGAATTGCCAAACAAATAAGTCGGTTACATATTGCAGTAACAAAGTTTTCAAATAATGCGCATTATTGGACATAACTGGACAAACGCAGAATTATAAACTGTACCAGCAACACAATAAAGAGTCCTGGTGAGATTAACAACACTGTGCTAGATTTTGATACTTTTTTTTACCAACTGTAAGGCACCTAGTGGGTAAAGCTAAATCGAGTATGCTGAATCTAGTAGTGCTAACCTATTTATTAGGTTAGCTGTAGTTTTAAAGATATAGTGTAATTTAAAAAAATGGAGCAGGTTGCCCCATAAATATTCGCGTAACTCAAAAACTGTTTAGTTTGAACTAGATACCAGTTGATTTGATGGCCAGAACACTGGCCCCAAATACTGCCGTAAGGCTGAATACAATAGGCGGTTGGAAGCATGTGCATTTAATGTCTTCCTGATAATATTGATTACTGCACTACTAGACTTTTCTTTTTGAGGAACTTTGGCTACTCCATTTCGGATAATGCGGTATCAGAAGAAGGCCTACCCCCAAGCACTACGAGGTTATCTGTCTATACGGATGGCTCCAAAAAAGGGGAGAGAATTGGCGGCGGTGTCTGCATTCAAGAATTTAGAATTAGAATGTCGTTTAGGATTCCAAATGAATGCAGCATTCTACAGTCCGTGACATAGGCTATAAAAAGAGCAGCTAATTGGATCAGTTATAACGAAATGTCAGGCAGGGATATTCGTATATATATTGATAGCCAGGCTGCAATAAAGTCTCTAACTGGTGTATACACTACATCGAGCTTGGTCCAAAAAAGCTGCACATCCTTAAATAGGACGGCGAGACATTCAATAGTTGCACTCGTATGGATGCGTGAACATGGAGCCACAATTGGAAACCTTGTTGCTGATAACTTAGCAACGAATGGTTCCATGCTACCTTATGATGACATTGATCATCTATGCGGTATTCTGCTATCAGCATGCAAACAACGAATAGGCATATTTTACTATGAGCTTGCTCAGACCAGGTGAGCAAATGATCACACCTGTGTAAAGACATGACGACCACAATTAAGCGACTTATGGCCGAATTCACAGTCTTTAGTTAGTTAATGACAAAGGCTTAACTAATGATTCTTTATTCGCAATGCTTAGTTTGCCATAAGAATAACAAGTAATAGTTAAACAATAGTTAGTATTTTGGTTTACCAATGGTTAACTAATGACCGAGAATTCGGCCATTAGTGTCAGTGATTACTGGACACTGCAAATTCGGCAATCATGCCAGAAGATTATTTCCCTATAATGATTTCTTCAGGAGTTGTAAAGATGAAAAATAGTGTACCTTGCGTAACACCTTCTTGGGACAACCATGCTTCAATAATCTATCTGAAATATCAGACTTGAAATTAGAGCGTATCAATGCTTTCATTAGGAAGAGCAATTGGCTATCATGATTCTGGACCCAATTCAGTCACTTACAATGGAAATACTGACCATTAAGCGGCTCGGAGTATTTACTCCATCTTTTCTTCTAAACCTTCCGGACCCGACATCTTCTTCTCTTGACATTTTCTTCTCCTACCTGTCCACATCTACTCTCTCTATGTCTCTATCCCCTTTCTTCTTTCTTCTATTTATCGCTTTTCAGGCAACACAAAAGGACCAACGAATTGACCTAAGTGAGCTGTACAAAATATGGCTGCCTGCTGACCTAACCTAAGCCTACGAATTTATGCTGAAAACCTGCAAATAGATCTATAAATAGATCTACATGTAAAAATACATATAAGAATAAATTTGATAAATGCATACTATTCATGCATACTGATCGAATATTTGAGTTGATTCAAAAAAGGAGGCCTAACACATTATTAAAATCTTAATTTGTTGAGAATATTTTAAGTTATTTTAATTTCACTGTATTTATAGTTGTGAAACACTAATTAATTTCCTAATGCATTTTTAACCCTTATGTGTGCACCAAGGTACCCGGGTACATTTGGTGTTTTCAGTCAAAGTTTTTCATTGAAATTGATAATTTGTATATCTGAAACTTTTTTTGAGAACTACTAACTTTCAAATAATTTAGTTTTTTTTGCAGCCGTACGCCTTGACTTTTTTTGTAATTTGCCTAAGAGACCAATTTACTTTTAAACCCTTTAATGTACGTATTTTATATGAGAAAGCAGCCATTGCAAGTATATTATTTGAAGTTGTTAGTAGCTTTGCATGAATAAATAAAAGTCTATATAAATTATAAACAAAAACAATATATTACATCTTATTTGGAAACAGAAACATAAAAGCAACAAAATTCTATAAGTAAAAAAAAGTAATAAAATTTTAGCGCAAATTTATCGAGCAGTTTGTACATTTTAGTCCACTAATAGAGTGTTGATTGCGGATTGGTTTAGAAGAGCCAGTTGAATCTTTACGAGTCTTTCTCTGCTTCATACGTAGCTGCGAGCACTCGTAACAACTTTCTGCTAATGGAATGCATCCGCTTCTGTCTTTTGTATGTAAAGGATATGTTGCAGTTTCAAAGTTTGGTATATAAAAATTTGTATTGCAGACGATATCGATGACTGTGAATTTATTTTTGTATTTTTAGCCCGATGCTCAATATTTTCTTGACACAAACCAATGACTAGATCTTTTAAGAATTTTCGATGACGATGTTGCGTGTTAAATTCCATATATATAATATACGATATATTTAGTGCGAAAATGCTTTTTCTCTACCTAACTTTCATAAAGGTACCCAGGTACCTTGCAGCATATTAAAAGGTGTTTGTTTTTTGCCGCACACATAAGTGTTAAGAGGTAAAATACAATTTACTTTTTATTCGTTTCACATGCATGAAGGTTAAATTGTTTTACTTTTTCGTTAACTTACAAGATTGAGAAAAGTTTGCTGAATTTGTAGTTATGGAGAAAATCTTTAGTATCTTATGAGATACATGTCCCGATAACATGCATATAGTTAGTTACTTTTAGTGTCTTATGAAATGTACAGCATTTTCTAGATGAAAAGCTCAAGTAAGAAATTAAAAAAAACAGTACAATTTTGAATTCCAATCTAATTTAATCTAATTTAATAAATCAGCATTCAAGTTAATTTAATATTATTTTTTTTTCTTTTCCTCTTAATGCAACAATAATATACCAAATCCATTTAAATTTAAGCTTTATTGTTTCAAACAAATAATAAATAATCAAACAATATTACTCACCAAAAAAAATTACTTTTAAAAGAAATGCCAAACTTGTGATCGCGCATAATAAATTTATTGTTTCAATTTTATATTTTTTTTATTTTTTTTATTTAATTTTCTCTACTCTTATCAATACCAGCACTCTGTGTCTATGCATCACAATAAATTGTTAATGTTGACAATACTGTGTTTAGTGCAAAATTTTCCATATGATGTTGATGATGCTGCTACTTGTCCTGCTATTGCTTGGCTCTTGCTGTTGATGACTATGACGCCTTGCATCAAAGATTAAATACTGACAGCCTGAACTTTTTCATTGTTAAACTTGGCCAACAATATTTAATGTTGTTATAGTCGTTAAATAAAAATGTTGTCAACTCCATTAACATTTTGATGGTGGTTAAATTTTGTATAAATATTTTCTCACATTTTTATTTTTTGTCTCTCACATTGAACGAATGAATAACAATAGCACATTAAATCAGGCCCATTGCATTGAAAATTAAAAGGAAGTTTAAAATTGTGTATTCTGGTTTTAGTATAAAGTGTTGTTCACTTAAAATTCGGTCACTCTATACTCGATTGGGATAACTCGTTTATTTTCAGTCGGAAAATGAACAAAGAATAAAAGCTTAAGCTTCCAGAAAGTAATATGAATGACTATAGAAGTAATGCTTAAACACAGATGACAAACAAAATGAAAGCAAGAGGTTTTTAAAAGAAACCGGGAACATACAACGTTCAATAGGGCAAAAATATAACACAATTGTGAGTATCGAAAAAAATAAGTGTGGGTGTGTTTTCTAAGCTGTCGTCCTAATCGTGCTAATATTCAAATTGTGTTTTTATAAAACGGCTTAGTATCTTTTACAACAAAGTTTAATCAAAACTTAACAATTGCCTTTTTGTGGATGACAAAACATATGTAAAAATAAGCTTCAAACAACTACCGGGATAAATAGCGGAGATATAACAAATGATCCAAAATTTTTAATATACAAAATGAATAAATTTTAAGGCCAATCCTTTTGTCACCTCTTCAAGTACAATTTGGAATGTCTATCCAAATCAGTGTCGGACGCACACATACTCACTCATATGTGCTAGTGTTGGAAGCAGCAATAAACAAACGACCGACAATAATTGTACACTCAAATAATTTTGCAGTTGCCAAAATTAAAGACATTTTTTGGATTTTAGTATTTTTATTTGATTTGAATTTTTTTTTGCAAAATTAAATTATAAATTATTTAATTATACATATTTATGTACATATATTATTTTATTATTTAATATTATTTGTATATATTTTCTTTCGTTGTTAAATAGATTATTATTAAATTTTAATATTAATAAATAAAAACGAAAAAAAAAAAATATATACAAATAATATTAAATATAATAATATATGTATGTACATAAACACAATGTATACTTAAATATTTTTTGACTTACAATGCGATGACAAATCAAGCATTGTGCATCGCCATCCATGTTTTCTATAAAAAAAATCACAGGTTATAGTATACGTGTGTCAACGTCGTGCACACAGAATTTTGTTCCTATACAGGCGTGTATAACGTTCGCCCTTCACTGACCCAAATGAATACCTGCATCTGTCGTTTATTAGACGTGACCGCTCTTTAGTTAAGTTGTGTCGATATATACATCTATGAATCTATGTCGAATAAAAGTAGTTTGAGCAATTAAATATTTCAGAAACCTTTGCTGCCTCTTCACGGTAGGGCAAAATGGAAATTTTATGAAAATAAATTTGTCATTTCCATACGGCTGGTACGATTGATATAAAATTTCATATATACTATGCTAAGGAATATTCATATTATAGCTGCATAAATAGTATCTACATACTGTCCGCTATAGTTGATCAAAGTAATGCACTTTAAATGTTAAAGCTAATATTTTATATAAAATAACTCTTTATTTTTAAAACTCTTTATTGCATGCCACCCTAATATCACGTCACTTAATTTTTTGTTTAATTTTTCGGTGGTTTTCATTTCCAGAATACAATTAGCGGAGAGAGGGACACGTTTATACACGGGGTACCTTAGAACTATGCTGATAAAATCTGAGTTTAACATTTTTTCCGACCCTTAACCGAGTTTTTCACATGGCAACCTTGTTTTCTAGCAACGTTAACAACTTTTGCTAGTTTTTCCAGTCGTCGACCGAATGTAGTTGGGTGAACAAGTTTTCAACAATATTAACTTGATATTTATGTAAAAAAAATATTTATTATAATTTTCCATGAAGTGGCATGCCAGTTTAGGTTTGAACAAAGAAAAAGGGCGCACCTTTGAACATATTAATTTATCATCCGCAGTACCAAACATTGTTGATTCTCTCTTATTTTCTGAAAATGACCAATGCAATGCTGATCATGATGCCTTAAAGGACAATGGAATGTCACCTGAAATCGCAAGGACTTTTCCGTCTTAATAATATAAAACTTATTTTTGATCTGATTTTTTTTTATTTTTTAATTGCTAATGTTTATGTTTTTCTTAATAAATAAATCGAATTTATTATATAACTATATAAAAAATATAACTGTTTATATTATCAAAACTGCCCTAGCCAGTTCAAGGCTGCCCCGTATGGGGGAACATTTGAACACAGTGCCTTGATCAATTAAAAAAATAAAAAAAAATATATAAATCGAACTAAAAATAAGTTACTTGTAGACTTAAGCTAAAGTTTATTTCCATATATATTAGTTAAATTATGTAAAAAGTCAATAATTCAAAAATATAAATTTTTATGTGTCTTGAAAGCAAAAAGTGTTCTAATGTGCCCCCTCTCTCCTACCCAAAAAAACTCCGGACAGTAATTTAGTATTAAAATTCTCACCTTATACAGAGTATAAAAAAAAGGATAAGATATAAGGTGAGGCTTTTTTGTTTGAATTTGATCTCAATAACATCATTTACAAAAGATTTATGGGTGGAATAGTAGAAGTGCACCAATTATGGACCGATGGCTTCTAAATCCAGTATCCACTAATGTGATGTCTATGTATTTTAGGATTATATTGGTTGAATTTCATCTCAATAGCGTTATTTACAACACTTTTATAGATCAGGAGCTATTATTGACTGACAGATACAAAATCCAGTAGCTTAATTGCCGTAAACCGATACTGATATGATTTCTGGATTAAAATTTCTTATCCATATAAAACTTGGTTCGATATCGATATTTATTAGACATTTTTGTGGGTTTATTTGTTTTTTGGGAATGGTTCTTATATGGCAGCTATGACAAATTATGGGCCGATCTTCTTAAAATTTGGAATAGTTATTTTCATGCTTATGAGGATATTTCACGTCGCATTTCAACATAATAACGGTATATTTAAGATATATATTAGTATTCACGTGCATTTTGGAAGTGGACATTATATAGGGGATATAGTCAAATATGGACCGAAATTCACAAAATTTTGTGCGATGATTTTTGTATATATGCAAATAATATGTGCAACGTTTTAAGTCGGTACCGATATTTATACAATATATATAGGGATAAATGTATTTTTCAGATGTGGTCCTTGTATGGGAGCTATGACCAATTCTGAGCCGACCACCATAAAATTTAGTACGACAATTTATTTGCCTATAGAGATTATTTATGTCAAATTTTAGCCGTTTACCGTTATTTATAACTGTTTTATACGTATTTAAGTGAATTTTGGAAGTGGACTTTATATGGGGTCTATGGTCTAATATGGACCGAACTAAAAAAATTTCGTTTTGCGATTTCTTTTTGCATAAAACTTATTTTTGCTGAATTTTGTCTTGATATTACAATTTTATAGGCATTTATGTATAATTAAGCAATATTTCGGAAAGATTTTTGTAAGGGGGCTATCAGAAATAATGGACCGATTCTTACTGTTTTCCGCACACTTTCTTCTTTTATCATAGAAACAACGTATACAATATTTCATGGTATTATCTGCAATATGTTTCAAAATATTGCAATAAAATTGACAAAAAATATTAAATTTTTATGGAGGATGTCCCACATATTGGTCCATGACTCTGGTTGACCTAAACCGATTTTGCTGATTTTCAATACCAGAGTTACCTGCAAAATACGAAATATTTTTCTGGAAATTTCGTTTAGTTATGTTGTATAGTTTGGACGTGAGAGTATTTTGTGCAGACGGACAGACAGACAGACGGACATGGCTAAATCGACTTAGAATTTCATGAGTATCAAAAAAATATATACTTTGTTGATTCTCAGATGAATATTAAAAAAGTTTCACACGGAATGACAAACGTAATATACCCTCTTTCACCACTCTTAATGGTGGAGGGTATAAAAAATGTAAGAGTATAAAGTAGAGATTATTTTGGTTGCATTTGATCTTAATAACTATATTTACAAGAGTTTCATATATGACTTAGAAAGAATGAACTAGAAGAAAGAATGGAGCGATTTTAAGCCTAATCGTACTTGACAAGTTCACATACTCAATTTTATTGAAATATCTTTGAAATTGGTAGCTCTACTTTGCACACAATTTCGTATAGACAACCAGACAAACAGATGAACGGACATTATTAAATCGACTCAGAAAGTGACTCTGAGTTGATTGCTATACACTTTAAGCTGGGAGTTAGACACTTTATACTGGGTGTTACAGACAACAATAAAATATATACATATACCCTCCCCACTATGTTAGTGTGGGGTATAAACACGTATCTTTTTATAGGAGAAAATTAATTTTAGTCTCTTCTTTTAGTAATTTCATAATAAATTTGTTGTTAAAAAGCATTCAATCTCTTCTTAGTCATATATAGATATTAAAACTTTTATGCGAATGGATTTTATGCGAACAATGCTTTATGGTGTTTGTATCTAAAGAGATATTTAATGAAAAAAACTTTTGAAGAAAAAATTAATAAAATCAAGCCAAATGTTTACGATGTACTAAAATTGTTGAGGGTATTTTCAATGAATTTGATTAATTTTAAATGATGGTTTCGACTAGATTAAAAGGGACTATATGTTGGCATTAACGAGCTCAACATTAGACTTATACTAGTAAGAAAATAAAAATAGATCAAAAAACTTTATTTTCAAGCTTATTGCAGCACAATTTTTTCTGATATGCTGCAATATTAAACGTTTTATAAAATAATAATATGCAGATACCTTCTACTCAACTACAAATTAGTAGGTAGGTATCTCAATTGAAAAACATTGTTAAATATTGCATTCATCTTATTATATCGTATGGCGCTGCGTATAATGGGCCTAGGAAACGTGGCAAAAAAAAAACGAAAAATAATCCCAAAAAATTATACAGACTACAAAAACTAGAAATTTTTGGGAATTTTTACTACTTATATTGGGGTCATAATGCACTTTTTCTTTAGGTTAATTTTTGCATTTTACTGTTTTTGTACTTTGGGGCTAAGATTCATTCGTTAATATTGTAAAATACACTTACCCCCTTATTCATAAAAATTGTCAAATGTTTATAACAGGCTTATAAAGCAAATTTTGTATGGATATTTGCTTTATAAGCCTCTTATAAACCCTTGATAAGTTTTTATGAATCAGACTGTAAAAATATAAAAATTATAAAAAAAATTAAATTAATAAAAGTGAGTTTTCAGGTTTTCATTATTGCTATTTCTTTTATAAAAATTACAAAATTTAGTGTGAAAATTAACTTCCATATTTGAGATAGTTTTTCGCAATGAAAAATGGCCCCAACTTTTGGGCCTCATTTTTTTACGCTTGGTAAAATTTTTCATAACAATTGGAGTGATTTTTCATAAAAAAATTAGAATTATATTTCATAATGAAATGTGATCCCAAAATTTTGGCTCTTTTACGTTTTTTTTTTCTTTGATACCATTATTCGCAGTGCCCTGTAAATTATCTATAAATCAAAAGCCAAGTAAAAATTTTGGCATAAACTCTTTCACAATTTTTTAACCAACTGTATTGAATATTAAAGTTTGTCGTGCATAGGAACAGAGTTTAAAATTATAATGAAACGAAACGAATGAATTCTGATTAGTGGAAACAATATTATAGAGAATGAAAGAAGAAAAGTTGATTTGCTAAGAAATAAAGTGTCATTTCAATATCCAAACTGCTTGCTGGCTGTTTTTATCTACTTATTCATTGTGGTCATTACTAAGGACGTCAAGTTGTTGGTTGAAAAATACCACGAGTACGAGTAGTTTGATTCAGAATTCATACTGCTGGTTTCGTTTTTCAACTTTCTGCAGTAGTTTTTTATATCCTTCACCACCATAAGTGGTGAATGAGGGTATATATAAGTTTGTCATTTCGTATGTAACACTAAGAAATATTCATCGGAGACCCAAAAAAGTATTCTTGCTCCTTATGGAATTTTAAGTCGATTGAGCTATGTCCGTACTCTCACGACCAAAAGACACAACCAAAATTAACAGATTTTACAAAAACCCGTTTATAAGCAGTTTGCTGTTGAAAATCAGCAAAATCGGTGTAGAAGAACCAGAGTTATGAACCAAAATGTGAGACAACCTTCATAAAAATTGGATATTTTTAAAAATTTTTCTTTCAATTATTTGAAATATATTGCAGATATTGCCATGAAATTTGGTACACGTTATTTTTATGATAAAGAAAGAAAGTGTAAGGAAAATAGTAAAAATCGGTTCATGATTTCTCATAAGCCGCATATAAATATCTTCGCGAAATATGGCCTAATGATAAATAAAAGTCTGTAAAATTGGAATATTATTACAAAGTTCGGCAAAAATAAGTGTCATGTAAAAAGAAATCGCAAAATGAAATTTCATTGTGTTCGGTGTATGTTTGACCAGAGACCCCATCTAAAATTCCACATCTAAAATTTACTTAAATACGTATAAATCTGGCACAAATATAGTTACTAGGTTAAAATTCGAGACAAATAATTCTTATAGATATATAAATTGTTGTACTAAAGTTTATGATGATCGGTCCATAATTGGTCATAGCTCCCATATAAGGACCACATCCGAAAAAGTTATTAGTTTTTATATATATCTTATAAATATCAGTACCGATTCAAAACTTTTTATATCTCATTTAAATATGCACAAAAATCATTTCGCAAAATTTTGTGAAGTTGTGAATCTTATAAATAATGGTACCGATGCAAAATTTTACACGGATTATTTGCATATATGCCAAAATCAAACTGCTGGATTTTGGGAATATCGGTCCATATTTGACAATATCCCCCACATAAGGTCCACTTCCGAAATCTACGTTAATACTAATATATTGAACAACTTTGCCCTTTCCAATGGTTGTGGGAACAAATTGCTTCTTAGTGGAAGATGAACAAATTGCTTATTTGTCTAATCTTGGTAGAAATGAGTGGTAGTCTCTAGGGTTAAGTTTAAATTTCAAAGGATTCCAATTTATTGGGGTACTACATATGTGGTTAATTAGGTTTAATTAGTAGGTTTATTTTACACGGTGTATTTAGTTTAAGTATTATATATTTTAATTCACAGATTTATGTAGTATTTCAACTTTTAATTATTTAGCAAGTATTAACTTTAATTATTTTCAACTTTTAATTCTTTAGCATGCAAGTATTAATTTTACTTATTTTATAAATTTTTTTTAATCATTTAGGATATAAAAATTTTAACTTTTAATTAGATTTTAATTATTTATGTTAATTTTAAATTTAGTTAGTTTTAATTATTTGTATTTGTAAATTTTATATTTAATTCACATGTATTTCTTTAGTTTAATTTTAGTACTTCACATTTATTAATAGGTAATTTAGACATTAACTTATTTAATCTTGTTTGTTTATTTCAACTTCGATTATTTTAAAGGTTTAATACATCAAATGATATTAAAAGAATAGAAATTACAATAATACTGAAATAATTTATGTTTGCCAGTATAATTTTAAATGTTTGTTTTGTTGGGTTTGGGTATATGAGAGTGTGTTGTGTTTATTATTTTTTAGAAATTTGACCGTTCGCTTCATTTGTTGGATGATGAGTGTCTGTTTCTTTTTGTTTTATTTGCTGCGAATGCTTTTAGCACAATGTTTATTTCCACTTGTTGCTTCAGTGTGGTCAATACTTTATGCTAATTTGTACAATATATATCTTAAATATATCGTTAATAAGTTGAAATTCGATATGAAATATTCTCATATGCATGAAAATAACTCTTCCAAAATTTAAGAAAATCGGCCCATAATTTGTCATAGCTGCCATATAATAACCATTTCCAAAAAACAAATAAACCCACAAAAATGTCTAACAAATATCGAACCAACTCTTATATGGATCAGAAATTTTAATTTAGAAATCATATTAATATCGGTTATGCGGCAATTACGCTACTGGATTGTGTAGCTGTCAGTCAGTAATAACTCCCGAATTAAGTCCACTTCCGAGCATAATAACCAACCGTACAACTCTTGTAAATAACGTTCTTTAGATGAAATTAAATTAAAATAATCTTAAAATACATAGAAATCACATTAGTGGATTCTGGATTTAGGAGCTATCTGTCCATAATTGCTCCACTTCTACTATGCCACCCATAAATTTCTTGTAAATAATGTTATTGGGATCAAATTCAACCATAACTTATATAACCCTTCTTTATACTCTGTTACTTAACTTGTTGTAATTTTATAAATTGTTAAATTACACTCAAGATTATTATGAAAATCAGACAAAGTCTGTAAATTATAAATGGTCAAATTTAGATAAAGTTTCAAATCATTTAAAATAAATTATGTTGGTGGTAAAATTATCTTTCAAACAATATATAAAATACTAATAAAATTTGCACTAAGACTGAACAGAAATATACTAGTCCTATAACCAGTATAGTTTTAGAATTTCTTATTCCTTTTATATGGAGGGTATTAAAGATTCGGCACAGCCGAATATTGCCCTCTAACTTGTTTCCTTCTCTCTTTCAGTTTAGTTCTTTGCTATATAAACTTATATGTCGGTATGAATATATGTTTATCAGTCGTTGTGTCTGTTAGTTTTTGCGAGTTTGAAAACACATTTTTTTCCAATTTTGTCAGCTTACTTAGTTGCTTTTGCTTAACAAACTGTCTGTTCCAACGAGTTTGGCTGACTAGTGTGTTTATTAGACTGCTGCCTGTAAAAGTATTTGTGTATTCAGACCATTTGTTTTTTTTTAACGTAATTCTGTATTTTCTTCTTGCAATTTTGTAACAGTCTAGTATTTATACATATATTTTTATATATTAAACTCATTCAGTTGTTTAGTCTGTTGGATGGCTGTTAGGTTGGTTGGTTGGTTGCTTGCTTTTGCTGTTTTACTTACGATTGCTATTGCCTTGTCTGCCACATTGTCTATCCAGTTACGATTTAAGTCCTGAAATGCCATTTCATCTTTTTAATTGAATTTTAATTTGTTAAGAGTGAATTTTTCACGCAAAAAAGCATATTTTTCTTCTTTAGAGAACAAACATATTTTCAAATATAATTCACAACTTTTCTTTTTTTTTTGTTGGTTTTGCGCAAATAAAACTCTGCGCTCTAACACTAACAACTATATTGTCTTATAATAGCCGGGAAGTATGACATATTGTTGTTAAGAAAACAAAGCTACAAAAAAGAAAACAACTTTAGATTTTTATTATAACTATTTTTATGTTGCAACTGAATATTTGCTTACGAGAGTATGTCCTTATGAAATAGTATATGGAGTGCTGTGTACTTTGTAAATCGATTAAATTTAGTTTGTTTCTCTTAACAACTCTTTTTCTAGGTGCCGGGTTTATTTGCTTAGTTAGCTGGTAAGGTAATGTTATAAAGTAATTAAAGAAATATATTATAATTAAGTTTGTCAGGTTATTGCAATGGCGGGCAATGACATGTTTAATTGGTATTTAAATCCTAGAGGGTTTCTATCTTTAAAACCTTGGCTGCCGCATGTAAAATCTGATCTCGATAGGATATATTTCCAAAAACTATCGATGCTGTCCTACTTTACATTGGTTAAGTCACACTTTGTTAAATTTCCTACTTCCATGCATGGCTGGTTGTGAAATGGTTGTGAAAGTGTCACCAATATTAACTTAATTATTTCATAGGCTGTATAACATCTCTCATTGTCTAATTTAAACCACATGCCTTCCACTTTAATATGAAGCAATTTAGGTAGAAAGAACCCTGTTATCATTATGCCATATAGCGCATAGTATCTAAAATGATGTTTCACCTGCCTCACATTCAAATAAGAATGCTGCAATGATGACTTCAGCCGCAAAACCGCTCAAAACTGCCAACCGTAGTTATATTAGGATATCAGAGAAACCCAATTTTAATACTTAAACCAATATCATGCGCTTCATCGCTTTGTTATATAATTATAATTATAATGCTCATCTAGCCTGATTTCAGTGTTCAATAGTTCATTGTACGTACCCTCTGTTGTGCTTCAGTTCTTGTTATTTTTGTAATCTTGATGCAGCAGATATAGTAAATATACGGTGTGAAGAGTATTTTGAAAATGATTATCTAATAGAATAGTATTTCCTCTATTTTAGCTTACATCACTGGATTTACCTCGTTTTTAAATCCAGTTCTTCAACACAGTCTAAGAGAATTTGGAAAAAAGAAAAAAATCTATAATTATTAAATTTCACATACCTAGAGTGGAAGTATTTTCGAGTTTAAGTTTTGAATTTGCATCTCATAAACTAACCAAAGATTAAATTTCGTAGGCACCTTAGCATGGTTTTTTGTTGAATAATAATTAACACTTTTATTAAACTATTAGAAACGAAATGTTTAAAAATCATCACAGACTAAGAAGTTTATATTAGAATTTATAAAATGCTAAAAATTTGATTTTGTAATAATTATTTCAGACATTTCCAAGAAGATTTTTAACGTATTTATTTTTTTCGGAAAGCCAACTTAAAACGAAATATGGGGGGTCCAGAGTCATTTAAAATATAGCTAGTTTTTATGTAAAATGCAGCTTTATGGCAAATGTTCTCGTATGTGCTCTTAAATATTCTCTAAAAGGTCTTGATAACCCCGCCTCTAGTATAAACAATATGGTATAAAATCTAAAAAATTTTGTTTTTTGGATTTTTCAAAAATTATTAGTATTTTGCCCAAAAATGTCCGTATAAATGTAAAATTTTATTAAAAAATATTTATAAATAAAAAACCTAAAATAACACATTTTTGCTTTGTTTTCCAAAAAAAAGTCTGCCATTAATTTCTTACTTTTCAAGAGTTCTATATATTTTTGAAAACTAGACACAATTTTCTATCTATTAATATATAATATATGTTCCCTATCTTTTCCACTTATTACTTAAGGAATAATTAATTAGGCAATAGTTTACAACTAATAGTAAATTTGCATTTTATTATTTGCTTTCTTGTAATTATGTACGTAAAAATTGGTCATGATTACCTACCACAAGAAAATTAAAAATTACAGATTTACTATGATTCACCTACCACAATTGAAAATTTACTGCAATTGGACGGTGGATCGTTAAAAAATTAATAATTTGTTTTCATTTTTTCCATATTTCCCCACTGTGCGATACTACCTCAAGGCTCAAATCAAAATAGAAAGAGATTAAACCAATTTATAACTATGTATATATTTTGTGTTTTGTATAAAAAGCAGAATTAATGTGCTTGTACGTTTCAGAAATTAGTTTTTAATTGCTGTGTTGTCAGTTAACAAGTGTATAGTGTTACAATGATCACTGAAGTAGAAAATTTTTTTGAAACAGTTTCAAAATCTGACCCTAACTATTATGAGAGATTGGCAGATGCAATTTCCAATGATATAGAAAACGAAATTCAGAAAGAGGTTGATGGTAATGAATACGATGCTTCTGATCTTGAGAACGAGTTAGAAGTAGATAATGAAATTGAAGATTTTTTAATTAAATCCATAAAAAGTAAAAAAAACTCCCAGCCAGGTCCTAGGGTTCGCTTATGTAAACACATTTTGGTGTTTGCTTATTAAGGGTTAAATTAATTAGGGAATAGTTTAGAACTCATACTGAATTTGTTTTTTATTCAGGTCTATTCGGGAATACGCGCTGCACTTCTTCGCCGTCGAACGTTCACTTTCGACATTTTGTCTTCGACATATTCTAAAGTACGACTGAAGAATTAGCGTTCGCAGTAATCGATTTTTTGTAATCTCTTATGAAAAACCTAAACATTGAAAACAGCTGTCTAATTACACAGAAAATTTTAAAAACAAAAATATAATTTAAAAATAAAAATTGAGATGGATTCGATTACATTTTTAATTAATGCACAACCTGAGTAATTAAAAATTTAAGAAATAACACGCCGTATATATTTAAAATTAATGATGCCAGTTATGTATTTATGTATGTTTATTACAAATTTAAAATCACCTCTTCTAATACCAAAAGAAGTTTTAGGAAACATTTTAGAATCAACAAAGAGGCATTTAAATATATTTAATCTGAATTGGAAGACAAAATCAAACAGAAATCATGGCTTGGATGTTTAGGGCCTGTTGACAAGCTGGCAGCAGCCCTTCGTTTCTTCGATGAAGGAAATTACCAACATGGAGTTGGCAAGGATTGGCATCTTAATATTTCCCAGTCAACTTTTTCAAAACTTCTGTCTGAAGTATTAGTTGCAAATTGCAATCGAAGAGAAATTATGTTATAAATGGATAAGTATCAAAATGGATGAACAGGCTCTGAACTGTTGCGGTGATGTTTGTTTTTTTAGACCTGGACAAAGAAACAGAATTAACTTTCATTGTATGTTTTTTATACATGTACATATGTTCACTTACATTTGAAGCATACACTTGTTATTTTTCAGCATAATTTTATGTTTTTGCGCTAAATCAAGCGTCGAACGAAAATTATCTAGATGTGTGGTGCACAAGTATTTTAGAATGCATACAAGTGAACAAAAACATATGCTTTTCTTTTTGTTTTCTGGTACTCACATCGTATTTTAGAATAGCAAAAAGTGAATGAAACCCGTATTTGTGGTGAAAGTGACTTCCCGAATAGATCTGATTATTTTCTTTTTTTTAATTATGTACATAAAAAATTGCTGATGATTACCTACCGCAAGAAAATTAAAAATTGCAAATTTACTATGATTCCCCTACCAAAATTGCAATTTTACTGCATTTGGACCGTGGAACGTTAAGAAATTACATATATATTTTCCATTTTTCCAAATTTGTTCACTGTATGACCAAGGCTGTTTTCAAACCCTGACCAGGCGAAAGTTAATTTACGAGCACAGGAGCATGTTTAGAAATCATGGCTGCCATTTAATTTCAAGCAAAGTGCACAATATCAAATAAACTTGGGTATCAGAGAGCACCTTGGAGATTTCTTTTGAAGCGAAAAGTTTGCGTTTAAATTGTATAGGTGGGCTGGTCATTGCGTTGAGCATTAATCAAGTTTCGTGGCTTGGAGCGAAAAGTTTGCGTTTAAATTGTATAGGTGGGCTGGTCATTGCGTTGAGCATTAATCAAGTTTCGTGGCTTCTAATGTCTCGAAAATATTGAATAGGTATACCGATTAAGTTATGCGAAGTTTTATGTTCAGAATTCTGAAATTTAAGAATCAAAAATGTTGTGTTTGTTAAGAATTACATGCTTACACTTAGCTTTCATAAGATTATTTTTGACCTACAGATTTGTTGGTAGGATAAAAAAAGTATTTGATGTGGGCAGAGCTGAATGCGAAATGCTTCTCTAACTTAGATTCTCTGTTTAAAAGGGTGGAAACAGCTTCAGTCTTCATCATCGAGACTAATTCATCTTTTCATTAATGTTGCGCTAGGTAAAGTTTATAAATAATAGAGTCTTCTTTTACTAAGATCGATCGAAATCATGCTTGAAAAAAATATTCGAATTATAACCCATAAGTTCTGTTTTATAAACCGAACTAATGGTTTTGGTTTCACTTTGCTCTTACAACTTCCTCCTCTAATGAAATGCCACAAACAAAATTAAGTTTGTATTTTTGGTTTTCTTTAACATCATCATTGTTGGTTTATCCTTTATATTTTAATTGTATTGGTTTGTCATTTGGCTCTTGTTAACATTTTGTTTTTGTTTTTCAACATTTCCAACATTAGATGTGGTGTGATTTGCCAATATGATAGTTTTTCTTGCGTAATTTTCTAATGAGTTGACTGTGTGTGGCTTTGGCAGACTTAGTATCCGTTCGATTTTATTTTATTTTTCATTCTCTGTGTTATAATAAATGAAGTAAAAGTAAGTGTTTGCTAAACTAGTATTTACTTTTAGCTTTTGTGCTGCCACCATTTTATATACGTTTGATTTTAAGCATTTTTTCTTTTAGCATTTGTGAGTCATGTCTAGTACAGTTTAGTCGCATTAGCAATAAATTACTTAAATGAATAGTCTCATTGTAGTCTATTCAGTTACTGTGGACTCAAATACGTAAAAGATACTATTAAAAAAGGGTAAAATTGTACACGTGTAAAATATTATACTTATGTACAATATATGCAAGTGTTTTATTTGCCAAACTATTTTAGATTTAATGTCAAAGCACTTTGTCTACTGCTAAGTTTGTGTTCAATCAATCAATTTGTATTGGACAGTTTATATTTATTACCATATTTGACAAATTTTATTTTATTACATATAAAATCCTTAAAAAAAATAATATATATATATTTAAATCTTTGTTTTATAATATTTTTCTCTCAGTGTTAATTATCGGCTGAAATAAATTGCAAAAAAATAAAATTCAAGTATTGGCTTGATTGAAAATTCTGTTTATTTTTAGACAAAGTATTTTACTTGCTTGATTGAGTAAATCCTTTTTAGAGCGAAAACAATTAGATTAGTTCTTTTTTTTAATTTCTGAGTATTTTTGTTTTTCGTTTTTGTCCTACTTGAAGGATTATGCACAGGGAATTTGCTGTAGACAGAATGAACTAGATAAATAATAATAAATTTAATTGGAATTTAAAAGCATTATTATCAAAAAAGATTTAAGTTTTAAAACGTATTTGATAATTAAAAGTACATATGTATATACATGTAGTGGTAGGATAATTATAGAAGAATGATGAAATTTAAACTAAAATTCGGCAGAATAAACAACAGCTTAGGAACTATAAACGTTAATCAGACTTAAAACGTTATTGACATTAAGCAGCAGATGACGTTTCTGGTGAAATTAAATTAATAAATATTCAGATCACAGATAATAAATTTATGGCAACTAATAGAAGTACATTTTGCTAGAAGCTTTTAGTTGTTAAAATTAAAAAGTGACATTGCAAAAGTACCACTTATTATTTTCCCGCAAAGCTTAGTACTCCTCTCTATTAGCTCATATCTTAACCGGAATTAACATGTTCAGCACAAAATAACCCATAACTAATGCAACCCTAAAGGTGGTTTTACTTATCATTCCCGAACAATATATTTGTTCAGGCAAAGTGTTTTTCATGTGAGGTTTGACGTTTCTCTTTTTAAGAGAGAGAGAGAGAGAAAATATTTTTTACGAACAACTCACAGCTTGAATTGGTTTAAGTTTTTATTTTGCCTGCACAAAAATGAACTGAGTTGCCAATAGTTTAAGTTTTTTCATACAAATAATAATGCCTTATATATTTCAATGGCCACCTGACAAAAGCTACTTTCTTTTTTCATTTTTTTTTAAATACACAACATTTTAAAATAATTTAGTATTTTTTTTTGATACTTAAAACCAAAGCAAAATAAATCAATCGCCGTAATATTACGACTTGGAAAACTAATAGATTTTGTTTACATATGGCCGCTTTGATATTAAAAAAAAACGTTTGAAATGGGTGACTCGTGTTGAAAAAAACTCTCAGTAAAAAAATTTTTTTCCGAACAATATATTTGGGTGAATCCAAGGTGAATTTAAATACTAGGTGACAGCGTAGCGCCAGCTGATTATTCATGGTGAAATTGAAAATGTCAAAAAGTTATATAAAAAAAAACTTTTTGACAGTGACGAAGGTTTTTACATATAGAAAACTGCCTGTTGTTCTTGCCTTGTTGTAATTGTTGTAGCAATGCTGTCACCTAGTATTTAATTTCACCATGGGTGAATCCACCTTTTAAGTTACATCTATTAATCATGACATTCATTATTTTCATTTAGTTGCAGTCTATTAAATTGGGCATTCATAAGTATTCTACAAATTAATAGGAACGGTTTACGTTACATTTATTTGTGCAGATTAATAAAGCAGGAGTTTTTTTCTTCGGCAAGTAGGAACATCGCTGGTAGCGCAAATCCTCCGAGTTCTTCTCTGCTGTTCTGTCTTGTTGCAGTGCGCGCATCTACATAGAGTAGTTCAATGGTGGTATGACATGGCTCGAATGCTTGGATCTACAAAGGGTTTTTTTTAGTCTAATAGCAGTTTTTTTGTCTATCACTGTTGAATCTGAATAGACTGGAAATTATATCCAGCTTAAAATCTTTTATTGGTAACTTATAACCAGCACTTTTAGAAATTATATAAGCCACTATTTGTGGCTCTTTTTCATTTGGAAATTAGACAAGGATGTGACTGCTCTCGAAATGACCAGTAGTCTCTGTAACTGACCTGTGAATTTGGTAGGGGGAGAAGAACTACGAGACTACATAAATTACTATTTTATGTACATTCGTTACTAATCTTCAAATTAGAAATGGGCTAATGGGCCAGTAGATTCTATACTGGTAAGTTATGTTTGTAGTGAAAAAATGTTACTCGCGTAGAACAACTCACTGACACGTTGGTATTGCGTAAAAATTCTATAGATTCCGCTAAGATTTTAACCAGGAGTTACCAGTTATTTTACATCAATTGGATTGTACTATTTTGAGTAGAATCACAGAAATACGGCAATGGATTTGTTTTTGCAATAGGTATTGAAAATAAGTCGGTAGGATTGTCCAGCTTATTTTATACACAATATTCTACTTCTAGGTTCTACGTTCTACTTCTATAATCTGGAGAGCTTAGAGTTTGGCTTATTTTAAAGATATTATTAAAGGTTTTACTTCTATAATCTGGAGAGTAAATTGTTTTGGAGTTAATTTGAGGATAGGTAATTTTAAAACCCTGCTTAAAATTGTATCAACCAGCAGTTATGTTTCAGACTGCTGTAATTCTACTTAATTTATATTCCAGGCAGCCAATGCACTCGAATCTTGGGATATCAGTTCCTTTTACCAAAGAAAAACAGTATCTTGAAAAACAAGTTTCTATTTTTAACCAACAAAATCTTTATTGATGAAAACATATCTTTTTTTTATATTGTTCTTTTATTTTTAGTCAATAAAAACCATGAAATAATAAATTTTCATTCTATTTATCTGCATATTCATCTTGAATTCCCATATGTTTTTATTTTCTACTTGTTTTAATTATTTAATTGCATTTAAATACGATAATTGATGTATGAACTGTATATTTTTATATGACAAATAATACAAACAAACACTCAACTTTTACCCCATTTGAAAATATAAAGTAAAGTGGTTGGTCGAATAAAAAACACAGAACATGAATAAATTAATTTCTTTGTTCTCTATAAATCAAATAAAGGGTGACCCAAGTATATTTTGGGTAATAAAGCTATTTGCAAATATAAAGTTGTAAAATAAGAACTAGTACTTTATTTAGCTGTCTTGGTTGGCATTCAAACCGAATTTAATGAAAATTGTTGCAGGCTTGTGATTCGATTATATTAATAGCTCCACCGACAGCGAAATATAATCTCAATTTTAGGTAAGGGTAATAGTTTTGATTATTTGATTCGGATTCCTGACCCATAAATAATATTTATTCCAACTTTGTTCCATTCTGTTAACAAATACATGCATTTGGACTACCCTTTCAAGTCTCTTCCTTATCATCAATTACTCCAAGATAGTTGATATTCTTTTTTTTTAAATTTTAGAGTATGTAAATAAAGGAGTTGCGAGTGTAAAGAAAAAATATTAACCGTTGCTCTAAACATTGTCCTTTGCCCTGGAATCTGTGATTTCTCTTACCCTACTTTTCATATTTGTCTGTGTTCGGTCGTTATGCCTTTAAGTAATGCAGGAAGCGTTCAACTAGCTAAACTATGCAAATTGGTTATTTTATGTCATTGTTGCACACAGACCTTTTAACATTAAAATAAATATAAAAAAAGTAAAAAACAACAACAGAAAGCTCAGCTACAACTGTGTTAGTAATGGTAGAAGTGGTTGTGTAACCAAGAATACCAGTAGGTTATACATACCATCATCATCATCATCAAGTTTATCAGAAACGAGGAGTTTGTTCAGTGGCTAATGGACACAGAAAATAAAAAACAAAATATATATACATGGTTTACAATCCGACGCCAAGGGAAAGTGTGATAGAAATGAGTGTGGAAGCTTTAACCAAACAATAACAAATGCTTCGAATAACGAGACATAGCATACTCTATAGTTACAAACTCACACACACAAAAGTTTGGTTTGGTTATCTTATATATGTATCAAATGTTCTTACGATACAGGTTGTGAAGTAATATTGTATAGTAACTTATGGAGAATTGTTTTCAGTTTTAGCCAGAATATGATGGTCTTTCTTTATCCACGTTAATAATATTTGTTATTAAAGCAGAGAGTGAGCTTTTTTTTGCTTAAAGCTAAAATATATATAAACAAATAATATTCAATGAAATGGAAACTAAAAAATATACACAACACTCTGTGAAGTCCTTGTAATAGGGTACCCTACGTCTTTTT
The DNA here is from genome assembly GCA_916048285.2 of Bellardia pandia. Lineage (NCBI taxonomy): Eukaryota > Metazoa > Arthropoda > Insecta > Diptera > Calliphoridae > Bellardia > Bellardia pandia. The sequence goes on from OU696529.1 coordinate 104,108,528, forward strand.
TAAACAATGAGTATTTTTGGTTTATTTAATAGGCAAGTAAGAAGCCATTGAAAAATATTATATAATTCAACTTATTTAGTATTTAATAGAAAATATATTTAAGAAACAAAAATTCAGTTCTTGAGTTTTTTTTTAATTTAAAGTTTTTAAATTTGGTATTTTGTTAGTAATAACATTTCTTAAAATATGATATTTTCTTTAAAGACAATGACTATTTTTTGGAAAACGAAATTCCCCTTAACTAAGTGTCACTTCATTATTCTAAAGTTCTAAAAAATGTGTATACTTTAAAATTACACTATGCGACAGTCAAAATCGGGATGTGATGAAACCAATGGGAAATGTTATATCGGTAAAAAGAAGTTATACGTGTTCCGTCGTTTCGCTGGAATTGTAATTCTTAATTTTTTTAAATTTGTTTCAGCTTATTCGGACGAGTGGCTCTCGAGTTATGACAAACAAAAGAGCCTAAATCGTGACAAATTCCCTATAGATACTTACTAACTTCAAATCAATATATCTCGATTCCTAGACGTGACCCAGTGAAACACCGGGATACGTATAACTTCTTTTTTACCGATATAACTTTCTCCGGTAATTTGAACCCTTCCAGATCACTGACCCCTACCATTTGTCTCGCAGTGTTATTTAATTAATTCTTAGATTGAAGAGAGCTTGTGGATTAAATTAAAAACAACCATGACTATAAAACAAACAAACTCTAATAAGAGCTGCAAGAAATAATCACATTGATATACTAAAGCCCTGATAATAAAATCTAATAATAAAATACATAATTACTAAATGGATGTGATCCATAATATTTCGTTTTACTTATATGTTGTTACTATTGTAGCTATTGTATCTGCATACGTTAATTAGTCTTTGAATAATTTTAATTTTTAGGGCCTTCATTCCTCTTTTAAAGGGTAATTTTTTTAATGACTTTTTTCTGTGTTTGGCAGCTCAGCTGGTTTCTTGTAACATGTTACTGTTAAGCATCTTCAATTTGAGCTATAAGCCATGAATCGACATAAAAACACTTGCACATTATTTAATTTTATTATCCAAATTCATGCTTGCTCAACCCAGATGCATCGATTGTGCGGGTGTGTTTCAGTTTCAATGTTTTTGCTTCTGTTAACCCAATTTGAAATAGACTGGCATGCATCGATTGTGCTGAGTGTTTTTTATATTTGCTTTTCACATTTCTTTACTGTTTGATTTACGGTTACTTGAATTATTGCGAAATTCTTCAGCCACATTTCAGTTTTAGCAAAGTCGGCCGTAGAAGTAGCTAAGTAATTGTCTTTAACTACAAAAATATTAATCGTTTACAAATAATGAAGTGCACATATATTAACTACATAAAATTATAACTTTTAATACTTCAAACTAATTGAAATCGTTTCCTGCAATTAAAATGTGTTTTAGTTAAAAATATTATTGAAAATCGACCGAGATGCATCAAGTATGCATGTCCTGAAAACTTTGAAGGATATAAATATGATATTGATTATATGCTCACACGCTGTAGAGATCACATATTCCAAAAATTATAAAAAAATTCCTGGTAGTTTTGCGTCAGGTCTGAAAGGGTTCTTCAATTTCAGCGGCAAAGCTCTCTTCTGGTTAAAAGGATAAGTAAACTAACAAAATTGTCGTATTTGGTGTGACGAGCAGCCAGAAGCATTGCAAGAACCGTGAGATGACTATAATTTTTTTTGCCCAATATGGAAGAGCTGGACTTGGCTGACTTGTGAGTTTAACGAAACCGAGTGCCACACAGCACTCGAGACAATGGCCCAATTGAGAAGCAAGGTCGGTGAACAGTTCATTTCACGTTTGGGGTTGGTGAATTGGCCACCTATATCGCTCCATTTAACGCCTTTAGATTATTTTTTGCGTGGCATTGTTGCGCAAATTAGAAGCTAATATTAAAGAATTTATTTGTGAGATACCGCTGTAGACGCTGTAAATATTTAAATGAAATCATTTTTTATATTGAATTATATAGATAGTTCTATATAATTATAAATAAATATATAAAAATAAATAAATAAAAAAAGGTTTAATAAATTTCTCTAAATTTTATGTGTTTTGTTTTTTTATGTGATATGTAGACCTTTTATTGGGTTAAATGTCTTTTTACTTTATTAATTCGGGTTAAGGTCTCTTTTATTAAAAATATAAAAACTCTTGTTCGTTTTTAATTTTTATTATATTTTATTTGTTTCCAATATTTCGACCAACGTTGTTGATCATAATTTACGTACTGCCGTATTTATAAAAAATAAAGTAGACTTGAAGTATGCTTTTAGAGAAAATTTTCATACAAAATTTTCTTAAAGTACATTTGAAGTCTACTTTAATTTTGTATAAATACGGCAGTTAATGTTTAATACAGTGTTGTCCGATGTTAATGTCTTACGTTTATTTTATTTGTTTTTTTTTAAATTGCTAAAAACAATAGGTTTGTTTATTGACTAAAAACTTTTACAAAATTTGTAAAAATTGTTTTAAATATTTTTGAAATTTGTTACAAAAAAGTTCCATTTATATATACAAATTTGTTAAAAATTTCTTCAAAATTTAATTTTAAAACTTGGCATGCTAATTTGATATTTACTAAATAAAATATTCTTACATTTTTTATTATCAATAAAAATAACCAAAATTAAAAAAAATTACACATTTACAAACTGAAAAAAAAATTAACCCAATTTGGTTAAAATTAACCAAAACGGCAACGCTGTATATAACTGTAGCATACTTTTGAGCTTATGAAAATTACAATGAACATATGAAGCGTATACGTGATAAATATGTCAACTATATTTCTCGCCAAATATTAAGTATACGTCACCATTATAGCTTTACATACTTTATGTAATAAAATGTATAGCATATTTTCAAGCGCAAATGAATTGGACCTGTAGACGCAGGAGTAATAAATCAAATTTATTATTGTACATACGCAAAATTATTAAAAAAAATATACAAAAATACAAATACATATGTATACAACTATGTATACAAAAAAAATAGAAATAGCTTTAAAAAAATATCAAACAATAAAATATAGTATATTACCTGATACCAATATATTTAAAAATAACATTGCATTAAATATGTCTTTTATATGCTACAAATATATTACCAGCGTTGTCAACTTTGAAATTTCAAAACGCACCAAAATGGTGTAAAAAGCGCACCATTTGTAAAAAAAACACACCAAGTTAAGAATTTCGTTTTTGTTTCAAATATTTATTGAATTAATTTGAAATTTTTTAATAACATAAATTCTATAAAAAACTTTTTATCAACGATTATTGGTAAAAGTAATAATAGTAAAAACCTTTTTTTTTTAATAAAAGAGCTAATAAAGATAAATAACTCACAATATGATATTAGGTACTAAAGTACTAATTGGTAAAAAAAAAGCTAATTTCAGTACATATTTGGTACTTTTTTTTATATATTTTTGTTTTCTAGTTGATTTTTTGTAATAAAATTTGTTAGGATTCGACTAGTATTCTTGTACAAGAATTTTTATTTACATGTTTAAAATGTTAATTTGACTTTCAAACAAAGATTTTTAAAGAATTTGATTTCATTTATCATACATTCGTATTTAAAATACATTTTTTCATCGTATAGATTTCATGAGTTATGAATTATTAAAAAACTGCAATTAAAAATTAGTAAACATAAAGATTTCAACACATTTTCGAAAAAATTAAAAAACGCACCGAAATACACAAACAAATTTTGCAGTGTTGAATGAATTGGTACTCAAACATCTGTATTTTATTGTAGAAATATTTTTTCTCACACTGAAACAAAAAGTTGTGCTGAATTTGCTTTGGTGCCAACAAATATTAAGAAGCGCACCAAAATTTAAAACAAAGCGCGCCGCGCACTAACTAAAGAATTTTGCGCACCAAAAATTTAAATAAGCACCAAAAATGGTGCGAAACGCACCAAGTTGACAAAGCTCTATATTACTATTTTCCATTAACCAACATATATTTACAACTTCTTTTATATGTATATGAAAACAAATTAATCCGTTCAAATTATATGGAACCAACATCATTATGAACACATTACACTCGCCAACTCATGGTAAAACATAATGAATACTCGCATACAAATTATAAAGAATATTCAAGGAATTTTCTTTAATTTTTCTTCTTTCTCTACAGGATAATACAATATAATAATAACAAAAATAAAGGAGAAATTGGAAAAAGCGAAATAATGGTAAATCATAAAAAAAAATCAACAGACAAAAGTAGGAAAAGGAAAGCTCAACGGAAATAAACAGAAGAAGTAACAATTGCCGCTCTAAAGGCCACCAACAGAAAGAAACGCAAACAACAATTGTGCTCGTGCAGAAGCAGCAACATATAAACCTACATACAAACAGTAAAAACAACAGCAGCAGCAAAAATTAAACTCACTATAGTCTTCCAATAAAGTGTATAAAAATATGAAGACAAATGTATAAAAAAAACTGTAGCAACAATAACAAACATACACCGAGTATAAAATAAAGCGCAGCAAAAGAGAAAACAATAAAAAAATATTGTAAGGCCATTGAATTTAAACGGAAACGGATACGCCAGCCTCCAGCCATTCGGGAGCAAAAATCACAAAGGTATTTCTATTATTAAATGGCAACAAATTTGTTAGTAAATTATACTTTGCAAATACAGTAAATACTACTACACCACTAACAAATATGTCACACTTACAGACGTATATTTTGATATTTTTCCAGTTTTAACGTGTATTTTACATTAATGGTAAGTCTGGCGGATAGGAATTGAGAGATAAAGGGCGAAATAAAATGTTACAAATCATAATATAAAAACAAAAAGAACAAAAGTATCTCAAAAAGTAAGTATTTTATTTGCGTCCTATTCATATAATAGGTATTTTTTCTTTTTTTTTTTCAATAGAACTCAGCATGAAATACTTTCATTAAAAAAAAATAAACCGAAAACAATAGTCAATTTATTGGAATTTTCTTTCTGATTTGCTTTATTTTCAATTGGGCCACAGAGTGACTAATAAAAATGTGGACAAACTGTGAGTTTTGCTCTGACATGAATTGACATTTATCATAAAATCCATGTTACCAAGGGAGGCTAATACTATAATTTGTTTGCACTTTCTAAGATTAAAACTCAGTGGTATTACGTTGCCACTAGATAAAAACGTTGTTGCGAAAAGGAAACGTATGAGGTCTGATCAAAAAGTAGCCGTTATTTTAAAATTTCGTGAGTTACATATGTTTGATTTTCGCATTGTTTTTTCTGTTATGATGGCACACATGTCTGTTATATATGTTGGTAATATCAGACTTTTTAGATATTCAGTTTGTTTTTGACAGATAAAAAGGTTAGTCGTGTTTTGGTGTGCACCAGAGAATGACAAAAGTATGGTTATTTGTACCCATTGAGTATTTTTGAAAAAACCTATATACATACGACGCAATATAAATCAAACCAAATATATATCCAACGTATTTTTAATAACAACAGCTACAATACCTACAACTAGACGTTGTTGTTGAGTGAGCAGTACACACAGTTGCAAGCAAAGTTGTATCTAGTATCAGACATGTCCGTGCTTAAAAGTATGTGATGCGTATACGTATATACTCAGGATACTCATGTATATACTCAGGCTATTTTGAAAACAAAAGAAAGAAAAAAATATTAAACCGCTATGCAGCACAAAATATATGAAAAAGCCAAAATATATGAAACAAAAACACAACAACAAGTGATCTGACTGCATAAGCTGATCGATGCAATCAACTGTTATTTTTTCTACAGGCTAAATACTTATACTTACAGTTTTTTTCTACATATAAGTATGAGTATGACAGATAAACAAACAAGCAAGCTATTTTATTTTATTAAGTTGGATACGCAGAAATATTCTTGCTAGCATGTATTGTACATACACGTATGTGTTGCAAAACAAATACGTAAGAGGGTATCTGTTTTTTGTAAAATACTTGAGTATAGAAATAACTGCAAGTATGAATAAATACACGAGTAACTTTTATTTTGAGTACTGCTTGTCATTCTCTGGTGTGCACTTCGATTTTTTACTATTCGAAAAAATGGATCAAATAAACTGTAGTAAGTTTTGTGTGAAAAATTAAATTAAATTCGCAACGACATTTGAAATGTTGACTGTGGCGTTTGGCGAGTCTACTATGAGCTGTATGAAAATTTTGTCTAAAAGCACACTTCAAGCCTACTTTATTTTTTTTTTATAAATATGAACATTAATGTTTACCTTAAGTATATTTTACACTAGCCACAACGAACCAAAATCTAATTCTCTTATATTCATTTACCTTCTTTTTTAACACAAATTCATTGCAGCTTTTTAATAATGACTAAAAGCTAAATCGAGCCAAAATTTTACTGCAGAGTGTTGACAATTAAAATTTCTGTTTCTCTGCATATTGTTGACAGCGTAAATGCAATATGCACTTAATGTTTTATTTCTTTCTTGACTTGTTTTTATTCTCTCAATTTTCCTTTCATTTAACATTATTATTTGTATACCTTAAACAATATAAAAAAATACATGCACAAATTTTTATATAAAAAAATCAATTGTTACGCATTTTTAACTTTTTCCGTTCATTATGCATATAAATTGTTCTTTATTTTAATGCAGACATTTTTGATTGTATTATTTTGCACAAAAAACGTTTGCTGTTTTGCTGTCTGTGATACACTTCGAAAATAAAAGGTTTTACTATTACTTACAAATATTATAGAAATTGTTTCGGTGTCCAAGTGTTTTAAAAATAAAATCATAAAAATTTTTTAAATTTACTTAAGCAATTAAGAAAATTTTAATAAGTTGAAAAGCTAAAGCGTTTTGTAATGCAACTACTTACAGAAAATGCATTTTTAATAGGATTTATTTTTTAAAGTTTAGAATAATTTGTCTGTTTTTTGAATTTTAAGCTGAGTTTGGCTTCAATGTATAATCTATCGTTTCCACATTATAGCAATTAATAGTGAATACCAGTAAATGTATGCGTATAATTATTACGTGGATTAGAAAGTCTATGATCTCCTAAGATTCAAGTATATTAATACATATTTTTCGAAAACAACCATCCCTTTGTTTGGCTACTTACATGTGATAGATGCGTTGTCTTGTGGAAAAATAAATTGATTTTTATTATTATTCTCTACAAATGGCAATAATTTCTTGTTGAGTAATTTTGTGTAATCACAACAATGCATTTAGGTGCTTGGAAACGCCCTATTAAATATAATGACTTTACACAAAACTTCCCAAACCAGCAAAGATCCGCTGCCGAAATTTATTTTTGTGAAATATCGTAGTTCCTTTTGTAGGTCTCTCCAATAGCTGTTCAAACCATCTGGACCATCAAGGTTGAATTTTTTCTTATCGGAAAAAATCAGCTTAACAAATACATGTTTGAATAGTGCAACTATTAACGCAGATTTTAGGCTTATCGTTTTCATTTAGTTTGTAGGAGTAATAGCCTTGGCACAGACAACAGCTTTTGTCGAGTAATAGTATGGTATTTTTTAGCAGTCTACTTATAGTTGGTTTAGATATATTTATCCCATATTCATCAAACCACGCGGCATATTATAGCGAATTATTGAAAATTCTATAATAAGAAAAAATAATACGTGTTCTTTTGTTTTTCTAGTATTCTTCTTTGTTAGTCATAAAACGTAATTATAGTTATGAAACAATAACAAAATATTAATAAACAATGTCTCACTTAAATTAATGTTGTGGTCTCCCAAATTTCGTATAAAAAAGAAATCATTAACAAAACTTTTAAAAAGTTTTACACAATTTAAAAAACTGTTTGTAACCTTACAACAAATATGCAACATCTAGTGTATTTATAGTAATGCAACACCGAGTATATGGAAATAAAGTGGATGTTAAAATGTTCCAGTTGAAATATTATAAAAACAATATCATTAAGGATTTACATATGTACGAAAGTGGACAACAAACATAATAAACAAATGTATTCAGGTTTTCGAGACGAAGTCTTTACATGAATACGAAAAGAAAAAACTGAAGAAAAGAAAAAATAGAAATGTAAATAGAAATTAATAAAAATGATAATTACAGAAAAATTTCGAACCACCAGTCACTGGTTAAAGGATTGATGTTTGTCTGTTGGCTAGCAGGCACCGTAGTGGTGCAAGGGGTCAGAACGCAAAAAGAATTCTGATGAGAGAAAGTGGTGTTTCTCGAAACATATGTAAATTCAACCAACAACCCAGGTTCGAATCCCAGTCAAGAAAAATGATCAAAAATACAAATTTTTTCAAGTTGTAAAACAATTCCTACTTCAGTAAAAATAATTTAATGAAAATTAAATTTAATGAACTCAAGCCTAACCAAAGAAATATCAAAAATTAAGGATTAATGTATTAAGGTAAAATATATATAAGTTCAATTAAATTTAAGTTATATTAAATTAATACTAGTGTAGCCTTCTATATTAATATGAGTCTACGGACTTATCAAACCATGTATGTGCATATCTGTATAATTTGTTTGTTTATTGGCGAACAAAATCAAGCATTCAGATTTTGCAATGTTATTTTGTAGCAGCTATTGGATCAGCCATTGCTAAAGTAGTAAAATGCATTGACTGCATACGATTGTTTAATTTTAATGAATTCGATAGTATGAAACTATCAAAATCATAAAGTCCAGTTCGAGTCCTTGTGTGGCAATAAAAATATTTATGCAAGTATAGTAGCTCATGTTCAACTAAAAGATACTTTTCTTTAGCTTATTCAGAGATATGTCAGTCAAAAAACCTCTCTTAGTTTATTATTTGATAAAATTGGTTTTTATTTAAAAATAGACTCTAGCTCATTAGATTTTAATATGAAAACAATTATTTTCACTATTTAGAGTAACTGGTAAACGAAACTGGTTGTTCATTTTTTCCATGAAATTTAAAATTTTGATAATTTTTCCCCATTACTTCTTTACTGCATCACATAGTGAGAGATATTGCTGAAATCATTTACAACTCTTACAAATCAAGAACCTACGAGCTCTTCTGGGTTATTAGATTGTTGTACCCTACATCATCATAGCAACTTCCGAATAACTTTTATACAAAAATAAATCCTATTTTAAAATTTTTGTGCAATCGACCGATAACTGATCACAGCTACATAAAAGGTCCACTTCCAAAAAATTAATTTAAGTGTTTTACAAATGTTGGTATCCAAACTAAATTCAACACAAATATGTTTCGTATATACACATATCGTGGATTTATTTTTTGATGGTCGATCTACAATTACTCAAATCTTCCATATAATAAGGCTCACTTTCGAATATCGGATTTTGATATCCAAATTAAATTCAACACAAATGAGTTTCTTTGGTCATAGGCCTCATATAAGACCTTCTGCTAAAAATGACATTAACATGAATACAGTCGAGAGCACATATGAGTAAATGATTGTACTGTGTACATTTGTTATAGCATGCAAATTAAACTAATAAATAAAATTAGAAAATATTTTTCGTCATTTATTTTACGTTTAATATTTAACCAATAATCTAAAAATCAAAACTAAATGTATCAACTTTTAAGAAAAAGATAAACAAAACTACAACAACTTACATGAACTCAATTTTTCACCATACAAAAACTTTATACAATGTAGTATTTTTAATGTATATCGTAAAACACTTTCTACATGTTTTAGCAAACTCTCCACAAATATAGCAATTACATTATTTGGAAAACTTCCATTCGCTTGGATAAAACTGCCAAAGCTCGACCAAATTGGAGTTAGTCGGTATTGTCCTAATTGTCTCTTTACGTTTAACTACATATTTTTAATGGGATTGACTCAGGACATTTTGTTGGTCCATTGCTTGGGTTGTTCGTTTGGCTATGGAGTACAGTGCTCAATGTCTCATCAAAAATTATAAAACGGCACTTAAAAGCCATTTGATTTTTCTTAAAACGATCCAAACAAGCTTGAGAAATGTTCATCCTTATGCGTTTTTGTTCGACTGTTAACAAATGCGGCACTCATCTTGCAGAAAGCTTTTTCATCTGTGGTTCTACATGCAAAATTAAATTGATTTTGACATTTGAGATACCCATGATATTGGCTATTTCACGCACTTTTATTCGTCGATCATTTAATACCATATCATGCAATTTGGATACAATTTCTGCTCTTGTTGCTGTTTTTGAACGTCCACTACGTGTTTCATCCTCAGTTCTTATACGACCACGTTTAAATTCAGCAACGCAATTTTTTACTGCTGCAAAGGTGCACTTTCACCTAACACACTCACCATATCATTGTGAATTTCTTGGCCCGATAAACCTTTTATATTTAGATATTTAATGACACCACGAATTTCTAATTTTTCTATTGTAAAAAACCGCAGATTCGTTTTTTTAATACCTGTTTTTATATGAATTAGTTGCCAGAGCGAAAAGGATGGAAGATGGAAGTTTTCTGTTCTAGGCTAAAAAGTTTCCGAACTGCCTTCGTACATATGCTCAGATATCGTGCTACTCGTACTATATCCATATGAGCCCATTTCATAAAAACTGTTTTTGCTCATATGCTCTTTGTATGGCAATATATGGTCGGTCTTCACTGACCTTTTTTTACTTATTTTATGTTAATTTTATTTATTGTCCTATAAAACCAACCTCTTTTCCTACTGCACACAGTTAAAAAGCATTTAAAAAATAATTAAATTAAGACAAAAATACTTTTTGCTTTTGTTTTTGTATAACACATAACGACCGTGCATTCATTCATTTCTTCATTCATTTATTTCCACCGGCTGACCGACCATTTATTCATGTATATTTTGCTGGCTCTCATTTATAAAATGTTGGACTATTGTTTTCATATTGCTGACAATTATGATTGTTAATTGTATAAAAAATTAATTTTTCGATTTTTTTCCTTCCATGCCATTACTTTTTCCCTTATTTTTTTTTTTTTTTTTTTTTTATTTGCTACACTTTTGTTTTTGTAGTAGTTTTTCAGCCATTTGCAGTTGTATTGATATAAAACAAATTAAAAGTATTAAAAAAATATCATAATATTATCTTTTTCCCAAGGCCAATTAAATGGCCATTGTTTTGTCTAGCTATTGCTGTTGTTGTTGAAGGAAAGAAGTGTCTTCTTGATACACCCATATGAGTTATTATACTTAGTTATGGGAATTTCAACGTTTTGGTAATTAATGAAACAGTTGGGAATTCCAATGCATTGAAGAAATTATTAAGTTCTTTAGTTCAGTTGTATAGTAGACAACTTTATTCTCATCAGTTCTATTAAAAAAGCTGGGTTTACGAATATATCATACTTGGTCATGTCTCAATTTATCAAACAAGAGCAGATGATGACAGAATTACTTACTGGTTTCTGTCACTAACAGATAATGTTATTAGTATCAACTATTTTATGATACTGCATTATAGGAACTCATGCTATAAAACCTGGTCTATTGTTTACTGAAGCTGTCATATTGAAGACATATTCTTTCAGTGTTCTATCCAATTTTAAGAAGCATATATTTTCAGTGCCTCCTTGCTTTCATGCATGGAGCATGAATAGTTCATTGTGAAAACAACAACTAGATCAGCTTTAGTTAGTTGGACCCAAGTGAGCTGTCCTCCGAACCTAAAATAACCAGATATCAAAGTAAATATGTGGCAAGCACGTGTCTTCAAAGACATTACCGTTGTTTACTTGGTAGTGAAAGTTGTCGCTTAATGAGTTAATTAATTATTGCAATTTATTTGTTTGCTTATTCAACTAGAAATTTATATAATAAATAACTAAACATGTAAATAAAAAAATATGGCATTCTTTGTGCGGTTTATATCTCAAAATAAATACAATACTTATTTCATCATTATCCTTTGGTATTATAATTAATTAAAACATTCCTCTTAAAGCTTTGTGGTTGCACTTGCAATGCGTAAACGTTTTCTTTGCGGTTTAATTATTGACTTACATTGTAGGTGTTAATTTAATATCAATTCTAGGAAGTATAATTTAAATTAAATCAAGAGCAATATGTATAATAATGTAATTCTATAAAAGTTATTTGTATAATAGGAATAACTAAATGTGCAAAATACTTGAAATTTGAGATTTAACCGCATAATGCTTATTGAAAGTGAAATAATTAAAATGCCATGAAGAATATGGAACATTTTTTTTTGTGAACTTTTAGTGTGTAGTTTAACAAATATTTACCGAGGAAATCAATAAAAGGTAAAAACAATTATATATGCTGCAAAAAACATTAAACTGCAAATATATATGGGCATTTCCATAGAATGGCACACCGACAATGAACATGAAATTTATAATACACAAATGATTTTTAATAACAATTGTTTAAAATCCTTGAAACTAATATAATGTATTTTCAGATCAGCTTAGTTAATATCATGAACAACAACAAAAAGTATATAAAAATAAATACTATTTTGTGAAAAGTGATTTTTAAATAAAAAAAATAATATCAACCAAACAAATAAAAAGATTGGCAAAAAAGCACGCCGAAAAATTAATATAGACAAAACACCAGAAAACTATTTCTCAGGATAATCAAACAATCAAAGTTATTTTAATGATGACATTCTGATAGTAGAAGTGATATGACTGATAAAATATGATATGATATGACTGAAAAAAGTCAAAAAATGACTCGCAAACGATTAGAAATATTACTGAAAATAAGTCGAAAAAGACTCTTAGACGATCAAAAATATGACTTGAAAATGAGTCGAAAAAAACTCTTAAGCTAGATTTACACGATTGAAATTTTCTTCAAAATGCTTCAGCAAAAATTCTTCAAGATTTATTTATTTAATAGTTATTAAATAAACAATGTAGCGGAACACCTTTTATTTTATGTATATTTTACTATTACTTTATGATATTATTAATTACTTGTGAATCCCCCAACTGTATTTTTATTATTACAACCCTACACACAACTGTTTTAATACAACACTTCACACATTGTATTGTTAAGTGCCCTTTAATCAACTCTTTATGAACAGAGAGAGAGCTTTCGTTGAGTTTGAATGTTAACGATCTTTCGTTTTGTTGAAAGCTCTAGTTTGTGGGTATAAAAGCAGCACCCTCAACGACAGCAGCTCATTCTTTTTGTACAGGTTGGTTTGTGCGGTCGGACTACTAGTCATGACAACTACACAAACTTCGTGATGGCGTTGGCTGTCGTTGTTTGTGTGTGTTGGCATGACAGTTGAATATTCTGATGTTGTTGTTGGTCGCGATGGTGGCTGCAACTACTAAGAATTATTCGAGCACACATACTATTCTTTTTGTACAGAAAATAGACTTTTAAGGAAATAATTAAATAAAATAGACTTTTGTAAAAAGAATTAAATAAAAACACTTTTTGTAAGAGAATTATAAAAAACCCTTACAACAAATTTTAAAAGTTGTTTTTGCATGATACTTTTAAGAATTTTTCTTAACATTGGTTTACCAGACTGTGTTAAGTTTTTTTTGCATAAGGCTGTACATTTTTTGTGAATAGTGGTATTTTAAGTTATTTTAATTTCAGTGTATTTATAGTTATGAAACACTAATTAATTTCTTTATACATTTTTATGAGGTAAAAAAATATATAATAATTATTTTTGTTAAATACACTTTGTTTTTATTTTGTGCGTTTTGCATAAGGTTAAGCCGTTTTACTTTTGGTTTAACTTGCAACTTGAGAATAGTTGTATGTAACTAATAACTAATCGACAAAACCTAGAATTTGCTATAGAGAATTGTATATAATTGTCGCGTTCGTGACTGTGGACCAGCTTATATGTTATACGGCATTATTTTTCCTTTTCAAAGATATATATATTTTAATCACAGCTGGTGTCAAACAAGTTAACAAATCGGATTATATTTGTATTAGTTAATGAAAAATTTATATAGTAGAGAGATTAAATTCATGGAAATTACGATAGTATCCGCTTCAATACAAATAAATCCTGAACATAGATCCTAAAGAAAATTAAAGTCATTTATAGAAACCACGAACTTACAAATTTCTGGACTTTCGAAAAATGATCTCACAAAAAAAGAAATATAATTGTAAATATCGCAAGAAGAATTCAGATGCAGGCTTTTAAGCCTAATGGACAACAAAATATACAAAGCGTGTGTGTATTGCTATAAATTCAACAAGTTAATTAATAAAGATGATAAAACATATGAGCTCTATCAGTCAGCAAATGAATGCAGAAATGTTAGCTTTCTCTTATTAGACGTCATCCCTCTTCAGTAAATCTTTGGCGTGATGAAAGTCCCTGTAAATAAATCATGTCGAAGTTGTAGCATATATAAAACCCCGTAGTAGACCCTAACTGCTGCCAATTGAACAATATTGGTGTATTACATTTTATGAAATCAACCAAGTACTAAAGCTCTTCGAAATGTTGTGCAGCAGTTTATGCAAGATATCAAAAAAAAACACGGATTTTTATAAGAGGAAAGTAATTTTAGTTTATTATTTTATCTTTCCTTAAATATCAAGAAATTACAAAATGATTCGTTTTATTATAACAATACAAAGAGCTACTTACAAATCAGACAAAAACTTGACCATAAACATAAACTTTTTGCCCCCAATTTGCACAGTACTTAGAGTAAATGAAAAATAATAAGAATTTTATTTTTGTATTTAGAAGTTTTCATTTCAAGGCATAATAAAATCTTGTTCCCTTAATACATATTTAAATTTTATATTCTGTTTTTTTCCTATTTCTCTAAATTTTTTTTTCTTTTGTACGTTCCTTTCCCATTTACATACTTACTGCAACTTTGTAAAAATTGCAAATTTTCCATAATATATTTTTACATTTCGACAAATTTGTGCTATTTCCACTAAACTTTTTTCTGCCCTGCTATTTTCATTTTCCGTTATGTTTGTCCTACTTCTTACTCTCGCATTTCTCATAGGAAACTAAATTTAGCGTTTATTAAGAATATATTACGATGCAAATCTTAAACGAGTAAAAAAAAACAGCGTAAAAAAATCACAAAATATTCTTGTTGAGGGCAAATACTTTGGTACATGTAGTAAACAAAAATTAAGATCTTCCAGAAATGCGAAACACGCTCGATACATTGTATTCATATTTAGTATTAAAACTTTTCGCCATTGCAAAAGAAAAGAAAGTAAAGCATGGATAAGGAAAATAAAAATAATGGAAGGAAATTTAAAGAGCCACTTGAGACATTTTTTCTCTAACAAACAAATTTTCTAACGACCTCTGACACTTATTTGACTATTGATTTTCTGGCACTTTATTTTTCATGAATATTTTTCTTATTTTTTATGCATATTCTTAAATAAGACAAGAAAGAAATTGTGTAGCAATTCTTGATAAAAACAATGTTGCTAAAACTTGTTTAATAGCTTAAGTTAAAGTCCCCAAATCTTTATTAATGTTAGTGGTCTTTATGGGTGTCAATTTATTAAAAATTATTGGGTAAAACTTATAATTTTACTCATATATAAAAGTATTGCAAATAAGTCAAAACAAAATCTAAAGATAGGTAAATAGTTTTGTTTAATTTCAGATACATAGATTGATTTCTGTACTACATCAATCATGTTTGGAATCTATTGTCAGTTAATTGCAATTGGAAACATATATTCCGTTGAACATATAAATAAATATATTCCATGTCTGTATCTTTTAAAATATTTTTTATTTGGCATTTTGCCAAAACAGTCATATTTAAGACCATATGTTAAAATAACCATCGTCTGCTTTCCAGATTGAGTGGTTTAATAGTCAGTTCGACCTTTATTTTAAAAGTGCTATGTTGATAGTCTGAAATATTATATTAGAAGAATAAACACACTTTGTAAACGTATGAAAATTTTGTTGTTACTCATTACATGTATAAGAAATATGATTAATACCTAAAATCTATTTTTCAAGGGAATCTCAAAATTCGTATTTTAATGTAAAATATAAATTTTTTGTATGTGCACGTAGATTTTTTGCATTATCAGTTCTTGTATGTTGTTGATGCGTACGTTTGTGTGTCTTAGCTGTTTCTTAAAAACTATTCTTACCTATACTTTTTCTTAATAAAATACTATAACCTATATACGGGTACCCGGGTACCCTTATCAGGAGGGCAAGAGATTTTTGTTTTTCAGTAGCTCCACAGCCAACCCAAAAAACCAGGAAAGCTTGAAATGATGATAGTTTAAGAGATATTTTACTTTAAAGTTCGTTTGGATACCGGGGTACCCGTGTCAGGAGGGTTAAGGTTAAAATGAACTCAAGCCAAATCAATTTCCTCTAGTAATAATTAATACATTCCCGATATTTAACAAAACCTAACTTTTGAATACATAATGAATAAATCCTTAAAATTCTTAAAGGAAGCTGTTTGAATTAAGTAAACTGTAAAAAAATTTGTTTTTTAAACCTCTTATAAACCTGTTGTAAGTTTTATGAATAAGGGCATTAGTTTACTTTTGGCGAATTTTCTCTTTACAATTTTATATATAGGGCTTTACCCTGTATATTAAAAAATTTCTTTTCAAAGCCTGAAGTTTGATTACACATCCGTACTAAAGCAATTTAAGACAAAATAAATTCTTTTCAGCAAAAATACATTTATACTGATAAAATGCTCAATATAAATTTCGTTTAAATGTTATTTAAATTTGTGTGCTATTTCCTTAACTCCCTAAGGACAGTTCGTTTTGTTTTTCCGGTTTGTGAATAATCCTTAGTTAAACGACTAAATATTATCATTATATTTGCTCTCATTTCTATTTCTATTTAGTTTTGTAGAATCTATGTCATTGTGAATACAACATATCCATTAGATAGCTTTGTTAATGTATTATATGTTTTCTTATGACATGATTTTATTTTTATTTCCAGACAATTTAAGTGCATTAACATGACTATAGTTAGTTACTAGCAACAGTTACAACGTCTATATAATAAAAATAGCTGACTATACATATACCAATAGTCTAATGTTTAATGTGTCAGTTATTTGTTGGTGTTTGCTTTGCGTAAACTGTTACTCTGGCGTTGACGTTGACAACGACAAGGTAGTAGAGCACAGAGAACCGTGTCACCACATAACTTAAGGATATAATAATCACATTGCAGTTAAAATCATTGTGGGGCTTATATTTAGTGTTATAATTCCTGGCACCAAAGGATTGTTTGTGATTAGCGGAAATATCTCCAACGTTGACAAGTTATGCTACAACTTCCTTGAAGTTTATTTCACAACAGCTAGCAGAGTAGTTGGATTGTTTAAAAGTTATATATTTGTACTTGTACTTAAAACTTGTAATAATTTACCAAACATTAACGTGTTAACGTTGTAGCTTAATGTAATGGCAATACAATTTATTTATACTGGAATGTAATTGTGATTTTAGTAAGAATAATATCTGTTTACAAATAAAGCAATGTTCGCATATAATCGTGCAACATAACATCAATATCGTACTTATAAATAGAAAAGCATATATAAAAATGAACCTCATGGACTGATACCGAAATTATAGGATACTGCGAAATTTAATATAACCAATGGATAAGTAAACAGCACTCTGTGACCGTATTTTACGTGAACAAAGGTACGGTTACATTTGACAAATATTTGCCGAAAAATGACCTAACCACTAAATGACATATTTATATTTAAACTCGTTTATTTATTAAAAAAAAAACTTTCTTATTGAGGCCAAAGCACAACAAATATTTAGTTTTAATTTATTTGATGCTATTTGATCTAGCAAAACTCTTGTAAGAGTAAACAATGTCAAACAAATTTGTGTAAATATTTGCCA
Source organism: Bellardia pandia (assembly GCA_916048285.2). NCBI lineage: Eukaryota > Metazoa > Arthropoda > Insecta > Diptera > Calliphoridae > Bellardia > Bellardia pandia. The sequence continues at coordinate 104,126,474 of OU696529.1, forward strand.
AGTGTGACCGTACTTTAAGAATCGCCGTTTTAAAGTATACCAACAAAAATTTTACTAAATTAAAATAAAAATAAAACCTTCCTAAAATTTTTTTATCTTGAATATTTAAATATTTACATTTCTTACAACTGTAATAAAGGTAATTTTGCTGTGTTTGAATTCAATCCCAAAAATGGAATCCTTTTTCTATAAAATAAAAAAACGTATTTTATGAAACAATGAATCTTTCTTTAAGCATTGTTCTCTTTGTTGAGGTGAAGTAAATTATAAATTAAAAAGGTAATATATACAAAGAAACTCCGGAAAACCAAAACGTAAAGGAAGTAGATAAATCAGGCAGAATAAATTTAAATTTAACCAATAAAAAGAGCAAAACACGGTGAACTGAGTAGAAATTATATATTTTTTATAAAATTTTTATTTATGTAGCAGTTCTAATGAAATGACTTTTGATCAGGGTAACCAAATATATTCATGAGAAATTTACTCGTTTGAGATAAAACTGAACTGATAAACTAAAGTTGGTCATTATAGAATTAAATTTTGTTTAAATCCATTTTATAATTATACTTTGAATCCATTTTAAAATTCCATATTTAAAGGATATTTTGTGATCAGGGGAGTATATTAGTGATCAGAAACAAATATGAGATTAAAAATTTTTGTTTGCCCTGCTTATGAAAAATGCCATTTTGATGAATTTAAAGTACAGTTTATAAAATAGAGAAAGGTTGCTCTACCATAACAAATACAAGCAAAACACAGACTTCATCTTACTAAAAACTGGATCTTCTTGGTTTTACATCTCGCAGTCTAAACGGTATAAAATCTTATATTTTGGATAGAACGCAATTTGTAAAATTTAATAATAAATATTCTAAAAATATTTTGGTTACTTCTGGTGTTCCTCAAACCATCTTGGTGCAATTCTTTTATTTTTCTCATCAATTTTTTAACATTCTAATGTATGCTGATAATGTTAAAATATTTTTGAGCTTTTCTCAATTTGGGAATCATTTATGTATCCAATCCGATCTCAACAATTTCTTTTTGTGGTGCAGTAAAAACTTAATGGAGTTAAATTTAAAAAAAAATTTAAACTTATGCGCTTTTAAATAAGTATGTAATTATATTCCTACCAATTGTACTTTGGGTAATTACCGGCTTTAAGTTGTTGAAAATTTTCTTGATCTAGAAATTTTACTAGACAACAAATTAAACTTTTTTTCGCACATTACCATTACGATAACTAAAGCTAGTGGTGTTCACATTTATAAAGTGACGAGCTAAGGAACTTGATGATCCCTGTCACAAAACAACCTTAAATTTCCTTAGTAAGATCTATTTTGGAGTCTGGCTTTATTATCTAGGATCCTTATTATAAAATTCATATTCAGCGTATAGAGTATGTACAAAACAATTTTTACTCTTTTGTGTACGTGGTTTACCTTGAAATCCTGATGCTAACCTTCCATCATACACTGATAGACTTAAATTAATAAAATTAGCAACTTTATTTAGTAGAAAAACTATGCTTAATGTAACATTTATGATCAATATAATTAATGGTGTGCTCCGAATTTCACAACGATTTTCACGTCATTTTAAGATGTATGTCAAACATGTTAGAACTAATTATGACCAAGCTGATATTGTCAATTTAATAATCTGTATGAAATAATTGATTTTTCTCTTACAACAAATGTAATTAAACATAAAATAATTAGATTATTAAATGCTTCATCAGTTAACCTTTGTTTCTGCAACCAAAAAGTTTTCATTATAAACACAATTATCATACCCGGGTAAGTCATATAGTTTACAAGTGATTTTGTGTATATTGACTTGCTGTTTTTAATTTTTGTCAGCAAACTGATGCAGTTGCAACACGTGTATATTATAAAAAAAAAACAAATTCTCATCCCTTGTACCGTGCATCAATGGTTATTCAACGATTTTGGGCCATAAGCCGTTATATAAAATTTGATAATGTTAATATATGTCAGTATTCCAATGAAAGTGATAAAGCAACTGCCATATCTGACATATTTCTAATGTCAAGCAGAAACCTACAAAATAATTATGTAGCAGGAGGCAACATCACGGTTAAGGAGCAGCTTTCGCCCTTTCTTGGGGGAACTGGGTTCACGCAATATATTCCTTCAAAACCGAAATGTGGGATAAAGGACTGGTGGTTTTGTGATGCTCTTACATCTTATCCCCTAAGGGGACAAATATATACAGTGTTAACGCATTCTGGAGAAAGGGAAAACATCAAGATGGACGAGTTGTTAAAGATTTGTGTAGTAAGTAGAAGAAACATCATATGTGACAATTTTTTTACAAGTTACAATTTAGCATCTTCTTTGATGTTGACTATAACTTGTCTAACTTGAGCACCGTGAACGAAAGGCGAACATTCGTTGAAGCTGAATTTTCTAATCTGAAAGGTAGAGAACATATGTATATATATTCCAAAAAAACAACAGATCGGTTCTGCTTCTCTCTACAAAGTTGGCGGCGTAAAACAGAAGCCTATAATGGTACTGGATTACAACAAAAGCAAAGGTGGAGTTGACAATATGGACAAATATCGTGGAGAATACGCTACAAAAAGTAGAACAAATAGATGACCCTTAAGATTTTTTATAACATTGTTCACATAGCAGTATTTGCAGCTTTTGTTGTCTACATGAAAACTAATCGCAATCTTAAATCCTCAACAAATAGAAGAAGAATGTTTCTTCAAAAACTGAGTGAACAATTGGATATGAAGGAAGTACATAATCGTTCACAAAATCTGCAAATTATGAGACATTTGCATTTGGAAAACAAAAATTGCTTGACTTGTTCTGTGCCTATTCTGTAACCGGCATATCCAGGGTTATATATTTAGAGGATGATTTCCATAAACTGCTTGTGGTTTTACATTTTAAAAACATATTCAAAATTTCAAGTCGATAGCTTAAAATTTTTGGCGAAAATATATCACATTAATTCAGGCATTAATTCAAAGTCACCTAAATTACTTGGCTATCGTATATGGCTGGAAAAAAATAGTGATCTGCAGTCTCTACTATATGTCTATAAATCATTACATAATATTGGCCATCATACTATCTTGTTTCCTAGAAACCATTACATTGTTAATACAAGAAATGCAATGAATTTAAGAATAGTGCGATGTCGCTTAGAAAAAACGAAACAACGTGTAGAATATATAGGTAGTTTTGAGTACAATCTACCGCGAGAAATGAAAAATATACAACATATTTCACGATTCAAGAAAAAAACTAAAGAATATTTGTTCGAAAATATAGAAATGCTTCTATTGTAATATGACATATATGCAGTTGTTGTTAATATATACATTAGGCCGGGCTAATTTGTATGGAGCCGAAAAAATCGATTAGAGCCGCCCCCTAGAAAAATCATTTTTTGGAAAGTGGGAGACTCGAAAATCGAGATAGACCCATGGTTCCTTCACCAAAGTTGTTTAGAATTGTCCATAGAATCATGCTAGGGGGCGGCTCTAATCGACAAAAAATTTGGCCCATTGGACGATGGGGCTTCACATGTAATGTAATGAAAACTTAAGAAAAAGAAAATATGAATAAATAAAAAAAAGAAAATAAAAAAAAAAATATATAAAAAGCATACTCGGATAGGTGGTTGTTGGTTATATTATTATTATTATGTGTAAAATTAAAAAAATATTATATTATTTGCAAGTTTGTAAAACATTTTAACGAGAAAGCGACCACGACCTCGGTCGAAAAACTCAGAAAATATTAAATCGTCTATAATATTGTAAAGCGTTCAGAATAGAAAGAGACATCCATCCATTATTTCTGACAAAAAAAAATTAATTTTTATATGAAAAATATAGAAATGTGTGAAATGTGTAGAGAAAAATAGTCAACTAGCTAAATAAATTAAATAAATTAAATAAATAAAATTTTAAGCTCACTGAATTAAAATTAACTTCTGCTATTAGCCAATACCTCTAGAACAAATTCAAGTATTTATTTTCCCATTCGATTTTGAAATTTATTGAAAAAAAACAACGCTAACAAAACTAAAACTCAACTTTTGGTATTTTAACCTTGATAAATGTTAAACAATTAAAAATCTCATTATTCATTTTATTTTATGAGTATCAAATTTAACTCATCTCATATTTCTTCTTATTTAACATTTAGTAACATTTAAAGTAAATGTTTGTGTATGTATTGTGTATTTTTGTTTTAGCGTGAAATTTAGTTCAATTATCTAATAAATTCCCGTCAATGTATATTTGTCAAAGAGTCGAATATAACATGCATCAATCATGTGATAAATCTTTTTTAAGCCAAACTAATAACGATGCATAATCTAAAGCTAAAGTTAAATACTAAAGTACATACACATATCTGTATATAGAAATATATATTGAACAAATGATTTATACCTATAAACAACCATATTTCATAAACAGAATTCAAATCAGCAAAAAAGCAAAAACTTTAGCGCCAAACAAATATTTGTTAACTTACTAAACTTCTACAAAAAAAAATGCAAACAGGTGAAAACACCTGCCGAGGTCTTTATATTATTGTATAGAAACAACAAGTGTAAATACATTTTTTTCTAATATTTTTTTTTCATATATTTTTTTTAATTTTCTATGTAGAGGGTTTACAAAAAAAGTCCTTATATTTAAACAAGTATTTCCTTGAGGTTATATTTTTCTTTATTTTTGCGAAAGCAAACAAAGGCACCTCGTTAGACTTTGAAAAAAAAGAAAAAACAATTTGGAAGCAGAATAAAACTCGAAAGATAGCACAGAAATGTACGAAAAGTCGTTAATGTGTACGAGCAACACTTGATTGATGAAACGAAACAAACCTCTTCAAAATGTCAATTCAACATAATTGAGTTTCATTCATACGTACAGCGGTGGGTAGGTAAAGTAAAAATTGTTTAAATATCCGAGAAAAAACTTCTTCCAAACCTTCTGCAGCAAATGTGTATACGAGACAAAAAACAAACAAAAGCCTTAAAATTTTTTGTCATTTAAAATAATTTGAAAAATATATACACACATACATATATATGTATGTACATATGTATATAAAAAATTAAAACAAATCAAACAACAAGAATCACACGTGAATGTTATAACCCAGCAAAAACTAGATAATGACTTGCAATTACTCAGTCACTACTACACGCAGAGAAGCAACATGGTTGGACATGGTTACGACAACTACACTGTGTTTTTGGTAACAATAAATTTGTTGTGATACACAAATAATTGTTATTTTAATTTGATTTTAACAATATTTTAGTTATTATAATCATTTGAATATGGTTAACTAAAACATAATGATTTTTAAAAAATATTTAGCACAATTTTAGAATGATAACTATTTAAATCTATTATATTAGTTACAACTATTTAAACTTACAGATACCCATTAAATGGTAAGTTTCTATATTTGCACTCATATTTTGTTTCAAATGCACACAAAATATGTTTAATTTTAATAATATGTATTGTGTTTTGTTGATTATATTGGACTACACATCGGAGCTGTTTAAAATTAGAAATAAGATCCAAATTGGTGACACTGCGTAATTTTGCATTCATATTATTATACTTATAAAGTCATAATATGATGAGTAGTAAAAATAAAATGATATTAATTTAACGTATTCTGATAATGTACGATCATAATATAATTAGTTAACCACAATGGACCACAAGGATTCCGGGTGGAAGTGCACTTTATGCACTACCCTTCTATCCTAATATAATTACTTTAGATTATAATATTATTACTTTATATCATAATATGATTACTGTATATCATAATATGATTACTTTGTATCATAATATGATTACTTTAGATTATATTGTAATTACTATAAACTATAAGAATTATTTAAATAAGTTCTTGCAACTAGTTATAAAGTACACCACCGTAGTGGGGAGTGTATTGGATTTGTGTTGATATTTGTAACGCCAATAAATATTAATCAAACACCTACCTTAAAATATACCAATCAATTCAGAATCACTTCCTAAGTCGATTTAATGCTGGCCGTCCATCTGGATGTGTATCCATGTAAACCTTGTGCGCAGAGTACAGATTGCAAATTTGAACATATTTCAATAAAATTTGGTACATGACACTTTTTTGGCCTAAGGATTGGGATTTACATATCCCAACAAATTTTGCCACAAATAAGTTTGCCACATATAAGGTTTGGATCATAAGTAATGAAATGGAAGTTATAAAAATAAAAAAATTGCGAATCTTAGGTTTAGGACCACTTTATTGCGTTATTGTTTATTTATTTTTTTATATAAAGGTAATTTAAAAATCGTCGATTTCCATTGTTTTAGTACCTAACATTCGTAAGTTTTTTTTTACCCAACAGCAGGGTCAATATAGTATATGTATATATCGATATAACGGGTGTCCCGATAGACTAGGCGATAGAGTGCCGGACTATTAGTCAAAGGGTTGCGGTTTCGACTCCCGCCAAAAACTCTGGGTAAACGAGTCAGACATATCGAGCCATAACCGCCGAAAAAATGTATCCCACAAACTCAAAATTTTACAGGGGAAGGTTTTTTTTAAATAAAATCAGTTTGAATAAAGCCATTATTTTAAAATTTATAATGTAAATATTGTTTTGTGTAATACATTTAATTTTAATAATTTTAAATGATGTTGAACTATCGATTTCGATAAAAAAACAATAATCGATTATGGTGTGGGATACATTATTTTGGCGGTAATGGCTCGATATGTAGACCAGTCAGGCATATATAGACCAGTCAGACACATGTAAACTAGTCAGATATTTGGTAGAGAATTTAAGGCATCGCAATGGACCATATTGGTCTCTGAGATAACACTTAATAAAAAAATATTTATATGTATATACAGAAGTCATGACACTAAATTCTTGGATGATTGGTACATATTAGGTCATAGCTTCCATAGCGCGCTTTTCTAAAAAACTATTTTGCATACTGGGAGCAGGGTTGTCAGATTTTTTTCATGTATGTACGTCGCCAAAACAGTTGCCAGAAAGCGCCAAACAATAAAAAATCGTCAAAAATTTCGCCAGAGTCAACTTTTTAAAATAAAAATTTTATTTTCCATTTATATAGATTATAAATAAAATTTATTTTTACTTTTTGTCATTTTATTAACAGTTAATAACGATAAAATTGAGATCAATGTAGATATTATATCTCTGTATGTATGTACTTTTAATTACACACACACATATATTTATAAGGTCGTAAACCTCTTTTTCACACACTTCATTTGTATTATTTTGATCATTGTACATCATATTAGCATTACGTCTTTTTAACAGACATATTTTGTATAGGTACAAATGAGTTGCAACAAATTTGATTAACATTCATATACGAGTAGCTAATAATTCTAACTAAGGCATCCAAAAGTTCATATGAAATATTATTGCGCAAACGAGTTTTAGTACAATTCATAATTGAAAACATCCTTTCCACGCTAGTGTTACTAGTCGGAATGATCAACATATTATGAACGGCCAAATCAATCTCTTTAAAATGAAATGTTCTTGCTGAACTCTAGTAAGTTTGTTGGCATTTCTACTTTAAAATAATCTTTCCAATTAATATAAGACAATATTGACCACTGAATTTGATACTCGCCCAAAAACACTTTTGGATCTTGAAAACAGTTTTAAAGAATTTTGTATCAATGAAATATTATCCTGTGTCAACGGATTTCCATATTTTAATATTGAAAATTCTACATATACTTTAATTTAGTCTCACATTTTGAAAGTCTCTTAAGATATATAAAACAATTTTGCTTTATAATGTTTACTTGGTCCATTTACGTGTCTCTTTTGTTTAATTCAGTTTCAAACTCAGCTTCACAATCAATTGTATCTAATGAAAGATAATAATCGGCTAAATCGACTGATGGGCTGATTTTAAAGTGCACGAAAAGTCATCAATATTTTCAATGCCATTTAAAATTGTTGGTTTAAAGATTTTTGATGAAGTATTATAGAAACTATTTGTTCGTACATACTTTCTGTATCCATGTGATCCGATTGAAATTCTAAATTTAATTGATTCATTTTATTTATTCGTATAATTGGGTTGATAAATTCTTGAAACTGTCCATTTTCTCTGTCACATAATTCGTTATATATATTTTGGGCACTTCTGTCATTTTCAACAGTCGATAATAATGAAAAACTATGTTTTAAATCTATATATTGCTCCAAAATTATCTGGACAGCGGCTCCATATGATAACCAACGAGTTCCAGAAACTTGAACGAGCTTCCTAAAATTATTTGAATCAACTTCACAAAGTGGCGACACAACTTAAACAATGATAATATTATGCCAGATATATAAAAAAAAAAAATTGCCATCTCATTTAAAAACTGCAAAGAAATCGCCAAATGAAAATTTACGTCATCAGAAGCACTAAAAATCGCCACGTTTGGTGAAAAATCGCCATATCTCACAGCCCAGTCTGGGAGTAGAGTATTATATGGTCGGGCTTGACCGACTATGCTTTTCTATTTGTTTTAGTAAGCGGTTGTGGTAAGTACTTGCCTTACTTCATTATATATCAATAATTTATATATAAATATATATATCATATATATATATGTATATCGGTAACAAGTGCGAAAACTTAGCATTTTCATTTCATAACTTGGTAATATTTTTTTTGCTGGGATGTTCACTAAAAATTTATAAAGAATAACTGGAAAACAACTGGTGTAAGTGGTATCTGAAGGAATATTTTTAGGTCTGTGTATACTTGTTGTTGCTCTAAAAAATTTAATTTGAAACCAAGAAGTAAATAGTTGTTTCCCTTTTATTTAAAATAACACATATAGCAATAAATTGTTGACTTAAGAAGGAGCGTTTTCATCTACATCATTAAACACTCTTCTTACTTAACGTTTAACATAAATATTGCATCGATAGAGATGAGCACCGTTAAGAAAGTATTTCATTTTATCATTAATCCTCCAGCTACAAGTATGATAGCTTTTACCGACTTCGAAAAAACCCAGTAAGTTGTTTTTCAAATAAGTAAAATGTTATGATAGAAAGTAGTAACTTAGATCAAAGTAAAGTAATACATGATGTTTAATAATAGCTTTAGATGTATCGACGAACATTTTAAATGTACAGTGGGGAGCACAAATGATTACAAGTTTGTGCCTTGTGCACTTTTTATTTCATAAAAATAAAACTATTAAAGAAAATTTGAAAATGTTTTTTGTTATTTATTTCAGGTTTAATGCTAAACAAAATAATTTATAATATAGAAAGGAAAATAATAATTTGCGGGAGTCTTTTAAAATGTTTGCACAAAACTATTCAATGTTTACCATTAGACTTAGAAAACATTAGTATGATATTAATTTTATTGAACGTGATAAACACCTTTTGCAAATCATCCAACACAAATTAAGTGATGAAATAAAAATTATAATAAATAATAAATAATAAAGGAACAGTCAAGAGCCATTGATTACAATATTTTAGCAAAAACAAAAAGTGGCTATTCTCTACGCGAGTAATCGCTAAACAGTTTAAATTAAGTCAATCAGCGGTCAAAGAGCAAAAGAAAGAAGTTCCATTGTTCACAAATCTCAAATCAGAGGTCACAAAAAAGTAAGTTTACCCTCTAAGCAGTTTGCAAAGCTGCTCTAAAATTTATGTTTATTTCATCCAACTGTTTTGTAGCATCTTTTTAAGTTTTTGATGGAAACAGTTATTTTATTTTGTATGTCCAATTGTATTTCAGTACTTAAGGAAAATACGTTTACTTGAACGTTTAACTTAAAAAAACCTCCTGCGTTTTGTTTCTAAAATACTCTTCGGACAATTCTTTATAGCTGAAGTTCTCCATTTTGTATAAATATTTTTTTAAAATTCGATTGCTTCTGCTTAGATATGTTTTAGCAACTGAGTTTGTATGCAAATACCACTGGCTTTTTTCCACGAAGCATAAACAGATACAATAAAAAATTCATAAAAATTAAACGGTCAACAAAATAGATAAAAATTCGCTAAAAATCCTAAAAATACTGATAAATATATATAATTAGAGTAATTTAATTCAAATGAAAAAATTGGGAGGTGCAAAAGTATATATGGGGTTGAGAAGACACTTTCAGCTTTCTGCTGGTAGTATTTTTTTTTTAATCCCCTTTCATCTTCAAAACTTCTATTCCGCTGATATTTCAATTTGACTGACATTTAGTACCTTAAAAAACATTAAATAACACTCCAGGTATAATGGTTACAGTGATTTGGTATAGTGTTTCTTAAAGACTATTATCAAACCAATATTATAAAAAAAGTTCAACCCATTATCAATAATAGTTTGCGAGAAGTGATAATTCCTTTCTGATCAAATTTACAAAAATTATTTTTTTTCTACGCCCAAAATTGCCAATATTTTGACATCATTTTTTTGGATATCCTAGTTCTAGAAAATCAGTGACAGCTAAAAATTAAACTTTTGGCCGATGAAATCAAATTCTAAGCCACCGTGCGCCGAACAGCCCAGCGAACTTAAAGACACCATGTTAACGAAACAATAAAGCATGGTGGGATGAACGCTATAGTATGGAGTTACTTTTCATGGTGGCACATTGAAATAATGACAAATAAAGACTACATTTCTATTTTGCAAACTCATCTTTCCGATTTTGTAGATAAAAGCGTCTATAATGTCACTGAAGATACTTTTCAACAGGATCGTGAACCAAAGCACACACCCAAAATCATAAATGTCATAACGAACCACCTGAGGAGACATGAAGAGATGGTTGGGACAATACCGACGAACTACAATAAATTTGTACTAGCTTTGGCAGCGGGTGCAACTATGAAGTAATTTTTAAATTGGTGGAGAGTGTAACAAAACATGAAGAAAGTGATTTACGAAATAAAGGGCTTTGGTCTTAATATTAAAAATACAAGCATATGTCAAAGTTTTCATATGGTGAACAATTGAGTACACGTTCTTAGAACTCGATACTTTTAGTTTTGATTTATAAATTATTTTGTTAAATACTAAACATAAAATAAATTTATATAAAAACATTTTTTTAATTTTCTTTATTATTTTAATATATATATTTTTTATGTGTATATGGGGGGTTTTTGGGGTCGAGAAATTCATTTTTGATCTTTATTTTTACCTATGAACACCACCAGAGGGCGTTTCATGCATATTTGTAGTATTTTTCGTCTATTTTCCGAGAAAAAATGTTCGGTAAAATTGATATTTATTTTATTTTTTTCAACAGAAATTCAACCTAAAAAATAAGAACATGTGTAAAAAAAAATTAATTTAGTGGAAGAAAAGCGGAATAAGTTATTTTTGAAAGTCTTTCTTGCTTTCAAGTCATTCATTTTTTGAAAAGTGGGAGACTCGAAAATCGAGATAGACCCATGGTTCTTTCACCAAAGTTGCTTAGAATTGTCCATAGAATCATCCTAGGGGGCGGCTCTAATCGACAAAAAATTTGGCCCGCCCTAATGTACATACATACATATGGCAGTACTATTTCTTTTATATTTCGGTAAAGTCCCTAGGTTAGGGTTAGGTTAGGTAGGAAGGCTGTTGTGAGTCACCTCACACCCTCACCCAGAGACCAATATGGTCCATTGCGATGCCTTCGATTCCCTACCAAATGTCTGACTAGTCTATATATGTCTGACTGGTCTACAAATGTGTGTATTATCTCCATATGTCTGACTGGTCTACATATGTCTGACTCGTCTACCCAGAGTCTTTGACGGGAATCGAACCCGCAACCCTTTTACTGATAGTCCGGCACCCTATCGCCTAGTCTATCGGGGCACCTAAATATAATTCAAATGTTTACGTATAAATTTCTTTTACGTTAGTTATAAAGAACAAACAAACGATATTGTAATAAAGTAGAATAGCACCGAAACGAAATTTACTACTTGAAGAAAAGTTTAAATTAATAAAAGAAATAGACGACAGTGGATCAGAGAAAAGAGACGTGACAGAAAAATGTGTCATTTCAGCGAGTACGGTTTCTATGATTTTAAGAAACAGGGAAAAAATAAAAATTTTGTTGAATCTGGCACAAAAAAAGCAAAAGAATAAAAAAAACAAGATACGATAACTTCAACAAAGCTTTTTTTAAGTAGTTTACGGGAACAAAATACCGGAATATGCCGATTCTGAATTTCCAACTGATGAAGATATTATCGATGAATACGCTGTCGAATCAGAACCGCACTCTGGAGAAATAGTAGATAGCGATGAGGACGAAGTTGAGGAAACAGCTAGATAACCATTCAGTGAAGTTATAACGGATTAATTTAAGAACTTAAATGTATTCTTAAACAGAAATGAAAACGCAAAAGAGACCACTACAAAGCATTACACAAATTAGAATCACTTTTCGCTCAAAGCAAATGTATTTTAGTAAATAAATTAGTTAAGTACCTCTACAGAATTAACAATAGAAGTAATTTGGTGATATGTAAATAAAAATGAATTGATATTAAAAGTATGTACATGTATGTAGTTGTTGTTTATTTAATTAATGGAAAATTTTTAAATTTTATTTCCAATGTTCAAGTTTCTATAAGTTGAAGTTTTTTCTGGATAATGGATAATTTAATTTATAGAAGTTTGACTGTTTAACTTTGTTTAATTTATACAGCAATCAAACTACTGGATTTGTTAGCTATCACTTTATAATTGGTCATAGTCCACTTGGTACACATCCCAGTATAACACTATAACACCTATAAAACTCATGTTAATAACCTTACCTTTGTAAACTCGTGCCCTTAACTTGAGCTGAATATGGAAAATGTTAATCGTTAATTATAACAATTATAAATTTTGCGCTGAGCCTGAATATGGCTATTCTAGCCTTTTCTCTAATTCTCATTTTATTAACCCATTTTGTACCAGTGGTCGAGATCTCGACCACAAAATTTACCTGTTTTTCATTAAATAATTAAAAATATTACGTAATGGATTTAAATAATTTTGTTTAATTCATACTTAAGTCTGGGGTATTGGCTTTCCTAACTGAAATTTTTTATCACCCCTCCCCCTTTTTAAAGTTCCCCCTGGGAGTGCACAAAAATATGTTAAAAATAGCCTATTATTATTCAAGTTGTAACTAAGTGTGTACGAAAGAAAAGCAAAAAATGGTTAATGATTTAAATAGCCAACAGCTCAAATAAATTTTAATGTATACAAACTAGTTATCGCAGCTTCTCCAGTTGATAGCCACACAGCCTTGAACATGGCTGGTCGAGATCTCGACCAATGGGATAATTAGCGCACTAAATTTTTTTTGGTGAATGAGACAAACAGATATGCAGCCCAACATAATAATAATGGAAATTTGGTTGATATTGCCACAATGCGTAGGTTCTTTGGTATATTGCTATTTTCCGGCTATCATTCTGTTCCTAAAGTACAAAATTAATGGAGCAATGAACCGACTTATGGAATTGATATCATAAAACAAGCAATGCCACGCAATAAGTTCCAAAAACTTAAATCTAACTTCCACATCGCAAATAACAATGAAATCGATAAAAATGACAAATTCGCTAAAGTAAGACAACTGTTTGATCTTCTCAATACTCGATTTATGCAGTTCGGTGTTTTTGAACCAAATCTTTCAATTGATGAGCAAATGGTGCCATATTTTGGCCGTCACAGCTGCAAGATGTTTACCAGGGGGAAACCTATTCGCTTCGGATACAAATATTGGTGTTTGTGTTCATCGAAAGGTTATCTGTCTCAATTCCAACCATGCTGCAGCATCGTATACATATGACAAACAACTTGGCCTTGGTGCTAGCGTGGTTATGAGCCTCATGTCGGGTTGTAAGTATCCTAGATAACATACTATAACATACATTTCGATAAAGAAAAAGGGGTTTGTGCAACTGGAACAATACCAGCAAACAGACTGGTAGGCGCAGGACTAAAAACAAAACCTCGACATGATAAGGATTACTTATTCTACAAAGAGCATAAGACTGCACTGGTTCGATGGAGAGACAATGCAGAAGTCACTTTGGCTACGAACTATGATCAGATCGATCCGATAAGAAATGTAATGCGATACGATAGAAAACAAAAGAAGCGGATCGCTGTACCCCAAGCCAACCTTATAGCTAATTACAATAAATATATGGGCGGAGTTGATTTGCATTATAATGTTGTCGGTAATTATCATATTGGAATCAGAGGGAAGAAGTGATGGTGGCCACTTTGGGTTACCTGCTTGGACAGTGCCAGTGTCAATGCATGAAAATTGCATTGCATTATTGCTGAAAAAACCAATCAGAAGCCCATGAGTCAAATTGATTTTAAGAATTTCATAACAAAAACTTTTCTATTATTCGTCGAACCGGTAACAAACACCGAAGTAACTTCGTCCGATGAAGAAAACGAAAGTTACGACGACTTCATAGATCGACCAACATCATTGCCCAAAATAAAAGAGATGCACATGTTTGTGTGTGTCAAGGGCTGATATCGGCAGTGTAAAATATGCAAGAAGCATACTGCCTATATTTGCACTAAATGTAATGTAAACTTACATGTGGGCAATTGCTCAAAGTCTTCCACAAAAATTTAAAATAATTTTTTTTATGAATAAACTAAAATGATAACTAAATTCCTTAATTGTTTTTATTTATTTGTATATTTATTTAAAATTTATTTTATTATATTTCATATTACACAGAAAATTAATTGCTCTAATTATCCCAGCGGTCGAGATCTCGACCAGCAGTTTTCGCAGGTAGCCACTGGCAGAAAAATTTTTTTTTTTTTTAGAAATGATTTTTGACCGATTTCTACCTAGCCCTGAAAATTTCATTAAGATATTAAAACATTTATGTAGCGTGGTACAAAATGGGTTAAGTTGAAAGCAATACCAAATACTGCACTATAACTTGTTTCATTTTTATTTTTCCATAAAACTGCTCATTATTTTACCTTATTTTAACCCATTAAGGCCCTGCGTTGCGTTTTCACAACGTTCACTTTAACCACCTCTCAGACCTCTTCAGATTACTTTATAATTAAACAAAGCACAAGAAAATAAAATTTAGTCTCATATCTAATTGGCGTATTTCAGGATTTGTGGCATATATAAGTTTTTCTTATAAATTTTTTTAAAATAAATTGCTAATATTTCGTCCTTTTTGGGAGTTTTTATAAAAACCTGAAAACAAATGTAGTAATATATGATGTACTAATCGGTTACTTTTGGCAGAGATACCTTACACTTGCATATTGTAATACCTACTGTATAATCCAACTTTTTTTTTCATTGACTAGATTTTTAATTACTAATAACATGTGTGATGCGAAAACGCAACACTAGGCTTTAACAATATAAAAGTGCATGTACTTGTCAAATACACATAACATGATAAAGAATATCAGCCCATCATGAATAAAAATTCCGCGGGAGTTTTTACCCTTTTCCCATTTTTCCCAGTCAAATTCAATGTTAAAAAATAACAGCCGTATATTATTTAGTAATAAGGATAAGTACCTTGTTAAGAACAGAGCAAATACGCAACCTCATAAATAGTACTGCTGATTTCTGTTATGTATGCATGTATGTATGTATGATCTTATTTTAGTTAGAAAGAAAAATATTTCAAGATAATGATCAGTTGGTGAACTGATTTTAAGCTCAGCAGAGAAATATTGATTTAAAACTTTATGCAATTTAGAGTTTTTCGCACTAATTGTCAATCGATGAGCAAATGGTAGCATATTATGGTAGACATTCATGCAAGAGGTTTATAAAAGGAAAGCCCATTAGATTTGCATACAAGTACTGGCGCCTTGGCTCGGTTGATGGATATATATATCAATTCTTTCCATATGCTGGAATATCAGCCAAACAGCCTTGGTTTGGGAGAAAATGTTGTCATGCAGTTGCTGAAACATGTCGTCAAACCAAATCAACATACAATCACGTTTGAAAATTTCTTCACCTCCTACAAACTAATGTCTAATTTGACAAATTCAGGATACTTCGCAACAGCTAGATTCTATAAAACAAATAATTTGTTTTTTATAAAATAAGTAATTTACTTTAACAGGTACAGTTATAGAAAACAGGACCCGTAATGCAAAATTATTTCCTTCTATAATGTTAAGAAAAAAGAACGTGGAACTTAAGACTACTGTTACTACCCACTAAATGAACTAATTGCTGTACGTTGGAATGACAACTCTGTGGTCACTGTCTTGTCGAATTGCGTATCAATAGAACCATTGAAACAAGCTAGGCGATATGACCGTAAAAATAAAAAAATGGTAGCCCTTCCCATGCCAAACGCTATATATGTGTATAATAAGACTATGGGTGGAGTTGATTTATTTGATTTATTTGACAAATGGTACTGGCCACTTTTCACTAATGCTCTAGACGCAGCTATAGTAAGCGCTTGGCAATTACATTGTCTACTAAAAAACAGGAAAAACAAGTCACAATGTCTCAGCTGAATTTTAGAATATTTATTATAGAATACATGTTGAAAACCGAAAATATTGAGAGAATAAGAGCTCCTTGCACTAGTGTCTCATCCGCTATTTCAGTTAATCGAACTGATCGAATAGATCACAAAATTGTTCGTAGTTCTGTTTAAGACTTGAATAAAGATTTTAATAGAAAACTTTACAAATGTGTTAAATTTTTTTTATCGGTAAGGCCCAACGTTGCGTTTTCGCAACGTGGGTTATCTGATTTACTTAAAATTTGTTTTCCTTTGTGTATAGGCAAAGGTTATAATAATTTAAAAGTTTCATAGTCCTAGCTTAAATGGATCACAGCTCGGGCCTTAATGGGTTAAACAATCATTAAAATAAGGCAAACAACAAAATAAGACTCATGTTCTCAATATTCAGTTATATATTCAATTCAATAATACTCTGACAGTTTACACAATATTAATGTATTTAAAGACACAATATAAACTAGCCTGGAGAAAATTGCCAACACAACTATAAAATTCACTTTTAAACGAAGGCAACAGAAAATCTATTGAAAAACATAAAGATTTTGAAAGCATATAAAACAATGTTTTATTAAACATTCAAAAAATAAACTTCAATGTATGGCAACATTTACCTTTACACCATAAAATTGTTAAAATAAAGGCTTTATTTAAAACTGGTAAATAAAGAAAGTACTTCATGATTTTTACAACTGCTAAACAGCTGAGTATATTTTGTGTAGACATCATCATTGTCAACATCAACCACTATAAAAGTGTTCTGTTCATATCTTTATATTTATTTAACTTTACTTTACGTCCCGTTTACCTTACTTTACTTTTAGTTTATTTTGGTTTCGTTCAGTGAAAAGTAATAGAATTCAGGTCGTTGGTAAACAAGCAAAAAATAAGAAACGTTTTAAAATACCAAACAAAAAAAAAAAAAAAACAAAAATAAATGTTGAAAATATTGATATAAGTTTAGGTATGTACTTCTTCTCGAACATACACACATACATATAAATAAGCATGCAAATGCAAACATAGATACATATTCAAAAACTCTGTTGATGTCGACTGACTAAAAAGGATACATACTTACATACATACCCATGAAAAGTGGCAAAAGTGTGACGTTACTCCAAATAATCATAACAAACCATATTCATATTCACATTTACATATTTCAATATATGCAAAACCTCAAACCTCCACTTTTAAAAGCCTGCACAGGAAAAACTGGTGAGTCTTCATTAATTTCTTTTTAGAGTTTGTTGGCTGGTAATTTTTGTCAACGTTTTACATGATTATATGAGTATTTAGTATTTTTGTTTGAAGTTTTAAGGGAGAAAAGGGAAATTGTATAACTGTTCCCATTTTGTATTAAGAGTAGAAAGAGAAAACTAAATTAATATAAGAGCATTAACAGAAATCTGAAAAGAGAGCATATTTTGGGCATATTTGGTATGTGGGAATAGTTAAATATATAATGGGAAATTATATTCATAAAAAGTAAACAATATGAAAAACAGAAGAAAAAATCATTCTTTGGTTTTATAATAAAAACTTAAATTAGAAATTAATTATACCCTACACCACCATAGTGAAGGGGGTATGTTGAATTTGTGCTGATTTTTGTAATGCTCACTCTTACACTCAACTTAAAGTATACCTACCTAGAAAGTGCTTCTGAGTCGATTAAATGATGCCCGTCCGTCTGACTCGTTGCCCATGTAAACCTTGTACAGAGTACAGGTCGAAGGTGGTTGGAATTGAGATTGATTGAAATAGGTATATTTTTCCACCTAGCCCCCGTATAAAATTACCCCCGAAATAGAGGTTTATCGGTCAGTAATGTTTGACTTATGCACGTATCTAAACAAATTTCACCACAAATAAATTGTAAATAAAGCCTCATCGCACCTAAAAAGTTTGTGCAGACCAGTTCATAATTTATAACAGCTTCTATTTAAGGGCCACTGACAAAAATCGCTTTAACTCTTTCAGACCGCGATGCATCGGTTTCAATATTTTTGCTTATGTTAATCCAATTTGATATAGACTGGCATGCCTCGATTGTGCTGGTTGTCTTCTCATATTTCTGTTCTATTTGATTTATCGTGACTTAAATTATTGCGAAATTCTTCAGTCACATTTCAGTTTTAGCATAATGAGCCTTGGAAGTAAGTAAGTGTCTTTAATTACAAAAGTATTAATCATTTACAAATAAGGAAGTGCACATATGTTAACTAAAAAAAGTGATAAATTTTAATATTTCAAACTAAATGAAATCGTTTCATGCAATAAAAATATATTTTAGTTAATAATTTTAATGAAAATCGATCGAGATGCGAGTTTGCGTGTCCTGAAATCCTTGAAGGATATAAAAATGATAAAACCTAATTATTGATTATATTTTCATACGCTGTAGAGATCACATATTCCAAAAAAATTTTAAAAAATTCCTGGTAATTTTGTGTCAGGTCTGAAAGGGTTAAAGAGCATAAATCTCTTAAACATTTTGCTATCCAAATGATGCACAAACCATTCGGTCCAATTTGATTATTATCGATTCATAATTAGTCACAGTAGCCATTAATGATCCCCTTCGAAAAAAACTTTAACATGTATAAATTTCTTAAAAGTGTTTATAATCGAGATACAATTTAACACAACAAATATTTACCTTTACAGAAGTCATGCCACTAAATTATTGAATGATCAGTTAACAATAGAGCTCCCATATAGCGCCTACTCCTAAAAAAAAAGTTTTAGCTCATATACTGAGTGTAGGGTATTATATGGTATATACTTTCTTACTTGTTATATGGTAAATTTTTCTTGCTACAAAGAAAAAAGTAAAATGCTAACTATTCTTACAAATATCCGAAACAACAGAAAAATTATTGTATGTAACAAAACACAAGTACCCGTAATTTAAAAGTCAGTGCTATAAGAGACCTTTGAAATATTTAGAACCGATCATCACCAAATTTAGTAGCATGACTTCTGTACAGATATAAATTATTTTCATTCAATGTTACATAGATATTGTTGTAGGGTTTAAAAAGGTATTAAATACTTTTGAATCACAAAAGCTAAAAGACGAAACTAAATTTTATTTCCATTTCAATACAAAATATGAGTGTTTTTGTTTTGATGGGTCGGATTAACCCCCTGGCCCACGATGTCGAACGATAACGTTCGCTTAGTCTTTAAAAATTTTATATTTGGAATGGGACATCTTTGTCTTCCGTGTCAAAATCACTACTTTTGAACCACATAAACACTCTCTCGTTTATTAAAACCGATGAAACACAGCTTATGGAGCTCCGTTAAGCACTCGGTGTGCTTCAGCAGTACTTTTTTCAAAATAAAGAAGTGTTTTGTCACAAAATTTGACTTTTTCAATTCAATAACTTAATGAGAATAAATGACTGTTATGTACCCTTCAAAATGGCGTACAGTGAGAAACAAAAATGACTGGATGTATTGCATTAAGGAAGTAAGGTAATGAAAATAAAACAAATATATATTTATAATCATATATATGTATTTTTTATTCAATTGAACCTTATTCTAAATTATAAATCACAAAAACTTACAGAAGTTGCTCAAAAAAAAAAAAAACAAATTTTAATGAAACTAAGAATTCACTATTCGGACACTGTCGCACAGAACAAAAACGTTGAAATGTAACAGTATTTGACCTGTTGGTTTTTTTGTTTGTTGCGATTTCGTTATCAGGCTTTTATTGCTCTTTTTGTGTATTATTGCTTGACCTGTAAAGTGATTAACTTGATTTTTAACCCTTATGTGTGCGGCAAAAAAACACCTTCTAATGTGCTGCAAGGTACCTGTGTACCTGTGTGAGAGCTAAGTAGAGAAAAAGAATTTTCGCACTAAATACATTGATGGAGCGTAGTTAAGAGATATTTTATATAATTTTTCTTAACGCGTTGAGGTATGCAAGCTACTAAGAACTTCAAATAATATTCTTGAAATGGTACCTTGATGCACATTAAAGGGTGTTAAAAGTAAATTGGTCTTTCAGGCAAATTACAAAAAAAAGGTTTAAATAACAAAATTCAAAGATCTTTAAAAATTAGAATATGACTTCACGTTCTTATACATAAATGTATATAGAAAAATGCATCAAAAATTAATTTTATGCATAGAAAAACCAAAAAAACATATTTATCAACATTTTATTTTCTAATATTTTTAAATAATAATCCATAAATTTAACAACAACACTACAATTTTATTCAAAAAAGTTTAATACATTTCAACATCTCTACACAGTATCCATGAAAAGTGCATTGCAATGGCTTCATGTCGCTCTTAAACAAAGTATTTACTATATATTAAATATTTGGTTAACTCACAAACACAATCACATGGTTTTATTTACAGTGACCTTCATCACCAAACAAACAATTTCCAGAAAACAAACAAATTTTTATTAAAAATCAGTTTCAACTAATTTAATATGAATTAATTTTTATATATAAATTTCTTAATAAAAACCTAATAATTCTTAAAATTTAACAAAATTTTTATGAACTTGAAACACACAATTTCTATAAAATGTTTTAACATTTAGGTAACCAAATCGTAAATAGTTTAATATTTTGGCCATACACTCAATAACATACACCGAGCGCAGGACTATATTCTCAAGAGCATAATTATGAAAATTTATTCCAATATTTTACTAAAATGTTACAAAACTCACCACTTTAGTAAACTTGGCGCTGTAAGTTAATAAATGAGCTCTCAAATTACTCTCATAGTTCCCGTTTACTCTCTTTACAATATACACCATATTTCTGAAAAAAAAAACTCTCTTTCCAGTTGGTAATTTCAACTTCCAGCTTTATTTTTAATTTAATATTCCCAATATAAAATACACGACCTATACAATAAATTCCATTGAATTTACATTGCAGCAAATGCTGGACGGGCAGAAAAACATACATTACATTGGCTCTTTAGAATTTAACAGAATAACATGCTTTTTAACTCACATTTCTTACAAGCAATAACAGTGCTACGAGTCAAATGTACAGAACAAAAAAATTCCAAAAACAAAATGTTTAATTTGAGATTTTTTTTTTTTTTTGAACGAAAAATGTTGACAGGACATAAATAATTGTATGTTATCTTATGAGGTGTAAGGACACTAAAAACAGTACATTATATTTGTATTAAATAGTTATTATATATCAGTTTAAATTACCTTGAGATATTTTCTTTTTACACAAAAATAAACCTCCAAGTAAATGGGTAAATGAACTTGTCAGTTAAATTAGTGGCTGTGTTTTTGTTTTTTCATCGTGGAGGACATTTATTGTCTTTGTTTGATATGAATTTTAATTTTTGAGGTAAAAAATTTTACTAACTTAAACTTGTATTTTGCAAGTTTGGGGACAACATTTCTTGGAAACTTAGGGAATATATAGAAATTTTTAATTTAACTTCTAAGTACGTTTATATTAAGTTATTTTCATGATATTTATATAAATGAAATGGGGTAAAAAAGCTAAAGTTTCTTATCTTTGGGCAACGGACTATCGTTTAGAATTTAATTAAATATAAGCCGACAAAAATTGCCTCATTCTGTAATGTCCAATGTCATATGCCACACTAAAAAGTGCACGTAATATGACAACAAGTTGTGTTGTAATATTCGTGAATATAAAAAAACTGCTACAAAGTGCAAGAATTGCAATTAGTGATGATGTACGCTCTCCAAAAAGATGAGGGATATATTGAGTTTGTCACTCCGTTTGTAACACTTCGAAATAATGGTTGTAGAACCAAAAAAATATATATTTAGGGTTCTTATAAAATTCTAAAATTAAATTCTAAGATCTAGCTACATATCGATGGTCTCATGTAGAAAGGTCCTAACTCGCATATTTGAAACTTTACAGGAGAAGGTAAAAACATAAGAGAAACTGTAATATTCAACATGTAAATTTTTTTGTACAACTGTTATAAAAGCGTTATTTTTTACACTATTGCAATAAATATTTGTGAGGAGGTGTATTTGCGTTAAATGCATTGGAATCGCAAAAAAAAACAAATTTCGAAAAAATAGCGAGTTAGGGCCTTTCTACATGAGACCAACGATATGTCGGTCCGTTGAAGGCACCATAGAGCTATGCACTCAAAAAAGCATAATCACTGGTTTTAGCACAAATTTGTTTGACATTGTTTACTGTTACAAGAGTTTTGCAAGATCAAACAGCATCAAATAAAATAAAACTTAATATTTGTTGTGTCCTGTCCTAAATTAACAAAGTTTTTTAAATAAATAAATGAGTTCAAATATATTTTATTTAGTGCTTACGTCTTTTTAGACAAATATTTGACAAGTGACAAGTAGCTTAAGAAGAGAAAATTATTCTTACACATTCTTTGTTTCGCAGAAATATTTTGTATTGTAAATGGGCAAAGTCCATCCAGTAGAACCAAAGTTAAAGACCAAAACTTCAGGCAACCTCAAAATGTTTCGGAAATGTTTTGCTATTTTCTTTAACTATAATGCAGACAATGACTTTAGACACATTTTCTTCATATAATTTGAAACTAACTTTTTTTGGCGAATAGATTCTTTGATAATTAAGAAATCATTTTGATTAATATGGTTTCTTTAGGAATTTTTGTTTTATCCACTTTAAGTTGTTTTTTATATGTGATTTGTAAAATAATTGTGTATATAAAAAACGAATAAACCTTAATCGGCTGCAATGATTCTTATACACCCATCATCAATATACCATTAGTGTGACCTAAGAATACTTGAAACAAATTTGTGTTACATTTTGTATCGAGAAGGATATTTATACAAGTTATTTTATTAAATGGGGGCTATTACATATTATGTGATGATCATATCATATTTTTCTGCGACTTCCATGTACAGCGGAGAGTACAAATGAGTACATGCTAGTACTTTGTGCACTTGTTTGTGTATAAAAATATAACTAATAAATCAAATAAACAAAATAATTCATAAATCAAAACTAAAAGTATTAAGTTCGAAGGAAAAAAACAAACGAATTAAAAACAACTCGCAAGTACTTAATTTTGCCAAATAAAAAAACTTTAGGGAAAGATAGTATTTTTAAAATTTAGTCCAAAGCTTGTTATTACGCAAAACACTTTTTACACGTTTTGGCATACTCTTCAGTAATTTTTCAATTAATTCATTTGGAATATTCTCTCATTCGCGCTGAGCCCACAAATCACAAATATGATTCTGCAAAATACTCACTACATTATCTTTCATCATTATTCCAACGATTCTTTGCAGTTGGCGGTGGTGTGACCATGTAATAAAACCCCATATCATGGTGTTCCTACGACCGTGCTTCATTGGTTTTTTAACATGATGTTTACCGTCGGATTTAAAACGATTTAATTTGAACAGATTACACGTTTCCAATCATCTACAGATTCTGTGCTTTCTGGCAAACTTTAACTGTGACCCAGAATAACTATCTATCTGGCTGGCTAGCAGGCTTCCATGTAAACATTGTGCATAGTGTCCAG
The DNA here is from genome assembly GCA_916048285.2 of Bellardia pandia. NCBI lineage: Eukaryota > Metazoa > Arthropoda > Insecta > Diptera > Calliphoridae > Bellardia > Bellardia pandia. The sequence continues at coordinate 104,150,618 of OU696529.1, forward strand.
CTCGCAATTTTAAAGACATTTCGATTAATTTTAATGCGAGAACCTTGTTCAGCCCAGAGATGGTTGGGATTGAATTTGGTTGCAATCAGTCCATTATTTCACCTATCCCCATACAAATGTCCTATCGAAGTAGAGTTAAGTTATGTGTCCACGATGGTCAGATATTACAACGTTGTCATATCTACCAATGTGCTATCAATGTACTGACATTGAAAAATGTTTAGCAAAAGGTAAATTGTCAGTTTACACGACTGTAAGAAAACTAACAATTTCATTTGCACACAATTGTCACACAATGAATTTATCTGTTAACCGAAATTGTGAGTTTACACGGTTGTCAGATTGTTGTATGGCATTGTCAAATTCGTTTTGCAGTTCTGTGTGTTGTGTTTAAAAATTTTATTAATGCACACTTTAATTTAATTCTTTAAATTTCTTCCACTTTTTTCAAAAATTTTATTAATGGACACTTTAATTTAATTCTTTAATTTTCTTCCACTTTTTTTAAAAATTTTATCAATGCACACTTGTTTGTTTTTTATTCATGTATATACAGAGTTGCATTTTGAAATAATTTCTATGACAATGCTGCCATTGGCAGATGCATAAACTTTGCACATATGACAATGAAAATTGTTTGTCAATTGTCTTAAAACAATGACAATGACAAAATTGTGTGTTTAAACGATTGTTAGATGTCTGAAAATATTTTTGTCTTCCAATGTACTGAAAATGCTTTTTCTTACACCGTTGGAAGACAACAATATAAAGTTTACACGGTTGTTAGACATTTTCTGCACATTTTTCGGACAACGTTGTAATATCTGACCATCGTGGACACATAGCTTTAGCCTTCATAAATGTTTGATTTATACAGGTATTCAAAAAAATTTCACCACAAATAAGTTTTACATAAGGGCTAATCACATCTAGATTTAAGGCCCACTTTCGAAAATTACTTTAAAAAGCATAACATTCTTGAAAATGTTGATATTCAAATAATATTCAAAACAAATACGAATATGTTTCATACATACATTCAAATCATTCTGTTCAATTTTATAATGATCGGTCTATAATTAGTCATAGCGCCCATATAAGACCCTCGTCTGAAAACCACTTTAACTTGCATTTATCCTTTACAAGTGTTGATAAAATGCGCTCTATTAACATTACTTAGTACTAAAATATTGAATGACAAATCGATGCAGGCTATTCTTGCACTCATCGCCTCATATGTATGCACAGAAGTTACGTTTTTACTCGGGCTTGACCGACTATACTTTCTTAGTTGTCTTTTTTTTTGTATTTTTGTTATCATGAGATGTATGTCCACATACGTTAATAGCTTTTTGCGACCTTTAATTTGTGTTTGGGTAGAAATAGAACGCTGTTTTATTGATTGACTTACTTTAAACATTTTAACTAGAATAGTTTGAATGTTTGCTAGAATATAGTCACCAATGGCATCTGGCTGTTTATTCGCTATTTATTAGAATTTGTATTATAATTTAATTTGTGTTGGATAATTTGCAAAAAATGTTTAACACATATAATTAAATTAATATCAAACTAATATTTTTACACTTTCTAAAATATTCGATACTCATTCCACTATGCCTTCTATTAGAAGGTGTTTCATTTACATTCAAAAAGAAGGTCAACATAATTAAAATATCAAATATGAGTGGTTTTGCAAGTGTATTTATATATATCGTCACTACAACAACAAAATTTACTTATCCCAGTTTGCTATACGAGTGTACGTGCGAGGCGGTATTTTATATACAAAAACACATGCAATTAATTTAAAACCCTTCTTAAAATCTTATGCTGAATTCAAAAAGAATATTTTCCTTAATAAAATAATTAATTTACGCCTTCTACGAGGCATAACTTGGTAGACCTTCTAATTACCCTGCTCAAATATGCCATCGATCAGGCATCTAACCAGTAGAGAGTAGGCAAGGCCTTGACTACAAACGGCACGCCGTAGAAAATTGAAAACATTTTGTAATGAGGCTGGAAATCTGTGTGTCTGCCTTTTGCATCTTTACTGTAACTTTTTCCCGCTGGGTATTTTTGTGTAAATATTATTTTCCATTTTGTATTGTAAATTATTTTGTTTAGCATTAAACCTAAAATAACTTACAAAAAGCATTTTTCGATTTTCTTTATTAGCTTTATTTTAATGCAATGAAAATGTGAGGACTAAGGGAGTTGCTGCCAGTATTTCTTGTTAAAAATTTTAATATTTTAATTGAATTCCATAAATAGCATCCATATATTACTTTTAAACGTTTAAGGAGAAGGTCACTTTTATATTCATTGTGCTTGTCGCTGTATATATTTGAAATTGAGTCTACTTATTTGTAGTTGTCTAATATTTTTCATAAAACATTTTACCCCAAATTTAAATCCATTTTTTGTGGTAAGAATTTAATAATATAAATAAAAAATTTTCAATTTCAAACTACTAGTGTTTAAAATTAATCTGTATTTTTAAATTAAATGATCTAAACAGATTTGCAAATTATTTTTAGTAATTGTATTTACATGCTAAGCGCAAAATAACAGCCACTGAATTTGCATACTCGCAGATACACAATATGCTACACATAAACAGATAAATTTACAAAGATTAGGAGGGAACCACAAAATATATACAGAAACATTTAAATAAAATCTATGCTAGAGTTTTTCTTGCAAAATAATAATATCAAATGTTGAAATAAAATAATTCAAACTAGAAAATAAATTTTGAGATTTGTAAAATAAATGTCTTAAGTAGTTAGAGTTATTAGTTAGGACTTTATTTTACACCAACAAGACCTAATGCCAGATCGATGGAGGTTAAAAAATAATATTCTAAAATAAAATAATCTAAAAAAATATTCAAAACCTTTTCGACTTTCAGATGAACGGGGTCATCCTCAATACTTCCATACATATGCATGTACAACAATATTTCGTCATGTTTTTCATTCTTTCCTTCATTTAGTTGGCGTTTTTTTTGTTATTTTTTCTTTTCGATTTTTTTTTTCAAAAGCAAATGAGATTTACAAGCTTTATGTTGACGATTTATTTTGTTTACGACCCCATGTATTAAAAAAAGGTGCACACAAATACACGTACAGACATTCAAATGCCAACAACGCAAACAACAATGATGTTGTCAGAAAAAATGTTGTCATGAAATACAAAATGAAATATACTTACTACAACACAAAAAGGAAGAGCAGAATGCAAACACTTTGAAACAAACAAATAACAAACACAGGTGGCATAATATTCATTCGTATTTATATAAATTTTCTTATTATACCCTTCACCACCACAAGTGGTAAATGGGTATATTACGTTTGTCATGCCGTGTGAAACTTTGTTATTATTCATCTAAGACACAAAAAAGTATATACAATCTTAATTTTTATTAAATTCTAAATCGATTGAGCTATGTCTGTCCGTTTGTGTAAAAAACTCTCACGTCCAAAATACACAACTAAACTTCAAGAAATTTCCAGAAAAATATTTTTTATTTTGTAGGAAAGTTTAGTATTGACAATCAGCAAAATTGGCATAGTAAAACCAGAGTTATGGACTAAAATGTAAGGCCTCCATAAAATTGCTATGATTTTATAAAATGTTTTTGCAATTTTTAAATAAAGGGTGTCCCAACTAGAACGCAATTTTTAAATTTGGCGCGATTCGAAGTGCCATTGTTTGACATTTGAACAATTGTTATTGTTTGCTAGTAGAGGTACGATATATTGCAGATAATGTCATGAATTTTTGAATATGTTATTTCTATGATAAAGGAATAAACTGTCTGGAAATTAGTAAGAATCGGTTCATGATTTCTGATAGCCTCTTCTCGCAATATGGTACAATGATACATTTATTAGTGCCTATTAATTTTTAATATCAATACAAAATTCAGCAAAAAAAAGTTTGATGTAAAAAGAAATTGCAAAACGAAATTTTGTTTAGTTCGGTCCATGTTTGACCATAGACCCCATATTAAGTTAAAGTTAAATACGTTAATCTTTATTTATATCTTATAAATATCGTTACCGACATTTTACAAAGAGCTTTTACATATATGCCAGAATCAAACAGCTGTATTTAGAGAATATCGGAAAAATATTTGTCCATATTCCGCATATAAGATCTGCATCCCAGGTTCAAGTTAATACTAATATGTATCTTAAATATATCACTATCATGATGAAATTTGATGTGAAATATCCTCATATGCATAAAATTATTTTTTCCGAAATTTAGAAAGGCCCCTGATTTATCTTAGCTGCCATATAAGCAACCCGATATCCAACCAGCTTGTATACAGATCAGAAATTTCAATACAAAAATCATACTAAAAATGGTTATAAAGCAATTATGGTACTGGATTTTGTAGCTGTCAGTCAATAATTGGCAAAAGCTCCCGATTTAAGACCACTTCTGAGCATAACAACCAACTATACAAGTCTTGTAAATAGGCATCAAATAAGTAGAAATCACAATAGTGGATATTGGATTTAAGAGCTACCAGTCCATAATTGGTCTACTTCTTCTAAACTATCCATAAATCTCTTGTAAATAATGCTATTAAGATCAAAATCAACCAAAAGTAGCCTCGCCTTATAATCTTATTTTTTTTCTACTCTGTTTTTTAACTTGTGGTGAATATGGAAAAATGTTTTTTTTTTTAATTTTTTAAATTGTTGAATTACACTCAAGATTGTTATAAAAATCAGACCAACTCTGTAAGTTATGGCGAGAACTAAGAGACGAAGTCTTGACATGAATACGAAAAAACTGAAGAAAAAGGAGGCAACATGTAAAATAAATGAAAAATGATAATTACAGCAAATTTCGAACCACCAATAATACTGGTTTAAGGATTGATGTTTGACTGTTGGCTAGCGGGCGCCGCAGTGGTGCAGAGGGTGAGAACGTAAAGAATTCTGATGAGAGAAAGTGGTGTTTCTCGAAACATACGTAAATTCAACCAACAACCCAGGTTCGAATCCTAAGCCAAGAAAAATTATTAATAAATTTTAATAATTATATTCATGTAACAATTCCTACCTTCAGTAAAAATAATTTAATGAAAAATTAAATTTAATGAACTCGAGTCGAAATAAAAGAAATATCAATGATTTAAAATTAACAGTTCAAATAAAAATAATAATTGTTCTTAAAATAAATTATGTTGTTCGCGAAATTTTCTTTCAGAAAATATACAAAATACTAATAAAGGATATTTTAGTCCTATAACCAATGTGGTATTTGTATTTCTCATTATATTTACGTAGAGGGTATTAAAGATTCGGCACGCTAACGAATATTGCAATCTAACTTGTTTTTGATTGGGTTTTTTTCAATATATATTTTTTTGAGGGTAGTTAAAAAAGTATTTTGTACCGGCTGTTTCTATTGTTCACAGTTGGCGAATATAAATACCATTTTCAGTATTAGGAATTTTGGATATAGTCTTTATATGGGATCCATGAACAATAACTAAATTCGGTACGGCAATTTTTATATATGTAATGGGTGTTTTTTTTTTTTTTGGAGTGATACAACTTTGAGTTGGCATCACTGCTTTATTTAACCACCCATTTAACAGCTGATAGTTGCTTTTTGTATAGTTTGCTTTGACATTTCATTACGGATCGACTTACACTAGAGCAACGCTTGAAATTTTTAATCAAAATAATGGTTCTGTCGTGGCGGTCACATGTTCGAAATCATTTTCTATCCAATAAAGACCGTCTCATTGATATCAAAAATATTTTACTATATTTTATTATGATTTAAACTTGTATCACTATATAAAAAACAGCCTTTATATGAGGAGCATTAATGTTGAATTTCAAATTCATGACTATATTTACAAATTATTTAAGCAAAGCTGAACCTATCAAATATGAAAACAACAATTTTATTAAAAGAAAATCCCCCGTTTAGGCCAAATTTTGGTCTTTCCAACAAGTAAGGCAAGAAGAATAAACATACATATGTGAATGATTTTCAAACTTATTACGCAATTAAATATTCAAATCGTAGTGAAAGGCAGAATAATCTTGATATAAATCTGGCACGAATCGTATATTATATAATATTAGCTTTAATCGTAGGACTGTTATATTGTTAAATTTTAGATCTAATGGCAGGTGTTGATGTAGTTAAATTTTAGCTTCAATCTTAGATCTTGATGTAGTTCTATTTGAATTTTAGCTTCAATCGCATAGAGCACTAATACTTACATTCACCACTTGCACTAAGAAACGTTTTCAATAAAGATTCTGATTTACAGAACGTTGAATTGCAGCCTATTATGTTCATAAAAAGCTCGGGTTAGTTAAGCGAAGGCGACTGTAAGCAGTATATCATGGAATCTCCATAGAACCAATAGATATGTTGAACTTGTGTCTAGAAAGATTTTTGGAAAACCTTCTCATCCCATCCTCGTATTTCATATACATATACTCGTACTGTAAAATTTTTGTTGTCATTACTCTTCATGCTACAGCATGTAATAGTTTTTCGTTGTACTAATTTCTTGTTATTATTTGCGAAGCGACGTTGTTACAGTTACTGTAAAATTTATGCTGGTGTCTGCTTGACAGTATAGGCGTGTAAGTTGTTGTTGCTGCTTATATTTTCTCTTTTTTCAGTTTTTTTTATTTTTTTTATTGTGTGCGTATTTTACAAGTGTGCCAGTGAAAGGATTGGTTGTTATAACAGTCATTTCAGACATTTCTCATTTTATGAATAGGTGTCTAATGATGAACAGTAATGAAAATTCTTTATTCTTTTCTGTTGCTTTCTAACTGTTGTTGTTCCTCTTGTCGCTGGTTTGTGAGTGAGTTTTTATAAATTTTGCTTTTTTTTCATTTGGCTCTCTGTCATTTTGTTTTTATTTCATTTCAAGTAGACAAATATTGTGAAAAGTTGTAATCGTTTAAATTTTATACTTGTTATTACTGTTGTCGTCGTTACAGTTATTGTTGTTGCTGTTGTTGCTGTTATTATCATTGTGTCTATTTGTGACCTTAATGGCAAGACAATTTGGCTTTTTAAAATATCTGTCTGTTTAAAAGGTATAAAAATAAGGTAAAATATTTGAAATGGTCGAAAGTTAAATGCACTTAAACAATATAATAATCCGAATATTTGTCTTTATATGTAACGGAAACACAGGGAATTATATAAAGATAGATTGGCATTCCAGTCAGTAGTCTTTAAACGGCACTTAAATACATACAGAGTTGGAATACAAAATAAGAACGTCTTCTTAGTGTTTAACCATGCAAAGGACTTTGTTAATCCTTGCTGTCATTTATTTATTTAATTAAGTCTATGGATACAATCCTTACAGACTAAATATTAATCAACAATTTTCTTAATATAACTCAAATTACACATTCAAACTTAATATAATATTGCGTTTAATAACATCAATATTTAAAGAAAAATCTATAAAGTTAAACATTTCATTAAAACAACAACATAATTTCCTAAACGGATCTGCCATCTCATAGTTTGTTCGAAAAGTTTTAACATATAGTGGGTGATTGAATCGTAATGTGCGTTGAGGAACATTCAATGATATTTTACTTAATAGAAAATTTGATGAAACATTACCATTTAAAAGATTTACAAGAAATGAAACGTTAAGCATAATTCTTCGGCTTTTTAATGTTGGTAGTCGAATCAAAGCAAGTCGTGATGAATATGATGGAAGCGCAGAGTATCCTCGATAAACATCTCTTAAACAAAAAATTAAAAACTGTTTCTGAACAGATTCGATAAGATTAATGTGAACGTAATAGTAGGAGTCCCATACAATTGAGCCATACTCTAAAATCGGTCTTACAAGTGACGTGAATAATCTTTTAGTGATAAAGGGGTCCTTAAATTCTTTTGCCCATCGTTTGATGAAAGCCCAGATACCTCGAGCTTTATTAACAGCCATCGTAATATGTTGTACAAAGTTTAATTTTCCGTCCAACAAAACACCAAGATCCATAATAACGCTTACTGACTCCAGTTTATGACCACTGATATAATAGTGACCAACAGCGTCACGCCTTCTCGAAAAAGTCATGTGCTTGCATTTTTTGAGATTAAGTTCCATTAAATTAATGTAACACCAATTATAAAAATTATCCAAGTCCTTTTGGAGATAACTGTGATCAGGTGAATGCTTGAAGCTTAAAAATATTTTAACATCGTCTGCGAACATCAGTATATTAGAATAATTTATTGCCTCAGGCAAATCGTTGATGAAAAGTAAAAATAAAATTGGGCCCAGGTGACTTCCCTGCGGAACGCCGGATTTTACCAAAATATTTCTAGAATTTGCAGATTTAAATTTAACGGACTGTGTTCTGCATAACAGATATGACTTTAACCAGCTTAAATAAGTATTATCGGATCCCATTTGATCCAATTTTTTAAGCAGAAGTTTGTGATTAACTTTATCAAAGGCTTTACTGAAGTCAGTATAAATGACATCCGTTTGTTGACCACTAGTAAATCCTTCATTAACCAAAGTAGTTAATTGTAGAATGTTAGTCATAGCTGAAGATCCTTTACGAAAACCGTGTTGACAGGGTGTAAGTAAGGGAGATACTTGATGAACGAGAGAGTCAGTAATACATTTTTCAAATAGCTTTGGAATAGCGTTCAATTTAGCTATGCCTCTATAATTTATTATTATATGACTTATTGCCAGATTTGAATAAAGGAATAAGAAACGATTCTTTCCAGATTTTAGGGAAATAGCCATATTTTAATGAAGTATTAAATATAATTACTAAAGGTGTTGCAATAGATATTGCACAATTTCTCAAAAGACAACTAGGTATGCCATCTGGACCACACGACATTGAGGATTTGAAGTTTTTTAAACATTTTATTATGTGTGTAGTGTCAAGTAATGGGATTGATATTGTTTGAATAGAGTGAACATTAAATGGATAGGGTTCATTATCATCGAATTCGGCGTTAGAGTAAGTAGCGGCAAAAAATTCAGCGAATAAATTGCTAATCTCTGACTCATTGCTTGACTCTGTACTTAAATATTTCATAAATGTCATAGTACAAATAATCTTATTATAGTGAATTTCTATACATATGTATACTGATCATCTTTCGATGAATCTATTTGATAGTTATAAGTTTTATTGAAAAATTGCATTTCAACACTCAATTACAATTAATTTTTTTATACTGTCACACATTCATCTAACAATCCATATTAACTTCCAACTATTTGTATAGCATGTCATAGAAAGGTAAATGGTTTTCAGTAGTCAAATATACTAGAGTATTTTTGTCTGGCTATGATTAGATGCTCTCTATTGTTTTTCTATATCTAATTACTTTCTTCAACTTTTACTTTTTAACTAAATTTCATTCTCTTTTTCATACTTTGTATCATTTAACTTGTTTTCTATTCCATGAAAGGTAAAATTTTAAAATTGAAACGCAATTTAAAATGATTGTTTAAGTTTATGGATTCTTATAAATTAAATTGAATTGTTTTGCTTAAACATTAAAATGCAAAAGAAAGCAAAAGAAAGCAAAAGAAAAAGTTGTTTCAAAAAGGGTTTAAAATTTTGACATTTTCTTCGAACTAAATTATTTTTAACAAAATGTCATTATAAGTCAATGAAGTGCAGAACTTGATAAAACTAAATTTAGAAAGGTAAAAAGAGTATGTTGTAGACTGCTAGGTATTTATAAGCTTAATATTCTAATGCCATTTTTGTTTCTGTCCCTTTTGTACAAAATCTAATTTTTAGTCTTCTATTAAAAAATTTGTAACAAACTAAAGGTTATTCATTAATTTTTATGGCCAAGAGAGATATTACTTTAAAGTTGTTTATGATAGCATTATGATGTCTCATAAGATCAAGCGATATATCACAATAAAGGTGTTTATGATAACAGTACAGGACACTGCATAATTTGATGTGATGCACAGAGAGTATGTATAGAAATAATTTCTAGCATCTCTTTGGAGTTGAGAAATAGTATAAGAACGTTGAACACTTTTACACCACTGAATTGCATTGCAGGACTTTCAATTAATTTTGACTATTGTAAAAACGAAAATATTAAAGATTTGTCGTCGAAAATGTTTTAACGATATTGAGTATCAGAAATTTTTTTTTTTTTTTACGTTTTATACTATACAGGAAAATTGTTCCATAAATATGATTTGCAAGCTTTAGTTCATTGCATTTAATCTTGCAGTTTGCCGTTTTTCTTGGGATTATTATTGCGTTTGTATCTGCAGCTTTTGGAGTAAATAATCTGTAAAAGTCAATTAGGACTAGAAACTGATTTGGGTCATGAAGTATTTTTGAAGTTTGTAATTCTTGTGACTTGCGGCATCATCTGTCAGAACATGACGCATTGTAGCTATTCCATCTCTGCTATGATCTGCTTTGTCAATCATCATACCATGAGACTATTATTGAAACGAACAAGGCCCACGCTAGCTGAACAGAAAATGCTACCACTAGCATTTGATTCCGTCAACAAACTACACCTGACCGGTGTTAGGATGGCAGGATCGCCATGTAGTATTGGTGTCTGTCTTTGTTGATAGTATGCCCTATAGCCCAATATAATTTTATACAGCTGTAGGGGAAGAGCTTAGTGGTTAAGTGTTCTTACGAACTGCCAGATTATGGATTAAATATTAATAAACTAGGCAACGATGTGCCGCTTTCAGTTTTCAAATATAGAATCGTTCTTTATTTGTGGGCTACCTTGGTATGTGTCTTGACAAGAAACTTAATTTTGGAAAACATATCGCAGAAATATGCAAAAAATCTCTCAAAACGATTAGAGCTTTGTTGTCAATTCTAAGTAAGCGCTCAACTCTTAACGCTAAAAACAAAAATTTAATATTTAAAAGTGTTATTAGACCATCTTTAACATACGCAAGTCCCATTTGGTATAAAGCAGCAAAAACACATCTGAAAAAACTTCAGATAATACAAAACAAATGTCTCAAGATCATAAACAACAAAAACTGGAGATACTCTACGCAACTTCTTCACTTCGAAACGGGTTATGAACTCATCGTTGATTTCATAAAGAGAATAAACAGTAGATATCATGAAACCATAGCAAATTCTCCTTATCAACTGATAAGGGAATGTAGAGAATAGGCTTAAGAGCAACCAAAAATATATATCACCAAGTCGAAAATGATATGTATTGAATTATTATCTTCTGATAATTATATTACATACATATATATTTTCTAGCTATATTTGAAACATATTTTTATCATATAAAGGTTTTCCTATTTTTCCTTTAAATAAAATTATAAAGTAGACAGTAATTATCAACATCAGTCAATAAAATATAATTCGTTGTAGTATTTAGATAAAATCTCGAAAATTTGTAAATAGTATATATAAAGAACCTGTAAATAAAGATGATTTTAAAAATGAAATGAAATGTAATAATTTCTTAAATCTATTCTTCGTTGTGAGTGCCATGCAATCATCAAGGTTTCATATGCATTTTACTCTAGCCAATCAGAATGTCAGAGTGAGGAATGCACTCATTAACATTTGACACTCTTAAGTTTTGTCACTCACATTCTGATTGACCTAAATACTTTACTATTGTACACTCATATTTAAACATATTGAGTCACTGGATAAGTGCAGTTATTTGATCTTTTATTTATGGCATATTCCTTGCCATTATTGGGGTGGTATGTATATGTTTTAGAGTGGTTATTTGGTAAGCAGTGAACACTAATAAGGTAAACTACAGGGCCATTGACAAGTCTTGCCGCAGACTCTGTCCCTTCTTATCTACCTAGTGATCATTTGTTTGTACGACGGATTTACCACTAGTACAAACATCAGCCATTTTAAATAACAATCATCATGCCGCGTACCTTTTGGATACAAACCACAACCACTACTTGCTACCCTCAGTCACAACCAGTCAGGACAAATTTAGGAGCCATTGTTTCCTATAGCACCAGATAGACTTTGTTCAACAGCGATTTTAAATAAATAAACTCTATCAAGTTTCAGACTTATTGCAGCAATTATTCACTGTTTTTCCCCATACATATGTATATTACAATAACATCAAGATGTGAATATGATAAAGAAAATTATATAATTCATTCATACGTTATCAATATATGTACATATCGGGACCCTATATTCAATAAATACTATCTCAAAACATTCAATTTCTCAGGAGAGCTTAAAAACTAGTTATTTCGCTTATTATTGAAAAAATTAACAATGTGCCTTCCATAAGTTTGTTTAAATATTGCGGCTAATTTATACCTGTGAAAAAAATTTGATATTTTGCACTTGATTGCGTATTTTTTTGAGATAGCATATTTTATTATATCAAAAAACAAATATTTTTTAAGAGATAGCATATTTTGTCGGAAAATAAAAATACGATTTTTTGAACAATATTTATTAATTAACCATTTAATAAGATGTTTTATTGAATATTAGGTATAACAAAGGAAAAAACATAACAAAAAATGCTAAAAAAAAGATAATACATAATAAAAACTGATGTTATAATGATGTTTATTTATACTATTTCTGGCATAAGTTATCGTAAAAGTAATGATATTCTTGCGGAATAACTTTTTTTAATTCTTGTAGATGTTTAAACTTATTTGGTTGTATTGAAAGTGGTCCAGAATGCAAAGGATTTGGTTCCTGCTTGCCTCCATCAGATAAACAGTGCGTCTCAAGATGACTTATTATACAAGAAATAAATGACGAAGCAGTTAAGTCGCCATTTATTTCGCTCCACCAATAGTTTGTACACTGAAGGCTTCCAATATTGTACATGGTGAAATTGTGCACTTGTAAGCGTTGTTTATAGTATATAGCTGACGCATTAATATCAGGACAAAGTTTAACTGCTTCAGCATCCATTGTGAAAACATGGCATAATCCATTTTGGGCATCAAGCTTATCTTGTTTTTTCTCAGTTTGAGCACGATCTTTTTTTACCAGATGTTCATTGTATACCTCTGAAGATATTTGTTTCGTTTTATAGCCCACACATGTGTCGCATTCGTCATTGCGAGGTCTAAATATAGCTAAATTTTCTGCATCGAAGCATTTGGAAAATGTAAAATATGACATTGGCTTAACTTTGTTCGTTGAGCAATCAGTAAGGTAATCATTATATACATAAGCTTTTGATGTAAAAGTTGCAGCGAGATACCGTTTGCTGGTTTTGTTACGACAATAATGACTTTCAACTCGGTCCAAATTATGCAAGTAATTTATTAGAAACGTCTTGGAAACAATGTTTTTAGAATCATTAAACCTTGTTGGTCGAGTATTTCAGGAGATGAAACTGGATTAATCAACCATCCTCTTAACATACCGCGTTTTATGGATAGGGTTGACAAGAACATAAACTTACATACCTAAAGAGATTCACATTTGTAGAAAAGTGAATCAAAAAAAAAAATAAATTTACATACCTGCACTAATTCATTTTTGAGAGGAAGTTTGTAGAAAAATGAAGTTTGTTTTTTTGAGTTTTCTGTTGTATTACATTTTTTAGCCGATCGCGAAACATGATCTTTTACAAACACCTTCTTAGCTTCCCAGGAATGCTTCCAAAAATCCTCAAAAATTTTGATTCTGTCCTCTTCCTCAAATTGATGACACTTTCTCAATTCACTATTTCAACAAAATGTTGAAGAACATTTGGGTCCTTGTTTTCTTTGAGGTTTTGGTATGTCTTGATGGTTTTTTGTGTCTGATGTGGAAAATCCCAAATATTGTTTGCCTTTCATGCGTTTGATATAATTAGTTTTACGCATCTTTGAACGAGAGTCGTGTTCTCTTTTAGATCTTTTGGAAACTATGTTTTCTTCATCCGATGAGGACTCATAATCCCTAGCAATAAGTTGTAGAGCATTGCCGTTCCAAGTATCTTCATCCATCATACTAAACCATATTGGGTATTTTATATATTTATGTGTAAATACATTAAGAGGATAACTTACCCAATTTGTAGTTATAAATTTCACGTAAATTGATAATAATTGTGAATTATTGTTTAAGTCACCAATTTTTGATTTTTATTACATTTCACATTTGACATTAACCGACATTGATAGATTTTTTTATTGATAGATTCAATAATAGCAATGTGATCAGAGAGATCATTTATTCTCGCTCAATTTACTCAATTTCGAAAGAAAACAGATTCCTTTGCATGGCAACCAATTTTTTACTCATACTAACATGTTGCTTTTCGCTTTATCCATTGTCTTTTGTTTATCTCATTTACTCTCTGTACAACCTAACACTCGCAACTACTTTCGTTTACTTCCAACTGAATCTACAAATAACAATAACAACCACACTCAAAAAAATCGGTTGGAATATGTAGCTACTACAACAAAAACTAAAATTAGGAAAAATAGATATATTATATCTATCATTCGTCGCCAAAGGATTAAAAACTGCAATATCTCAAAAATTAGCTATTGGATAAAAAAAATTTCACCAGATTCGTGTTCAGCATGTCAATTACAATGAGATATGATGTAGATTTATAATAAATAAATTTATTTCAAAAATATTGTATTTTTAATATGAGAGATAGCATTTATTTCCAACAAAAAAAAATGTATTTTGAGATAGCATATTAACAAAAATTGAGATAAAACGAGAACAAATTATGTTTTTGAGCTGAAATTTATATCACAGATGGGTATTACATAGGGAAGTTATTTCCCATCAAAAACTCATTGCGCCAAAAATTTAAGATGACATATTTTGAATATAGGGTCTCGATATGTACAGCAGAAATTATTTTCTCTTCTGACTACTTCGTTCATAAACCACAAAGTTTGTACAAAACTTATGCAGATCACCTGAAAATATATACTGAAAATATAGATGTATATTGATTCTTCAACAAGTCTAAAGCTATGTGTCGACGATGGTCAGATATTACAACGTTGTCATATCTACCAGTGTGCTATCAAGGTACTGACATTGAAAAATTTTTAGCAAAAGGTAAATTGTCAGTTTACACGACTGTAAGAAAACTAACAATTTCATTTGCACACAATTGTCACACAATGAATTTATCTGTCAACTGAAATTGTGAGTTTACACGGTTGTCAGATTGTTGCGTGGCATTGTCAAATTCGTTTTGCAGCTCTGTGTGTGTGTTTAAAAATTTTATTAATGCAAACTTTAATTTATTTCTTTAATTTTGTTTGTTTATTATTTATGTATATACAGAGTTGCATTTAGAAATAGTTTCTATGACAATTCTGCCATTGGCAGATGCATAAACTTTGCACATATGACAATGAAAAGTGTTTGTCAATTGTCTTAAAACAATGACAATGACAAAATTGTGTGTTTACATGATTGTTAGTTGTCTGAAAATGTTTTTGTCTTCCAATGTACTGAAAATGCTTTTTCTTATAACGTTGGAAGACAAAAATTTTAAGTTTACACGGTTGCTAGAGATTTTCTGCATATTTTTCGGACAACGTTGTAACATCTGACCATCGTCGACACATAGCTCAATTTTGAATATGTATATGTGTTGCATTATTACTATAATTACACTTGAACTTAACTATTTGTTGTTAAGTTACAAACAGTTGTTTAAAACGTGTAATATTTTTTAAGAGTACTCGTATGTTTAATGTTTTCTTTTAATCTAAAATTTGGGAAACCATTTATTACTATTATAAAATTTTAATTTATATAAAAAGTGATTTCAGTTTTCGTGTACATTATTGGAAAAAAATACCGTACTTGTTGGGGGTTTTACAAACAATAATAATATACATACAGCATCGACACAAAATAATAACAATTTTAATTTAACGAAACAATTAGTAATCATATGAACAATAATTGGGGGACATTTACACTATGCGCGTAAACACTTAGAACTTGATACTTTGCTTGCGATTTATAAATATTAAAAAAATGTTTTTTTATTAGTTTTATCTTTATGCTACCAAATAATCCAATAAAAGTAAATCCGTCAGTTCAAGTGGCCCATTTTGATCGCCAAGAGAAAAAAAGTATTCCAATAATATTTCTGTTTTGTTTTTACATGTTACTTAATTTTTAAAAATATTCCGATGTTAAACTCTTGTTTTTTTACTTTACACTTCTTTTAAATTAACTTACTGTAGCGAGTTTAATATTTAAAAATTAATTTAATTTTTATGATCCACTCACTAGTTTCTTCTTAATAAAAACGTATACTTTAGAAAAAAAAAATATATAATAATCATACGTATACAGTACATTCCTTAAACTACATTTATTTTACCCTCAAAATGTGGCATACATATTTATAACCTTAAAGCTAATACTAGACGTATACTTAATATGTATTGCGCTAAATAATGATTATAAAGGGTGTCCCAAGTAGAACGCAATTTTTAAATTTTTAATAAAACACAGATATTTAAAAAAAAATCGTGAAACTTTATTATATCGTAAAGTACGCAGAATGAGGTTATGTATGTAACAAGATATCACGCAAATGGCCGTCGCGACTTTGCTGGCACACACGCGATCTCTTAATGAAATTTTCAATGACCTTTTTGCATAAATGCTGCGGTATTTCATTAATGCAGCGTCCAACTTCAAAAAACCCCAAAGAAAAAAAATCTAAAGGTGTTACGATCTAGGCGGCCAATACTGGTCTCCAAAACGCGAAATAACACGACGGGGAAATGACTGATGCAGAAATTGAATTGTTTCTCTGGCTGTATGACATGTGGCGCCGTCTTGTTGAAACCACATGCCCTCCACATTCATTTCTTCAATTCTAGGCAAGAAAAAACTGGTTATCATTTCACAATACCGAACACCATTGACTGGTTGTACTTGACCTGCCTCATTTTCATAAAAAAAAGGTCCAATGATTCCTCCAGCCCAAAAACCACACCACACAGTGACACGTTCAGGATGCATTTGCTTCTCGTGAATCGCTCGAGGATTTTCCTCACCCCAAATGCGACAATTCTGTCTATTGACGAAGCCATCAAGATGGAAATGGGCCTCGTCACTGAAGATGATTTTACAGCATTTATGCACATGTTGTTGTTGCAAATAGTCCATAAAAAGATAGTGGCGGCTCGAAAGCAAAAGAACTAGGTATCTAAACGCAAAATTATAAACAGATAATTTAATGAATGTGGGGTAAATGTGTCCAAATCAACCTCAAACTGCTAAAAAAAAATCCTAGACTATTACTGAAAAAAAGCTGTTGTCTGTGCTAAGGATATTACTCCACCACAAAACTGATAGAATTGAATTCCCTAAAAGAGACTTACAAACTAACTGGAAGCTGATTCTTTTCAGTTCAATCCTGATGGTTCAGAGGTCTTTAATAGATTTTGTGAGAGCACTACAGAAGGACCCACGATATTTCTAAAACTATAAATTTCGAAAGCCTTCTGATTTGTCGTCTTCAAACACCAAAATTTATTCTTCTGATTGCATAAAATACTAGATGAGAAATTACTGCCATTTTTAAAAAATAATAAATAAAAATAATTTATTTTTTTACCAGGTAACGCATCCATACATATAAGTCATTAAACAAGGGGATATTCGGAAAATAGTAATTCAGATCAGATCGTCGAATTTATGCTGCATCTAGCAAGCAAAGAATTATTCCCAAAATATTAATGTACTTGATTGACCCACTTGTTCATCCGATCAGAACCCCATTGAGAAAATTTGTGGAATATTAAGCCGCCGAATTAATTCTGAAAACCGACAATATGAAAGCATATATATCACAAGATATAGGAATAAATCTAGTGAATAGTATGGCTTTAATTTCAGTGTTTTTATAGTTATGAAACACTAATTATTTGCTTTATATATTTTTAAGAAGTAGAATACAAAATGATGTTTTTTTTTGTTAAATAATATTTGATTTTGTTTTTTTTTTTTTTTGCTTTTCTTTAACTTGCAAAGTTTAAAGTTTTACGTATTTGTACTTATGCAACGCAGTGTATATTACCTTTGTCATATTGACTTATATTGTAAAAACTAAATAAGTATAAACAAAGTAGAGAAGAAACCCAGTAATTCCGCAAAAATTAAACAAAAATCACAAAATAAAAATGTTAGTTTTACAATTTTGCAAATATATTGGTGCTGATAAAATACTTTAAGAATAAATAAAAAAGGCGACACATTTAAAACATTTTAAATATCTTTTATATAAAATTAATTTCTGTAACGATACCTTTTAGAAAAATACTTTTTTGCAAATAAAATCAAAAATCTTCTAGTTTTTAAAATTTAAACTATTTCTTTTTTGGATCTAGTAAAGATATACAGAAATAGTTTGAGTTTGATGTTGACTAACAAAATAAATTTAAGGAAAATCGGTCGAAAGTTTAACAAGAATTTTAAATTTGAAATTTCGAATTCGCATAATTTAAAAATCGTAAAAGATAAACGGAACATGCTGGCATATTTAAAAAAAAAGCTGAGGTCTTTCAGAAAATGTAAAAACGTTAGAAAATAGATGAAAAACGAAACAATTGTATGCGTTTAAATAAATTACATGACAATGGAGGGTTTGTGGGAACCATCTTCAAAACTGAAACTCGAATACTACATGTACAATTTTATATCCATAAGTTATAGTAATTAAGAAATGCCAGTTTATTTCCAAATTGTCCCACTGTGTACTGGACTGATACACAATTATAAAAGCAGTGGTGCTGGGTACATTAGATTCGACTGTGCTTAATTTGTGAGCGCATTTGATCATTGAGCATGAGTTGGTATTTGCAGCCCGGGTTCGATTCCCAGCCGCTGTCACTCAAACAACATCAATTTCAAATAGTTATTAGTTTTCTATCTATCATGACTAATATTTATCACAGCGCCCTTCTTCGGTGGTATAGCAATGAAACGCCACCGAAGTAAAATAATTAAATAAAGGCTACAAAATCAAGCTTTCAGAAATAATGCGCCAACTTACCTCCAATGGCGCTGCAATACTGCACTAACAAACATAATGCGCAATTGCAGAGTGGTGATATAAAAGCTTTCTTCTTTCACTACCTTCACATCTTCAACCTATCCCCTTTCCTAAGAAAGTAGTGCAATTATATTGATTGACTCAGTGTTACTTCTCTTAAAAAAAGTGTTATACACTCTTCTTTTCTACTAATATTATAACTTCTGTAATTATATTTAAAATTTTTCTTCTTTTTCAGTTAAATCCACACATTAGTTTCTATGCCTTCTTTAATATTTATATTAATATGTATTAAAATCCCTAAAAAAAAAGTGCATTCATTACAACTGTAGAAGTTTTTACATTTATGTCGTAATTTTTGGCATCAACTTTTTGTTTGAAGTAGTTTTATTGCAACATATTTTAAATATCTCATCAGTAAACTAAATGTCCAACTACTTTTCAATTTATTTGTAACTTTTTTGTTTTGCACCACTTTTTTTTTGCAAAGTTAATGCCACGATTTGTCCATATTTATCTGTTAAATTTTACAAATTTGTTTAAATTTCTGTCATCCAGCAATCGAGGAATTTATTTATTTTCTGTGTGTATATTGTCACCCCACCTTTGAGACAAGTTTTGCTCGTAAAACACTTGATAGTGCTGCGGTGTATTTTTTTGTCTCTTTATGTTTTATTTTTCTTTTTGGCAAATACTAGAAACAACGCTTTGGAGCTGTCTGCATATCATTAAGTTAGTGAATGGTTGTTTTTTTAGTATTTTATTACGTACAGCTAAGGTATAAAAATTTATTAGTAGGGAGGTTACTAAGTTGTAAATATACTCAGTTCAATGTTGTAGTTTTTATTTCCGCTATTTGGAACGTCCCTAATTTCATGTTATACCTTCTCAATAAGGTTCCAGACAAAAATTGTATATAAAACAACCAGATACGGATGTCATTAATATTTGCATGTTTTTTGTTTGTTTTACAAGCGCGGAAAACCAAAATAAATTAAGTGTTTTTTTTTTTTTTGCTAACAACACTACAATTGTTTTATTTAAGCAAAGCTTTATTTTATATTGTACCCCTGAAAATCCTCTTGTTTTAATTTTTTTAATGCTTTGCCTGTAATGTTGAAATACATGTAAATTTCATTCATGAATTATATAAAACTTTAAAACTACCAACATTATTTTCTCGTCACTTACTTGCTATTTCTATCGGTATAATGACACATTGTTGTTGTGGTAGGTTTTGAAGTGTATTTGATTTTAAGCTGAGTTTGTTACACAATGATATATAACACGGTCGACAGTCCAAAATACCTGGGACCCGATATTATTTTTCTTGTAGGGCTTGTCGAGTAAAAAAAGATTCCAATAGTGAAATATGCCGGACACCCCCAAAATCTGGTTTTACGATTAAAAACCGGTTTTTTGTACCTTTGCGCACTTATAAGCCTGTAATTTTGTTGATAATGACCTTTTTTCAATTTCTTACAAGATTTGGAAAGAAGAAACTGAGATCTTTCGAATGATATATAATTTATCTAAGCAAAATTTAGAAATTTTGGCAAAAACCACTACTAAAATAATTCAATTTAGTTTAGAATATTATTAACCCTTAAGCGAACACCAGGGCCTGGCCAGGCATTTTTGAACATTTTTATAGTTGTTTACTTAGATAACTTAGGCGGAGCCCCTTAACTTTTTATGAATTCCTCAATAAAGGTATTTTGTACAAAAAAATTAAAATTTTGTATCTCTAGGCGTGTTAATTACTCGCATCATGTTTGTAACACCAGCGCCCAGCCAGACCCTATTATGTAGAAAATGCAGCAAATAAAATCAAAACAAAAGAGAAAGAAAGTAAACCGATAAAAAGCAGAATCAATGTGCTTGAACGTTTCAGAAATTAGTTTTTTATTCTTGTGTTGGCAGTTAACAAGTGTATAGTGTTACAATGAGTACTAAATTAGACAAAATCTTTGAAACAGTTTCAAAATCTCACCATAATTATGACAGATTCGCAGAGGCATTTGCCAATGATATAGAAAACGAAATTCAGAATGAGGTTGATGGAAATGAAGACAATGCTTCTGATATTGGAAACGAGTTAGAAATTGAAAATGAAATTGAAGATTTTTAATTTAAAGCCATACAAATTATAAAAAGTTCCAGCTAGGCCCTGGGGTTCGATGATGTGCATACAATTTGGTGTTTGCTATAGGGTTAAATAACTAGATTACTTTTAGGCAACAAAAATGTCCGTAATCGCATTTAATCGGCGTGTTCTATTCAAATGGTAAACAATTTATGGTAACTTTTTTAAGTTACTTTACAAAGAAACCTTATATAAAATCAACAATTAACTCAAATGTCTGAGTGCATTAATTCTCAATTAAAAAATAAAGCGTGATCCATTTCGAGGTTCCCTACTTTTTTTAAAGAAAATTCAAATTTAATGGGAATAATTATTATCATTTGAAAGAACATTCTTTGGCATTTATTACGTGTATCAAATGTTGGACGTTGCTACGTTGCAGATGGTCTATCCGTTGAGTCCATATATTATATTTAATTAAAAAAAAACTGAGTTCTAGCGACGGTTTTAAAAAATATATTGACTTTGAAATTAAATTATTATAGCTGCAATATTTAAGTGGGGTGAAGCGTAGAAATGAACACAACAAATTGTTTGATAATCGGGCCATAATTGCTCATAGCTATCATATATAGATCGCTTCCGGAAATACATTAAGCTATATGAACTACATTAGCCATAAATCTTCTACGATTAAAGCTATTCCTGCACATTACCTACTATAAACACACGTTTAAAGTCTATCCAAAAGTGCATTCTGGCAGAGTACATTCGATTCGTCACAAAACTCTTCTAACTTTTCGTCTTGTTTCAGTTGTTGTAATAATTTTGTGTTTATTTGCGAAAAAAGTTGGTGCATTATTAAATTTTTCAAACAATGCTGGCAAATACATACACAATGTTATAGGATTGTGTTGGTTTTTTGCTACAACATTGCAAACGTACTAAAATGGCAGCCAAAAACAAAATATAGTGAAAACAATATCCATACATTTTCATATAAAAAAAAGAAACAGGCAACAAAAATATATACATTTTAAATTAATATTTAATATAAATGATGTACATACATTCATAAACATATGTATA
Organism: Bellardia pandia; assembly: GCA_916048285.2. Lineage (NCBI taxonomy): Eukaryota > Metazoa > Arthropoda > Insecta > Diptera > Calliphoridae > Bellardia > Bellardia pandia. The sequence continues at coordinate 104,172,843 of OU696529.1, forward strand.
CATGTGTAGTTTCATACAAATATACAGACAAATACACCCATATATACTATATGCATATTTACAAATTTAGCAAACAAAAATTAGAGTTGGTTTTACATTTACAACATTTATTACTTTTAAATTTTATATAAATTTGACAAAAACAAAACATATATGTATTCGTATGTAAATGCAAGGGTTCCCTATCCGGGGTCATATTTGTGCAAAAATTCCGAAAATATCTATAGAAGTATGCTTCTTTGAGTTATAGAATTATTTTTGCATAGCCAAAATAGATTTGTTATGTTTTGTTGCCAATCGAATGATTCAATTATGTCGAAAAGTTTTTTTTTATTACTAGCTCAGAAAATCAGTTGACAAAGGAGAATTGCTATCTGAAAATTAACAAGCAAGAGTTTGTATTCGGCTGTGCTTTCATTCAGAACTACCCTTTTTTATATATATTTGCAGCGTGTAACGATTTATGCACATTGAAACAAAAAATTAAATCCAAAAAACCTTTGAAAACTGATTTTGGCTTTTTGAAATAACAAAATTGTCTCCTCTGTATACCATGTGATTATTCTCGAAAGTGGATGTTGTAGGGAAGTCCATGACCAATTATGGACTAATATTCACAAAAGACAATAGTATAATTTTTACATACTTATAACTGATCTGTGTAAAATTTCGGAAATAGTTCTCATAAGAGAGCTTTGACCTAGTATGAACCGTTCAGCATAAAATTATGTACAACGATTTTTTTCTTTTATACATATGGCGAAATTCACGTCAAGTGACCCAACTTTAAAAATCGATGTCTTCCGATTTGGATGAAATTTGCAGCAAGGTTAGTACTATTGGATAGTAGGTCAGACGCAAATTTTCAGCTCTATCGGTCTAGAAGTGCCGGAGTTAGAGGGGGTCAAAGTTGGACATTTTGGTCATACAGGGTTTCTTTAAAATGAGTGTAACTTTTCACCTGGGGCTATCTCAACATATGGACCAATCCAAACAAAATATCGTCTTAAGAATCAAATTTATTGTTGCTTAATTTTGTATGGACACAGTTTTTCTCTAGGCATTTATGTACCATAGAGCCACATTTCGGGAAAACATTTATATGAGGGCTATTAGAAATCATAGAACTCGTCTATAATAAAAATAAAGTGTGCAATATTGCATGACATTATCTGCATTATATTTGAAGGAAATATCATGGTTCTTTGACCAAATTTTGATGTGCTACAAACATACTTAATATACCCCCATCTTTTTAATGGTTGGTATAAAAAGGAATTTACATATTCGAAGCTCTTCAATCTTAAACAGGTAGGAAAATATAGTCGGTCAAGACTGACCAAATAATACCCTACTCCCATAATATGTGTAAAAACGGTTTTTCAGAAACGGGGGCTTTGATAAATTATGAACCGATCATCCAAAAATTAAGTGAAATGACTTCTGTGCATACAAATATTTTTTGTGTTAAATTTTATCTCAATATAATTACGTTTAAAATATATATGTATATGTGACCCGGCCTATGAAAATGTGGCTTATGATTAAAAAAAATGTGTCTAAATTAACATAATTAACAACTTTTTTTTTTGTTTTCCATAGTTTTTGAGACGCTCTTTCACGTGTCCTAACTTGCTTAGAAGTGTACTAAAAATGTAGAGAAAGAAGAGCACAAATGAAAGAAAAACAGAATTTTATTGAAAATCCAGAATCAAGATAATAAATGGAATTGAAAAATTGTTTGAGTCATAGGCCACCTTTTTATAGGACCGGTCACATATATATATGAAAATTATTTTTGTTGAATTTTATTTGGACAGTTTAAAAAAATTTATGGTGGTTAAAATTATTTTTGGAAGTGGCCTTTATATATATGGGAGAGATGACTAATTACAGGCCGAACATCGTACAATTGGGCCAAATAATTTGTGTATATATGAAACATATTTGTTTTATTCGGATATGAATATTTTTGAAAGATTTATGCTCTTTAAGGAGATTTTCGAAAGTAAACCCTTTATGGGAGTTATGAAATTTGTAGATTTGATTAGGCTTCATGGATAATTTATTTGTGGTGAAATTTGTTTGGATAAGTGCATAAATCCGACATTTATTACCGATAATACCCTTTTTTGGATGGACATTTGTATGGGGAGTAGCTGAAATAATGTACGGATTTCAAGTAATTTCAGTACCCACCATTCTTGAGCTAAAAAATATCATGTACTAAATTTTATGGGAATAGCTTTAAAATTTCGACACATGGACAGCTAGTCAGTTTGATGGCCGGACGGATATCATTAAATCGACCTGGGTGGTGATTCTGAGTCCACTTTAAGGTGGGTGTTGGACTAATACAAACATCAGCACAAATCACTATGATGGTTTAGGTGTAATATTTCTGTTGTTTGGTTTAATTTTATATTGCATATAGGACTATATAGATCCCGGGAATGATTGATAAATTAAAAAACCCTATTATATACATATGCATTTACTGGTTTACCTTAATTACATTATACACTAGTTTACACAGCCGTACATGCATGTTGGGTGCATATGCTTGCAAAGTGTGTAAATGTGTCTAACTATTAAGTTGGTTTGTTAAATTTTAGATTTGAATTATTTTAAAAACCACATTGTCATAAAGGGTCAAATTAAAATATTTCTAATGTACAATAACTGTTATACTGGCAAATGTAAGTACAAATACATATTTGTATTACAGAAAATACAAAAGTTTTAAATATTCAACAATACCTAAAACAACGAGGGATAATTTAAAAATTTTTCTATGTACTTGTTACAAAGATAATTTACAAACACATACTTCCCAAGATATGTTTAAAATAAAACTAAATAAGTTAATTTCTTAATTAACTTGCCAATAGTTCCACCCTTACCATACCTTATCTATAATTACTTACATTTTAAAACAGTGGTGAAATGAAATAAAAATGTGCCTGTTAATTGCTACGAATATAAAATACTATTTAACTGTTCTGTATGTATTTTCACATGCATATTATTATTTTTGGGCTACTTTTTGTAGGTATGTAGTTTGGTAAATGTTTGCAATTATTTATGTGTGTTTAACTACAAGTGCAAACATTGTATGTACATACATATGTAGGTGTATAGGTTTGTTTGTTAATGGCATAATAAAATAGAGTAGATTTATACAAGTTTAAATATTATATGACGTTTGAATTGTTAATTAGTAATATGAACAGTTTGCATAAATAATATTCCTCATTTTTTTTTTTTATTGTTGTAAATTAAAATTGTTAAATTTTTAGTGGCATTAGAAACTAAAAAGCAAAATAAATAATAATGGGTACAAAATTGAAACTCTACAAGTATTGTACAAATAAAAAGTGATTTTTTAAGAACTTTCGGATTTGATTAAAAAAGCTCATAAAATGTTGAGTAATATATGAAATATTTATTTGAGTCGTTCGAACGATCTATATAATTCAATGTTTTAAAATGATTTCATGTAAATGTTGACAGCGGCTATGCCTCAAATGGTCTATACTCTGGATCCAATTTTAGCATACTCTCTCTTCTCGCCTTTGTATAAGGCTACGTCCATTGGATTATTTTAAATTTCTTTGAAACTCCGGCAAAATTATTTAAGATTTTCGCAGCATAATGCCAGCCAACTTTCATATAAAAGAAATATTTTCTAAACGAATTTTTACAAAAAGCTATAAAAATAAATCACTACCGTATGAGTAATTTTAATAAAAATATTAACAATGTATTATAATAAATAAAATTATTATTTCTTTACCTTCTCTTCAAAATGAAAAAATGTATAGTAAGAAAGCTTTATTATAAATTGTTAAAGATTTATTTTTAATTCTAGTAAATTCAAATTTGCAAAAAAAAAAACTAATTTTTAAATTCTAACAAAACTTTGGTTTTTTCTGTTGATATCTTTCTTACCTGAATATTTGGCACACAAATTTTTGGAAAAACTCATTTCAATGTTTCAAATTTCCTGGAAATATCACTATAGGTTTTCGTTCTGCTGTTATGTAAAGAAATTTTGTTCAGAAAAAAAATACTGGACCAATAACTAAATGCCAAAAAAAAATGCTGTCAAAATCACTAACAAATGCTAAAAGTTGTAAAAAAATGATTTTTAGCTTTAGGCGCTTTTGGAGTACTTTCATTCAAAAACACTACCGCAATACTTTTTAAACTTGTCAACAAAATGCAAAAAAGGAGGAATAACCGGCTAGCATTTGGGCTTGTTGTTATCAACTAGAAGGACGATTAAACATGCTTGTCATCTTACTTGACATATATGTATGTATTCATTTGACAGTATTCATTTGGCAATACTTAAAATGATATTATACAACTTCATTTAACTTAATATTCCCGCCCATTACATTCCCTTAGCCCAATTTATCAGCTACTTCCGAAAAGTGTTGCCACACGTGAGATCATATTTAGATCTAATGCAACTTTTAATAGTCATATAAATATATTTTCAACAGTTTATTTAAACATGTCCTGCAAAGATAAAGTATTTGTATGTGAAAACACATTTCAAATATATTAGAAACTATGTATGTATGTATATGTACTCGTATGTGCTGTAAAGTGTTTATGATATTGTGCAAAAATAAAAACTCAACCAAACGTGTATTTATTTCCTTTAGCCCAAAACTACACTCTGATGTCGGTGTCGGTTAGTTCATGTGTTATTGCTGCGTTTAAAAATATACGTCAACACCAATATAAAAACAACAACAAAAAATAAAGAAAAAACGTGGCAATAGGATATTATAAAATACTGCTACGATTTTAATATAGGAATGCAATAAAAAATGTTTGCTCTCACCACCAAATACACCAAAAAATAAAGAAAGGAAAAACAACAACAAAACAAAAGAAAGTCTGTGTGTGAAATTTGTAAAAAGTGTGCTGAAAAAAATCCTTTCCCAAAATTGTTTGTATGGTATTTCTAACCTAAAGGTCTTTTTTATGATTTGTGATAGCATTTATTTTAACAACTAGAGTGCGAGTAATTTGTCAAAAAAAGAAAAGAAAAAAAAACGTAAAAAGTTTATTATTTTTTTGATTTTGTAAAAGATTTCAATTTTTATTTGAAAGTTTGCTTTTATTAGTTTCCCTTTTTATTATACCCTACATTGGTAATACAACTGTTGATCTTATGGGCTTATTGCTAAATATTGCTATTGAAACCAGTTTTATATATTTAATTTTATAATTTTGTATATCCACCACGAAAAGATATATCAAGGGTATATCAAGTTTGTCATTTCGTTTGTAAAACATCGAAATATTTTTCGTAGAACCAAAAAGTCTATACATTATGAGTCCTTATAAGATTTTAGAACGATCCAGCTTTGTCCGTCCGTTTGTCCGATAGAGCTTCGAAGACATTCGGTCCACCGAAATGTTTGGTAATGAAAATGAATAATCCGTCCAGTAGGATCCGAGTTATAAGTCAAAGTTTCAGACAACCTAAATACAATACAGATATATGTATACATATATATATTTCCTTTTATTTATATAAATGATTTACTATTGTACATATCGCTTAATTATATTAAAGTTCATTTTGAACAATCGGCGTCCGTAAATTCTCTATTTAGAACGATCATGGGCTAGAGCTTTGACTTCGATCTACGATTTGTTGTAGCTTTCGACTTCCCTTCTTGACATCCTGACCCAAGTGTTTCGTAGGCAACCGGGTAGGCAGTAACCTTGCGGGTTCCAATCGAGTGCGCCTCTGCTGATTTTATTACTTGGCCTACGTAGAACATGGCCAATCCAAGACCACTTTCGACATTTTATTTCTATCTCAATCGGTACACAATTGGCCAAGTACAATAATTGTTCATTAGTTACCCAATGTGACCAGAATATGCGCAGAATTTGTCTAAGGCAACGATTAACAAATGTTTGCAACTTTTTGAGCGTGGTTTGCGTTGTGCTCCATGTAGTATAGCTGGGGCCAAATTATCGCATTCATGATCGAATGAGCTATCGTATCGAAAAATGATTTCAATATCGAAATTATGATAAAATGTACTAAATTTCTTGCTCGATATCGAATGCCATAATCTCAAATAAGAAAATTACGATAAATTTTACTCGATATCGAATGCGGTAATTTGGCCCCTGTATAGTAAGACGGATTTTACACTGCAATTAAATATTCTAATTTTTGTGGGTGAAGAAATGTTGTTCGCTCGCCAGACTTTATTTAGCGAGTGGAATGCGACTCTGGCTTTGTTAATACGGTCCGTTATGTCCATACCAGAAACGCCATCCTTCAAGATGCGGCTACCCAAGTAGCAGAAAGAGTCAACGTCCTCAATTACGGCTCCATTAAGTGAGAGAGGAGTTGGGTTGATGGTGCCAATCCGCATGAGTTTTGTTTTATTTATGTTTATCTTAACACCAACTTTCCTTGCGTTCTTATCAAGGCATATGAGTTTTTGTTGCACATCATCAAACCGGTGGGCAAAGAAGCATATATCATCCGCATAGTCTATATCGTTTACACGTTCGCTTGAATTCCAGCATATACCATGAGGAGCATCGATGTTTGTTTGTTCCATTACCCCATCTAGGAATAATGTGGGGGATAAAACGTAACCCTGACTACCACCTGCGGTGTGTTTGAATGAGCAGCTCTCTTTTCCATCGAATCTCACTTTAGATTCAGCCCCATTATATAGCTCACGGATTAGGTCAACAATCTTGTCTGGTATACCTTGGCTTCTAAGGGCCGCCCATATGGCAGGTCTGTATACGGTGTCAAAGGCACGTTCAAAGTCAACAAATATACAAGTTACTATTATATTCTCTAGACTACTCGATTATGACGCGGATGGTGTTAATGTGATCTGCACATGATTTTCCGGGCCTAAAACTGGCTTGCTCCCAGCGTAATAGAGGTTCTAATACAGATAATATGATGAAATTTTGCACGCTTTATTTTGATTATATCCACGATTACTCATAGTCCCCATACGAATGTGCCAATTGTCTAAAAATACTACTTTACAATGGTATTCTTTGAATTATTAAATTAATGAAATCAATCCAAAATAAAATTTTCTCTAATAATAAATTGTCAAAAAATTTTAGATCATCCTCGGCAGTCCCCAGATCTCACAATTGCAACTTGACAATTATGACTTTCAGCATTGTTCGATGACAGATTCACAGCTTCTTATATTCTGATATTTTTCTCATTTTTATTAAAAGCACGCGATAAGCAAAAAATTAGCAAAAAAAATTATGAACAATTTGAAAAAATTCGCTGCTACTGTTTGTTGCCAAATTTAATGAACTTTAAAGTGCAAAGTAGATAAATTGTCATTTGACATAAATATACCCAAAGCTTCACATTCGCTTTAATAATTCATGAATTTCAATTTATTTTCATTTTTGTTTTATTTATTTAACATTTAAAAAAGAAAACATTATTTCTAAAAATTTGTCAGTTTTATTGGGTTTTTAAGTCATAGTTATAAAACATGTATCCATGTGTGCTCGCCACTGTATATTCTTAAACCAAGTTTCTCTTTATTGAATATATATACTTTGATAGATATCGTATCTTGTCATTTTGAAGGATATACATATATCTGTAATTTATTCTCACTTAGTTATTAAATACTATGTTTTTTTTTTTTTTTTGCTTCGAAAATGTCGACTTTTTTACAACGAAATGTAATATGCAGACAGAAAAAGCCCGAACAGGACGGCTTAGAAAGTTTAAAGGCCATGATTGGAATACAAATTGTTGTAAAATTCAGAGCTTTCAAAATTGTTGAAAGCTACTCAAGCAACAATTTCAATAAGTTTATGAGCAGTTGGGGACCATAAGAATGGATGACTGAAGATCTTGAAAGACGATTTTGCATGTATGAATTGCTGCTGCTGTATATAGTGGGACCAAAAGGGTCTTGTCTATTATGAAATGCTAAAATCTGGCCAGATCATTACAGGACCCGCACCGAATGCCGCAAAACCTTTTGAACCATGCCAACGCGCGGACACATGTTGCCAAAGAATGCTCTTATTCTTATTATCACTAAAGAAAAGAAATACTTTATAGACCACATATAATTCGTCTGAACTCCAACAAATTTTCTTCATATTCTTTACGTCACTATTGAATACGTATAATAATTCTTAAATATTTTGCAGTCTACAATATTTAAAAGGTTGGGACATGCAATTTAAGCTGTTCACAGCCTCCATTTATTTTTATTTATTTTTATATATTTTTGTTTTCTTTCTACATTATTTATTCTGCTCCCTTTTTTGTGTGATTGTTGTTGGTCAACGGACAAAAGAACTTATTAACTTTAACCAAGACTTCTTTATCGCTTTCGTTTTCATTGTTAATAAATGTTAAAATTCTTTTATTTATATACTTATGCTGTATGTGCGTATCCAGTAAATACTTTTATGTTTTGTATTTTTTACTAGACATTACGTATACATACACATAGTCATAATAATAATAATACAAACATAGATACAAACATTCATTCATAAAGGCATAAATATACATTGACCTTCAGTTTATGGCACAAATTGAGACAATTGAAATTCATTGTCTTTTTCTCAGCCTTTGCAAACGAGCATAAATATGACAAAAACGACAGAACAAAAATGGCTTTATTATGTTTAAAAATAGTCCATATTGTGGGACAAGAATGTACATAAGTGTGTTTCTATGTACGAGTAAGTTAGTAAAAGTTGCATGGGCATGTCTTTTTCATGCCCTTTTCCTTACTACAGTAATTTTGTTAAGTTTTACTTATACAGCAAATGATTTATTCTTTCTTTTTTCCTGTTTTTTATAAATGCCAATTTTGTTTGGTGTTCGATACTTTTTTTCTTTTTCTTTTATTTTTGTAGTCCTTCGTTTTCTATAAATATAAATGTATGTTTTCCAACTTGTGTCGCATACCCATCCACATAAAGTAAAGAGATAATAGACCATAAAAGCTAAAAAAATGTTTTTTGCTCTCATAATGGGTCTAAGAAATATTTATTTATATCGAAAATTTATTAATGTTAACAAGAAAATGATATAAAGATAAAATAGATTTCAACGCTTGTGTTTTCTTTACTGGAATTAACCCATTTATAAAAGATTAATCGGCAGCCCTTTAAGAAGTAAGAACAGTCTTACTACTAAAGACAAAGTTGACCGAAAATTATTGATTTTAAATTGATTTTTAATGACAGTTAAACCACTCTGCATATTAAACAGAAATTTGTGTGATGTTTTTTTTGTTTTTGTTTTTAAAATTGTTTAAATTTATTTATTTTTTTGTGTAAGATTATTTGGTTAATCAAATTTAAAATATTCCGAGTTGCATGCCTAATTAAATGCTAATTTCTTGTACAAAATTTTAACGAAAAATTATTAAACAGTAAGAAAAACGTGCAAAATATGTTTATTTTATTTTAAAGCAATTTGTTTTCAGTTGACACTTATTTAGTGTTTAATAAAACAATTTGCGTGGATAATGTTGAGTTTATTAAGCCCGTGGGGTACCTATATGAAAGTTAAGTATAGCTAAAGCATTTTCGCTTTTTCAAAACTAAAGGAGGAGTAGATAATATGGAAAAACTGTTAGGCGAATACACTTGCAAATGGAAAACAAGTCGATGGTCGATGCTACTATTTATACCCTACACCACCATAGTGGAGAGGGTGTATTGGATTTGTGCTGATGTTTGTAACGCCCAGAAATATTGGTCCAACACCCACCTTAAAGTATACCGATCGACTCAGAATGCTGAGTCGATTTAACGATGTCCGTCCGTCCGTCCGTCTGAATGACTGACTGTCCATGTAAAGCTTGTGTGCAGAGTACAGGTCGCAATTTTGAAGCTATTTTGATTAAATTTGGTAATAGTAGTGTTTATAAATGACTAATGCACATTTAACTGATTTTCGGAATGATTTTTTACCAATGCAAACGAAATACCGTTTTGAGGCTTTGCTTAGCATAAAAATTATTTTTGTTTAATTTTGCGTAGATACTGCTCTTCTCTAGGCATTTATGTATCGTAGAGACAAATTCCTGGAAGACATTTGTATTGGGGCCAAGAAAAATCGTAAACCGATTCTTACTATCTTGAACAGGACTTTTAAATTTTAAATTTCAGTTTGTATAAAAACTGGCTTGAGTTTTCGGGCAATTGACAGACTATCAGGATAAAAATAAAAGTGGTGGCACAAAAAAAATTTCTGAACGGGACAATCGCAAAATAATAAACTGCACCAGCAACAGAATGAAGACTCTTGGTCAGATTATTAAGGAATGTGAGGTAAATATATCAACCATAAGTAGACTGCTAAAAAAAATCAATATTATCCATATATATGCGCCACAACTCTGCTAGTTAACTGGAAACACAAATTTGTTTAAGGTGTTTTGTCCGATGAGAAAAAAATTTAATACTGATGGCACAGATGCTATCAACATCTATTGAAGAGGCCTACAAAAAGAGGTTCTTTAATTGTTTGGGGAGCATTTTGTGAAGACAGTGTACTTGCTTTGGCGTTTTCAAGCACCAAATGAATTATTCTGAGTACAAAAAACACTAGATGAGAAATTATTGCCATGTTTAGAAAATATTAATGAAAAGTAATTTATTTTTCAACAAGACAAAAAAGGTTGTCTTTGAAAAATATTACTGTACTTCTTTATACACTTTTAATATGTAAAGTAAAAAATAAGTTTTTTGTTCGTTTCACATGCATGCATGTTGTTATAACCAGTGTGGAATTAGTGAGAGGACCAATGTCATATTACTTGGATAGGAAAGATACATGTCACCAAACCAAAATGGCGAGAATGATAAAAGAATAAAAATTTACCCCCCAATTTATAAAACTTGTCAAAGGTTTATAACAGGCTTATAAAGTAATATCCATACAAATTTTGCTTTATAAGCCTGTTATAAACCTTTGACAAGTTTTATAAATTAGGGGGTAAATTTATATCCATACAAAATTTGCTTTATAAGCCTGTTATAAACCCTTTATAAGTTTTTATGAATTAGACTGATAATCTTTAAATCTTACTTTATATCTATTGACAATGATATACGTCTTATTTTTTTTAATATATTAGCTTAAAAGAATATATGCCAATTGTGTGATATCTAAATAACAAGATTATATATATATATGTATGTATAAACATTTATGAAAAAAGAGATAGAATATATAAGAATATATACAGGATGGGCCAACTTGGACTGACTGATTTGAAATGCTTATAACTTTTGCATTTTTAATTTAATACTCAATTGAACATCTCCAGAACATCGCTACGACGTATTCTAAAAGTTGATCTGAAGATGTTTCCATTTAAAATTCAATTGGCCCAAGAATTATTGCCGAGGGATGCACCACAACGGCTACAATATGCCAATAGAGTTCAAATCATTCAGTCAAACTTGGCCCACCCTGTACATCATATTTTAAAATCCACACAAGTGCAAAAACATAAAATACCAAAAACTAATTTTAATATTTTTTTTAAACGACATTCCCAGAAGATTACAATATTCTATGTGAGTGTTTGCAAAAGTTCATAAGTTAATTTTTGCTAAGAAAGAACACAACATAGTAAATTGTATTAGCATGTTTAAATAAATATATACAATATGCAAAATTTCCATAGATACATTCTTTAAACCTTGTAATTTTTTAATTTAAGTACAAACTAATATTTATTTGATATAGTTTTTAGATTTTTTTTATATATTTTTAAAGTTTAAAATAACTTAAATTGTTTGAAAAATATTTGGGTGTTTAAGTAAAAATTTTGTTTTGAAACCCACTGCTAAAAATATGGAAGATACATAAATTATGTCATTTCGTTTGCAACACATTGAAATATTGAGCGTCTAACCAAAAATTTTATATATTGTGGGACTTTATAAAATGCTTAGATAATTCGCCTGTCGGTATATTTTGCAAACGTAGGACTTCGAGCGAAGGTTAGGTTTGGGGGATGAAAATTTCGCATATATTCTTTGTTGATCAAAAAAATTTTAACGTAACAAAAGATTGCACAAGTATTATAATTAGTGGAAAGATAACGACGATCACGGGTGATTCAGTGATGGCACTAAATTGGGTAATGATTTCACTGGGGTGGTTTAAGTAAATAGCTTTCAAAAGGAATTTTCACATGCAGTTACTGCTTAAACCTTAAATACCTGAAATTGAAAATACGTTCCAATTGCAGAAATAAATGTTTCATCTAACATGTATTTCATCTACAAATTAGAAATTTCAGTTCCAATTCAGAAAAAAATACTCCTGGAAAGCTCCAGGACAAAAACAAAGAAGACAGTATGTAGACGATCTTAAATAAATTATAGAAGAAACTTAACAACCTAGGAATCCATACATAATGCTACGCTGATAACCAGATTATATTTGTTACAGAATAAAATACACAACTTCTTCTATTGTAAAGGATAAAACCAACATGTGGTGAGAATAAGAAGGTTGATGCTGGTTTGGCTATCATGAGCCGATTACTTAGCTAACACACGCAGAAAAAAAATATAGTTGTGCACATTTACCACAACTATTTCAACATGTTTAAACATTTTTTTTTAAATGTTATGGTCACTGTAATTATTTATATGATTTCTGCTACCATGATATCGTTTAGTTACCATTTACATTATTATAGCAATCTTATATATGATTATAGTAATTATGTAATGTTTATGCTGATGAAAGATTACACCATCTTAGTTTGTTCTCTATCATAGTTAATCACAGAGCAACAAATTACAATAAACGGATTCATCATAAACATGATTGCAACAAATATTTACATTGTTACTATAATCATATACATATATGATTGTAGTAATCATCTGAATCGTAACTTAACCATATTATGGTTACCGCAATCATATAAATAATTAGAATGACCATAATATTATTGAAAAACTTGTAAAAATTATGACATTGTTGTGGTGAACATGTACAACTATATTTCTTCTTTGTGTGTAGAGGTAACCAGCAAGTTTGAACCTAAACTTTTGGTTGGCATTCCGTGGGTAATCAATTTCGCTCCTGTGTTGAATCAGACTCTTTCTAAAAAGAAAACTCGCTCGAAAAGAGCAATATCAGAATATTAACTGAATATTTTATAAGGAGATTGAGTTAAATGAAATCACCATTTTGCTTTCGAACAAAACAGAATAGATCTTGCGAGCTGACCAATGACGTACTTTGTGTTTACCGTGAACACTTTTGTCTATATTAACTACAACTAAGTTTTCTAGTTCACTTTATTCTAATTTGAAAGGTCCAAATTTAACCTCAAACCAATTTGTTATGCAAAGTTTCATTAAGTTTTACCCGTAAAAATTTAAGTTATTTTTTAAATTTAAATTTATTGTTTTTTTTCGAATTTTTAAACAAAAAACTAAATTAATTTTTGTTAAAAACTAAAAGCCCTCTTCCTGTGTGTCAGATTTTAAAAGCACCAATCATTAAATATGCAACAAACAACTGAAAAAGGGCTGTAAACAACAAAACACCTTTATTGTTTTATATGTGTATACACATTAACCTACTGCAACTATACACTCATACAAACACAATTACTCACCCAAACAGGAACATATTAACAATTCCTAGCACACAGATGTATCGTTTGTATGTAGCTGCTCATACACACACACACATCATAAGTACACAAAAAACAACACAAAAGCTAACTTTGTTTTCACATTGAATAGACAGAAGAAGAAACTGAACAAAAACAAAATAAAATGAGAAAAATCAGGTTTGCATTAGTAAAGTATTTCCCAAAGTAGTTTGGTTGGTTTTTGGGGTACTTTCATCAATTGTTGAAGTTGTTATTTTTAGCATGTCCATGCATATTTCCTAAATTTTAGGACTATAAAATCAAAGCTTAACATCCTTTTTCCCTTTACAAACAACTGCAAATAACTGCAGCAAAGAGAGAGAGATTATTTCTAAGTAAAACAAAAACAACAAGTACAACAACGAACAAGGAAACTGTTATTGGCTGCAACATTTAAAAGGGCCTCCATTTCATTCATTTATTCATTGAAATGGCATAACAAAACAACAACAACTGCAACAATAAGTTAGCAACAGCAACTGAATATTGTAGCAATAAACATAGTAATGTTCATATAAAATCCGGCTGTAATAAGGAGAAAATTTCTTATTATTTTGGCTTGAGTTCATATTTAATTAATAACTCAAAGAATACCATTGTAAAGTTATCCAGTTTGTCAATTGTCTCGAAAAATATAACTTTACAATGATATTCTTTGAGTTATTAATTAAAAATGGACTCTCTCTCTTAACCATTTTCACTATGAAAAAACAATAGTCTCTAAAAATTAACAAAACACAAAAGGCGCGGTGAAAAAAAATTGTCATCACAGCTCCGGTGTTTTCATACAGGCCCTTTACATGATGCAATTAATAACATGCAATTTTTTCCATTCTCTTTTAAAATTGCTACGTAATATGTTGTGCACTTATACGATGCAATTTTACGTGCAACAAATCATGAAATTTTTGGACGTTTAATTACACATTCCTCTTTAGTTTTTCATTCGCAACAAAGAAAACAAAATGTTAAAATATACTTAAATATAATATTCAAAAAATATATAAAATAATATATAATAATATATGTACATACATATATATACATAAATACAAAATACAAAAATTTTAAAAAATATAAAAAATGGAAGATTTTAATACAGAAGAAGTAATTGAAAATGTTCTTGCGCATTAATTTTTATAACGCACAATTCAAGGTCAGAATAAGTAAAACACAAACGATGATAAAAGGAAATGTCAAAAAATTGCATGACAAAAGAAAGTCGTGCAACTTTTTCTACCCCTCTTGCTTCTCTATCCCGTTCGCCATCAATCATCAATCGTGTAAAGGACCATATAGTTACAAAAAAACAACAGAAATCTACAATAATGAAGAAATGACAACAACAACATACTTCGCTGATATTGTCAACCAACGGTAGACGCAGCAAAAAAGCAACAACAAATTTGTAGTAATACAAAAATTTGTAATAATAATAATAATAATAAAGAAGAATATACACACATTGTAAACGCAAGTAAATTTCGTTCTAACTCGCAACATGTAAAAAGGAAATATGATAATTCTCGAATTCTATTTCTCAAAAAACGTAGAGTTAAATAGATGTTGTTTACAGATTGATCGTGAACAATGAAAATTGCTGATGCCGCTCTTGGCAGGGTAGAAAATGCATTCCAGTTTGCCGATTGTCTAGAAAAATATAACTTTACAATGGTATTCTTTGAGTTATTGATAAAAAATGAACTCAGGCCAAAATAATTAGAAATTTTCCTTTTATTTAATTTTTTTCAAACATTTATGCCACCGGATTTTAGGCGTACAAGTTTATAGAGGTAACTGGTGGTATTCTTGGAACTGTAACTATAATTGCAGTTAGTTTTTTCCCACCAACAAATTTCACAAAAAGTTCGAAACGAGAAAAAGCAAAATGTACGAATTTGTTTACATTTTTCCCAATTGAAAATGACAAAGGAAAACATTTTTTGTTTTTGTTTTACAAATACTTGTGTTCGTTTGATTGTGTTAATATGTATGCACAATTATTGTTGTTTTTAATTCTGCTTCAATTTTACTTACAAAGTTTGTTTCAAAAATTGTCCATTTCTAAATGGAAGAACTGAAAAGTTGTTTACCGTTAATGGTGGCCTCTATTTGAAACTTTTCGGATTTTCGATGCTTCTCAAAAGTAATTGAATTGCTGAAAATTTTAGCAAAATCATAAAATATTAAGAGGTTGCACAATTCATTCGATGTTTCAAGCCAAAGAAAATTATGCTAAAGAATTATTCGAATTCTATTGTTTTTAATTATGTTTTTTAACATACCTACAATATATATATACCAAAAGTTTGGTACCTAAATAAATCTCAACACAAATAAGTTTCATATAAAGAAAAGTCTTGTCACCTAATTTTATTTCAAAATCTATAAAAGTATTTTTGTTTAGATGCTTGGTGAAGGGTGTTGTTCGGCCTTGACTGACTTTACTTTCTTCCTTGTTTATGTTTATATAATGGTTGGCATAATAAAACAGGTTTTCATTACTCCCTTCAAACAGTAACCTGGCAAAAAATGTATTTTCAATTTGCCCTCGTATATTGTCACTTTTGTAATGTTGCGTGTTCTACTTAACGCTGTTGTTTTTGCTGTTGTTTTTCTCGGTAATTGTGCTCATATTGTGGTTTTGTTGCAGAAAATTTTGTACATTTTGTCGGTTGAATGAATGGTTGCTGTTTGCTCATTTCTCTAAGTGAGACTGTTGTTTGTGTTGCACGGGTGTGGTATATGTGCATGTGTGTTTGTGTCTGTGTTTATAAAAGACTAACAAAGTTAGAAACAAAACAGAAATAGCACTAAAATGGCCAAAAATGAAACTCCAATTTTTAATGTGTAGAAGAACGTTTGAAAATTGTTCAGTTTACTTAAGATTGCAAAGTGATTTAAGAAATAGTCTTCAATTGTTGACCTTTTGTACTCATATTAAAGTCAAAGTACCTTAACCAATTTAGAATTTTAATTTGTGTTTTGTTTAGTTTTTTTTTTTGCACTAAATGTTCTGCCGTTAATTTGGAATTCTGTTAGCTAATGAAAAAGGTAAGTAATTTTTGTTTCGAATTTAAAAGCCAATAGCATTGGATTGTAAAAAAAACTATGAAATTATGCTGTAGCACATATCTAGGCAGTTGTGTATTGTAGAAACAGCTTTAGAAGTGAATATATTAGGCAGTTTGAAAGACATTAACGGGTTGCTATAGGTGTCAAATTTAAGATCTAAAGGCTTTTTAATTTTAACGCGTAAGCACAAGAATATTTCACAGCAAAAATAAATTTTTAATTTAAATGGCGAACAATTGTTTAATTGTTAATTCTTTAAAGCAGAATCTTTCTTAAAATAATTTTTTTTTTTGCCATAATTATTTATTGAATGTTCATATTCATTTTTCTTGGCTTAGGCATATTCATATTCATAATAAATTTTTAAACATTTTAAAGATTGTATATTTTGAATTCCAATTAAATATGTAGCTTTCAAAATAGTAACAAAATGCATGTGATTTTAATTAACTCCTTAAACACTAACCTAAAATTAAACTCTTTCAGTTCATTTACTTCACGAAATGTATAACATTAAAGAGATGCCTATTGAAAGCGAGTTTGGTTTTCTCATTTTATTTTTATAACCATTTCTCCTGAACTATTATGCATGTTGTGTACGCTTAAATTTATTTAATTTTTTTTTTTGGCATTTTAAAACGTCCATCTCACTGCCAAACATGATTGTATGAGCATTGAATTATTGCAACAAGCTGCTCTTTTGTTTCGTATAATTAAAATCGTTTCATTGTAATCATTCACCTGATTTTTGTTTTCAACTATTATCAAGTTTCAACTTTACCTCAAATTCCGCACTCCACAAAGCTGGTCTTGTTGCTGCTTGTAGCTGAATAAATTTTTGCACGAATAAACTTTAATGCCAATTTAAAGGCACCTACCTCAACAGTCGTACACACAAAAAGAGATATTGCTGGCAGTGTGGCGGGTTGTTCCAACATTTTTTGTTTGTTTGCCATTTAACGAAAGCATACAGCAACCATTGCTACTTTTGTTTTTCTTTTTTTTTACTACAATCCTGGATTTATCAACAAGAACTACTATGTATATGCCACCGGAATGAATACACATTCAATTGATAATACTGTTCACCTTTACCTTTATTTATATGTGTACACCACGCATACCTTAAAAGATTTCTGGGATGTGTTTGTGTAAGCAAACCCCTATTGTGAGTTTCTAGGAAGCACAGAGTTTATCTGTGATGCCATGACTCCCGGTGATTCTTGCGTTTCTGTTTTTACATTTGTGGACCGAAACAACGGTTCTGATTTTTTGTAACCTACACTACCAAGAGTGTAATAAACGTTGGTTTTTTCTTAACTTTAAAACCTTATTGAACCCTTAGTACGGCAGCTTTTGTTACAGTGTATAGCCTTTCAATTTTTAGTGTTAAGATATTATTTCTAATTGTTGTAAAAATATGCTTGTCTGTTATATAAAAAAGTGTTCTACTGAAGCATTATGCTGTAGTGCGTTCTCTGTTCAGTGTTACCTACTTAAACCATTATTCACTTATTCTTCTTGACATTACTGCAGCTTTTGTTTTGTTCATTATTTAGCTCTTGGTTCATGTTGTACGTTTTATTATAGGTTTTTTTTACGCCAGCATCGATATTTTGCACGCATTTTCCGAGAACTCACTAGTGAATATTAAAAGAGTAAAATGCTATCTGGAAATTAAATTGAAAATTTTACTAACAGCAAGTGATACTAACGATTACGTTTAATAGTTATTTGATTTTTTTTTATACAACAATTTTCAATTATGGTTGTTTTATTACCAATTTGGAGTTAATTTCTCATACGAAATTAAGTTGTGGTAACAAATTAAACGTTAGTTTACTTAACTGTTTCAAAAAAATGTCTACTATTAGTAGTTTACAACCCTCGAGTTTTAAGTGTATAGAGTTTCAGAACAGATATTTTCAAAATTTTAACAGTGCCTAACAATAGTATTAACCCTGCTGTTTGGATTGGACCACTTTGTTCAAATTATGTTTGGTTTTTCCTCTGGCTAAGAAATGGTTCAACATATCAATTTAAAACGTTTGCTATTGAGGTATTTTTCTATTTTATTACTACTGAAAAACTTTCAGCCATTCGAGGGCGGTTCGAAAACTTCTTAGCCTAGAACAAAAAGCGCGGTATAAACATAAAAACGTGAAGTATTTTCGATCTGCCAAATTTTTCATATAGAAACAGATGTTCAGAAAAGACGCAACCGCGATGTTTTTACAATGGAAAAATTAGAAATTCGTGTTGTCACTAAATATTTAACCCCCTGGCCAACGATGTCGAACGATAACGTACGCTTAGATAAGACTTAAGACACACACTTGATTGTGAAATAAACAAACTTGATTGAGTAAAAAATAGATACGATAAAAAGTTTGTGCCTTAAGTCTTATCTAAGCGAAAGTTATCGTTCGGCATCGTGGGACAGGGGGTAAATAAACAATATTCGACTGTGCCGAATCTTTCAGTCCTTCCACCTAAACGTAATAAGAAATACAAAAACTACACTGGCTATAGGAATAGAATATTCTTAATCTGTGTTTTCTTTGCAGTCTTAGTGCAAATTTTATTAGTATTTTATATATTGTTTGAAAGAAAATTTTACGACCAACATAATTTATGTTAAATGTTTTGAAATTTTATCTAATCTCGACCATTTATAATTGATTGTAATTACCGATTATTACTGTAATTTACAGAGTTTGTCCAATTTTCATAATAATCTTGATTTATAAAATTAAAAGAACATTTTTCCATATTCCCAACAACTTTAAAAAACAGAGTATAAAACAAAGTATAAAAATGGATAAGATATAAGGTGAGGCTTTTTTGTTTGAATTTGATCTCAATAATATTATTTACAAAAGCGGACTAATTATGGACTGATAGCTTCTAAATCCAGTATCCACTAATGTGATTTCTACTTCTATTTGAGACTTATTTTAGTTGAATTTCATCTCAGTAACGTTATTTACAAAAGCTGTAGTGTTGTTTAATATGCTCGGAAGTGGACTTAATTCCGGAACTATTGTCAATTATTGACTGACAGCTACAAAATCCAATAGCATAGTTGCCGTATAGCCGATATTAATATGATTTCTAAATTAAAATTACTGATCTATGTAAAAGTTGGTACGAACTCGATATTTATTAGACATTTTTGTGGGTTTATTTATTTTTCGGAAATGCCTCTTATATGGCAGCCACAACAAATTATGAGCCGATCTTTTTAAATTTTGGAACAGTGATTGTATATCACGTCGAATTTCAACATAATAATGATATATTTAAGATATATATTAGTATTAACGTAGATTTCGGAAGTGGAGCTTTTATGGGGGACATAGTCAAATATGGACCGATATTCTCAAAATCCATCCGCGTAAAATTTTGGATTGGTACCCTTATGTATAAGAGATTTATTTGTATTAAAGAGCTTCTCTGAAGAGGGCTTTATATGGGGCATACGGTTAAAAATAGACCGAAATACACAAAATATTGCGGGATGATTTCTGTGCAACGTTTTGAGTCGGTACCAATATTTGTACGATATATATGAAGATAAATGGCATTTTTGAATGTGGTCCTTATATGGGAGCTATGACCAATTGTTGGCGGACCACCATAAAATTTAGTACAACAATTTATTTGGCTATAAAGATTATTTGTGTCAAATTTTAACCGTTTAACATTACTTATATCTGTTTTATAATTATTTAAGTGAATTTTGGAAGTGGACTTTATATGGGGTCTATGGTCAAACATGGTCCGAACTAAAAAAAATTTCGTTTTGCAAATTATTTTTGCATAAAACTTATTTTTGTTGAATTTTATCTTGATATTCCAATTTTATAGACATTTATGTATAATTGAGCAATATTTCGGGAAGATTTTTGTATGGGGGCTATGAGAAATCATGGACCGATTCTTAATATTTTCCGCACATTTTCGCCTTTTACCATAAAAACAACGTATACAATATTTCGTGGTATTATCTGTATAGTATAGTATTTCAAAATATTCCAATAAAATGGACAAAAAATATCAAATTTTTATGGAGGTTGTCTCACATATTGGTCCATAACTCTGTTTGACCTAAACCGATTTTGCTGATTTTCAATACCAAGTTAGCTGCAAAATAAGAAATAGTTTTCTGAAAATTTTGTTTAGTTAAGTAGTATGGTTTGGACGTGAGAGTGTTTTACACAAACGGATAGACGGACATGGCTAAATCGACTTAGAATTTCATAAGGAGCAAGAAAATATATACTTTGTTGGGTCTCAGATGAAAAAGTTTCACACGAAATGACAAACGTAATATACCCTCATTCACCACTCTTGGTGGTGGAGGGTATAATAATTGGGTTGCTGAATTTAAACGTGGTCGTACAAGCACTGAGGATAAACCACGTAGTGGACGTCCAATAACAGCAACACCAAGAGAAATTGTAGCCAAAGTGCATTATATGGTATTAAATCTCAAATGATCGAGAGCATTTAATTTTGCATAAAGAACCACAGTTGAAATATCTTCCTGCAAGACGGGTGCCGCATTTCGTAACAGTCGACCAAAAACGTATAAAAATAAAAATTTGTGAAGCTTGTTTAAATCGTTTAAAGAAAAATAAAATGGATTTTAAGCGTCGTTTCATAACTCTTGATGCGACATGGATCCACCACTCGAAGCGATGAACTATAGCTGGCGGAAAAGCCCCAAAGAAGGCAAAAACAATTCAATCCGAAGGTAAGGTTATGACAACGGTTTTTTAGACTTCAAATGTATCTTATTGATTAACTATCTACAAAAGCGTAAAACAATAAACTAACTATAAGTCTACACAACTTTATCAATTCAAATAAAACAGTATTTATTTGAAGACTTTAATTACAAATGGCGTTAATACAGGCAATATTCTTTAATCTAAAACTTTTAGCATTAAAATTATTATTAGATATTATTTAATCTCTTAATAAATTCATGTCTATCTACTATAATGTTTTCTAAAAAGTTGTATATTATTGCTTTGAAATTATTACCTCACTTACGCCATCACAAATTATAAACATACGTTCAGTAGTATAGAACACGTAAAATGAAAATAATTAAATTAATTCTTGGCATTTGTTTTCCCTTGCTAAAGTCCGGCACACAAAAAAGTTTTCTAATAAAAATTTAAACGTTTGTTTTAAGCTTTTAATTCAGTTTAATATTGTTAAGTCATGTTGCTGAAATTAATTTAATATTATTATTTTTTCGTATTTTTTACTCTAGTAGAGTATTTGGGGTTTTAGTTTGTTATTTGGAATTAATCCTTTGTAGTTGACAAGAAAAGTAGCATTTTAAATTTCTATTGCAGTTAACATTTTTATTGCAAAAGTAAACTGTCTATTTCAAATGAAGTTATGTAGTAATTTGTTAAATTTAAATAAATAATATGTTTTCTATTTTCCAGCCTTTCTTAAATACCCTAATGCATATTTTAAGCCTGGAGAAATACATTCCAACGCACAATCGAAACCATAAAGAATTGTTCAAGGCCTCTGCTGAAGTGTTGTCCTGAAAAACAAATACCGTAAGTACTGTCATGAAACATTTTAGATATTTGCGGGTATATGAAGATGCCAACAACAAAAACTTTGTTGTGTGTATTGATGATAGAATAAGATAGCAGAGAAAAGTCACACGCGCATTCAAGGCAATTTTGTATTTGTTACTTCTTCCAAAAAGTATTTGTTTGGAGTTTGTATTTTGCGTTCGCAAAATAATAATTAATTTATGAGATATAATGTCAGTAAAGAAATTCAAATATAATTTTAATGATTATAATTTCTATAAATATATAAATATTAATATATTAACTGAATATCAATTTATCTTTATTAATTGAAATACATAAATTACTATTGAACAGCTTGCTACGAAATTGTATTTCAATTTAAATTAAATTAAAAACCGAGAATATGATATTTTATTGCTCCTATAAATTCCTTTTTCCCAATAAATGCATTTCTATATGGAAATAACAGTTAAAATCATTTTTTGTTGTTTTTACACAGTAATTGATAAAAAACAAAAGTTTCCAAACAATTTTCTTGTAATTTATTATAACTAATTTCTGTATTTCTTGCGTTAAAAATATCTCAAACAATTAACAGGAATTTAAAAATTTAAAAGAATTTTTTGACCTGCAAATTGTGTTGCTCAGAACTAAAATAGCAAATAATATACATACCTTTATAAAGTTTATGAAAATACCTAAATATTATATTTGCTTTCGATAATCTACGAACCCATTACAATAATTATTATATACATACCTATCTACTTATTGATTTTTTTATTTGGAACTATTTAACAATATAGTTAATGCATGGTAAATAATTTATAAACGTATTATAAAGTTTTTAAAATTAAAAACTATTAAACTGAAATTAAACTGTTCTCGAAGGCTTTGGTTTACAAAAATTCGCACACACATACTCGTCGCATACATTAAAATGTATTTTTAAAAATATAAATCATACGCCCAAGAACTTGCTTTTGTACTATTTCAAGTGCAAAACCACCGCACGTATGATTTATATTAAATTTTTAGTTAAGATCTAAATATTACACATACGCACTGTTGTAATTAGCAAAGAGCAAAGTAGAAAGAGGCACCAAATTATTATCAACTTACAGCGTTGTCAACTTTGAAATTTCAAAACACACCAAAATGGAGAAAAAAAGCGCACCATTTACAAAAAAACGCACCAAGTTAAGAATTTCGTTTTTGTTTCAAATATTTATTGAACTAATTTGAAATTTTTTAATATCATAAATTATGTAAAAAAAACTTTTTATCAACGATTATTAGTAAAAGTAATAATAGTAAAAGCCTTTTTTTTAATAAATAACTCACTATATGATATTCAGAACTAAAGTACTAATTGGTAAAAAAAAAGCTAATTTCAGTACATATTTGGTACTTTTTTATATATTTTTGTTTTCTAATTAAAGTACTTCTATTTGTTTTTTTTTTCAATAAAATTTGTAGGATTCCACTGGTACTCTAACCCTGGGGCCAAATTACCGCATTCGATATCGAGTAAAATTGATCGTAATTTTCTTATTTGAGATTATGGCAATCGATATCGAGCAAAAAATTCAGTACATTTTATCATTTTTCGATACGATAGCTCATTCGATCACGAATGCGGTAATTTGGCCCCTGGTTGTTCGTCTACAGTTCAGAAGACCAAACAATCAGGTTATACAATAATTTGTATTTACATGTTTAAAATGTTATTTTGATTTTCAAACAAAGATTTTTGAAGAATTGATTTCATTTATCATACATTCGCATTTAAAATACATTTTTTCATCGTATAGATTTCATGAGTTATGAATTATTAAAAAACCGCAATTAAACATTAGTAAAAATAAAGATTTCATCACATTTTCGAAAAAAAATTAAAAAACGCACCGAAATACACAAAAACAATTTTACAATGTTGAATGAAATGGTACTCAAACAGGTGTATTTTATTGTAGAAATATTTTTTCTCACACTGAAACAAAAAGTTGTGTTGAATTTGCTTTGGTGCCACTAAGAATTAAAAAGCGCACCAAAATTTAAAAAAAAGCGCACCGTGCACCCATTAAAGAATTTTTCGCGAAACGCACCATGTTGACAACGCTGTCAACTTATTTAATACTGTAGTTTAAATTTTCAGTTTTGTAGGGTATTTTTTTCTAGATGTATAGAAAACTTTGAAATGAAATAAAACAAAGATGATTTATTAAAAATTATATTTTCTTCAAGCTTAGGCCAAAATTTTTTTTATTTATTTACATATTACGCTGTAGAATTGGGTAGCATCTTCAGGGAAATGAATTTTTATTAACGTTAAGAAATTAACAATAATTTTCTAACAAAAATTAAAATATTTTTCAATATTACAAATTGTCAAAATGAAAATTTTTTAAATAATACAAAAAAAAATAAGAACAAATAATTTTATTTCTTTTTCCGTTTTTATACATTAAGTGTCTATATTTTTGAGCAATGTTATCTGTATCTGCTTTAAAATTAATTCTAAGACTTGTTGAAACATTTATAACTTCTAACACTTAACGACGTTTTTAATTATTTTCGCCCTTTATTTTAGACATCGTCAAATTATATTTCAACGGAAAAAGAATATAATTAATAGTTGAAATTACTTTTCAATAATGACTTAAATATTGGGTATACAGCATAAATATGTTGAAATTTCTTAAATGTTTAGCATTTGTTTTGAAACATTTGTACAACATAAATTAATAGTATTGGCCAATGTTAGTTATCAACTTTCCCCACCTTTCTTACAATATATGTATTCTGCGCCAAAGGCACTGCGCATATTTTGAGGCCAAGAACGAATCAAGATAATTTGGGATATCGTGTTCTTTAGAAAAGCATCGATTGACACAAATAGAAGTCGCACGGGTCATGGTCTGGACTATAATGCGAGCAAGAATTAAGCATTTCTTTCTAAATAATTTTTTTTAGGTATTGCAATACAGAGCCTCACAGCTTATTTTATGCCGTGCATATCTTTGTTTTCAAAGCTCCAAGAAGAAAACTAACATCAAAATTGGTTTCGTTTGAAAGAAAAAATTTTGTAGTCTAACAACTAAAAATAATTTATTGCAAATTAACATTTCAATATATCAAAACTAAAAAAACAACAAAACTGCTCGTTTTTTCGCCTCAACGCTTATTTTTTCTCTACCGATAGCCGAATGCGTTACTGCTTCTTCACTTTTCTTTTTTGCTGCTTCTATCAATGTTTTCTGTTAAATTGTGAGTCTGATGTTGCAAAGTCATGTGTCAATTTAAAATAGTTTAAATGAGTCCGTGTACACCGATAGAATGACGACAATTGGTTTCAGACCATTTCCAAAATGGCCACTCTCATCGAATAATAGTAATCCAAAAAATCAGAAAAATCGGGTTCATAAAAAAGGTAAAAAGACACCAAATAAAATTTTAAATTTTAAATGAGCGATAGACTTTAAAAAAATAATGACAAAGCCAAGGCCACCAGCTTCACAACTGGCATCCAAAGCTAAAGCTGACCTGTTCAAACATCGTGTTTTCCGCCAACATGATTTTAATGGCCAAGTTTCACGCAAAAAAACCATTTATAAACCCAAAAAACAGACAGTGCTGATTAAATTTTGCCAAATAACGTTTGCAAGGAATCTCTATTTAGAAGTTCGGTCATCTTCGATATCATTTTCGGTTCAGATGGCATGTTGTGTGTTCGACGGAAATCAAATGCAGAACTCAACAAAGAAAACCGATATGCATCACTGAAGCATGGTGGTGGCTGTGTCATGGCTTGGACCTATATATCAGCTGCTGGTACTGGGAATTTAACATTTGTTGAAATAACGATGTACAAGTTTAAGGACCTTTAGACTCTGAAAGACGTTTTGTTGGAAAGCGCAGAGATAAGATCACAAGAAACACACAAATTGAGTATTGTACAATCGTGGCTAATATATAACTGCTCACTTTTAATGACACCGTTACCATAGTCGCCAGAACTTAATGTTATCGAATGTTTTCAATTTTAGAAACACACAATTTCTTATAAAATCGATTAAAACCAGCGCTGTTGACGGAGTAGTTGAGTATTACACAAAAACTGGTTGCATCTATGCCAAATCGCCTTAAATCTGTTTTAGATAATAAAGGTTCTCACACGAATATTAAATCGTGCAATTGCCGGTTTTAATTTAAAATTTTCGAATCCCATACATGCAATGCATAAAATAAGCCTTGGTGTAAAAAACGTGCATGTATTGTGAGTTTTTTTAGTTTTAATATATATTAAAACTAATATATGTATATTTTTTTAACATTTTTTTTCTTTTAAATGAAAACATTTTATTTTTTTTTTGTTCCTATTAGTTTTTTTTATGGAGATTTAAAAACAAAAAAATTTAACTGCATAAAAAAAGCTGTGAGGCACTGTATGTGGTCAAGCATTGCTATGATGGAATATTACGCTTTCATGTCTGGTTGAATTTTCTGAACACGTTTAGGCAAATTCTCACTTCAAACCAATCAGCAAAATTTGCTAGAATTTACCTGTAATGGTCTGGGCAAATTTTAGCAGCTACACGCTTTTGGTACCACCAAATACAGAGCATAATCTGAGTGCCATGAACATATAGCTGTAGTGACGATTTGGCTGGTTGGCCGAACTTTGCATTGGATATCGTACGCTTAGTGTTATCGTTATAGATTAATTTTTTATGACAAGTAAAGATTCGGTACAAAATGATTTCCTTTTGTAGCGTTTAAGCAGCATTTTAGAAATGCAAAATCGTCTTTCAATATCTCCCGGCTTTAACTCGTATGGTACGTAATTTAGCATCTTTTTGGCAAATGGTTTGAACTGCTAATTTTGCGGACAAATCAAAAAAGTATAAATAATCGTAAACAATTTAATGTTCATAATGGGTTAATTTTTCTAAAACACAAAGGTATATGTACATATATATAGTATATATGAGTATTTAATTTGTAAATAAAGTTTCCTATGTGACTTATTTAATATCCGGGTATAAAATTTCCAATTCCCCCTTCCTTTACATATACGAGTATACACTGGCAACCTTCAGTCAGGCTTTGGCACAAGTGTATTTCGGTGACCAGTTATTCAACAAAAACAATAATAAAACAAATTTAAACTTTATAAAGTGTGGGGTAACTAGTACTTGTAGTTTTCTCTCTCTCACTCTCTCTTTCTGTTTCTTTTATTCAGTGTGTTGCTACTTGAAAAAAAACTTAATTTTGGTGATTGTTTTAAATTTGATACCCCCGTGTCAGCAATAACTACAATTTTAGTGTAGCAACAATTTACCAATGTGATGCTGCTCAGTTGCCAATAAAATGTTTCCAACAATTCACCAAGCTTCGAATAGTTTTTGTTTCCTTTAGCATTTTTTTATTATTATTATTATTTTGTTGCCATTTGTATGTATTTTTCTTCATCAATGTGCCGTTTAGTATATCAATTCATTGAAAGCCATTTGGGAAATAAAGTTGTTTATATGTGTGGAAAAGTTGTAAGTCATCGTGTCTTTCGATGAGAATGCAATTGTGTTGTTAAAAATATCAGCAGTAGCAAAAAAAATCGTAAAAGCTGCAGCAATATTTCTTGGGTTTTATTTTTTTTGTTTGTGTTTTTTATGTCATTTAAAAAAAAAGAATGGATGTATTGTGTTGACATACACGAATTGTGTTTTTTTTTGAGTTTTATTAAAGATACTTTTTTTAGGTTTTGTGGGAAGAAGGTATTTAAATCCTTTTCTTTAAAAAATAGTTTTTAGTGCAATTTATTTATATGCATAACCAGTTTGCAAAGTACAAGTACAACTTTCATATTGTTCAATATTGAAGAATAATTCAAGAATATTGTTATATAGTCAAAATTAAATAAAAAAGTGACTTGATTATATATATGTGTATACAGACCAAACTAAGCTTTAATTGCAGCTGTTTACGAATTTCAATGTAATCTTCAGTCATTGGCATTTATACTGTCAAACTTGAGTGTCGATTAAGCTTCATTATTAGATATTTATAAAGCAAAATGTTATCTTCAATTGCTGATATTTATATTTTCAAATGTACCCCCTGGTCCACGATATCGAACGGTAACGTTCGCTTAGATAAGACTTAAGACACAAACTTTTTATCGTATGTATTTTTTAGTCAATCAAGTTTGTTTATTCCACAATCACATTTGTGTGTTAAGTCTTATCTAAGCGAACGTTATCGTTCGATATCGTGAACCAGGGGGTTGAAATTAGTATATTGTCCAAGTAAAGCTTTATATAGTCCAAGTTTTGCACTAATCTTCAGTCTTTATACTTAAGCAAGTTTTATACTAATCGCAGATCTACATATAACCCAAGTTCAGCTTCAAACGACGACTCTTAAATCGTGGCTCATTATCCAGTCCAAGTTTATATTCAACTAGCTAAACCCGGTGTGCTTTGCTACCCCCCCCCATGTCATAAAATAAAATAAAACGTATTTATATATTTACAAACATTTATTTATTTAATTTTAATGTATTTATTGCAATGCTTTAGGCGAGACCATGCCCCTTTGTCCACTTACATAGTCAAGAATTTATTATTTTATAAGAATATCCTGTTGTGAGAATTTAATGACGATCGGTCCAGTAGTTAAGATTATATTACAATGTTTAATTTTTCTAAAAAGGGGAGTGGTCCCACTCACTTTTCTCCTGGTACGTATTCCTAATTATGCCAATACCATATGTACCAAATATCACCGACGTACGTCAAAAAATGCCCAAAATATGGCGGGTTAAATTTGTGGGTTATATGGGCGGTGCCACCCCCGTTTGTACAATCAAAACTTCATATAGCCTATTATTCCTTCCAGAGTCACAGTAACATGCTGTAAAAATTTCAGGCAGATTGGTCCAAGGGTTTGGCCTCCTATTAAGCACAAACATACAGACACATATTCATTTATATATATATATAGATTAAAAGCCATATAATTTAAGGTGAAATGGGGCGAAAAATGGGGATTTGGTAATAAAAAAATGTATGTAGTTAAAAAGTATATAAAACTTTAGGTAAATACATATTACAAAAAAAGTATTTTGTATAGCAAACATTGTTTGTGGTATACGTAAGTATCTGAATTAAAAAAGGGGGCGATGAAGTAGGCGTGGTTCATAGTTATATGGCGACGTTAACAGTATTAAGAGCAATATACTACCAAATAAAAAAATACATTGGAATGAACAAATTTGTATAGAGAACAAAAAGTATACAACTTTCAAAATTTTGCCGTGAAAAGGGGCGTGAAAGGGGCGTGGCTTAAGAAATCTTTATTTTTACCTCGCTTGGAGTATATAATGTGTATACAATTTGAAGTAAATCTGTTAAAAACTATATGGGAGCAATTACATAATTTTTAAAAAGTGGGCGTAAAAATGGGCGTGTTCAAAAAAAAGTACCCTATTAATCATACCAGAGTCCCAGTTAAATGCTGTGAAAATTTCAATAATATCGGTCCAAAGGTTTTGTCTTCAATTACAGTATTTTAAAAAAGTGGGCGTAAAAGTAGGCGTGGTAAAAAAAAAGTACCCTATTATTCCTTCCAGAGTCACAGTAACATGCTGTGAAAATTTCATCAAAATCGGTTCAGCCGTTTTGGAGTCTATACGTTACATACATACATACATACATACATACATACATTGAATTTTATATATATAGATTATAGGTATTTTTATAGTCCATATTTACTTTCGATGGTGGCTTCTTATGTAGTTTTAGTTAAGCTTCAGTCGAATATTTTTATATAGTCCACCATATAAATCTTCTTCAATCTTATGTATTTATGTGATCTAAGTTTATCTTCAATCAAATAGCTTAAACGTAGGTCTAATCGGGGCTGTTTTTGTTGTCTAATTTTAGCTCTAATCATGGATGTTTATGTTGTCAAAGTTTAGATTTAATCTTTGTTTTTTCTGTTGCCTAAGTTAAGCCTTAATCATAATTATTTAAGTTGCTAAAGTTTAGCTTTAATCGTGGCTCCTTATGTAGTCTAAGTTTAGATTAAATCGTGGGTCTTTTTATATTCAAAGTTTAGCTCTAATCGTGGCTCTTTATATAGTCTAAATTAAGTTTCAGTTGAACGTCTTTATACAGTCTACCATATAAATTTGATTCAACCTTATGTCTGTATGTGGTCTAAGTTTCGCTGCAATTAGGGTGCCCCGATAGACTAGGCGATAGAGTGTCGAACTATCAGTCAAAGGGTTGCGGATTCGAGTCCCGCCAAAGACTCTGGGTAGACGAGTCAGACATATGTAGACCAGTCAGACACATGTAAACTAGTCAGACATTTGGTAGAGAATCTAAGGCATCGCAATGGACCATATTGGTTTCTGGGTAAGGGTGTGAGGTGCTCACACCAGCCTTCCTACCTAACCTAACCTAACCTTCGCTGCACTTAAATGGGATAAGTTTAGCTCTAATCGTGGCTGTTTTTGTTGTCTAAATTGAGCTTCAATCATGGCTCGTTATGTAATATAAGTTTAGCTTTAATCGTGAATCTTTATGCTGACAAAGTTTAGATTTAATCATGGCTATTTATGTTATCTAAGGTTAGCTTTAATCGTGACACCTTCCGTTGTCTAAGTTAAGCTTTAACCCTGACTCTTTATGTTGTCTAAGTTTATCTTTAGTCCTTGTGTTAAGTTAACACTTTGTTGTTGTCTATGTTGAGTTTTAATCGAGACTCATTATGTTGAATATGTGTTTATGTAGTCTAAGTCCCATTGGTCTTTACAGCCACACACTTTTTTCCAGTTCTTAGTTCTTAATACTATCTTGCTCAAGTTTTAAATACTTTTCAACTTAAGCTTCTATCGTAGCCCTTACATTTTACCGTCTTTTTAAACTATAATTTAGATTTATATACATGGAATTTATTCAGAGCTCCTTCTCTGCGCCTGTCTTAATGTAACATCATTCGCAAGAATCGTTTTAATTACAATTTATCTCTTCTAAATAATATTATCAATCAAAAACTGTCATTAAGATATTTTGTGTGGTATTACTCATTAATGTAATGGTAACTGCTGCTGTGGCTGTGTAACAGAGGAGATTTCTTTATAAGCTTAAGCCCATATACCCTTGCTAATGCGGTAGTTTGTTTTATGTAGAACCTAATTAATCACTAAGTGAAATTGTCGTCAACATTAAGCGGTACATTAATCATTGAACAAGTTAACTATACAAACACACATAATTATTTTCAAACACAAAGAATTAGAACAATAAAAGAGGTAAACAAATACTTTACTTTGTTACTTTTGTTAGAAACACAGCCATATAAACTGATATATTTTGTTTGCATACATTCCAACAAAGCCCAAACTTTGTGGAGACAAACAAATAAAGAACAATGAAATTGTATTTATAGAACGTCAAGAACAATACAAAATATACCACCTAAAAAGCGAAATAAAATAGCATAAAGCTAAAAGTACGAATGAAAAAAAGCTAAACCATCAAACAAATGAATGAAACGAACAATGACATATAGAAAATTCTATTATTTCATTACGAGCGCAAACTGACAAAAACCAACTATAGAGGAAAGAAAATTGTTTCGAATATCACATGCATGCTAACACATAAATAAACATTTTTCTAGACTACATATACGCAAAAGGAAAGTGGAAAAATTTACAAAACAACTAACATTCATACATAAATACACGAATACACAAATCCACCAACAATCATGCTCACACACAAAGCAAATTGAAAGTGCGTTTGCTCTATTCCGTTTCCGTTACACTTTAGACACATACACACGCACTTACAAATGTGACACTCACTAGCTGCTGTTACAATTGACGCTTCTTTTTGCATCATTTACTGTGCATTACTACTGATGCCGCTTTTGCAACAGCAACATTATGTTCCTGTTTTGTGTATTATGCTCGACCTAATACGTTATTTGTTCGACAAACTCTTCTCTCATTTAATGCGCTTACAATTGCTGTGCAAAGTGTTAATGGTCTACGACGCTTAGATAACACAATGAGATCTAACATTGAATAAGGTTTTTGATTTTCAAATAAGAGAAGAATTTGTTGATGTCAACCACGATGACAATGATGGTGATGATGGCATTGATGTTGATTAGTAAAAACGTTAGTTTAGCTTTGGTGAAATACAACCTTTAGAGTTCTAAACTTAGTCTGAGAGTAGGCTAGTAATTTGGCTAGGTGAATTTGTGGTCAAACTTAACACTTTAGTTAGTCCCAATTTACACAAAGGGATTCTTTAAGCTAAACTGATTTCCTTTTAGACATCGATATTAGTATGTGTATATAAATGTGTGTATACTCTGAAATAAATATACGAGCGATTTAAGTAATGGAAATTCTGCTGTGAAGAAATTTCAAAGAAAAAATTTTATCAATCTTTTCAATAAAAATTGCTTCGTGTATTTTGGGTCTTACCGAGTGATGAGGACAATTAACGTGAGACTTAATGAATATGAAAATATTAGAATAAATTTAAAACAAAAATTATACAAATACCACCAAATTTTGCAATGTATTATTATAATTGTTCTCTTTAAACTATATACTTCGGCTGGCAAAAATAACCACATTGTTTAAAATAAAACTATATAAGGCTCAGGCTGAAATAATTATGGCTGACCACTTGTTTAAATTTCATATTTATAAAAAGTTTAATCAATATAAAATGTTTCCAACTCAACTTCACCAACTTACTTTGCAACATGAATTCCTGCAAAGTATTATCTCAGTTCTGTAAACAATAGCGCAATTCACAATATTGTGCAAATGGTATTGCATCATTGCATTTGCAAAAAGGTTTAGCGTATTTTTGGTCTTGCTGTGTATTTTGTTTAGCTACTTTTGGCTCCAATGATATGTTGATGTATATGTCTAAGCCTATTTTCATTAATATATTCCATTTTAAGCTCCCATCGTAGGTCTTAATACTGTTCTAATTAAGCTCCAATCTCTGTATCCTAACAATATCCGACTGGGTCGACTGGTGATAGTATTCTCTGCAAACTATTTGCAAAAGAATGCTACGCTAATATGAAAATAAAAAAAATTTGTTTAATGCCAAAAAAACAACTCAATGCTACATTCCTGAATACAACGGATAAAATTGATAAATATTATACAAAACGAAAGTATTCATCATCAACTGTCATTCAGAGATATCGGTAACATTTTGTCACATAATTAATTTTTTTTGCTATTCCTCACATGCACGCAAAATTAATCTGTTTTGTGGAACAACATACAATACATCCTATATGCGTCTTTGACCACGAACAATAATGATGACAATAAATGAGAATTATCAAAAACCAAACTAAACCGTTAAAAAAAAGAGAAAAAATTAAATGATGACTATCAATTGTTTATTTGACCCCTTGCAACCAACCTCATTAAATGGCCAACAGTCACAAATTGTGTATTAGTACGTTGCTGACACACAATACTCTGCTACTTGGCTGTACAGATACATAATACATACATATTTATAATGCTTTAGTGTTTACTGTTGTCATTGTAGCAGCCAAAAACATTAATGAGCTCTCTAAAATACTTCCGCTAACTGAACATAAATAAAATGTTTAGCAGAAAAACGTTTTTTTCCTTATTTGCCTCCAACAAATAAAGACAATACCAACATTAAACAAAAAGTACATGACATCAGAGGAGAAAACCTAGTCGCTCGTTATATATGTAGGTATTTGTCAGACACAATTTGGAAAATATTTTAAGCTCTCTGGTGCGTTTTGTCTGCGTTAGAGTGTATTTGTATTTGTTATTATTTGCTTTGTCTAATTTGTTATTGTTATTTTTGTTAACGGCATTTAACTGATGAATGCTTGTTTTAGATTTGTCTTGTTCCATTTAATACTAATGATGATGCTGGTGATGATCACAATGATGACAATAACAATGTTCATTTTAAGTGTCATTAGTTGTCAGTAATACCTTTCATTCTTTTCCTTCTTTTATCTACGCTTTTGTCTCTCGGTCATCCGTTTTGTTGTGTAGTCTAACTGTAGGTGCGTGTTTGTTGGATATGCGTGCGAGACTAATTGCTTAAAGTAAATTTTTCACATTTAAATGGAGTTCCTTTCATTTTTTACACTTTAAATTAATAAGTAAACTTAATTCAAAAAGTGTAAAGATTTGTGTAATAGAAATTTTTGGTAATTAACATGTAGTTGACTTGATAATTGTGTCATGTATTTCCTAGAGACTGATATTGAAAAACAACAAGGATATTGATTACAATAATGCAATGTTGGATGAGCTAATAACTTTGAAATGTTCGTTTTGAATTTCAAAACAAAAAAGTTGTTATTTAGTAAAAAACTTGCTATGTATTTACAGCTTATAGAATAACTTTTCGCAAGACAAAATTCAAATGTTTAAACAAAAAAATTCAAATTTTAGAACGTGTTGGGGGTTGTATTGAAACAAATTATAATATTCAAAAATAATAATAAGTATTTATTATTCAAAAGTCAAAGTAAGGAATGAATATATAAAACATTATTTGAAACAAATAAAAAAGTAATATTTCAATGTATTCATGTTATAATTTTAAAACTTATAAAAACAAGTTGTTCAAAGTGTCTCCAAAAGAACGCAAAGCAACGATCCTAAGCAAATTTAATTTTTTTAATGAAAATTTTCTATTTTATTTTTGAAAGTTTGACTAAAACAATCAAAGGTACTATGATTTAAAAATATTAAAAAAAAAATTTAATTTCATAATAACCGACCTCACACTCTCTCCAACTCGATCATGAATTAAAACCGTCAGACTCTGGTTCTGCAACAGCTGAACCTGATCTGATTTTGATTTTTATGGCTGGTTGGAATCATCGGTAGGTATTTTTTTTAAAGGCCGGGCAGAATTTAAATGCCTGCCGTCGAAAGTTTTCATCGATAAGCCAGATACCGATAGAGTGAATGAAAATTGAACTTTGCAAATTTGAATATTTCACTAAACATTTGAATGAAATTACCTTTAAAAAATAAATATCAAAGATTGTTCTATTAAGTCATAACTAAGATTCCAATATGCCATTCTCATCTAAATGTTTGATATAAATTTTAAAAGAAAATTTCAAAAAAAGTGTATGGTACTTAAATAAAACCATTTTATTTACAGTCGTTTTTCTCTTTAACTTGAACAGATGAAAACTAAAACTACTTATTAAGCATGCTAACCTTCCATAACAAGAAGCTAAACTAATCTTGTGCATATAATACAAATTAATAACTTTTAAAAGTCAAAAATCCTTAAAGTTTCCTCAAGATATTCCCAACTATTAAAAAACTGTGTATGTATGCTATAAAATTGTTTGCAAAATGTTTTTTCAGATGTTTGCAAATTGCTAAAGCAGCAAACAGAATTTTTCTTTCTTTATACTTAAACACTATGATTCTCCATATTTCTTTTTTATTGTTTTTTTGTTTGTGTATAACACACTTTTTCTTTTCCCTTTCTTTAAAGAAGCCAAAGAAGAAAACTTTTGTCTTAAACAACGCACTGAAATGCATTTGCCAATGTCTTGAACTGAACTCAAGTAAAACTTGTTTAAACACAGTCCAATGGCCAACTTCTAATAGACGGAAGTAGGAAACTAAAATGTAGAAAGCAAAATACAAAAAAAATACGCCATACACTTGACCAAACACCAATAAACTTTAATAACTTGTTTAAAGTTTTTTCTCTCTTTTCCGTTCTTTCTTTTTTTTATTTTAAATTGACTTTAAATATAAAATAAAAATTATGACATGACATCATAGAAATTAATAAAAAGTAAATAAGTAAAAGAAGGCAAAAAATTGTTTTGCAAAAAAAAATTTCATAAAATTTTATAAATATGAAACGGCATTTTTGCATAATAAATTATTTGAATTTAATCTTCTCTTTTTTATTGTTGCATACAAACCATAGAATTGACACTTTTAAGCAAAGCACTGTAATAATATTACGTTTAATGGCAATAAAAGGAAGCTAAAAAGTATTTGAGGTATTTAATATATGTAGTTACATTTCGTTGATCAATAGCGTTATGGTTTGTGCCCTAAAATTATATGAAAGAATCTCAATATGAAAAATATTTTAAGTACTAAAAAGTACACTACAGTAGCTTTTTTAAAATTGGCGCCTTTAACTAGTTCTCTTCTCTTTTCATTATATAGAGACTTATTTTTCTATTTATTACCCTGCTGGGGTAAGTAGTTTCAGTTTTTGTAAGATGTCGTTTTGCACGAGACAAATTATATACGGTATTGTGTTTGCTAGATTATTATGAACAATTTTTTTTTATTTTACAATGATGTCTTCTAAGGATTGCACCTATTTCATCCAGAAATTTACGCTTTCTATGTAAGTCTATTGTGATTTACCGAGTCTCAATTGTTGTCTGTCTTCCCACTGTAAATTTATCACTACTAAACGCCACAACTTATTGTGTTTTAATGACAACTTACAAAACTTGCAATTGCTTTGAAAGGCAGTTAACCGTTATATTTTCATGCATCGAAAATTGACAGGGCTTTTTTCTTTATTTTGAGGCCTAAAAATTGGTCGTTTTTAACAAAAATCCATTAAGTTTGTATTCGCACTTGTTTTTATTTATATAAAAAGCAGCCCATACACGTTTCAATTCAATTGACAACTGAGTGGATTTTTGTGCAAATCAAATCGTGTATGGCTTTGTCATTTGATTAGTTTGGCAGTTGACGAGTTGGTTGAAGAAAAATTAAAAGATTTTGATGTTTTCAAGTTGAGAGACTTGTTAGTCTCTTTATTATATATTATGTATGTTATAATTTATCTCGATGCAAATACTTTTAAAAGATTTATGGAGGTTAAAGTAAATTACGGAGAGATTCTTATATGGGAGTTTCGACTAATTATTAACCGACCATTATAAAATAAGGTGTCATCATTTCTGTATATATGAAACTTATTTGTGTTGAATTTTATTTAGGTACCAACATTTTTAAGAAATTTATGGTCGTCAAAGTGATTTTCGGGAGTGGGCCTTATATGGGAGCTATTTTGCAGATCTGATTTGGCTTCATTTACCACTCACTTGTGGTGAAATTTGTTTGGATACTTGCATAATTCAAACATTTATGATCTTTAAATCCTAATTTCGCGAGGACATGATAATGATAACGGACCGATTTCCACCAGTTTCAATCCCATGCGTCATTCGGCAAAGATTTTGACTTGCTTCTAGAAAAATATTTGGAAATAGATAGCGAAGCATCTCTGACAATTTTAAAATGCAATTATTTTTTTCAGCCAATAAAGTTTTTAATTTTTAAATTTGTAGTTGTAAAAAAATATAAATTTGACAGTTAAAAGCAAATCTTTCAATTCAGTTTAAGAAATGTGTGGCCAAGAATCAATTAAATTGAAAGACTCAATTAACGATTGAATTGAAACGTGTATGGGCCGCATATATAGGTACCTATTAAAAATGACATATTAATTACTAAAACCAAAAATCTCGTTCAAATGATACGCCCTCCCATATGAATCTCAAATTTTAAAGTTGTACATCCAATAAAGTTTGGATATATTCATATTTTTCGGAGTATAGGAAACATATACAATATGAAAAAGGCCCACTAAATTGTAATTTTAAAACTAAATACTTACATTAATCAATTCCATTGCATTTCCAAGTTCAAACTTTTGTACGCGCACTATTTAATAATATCAATTACATTGTCGAAAATAACTAATAAAAGCAATTCTATTAAATTTCTAAATAAATAGAGGATCCAGTTACAAATCACATATTAACTCTTTAAATACATTTTAATATTTGTAACATGAACTTTAATATGCAAAAAATAAACAATAAAACTTAATCCATTCATATAATAACAACGGAAAACGGTAGCTATTAATTACATGATAATATTATGAAATTGTTAATTGAACGTTAAACAATTTTTACAGTGAAAGATGCAACAAGTTAATTAATTTTTGTTCAGCTAATCTAGGTCACAAATTTTTTGAATTCAAAATGCAAATTCAATACTATGCGTATATATTTTATTTATTCAACTATTTTTCTTTTCTTGCTTTTTTTTTGCTTGTTACAGCTTTTATCTCTTATAATGGACTGTGTTGATTCATTAGAGTACTGTATAATGGTTGTACAAAAAAGTATTTTAGTTCAATTAGAACAACCACATGGTTGTATAAAACTTATCAATTAAAATAATATGTACTAAAAATAAATTAAAATTAAATTCAATTCAATATAAAAGAAACTATAAAAATAAACTTAAACATATCGGCCCCCTTTGAAAGCATCGGCTTTCAAATATCTACGAACAAAGGACAAAGTTGAGCAATTGGACGCTTGTAATATCCTTTAGATGTTTTAACCGTAACAACTCGGACAAGTCCATCTGCACCTGGGTGAGTTTCAACTACTTTAGCAATTGACCATTTAGTTGGAGGTAACATTTCGTCTTTAATTATAACAATATCATCATTCTTCAAGTTTTCCAATTTTTGAGACCATTTTGGGCGTTGTTGCATTTGTTTTAAATATTCTCTTGACCACTTTGCTCAAAAGCTTTGGACCATTTTCTGCAAATATTGCCACCGATCCAGGCGACTTGACTTTATGTCGGTTAATGTTTCATCAGGTACTGCAGTCATTGGTCGAAATATCAAAAAATGTGCTGGTGTGAGAGGATCCAAATCCCCTTCGAATTTAATACACAAGGGACGAGAATTAAGACAACTCTCTACTTGACATAAAACAGTACTCATTTCCTCAAACGTTACAAATGCATCCGCTAACACTCGTTTCAAATGATATTTCGTTGACTTGACTCCAGCTTCCCATATGCCACCGAAATGGGGTGCTGACGGTGGAGAGAAGTGCCA
Organism: Bellardia pandia; assembly: GCA_916048285.2. Taxonomy (NCBI): domain Eukaryota; kingdom Metazoa; phylum Arthropoda; class Insecta; order Diptera; family Calliphoridae; genus Bellardia; species Bellardia pandia. The sequence continues at coordinate 104,212,209 of OU696529.1, forward strand.
TTGTATCTGTTGATCACACATTTCTTTCTCCATGTAATATTGGGTTTCCGTTTGATTAAGGAAGTGATACAGTTTACGTAACTGTTGATTGCAACCCACAAAATTTGTACCGTTTTCGGAATATATATGCAATGGTTTGCCACGTCTCGATACAAATCTGCGCAACGATGCAATAAAGGCAGCTGTAGACAACTCTGTAACCAATTCAAGGTGGATTGCCTTTGTAACCAAACAAACAAAAACAGCTATCCAACATTTGTACAACTTAGATCCACGACCTTTCCACGAACGAACTTGTATCGGACCTGCAAAGTCCACACCTGTATTTATAAACGCTGCTGATGGTTGAATTCTGTGATGAGGTAAGTTAGCCATTTGTTGTTGATACGGAATACTTCTAAATCTCATACATGTAATACATTTATAAACAAAACGCTTTACAATGCAAGTCACACGCGGTATCCAATATTTTAAACCGATTAAGTACAGTGTTTGTCTGTGACCAGCGTGTAAATATTTCGAATGATAATATTCTACAAGCAAAGTTGTCAATGGGTGATCCTTATTCAAGATGATAGGATGTTTTTGATCATAATTTATTCGTGCGTTCTCAATTCTTCCACCAACTCTCATTACACCTAATTTGTCGATAAAGGGAGCAAGATCGCTTAATTTGTGGCTGTTTGGCAGCTGTTTGCCAGAAGATAAAATACGCATTTCATCCGAGTACGTTTGGAGTTGAGACGCTTTTGCCAATTGATAGGTTGCTTGTTGTAGTTCGTAAGCCGTTAAAAAGGATGTTGTCTTATTGTTTCTTCCAATTCTGCAATTGTATATAAATCGTAGGACTAAAGCTGTGATACGAACAAGTTTACTGTACTTCGAATACAATACAAACAAGTTATGTGATTGAGTTGTGATAACATTCTCTTCAGATTGTTTCGTTGTTAAATGAGAAACAGTTTCCTTTCTCTGCTCCATATCAATGTTAGCTGGTACATTTGGGAACTCTTCTGTCACCACCTTCTTAGTTTTAAGCACCTCTGGACCATGCCACCAAAGATCATTATGTATTAATTCTGAAGCCGATAACCCACGAGTAGCTAAATCTGCTGGATTACTGCGTGACGGTATGTGATTCCATTGACTCGCTGGCATATGCTCAATAATGTATGAAGTTCTGTTGGCGACAAAGGACTTCCAACGGCAAGGATGATCTGATATCCAAGCCAGCACAATTGATGAATCTGACCAACCAAATACTTTACATTCTTTGATATCTAAAGCCTGTTGAACCTTAATCATTAATTTTACCAACAAATGAGCACCGCATAACTCTAATCTTGGTACCGATATTTGCTTGACTGGAGCAACTCGTGTTTTTGATGTAATCAAGCTTGTACTTATCCCGCCATCTTTGTGCAAAACTCTTAAATAAATAACAGCAGCGTATGCTAATTCCGATGAATCAGCAAAACCATGCAGTTCAACTTCTACATTGTTCTGAACTTTAATCCATCTTGACACTCTTAATTCCCGTAGAAGATGAATATTATCACGAAGTGACTGCCACTGTAGAAATAATCGTTCCGGTAATTGTTGATCCCATTCGATGCCTTGTAGCCATAATTTTTGCATAAATATTTTCATAGAGACCACTACTGGTGCCAATAAACCAATGGGATCGAAAATCTTTGCAATATCTGACAACACGGATCTTTTTGTGATTACGTTAGTTATTGGTTGTAGGTCTATTGAAAATCTGAAGCTGTCAGATGGAGTATCCCATAAGAGGCCAAGTGTCTTCACGGGCTGTGATGCTTCGATAACCGTTTCAGTGGATGTTGACCTATCAGCTGGATCCACACTCTGCATAAATCCCGTTGAATTTGATGACCATTTCCTAAGGTGAAATCCTGATTTAGAAAGGACTGAACAAAGATTATTTCTCAATTGAACGGCGGAATGTACATTTTCGGCACATGACATAAAATCATCTACATAGAACTGCTCATCTATTGCTTGAGATATTTCAGGATATTGGTTTGAGTTTTCCAGTGAAATCTGATGTAAAGTTCGGATTGCCAAAAAAGGTGCCGACGCAATCCCATATGTTATAGTATTCAAACAATAGTCCCTAACTGGTTCCTTAGTTGATTCTCTCCACAATATACGTTGAAATCGTCTATCATCAGGATGAATCAATACCTGCCTATACATTTTCTCCACATCAGCTGATAACGCAATCTGATATTTGCGAAATTTTAACAGAATGGTAAAAAGATCATTCTGTATAGTAGGACCTACAAGCAGTTGGTCGTTCAATGAACGTCCATTTGTCGTTTGACAGGATGCGTCGAATACTACGCGTAATTTTGTTGTTGAACTACTTGGCTTTAAAACTGCGTGGTGTGGTAAAAAATAGCCGATTTCGTTAGTTGAAGACTGATCAATTTCCATATGATTTAACTCTTGATATTCCCGAATAAAATTTACATACTCATCTTTAAGATCAAAATTGTTGTTGAATCGTCGCTCCATAGCCTGCAGTCTCTTTAGGGCTGATGTTTTCGACTCCCCTAATTCAATGTTGTCATTTCTAAATGGTAGTTTTACCATGTATCTGCCGTTGTTTAATTTCTCAACATTTTTTTGAAAATGAATTTCAGCTGCTTTCTCATCTTCAGATTGAATTTTCGGCTTTGATGCTACATCCTCAGTTTTCCAAAACCGTTGTAGGTGTTCATCTAAATCAATTGAGACATGTGCTGTAAATATTGTCGGCTCCACTTGAGTTTCTACACTTCCCATAATAACCCATCCAAAGATTGTGTCAATTGCTGCGGGTGATCCACTTGGAGGAACTATTTTGTCGGATAATACAAATTGATTATAAACTTCAGCGCCTATGATGATATCAACTGGAGCTCTTTTATTGAAGTTTGGATCTGCCATTTTAAGATCCTTAAAATATTCAAATTTCTTACTATCAATATCATGACTCGGAAAGTCCCTTGCCAAAGTAGACAGACATAACGCTTCGGTTATTATAGTTCTTCCAAATAAAGTAGAAACGATTTCCAATTTTACCTTTCCTTTGGTATAACTTCCTTGATCTGGGCCAACTCGATACATCAAAGTTTTGTCATACATTCTCTTTAATTGAATACGTTGAGCACAATCTTCCGAAATCAGTGTGTGCTGTGCACACGAATCCAAGAAAGCTCGACAAGGTTGTAACTGATTATATCTATCACGGATCATAATCATGGTTGTTGGTAAAAAGGTAAATGTTTTGGAAACTTTTTTCATTTGTCTATCCCCAGATGAATGTAACAGAATTTGTGGTTGACTTTCGGATTGTTTCGGTATAAAATGTAATAACGTGTTATGTTTCGCATTACAGGTTTTGCATGATGACGATTTACAATTAATTGCAACATGATTTGGTCGTAAACAGTTAAAACACAAATTATGTTGTTTAACTAATTTGTAACGGTCTTCAATAGATGATTCCTTAAACCGGTTCATTGAAATAAAAAATGATTTTCATTACACGCGATGCATGTCTGAATTGTAGCTGCGTAGGTCCCTACTTGATTTCGTGAACGACTTGCTTGTGTCGTAGTTTTCGGTGGTTGCTTATATACACATTGTTGTACACTTTCTAATTCGGATACTCGACTATCCAAAAATCTAAGAAATGAGTCAAATGTTGGATTTGGATCTGTCCTATTTTCTCTACACCACAAAACATGTGTTTCAGCATCAAGTTTCTTCTCCAAATGAAATAATAAAATGGCATCCCAATGTTGTGTAGGCTCTTTTAATACCTTAAGGGCGTTGATGCTCTCATTTGTGTTGTTGTATAAACGTTTTGTTTCACTAACTGTAGACCTTTGCATACCCGGTTGATCAAACAAAAGTTCCAAATATGCCCGTCTTACCTGTTGCGATTTGCCATATCTATTGTTTATTAATTGCCATGCAATTAAATAATTGTCGTTCGTCGGTTGCAAGTGTTTAATTATAGATAAAGCTTCACCTTTTAGTCTGGTATGCAAATATTCCAACTTTTCAACATTGGATACAGTCGTCTTAGAGTGAACTAATGCATCAAATAAATCACGAAATCGTATCCAATCCGTGTATGTGCCATCAAATTCTGGTATCTGAATCTGTGGCAATTTTGGTTCGTGATGTTGCGCTTGACTTGTTGTGGTAGTGTTAAGTGGAGATGAGTGAAATCCACGATCAGTTGTCAATCTCTCCAAAAGCACGCCAATGGAACTCTGGGATTCGGCCATTGCCTGAATGGCTTGTGTAATATTGTTATCATGTGTTGCATTATGAACAACTGTACGATTTGCATCTTCTTCGCGTAATCGAGTCGTGTATGTAGACTTTGTTATGAAATATTTGTCCTCAATTTCACTGCGATACTTATCCTCTTCTCCACGCTTCGCAGGATCCGTGGTCAATTTATCTATTTCGTCTTGAACTACCCCATATTGTGCAAAAAGATCGTCCAATGCAGAAATACGGACCGTAATATCATCAATAACCGTATCTGGATTAACGCATAGATTATAAATTCGCGTCATACTGCCCTTCAACGTTTGTCGCTTCGTTTTTAGATTATCCATTCTGGCTTATACTATTCGTTAACAATATTTTTATATATTTATTTTCGTTTAAATAAAATTGAGTTAATTATACTGTGGTCTGTGACAATACTTAAAATCTTATCATATACAATTTAGGTTTGTGCACAAACTAAAATTGACCGTGTGAATGATTCTCTGATATGCTATATGGTTGGTGAAAAAACTAACACAACTAAAATTTTCATTTATCAATAAATTTTGATTTCTTCTAAAAATAATGCGCAATAAAATATGCTATACCTTTATCAATCCGTTTTCCTAAAAATACCCACTGGGAATTATCAATGTGTTGTTTCTTGTTGAAATCTGCTTTTTCCTATATTGTTGTTTTTGTTGTGTGATTACTTCTATTTGCCATTAGCTGAAACTTCTGGAATTTACATTCGCTATTGCTTTTGTTGTATGATGACTATTCCCGTTAGCTGATTATCTTGTTCTGCATAAATGTTGTATGATCTGCTTTGCCTTGTTGTTCGTTGAATTAGACAGTTTTTTGTGCTGAATAAACGTTGAATGATCTACTTTTTCTATATTGTTGTTTTTGTTGTGTGATGACTTCTTTTTGCCGTTAGCTGAAACTTCTGGAATTTCTACTCGTGTTGTTTCTGTTGCGTGATAGCGCTTTATTATCTTGTTCTGATAAATGTTGTCTGATCTGCTTTGCTTTGTTGTTAAAAAATAGTTGAATAATAACAGCTTTTTGTTCTGAATAAACGTTGCTTCTTTATATATTGTTATTTTTGTTGTATGATGACTTCTTTTTGCCATTAGCTGAAACTTCTGGAATTTACACCCGCTATTGCTTTTGTTGTTTGGTGACAATTTCTTTTCCAAAATGCCCTGTTATACATCCGGTTCGATAGGACCAAAAATTATGTTCAGCTAATCTAGGTCACAAATTTTTTGAATTCAAAATGCAAATTCAATACTATGCGTATATATTTTATTTATTCAACTATTTTTCTTTTCTTGCTTTTTTTTTGCTTGTTACAGCTTTTATCTCTTATAATGGACTGTGTTGATTCATTAGAGTACTGTATAATGGTTGTACAAAAAAGTATTTTAGTTCAATTAGAACAACCACATGGTTGTATAAAACTTATCAATTAAAATAATATGTACTAAAAATAAATTAAAATTAAATTCAATTCAATATAAAAGAAACTATAAAAATAAACTTAAACAATTTTAAAGGCAACTTTTTTTGGACTAAGTATTGCAGAAAAATCTTTTGTACGTAATATGTTTTAATTTATTTCTAGAAACTTTTTTCGATACTTTTTTATTATATGTTTTATTATAATACAAGGTGGCACAAAGTAATCGTCCTAATGTCAGCTCTGTTTTGGCATTTGTGTAGTAAACACATGCGAAATGCACGTTAATAAACAATGTTACGCTACACTGCTCCTGACCGCGGAATATTGCTGACAGAACTGACATTAGGGGCCAATCGCAAAATTTATAGCATTTTCTGATATGAGGATTACTTTTGCGCCACCTTGTATTATATTTTTTATTATATTATATACTCCACCACCTCAAGTGGTGAATGAGGGTACATTACGTTTGCCATTCCGTGTGAAACTGTGTTAGTATTCATCTGAGATCCAACAAAGTATATATATTCTTGATCCTTGTGAAATTCTAGAGCTCCAACTATAATATGATTAAGCAAGTTTAAGCAAATTTCAAAAGTTAACGAAAAGGCTGTCAAATGCGTAAGTAATTCAAAATTAACTTTCAGGTGACTACAATGTCTTTATGTGACTATGAAACTTTTTGTCCACATTTATGTTTAAACAAGTGTTTTTTTTTTTTTGTAATCTATTAAATGACTATAATTTATAAATATAATGCTAAAATATACGATACTATCACATGTGGCAAAAGTAATTAAGAAGTATAGCTGTGGCAGCACAAAATTGTAAATAATAATAAAAAGTTCTCCTTAGAGCTGATTCCGTATAGAATATGCGATCAGTTTTGCTTTTTGCTTAAGCAAATGACAGTTGAAAAATTTAACGAAAAGTTTCATTAAGTACATTATAGTTTGTTACATATAATTTAAATGTATTCGCACGGTTGCTTAAGCTAGTTCCCAGTAAAAAATGTGCTCCAAAAGGAGCAGGTTTTATGTATGAATTCATACCTCAAATCGCTGCAAACCTACTGATGGGATGCATGATTTTTGTTTGAGGTAATCCCGATTTGGGGGACTACTTTCTGTTGACAATAAGCGCTTCTTTTAACCTAATTAAACATGCAAATAAAGCAATTTCCTAAAGTGTTTTACGTCACTTCGCGCATACCAATCAAAGAACAAATTCTATCTGAATGTTTTTGCTTAAGAAACAGTAAATAGTAACTGAGTATTAAGACTGAATAAAAAACACTGAGTAAAGATATTCTGGTCATATAACCAGTGTAGTTTTAGTATTTCTTATTATATTAAGCTGGAGAGTATTTAAGATTCACTCTAAATTCTTACAGCTGGGATTGAATACATGAAAATTATTTAACATTATGCCAACCTATTTAATTGCATTATTATTTTAACGCATATTTTGGAGTACATTATTCTTTTTTTTCCTATTTATTATGACCTCCATAATTCATATTGACTGATGAATTTTTGTTAGATAAAAATGTTTGTTGTTGCTGAATTACATAAACTATTTCCAGGCGATTATTATTCATCTATGATAGACAAAATCTGCTAAATGAAAAAAAGTTTTGTAAAACTGCGATGATAATCAACTTGTACGATTTCATTCATTAAATTTTAACCATATCCGGGACTTAAAAGCAAGGAAGTTTTTAGTACCAGATGCTGTGTTTTTTATATATGTATACAGATATGAATACTTGGCAACACTTAGAATTTCGAGAATATCCAGTTCGGAAGTGAGGAGTACACCTGAGAGATCATTCTGCATCGAACGGTACAAAAAGTACCAAAACTTCTCAACCAATTCTTTCTAAAAAAAACATGATGAAATATTATACTTTCATGTCGGGTAGCATATTCTTGTTGTTTTTCGAAAAATGTTTGTTTGAAACGAATCAGTTGAATTTGATACAGGTTCCTTGTGATGGAATAGATAAGGACCCCTTTGGTCCTACCAAATACATAGCAGTCAGTACCATAGCTCCATGCATATTTGGCTTTGGTGTCGATTCGGCTGATTAGCGGCGCTGCACATACGATCTTTTATTGATGCGGAGCAATAATGATTTCCCTTTTCAGCGTTAAATCAACGTTTCGAACAAGAAAAATCGTCTTTCTTTTGAAATTGCTGCTTGAGTAGCTTGCAATGATTGCTTCAATTCTTGCTCCTCGTTTTTTTTTTCTAGCTTGGGTTATTTTCTACTTCCATGTCGAAATCAAGACTTTGGAAATGCAATAACAATCTCTCGCTCAGTGAATGTCTCGCAAAAAACATTTATGTGGCAATTAACAACAACTGTTGTAAATTCAGACGACTTACAACTTCTACAACAGGAAAAAATCAGTTGTAAATTGAACATTACTACAATATTATTATTATTTCTTCTACTGATTATCTCTCACAAAATTATTGATGTGACACACAATCGTACACAACGATTAAATGGGGAAAATTATAACTAAAAAAAGGTTTTAAAGCATTCCTATATTAAAAATGTCTAAAGTTTAGCAATTAATTTTTAAAACAATTTCAATAATTTCAATCTTATATGTCATTCACTGTCCGTATATAATGTAAATGTATGCACAGTATACTTTTAATAAAAATGCAAATTATTTAAATAAACATTCACGCATACACTCACGCATATACGAATTATGAAAATAAAATTAATAAAATTGTGTTAAAACGTAAAACAAACATGTTTTCGCATATCTTTTACACTACTCCAAAAAAGATAGTGTTCACAGTTGATAACAAGAATATGTTCTCTAAGAGAAAATTTATGTTATATGTTATGTTTAATGTTAATTTTTAATTAATTTTATACTTTAGCATTGTGAAATTCTAATGTCTATCTGTGTAAAACATTCTCTTGTTTGGTTCTGTAGCAAAAATTAAATTATTATCGTAAAATTTTTAACCACTACCCTAAGCAGTTTGGTATTGAAAATCAGTAAAATCGTTCTAGTAGAACCAGAGTTATTAAACATAATGTTAGACAAACTCCAAACAAGATGATATTTTTTGTTGCTAATGTTGAATTGAAAAATTAACGTTCTTTAAAAAAATATTTCCCGAACTTTTTATAGGATCAGATGCTAACGAAATTAGTGATAATAAGAAATCTTTATAAATGATACAGGTACAATATGAGTGAACCTGACTGTTAAAGTTGTTATTAATGCGATGAAGATATCAGAAGTTATACGGTGAAGATATAATGCTTCTGATACGTTTTATGTTCTATAGTCAATACGTAACTGATATTCTTCAGTCAATTTGTAGTATTTGTTTTTAATAAATTTCATAATTTTAATTACGTACAAACGAATGTCTCCACAAAATTACAATGTTCTTTCCTTAAATAGTGAATGTATAACATAAAAATGAGTAACTCATAACAGATGGCTTATCGTTTGAAACCTACATATTTGTCATTTATTCTCACTTATTTATTGAACATTATATCACAATGGACCGTATTGGTCTCTAGGTGATGGTGTGGGGACAACCTCACACCGGCCTTCTAACCTAACCTATTGAACAATATAGTGTAAACAACAAAGCTTTGCTTTACTTCTTTAATTTTAAAACCACTGAAGCACACACATTGGTCATCGAAGCTTATGGTGAATGTGTTTAAGAGTTCTCAACATGCGAGAGAAGGTTTTTGTTGTTCAGAAATGGTAATTTTGACACGGAAGGCAAAGATCGCCCAAAGATCAAAAGTTTAAAGACCAATAATTTAAGTTTATTTTCAAACTCAACAGGAGCATGTAAACTTATTGGGAGTGACTCAAGCAGCAATATAAAAACGTTTTCGAGCAGCAATATGCATCTAAAAAGCAGAAAATTAAATCCGGTTGATATTGAAATACTACAAAATGGATCCATTACGATGATCCAAAAGAAAGTAGCTCGTATTTGGCACCAAAGCCAAATATTTATAGCATTAAGGTAATACTCTGTATTAGGTGGGATCAAAATGGTCTTGTACAGAATGCAACTGATTTATTTGAAGCTAGCATTGACCGGAATATGTGGCAAACATGAAACCATAATATTATATCATGAGAACGTTTGGCCACATGTTGTTACGCGTATTAAAAACTAACTGGCCAACATTAATAAATCGCGTTGGGTTCACTTCTCACTTATGAATTAAATAAAAAATGAGTTCAGATATAAAAATGATTATAAAAAATCCACTTTTTTTAAAAAAGAAAACTTTTTTAATAAAATGAGGCAGAAAATAAACAGTTCTTATAATAACACACAAAAATACACATTAAATGATTCTTCCTCGTTAAAAGCACTAACATATATATAATAATGAAAGGACTTCTTATGTTAACAAACCTCAAACTCAAAAGGAAATGTAACACAAACTTGTGATAAAGGATCTGAAGAAATAAAGAATCGATTGAAAAGATCTATATTTGTGTCTATTCTCGATATTTTTTACGTAAGCAACTCTCTAAATTTCTTCGCGTCCTTATTTTTTGCTTCTTAAGCTTTTTCTGACAGCTGTCTTGTAAGAAGTTTAATATTTATTTCTTTACGCGTCTTTTGGTATATCCATTATTAATGCTATTCTTCAACAATTTCCTTTCGCGAAAGAGTGGAATTCATACTGGAAAAGTAAAAAAAAATGTATGGCGGTCGCAAAAATGTGCTAGATGTTTTTGATTTACCTTAAAGTGAACACATAAAAGATTAACTCAAACATAATTCTATACCAAAACTATCAGGAATAAACAGGAATAACTCTACTTGAAAAAATAAAATATTTTATTTTTTGCACTTTCTGAACTTCTCAAAAAAAAAAAAATTTTTACTACATACAATGGAAATAATTAAATGAAAATTGTAATATATTTTTTTGAAATAGAGCTTAATAATAATAAAAAAAAATATGACAATAAAATCACCGTAGCATTCTTAACCGTAAACCAAAGTCACACAAAAAATACGCTTCTCTTTAAAGCTTACTTTTTCCTAATCAAAAAGAAATAAAACACTGGTTATCTATTGTATTGAGAAGCTCAATAAACGATCAGAAGGAATGTTGTCAGACATTTTTTAAGTTTTCCCGACAGATTTGTGATTATGCACAGTCTGCGTTGCCAGAGCAATGGGAAAATGTCATAGCAGACAATGGTCACTAATTTAAGAAAATGTGTATTGTACAAATGATTACTAAACTAATTGCTGGATCATTTTGTTTTTATTAAAATTATATCTTTAATAAGCTTAAAGGTCAAAATTTGTTATTTATTTATTATACTTATACTTATTTTTAAAAATTTCTATACAACAGGGAAACAAATTTATTATTTTGCTACAAATTTTTGTAGAGAATTATCAGAAAATATAATAAATAAATAATAAATTTTGACCTCAAGCTTAACAAAGAAATAATTTTAATATTGTACAAATGCTTCAAAAAAAATGCATTTTAAAGTAACACACCCTATAGTGTACAATATTATTTCAAAAGTAATTAATTATAAAGCTGAGAAATCGCGCTGTAAAACAAATACCCAAAAATATTCAAAGTTGCTTTAACCCTTCTTTTTATAATGGTGGAAATTTCCTTCATAACATGGAATGCCCTCTATTAATTCTATTTAGTACTAAAGCTGGAGGTCCTCGCTTTTTAGCGTCAAGGCATTTATATGTAGCTTTCTAAACATTTTTAGCGTCAAGTATTTCAAGTTGCATATAAAGATTTTTCGCGGCAATGTACTTTCGGAGGTGATGTCGTAAATTCAGCTGATTTTTTTTTTTATGAAGTTTTTTTATCGATTTGTTTGTCAATTTCATATAAAAAATGTTTTTTGAACTGTCATTTTTCCTAGTGACATCAACTTTAAAATAAATTTGCTTTTCATTTGTCGATGGCAGCTGTTCGACGCTTTCAAAAGTAGAAAGTAAAAGAAATTTTCGCTATTCAAGTGTCAACGCTTCCTACGCTTTTAAGTGTGTAACTTAAAACATAATTTCTTGACAGTTGTTTAGAACGCGAGAAACACGTAAACGCTTGGTATGGACTTTCAGCTTAAGGTAATGATCTAATATTACATGATGATAGAAATTTCGATCATATTGTTTTCAGCTAAATATAAATTATTTATACCATTTTTCCTTTAATTTTTTTTTTTTTTTTTTTTTTTTTTTTTTCTTTTGTTTTCTATAGAAAAAACTTTTCTACAGAAAAAATTTATTTGTACAAAATATTTTAAATACATTTCAATTTCGGCCTCAGCGCCGTAAGGCATTATTGAGGCAAGTTGGCAAATTAATTAATTTCAAAAGTACAAATAAAAGACTTAACTTAAAATTAAGATTATTAAATTACAAAAAATATGTATATAAACTGTTTTACAAAAAATAAAAATTACAAAAGCGTTTCGATGTTGTTAAATAAATGTTGTTTACAAGACGATTTAAATAGTGAAATTCGATTAATTGATTTCAAATCTGCATGTAAATTATTGAATTTTACAGCACCCACGTAATCAATCCGTTGCTTGGTAGTTTCTAGTCTACATCGAGGAATTCTTAAATTTGTTCTGTTTCGTGTGTTAAAACTAGATTGCTGTTGAGAAAATGTCATGCTTTGGTGACCAATATGGTTAATGCATTTAAAAACAAACATTAACACCTGATACACATGCAATCCATAAATTGGTAAAATTGTTTTGCTTATATCTTTGAACAATGTGACAGTTGAATTTAGAATTGGTAGTTTGTAAACAATTTTTAATGCTTTGTTTTGCATGCATTGAAGCGATTTCAGTGAAATGTTATTTTTATTGTAAGCATATATAATTGCTAAGTAATTCAGATGCGATTGAATCAATGATTGAAATATCATCATCCTTGATTTAACATCCAGTTTATTTTTTAATTTATATAAAATCCCAATTGCTGGAGCTATTTTCCTTTTTAAGTCGGTTATATGTAAATCCCATGACAAGTTACTTTGCAATGTGATTCCCAAATACTTAACGGAATGGGATTCGTGAACAGCTTTTCCATTAATAATCACGTTGAAATCACTATTTATACTTAAAGCATGTGGTCTAAAGCGTATTAATTTGGTTTTATCAGGGTTAAGAACTAATCGATTTAATCGCGCAAATTCAAATATTAAAGCGGCATCTCTTTCAATTCTTGTTTTAAGTGATAAATCATACTTATAGGGGTAAAACAAGCACACATCATCTGCCCATCTAAATTTAAATTTTTTAAATCATTTAAATATATAGAAAACAAAAGAGGGCCCAATCCACTACCCTGCGGTACACCATAAACAACAGAACCAAAAAAACTGTCCGTGTTGTTTATATTAACATATTGTTTTCTATTAACGAAATAATTTTTAAACAATAAGAGTTCTCGTCCCTGAATACCATATTTCATTAATTTATGTATCATTATTTCATGATCTACTAAATCAAAAGCTTTAGTAAAATCAAAAAATATTCCAGCAACTCCACTAGAACCACCATTTTGAACATGAATTTATCATCTTTATTACTTTCATCCATAAAAAAGCCATGCAAAGAAGGATTAAAAATTAGAAACGATCCTAAGTTGTGGTTCACACGCTTCAGTTTTAGCTGACTAGTTTTTGTTCAATTCGCTTTTGAACTTGCCATTTTATTCACACATTTCAATTCAATTTTCGTATTTTTTAATACAAATGCACATGCATGAAAGAAAAGAACAAAAGGAAATAAGAAAAATGACTAGTATCGTCAAGTTTGTAACCCTTTTATTTCCTTTTTCCTTCTCATCTAAAAATACTTGCCTTGACGAGTCAGAATTGTAGAGTGTGAAAGCGCACTAATTTTTCGAAAAAAAAATTGAATGTGTTACAAAGGATTTGACAAACTTATAAAGTTACATATTTGTTTTAAGTTTTTTTCAGTAATTTTATATTTTTGCTAAAATTGTACATTTATTAATGTGTTTACATTTCTCTAAAAGTTTTAATGAAATTGTATTTATAAGTTAATTATAATCTGTTAAGCAAAAAAAAATATTTAACGATTACATGTATCAGTATCCGTTGCCTTAAAGAAATGTGTATAAAAAATAGTTATAATTTTTTAAAATAAAATCTATAAATTATTGCAAATTATGTAATAATTTGAATAGCTGGTATAATTAAAAAAAAAAAATATAAGTCTATTGCGTTTTTAATGGTTAATTGAAAAATAATGGTAGGTATTAAAAACACAAACATTTTACTATATACTTTTCATTTAAAAGATTTTAAATTAAACCAACTAGTAGTGCACATCAGGAAATGTCTAATTTGTCAATACATAAATCTCCTGGTCACGGAGGTTTGTCGCCAACAATATTCATAAAATGTGATCAGAAAATATCGCCATATATACTTAAGATTTTGAATAATATAATTTTAACTGCAGTTTATCCCGAAGTATTAAAAATATCTAAAATTGAGCCAATACCAAAGATAGAAAATGCTTTTAAGGAAAAAATGTGAAATTACCAATAGCTGTATTACCACTCATTGATAAAATATTTGAAAAAATAATACACAAACAGTTTTTGTTTTATTTAGAAAACAATAACTATTATATAAATGTCAATGTTGTAAATTTCATATGCAAAGTATTATATCAAGGCTTTAGAGGAATATGTTTAGTTTTCTATGATTTTTCGAAAGCATTCGATCTTGTGGATCAGGATATCATGTTTGTAAAGGCTTAATATTATGGAATTCAAAGTACAGAACTAAATTTGAGTAAAAGTTACTTATCAAACAGAAAACAATATGTGGAGTTAAATAACAAACGAAGTTATATTAGGGATATAAAGGATGGTGTACCACAAGGAAGCGTATTGGATCCATTGTTATATTCTAATTATATAAAGGACATTGTGAGTCTTGGGTTTTATGGCAAAGTGTACTTATAAGCTGATGATATTTCCCTCCTTTATTCATATAAAAATGAGACGGCTTTAAAAGTTCACATGCAAAGAGACGCTGAATGATTTTCGAAAATGCAAGAATAAACATATTAATAGTAAATCCATTAAAAATTAAATTTATAAGCTTCACACCACATGGAAATACTTATATCGAATCTTTTAGTTTTATGGTAAATCGCGAAGAAGTTTTTAAAGTCTAGTTCAATAAAATACTTGGGTAAAGTTTTGCAGAGTAACTATGGATGGAACCTACAGATTGAAGAAATTAAAGCAAGAATGTCTACAAAAAAGTTGAAAAATATTTCACCAGTTTAATATTCTTCTAATATTTATGTTCAAATCACTGAACAATTTAGTTCATAATACTATAAATTTTGCAAGGAATGAAACAGATAATTGTCACTTAAAAAGATCAAGTTGCAGACTAGAAACCACAAAGCAAAGAATTGAGTACATTGGTTGTTTGGAATGTAATAATTTCCTTTTGCGAATTGAAAACTATTTACACAATATCAACTTTTAAGATGAATTTAACCCTTATGAGCGCGGCAAAAAACACCTTCTAATGCGCTGCAAGGATCCTGGGTATCTATAGTATATGAAAGTTAAGTAGACAAAAAGCATTTTCGCACTAAATATATTGTTGGAGCGTAGTTAACAGATATAATAACATAATAAAATAATAAAACTAACGGAGGAACAGATAATATGGATTAATTGTGCAAAAGGGAACAAGTCGATGGCCGTTGCTACTAATGATATTGCAGCACTAGCATTATATATTATAAATATGGACTTTAATACGCAACAGCAGTCTAGTGATCGTAGTCGAAAATTCTTAAAAGATCTAAGCATTGATTTGTGTCAGGAAAACATTGTGCATCGGGCTAAAAATATAAAAATAAATTCACAGTCATTGACATCATCCGCCATACAAATTTTGTATATACCAAACTTTGAAACTGACACATATCCTTTGCAAAGAGAAGACACAAGCGTACGCATTCCAGTAGTAGGAGGTTGTGACGAGTGCTAGCAGCTAAGTATGAAGCAGAGAACGACTCATAAAGCGTGTACTGGCTGCTGCAAGCCAATCGGCAACCAATATGTACAAACTGCTCTATTAATTTTCGCTAATATAAAAAGCTTCTAAAAAGCTAAAACAGGTTTTCAGAAATGGGCGTTATATGGGAGATATCACCTATTGTTGACCGATCATTCAAAAATTTAGTGTCATGGTGTCTATGAATATTAATATTATTTGTGTTATTCTTTATCTCGATATAAATACTTTTAAAAGATTAATGAAGTTTAAAGTGAATTTCGAAAGTGGGCCTTATAGAGGAGCTACGACTAATTATGGACCGATCATATTAAAATTGTACCGTATTATTTGCAAACATATGAAATATATTTGCTTTCAATATTATATGGATACCAACATTTTTTATTTTCGTGTGATTTCGGGGCTTATATGGGAGCTACGACTAATTATGAACCGATCTGCACAAAATTAGTAGATGTGATTTGGCTTCCTTTATCATTCATTTGTGATGAAATTTGTTTAGATACTTGCATAATTCAAACATTTATGATCGGTAAACCCCAATTTCGGGAAGACATTTGTATTGGGGCCAGGTGAAATAATGGACCGATTACCACCAGTTTCAATCCCATCCATCCTGGGGCCGAAAAAATATCACTTACCAAATTTTGTCAAAATATCTTCAAAATTGCGACCTGTACTCTGCTCACAAGCTTTACATGGACAGCCAGCCAGCCAGCCAGCCAGACGGGTGGACGGCCATCGTTAAATCGACTCAGAAAGTGATTCTGAGTCGATCGGTATACTTTAAGGGTTTTGGAACAATATTTATGGGCGTTATAATTTGTAATTTGTAAATGCTTTTAACTCAAAATTTAACAATTTTTTTATTATTTTAAATATATATGTTTAATAACACCAGTACAAGTTTATATTGTATTGAATTTTAAAATGCTAACTAGCCGAAATAATGTCTTATGACGCTGAGGCAATTATATGGTTAATTGAAAACTGCTAAAAAAAACCAAATATTTAAAAAAAATTAAATACGCTTAAACAGTGCGTATGAGTAATAGAATACCTTGACCCAATTACATATAAGGTATACGCTCCAAACAAATTTTTTAAAGAAAAGCTAAAAAATTAATTGTTTGCTTTTAATATTAAATCTTCACTTCCAAGAAAAAGCAGTAAACCATAAAAATAAACTTATTTGTGTTGTTAATAAATTTAAGTCATAAATTATTTCCATAGAAAAAAAACCCATTCAACAAAAAAAAATATAATAATAATAAGACAGACACACACATGTATCATTTACAACCACCATATTTTCGTATTTATATCTGTATTCGTTGTAAGGCTTTAACTAGTCAAGCGAAAACATGTTCAATCGTTTGAAAAAGAACCAACCGTAACATTTTTTCCACACAGTTTATATTTCAATACAGCGAAAATATTTATATAAAAAGAAACAAACAACGCAAAAACGTATACAAATAACAGAAACAAAAAATAATAACTCTTAACTTTTGCCAAAAAATTATTTAAACGTTTTCTAAGAATACTATGTACAGCAACTGAAACAAATATTTACTAAACCTCAGCAACATTCATGTTCTAGTATGTAGAAAATTATACACACGCATAAATAGACAAATACATATAATATGTATACAGTTTTAGGGTGATCCATAAATAGTTCTATTTTTAGTTTGTTTTTTCACAAATCGGGTGTGACTGTATTCAGTAATTCATGACAATTCATCATAGAAAGGCTCACACCGCAGCAACGTCGTCCAATTATTCAGCTGCATTACGATTTATTCGCCAACCAGCAGTCCAGTGTCGGCCAATATTTGAATATAATTATTTTAAAAAACTAAATGTCAATTCCAACATCCAGTACTATTTTAAATTTTAAAATTATAAAAAGGTCTAAATGGATCACCGAATCGAAAAAATTAACTATTATTAACCCTTTAGAGATTATAAATGTTTATTTGTTGTGTGATTACTGTGAACACTTAAGTTGGTTTAATAACACTGTTCAAGTTGTAAAATGATAATAACGTGAAAACCATATGGTTGTGTTTGGATGAACCCCCTGATTACTACTCCATCGATGAAAGTGCCAATTTGACTCATTGGGAAAAATTTATGGCGTTTTGTTTGAACTTCGGTCAATTTGTCAATTTTTGACTTTTTTAGCCCATTTAAGTCGCTTTTCGTATTCATAATTTCTTGTGTTATCTTTAGACGGCTCGCAATTACTATTTCCACCATTAAAATGCACATTTCAACTGAGAAAATCAAAATTTTTAATTTACTTTCATGATTTTTGCCTTTTCATCGATTTTCTCCATTTTTTTTTTTTTTTGTTTTTATGCGCTTTTTTATAGTTATTGCGTAAACTTATCGACATAATCCTTATCGTTTTTCCTTTTTACAATATATTATGCAATATTATTGCTATTTGAACTTTTTAAATGCAAAAATCATCTTTTTTTTCGCTTTTTTGTAATTTATTTTAAATTGGCAATTAAAATAACAAAAATATGGAATGGAATATCATTCGTTATCCTCCAATTCCATTAACAAATTCCAGCAAAGATCCGCCAGAAAAGAATCTAATTTTTTTCCACTGTACCAGTGTTCCAACTGCGCTGATATCTGGTGGAAACGTTCGCGATGCTCGTCTGATTCAGACGGCAACTGACGCTGAAAGTGATCCTGGTGGTGATGCATTCGAACATCGATGTTTTGGAAAGATTGCAGCATATCTTCAACAATGGCACGCCAATTGTCCACCCGATGAATGCCGATAACTTTTTCGATCACTGCTTTCAGGCTATCCCAAGCGATGAGTTCCTCCTCTTGAAGGGCATTGTTGAATTTTTCATCCTTCATGAGTTTGCGAATGTCTGGGCCATTCAACACACCTGAATTGAATATTAATTGTATATAAAAATTTTCAAGAATGCTTCATCTTTGTTTGCCGGAAAAAGAATTCCAAATATTTATTTTCCTTCTTTAAATTTCGCTTCACTCAAGCGTGGAAAAATGTACTCCAATCGTCCAAACGCCAATCTATTTCCACGCACCAGTAACGCTTTGATGAAATTCTTCATTATCCCAAGTTTATTATGCAATGGTGGCAGCAATACCTTATCCATCGTCACTAACTCCTCGTGGATAACGTTCTGCTGTCCGATTAGACGATTTGTTATCGGTAACCAATCTCGCTTTTGATACTGGGTTGTATATTGTGAATTCCACGTACACAGGTAGCACATATTTTTAGTGTAACCAATTTGAAGGCCACAGATAAGTGCAACCACTTTAAAATCAGCGCATATTTTCCAACAATGTTCATGGTATTTCACAGAATCCAAGATTAGTTTCATCGAATCATACGTTTCCTTTGTTTTCACGGCAAGCGCAATTGGCACAGAAATTTTTGTATTATCGAAATACAGCAGAACAGCCTTGAGAATGCTCTTCGATCCATCGATGAAAAAGCGCCATTGGTCCGCATTGTACGTGTATTCATGGCCGACATCAAACCATTCATATCATTACAGTACGTAAATGAATTGTTTTCGTTGCGAGTAAAAAACGGTAGAAATTCATGCTGTCGACCACGCGAACCGAACACTTTAACTTCTGGTGCCAGGATGTTCATAGCTTTAAGATGTTGAGCAAGAATTATGGTTTTATTTTGTGACAACTTTAGTTGTCGTGACATTATATTCAAGCGCTGTTGTGTAACTTCAATGTGTGGGCATGGTGGCGTAATATTTGATGGCTGATACAAAGAAAAATTCGACTCAGGCTCCGAAGAAAAAGATGGTGGGATGTATTCTTCGGTTGGACTCTTAAATGGGCTGAAAAAGGTCAAAAATTGACAAATTGACCGAAGTTCAAACAAAACGCCATAAATTTTTCCCAATGAGCCAAATTGGCACTTTCATCAATGGAGTAGTAATTAGGGGGCCCATCCGAACACAACCATATGGTTTTCACGTTAGTACCAGAAATTGCGTGTTTAAAACTTGAACACTGTAATTAAAACTTATTTACATTTATGTTACATTACACTTTGTTACAACATATTTTGTACTCATATAAAGTACTGTTCAAATAACATCCGGTTACATAAATGTACAATATTTACACTAGTATGGATTGCGATTGCAGAACATTGGCAAATGTAATGTGCCAGCGTTTTGCCCTGCTTTACACACTTTCTTTAGATCATATCCAAACGAATCAAATGCGAACTTAGCTCTATGTCACCAGTTTTGTATTGCATTCTTTATGTATTAAGGTTCATAATCTTCTTAATCTTCTCTTACTTTGGATTTTCCAGTTTATTTTGCTGCCCATTCTTTAACTTATTTTTTAAAACCTTGAAAGGGTTTGACATTTTCCGTTTTGGATAGTTTATCCGCATTTTCGTTTACAATAATGCCACGATGTCTGGGAGTACAAGATGTCGGTTTGAGAAAGACTTTTTCTAATTTTTGCATTGCATTTTTGCACTGTCACACAATTGGGGAACTTGGAAAAATGGAATATATCTGCAATTTCTAAATTGTAAGTTCGATTGTAGCAAAATTGCATATGCCTAGATAGGAAGAATTTTCGAGTTTAAGTTTTTGACTTTAACCTCATAGCTTCACTAGGAGCAGTACCACAGGTCCCCAAAGTAGAGCTACTCGTGTACGTGGGAAATTAAAAGCAATTCCAATTCGTTTTTTCTGCGATCTCAAAGATTATACAATATATGCAACCTTCATCGTATCGTCATATTATCTATTTTGGTTTCGAGATATTCGCATAAGAAAATTTAATTATTAACTTTTGTTTTTTTGCTTTGGATAGTTTTTGTATTAGTGTTAAGGCCACATTTGGCAAATATTTACTCAGAAAAGCATAACCACTTGTTTTAGCACAAACTTGTTTGACGTTGTTTACTGTTACAAGAGTTTTGCATCATATAAATTAAAACTAAATATTTGTTGTGATATGGCCTAAATAAGAAAAGGATTTTTTTAAATAAATTAACGAGTTCAAACATATGTTATTTACTGGTGACGTCTATTTCGGCAAATATTTGCCAAGTGTGTACCTTTAGTTTTTATCAACCTAGCAAAAAACAAGTGAGAGTACTGTATACGGCAGTTCTGAAATACCCTCCACCTAAAGCGAATGAGAATTACAAAAACTACAGTTTTAGAGCAAATTTTATTACTATTTTATGTATATTTATCAAAACAATATTATATGTAATGTAACAATATATATATAAACTAAAAATAGCTTCAACATATTTTCATATTTACCAGGTTAGAGAAAAGAGTAAAAAAAAAGTAAAGTTATTTACAAGAGCTTTATAGGTTTTATAGCAGAAAATGAGCAATTATGGGCTGATATGTTCAAGAATTTAGTATCCAATAACGTGAGTTCTATATATTTTAGGCTTATTAACGTAGTTTGCAAAATTTTAATAGTCCTTATACAGGAGCAATCTTCAGTTATGTACTGATCTTCATATATATATATATATATCTCCTTTCAAGATATATCATAGATTTATCATGTCAAATTTCAACAAAATACCTGTATATTAAGAGAGTTTAAGTGATTTTCAGAAGTGGACTTTAATGCACAATATGGTCAAATATGAACCTATATTCACAAAATCCTTCATTTTGATTTTGACATTTTAACAAATTTATACTTTTTCGGAAAAGGCCTTTCTATGGAGGCTATGGTCAAACATATACCGAAACAAACAAAATATCGTCCTGTGACTTATTTTCATATGATATCATCATATATGATGATATGTATCATTTAGCCATATTTCGTGACGAAATTTTTATGGAGACTATAATATATCAGGAACCGATTCTTGCTATTTTCATTATAGTTTGTCCTTTTATCATAAAAAGAACTTATGTAAAACTGTATGGTTGCAAATATAAAATATTTAACTGAATGGACAAAAAATATATGAAAAATATAAATTTTTTGGAGACTGTCTCAGATATTGATTCATAACTCTGATTTTATTGAATAGATTTTACTTATTTTCAACACTAAACTGCTTAGGAGAATTGTGCTACACATACAGATGGACAGACTGACGACCATAGCTAAATCGACTTCGGATTTCCTAAGGATCAAGAATATATATGTATGTATACTTTGTTGGGTCTCAGATCACTACTTCTTAATGACATGGAATGGAAAACTTATATATAGTCTAATTCGTCACTTGTGGTGTTGGGGTGTTTTTGCACCACCATCGACTATGGCAAGATGGAAGCACAAATATAAGTCATAAGAGACAATTCCTTGTAATTCGTGGTATTGATAGTGTCCATTTACCTGGATATCTTCAATTAATCAGTCATATTTATAAAGACAGCAACAGTTTAATACGTGATAAGCCACATTAAATTTGATTAAATAATTTGCTGAAAATTATTCAAAAAGTGTTTCTAACGAGTTTTTGACATAAAACTCATGGTAGGTGGTATTAATTAAGCACAAAAAATATTCTTTTAGAAAAGAAACTTCATGTGTCCAAACACCAGTTAAACATTTTACTTCCAATCTTTTCTATTACCTTTAGCTGCGCTTAATAGCATTAAGTTCAAAATAGTATTTACTTTATTTTATATCCAAACTTGTAATATTCTGGATTTAAATATTTTCTCTGTTTTTTTCTCTCTTTTAAGCAATTCCATTTAAATTTACTTTTTTTTATTGCAAATTCTTGAATACTCTTTGCAGCACAGTATGTGGTTGTCTTGTTTTTTTTTTTGCTTTTCTATGTAGAGTCGAAGATTTTTTTATGAATGTTCTACATTCTAAGTATATTTTTAGTTCAGCAAATAAATTTTTTCAGTTTGGTTTTTTGTGTTGTATTAAAACAGTTGTTTTTTTCTAACATTTTATAGTTTTCTGTTTCTGTTTAAATTTTATTGTCATGTCAATCCATTGCACTAGTCTTCTGTAACAACTACACCATTTGCAATTAAATGAAATAAGTTGTGAAATTAAGACTTTTGTATAAATATACAAAAATATAGAAATTTTAAATTTAAAACAATTGCTATAAAATTACAATTCTTTAAAAAAAATTTTGAAATTTTTAAATAGGAAATTGTGTATCATTTGTTTTTTCATATGAATTTTCCCGCTATGAATTTTGCTATAAAAATAAAAAATTTGAAACACATGAAATGAAAAGCTAAATCCTAAACACACATTCATACAGTATTTTAGTGTTTGAATGTTAAATCTCTTTTTGTTGTGTTTCCTGTGTACAAATTTGGCTTGTAAAAAGGCAAATAAAATCCATTGCTACAAAAACAAAATGTCTAATTTTCCGTTTTGTTAGCTTTAAGCCGTATTAGAAAATAAAATATAAATTTTTTTTAATAATTTATAATCGTATGGCACGATCAGATTGAAATTTTTATGTAGAATCAATAGTGTGCATTTAAAAAGGGAATTTTTAATTAACAATTTTGAGCACTTATGGCGTTTTTGATAGCTTTAACAAGTAAAGTGCCGAAAATACTAAAGCATTGTTTACATAAAATCCTGTAGCATAAATATTATAATAGTTATACAAAAACAAAGCAATTGATTAATTTTGAATTACAAATAGATATTTAGGTATTAACCCATTTTGACCCCAACAAAAATCACCGGGAAAAAATTAAATTCTTTTTATTTTATTAAATCATTCGTTATACATAAACAAAAAAAACAAGACGAAAATAAAAAATATATACTTTTTGGAAATTAAAGTGGTGCAACCCCTTGCTGCAACCTAATTTTTGTAGCCGAAGCGTACAGGTTTGCCCCGAATAAATTGCTTTGCTGAATGATGCCCGAAATATTTCACCAAGGATTCTTCAATCGAAATGTCTTCATGAACTGGTTGCAGTTTTTCATAAGAAGATCTGAAAGCTTTCTGACTTTAAACATTTTGTCGGTGGTGCTCTCATTTGTTTCAATTCGAGTTCTTTTAGGAGCTAATGGTTCATCATCGCTGCTGTAATCAGAGATCAAAATACTATAAACATTGCGCATAAATGACTCGATTTCTCCAGGAACTTAATTTGGTAAGCCTTCAACTTTATTTTCATCGAGATTTTCGTCTTCATCAGAAACAACACTAAGTTGTGGAGGAATTATAGCCAATGCGTACTCGATATCATGGTTACTATCATCTATTATGGCATTTATCGTAATTTTAAAATGATTTAATGTGTTGTATCGGTTTTGTTGTCTGTTTGCAGAATTCTAACATTTAGTACACCTGTGTCCATTGTACCAAAATTGGCACAACAATATTTAAAGTGTTATAAAATTATATACATATGTTATCACATTAAAAAGACTTGTAAATATTTTGTTATATATCGAATTTATAACTCAATATGTATTTATACTGTTGTCCACTTTGCATTAAAAATGATTATCAAAAAACCATACCCACCTCCACGGGTTGCTTTATGGTGAAATTTAAAAGAGTTTTGCTACAAAATCACGAAATGCAATAAAAATTATACATAATGTCGGATCTTTTAGCTGATCAGTAATGCAAATATATATTGAATAATTTCAAAGACTTTATCGTATGCCCCTAATAATGAAATGTTCCCAAATTGGCATAGCGGGCGTAAGTGAGTCAAAATTTTAGAAAATCTAAGTGAAGAAACAAAAATAAATTTTCTTTTCATTAATTTCTATGAAATCCTTTAGATATTTAATAAGAAAATTCCAAAATTCATAAATGAGAAGAAAATCTCAAAAATGTATTTTGGTTGATAAAAATACTTTAAAAATATATAATCTCAGTAATATAGTAAATTCAGAACGGCACACAATGTGTCCACTGCGGTAATAAATCAATTTGGACCTGCACTCCGATTTTGATGATTTTTACGCAGATGGTTAAAAATCTATCTAAAGGTCATGTGTAGAAAATTTCACGCAAATATCTCCATTGGTTTTCTGTCCCGAGCAGCGCAAAGTTGAAGTATGTGAACAATTGTCAAATGTGATAGTTTTCTATGTCATATTCAAAAGCTTGTTACTTATAAGCTATATACCGAATGTACCTTATAAGTACTTTTTCACTTCAAATATACATTAGGCATTATGTAAATTAAAAAAAAAATAAAAATTTAAAAAATAAATTTCCTTTGGCAATATATTTTGAGCTAAAAAAAATAAACATTTATGATTTTTCGTTAGACTTTTAGTTCTGTGCGAAGCAGTGCGACACATAGAGTCCTATACCAAATTAAACCTGAGAGTCTCAGCTAACAGACTAAAAAAACCTGCCCCAATTTGCCCGCCGCCGAAAAAACAATGAAAAACCAAAAAATTACAGTAAAAAATATGCGTTATGCGTTATTTTACGCGTGCAAAAACAACTGAGCATTCTTTCTTTCCTTGCTTCTCGTACACGTAGCCGGTGCCAATTTGGGAACGAGAAAAACGAAAATTCCATTGCATGTGTTCTATATAGAAAAAGCTTAAATTTAGAACAAAATTGAAGCTTAAAAAATTAGATTATCACGAAGTTGTGAAAAAGTTGTTAATAAATGAAATGGAGTGAAACTGACAAAATTGTTGTATTGGAGCATTTAATAGATGTTATATGCATTTTGGCGAAAAATAAACATTCTAGTTACAAATTTACAGAAGATATGTCATTTTTGAAATATCATTTGTATGGGAGGTGGGCGTAAAAATGGGCGGATGAATTTCATATGTTTAGGAGATCATTCAAAATCATGGAAATTATGCCACATTTTATATTTAAGTTGTATGGGAGGTGGGCGTAAAAGTGGGCGTATTTTTCTAAAAAAGAATTAAAATACTTAAAAAATTTAAAATAAAGGTGTGCAAAATTTCATGAAGCTTCGCAACCTCCTTGATTTATAGCCATTAAATACACTACACTGTGTACGGCATAGGGGCAACAGATGAACAAATTGGATATACATTTTAGACTAAAAATATCTCTGTAAAAATACCTTACAAACCAATATAAATAGTTACATATATATTCTAAAAGAAAGTTTTGTTTTCATAAAAAAGCATAAATAGCATTTTTACCCTACATTTCCATAGTGAGGAGGTGTCTAACACCCACTTTAAAGTATAGCGATAGACACATAATCCCTCTCTAAGCCAATTTAACGCTGTCATCCGTCCATCTGCTTGGCTGACCAGCAATACATGTAAAATTTGTGCGCAGAGTGCAGGTATCAAATTTCAAGAAATTTCCATTTCAAATTTTGTTCCAAGGACAATTCGGATTGAATTTAACTGACATCGGTACATTATTTTCACCTAGCCCTCATACAAATGTCACCCTGAAATAGGATTTAATCGGTCATAAATATTGGATTTATAAACGTATCCGAATAATTTTCGACACAAATAAATTGTATATGAAACTTAATAACATCTATCTTATAAGGCCCAATTCCGGGAATCACTGTTACGAGTATAACTCTCTTCAGAATGCTGGTATCAAAATAATATTCAACACAAATATGTTTCATATTTTAGTTTTAATTTTAGCGGTTCATTGGCACTATTTATTTTACTGAGAAAGCGATTTATGAGAGAAATAGGAAAGAAAATGACGGAAATAATGAAGGTGAGTGATTTATTAAATTTTTTTTTCTTTTATTTTCGAACTTTGAAAATAAATGACAAAAGTTCATTTGATGCAAATCAATGATGCCTGAATACAAAAATTATACATAATTGTATGTAAAATTTCACAAAAAATTTTAAATTTTACAAAAAAAACTTAAAGTTAAAACAAACTTAAATTTTAAAACGAAATAAAAAAAATACATAATTAAAAAAACATAAATTTTGCAAAATCACGGAAAACAAAACAAAATCTACAATTTTGCAAACAATTTTAAATTCATATATGAGATAAATTGAAAAGAAAATCAAAATCAAAAAATCACAATTGAAATAGTTTGTCGCTCACCAAGGCATTGAAAAAACAACAGAAAACTATAAAGGTTATACCAAACCATGTAAACAACAATCATTTTATGACTGTAATTCTAAGTGATTTATGTTATTTTCGGTCTCTGATATACATATACACAAATCATTCGGCCCAATTTTATTATGATCGGTCTATAATTAGTCATAGCTCCCATATAAGGCCGATTAGTCTAAGCTTCCATATAAGACCCTTTTAGAAAAATGTATAAATCTTTTAAAAGTGTTTAGTATATCGAGATAAAATTTAACAAAACAAATGTTTATATGCACAGAAATCATGCCACTAATTTTTTGTGTTTTTGCACACATACTGGGTGTAGGATATTATATGGTCGGGGTTGACCTTACTTAATTACTTACTTTGTATGTATAATTTCAGCACATTACAAAACAAGATTTCCAATAGAGCCTTTAAGTCATAACTTTCTCAGAATTTTATTACCTACATATGTATGTGGTGCTTTGTTTTTATCTTATCAATTAAAATAGAGCATTACTCAATTTTAATCAAATTCATTACAAAATCCCTTTAAAGTTAAAGAATAAAGCTTTATAAACTCAATAATATTATAAAACCTCCTTCTAAGTACAAATATTGACTGACCTTTAATTCTTAATTCTATCAAAAGTCATTTTAGATTATAATTATGATACTGCAATAATAACCTAATTAAATTTTCAATTCAATTATAAGCCAATTATACCCCAAAGCTTTGTATAGAAAAGTTAACTAAATACAAATTTGAAAACTATTAAATGTACTTCAAATAGCGTTAATGATATTTACACTAAAGAGCTTTGTACCAAAGCCATATACTAACACTACGTTGTATAACTATAAATACATTAAACATTTTTTTTAATTTTGTAAGTTAAAAAATAAAACAGTTAAACCTACATTTACAGGAACAAAACTCAAATATTATGTAACAAAAAACGTCATTATTTTTAATTTTATCTCTTGAAAATATATAAAGAAATTAATTAGTGTTTCATAACTATAAATCAGAGACCGAAAATAAAGGGTCCACTTTTAGTGGTACCATTTACAATTTAAAATTAGTTTTTTGTTTTATATCACTGAGAGAGTGATTTACAAGAGGACATTTTAGTTTTGTGGTTGAGAGAAACAGAAAAGAAAATAACAGAAATATTCAAGATGAGTGATTTATAACTTTTTATTTTCGAAAAATTCAAAAATAAATGACAAAAGTTCGTTTGATGCAAACCAAAAATTCACTTTTCTACTTCTTGCCTAATATCGGCACTGCTCTAGTTCATATTCAACATATTCAATTTACAATTGTTTTAGAAATTTATTGAAATGGTTTGTCTCCCACCAAAGCATTTAAGAACAACAGAAAACTATAAAAATTATACCAAACCATGTAAACAAAAATAATTTCATTACAGTTATTATGTGTAAATATATTTTTGAAAACAATATTTAAATCACAATTTTGATGTGTAATTATATAGGCGAGTTATTTTCGGTCTCTGCTATAAATACACTGAAATTAAAATACCAATATTTCCACAAAAAACAACTCAAAAATGCTGAATCAACACAACTCAAGGGTTTATTTGTTTTTATATTTTAGATTTATTTTTACATCTTCAGATATAGATTATCAATCATATTCTACAGCATAATTCGACGGCTTAGTATTCTCCAAATATTCTCAACTAAAATCTGATCTGGCATTCAAGTACATTGATAGAATACTGTCTTCGCAAAAAGCTATCCACACCATCAAAGTACCACTTCCAAAATTTATTTTTGAGAAATATCATAGTTCATTCCGTAGGTCTTTCCAATAACACTTGAAACCATTTGGACCATCAAGATTGAATTATTTCTTATCGGAAAAAATCACCTCAAACATACCAAAACACGTACGTTTAAATAGTTATAACTACTAACAAAGATTATAGGCTTACATGTTGCTAGTTAGTTTGTAAGTTTCTTTTAACAAATTCAAGCCTGTCAATTTTATGAGTAATAGCCTTGTCACAGACAACAGCGTTTGTCGAGTGATAGCCTATGATTTTTTAGCAATATTCTTATGATAGATTTCGACACTTTTTACCTTCTCATATTTTACCATATTTTGTACACATTTACATTCCCTCTGCATTGTGTTGATTGTTCCGTTCACAACGCTTTTTTCGAGCCTTTAGTTTTTTTACAACATGCGACCAGTTTATTTTTTGTCAAAATTGCTGAAAAACTTAAGCCTTAACTTAAGTTTATATAAAAAGCATAAACTGAAATTTTACCTATTTAAAAGTACTAAGGTACTAACTACACGGAATTTTATAGCAAATTGTTGAAAATTGCATAATAAGTATAAATAACAGTTATACTTTTATTTGTCTACTATTCTTCTTTGTTATCATAAAATTATACTTATGAAACACTAACAAAATATTAATGCACAATTTCTCTCAAATTTTGAATAAAAATAGATCATAAAACTTGCTGTTAAAATATTTGACACTTTTTTAAAAACTATTTGTAATTTTACAACAATTAGTTAATAACAAGTGTAATTAAAGAAATAGAAAACGGTGTATGTTAATATATTAGTATGTTATGTATAAAACGTTTTAAGTATTTTTTTTCAGTATCTAAATATATGTAATGTGTAGGTATGGGTAATTATATAACACTTTGACTCAGTTTGGATATTTATACACTCCGATTTCATTGATAATTAAATTCGAATCATTATTAATTATAAAACGAACAATTTCAAAGATACCATTAAAAATAAACAATTAAGAGATTATATTCGCTTGTGCCGAATCTTATATACCCACCACATAAGTATATAGCAAATCTATGCGTACTTGAAAGAAATTTGTGTAACATTTCATATCAGTAACGATATTTATACGAGTTATATTATTTGTGGCATCCCTTATAGGGCTTCTATTACATGCTATGTGACGATCGTTATAACATATTTTAGTCTTATGTTTAATTTCATGTCTCAATTACAATATTTTAGAGTTTTTTTTTTGCGCATTCCAGTTATTCTCGGAACTTACATAAACAAAATTGAATAGTAAAATTTTTACTTACACATAACTGATCGATGAAAAATGTCAGTGCGATATCGATATTTATAAGAAATTTACGAAGCTTAATGTGTTTTTTGGAAGTAGTCCCCATATGGGCCGATCACTAAAAAGTTGCTTACTATGATTTACACATATATGCGGATTATTTCTTTCAACTTGATAATGATTTTTATACGAGACTTATGTGCATTCAAACAATTTTCAGATTTTATATGGGGGCTCCCGTAAACTATGAATCAATCATCATTAGTCTCGATATGGTGATTATTTATGTATAAATCCAATTGATACTGATGCTCATAAAAGATTTATGCTCATAGAAGTGATATTCGGAAATGGACTTTATACGAGGGCTATATTCAAATATGAACCGATTCTTATGAAATTTGGTTAGAGAATTTTTACATATGAATTACTTTCACTGAATTTCAACTTGATAGTGATGAATATTAAAATGATTTTTGCAAGTGGACTTGATATAGATGCTATGTTTAAATATCAGCAACTTATTTTTACTTAATTTTGTATAAATACCGCTTTTCTCTAGGCCTTTATGTATCATAGAGCCAAATTGCAGGAAGACATGAGAAATCGTTGACTACTTTTACCATTTTTAATAGAACTTGTCCATCTATAAAAAAAATAAAGTGTATAAAATTTTATGATATTGTGTGCATTATATTTCAAAAAAATATAAAAATATATCTGAAAAATAATGAGCTTGTCTGAAGCTTTGGTTTATAACTGGACCGATATTGCTTATATTCAATACCAAATACAATTTTCATTGTTTTAAGTAATTTTTTCGAGGCTCTATCGTGCTTCGTCTTAGAATCTTATAAGGACCCAGAATATAAGTATATACAGTTTGGTTCTAAGACCAATATTTCGGTGTGTTACAAACGGAATGATAAATTTAATGTAACCCACATCTAGTGGTGGGTTAAAAAAAATTAAAAGTCATTAGTTTCGTATTCAGCCTAGTCAAAGTATTTATGATCTTATCGTGAATTTAAAACGGGCCAGCTTAGTATGAATCTCCTTAATTAAAATAACTTAGTTGCCTAAATTTTATGGAAAATGGTAATACTATGTTAAAAAAAAAGAAATAAGAATGATATTAAATTTTTTGATTTTCAAATTAATCATTGAGTTTTTAGAACTTTAATTAAAATTAAAAACATAAGTGAACATACATAGACAACGATTACTATCTTTTGATGCCAGTATAGAGTAACATATATCCCTCGACTTTTTTATTACAACCCTTATATGAAAACGGAAAATCACTTAAATATGTACGCATAAATCTCTTATACACATCACTATCAAGTTGAAATTCAATTTCATTTAAATTTGTCATAGATAATTTCATGCTAACTTGTTCATAATAGGTTATAGCTCTCTTATGAGGACTACATTCGAAAAACTCATTAACCTACATAAACATCCATATCGAACCGAAATTTTACACAGATCAGTTATAAGTAAAAATTATACTATTGGCTTTTGTCAAAATTAGACAGAGTAGACAATTTTGACGTTTCAAAATGTCAAAACCAGTTTCCTAAAATATCTAATTTATTCTGTGTCAAAGTAAGTTGTTACACGCTGAAAAAATATAAACTAAGGGCACTTCTAAAAGAAATAGATAAATATAAATTGCGATCGCCTTCCATCTCATGACACCTCCGTTTACTTTGTGAAATAACTGTATATGCTAAAAATTCTTGTAAATGTTGTTATTGAAATATAATCTATACAAACTAAACTTCAAATAAATAGAAATATTACGGTACAATATTTCATGACAATCGCCACATAATAGTTGATAGCACTCATA
Source organism: Bellardia pandia (assembly GCA_916048285.2). Lineage (NCBI taxonomy): Eukaryota > Metazoa > Arthropoda > Insecta > Diptera > Calliphoridae > Bellardia > Bellardia pandia. Next base: position 104,244,078 of record OU696529.1, read on the forward strand.
TAAGAGATCCGGGATGACACTACTGCTATTTGGTGGTGGGTATATGAGATTCGGCACAGCCGAATATAACCTCCTATTTGTTATAGCTTATCCCTTCTTAAAATTACTAAATAAAAAATGAAATTATATCGCCTTTATTTATATTTCGCTTAGTGTATGTTATAACTATTTTATGTTTATTAAAAAATACCAATACTTCACAATCAGATTGTTTTCATTTCCGTTTAGTTATAATTTAACCTTTGTATTATTTTATTTCATTTAATTTTATTTTATTTTTTTTTCTTTTTGCATTCTACGCCGTTCAATGTATTCCACGGAATTTAATTGTATGAAATCATTTGCCACAACAATTTTAAATAAATACTTATACATATCAAAACGGCAGTGTTGCCAGCAAACCATTTTCAATACCGAACAGCACTGCTCAACAAAAAACATTTGGGTAATTCCAATTGCCTCGAGACTCTTTCGTGTCTAAAACAGACTAACAGATGAAAGAACACAGCGGGATCATCTTAGAATTTAGTAATTATAAGGAGCCAAAATATATGTATATCCCTTTTTGGTATACGAGCAATATATTGATATGTTAAAAACGGTAGTGAGTATAAAACTGGCAACACTGCAGCACACATACATTCTCATATATATATACACTTATATATAAATGTGTCAATATACATAAACACAAGGACAAATAATTCGACACATACATATATAAATGAAAAGAAAAACACACAAACATACAGTGTTGTATGAAATAATATGTACGATACTTTGTAATTAATTTCTGTTTTAAAGTTTTTTGTTAATATTTCTATAATAAAAAAATTTTCTTTGTCAAACTAAAGAACCTCAGTCTGATAAAGAAAAAAAAATACCAATTACATGACATTAGCAATTCTTCAGAAAAAAATTTCATGTTATTCATAAGAAGCTGGAAAATATAATAATAACTTACCAATCTACCTTTATATCTCAGATATATTTAATATCTATTTGACCTCCATCTATTTTGAAGACTACTTCGCCGCTAAGATGCATAGATCCCACACATTTTTAAAATACGCAGAAAAGAATAAACAGAATTATATACATTTATTTAACAGCTGCAAAGACTTGTTATTTACAAGTTAAATTTTCTACATAGTTTTTTTTTAAAGAAGCGTAGTTTCATTTAATACTTTCAAACAACTTTCAGTATTTCATGCTTTAATACAGACTTACACATACCTAAAAACCCAGCATTATTTGCAGGTTGATATTATTTTCTTTAATTTTTGTAATTTTGCAAAGAAAGTAATCATGTAGCCATTTGGAACAGAATCAAAAATATTTTTGAAATAATTGTGCTTTTTCTAAACTGCTAATCTAATCGGGATAAAAAATTTACACAGGCATAGCCCAATAATTTTTAAGGTGAAGTTTCAAAATATCAACACTACAAAAACTTCAGGTGTAGCGCTGTGGGTACTCAAAATAGGGCACTTTTGAAATGTAAAACTTTTAATCGCTTCCTGGTTCGATTGTAGTCAAGCGGAAATCGAGTTTAAGTTTTCAAATTGAGCAAAATCTTTGTTCGAAGACAACAAAATAAGAAATTTTACCCCAAATATCTAGATATCTAGATAGATATGGAATTTCATTCCTTCCTTTCCTAAAGCTATTCAAAAGGGTTAAAGACCGTAAACAAGGAACAAGGCATTTGATGGGATTGTAGGGATTGTGATGGCCGTTGTTTTGCTTAAACCAAGACTTAACTAGTTTGTATGTGTACTAATCATTGATAATTGACCTATATGAATTTCTTCTCTGGCACAGTTATATATGCAGGTAGTATTTGATTTTGCTATATTTCTACGTTGTCTACAGCGCTTACTTTTACATATATCCAATGAATTGGACAGAAATCAGATGAAGAAAAACAACTTCATATTATTAGTTTCTTGGGATAAAAGTCTTTATTTTGTTGTCATCAGAACCAAACAAATTTATCTTGGGTTAATTTGACCAAAGTATATGTTCAAATGTTAAAACACTTTTAACATTGTGTTTGCTTCCTTAACTTCCTCGGACTAGGTCTTTTAATCCAGCTTCCTGGAGCATATTTCTAAAAGTGCGATTAATAATATAGGCTTATAAATAAATTGGCTAAAAAATCCATGATAATAAACCTACCTAATAAAGCTATTGTTCTACTAACAGCATTATTACATGCAAACTTAAAACTAGGCGATTTTCCAAAAGATTGGAAAATTTCCCAAATTATAATGATACCAAAGCCAGGAAAGGATTTGGTCCTCTTATAGACCAATTAACTTACTATCCTGTTGGTCGAAACTATTTGAAAAGGTATTTCAAAAGAAAATTATAAACATCTTGAATGATCAAATTATTATCACTAATTTGGTTGCCGTAAACAACATGGAACAATAGAGCAAGTTAACCTTTTAAATTATATTGTTCTGATATATTTTCAGATGTCGCACAAGCCTTTTATAAAGAATGGCATACAGGTCTAATACATAAGATTAAATACTTACTACCTTCTAGTACGCATAGATTAGATTATTTACTATCAGATCTCAAATTCAGCGTTTAATACAGTGACAATATAACAAGTGACTATGAAATCAGAGCTGGAGTTATACAGGGGAATGTTCTCGGACCAACACTTTATCTTATATATGCCAACGAAGAAAAATTTAACCCTATCTACATTTGTAGATGACACTGTCATTCTTAGCTCACATGTGGATTCAAGTATGACATATAGATAACTGGATAATTATATCAGACGTGTGTAGATGTGGTGAAAAAATTATAGAATACGTGTCAATAACACTAAAAGTGAATACGTAGAAATATATATATATCTTTAAGCTGCAATACCATCCGAACCCGCTTACTAGAAATCAAACAGGAACAAGGCTTAGGAAAGTTAATTTACCACCCTACTAAACTAAAGCCCATTTGTCCATTATGGCTCTGTTAAGTAAGAGTAATTAGTTGTAAGTTTTAGGTATAAAATTTTAATACATTTTGTAAGATCTATCAAGTAAAGGCAGATTTAATAAATAAATAAAAAAAAGCAAAAAAAAAACAAGTGAGAGTTATATTCGGATGTGCGAAATCTTATATACCCACCACCAAAGCACCTATTATAAATATTTATGTGCATTTAGGACAGACAGACAGCCGGCATAGCTCAGTCGACTTAGAATTCCATGAGAATCAAGAATATCTCAATGTTACACACGGTATGACAAACCTATAACCACTTATGTTGTAATGGTATAACTAGTGAGAGTTTATATTTAGATGTGCCGAATTTTATATACCCACCACCAAATACCAGTTGTACAATCCTTGCATACTTGAAACTATAAATAAGTTTTGTTACATTTTATATCGACACCGTTAATTATACGAGTTATTTGATTTTGTGGGTCTCTTACATCCGAGCTATCAACTATTATGGGACGATTGTCATTAAATATTGTACCGTAATATTTCTAGTATTTGAAGTTTATTTTGTTTAGGCTTTATCTCAATAAAAACATTTACAAGACTCTAAAGCATATTCCTGTTATTTCGTAAATTTTAAGGAGATAACACGCGATGGATGGTAATTTTATATTTATGTATATCTTTCTTTCAGAACTGTCCAATAAATTAGATACCAAAAAGTCTTATGGAAGTGATTTTTTTTTTTGAAACTTCAAAAATGTCTCCTCAGTATATTCCGTGGTTATTCTTGATAGGAGTCCATGACCAATTATAGGTCAACTTTTATAAAAGGCAATAGTATAATTTTTACTTACTTATAACTGATATGTGTAAAATTTCGGTTCAATATGGATGTTTATGTAGGTTAATGAGTTTTACGGATGCAGTCCAGTAATACATTTGGATGGGGGCTATAAGAAATAGTGGACTAATTTCATTTTCAATAGGACATGTCCCTCTACAACAAAAATAAAGTGTGCAGAATTTCATAATATTATCTGCATTATATTTAAAGAAATTTGCAAAAAAAAAAAATTCTAAAAATATCCTGGTTGTCTGAAACTTTGGTCTATAACTCGGATCTTACTAAACCGATTTTGCACATTTTCAATACCAAACATTTCAGTGGATCAAAGAATTTTGCAAAAATATCATGGTTGTGCATCTTTTTTTCTCGAAGATCTATTTTCCAAGCTTTAAATTAATTAATTTTTCAAATAAAGTGTAGTGCTTTCCAAGACCCATTATTAACACTTTTCAATAATACTCATGAGTATAAATGCACCGTCAGATCATCAGTAGTTTGAAAGTGAGTATTACAAAGTTATTCGTTTTTAAGTTTTTCTTCTTGGCAACATTGAAAATAAAGAAACCATTCTTATTAATTTGTCCAGCACTGTACGTAGTACATATTTATTAATAACACAATACACTTATATTTAAGTATAAATACACTCACATACCTACAAAAAAATGTATGTATACACTACAAACATTAATATTAATTTCTGAAATTCTGTATATTTATTCTATATAAAGGCTTTAGTAGCGGTCATAAATCAACAGTTGGTATTGAAACCATATACACTTTGTAATATTTTTAAATATATATGTATGTATCCTGCTATGAATGCAAGTAAATTTTTATAAATCTATGTATAGTATACATGAGTATATATTACAATGTCCAAATGTTTAAAATATAAACACTCTCTTACACATCCTCAAAATACTGGAAAAGAACGGGAAAAAAACACGAAAAATTCCTGTGTTCTATTGTGGATTTCATAAAAATTCAAGCCCGTTGAATAAAAATGCATACATATGTATATATATACGTATGTATGTCTGTACAATGGCAACATAACAATTTTATACTGACAGAAAATGTTTTAAAAATGCAGGCATTTGCAACAATGACTGTGACACCACTTTGGGTTACACAGCCAGCTATATGCATATATACACACTTAAAGTGAAGTACATACATACATACATATCAATAAAATTACAAACACAGTTATATATTTATTTATATATACAAACATATGTACATACATACTTTATTGAAATGGCTACAAATGAAAAGAGAAAAATTATTTTAAAGATATATTATTACCAACCATATGATGAGTAGTTATACTCAAATTCTAAAACATTTACAATTAGTGTATGAAGTTTCTTAGTAACGTGGTTTTTGCCATCATATCATATATATATTGTGTATCTGTCGACAATTTGTACTGTGCGAATGTCTTATAAATAGGGTACCATACGTTAAGATAAGACACAAGACAAGATAAGATTTAGCAAGATTTCGGCAAAAAATAAGTAGAGACACACATCATTGGGATGTAACTTTTTCATCAGCAGTTATGTATTAATAACTGAAGCATCAAGCAGATTTGCAACCGTAAAACCGGATTTTGGAGGTGTCCGGCATATTTCACTATTGGAATCTTCTTTTATTCGACAATCCCTATAACAAAAATAATACCCGGTCCAAGGTTTTTCAATTTCATTCAAGTTTGTAAAACTGTGATTGATTAATACAATTTGTATGAAATGTTTAAAAGTTTATTTTCATGAAAAGTTAAATAACTTAGTAAATTACTTATCTATTTTTAAACCCAAATATACGTTGTAATGGTAAATAAACGTACTTTTTGAATAAAGTCAATAGCATTATAGTTTCTTAATAAAATAATGTATTAAAACTTCACCAAAGTTGAAAATTTTTTGAAAAATCTACAAAATTTATGTTTGCTCGACAATAACATTAAAATTTCTCAAGTTTTCTTAGATAAATTATATATCATTCGAAAGATCACAGTTTCTTCTATCCAAATCTAGTAAGAAGTTGAAAATCGGGTCATTATCAACAAGTGCGCAAAGGTAAAAAAGCCGGTTTTTTAATCGTAAAACCGGATTTTGGGGGTGTCCGGCATATTTCACTATTGGAATCTTCTTTTACTCGACAAGCCCTACAACAAAAATAATATCGGGTCCCAGGTATTTTGGACTGTCGCACCGTGTTATGTGAGAAGAAAAGAGATCTCGATGTTCTGCTATAAAACGAGACATAAAAATATAGGAACAAAAGAACATAAAAAGATGAGCCGATAGCTTGATACAGGCTTCAAATGTCGCGTTCCCAGACATGGGAGAGTGTAAATGGTATTTTTCAGGAAGACGCCCTGTGCCTTCTCGAAGTATTGAAGGAAGCGGTTCCAGGAAGGTAGTCTCACAAGAGGAGGAGGAGGGATTATTTTAGTGGATACACCACTCGTTGTAGTTGGTGATAACCAGCTGTAAGTGCAAAGGCATTTGAAACTCTACCTCACACGCAAAAAAAAAAATATCATGACGCTAGTAATCTTGTTTCCCGTCGGATTGACAATAATTAAATTTGGATTCGTCTAACCAGACCAAACGTTTCCAGTCATCTACTATCTAATATCTCTGATATCTGGTAAACTTTAACTATGCCTTAACAGTGTATAACACTTGTCTCTTTTTATTCGCTAATAGATTTTTCTAAACTGCTAGTTTGTCGTTTGAAAACAATACAACGCCGTTTTTGAACTCTTATTACCACTGATTGACTTGCTTTAAGATTTTTTGATATTATTTATATAAAATAGCTACTTTTTGGAATATTGTTCTCAATGGTTCTTGACAGTTTCTTTATTATTTATTATAATCTGTGTTATAATTTGATTTGTGTTGGATAATTTGCAAAAATTGTTTAACATAGCTAGGAAATTAATATCACACTAATGGTTTTGTTTTAAACGTCATAAACAAAACAAACACATACAAAACTAACTTTGATATTTTTGTGAAAACATTTTAAAAGACACACTGTGTAAAATTGAGTACATAAAAGTTATTTTTTCTTTTGTAAAAATTGTTTATTTCCCATTATTTTGTTTAAAACTTAAATTTTCTTTATTAACTTTAGTTTAATGCAATAAAAAGTGCTCAATGTAAAAACATGTACTCATTTTTGCTCCCTACTGTATGTTTAAAATTCAAAGCGCTGGAAAAAACGAAATTTGTTTTAAATATAGTTGTGTGGTGCGACCGAATTTTATGTGAACAATGCTTTTACTTCAGCTTTATAATATTGAATGTCAAAATTGCAACCATTTCTTGAAAATAAATTAATTTAAAATATAATCCTAGAATTCTAGTCTTCTAATTAAACATAATAGACTGTCATATATCTTTCAGCTGATTTAAAATTAATTGACACACTCTTAACTTTACTTGTATTATAAACCATTACATTGTATTATAAACTGCCACAACTTCAGCATGACCTCATCAAACCACAGTCATACCTAAAGTATTTTTAACTTTTGCTATAATCTGCTAGAAAATCACATTTGCAGCATATGTTTTAGAAACAAATAATAAAAAATATCTTGCGATAAAGAAACAATTATATAAAACCAAAACAATTTATAGATTGCTACAATAAACGATAGAGAAATATACAGAAATAAAATAAATGCATATATAATTTACTAGATAAGAAAATATTATAAAAAAGGCAAAAATAAATGTTAACAATTTGTTCGAGCATACCACAAATGTAATAAAATTTTAAAAATATATTTAGAGAAATTTAAAGAAATAAATATAACTTAATTTTACAAAAAAAAAAAAATAAATTTATAATTTTAACCACAAACTATACAATAAAATGTTGTTAGACATTTAAGGTAAATACAGATGAACTCACTGCATTTGTACGAGTATTTGTAAATTTAAAATGTGGTATTTATAAGTATCTTACAAATGATAGGCGCAACAAATACAAATACATACATGTACAAAGATACTTGCATCACTGTATTCACATAATGAACCACACTGTATACTATATAAAAAAAATGTAAAATAAGACACTACTATAGGGTGATTCATTTAGATATTCTTTTAAGTTTAAAGAAAAAACATTAAAAACATAACTGGATGTCGGAATCATTATTGCTCAATAGAAAAAGCTTGGCTGCCACTAAGACTATTTTCGATGACTCTTTTCAACATTGCTAGCTCACGAATAACTTCACATGGCCTCAGAAAAATTGAAAGTTTTGATATCAAAACGCCTAGGAAATTAAATGCTAACCAAAATAAAGCCATTGTTTACTTCACATAATTCTCAAAAAACGCTAACGCTTTTTGTAATACAGCCAAATAATTTAGAGTCATTATATGTAGTTTCATATTGAATTTTCAAACAATGACAGTATGACAACAGTCACAAGTGATCTGTAAAACAAAAAACAAGTAAAGCAATTGAATCACCCTATAAGTACATACACGCCCACATATTAATTTAAATATATTTCTTGCACACACTCATGTTTCATTCATACATGTGGAATAATTGACAAACTATTGTAGAGTAAGTTCAAAAGCACCACTCACTCCCCCAACCACCACAACAAGTTCAGCTAAAGAATTTTTTATACTTCTTTCTTTCAATTTTAAGCAGATAACAAACAATGATTTACATATAAATATGTTTCATTTTAATTCATTTTATTCTTTTCAATTTCAGCCAACAAAACTATTTTTTGTTATAAAAATAGAAATAAATAAAAAACTTACAGATAAAAGCATTGACTTTAAATGTGAAGCAGGATAGTATAGAGAAACTTCATGTATAAAATTGAAATTGCAACTACTTAATGCAATTGAAATTTGCACTAAATAGTATAAATTTATTCAGTTTGCCTGGTAAAATGTAAATTCTATTGTGCAGAGAAACACATGTCAATTGATTTGCAAATTAAACACATTAGTATTAGTACAAGTATTTGGAATAAAATGGAAATTAAGAACAATAAATGAAACCAAAGGAAGATAAACTTTGAATGAGCTAGTAAATTATGATATTTTTTATAAATACATACATACATTTGTAGAAAATCGTTTTTACCCAACATATTTAGGTACATATTTTCTGAAGACAAGGATCGCCCAGGAAAGCCAAAAAAAGCTTAAAGACCACAAATTTTAGGGATAAATTCCTGAATATTGTTGTCATACTCAACAAGAGTGTGCCAAATCATTTGGAGCTCAATTTCAAAACGTTTGTTAGCAGCAATCTTCCTAGAATCGAAGCCGAGGTACCTTGCAAGCTGATTTTTACATATTGCTTAAACGCTATAAAGGGAAATCATTTTTAACCCTTAGTCTTGCCAGACCTTTTTCAATTTGAAATATTACTATAATAAATAAGAGGGTGCTGTAGCTTAATTGATTAGCGCATTTGATTATTAAGCATGAGTTGGTATATGTAGCCCTCGTTTGAATAACAGCCGCTGCCACTCAAACAACATCAGTTTCGGATAATTATTAGTTTTCTTTCTATCCATCGTAACTAATATTTACCACAGCGCCCTCCTTCGGTGGTATAACATTCAAACGCCACCGAAGTCAGGCTCGAGTTCATTAAATTTAATTTTCATTAAATTATTTTTTACTGAAGGTAGGCATTGTTTTTCCAACAGAAATCCTATTAAAAATTTACTGATAATTTAAATTTAACGAACTCGAGCCTGACTAAAGAAATATATCAAAAATTTAAAATTCACAATTCGACTCAAAATAATAGTTGTGCTTAAAATAGCTAGGGCACAAGCTTATAATATATGCATTTGTACTTTAAGTGGTACACATGAAAAATGTCGACGAAAGTAGACAAAAAACATAATAAAAACAAATGTATGCATGTTTTCAAGACAAAGTCTTGACAGAAAGAATACGGAAAAAAACTGAAGAAAAAATGAAAACAACTTGTAAATAAATTGAAAAATGATAACTACAGCAAATTTCGAACCACCGGTAACACCGGTTAAAAGTTTGATGTTTGTCTATTGGCTAGCAGGCACCGCAGTGGTGCAGAGGTTAGAACGCAAAGAATTCTGATGAGAGAATGTGGTGATTCTCGAAACGTGTATATTCAACCCAGGTTCAATCCCCAGCTCAGCCAAGAAAAATTATCAATAAATTTTTAATAAGATTTCATGTTGTAAAAACAATTCCTACCTTCAGTAAAAATAATAATTTAATGGAAATTAAATTTAATGAACTCGAGCCTGACTAAAGAAATATATCAAATATTTAAAATTAACAGTCCGACTAAAAATAATAATTACACATAATTAAATAAAGGCTATAAAATCGAGCTTTAAAAAATAATGCGCCTACTCACCATCAGAGGCGCTGCAATGCTGCACTAAACACAATTGTAATGCGCAATTGCAGAGTTCTGATATAAAGCTTCCTTCTACTTTCAACACCTTACTTCTCCAACCTATCCCTTTTCCAAAGAAAGTAACGCAATTATATATACGCATATTAATTGCCTGAGTGTTACTTCTCTTAAAAAAATATATAATTCACTAAGCGCATTTTTATATTTTCATCAGCAAAAGAATCTGTAAACTGACATAATCAACATAAATAAAAAGATTTTAGAAAAATCTTCATGTATGACTGAGTGGCTTTTGAAAATTTTAGCTTTATATAAAACAATAAAAAAAATATACATTTCAAATGACAATATTGACAAAATTAGAGAACGAGTTCTTATGTAAGTGAGTATAGACAGTATATTATAACAAATGTATACATTAGAGTATATAATGTAAATTTTATGTTATTTTTTTATTTACATCTATATTTATTTCTGTATGCAAACATACTTATATGTAAGTATATATATCTACTGTTAATGCACTAAATGTATACATATACTTTCATATTAAAATAAAAACAAATACAAATGAAATTTTATTTGTTAATGCAGTGATGCTTAAGTGTTAAGATAAACAATAAAACAACAAAAAAGCATTACTATTTATACAATACACATTTATATTGGCTACATTTAAATTTACAAACAACGTAGAAAAACAACCACTTGTATGTACTAAAAATAAGATATCGATGTGTCCATTGAAACTAAAAGTTTGGTTTGTTCAGTTTAAAAAAAATTGCAAAAAAAAACTGAAAAATATTGAGGTAGACTGAAACTTTGGTCTATAACTCGGATCCTACTAAAGCGATTTTGCCTATTGTCAATGCCAAATATTTCGGTGAAAAAAAGAATGCTCGTTTAAAATTGCATTGTTCTAAATATTTTCTTCGAAGCTCTATCGGCCTTGAACAGAAGAAGAGATAGACGGACAGATCTAGATAGTCATATAGTCTCATAAGGACCAAGAATATACATTTTTACTTGTTGGTCGAATATTTTGATATGACAAAAATAATGACATATGGTATATTAAGACACCATCTTCTTGGTGTTGGTTATAAACATGTAAATAAAATTAAATGTCTATCAACGAAACGATATCTTTAAATAATCAAATTTTTCCTTTAGTTGGGCACTGAGACAATTTTTTATTGAGGCCACCTTAATGTACATTCACATGTAATATGTGCTTACTAGCTTGCAATAACATTTAGATTGTTACATTTCAACAATTGTAAAATAAGAAATTTCAATATTTCTAATATATTTGCTAATAACAATCACACTACACTGATAACACTTTTATTGGTTATATAAATGTAAAGAGAGTATTAAATAGCTACAAAGTTATAGCTGAAAGTAGGTTGATAAAATACTTCCTTCTTTATTTTTGAAATTGAAATTGTTATTTCTTTATATTGTTTTTATAATAAAATCTCTATATCTTTTACAATGCTCGTTTAACTAACGTATAACCAACATACAAATAAATTCGACCTTTTCCTGTAGATAAACATGTACATATGTAACATATCTATGAATTAGGGTATCTATTCGAAGAATATTCTATTGAATAATCGAACAATTTCTTACGCAAATTATTCGAAGAATACAAAATCTAGCTTTTTCGAATAATGAATAAAACAAATAATAGTATTTGTAAAATTATCTGTTATAATCATACATACAAAATTCAGCGCTTTTAAAAACAATAAAAGCTTGCCTGATACGATGGAATTATTCGAAAAAGTTGAATTGCCTTATTCGAATTATTCTTTTTATTCGAACTAAAGAAAAATCTAATAATTTCGATACCCAATTTGTCATGTATAAATTATTTTCGTTAAACGTTTGTAAGTGTACACACTTACCATTGTTTGTATATGTGAGTTTTTGTGTGGTAAATAACGTACAATTGTATTATTATAACATTATATATTGGGAAATTGTTTTTTTTTTCATTTGCCTTAATGTATGCATTTGCTTATTTACTTGGTTAAAATTCCTACTGTTGGCGCATAAAAATAGTACATAGCTGTATTATTGAAGGACAGTAGTTTAGAAAGTATATGGCATATATTTTGATATTTAAAAATATTTGTTTTAAATTTGCAAATCTTATACATTTGTATGTAATGCAGTATCCATTCGACTCTAACAAATTCCTTAAAATATCTAGTTACTCAAAGAATTAAAAAATTACTAGTTTCGAATAACGAATAATTGAAATAGTTTTACGTAGAACATTTGCATAAAACGAAGAAATGTGTTTATTTGAATTAATCTTTTTTAATTGTTCAAAACAAATAATTAGCTATTTGTAATCTAATAGTATTCAACTCGGTTTTAACTGTATTAAAAAAAATAAGTCGTGTTAAAATAAGTAGAAAGTGAAATTGAGTATTTGAATAACTTGTAACTATAACTTGCCATACACCTTCTACTATTACGTATGAGTTATTTTAATTCACGATTACTATTTATATAAAGTATACGCAACAAGTTAAACAAGCAAGTGTTTATATTCGTTTGTGTAGAATATTATATACCCACCTCCAAATGTGATGAATACTTGAAACTAATTTTTGTTACATATTTATACCCACCACCAAAATGAAGCGGTATCCCTCTGTCCGTTTGTTGCATGAAATTTTTACCAAGCATTCGTTGCTATTGAAAATGGTCAAAATCCGTCCAGTAGGATCCGAGTTATAGATCAAAGTTTCAGACCACCTCGGTATTTTTTAGATATTTTTTGCACTTTCGTCAAATATATTATTATTTAATATAAAATAAATTTCCTTGCAGAAATTGTCTATATTACAGCCACTAGTATTATCGTTGGATAATGCTTTACTTTTTGTATCATCAAATAAGCTTCTTGCGTTTGTCTGAAATACCATTTTACTTAATGGTATTTTTGCACAACTTAATTTTCAAATCAAATGTACAGTTCATTGTTTTTGCATCTAATAATGTTGCAGATTTTGCAAAAATTAAAAACTCGAACGCAACGCAAAGCAACCCCGAAAATCTAACGACGCGCAGTGAAATTAAGCAGCGACATAACTTCGAAAAAACATACAACGAAATGCCATTAGTTTACTTCTTATTATTTTGATTATAGAAGGACAAGTTCCTTTGAAAATGGTAGGAATCAGTCCACACTATTCAAATGTCTTTCCATACTATGGCATTATGGTACATAAATTTCTACAGAAAAGCCGTATCCATACAAAATTTTGCACTAATAAGTTCATGCAAAGTGAAATCCCAAAACGATATTTTGTTTGAATCGGTTCATATTTTGACATAGCCCCTGTATAAAGTCCAGCTCCTAAAATATGTTAAATGGTCATAAATCCCTTATAAAAACCTCTATTAAGTTGGAATTCAACACAAATAGTTCATACGTTTAAAAAAATCGTCAACCTCAATCGGTCCATATTTGACCGTAGCCACTTCGCCAAATCACTTAAATGCGCATAAATCTCTTATAAACGTTACGTTACAGAATTTCGCTATGATCAGCCCGTAATAGATCATATTTCCCTTTTGAAGACTACTCGCGAAAACTCATTAACCTACATAAACATCCATATCGAGCCAATAAAGTAAAGCACTTTAATCGCTTCAAAAATATAATATTTGATATAATATATAAAAAATATAACATATCAAAAATGATGCAAACAAAATTTCATTTTAAGAATTCCCTTACAATTAAACTTGTTTTTGTTGAATTTTTTATGAATACTGCTTTTCTATATGGCTTTTATGTAGCTTAGAGGCATATTCTGAGAAGGCATTTGTTTTGGACCGATTCTTACCAATTGTTTTAATTAATTTTTAATATAAATAAAGTGTGCAAAATTTTATGTTATTATTTGCATTTAATTTGAAGAAAATAGAAAAAAAAAAATCTGAAAACTATCGAGCTTGTCTGAAAGTTTGGTCTGTAACTCAGATTCAACTGAAGGAATGTTGCCCATTTTTAATACCAAATATTGCGAAGCTCTATAGAGCCTTCCACAGACAAGCAGACGGACAGACAGAAGAACTACCAAAGAAACATTGGTTATTTTTAAAATAAGTTTGAGGATTTTTAAGATTTCGAAGAAAGTTTTAGGATTTTTAAAATAATATTATTATCTAAGTTTTTAGAGAATATTATGTCGAACTTTTTATATTTATATATTAGAGAAAATTTTTAATTAGGCTTGAGTTAATTCTTAATTAATAACTCGAAGAATACCATTGTGAAAACTATATTTTTCTAGAAAAATGGTTTATGTTTCGATTTAATAATTAAAAATTAACTCAAGCCTAATTAAAAATGTTCTCTAATATATTATTATTTAAGTTTATTATATGCTATACAATTTTAAACAATCAATTCCGATTTCATTAAAATTTGCAAACATATATTTTAAAATTGTGGAGCAAAAAAATGTTGTTCTTAAGTAATGATTAACTTTAATATGAAACAACAACATTTCTAATTAGATTAATTAAAAGTCTACCATTAAGTAGGTAGAAATAGGAATTTGTGTTTATTTTTAATAAATGATCTGCACTAAAGGGTACATTCTTTTATAAAGTACTTGTAAATACATACTTAATATTTTAAATATGGATTTTTATATTCTACATATCGAGCCATTACCGCCAAAAAAATGTATCCCACACCATAATCGATTGTTGTTTTTTTATCGAAATCGATAGTTCAACATCATTTAAAATTATTAAAATTAAATGTATTACACAAAACAATATTTACATTATAAGTTTTAAAATAATGGCTTTATTCAAACTGATTTTATTTAAAAAAAACCTTCCACTGTAAAATTTTGAGTTTGTGGGATACATATTTTCGGCGGTTATGGCTCGATATAATCGGTAAATCTAAAATTAAAAGGACGAAAAAGCGAAATAAATAAATTGTTATTTAAGTTTATTAGTTATGAATAATTATATCACTCAACAGACTTAGAATAATTTCTCTGAATCGATTTAATGACGCACAGTGGGCAAAGTCAGCATTTTTTTAATAACTCTAAATAGCAAAATTTCTAAATTTCACATGGACGTCGACAATAATAATTCTGGCCTAGGTTTATTTCAAAAAAAAATATCAATTCTGCCCCACTGTGCAATGTCCGTCTGTTCGTTTGTTGAAATTTTTCAGCTATTTTGATAAAGTTTAGTATGTGAATTTTGTTCGGCCAAAGGACAATGGAAATGGTTAAAAATCGGTTCATTGTTTCTCCTAGCTCCCCCTACTAATGTCATAACTTGAGATTATCAAATCCAACTTATCAAATCCAACTTCTTTCCGCTTTCAGATGAATCTTGCAATTTATCCCTTTACACCACTGTCAACTACAATATTATTAAAATACATTTACGTTAAATTGTTTGTAAGTATTTTTAGTACATTTTCATTTCTACTTACATATATTTTGCTGTCTATTATTTTCGATTACAAATCATATACATATAAATATATAGACGAAGCTATTGTGTATATTGAATACATATACACAAACAAATCTACACATAAACTCTATGTAATTTGCAACGATGATGGTTATTGATATTCATTGTACCATTTTGCCTTTTCAACAAATCGAACATTGATTCCTTTTTTTAGTCCTTTTTTCACTCTTGTCTATAAATATTTGTACGTTTATGTTGTTTTTATATGTGTATGTCTGTTAAATACATATGTATGTATGTATATTTGTGTGTTGTAAAAAATAAAGAATTTAATACTGTTCAAATTTGTCATAAAAAAAATTTCCAATTTAATATTATATTTTTTGTTTTCTGTCTTTTGTTTTAAATTCTAGTGCAGTTATATTTGTATGGATTGGGATTGTGACATGTTTAGACATCTATTTTATGTGTTTGTCTGTGGCCTGCTTGTATGTTTTTGGGGGTTTTGTACCAATGAATGGAAAATGAAATACTCTCTCATTGAAATTCTTTTATACACACTTAAAATCACTTTAGGCTTTCAAGGAGGCAGGATGATGTTTGTTTAACATATGATATATTTGAAGATATAGTATGTTTATAAATATACAACTTATTTATTTTATAGATTGAATGTATTAATGTTTTACAAAATTACTCAAGAATATTAAAAGCCAAAATGATGTGTGTCAATATTTGTGGTGATAAGAAATTAAAGATAGCTAATCAATACAGAAAATAAATTCATATAAAATCCGGTCGTAAAATGTTTTAATTTTTAGAAAGAATTTCTAACAAATTGTTATTTCTAATAGTAGAGACCAAAAATCAACAGGTTTAACTGGCCGAATATAATAGTCTTACCTGCTTGTAATTATATATTGATTCCACATTCCCATGTGTCGGTGCCACATACAAGTTTGGTGTCTATAGCTGTTTGAAGTAAATTTTTCATTTGATTTATCATCCATAAAAATGTTGTTAAGACTTTGTCGTTTAGAATGCTTGTCTGGTGTATACCAAAAATATTGCCTTTTTTACAACAATTTAAATATTTAATTGCATGACAGGTTTGAATACCAGCCTCTACAAGTATTTTTTGCGGATATCACACTGGTGTTTTAATGTTTATTGCTGTTTTGGAAGCTTTAATATTGATCTCTTTTGATTTTTTATTGCTCAGTACTTGTATAAATATATTTTGACAAGTTGTTTGTTCACAAAAAAAAACTTCTCTCTTGCATTGGCCAGCTTTTGTATGATTAATGCATTAACAGACTTTAGAGTTTAACACTTTGTGAAAATAACTTCTTAAGCAATATTTTTCCAATTCCAATTAAATCATGCAAGTTGTGTCAACATTTTTCAAACAAAAACATGCTTAAATTAAAAACCACGTGCCTTTGAACTTTTCCATTATTTATTTTTCCTATTTACTTTTTTTCATTAATAACGAAAAAAAGGAACTTCCTCATAAAATAGCATTTCCAAGTTATTTGCATAACAACAATATTCCAAACAATTCATTTAGGACAAGAAGACAAAAGCAAAAGTGCAAAAAAAAAAAAAAGAAAACTAGTCACAGCACCTGGTGGATAAAATGCAAAATACGAGTATTGTGTATTTATTTAACGCAAACATTTTCTAAAGTGACAATAGCTGCCACCAACAAATCACAAATGCACAACAATACAAATGAATATAAAAATAACATTTTTGCAACATTATAGTCTTTATAACTGCAGAATAGCATACAATCACAACAGACATACCCAGCGGGAAATATTGCTAAGAATCAATTTTTAGGCCTTCTTAAAGACTGAGCACACTTTCAATGAGAATTTCTCTTTCAGGCTTTTTAAAAGTAGTATCTAGGTACAGGTCTCCTTACAGGTCTTTAGACATGTAAAATGTAGCGAGTAGGCACGACCAATGGCACGCCATTTGAAATTAAAACGAGGCCTTTAGGAAGGCCTCTATACTACATATTTCTCACGTTGGGTACCATCCTACAAACAAACATGCCACAACAACAACAATGATAACGGCAAAGATGACAGAAAAGATGATGATAACGGCGACAATGACAACGAAGCAGCAGCAGAAGCATACCAAATAACTTAAATATCTTTGCATTTATAAAGGTGTGTGTTTGTGTATATGTCAGTATAAATAAGGCGGAAATACGCACACAAATCCAAGTACACCTATAAATCCATACGAACATTCCTACAACGGCATTATACACAAATAAACAACTGAACATTATAAATGAATGAAATGCATTTTATTGGCGCACAAAAGCATGATGTATTCGAAGAAATGAAAAGACGTTCGGCTAAATCCACAGGACAGCACCGTGTGCTAAAACGAACAGAGTGAGTGAGGAAAAGCGTAGTGGAGACAGTTGAGGTAAAACAAGACGACATAAAACTATAAAATAAAAGCATACTTAGTAGTGGCTTAAGATTTTGTAGCATAATGTTAGACATGTGCCAAAAATGCATCACATATTTATAATCAGCTGTTGAAAAGTATTAATTCCTATATTAAAAGTGTACCTTGTTTCTATTTCTGGTTCATGTGCTATACAGTTCTTTTCGTTCATATCATGTAGATAAATATTTGTATATCCTTTACTATTTATAGCTCTTATAGGTCCGCATCATTGTTATGGTTTATATTTAAATTTAAGAAATAAATTTCCAATAAAACCCCAATACAATGTAATTAAAACAAATTCAAATTCAACAATTCTTCGTTTTTCATCCATTAAATATTTATTGAATTATGAAAACGGTGTAGCAATTTCACACATATTGTTGTTCTCTGGCTTGTAGCATACAACGAAGTATTATGATTATGAAATATAAAATTTATCGTTTTTGTTTTGAACATTAGTAACGTAGCATGCATCTGAATCTCCGGCTTACGTCTCGTCGGCTAATGGTGAGATTCGCCGTTACTACAACTCAATACTGGTGGAATTACCTACAGATTTAACTATTTTAGTTGTGCATGCTTGTTGGTTATACTTCTCAAAATAAAAAAAATAGAAAAGAAAAATATAGATATGAAGGACCTGAATTAAAAATCTACCTAGGTATATTGACCGTGAGCATGTATAGGTGATAACATGCGTAAGCCCCACCCAACCATGATCATGCTGTAGAAGGTAATGATATTATGCATGATCCTAGACAACTTATCAATCTACTTCTTGCAGATAGGCAGAAACCAATTTAAAAGAATTTAATGTTTCATTTTAAAAATATGTACTTCATTTATTAAAAAAAATGTTTTTCCTTAATAATACGTCTATAAAAATTCAACTTATTAAATAATAAATTCTAATTAGAAACTCTTCGAAAATAAGTATCATTAAGAAATAAAAGAAATAAAATTAATCGCGGTTGGGCAAAAATTAGAAAAAAAAGGGTGTGAACAAAATGCGGGGTTAATATCCACTTCGGTTATGAATTTAAATAAATGATTAAAATTATATAATATATTGGATATAAATAAAATAATGTAATACAAATGTATTCATATTTTCTAAAATATAAATGACCATATATATTACCTTATTCAACTGAAGGCACAAAAAAAAATAAAATTAGTTAAATTCATCAAAGTTCAATTTAAAAGCAAATATTGTTTAAGTAAATGACAAGTTTTAAGGAAAATTTGAATACATTATGTATATATATACATATATATATAGTTTTTATTGTTTGTGGGTCTAAATTCGATAATTTGAATTGAATTCAAATTTCTTGACAACAAAAGTATGTATATACATTCATTATTCTATATTAACATATGACAATTTATCATTAAAGTATTTTTTTTTTTGTTAACAGTGTTTCAAAAATGTTATCATTATTGCTTCATATTACTATCATTCAAAAATGAATGTATATACCTTTGCCTGACATAAATGCATTTAACTGAAATCAAATAAAAATAAAAAAAATCACTTACATACAAATTGGGCAGGACTCCGGGGGAAAGATCTTTCTCCTTGTTCCACGTGTTGGTAGTTAGCTGATAAATGTTATTAGTTTGATAAAAACTACAATAATAGTTCACTTGTTTCATTTTTATTAAGTATTTTTAATGACCGGCCGAATTCACTTATATATATGTATATATATATGTATATAGTATATATATATATTTTTTTTTATAAACTAATGCATAATTTTAGGATGTAATTAATGTATTAATTATAATTGTGAATTGACAAATTTTTTTCTCTTACATGATCTTTTAGATCACAAATTAACATTTGTTTATACACTATCATTATCACATATATTTTTAACATATTTTTAAAATTTCAACAACATTTTGTTTTCTTCTTTTTCTTGTTTGACTTAAACATTCATTTACTTTGTTTTCTTCTTTCTTTAGCCTTAAGTATTTATTTAATTTGTTTTGACTATTTAGATTCAATATTTTTGCACATGTTCACACTTTTGACATTCAAATTTCTAGCAAAGTAGATTTTTGCCCACAACTAGATCTTAAAAAGAGGCAATAAATTACACATTCCACTACAATTAAATAAATTGTTGAAATCACTTTAATTTTAAGTTTGTTATTTATATTTAATTTATGTACTTCTTTTTAAGCCATGTGTACTGTGATATATATTTAGTAATTTATTTTGAACTGTGATTTATATTTATTTATTTATTTCAAACTGTGATATATTTATATTATTGGTCTTTGTTCACTATTCACATTCCCTATTTGTGCACATTGAAGTTAACACTTTTGTTGGTTTTTCTACGCCTGACGGGTTTTGCGCAAGGGTTAGATGATGAAATAGCTTCTCGTTCAGAAATTGGACAGGAACTAACCCTCTTTTTGTCTCAATAGAAATATGGTTCAAGTTATTAGCTTCGTTTCCACTTATTCGCATAAGTTAATCAAACAATTATTACAGGCTGGTTTTAACTTAATTTCCGAATGTTATAAAACTTTTGATAAAAATGAAAAATAAAAAAAAAGGAATTTATGAAGCTGGGTCTATTTTTCTAAGAAGTGTAAAATAACTTACTTGTCGGTTTTCTTGGTGATAAAAAAAATATCCTTCAGTTTCTTTAACCTGGTTATAGTTCTTGGCAATCAAAAGAATGTTTCTCATGCCTTTGGTGGTATATATACCCACATTCTTGTTGGAATAGATACGCTAATTCAGCACATATTTTCATTCCAATATTACATTGGTAAATCCAGACTATATAAAAAAATCTACACACAACTTCAAAATTTTCGCACCAACACATATAAAATTGATCGTTACCAAAATAATCAACCCTATGAGAACAGCGTAGTATCTTATGACAAATGAGCAGGTTGTCAGTAAGATATTTGTTAAATTTGAATATGAAATGAAAATTTTTTTAAATGTAATTTTCATGAAAAAGACTAGTGGTACTTGTGGACCATATTTGTCGGGTACAATTGGGGAAAAATAACTTTGAAGATTATAGCAAAAAAAACATTTGTCAGTACAAGCACCCTACAGGCTGTGGCAAAATATTAACGCCTGCATGGTTTTCGGGTATTAGAACTGTACGCCAACTTATATTGCTTTAAGGAGTACATACAAGTGGCATCTCCGGAACTGCTTCATTACCTAGTTCAGCTTGACTAGGTCTATATCTGCATTATTGTTAATATTTTCTTCTGGCATAACGTAATTTTGATTGCACTTGTGAAACTTCAAATATGACGTCAGCATCACTTAGGTCCTCAATTGAAAATCCTCAGTGTAGCGATTACTAATATAATAAATACACCCAGTTAAGTAGATTATATTCGACAACGGAAAAAGGTTCACAAAAGTACTTACGATTAACTTTTGCTCTATTTTTTTCAAGTACGAGGGCGGTTCGGAAACTTTTTAGCCTATTGTTTTGAAAACTTCCATCTGTGCTATAAGCACATGTTAAATTTCTTTTCGATCTGCCATCTCATTCATATAGAAACAAGTGTTCAAAAAAAATCCGTGATTTTTTTACAATGGAAAAAATAGAAATTCGTGGTGTCATAGAATATTTAAATAAAAAAGATTTATCTGGACAGGAAATTCATAATGATATAGTGAATGTGTTAAGTGAAAGTGGTCCTTCATGTGCAATAGTAAAAAATTGGGTTACTGAATTTAAACGTGGTCGTACAAGCATTGTTGGAGGTCCAAAAGCACCAACAATAGCTGAAATTGTAGCCAAAGTGCATGATATGGTATTAAATGATCGACGAATAAAAGTGCGTGAAATAGCTAATATCATGGGCATCTCAAATGATCGAGTCCATTTAAAACGCTTTGTAGAACGCTGGGTGCCGCATTTATTAACATTCGACCAAAAACATACAAGAATGGAAATTTATCAAGCTTGCTTGGATCGTTCTAAGAAAAATAAAATGGATTTTAAGCATCGTTTCATAACTCTTGATAAGACATGAATCCACCACTATACTCTAGAGACAAAAGAACAATCCAGGCAATGAACTGAACTTGGAACTTCAAAGGCATTTTATTGATTGACTATCAGCAAAAGAGTAAAACAATAAATTCAGAGTACTAATGCAACATTTTGGATCAATTCAATGTGAAAATTCGACAAAATTGTCCTGGCTTACAACACAAAAAAATAATTTTATATCAACACAATGCACCAGGACACAAGAGTGTTTTAACAATGGCTAAAATTAACGAATTAAAGTACGAGTTGCTTGACCACCCACCTCATTATCCTGATTTAGTTCCCAGTGACTTTTACCTGTTCCCAAATCTAAAAAAAAATTCTTAGTTGGGAAGCGTTTTACCTTATATGAAGATGCAATTACAGTTGTAAATCACTATTTTAAAGACTTTGAGGGAAACTATTTTAATCAAAGGATAGAATTGCTAGATAACCTTTGACTAAGTGTATTGAAGTTCCAGCAGATTATCTTAAAAAATAAAAATATTTTTGAAAAACTGACTATTCTCTTACTGTGCTAGGTTAAGAAGTTTCCGAACCGCCCTCGTAAACAATTATAGATGTATGTATCAATACTTATAATTTTTTCAGTATCGCAGGATCACCGAAATTATTATCTTTTGCTTCCTAAATATAACTAGTGGACGACAATGTGTTTAATAATAAGAAAATAAACTCAATGCCTACATACTAGTAATATCAATTTAAAATACCAAAAGTGTCTCTCTTTCACATAAAACAAAAACATATCATTAATTAACTGTACATATTCATACAGCAAAAGGGCGTTGAAACATATATTCGACAAAACCACTGAAAGGGTTAAGGAAATTGTCTGTACAAAACACGACGTGCTTTGATTTCAAGTGAAGAAGTAATGTTGGAATTACCATGAGCTTTCTTTATATTTATTTATCATTGAATTCTTATAAATATCTGTTTCCATTAGAAGAGTATAGTACATGACAGATCTCCCTTTCATATTACGTACTTAGAATTATTTAAAAAAAAATTCCATTACACACATAAAAAATTACAATAAAACTTTCCAAAATCTTTAATTTAAATATAATATTTAACAAAATTGTGTAAAACATTTCCTCCTATTTAAAGTAACAACTGTTGCTGCTCAATTGTAAGAAAAGTATACACAATAACTTAATTGCAAAGTCATGTCTATACTACATACACCTTTGCAATTTCTAAACACCATTTTACAGGTATATGACTATTTTATTATAGTTTTTAGTTTCTCAATAGTTTGCACTGATGGGATTCTGTTTAAGAATTCTGCAGAAGTTATAATGAGGAAAGAGGTATAAGAATAGTAATATAGCTAAAGAAAGGAGCATTTACCATTGATATAAATTATGGCAAATGTAATACATTATCATAAGAAATTCAACTCAATGCTGCTGAGAAATCGAATTTATTAAAATTTGTAGTATTTTGCAGCAGTTACTAATGCAATACTTTATACAATTAAATGTTAATTGTTTTGAATGATTGTAGTTAACAGAGCCACAATATTACTGCAATAAATGGTTAAAGAAATTGTGTATAGACAAAATTAATTAATTTAATTTTCCTTATTTCTTGCAGCATTTTCATTTGACATACATACTTATATACTACAGTATATAGTACATGTATGTCAGATTTAACGACATAAAACTTAAGCTTTACCTTGATAGTTTTATATTTACAATTATTTTTATTTTAATTAAATTCTTCTTTAATATATAAAAAAAATATATTACTTATTTGTTTAAATCAGACCGGAGCTGAATCATAAAAATTTTGCATTAGATTTAATGCTTTACCAATAATTCATGTTGGGGATTTTTAGGATATTGTATTAAGATTACTAAAATAGAGAGATTGAAAAACTTGTATTCGAACAAAACTGACAAAATATTGAAAATAAACAACAACTTTATACACAAGCACATACATATTTATGTATGTATATATACGTAAACTATGAAAGATTAAAATATAGCTCAGTTGCAACTTAAGTGCTAAAGAAAATGTATGCTAAAGTATATGGGTGGGTTTTTAATTTAAAAATTGTCGTCAAATATCTGATTTTTAGTAAAAGAACTTGCCACATAGCAGAAAACATAGTTATATAATAGAAGACGTACTACTGTCATAAAGCACGTAGTCTGGTAATAGAAGACTTAATCTTCTAATAGAAGACTTAAGGTACGGTCACGCTGGGCAAATATTTGCCACAAAAACGTAACCACTAAATAAAATATATTTGAATTCGCTTATTATTTTTTTCAAAAAACTTCGTTGATTTAGGTAAAGAAAAAAGTTTTATTTTATTTGATGCTGTTTGATCTTCCAAAACTCCTGAAAGAGTAAACAACGTCAAAAAATTTCTGCTAAAACAAGTGGTTACGTTTTCTGAGTAAACATTTGCAGCGTATCACTATACTATTAGTTATGTAATAGAAGAGCACTGCTCTAACAAAAGAAGTAGCCTTGTAATAGAAGAAGTAGTCTTGTATTGGAAAACGCAGGCTTGTAATAGAAGAACTAGTCTTGTACTGAGAGACGTAGTGTTGTAACATAAGATGTAGTCTTGTAATAGAAGACGCAGTCTTGCAATATAAGACGTAATCTTGTGTTAGAAAACATAGTCTTGTGATAGAAGGTTTAGTCCTTTAATAAAATGTTTGTAATAGAAGAGAGTAGTCTTGTAATAGAAGACCTAGTCTTATATTAGAAAACGAAGTATTGTAAAATAAGATGTAGTCCTCTAATAAAAGACGTAGTCTTATAACATAAGATGTAGTCTTGTAATAGAAGACGCAGTCTTGCAATATAAGACGTAGTCTCGTAATAGAAGACGTACTCTTATAATAGAAGATGTAGTCTTATAATGGAAGACGTAGTCTTATAATGGAAGACGTAGTCATGTAGCAGAAGTCTTGTAATTGAAGACGAAGTTTTGTAATAGATTATTATAGAAAACGAATTCTTGTAATAGAAGATGTAGTCCTGTAATAAAAACGTAGTCTTGTAATAGAAGCAGTAGTCTTGTAATAGATGACATGGTATTGTAAAATAAGACGTAATCTTGCAATAGAAGACGTACTCTTATAATAGAAGACGTAGTCTTATAATGGAAGACGTAGTCTTATAATGGAAGACGTAGTCTTATAATGGAAGACGTAGTCTTGTAATAGAAGCAATAGTCATGGTATTGTAAAAGAAAACGTGATCTTGCTATAGAAGACGTAGTCTTGTTATAGAAGAAGTAGTCTTGTAAAATGAGACTTAGTGTTGTAATAAAATACGGTAGTATAAAATATTGGTTAGTATAATATGCATTCTTCAGAGACAGTCTTTTTTAAAGTCTCCATTTGGTAATTAATTACCTTAACTAATACTGAAGTTATCGCATGTGATAAGTAAATTTGTAAGGCTCTTATATACAAAATGTTGTTGCTTTATTGAAAAGTTCTTAGAAAGAGATAGCCTGTTTTCCAGTCAACTGAGCGAATACTATATTAAAACTTATTACTACATATATCATATATGTACGTATAACCAACAAATAACCAACAAGAACAACAAATTTCGTACAAGAACAACAATTTGGCTTAAACATCTTAGTGTCAGTGCATGTTAAAACCAACTTGTCTACTACGATCTTCTCTTCTCTTAACCCTTTACTGGGAAATCTTAACATGAAGTACAGAAGACACTTTTTTTAACATCTGGCTGCTGTTTATTTGTCAGATTGTATCAAAGACTCCTTAAATGCAATATTCTGACACACACACATGGGACATTTGAAAGAACTCACACAAACTCAAACATTAGCGCAACGAAATATAGAAGCAGCATTAGATTCTGATGTGTGTGTCTTAACAGTGCTGGCAGGTGTAAGGTTGTGTGTGTTTTTACCTCAAAATAAAAGCTAGAAGAAAAATTATTGCTTTTAGTTGTTAAATATTTTAGCTTATGAATATTCAATTAAGTTATTGCATTTATTTCTAATATTTTTAAAATGTTTTTTGTGTATTAAATTGTGACGGTTGTGCTATAAATGTAAACCTCATTGTACGAAGAATATTTATAGTACGTCATTTCTCTCAATTTTCGTCTCCTATAGGTATAAGTTCTAGTTTCATATCGTTTCTCTTTGATCTCTCCTTTAAATTCTCCAATACTTGACATTCCTCAAGGGCATATTCTTCTCAATTAACTTTTGCAAATTTCGTTTTCATTCATGATTTACTTCATTCACACTTTTTTGACGAATAGGGATTCCATAGATTGCCGTACTTACTATTTGAAAATGTCCCAAATATTTTAAATTTTATTAATACAAAAATATACATATTTGAAGAAAAGAAAAAAAAAAGAGAGAAGAAATAAAGTTCTTAGCTAAAACTTTTTAAAGTATAAACCAGGTATTAGCTTATTCCCTTAGTATACGTATTTAGGCAAAGTAACACTCTAACGATACTTGGCAAAACCTCAATTTACGATCCGATTTTCTAGTAAAGAGAAACCCTAATCAAAGTAAATGTAAAGAAAAGAATTAGCTATTAAAATATTTTCGGTTTAAATTTTATTGCTATTGCGACAGTCAAAGTGACATGATCAATATATTAAAGTCTGCTCCAGTTGTACCTTATAAGTGAGAAAAAAGAAAGGACAAAGGACAAAGATCGTTACAATAACTTGAATTATCCTGTTTTTTAAATTAATTTGTGTGAAGCAGTGCTTGAAAAAAAAAAGGATTTCTGAAGGTGTTAAGCCCATGTGCTTCGGAACCTCGTGTTTCAGCCCCCTAACTGGTGTAGCTACAACTTCTTCAAATTCTGGTGGCTCTCCTCGTGGGTTTTCATCTAATCATCCCGAAAAAAAAAGGAAGAAAAAAACTGGTAACATTTTTATTTCCAATAAGAATTATCTTCAATATTATATTATTTTATTGGCTAAAATATCTTGCCCATCGACTAGCACAAATTTTAATAATATTGTCTCAGAATTCAACTTTTCATAATTCCTCCATATTAAGCTAAATACCTATTCCTCACATAATAATTGTTTTTTTTTTAATTCATATTTTCTATAACTGAAGAACATACAGTTAGATTTTAAAAGAAATATAACAATAAAATTTAAATAAGTTCAAAGAAATTCAAAGATAAAACCTATTAAAACAAAAAAAATAAAAACGAAAAAGAAAATCCATTAATTTTATAAATCACCAACATTTTTATATGAGTGTAAAACGCATGTAAGATTCATTCTTCTTTTCTTTGGTCGCATTCATTCATACTTTTATATACATACATACATATCTATTTTTTTATGTATCACAATTTTTAAGTTAAGTTCTTGTTGTAATTTTACAAAAATCTCTGAATGAATGTAGAAGAGAAAATGGGAATGAAACATATTTTATTTCGGATAAAATAATAAAAAAAAAAAAAAAAACAAAAAATATAAAAACCTGTATATTTGTAAGAATCATTAAAATAATTATTGTACTCTTTAAGTTAAGCTTTAGTCCTATAATATTTTTCTCTTAAATATCAGTTCAGGCCTGAAACAATGATACTTGAATTTTAAATTTGAATTTAACTTCGCTATTTTTTTCTTAAAATATTTAATATTAGAGTTTCTATTAAAGTTCGAGATAATTAACCTTAAAATGAATTTTACCAATGTTATTATTTTTGACCCTCTTTTCTTTTTAATTTAATTATGTACGTAAAAATTAATATGGAATAAATTTCTTATAACCTTATGTAACCAAATCAATTTCCGTGTTTTAGTGGGTTACCAACTAAATGTAGTTTAGGACATTGGTAACATGGTAGGGATATGGGCAAGGGAACTCTTCCATCTAGTTCCTGAGCATCTGATGTAAGATTGTTTTTATTTCACCTACCTTATCTATCTTTGCACGTGATATCTTATTGTAAGTGCGGTTTCCGAGTGACCTGATCAAAAACCCCTCCCCATCCGACGAGCTAGACCCTAGCAAGCACGTGCAAACGATCACGGTTACTTTGAGGCGAATGCGGGACCGAACCATTACAATTATGGTGACGTGGGAAACCGAACCGTTACAAAAGTGGCGCCCAACGTGGGGCAATATGGAGAATATAATTTTCGTTTTATATAATAAAACTTAATCAACATCTTAATACCGGGAAAACCACATATTGTTCCACAATTAAATCTTTTGTGTTCTTAAGAACCTTACCTTTTTTTAAATTTAGGAATTTATAATTAAATAGATTCTTGAACTATTTATATTATACCAAATTAACACTGGTCTGGAACTTATGCTTCACATAATTTTTAAACCTATTTCATTGATTTTGTTATTTTTATTTATAGTTCGGTCTAGTAAACTAATATCAGGAAAACAAGAGCTTCGTTCTAAAAGAACTGGTTGCTTGTCCGAATTAGTTATACGACGATTTGACTTCTGTCGATTTGGGTAACTATTTAGCTGATATGCTTTAAAAGTACAAGATTAATGGAAAATTTATAAAATTTTAGGGGATCAATTTTACATCAGACTTTGCTAATGGATTTGATTTGGTTACAATAGGTTTTGTTTTGCTAGTTTGATAAAAAAAAAAAAAAAAAAAGTATTTTAACTTTCGTGGGTTCGATTATTATTGAACTTATATACCTAATTACTTTAATTACTGCATTTTTTTTAAATATTTGATTTTAAAATGGCTGTATGTCATAGCCCTGCAAATCTTATGACTTCTCAAATGAGAGAGGTTAATATTTGTTCAATATGTAACATAAACTACGACTCTACTAGTAATTTAGTTTCAACGAGATGTAAGCATATCTTCCATAGGGAATGCATTTTAGAATTTCTTAATACTACTCCTAGCTGTCCAATATGTCGTCAGGCGGTTACGAAAACAAGTTTGTTAGAATATTTCGAACCCCAGCGACCAAATAATGAAAACGTTAATAGGCCAGAAGGAAGAATATTATCAGGGAAAAAGCAACGCAATAAACAATTCAATCAAAATAGAAATATTTCTTATCATGAAAATAGTATGGAAGAAGGTGAAGTGCAAGACGAAATTTCAGAATTGACTCTTTTAGAAACTAGAATTCGTTCTAATATGGAAAGTAATTTACACTCAGAAATCTCGGATCTTAAGGGTACTGTTGAAAGACTATCTCAGCAATTGGGTAGTCTCACTATGCATTCAATGAGGGAACCAGATTGGCCTAGAGATCCTTTGGATTTCCCTACTACTCGACAAAATTTGGTTTTACCGCGTCCAGTTATTCAGAATTCAACTGCAGCTTCTTTGCCTAACAATTCTAATGAGGATAATGCTAATCGTCCTGGACCTTCAAGGCTTCGATCTATAGATCCTACTCGGAATAATATCCCCGAAAGACCAAGTCTCTCATTTAGCTCCATGAATAACAGTGGAAAGATTGCCAGTTTAGTTTCTAGTTGGAATGTTACTTTTAGTGGAAGTAATATGCCAGTCGAAAAATTTATTTATATGATATATTCTTTAACTGAAGATTGCTTAGCTGGAGATTTTAGATTATTATGTGGGCATAGCCATATCTTATTTACTTCAAAAGCAAAAGAATGGTATTGGAGATACCGAAGTACTGTACGTCAAGTGGAATGGGATGGTTTGTGTAATGCTCTTAGAATACATTTTAGCGATCATTTGTCGGATCTAGACGTAAAAGAAATGTTGAGAGATAGAAAGCAAAAGGTAAATGAAAGCTTCGATGATTTTTATCACGCAATATTACAGCTTTGCGATCGTCTTCAATATCCATTAACTGATCAAGAACTAGTTGAAATTTTAAGAAGAAATTTAAATCCCCAGCTAAGAAAGGAATTATTTTATCTCCAGATAAATCATGTTGCTCATTTACGGAGCTTGGTCTTGAGAAGGGAAGCACTAAGTACGGAATTGGAAAGAACTTCCAAAGTATTTAGGAGACAAGTGAATGAGATGGTGTTGGATGAAAATTTGAAGGATGATTTATTACTAGAAGAGGTGTGTGAAATTAGAAAGAGGAAAGACGAGGTTGTGAAAACCGACAAAATAATTTGTTGGAATTGTAGAAGAGATGGTCACAGGTATATAGACTGTTTAGAGGACCGTACTATTTTTTGTTATGGGTGTGGGTCAGTTGGTATTTATAAGCCCCAATGTGAAAAATGTCAGGGAAACTCAAAAGTGAGCGTCAGCAACAACAGCAGCTTTCGCTCGAGAGCTCAATAGATCTACCCCAAGATAAAACTGAGAAAGAAATATCAGATAATTCAAAATTTGATAAAAGTACACAAACTGTAATATTGCCTGAAAATGTTAATGACCATAAACCAATTTTATTCCCATTAAAACCTTATCATGAGAGACTGAAAATATATGAATTAACTAAAAAACGTATATTTAATGAATCGATTGAAACTTACTTTGAGAGCATTGAGAAAAAAGTCAAAAGAAATACTCAACGAATAAGACGCTTTTATAAAATTCTGAAGCAAAATAAATATAAAGTAAAATCTTGCATAGAATCTCTTGGAACATCTCAATCTGATGTTAGACCTTATATTCAATTAGAAATTTGTGGCATGAAGTTGTTAGGACTATTAGATTCTGGAGCTTCGTTGTCATGTTTAAGTGGTTCGGCAGCAGAAAAATTTCTAAGTGACAAACATTTTTATAAAAAATTTTCTAATTTTATTCAAACGGCTGGAGGACAACAATATAGAATTCTGGGTTACGTGGACACGACTGTTAGTTACAGAAATATGGAGAAAACAATACGTTTATATATTATACCAGAATTAAAACAAGATTTATATTTGGGAATCGACTTTTGGCATTCATTTGGACTTACGAATATAATTTTTGGGAATACTTTAGGAAATATAGGAGAGCTAAATCAAGTTTGCGACTCTAACTTTTTGACTGATGTCCAGAAACAACGCCTTAACAGGATGATACAACTGTTTCCAGATTTTAGTAAAGAGGGTTTAGGAAAGACTTCTGTTTTGGAACATAAAATTGAACTCTTACCGGGAACAAGACCTATCAAGCAGAGATACTTTTCTGTGTCGCCTGCAGTGGAAAATAAAATCCATGCGGAAGTAGATCGCATGTTAATGCTCGGGGTTATAGAAGTAGCTCCCCCTACATGTTCGTGGAGTAGCCCCGTAGCTTGTGTCCAGAAAGAAGGAAAATTTAGGCTCTGTCTTGATTCCCGTAAGCTGAATAACGTAACAGTTCTTGATGCATATCCCCAACCAAAAATTAACGGTATTTTGTCTAGACTGCCGAGGGCAGAATTTATATCTTCTCTAGACCTGAAACATGCCTTCTGGCAAGTAGGTTTAGAAGAATCCTCTCGGGATATGACAGCCTTTACGGTGCCAAACCGACCGTTATACAGGTTTAAGGTAATGCCGTTCGGCCTAACCAATGCCCCTCAGACATTATGTCGGTTGATGGATATTATTATTACGCCCAACCTAAAAAATAGGGTATTCGTCTATTTAGACGATTTGCTCTTAATCAGTGATTGTTTTGAGGAGCATATGTCTCTGCTGTCTGAAATAGCCCAATTGTTGCGTAGAGCAGGTCTTACGTTAAATATTAGTAAATGCAAATGGTGTGTGAGGGAAGTACGATACCTCGGCTACATTATTGGTGATGGCTGTATAAAACCTGACAAGGAAAAAGTATCAGCTATTCAAAAATTGTCACCTCCTCGTTCAGTTAAGGAAGTTCGCCAGTTCCTAGGTCTAGCAGGTTGGTACAGGCGATTTCTTGAGAATTTTGCAACTCTAACTTGTCCACTCACAGAACTAACAAAGAAGTCTAAAACCTTTCAATGGAATGAAGAAGCTCAAAGAGCTTTCGAAACTATTAAAGAAAAGTTAACGACTGCACCTATTCTTGTTACTCCCGATTTTAATCGTCCATTTATTATTTCCTGCGATGCGTGTAAAACCGGAGTAGGCGGTGTACTTGCTCAAGAAGATGACAATGGTGTCGAAAGACCTATTGCATTTTATTCGCACAAATTGAATAGGGCTCAACAAAACTATTCGATAACTGAGCTAGAGTGTTTAGCTGCCGTTTTGAGCATTGAAAAATTTCGCGAATATGTTGAAGGCCACGAGTTTACCGTCATAACCGACCATGCTTCGTTGAAATGGCTGATGCGCCAACCCGATTTAAACGGTCGACTCGCTCGCTGGTCTCTAAAACTTCAGGGTTATAGTTTTTCTATTTTACACCGTAAAGGTAGTCAACATATCGTACCGGACGCTTTATCTCGCTTGCCATCTGATAACGAAAACACTCACACAGCTAAAATCATTGATAGTTTAGATATTCTAGAGCCTGAAATCGATTTGTCGTCAACTGAATTTACATCCGAACCCTATACGAAGCTTGGCAAGGAAATAGAAAACAAACAACATTGTCTGCCAGACATCAAAATCGTAGATGGTTTTATCTACAAACGCACGGAATTTTCTCGTGACGAACTTTCTGAGGCTCGATCATGGAAGTTGTGGGTCCCACAGGGACTTACTTCTTGTTTGATCGAACGCGCTCATAACCCGCCTATGTGTGCACATGGAGGTGTAGGCAAAACTCTTGAAAGGCTTAGGCGTAATTTTTATTGGCCTAACATGGCTTCTGAAGTACGATCATTTGTTTTAAATTGCGATATATGTAAACAGAGTAAAGCTCCAAACACCATCTTAAGACCACCAATGGGCTCTCAAGCAAAATCGTATAGACCATTTCAGAGACTATATCTCGATTTTATTGGGCCTTATCCTCGCTCTAAAGCAGGTAATGTTGCAATATTTCTTGTTTTAGATCACTTTACTAAATTCCCGTTATTTAAAGCAATTCGTAAAATGTCGACTACTGCCGTGATAGAATTTCTAGAAAAAAATGTGTTTCATTTGTTCGGAGTACCCGAAATAGTCGTAACAGACAATGGGTCCCAATTCCGTTCATCATTGTTTGCCAGCTTCCTAACTAAATATAATGTAAAACATATGTTTACTGCTATTTACTCTCCCCAGGCTAACAGCTCCGAGCGAGTAAACCAATTAATTATAGCTGGAATACGTTCCTATTTAGGAAAGGATCATCGGTTTTGGGATACCCATCTTAGTGAAATTGGTGTGGCATTAAGAAGTTCACATCATAGCTCCTTGGGGTTTTCACCGTATTATGTTTTATTCGGCCAGCAGATGATCACACACGGCCAATCATATGAACTTTTGAAAAAGTTAGATGTAATGAGAGATGGATTAGACATAATAAGTGACTCCGACAAATTGCATTTTATCAGACAGAAGGTTCAGCAGAATTTAGAAAAGGCTTATGAAAATAATAAAAGAGTTTATGATATGAGATCTAGACCAGCTTCTTTTTTTGAAGGCGAAATAGTGTATAGACGAAATTTTTCTTTAAGCAACAAATCTTTATCTTATAACTCTAAGCTTGCTCCAAAATTTCTCAAGTCGAAAGTAATAAAGAAAATAGGGTATTGCAATTATAAGATAGCCGATATGAATGGGAAAGAAGTAGGTGTTTACCATGCTAAAGACCTGCAGAAATCTTACGATCAAAAACTGCAGACATAAAACCCGTTTCCAGACGATTTCTCATATAAAATTGCTTTTCATTCTAAATCATCTGTTTTGTGACGGTTGTGCTATAAATGTAAACCTCATTGTACGAAGAATATTTATAGTACGTCATTTCTCTCAATTTTCGTCTCCTATAGGTATAAGTTCTAGTTTCATATCGTTTCTCTTTGATCTCTCCTTTAAATTCTCCAATACTTGACATTCCTCAAGGGCATATTCTTCTCAATTAACTTTTGCAAATTTCGTTTTCATTCATGATTTACTTCATTCACACTTTTTTGACGAATAGGGATTCCATAGATTGCCGTACTTACTATTTGAAAATGTCCCAAATATTTTAAATTTTATTAATACAAAAATATACATATTTGAAGAAAAGAAAAAAAAAAGAGAGAAGAAATAAAGTTCTTAGCTAAAACTTTTTAAAGTATAAACCAGGTATTAGCTTATTCCCTTAGTATACGTATTTAGGCAAAGTAACACTCTAACGATACTTGGCAAAACCTCAATTTACGATCCGATTTTCTAGTAAAGAGAAACCCTAATCAAAGTAAATGTAAAGAAAAGAATTAGCTATTAAAATATTTTCGGTTTAAATTTTATTGCTATTGCGACAGTCAAAGTGACATGATCAATATATTAAAGTCTGCTCCAGTTGTACCTTATAAGTGAGAAAAAAGAAAGGACAAAGGACAAAGATCGTTACAATAACTTGAATTATCCTGTTTTTTAAATTAATTTGTGTGAAGCAGTGCTTGAAAAAAAAAAGGATTTCTGAAGGTGTTAAGCCCATGTGCTTCGGAACCTCGTGTTTCAGCCCCCTAACTGGTGTAGCTACAACTTCTTCAAATTCTGGTGGCTCTCCTCGTGGGTTTTCATCTAATCATCCCGAAAAAAAAAAGGAAGAAAAAAACTGGTAACATTTTTATTTCCAATAAGAATTATCTTCAATATTATATTATTTTATTGGCTAAAATATCTTGCCCATCGACTAGCACAAATTTTAATAATATTGTCTCAGAATTCAACTTTTCATAATTCCTCCATATTAAGCTAAATACCTATTCCTCACATAATAATTGTTTTTTTTTTAATTCATATTTTCTATAACTGAAGAACATACAGTTAGATTTTAAAAGAAATATAACAATAAAATTTAAATAAGTTCAAAGAAATTCAAAGATAAAACCTATTAAAACAAAAAAAATAAAAACGAAAAAGAAAATCCATTAATTTTATAAATCACCAACATTTTTATATGAGTGTAAAACGCATGTAAGATTCATTCTTCTTTTCTTTGGTCGCATTCATTCATACTTTTATATACATACATACATATCTATTTTTTTATGTATCACAATTTTTAAGTTAAGTTCTTGTTGTAATTTTACAAAAATCTCTGAATGAATGTAGAAGAGAAAATGGGAATGAAACATATTTTATTTCGGATAAAATAATAAAAAAAAAAAAAAAACAAAAAATATAAAAACCTGTATATTTGTAAGAATCATTAAAATAATTATTGTACTCTTTAAGTTAAGCTTTAGTCCTATAATATTTTTCTCTTAAATATCAGTTCAGGCCTGAAACAATGATACTTGAATTTTAAATTTGAATTTAACTTCGCTATTTTTTTATTAAAATATTTAATATTAGAGTTTCTATTAAAGTTCGAGATAATTAACCTTAAAATGAATTTTACCAATGTTATTATTTTTGACCCTCTTTTCTTTTTAATTTAATTATGTACGTAAAAATTAATATGGAATAAATTTCTTATAACCTTATGTAACCAAATCAATTTCCGTGTTTTAGTGGGTTACCAACTAAATGTAGTTTAGGACATTGGTAACATGGTAGGGATATGGGCAAGGGAACTCTTCCATCTAGTTCCTGAGCATCTGATGTAAGATTGTTTTTATTTCACCTACCTTATCTATCTTTGCACGTGATATCTTATTGTAAGTGCGGTTTCCGAGTGACCTGATCAAAAACCCCTCCCCATCCGACGAGCTAGACCCTAGCAAGCACGTGCAAACGATCACGGTTACTTTGAGGCGAATGCGGGACCGAACCATTACAATTATGGTGACGTGGGAAACCGAACCGTTACAAAATAGTGCAAAAATAAGAAACTATATAAGACTCTTGGCAATTAAATATAATAAATTCAGTAAGAAATTTTAGGAAAAATAGAATTAAAGCAAGTTATAGGTTGCTTGCGTTTGGTTTTCTCATATAACTAACAATTTTAATGATCAAAGGTTTTTAACTTGCAGCTTAAATTTACCGCAATAAATCTTGTTTTTTAAATCGATAATAAAAATATTAAATAAATCAGGTTTCACTCTGGAGATTGTTAAATTTTTTTGAATTATTATATACACAACTAAATATGTTCGAAATACTTTTACATTAAATTTTACATGCTTTAATATTTGACTGCCTTTGACATTTATTAGAAACTCACAAAATAACTAAGAAAAAAAATTAAAATATACCATAAATTGATTAAACATCACTCGCCATATTTTTTTTACACACAAACAACAAATATTAAGAAAGCATTTATATACATATGTTTTAGCAAGACTACGTTGTTTACTTTAAGACTACGTCTTCTATTATAAAACCACGTCTTCTATTACAGGACTACGTCTTCTGTTACCAGACTTTTTCTTCTAAAGTAACAATAATAGTATTAAGACTGAAATAACATTAACGTGAATAATTGTTTTAATATTGTTGGTTACTTCAACACAAATAAGTCTAATATAAACGCAAATAAAACCGCCTAATTTTATAATGATCGGTCCATAAATAATCATAGGTCGTCTATAAGGTTAAGTGTTAAAATGTTTGCTATTAAAATATTATTCAACATAAAATAAGGTAATTTAATGCCAAAATCATATCAACAAATTTTTTTCATTTAATAATAAAATTCAGTTTTTTTTTAGCAATTTTGTCTTCAGACTAATATGTGAAGCCATTTGGCTTGTCTGCATAAAAAAATATATATCTTTAAATTCATATACATATAATATATAATATAATATTATTTCGAATCTATAAAATGTTTTTTAATAAGCATTTTCCTTATATTTTTATTATTTATGTTCAAAATATATGTTGGTAATTAATTAAAAATTTTGGTGCATAGAACTTTAATCTTTCATACTGCTCGGTTTCTACTATTGTGTATCAATCAGTTAATCTACTGTCATTAAAATGTTAATTTCAGGCAAAAAAAATTTATTTATTTGTTTCTGAAATAATGGCAATAAAGGCTACTTAAAATCACAATAGCGTTTGTGTTCATCCGCAAAACTTACCCATTTTATACTATGACAGATAACGCAGATCTGAATGCTGAATTCGTTTACTCTTATAGAAAATTCGTAGTCAAAGTGTTCAGCTGTTACACCTTAACAAAACTAATTTTCTGAATGACTGCATTATTCTAAATATTAATACCACACTTAAACGAATGTCTACTTACGAAAATGTTCACAGTTTCCCAATTACATCATAGCTTTTAATATATTCATATTATTTTACTAACCAGCTACGTACTTAATAAAGACATTCTTTATAATGTATGTATATCAATTTAGCATAAGTGTCAGTTAATTTATGGTTAAAACTAATTATGTTAAAGTACATGTAAGATGTCAGAAAAATATCCTGCTACTATAGAAAAATTAATAACTAATACTTAAAACAAGTTCAAATAATACCTCCAATTACTTTAAGGGGTTTTAGGTGAGATATTAGAAAATTAGACCAAAATGGAAATGACTACTAAATATAAAATATAAACTCCTAAGTAATATACTTTGGTTTGCATAAACACAATATACATATACCTAAATATAACTTTAAAGCAGTAAATACAACATCAACTTTACTTAGAAAAAAAAGAGCAAACTTAAAGAAACAACCGAGCAAAAAATAAAGAAATTCTCACCAACTTGCCTTGCAAAAAAATAATTTAAAAATCTAGAAAAAAGTTAAAAGTCATGCACATAATGGCAAGACAAAAAATTAAATATACTAACTACATGAGTACGAACTAATAACAGCCAACAACAGCAACAACAGCAAGGAAGAAAAAAAGTACAACTAGAAGAACTTAAGAACAATTCCCTCTCCATATTATCTCTATAAGGACTAAACTTACACCCATACATGTATTCGTACTCAACCACTGATAGATAGATACTCATGTATATATACATACATATATAGCACGCATACTCACTAACATATTTACCCACATTTATATTTAGAAAAAAGTAGAAGGGAAGTTGGCAAAAAAACTATTTAATTTGTAACGACATGCAGTAATTGCTGCTTAAGTCAAGTAGAAATGCCAGCATTTAAATTAGCAAAATAAGCATTTTAATTAGTAAACTACACTATGCACCAAACTTATACAACTACACAGAAGTTGTAGCAACATAAATACACAATTTCCGATTGAAATTATTCACACACAGTCGGAATTTACTAAATTTAGGCAATTAACTTATCACCATTAAAGAGATTCATAGAGAGCTTATAAGTATAGATTCATCATAACATCATCAGTGTTTAAAGAAAATAAATTTTTCTTCTTCACATCATTGAAAAATTAAGCAGCCGTTCTTGTTTTATTTTCCAACACTGTAGATAATGTCCAGTCAGACTATAACCCCCTGGCCCACGATGTCGAACGATAACGTTCTCTTAGATAAGACTTAAGACACAAACTTTTTATCGTATCTATTTTTTACTCAATGAAGTTTGTTTATTTCACAATCAAGTTTGTGTCTTAAGTCTTATCTAAGCGAACGTTATCGTTCGACATCGTGGGCCAGGGGGTAAGTCTGGGCTGGAAATGTTTATATAGAAAATGTTCTTATTCACCTATTATGGAGACTTATAAGAGATTTATGCGCATTTAAGTTATTTCCGGTATTATAATTTATATGGGGCTATGGTCAGATATGGACCTATCATCATGAAAGCACTACAATTTAAATGTCTATTTTGATTATGCTTGTTAAATTTCAACTTGGTAGTTATTTAAAAAAAGATATATGTTCATTTAAGTGATTTTCGGTCTTTGTATAGGGCTATGTCAAAATCATGGACCGATGCAAACAAGATATTGTTTTAAGATTTCACTTTACATGAAACATATTATTGCAGAATTTTGTTCAGATATGGCTTCTCTATAGCCATTTATGTCCCATAAAGGCATATTGCGGGAAGACATTCGTATGGGGGCTATGAGAAATCGTGGACAGGTTCCGACTACTTTCAAGATAACTTGTCCTTTTATAATAAAAATTAAGTGCGCAAAATTTCATGATATTATCTGCTTTATATTTAAAGAAAACAGCAAAAACTATCTGAAAAATGTCGAGGTTGTCTGAAACTCTGATAACTCAGATCCTACTGTATCGATTTTGCCCATTTATAAAACTAAACATTTCGGTGGATCGAAGAATGTTTGGTAAAATTTTCATTGTTCTATAGTTTTTTTTTTTTTTGAAGCTCTATCGTGATTTCAACAGACGTATGACGAACGGACATGGCTAGATCGTCTTATAATCTTATAAGGAACCAGGATATATAGATTTTTTGGTTCTACGACCATTATTTCGATGTGTTCCAAACGGAATGACAAACGTAATATACCCCCCATCTTTTTGGTAGTGGGTTTAAAAAATACAGTAAAATTGAAATTATATCACGTGATGGAGATTTGATGATTTCTGATGATCAATCAAAAGCGAATTTACTTAACCAATATTCTAAAGATTCTGTTCGTCTAGATATACTATAATTACCAGATGATAACTGTAATAAACTCAGAACGCTTTGTCAAGTTTTTTAGGTAAATAAAGTTTGATGTTTCAGTATTTATAGAATATACTAGACATTTTTAATTATATTTGAATTATGTAATACTTAAATTTTTAATTTTATTCAATTAATTAAACAAATATTCATATAATTGTATGCAATATATATCAAAGATTATATAAATTTACTAGCGGATCCGGCGAACTTCGCCTCGCCCCAATTTTAAGCCTTCAGACAAATTTTAGAGTAATAACACAACACACATATTTAAATTTTCAATGAGATTTATTTGAATGGAATCAGTAAAGAGCGATTTGATGAACAATGTTTTTCGATTTGTTTTCCGGCACAAAAACAAATAACGAAGACGTTTTCGCAACACGCGAACATGCAACGTACAGCTGACCGTGCGAAAAACAGAGAAATTCGAGATTAATCCCACAGACTTCTAGTGATTGGCCTTGAATTGGAAAATTGAAAAAAAAATCAATTTTCCAATTTTCCGACTTTTGAAATAGATTTTCCAATTTTACGCAATTTCCAATGATTTCCACCCAGAACTTTCTATTTTTCCATTAAGAAATAATTTCACAAAAAATTTCGTACAAAGAAATCAATTTTCCAATTTTTCTAATTTTCCAACTTTTGCGGAGAGATTTTCCAATTTTCCGCATTTCACATTTTCCGAAATTTCCCATGATTTTCAACAAGATCTTTCTATTTTTGGTTTATGAAAGCCATTAAGGAATATTTTAACACAAAATTTCATACAAAAACTCGATTTTCGATTTTTCAAATTTCCGACTTTTCCGGAGGGATTTTCCAAAACTTTCTTCCGTAAAAACCTTTTCCTCGAACAACTGACAAAAATAGGCCCAGGCGTTCACATTTTATGAATTACTATACATTTTTTACAACATTTTTATATATGTATATAGAATTATTTCTTTTCATTTATTTCCAATTTATTTCCAAAAAAAATTTCGATTCTTCACCACTGTGAAGTAAGTTTGCGCATCGAGCTTATTTGTACACTGTTTGTTTGGACAATTTTCCAATAGAAAATTTATTCGGCAAACTATATAATACAAATTATTCAGACAACACATGTCATATATATAGAAACATTCTCATTTTCCATTGAAAATGTCTGCATAATGACACGACTCATCTATATATCTATATTCAGTTCCCCTTTTTACAGAAACAGTGTAATCATACTAACAAATACACGAAGGAACCGAACTAAGCATGCAATGATAATAATGGATATAAATTGTTATAGAGATGTAAGAAACTAGTACGGAATAGAAAAACAAAACCGAGCGCAAAAAATTAGAGTTAATAGAAAATGTGTATTTTGAAGTAGTAGAAAAAAAATATTCACATTTATATACAAAAAATATACGAGAAATGTTTTCAACTTGGAATTGTTGTGCTTTTTGTCCTGTCTATGTTTTGTTTCTTCAAATACACATAAAAACCAAAAACCAAATGTTATGCAAATTAAATTGACATGAGGGCTTTAAGCAGCTAAATACAAAATAAAAATGTTAATGTAAATAATACTAGACTAAGATCAACGTAATAACTAGAGCAAAAATAGAAAAAAATAAAAGTACAAAATGTATTTAGTATATAAACTAACTAATTTTAAGTTTAATTAAAGAGCCAACGAAGTTGTAAGAATATTTAACAAAAGCTTAAGGATAAATATAATCCACTAAAACATGGGAAATCTTGCAAGTCATTTTAGAAATTTTTTGTATTTCCACCGGCCATTATAAAATTGTTTGATAACACGGTGCTACAAATGAGCACTTTTTATATGTACTTGAAAAGATACCTAGTGTAGGTTACAGACCTTATTGAGTAGATCATAAATCAATTTTTAAAAGTTCGGAAACTCCCTTAAATTTCGGAGTTATTCCGAAAAAACTGGTTTCGGGTAGGTTCGAGTACTTATGAACACGTAACTCAGTTTATTTTAATCCGATTTTCAATTTTTAAACGGTTTCAGAAAGAAGAAATATTTGCCTTTTTAAATACGTACACATTTATATATTTCATTAAAGCTAATTTAGTTCTTAGTTAAACTGAGTTATTTGCATGAACACTTCGTTGTATTTATTATTTAAATTTTATAAGTAATTTATTTAAATTATAGAATATTACCAGAAGTACTGAGTAATTTATTTAACATACATTTAACATACTCAAATTTTTACTTTTATGCCTTTAAAATGTAATAAGCTTTCTTTTTGTCAAGACTGTTTTTGCCAGCTTAGCTGTTTCATGCTCGATTAAAAAAGTGCATCGTGCATTTCTTCCATTGCAAATAGTGTTTAGCGATTAAGCTCATTTCTGGTTAAATGGATACGTAAACAAGTAAAATTGTCGTATATGTTGTGAAAAACATCGATTATGTATTCCAAAAAAAGCATTGTTGCTGTGGATTATGTGCCGGTAGCATCATTGGACTGTACTTTTTCAAAGACGATGCAGGCAGCAATGTTACTTTGAATGGCTTGCAATACCGTGCGATGTCTGCAAATTTTTTCCATTTTTTTTGCCCAATATGGAAGAGCTAGACTTGGCTGACACGTGGTTTCAACAAGACATTGCCACATGTCACACAGCACGCAAAATAATGGCTCAATTAATAGACAGAACAGTTTATTCATGGCTGGTGCCGGTCAATTCAATAAATCTTGCGATTTATAGTTTTTACATAATAATTTATGGGGCTATCTTAAGGCTCATATCTATAGAGATAAGCCCACAACGGTTGACGTACTATAAGCTAATATTGAAAAACTTTGTTGGTGTGACACAGGCCGATATGTTTGGAGAAAGTATGCCAAGATTCTACCCAGTGTATAAATCATTGAAGGTGCAGCCGCAGTCAACATTTACATTAAATAATCTTTAAACATTGAATTATATACATCGTTCTATCGACTCAAATAAACATTTCATACATTTCGTTTTATGTGCTTTTTTTAATCAAATAAAGCTCTTAAAAAATCACTCTTTATTTAGAAACATTTCTTTAAAATATTATTACATACATATTTATTTCTTTAGTTTACATAAAAATAAAAAATATTTGCTGAATATCACAATATTTTATTCGGTAATTTATGAGAATTTATATACATATGTATGTACATAGCTTCTAAATTAAATTACTAACAAATTTAAGCATAACGATCCTGGCAACAATTTTTTATACGCAATCCTTATAAGTTGTCTGACATTAGTTTTCTTATAGTAAATTAGCTGCTTAAATTCTGACATGACTTCTTGAAATAATTTTTTATAGCCTGTTCGCCGATCTCGAACGTTAACGTTCGCTTAGATAAGACTTAAGACATAAACTTGATTGTGGAATAAACAAACTTGATTGAGTAAAAAATAGATACGATAAAAAGTTTGTGTCTTAAGTCTTATCTAAGCGAACGTTAACGTTCGAGATCGGCGAACAGGCTATTAGAAAATAAATCAGATTTGAAAAACATTTATTCAAATTTCCATAGAATTTGTTCACATAACTTTTATAAGATTTGAGCAAATATTTGCATAGAACATTTAGCGAGGTATGCGAAAATATTTCAATACATAATTATTAGGCAAAATATATTTATCGAACATTTCTATATGATTTATTAAAATACATATGTATGTGTGTATTTATAGAGAACAGTTCTTTGTAGAAATATTTTCATAATTTTTTTTACAGATTTGTTCAAATATATTTACAGATTTGCACAAATATATTTATTAAAAATGTTAACAGATTTGTACAAATCTTTTCATGACAATATTCTTATAGTTGTGCAAATAAATTTATAAAAAATTTGTACATACATATCTGTGCAAATATTTTTATTAACACTTTTATCAAATTTGTTGAAACTTTGTTGAAAAAACAATTTCTGCAAATAAATCTAGGAAAACAAGAACAAGCTTTTGCAAATATATTAATAGAGAATTCAGGCATATACGTTAATGAATTTGTTATAAGGTTTGTGTAAATACATCTACTGTATATATG
Source organism: Bellardia pandia (assembly GCA_916048285.2). Taxonomy (NCBI): domain Eukaryota; kingdom Metazoa; phylum Arthropoda; class Insecta; order Diptera; family Calliphoridae; genus Bellardia; species Bellardia pandia. Next base: position 104,287,943 of record OU696529.1, read on the forward strand.
TTCATATTTGAGCAAATGTTTTTAATGGAAATTCCCACATACATATTTGCGCAAATATATTAAAAAAATATTACCAGATTTCTGAAAAAAAATCTACTGAAAAATTGTTTATATTTTTGCAAATATTTTTAGAGGAAATTTGTTTAAGTTTGCGTTAATATTTAAATACTACATTTTCTCAGATTTAAGCAAATATTTTTCTAAAAAATTTGTTCAGAGTTATGGAAATAGTTTTACACAAATTATACTCAGATTACTTTAAATTAATTTTACAGAAATATATTTCACATTTGTGCAAATAATTCTACAGAAATTTATTAGAATTTGAACAAACATATTTCCATTTGGCTCAGATCTGTGCAACAAATCTAATAGAATATTTTACAGATTTTATAAATTAATTTAAATATGCATACAGACAAATTCTTAGATTTGTGCAAAAAATTGTATAGATACTTTTTAAAATTTGAGTAAATATTTTTCCAGAACAGTAATAGAAAATTGTCTAAGATCTGTACAGATTTTATAGAACTCATGATGATTTTAGACAGATATGTTTAACGACAATATATGTAAAGCCTAAGAAATATTTCAAACGACAATTTTCTATAAAATTTTCAAAATAAAATTTGCACAAATAAAACAAAATGCCCCAGAAATTAATATAAATTTGGTCCAAGTTTCTAAAAAAGTTTTCGTTTAAATTTTGTATAAAAATAAGCAAAAATATCTAAATGATTCAGTGATTTATAACTTACTATACTTAAACAAATTTTAATACTTAAAAGTCTAATAATAATTCCTGTACAAAACTTAAACTAAACTAAGTTTACCTTAAAAGCAATTTAACCTACAATTAAAATGTACATGACTATTAGTGAGAGAATAAGAGTGAGTATTAACTCTAGTTGCTTGTTAATTGGCAAATAGTTACTCTTTGTCAGACAAAAACTTCTCATAATTTCTCGTTTTCACTTTTACCATTCTCCATTTTCCAGTCAGGTTCAAAGGCCATATTGGTAAATTGCAAATTCTTGGCCGCCACGGCATGATTTTTATTTCTATTGATTTGTTCAGAGTTTCTAATGCCATAAAGGAAATAAATCGCATAACCAATGGACAGCCATATTAGAAATCTAATCCAAGTGTTTATATCCAATTGGAACATCAGATAAAGATTGGCAAAAACACTCAAACAGGGTATCAAAGGTACCAGCGGTACTTTGAAAGTTAACTTTACAATAGATACGGGCTGGCAGGCAATTATGACTATAATAGCTATTAGTACCACACCTAAAACGCTTAAAGCAACTATGCTGTCGGTGGAGCCAAAAGTATAAAGTTTATCGAAAATGCACCATAATATACAGACAAAGCCAAACAGGAGAATACTAATTTTTGTTATGGCAGAACTCAAGATGGTCGGTTCACGATAGGAATTGCCATTGAAAAATTGCTTAATGACTGTATGAAAGCTAAGCGTAACTTCTTTTGACATGCCCTCATCCTCATAACGTAAAACCAATACAGAAATGGCCACAATACTATATGCCATAAGAGTGCCAATAGACATCATATCAATCAATTGATCCAAATCGAATATCAAGGCCATGATAGCAGCCAATAATCCAGATATTATGGTAGCTATCAAAGGAGTTTTGGTGTAATCATTAACATTGGACAACTTCTTGAAAAGAATGCCATCACTGCCCATGGCATACAAAACACGGGGCAAGGGGAATATGGCACCCAACAAACAGGTACTCAAGGCAAATATAGCGCCACCAGTAACAATCCATTTAACCGAGATTAAATTCACAGCATCGAAGGCAGCTGGAAAAGGAGCATTACGATCTTGTTCGTAATAGGGCACCATCAAGGTCAATACAGTAGATACGCCAAAATACGCCAAGAAAACAATAATCAGGGAAATGACAATAGCCAAGGGAATATTGCGTTTTGGATTAATGGCTTCTTCACCAGTAGTGGCAATACCATCAAAGCCCACAAAACCAAAAAAACATTTGGCTGCTCCCGCCATCACACCAGCCACACCAAAAGGCATAAATCCGCCAGTACCAAAACCTGCGGGTACTTTTTCTTGTGGTATGGACCAGTTGGAGCCATCAGCTAAATAAATAGAAAATGAAGCATAAATTATAATAATTTATTAATAATAATGTTAAAAATCAACTCACCATAAATACTGCCGGCTATGATGACAATTAAAATCGTTAATATATTGACAGTGGTGAATATGTTATTTAGAAAACTTGATTCTTTGACACCAAAAGCCAATAAACAAGTCAATAGCAGTATTAGGCCAAAAGCCAGAAAATCTGGATAATCTCCCAGGAAATCTACATTGATGGGCACTGCTTCCGTTAAAGTTTTAGACATGCTTTTATCAATCAAGGAATCAAAATAGCCACTAAAACCTCTAGCCACCGAAGCGGTACCTGTAATTCATTAAATTATTTAGTAACAAATAAATTTTTAAATATATATGTATTTTTAAAGCATACCTATCACATATTCCAATATCATATTCCAACCTATAGTAAAGGCCACAAACTCTCCTATGGTCACATAACTGTAAACATAAGCACTACCAGCTTTTGGTACTCTTGCTGCAAATTCTGCATAACATAAGCCAGCAAATGCTGAGGCTATGGCTGCTATTAGAAATGAAAGGCTCACTGCTGGACCGGCAATATTGTAGGCCACTGAGCCCGCCAGTACATATACACCCAGACCCAATGTACTGCCCACTCCCAGAGCCGTCAAATCAACTACATTCAAGACTCTGGCTAATTTTGATTCCGTCTCAATAACATCATCGGTTTTACGGCGTGTCAAAGCATTCCAAAAACTAACCATATTTAGCGCAAAACTTTTATGTTTAATTTGCTTAATCTGTAAAGAGAAACATAAAGTGTTATTATTAAATAAACAGTAACGTAATATATGCTTTAAATATTAAGTTCACCCAATATTATGAACACTGAACTTGAAAACTTGTTTGATTTTTGTTCTAAAATTTCTAAAGGGTGGAGCAAATCAATACAAAACTAGAGCCGTAATTATATGAATATATGAAAGTGGCCTGTCTATTTTAAAACATTGGCTGTATAACTAAAAAATGCGAGATTTTTTAACTTTAATTTTGAAACATTTATACAATACGAGTATAATTATACCAACGTATTGATCATTATTAGCTATGACCTTTTCCCATCGTTCTGACAACATATGGACTCCACTCCGAAAGAACTGCTCATCTTTTGAGGCCAAGAACGAGGAGAGCGTACTGCAGCGATCAAAGCAAATAGTAGCCGGACGGGGCAAGGTCTGCACTATTCGTATATTCACATATCAAACGAATCTGCTGCATTTGGTACAGACAGATTCTCTGTGATGGTCTGGCCAGATGTCAGTAATTCAAAATATATACAACCCTTTTGGTCTCACAAAATACAGAGCATTACTTTAGTGCCATGAATATTTAGCTTTGGTGTCGTTTCGGCAGGTTGGCCGGGCTTCACATACGATCTCTCACGAGTTATCATATGTAATGATACAGTGCAAAAATGATTTCCTTTTAAAGCGTTTAAGCTGCATTTCGGATATGCGTAATCGTCTTTCAAGAATACACGGCTTCAATTCATATGGTGCACGATTTCCCTGCTTTGGTTGATTCTTGCTGCTCCCAGTTGTTTTGAAATTGCTGCTTGAGTAGCTCCCATTGATTTTTGAAGCTTTAAATTTTTTTTTTTTTGCTGGGCTCGACGGTCTTTGTCCTCTGTATCAAAATCACCACTTCTGAACAGCGCAAACCATCTTTTGCTTTTTTGTTTTTGTCTTAAATTAAAGACGTAAAATAAAACTTCCCGCATATAACGTTTGGCGGTCAGAAAATTCGACATTTTTCAAGCAAAAAAAAACATTATAATGTTCAATAACTAAATGACAGATATATAGCTTTCGAAATGACATATAAGTTATTAAAAACAACAACCGCGTTCAAAAGATGTGCCATCTGTTATGAATCATGCATTTTTAAGATATTTTGCCTCAAATTTTTCTAATTTTTTTTAAAAGAGAAGTAACACTCAGGTAATTAATATGCCTATATATAATTGTGTTACTTTCTTTGGAAAGGGGATAGGTTGGCGAAGTAAAGGTGGTGAAAGAAGAAAGCTTTTTTATATTACAACTTTGCAATTGCGCATTATGTTTGTTTTTAGTGTTAAAGCTTGATTTTGTAGCCTTTATTTACCCCCTGGCCCCCGATGTCGAACTATAACGTTCGCTAAGATAAGACTTAAGACACAAACTTGGTTGTGGAATAATCGAACTTGATTGAGTAAAAAAAATAGCTACGATAAAAAGTTTGTGTCTTAAGTCCTAGCTAAGCGAACGTTATCGTTCGACATCGTGGGCCAGGGGGTTAATTATTTTACTTCGGCAGCGTTTCAATGCTGTACCACCGAAGGAGGCCGCAGTGATAAATATAAGTTATGACAGAAAACTAATAACTATTGGAAATTGTTGTCGTTTGAGTGGCAGCGGCTAGGAATCGAACCCGGGCTACAAATACCAACTGATGCTTAATGATCAAATGCGCTAACCAATTAAGCTACAGCTTAATTATAAGTATTTCAAATGAAATTTTTATTATACCCTTGACCTTCATGACAAGATTGCCCTTGATCCCAGTTTTCATAAACGAATTTTATTTAGCAATGAAGATAACTTTTGCTTGAATGGATACCTCAAAAAACAAAACCAATACAAAACCATATTTTGCAGTAATAATAATCCTCAAGTGTATTTTGAGACACCGATACATCCAGAAAAATTGATTGTTTGGTGTGCTCTACGGGTAAAATAATTGGTTCGTACTTCTTTAAAAACGAAGCTGGTCAAAACGTCAAAAAAGCAGTCAATGGTGACCGCTATAGAGCCATGATTATTGTCTTCAGCAGACGATTAGGAAACACAAAACCCTATTTTGACACGAAAATACACAATTCAGACATCCCAATATAAATACCATTTTGATAGCACGATTTGAATTTAAAGCCGCAGCGTCCTTCTTAGTTAAATATGTATAAAGTGAGATGTTGAAAAATGGTTCGTGTCTGTGCTTTAAATCACCAAGCACTGTAGTGAACTCTAATACAAATATTTATACGTATACTACAGTGCTACAAAATTATCTGAAGTATGTATATCTGCTGCCTATTTTCAAAAGATAATACGTGACGTTGTAAAGCTTAATAAAAAAATTTATTAAAAACAAGAATAAATCGCAGACATGTACGACAAAATAGCTAAAATACATAAAATTTTGGGGTTTCCAAAATAAATTTAAAAGCCCCACCTCAAATACTAATAATATTCAATAGCACTCACTCATAAATAACTGCTCATACAAGTTAATTATTTTTAAAATGTATAATGAAATAAAAAGTACGTCGCAATTTTTAATTTTTCCTTGATAAAATTCTTAGTATATTAACTGCTAATGTTATAATAAAAAACATTTAAATGTTTATACATATAATATAAAATGATGTTTTGATTATAAAGATAATTAAAATTATTTTTAATTATTTCCAGTTTATAAAATAAAAGCATTCATAATTATTTACTAGTCTAAACTTTGCTAAAAGTAAAATAACATTGGCTTTATTTTTGTGTTTATTAATGCACTAAATAAATTTTTATTATTGATCAACAAAGTTTTTTAACGCCCTAATAAAAGTCACACGCTTCTTTCGTATGTATAAGATTAGAAAGAGATTTATGAAGGAAGGTATTTTATTAGTTATATTTAGAAATAAATTTATGAATTTTATTGAAGTTTAAGATTATTTTCAGGAGTAATATATTTTTGGGATTGATTCGCTCTTGGCCTCTAAAGATTAGCAGCATACATACATACATAAATAAGTATCCATAAAGATAGCTCTATCAATGGCTACTCTGAATAGATTTTTATTGTACAAATAAATATTAAGTAAAAACTAAACATTTTAAAAAACATTAGAAGTCTTTCAGTTATATGCCCAATAGTGGTTTAATAAAAAACTTTATAGTTATTTGCAGGCAGATATCAACAAACATTTTTAAAACATTAACATAAAATTATAGTTATTAATAAGATTTATGCCTAATTTACAACTAATTATTAAACATCAGCAACAATTTCATTTTGTAGTTTAAACTTGTGGTGTATTTATAACTATTTTAAAGAACGTTTAATTAAATATTAAGGGGAAGAATCAAACATTATAAAAATATTTGAATATAATCTAAAAGCCAAGTAAGGAGTCAAAAATGACTTAATATTATTACTTACACTAATCTACGCAATTTGATTTTTGTTAATTTGTATACCCTACACCATAATATACACCTATACTGCGTTTGTGCAGATGTTTGTAGCACCCAAAAACATTTGTCTAACACTCACCTTTAAGTATACCACCTATCGACTCATAACGAATAAGAATCTGAGCCGATTTAACTATGTAATTCCGTTCGTCTGCCTGACATGCTGTCTAAGTAGATCTTATGAGTAAAGTCTGATCTCAATTTGGAAAATATTTCGATACAAGTTGGTAGAACGAAGCCTTTTCAAATTATTTGCAATCGGTACATTATTTTACCTAATCCTCAGTCCAACGTTCTCCAGAATTCAATGTCAAATTCAAAATACAGTTTCTTCGAAAACCAGTAACTGTTTGACCGGTCACATTTTCGAAGAAGTATATTCTAATGATTCTACCAGCACAAAATCCGCACAAAAAAATTAATACGTTAAGCATGTATTTTTTCATCAAGTCATCAAGGTGAAAATGCACTTCTTGAAATTCAAACTTGAATTTATAGGATCTTGTATATCCTTTCACTTTTAAAGTATTCCAACAAGTTGATACTGTAAGCGTCAATATAAAGTAAACATCTAATATTGTAAAATTATAAATACTACAAGTAACTTAAGTAATATAGAACCAACACTAGAATTATAAATAACATGAAAAAAAATATTTCAATTTTAACGGAAAATTATTTGAAACTATATAAAACATTGTATTTATTATTTTGTTTGTAGTCCCTTTGCTTCTAGACCTAGAATCAACAAGTTTTTTAGTGAAATCAGGTAAACGTTTTGTTCTGTTTATCCTTTATTACTAGCTTCAGGTTATTTTTGCAAGTATTATTTCTTAATTTGATTAAGGTCTGGGGACTGCTAAGCAACCACTATTAAACATTTCTGGAGGTATGCTTAAGATCAATATCCTATTAGAAAACCCAGTACCGCGCTAGTTCTAATTTATCTACACTACATTGTTCTTTAAAATGTTAAGATAAACTTACTTCTTCATTGCAGATTCTACAATTTTTTTTATCGGCTCCTGATGCCGCCATACAATCCTAGGCCCTTACTGAGCCGTCTTGTTTACATATTTATTACTAAAAGCTTCGTTCTTGGTTCTCCATATTTTTGAAGTGTTTTTGACTCAAAATATCTCAAGCTTACTTTCATTAGAAAAAAGATTATTGTGCCAAACAAATTGAGGTTGGCTTACACATATATTTTTTCGAAAAGCAAATGATTGTTTTGGTTTTTCTTTGATATAAATGGCGCTCTACCACGTATGCCATTTTGTTCTAAAGATCTTGTTATCGTACTCGCGCTTACTGTTTTGCAGAAGTTTTCGTAACATTTTCAGCTATTTTTTACAGCACTAGGTGTTGGAATTAGTTCTTTTGCTCACTTTAGTTTTTGTAAGACTCTTTGTTCGTTTTACATCAGGCAAATTTTCTACGGTATTGTGTTTGGTATACTTGTCTATAATTTATTTATATTGTGCAGTGATGGCTTCCGACGATTTTATCTATGTAAGTCTGTTATGGTTTGCCAAATCTCAATTTATGTTTATCTTCCGATTGTAAATTTTTCAATACTTACTCGTAACGTCTCAAGTTATTTTTTCAATGATAAATTATGTATTTTACATTTACGGCACTTTACCGTTATACTTTTAAATGAAGAAAAATTACAAGAATTGCCACTACTTTTGGAATGACAGAATTTTTTGCAAAAGGTTTTTTTTGTGAATTTGATGTTTCTGAAATAACTATATATGTAGTATATAAAAGTGCAATAGAATTTTCTAAGCTTTTCTAAGCTTTTAATAATATGTGGTGTTGAGTTTATTTTGACACACACAGTACATATCTTAACCTTCTCTATAGTATTGTTATTAGAAGTATTAATATCTAAGTACGGCCCTTGGTTTTTCCGAATATTCAAAACTAGTTTATTTTTCTTCATAGATATTAAATCATAACTGATAATCAGTTCAGGGAAAGACTTTTAAAATAATGATAGGAGTATATCTTAGAGAAAAGTGTTTAAGTTTTATTTAACAATGCGATTAGTAAATATGTTTTTGAATGTTATCTAATTTAGCTTAAATTTTTATCTAAGACTACACTAACAAAATGTAAAACAAATAATAAAATCTTTCAATAATATTAATGAATTTGGCACTTAAATGTTTATTTTTTGTGGAATATTACTAGTTATGTTGACATATATTTTTTTAATTTTTTTCATCTAATTACATTTTATTTATTTTAAAAACAATTTAATTATCCTTGCAAAAAATCACCTTTTTATAATATTTTGTTTTATAGAAATTTCTTCTTAAAACCACTGTTAGCACTTTAAAATAAATGAATTATATTTCTACAATAATTACAGGTTTTTTTTAAATAATAGTATGAGTAATATTAAAGGTCGTACCGCACGCGACACGGTCTTAACTTGTTCTGAACGCTGTGAGTGTGAATTTATTGGTAACAAATCTTTTCTACAAAAGCAAAAAGATAAGAAGACAGCTGCCAATACTTCAACAAACCGATAAGAAAACACCAAATCAAAATTATTTAAGAGTACAATGCTACCGATAACATCCAGTATTATTGTAAACGGTGCATCTAAAATAGAGATAAAACTGAAATTTTAAATAACTCTCTTAAGTTTGTATAAATACTCTCAAACGTTTTACTGTCATAAACACAAACTATTATTAGATTTAATAAAGTTTTAAAAAGTTATATCTTTAAATAAAAGTTTTATTGTTAAGAATATCTTTTATAAATGTTTGCTAAAATTGTTGTTAATGTCTAGAATTTGTTAATACTAGTTTCACTACTAAGTAACTTACAGTTGTATTTTATATAAAATGTAACTTGTCACGACTGAAAAAATAGCTGAAATAACATTATATTTGAATCAAGTATTTTAAAGAAATATGAGTGATCAAATAAACTATTTAAATTTGTTTAGCCATTTTTTTTTAGTTATATATTCTTAGTTTTTATTTTAATATTAATTATTCACCTAAATTCATTTTTCTTAACTGACTCTTTAGAATCTAGTAATTACCTCACGCAAATACTAATCATTTAATTTTTTATTAATTAATTTGTCATAAACAACAACAGACTCCAGTCAAAAAGATTAACTTCAAATTAGACACAAATAATCACACACTTTTCTCATGATTTCAAAGCTGTTCTATACAAAAAAGATGGAAAAACAAAGTAATCCATGTGATGAAATATCGCTAGATTTGTTAGTTGTGAGTCTAATGAATCATCAGCACTTGAAAAAAAAACAAAAACAAAATTTTGTATAGAAATATTAATGTTAATATAATTAACAAAACAAATTTCATGTCTTTAGAGTGCTAAAATCTAGTCGAACAGGTAAATTTATTCACATAAATTTATAGTGATTATTTCTTAAGCAAAGAAAATGTTTGTATTTATATTTAAAATATCTACACTTTCTTATTATTTGTAATAGGTTTCAGATAAAAATAAAGTTTAGAATTTTAAATGTAAGAAAGTGAAAAGTATATACATACATATATTTATTCATAAAGTTCCTTATAGCGGCGATGCCGAAAGCCTAAAAATATTCAGTTGTCAGTAACAACATATATCCATTTAACTTTGCATTGCTTAATGAAAACGCTTGAACCATTAACGATTTTGAGGGCTGAATTAGACCACCTTCGCTTAGGTGATTAACCCATGAGAAGGTTATGTCCTCTAGAGCAATTAACATTAACAGCAATGCAAGGATTTGTATTGTTTTCCAAACCGTGCAGGTACTGCAGGTTTTCCAGCTCAATTTCATCATCTTCGTTAAGTAGCACGTCTTCGTTGATGACAACTTTGATATTGTTAAGTATAGTACCTTAAAAAATAAATTTAATAATAAACACATTGCCAAAAGCTTCCTTTGTGATTTGTATTTGGGGAAACAGTAATAGGTTTGTCCACCAGCTAAAAAAAATATTCAGGCATGTGATGGAAATCGAAAACAAAAACGAATGAGTTTTAGAAGACAATTTTTTCATAATATTTCTGTATTGAAAAACTTTTATCACATAAAATATAAAGATATTGGGCTACTAAAGAGAATCTTCAAACAAAAATTTTAAAAATTAGAATATAAATGCATTAAAATGTATTTCCAAAACTGATTCGTTTTTGATTTCGATTTCCATCACATGCCTGATTAACACTTTTTTAAAAACATTAATCATTAATTTCTCACTTTATTTTACAAATTTATTTTGCTTACATTTGCCCACCGCACAATTCATGAAACTAAATAAAAATGATTGCTAACTCTCACAAAATGCATATACATACATACATATTTTTTATACGAAAATTAAGTATCATTTTTTAAAACAATTATTATTGTACATGATAAATACGCCAGTTTTTTTAATATTAGTAACACTCAAGCTATTGAAATGCCTATGTATTAATTATGTTACATTCTTTGGAAAGGTGATAGGTAGGAGAAGAATAGGTGGTGAAAGGAGAGAAAAGCTTTTTATATGACAACACTGTAATTGTGCGTTATGTTTATTAGTAGTACAGTATTGCAGCGCCTCTGGTGGTAAGTAGGCGCACTAATCGAAGTTTGCTTTATAGCATAATTTAATTATTTTACTTCGGTGGCGATTTAATGCTATACCACCGAAGAAGGGCGCTGTGATAAAATAAATATTAGTTATGATTGATAGAAAACTAATAATTATAAGAAACTGATGTTGACTGAGTTACAGCGGCTGGAAATCGACCCCAGGCCACGAATACCAACTCATGCTTAATGATTAAATGCGCTAACCAATTCAGGTAGAGCACGCTCAGATCAGAACCTAATTGAGAATATTTGGGGAATTTAAGCCGTCGAATTTATACTGAAAACTTACAACATGAAAGCATATATCACCTAAAAAAGCTACTATAAGTGTTTGGAGATCTTTATCTGACGACACAAGAATAAATCTGGTGAATAGAATGCTTGCTAGAGTTTTTGTGAATTTTGTTGATTAAAAAAAGGTAAGTGTAAATTTTTTGTGAATATTATTACTTTAAGTTATTTAAATTTTATTTTATTTATAGTTATGATACACTTATCAATATCTTTATTCATTATTGAGAAGTGAAATAAGAAATAATGATTTTTTGTTAACTATTAATTGTTTGTTTCACATGTATGTAGGTTAAATTGTATTTTTCTTTAACTTACAAAATTGAGAAACGTTGTATGTATTTATAGCTATGCAAAGCAATGTACATCGAAAGTAAAAGACCAAAAATATTAAAAAATAAGTAAAAAAGTATAGTCGGTCAAGCCCAACCATATAATACCCTACACCCAGTATATGTATAAAACAGTTTTTCATGGACCGATCATCCAAAAATTTAGTGTCATGTTTTTTGTGTTAAACTTTATCTCGATATAAATGCCAACTTTTAAAAGATTTATGGAGGTTAAAGTGAATTACGTAGAGGGTCTTATATAGGAGTTTCGACTAATTATTGACCGACCATTATAAAATTAGGTATCATCATTTCTGATAGATAGAATTTTATTTAGAAGAAATTTATTATCGTTAAAGTGAATTTCGAAAGTGGTCCTTATATGGGAGCTACGACTAATTGTGGACCGATCATAATAAAATTATACCGTATTATTTGTATGCATATGAAATATATTTTTGTTAAATATTATTTGGATACCAACATTTTTGAGTGAGTTATGCTCTTTGAAGTTATTTTCGGAAGTTGGCCTATATAAGGACTGATCGGCATAAAATTTGTAGATGCGATTTCGCTTCATTTACCACTTATGAGTTTTGAAATTTGTTTGGATACTTGCATAATGAAACCATTTATGATCGGTAAATCCTACTTTCGGGAGGATATTTGTATGGGGGCCAGGTGAAATAATGAACCGATTTCTACCAGTTTCAGTCCCATTCATCCTTGGGCCTAAAAAATATCACGTACCAAATTTTATTAAAATATCTTCAATATTGCTACATGTACCCTGCACACAAGCTTTACACGGACAGCCAGCCAGCCAGCTACGCGGACGGACATCGTTAAATCGACTCAGAAAGTGATTCTGAGTCGATCGGTATACTTTAAGGTGGGTGTTGGACCAATATTTCTGGGCGTTACAAACATCAGCACATATCCCCACTGTGGTGTGGGGTATAAGTATTAAAATTTTTTAATAAAATTGGTCTTTCACAAGTACATACGAGTATTTAACACAAATAATATTTATGATGATCGATCAATAATTAGTTATAGCGCATATTTTTGAAAAACAATTTTTTCTCATATACTTTCTGCAGGGTCGGGATATATAAAAAATAATTAATTGTAGCGTTACAATTTAACTATCATTTTAATTTCCTGTGGAAATTATTCTATTAATTTACTATTTACTAGTAAAGTTTTATTGATAACTTTACATTTCTCTAGAAAAATTTTATATAATTTTAAACATATACCGATAAATATAGAATATTAATAATTTTTTTGTAGAAAATTTCTAAAGATACTTGATAAATAAATTAAAATAACCATCAAAGAAAATTTTATAGAGAACTAAACGATGGCCTAAATTATCTATTGACTATTTAAGCGATAATATAAATTTTTAAATGAATTCTTTCTGTTATGTTGTGCTAAACATAACATCAATTAATAAAATAAGCAGTAACGTTAAATGTGAAATAAACCACTTGAACTTTGAACATCTTAATATTAATATTTACATATGTTAATGTATATTGTTAATAATTTTTGATTGACGTGAAAATTCACACATAGTTGTTATTAAAAATTTCAACAGTCCCATCTATTCCGTTTATCTGTAATCTTAATAATTATTAATAATTTCCCCCACATATATAACTACATAGATACATAAATACATATGTACAGACATACACATATGTCTACTAATATATAAGATTAAAACTAATGTAAGTTAAATAATTTATTTGAAACATTACTAACTTCACCTTATCTATAAGTGTATAAGCTTGTGCAAATTAAAAACAAATAACAAATTGTTATACGAGATTAACTTAATATAATTCTTATTAGCTGAGTTTTACACTGTTCATTACATTTTTATTCCCTACATTTGTGCTGATGTTTGTAATGCCCATAAATATTGGTCTAACACCCACCTTAAAGAATACCGTTCGACTCAGAGTCGAAGCTTGTGCACAGAGTATATGACGTAATTTTAAAGACATTTCCATAAAATTTGGTTCATGATATTTTTTCGGCCCAGGGCAATTAGGATTGAAATTAGTTGAAATCGGTCCATTATGTTAAAAATGTTTGATTTTTGCCAGTATCCAAACAAATTTCGCCACAAATAAGTTGTACATGAAGCCCAATCACATCTACATCATGCAACTCATTCGGTGAAATTTTATGATGATCGCTCCATAATTAGTCGTAACTCCTATGTAAGGCTTACTTTCGAAAATCACTTAAATTTCAATAGAAATATCTGTACATATGTATACGTAAGTAATTCTCAGTTTGTTGGTGAGGCACACTAAATGTATGCGCATTTTACCAATCTATCGATGATAAGAAACGTCACATTAACACAAATTATTTAATGCTTGTGTTTAAATGATATTTACTAATCAGCGTTAATAATTTACGTCATATTTTTTAAGCAGAAACATACAAAAAAGCGCTTTAAATTTGTGTTATCTTTTTATCTTTATCCGGTTTTTAGCTGATAAAGTTGTTGGCACTACGTCTGTGGAGTGGTATTGATTAAATACTTAGTTTTACAATTTAAACAGTTTTTGATACAACAACAATGTTGTAGCAATCGTAGTTTGATTATGTCGTTGTTGTTAATAAGCGTGTATGAATTAATTACAAAGTTTTGAAAATTTAATAACATGTTAACGCAATGAACAGATATAGCCGCATAAAAATGTGCTTTATATACAGCTGATAGCAGCATTAACAGGTAAGAAAATACAGTCGGTCAAGCCCGACCATAAAATATCCTACGCCCACTAATTGTGCAAAAACAGTTTTTCAGAAATCATCACTATAAGGGACCGAATGCCTTTTAATGACCGTTCATAGAAAAAATTATTTATCAAATTTTATCGCACAAGCTTTACATGGACAGCCACTCAGCCAGCCAGATCAACGGAAATTTTTAAATCGACTCAGAAAGTGATACTAAATCGATCGGTATACTTTAAGATGGGTGTTGGACTAATATTTGTGTGTGTTACAAACATCAGCACAAATCCAATATATCCTCCTCACCCTACACTAAGTTGAATGATTTTATTTTATTTATTTATTTAGGTGAATATATTTTACATTCTTACTGACTACATATAAATGACAAAACAGTAATATACATATATATAAATAATTAGTTCAACAATTTAAATATAAAGTAATATTTCTCTTCAGTACGTCATTACTCTCAGATATATTCATAAGGTGATAGCATTTATTAAAGTTAACACATGCACGACGAAAAGAATCATTATTAGCATATACAGAACGGTAGTAATTTAATGCTAAAAGTTCAAAATTGCGGGTTGGTCTAACAGGAACATTGAAGTTTAGTTGACTAAGCAGGAACTCCGAATCAACATCACCACGAATTATGCCCAGAACAAATATAGCGCTCACCATCAATCGTCGACTTTTTAGAGTTGGCAATTTTATCAAAGGAAGTCTATTTTGATATGATGGCAGGACATAAGAATTCCAACCAAGACCACGGAGACAGAAAATTAAAAATTGTTTTTGTACCGATTCAATACTATTGATATGAATTGAATAACAACGATCCCAAACAATTGATCCATACTCAAGAATTGATCGAACAAGAGAAGTATATAAAAGTTTTGTAATATAAGAATCTAAAACTTCCTTAGACCAGCGCTTCATGAATCCAAGTATCCCATAGGCTGTATTTACCATTACAGAGATGTGATCGGGAAAATCAAGTCTATGATCCAACAGTATGCTAAGATCCCATATGGTTTGAACTTTATTTAAAATAACAGTATCAACATAATAAGAAGTCTCAATCGGATTGTATGTAAAAAAGTTGCATGTGTTTGCATTTCTTAATATTTAACTCTAATAAATTAAATCTGCACCATTAAGAAAAATTGCAAAAGTCAACACTTAGTAAACTATGTCCATTTGTATAATTAAAAGAGTTAAAAAGTTTAACATCATCGGCATACATCAGTACTTTAGAATGCAAAATAACAGTAGGAAGATCATTGTTGCATAGGGTAAACAAAATTGGACCCAGGTGGCTACCTTGAGGAACATCAGAATGTACTTGAATGATTTTTGATATAACATTCCCAAATTTGACTTGTTGAGTTCTTTGTGATAGATAAGATTTTAACCATTATAAAGCTGAGAAACTAAAGCCCATAAGTGATAATTTGTGTAATAGAAGATTGTGGTTAACTTTATCAAACGCCTTACTAAAAACCGTGTATATCACATCAGTTTGCAGTTTATTCGTAAAACCTTCATTGACGATAGTGGTGAGTTCCAAAACATTAGTTATAGTGGAACGGGACTTACGAAACCCATGTTGACATGTTTTCAAACAGTTTTCGAATTGCATTGATTTTAGCGATACCTCTGTAGTTAGATACATAATTTTTACTACCATTCTTGAATAAAGGAATAATATATGATGTTTTCCACACTGATGTCAAATAACACGATTCAATAGATTTGTAAAATAATGCAGTAAGAGGCGCGGACAGTGATGTTGCGCAGTTTTTAAGGATACTGCTTGGAATACCATCAGGTCCTGGACTAAACGAGTTCTTCAGCGACTTTAAGTTCGAAAGCATAGTATCAATATTTATAAATGGAAAGTAAATCCCACATGAATGAGTTGTAGTATAAGGATATTTTTTTGTGTTATAAGAACCCCTAATCGCTCGCTGTCGGTTCATGTGGTTCATTAAAATTGAGTTTGAGTTTGACCTCACTGGGTCCGAAAGGTTCCGCCGAGCCGAGACTCGACGGATATTATCATTTTCATTGTTATTTTTACTAGTGCCTTTCGATCGAAGGTCGAAGGGGTTGGCAGCCCCAGGGGCCCGTGTAGCCCTGTCAGTTTGTCACTCATACATTTGTATGACATAATCCCCAGTTTGTACCACTGTTCTATCTTTCTAAAGGAAGATTGTACAACTGTAGTCCCTTGCACACCTATTATAACCTATTATAACTAAGTTGTTGAAAAGAAGTAAGCAAATATATTGCTTATTGAAAATATGCTTATTATTATTTTTTAGGGCCAAAGAAGGCATATTTATATTAAACAAAATTCTTTGGAAACAATTGTATTGCTTTTTTATGAAAACCACATCAATATGAACGAAAATCATAAAATTATAAAATTCTACTTTAAGCCATACTATTTGTAAATATTACGGTATACGCTCAAACCCATTTAACTCATACATAAAACAAGAAGAAAAACCTTAAAATTCTCCAAAAAAAAACCTTTCAACTGTGAAAACAATAATTTATGAACAAACTATCAGTACTGAATATTAAAAACGTCATTCTCTTGTCCGGCCTCTTTTGCGTTAAAATATTTCCATAAATTAAGCAGCAACAGCAAAAAATCTTTGATTTTTATACCTTTTACACTTCATCTGCAACTTTATCCGCACTTACATTAAATTAAACATTAAAACAAAAAGTAAAATAACTGAAAACGATTTTTTAAAGAACAGATAAAAAAAAATACAAAACAAAATATGGAGTATGTTTCCCTTAGTTTAACCACAGAATGGTTGTTATGTTTAAGTTACCGCTTTTAAAGATGACATTAAACTTGCAATGAGCGAATATGAAGAGAAATATAGGAGCACAGTCGCAAAATCGCACTAAAAGGAAAGACAAGTTAGAGTGCTTGCTATATCCGACAGAACCGAATATAATATACCCTTGACTTTAGATATGACGAAAATTATGTTGCTTTTATGAAAAATTGGTGTTATGGAAAATAATAAAAGTATATAATAGTAAAAGGGATTCTTTAAGATTTAAAAAACAAACATATAAAATTTAGAAAAATGTATGAAATCTTTATTTGCATCAATAGAATTCAATTTTTAAAAGTGATTTTATGTAAATGTTGAAAAAATATATCATACGCTGGGTACAATTTTAGCATAGTCTGACCAAAATATCGGCCAGTAACTCACGAATAAATTCTTCAATATTTGCTTCCAGTGCGTCAATGTGTAAAGGCGTTAAATCGCACGACCTAGGCATCCAATTGACCAGTTCTAAACGTGAAATAAACAGTTTACCGAACTTGCCTCTACCTTGAGCCATTGTTTCACATGCTGTGTGACATGTGGTATCGTCTTCTTAAAACCAAATGTCAGCCAAGTACAACTTTTCTATTTTGGGCAAAAAAATTGTAAGAGTGGGTTCACATGCTGCGATTTGTTTCCGCGCCTCTGCTGACGTTCTCTTATGGTTAGCCTTCTAAATTCATCCTCTTCTGACGTACTCTTATGGTTAGCCTTCTAAATTCATCGTCTGTTCACATGATGAAGGATTTGTTGCACCACTGTTATGATATTTTAAAATTAAACTGTATCTTTCTTCCAATGAATGATTCGCTGATGTGTTGCATTATAGGACCTAGTTACATTACAGGTACATTAAACAGCTATTCATATTCCTAATATTTCACTATTAAATTTTTATTAAATTTTTTGACCACATAGTATTTATTTATTTAAAATTAAAACAACAATTTGTTTTCTTTTTAATTTACAGTTATTAATTCGCAGTGTTGCAAAAAAATTTCTAAAATCCCATAAATGAAACTTTATCGTGGCAACACTGCTGGTAAATGATATAAAAATAATACAAGAGAAGAGAAGAAATGTCAAATTTGTGGCTTCGTTTCACAAAACCCGCGACACTAGGTACCCCTTACTCTCCACTAGGTATTTGCGTATAATTTTGCATTTACACTTTAGGTGGTTCAAAATGTGATGGCTGTACAGCGCTTAATAAAAGACTGGACAATATGAAAGGTAAGTTTTTACAACAGAATAATTCTCAAATTATATTCAATCTAAAACCATTAACATAAACGCTTGTACTACAACAACAACAAACACATCAGCAAAATATAAAAATATGCGAGATCGTTGCCGAACATATAGTGCTGCTGAATCAACTTGTGGATAAAAACAAGGCCATCGACATAGTTATGCAGATTTTCCCTTTAACTTCAGAGAGCCAACAAAGAGGTTGAAAGATTTTAAATATGTGTACGATGCTGTAACTGGTATGGTATATGTTAAAAAAGCTTCCAATAGACTTTCATTGACTTCATATTTGTTTTTTTAGATGCAATCTCTGATGAACCAGAAGAAAAATTAAAAGCCGCACACCATCACGAAAAGTGATAGAAAGCGATGACGGCCCAATGTTAAAATCAGCAATTGAAAACTTTAACGGGCAAATAAAGAGAGAGTATTCGCTATCGCTTGGCGAATAGTCGAACAGTAGTCCTGCACTACTAATTTTTTCTCAAAAAAAAGTCTGTTCAGCCATCTTTTTAGACGTTGCTCAGGCATTTGATAAGGTTTGGCATAAAGGTCTTATATATAAAATTAAAACAATATTACCAATACAATTTTCATCACTTTTGGAATCCTATATGACTGATCGTTATTTTAGAGTAAAGCATAAGCAACATTACTCAGATATGAAAAAAATAGAAGCTGGAGTACCTCAAGGCAGTATCCTGGGTCCAATTCTATACTTACTGTATACTTCAGATATACCCATACCAACAAACAGCAAAATAGCTACTTTTGCTGATGACACGTGCATCTTAGCTACACGTGAAACCGAATTTACATCAAAACTACAGACAGCAGTTGATGAAATCGTAGACTGGACAGATACTTGGAGAATCAGACTTAACAAAAGTAAGTCGACACATGTGGACTTTACTAACAAAGTAATAACACATAAACCAATAAAAATTTCAAGTTTAGCTGTACCTTATGCTAACAATGCAAAATATTTGGGAATGACGCTTGATTCTAAACTAACATGGAAGGACCACATCAGAATTAAACATACTGAACTGAACATAAAACAAAAACACTAAATTGGCTAATTGGGAGGAATTCTGTACTCTCAATTGATAACAAATTGCCGATTTATAATCAAGTCCTTAAACCTGTCTGGACCTACGGGATCCAATTATGGGGATGTGCTTCCAAAACTCATATAGAAATTATACAACGTTTTCAAAACAAAATTGCTAGAAATTTGGTCAATGCGCCCTGGTATATTAGGAACGACGATTTACATAGAGATCTCGGGTTAAACAAAGTATCGGAGTTAATTCAACTATTTGCATCTAAACATGCGAATAGACTTCAACTCCATAGCAACGAAGAAGCTTCCATTCTTATCAATGATGATATATATTCAAGACGTTTAAAAAGAAAGAAACCTCAAGACTTAATGTCTAATATTTTATAAAACTAACTTAAAAGAAAAAAGTTACTTGTTAGTGTAAACTAGGTGTAATTTTATGAAATGTTAACTAAAATATAGTATTAAGATCATTTCAATAAAAAAAAAAAAAAAAAAAAAAAACTAATTTTTTCTGAAGGGAAGTGCATGAATTTTGATAATAGAATTCAATAATCTGCAAGCGTTGTTCGTTTGTAAGTCGATTTTTTGTTAAATTATAGACCAAGCTAAGTGTGTTTAACAATAAAATGTTACAAGAAAACAGTTGAGCTTCCAAAAACAGTCTTGCCAAAACGAAAGTTGCTAAAAACAAATCACCATTTAGTTGGTTATCGATAGACACAAAAACAAACGAATAAAACTTTATTCACACAAAATCCGGCCACTACACTAAAGAAACTCTTTTTCATAAATCTGGCAGCAACGGTTTTTGCAGTGTTTTTAAATGCAGCTATTCTGTAAAAAGAACCAAAATAGATAAAAAAAAAAAAAATCTTGCACAAATTTCTTCAAAAGCCGGATTCATTAACCCATTAAGCTATTGTCAAATGAAAATTGAAAGGGTACTGTAGTTATTTACTTTAATATTAATTTCTTTGTGTGATTCAGAAGTATCCAATCGCATTTTATGAGAAACATACTTTATTCAAACCTTCTTTCTGACCTACAAAGATTCAGAATATTTGCAAAATTACATACGTACTCACAAACCTCTATTAACCCATGACAGCCAGTGAAGGTAGTTACAAAATTTTAAAGAAAATGATGGCAAAGAATGGACAATTTTACTTGGCAGGCAGACTGACAGACAGACAAACGAAGAGCAAGAAATTGCAAACAACAACAAAAAAAACTATATAAATGTATAGATAGATTTATTTAAACACAAACATTTCGAATGAAAATAAAATGACACACAGCCGGAGGCATCAGAAAAAAAAAGAAAATATATGTATGTATATGTACTTACAAGCAGTGATGAAATGAAGCAAGACGAAATGTACATCAACTGATTGGAAGTTTTATGACAAAAGAAAACAAGCTGTAAGAAAGAAGCACAAGAAAAGTATGAGCATTCAAAAAAATCAAGTAAGAATTAAGAATAAAATTTATGGAATGTTCTAAGGAGGCAATGTAATGCCCACATCTATCTTGCTGTAAGTACATATTGACGTTTCTAAAGAAACAACAAATAAATATAAAATAAATGAAATGAAATAAAATAAAATAGAAAAATTGTTGCTAATGGTCGAGTTTTGAGTACATATTTAGTTAGAAATATGAGACATAAAATAATAAATAATTTTAAGATAAGAACTGTAGGGTAACAATTTTTAAACCCACAACATCAAGTCGATTTTACATTCTTCAAGTATCATTTGTGTGTCATATGTATTCTAACTCAACTTTAGAGAAACTTTAAGTTACACATGTGAAAAACAATACAAGCAATTTACTTATGAAACAAGTTTTAACCACAAACTTTTACATTGTAGGTTGACAAGACTTTTTAACTTAATTCTTATATTGCTGGCGTAATGTTTTTTAAGGCAAGGCAACTGACAAAAAACTAGTACATATGTGTCTGCAATTAAAGAGCAAACACTAATTCTAGTTCTAACACATATTATGAGTTGCATTACTATAAATACACAAAACGTTTGTCTATTTTGTAAGTTATAGAAAAAGTAAAACTGTTTAGGCTACATATGTATATGTGAAAAATGCATAAAAATGTATAAACAAATTAAAAAGTGTTTCATAATTTAAATACACCAAACTTAAAATAACTTACAATATCAATGTTTACAAAAAATTTAAATTTTAATAATGTACTAGGCCATATTTTTAGTTTGAATAAACTCAAAAATTCATTTAGACATACTTTTCACAGATTTATTATTATATCTTCAGATCTACTTAGATCTGCAAGCTTTTATAACAGCTTATTTTAGGTGATTTTATATAAAACTTCAATAATTCTGTCAGACATGCTTTCGAGAAGTTTGATATTTAAAATCAGTTTAGGTCAACCAGAGTTATGGACCAATATGTGAGACAGCCTCCATAAAAATTTGATATTTTTGTACATTTTATTATGATCTGTGCTAAACCTCACTTAAGGTATTTTATAAAACATCTATCTATTTATTTTTGCCTTAAAATATGCAATAGTTTTTCACATTGTCTAGTTTCTTATATTTTGACAATTTGAAAACTTTACATAAATGAGGGAGGATTTAAGTTAAATGATATAATTTTAAAAAGTTTAAACAAATATAATGTTGAATGTTTTAATACAGCTTGAAAAGAAAATTTTGAAGATTGTACAACTGTAGTCCCAAAGATGTAAAAACAAATTGGTAGTCAAGCAATACCATACAATGCAGTACAATGTATGAAAGAAGTAGAGACATAGAACTAGGGTAAGCAATATTTAAAAAAAAATTAATTATGAAGTCCGCCTAATATGGGAGTCATAACCAAATAATTGCTTCTATCGATTATACTGTTCATAGCTACTTCAAGTTAATGTTTATTAAGATTGAAAAACTATAAAAGATTGACTTGACTCGAATATTTCAACGATTTTATTTATTTTATAAAAGACTTTGATAACCTCAAGTGTTTGAAAAAAAATCCATTTTATTGTCATGCAATTTTACTTAGGCTTTTTTTGTCAGTTGCATTTTTTTATCTGTTAGTTAAGAACAATACAATGCACTTAAACTTCAAGGAGATAAGATTAAACTTTATTTAATTACAAAAAAGGCACTTAATAAATTTTAAATTAAAAAAAAAACTCAAATTTAAACTTCAGTACAGATTAAGTGCAGCCGAAGGTCAATTGTTGGTTTCACTGAGTTGTTAAAAATATCACTTAACATGTTGGCAATACAATTATACTTTAGAAAATTATTTCTAAAATTGTATATATTATGGGTCCCTAAAGGATTCAAAGACGATCCAGCTATGTCTGTTCGCTTACCTGTCTGTTAAAAGCACGATACAGCTTCGAAAACAAGACATAAAACAATGAAATTTTTACCGAACATTTTTTGTTTCGAATGTTTGCGATTGCAAATTGGCCAAATCGGTCACGTAGGATCCGAGTTATAGACCAACATCGTTATTTTTCAGATATTTTTTTTTGCTATTTTCTGCAAAAATAATGCAGATAATATCATGAAATTTTGTACACTTTGTTTCTAATATAGAACGTCAAGACCTGTTGAAAATTGTAAGAACTCATCCACGATTGCCCATAGATTCCATACAAATGTCTTCTCGGAATTGCGCTCTATGGTACAATAATGCATAGAAAGACAGTATCTATACAAAATTCAAAAATAATTTTGAACCTGAAAAATCTAAAAATGATATTTTGTTTGAATTGGTCCATATTTGAACTTAACCCCATAAAAAAATTATTTCTATCAAATTAAAATTCTATGAAAAGAACCCACATGTATGTATATACGAATCATCATACAGAATTTAATTGTAATCGGCCAATTATATAATAACACAATAAGCAAACTAGTCTGTACCAAAATGTTTCACATGTAGTTAGATTACTCGACCCACCCATTGAAGAAATATTTCATAAAGGAATATATTGTATAAACCTGCCTGTTCTTGAATGTGAAGGGTATTTATGATATAACTTCTGTTTTTTTTTAACTTTAAGTTTAAATTTTTCTATCATAATAAAATATAACAACCACAGAGTGACAATTATGTTAAAAAAGTTTCTCCCTAGAGAACCAACTTAAATAAAACTAATACTAATTGTGTTATTTTTATTAAATAATAATATGTTTATACATATACATATGTATGTATTAAATCAATTGATAATCTCTAAAGTATTATATTTTTAATAATAAACAATACACTATATTAAGAATGACATCATCAATGATAGTAATTGTTTAAAAAAAAGAGAAGGGTGTTTTACATGTAAACTTATAGAACATAAAAAAGACATTAGTATATACTCGTACATATACATGTGCGTTTCACATCCTTATATATAGAAAATTTTTACAAATAACTGCACGTAAACATAGTTTGTCATTTTAATAAAACAAATAAGTAAATGCAATAAAATGTCATAAACTCAAATATGCAGATTTCCTGAATGTATTTTTCAAGGATGTCAGATTACATTTGTTTTCTAAAAAATAAAAAACTTAAAGACGACTTTTTTATTTTTTCAACTTTTTTTTACTGAGGAGAACGCAGTTTTTGTTACCAAAAAATTTACAATAAAAATACTTATAGAACCCCTTATAGAAAAATAAAAAAAAAATAATTTATTAAATATTTACTATTGAATAAATTATCAAATATCAAATAGTAGAACAATTCTTAAAGCATTTACAGGAACTTAAATTTTTGCCAGCAAGATTGCAACACAAGATAAAAACAATTGTCATCTCCTACAGCTATGTTTGCTTCCAACTTGCTCATGCGCAAACAAATATTATATTATTTATTTGATGGCCTAAGAAAAGGCACATTATTTTAAAGGGATTTTCAACCAGAACTCTAAAACACAGAATGTATATGAAAATCATTAAAATTTTTATAATTTTATTCATTCCGTTTGTAATACATCGAAATATTGGTCGTATAACCAAAAAGTCTATATATTTTGGGCATGTATAAGATTCTAAGATGATCTAGCCTTTCCGTCCATCTGTACGTCTGTTGAAAGTACGATAGAGTTTCGAAAAAAATATGTAGAACAATGAAATTCTTCATTTCATCAGAATGTTTGGTATTGAAAATATGAAATATCGGGACGATAGCAGCCGTGTTATAGACCAAAGCTACAGACAACCTCGATGTTTTTCAGAAATATTTTGCTAATTTCTTCAAATATAATGCACATAATATCATGAAATTTTGCATACTTTATATTTATTATAGAAGGACAAGTCTTGTTGAAAATAGTATGGATCTATCAACGATTTTTTATAGACCAAACACAAATATCTTCCCGGAATATGTCTCTATGGTACATAAACTCCTATAGAAAAGAATTATCAATACAAAATTAAGTAAATAAAATATTCATGCAAAAGAAAATCATACAACGATATTTTGTTTGCATCAATCAATAGCCCCCATATAAAGTCTACTTTCGAAAATAAATGAAATGCTCATAAATCTCTTATAAAAATAACTATCAAGTCGAAATTCGACATAAATAAATAAAATAAATTATGGCTAAAAAGTTGTTTATGATGGTTGAGTCCCTTGTGTGTGTAGTTGGGGGACAACAAAATCATTAAAATTGATGCGCCTACATTATACGGTAAAATATAAAGGGACCGGCATTGAAACCACTCATTGAATGTGATGATGATATGTGGACAAATGTTACAGCTTAAATGCAAGGATATTACGGAATTTGCCTGTAAGTCAAGGATTTGACAATGGGTTGCCGTTAATTTGGAAATAAAAACTGGTTATATACGCCAAAATCCCAATAACTCTGCTGAAAAGGCTTTCAATCGTTTTCACAAAAATCAAGTAAGAGTTTATATTCGGCTGTGCTTAATCTTATATACCCACCACCTATATATTAGTAGTATGATCTACACATACTTGAAAGAAATTTGTATAATATTTGGTATTTATAACGATGTTTATACGAGTTATTTTTCGGCTCTCTTTTATGGGATCTATTACAGGTTATGTGATGATCTTTATAAAATATTTTACTGTATTTGAGTGCCCCGATAGACTATGCGATAGTGTGCTGGACTATCAGTCAGAGGGTTGCGGGTTCGATTCCCGCCAAAGACTCTGGGTGTTTTCTGCAGACAAGCCAAAAGCTTCGCAGTTTGTGTTTGTTTTTTTCAAAAAAATATATTAATAGTTATTATTGTTTATTTGAACTGTTAATTTTAAATCTTTGATATTTCTTTATTTAGGCTCGAGTTCATTAAATTTAATTTAAATTAAATTATTTTTACTGAAGGTAGGAATTGTTACATGAAAATTATTATTAAAATTTATTGATAATTTTTCTTGGCTTAGGATTCGAACCTGGGTTGTTGGTTGAATTTACATATGTTTCGAGAAACACCACTTTCTCTCATCAGAATTCTTTACGTTGTCACCCTCTGCACCACTGCGGCGCCCGCAGTTTTTGTCATTTGAGTTTTTTATTTAAGAAAATAAAGGCACAAATTTTACTGGATTTTACTCATTTTATTCCTACCTGTTCCAAGTTTAGAAAAAAAAATATAGCCTGTCGGCGCTTCTAAGCATACATCAATATACGATCCAAATTTTAATTTGTAATAGATAAAGTCTACTAAAGATACAAATCATATTTCTATCTACGTGCCAAATTTCAATCAAATACGTTTTGCCATTTAAGTTTTGAAAAAAGATAAAACCTATGAATGCTTCCAAGCTCGGATCTATGTACCTACTTTTAAACTTTCAATCCAATCGGTTAAGCCGTTTGAAATTAGTGGTTTTTCTTCCTTTTATCACGACCAGGTGCAATTTTTAAAAAATTATATTGACACTTTCAATTATGACTTTATCTACCATCCAAATTTAAATAAAATCTGTTACAAAGGC
Organism: Bellardia pandia; assembly: GCA_916048285.2. Lineage (NCBI taxonomy): Eukaryota > Metazoa > Arthropoda > Insecta > Diptera > Calliphoridae > Bellardia > Bellardia pandia. The sequence goes on from OU696529.1 coordinate 104,314,541, forward strand.
ATTTATAATATATATGTAGTATATGGAATATATGGATATATAAGCATTAAAATCTAAATATAATTTAAACTTTGCAAATAATTTTGTACAAATGCTTTTCAATTTAAAAATAATTTGTATCAACATACTTTTGTTTCATAAATATTAAAATTTTTATTATAGGTTTGAAAATTAGAGAAACAAGCAAACTTTTTTTTGTTTATTTAAAAATGAATCAAACTCTTGGATATATGGATTTAATTATAGAACTGGAGATTAACTTAGTGCAATAATTTATATTAGATATGAAAACTTTTTAACATTTTTTCCACAAAAATCTGGAAAATTAAGAAAATACATAAATATTTACATATGTCGTTTATACTTAATATTTTTCTAAACTATTTCATTCTCAGTAAATATATTAAAAGAAAATTGTACGAGTACACAATAAAATCAGTTTACTAGAAAAATTGCAAAAAATGATATATGTACATACATACATAAATACAACAGAAACTATAAGAAAAAAAGATACAGAAACAAGTAATAAGACCCATTGCATACTGATCTAGAGCTCATTAAAATGTTTCAAATGAAAAAACTTTTTGCCGGAAATCAACATACTGGCAAAAGTAAGAATACACACACAGAGAGAGAGAGAGAGAGAGAAATACGTACATACATTAATGGAAAAAAACTCTAGAATTCAATATAATAACACATTATAATTTCCAAGTAAGAAAAATAAAAATTAAATTTAAAAAAAATGGAAAATATGTTGTTGCATTAAATTCCTCAAAGGAGACTAAACTAAAGTTTGTAGGTTTTGTACTGCTGTTAATGTTCATACATATGTCTGTCGTTTTGCCTGCTTGTATTTGCTGTGTTGAATGAAAAGTCAATTAGTCCTTTTAATTATCCTGTTGCTACTAATAATAACTTTGAGGTAGATAAAAATATAAAAAACACCCACTTGGTTGTGTGCTAAATATGTGTAAAAATTATTATTAAATTATGTATATGGACTTTTGTGTATTTCATTTTTAAGTTTTAATTGGATAAAAGTTTCTGCTGTTAAAGATGATAATTATTTAGAAGGCAAAGGAATATAAAGAAGAATATATGTATCATATAAATAAAGGGTTATTCATATCGATGGTTTTTGTTTAAATAAAGCACCTAACAATAGAATTGTCTGGAGGAAATAACAATCAGGTATGGGATGGAAATCGAAAACGAGTGAGTTTTTGCTATTAAAGAGAATCTTAAAACAAAAATTTTAAAAATTTTATTAGAAATACTTTAAAAAGGACTTCAAAAACTCACTCGTTTTAGTTTTCGATTTCCATCACATACCTAAATATTTGGTATTGACTTTTTCGCCGTAGTTGGTCCAATTCTAGCTTATCGATGACGGTTTTTGAGTGCAAATAACATATCACACACATTTCACATTTCAGGCAACAAATAGTGCATTATTAGGGCGTGCCACAGTGGTTGCACTTGTATGGAGAAGAGCGACAAAAATAATTATATTAAAGATATAGTCTTGAAATTTTAACAATATACTTTGGATATAAAAACCACAATATTTTAAAAATATGGACGCGGTCACTTGCCTCTACTGCCCATTTTTAAAATTTTTCCTAACATTTAATATTTATTTAATATTTTAAGCCAATCTTGTCCCTTCATGAAAATACGTATTTCACGGCAAATTAAATTTAGCACTTTATTGTTTTAAAAAAATATCAAAAATATAAAAAAAGTTAATCTTGCAAAAATTCAATTGTAGATTTTAGTAGCGTACTTTTATTTTTACGTGGTAATTTTCGTTGACCTGTAATGAATGGATCCGAACTAAGCAATAGTATATTTAGTAAATCCGTGTTTGTTGCAATTCTAGAAATTTTTCGTGTATGTTGTAGCTTATATCTTTTAATGTCTTTATTTTTTGCTTCTGCAGCTTCTTCTGAAAGCTCTCCAATTGAAAGTATGGCGTCTTCAATTACAGCGGAAGCGTGTAAAAGAATCTTGTGTACTGAAGGTGGGAGATAGAACCAAGGGTATTTCTCGACAAGCTCTTTAGCTGTATCAAGAGCGAATATTTTAAATTTTGCGATGTTTATTTTGTAGCCTGTTAACTTAGCAGCCAAACCAGGATTGTTAAAAAAACGTCTTGCGGTATTGCCATCATTAGACGTGCCACTACCCCCTGGTCTAGGCCTGTCTATTATCAAACCCATCTCGGATCTAAATTTATTTTGAATTTCCCTTTTCCTATCCATAAATTTATTCTTTTCATCTGTTGACCTAATTTGCCATTTCTTTAGATCCAATCTATAAGCAACATGAATAAAATACTCAAAAAAGCGAATATATGAATGTAAGGGTGATAATCCAAACTCATAATTTTCTTTGTGCACCAAGGTTCGTCCTTCCAGACTTCAAATTGTAGATCTAAAATACGTGAGGCTGTATGGTCAAGTAGATTTTGTAAATCTACTTCAGCTTTAGATTCACTCACGTCGATATATTTTGAGTTTGGATAACTTTTTTTCTTTTCCCTTAATATCTTTTCATAACTAGGGAATAAACTGAAGGAAACCTTAGAGTTTACAAAGTTTCGAATATGCGAATACTGTTGCTTTGTTAAATTTGTGTCAATTATTAATGCAAGAACTTCAGCGACATTTGATTCTGAACAAGCTTGCTTTGGTTCTGAACATAGACCACGTAAGGTATCCGCTGCCGTCGCATCAGTTTTTGCCAACTTTGCTATTCTTCGTTGTTTTGTTCTTTTTGAGGAACTTGAGAAATCAGAAGAAGGGCGACCACGTTTATTCGTTTTTAATGCTTGATCTTTAGGTGACACAGATACATTTTTCAGTTTTAAAAAAACAACTTCTTTTTTAGCTAACCAGTCTGAATGATTTTTTAAAACGTCTGATTTTAAGCGGTGATTCTTTTTCCAAATGTCAACAATTCGTTTACATAAATATTGTATACATTTGCATAATTTACAAAAAACACCTTCTTCACATTCAAAATTAATTAATTTGATTACTTCATCATAGACTTGCCGTGATTTCGCCGAATTTGAACCCTTCTTAGAGCACCAAAGCTCGAAAATTGTCATTCGTGAAAATATGCATTGACGGGATGTTTCTATGATGTCGAATAAAAAAAAATAACTATCAATAACAACAAAAATGTCAGGCTTATTAAATTAAACGAGATACACAACAAATTCTAAAAACACAATAAACATAGAGGTTAAGCTAGTATATTGAACATATAGAAAAAAACTGCACTTGAATTAAACATAATTTTAAACTATAGAAGTGTGTCAATAATTACAAACCAATTTGGTCATTGGCTTTCACTGGGAAACTAACTAAAACTCTAAGTATTTTTAAAAAAAAATAGCAAACGTGTTAATAAAAACAATTTTTAGAAATCAGTACTTTACAAAAACTACAATACAATTTATTGAGTAATTATTTCTTAAAAATAATGACAATACCATCCACATTAATTTCCATTTTAAGTATTTTAATTAGGCACTTTAATTAAATGTATTTTAACAATTTAATATTCACTTTTTTTCACAGTCGTTTTTTCAACTTTTTGCTTCTATACAAAATCGAACTTTAATTGTTTGTATTTAAAAATTACCGTTTGAAATTTTCAAAACAAATTCAGAAGAGAGAAATTTGATGACATTAGCGACTATTTATTTCGCTACAATCCCAACATAGAAAATGTTTTTTTTTAGTTTTGTCATATGGGCGCAACCACTGTGGCGTGGTAGCGCTTTCCATGGCATAGTGGCTTAGAAACGTTTTATTTTTTAAATAATTCTGTATCTTTGGAGTCGAGTTAATTTACAGTTGAAAGTTGAAAAAATAATCGATTTATGCATTTTCAATTCAATTATTTAATTTTTTGTTCAACAAGAAATATTCTTTTGAAATAGTTTGTGTGTTTTGAGCTATTTTATTAATAACATATTAAAATGAATTTGAAGAAAATCGGTTAAAAATTCTGACTGTTATTTTACAAAAATCAAACTTGGGCAAAAATTATAAATTTAATTTTTAAAATGCTTATCACTCGAAAACTGTAAAAGGTAAATAGCACACGCGATTTTGAAGACCTAGCCGAGGACTTTAGAGAACTAACATAAATTTTAGGAATTGGATAAAAAAAATAAATTAATAACGTTTAAATATATTGCATGTCAATAGTGATCTGGAGGATTTGTGGGGTACATCATAAAAATTTAAATATAAACACTCCTTTACTACTCTCATGTAAAATCTTAACTTGATCGAACCAGCAGTTTATAAATTCCACAATTATGTCAAGAAAATCGAAAATATATCGATTCAGACATTTTGCACGCAATATATGAACTATAAAATTTGTGAAAGGTGTCAAGCTTTGTGAAGCTTCTGAAGAGCGTTTTGTATAAGTTGTTGTTGTTGTTGTAACAGCAGTAATTGCTGAGTTGACAGCCCTTGGCCGAGTGATATCGGGTCATTCCGGTGCGTAGAACCGGCTGTCGTGGGAATGTTTTGTATAAGTAGTTGGTATTGATTAAAAGTTTAGAGCTTTAAGGTTGATAATTTAGTAAAACTAATAATTTTACAAATTTTTCGAATTTATTTTATTTACCTTAAAAACTAAAATAAATTGTGATATGCCGATTTTTTCTTGAAGAAAAATATAAAATTTTAATTAATGTAAAATTACAACTGTTAAAGATATTATAACAAAATTTAAAACTAATCTAGATCCAATGGCATTAGAAATCACTAAAATGTGTTCCAAAATTATAATTTTTTATGAAAGTGCCCACTGTGATTTTATTCACCGTGTTATAGGACTATATACGAGTAAATATGCAACCTTTTAGAGGATGGATTTTTGTTTACTTAAACCCAATTTTTTTTAAATTGGCAAAGTTTAGAAGGGCTATGTCGGCTTAAATGAGTCAAATTTTATTTTACTCTTATGCATTAGGGTTTTTTCCGAATCACATAAAAATTGTATAAAGTCTCGAAAAAAAATTTTTAAATGAATTTTTCGTGAAATAACGAAAAATATGGACCATTTTACATGTTGCCACTTGGGATGCGTGTAACTTTGTATAGGGAAGAGATAACTGTTTCCCAGCTTTTTATTAATTTTATTTAAACTATTATCACAAGTTAATATTTTACAACATTTGTTGAACTTCAATATCACAAAGTCCAAAAAAGATCGAGCAAAAATAGTAAATAATCCTATATATTTCTTGACCTAAAATAGACATACATATGTAAGCGTATTTATGGTAGATTTTATCAAAGACTATTTGTGTTTAAAATTTTAGCACAAATTTATTTTTGAGGATATTTGTAAAAAAAATTAGAACCAAGGTGACAAACTTTGAGTGTCCACCTTCTCGCACACATTGCACGTGTAAAATTTCGTTACCATATCTGTAATAGCTGTCGAGATACCGAATTATTTTCAAAATAAAACTTTTCTAAACCACATTGCAATGTAGATTATGTTCTGGTAGGCCTTCTATTTCAAGAAATATGGACCGATGATTCCATCAACTGATGGTATATTGAAGTATATTTATGTATATTTGGCCTAAATGGTCGCTTCGACGATATTTGCATGTGGTTAATGCAAATTATAAGGAACCGTAAAACGATACATTTTAAATATAGCAAAACTCTAACATGCAGGGAAAAAGGACGGCCGGATTATCCTTAAGCGATAATTGCAGGGACATGAGCGTTTTGTTTCCATCCTGAGCTGAGTATTATACTAAAAGAATACTAAATATTTATGACACTTCATTGAAACTAATTTATTTGAAAACATATATAATTTCTCACATTCACAAAATTCACAAAAATTACAAAAACTACAATAACGTTGTTAACCTTCTGCTGTCATCTGCATTCGTATTATGCTGCGGACTTCTCATCAACTCTACCTGCTGCTTAATCAATGATTTTATTTGATGAACGCTATTAATTGTTCTATGTAATAATTTGTACATAGACTTCAGCCTTCTATTCATACGCGAACGTTGTTTACGGCGTTGCATACTACGTCTGCCGCGTCTAGATCTTCGATTTCTGCGGCGTCTAGATCTTCGATGTATGCTGTATGGACGGGCGGAATTGTCATGAATAAAATATTCTTCGTTATTATTTAAATTATGTTCTGCAGATATAGCAGAACCAATATTTGCTACAGTTAACTCATCCAAAGGAACATATTCGTTTGCATCCTCCTCGTCGTTTATGATTTCTAGTCTGCTTTCTAGTCTGCTCGCATTTAAAATTTGATCGCTGTTATCTTCTACTTTAAATTTCCGAGACCACATTTTTGAAACGCGAAAAATATAATTACACCAAAAATATGTATATGTATGTATGAAAATATATAAATTTGTCTTTAAAAAAACTATTAAAAAAAGTTTACAAAATATTTATGTATGTTTGAATACATACATATGTAATTGTAAAACAATTTTCAAATGTTAAATTGAGCAACTACTTTTGTTTTTTTTTTTTTTTTTTTTAAATTTATTTTGCTGCCTAATATTTTAAAAACTATTGTCAAGCTACTCTTTTGTATGTGAAATGTACTCCCCCGTCTGGGAGTTTACTTAATTCTGTGCATTATTTCATTTCCCCATTTAGTTACTAAGTTGCATATTATAAAGTCAGGCATAATACGCACATGTTTCATTTTTGCAGTAAGTGATCATGCAAATGACATCAGCAGCAAAATATTAACCACGTTAAAATGTGAAATGCACAGTCATTGTAACCTACCAACCAGGACATAATTTTGGCTAGCTGACTGGCAGCAGGCAAACAACGCACCAACCACCCAGTCAACTAACAATCGTTCGTTTTCATCAGGCAACCGCCATAGAGACATAAAATCTTGTCCCTATTTATGCTGCAATAATTTTCTTTTTCTTTGTTTAACAAGTACCCTTTCGGGGATTATTCATATAAAAATTCGTTCTTGCTTATCTTTGGTTTAAATAACCCTCCAAAAGATGGCACAGTGGTTGCGAAAAACTGTTTTGTTTTTTTTTCAAGAATTTGAAAATTATATTTTCAAGGAATGATTTGTATGTGTTTTTTTTTTTTATTTATGGATTAAAAAACATTAGTTTGATTTTCATTTAATTGCATGTGGTAAACACTTTTTGCAAATTATCCAACACAAAATAAATTATGATACATGTTATAATAAATAATATTGAAGCTGTCAAGAGGCATTGAGAACAATGTTTTAACAATGACAAAAAGTAGATATTCTACCAAAGTAAAAGCTAAACAACTTAAAGTAAGTCAGTTAGTGTTTATGAGTTCACAAAAGGATTTATAATATAGCCAAACCACAAAAAGCGGACGTATGCGGACGCACGTCTGATGACAACACAACTGAAAAGAGACAAGAGTTTAACACGAAAAGAAACTTATATAGCAATAGGCAAAACCATTAATCGATGGACAGCTAGATGAGCTCTTCGCGATATTAGTTATATCTCAGCAGTAACAAATGAAAACCTGCATTGTCGATAAAAAATCTTAAGGCGCTATTAAAGTTTGCCGGAGAGTACAGATATTGTACAGCATATAAATGGAAAAGTGTAATCTGCTGAGACGACTCAAAATTCTCTCAAAAAACTCTCAGTAAAAACATTTTTCTCTGGAAAAAATTTTTGTTAAGAACAAATAAGTAAGTCCACCTTTAGGTCACCATACATATGAAAAGTAACTTCATTCATATGTTAAACACACATTTACAAAATCGGGAGTTTGAAAAATTATTTCCTAGTTATTTCTTCGATTCTTTGCATTGCTCCGAGGTGACACCATGTAAAGAAACTCTATAACATGACGTGCTTCCCATTGTTTTCTTTAAATCGTGTCTTTGCACTATTTGGGCTGTTGGGCGCCAGCACTTGGCTTAATAATTAATAATTCTTCCTGATGAAATTGGTTTTTGATACCAATCTATTAGTAATTTATCTCCCTTTCTAATTACTATTGTATCTAAATATGGAAGTTTATTATTAGATTCTTTTTCAATTGTAAATTTAATATTTTGGTGAGAAGAATTAAATATGTTTAATATATTTATTATTTCATTATCTGAAATAATACAAAATAAATCATCCACATATTTTGTTATAATTTTTGGTTTAATAGACAATTTATTAATACATGTATCAAGTAGTTCTTCCATAATTATATCTGCTATAATTGGAGAAGCTGGAGAACCCATAGGTAGACCTTTATGCTGAGAATATATTTTGTTGTTATCATAATTGTATATCATTATTGTAAACTTTTCATTTTCTGTTAAAAAATTTTTTCAATTTTCATATTTCAATTATTATTTTATTATAATTCAAAACTTGTATTATCCCTGAAGAAGCTATCCATTGTGATAGCGAAATATTGGAAATAAATATATATAAATAAATTAAATATTTTTATATAAAATTCAAGTGACCTTATTGCTTATTAAAAAAACTATTATAAATTTGTTTATTTAATAAAATTGAATAGAACCACTGTTACTTTATGGTTGTAGTAATAATAGTTAAAATTATGCTAATTTTCTTTAACAGTTATGCAGTCACATGCACGATGACAACAACATCGGTAGCAACAGCAACAACTACTACAACAACCTACAAACAACATCGCAGTTTTCCTTTATATTATTGTTGGGTTATATTATACGAGTCTTTTGCAAATACATTTCATGTTTTCGTATATGTTCTCGTCGTACATAAGTACATGTGTGTTTGTATGTAGGTATATATCTGTACATACATATATACATATGAGTGCAATATAGCTGGGGTCAGTTATTGTTGTTTATCATATCACCCTCTCTAGCCTTACTGCACTTGTACTCAAGTATCTTGTTTTTTGGGTTATTTTTATACTGATTATTTTTGTCTTACGTGTGTGTGTGTGAGTATTTGTATATTTTTGTAGAGTATAATCTTTTTTTTTGTTTTTGTTTCTGTGCTGTTGCATAAAATTTATAAGTATTTATGCCATAAATGGTATAAAATGGTCGTCGTTATATCACTGCCATAAGTGCACTTTGCGGCCTCAACATCTACAACCACGTAATCACTTTGGAACAAAAACATACTCGTATACTGCTTCTACTAGTAGTAAGCCACAGTGCTTCAGATATATGTATATAGTTGATGGTGGTGATGGGTGGACTTGCAACAATTATGTACTAGTATAGCAAATTTTTAAAAATAAAATTGGGCAAAAAGCACTACAACAAACAATGAATGAAATAATAACAAGTGTAGTAAAATTGCTGATAAAGCCAGAGCCAGCAAATGGTTGACTGCCGCTGTAGTTTTAGCAAAACAAAAAAACAAAAGAGTTTCTTTAAAAGGCTGTAGCAGTAATATACATAGTTTTGCAGAAGCTGGTAGACAATAGTAGGTGGCAACCTACAAATATTTAAAACCTAAAATCATTAAATTACAAAATTCAATTGGAAGTTTCTAGTACCAGACGAAGTAAATTGTCCCTTACACATACACAATTGAATGCATAAAAATGTAAAAAAATAAGACAATCTTGACCACCCTAATAAATATGTTCGCTAAATACGTGTATATGATTCGAACATCGTCTATAGCTAGAGTCCATCCATATTATTGTTGCGCATAGAGGTGTTGGCGGTTATTTGCTTTCGTTTTGCAACCATCATATGCTTACAACGTTGTCTGCTAGTTTTAAGTACAGTTTTTGTTTTTTCAATTTGTTTTAATACATTCTGCCCTTGCTTTTTTTAAGATTTTGAACTTTTAAGTTCAAAAGGTGTTTTACGGTAGAACAGCGCTTAAAAACAAACAAGAACACGATAATAAATGCAAAAGTGTTTAACCCGTTGACTGTAGCTTGCAGAGGGTGATATTTATGAATTAAATTCAATTTACAAAATGCCATAAGAGGACAAAGCAGTAAATTAATTAAAGATTACAACTGGCTTTTAAGTTGTAAGGAAAATTATTATAAGGTTTCATTCAGTATATTTGGTACAAGGTCACAAAATGTGATTTAAAAGTTCTTGAATAATGTTCGAATTTATTTAGCAGTTCATAAGATGTAATTGCATTAAAAGTCTTTGATTTAAAACTTAAATTTAAATTAAATAAACTACAAAAAAAAACCTGTGACTGAAACTAAGACAATTTGCAGTTCTAGGATTGAAGATAAACTTGGAATATTTGAAGATAAAGTTTTGGAGGTAAACTTAGACTATTTAGAGATATATGATTGAAGTTTGTATTGTATTAAAGTCGTTTAATTTGGTTTAAAACTTGAGTTTAAATTACTTAGACAACAAAAATATCTGTAATTGAAGCTAGATTAAGACTATCTTAAAACCTGGGATTAAACATAAATTTAGACCACTTGAAGAACCAGGATTATTGCTAAAGTTAGACTATTTGAAGATCTAGGGTTGAAGCTAAACTTAGATTATTTGAAGATCTAGGGTTGAAACTAAACTTAGATTATTTGAAGGTCTAGGTTTGTAACAAAACTTAAACTACTTAAAGATCTAGAATTGCAGCTAAACTTAAACCACATATAGATCTAGGATTGAAACTAAACTTAGACTATTTGAGGATCTGTATTGTATTAAAGTCGTATACGATTATGCGTTTTTCTCCTACCTATACCCCTTGCAAAGAAAGTAACACAATTAATTAATTAAGAGATAGGCATATTAATTGCTTGAGTGTTACTTCTCTTTAAAAAAAAAATAAAAAAAAAACTGAGATTAATAATAAACTTGGACTATATAAATTTCTACATGTGAATATAAACTTGGGCTAAATATAGATCTATTACTAAAGCTTAACTTTGACGGTATATAGGTGCACAATTAAAGCTAATCTTACGCTATATAAAATTCTATGATAGAAGCCAAACATAATTTTAATAAAAATTTACGATAGAAGCCAAACACAGATTACGTAATTGTGTATTGTATATTGAAGGTATTTTAAGCTAAACTTAGTTCACATAGAAGTATGATTGAATCAAAGATTAAACTATATAAAGATCTATAATGAATACAAAGTTTATAGGAGGCTATCACTGTAATTTAGACTGTAAAAACCCTACGATGAAAAAGGAGTAGAAAAGCATGCGGAGTAGGATGACGTCTCAAGACTATGTATTTAATTGTTGAAAAATATTTATGTATTTAAAAATATAATTATTTCTATTTAGGGAGTATACAAATTGATCCAGAAAAACAAATAGAAACTAGCTTTAAAAAAAAATATATATAATTTTTCATGACAGTTTTGAAGTTACAATTTTAGGAAGTACGAGTATGCATTCACTCATTTATTTCCCATTGCTCTAAGTTGTCATCCAGTCAGTAGTAAAGAGAGTTTCCAGTTGTCAGTTGAATTTGTTAGTTCCAGTTAAAGTCGTAATTTCCAGTTGTCAGATGAAGTCGTTAATTCTAGTTGTCAGTGATCGTCCTCAACAAAGGGTCCGTCCTTGATTAAAGTCGATAAGTTAAAGTCGAAAAGTCGTAGAAGTCATCAGCTACTGTCGTGCTAGATTTAATCAGTTTAATTTCTAATAATTAATCATTAAACTTTTGAATATCTTAATACCAATTTTTATATTAATATTTTTAAATTAATATTTTCATACAAACTTCTTTTTATAAAAACGTGCATTAATTTGAATTAAAACAAAATAAAACTTAAACTTAACTTTACATTACATTTGCTTAACACATGTGTATTTATATGAAAATGGAAAAGTATCTTACAAAAGATTCTAAATACGTGTACTTACATCTACATACATTTCTTTATATGTATGTGCTACATTTATTAATCTCTGCAGAAGAAAAATTCACAAGGAAAAAATTACCAAATATTTGCAATATGAGACTAGTGATGATGAAGCGCAACTTTGCAAAGACAATGTCAACGTAGTTGAAATACAAAAAAATATCTGTAAATGTAGGTAGGTATATACATATATGGTGTAGCAGCGTATACTGTTGCATTTGGTTTCTGTTGCTTTAGGAAGTAAAAAACACTCATACTCATACAAAACCCAAAACTGCAGAAACTATAGAACTATAGAAATTATATTGAATTTAACCTTGTTCGCCCAACATTTGAACTGAAATACCAGAAAACTTCAGCAAAACTGGGAGGAAAAACGAAATAATAATAAAAGAGCAAAAAGCACTCAAAAAACAAAACATGAAAATAAATCCATTCACATTTAAATTTATCACCTTACGAAAGCAACTGCTAGCTACAATTCCCTACAATACAACAGTTGAAAAATACAAAAAGAGATTCTTTCATCTTTATTTCTCGTTTCTGTAGTGTTCTTTTATTTATATTTTTTTTTTTTCAAAATAAAAAGAAGACAAAAAGAACACATCACAAAACATTCTATCTTTTCAAAGCTTTTTAAAGCATTTCGTTATTTGTTTCTCTTTGCGTGGATGTATGTGGATATGTTTCATAGTTTTTACCAAGCGTGAAAATGTTTTCAAAGAACTACATGGTGCAATTCTCATATATGCATACACACAATTACTTATATATTTACATATACAGAAACACAAAATTTGTTTGACCATATAAACAAGGTGATTCATTTAGATCTTTTTTTATTTTATATAAAACATTTAAAGCAATACTGGATATCCGAATCTTTATTATTGCCTGAAAGAACAATATTTGACATCTACTTTTTAAGTTCATTCGATTGCCCTTTTCAGCATTGCCACTGGTATCTCGAGAACTACGCAAGTAATATTAGCTTTCAAGTCTTGAAATGAAGCTTACATCATTCATGTTTTGACTGACACCATTTTCGGAGTGTTTATGCTCTTTATGAGCCCAAAAAACAATCATTATTGCTCCGAAAACCTTCAGAAATGGTCCGTCAGAAAGAGCTCTTATATAATGCAGAAAAGAGTCTTTTATGAGAGTTTTTTTGGGCTCTGAAAGACCTCTTAGATAATGTCAGAACCTTCAGAAATGGTCCGTCAGAAAGAGCTCTTAGATAATGCAGAAAAGAGTCTTTTATGAGGGTTTTGGGCTCAGAAAGAGTTCCTACATCATGTCAAAAAAGAGTCATTGCAATTTTAAATACAACAAATTTAAAGGTCGCATATATTATTTTTTTTTTAATTATTTTTACTTAAACAAAAAGGGATCGCTGCTGCACCGAATTGGAAAGATATAGAAACAACGATCAAACTTATGGTTGAAAAGAAATTAGTAAAACCTGATGACAACAATGTAGAATTGTTTGATGAGTTTGGTTACATATTGAAATTTATTTCCCCAGACAAAATTAGCGAATGGAATAAAAATAATCCTCCTCACGTTCTACTAAGCAACATCAACGTTGGGTGAAATATTTCAAACATATTTTGTTTGCCAGCAACATCTGCAAGTGTAGAGCGTATATTTTCGTTGATTGCAAAATTATGGACAAAAGAAAAATCGCAACTTAAGCTAGATACTTTGGAACATATGCTATTTCTCAAATATAATTTAAAGAAGGAATGCGTTGAATTTTACAATTTTTTGAAAGAATCCCCAACATTGCTGAAGCAAATTTCATCACAGGATAAATACGATTTGAAGCAAAAAGTGACAAAAAATTAGATTCAAATTACTTATAACATTATAATTGCCTAAATTTAACTTGAATAATTAAGTTTTTTCTCATACTAGCTAGTTATTTATGATCTATGAAAAAAAAATAAAAACTGGTCAAAGTAGATCATCCATTTTAAACCAACTATTGGATATAATATGCAAGACTTTTCAAAAGGCCTTGTTTTGCAAGTACCAGAACTTTTGACCACATTGTAAACTACTCTCACCTTGTTACAGGGCGCTAGAAAAGCTATGGAAACACAGAACTGAAAAATAAAAATATTTTGGATTTTTGAGACTTAAAGGAAAAATAATGCTTAGGAATTAGTTTACAATTAATAGGACTCCTGCCAAACCTTCCTCAAAAATGCTGAGAGAAAACAGTATTAGCTGTTTTTTTAAGTGTAAATAGCTTATTAAGGCCTTGCAAAACAAACCCCTCACATTTTGTTCCCTTTGGGCAGTTGTTCGCACGCCAACAGCCCCTGTACTCTTACACATATACTCACTTATCATCGTACATTTAGCGGCAGCTGTGGTAACAGTAGAAAAAATAATCAAAGTATTCGAAGTTGTTGTTGAAAACAACTTGAAACCACGTGCCACTGTTTGTAGAAACACATGCAACACAAACACATACAAATGAAAATAAAACAGCGAGAAATTGCACTTGCTTATACTCACACTCCTACGAGGTATAATGTAGAAAATTTGTTTAAACCAAAAAATAGAAACGTTATTTGTCAGTCTGAATAAATTTAATTAATAACACCTCTAGTGATCTGAATATGTCAAGAGGAAAATAAACTAACATGAAGTGGATAGTTACTGGTGTATGGCTAGTCGAAATTAGCATTTCGAATTCATCAGGTAACTTATGAAAAAACAAGTTTCATATATACATAATATTAGCTTGCGAGAGTATTGCTAATGAAATTCATAGACGTAAACGTAGAGGCATTGAATTCACCAATACCGTACAGTATAGACCTATTTCTATCTATTTCGATAATATAGTAGTACACCTGGAAGTCCCAGCTATTACTTTTTTTAAATTAGGAGTAATGGAGTTAGAAGACACCAATTTTCCAACCATCCCGTTATCAGGTCATTCCTAGACTGGATTAACTACACACTAGACATCATATTAACAAATCTTAATATGATAAACTATATATCAGAAGCTTATCTTTCCTCCAATTTACACGAAAAAGTAAGGACGTTCATCGACACCGCTCGCAAATGTAACGGGTATCGCAGATATCCGAACACTGATGAGCAAAGGAATGCGCTGCTGAATCAAGAAATCAGAGGGTTGATAAACGAGAACAAGCGGAAAAATATATAATTTGGAGAACTGCAACTTTATTTTAGAAGTTTGTCGCTATAGTACAGAAAAAAAAACTGACAACTGTCAATCTGCACAGTTGCAACTGATCTAACTTTACTGATATCAAGACATTTCTAGACTAAGGTAACTTTTCACCAGACATCACATTAAGCAGTTCGGGATTGATCTCCTACGCAACTTGGAGAGCTGCAGTTTCCTGACACCGACAGTGCAGCAACACTGTTCGTCAATTATCAATATCAGTAGGTTGGTAAACGATAACAAATGCAATAAAGAGATAATAGAGTACTGCAATTTTATTTCAGTTGACAAGTTGTAGTTTACATTTTGTTCTTTCTCTCTAACCTGGCAAATGAGAATGACAGCAACGCGATGATGGGACGAAGTTGAGTAAAATACCATATCCTACGCAAAATGATGCTCGCGTGTTCTCTGCCAGCTTTACATTGAGCACGCTGAGGGAGCCAAGTATTCTCTGCAAACTTCATAAATATTTTCAAGCGAACGAAATTTGTTTTTCTATCAATGCAGCTAAATGAAACAGAATGATTTGGATGGATGACATATTCATGATTATATTGAAACAATTTGACGAGCAGGAAGTTGAATACCTGATAACGGTATTTAACTTGTTAGTATGGAGCTTCATTACAACCAGTGCCTGAAAAAACGGAAGAGTGATCCCAATTCTCAAACCTGTAAAGAGTACAACTGGTGAATATACGTTTTGCTATTGAGGCTTCTTTTCATAATAGTAGCTCATCACCAGCTTTAATTCCGTAAAATACTCAGTATCTGCACCAACAGGCGATTTTAGAGGCGATATACATGACACTATCAGATACTTTACTCTCAGCAAAACAATTAGACGAAGTGGGTCGTAAATCATCCGAGTGGCGGCCAGTTTTTTGAGGAGTTTAAGGATAAAAGCTCAAACCTCCATACAGTTAATCTGGTAGTTCCCTATATCGGGGTCCTCATATATATATCTCCATAAACTCCCCACCTAAGCGGGAAATAAATAACTTCTTTACTGAGAGTAACCAAACTATCACCAACTAAGTTTTCAGCAACACTCTTCACCACCTTACCATTCCAGTTCCAATTTAAATTACTTATCCATCACAACGGCTTGTCCAGAACTTTCATATAGTATAAAATGAGGAGAAATTAAAATAAAATACGACTCAAACTTTAAACTTCCTGAGATGATAGTTCTCAGTGCAATATAAAATGTAACCGATTTTTTATGTTGAAAGACCAATGTAAGCGGCAATCAGATGTTCATTTTGCCATTTATACTTTTTGCAGGTAGGCAAATGAGCGCGGCATATTTAAAGCGGCAACCTAAAAAAATTAAATTTATTTGTTTGCTACCTAAATTTGAATAGTAAATTTTGACAATTTGATTATTTGATTATTAGTTTTGTAATTTCGTGTTGCCATATTCTCTGAATTATTAAATTAATGAACTCAAGACAAATAGAATATTCTCTAATAGTTAATATACAACTTAATTAATAATAATCATACGCACTGGTAGACGATTTAAGAAATAAGTTTATAACTTCTAAACTAATAAACGTATTTGTACAAAACTTAAACAGTTAAGAGAGTATAAGTGCAGTTCTGTATATTGCATACGCTGGGAAATCAGTTGTGAACAGAGTGACCTGCACAGTGAGGCAAAGTGATAACATCGTTTTCAAAAAAAAAAACTGTTTTGCTAAGTAAAATAAAAAAAACTTGTTACTTATTATACACATCTTTAAAGTTTTTCAGTTTAGCACTTTGTTGAAATTGTTAAAACTAATATTTATCATATGCTTTGTCAGGTAGTCTGCAAAACAAGTCTTAACTTAAAAACTGAACAGATTTTGTTTTGTTCTGAATGATAATTTGAAATTGTTAATAAATCTTATTAATATAACGCTCTCAAGCATAAAGGAAATAAAGGTTTTTTATTTGCTTTTTTCGTGTTTCTAAACAGTTACTAAAGAATATGTACATACAATTTTAAAATCTTTGTACAAAAATTAATTTTAAACACATTTAGTTTCATTGCTACACTCACTTTAACCCGAGCCTTTGCCCTTTTATGTTTATTCCTATATTCAGTAGAGTTGTTTCGTACAACAATTTGTATTTTTTTAATCCTGAAATTAATTTTTTGTCATCGATTTTTTTAATTTTATTTTTATTCAAGTAAATTCATATGTCACATATTATAGACATGTGTATTGCAACATCGTTTTAAGCAGCAAAAGAAAAAGTAGAACAAAATTCTACCTTGCCGCGCGGCCGCTTCTAGCAGCAATACCGGATGAAGCGAATTGGGATACTTCAAAATTTTTGTATGAATAATTTTGTAACAATAAAACTTTTATTTATTGATAATATTGTTGCCCCGCGGCCGCATGAAGATGCAAAAGATACCAAATCTGAACATAACAGACAGTCTACTAGACTATCAGCCAGTGGTTTGCTGGTTCTATTCCCGCCATAGACTCTAGCTTTATTCCTATAAACAAACCAACAACACTTTTTGGTTTGTTCTTGATATTAACAAAATAATATAGAAGAAATTATGTTCCTTAAAATATTGAAAATCGGTTAAAATTACATTAATACCGAGATCATTGTTTTAACTAGTATTATGCCCTATAAACAACTTCAGCAAATTAGTTATTTGCTTCATCTTTTAACTACAATTTCATACCGATTAGTTTACATCCTTTCACTGACTTAACACTGCCAAAGTAAAATAATCTTATTCAAATAATGCTAAGTGTATAAGCCCGTATTTTGCATTTTACTTCTTGCAACGAATTACTGAATATGTAGTATAGCAAATAACAACTGAAATTTTTGTTTAGTTTAGAAAAGAGCAAAAAAAAACTTAACACTAAGCTTAAAAAATTTTAAAAAAAATGTTAAGCACAAACCAAAACAAGCTAAAACGACCAGTAAGTAGACTACAATAATAAAGTTATAAAAAGCCATCCTGTATGATTTAAGAAAACAAATATGCTGACACATTTCCTCAAAATCCCGTATAGATTATCGATTAGTAGATAAATCTGGCAAACCTTACTACCATCTACCATTACTTCTTATAGCTCACAACTAGCTGAAAATAACAATAAAAAACAAGCTTGAAAAATCATCATGAAAAAAACAACTCACGGACATGGAAATGAAAGCATACAACATCCGTTAAAGACTTGTGATTTTTTTATATTATTTTTATTATAACAAAAGGTGTTTTCTATTTTTTACTAATATACAACATTTACACATATATATGTGTATATACAATCTCACGTTTCCCTGTACAAAAATATATATCTGTGCTCTGTATTGCAACAATTTTCCTTGTTTGGTAAAATTTATATGCAGACTGGGGTCTTACAATTCAATTTATTATTTTAAATTCAATATTTAATGTGAAAGAATCAAGCAAGAAAGAATGAAATAAAGAAAAAGTGCAATAGTTAAAATTGCTGAAAGATGAAAACGATTGTAAATTAAGTTATTCAGCTTGAATGATAATGACATTGTGACGAAATGTTAAATATCTTTTACTGCTCTGTATGTTTGTATGTATGTATATGCTTTGTACGTTAAATAACTTTAAAGAAGGGTGTTAAGTATTATTTAACTTAAAGGTAAATGTTTATTTTATTAAAAACACAAGTACCAAATACTTGAAGATTTCAGCAAACCAACAACTTACAAATTTAATCGTTGGTCAATGGTAAATAATCACAATCAGTTATTTAAATGTTATACTGATTTCTATATGAAACGTTTTAAAAGAACAAGGACGTCATTTCTGATTTCTGAGACGAAAAACTTCACTGATGCAAAGAAGTACAAGTAAGAATTTATATCTCACATACCCAGGACCAAATCACCTATTATGGGGCTATCATCATGAAATATTGTCAAAATTGTCACATCTATATACTCTGTGGTTATTCTCGCAAGTGGGGCTTGTATAAAAGCTGTGTCCAATTATGGACTAACATTCATAAAAGCCTGTAGTATAATTTGTTCATACTTATAACTTATCTGTGTAAAATTTCGGTTCGATATGGATGTTTATGTAGGTTAATGAGGTTTTGGGAGAAGTCCAGATAAGGAAGCTATGACCTATTACGGGCCGATCATCATCAAATTTTGTACAATGATTAAAATAATTATGTGAATTGCTTGTGTTGAATTTTAGCTTGATAGTGATGTTTATAAGAGATTTATACGCATTTAAATGGTTTTACCAAAGTTGAATTTATGAACCGATCATCATGAAATTTGTATATGTGTATATTTGGATTACTCTTGTTTCATGAAAAGGGTATATATAAGTTTGTCATTCCGTTTGTAATTTCCACAAGATAATTTTCCGACCCTATATATATAGGGGAGTCTATTAAGCCATGTACTTCTGTCGGTCTGTCTGTATATTTAAATCAATTTTCTGAAGTCTCCTGATATCTTCGGGATCCAAATCTTTAATAATTCTCTCAGACATGCTTTCGAGAAGTTTGCTATTTAAAATCAGCAAAATCCGGAGATATGAGCAAAAATCCGAGACAACCTCTGAAAATTTCATCAAAAACTCTAAGTGTATTAATATTGTTACGAATAATTTTATCAACAGATGGCGTATTTAACATCAAAGTGTTCGAAAACGTTAAGTGTGTTCTTTAACCGTAATATAAGTGTGTAAAAAGACACTGTGTTCATTATAACCTACACCATAGGATAGGATTGAAACTGGTGGAAATCGGTTCATTCCCCCCATACAAATGTCCTCCCGAAATCGGGGCTTACCGGTCACAAATGTTTTAATTATGCAAGTATCCAAACAAATATCATCACAAATTAGTGGTAAATGAAGCCAAATCACATCAAAAAATTTTGTGCAGATCAGTCCATAATTACTCGTAGCTCCCATATAAGGCCCAGCATTGTCAACTTGGTACGTTTCGCACCATTTTTGGTGCTTTTTAAAATTTTTGGTGCGAAAAATTCTTTAGTTGGTGCGCAGTACGCTTTTTGTTAAATTTTGGTCCGCTTTTTTATTTTTGGTGGCACCAAAGCAAATTCAACACAATTTTTTGTTTCAGTGTGAGAAAAAATATTTCTACAATAAAATACACCTGTTTGAGTAACATTTCATTCAACACTGCAAAAATTTTTTTGTGTATTTCGGTGCGTTTTTTAATTTTTTCGAAAATGTGATGAAATCTTTATTTTTACTAATTTTTAATTGCAGTTTTATAATAATTCATAACTCATGAAATCTATACGATGAAGAAATGTGTTATAAATACGAATGTATGATAAAATTAACATGTTAAATATGTAAATAAAAATTCTTGTATAACCTGATGGTTTGGTCTTCTGAACTGTCGATGAACAACCAGGGTTAGAGTACCAGTGGAATCCTAACAAATTTTATTGGAAAAAGTCAAATAGAAGTACTTTAACTAAAAAACAAAAAAATATAAAAAAGTACCAAATATGTACTGAAATTTGCTTTTTTACTAATTAGTACTTTAGTTCCGAATATCATATTGTGAGATAAATTTTGAGTGGTTAAATCCTTATTTTATCTTTATTAGCTCATTTATTAAAAAATTATTACTATTATTACTAGTACTAATAATCGTTGATAAAAAGTTTTTTATAGAATTTATGATATTAAAAAATTTCAAATTAATTAAATAAATATTTGAAACAAAAACGAAATTCTTATCTTGGTACGTTTTTTGTAAATGGTGCGCTTTTTTCTCCATTTTGGTGCGTTTTGAAATTTCAAAGTTGACAACGCTGATAAGGCCCACTTCCGAAAATCACTTTAAAGAGCATAACTCTCTCATCCAAATAATGTTTAACGGAAATATATTTCATATATATTCAAATAAAACGGTACAATTGTATTATGATCGGTTCATAGTTAGTCGTAGCTCGCATATAAGGCCCACTTTTGAAATTCAATTAAGGATCATAAATTTCTAAAAAAAAAGTTTGGTATGCAAATAAAATTTGATACAAATAAGTTTCTTATATACAGAAAACCCTAATTTTATAATGGTCGGTCCATAGTTATTCGAAACTCCGAAATATAAGACCCTTTCCGTAATTCAATTTAAGCTCCATAAATCTTTTAAAAGTATTTATATCGTGATAAAGTTTAACATACATAATATTTATATTCATAGACATCATGACACTAATTGTTTGGATGATCGATCCACAATAGGTTAAATATCCCATATAACGCCCATTTCTGCAAAAGTGTTTTATACTTATACTGAGTGTAGGGTATTATATGGTCGTGCTTGACCGATTATACTTTCTTATTTGTTTTTAATTGTGTTTGTGTACATTTAAATAAATAAAGACTCGTGATATTTTCTTACTTATTACTATTTGAAGCTTTTATTTTGCATTAAAAAAAAAATCCGTTTTATTTAAAGGAAACAAACCACCGTTTTTAAAAGATAAAAACGTAACAACATAATATATATATGCATGTATGTATATAATATAATTATGCATCCACAACAAAAATGAAGGGTATATAAAATTCGTCATAGCCGAATATATTACTCTTAATTGTTTTAATTTAATATGATTTTTATACAAGATTTATGCTCATTTAAGTGATTTTGAAAAGTGGACTTTCTATGGGGTATACGGTTCGATTATCACGAAATTTTGTACGATGATTTAAATGTAGATGTGATTATATGAGATTTGTGCGCATTTAAGTGATTTTTCGAAGTGGACTTTATTCGACAGTCAAATAGGGACCGATCATTATTAAATATGGTGAGGCAATATATATGTATGTTTATTTATTTATTTACTCTTATTTAATTTTAACAATAGTGATTTTTATAAAAGATTTATACTCATTTAAGTGATTTTCAAAAGTGGAATTTATATGGAACATACAGTTACACATGGTTCGATGACCATTAAATTTGCTACGACGATTTATATATATACATGGATTATTTACGTTGAATTTCAACATGATAGCTATCTTTATAAGAGATTTATACATATTTAAGTGATTTACGAAAGTGGACTTTGTATGAGGCTATGTCAAAATAAAGACTGAAAGAAAATAGCGTTTTGAGATTTTACTAAACATGAAATTTATTTTTGCAGAATTTTGTATGGATGCGTCTTCTCTATAGACATTTATATACCATAAAGCCATATTCTAGAAAGACATTTGTATGGGGCAATAGGAAATCGTGAACGGATTCTTACCATTTTCAATAGAGTGTGCAAAATTGTATGATATTATCTACATTATATTTGAAGAAATTCACCTACTTCACCGATTTTACTCATTTTCAATGCAACTTACCAGTTTAATTTATGGACATAAGGAAATGCTTTATTGTTCTAAGTCTTTTTTGAAGCTCTATCAGACCTTTAACAAATATACAAATGGACGGGCATGGCTAGATCGTCTTAGAATCTTATAAGTACTCAGGATATTTGATACATAAGCAGCATTTCTTCTATGGTTTAGGGTGGTATTTGATTTTACAATATATTTACGTTTTCCACAGTGCTCAATTCTTCATCTATATATGAAATTGTACTGACACCAGATGAAGGAAAAACTCCTCCATACTTTACGGTTTTTTGGGTATACCTTTATTGTGAGACCTTTGAACAAAGGTTTTGGCATTGAAACCAAACATTTCCAAAATAAAACGTTTCTAAGCCACTGTGCAACACTGTATATCATGTTTATTAACATATATTCGTTTAAAATTAAAAAAAAAACATTAAACCACAATGATTTCATATTCCTGCTTAATATACTTACATACATATATATATGTACATATTTTATATCCCCTAATTTTATTTTGGCACAAAGTCAATATTTTACATTTAAGCCCCCTAACTAACAACAAAAAATTGATAATACAAATTTCCTTTTAAAACTATGTGACAACTAAATGATTTAGATATTTGTCAATAAGATAAACTCTTTGCAAATAAAATCCAACAAAAACTAAATAAATTTAGTAAATCCACTAAAAAGGACTGAAACAAAACTACGTATTTACATTGTTATACTCATAAAGCATCAGCATATGAGGTTCTTTAAAACCATACACTAGCACTAGGTGTCTCTAACAATGACGTGGAGATTATGGATGATAATGATGATATAGCAAACTAGCAAAGGAAAACGACACCTTCACATTTATACTTATACATGAAACTAGGATAAATAGGGATATAAAAACTGGCAACTATCTCTAATATTTTTGTATCTAGTTTTCCTTTATGTAGTATTTACTCTAGCACTACGAGTATATTGAGAGTAGAGTATTTTAAGTAAGTTTTACTTAGTTAAATAAGCAAATCACGTGTATAATGCTTTTGATGCAGTAAGATGAAGTGTGCAAATATACGAATTAGTTCAAAATATGTGACAAGGATATTAGAGAGATATGAAAAAACTGACATACGTATGTACATATATGAATGTGTGAGTGCATAATATTGCCTTTTTCTAGTTGTATGTAAAATTGTTTAAACCAAATTCACCTGAGCAAGACAAACAAATATTAAATACGACATATAGCATAGTGTTAGTAACAGCAGCTGCTGCAGCAGCAATAACAACAGTGACAACAAAATGTGTATCCAATAGAAGCTAAAGGAACTCCCATATTTTTACTAAAAGCATCAGTACAAGCCATATTTATAGAGAGACTAACTCACATACAGCTAAACATGCAAACCCCAAAAAAATTATGAAAATATGACACACTATGGCACATTTTCCCAAAAGGTGGTAAAACAAAGAAACAAAATTATTTAAAATTAAATAATTGCACAGAAATTTTAAAACAGATTTATATTTCGTTTAAAAATATTTTAAATAATGTGAACTAAAAAATAATTAATTTTTAGTTTTGCCAAGAACTATCATCCCACAGTGCATCACTGACGATGACGATGACAATTCTCCACATTACATTGTGAAGTGACATTATTATGAAAAATTCACATAAACATACACATACATACCAACAAATACAAGACATGGCATGTAAATATGTCACTATATTAGATATAAATACATACATATGTATGTATGTACTCCCTACTTCACAAAGCAATGAATGTCACGGATGGTCTAAAATATATAGAACGACTATACCGTATAATATAAGTTTTATATCCGAAAGCAATAGTAAAAAACATCAGTTTACAACACGGTAAAATTCAACAACAAACATAACATGAACAAAAACAAAATGTCATTATTATCCGTCCTATGTTGATAACGATGATAATCATGATCCACTTTAAAATGATAGTTAAGAATATGAGTTAGAATTAGTATTTCACATTCAAAAACAATGCCAGGAGTTCAAAAGTGTCACAAGAGGGCTGTCAGAACAATATAAAAAAACGTAAAACTGTTTGACTAATTTCGAATAAGTATGTAATTATGCTTAGTATAACTTAAGGATATGCTGTTTAAGTTACTTTTTCTTCAGGATGTTTAAATTGGCAACTAATTATAATGTGAAATAATTAATCCTATAGAAAATCGTTAAGTAGCAATGACAATTTTGAATGCCCAACGAAAATCTCATCAGATCAACGACAGTTTTTCTTTAGAAAATCTAATCTTAATGAACATGGTTTTTCTATAAAAAAATCTCATCGGACGATGATTGGTCTTTTATAGGAAATCTTTTTGAAACGAAATTTGTTTTTCTATACAAAATCTCATCGAAACGAAGACGGGTTTTCTATAGAAAATATATGTATGTATGAGGAAAGAAGAAAAAGTAAAGTAGGTCAAACCCGACCATATAATACCCTACACCCCGTTTTTCAGAAATGGGCGCTGTATGGGAGATGGACGAATCATCTAAAAATTTAGTGGCATGACCATTAACAGATTAATACATGTTAAAGTGATTTTTAAAGTAGGTCTTATATGGGAGCTTTTACCAATTATACGGTGATCGTTATAAAAATAGGTGTCACGATTTCTGTATACAAGTATATTAAACATATTTGTTAAATTTTATTTGGATAACATTATTTTAAAAAAGTTATGGTCGTTAAACCAATCATTAGAAAATTACTCGAAATAGTTTGTGTCTATATAAAACATTTTTTTGATGAACATTATTTGGATACCAATATTTTTGAGAGAGTTATACTCATTAAAGTGATTTTCGTAATGGGGCTTTATATGGGAGCTATGGTCAATTATAGATCGATGTGCATAATATTTTTAAATATGATGAGTCTTACTGTATACACTGATAGAAAAATCACATTTTAAAATCGAAGTGGATCATTGTTGAATTTAAAATTTTCCAACTTTGGGCATTTCAACGTTAATTCAACATTTAGCAACTACGAAATTATGTAAAACCACATGAAATCAACAAAAAACATTGTTGAAATTTGAATTCGTGTTCAAAACAAAAATGTTTTTGTTAATACGAAGATGAACAACATTGCATTAAGAATGAACATTGTTCTTTTCGGGGCAAATTTAATTTCAACAACGTGAACTGTAAATCAAAAATGAAATAGAATCGATTCAAAAATAAATAAACTTAGAATTAGGTATTTAAATTAATGAAGAACATTTTCAATTTAAAGTAAAAACATTTTTAAATCAATTACTGACGTTGTTTTTAAAACGGGGTCCCTTCGACTCTACTTAAGTGTTCGCACGTAGTGAACTACCACGTAAATCAACTGACGTTGTTGAATACATTTTCATAGTGAAACAATGTTAAATTATAGGTGATCCATGCTTAAATCAAGAATGCATTGTTGATTTAACGTTGTTCGCCTTTATTTTATAGTGGTACAACTATAATTTAAAGTAGCGCTACTTTACTTCAAGATTGTACATTTTTAAATCAACCATGGCATTGTCATTAACTACACGAACAAAACATCAAAACAAACATATTTTTATAAGCCGCGTATCAGTCCTGACTAAAATTTGTTAACAGTGTTAAAAAAATTGTTAAAAAAAATTGTGTAAAATAAGTGAGAAAAGTGAAACTAATAATGAATTATATGGAAAGCATTGAACTTTTCGACACGTTGATAGTAGATGAAAGTGAGGTCATTAAAAATAGAATAGAAATTGAAAAAACAAATGCAGAACATATAGAGGAATCTGAAGCCACTTGTTCAAGTTATGATAACGCAGAAAATTAAAATCTTTGTTGGAGGAATTCGATTTATTGGAATTGCTGCCTACATTACAATGTAAGTAAAAAGATTTGTATTTTTTTGACAACATCTCTGGAAAAGGTGGAGTTTTTATTATTTTATTTATAGCAGCTAATGTGACATACAGATGTTTAAAGTATATTCAAAAGGGAGACCTTGTTGAAGCAATACCCCATTTGGGTCTTCGAATAGAATTCAGAGAAAAATTATTTATGTGGCGTAAAAATGAAGTAAGCATTCTAGTCATTACATGATCTCCTTAAAATAATATATACTTAATTTATTTCATTGCAGTATATAATTGATGACGAAACCATCTCGAACTTGAATAAAGATCAAAACTGGCTCAATAGAGACTGCCAAAACGTTCCCTCTCCATATTCTACAGATACTTCAGTACAACCTTTTTTTTAATAAGGTAATTAATTATTTGAGATTTTTTCTTAATTAAATATTTTTTTCTTATTTTTCTTAATTATATATATGAATAACGTATTCTTTAATTTTACTTCACAGGATTTGACAGATATACTAAACCGTTCTTCCAAAAGGCAGTCTTGTTTAGAAACATATAAACAATCCCAAAAGTTTTCTGATAACAACCGTGATGACATTATAAATATTATAATCGAAGAAATTGTTTGTAACAAAATAACTCTTCAGCCGAGTGATTTTATTGGCATTGTTAATAATATATGCGAGATTTTTCCAAGCGAAGCAGTAGCAAAGGTAAATTAAAAAGTTCACGTAGCATAGACATCATAATTAATATCATTAACATATTTAAATTTGCATAGGAGTATTACTATATTCTACGCCAAGGAAAGAAAAATCCGAGCGGCACATTTTAAAGCATTTAAAATTTTCCTTTTTGTATACCAAAATAATATTTTTTTTTGTTTTGTGTCTCCCAATAGTCTTAAATCAGTTTTGTCCACATTTTCAATCATACGAAATTAATAAAGAAATTGAAGAAATTTATGTCGTCAATTTATGGCGTTTTCTTTTCTGGCAAAAATGTTAAACGTTTTTCCCATTTCGCATCTTTTTTAATTTTTTTTTGTGTTCTTTTCTGAAAAAATGTCAACACTGCTAAAGTGTAGTGTGTTCTTTTCTATAAATGTCACACTACAAATTAAAAAAAATGGTGCACCTTTCACACTCTGTATTTTTAGAGGGGGAGAATTGCACGATAAAACAGCTTACCAGTGATGCCAACTTTTTAGACTCAAAACGCGTAAACATTTTTGAAAAAAGGGCTAAATGGAAAAAAATCCATATAAAACCACATCCAATTTTCTTTTTTTTGCGTTTTGAGTGACTAAAATTCGGCTAAATCTAGCCCGAAAAGGGGTAAGTTGGCATAGCTGCAACTGACATTTGTTTTGTTTATGATTGTGTAAGAAATAAACAAAATATACAAAATGGAAAATATTACTACTTTTCTATGTGCTGAACAAATTTTGGATGACTTGTTGAATTCATCTTCATCATCTGATGATGATAAAATATTTTATATGATTATGGAAAAGTGAAAGGCTTTGTAGAGAACGTAATTAATGAATACTCTTAAGTTGATGTATGTCAAATTTCATACGACAATATCTCCTACTTCTTATTATTTCAAGCGATCTTACCAGCGATCTTTTAGCAAAAAAACAAAAACAGCTGTACATGAAAAAAAGTGTTACACTGTTGTAATTTTATGTTCTATTCTGACTATTAAAAATGCGACATCTTTAAAATGTGGGGTAAACATTATAAAAATGTACATAATAACGGTGTAACATTTTATTTCAGAAAAGAAAACACCATTAGGTTATTTTGATACTTTTCCAATGCATTCCTATACTAAATAATGGAAAAATTTATATTCGTCCAAAAAATTTATAATCAATTATTAATTTTAATAAATTATATAAAAAAATATATTATAAAGGAGTTTTTATTTAAAGCAGTAAAAGTAAGTATAATTTTTTAAAAGAAAATATTGGCGCAAAGAACCACTGTAACATTGGTAATCAACGTTGATAGTACTCAATTTAAAGACGCAACGTCCTTAAAATAAGGTTGTGCTACGTTGATTCAAAAATGTTCAACATTGATTTAAAAATATTTCTACGTTAAAGCAATGTAGAACATCTTTGATACAATGTTGGACTTTGTTGATTCAAAAATGGCTAATTTTTGATTTGAGGTAGGCCAATGTTAAAATAATTACGAGCAATTTTAAATCGTAGCTGTTACCACCTTGATTTTGAACTTTATGTTACACGTCGTTGAATTTACAATTTTCCACCTTGGCCATTTTTCATAGTTGTTTTTGTTGATTTAAGGTTGTTTTTGTTGATTTTAGGTTTTTTTTCTATGGGTGTAGGAGTCCTTTTTGAGTCGTGTAACATTCGTTACACATGAGTCTAGCCAGACCCACTGGGATTTTCAATACACTTTGTCAAAAACAATGTATTTTTTTAAATTAAATATTGAAAATAGAGGGTGTTTGTTTTACAGGTTTGTTTTTCGAAAAGAGATAAAACTGGCATTTTGTGGTCAAATCTGGCAACTCAAATGTCATTTATGTGCAGTTTGGTTTGCCATTTCATCATGAACAGGTTGACAAAAGAACAACGCTTGCAAATCGTGCAAATTTATTTCGAAAATAACGGTTCAGTTCGCGAAGTTTACCGCAAGCTCCGTCCATTTTATGGTCGACATAATCGTCCATCAGAGCAATTAATTCGGTTAACCATGGATCGTTTTCGCACTACGTTTACTCTATGTGATAATACGCATCCGCAGAGACGTCGAACAGTGCGCACCGAAGAAACAATTGCCGCTGTAGAGCAAAGTGTTGAAGAGGACCCGAATGAATCGATTCGCCACCGTGACCGGTATAGAGCCATGATAACCGATTATTTTGTTCCCGAATTGGATGGCATGAATGTGGATGAGTTGTGGTTCCAACAAGACGGCGCTACATGCCACACAGCGCACGCCACAATCGATTTATTGAAGGAAACATTCGATGAGCGCATAATTTCGCGGAATGGACCTGTCAATTGGCCACCAAGATCGTGTGATTTGACACCATTGGATTATTTTCTTTGGGGATATGTGAAGTCGCTCGTCTACGCCAACAAACCAGAAACGTTAGGGGAATTGGAAGCCAACATTCGTGGCGTTATTGCCGACATACGGCCCCATATGCTCGAAAAAGTGGTTGAAAATTGGACCTGTAGAATTGGCTTTATTCGAGCCAGCCGCAGCGGCCACATGCCTTCAATCATATTTAAACATTAATGGCATAAAATTATCCTTCCAATAAAGCCAAATTGATGGTCATTGAAACGATTTTCTTGTGTTTTATTTCAATTCGAAGTTTTATACCTCTCAAAAAAACACCCTATATAAACATATCTAATAATTTTTAAATAAAATATCAATAAGTGTATATAAATATTTATTGAATTTATTTATTATGCACACATGAACATCAATTCCGTGTTATAAATAATAATAAAGAGGTTTAATAAATTTAAAGTATGTGCCCTATAGGCTTTGTAAGCAACTAAAACAAGTGTAATCTATTTTGGAATGTTGCTGACATACTGGAGTTGTACACTTTGAACAAAAAAATCGTGTTTTTCGGTAAATTTTTTCATTTTCCTTTGCGCAGTGTTTGCAATATCTTTTCTTTTGTAGAGTGTCAGCACCGCTACTGCTAGTCATTACTGGTGTAACCTAAAATAGTCAGGAAAAAAGTTGAATTTAATATTAAAACTTAATATAAGATCCACATAGATATAATATAATATCCAATAATAAATAAAATCTTGTGTTTTAGTAAAACTTACGTGTATTGGTCTTCCTAAAAATGATTCCATGGCTGAACGAGTACTAAATTATTTGATTATATGAATATTATTCATTCTATTTTCTATATTTGAGATAACTAAGTTGTTTGACAATTTACAAAGAAAATCGCGTCTAGCACCGTTGTTTTTCAAGTTATCGCCTTCCTTGCAAATACAATAAGTAGCCAGTGCCATAATGTCCAACATATTGCAAAAAAAAGCAAAAGTCCATCTTTTTGTAGATCGTTTTGTCGAAAATGCGAAACCATTTGGTCCATACAATCGACTCCGCATTTGTTTGCATTGTAAAACAAAATCGCTTCAGGTTTCATCGCTTCACCTTCACAGTGTTTAGAATAGTGGACAGTTGAAAGCAAATTGACACATTTATTTTTTTTTTAGGGACATAACTACAGATTGAAATCATTGGAATCCAAACAATGACGAGAGAATAGGACGGGAAGATAGCTTTTTCATTTCGTTAGGAACGCAAGTTTTATTGGACCGAATGGTACCAACGAATGCGAGTCCAAGCTTGGTAAGACTCTTTACGCCATCTAATGTTGTAAAAAAGTTATCTGCCACAATTGTGCGGCCACTATTACAGTACGGTTTTGAGAGTTGAAGCATAATATGCCGTACTTGGCTGGCTTCGACGGTATATACTGGGTAAATTTAGTTTTTCCGCGATAGGGAAATAACTGCTCATCAATTGTAATGGTGTCATGTGGACTATAGTTCTTTGAAAGGTTTTCATTCAAAAAATTCCATACATCTCGTATTGGTGCTGCTTTGTCTTTACGAAGTCGATATTCGCGTGATCTGCCATCGTCAAACCGAATATAACACGTCAGTGTAATGAATCGGTGATAGGACATCGCAGCCCTGAATATAACTAAGTTGTCTGAACGCCACAAAACTTCACTCGCGGTCAAGTCTTTCCAAACTTTCGGTTTTTTATCAGTATTGGCGTTATTCCATTTTTCGATTTCTTTTTTTCCATACCGATTTGTTTCAGTTATGATTATAAATGCAATATTTGGTGTGAAAAATATATCACATTCCATACAAAAGTTTTATAGGTCTGGCCAGACCGCATGTGTTACAAATGTGATGTGTGCAACTAAATATTCAAAAAAATGTCCTTCTATATCCTTTACAGGATTTATTGCTTTTTGCTATAAAAGCCAACTAAATTTTAGGAGGGTACCTGAAATTTCAAGTTTCTAGCTAAGTGTTAGATGTGCTAAAACAGCATTTAAAATTCAAAAAAGTCTGGCCAGACCCATGCGTAAGACGAAGGGTTAAGATAGGTGTTGGACTAATAATTTTGGTTGTTACAAACATCACAAGTCCTATAATGATGGTATAGGATCTAAATATATACAAATTCTATGCGGAAAGATATCATTTCCTATAGGAAAACTGTCTTTGTTACAAAGTCAGTTGCTATAAAAAACTATTTTTATTTCAAAGTCTGT
Source organism: Bellardia pandia (assembly GCA_916048285.2). Taxonomy (NCBI): domain Eukaryota; kingdom Metazoa; phylum Arthropoda; class Insecta; order Diptera; family Calliphoridae; genus Bellardia; species Bellardia pandia. Next base: position 104,346,236 of record OU696529.1, read on the forward strand.
TTCAACAGAGAAATTCAATATGAATTTTTATTCAAAATATGTATGTATATTTAAAAATTGTAATAAAATTCACCACTCATATTTAATATGTACTACGGAAGACATTAGTCGAAACAAAGCTATAATTATTTGTCGAAATTTAATCCACTAATTAATGGAGTTAACTAATTGTCTCAATTGTATTAAACCAAAAACACTATAGTGAACTAATTATAGTTGTCATTAGATTCCCAAGCAACTCGTAATTTCTCTAATCGTCCACACAGAAGAATTCGTAAATGTTAGTCTACATAATTAATAATTTCCAGAGAACATATAAAAAAATTAAGCAAACCTCTCATAGTAACACAACTTAGATACAGAGCCAAATATATACATGTGTATGTATTAAATTCACAGATGGTATACATGCACATTATGTGTATGCATGTGTGTAAGAGTTAAATAATAAAAACTTATGTATGATAAGCCAAACTATGGTGCTCGTGTATATCAGAGTGTTGTAACATTAGTGGACTCTTATTATATTATACTTGAACAGTTCCAAGGACTGGTATTAGTTAAATGAGTATGTTAGAAAAAGTACTAACATTCAGTTTATTCCAACTATGCCTTACCAAGTAATTATTGACTGATCTTAGTCCTTATAAATGTGTTTGTAGAGGCATACGCTGCTACAAATTTATATCTTAACATGTGTTTAACAACAGTACGAGTATGTGAGTATTAAGCTTAACAATTCATGCTTTTAAGTGGAGTACTTAGACTAATGCTAAAGCAGGAACAAAGGCAGCAAAATCTGCAAGAACGGCAAAAGCAAGGAAAGAATGATGTCCTTCGAGTACTTAGATAAAAGTTAGAATTATGAAATTAAACATAAACTTAAAGAGAACAACCAACTAACATGAGTATACATATGTATGTCAGTTCATGCCAGGCGAATCCACTATCATTACCAAACAACAGCATTTTCGTTGTCGAGATTCTCATCATCCACTATGTATATGTATGTATATACTTATGTGGCAGCACTAACATACGTGTTAGTATTATCTTCTTTATGTCCTTGCTCCTGCATGGTTAGTAACTATATTTAGCTTTTGTCCTACCAAAACCAAAAAGCTACAAAGAATTCTCAAAGGCAATTCTTAGCTGGTTTCTAACCAAAAATATTTTTTGTTTTATTTTTGTTTCTCAGCCTTCATTTGCTATGCCCTCGCACATACATACATTTATACATATGTATGTATGTACGTAGCATATCTGTTTTTTATGTGTTATGTGGTTTTTTTTTTTTGAAATATTTGTTTCATTTGTTTGTGTAATTTTGCATATCGTAGTATGCATAATTTTGGTTTTTTCTCTGTATTTAAATGTTCTTTGTCTCTGCCTTAGTTGACTTTTATTTCAATGTTATTTAAAACCAGCAAGCGCCATGGAATTTTTTTCGATATTCTTTAGTTCGTTTTTGTTTTTGTATTAAACAAATGAAACATGACTAGCGGAGGGCGTTAACCAGCGAAATAGCCATTAAAACTGCAGTAAATAAAATATTTTAATGCCAGCCTAAGAGTATGCAATGAACTTTTATTAAATTATTGTTTGCAGATAACAATTCTATTGTTGTGCTTTGAATGATGCTGCAATGCGAAGCGAAAAACAATTTTATATTCTTTTGAATTCTTTAACCGGAAATGTAATGGAAATAGAAATTTAAGTGAACGTAGATTTATTTGTGTTGAAAAGTTGTTGGACTATTAAAGCAGCAGTTACACAATAGGATATTATTTTTTGTGCATAAAATGTTTAAGAAAATAATTAAATTAATTGCAACAAAAAAAGTTTTTATTTAGTTAATCTTTTGGTAATGAAGAGAGCTTTCCTATATAAAAACTCTTTTTATCAAAAACTCTTTTCATGTAGAAACTGACTTTTGTATCAAATAAAGTTTTCCGGTAGAAATTGACTTTGTAATAAAAACAGCTTTCCTATAGAATCTGATTTTGTGACAAAGACAGTTTTCCTATAGAAATTTACTTTGTTATAAAGATAGTTTTCCTATAGAAACTGATTTTGCAACAAACACAGTTTTCTTGTAGAAACTGGCATTTTTCTTCGTAACGAGCATAGTTTTCCAATAGATAATGTCTTTATTAAGAGGATAGTTTAACCCTGCTACTATGTTAGAAAAAAATTACACATGTTATGTTTGGGTCATATTTTGACCCCACATTTTTTTATTGAGAAAATTCAAATTCGTACATTTCGAAAATATTTTTAAGGCTTGTTATCAATGCAATATATCGTCGTTAGAGTGATTATGTGTCGGTCTGACGGACAAACACATTTTTTTGCAAGTTATGCAATGTTAAATACGAATGGGTCATCAAAAGACCCTAAACGTAGTAGCAGGGTTAAACAGTCTCTAATTCAAATTAGAATTTTTGAAAATTTATGATAAACTTCACCTTTTTCTATTATCTCAAATCTTAGGAAAAGTAAAAAATCTTAAACTATAAAGACTATAAAAAGCAAGTTGTGTCAAATCTCTACCGAATAAGTTGGCATTCAGTTAAGACTTCAAATTATATACATGTTTCTGATGCATTGGATTTTAACGTATCTGTATTGTATTGTGAAGATTTTCTTTCTTTAACCAGCCATCATCACGTTTGCTTTACAACACTAACCAAAGAAAAAAAATTAAAAAGGATTAGCTCTCTTCCTTTCAAACCAGAAGAAAAACAAAAAAATCTAACAGTACTGAGAAGAAAACTTTAAAAAAACTGTTATAAACTCATTTTGTCTTTGTTAAGAATGAACTTGTTTCTATACACACACTTGACTGTTGGTCCAGTATGGAATATGTAAAATATTTGCAAAATTGTACCAAAAGAAAGGGTGTTGGAGATGGGCATGAAAGGATAGAAATGCAGTCAATCAATCTTTATATACATTAGGATTCAATTCTTTACACACTCACGCATATAAATACTGATACAAACTTTTACACCGACATTGAGAGCGATAAACCGAAAAGCACAAAAAACATACATTTACAACAAGAGTTATCGTCATGCATCAGTCTTTGTTTAGACATGAAAATAAAGTTTTTGTTTGTTTCGTTATTTTGGCTAGGACAGTGGGCAATGAAATCTTATTTGCTATTCTAAGACCGGCTAGCAAATTTTTGGCGTTTGCATTCCTTGCAGATATGTAGCAGCGATAAAAGATTAATACCAATGGAACAGGAAGCCTAGCCTTATATTTTAATTACCTAACTCTATCTTATGGTTTATTTATAAACTTCAGAGAATTCTTAGTTTTAATTAACCAACATATCCGATTTGTTGATTTCTTCATAATCCGTCTGTAATGTTGACTTGTTGTATTTTCTGTTTCGATTTTTTTTTTGGAACTATTTTTTGTCACTCGTTCACATAAATAACATTGAATGGCATTATGGATGAATGCGTCCAGTAGTTATACTCAGATATACAGATACACAAACGAACAAGTACTCAAATATATTAAAAAAACAAAACTTAACAATACTATTCATGTCCACATTGCCAGGACAACAAGCAGTAGTTGTTGCAGTGATGGTAGGCATACGAGTATGTAAAAAAGTCTTATAAAAGTGTTGCTTACACTTATTTCTTGTTTGATTTTTAGTTTTTCTTATGGTACCAGAACTCATATGCATATGTACTGGTTTTTTACTGTTGAGTTGTTGTGTTTCCCCAATGGACTTTATAGGCTGAAACATATTTTTGCTTTACGTTTTCGTATGCGTGAGTTTTTGCCTTTATACTCACATCCTCTGCATTCTCTTACTCAAGTTAGCATTTGATAATGATTAGATTTACAAAAGCTACTTACTATTCAACAAACAACAGGGTTTTTCTTTTTGCAGCACATGAAAATCATGCTCATACTTAATAGTTACGATATGGGCTTTAATGTATTAAAAAAATCTATTCATACATATGGAAAAATACTTAAATTTTGAATAAAAACAAACAATAAATGAAATAATAACAAACAGCAACACTAAAAAACCTAAAGCATTGATTAAAACCAATAATGATGTTTATCCATTGCACAAGATTTCACAGAAGAGCTTTAAGAATTAATTAAAAGTTGTATATCACATTGATGATGGCTTTTTGGGATTTAATTCCTGTACTAAATCTTTGGTTATTAATGAAGAGATAAAACTTAAATAAGAAAAAACAAACAAAAATTTATGTACATGCATTTATTAGTATCAATGATAAACATTTGGTGAAAACAGAGTTAATGTTTCATTTGGGAAAAACATTTTAAAGAATTATGTAAGGAGGGTACGAAAGGTCAATATGAAATTTGTGCTATAGAACAATATTAATTTTTTATAGAAAACTTGCTGCTTGAGCATAGGAAAGTTTTCCCACATAGAAAATGTCTTTTTACCAAACGGTTTTCCCATATTGAAAAAATTTTCTCGATTTCTTTAAAGTTTTGTTACAGAAAATATAGAAAACTTTCTCGATTACTAACTGTTATTCTATAAAAAAAACATCGTTTTGATGAATTTTTATACCCACCACCAAAAAGATGGGGGGTATATTACATTAGTCATTCCGTTTGTAAAACATGGTCGTAAAGCCAAAAAGTCTATATTATGGGTTCTTATAAGATTCTAAGACCTATCCATGTCCGTCACTCTGTCCGTCTGTTGTAATCACACTAGAGCTTTGAAAAAAAGACATAGAACAATTAAATTTTTACCAAACATTTTTTGATCCACCAAAATGTTTGGTATTGAAAATGGACAAAATCAGCCCAATAGGATCCGATTTACAGATCAAAGTTTCAGACTACCTCCATACTTTTCAGATATTTTTTGCTGTTTTCTTTAAATATAATGCAGATAATATCATGAAATTTTGCACACTTTGTTTTATTATAGAGGGACAAGTCCTGTTGAAAGTGGTAGAAATCAGTCCGCGATTTCTCATAGCCCCCAAACAAATGTCTTCCCGGAATATGTCTATAGAAAAGCCGTATCTAAACAAGATTCTGCAATAATAAATTTAATGCAAAGAGAAATCTCAAAACGATATTTTGTTTGCATCGGTCCATATTTGACCGTAGCCCCAATATAAAGTCGAGTACCGCAAATCATTTAAATGCCTATAAATCCATACCAAATAATACCCTACACCCAGTATATGTATAAGAACAATTTTTCAGAAATGGCCACTATGTGACCTAATATGGACCGATCATCCAAGCATTTTGTGGAATGATGTCTGAGCATATAAATATTATTGATATGTACATACTAAAGTGATTTTTAGAGAGAATGTACTCGTATGAGAGAGTGGCATAATAAATGTATATGTGAAACTTATTGTGTTGATTTTTATTTGGATACCAACATTTTTATGATACTTATGGTCGCTAAAGTGATTTTCGGAAGTTGGCTTTATATGGAAGCTATGACCGATAATGGAACGATCATCATAAAATTGGACCGAATAATTTGTATACCTATACATAAGAAACATATTTGTATTAAATATTATTTACATACCAAGATTTTTAAGGGAGCTATGGCCAATTATTGCAAAAATTGTAGATGTGATTATATGAAACATAGTACGACTTATTTGTGGTGGAGTTTGTTTGACTATGTGCATAAATCTAACATTAATGACTGATAAACCCTTATTTCGGGATGACATTTGTATGGGATCTAGGTGAAATAAAGAACCGATTTTAACCAATTTCCGACCGTATTTGGTCCGAAAAGAATATTAGTAACCAAATTTAATAGAAATATCTTTAAAATTGCAAACTGTACTTTGCGCACAAAGTTTACATAAACAGCTATCCAGACGGACGGACGTCGCTAAATCGATTTAAGAAGTGAATTTGAGACAATCGTTATAATGGGTGTTGAATTAATCTTTATGGGCGTTTCATGCATCAGTACAAATCCAATACATAGGGTATAAATATTCATTTAAAAGTTTTGAATTATCAATTTTTCGTTAATATTTTAACAAAAAATTAGGTATATGCATGACCTACATACATACGTTTGAGTAGCTATATAAATATACGCTTTTAACAAAATTCCACTTTCAAATATCTACAAATCAAACTACTACTATTTCTACAGCATATTATTTATAATGTTTTTTAGTGAACAAATGGCAAAATTAAAGAAACATATAAAATACTAGTTCTAATAAAATACAAACTAAAATATGATATGATGTATCATATTGGCGCTGCCACTTAAGTATCGTAAACTACAGTCAACTGAACATATTTTCACATTTTCAATTCCATTTCGAAACATAAAAATCAACTAAACTAGCGAAAGCGAATAAATGAAATCTGAAAGAGAATAAATGAATATGTGTATGTACGAACATGTTGTCATTAGATATACTCGTATTTCATTATTAAAACATACATAAATTTCGACACAAACACACACACACACACACTTTTTCATATTCACATTTCTACACGTCCAACAGGAAAAGTATAAAAAACAATGTCAGTGTTAAAAATTATTTTTATTTCAAATTTCATGTATGTATGTGTGTGTGTCTTGAATATGAAAATGACTCGTTTGGCAATTTAGCACTATAACAAAACTAAATGCAAAAAAAAATAATACAAATAAAACAACAATAATAACCATGAAAAATACTTCCACGTGTGTTTAGTTTTATGTGTATGTGTGTAAGTACAATGTAATTCCAACAATGTGTTAACATATCGTATAACCATGTATAAAAAATACATATACATAAATAGTGGTTAAAATGCCAACTGAAAATTATATATATTTTTTTTTGTTATTTCGAAATCACAACAATAACAAATGACGGAAGTTTAGCAATACATATATTTAATCCTCCAAATTGTACCAGCATTTCTCTGTACACATATGTTTACATGTATATTGCAGTGTGCATATAAAATCCGGTAAATGTTTGCAACGAATGCAAATTTTTTGACGATCGGCCAATAATTAGACACAGCTAACATAAAAGCAGAAATTCTAGAAATCACTATTAATACTCATACAATATTTTTCTATTTTGATTTTTCAATACTCAGCACTTGTTAAGCGTGATCCATTGCGAGCTTCCCTACTAAAGAACATTCTTTGGCCTTTATTTTTTGAAGATTATGTATATCAAATGGCCGTTGCTACGTCGCAGATGGTCTAACCGTTGAGTCCAAGGTTTGATGACTCGTTCGAGTATTTCGACTAGTAACTGGTGCATGACAGGCGTGATATTTTGCTCCAAGGCCTGAATCGAAGCGGGTTTGTTCGCATAAACTTTAGACTTTACATATCCCCACAGGAAAAAGTCTAAAGGTGTGATATTACATGATCTTGGTGGCCAATCGACCAGCACAAAACGTGAAATTATGTGTTCACCGTTCTCTCAATTAATCCAATGATTGATGCAATGTGTGGGAAGTGGCGCCGTCTTGCTGAAACCAAATGTCGCCGAGAACACGAGCTTCAATTTCACGCATCAAATAGTTGGTTATTAATGCACGATAACGCCGAATCGACTGTCAACGGTCTTCGTGTACACTCTCAGCTACGGCCGCTATATTCTCTTCACAGCGTGCTGGACGTGGTCTATTCGGTCAAATATTATCCAATAATGAACGCTGGGTCTCAAAACGGGTGATGGTGTTGCGAATAGTATGCACAGTAGGCCGATTCCTCACAGAACGTTAATTTTCGTAATAAAGTTGAATGATTTATGAACATTTTTCAGGTGTAAGTCTTTCCATTATGATATGCCAAAAAATACTAAACAAAAACAACATGACACGACTCACACGTGAAAAAAGCTCATTGAAAAATATCTCTACTTGAATCACCCGTTACATACAGTGGAGTGCACAAATGAGTACATTTTGGTGCCTTGTGCACTTTTTATTGCATAAAAATTAAACTGATAAAGACAACATGAAAATGTTTTTTGTAATTTGTTTCAGGTTTAATGTTAAACAAAAAAATTTACAAAACAAAATGGAAATAATAATTTTCAGCAAATAAACAATTAGTACATAAAAACTTGATGTACTCAATTTTGCACAAGTGTGTATTTTGAAATACTTGAACAAAAATATCACAGTTTACCCTTAGATTTGTATGTGTTTGCTTTGTTTATGACTTTAAACCAAAAAAAATATTATTTAATTGCATGTAACAAACACTTTTTGCAAATTATCCAACACAAAGCAAATTATGATAAAAATGTTGATAAATAATGAAGAATGAAGAAACTGTCAAGAGCCGTTGAAGATAATATTCTAGCAATAACACAAAGTTGCTATTCTACACAAGTAATAGCTAAACATCTTAAAGTAAGTCAATCAAATAACACAAATGAAAAGAGACAAATCTTTAATACCAAAAGATGCTTCTATAGCAGTAAGCAGGCCTCTTAGAAGATGGACAGCAAGACAAGACCTTAATGATATTAGTTACATCTCAGCAGTAAAAACACGAAATCCTGCATTATCAATTAAAAATTTCCTTTTGATGCAAAGACCAGCAAAAACTCACCTCCTCAATCCGATTGTCGTTAAGAGACAGTTGGGACAATACCTATTTACTCCAACACATTTGGACGTGCTTTGGTTCAGCGCGACTGCGAGAGCATTTCAAATAAATTAAGTGAAAAATTGATGGAAAGTATGCCTAAGCGTGTAAAAGATCTTTTACGTATTTAAATGTTTTACAGACTTTGGAACAAATATTAAAAATACTATCCTCCCCTAAAACTGTTGTATGGTGCAAAATTTAGTACATGCGGGTTGTTTTTGTTACGTTTTATTTTGTTTTTCTTTTTCTTAGAGTTTGATATATATAAGTTTGTCATTCCGTGTGTAATTTCCACATTATAATATTCCGACCCTATAAAGTATATATATTCTGGATCCTTATAGATAGCGGAGTCTATTAAGGCATGTCCGTCTGTCTGTCTGTCTGGGTGTTGAAATCATTTTTTGAAGTCCCAAGATATCTTCGGGATCAAAATCTTCAATAATTCTGTCAGACGTGCTTTCAAGAAGTTTGCTATTTCAAATCAGCAAAATAGGTCCATAAATAACGGAGATATGATCAAAAATCCTAGACAACCTCTGAAAATTTCATTAAAACACTAATTAACTCATCAACAGATGGCGTTGATCACACAAAATGTATTAATATTGATACTAAGAAATTCATCAATAGATGGCGTGTTTAACATCAAAGTGTTCGAAAACTTTAAGTGCGTTCTTAAACCGTAATATAAGTGTGTAAAAAGACATTGGTAAATTTTTTTTAATTGTGTTTGTGTACATTTAAATAAATAAAGACTCGTTATATTTTCTTCAAACTACTTGACGGTTTTATGTTGCAATAAAAAAAAATCCGGTTTATTTAAAGGAAATAAAGACGAAGTCTCGACATGAATACGAATGAAAAAACTGAAGAAAAGGAAAAAACAACAACTTAAATAGAAATTAATAAAAAATGATAATTACAGAAAACTTCGAACCACCAGTCACTGGTTAAAGGATTGATGTTGTCTGTTGACTAGCAGGCACCGTAGTGGTGCAAGGGTCAGAACGTAAAGAATTCTGATGAGAGAAATTGGTGTTTCTCGAAACATATGCAAATTCAACCAACAACGCAGGTTCGAATCCTAGTCAGAAAAATTATCAAAAATAAATATTTTTCAAGTTGTTAAACAATTCCTTCTTCAGTAAAAATAATTTAATGAAAATTAAATTCAATGAACTTAAGCCTAACTAATAGAAAATATCAAAATTGGAAATAAACTACCATTTTTAAAAGGTAAAAACGTAACAATATAATATATATATGTGTCTATGTATATAATATAATTATGCATCCACAACAAAGGTGAAGGGTATATTAGATTCGGCATAGCCGAATATAGCACTCTTACTTGTTTATAAATAATTTTGTTAAATAAAATAAATGCGAAAAACATTTTCTAATTTTTTTTAATAGTATTATTTATATGCAATAACAAATTTACAAAGTACTAACATGTATTAATTTGTGCTCCCACTGTATATACTATACTCCGATTTTTTATATTTTTTAGACAGAATAACTGTAGTTATGTTTACCAAATAATTATTAAAAAAAGTACTGGCACCAAGTTTTATATTGTGGCCGGATTTTAAGCTAGCAATGCATCACATTAGGGTTATCCCATTTGTATGAAAGAAAATTAAGGTGAGGTTGTTGCCAACTAATTGTAAATTAAGAGTTTTTGAGGAGGCCATTTTACAAAATGTTTGTCCTGGCTAATGACTTACTTTGATATTTCTTGCATAGGAAGCATTAGAAAAGCGTCACAAATTTTGTATAAGAAATATTCATTGAAGTTAAAACCCCTTTAAAAACACTTTAATATTTTCAAATTTTTTGAAATTGTAAATAATATTATTTGGGCCACCTTAATTAACAATGGGAACTTTCATGGGAATAAAAAATACAGCTGTATGGTTTTTGCCAAATTCTTGATTTAGAGCAGCAGTGAGTGTAGGCAAATTAGGTTAGTACTTTATTAGATTTAGATTTATTAATTAGTTACGACAGATAATTATTATTATTTTTTTATATTTTTTGTGTTTTTACTTTAATATTTTACAATATTTTAATTTTTAATATTTTTTTAGGAAATTTACAGCAAGTATTAATATTCTAGTATAAATTGAAATAAAATTGTTATTGCCACTGCAATATAAATGACAAAAAAAGTATTAATATGTATATAAGATTATCTTTAGTATATAAATTCTAGCCTTTGAGGCTAATGGTAGTAATTAGCCTGAAAAGCTAGCATCTAGAGACAGTGACTTCTACAAAGTTTATTCTTTCTTATAAGAAATTATATACTTACAGGAAATACAATCATCAATGTAATTCTTAACATTACATTCGTTAACACGCCTATAAATGGAACTTTCAATATACAATTTTAAGCCAACATTTGAATTAGTAATATTTGTTTAACTATCAATATAATTTTTAGATATCTGCAATTTAAATTGTCATCCTCCAATTTTTACTAATGAATAATTCTGAAAAAAAATCAATTTAAACTATTATTGTTATTCGTTTGATTTAATTATTCTACATAAAATTATTTACATTATTCGCTATTCGAAAATTATTATTGAATAACCCAACATTTATTCATACAAAAATGTTGGGTTATTCAAACGAACATTATACGAATTGATACTTTAGAAATATTTTATAATATTTCAGCAAAGTTATTATACCTACCACCAAAAAGATGGGAGGTGTATTAAGTGTGTAACACGTCGAAATATCGTAGAAGGTCTATATATTTTGGGCCCTTATAGAATTTTAGGACGATTTAGCTTTATGCGACACAATATAGAACAATAAACATTTTAACAAACATTCTTTGATTCACCGAAATCCACCATTTTCAATAACAAGAAAATGGTAAAATCGGTCCCGTAGGATACGAGTTATAGAACAAAGATTCAGACTACATCGATATATTTCAGATATTTTTTACTATTTTCTGTAAATATAATGCAGATAATATCATTTTGCACACTTTATTTTTTTTATAGAAGTAAAAGTCCTGTTGAAATTGGTAGGAATTGGTCCCTGATTTTTCAAAGCTCACATATAAATGTCTTCGCGGAAGATGGTTTTACGGTACATACATACATGTCTATAGAAAAGCCGTATCGACACAAAATTCTGAAAAAATAATCTTCATGCAAAGTAAAATCTCTAAACGATTTTTTCAAAGTCCACTTCCGAAAAGCACGTAAATGAGCACAAGTCTGTTATAAAAATCACTATCAAGTTTAAATTCAACAAAAAGAATCCAGATATGCACTTAAGTTGTGGTGCCAAATTTCATTATGGTCGGCCCCATATAAAGTCCACTTCTGAAAATCACTTAAAAGTCAAAAAATCACTATTAAGCTGAAATTGAATACAAATAATTTACAAATACATGTAAATCGTCATATAGAATTTCATGGTGATTGGGAACCGTAACATCTAGGTCATAGTTCTCAAAAACTCATTTACTTAATTAAATATTCATATCGCACCGAAATTTTACACAGATCAGTTATAAGTATGTAAAAATTATACTATTGACTTTTGAGAAAGTTGGGCCATAATTAGCCATAGCTCTCACACAAGCTCCATTTCCGAGAATAACCACAGAGCCAGCAAACCCCCAATATTAGTTTCCTACGACTTTTTGCTACCTAATTTATTGTGTGTAAAAATTCTTGTTAATATCGCAATTAAAATGAAATTACACCAAAATAAACCTAAAATAAATATAATTATGGTACAATATTTTATGAATTTCGCTCAATAATAGGTGATTTGCTGGTGGGTATATAAGATTCGGCTCAGCCGAATAAGATATTAAGATTTGCTATCGCTCTTCATATTTAAATGGTAACATTTTTGCCTACGGGCAACTATAGTAGTTTCGAAAAATGTATAAATTGTTTGTTTATGTCCTTATCCTACTCAACCCTACTCAAAATGTGTTTAAAAATTCACAAACATATAAAATTAACATTTGTTTATAAAACGTTAAATGAAAATGAAAAATTTTATTATTTTCTAAAACTCATATGCGAGTGAGTGCGTTTTATTTATATGAATAGTTTGTTACAAGTCACAAGTATTAAAATCCTGTCATATTCTGCAAAAAATTGTTTTATTTTCTAGTTTACTTTTAACATGTTTCTATTATTTCTTGTGCTGTTTCTGCAGTAACAAATGTTTTCGAGAATTTTTTCACTCGACTTGTTTGCTAAAGTATTTTATTTAATTTTTTGTAAAGCTTTTCTTTTGCTTCTCGACTAGACGAGGGTAAGTGGTTGGGTGGTGATGAGGATAGGTATGGCGTGACAGAGGGTACGTAGTTTCAGGGTAATATTTTGCTTTGATGGATAGGAATTTTACGTGTTGCTAGCGATCAAATGAGGTTGATTTGTTTGCGTATCCATTTACTTAAGTCATTATTTGCTTATTCGCTTGTTTGTTGCAGAAAGTTTGTGTGTGTAGCTCGTAAATTTGTAAAAAAAAGGAATAATAAAATAATAGTAATACACATAAGATGTTGTAAATCGTTTTTATTTCCTTAATTTTATAGCCATCGTTTCGAAATAGTTTGCTTAAAATAATATATTATAGGAGCAAGGGTAATGTGTAAAGTCTTAAGGCAAAAAATATCCAATAGAAAATAATTTTCATAAAAGTTAATTCTATAACAAATAGGGTTTGGGATTTCCCGGACTATATTTTATGAAAAATAAAAATAGGAATGAAAACTTGCATTCCATTTTAATTAATGCTTCACAGATAAGTACAAAGCTTAAGTATTTTATAAAATTGTATCATTTCATTAAGGAACAACAAAACATTAAGAGGGATACAAATTTTAAGATAATTTATTACTAAAAAAATAAAATTATATTTTATAGAAATACAAATTATTTTAAGTTTGTCGAGCAAAATTATATTAATGTGCTTTTAACTGGCAAAGAGTCCAGTCTTTCGCATTATAAAGTTAAAGTACACTCACCACTACACACACATTTTAAACTGCCGCTCTTTGTGAACAACACTTCTTATATTAAATAGTAGTAACTTTACCAATTGTGAACAACATCAAAATACGTATGAGTGTTATGACATCAAATATTTATTAAGTATACGTATTTATATGCACCATGAATATTGTCTCATACTTGTACGAAGATATAAAATTCTAAACAAAATTAATACATATTATTATTTTTAACTTTTTATTATTGACTTATAAAGTCAATTAAACTTCATAATAGTGTTGAATTCGTATCAATCTTATAATGTAGCATAAATATAAAACGTTTCAATTCTGGTGTATTCAAAAGACACAAATACACATTTCACATATAACCCTTGTAAAACATGCACATGTAGAAAAATTTATCAAAAACTAATACGTACTATAATATTTATGTCTCATTCCTATATAAAATCATTTCAAACATATACATTGGTGGAGACAAGGTTAGTACACACCTGCTTTCTGTTGCCAACTAAAGCAAATATTTTCTGTTGGTCGTTATTTTTAAAAACCTTTTTTCAAACGTGGTGCATGTCACCCTAAGATCACGGTACTCCACTTTTTGTTTTATTATTTGTGCATTTAGGTTGGTTTCTCTAAAGAATGCAACTATCCAAAAAAAAAAAACTCTGGACATTAAAAAAATGTAATTTCATAAGGTAAACAAAAAAACTTACATCCATAGGCCACACAGCATTATTTTGGAATTGCTTACCAAGCATTTTGTATTTCATTATTTCATTTTACAAATTCTTGGGTGTTGCTTCCATTATATGTTGGTCCACGTTATTCCATAGGTTCTCAATTGGATTGAGATCCTATTATTTTTATTCCAAGCAACTCCTCACAGTGCGTGAGGTGTGGTTTTTTTCACAGCGTATGGAATTATTATATCTATACTTTGTATTCTTTGATAAACATACTGATCAATTCCTGCATCGACATTATTTATAGCACCAACATCATGCCAATAAATCGCTGCCCACCACCGTTCTTTAAGGTCTTAGAAGCAGAAATAATAATAACATAAAAACTAATAATAAGAGAAAAAAAAGTTACTGTAACAAATTAACATAGTAACTCCATAGATACCAGAGAACGGCTTGAATGCAGAGTTTTATACTTTTGAATGCAATCACAAAATTGGAGCATGTTGTTGTCAATTCACATCATTTAAGAAAAGCAATAAATGACACCATTCAAAAAAATGAAGTAGTACAAATACCATGCATTGCATTGCACGTCTTCCATTAATGTCACCCAATACTCACAAAAGCAACGAATACACAACGAATGGTACGAATGTTTGTAATGCTTATTGAATATAAAGTTTAAATTCAAATTTTAATTTTTGAGTTTTTTTTTAATGGTATGAAAAACACCGTTATTTACTTTTTCCAAAATTTCTGCGTGCGGCATTATTTGAAGTACTAAAAAACATATCAGTAGGTCAAAACTATACACTCCAACAGGTCAACGAATACTGAACGAATGGTGCGAATGTTTTTAGTTTATACAAGGGCATTATAAAAAATTAAAAAGACAAGCAATAAAAACAATGTATGCATTCCATGGCAACATCAATAGTTGATGTTGTCGAGTGACTGCATGGCAAAAGCAACGAATGGTTGGAATATGCAATGAAAGCGAATGCTTTCATTCTGTTCTCTGATAGATGCATAAGTAGGGGTCATCCTCTGGGTGGTGGTCCAAGAAAAAAAATTATTCTTCATTTTTAGATAAACTAAGTTTACGGATATTTGATCTTAAGCCCAACATTAGTCTTTGGACACCTATTCTACCAACTTTTTGGACATCTTTCTCGCAATATATATAGAATTTTTTCACATCCTTAGCCTTTTTGACGTTTTTCCTAAAATTAGGGCAGTTTGAAGGATTGCATTGATTTGGCTTTCGTGCCGTTTATACGTTGGTAGCAGTCCTTTCTAAAGGCATTATTTATGATCTTATGTGCCTTGAATGACCAGTGGTTTTGAGATTTGGCCGCAACTGCAAATAGCTTGCCAGACTAAATTGGTTTTGCAAACCACTTAACTTAAATATTTTTATAACACCTCCCCTTTTATATGCGGTATAAGACAGTTTATCTGGAAGTTTTTTGAAACCAGTCTTAACACATGTTTTATCATACATTATAAAGCAACCATCAAAATGGTTGAGCATTGTCTTTACTAGTTTTCTTGCTCTTCCTTTTGGTCTTATGTTTTCTTCCTCATTTCTGTTTGGTATTTTAATAACAGCATATGATCTCAGCTTATATATTATTTTGAGCTCTTGCACATATGTATTAGGCACGTGGAATTTTTTTGCTATTCTCTCAATGAGCATTTGGATTTGAGAGCAAAGTCCTTTTAATCTTGCCAGCAATTTTTTTATACATAAATCCAGCCTGTCTACCAAACCCACGTTTGCGATCGATAGATTTAGTCTCCTTGAATTTTATTATAACATTTCTTGCGGTTGTCGGGAAGCACCAGCCGTCCTAGCAATATATGCGTAGGAGACATTAGGATTATTTATAAATATGTCCAAAATGTTTTTTCTTATTTTGCTAATTTTGATGTGGACGCAATGAGTATTCAGAATATCCCAAAAATACATTATATTTTTCACAGCTGATGGAAGTAGAAAAGTAACGGAATCTTTAAATAGGGTTTACACAGTTCAAGGAATTTTAGCTGGAAATGTAAATTTTTTTTCGTTTTCACCCTTTACTTTGGGTTATGCCACATGTTTTGAGGATGTCATATGTATATTTTTCCATCATATTGTAACCAAAACCATTGCTCCGGAGGTTATACTTCCACAAAATTATTGGTAAATGCTCAGAAATCCACCAGTATAAGATTTTTGGAAATATGGAAACAAGTTTTTTACATTGAGTCTTCTTTTTATAGTTCTGGAGGAGACATCAATATAGAATTTTATTGAAAGATCTCTTTGCATAGCAGTGGAGCTCATAAATGGCTCTGCCACTCATGAGGTTCTGTAAATTAAAGAGTTTTCTACACGGGTTATTTTTCTGCGTCTTAGAGCCTGTGTAACTTTTTTATATGTCTCATACAATCCAATATGTCCTAATGCGTTGTAGGCCATCATCCTTGAGCAAATTAAGTTACTTGCAAATCCTGCTAATCGTACTAACTTTTGAGTTCATCTGGTGAATAACATTACGTTGTTCCTTCGTGCATCACTTTTGTTAGCCATGTTTTATGACTTTTAATCATTTGTTTTATACCAAAAACTTACAGCAGAAACCTCATAAAATATATCATTCATTTATTTTTCCGTTTTAAATTATTTTCCAGCTCAAATTGCCTATTAACTGCAATTACCAAAAACTAGAAAAAAGTATTAAAAAATAATACAACCAAAAATAACAAGACATACTGATTACATCATAGGGTACATCAGTGAACAAAAATTGCAGTTTATAATTATAATTATTTAAAAGAAAAAATACTTTTGAAAGCAGCATATATAAAGTGTGCTAATCTCATGTCCACCACTGTATATGTACACATATCCCAACATACACTTGAGCCAATACATGATTACGTTACGCACTTGTTTTATTCGTTAAGTGCGTGCTTAGTGTTTTCTACATTTTCTTTTACTTCTCATGTTCAAAACTAAAGCACATGGTGTTGTTTTTTTTATTTTACTGACCTATGTATGTGTATACACATAATTCTATATGCTATTGTAAACATTAGAGTGCATCATAAACATTAGGCTAGATAGTAAACCGATACTTACAAGTTAAGACATTCAAGTAAGGTTGCTTCAGTCTGTAATCTGAATAAATTGGTGACGTTGTTGGCATCTGAGCTTTTGAATTTTAAATTATAAGATTTGCTTCAACTATCCATTTCTGCAGAGATCCACATAAAATATTAATAGTTGATATTAATTTATTTAATAATTTATTTATTAAGTAAATGGATTAAATCCTTACAGACTTTTTTTTGTTTTTCTTTTGTTTTAAAGTAACTCTCAGGCAATTAATATGCCTATATATAATTGCGTTGCATTCTTTGGAAAGGGGATAGTTGAAGAAGTAAAGGTGGTCAAAGAAGAAAGCTTTGTATATCACAACTCTGCAATTGCGCATTACGATTGTGTTTAGTGCAGCATTGCAGGGCCTCTGGTGACGAGTGCCGCATTATTTTTAAAGCTTGGTTTTTTAGCCTTTATTGAGTTGTTTTACTTCGGTGGCGTTTCAATGCTATACCACCACATTCGTTATGATAGATAGAAAATTAATAATTATAAGAAACTGATGTTGTTTGAGTGGCAGCGGCTGGAAATCGAACCCGGGCTACAAATACCAACTCATGCTTAATGATCAAATGCGCTAACCAATTAAGCTACAGCACCCTCAAAAGTGTATGAATAATAACAATTTAACAAATAGCATAATATATTAATTATTCAATAAACTAACTATGTACTTTATGATTAATTACAATAACAACATAATAGAAAAATAATGTGACCATCGAACAAACGTAACTCACGAAATTTGAAAATAACGGTTATTTTTAGGTCAGACTTCGTAGGTCTTAATTTTTTTTTAAATAATTAACAAACACAAACTGCGAAGCTTTTGGCTTATCTGTACAAAACACCCAGAGCCTTTGGAGGGAATCGAACCCGCAACCCTTTGACTGATAGTCCGGCACTATATCGACTAGTGTACCGGGGCACTCATAATAAGAAAATGTAAAGTTGTTTTGTAATATAGGGATCATGAAGTTCCTTAGCCCATTGCTATATTAATTCGAATACACCTTTAGCTTTATTTATAGTCATGGTAATGTGCGGAACAAAGTTTAATTTCCTGTCTAGTAAAATTCCCAGATCAAGAAAATTTTCAACAACTTCAAGCCGGTTATCACCCAAAGTATAATTGGCGGGAATATAATTACTTCTTGAAAAGCGCATAAGTTTACATTTTTTTAAATCCAATTCCATTATTTTGACTGCACCACAAAAAGAAATTTTTGAAATCGAATTGGAGATACATATGATCCACAAATTGAGTGAAGCTCAAAAATATTTCATATGCTGATGATATACATTAGAATGTAACAAAAATTTAAAACATTTAGAAGGTCGATTATGAAGAAGAAGAAAAGAATTGGACCAAGGTGGCTGCCTTGAGGAACACCAGAAGTATTTATTATTACATTTTACGCATTGAGTTTTATCCAAAAGATAAGATTTTATCCAGTTTAAACTGCGAGATATAAAACCAAGAAGATCCAGTTTAATAAGGGGAAATCTGTGATTAACTTTATCAAAAGCTTTACTAAAGTCAGTATATACGGCATCAGTTTGTTTTCCTTTTACAAAGCCTTGGTTAATATGGTTGAAAGGACATTTGTTATGGTAGAGCAACCTATCCGAAAACCATGTTGAGATGATGACAGAATAGATGATGATTGATGACACATGTAATCAGTGATAAAGTGTTCAAAAATCTTAGGTATTACACTAAGCTTAGCAATATCTCTTTAGTTTGACAGATTTATTACCAGATTTAAATAATGGAATTATAAATGCAGACCTCCAAATTCTCCGAAAATAACCATATTTAATGGATGTCTTGGTTTTACCAAGGATTGTGCACAATTATGTATGTATAATACTTCTAGGAACACCTTCAGGACCATTATTATACAAAATTTTAAGTTTTAAGTTTAAGTCAGTATTTGCAAACGATATAGCACGCTTAGTATAAAGTGTGTTGGAATAATTATATGAGATGTGTTGCTTATCCGAATATGCACTGGAGAAAAAAATCGGGAAATATATTACTAATATTAATATCGTCAGAAGATTCATAATTGTTGAGTTTCATTACTGATGGATATCCGTTTGTTTTTCTTTAAGAGTTGACAAAGTCGTAAAATAATTATTAAAATCATTCTTTATCTTTTATAAATCACCCCTATTGTGAATAAAAATTCCACATGAAATTTGTTCCCTTTTCACATTTTCCTATTAAAATTCAATGTTAAAAAAATAAAAGGGAACAAATTTCATATAGAATTTTTATTCACGATAGCGTTGAATATGAACGATATAGGGAATTGTTGAGATTATTATTTTCAGCATGAGCAACTGAGTATTTACAAGCAATCCAGATTTTTTGAAGTTTTAATAAAGTTTATTCTTTAAATTCTTAAGTTTAGATAACAGTTTTGATTTCCAAAGAGGACCAGTGTGATTTAAAGAACAGTATTTTGGTGTACATTCATCCCTGAATGAATATATTTTAATATAAAAAATAGTAGTCATGTCATCCAATGTAGAGTTGTTTTTGTAAGGGAAACACAGTAAATTGTTCAATTTAAATTCAATTTTAAATAAAACAAATTCAAATGTCAGATTAAATTTATTTTCATGCAAAGTAACAGGATCACAACGAGAAGTTACACAATTGCATGGATCATTTACAAATACCATACCTAATAATTTACCAAATTGATTATAAATGTTAATTAGTTGATAAAGGCAAGCATCAAATAAATTGTTTAAAAAGTCATCATTAAACTTTTAAGATTTTGTTGGAATTAAATTTGGAGCATCAGGTAGTTTTGTCCATGAAATTGATGGCAAATTGAAATCACCGAAAGCAAAGAACACATCATCAGGTTCGACAATTTCAGCAATAGATTTCATAGCACTAATGTGTTGTTGATAAACTGATTGTTCGGAATTAGGAAGAATGTATGAACAGGTGAGTTAAATCATTACACATATAAAATCAGTATGATCAGAAAAGCAAATCAAAATAGATTCTGAGACAAAGTGGCATGAAAGTGCAATTAACACCATTTCGATTGTATCTGTAAATCTGATATTTATGGCACAGAATTTCAGAATTGCATACGTCGCCTTTTAGCCATGTTTCAATGAAGATAATAACATCGTAATTAAAATCGAAACTGTTAACTAGAACGTTTGGCGATTTAGTGTTTAAGCATACAGCTGCTATAGTTTGGGACTTAGTCGTCTAATTTGTTAGATTTTATACAGGGTGGTGCAAACGTAATCCTCCTATCAGGAAAATGCTATAAATTTTGCGATTGGCCCCTAAAGTCAGTTCTGCAATATTCCGCGTTCTGGAGCAGTGTAGCGTAACATTGTTTATTAACGTGTATTTCGCATGTGTTTACTACACAAATGTCAAAACAGAATTGACATTAGGGGCCTCGCAAAATTTATGGCATTTTCCTGATATGAGGATTACTTTTGCGCCACCCTGTACTAGTCCTGGGAAATGTAGTCCACATTATTTAAACCGCAAATCGATAGCACCATAATATCCGTGAAAATGTATATTCATACAGTGTTAAACCACAAACATACAAACAATATACTCGTAAATATTTTAACATACAAAAGAATAATCATATTCACATATAAATTTTAATATTTTTATACATACAACTACTTTAATACTAATACATACATGCGAGTAAAACAAGGAAATTTTTTACAATTTTTTTCCTCCATTTTTCGCTTTTTTTTAGTTTTTTCTTAAACGTGATTGGAATTTGAAACCAATTTGTCATTGTGGCAAGAATACATGTTGAAACAGCATATATGCTTATCTATGTACGTATATAGGCACGTGTGGGTATTTGTATGTTGTAAGAAAAGTTTTAATATCAAAAAGTCAAATGCAGGTTAAAAACACATGCTTCTTCATATTTCACTTCTGGTTGGAGACTTCCACTCAACAACAACAGTATGCTGCCAACACAACAAAAAAGTGTACTTGTTTGTTGTAATGTTTTCTTGGCTTTAAATAACAATTAAATTTTTCTATAAAATAATATTTTTATTTTTATTTTTTTGTTCATGGCTCTTGTGGGGAAATTAAATTACTCTGTAATATATTGACATTATTTAGTTATAAAAAAAAGTCAAAATAATAAATGCTTGTTAAAAAAACGGAAATAAAATCTTATTAAATTGAGAACAGAAATGAAACACACTTTTCCACTCTGCTCACACGTACAACCAAATTTTAAATAAATTTTCATTAAGACTTTTGATAGGCTGTATGAAAAAGAAAATAACATGACATAAATAAAAGGAAACCGGAAATTAGTAATTTGTAAATATTACTTAATACACATGTTTACACATGCTCATACACAAGCCATATTTAAACATTTTATGACAATTTAATTACATCCTGTATCATTAAAATATAACAACCTTTTTTTTAAATAGATTTTAGAAAATAAGGTTGGATGATTTATATTTTGTTAGAAAAAATTAACGCCTAATTTATCAATAATTATACATACTTCAGTAATTCTTTTATTAGAAATCATTTAATACCAATTAGACGTATTATTTTCAAAGAATAGAAACTCACAAAGACGAAATCATTGACGCTTTTTATTTGAAGCTGGTATGCGTATATGAGCGTAAAAAGCATTTGTATGATTTTACAAAAGACGTTCAAAATATCATAAATTAGAAGTCATCTTTATAAAACAGTTTGTTCAAATTTGGTTAAATATGTACATAATACATTGTTTTCATACAAAATCCGGAGACAATTTACTTAAGTTTATTAAAAACCTGTTGTCCAAACTTATTTTTTTTTCTGTCAATTCCTAATTCTGTTTTTACACGGTTTTGATTTAACACGGTTTGAAAATAAACAAATTTAAAATTTTTAGACGATTTTATTCCCTTTAGCACGATTTAAAATCTTTTGGACTTAATTTTTTGTGGTTAAATTTAATTTTTGCGAAATACATATGTTCGTTCATATCACAAATTTAGGGGAGTTCTCTTTTTATGGATTCAAGCAAATTTACTGGTCAGAGCAATTGTAAATAGCATAAATTTAGGAAAATTCCCTTTTAGTGCATACAAACAAATGAACTTGTCATACATTTTTTTACATTACTTTTAGATATTAGAGAGTGTATCTATATGCGCATGCAGGTTTTCGAACCTATAGTGGAACTGCATATCCAAATCGTAGTAAAATACTTACGACAAGGTTTTAAAAAATGTCAACAATCGCCTTATTATGAATGATGAAACAAACATATCTGAAAATGGACTTCAACCAACTACCGAGACCATGATGCTATGAAACGAAACGAATACAATACAATAATGTATAGATTTAATAAACAGGCAATAGTATGAAAAGCAATCTGCAATTGTGGTCTTCACCTTTTCAACTATGATCGGATATTTATCTAAAAGAATGTCTGCAGAAATGTGTGCCTGTCATTATTCCAAAGCTGCAATGAATTGATATCGAATAAATCAAGGCGATGTAATAGATATAAATACTCGTAAATATAATTGTAATCAACTTTGACCATTTTTTTAATATTTTCAAAGAAAAGTTAAAGCGGAGTAGTATTGTAGTTCTTGACAGAAGTTCATGGGTTTAATATAAGCTATCATCCATCAGAACGATATCACATGGTATTCTTCACACCGATTGAACGAATGGTTCACCAATACATTGTATGACTTCCAAATCAAATACAATTTTTATGTCTTGCAAGAAACACAATTTGCAACTCTTTGTATATGTCTACATGGATCAAAGTAGAAGCGCTTTGCTAGAATGCTTGAGGTATCTTTATTATACCATTCATAGAAATGTTAAGAGATTTAGAAACATTAGAAAAACTAACACATTTCACCCTAGGTTCATCCCTAGGCCTGTTCCCTCAAATACGTTTCTCAACCAAAAAGACAACTGCAAGTACTACTTCCAATGCCTTTGTTGTTTCGGCATTTGATTGTCACAAAATTGTCACTATAACAAACATCAACCAAACAGCAAGCCACTATTTGTTTCCTAAAAGGACCTCACCCAATAACCATTACATGAATAAATGATTGATAAATTATTGCCTGCAACGTCAAAATAGAACGAGTACTAGCTGCATTTACAATTAAAAAACAAATAAGAAAGTATAGTCGGTCAAGCCCGACCATATAATACCCTACACCCAGTATATGTATAAAACAGTTTGTCAGAAATGCGCGTTATATGGTATATATAACCTATTGCAGACCGATCATCCAAAAATTTAGTGTCATGATATCTGTGAATATAAATATTATGTATGTTAGACTTTATCTCGATATAAATACTTTTAAAAGATTTATGGAGCTTGAAGTGTATTACGGAGAGAGTCTTATATGTGAGTTTCGCCTAATTATGAACCGATCACAAGAAAACTGTACCGTATTATTTCCATACATATGAAATATATTTGTGTTCAATATTAATTAAATACCAATATTTCTGAGAGAGTTAAGTTCTTTAAAGTGATTTTCGGGAGTGGGCTTTATATGGAAGCTACGAGTAATTATGCACCACTCTGCACAAAATTTGTAGATGTGATTTGGCTTCATTTACCACTAATTTCTGATGAAATTTGTGTGGATACTTATATAATTCAAACATTTATCTTCGGTAATCCCCAAATTCGGGAGGTGAAATAATGGACCGATTTCCACCAGTTTCAATCCCAACCATCCTTGGGTCGAAAAAATAATTTGTACCAAATTTTATTGTAATATATTCAAAATTGCGACCTGTACTTTGTGCACAAGCTTCACATGGACAGCCAGCCAGACGGACAGACATCGTTAAATCGACTCAGAAAGTGATTCTGAGTCGATCGGTATATTTTAAGATGGGTATTGGACCAATATTTCTGGGCGTTATAAACATCAGCACAAATCCAATATACCCTACTCACTATAGTGGTGGAGAGTATAAAAAGTTTAAACAAAACAGCAGAATTTTTATTGCACTTTTCATTTATACAAACCACATAATATGATTTTCTTAAATCCATTTTTATCCAGCCTCTTTACAAAAAACAAACATTCTAACTCAAACTTGTTTATTTTTGTGTGAGTTTTTAAAATCTATTTCCCCTTTGAAACATAAAAGTTGTAAATATTTGTTTGTTGTTTCATATTTATAGTCATATCAAGGGTTTTAATGTGCAAAAAGATTTAATTTGAAAACACTTTCTCCAACCATACATAAAACTGCCAGCGAACTAAAGGTTAAACAAAGAGAATATTTAACTTTAAATGTTGCTTTTAGATGTCAAACTGTCAGGTTAATTTCAAATTAGTTACGACAAACATTTTGGTAGTGGTTTAAGTATAATAGGGTTTTACAAGGGTTACAATATAAATAGATTTAACTTTTTCTAAAAACAAAATTATTATATAACTTCGTATTAACTATGGTTTAATGGTTTAGAAAAATATGTTAAAATGATTTTTTTTATTTAAAAAGCTCGTTATCTTGTCTTATACATCAGGAAGTGACACTTAAAAAACCCCTGTCTACACTACGTATATATTTATAACATTCAAGAATATTAACATATGAAAGTGTTTAATTTTTTTTTTTTCTAATTTTTATGAATTTAACATTATGCTTTGCTTATTACGTTATATGTTTGTTGCTAGGTTCCTTTTTTCTTTTGAATTCAGCTCATATCAAAAACTTAGAAAAAACACACACAAAACTGTCAACATTATTTTAAGAGTTTTTCAGAGTCTTTGTATATGCTGTGTTTCACGTAATACCAGCATAAATAGTTGCTATAATATTCTGCTTATGAAAGCATATTCTCTTT
Source organism: Bellardia pandia (assembly GCA_916048285.2). Taxonomy (NCBI): domain Eukaryota; kingdom Metazoa; phylum Arthropoda; class Insecta; order Diptera; family Calliphoridae; genus Bellardia; species Bellardia pandia. The sequence continues at coordinate 104,371,626 of OU696529.1, forward strand.
TTCCAACTACTATTTTTTTATAATTTTCTTTAGACGTTAAAACAACCTCTGACTATTATTTACACACATACGCGTGCATCATATATACACTAGAGCCCCGATATGCGTCGTTAATAGGGACAGGGGAAATGCTAGGCAAATCGTATCGCTTTTTTCTATACTAATGTGCTGACTTTTTGTTGAATGCGTCCCAAATTTAAAAATTTAGCAAGAAAAGTCATATTTTAATTGAAAAAAAACGTCTTATGGTACGTTTGATTATATTTATTTCAGCAGGTCTTTCTTATTATTATAAAGAAATAATTGAAAATATATTTTTAAAGACATACATAAAAGCATAACCAAAATTAATTTAATAGCACGTAATTTCATATATTAATTATGAATTCTGCTTTTTACACGCAAGTAGGCAAAATATTCACATGTAGTTATGGAATTATGGTCTATAGCGATGCAAATCGGAAGCAGAACGACGCAAAGCAGATTGATACAACATTTCACAGCCGACATAAATCGGAATCAAAACGACTCAAAGCGGATTAAACCACATTTAGAAAGGCGAAGCAAAGAGGATATACTCAAATCGGGGATTTAGTGTACATACATATATTTGTATGTATATATATATGTATGCATATAAACTTATTTAACATTTTACTTCTAAATTTATTTTATTTATTGTTAGAAATATTGAAAAGGGATATTTCACATTTAAAACTATGTTCTTCGATAATTTGCAAATTTTAGCATAATTGCAGAATTGATATACTGTGAAAATCAACATAAAATCAGCACCACATATTATTAAAAGAAACGCTTAATTATATTAATATCAATAATATTATATTAGAAAATTATATGACATTTTTATACAGTTATTTAAGTAGAAATGGTTTGACAAAAAAAACAAAAGCGTATAAAAATTTAATTGATTTGTTGGTACAAATACCAATTTATATATAAGTTTGTCATTTCCTGTGTAACACTGAGAAATACTCATCTGATACCCAACAAAGTATATATATTCCTGATTATTACCAAATTCTAAGTCGATTGAGCCATATCCGTCCGTCCGTCTGTCTGTTTAAACCAGCGAAAGGCAACCTATACTATTACATTTTGCAATTGTATTAGTAATATACTCTCTTTGCTCTCAACACAAATCGGTATTGCCAGAAAACTTTCGTCACTTATCCCCAATTAAAAATTTAAAATCTCCAAAAATATCTATTTTATTATTTGCGAAAAATTAGAAAATCAGTCAGGAAATTGCATTACATCTTCAACATTTATTTCATATGGGCAACATTTTATGCGTATTAAATGTTCAAATGTCCAGCAAAACCTTCTTTTTTACCCAACATTACATTGGCACCATCAGTGCATACAGAGGAAAGCTTACTCTTATCAGTAAAAGAAAGAACTTTTTCATAATAATAATTTAAAGAAAATAAAAAATTCATTTCATATTCATCACACATTTTTAAAAAAGTTGGGAAAAATTTTTTTTCTGGCAACACTGATTTTTAAATTACACAACCTGTCTGTTTGAATGCTCATTAAACTTTGTTTATTTCTCTACAATGCGTGTGCACACGTACGTAAGAGAAGAGTAAATGAAAAACGCGGCGCCCATGTTTTGCCTTTCGCTGGTTTAAACACTCTCAGTTTATAGTTCTTCTAAGCAGTGTGGTATTGAAAATCAGCAAAATCGGTAGAGCATAACAAGAGCTATGGCTCAAAATGTAAGCCAACCTCCATAAGAAAATACTAATAAAATTTTCACTAAGATTGAATAGAAAACACAGAATAAGAATATTGTAGTCCTATAAACAGCGTATTTTTTGTATTTCTTCTCACTTTTATGTGAAGGGTATTAAAGATTCGGCACAGCCGAATACAGCACTCTAAATTGTTTATGAATCAAAAGAAAGTGCAGTTTCATCATTCTCAAGCAAAAAACCCCTGTCATTTCAAAAGTAGTGGGAGCCTACCAGTCTAGAAATCCAACGACGACTACTATTCGTAAAGGTACTGAAATCAGATCAAAAAGTCATATGCATTTGATAATTAACTTAAAATGTTTAGAGCAAATAGGGCTCTCAATCAACCCGACCAAGACTTTCAGTCTTCCATTTCCAAGACACAAATTTTTAAGACTACTTCAATCATCTTCGAAAGGCTCCATTATTTAGTCGCCTGAGGCGGTTAGGTATAGGGTGATTAATTTAGGTCCATTTATAATTTTATTTTAAGTGTATAAAATATAATTGGATGAAGAATTGTTTTTAATGTCGAAAAAAACAATATTTTCTTTCAAGCATTTACTTTTTAAAAAATAATTAATTTAAATATTGGCCACGTCTATTAGTTGCCTACTCGGAAGGTCTAGTTTGCGATCATTATTTTCAGTATTCAACATGATTTTTCAGTAAATAATGCACATAAGACGACAGTATGACACAAGTTACAGATGACAGTATGTATGATATAAATTTCGTAATTATAGAATTAAACCCTGAACTAAAATCGTTATAGTTTGGTATTCCACAGGAAGTTTGATGTCATAAAACAGGATAAGGATCGGTGGTCCAGAGTTAATTGCCTTCATTTTTACATGTATTTTTATGACAGAAAACTATATCGTGGTTTTTTCACCCACTTTGCGGCGCGTTGAATAATAAATCAAGAATATAAACGATGATATTTTAGCAACTTGTCAGTTCAGTTCATCTGTTTTCGTGTAACATGTTACTGTTAAACACGTTCAGTTTGTTCTATAATTTCATCACGAATCGACTAACAAACCAACAAGCGTTCACTTCTGGTTGAATGGATATGTAAACATGTCGTATTTGATATGAAGAGCAGCCAGAAGCATTGCAAGAACTGCCAATGCATACCGAAAAATTCACTGTTTGGTGTGAATTGTGGGCTGGTGGCATCATTCGACCGTATAAACCTTTACAAAGACAACGAAGGTAGGAACGTTATTGTGAGGCGCTACCGTGTGATGATTACTGCTGAACTTGGCTGACATGTGATTTCAACAAGACAGTGTCACATGCTATACAGCACGCGAAACAATGGCCCAATTCATATTTATAGCCGGGCAATTGGCCTGATATAGCATGGGACTTAACGCCTTTAGACTATTTTTAAGACTCACTCAAAGCTAATATTCAAGAATTTATTCGTGAGTTACCGGCTGATTTGTTGCAGAGAGTATGCCGAAATTAGACCCAGCGTAAAATCCATTTAAGGCTTAGCAACGGTCAATAATTAAATTTTTTACTAAATCTTATGTGTTCTCTTTTTAAAATCAAATCCAAAAATTCTTAAAAATTACTCTGTAGTTTGAAAAACGAGCCATACATGAGAGTTGTATTTAATTCTTTGTTGAATATAGGTAAAGAGATTTTTTTTATTTTGAATAATTTGACTCATACAATAACAATATTAGTGTTAATACCACAGCCGAATATAATATTCTAACTAGTTTCTACTATTTTTCTTAACTTGTGGTAAACCAATTATTAATTATAAACAGAAATTAGATACAATTTTAAACCATATCCAAAAATATATAAAATAATAATAAAGTTTTCACTAAACCTGAATAAGAAACACTGAATGAATATTCCAGACTTGCCGCCAATATATTTTCTGTAATTGTGATTATATTTAGGAGGATTGTATTTAGGATTCGTCATAGCTTAACATACTACTATAAGTTGTTAACATTTGAGTAGTCATGATCCTCTTAAATAACCCTACTCAATAATGCTAAAAATTTATAACACTGAATTTATTTAAACGCCCATAACACTGAAATTTGTTTAGCAATCAAAAGGTTAAATATTACAAAATAGTTCAAACTGCCAATATAAAACTATCCCAAAAAGCATAAAGCAATACAAACACAGTAGCCGAGAAGAAAAAAAGCCAATAAAGAAAATATTAGATCTATTTATATTTAATACTGGTCATTGATATAGAATAGTTTTTTATTTTTTTACTTTTTTCTTTGCTAGGATTTTCGTTAGATGTTAAAATAATAGATGTGTGTATTTTTTAAAACCAACATGGGCTCATAACATAAACACCAACAAAACACACTAACTAATACGTTGAAAGAAAAAGACTTGGCCAAATAAGCAAAATATGACGAAGAAAAAAAAAAAAAAAAAACGGAAAAAGAATATATTGTGAACCATTATACAAGGACTTCACTTCATGAGTTATTTATGGCTTATACAAGATTACTTGTATGCGTCAGTGGAACAGTAACACACTCACAAACAGTGTTAACAAAATAATGCTACAACATCAACTCAAATGGCCATTGACAAGGTTGTTGTTTTATTTTATTTTGTTTTGTTTTCTCTTGATATTTTTGGGTTGTAAATATTTAAGTAGCATACACCCAATCACACTTACCGTCATTCGCACACTTGACTTTAATACATAAATGCAAGCAGATAGTATAGATGAAAGTAGTGCTGAAATGAAGTATTAAAATGAATAATGTGACAATAACAACACAGCACACTTTATTGTTGAAATCGTGTGATAGAAAAAGTAGGTAAAGTGCTATATTTGCCTGTGTGCCAAAATTTAAATTCGCTTAAACTAAATTTAAAGAGAATTACAGTTCATCATTACGTTCAAATAAAATCCGGACAATTGTTTAAGTGATTTTCAGAAAATTTTCCTTTAAGGGAGATTGGACTGATTGTTATTAAATTAGTTAAAATTACTTTTATATAAATATATGTGGGGACGGGATATAACGGACGTACAACTAGAAGTGGCAACTCTTACTAAAATACAACACTGTTGTAGATATTTGACTTTTAGAAGTAGCGAGTGAGAAACGGACGAATTATGACTTAATCTAAAAACGAAAGCAGACAGGGAGAGTTGTGTTTTAGAGCTCGGACAGATAACACTTTAAATTTTAAGCTAGCACGTAAACCCGATGTATTTTAAATAAATAAATTTATAACTAAATAAATTAAAATAAAGGTGTTTTCATTATAAAACCCTACATATATAAACCAAATTTGTGTTAAATTTTATTTTGGATACCAAAGGGAGGGACTTATATGGAAGCTATGGTCAGATATTGACTGATCTGCTCAAAATTTGTAAAAGTGATTTACGGTGCTCAGGAAATATACGGGAATTATGACTTTCGTGCCAATTGTTGTGTTGACGATCCGCCATTGGATGAGGTTCGATATGCGGCCTATGGCAACCGCAGTAAATTATGATATTCGTCATAAGCAGTGATATGTCAATACAGTGTTGTAATTTCTGCTCTTCTGGTAATTGTTCTAGGTCATGCTAACTGACTAAATAACGGATGGTAGATATTAGATAGCTCAAGCTCTTAAGCCAGGTGCTCTTTACATTGATCGTTGCAGTCATGTATTGCAGTCATGTATTGACGTATTAGCAAGTTCATACAAGTATGCCCTTTGCAAGACAAACATATATTGTGTTCTTTCCGTCCTATAAATTTAAATACTTTGCTAAACTTTTTATTTTAATTTTTTTTTTCAAATCAAATTATCATTTAAAGATTTTTTGGAATAAGCGTAGACGCTTTCAATTCTTTCCTAGAAAATCATGATAGTTGAACATGACCCACATGACGTATGATTATTATTAACAAAGAAGTATAGAAATCTTTAAAAACATAATAAATATACATTCTGACCTCAAGCTTAATAAATATTAAAATATTACAAAATGCAAATGGTAAATCTGTAAAAGCTACATTTTTTGGAAAAAATATTCTTTCATACGAAACTCAACCAAAGCATTTGGACTTCTGAAACTCCTGCAGCAGAGTTAACAACAAATTTTTGCCCTAGAAAGTGTTTAAATACGGGAAACTAAAGTTTTCGTTTGTAGCTTTGGAACAAACAAAGTACCTATAAGTATTGACCAATGTAAACATTTAAACATTTCTCTATTTTTACGCTATTCTAGTTAACCTTTTTAAATAACATTATTAAAGTTACATTTAAGAAAATTACAAACGACATACTATCAGCATTTTAAATAATAACAAAAACACACAGATTTATGATAAACACAATAAGAAAAACATTTTTTTAAAGTACATAAACAACCTGACAAACTGACTTGTAAAACAAGTTAGAGTGCTATATTCGGCTGTGTCGAATCTTAAATACCTTCCACATAAACCTAATAAGAAATGCAAAAACTGCACTGGCTATAGAACTATGTAGAATATGCTTATTCTATGGTTTTATTCAGTATTAGCAGTAGAAATTTTTTTAGTATCTTTTATATTGTTTGAAAGACAATTTTACTACAGAGTTTGTCTTATTTGCAAACAATCTAACAATTAATAAACATTTTTTCATATTCAGCACGAGTTAAAAAACAGAGTACAAAAAAGTTAAGATTATAAGGTGAGGCTTCTTTTGCTTGAATTTGATCTCAAAAACATTATTTACGAAAGCTTTGTGGGAGGCATAATAGAAGTGGACGAATTATGGATAGCTTCTAAATTCATTATCCACTAATGTTATTTCTACGTATTTTAGGCTTATATTGCTTGAATTTAATCTCAATAACACTATTTAAAAGAGTTGTATGGTTGGCTGTTATACTGTTATACTATACGGAAGTGGTCTTAATCCAGCAGCTATTGCCAATTATTGGCTGACAGTTACAAAATCCAGTAGCATATTTGCCATATAACCGATATTAGTATGATTTCTGGATTAAAATTTCTGATCTGTATAAAAGTTGGTTCGATATCAATATTTTTGTGGGTTAAATTGTTTTTCGGAAATGGTTCTTATATGGCAGCTGTGACAAATCATGGACCAATCTTCTTCAATTTCGAACATATAACGATATATTTAAGATACATATTAGTATTAACGTGAATTTCGGAAGTAGACCTTAATTGTAAATGATCCGCGTAAAATTTTGGATCGGTACCGTTATTTATAAGAAACCTATGAGTATTGAAGTGAATTTCGGAATATGGCTTTATATGGGCGATATGGTCAAATATGGATCAAAATTCATAAAATTCTGCAATATGATTTGTGTGTATATGCAAATTATTTATATAAAGTTTTGGGTCGGTACCGATATTTATAAGATATATATAAAGATTAATGACTTTTTCGGATGTGGTCCTTATATGGGAGCCATGACCAATTATTAGCAGATCACTATAAAATTGAGTACAACAATTTATTTACCTATAAGGATTACTTATGTCAAATTTTAATATTTTAGCATTATTTATACCAGTTTTATACGTATTTAAGTGAATTTTGGAAGTGGACTTTATATGGGGTCTGTCGTCAAATATGGACCTAACTAAAAAATTAGTTTTGCGATTTTAGTTTGAATGAAACTTATGTTTGCTGAATTTTGTATCAATATTGCAATTTTATAGACATTTATATATCATTGAGTCATATTTGGGAAAGATATTTGTATTGGGGCTATGAGAAATCATTGACCGATTCATACCATTTTCCTCACACTTTCTTCTTTTAGTATAAAAAGAACGTATACAAAATCTGTAATATATTTAAAAACATTGCAACAAAATCTATAAAAATATCAAATTTTTATGGAGGTTGTCTGACACTCTGTCCGTAACTCTGGTTCTACTTCACCGATTTTGCTGATTTTCATTACCAAACTGCATAAGGAACTACAAAACAGTTTTCTGGAAATTCTGTGAACTTAAGTTGTGTGTTTTGGACGTGAGAGTGTTTTACACAGACGGACAGACGGACATAGATCAATCGACTTAGAATTTCATAAGGATCAAGAATATTTATACTTTGTTGGGTCCCAGATGAATATAAACAAAGTTTCACACGGAATGACAAACGTAACTAATATACCCTCATTCACCACTTATGGTGGTGGAGGGTATAATAAACTTTTTGGCAACTAAATAAACATATTGAATATTAGCGCATGAAAAATAGCTTGCCATAAAGAAAATTTCCAAATATTTACTGGAACATAAACGAATAAATTAAGAGGCAAAGGAAAAAAACAAAAGCAACAATAAGACAACATAAACATTAGCCAAACTGAATGCATAATTTAATGTAGACACACATACTGTATATGTGAGCTTTAATGTATGTAAGTAAACACGCATACAAATATTTATCTCAAATGTAGCAGTAAAATACACACAAATAACAAAATACACACATGCAGAAATGTGCTTATGAATGTATGTAGTTATACATATATGTTTTTAGATATTTACAAGTCTGTAGATATATAGATACAATAAGTATAAACATTTTATATGAGTTTAGTGATTTGGATTTAAGTTAGTCTTTAATATTTTTGTTATCCTAATATGTAATAACGGGATTGTTCCCGGTTCTACCACAACCGGAAAACTAAGAGTAGCCATATCACAAATATAAATAAAACATTTTAAATCTCACAACAATTTCTATTCGTCGTGGTTTTCTAATAATGTGAATAATAACAAAACGTTAAATGTGTTTAAAGGTACGGTCACACTTGGCAAATATTTGCCGAAAACGACGTAACCACTAAGTAAAATATTTTTGAACTCGTTTATTTATTAAAAAAAAAGACTTCGTTTAATAAGGACAAGACACAACAAATATTCAGTCTTATTTTATTTGATGCTGTTCGATCTTGGAAAACTCTTGTAAGAGTAAACAACGTCAACCAAATTTGTTCTAAAACAAGTGGTTACGCTTTTTTTGAGTAAATATTTGCCATGTGTGACCATACCTTAAGAAGAATACATATGTGGAGGACTTGCCGAATATGGAGGAATGGTGCTGCAAAGAATTATTTTCTCAAAAAATTCAACAATATTTATTATTGCTTACGATATCAATGATATTTCTCTTGTTTTTAAAAATAAGAAAACAACGAACGAAATTATTATATACTACAGAAAGTTAAATTAAAAATCTTTTTTATAATACTTTTAGTCATTTGTTTTTGTAATATAAATATTTTACCAAATAAATTTATTATTATGTGTTGCATAATTATAAATATATACAACTTTTTTCAATTTTGTAATTAAATCAAAGGTAACAGTTAAAGTTAAACCTACATGTATGTGAAACGAAGAGAATATTAAATATTATTAAAAAAAACCCATTACTATTTTTAATTTTATATCTTAAAAAATGTATACATAAATTAATCAATGTTTCATAACTAGCAATATACTGAAATAAGAATAACTTTAATTGATAATGGGTTAGGATTCCTTTTCTAAATCAACTCGATAATTCGACTAGGCATACTATTCACCAGATTTCTTCTTTTTTCTTTCGAAGGCTATCACCTACCAATTTGTCTCACAACTTACATGTGTAAGAGTCTTGTCTTGTTAAAAAAATAAATTTATTTTTATCACTATTTTTTAAAAATTACACTAATTTCTCGTCTAGTAATTTTGTAGAATCAGAATAATTAATTTTGGTGCCTTGCAACGCCAATTCCTACAGTCTTTACAAAAACCTCCCAAAAACCTCAAAGCAACGCCTCCGAAAGTTTGAATTTTTTTTTATGAGCAAAAATTGCCTTAAACTAGCTATTAACAAAGATCATTGGCTTACCTGTTTGCAGTTAGTTTGTAAGTTTATTTAAAGAATTCAAGTCTAGCAGTTTTGTGGCGATGTAATGGCCTTGGTGCAGACAGTAGGTTCTGTCAAGTTTAATCTGGGATTTCCTTTTTTTACCAGCCTACTTAAGGTTGATATGGATATATTTACCTCACATTCATTAAAAATTTGACCAAGACATTTCATTGTATTGCTGGCACAGTTTATAATTTTGCGATTGTCTCGTTCAGACAGCGGGCCGCCAATTTTATTTTTACCATAATAATCAGTAATAATAATAACCGGACAATATTAGTCCGGTTTATTATTTTTGCAATTGCTCGAATATTTAAGCAACTTTTTAAATATAAATTGAAATTTTAAGTTTTTCAAAATCACTAAGATACAACCACTCGACATTTTATAAAAAATTGCAGAATAATTTTAAATAATAGTTATGCTTTTATTTTTATAGTATTTTTCTTTGTTTATCACAAACTCTAAAATGTCTCCCAAATTAATACTGTTAAATAATTGTACACGTTTTAAAAAACTGTTTGTAACTTTACCATTAATAGTAAATATCAAGTGCAATTTTACAGCAATGCAACACAGTATATTTTTACGACTGCTGAATAATTGATAAATTCCTTGAAAATTCGACATTGTCAAGTTAAGTGATTGCAAAAATGGTAAACGTTGTGAAAAATTAAAACATGATTCCAATTTATATGCGAATACGACGTACGTTGAAGTTCTCATTGAAATTGTTTAAAGTATTAATTCTATTATTTATTGAAATTTGTCCATAGGGAACATGGAACTGAACTGGAGACAATAACTGGAAATAAAACCGAATAACAATTTGGTTAAAGTCTCTATTTATTTATTACATTGTTTTACAACTTTAACATATCTGTAACATTCGCATTGGGTTTAAATTCAAGCCTTAAATGACTGCTTTAAAATAAAATTTATTTTATTAAAATCCCCTATTAAAGAAATTACCAAAACAAGAGATTATTTATAAAATCGTTCTGATTGCCAAGAAAATAAACATTTTAATTTGTAAGTACTGTAAAGGGAAATTAATTCAAATTAGTGCAGAGAGGTAAACGTATAAAGTATAACTTTTCCGTGTTGTTTCAGAAAAAGTTTAAATTAAAAATTCATTTGCAATATAACAGTAATTGTCAATTACTGACATTATATGTATACAAATAAAACATATATATAAATAAACTATTGTCAATTATTGACAATTACTGTTATATTGAAACATATGTGTATTTTTATTTTCAAAAATTTTATAAATTTGTTAATAAATTTTATTTCCCTGAAGTTGCTACACATTGTTGTAGTGAAATATTGAAGGAAATAAGATATATATACATAAAGTAAATTGTGACCTTAAGCTTGAAGAAAATATAATTTTTAATAAAGATAAAAAGGTGGAACAATTAGTTGAATAATCTATATATAGAAAACTTAAGTTTTAAACGTGTGCCTTGATAATAAATTTGGTTTATTAAAATCCCATAAGATATAAGAACAAACAATTAGAAGAATAAACAATTTAACGAAAATTAATATTAATCATTCGTCATGTGGGTCAAAAAATCAGCGTTTAAAAGGGAAATCATATGAAATTAGCAATAAGCAATGCCCAGCATAAAATTCACTTACAACGTGAAATTGTCGATCAGACTACAAATCTACCAGAAAAAAAGTTCTTTTTTTTTTTTTGGTCGCAATTCCTAAATGTAATCCATTATAATTTTCTCACCTTTAAGCAATAAATTAATAACTTACATTTATAATTAAAACTATTATAAAAATATGTAATTGTAGACTGATTACAACAAAATGTTATAGAATAAAACAAACTTAACAAAGACTAAGTAAACTTATCGCAAAATGATACTACTTTAAATCTATTTACTTGAAGTAAATTTTTTTGATTTTATAATCATGATCAATCATGAGATATGTATACATAAAGCAATTCTTAAATTGATTATTAGTAATAAAGTACCGAAAAGAAGCTACGTAATAATGAATCTTCCAGAATTCATTAAAGTTTGCTGGGTAATTCTTTAAATTGAATGAAAATACTTCTATTTTAAGTCAATATTTTCATTTGAATATAAATAAAAAGAAAATATTGAATATAAAAATATGTTTTGCAATTTAAAAATTAAATATGAACAACTTAAGATACCAATAACTACTTTAACATTAAATTTATTTCGTTAAAATCCCATAACTTGCAAAGAAATTATAAGAATTTTATCAAAACAAATAAAAATAAAACAAAACCACAGGTAATAATAAAAATTTTATAGGAAAGAATTTCTTCCATTTTAAATATAAATTGAAAATAAATAATAATTTAATATAAATAACTTAAGCCATAATTGTATGCTTTAAAACAATATTTATTTCCATAATTTTTAGGGAAATAATTTTTCCATAATTACATCATTTTTAGGGAAATTATAAACAATTTACAAAAACAAGCCATAATAAATATTAATAATCATGCGTCATGTGGGCCAATAAATATAAATTTTGAATTATCAAATATTTCAAGGGGAATTACAGAAATTAATACAGAAAGGTTAAAATCTGACTTATTTATTTAAATTGCAAGCAAACCCATTTATTGTATATGAAAAAAATATAGAGATATTATATTGTATATAATGTTGTGTTAAAAACATTTTTTTAAAATTTTATAGAAAAAAATTATCGAAATTAAAAGAATGAATAAAAACATATATAGTATGAGAAAATGCACACCGAATCTGGTAAAAAGTTACCACTAAAGAAATTTAAATAAAATCGGCTGAACACTAATAAACAGTAAAAGTATTGGCTGTAAATATAGAAAACTACTTCCATGTTATTTATCAATGCAGTGACTTGTGGACACACATACAAAACATTAATGTTTTGCAATACCATGTATGTGAAATCTTGGGGAAACTTCAAGTACACAACATAACACAGACATAGATACAAGTTATAGCTTAGATTTACATACATACAAGTTTTTATATGCATGCATTTATGTTTTAATGTGCATTATTTGGCATACATATAAAAATAGATAAAAAGAAGAGAGAAAGAAAAACACCAAGCAGATACATTTAGTTGAGGATGTGGATGTGATGTGGAAGTGTTTGTGTGTGTTAGCAAGTTGCTATTTTTAGTTGTTTTTTTTTTTGTGTTCTCCATATGTGGATGTATCTGTGGTAGTGTGTTTTTGTATGTATTTTATTTCTTTTAAAACGGTAGTTGGGTATTTTCCTTATCGGAATAAGCTTATTCCGTTCAATGAACTGAAAAATATTGTTTACCTCACAGTTTCCTTCACATATTTATTCTACAACATAGAATATGTAACTTTTTTTCTGCTATGTTATTGCTGTTCCAAACAATATTCTCTGCTGCTCTATTCGCACCAATATCATTTATATACGAGTATACACATATGTGTATAGCAAATAATAAATACAGACTTGCTTATGTATGTATTTTTTTCATCATTTTTCATGTTTGACAACACATTAAATATACGAGGACAAACAGAGAGATTTCAAAAACTTTAAATTTAACTTTACCTGAGACCGATTTAAATTTCTATCTTATGAAAATAAAGTAAAAGTAAAGATTGATTAAACTTGTTAATTTAGACATTGTTATAACCTACACTATCACAAGATCACTTTCTGAGTCGATTGAACAATGACCTTTTGTCTATCTAGCTGGCTGTCCATGTAAACCTGTGCTCACAGAAAAAGAAGCAACTTTGTAGTTATTTCGATAAAATTTAGTATGTGAATTTGATTCTGCCCAACGACAATTGGTATTGAAATCGTATCTTTTGCAAGCTGTTTTTAGTACCTTATATGTCATTTTGAAGGTCACATATACATATCTATCATTTCTTCTAACTTAGTTATTGAGCATTATAGTGCAAACAGTGCAATTTTTTTATGCTTAGAAAATATCGAATTTTGTAATAACAAAGAGTCATATGCATCACTTGTTTAATATGATAAAAAATGCGAGTGAAGAACACCCATTTATCACCGAAACTTATGATAAATCAGTTCGATTGGTTTTAAATTGAGAGAGATTGATTGCGCTATTCAGAAGTAGTGATTACTCCATTAAGATCGTTGTCAAACTCAGCTTGTAAAATCATTGGCAACTCCTGAAGCAGAAATTTTTAAACGTTTGAGAGCAGTAGGGTTCATCCAAAAGCAGTCAAACTGGGTAACATATGAATTGAAGCCGAAATACCTTGAAATGCAAAATTCTACTTAAACACTATAAAGGAAATCATTTTTGAACCGAGTTATTACTCACGATAAAAAAAGAAATCATTACGAAGCATTAAACTTTATATGTGAATATCAGCTAACCAGCCAATTTAATACCAAAGCCAATAAATGGTGGACCTAAAAAGGTTCTATCTATTATGAGCTGCTGATATCTGGCTAGACCATCACAAGAAACCTGTAGTACCGAAGGCAACTGATTTATTTATAGCGAGCATTGGCCGAAAACCCATAAAATATGACAGCAGATATGTAAGTTTAATATTCCATTATGACAAGGCTTGGCCACATTGCGCAATACCTCTTAACAAAAATTTAGAAAGAAGTGGTTGAGAAGTTTTGCCTCTCCCGCCTTATATTAAAGATCATGCCCCATCCTACTATTATACTATTATTTGTAGCGCTCAATGCAGAACTATCTGTTTGTAAGAATGCTTCACTTCAGAACAGAGTATCCGAAATCGGCTTGATTTCTTCTTGACCTCAAAAAATGAGCAGTTCTTTTGGCAAGGAATCCATATGTTGCCAGAAATATGGAAAAAGGTCATAGCTAACAATGGTCAATATATTAAATAAATTTATATTTTACAAATGTTTAAGTTATACACGCAATAATATAAATAATTTTTCATGCTCAGAAGTCATTACTAAATTTTATGTTGATTGGTCCATAATATATTATAGCTTCCACGGTTTTTTTTTTAATAAATATTTGCCAAGTGTGATCGTACCTTAAGTTACTTATTAATTATACAATATATTTTGTTTTATATTCCTACTTTTAATAGAACATTTTTTTGAACAATATTAGGTGTTTACTTTATATTGAAGCTCACTGTATACACCCTCAGTTACCACTTATTTATTTTAATTTTGTACCAGTACTCAAGGGATGGCCCCTATTCTTGCAGTGCCTTGTGTAGGAACTACGAAAATAGGTTATGGGAGGGACAGGGAAAGCATCTGCAGGAAGTTTATTTTACATACAGTCGATCACGGATGAATGACCCCTTCTTGAGAGAACTGGTATTATTAAAAAAAACTATGGTTTTTTAGGAACAATATTATTGATAGAACAGTGAAATAAAACCCACATTTTAATTAAACCTAATTTTATACCTTTATTTTCTAAACGTCTTAGAAGTGCAATTTTCCATAATTTCTTTAAACCAATTCCTAGCCGATTACCGGAAAGTAAATATTAAATATTAAATCTCGACCCTCATTTACAAAATGTAGCAACAGTAGTTGTTTGCTTAAAAATTCCTTCGCAGTGTGTATATAAAAGTAAATTTGTATAGTTTTTATTTTTCTTGGAAAGAATTAGAAAGTATAGCAGCAACAAATTTTTTATCACTACTATTTTGGGAAAATATATTTTTGTTTTTCCAGTTTTTTTTAATTTTTTTCATCTGTCTTGTACTCACATGTATGTTTATGTTCTTATACATTTCTTAAATATTTTTGTTTAACATTTTCATGTTTTCGGAAATCAAGAATGAATAAATGTGAATGACCTCAATATGAATGTATGATGTTGTATGTTTTCCTGAATACTTTTCTTGATCATTATGATTTAATGTGAAACTCAATGAAATTCAAGCTGATTATGATATTTAAAGAGTATTAAACAGCCACATTTTGCCACATATATACTCGTACATATATGAAGATGCCACTGATGAAAAGTGTTCAAATTACTACCTATATAGATACTTAAATTGAGATTGTTCTGCTCTTTTTATTGATATTTCTCATGCGTTTCATTAAGTCTGGCATGATGGTCTAATATACAAGTTGAAACTAAACTTATCCGTAAACACACATAAGCTTTTGGAAAGCTACTTAACTTGTCGAACATTTAAGCTTAAAGAAAGAGCTTTTTTAAGCTCCGTACAACCTATTGAAGCAGGAGTACCTCCAGGAAGCATCCTGGAACCCTTCTTATACTTGATATACACATCTGATATGCCAACAAACAATCGTACTTACACAACTTCAAATTGACTCTGCTGTCAAGTTGACTCTGCGAGGAAAGATTATTTTCAGAACCAACTTTTGCACCCCTAAACCATTCTGGAAGATAGGAAAGAAAATTAATGAAATTGAGCCAGAACTACTTCCCATCAGTGTGGAGATTAAAAATTAAAAGAAAAAATATGTTGAAACCATAGCTGCCAGATTTGACGGTTTATCGTCATTTTGACGATTTTTTGTTTCAAAAATAGCAAAGTGATGTTTTGACGATTTTTTCATTGAAAGTGACGATTTTCTGAATTAGTAAAATTTACTATTTCTAATTTTCTATTTTTTTTTTTTTTTTTTTTTTGAGACAACAACTATTTTTCTCATTTAATGTCATAAATATTAAGAAGAACATGACATATTTCAAAAACAAAACTAAGTACATAATAGTAGTATTTTCTTAAATATTGAAAATTTTTAAGTTTAAAAAAAGTAAATTCAAATAATATTGAGTCAGAAGTTATTTATTTATCTAAAAAAAGCAATTTTAAATACTGAATTACATGAATTAAAATTTTTAGAAACATACTCTGAATTTCAACGTGGAAAGTGGAACGTAGGAATTTTTATTTTTCCGATATTTTGACGATTTTTAAAATTCGAATTCATTTCATTTTTCGGAATTCATCTAACAGCCCTGGTTAAACCCCTTTTAGCAAACCACTTCGGGAAAAACTTAAGAAACAATAATGACCTGCAATTTGATGATATGGTCTCTCATCTCTTTGGTGTTGGTTATAAGAAAATTTTCAATTTGAATTTTGTAATACTTCAATGTCGCATTCTGGTACCTAAATCATCTAACAGTAATAATCAAATAACAATTTAAATAACAATTAGAAAACAATTTAGTTGATTAGTTAAAGAACTAAAGATAAAGTTACTGCATAGACTAATCACATAAAAACTTTTATTTTGATTGTAAAAAAAAAAATGCGTTTCGTTCGTTATTGTAGATATATCTTTTTTCCAAAGCAAAAAATATTTTTTATTACTTTATGGGTAAAACATGTGCCGAAATCTATAAAAAAGACACCAGCTACTGAAAGAACAAATAAAAAAAGAACACAAAAATGTTGAGCCTCAGGTAGAAAATAGAAGTTTAATTTTGTTGTTAAAAGCATAACATCAAAATAAGTAATCCATTAAAATGTTTGAATTGTGTTGATAGTGATAATATACTTTACAATGTGTTATACTCATTCATAATGAATTCAAAAGTATAATTAAATTTCCACTTACCTATAAATGAATATATGCCCTTGGTTATTACAAAACAATTTTTTCTATATTAGAATTAAATTGTAACATTGCATATTGATTGCAATTGAAATCATTAGCAATAGGCCACAAAAATATTTAATACTCATGAAAAACTCATTAATTTGCCAAAATTATGCCTACAACAATACAATCATAAGTACGTATGTATACTTATGTACGTCTGTATAACTACTTCGACAGACACGTGAAATGTGTTTGTGTTTTTTTGTATTATTTATTTTGCTGTTTGTTTTTTTAAATATAATCGACATTAAAAAAGCTTATAATGCAAAAATACACGTACAACAGCAACAGGAAAAACAATAATAAGCGAGCGAATAAAAAATATACAAAAACCAAAATTTAAATACAATAATACAATACTAAAAAAACAACAACAAAAATCCAATAATAATAATAATATTAAGTTAAAATCAAAAAAGGTTAAACTCCAGCAGAAAAAACGACATAAAAACAAATGTTTGGCAAAGTGAAATAAATAACAACTAAGCACAATGGGTTGAATTACATAAAATAACGAATTCGAATCGAACAAAAACCAAAGTAAGTCCAAATATACACGAAGCAATTTTTATTGAAGAGATTGATACAATTTTTTTTTTTTAATTTCTTCGGTGTGCACACACCACAATTCCTACTGCTTAAATAGCTAATATTTTTATACGAGAGTATACACATATTTGTATACACATATGTAATACGAATAAGAGAGTAACACAAATTGCTAATACAATCAAGTGTGTACTCGTCTTATCTTTCCCTCACCCCGATGTATAAAAGCTAATCAGCTAAGCTTAAAGAATTGCTTCGTGTAAATTGGGACTAATGAGGGGCTATCAAACAATAAACATTCGTGACAATTGTTAAAAACAAAATTTTTTTTCAAGAATACCTTGCAATAAGAACAGGTACTAGAAAAAATTCCACCCTGGAACAGGAACCAATCAATTGAACAGTTTTTCGTCAGTATTATTTCTGTCCTCTCCAGCTGTTATATAAACCATGATTTCTGTTTCTTACCTTTTAAAAGCAGTGGTTTATTTCATTTAAATAAACCGGATTCTTATTAATTGCAAAATAAAAGCGTCAAGTAGTTTGATTTATTAATTTAAATGTACACAAAAACAATTGTAAATTAACACTCTGTCCTTTACACACTTATATTACGGTTTAAGAACACAGTTAAAGATTTAAAACACTTTGATGTGTACACAAAAATTGCATCACAATAAACTTGATTGCCCCTGGTAGTCCTTTTACACAGCAATCATAATTTCTGCTAGGTTCGGAGCTAAGATACTATAATGTTTATGAATGCAAGTCTAGCATGTTCGTGTCTAGAATATTCAGTTCACATAGGTAAAACTTGATGTTGCCATATTGCTCAGCTAAAACTAGCTGACAGGGTGTTCTCAATAATGTTTATAAATTAAAACTTATACAAATGCTGGGCACTTCCTCCAGCTTCAGTCCATTGCTTGGATTGTTCTTTTGTCTCTGGAGTATAGTGATGGATTCATGTCTCATCAAGAGTTATAAAACGATGCTTAAAATCCATTTTATTTTTCTTAAAACAATCCAAACAAGCTTGAGAAATTTTCATTCTAATGCGATTTTGGTCGACTGTTAACAAATGCGGCACCCATATGGTGGAAAGCTTTCTCTAGTTCTTTCTGTAGTTCTTCATGCAAAATTAAATGGAATCGATCATTTGAGATGCCCATGATATTAGCTATTTCACGCACTTTAATTCGTTGATCATTTAATACCATATCATGCACTTTGGCTAGAATTTATGTTGTTGTTGCTGTTTTTGGACGTCCACTACATGGCTCATCCTCAATGCTTCTATGACCACGTTTAAATTCAGCAACCCAATTTTTTACTGTTGCATATTCCAACCATTTCTTGTCCCGATAAACCTTTTTTATTTAAATATTTAATGACACCACTAATTTCTAATTTTTCCATTGTACAAAAATCGCAGATGTTTGTTTTTTGAACACCTGTTTCTATATGAATTAGTTGCGAAAAAGAATTTAACATATGTTCATAGCACAGG
This sequence comes from Bellardia pandia, assembly GCA_916048285.2. Taxonomy (NCBI): domain Eukaryota; kingdom Metazoa; phylum Arthropoda; class Insecta; order Diptera; family Calliphoridae; genus Bellardia; species Bellardia pandia. Next base: position 104,390,978 of record OU696529.1, read on the forward strand.
TGGAAGTTTCCAAAACTGAACTTTATCTCATTAAGCGGCATACGCTAAGAATGAATGTTGAGTATCCAATGGCCATCGATGATACGGGAAAGGAAACGAACAGAAGAACTTTAAACATTTCTTATGCCTCAGTCTTTATGCGTGTACACTAAATGATCTTTAATGATACATTTTTATCGGACATTCAATTGAAAGTCAACTTAGTTTTACAGTAGAAGATTTGTCTCTTAGTACACAATGCAGTTAAAGGCAAAAGAAAGTTAAAATTGACTCTGACAACCATCATTACCTAACCTAACCAACCATATATGTCAATTATACATATCTGAACCCATTATGCAGCAATGCTCGTCAACAAAAAAATTACATAAACATTTTTATGCCTGAAGCCACAACTCAACTGATCAAATAACAACTACACTTACAGAAACAAACAACATAACAAACAGCAAGAAGAATAACAACAACAACAAAACCATATTTATATTTAATGCAAAATACGAGACCAGCACAGGATAAACTAACACAAACATAAGCACATATACAAATGTTCATAAAGCATTAGGGAGGCTCAAAAACAAACACAGAAAAAAAATAATGTTTTGGAGTAATGGTTTACTAAAAGAGCGTAAATGTTTGTTGTGCCTAGAAACATGAACAACTTTGTTAGACTCTATAGAAACGGTGCCACCCTAATCTCCATGTAGACATGCTCTTGTACAAATATACAAACACTCACTCATACATTTCTACTTATGTACAAAAATTTTTGATTCATTTATGTTGCCTGACAGATGAGTCATAAAAAAATAAATGTTTCCACACATTCAGACACAATTGTCCTCTTCACATATGTACATATTTCGAAATACATACATACATATTTGAATTTGTTCATACCCATACTGCTGTGAGTAGTAGCAGTATTAGTAGCGACATCTGTGTACGTGACATTGGTGTAAAAATTGATTTTACTTTACAATACATTACTTGGCATTATTTGTAACGTTAAAAATTCAAATATTACCAGAAAAGGCAAACAAAAACCGAAACAACACCCGCATGCATAAAACCCCGCAATAATAAATATTGGAAACTTGATTTTACAACATTTAAAATTGATGAATGTTGCTTTTTTTTGTTTTGTGTACGTGCATATTACTTTGCAGGTATCTGTGGGTGTATGGTGTATCTGTGGGTGTATGAGCTTTAGCTTCTATGCCATGGTACTGCACTTAATTTGGCATAAAACTGTGTGAAATTTTGGAATTGCTTAAATTGCTGAGTGCAATATGAAAAGTGGTTTATAACTTGATTTATACTTTGGTGTGTGGCAAATCAAAAGTTGCTGATAATTTTGAAAAAAAAAACTATTTATGGTTTTACACAAGGTGTGGAAACATAAATACATAAATTAAAGGCTTGCAGTCGTCCAGAGACAGTATGCTGCAAAAATATAAACAAAGAGTAGTTCTGAAAGATAAAGATATATAAGATTCAGTATATAAGATTCAGCAAGCCTTATAAAACTATTACTTATTATTGTTGTAGTTAAGCATTAAGTTCATGTATTATTAATTTGTTTCAAGCTTTTAGTATAGCTTCCATCGCAGCTACTTTTAAATTTATAGTTTAGCTTAAGTTGCAGGTCCAAATAAATTAAATAGTTATTGAAAGTTCTACTAAGAACGGTTAATATGAAAAAGTAAATCGTGAAGGTCACAGGTTGAGTAACATATTGAAATGGATTTCCAAAAGTGAGAATATACGTATATTTACATTTTCTGTTTATTTGTTTATACTTTGACAAGACTTTATTAATCTTTTTCATTATGTTTACGTTTTTTTTATTGTTTGTGTGACTTGGCCAGAGTTAATGTTGATGTTCTTAACATCCAGATCATGCATGTTCTAAAATTCCATTTAATGATATTCCCCTTCAAAGTAGTCACGTAATACTGGTTGTTGAATACCATTTTCCAACCATTTATATTCTATCACTGCTTTCTGTTAAGGTTTTGTGTTAAACTTCCCAGTGGGAAAACGATGCTGTTAAAAGGCCTTACTGATAGAATACATGCTTAAGAAGGGCTATTAGGAGAACTATAAGGGGGCCTGTCAAGTAAAGGTCTGTTGAAGCAAGAATTATAATACGAAAATATTTTGTATGAATTCAGCATTAAACCATAAGAAGAAAGGTGTTAAAGCAATCATACGTATTTTGTTATGCTTATATAGCATAAACTGCTTATTTGCACGTTACACCACAAACTTTTCTAAAAAATTAAATTTACAGACGGTTTCTTTATCAATTTGTAGTATAACAAAATAAAATTTATTGATATAGAGACGACCTAAAGGAATATTTGTAAAACTATTTATTCATGTTTGATATTTGAATCGTGATTTCTTCTTATTCTTTTGAAATGCAATTTTCAATGTATATTACATTTGCTTAGAGAGAGATAGGAACTTCTTCTAGAACAACATCTGAGAGAAGTCATAGTAGAATGTGTATTGAAAATGTTAGAATGTATAACCAGGTCTTCTATAAGGCCTGCAAAGTTAAAGCCTTAGCAATTTTTCCAGCTGGGTCATCTAACAAGAAATACAAATCAGTAAATTGATTGTATGTGTATTGTTTATTCCATTTCATTTCATTTCATCCATCTTAACGTACGATTAACATTAATTATAAGCAAGTTAATATGTATTTTATACAACTATTTGTTTGATTGTATGAATTGTACAATTTACCATTTTACACCATCAATCATATCAATCAATTCCAATTGTATGATTGCATGTTTGTATTTGTGTAAATGCTAAATTAATGTTAATTACTTACATTAACCAATATTTCAAACCGCACGGTTTCGAAACGAAACGAAGAGAACAAAACCAGAGTACACCAAGCTACACCAAACCGCCTCATTATTATTACATTCTTCTATATTTTATGTAATGTATGCGAATGTTTTCAAATACGTTTTCATATTACATTCCATTATACGTTTCTATGTACATACATAGATAGGTATTAAATTCTGCTCGTACCTCATGTGGCCATACAATTAGTATGAATTTAAGCTGCCACATTTAAACGATTTAATTTGTTGCCTCAATACAATCATTTGCACTTAACAAATGACCATTTGTCGTAGACGACAACCACTCCACAAACGTCATCATTACTTTAAGTATTTACAGCGCAACGAAAGCTCTTTACATAAGTGTTTTTATGTCTTCTATGGCGAGCCATTACACATGACTACATACAGACTGAGCCAATATTTTGTATACAACACGCTTTTTTGAGTCAACTGAAAATTTAATTTAAGGTTAAATGTATTCTTATTTTATAAAATGTTTTAGAACTAAAATTGATTTCATGGAAGAAGTAATAAGTACCTGAGCAAAGCAATAAAAAATAAGCGTACAGTTAAAATATAACACATAATTTTATATTACCAAAATTCAAAAATTAAAAATTAATTTTGGTTTGTCCTCCATTCAGCCTCTACTCGCCTTTTAATGAAATTTACAAGAGGTTCAATCACATCTCTAGTAATCTTCCCCTACTCTTCCATTAAAGCTGTTCAAAAGTTTGTCTTTGAATAAAATGCTACTTTTTCTAATGCATCTGTCTAAAATTTCCCACAGATGCTCTATGGGGTTAAGGCCTGAATAATGCGAAAGTGAATTAAATTGGTTAGGCACGTTTTACGTTTTGGGTTGTTGTCCTGCTGAAAGACCCACGGCATTTCAGGGCTTAAATTTACAGCACTTACTTTCAAATTGTCCTTTAAGATTTTTAAGTAATCTCGACTGTTTATTGTTCATTCAATTAATACAAGATTAGCTAGTCCTGCAGCTGACATATTTTTTTGTTCTCCAAACCTTTTTTCTTGATTTTGATACAAAAATCTCATCATCGCTAAATATTACATTATTCGAGAAAGATTGCGGAGAGGTTACGTGAGCTTTTGCAAAGTCTTTTGGTATGATTAGTTTAGTTTAATACGGTTTACTGCAGAAATATACCTTCTATTTTCAAGGCATTCTTCTACGAAATCCACGGTTTACTGCGGAAATATACCTTCTTTGTCAAGGCACTCTTCCATGAAATCCATGGTCATTCAGCCGTTGTCTAATTGTCGATGAGCTTCCTGGGTCATCGCGTGTCTTAGAAATATCTTGAGCTATTTTGCCTGCGCTAGACTTTTGGGTTTTCTTTACTTCTCTGACTATTTTGCGCACCTCATTATCAGCTAGAAAGCGTGGTCGACCGGTATGTTTTGAACAGTTTACGGGCTTTTGTTCACAATATTAGCAATATCTGCAAGAGATTTTCCGTTGCTTCGATTGAACACTATTAAATCTTTGCCATGTACCATTCGGTTCTTTAATAATGTCCTTGTCATAACGATAATTATTTTATTTTATTGCAAGGTTCTCTGTACTAAATATTGATTGCATTTTTAAGAGCTTTTTTTCTTTTGTTAGCTAAAATGTAACTGTTTAATAAAATTCAGCCTATTGTATATAAATAAATTTTAAAAATATAGGCTTCTTTTAACGATATTGTTTTTTTTTGAATATAAATTTGGTTGGCGGAGAACTAATCTTTCAAACTGTCAGGTTATGCCACGACCAATTTAAGTAAGTCCCACGTCGTCCTATGCCTTCATATAGGAAGCTGGAGCGCTTAAATCTTGTATTAAAACAAATGTGTAGCATGTGATCTATGCACAACTTCGAAAAACCTTAACGCGGTACAGTTAGATGAGTAAGAGTGAGCCGCAAGTCTCTCACAGGCAGTGAAAAAAGTACGGCCTGATTGCCCATAAGCGATAATGACAATGACGCGCGAGTTCTTCCTACATACAGAACTGAATTACTCGAAAGATATTGTTCCTCACAGAAATTATTTTTCGATGTATACTTAATTTTGACTCTGACTGTATATAATTTTATATACATATATATATGTATGTACATATAATTGCAATTAGTTTACTTGTCAAGATGTTTGGCATGTGATTAGATGATTAGAAATAAGTCATTTAGGTGTTCATTTCAACTTGTTGCAAAATCCATAATTTGCACTCTAATGAATAAATACATTTTCCTCTAATAGCAAAAAATTTAGTACAAAATCTTAAATACACAGCATAAAGTTTCAATCTAGCTTGGTATACTTTTTGTGATTATTCGTAGGCGGTGCAATATGCAAATGTGAACATATAGATTAGTGCCTGCTAAACTTGTCGTACAATGGCTAAATTTTACTGCTTGTAATTTCGCAGATATTTTGATTAAATTTAATAAGGATTATAGGTATTGAAATTGGTTGAACTCGTAAAATTGTTTTATTATTTATTTTTAAATATTGTACAATACGACTATAAACTTATTCAAACTATTGGCCATTGTTACCAATAACCTTTACCCATCTCTCTGACAACATATTTAGCTGTAAAATAACTGTTAATTTATTTATTCCAAGCCAATTTCGAATAGGTTTTGGACCCACCAAATACAGAGCATTTCCTTCTGCCACGGGTTGGTAATAACTATTTATAGAATGTATAGTTTTTACAAAGTGTAGAGAAATTAGAACTAGCGCAAAACTAAATTTTCCAACAGGACAAAATTATGAAGGAGTGGTGAAGAGTAGAGAGATGATTGTCCAAAAACTTTAGATTCCCCTTCGAAGTCCCTAGACCACCATCCAATTGAGCACCTGTGGGAATATCTAGACTAAAAAATGAATCAAATAAATATTTCTGTAAGTATAACCTAAAGACAGTTATAAAAAATTAATGAAACAAAATTTTGCCTGATTTCACCAAAAAATCATTGATTCTATGTCTAGCAGATTGCCAGCAGTAATAAAATCAAAAGCACTACACATAAAATATTAATTACTTAATTTTAATTACCCTGTTTACTTTATTTTGACACAAAAATCTAGTAATTTTCTATTAAAATTGAATTATTTTTTATTCTTATTATTTTTATAGTTTTTGTTAGTGCTGTTTCACACGTTTCAGTTTTAGCTGACCACTTTTTTTCAATTCTCTTTTAAACCTGCCATTTCTTCCACAGGCGTATCTTCAAACTTCTACTTTCTCATGAAAGCAACTTCGCGTAGAATAAGACGAAGAAAAAAAGAAGAAAATTAACTAGTAGTTATTCTCTATTCCCTTCTCACCCAAAAATTCTTGCCCTGAAAGCGGACCTAATGATGTATTGATTTATATTTTGCTTAAGTTACGTATGAGTTATGCAACATATTTTTTTTTTAATTTGTACTTGTAGTTTATTATACGTTTTTACTTTATATTGACGCTAACAGTATGTAGGTTTCAATATGACATATAAGTTTCTAATAAAAAAAAACCCCGTATTCCATAGATTCGCCATTTTATGAATCCCGCATTTTTATGTTATACACACAATACTTGTTTGTGTTTGTCACATATAAGTTTCTAATAAAAAAAACCCCGTATTCCATAGATTCGCCATTTTATGAATCCCGCATTTTTATGTTATACACACAATACTTGTTTGTCATTGGGTTTATTCACAATGTGCGCTACTGAATCATTAAAAAGATAATTTAAGAGACTTACCCCCTTATTCAAAAACGATTATTAAATTTAACAAACGTTTATTATGACAGATTTGCATATAAAAATTTGCTTAATAAACGTTTGTTAAATTTAATAATCGTTTTTGAATAAGGAGGTTTAAATTCAATTAAAATCCCACCAAACCAGACTTATTGGTATTTACGATAAATCTAGTAATATAGCAGATTTAGATTCATTCATGAAATTTTTATTATTATACATAGGTATAGGCAAAATACTTAGAACACTTAATGTTACTTTTTTCCTATGATGGTAATAATATTTTTAAACGTTTCCACATATGCTTCCGGCAATTATGATCTAGAAATATTAAATTAAACAAATGTATTCCTTTTTAACTTTTTCATTATAATGGTATTAAAGAAGTCTTATAAATGCCAGTTGAAGTTTTAAATTTTCACCATAGCTATTTAGCTTTAAATTTAATACCTAATATTCTTACACATAGTTCATTAAATGTTTGTACAATTATAATAGCATTTTGCGGAAATATACGCAACGATATGAGTAGAATGATTAACATCCCGTCTAGTCATACATTTTCAACTATGTAATCTTGCACTCACTCCCTTCTACTTTGTCTACAGCGTCAACTTCAAAGCGTTAATGGTTTTTTTCTTTGTTTATTTTTTTGTTGTTTATTTTATTCAAAAACAAAAACGCACTTAATAGAATTGCATACATATAAATCTACGTAAAAACGCAACTATGACAAAAAAAAACATAGAAAACATACTCACAGCAGCTGAAAAAATAATAAAAAACGCACATGATTTTTAATATTTGAAACATGAAACATATGTATAAGTACAAAAACAATACATCCACATACACTGCATTTGCATAAACATTTTTATATACACAAAAAAATAATAATTTAAATTAACGTACATAAATACACCTCTACTAATACATATGAATGCTGAAGATATAATGAGTATTAGCAAATGTAACTGTCATCAGCAGCTGTCATAAGTTTTAATGAAAGTGATATAAACACACATACATAAAGTGCATAATATATACATATACAATTGTACATATACTAAAGTGTGTATGAGAGGAGTTTCATAAACTCAACTATTTCTACTAATCAACTATTAATACTAAATCAATATTAGCAATAAGCAGAGCAACCAAAAACATGCGCTCAAAAAAGTAACAGTTGGAAAATTACCGATTAACTCCAACCCATTTGTACGAGCTTTAGCTGAGGATTCAGTGCGAATGAGAGAGTAAACGCAGTCTGCCTCTGTTTGAAATTCAAAGTTTTATTAAAAATCAAGTATCAATGTATATTCGGTGAAGCCCGAGCACATAATACCCTACACCAAGAGTATCAGCAGAAACAGTTTTTCAAATATGTTAGCTATATAAATGCTTTAAATTTTAGGGACCAAAAATGGCGCAAAAATATTAAAGTTTGTTTTTAATATGATATTAATTTAATTGCATGCGGAAAGCACTTTTTGCAAATTATCCAACACAATTGAAAACAATATTCTAGCACAGACAAAAAGTAATAATTTAAAGTAATTCAATCAGTAATCAGAAGAGTCCAAGAGGTCGTCAAATTTACGTATGCGGACGTACGTCTCATGATGATATGGAAAGCGACACCAAAATATGCTTCTACAGCAATAGACAATCTGCTTTTGGCGAGTAATAGGCTGAAATTTATTTTAACAGTCTACTTATGGTTGATTTGGAGACATTTACCTCACATTTTTTACTAATATTTGATATTTTTAAAATCACTAAGGTACGAACCACTTTTCTATAAACTGCCAAATTGTTGAAAACTGCATAATAAGAATAAATAACTGTTACACTTTTGTATTCCTTTTCTAGTATTCTTCTTTGTTTATTATGAAATGTAATTATTGTTATGAAACACTAACAAAATATTAAAACACAATTTCTCTCTGAAATTATCTAAAATTTGGATAAAAATAGTTCATTACAAATATGTACACATCCCCATTTTAGCCAAACTTTAACTAATAACTTTAGACACGATTTTTTCAATCGATAATACAGTTCAACCTTGGTATAACGAATCTTAAGAGGATTAGAAAAAAACGTTATAAAAACGTTACAATGAGGTTCGTTCGTAAAGTTGCACTTCTATTCGTTATAACGAGGTAATAAAAAATAAATAAAAACAATAAATTTTTCTTCGAATATTTCAGCCGTTAGTCTAATGCATACTGCTGTCGACTACGAATGTAGGTTTGCTGGAGACGTTTGTGTATTTATGTGTGTATCTGTTTCATATAATTTGGATTAATTGATGAAAATCGTTATGCAAAGGTTGTAAGTTGACAAAATTCGTTAAATAATGGTAAATAATTCTTTCTATTTCGTTAGTCTGCAGTGAATGAAAATTCGTTATAACGAGGCTATAGACAAATGCATTCGTAATAGAGAGGTTTATTTTGTATTAAATATTATGGAGCGTTGTAGGGGATTTCAAAAAATTCGTTAAATCGAGGAATTCGTTATAGTCGAGGAAGTCGTTATATCGAGGTTTGACTGTATAATATTCTGTAAAAGTAATCGGAATGTTTAATACGTTCTAATACGAATCTATGCTTCAACTATAAATAAAAATTTAATTCAATAAAATGTGTGTGGAAACAATTTAAACAAGTGAACTTTAAACTATGCGCACTGAATAAGTGATAAACTTCATATCCTTTAAAAATATTTAGCCTTTATTGCTACTTGTACAAAGTTCACAACACAGTAAGCTAACATACAAACAGAACAACACATCATACTAACTCATACCGTGACATGCCACACATAAGACAGTGAAACACACACGATAACATATACACTCATCAACATATAAAGAGTTCAGATGAATTTACCTATGCAATGCAATGATTTAAAATAACAACTAAATCATTCCATTTTAAAAATTAATTTAATTTTATAAATATAAACAGTTAGTTTCTCTGCTATGAAATGTCCCCTATAAAAACTTCACTGTAACATATGTATGGGAGTATGTGTGTATGCACTCAGAAGTTCATAAATGAAACCACAAATAAAAAATGAATACGAAATGTATGAACAAAATTTTTGTATTAATAAAAAATAAAATACGGCTGGCAGCAGTTATAGAACACCCTTATGTAAAGTGTAGCTAAAATTACATTAGGGATAGTCATACAGTGTTGGAAAAGTAATAAGAACGGCTTCTTTATTTTCAATGATGCTAAAGAGAATAATTTAAAAACGATGATAATCTTAAGGTGAATCGACACTGATTAGCTTTGAATGAATCTCTTTAAATGTGCAATAATACAATTAAAATGTAACCATACCTATATATAGTATATAGAAATATATAATAACTCTTTATTTTGTTTTTAATTTGCCCTTAAAGAATATTTCTGTATTGACTTGATTTGAAAGAATATAATAACCACATAATGTTTTCCATTTTGACAACTTTAATAAAACATTACTTCTCATAGGGCACAATTTGGAAAATAAATCCGCACAAAAATATGCGTTGGAAAAAAACCCTCTCACATACACTAAAAAAACATGTGCATAAATATATTTTTTCTAAATTAATCTTTATTGGAAGTATGAGGAAATGCTGTAACATTTTGTTAAGCTTCTAAGCTGCTTTCGCCCACTTACAATCCCAGCACACATCCTGCCAAAGTGAGTAGTAGTACCAAGCGTTTCTATTCATGCATGAGTGCAGAACTGTTTAAATGAATTTAATCCTTTATAATTTTTTTTGTTGTTAATTTTCTCTGTTATAATTTTTAACATATGACATAATGCCGCAAATATTTAATTTGAAATTATAATTATTTTTTTAGAAGCTTTTCTTATAATAGCCTGCGCCATAAGTGTTAAGGTTATGTTTATGGGTTTGTCATTCCGTTTGAAATTTCAAAGAAAATATTCACTTTATTGCATAAAATAAGAATGGAGATATTTAAAAATAAAGATGGAAATATTGTAGGCGATGTTATTTTGCACTTTTGCTTTTCATTGCACCCAAAACTTTCTAATTAGAAAATTTTCAAAAACATATATCTTGTATATAAAACCTTATTACACCCAAAAAAGTTTGAGCAGATCGGTCAATATTTCGTGGTTAATATTTGGTCAACACCACACATAATTAAAATGAAAGCTTTACTTTATTAATATAAATAATGTTATATTAGAAAATGATATTGAATTTTAATAAACTTATAGTCATTCGAGTAGAACTGAATTCACAAAAAAAAAAGAAACAAAACCAAAAGCGTATACAAATTTCATTGATTTATTGTTAAAATATACAAAATTTTATGCGGCAAAATAACAGCGGCATTATCCTTATACAAAAAAAAACCGTGTCATTCTAAACGTAGTGACAATTCTTCTAGTTTGTTTAGTTAAAAGTTCAAAATAATTGCAAGTTTCATTATTTATCATTAAAAGATATTAAGTTGTAACGTTAAGTAGTGAAACATTTACAAATGGAAGACAAACATCAATTGAGACTCGGCAAATCATAAAAGACTTACATAGAAAACGTAAATTCCTGCGTAAAAGAGGTAAATCTGTTGAAATCACTTTAACAAGCTTAAATGATTTGGTATTCAAATAAAATGCAACACAAATAAAGGGTGTTTTTTTAGATGTATAGAACTTCAAGTTGGCAACACTTTTTTAATTGTCAGCCATTTTGTCATATGTTTAGTTTAGTATTACAACATGAATGAACAACGCTTCCAAACGCCAAACTGACGTCTAAACAACGCTTTTAAATTGTGCAAATTTATTTTTTATTTATGAATGGGCCCATTTTCAGAAGCAAATTTTGTTTGTTTTATATATGAATTCATACCTCAAATCGCTTCAAACCTGCTGATGGGATGCATGATTTTTGTATGAGGTGTTCCCGGTTTGGAGGACTACTTTCTGCTGACAATAAGCGCTTCTTTTAACCTAATCAAACGTGAAAATAAAGCACTTTCCTAAAGTGTTTTACCTCACTTTGCGCACACCAATCAAAGAACAAATTCTATCTGAATGTGTTTGCTTAAGATTGCATGTTTCATCAATTATCATCAATTCTGTCATCATCTCAACATGTATTTCGTATATCAAATGTCCTTCAATTTACTACCCACGTTAACCAAGGCTTTGCACAAGGAAAACAAACTGATGCCGTATATACTGACTTTACTAAAGCTTTTGATAAAGTTAATCACAGACTTCCTTTTATTAAATTTCTTGGTTTTACATCTCGCAGTATAAACTGGATAAAATCTTATATTTTGGATAAAACTCAATGCGTAAAATGTAATAATAAATACTCTAAAAATATTTTGGTTATTGCTGGTGTTCCTCAAGGCAGCCACCTTGGTCCAATTCTTTTGTCCTTGTTCATCAACGACCTTTCAAATGTTTAAAATTGTTCTAACATTCTAATGTATGCTGACGATGTTAAAATATTTTTGAGCTTCTCTAAATTTTTTGGATCATATATATCTCCAATCCGATCTCAACAATTTCTTTTTGTGGTGCAGTCTGAACTTAATGGAATTAAATTTAAAAAAATGTAAACTTATGAGCTTTTTAAGAAGTAATTATATTCCTGCTAATTATACTTTGGGTGATTACCGGCTTGAAATTGTTGAAAATTTTCTTGATCTGGGAATTTTACTAGACAACAAATAAAACTTTGTTTCGCACATTACCATGATGATTAATAAAGCTAGAGGTGTACTTGCATTTATAAAGCGATGGGCTAAGAAATTTGATGATCCCTATGCCACAAAACAACTTTACATTTCCTCAGTAAGACCTATATTGGAATATGGCTCTATAATCTGGGAGCCTTATTATAATATTAATATTCAACGTATAAAGTCAGTACAGAAACAATTCCTACTCTTTTGTCTGTGTGGGTTAACTTGGAATCCTGATATTAACCTTCCATCATACATCGATAGACTTAAATTGATTAAGTTACCAATTCTATCTAGTAGAAGGACTATGCTTAATGTAACATTTATTATCAATATAATTAATGGTGAAGTCTGCTCCGAGTTCCTTGTAAATAATGTTACCTTTAATGTTCCTTAACGATTTTCACGCCATTTTAAGCCACTGTATGTCAAACATGTTCAAGCTGATCCATTTGTTTTTTTGTAAGCAGCCAACAGACAGTTGATGACTTTAAAATATTTTATTTTTACCTCATCTTAATAAAAGTCAAAAAATTTATATCGAAATTTTTCCATTTAGCAGTGAGCTATGCGCAGTTGTTTTATATTTTGTTAAATTTTTCAGATGCAAAAATGTTTTGTTTAAAAAACATACAGATTAAAAGTGCAAACAAAAATAAATGCGACAAAAGCATTTGTTCTCGAAAGCTACAAATAAAACTATTTAAAATTACTGCCCTCCACAATATTTTAACAGGTGCTTAGAACTTCAAATTTACGTTTTTAAACAAATTAATTGTCTTTTTAAATTTGTAACCAAATTTTTGGTTTTTGTTTCACACACATTTATTTAAAGTGTAAATTTATTAAGTCACTTTTGTCCCCCTTATTCAGTGCCACCTGGTACACTATTTTTCTTTCTTCAAATACTTCATGTGTGAAATATTCGTCAGGTTTACGTGCCACAATTTCTATACAAATGCGTTTATTTTCATTTTCATTCCATGCATTTTTTATTCCTAACAAATTTTTTCAAATTTATTTTTAGGAAAAACTATGTATGTATGTATGTATGTATACATATATAAAATATGCAATATAGTAAAAATAAAGAATAATAAAAATAGAAACTGCAACAGTTAAAGGTTATACAAATTGAGTTCACAACATGCGAATCTTAAAATGAAAAATGTATGGTTGAAAAAAAAAATCGTAGAAAAGAAAAATTTGTTGAATTTTTTTTTCGTTTTTTGTTATTCATAAATGAAAAGCCAAACAAGGGTACCAACCAGCCAACGAAGAAAAAATGATGTGCATGAAACTGCAATCCGAATACATACTTCCGTGTTAATTCACTAAATAAATATAAAATAAAACTATGAATGTGTGGAACGTACGAGTTATACAATTTAGTTTTTTAGCTACAAACAAAAAAAAAACACTCAAGGGGAAAAAGATTTAAAAAATTCAGTTAATTTTTACTTTAAATTTATGCTGTTGCTGTTGTTATTTTAAAGGTGAAAATATTATTCAGCATGAGGCGTAATACTTAAAAAACACAATTTGCATAGACCCCACAGGACCCCTTGTAGTGGTCCATTTGAAAAACAATGTATGTAGAAAACAAATCCAGTGATCCTTACTAACCCAATAATTGTTAAATAAAAGAAGTAAGAATGACTTGTCAGTCAAGCCTTACCATATGCAACGTGTTAAACTTACCATATAAAATCTGTTTTTCAGGAATGGGCGGTATATGAAAGATATGTCCTATTGGTTGTATAACTTGAAAATGAGGACTATCTTTTGAAACGGGTTTTTGTCTTTAGTAACTTAAAATCATTTTAAAAGGTACATATCTGTCATTTATTCTCACTTAGTTATTAAACATTAGCGCAATTCACAATTTTTTACGCTAACAAAATATACAGCAAGTGCAGAAATATTCTAAATCTTTTTGCAAATGCAATATTGCAATACCATTTGCACAAAATTGTGCATTGCGCTATGTTTTAAACAACAAAGATATTTTAGTTTCGAAAATGTCAAATTTTGTGCCAACAAAGCGTCATATGCAAGAAGTTGTTATGCCCTCCACCACCATAAGTGGTGAATGAGGGTGTATATAAGTTTGTCATTCGGAGTCTAACAATGAGAAATACTCGTCTGACAACCAACAAAGTATATATATATATTCTTGGTCCTTACGAAATTTTAAGTCGATTGAGCCATGTCCGTCTGTCTGTCTGTCTGTCTATCTAAAATGTCTGTAAAGCACTCCCACGTCCAAAGGACACAACCGAAAATCAGCAAAATCGGTATAGTAGAACCAGAGTTATGGACCAAAATGTGAGACAGCCTCCATAAAAAATTGATATTTTTAAAAATTTTTTTTCCAATTTTTATAAATATGTTGCAGATATTCCCATAAAATTTTGTATGCGATGTTTGTATGATAAAAAAAGAAAGTATAAAGAAAATAGTAAGAATAGGTCCATGATTTCTCATAGCCCCCATACAAAAACCTTCCCGAAATATTGCTCAATTATACATAAATGCCTATAAAATTGGAATATCAACACAAAATTAAGCAGGAATAAGTTTCATGCAAAACGAAATCGCAAAACGATTTTTTTTTAGTTCGGTCCATGTTTGACCATAGTATGGGGTATATGGTCCATCAAAGTCCACTTCCAAAATTCTCTTAAATACGTATAAAATAGATATAAATAATGTTAAACGGCTTAAATTTGACATAAATAATCTTTATAGGCAAATAAATCATTAACATTTTTTATTGTCAAGAACTACGGTATAATTCCTTTCAAAACAGCCAAATATTGTTCAACAAAGAGCTAAATCGTGCCAAAACTTTACTGATGAATAGTGACGTCTAATAAGAGGCATTTATGTGCAGATAAAAGGAGTATTCTTTGGATAACACCTACAAATTGTCTGGTCTCAACATTTTTGTATATTTATATTTTGGTGTTGGTCCTGTTAGCTGCTTGAGGTCTGTTATTCACTACGATTTGGATATGTAATTGCTCTATAGATGTAATTACCAGTATCTACACGTATTTTCCTTGCGATATTTACAGTTGTGATGTATTTTTGTGGGTGGTCATTGTCGGCGGTAGGGCCGGTTTTACTTTATTCAACGTAGTATTTTCTTTGTAAATTCTTGGTTTCTTTTAATAAAATTTTTCAGTGAAAGTGTCCTTTAAGAAGATATTTTTAGCGTTAAACATTGATGGGAATATGCCAGGTGACATTGCCAACAGTTCATTAGATATGGAGAACAATGATGAAGTATTAATCGATATCTGAGAAGCAACGGATTTTAGATTTATTTGGATACCCCTATCGAAAATTTTTTTATTCTCCAGATGAGATTACAAACCTGATTATTTAAATCCAATTAAATAATTAACCCATTCAATCGGTATATTATTTTGAATTGAATTAGTTGATATTCAAAATGTATACAATATCTCAAAAATAATGACAGTTTGGTAGACAAATTTCAAGCAAAATCATACCAGGCGATAATATACTCATGCATTTTTACTTCGCTGAATTTGCTAATCATCAAAATTAAATCACAGTATTGTGCGGCATCAGTGAAACACACTTCTTCTGAGGCTGTTGAAGTAGTGATAAAAGTTATTACTAATTTAATTGAATTATACTAAAGTAAAAAAAAACATTTGGACATTTCTTGGTAATGTACAGAGGCTCACAACTTATTTTATGCAGTGCATTTTTTGTTTTCAACGCTCCATTAAAAGAAAAGTAACAGGTACTTGAAATTTAAATTGGTGTCATTCAGAAGAAAAAATGTTATAAACCAACAAATAAAAATAATTTATTGCAAAACTTTACATTTTAATATATCAAAACTAAAAGAACAAAAAAATTCTCGTTTTTCTCGGCACAGCTTATTTTATGCAGTACCGATAGCTCAATGCAACGTTGTTGGTTTTTCGTTTTTCTCTTTTTCTATTTCCATCAATATTTTCTGTTGAATTGTGAGTCCGATTTTGTAACATGAGTTCAAATGAGTTTGCGTACAACGATAGAACAACAAGAATTGGTTTTAAACCATTTATAAAATAGTCACTGACAGCTAAGAATAGCAATCCAAAAAATAAGGAAAATCGGCGGAATGGCAGCAAATGAAATCTTCAATGAGCATAATTTTAGAAAAAATAAAGGAAAATTCAAGGCTTCAAAGCTTCACAACTGACCTCCGAAGTTGAAGTTGACCTTTTTTATTTATTTATTGTATCTTCAAACACGAACTAACAATAAGAATTTCATATCTTATATCTAATAAATTTGAAATAATTAGTCCAGCCAGTGCCGGACGAAAATTGTTTGACCATTTAATATGTTGCCGGCTAATGGGTTTGGGTGTACTTCAAGCTTTTTTTCTGCACTTTTTTGGATCTCAGTTTTTACCTAAGGCACGTCCACGTCTTTATAGATATTCGAATTGTTTATATATATTTGAAGCTGAGGCTGTTCCCGACAGCTGTGTTCCATAACATCATATAGGTTTTATGATTGAGTTGTAAAGTAAGAGTTTGCAATCTAAACTTAACTTAGAATTTCTGCCAATGAGCCAATTAATTTGGATGAATTTCAATTTAATTTGAGTCAATTGTGTGTGCATTTTTGCTCATTAACTTTTATCCTACATTGCTTTAACCAGTTTTATAATTGAGATATATGATATTGTAGGTAGCGAGATGCTTTCACGACTGCTTAGAATAGCAGTATCATCATCAAATGTAGATGTGTAAGTACGATTGTGTTTTACCATGTCAGATGTATATATCAAGTATAAAAAAAATCCCAGGATACTTCCTTAAGGTACTCCTGCTTCATTAGGTTCTACGGAGCTTAAAAAATCTACTTCTTAAAGATTAAATGTTCGACCAGGTAAATAGCTTTCCAATAGCTTATGTGTGTTTACAGGTAAGTTTAATTTCAACTTGTATATTAGACCACCACTTGTACATGTGAGAAATGTCGATAAAAAGCGCATAACAATATTTTTTTCTTCAAATGTTTTTTTTTTTTTTGACAATATTTAGGAGTCTATGGGTTTGTTTGATTGTACTGTGTTTTCTTCTAAATCTAAATTGATGATTCGGAATACAATTGTTTTCAATTAAAATTGGGTATAATTTGTTCATGACTATCTTCTCGAATAGCTTCGATATATTCGGCAATAGGCTGTTGGGTCTATATCATTCTACTTTTGTGTGATCTTTTCCCGGCTTTGGTATCATGGTAACCAGTGAAACCTTCCATTCTGGTGCATAATATTGAAGGCGTAATGAAGCGTTAAAAATAATAAGTATTATTTTGTTACTGATTTTGTCAATACCAGGTGCATTTTTAGAGTTTAAATTAATAATAGCCTTTTCGATCTCTCGAATCTCAAAACATAGGGTTACAGCTGAGCCTAAGTGATGTGTTACAGTTGACAAACCAATTATTTCATTTGATGTGTTTTGATGTTTTTTCTTTAAATGAATAACAAATATATTCCCTTTTTCAGTGTCATTTCGTATCCAGCCACCATTTAAATGGGGTCCTTTAAGATTTTTAGTGGGTCGCCATACTCGTAGTAAGTAATCTGATTGCGGAGTTGCATTCAGATTTTCAAAATATTTATTTAGTGATTCAGTTTTCCGATATTCCAACAGCTGTTTAAGCCTTTTTGTGCAAACTTTAGATTAGATTTGTGTTGGGACAATTTGTGCAATTGCCAATCTCTTCCAGTTTTAAATCGAAACCTAGCTTGCATAAATTAGGCTGTAACGTTAAAAAGCGAGCATTGATGTAGGGTATTGTATATTTGAGCTTGACTTGCGGTTGTTGTACTTTATAATAAAATATTTAAAATTTTTTGTAGACATTTTAAACCTATATATGCTTAATTTTGTAAAGATTTATGTCTGTGCTCCCAATTCAATAAGTTCAATTATCTTTTTTTTATTTTCTTTATCGTTTATTTAATACAAAAAGAGGATATTTACACTATAATAAACACTAGTTAACAATAATAATTTTTTGGATATACAACGTACCATCTTCGGGCTCTCGTGTATTATTAATATAATAATTGATTTTAGCAAATTTTAAATGTGTTTCTTACTAAAATTTAAAAGTATATAATGATATATGGTTTTTTGCAATTAAAATTTGTTTTTTTTTAACATCGCATCTATATTAAATCTATATATATAAAGTACAATGTTTGCATGTTTGTCCTCTATAGACTCTAAAACTATCTAACCGATTTGGCCCAAACCGGCTTTTTTTTAAAGGTTTACGTTAGGTTTACGGCTATATATATTTTAAGTGGGCATGGTCCCTCCCATATAAATTGAATAACATCATATATCTTGACTATTGTAATAGCAAGAGTTTTGAAATATAGCAGCATCCCATATGTTACTGATTTGAATAATCAGGAAAGAAAATGGGCGTGATCAAACCAGTGGGCATGTCAGATATCATACAACAAAGTAAATATTTAATATCATATATCTACAGTTCTATAATAGCCAGAGTCTTAGAAATTTGTGCACGTTGTTTATATTATGTATAGTCATGGGAAAAGTGGGCGGGGTCATATCAGTGGGCGTGGCGGCTCCCATACAAAGTACATATTTAGCTCATATACAAAATTAAGATTAATATTAAATATCATATATAGCCTTCAAATTTTATACGAGTCCATCAATCTGATCATGTGATGATATTCGGCAAAGTTGTTGTACATGAGAGACCAAGAAGGTTTCTGAGTTGGTACAACCACGCCTACTTTAACGCCCACTTTTTTTAAATTCATTAATTGCTTCTGCATGGGTTTTTACAGATTTACTTCATACAAATTGTATACACATCTTACTGAAGGCGAGGTAAAAATAAAAATTGTATGTGCCACGCCCACTTTCATGCCCCATCTCAAAAAATTAATGTTTGTATGTATGATCATGTGATGATCTTCGGCAAAATTGTTGTGATTGAGTCCGGGAAGATTTCTCAGTTGGTAGGACCACGCCTACTCTAACGCCTACTATATTAAATGAATTAATTTTTTCTGCATGAGTTTTAACAGATTTACTTCAAACAATTTGTATACACATCTTGAATATTGTTCAACTAAGTTGTAGTATTTTTGAAAATTTAAAAAATGTTCAATTATCTCTAAATACCGAAATAATTTATTCAAATTATTACACTAGAATACAACAAACTATTCATTACTAAAATTGCCTTTTTGCTTCCAATTCTTTTGCTTTCCATCTCCTTTTGTTTTGTGGTCGTTGTTAGCATTATCCTTTCGGAAAACACAACTTAAACTTATTTTAATTTTAAAACTTTGTTTTAATTAAAAATTTTTTTTTCTCTGCTAAAACCCTGCATTTTTGCTGCAAAAGAAGGAAAGAAAAACGTTGGCAAACAAAATAATATAAAGAGCAGATTAATAATAAAATAATACAAAAAGTAACAATTAAAAATTACAAAATTCTTAAGAGCAGGAAAGAAAAACTTTGATCATTCAAAAGTTCACTAAAACACAAAATACAAAAAAAGTTTGCTCATGATTTGCTTTTCCACAAGATTGAAGGCACTTTATTGTTGGCGTTTTATTTATTGCTCTTTTAATAGTTTTTTTCTGGCCTTATTATTAACATTATTGTTTATAAATATTTTTTTAATTTTAAGCGCCCCCTTTTTTGTAACTCTGTATTTAGTTTTACTTGCTGATTTTGTGAGTTAAGTTTGAAAAAAATAAGTGGCTAATGAGCAAAGAAATTATGGACAAATTGATTAAAATACTCAAGTTTTTTTTTATTAAGTTAAATTACAACGGGGGAAAAATAAGAGGCAAACCTTTTTGCAAAAACGAATAATAATAAAAAGGGGGTAATAATAAACTAAAGGGGAGACTATACTTAAAAGACTATAACAATTAGACACAGTGGTAGGGGGTTGTTATAAAAGATATTATTTGAATTCTTTATACTAAATTAAGTTCAAAATAGTGTGGTGTTGGAGTAAAGTTTTAAAACAAAACAAAAATACACATAACAATATTATAAATTGTCACAAACAGTTGCTTAATATTTAGTTAAAATGCCTGCAGCTTAAATATCAAATGTCAAATCCAGCTGTCGAGAGCTCAGTTGTATTTTCGGTTTCCTTTAATTAAATAGTTTTATATGAATGATAAACTTTCTTTTAGATTAAAGGATTTTTAAACAATCAAATTAAGAGAGTAATACGATTCATTTTTATCACAGTTTTAGTGGGGGACACAATGTATTTGATTTTGCTTTTGTGTTAATTAATTTAATGTATTAACAATGGATTGCTAAAAACATCATTAAAATATACTGAAAATGAGATTTTTTTGTTTATCATCTTCCTAATGACTTTAGTATGGAAAATCAACAAAGTCGGTTAACTAGAAAAAAAGTTATAAATCAAAAATTAAAAAAAATCAAACAAATTTAATAGCAAAAAACATTTACAAACTCATTATAATAATAATGTTGCATAAACACTGCGTTGCATAACTATAAATACATAAAACTTTTCTCATTTTTGTAAGTTAAAGAAGTAGTA
Source organism: Bellardia pandia (assembly GCA_916048285.2). Classification (NCBI taxonomy): domain Eukaryota; kingdom Metazoa; phylum Arthropoda; class Insecta; order Diptera; family Calliphoridae; genus Bellardia; species Bellardia pandia. The sequence continues at coordinate 104,411,988 of OU696529.1, forward strand.
ACACAGTTTAAACTACATGTATGTGAAACAAAAAAAACCCTTAAAAATGTATAAAGAAATTAATTAGTGTTTCAGTACTATAAATACATTGAAATTAATATAACTTTAAATACCAATATTCACAAAAACCAACTCAAAAATTTTTAATCATCTTAAAAATTCCATCAGGCCAGATTTTTTCTTATATCTTCGGATATGGATCGCCATGCATCTATAACAGCTCTTTTAAGGTGATAATGTTTTGACGTTGTCGGTTTTTAGCACAAATTCTACGGCTTAATATTGCCAAAATGTTCTTAATTGGGTTCTGTTTTGAAGAACATCTGGGCCATTCAAGTAAATTGATATATTTTGAAGACAACCATCCCTTTGTTTGACGACTTACATGTAGAGACGCATTTTCTTGTTGACAAATAAATTGTTTTTCTTTACTATTTTCTAAAAATAACACCAATTTCTCATCCAGTAATTTTATGTAATCAGAAGAATTCATTTTGGTACTTGTAAAAGCCAAATCAAAAAAGATCACCAAACCATCAAAGATCCGCCTCCGAAATTAGGTTTTTGGAGAAATATCATGATTTTTTCCGTATATCTCTTAAATAGCTGTTAAACACATTTGGATCATCAAAATTAAGTTTTTTCTCTTTGGAAAAAAAATTAAAAAATTATTTTTAACAAATGTATGTAATAGAGCAACTATTAACAAAGATTATCGGCTGATCTGTTTACAGCTAGTTTGTTAGTTTGTTTTAGGGAATTTAAGTATAGCAGTTTTGTGGCGAAGTAATATCTGGACACAGAAAGTAGTTTTGAATTTTAGTAGCAGTCTGTTTATGGTTTATTTGGACATATTTAACTCCCATTCATTAATAATCTGGGCAGGACTCTTCACTGTGTACCTGGCACAGTTTATAATTCTGCGATTGTCCCACTGAGAAAGCTTTTTTTCGGGCCACCACTTTTATTTTTAACATACTAATAATCCGGATTTTATACAAAATTTGTTACTACAACATGTGTCCGGAATATTTTTTTGTTAATTGATTGAAAACTAAAGTCACTTTTTGTCAGTCAAAGTCAAACTGAAATTTGACTTTTTTTAAATCACTATACAGAAAGAAAAATGGCATTCTCAAATTAAGTTTATTTTTCTCAGTTTTAGCCTGAAATTTTCAAGTACGTTTTTACTAGTTCATACTTAAAATAAGTAAAAACCGGGATTGATTTGACAAATCAAGCGCATATTTTCTTACCTTATAAGGTACGAACCCACAGCATTTTATAGCAAATTGTTAAAAATTGCACAAAAAGAATAAGTAACAATTATACTTTTGTTTTTCTTGTATTTTTCTTTGTTTATCATAAAATGTAATTATAGTTATGTAACACTAACAATATATTAATTCAAATTTCTCTTTTTATTCCCTTCACCTTCTTAAAAAATTGTACACGTTTAAATAATTTTTTACAACTTTACAACAAATAGCAAACATCAAGTGTAATTATAGTAATGCAACACAGTGCATTTATCTTGCTGTGATGGTATGCATTATATCTTATTGTTATTTTTATCTTTGTTGTTCTCTTTGTTACACTAATATCGGTGTATATGTGTAAATATATATCAATATTGAAACGAAAGCATTTTAGACAATTCTAATTATGAGAGTACATACAGTATTTAAAATTCGCTTTAATCCTATTAAGTTATAAAATTTGTTTTTTTATCAACTATTACTATATGTTGCATGTTGCTTATCTTTATTTATTTAAAAGTAACACTGTGTAACATGTTCTATTTTCAACATCTGCATGCATGTATAAAACGGAAATCCTTTAAAACGAAATTAAAAAAAATATAACACATAGTCATACTAGATTTGTTATCAATTTATAAATACATTCGCCATGACAAACATTTTTTGGAGGTCACAAAAAACTCGTTTGTTTTTTTCATCAGATATACTTTCATGTAGTGCTATAAAATAAAGATTATAGTGTTAATAAAATTTGTATGAAAAAAAGCAAACACTTTTTTGTGAATTTTAAAATGTGTAATAAAATAAAAAAATATATTACTAACATGGATTGAAAAGTCTCTGGTCTTAAGACGATAATTTAACTTGTGATTGATTTGAAATATTTTGGGCCGCCCCTTTATTTCTGCTATATTTTGAAAAATACACTTTTAGTTTAATAAATCATTGGGTTGAAATATTATTTTTAAAAATTCTAGACAACTGTTTTTACAGTCTTTCTGTAACTTATTATACCCTCCACCACAATAAGTGGTGAATGAGGGTATATATAAGTTTGTCATTCCGTCTGTAACACAAAGTATATATACATATTATTAGTCCTTTTGAAATTCGAAGTCGATTGACCCATGTCTGTATGTCCGTATGTCTGTCTGTAAAACACTCGCACGTCCAAAGGACACAACAGAAATCAACAACAACTTATAATTCTCCTAAGCAGTTTGGTATAATAGAACCAGAGTTATGGACCAAAATGTGAGGCAACCTCTATAAAAAATTGATATTTTTAAACATTTTTCTTCCAATTTTTATAAATATATTGCAGATATTCTCATGAAATTTTGTATACGATGTTTTTATGATAAAATAAGAAAGTGTGGAGAAAATAATAAGAATAGGCCCATGATTTCTCGTAGCCCCCATACAAAAACCTTCCCGAAATATTGCTCAATTACACATAAATACCTCTAAAAGTGGAATATTAATACAACATTAAGCAGAAATAAGTTTCATACAAAAAGGAATCAAATGAGAATTATTCCTCTTGCGAGACACAATTATTAGACACAAAGAATGCTGATGACAACTTTAGCAGGCCAGAAAATGCATTACATTTTGCTAGTGTCTCTTTGTATATGTTTGTATGATTTTGCATTTGTGTACGATGCACTCATACTTAACAACCATTAAATATACAAATGCACTTATTTATTTTCGAATATATTGCGAAGCAACACAGTCTTCATTGTCATTAATATTTAATTGATTTTCTCATTTAGTTTTTCACACAATTTAATTATAAAGAGGATTATTATTTGTATTGTATTGTATTGTTTGGTTGTAATTGTTTTTTATATAAAGGGATTTACAATCAAAACGTATATGTACATATTAATATACATATATTTACACAATATATCTATCAATATTGATTACTATTTTTTTTTTTGGTAAGTTTATAGTTTTACCCTTCACCTTATTTTGTAGGTATCGTGTAATTTTCATAAAGATTATTTTTAACTTTTAACATTTGACTTTAAACAATTCAAGGGTTTAATGAGTTCTGCATTTTATACCCACCACCAAAAAGGTGGGAAGTATATTACGTTTGTCAGTTAGCTTGTAACACATCGAAATATTGGTTGTAGCACAAAAAATTCTATATATTCTGGGTACTTATAAGATTCTAAGATGATCTAGCTATGTCCGTTCGTCTGTCCGTCTGTTGAAGGCACGATAGAGCTTCAAAAAAAAAAGACACAGCACAATAAAATTTTTACCAAACATTCTTTGTTCTACCGAAATGTTGGTATTGAAAATGGGCATATATTTTATATTTTCTTCAAATATAATGCAGATAATATCATGAATGTGTGCACACTTTATTTCTATTATAGAAGAACAAGTATAGCTTCCATACAAATGTCTTCCCGAAATGTCTATAGAAAATCAGTAGCCTTATAAATTGAAATTTAACCAAATTATCCATGTATACATATAAATTGGAGTAGGATTCACTATGATCAAATATAGACAGATCAGCTATATTTGATCATAGTCCTCGTCCGAAAATCACCTTAATGCGCATAACTCTCCTATAAACATCACTATCAAGTTGATATTCAACACAAATCATTATAAATCGTCGTATATAACTTCATGCTGGACGGTTTATAATAGGTTATAGCCCTCTTATGAGGACTATTTCCGACATACTCATTAACCTACATAAACATCCATATCGAACCGAAATTTTACACAGATCAGTTATAAATGTGATAAAATTATATTATTGGCTTTTGTGAAAATTAGTTCATAGTTGGCCATGGACTCCCATACAACGTCCACTTCCGAAAAGGGCAGTTATGAAAGAAAGAAATAAATATAAAATGTGCTTATTTTTCATCTCCTTTGTTGAATAACTGGAATATGCATAAAATTCTTGTAAAAAAATAAACTTCAAATAAATAGAAATAATATTCTATAATTTCTTTTATTCAAGCAATTAGGTCAATTAGTATTTATATAAAAATGTTCTTTATATTTATATATCCAATATTTCGTTATCACAATGGATAACTTTAAAATTGTAATTCCCTGAAGAAGTTATCCATTGTGATAACGAAATATTGGATATATAAATATATAAATATAAAGAACATTTTTATATAAATACTAAGTGACCTAATTGCTTGAATAAAAGAAATTATAGAATATTATATATTAAAATTATAATTAAAAATCCTGTTTTTTCATTCTTACCAAGTGATTAAGAGTTTAGTTTTAAATTTGTTTTATATATGACCAGCTAGTTATTACCCCTTAACCACTGTAAGTATTTTTGTAGTAAAATATCTTCAAATTCATCATCAAACAATAACTCTTGAATATTTATAACCTAGCAAATCATTTTTCAGAATTTTATTTTTAATTGTTTAATTTATTTGCATTGTTTTATGCATTTCAACTAAATTTAATGCTACTGCTATATGTTTCAGAGAAAATCTACATACAGACATTTACATACATATTTATTTTAAAGAAATTGCAAATATTTGTTAGTATGTAACCAGTAGCTATTTGACATAAATGAAAAATATGAGACTAAAACTGAATTATTATTATGTAAAATCATAGTTTTTGGAATATATATTTTATACAAATAAATATACATTTATATTTGGGTGCATTTTTATAGAAATATGTAAATATAAATATAAAGTTTTAAATATGAGACAAATGCAAAATTCATATACATACACTAGGGCGGTTACTAAATTGGACTTGAAAATTTGTTGTTGCTTTCAAAGTTTAAAATTATTATCAATTTTATGTGAACGAGAAAGAATCTGCTATGGTATTGAGAAAACCTCCAATAAGCTAAACTTTTAGTACTGGTAATATCGTTACCACTTTGGGGAAAATGTTAATCCTAAAAAATCTTTAAGCTAGATGGCATATTCGTATCCATTACCCAATGCCTTATTAGGATCTTAGCAGCTCCGAAAGTAAGTCCTGTTTCACACAATTCTTCAATTCTCTCTTGAACTTGCCATTTCATTCACACACGTCAATTCAATTTTCGTACTTTTTTATGCAAATCAACATGCATGAAAGGAAAAAACAAAAGGAAGTAAGAAAATTGACAAGTGCCGTCAAGTTTGTACCTCATTTTATTCTCTTTTCCCTTCCCACCCAAAAATATTTGCCTTGAAGAGTCAGAATTGAAGAGTGTGAAAGCGGACTACAGAGTGCTTTTTTAAGAGCTTTTGGAGATGATTTAAAAAACACTTAAAATTTTAAAAATTTATGAAATCTTTATTTATCTACGATCTACTTAATATAATGTCTAAAAACAATTTCATGTAAATATTGATCGCGGCTACGCCTTTAATGTTTCATATGCTGGGTCATATTTTGGCATACTCTCTTCAGTATATCAGCCGGTATCTGACGTATAAATTTTCCTGTATTAGTTTCCAGTGCATCAAGCATTGTGGGCTTGTCGCTATTTACATAAGCCTTAATATAGCCCCAAAAAATAGTCTAAAGGCATTAAATCCCTCGACCTAGACGGCGAATTGACTGGCCCCAGACGTGAAATAAACTGTTTACCGAACTCGTCTCTAAATTCAGCTATTGTTTCGCGAGCTGTGTGGCAGGTGGCACTGTATTGTTGAAACGACATGTCAGTCAAGGCAGCTCTTCCATTTTGGGCAAAAAAAACTGTAATCATCGCACAGCAGCGCTCGCCGTTCACAGTAACGTTCTTGTATTTGTCGTCTTTGATAAACAGTTCATTTTTCGGGCTTATGGCTAATCTTCATACCAAATACGACAATTTTTCTTTAGAATGAGAATAGAACTTGGTTTCTACACCATCTTCTATTCCGAGATCTATGTTAGGACACTACAGCCACAGAGACCCAAGAAGACCTCTTAGCAATGCTATTAATATCACTATTATCTATTCCAACATTATGAGGTAAAATGTTTTTTGAATGTCGAAATATCATTTCAATTACATTTGTTAATAGGTCTTGTCGAGTTTATATTGATTTTGGAACATCCAATTATAATTATGTCCTTCGACATAACTATGGACCATTTACATTCCCTTGATTACTGTATCCAAATTAATAGACGAATAGGTTCTTAAAAAGTTATAATTTGTAGAATATTCAAAATTGTCTAGGCATTTCTGGTACAAAAAAGCACCAAGACTTTATTGGTAGAAACTCGACACATATCGGAACGTAACAAGTATTGCAAAAGATCTGTAAACGAATAAAAGCAAGAATGTGTACATTATATATCTTCTATGTGACTTCACCGTCGACTAATCTTATAACACGACTCTTTCATTACATATATAACCTGTCTCGGTTTTGTGTCAGAAATTAAGAATCTGTTTTATTAAATTTGTTAAAAATTATTGAAGAAATATATAAAATAAAGCAACACTAAACTAAGAGCATTAGTTGCAACGTATAATTAAAAAATTGATAAGAAAATTATATATATATATACATATATATATATATCGATGGTCTCATGTAGAAAGACCCTAAGTCGCATATTTGAAACTTTACAGGAGAAGGTAAAAACATAATAGAAACTGTAATATTCAACATGTAAATTTTTTTGTACAACTGCTTATAAAAGCATTATATTTTACACTATTGCAATAAATTTTTGTGAGGAGGTGTATTTGCGTTAAATGCATTGGAATCGCTAAAAAAAACAAATTTCGAAAAAATAGCGAGTTAGGGCCTTTCTACATGAGACCAACGATATATATGTATTACGATATAAAAATTCACATGATAAGTAATACGTATACATTATATAAAATAATAAAATATTACTCATACGCATTGTTTTTATTATTTCGCTGGCTTAACATGTGGCTCTAAGTCCATTTTGCAATATTACAGGAGAGACAAAAAACAATCAAACTTTTTTTTTTAATAAACATTTTTGAAATCTGTAAATGCAATTTGTTTTTGTATTTTTCTTTGTTTTTTATTTGCGTAAAAGCAAAATTAAAACCTAAGTATTTGCCGAGATAAAAGCTTTTTTGGACTTAGAGCTTAGTTTGTATGTTTTCATGGACTTAGATCTTTTTCTTAAAACTTGTCTCTTATTTCTGTATTGAAAAACTTTTATCACATAAAATAGAAAGATATTGGGTTACTAAAGAGAATCTTAAAACAAAAATTTTAAAAATTAGATTATAAATGCATTAAAATGTATTTCCAAAACTGATTCGATTTCGATTTCCATCACATGCCTGATTCAGTTAAAAAAAAAGTTAAAGTTTGTTTTGATTATTGTAAAAAAAGAAACAGAATTTATTTAAAAATATGAATAACATTATTATTGTAATTTCAATTTCGATATTTGTATATACTTGTACAAAAATTATTCAGTCTTATTTCATTGCTGTTATAAAAAAGTAATATTAGTTTAAATTTTTCATGGACTTAAAAGAAAAACAACTGGCGACGACTATTTTTATTCGTCATAGAATGTATGGTGCTTTGTAGGCAAAGTGGATTTTAGATATTCGAACTTTCTAGTCTTTATTTTTCTTCTTTCTTGATGAAGTTGGTGTAAATCCGACCACTCTAGTGCGACTACATTTTCATTTATTTTTAGGTGGAGATTTTTCCATTCATCAGGAAATCTAAGTTTGAAATTATTTTAACCATTTGGTGTGTATTTTATTCATCGAATGTCGCCTTTTCCACGACCAGGGCGAATATTTTTGCAAAATTGTACATTGTTAAATTTTTAAAAAAAATTAATGATCCAAATAAGTAACATCATGACGATTAATGTCCTGACTGTCAAAGGTGTTGATACTCAAAACAACGAGAGTAGAGAGTAGCCAATAGCAAATAATATTATGTCAATTGGTTGGACTCTCAGACTATTCCGCGCGAAACAGTTGATATGTCAATTTTGGAAGAAGTGAGATATTAAACAAAGATGTGATAAATTGGACTTAGCGTCTTTACTCATCACTACAACAACAACAAATGAGATAACTGTATTTTTTTTCTTGTAATCAATGTATTTTTACTTATTGAACACAACTGCATTAAAATCTCAATTTCTAAAAAAAGTGGACTTAGAGCCTTTACATGTTAAGCCATCGATTTAACTCTTTCTAAGGTTGTCAAGCGTGAGTTTTTTTTCTTTTTGGCAAGACAGTTTTTGGCAGCTAAGCTGTTTTCGTGTAATATGTTACTGTGAAACACGTTCAGATTGGTCTCTAATTTGGATATCTAATCTATTACAGCAAGAATTAAAGCCACACGACCAACCACAACTGCTAACTTTGGGTGAATGGCCGCTGGGAAAGTTGGATAAAGATCCACTATTTTATCGAAGAATTGTGTTCAGCAACAAAGCTCATTTCTAGTTGAATGGATACATAAGCAAGCAAAATTGTCGAACTTGATGTGAAAAGCAGCTAGAAGCATTGCAAGAACTGCTAATACATATGGATTATGGACCGTTCGCATAATTGGACATAATTGGATGACTAAAAATTGTTTGGCCTAAAAGACAGAGCTGAACTGGCAACAAGACGAAGCCACATGCTACACAGTGCGCGAAACAATGGCCCAATTGAGAGGCGAGTTCAGTAAGCACTTTATCTTACGTTTGGGCCGGTTAATTGAGCACCTAGATCGTGCGATTTAAGGCTGATTTCATCATCATTCTACTTGAGGCGTAGCCGCAGTCAACATTTATATAAAATCATCTTTAAATATTGAATTATATATGTAGATCGTTCTATCAACTCAAATAAGTCACTAAATTAAATTAAATAGAACTCTCTAGTTTAATTTTAATGGTTTTTTTTAACTAAAGTGTTTGATTAAATTTTTAAATTTCTTTGGTTAATGGATTCTTTCAAGTAAAAATATTAATCGAATAATTTAATAAAATATATTTTGAAACAGAAATCTGTTAAATGTCTATACTAGTCGCAATATACACGAAGCAATTCTTCAAACTAATTATCTTTTAGACATCGGGGTGAAGGGAAGATAAAACGAGTACACACTTGAATGTACTAGCAATTCGTTTTACTATCTTATTCGTATTACATACATATGTGTAAAAATTCGAACGATTTAAACAATAACAATTGTAAACCCGAAGAGCAGTTTAATTTTTTTAAACAATTTTTTATTGAAAGTTCTTCAATTTCAAAGAATTTTTAAATTTGTGTAGAGTTGTGTCGTTCGGGTTAAAGTGAACAGATCACTTCATTGAACGAAATGAGCCGGTCATTTAACTGAACGGTTTTCGTTCAATAGTGTACGGCTCAATTTCGTTCAGCTGCTGTTTATCAAAAGACAAGAAGAAAATCACATTCAATAAGGGTTGTATTCATTCGTTTAAAGTGAACGATTGAACGAATTGAATGAACGAATCTGACTAGGATAAATGAACGAAAATGACCGGTCACTGAAATGAACGACCGGGCACAACTCTAGTAATTACATATTTTGCTGGGAACTTATTAAAATTCTCGGAATTGCTTCACATAATTTTGCTACTATTAAATAAAATACAATTGCAGCATCTTAGTAAGCCAAATATATTTTACACTTTTCCACTCAATCCATCTTTACATACAATATGAATTCATAAATTTTAAGTCAAACTAAATACTCGTAAATGTAAATACTTGTAATTTAAGCAAAATGTAAGAGAACTAAAACAACGACAACATTAAAACCTACAGATACTCCAGTCGAAGAGCAACAAAAATGCTAGTAAAATGCATTATAAATGCAACAATATTTTACTTATAACAAAAAAGGGAAAGGGACTACAAATAAAACTACAAACTAAAGACAAGACAGAAAAACTAAAAAACCCGAAGTCGACTTATAGTTTCAACAATTGCTATTTTATACTCCCAAATATACTAATATGCACCTTAAATATATATACATATATACAATACATATCATTTTTATACCCTCCACCACCATAAGTGGTGAATGAGTTTGTCCTTCCGTGTGTAACACTGAGAAATATTCATTTGAGACCTAACAAAGTATATATAATTTTGGTCCTTATGGAATTCTAAGTCGGTTGAGCTATGTCCGTCTGTGTGTCTGTCTCTGTAGAACACTCTCACGCCCAAAGCACACAACAAAAATCAATAGAGTTTATAAAAGCAGTTTGGTATTCACAATCAGCAAAATCGGTATAGTAGAAGCAGAGTTATGGAAAAAAATGTGACCCAACCTCCATAAAAGTTTTATATTTTTAAAAATTTTTCTTGCAAATTTTTGACATATAGTGCAGATATTGCCATGAAATTTTGTACACGTTATTTTTATGATAAAATAAGAAAATAGTAAGCATTGGTCCATGATTTCTCATAGACCCCATACAAATATATATATTTCCGAAATATAGCTTAATGATAAATAAATGCCTATAAAATTGGAATATTAATACAAAATTCGGCAAAAATAAGTGTTACGTAAAAATAAATTACAAAACGAAATTTTGTTTTGTTCGGTCCATGTTTTACCATAGACTCTATATAAAGCACACATCTAAAATTCACTTAATTACGTGTAGAACTAATATAAATAATGGTTAAACGGTTAAAATTTTATATAAATAATCCTTATAGGTAAATAAATTGTTGAACTAAATTTGATAATGGTCGGAACATAATTGGTCGTAGCTCCCACATCCGAAAAAGTTATTTATCTCTCAAAATTTTACATAGATCATTTACATATACACTTATACACATACTAGAGAAATTTGTGAATTTCGGTCCATATTTGCCCATATTCACCATAGGAAGCGCTCTTCCGAAAATCACTTTAAAACTCGTAAATCTCGTATAAAGAACGATAACGATCCAAAATTTTATACGGAGTATTTACATATATGCCTAAAACAAACTACTATATTTTGAAAATATCAGTTCATATTTGACCATATCCCCTGTATACGGCCCACTACCGAAATTCACGTCAATACTATTATGTACTATTATTATATTCAAATTCAACATGGGAATCATCATATATATAAAATTCTATGTTCCGAAAGATTGTTATGAATATCATACAAACTCTGTAAATTATGGTGAGAATTGGTATTTGCATCAATTTTAAATGATCAAAATTAGATTTCTGGTTCGTAAAATTGTCTTTCAAACAATATATAAAATGCTAAGCCATTATATTTAAAAAACACTGAATAAGAATATACTAATCCAGCATATTTACATGGAGGGTATTTAAAATTCGGTACAGCCGAATATTGCACTCTAACTTGTTTATTTTTTTATCTTTTCGAATTTTTAAAATTTTAATTTAAAAAAAAACTACTCCAACTGGACTACATTTTATGAAATACAAAGACAATAGGAAAAAATAACTATTACTATTGTATTGTATTGTTGCCCAAAAGGCAAAACTAAAGATACAACAGGGAGACTTTACAGATAATTTAAAAGGCAGAAAGAGAGAACAACAAAATGAACCTGGTACTAGAATAATTTGCGTTTACACCCACAAAAAAAATGCATAAGAATAACTATAAAGTTTAGGTATAAATAAAAAGTTATGAGGTCCGGCTGAAAAGGGGTTTAAGGTGATAGATAGATTATAAATATCTTTTGCAGTGATATAAACCAATATTCAAAGCATTGTTCGTATGAAATGCGATCTAAAAACTCCATGTTTTTTTGTTTTTAAGGCTTGCATTAATTAATGCACAATATTTCGACCCACCTGCGCTGCAAGTTCTATATTACATTGCACGATAGGACCAGCATCCACATGCATTCTTCCTAAATTACTTACACTGGTGTTATATTTTTTGCACGATCATTATTGAAAAGACTAATCACTATATGTATATAAAAAAATATATAAGCATAAGTTGAAAATACTTGTTTTACAGCTCTCGTATTTAAGAACGTATGTATATTTGCATGTAGATTAGGGTTGTACAAAAATTAGAAAACAGTACAAAATTTGTTAGATATATTCATATAAACATTATTTTTTTTTGTTGAAAGCAAAAAAGCCAGCGAAAAAAGTTTGAAGAACAAGAATTGGACGTATTACTTAATGGAGATTGTAGTCAAACTCAACAACAGCTTGAAAATTAATGGAAACAACTGCAGGAACAATTAAAAAGCGTTTGCAGACAGCGGGAATCAATCAAAAGCTGAGAAATTCCAATTACTTGGAATGAAAACTGAATCCATTTCGATAACCCGAAGCGTAAGAGAGCGTATGTGACCACTGGCCAATCAACCGAATCGACACCAAAGCCAAATATCCATGGCAACAAGGTTATGCTCTATGTTTGATGGGATCACAATAGATAAGCTATTAACAGCTGCTAAAATAAGGCCTAACTGTCGCACGGAATTTGCACCGACTGCAACTGATATGTTTGAAGTCAGATTTGGCCGAAAAATTCCAATACCTGTAAACAATTATTTAGAAAGAAGCGTTTGGGAAGAAACTATAGAAGATTATAGACGAGACTATAGGCGAGACTATACACCAGACATTAGATAAGACTAAAGTCAAGACTATAGGCGGATAAGTCAAAGGGGAAGGACAAGACAAGATTTCAATGCAAGTCAACAGCTGTACAAAACAGCAAGGCCAGACCTCCATCTGGACATAAGATAGTTTCAAACAATTGTTCAGGGAAGTCGGAGCAAAGTGCTGAGGAAAAGCATATGGAATTGTAATGTCGCGGCTTAAAGGCTAACAAACTTCATAAGTTAGATTTCCGCAGCAGCTTAGAAAATTTGTGGAGGAGCTTTTTCCAAAAGGGCAACCAATCCAGGAAATTATCCTTTAACACGAACATAGATGAAGTGGCCTTGGATGAGTTGATACAAATATGATTGAAGATTTGAGATAACAAAGCACCAGGCTTAGATAAAGCTCTGAAGATAGTATTAAAAAGCAAACCATAAATGCAATGAACATTTGCCTTTAAAAATTACAATTTCCTGTGCCTTGTAAAAATCAAAAGTTCATTCTAATACCAAAACCTAACAAACAACTTAGAGAGCCATACTTTTACAGTCTGATTTGCTTGTTGGTTGTGCTCGGGAAAATATAGGGTGTTTTTAGATGAATAGAACTGTAAGTTGGTAACACATTTTTAATTGGCGGTCTAATTTTCGATGACCGCGGTCAATTGTTTCAGGCATATCGGCGTAAACTATCGACTGCAAACATAAATCGCTTGACAGCTGACAAAATGGCCGCCAGTTAAAAAGGGTATTTCCCACTTAAAGTTCTATACATCTAAAAAAAATACCCTATATTAATTAGTGTCTGTGTTATCTAAAACAGACTACTAACCGCAGTGGAAAGAGCAAATGGACTTTCAGACAGACAGCACGGAAAGCACGGTAGATAATAGATGCAATAAACAAAGTGAAGAATATGACGGAAATTGTTATAGAAGGCAAAATACTGTGCAATGATGAACTTAGACATCAAAAACGCCTTTAACAGTGCAGGTTGGAAACATATAATGATCTCCCTTTGAAAGCTCCCAAGTAACTTAACAAGAATTCTCACGGATTACCTTACAAATAGAACGATATGGTATGATACCGACATAGGAATTCAGCATTACAGAACATAATGTATAATGAAATATTGGAGATTAGGATTCCCGAAGAGGCCAGCATAATTAGTTTCGCCGATGATATTATTATTGCAGTTCGGACACGGTTGTTAGTCGAAATAGATCTATATGCAAATGATACTATCCGGATCTAAAGAAAGTCTTAAGAACACTGAGTTTATACTCGCAGACCACAAGACGCAAGTAGTTTTAATTACTAGTCGAAAAAAGAAGGAGTTTATAAATATAAAAGAGAAAGAGGAAATATGAAATCAACTGCGTCAATTAAATATTTAGGCTTGCTGATTGATGAGAGACTAAATTTTAAAGCTCATATGGAATATGCATGTAGGAAGGCAGCGGTGATAAACTGCCTCAGAAAAATTATGCCAAATGTTAGAGGATATACTCGTAGACAAAATCGAATAATTCTAATTTCTAGAGTAGCGATATTTATCCTATTATATGGCTTACCCATCTCGGTTCGGCCTCGTAAAAAAATGTACTCTCATTTTTTATAGTTTGTAGTGGTTATAGAACCATATCCATGGAAGTGGTAAGCATTATTAGCGGAATGATTCCAACAAATGCGGAAAAAAACAAACGTGATAGAAAAATCCTTGAGAGAAGAGAAATTATAAGCAGCTGGCAGAGAAGACGGGAGAACACGCACAAAGAACGATGAGAATGAAATTTGGCGATTTACAGGCGGTTTAGAAAATAGGTGATTCGCTTCACTTTAGAAAATACTTTCCGAAATTGGCTAAACAACGGGTTAACATTAGATAAAAAAATTATTAGAAAAACTATGTTGCAATAAATTAAAGATTCAGTTGAACTGGAATTATCTTTAACTAGTTTAAGCTCCCTACAAAAGTGGCCACCCCCAATTATCTGCACTCATAAATATATTTAAAGTGTATTTCTACTTTTTATGTAATAGTGTTACAAACTTGTACTTTATTTATGTTATATTTGCATGACACATAAAGTTAATTAAATTCAATATTTTTCTTGTTTTTATTACACATAACTGGAAGAGAATAGATAAAACGAAAGTAAGAAGTTGCAAATATGCAAAGCAAAAAACATAATATTAAAAAGTTATAGAATTTTCTATTCAATGAACATCCGGTCTCTTAACTATGATAACAATTTACAAATTTTGTTTTGCACATACGCACTCACATATAAATAAACGCATTTACTGGCTTTTAACAATGACACTGTGCCGACAAATGTTTAAAATACTTTTACACAAAGATATCTATGTATAAATAAGTAAATGCATATTTGTAAGTAAGTGTGTTTGCTACATATGTAAGTGTTTGTTGTATAACTTGTAGAAAGTAGCAAATTTGTCTTTAATTTGTTCAAAATTATTGGAGCAATAGATAAAAATAGTATCCCAAAGTTAAAACATATTTTGTAAATTAAAATCATTCACATGTATTGATAAGAGAACAAATAAAATATTGAACGTTATAAAATATCCAATGTAACTCAGTGGTTCAGAAACAATTTATTTTGGAAATATTTCTGTAATTTGGTAGAAAAATTAGAGATAAAGCTGTTTTACCAAAATAATATCAGATCCCATAAATGTTGTAATATAATATGTATGTAACAAATAAAGCGATTGAATAGCAAGGAACCACAAATTTATACTAATTTATTAATATTAAAGAAAATTAAAAAAGCATATGAAAAAAATCCATGTTTCCGTTGTTGCACCACATACTTATACCAAATAGCAACAACATTTTTATGCAAACTACCAAAAAGATGGAGAAATTTGTCATTGCGTTCGTAACACATTGAAATATTGGTCGTAGAGCCATAAAATACGAAGTCTGATCAAAAAATAACCATTATTTTCAAATTTCGTGAGTTACGTATGTTCGATTGTCGCATTTTTTTTCTGTTATGTTGGTACACATGTCTGTTATATATGTTGGTAACATCAGCCATTTTGGATTGTCAGTTTGTTTTTGACAGATAAAAAGGTAAGTCGTGTTTTGTTGTGCTCTTCGATTTTTTACTATTCGAAAAAATGGATCAAAGAAACTGTATTAAGTTTTGTGTAAAAAATTAAATTAAATGCGCAAGGACAATTGAAATGTTGACTGCGGCTTTTGGCGAGTCTACTATGAGCAGAACACAAGTTCAATTGTGGTATAACCGGTTTAAGGAAGGCCGGGATGATATCAATGACGATGCACGTCAACAACCGATGAAAACATTGAAGCAGTGAAGAAAATGATTTTGGAAAAGCAATTCGTCAGAAACGCACAGAATTGTGGAAAACCCAATCATGGATTTCGCACCATGATAACGCACCAGCTCACACATCGATGCTTGTGCGTGAGTTTTTGGCCAAAAACAAAACCGTTATCATATCTCAACCACCGTATTCACCAGAATTGGCCACCGCTGACTTTTTCCTCTTCCCAAAACTGAAGACACCGATGAAAGGAAAGCGTTTTGCTACGATTGAAGAGATAAAAGAATAATCGAAACAGGAGCGAGCTATTGGCGATACCAAAAAGCGCGTTTCTAAAGTGTTTCGAGGATTTGAAAAAACGCTGGTATAAATGTATTATATCTGAGGGGTATTACTTTGAAGGGGACGAGATAGTTATTGATGAATAAATAAATACTTTTTGAAAAAATTTAAAATAACTGTTATTTTATGATCAAACCTCGTGTATATATATATAGCTTGTAAGGAAGCTATGGCCAATTATTGATCAATTTTCAGAAAAATCAATAGTATAGTTTTTACGTATTTTTCGGGTGTAGTTCCTATAAGGAAACTATAATCTATTACAGACCGATCATAACGAAATTCTGTACAACGATTTACATGTACATATATGTAAATTATTTGTGTTAAATTTCAACATTATTTCTGTACATATGAAACTTATTTATGTTAAATATTATGTGGATACCAACATTTTTAAAAGAGTTATGCTCTTTAAAGTGATTTTCGGAAGTGGGTCTTATATGGGAGCTACGACTAATTATGGACCGATCTTCACAAAATAGATTCATTTATTATTCATTTGTGGTGAAATTTGTTTAGGGACTTTTATAATTCAAACATTTATAACCGTTAAACTCCTACTTCGGGAGGACATTTGTATGGGGGACAGGTTAAATAATGAACCGATGTCCACTAGTTTCAATCCCGAAAAAATATCACGTACTAAATTTTATTGAAATATCTTTGAAATTGCGACCTGTACTCTGTGCAAAAGCTTTACATGGGCAGCCAGCCAAACGGATGGACGGACATCGTTAAATCGACTAGGGGAGTGATTCTGAGTCGATCGGTGTACTTTAAGGTGGGTGTTGGAACAATACTTATGGGCGTTACAAATTACTATTGTTGTGTAGGATACAAAAACTGTTTGCAACTTTACAACAACCAGTAAACATCAAGTGTGATTATAGTAATGCTTTGTAAATCAACAAGTACAATGTCAAAAATATCATGTTATTCCAATATTACCGTGTTTTAAAACAAAGTTCTTGTTGAAAATCCATTTACTTCAAACTGAATTTCTTATTGATCATAGTGCTACTGCCATCATGTCTTTTAATGTACGGTCACATTTGGCAAATATTTGCTCCAAAAGCGTAACACTTGTTTTAGCACAAATTTTTTTGACGTTGTTTACTCTTACATGAGTTTTGCAAGATCACACAGCATCAAATAAATTAAAATTAAATATTTGTTGTGCTTTGCCCTAAATAAGAAAAGTTTTTTTTAATAAATAAACGAGTTCAAATATATGTTATTTAGTGGTTACATCTTTTTCGGCAAATATTTGCCAAGTGTGACCGTACCTTTAGAATTTAGGATTGGGCTAATTTCTAAGTTTTTCAACCACGTCTGAGATAATTATCTAGTACTTGCGTGATTTAAGAATTATCGTTTTTTGTCATATAACAGGTATTTGATAAGCATAATGAAGACCGAACGTTAACCTAAACGATTCTATATATCGTTATTAGATATTTATAAAAACTTTGTCAAATTTTTATTTATAATTAGTCTCTTTTTTTCTATCACAAAATGACAAGTTTTTTTAATATCTCACTTGTTTCCTAATTTATTCAAATATTTCATAATTACATATTTATTTATTCTGGCTAATAAAAACGTTTACAAAAGCTATAATTAAATACATATTTACTTATTTGCTTATTATTCATACCCAAGATACATACATACAATATATTAAATAAACCCTTTTTTGTAATACTCCCAGCTGTTTTTTACTTTTGTTTAATAACATAAATTACTTTATACATTTTCTGCAAATGTAAGCAATTTATTTAGATAACTTTTATATTGAATATATCATTTAAATTATTATTATACAAACTATCATTTTGATCAAATAATAAATCTTGTGATTTTACCCCTTTTTGCATAAATGTTTTCCTCATTTTAAGGTTGGTTTTTGTTTTGCGTAATTTACATTAAAATTGTACTGAAACAGCAGAAAATTTATTTTTTTTTTTTGTTAAAGTTCAGTTTTTTTCGCTGTCATTTTATCAATGTCTAAAAACAGGCAATTTATTTAATGCACTCATATACATATGTATATACTATAAAATTTATATGTTGTACTCACATAACCATGCACCCATGTACATTTAACAGAAAGAAATATAATAATAATTATGCCAAAAAAAAAGTACAAGCTAAGAGTATTATATACATATATAAGGCTGTACCGAATCTTTTAAATCCACCAGCAATATATATATATAATACGGTCACATATTTTTAAGAATTCTGTTCGAATATCATGTCAATGACAATATCTACAAAGTTTTAACTGATAACGATATTTATAAGACTGTACCGGTCACACTTGGTAAATATTTGCCCAAAAATGAATGCTCTTTATTTGATGGGACCAAAAAATTATGAGCTGCTAAATTCTGGCCAGACCATAACAGGGAGCCTGAACCGAAAACAACTGATTCGATTGAAGAGTGCATTAGCCATAAAACACCTAGAATAACCGGCCAGACATGAATGTGTTATATTCCGTCATGTTTTACGACATGACAAGTATTGTGTCACAAAATATTTAGAAATAAGTGGTTGGAAAGTTTTGCCTCACCAGCCTTATAGTCTAGACCTTGCCCCGTCTGATAACTAATTCTTTCGATTGATGCAGAACACTCTCTCTGGAAGAACACTTCACTTCGGAACAGCCTATCCGAAATTGGCTTGATTCGTAGAGAGTAGTTCTTTTGACGCGAAATCCGTGTGTTGCCAGAAATATTCTAACACATTTATATCGTACAAATGATTTAAAATAAAAGCCACAAATTTCGATGTGTTACAAATGGAATAACAAACATAATAGACCTACCATATTTGTGGTGGTGGGTTAAAAAAAAATAAACTGCAGCCCACAACTACTACAATAATACTCAACATTACGATTGATTTAAATTGCAAAATATACAAATAAATATGTGCCTTCTCAGATGGCACTATATGTATATGTATACGGGACATTTTAATGTTTGGGTTGCAATACAGTGACACACAATTTTGTTTGCAATTAAATAAACTCAGGCTGAGAAAAATTATGTCATGTTTTCATCATATTGAAAATTTTGAAAACTAATACAAAAACCTATTAAAAATTAACAACAACAACACGTATTACATACATTAAATTATCTGGCTTCTATTGAGGTTCAAACTTTAATAACATTTAAAATTATTTAGTTCTTTAGGCGTTCTTATACTACGGCATGCAAAAGTTTATTTTGTGGTATGAAAACGTGCTAAGTTTATTTTCAAGCCACCCACCACCAGTTGCTTTCAGTATAGATTCGCTGTGATGGTATGGCCGGATTTTAGCAGCTCATAATAGATAGGATCCTTTTGAATCAGAGCATTACCTTAGCGCCATTGATAAAAAGTGATTTTACAAAAGCTCTTAGATTTTATTTAAAGAAAACACATAAATTTTTGGGAATTCTATGAAAACTTTATTGGAGTCAATAGAACGTTCTATATAATTCAATGCTTATAGATGATTTCATACTCTCGCCAAACAATTTGGCCTGTATTTCACGAATGAATTCTTCAATATTAGCTTTCAGTGTGTCAAGCGCTGCATGCTGGACCTTGGCAGCCAATTGATCGACGTCAAACGTAAATAAATTTTTCACCGAACTCGCCTCCCAATTTGGCCATTGTTTCGCGTGCTATGAGGTATGTGGCAGCGTCTTGTTAAAACAACATGACAGCCACATCCAGCTCTTTTTTGGGCAAAAAAAATTAACCATCGCACAATAGCGCTCGCCATGGACAGTAATGTTCCTGCCTTCGTTGTCTTTAAAAAGAAATATACGTATCCGTTTACACAATTTTCCATTAAAAAAGTGCATGATGCACTTTCTTAACTAAGCATGAATTTTGATAATAAAGTTCAATAATCTGCAAGAGTTGTTCGTTTGTAAGTCGATTCATGGTTAAATTATAGACCAAACTGAACATGTTTAACAATAACATATTACACGAAAATAGCTGAGCTACCACAAGCCGTCTTGCCAAAAAGAAAATTGCTAAAAAATCACCCTTTATATGGTTTTATTGTCGATTTGGCTGGTTGGTCGGGCTTCATAAATGATCTGTAACGCTTCGGGATCGGAAAAGTTTTGAAATTGCTGCTTGAGTAGCACATAGTGATTTTGCAAACTCTTTTTGAGTATTTTGAGAATCTTCATTCTTGGTCTTCAGTTTTTTTTTTTTGCGGGACTGGACGATTCTTGGCTTTCGTGTCAAAATCACCACCTCCGAACCGCAGAAACCATCTCACAATGAAACACGTTCACCATAAGCTTCAGTGAGCAATCGTTCAGCGGCACTTTTATTCAAATTAAAGAAATAAAGCAAAACTTCCCCAAAACAACGCAATATTTTGTTGAGACAAAATTTGACTTTTTCAAAGCAAACAAAAACTTTGCTGTTTATACCATAATGTTCAATAACTATTTAGGAATTCATGACAAACAAGTTACTAAAGACAAAACCCGCGTTCAAAAAATACGTGATATATTATGAATCCCGCATTTTGAAGGTTTTTCAAACAATTCACAGAAAAGTAAAACCAGAGACAGGAAGCGAAGCTGGCTTAAAAATCCTTTGTCTGAGGGAGGTACTTTTATTGGGAAAACAGATTGTTAAAGAACTATATAAACGGGGAAAACCTTAGAAAAGTATTTGTTAGATGAAACAAAGATAAATTTGTTTGGTTCTGATGGAAAAACCCAAAGCGCATTTTTAACTACCAAGGAACCTTAAAACCATCACAATCATAAGAAGTAAGGTTCAATTTTTAATTTTTACCATAGACGTTTTTATTTTGTTTTACCATTATTATTATAGCCTGCATAAAACTGTTTCTAATAATAAATAATTAATAATAATATAAATTTCTCTAAAACTGTCCCACACTGTACATCTATCATCTGATGTATTTTTATTGTTTAAGTACCATTCATTTACCTCCAAAAATACTACAATATGTGTGAGTATACATTGCCAACCGTAAAAAAAAATTGCTATTGTGCATGCATGGCATACAATGACACTTAAGCAAATTTTTTCTGTTAAAACACAAACATACACACACTCTCATTTAGCATCAATGCACACACTCTCACTGACTTGAACATACTCTCCCCACATATTTAACTCTTGATCTATGTTTGTTGCTGTGGCTGTTGTTTTTTGGGCTGGAGAAAAAGTTTATGTACATGAGCTGAAAATAAATAAAAAAACACGAATAAAAATAAAACAAACAAACAAAAAGCAGCCAGCAATACATACATAGCGAAATAAAATTCCAATAATCATTAAAAACGTTTTATTTTTCATTTCATTTTGATTTTTTTCGTAAATTAAATAAAGATAAATGAAAATGCCTTCAATTAAGGAAATGAAATATGCGAAGGGAATGTTAAATCATTGTTTAACCGAAATTAATAAATCAAAAATTTTATATTGTTAAACAACAAAATATGCAAAAGGATAATGTGAAAACACAAGAAAATTTTGTAAACTGGAATTGTGAAAACATACGAGTACATTTATTTATTTAACCCTCCGCTGGGTAAGTCATCCGTTGCCCTTATACGAAGTACTAGGTTCACAGGGACCTTTTTGTATTTGTATGGAATTTTATATGAAAACGCCATCTGTTTTTGTTTTGCTTTATTATTATTTTTTAATTATACATATATTAATTATTAATTAATTATTTATTTTAAAGTTTATTTAACAAAAGAAACAGAAGAAGCAAAGAGTAACTAAAATTGAAAGAACACATTTGTGATTTGTTCAAGCAATAAAACAATAATGGTTGGTGTCATGAATCTTGTTTGGTTTTGTTTTCTTTTAAGTTTAAGCAAAACCCACATTCGAATCAGCTGATTTGATTTGTTTACATTTGGTAGTAATTTTTTTTAACAATTTGGTGTTGTATTAATTTTTGTGGAAACAATTTTTAGTAAGTAGTAGTAACCTTTTTGTTGTTGGAGAAAGAGTGTAGTGAAAAAGTAAAACGAAAAATATTGAGAAGTCACAGCAATCCATTGGAACTGCCAGAATCAGCTTAAGTGGATATTGTGATTTGGCGTAAATTTTTTTATTAATATAATGAACATTAAGGTTCGCAGATTTATTGGACAGTATCGTCTAAATAAATAGTCTTTTCTTCGAGTTCAAGTTGTTTCATTTTTAATTTTTTTCTAGAATTGCATTCAGCAATCGAGAACTGGCACTCACATGTACATCTTTTAAATTTGCTATTGACTCGTTACTATTTTCTATTGCTCATATTTACATATGTATGTATATGTCTAGTGAAACTGACATTTTCTTTTTCTACAGCAATATTATAAATATTAAATATTTGCGTAAAACAATCTCTTTTATCACACTTAATTGTTTATTTTTACTTACATATACATACATTATGCGCCAATTCTTAATCGCCTAAAGCAAAAACCAAAATAAACAATGCAAATCTGCCAGCAACAAGCTGATCGGAATGTTTCTGATAAAAAAAAAACGAAAAATTTGGATTCTATGAGACCAAATTCTGACAACAATTCTCATTGGAAAATTAAACCGATAATATTGGTTTCTATGACACCAAAATCATTTTTTTTGTTAATTTAAATTCAGATTCTGTTAACAATCAGATACCACAACAACCCCGAATATCTTGAAATTTCAGTGCAAGGTCCCTTGTACTGACTTTTTCACACCTTTAAATCTCAATATTAACTAAACTATTGGTCGAATGCCCTTGAACTTTAGACGATTCTAGATAAAATTTCCTTGGAATACATGTGGAGTCGCGTATACTTCCCATGAACCATCAAGGAATTATTTTAGTTTGAAAATGAAAAGGTTCCTCAGGGACCTTCTCACCCAGTGCAAGGTTAAGAGGATTAATACCTAAAATAAAAATTTTTAAAATTTTAAGCTGTGATTAATACGAAAAGTATTTATAGAAAAAAACACATCTACTTTGGCGCTTTTGATTACATTTGCTCTCAATTATTCTTAAACATGTAATGATTGTTAAAGTTTATTTCTTATAAGTTTTATTTAAAAAATCTTTAAATAGTATTAAATAGTTTGCATTAAGACAACTGCAGTATAGCAAATATATCAACCCACCTGCGCTACATTACCTGTTGTGCTACATTTAATGCAATATAACAAAGAAAACACGAATTCGTATAAAATAAAATTAATTTGAGTTTATTTTCTTAGCTTTTCTTAAAAATAAATTATCAATAAAAATCAATAAATCAATTTATGGGTTAAAAGTAATACATATTTCGCATTTTTATTTTCATAATAAATATTAAAAAATTTATGCGAACGGATTTTATGTGAACATTGCTTTAAACAGTTAAAATATCTTCTAAATTAGTTATTTAATATCAAATGTTCTATAATTTGATCAAGTTGATTCATAAAGTTGAAGGATAACAAAACGAAGCAAAATCTAAAACAATTGTAAAAACTGGAGCCTTTTAATGAAATAATGAAAGTTTGGCGGCAGCAGTTTTAATTTGCAAACTCATCCTAAACCATGAAGCATTGTCGTTGTCATGGCTTTATAAGTCGACAAATTTGATATGCGATCGTCCATATGCGATTGTCGAAAAACAAATTTATCCTCAACGTGTCACAGTTTGTTGGGGACTTTGAGCTTGAAATTTCGTAGGTGCAAAATTAAGCAATCCTCGTGGCATATTTGCTTAGGTTGCAATATTATTTTAAAAATCACCGAAAATCGGTAATGACTGTTAATTTGGAAACACCCATATGAGGATATCTCACGTTGAATTTCAACATAATAACGGTATATTTAAGATATATATTAGTATTAACGTAAATTTCGGAAGTGGACTTTATATGGGAGATATAGTCAAATATGGACCGGTATTCTCAAAATCCAGCAAGTTGATTTTGGCATGTATGTAAATGATCTGTGTAAAATTTGGGATGGGTACCGTTATTTATGAGAGATTTATGAGTATTAAAGTGATTTTCGGAAAAGTGCTTAATATGGGGGATACGATCAAATATGAACCGAAATTCACAAAATTCTGCAAAATGATTTTTGTGTATGGTACAACAATTTATTTACCTATAAGGATTATATATATCAAATTTAAACTTTTTCACATTATTTATACCAGTTTTAAATATATTTAAGTGAACTTTGGAAGTGGATTTTATATGGGGTCTATGGTCAAACATGGACCGAATTAAAAAAAAATTTGTTTTGCGATTTCTTTTTGCATGACACTTATTTTTGCTGAATTTTGTATTGATATTAAAATTTTATAGGCATTTATGTATAATTGAGCAATATTTCGGGAATATCTTTTGTATGGGGGCTGTGAGAAATCACAGACGGATTCATACTATTTTCCTCATATTTTTATCATAAAAATAACATCTGGACAATTTAATGGTAATATCTGCAATACATTTCAAAAAATTGCAAAAAAAAAATGTTTAAAAATATCAAATCTTTATGGAGATTGTCTCACATTTCGGTCCATAACTCTTGTTTTACCACACCGATTTTGATAATTTTCAATACCAAACTGCTTATAGCGTTTCTTTGTAAACTTTGTTGATTTTGGTTGTGTGTTTTGTTTTACAGAGACAGACAGACGGACAGACAGACGGAAATAGCTCAATCGATTTAGAATTCCATAAGGATCAAGAATATATATACTTTTTTTTTGGGTCTCAGAGGAATATTTCTCAGTGTTACACACGGAATGACAAACTTATATATACCCTCATTCATCACTTATGATGATGGATAGTATAAAAATGAGGTTACAATTTTTTGAGTAAGTAAATATTTGTCGTGTGTGACCATACTTTTACAACGTATTTAAATTTTTCGGAAAGCTAACTCTAACGTTATATGAAAAAAGATTAAAAGTTTGTTACCAAAGCAACCGTAATCTTTCAAAATATATAAATCTTTCATGTAAAATTCAAATTTAGGGCAAATATCGAAATCCAAAAATAATAACCGATTTTATATTGCCCAATATGTTTTTAATTATTCTGCAAAGGGTTTCAATAAACAGAAATTTTATTAAAAAATATTAATAAATAAAAATATTATTTAAGTTT
Organism: Bellardia pandia; assembly: GCA_916048285.2. Lineage (NCBI taxonomy): Eukaryota > Metazoa > Arthropoda > Insecta > Diptera > Calliphoridae > Bellardia > Bellardia pandia. The sequence continues at coordinate 104,437,653 of OU696529.1, forward strand.
AAACACAGACACTTGTCCAAACCATGAACACTTTTACGACCACTATGACATCCATGATGCAGGAAATGCTGAAAATGCAATCCACTATCTTACAAGCCATTTTAAGGAAATGATTTGTTTAAAAATTTGTTTTTGGAATGCGAACGGCCTCCGCCAACATAAAAACGAACTGGAACACTTCCTGATGGATAAGCAGATTGATGTCATGATGATTGCTGAAACTCACTTGACGGCGACAGCGTACTTCAAAATTAATGGCTACGTGTTGTATGATACTAAAGATCCCCGCGGAATAGCATGTGGAGGTTCGGCAATTCTTATAAAGAACAGAATAAAACATTATTTAATGAACAACATATGTGAGGATTACCTACAAGCAACAAACATTTGTATTGAATTCTGTCAATACAATTTTGTTTTATCATCAATTTATTCTCCGCCTCGATTTTCAATAAAAGAACACCAATACTACAGCTTCTTCAATTCCCTTGGAGCTAGATTTTTAGTTGCTGGTGACTTTAACGCCAAACACACTTTTTGGGGTTCACGTCTGGTGACCCCGAAGGGTCGTGAACTCTTCAACACCATTGCCAAAATGGGATTAGATGTACTCTCAAGCGGGCATCCCACCTACTGGCCGACGGACCGACGGAAGATTCCCGATGTTATTGACTTCGGAGTAGTAAAAAATATCCCTGTAGAATCGATACAAGTGGAGCCTTCATTAGACTTGTCTTCAGATCACTCTCCTTCTATTATTTCAATGCGTTTCCTTCAAGGGAATGGCTCTCCATTTCGGGACATATCTAAAACCAGAGTAAGTTGGATAAAGTATAAAAAGTATTTAAGTTCCCACTGCACGGAAAATGTAGTGTTGAGAACTACCGAGGATATTGATGGGTCGATTGGCAAGTTTACTGAGGACATACGAAGAGCTGTACATCACGCCTCCACATACGACGTTGAGTGCAGAAGTGGGACAAATAGAACTTATTTCGCTGAACTCGATCATCTCCTGTCAGAAAAAAGAAGAGTTAGAAGAGAGTGGCAAATCCACAGGTCTCCTGAACAGAAAGCTAGGCTACGGGTATGCAGAGATATACTAAGAAATTTCTTAGAAATCCAAAGAATGGCTTCACTTAAATCTTACTTGGAGGGTCTTGATAGTACCCCACAATCTGACTATTCGTTATGGAAGGCGGCACGAGGTTTAAAAAGACCAGTTAGAGGAAAACCTCCTCTGCGAAATCCGACTGGTGACTGGGCTAGAAATGATTCCGAGAAGGGGACTTTATTTGTTAATCATTTGAGAAAAGTGTTTACTATAAACAACTCAAATAATGCATCTGATTTGCCTCCACTCGTTATTAGACCTCCTGTACCTCTAAGACTTAGCTTTAATGATGTTCAAAGCGCTATTGGTACTCTGAATCTTAAAAAAGCTCCAGGTATGGATAAAATCAGCAATAAAATGCTTGTGGAGTTACCTCGTGTAGCTAAAAGAATTATCTTCTTTATCTTCAACGCTATTTTACGCCTAGAATACTATCCTGCAGATTGGAAGGTATCTATGATTACCATGATTCCTAAGCCAGGGAAGGACCCCACTAAAGTAGAGTCATATAGGCCAATTAGTCTACTGCCGACAATTTCAAAACTGTTTGAAAAATTGTTATTGGCTAAGTTGATTCCAATTCTGAACGACACTCAATGTATCCCAAATCACCAATTCGGATTCAGAGCTAAACACAGTACCATCGAACAAACACACAGATTGGTAAATGTGATAAGACAGTCGTTTGAAGAGAAAAAATACTGCTCCGCCCTTTTCATTGATGTGTCGCAAGCGTTCGACAAAGTCTGGCATGAAGGTTTAATGCATAAAATTAAATTAACTCTGCCTGCTAACACCCACAAACTTATGAAAAGTTATTTATATGGTCGCAAATTTACAATCAAAGAAGGCGATTTTTTAAGCCCCGCTCAGCCAATTGAAGCAGGAGTACCCCAGGGTAGCATACTGGGTCCAACTTTATATTTGATTTATGCATCCGATATGCCGTTAGACCCCATAATACATACTTCAACTTTTGCAGACGATACAGCCTTTATTAGCGTTCATAAGGACCATCAAATAGCATCACAGAACTTGCAGAAATATGTTTATAAACTAGAGAATTGGCTTGAGCTTTGGAAAATCAGGGTTAACGAACAGAAATGTATTCATATAACTTTCACATTGCGAAAAGATAAATGCTCGTTCATCAGAATAAATAATCAAATTATCTCGCAACACAATGAAGTCAAATACCTCGGAATCCACCTCGATCGTCGTTTAACTTGGAAGTCTCATATCGACGCAAAACTTACCCAGATGATATTAAAAGCAGTGCAAATTAATTGGCTAATCGGCAGAAATTCTACATTAAAGTTGGATTGCAAACTTTTGTTGTACAATGCAATTCTAAAGCCAATCTGGTGTTATGGAATTCAATTATGGGGTACTGCCTCAGCATCAAACATTGAAAAAATTCAAAGGGGTCAAAATAAGATTCTACGTACAATTACTGCAGCTCCATGGTATGTTAAAAATTCTCGAATCCACAAAGATCTAGGCATTCCTTTGGTGAAAGTCGAATTTACAAAACACGCCTCAAAATATGTCAGCAAACTTGAACACCATCCAAACCCACTTGCACGAGACATCCTTAACTTTACTGGCCATGTTCGGTTGAGAAGGAGGGATACCCTTGCTTTAACTCAAGCGCAAAACAGATGGCTGGATCAGTGGATATGAATTTTTTGTAGTATCATAATATTTTGTCTAGCACAAGCTGGACTTATTATTTTCTTTTAGTATTAAGATTCGAAAACTTATTGTCATTTCATTTCTGTAGATTCAATAAATAAATTAAATGCATAAAAAAAAAAAAAGAAAAAAAAAAAGTTTAAACACTTTTCCATGGTATAATTATACAAGGTGAATGCAAATCGGTAACAAATACAACACAAAACAGAAACAACAGGCATTTTCTTTGTGTAAAATAATGTACTAATGTCAAAAAATCTTGAAGAAGTATTACTTTTGACATAAGTAAATTGTAAACAAAATCAGTCAGCTGTGCTACAGAACTCACCTTCTGTACTTACACCATACACTTTTCCTTTCCACAAAAAACTCTTAAAAAACTTTCCAAAAAACTTTGTCAAAATTTCTATATCTTAAAAAAAATAGAAACAATTTCCTATCCATTAATATATAACATGTCCTCTTTGTCATTTACAAGTGTCAAACTAATTAGGGAATAGTAAACAATTCATAGCAAATCATTGGAACATATGCTGTGAGATTGGAAATAATCCGTCACTTTGACAATGTGTCAACCATGACCAATATAATGCGAACTTTCCTTATCTTCTTGGATAAGCTGTCGATGTTAAATCTTAGATAAATTTTATTATTTCATCACAGAATCTTGTTAGTTATTTATGGCAACAACGTATGTCGATTGAGAGCCTTGCTGTTTACCCTTTGGGTATTAAAATTGTGTTATTTTCGATTAGTTCCTTTAACATTTGGCTGGCGATGGAACCTAACCTTGCATTTGAATCATTATTTGCTTATTAACGAAAATTATTATTTGATATTTCATTTATTTGGGAATATATACATAATATGAATGTGAGCACAGTAATAACTATGAATATATTTGTGGAATTTTAGTTAAATTTGTCTCTAATAAAGTTAGTATGAATTGAAAGCGGAAAATTTCCTACTTTTCAAACTTTAAACTATCATAAAGGTCAATACTTTAAACATTAAATTTTATTGACAATAACGTACATATGTATGAGTAATAAATTATATTTACCTTTTTAGCTTGCATTTATTTATTAAGCTTTTACGCGGATTTACACAAATGAAATTATATAATTTGTTGCAAAAAATAAATTAAAATTAATATTCATATCTAGATTCATTAGGGCGCTCTACTAAAAAAAATTGTTTACTATGATTTTAGGATTTCATTGCATAAAATTTTAAAAGAATTGTTCATTGCTATTTTCTATTTCCCAAATTTTGTTTGAGATATTTCGAATATTAACTGAAATTCTCTAAATGAAAAACATAAATTATATAATACAACATGTCAGTCCTTTGATCTTGTTAAATATTTTTTGTATGGCCTACAAATGTAGCTACCCTAATGCATAAAAACTCTACAGCCAACATAAATTTAAAATGTTAATGAAATAAAAACTACTAAATAAATACATCAATAAATTTCCGCTTTTACAAATAAAGTCAAATAATATTTGTTTCGCCTGTTTTTTTTTTGTCATTTTTCTCGCCAATCATTTTATATAAATGGTTTCCGAATTAAAAACCATATTTCACCACATTTTACTAAATGATTACGTTGAAAAATATGTATAAATCATAGACACCGCTGCATGCCAGTGTATTTGTATGCACCAAATACAGGACACAAAGTGCTGAATTAAATACAAACAAAAAAACCCAGCAAACGTAATATGCAGGATAATAAAATTCATAAATAATTTTTTTTTTTTTTGAAAATTTTGTGCAAAACACAACAAAAAAGTGAGCAATCAAAACTCTGAACTAATAAACAAAAATAACTATTTGCAACTATGACCACAAAAACCTCGGGTAAACAGTGAAGGGAATTAAAAGTGGAAGCTGTTTAGTATTTTTTTAAGATATTAAATTAAACAACAGAATTTAAGGAAATATAATTTTAATATTAAAAATGATTTCTATTGTTTTTAATGAAAATTTCAATGTGTTCACGAATATAAAGAAAATTTCTTTCATTTATGAAGATTTTTTATTTTTACTTTTAACAACCTAGAAATTATTATAAAATGTAACGCCCTTATTCCAAAACGTTTATTAAATTTAACAAACGTTTATTATATCAGATTTGCATATCAAAATTTGCTTAATAAACGTTTGTTAAATTTAACAATCGTTTTAGATTAAGGAGGTAAGTCTTTTATAAAATTTTTGTAATTAAATATAGCAAAAAAGTAATACTTTTATAAGAAAAATTTATACTCATTTATTAATATTTAAGAATAGAATATTAATATATAAAAAAAAAGTTTTTTTGTTTTGATTAATCGCGCTGCATACCACTAATTTTTTTTATTCTTAAGAACTGTAGTACAACTCTGCTTTAACTTTATTTTAAAACAATATATATTGGTGAATTTCATGTCAAGTGACCCAATTTTAAAAATCGTTGCTTTCCGATTTGGATGAAAGGTTAGTTCTATTGGATAGTAGGCCAGAGACAAATTTTCAGCTCTATCAGTCAAGAACTGCCGGAGTTAGAGGGGTTCAAAGTTGGACATTTTGGTCCATTTTATTTTATTTATATACATATGAAATATATATGCGTTCAATATTATTCGGATACCAACATTTTTTAGTGAGTTATGCTCTTTAAAGTGATTTTCGATAGTTTGCCTTATATGGGAGCTACGACTAATTATGTACCGATCTGCACAAAATTTGTAGATGTGATTTGGCTTCATTTACCACTTATTTGTGATGAAATCTGTTTAGTTTCTTGAATAAATCAAACATTTATTATCGGTAAACCCTAATTTCGGGAGGACATTTGTATGGGGGTCAGGTGAAAAAATGGACCGATTTCCACCAGTTTCAATCGCATCCATCCTTGGGTTGAAAAAATATAACTTACCAAATTTTATCAAAAAATCTAAAAAATTACGACCTGTACTCTGCGCACAAGCTTTACGTGGACAGCCAGCCAGACGGACGGACCGACGGACATTGTTAAATCGACTCAGAAAGTGATTCTGAGACGATCAGTACACTTTAAGGTGGGTGTTGGACCAATATTTCTGGGCGTTACAAATATATGCAGAAATCCAATATACCCTCCCCACTATGGTGGTGTAGGGTATAACAATTACAGTTTCGTGGATCTTTTACACAAATACTAAAAAATACCGGGATTTATTAAAACAATTTATTCTTAATTGGCTCTAAATTTAACATTTTCGAAGCAAAAATAAAATTGGTAATTACACTATAATGTACATTGTACAATAACTAAGTGAGAATGAATGATATTCTTACATGTCATATAAGATACTAAAGTCAAAATCGCGTTCAAAGGGTGAATCCCGAATTTTTAAGTTATACAGCCAATATTTTCTCTGTTAGGTAACGTTAAATTGGGTTCAAGCACAGGCCTCGTTGTGATACCTTATGTAGCACCATTTGTGTTACATTTCTTGGCCGCCGTTATTTTCGAGCCATCCTGTTCCTTTAATGAAGAAGTGGAACTTAAATCAATCACAATTTAAGAGAAAGTTTTGTCGATAATTGTTTGTTGCCAAATAATTTCTTATCTGCAGTGACCAGTGTTATCCTTGCAAGAAGATATCGTCATCATTACAGGTACTACAGAACGCGTTATGAGGGACTCCCAACATGAGGAGGCCAGTGAGGTTCGTTAGATGCATACTTGGCAGATTTATGAAACTTTTTTGGTCTGCTTGCAAATGGATTCTTATTCAAATTTTTCCTTAGCACTTAAATGAAGTTTGTATGAGATCTGTTCTTTATCCCTTAAGAGGGGGTTTGAGTTTATTAGGCATTCTTGAACAATTTGCAATGTGATCTAATGTGCGACATCCGTACTGAATATGTACTTATGCTGTCATAATCTGGTAGTCTAAGAGATATTCTAAGATTCAACTGATTCGAAAAGTTGCAATATTCAACCTTATCATGTGATCTTGAACGTAATAAACAGGAAGATTCATGTTGACGTTACCTAAAATATTGTCATAACCATAATTTCATTTTTCCTTGCTGTAGTGGCAATTAGCCTCATTTCGGTGTTTGCGGCTTTTTATTGATAACAAAATTTCAGTTGTACTGGATTGTGTATTCAAGTTCCAATTTTGTTTATTAATCAGTATTAGTCTAAAATATTTGGCATTATCGGATAAAGCAAGTGAAACTCCATGCATTCAAGGGGTAACAAACTAAAGGATTTCCGTAGCTTACACTCTATGATTTCTTTATTGCTTTTAGCAGAGTGGTTAAAAAGTATACGTATTCTAAGACTATTCCAAGACGATTTATCCATGTCCGTCCGTCTGTTCATCTATTGAAGACACGATAGAGTTTCGAAAAAATTACAGCAATGAAACATTCTTTGTTTCACCGAATTGTTCGGTATTGAAAATGGGTAAAGTCGGTCCAGTAGGACCCGACTTTCGATATTTTTCAAATATTTTTAACTATTATTTTCAAATATAATGCAGATAATATTTATATATTAAAAGTGTATAAATTGTTTTTATTATAGAAGTACAAGTCCTGTTAAAAAAGATAAGAATCGGTCCAGGATTTCTCATAGCCCCCATACCCTCCACAAAATCTCAAAACAATATTTTGTTTGCATCGGTCCATATTTGACCATAGTCTTAACAAGAAATCACTTAAATGCGCATAAATATCTTACAATCAGTTTCCTAGAGGTTTTTGGTACTTAATTTATTGTGTGTTATGGAAAATCATTTTACGGTGCAAAAATATAAACAAAGTTTGTTTTGATAGAAAGGGACATATATAAATTCTTAATTAAAACTGGAATATGCAAAAAAATCATTATTGAAATGAAATTCAACAAAAAAAAATAGAAATTACGGTAATATATATATTTTATGGCATATATTAATTTTCCATTGCTCAGCACTCATACAAACATGAACGATTGATACAATTATAAAAGTTAAAAACGTTACCTGTGTTTTGAAAACATTTCCCTGAAAAAAAAACAAAAAGGTTCCCGCCAGGATTTTAAAAAGAGCTTCTGTAGCGTTACTGGATTTTTGGAACCTTACACTTTTAAATCAATGAACAGATTTTGTTGTTAATTCGTATTATAAAACCTTTCACTGTATTATAAACATTTTCAAATGGACCCTTCTGTGCCGCACACAAAAAAAACACACTCATTGGCCACCCACAAAATACCACAACCACAAAAAGCTCTAATAAACGAATACTAACTAACATACATTTGTCGAATGTAGAAACAACAAAAAAAAACTCACAAAAAAATAAATACCAATTTATGTTACCATATGCAAACAAAACAGAATAACAACTGAAACATTTGACAGGTGTTACCAAAAACCAAAAAAAAAAGCAAAAAAACACACAACAAAAATTAAGCAAAAGGTACAAATAAAACCAGCAATAGCAAGACACGTACAAGTGTAAAGCTTAAAAGGGATATGCACACAGACACAGACAGGCTATAACAACACAGACAAAAAAAAAACAGAAAAACACATTTAACTTTATGATCCTTAATATTAAGGTAATTGTAGGTGTATTTTCAACTACAACGACAACATCAACAATAAACACTAAATATCTTTCTGTAAGAACATATACATATGTACATAAAAACAAACAACAAAAATCAGACAATCGGAGCACACAAAAATAACCAGCAAAAGAAATGAATTGAGAAAGTGGGAGAGTATAGCAAACTTTAATATGCATGTATTGCATACTTAGAGATACATACTACATACATACATACACATTTACATACAGACATGCATAAACATGGGTATGCATGCATGTGCATGCATATGCAAAAGCAATAGATTATAGTAGAATATAAATTTATGATTCAAGTTATTTGCTTTTTTCTTCTTCTTTGCAATAAGTTACTGTGGTATGGCAAGATAAAATCCATTTTTTTTTAAATTATAGACCAGTAAAATCTAAATTATTATTAGCAATTTCTAACATATTTTTTGATGTGAAATCCGATAATAATTAAAGTTAAAGGTAATGTTTTACTGTAAAGAGTGGTTTACTAAGTCCTTTTACAAATATATCTATGTATATACAGTGCGGAGCACAAGTGAGTCTACTTTAGTACTTTGTGCAGTTTGTTATTATATAAAAATAACACTAAAGAAGATTTAAAAATGTTTTTTGTTATTATTTTATGCATCATATTGAACAAAAAAAATTAATAAATCAAAGCTAAAAGTATCAAATTTAAAGAAAAAAGGCAAACGAAACGAAAACATCTTAAAAGGGAATGATAGTATGTATTCTTAATAATTCGGCGAAAACACATTCACCCCTATCGTGAATAAAAATTCCACATGAAATTTGTTCCCTTTTATTTTTTTAACATTGAATTTTAATAGGAAAAATGTAAAAAGGGAACACATTTCACGTGGAATTTTTATTCACGATAGGGGTGATTATTTTACTTTAAACACTTTTTGCACGTTTTTGATATACTCTCCACTAATGTTTCAATTAATTTATTTGGAATACTTTCTCTTACGCACTGAACCCGCTGCCAAAACTCCTTCAAATAAATTGGAGTTAACCGATACTTTCTCAACTGTCTCTTCACGATTTATTACAAATTCTCAAACGTATTGAGATCAGGACTTTTTACTGGCCACTGCATCAAAAGAAACTGTGATTGCTAAGCCATTCTTTTTCGGTTTTGGAAGTTTTGGTCAAAAATATTATTTACCGTCGAATTAAAAACGATTTAATTTGGATTTGTTTGACCGGATTACATGTTTTCAGTCCTGTGCTCGACAATGCAGGTTTCAATTCTTTCAGTGCTGAGATGTACCCAATATCATGAAGGACTCGTCTTGCTGTCTATCGGATTTGCCTAATACTATAGAAGTATCTTTTGGTGTGAAGCACTTGTTCCTTTTTATTTGTGTTATCAAAATTGTTAATAGCTTTTTGTGGTTTGGAAATAATAGAACGCTATTTTGGATTCTTCTGATTACTGATTGACTTACTTTAAGCTTTTTCGAATATTGTTCTCAATGACTCTTGACAGTTTCTTCTTTATTTTTTATAATCTGATTTCTGATGGATAATTTGCAAAAAGTATTTTCAGAACGCAACAAAGAAAAGCATTTTTTCTTGCTACAATTTCTGAATAACTTTTCTGGAGCACTTTCTTTGTTAAGTGCAAAATGTAAAATTTGTCTTTTTATTGTTTACAAACATGATATCTGGAATGTGATAAAAACAGAAATCTTGCGAACAGGTAGAGAATTTTAAGTTTTTTTATTTGTCATAACATAATATAGAGGTAGCAAAATTATACCTTCCGAATGGACAACGGCAGACATCCGATGCTATTTTAAGATTTCCATTTAATAATTAAAAAGGTCTAACTGAATATTTTTTCATTCAGCAGTTTGCTATTTGCTTTTGCCAATTTCAATGGCATCAAGAGATCCATGACTCTTCTAATTTTCTCAAATGCCGCATTATTGCTGAATTCCTTTATGCGGTACAAGTTTTACAAAAAAATATATTTTTTGTTTTCGGCCCAAAAACAATCGGCAATTTCTGAAAACCAAAAAATATTTCGTATGTATGGAATTTTGGCTTTAAAATCCACCGAGGACTTCGAAACATATAAAACTCTTTGCAATCGGAGGAATAACGAAAAATTTGTACGTGTTTAAAGAAATTACATATCAAAGGTGCCCTAATTGAGGCACTCAGCTCCGCCCCTGGAGGAAATGTTTTGGCTGATGTATTTTCAAAAAATTAATCTCGGCCCATGCCCATGTCAAATAGATTCTGTATAGCTCATTATTACAGTCAGTGATGGATTAAAAAACAACCATCTTTTAATAAAGATTTACAGTATTTTTCTCTCCAAAATTCATCGCAATTCACGGTAAATTTCGTCATATCTCTTGGTTTACAATGATAAACGTTATGCGACATTATAATTTTGTTTGTCTTGTTTTTTTTTTTTTTTTTTTGGAAGACCTAGAAAATCATTGGTAGTTACAGCAATCGAAACACAAAACAAACAAAAAATACAAACAAACAAATAAGAGTTTATATTCGGCTGTGCCGAATTTTATATACCCACCACCAAATGCCAAATAGTGTGAGCTATACTTGGTATATATGATATATTTATGAATATCGCCCCATAATAGTTATCATTGATTCATAAAATATTGTACCGCAATTTATATTTATTTAAAGTTTATATTGTCTAAATTTCATCTGTATAACAACATTTACAAGAATTTTATGCATATTCCAGTAATTACACATGCAATTAATTAGACACCCAAAAGGTGAAGAAAACTGTATATATGGATTATTTGTGTTGGGTTTCAACTTAATAGCCATTTTTGAAAGCGATTGATGCGCATTTAAGTGATTTTCGGAAGTGAACTTTGTATTAGGCTATGTCAAAATATGAACCGATTCAAACAAAATATCGTTTTAAGATTTCACTTTGCATGAAACTTATTATTGTAGAATTTTGTTTGGATACGGCTAATCTATAGACATTTATGTACCATAAAGACATAATCCGGGAAGATATTTCTATGGGAGCTATGAGCAAGCGTGGTCGGGTTCCTACTATTTTTAACAGAACTTTTCTTTCTCTAATGCACAACTTCATGATATTATCTGCATTATATTTGAAGAAAATTGAAAAAATGTCGAGGCTGTCTAAAACTTGGATAATTCTGGACCGATTTTTCCATTTTTAATTCTTTCAATAGATTAAAAAATGTTTGGTAAACATTTCATTGTTTTATGTCTTTTTTTCGAAGCTCTATCGTGTCTTAAACTGACGGATAGATAGACATTGGGACAGCCGGACGTCGTAGAATCTTATAAGGACCCAGAATGTGTTAGAAACGGAATGACAAACTTAATATATCTTTTTGATGGTGGGCATAAAAAGCACAAGAAATATGTTCAACAATTTGAAATAAAGATTGACGATATTTAACTTTTGCCATAGAAAATTGGAAAAAAAAAGGACAGTGCATACATATGAATAAATGAGTATTCTAAACTAGTAAAACATTCTTGTTTTGATGTTCGTAATTACAAAAATATTGAAAAATGAATATGAACAACAACAGTACCTACACTTACATGAATACTATTAGATACAAACGTAAATACATGTATAAATGTGTATGTAGGAATATGTTAGTGAAGTAAAAGTATTGAGTGGTAAATAAAACGACATTCGACTACTCGATATTCGAATGTAAAAAAATGCACAAATATATTATTTGGAAAGCATTCGCGAATATATACAAAAAATTTAAAAATCAGTATTTGCAATACTTGTTTTTTTAAATCAAACCAGCCTTTAAATTGACTTTGTTTCCAAAACAACAGAGTTTTGTGCGAGATTGAAATATTTAGTGACAATACGGACATTATTCGAGTACAGTTAACGAAGAAATTTTAATGCGGAATAATTATGACAGATAATATAAAATATGAAAAACATAAAGCTGACTACACTCTTGACTACTAAGGAATCTGGTAACATGGCAAATTACCAGATTCTCTAATATTTTAAAACAAGAGAGTAACTACTTCATATTTGTTTATAAACAAACTTTTAATTCATAAGTTATATTGTATAGATACTGAATTCAACAGCAGTCAGGAGCAACATTTCACATCACTAATATATATACATATATACATAGTGCCTACACACAAAAGTATTAGTAACTTGAATTTAATTTTTGCTGCTTTATGTTACAAAATTATGAAGAATATTTACCAATGATTGGAAATTATCATACTATATTGTATCGATTATTGTCTAAACTTATTTCACTTGGACTTTTGAAGTTTGCATGAGAGGCTTTAGTGTTCTTCAAAATTCGAAGACAAAAAATGTTAACATTTCATATTTATAAGTTAAATTAAAGAATTTTTTTCACAAAGAATTTAAATTTATTTACAGAAGTTTTGGTATAAAACTGTGAGTGTTGAAATATATATTTTTGATGCTATAGATATTGAAGAATACACAATTAAATTTGTGGTTAAAATTTCTTATTGAATACAAAACAAGTACAAGGGGCCATACAAAGTTCGATTGTTTCTATCATATTGTTCGTGTTTTAATGTCGCGTTATTATACCCAAATCAACGTTTGTATCAGAACTCCACGATCGCTGTAGTCAGGAGGCTAAACAATTTAATTTAAATCAATATTTAGCGGCTGCATAATTTGATTTTCAAATTGAGTCGCGTTCGCTATCGTAGTTACAGCTTTTTTCAAAAACAAATGTTTTTATTATTTTATTTATTTTTCCCATTGCACTAAGTAGTTTGGTATTGAAAATCAATTAAATCGGTAGTGTAGAAAATGAGTAATGCGACAATATATTGTAAAAAAAAAAACAACAACAACATTATATTTTATGTAGCTTAATGGAAATATTTTTTAAATTTCTACTCTGTTTTTATAATTTTATTTAATTCTACTTCATTGCTATATTTTCACTTGGCTGACTCAAATTACATACTTTTGGGTAATTTTTCAGTTATCAGTAATCTAGAGTTTAATCAATTATAACTGCAGTGCACCTAAGTAATAAAGACAGTGCCAATTAAATAAAGCCTTTCTTATTATGTGAAGGTGTGTATGAATCAAACTTGTGTCGAGTTAAATTAATATAAACTTACATATGTACATATATTTATTCCACAACTTGTTTCCCCGTAAAACTTTCCAAACTCTCTATCATTAATTTAGATTAACATGAATAATGAAATTTATTAAAAGATTAAAATTCATTCAACATATGTTTTGCCAAAAAAAAAACAACAAAAAACAGAACACTTACACCAACACATAACAAGGAATGTTATGGCAAGGAAAGGCGAGAGTGAATTATAGATATTTAAACATTATGTGGCATTTTGAAACGTAGCCAGAGACCTCAACATATATTTCGCGCTTATCTTGGAATAAAATAAAACGTACCAAAAACCAAGCAAACGCAGACATTAACATATACATTAGGCGTGCCCCAAAAAGAATGTTTCTGATATTGCCAACTAAAAATAAAAACAAGTAAGAAAGTATAGTCGGTCAAGCCCGACCATATAATACCCTACACCCAGTATATGTATAAAACAGTTTTTCAGAAATGGGCGTTATATGGGATATAAAACCTATTGTGGACCGATCATCCAAAAATTTAGTGTCATGATGTCTGTGAATATAAATATTATATTTGTTAAACTTTATATCGATATAAATTCTTTTAAAAGATTTATGGAGCTTAAAGTGAATTACGGATAGGGTCTTATATGGGAGTTTCGCCTAATTATGGGCCGACCATTATAAAATTGTACCATATTATTTGCATACATATGAAATATATTTGCGGTCAATATTAATTGGATACCAACATTTTTGAGAGAGTTATGCTCTTTAAAGTGATTTTTGGAAGTGGGCCTTATATGGAAGCTACTATTAATTATGGACCGATCATAACAAAATTGTACCGTATTATTTGTATATATATGAAATATATTTCTGCTCAATATTAATTGGATACCAATATTTTTGAGAGAGTTATGCTCTTTAAAGTGATTTTTGGGAGTGGGCTTTATATGGGAGCTAGGAGTAATTATGGACCAATCTTCACAAAATTTGTAGATGTAATTTGGCTTCATTTACCACTAATTGTTGATGAAATTTGTGTGGATACTTACATAATTCAAACATTTATGATCAGAAAGTGATTCTGAGTCGATCGGTATACTTTAAGGAGGGTGTTGGACCAATATTTCTGGGCGTTACAAACAACAGCATAAATCCCATATAACCTCCCCACTATGGTGGTGTAGGGCATAATTAACTAAAGTCTGATAGTTGGAGCATAAACGAGTTTTTATATTAAAATTAAAGTAGATAACTTGTGGTTCTGTTGATCAGGCATTGTTCTTATAAAATTTAATCACCCTACAGCAGCTTTTTTTAAAAACCTGGGCCCTATTCCACAAAATAATAGATCAACTTTTTTTATATTCTCTTTATAATTTCTGTTTTTATATATTATAAGTTCGTCAAACATTTGCAAGGTCAACGATCGTTTTATAAATTCATATTATTATAACTTTCAAAATGTTTAGACATTGAGTTTTTATTCGACGATAGTGAAGACGTTTATATGAGTATGACGATTTTTATATATGTATAGACTATTTGTGTTGATTTTCACATGATAGTGATTTTTAATAGTTTTTATGCACATTTAAGTAATTTTCGGAAGTGGACTTTATATGAGGCTATGTAAAAATATGGATTCGGCGTTTCTACAGACATTTATGTACCATAAAACCTGAAACTATGGTCTATAACTCAGATTTTCCTCTTTTTTATACCAACCATTCCGGTGGAATGTTTGCTAAAATTTGCATTGTTCTATGTCTTTTTTTTTTTTTTTTTTTTTTAAGTTCTATCGTGCCTTCACTTGTCCCTGTGTCTTTGTAGCATAGGATAATGACAGAAGATATGCTCCATTGTTTCCAACTTCTATAAATTCTCGCACATTCTACAGAAATATATTGCTGTTGTCCCATAAATTAAATCCAGCTCGTATTGAGCAGTGACCCGTTATTACCCCCACAACAATCCTCAAGCTAACCTTATTCAATCTTAACAACAACTTTGTACATGATGGGTTTAGCTTAAACTATATTTCCCTTGATGCATTACAGTCCGTTCTGTTTTTCGAGGATCGATTGGTACTATCCAGATAACTATTGGTTATTTTTCTATAAGAGTAACAGATCTACCATCTACTTTTTCCTCGAAGCTCATTCCGAACACCTTCGTGTGAGTTCAACTGGACAATATACAGACTCATTAGCCCTCTCAGGGCTTCTCTACAGTCCCTAACTAGTATGGATCTTTAAAGCCTAGTAATGTAAGCCATTACCAATTTTTAAGCTTTCAGGATCGCTAGCATCTATGCTCGGAAGACGCTACATTCGCAGGGAAGTTTTTTGAAGTCCTGCTATAAGAATTAATGATCACCACTCCGGCTGCTCTACCCACTTCCATCTTAGAACCGTTCGTACTTTGTTACTAGTTTTTTCATGGGATCTTAGAGCTTCTTTTTGGCTCCATACAAATGATACCTACCTACTGAGTTTTGTTAAATGCAGTTAAATGCTAAACTACAAACAACAACATGAAAAACAATAGTAAATTTGCTAAATAAACCACAAATACAAATAAAGCTTTAACCACTACTAACCAATGAACAAACTAACAACAAAAACTACAACAACAACAGCTAATGCTAAGGGTATAGCAGCAAACGCTGAAATAAAAATCAACAAAAACACTGCAAAAACAACAAAAAGCAACAACGATAAGTCACTAAAGGACTAACACTACAAATACAAACTCAACCGCAGGATCTAGCTCCCATTTCCACGTCCAGTCTTCACAATCTTCCTCAAATTCAAATATAAACTAATACACAAACAAACAAATGTGATAGTTGTTAAAAATATCAAACTTACGCATACAAATGTAACATCAAGCATACAAACAAACCACACTACATCATACCACACACACTCACTTAAAAATCCAACAACACCACGGCCACCACTTCACATTTAAATTATACAGCTATACACGCAAATCACATCTTGTGCATATTAAACAGTCAACTAACTCATACACTCAACTATTCATTCACATACAGAAAAACACATACTCATACATGCATACAAACAAACAAACAAACATTCACTTATATACATGCATACATACAAACATTTGCTTTTGGTTGATAAAATTGGCAGCAAGGCTAGACTTAATACATTTATGGTTTAACGAGTGGTTTGTTTGAACGCCGATAACTTTTGTGGCAAACAATTGTCAATGAACGTGAGCTACCAATAAAACTCAACTAAACTTTCATTAATTTTTCAGAGTTTAAAACCAGAAAAATAACATTAAAATAGAAAAGAAAGCCATAAAGTTACCAAAGAAGAAGAGATAAAGTTCACAAAATTTTGAACTAAATCAAATGTATGTAAATTATTAAAGTGTGTGTGTGTATGTGAATGAATGTATGAAGAGTGCGTGCACTGTCGTTGTTATAAATAGTAAAATTAAGTATTTGTGGAGTTTAACAAGAATTCAAAAATGCAAGGAAATATGCAATTAATTTGAGTATCAAAGTTTTTGACACCCTGCAGGTGTCATCAGTCTTAAAAATTTTAGAATCATGCACGTAATTTTAAATTATTTAGAAAATATTGGATGAATATATTACAAATGCGGGATTTATAACAGATAGTGTAGCTTTTGAACGCAGTTTTTGTGTTTAGTAACTTACATATATACAGCTACGTGCAACTAATTAAGGACACGATACTAAAACGTGAGCTTAAAGCAAATAATACGAAAGGTTATATGATATTCTCAAAATTTGTCGTAGTTTAGTCAATTTAACTCTTACTCTTAGAAAATACTGCATATTGTGTCATATTTTTAAATAAAATTGATATCAGTCGTGCATATAATGAAGGACATACCACAAATTATACAAAAAAAGTATTTATTTAAAAATAAATCAATATTTTGTTGCAAATCCATTGATATCGATAACAACTTGACATCTGCGAGGCATTAAGGTCACCAAATTTTTACATACACTACTTGGAATGGCTTTCCGGCTTTTTTTGTTTCGGCAAAGACATCATAATTTTTACAGAGCTTACTTTGGTTTTTAAAATTTGTCATAAATTCTTAATCGGGTTGATATCAGGACTGCATGAATACCAGTCAATGACAGTAACCGAATTGTTAAAAAACCATTTGTTGCTGAAATATCCATGTTACTGGAATGTATTCATCAGCATACGGCATAATTGTATCGCTTAGAATTCTTGCATATTAAAATTTATCCATATTTCCCTCTATTTTGTGCAGTGGCCCAACACCACGTAACGACATAACACCTCAAAGCATTGCAGAACCTCCTCTATGCTTCAAAGTGGCGCGGGTGTACTTTGGCCGACGAACATATTTTTTTTTCGTCCGAAAATACTACTCTTCTCCATTCAACATCCGTTCAATGGAGGTACTCTCTTCTTTTGGTTACATTCAGACAATAATGGCTTCTTTCTACAGATGGTTTTGCCTCATTTTGACTAAAGACTGCAATCCGAATCTCATTTGCTGATTTATGCAGATTTTTTTCGACTCGCGCACAATCATTGCATCTTCACGAACTATCGTAGTACAGCTTCTTTTTACTGTAGTCGAAAACTTTCTGAAACATTTCACTGCTTCAAAAACCATTGGTTTTGAAACATTCCTGGCTGTAACGATTTTCCGATAAGTGCTTCCATCCTAATGCATTTGTACAATAATGTTTCGAATGCTGACATCACAGGATTTGTTTTTACCCATGTTAAGCAAGTATTAAGAACTAAGAAACACTCTATCTAATCATAATTAATTTAATCTAGTTTTTAAAAATAACCTGAATTTGAAAATGTTACTGAATTTATCACGGTCCTTAATTCAGTGCACGATCCACAAAAAAAAATTAAAGTTTTAAATTTTAGCGTTTTTTAAAACACAAGATATTTTCTTGTTCGAATAATTCAATCAGAAATTTAAAATAAATCGAATTGTTCGAATAACTTAAAAATGTTTAAATAAACAGAAATTAGTAACCTTTAGTAAAAAACTTATATAAATTTTAATAAATGTGTTCTTTGTCTATTTCAAAGATATCATCATCAATATCAGTTTCGTGCACATATTCAACACCTCATTCACCGCCACCATTAAACCGGGTCCCTTTGAGTCTACTTAAGTGTTCGCACGTAGTGAACTACCACGTAAACCAACCACCTTAGGTTAGGTTGTATTTAATTAAAAACCAGTGTATATTGAAACCAAAGAGGTTCATTATGATTCCATTTCTATTATTTAGTATGTTTTCTTGCATATATAGGTATTTAAATTTGATACATTGATACATGTTTCCAAAAGCTCCTTACTGTATTGGACTTTAATACATCCCATATTATACAATATGTAAGTATTTTATATGCAATCACTTTCTTAGATGCTATCAATGAGGGGCAAATATATACCGAAGTTAATATAATATTTCGCCAATATGTGGACTCTAAAATATCTGTTTCGAAATATATTTCAAACACGTTCAATATTTTTTTACTACATATCCACTTATCTATAGTGATTGAAAAACTTTATTTTATTTTCGTTTGTAACAAAAACATTTAATATACAGACCAATCATGAATAAAAATTCCGCGGAAGTTTTTTCCCTTTTCCCATTTTTCGTATTCAAATTCAATGTTAAAAAAATAAAAAGGGAAGAAACTCCCGCGGATTTTTTATTCATGTTTGCGCCGATACATAATTTCGTATTGTAGTTTTTCACTAGACGAATGTTTAGACTCCTGAAAAACATCTTTAAATGATTGTCAATAATAATTAATTTATATACATAAATAATTGTTTATTAAATATGTCTAATTTTGTAAATACAATTAAAATAGACTAGTGTAAATTGTGAATTTTAATTATCAAAAAAATGTACCGAAGCTCTCAACAGGAACAAACAATAAACATTTCAAGCATTTTCAAAACGATTTTGCATGTCCGAAATGCTGTTTAAACGCAATAAAGTAAATAAGTTTTGCTCCAAATCATTACTACTATTTGTTTCGATGCATGCAGAATGCTCTCTCTAACGCTTCACTTCAAGACAAGATAACCAAAGTTTACTTGATTAGTTCTCAAAATAGCCTCAAATATGAGCAATTCTTTTCACGTGAAATCCATATGTTGCCAGGTAGATGATAGCTAGCAATGGCCAATACTTTGAATAAATTTATATTGTACAAATGTTTCAAAATAAAACTTATCAATTAGATTTATTTATTCATGTATCTCTAACTCAATTATTTGTTCTTCTATTATTGATTTATATATGATATTTAAGAGTAGAGAAATCCAGCTTTCAAGCAATCTACTACAAATTAATAAAACTAAATTTTAAAAATAATCTGAAAAGTTTATTTTTACCATTTTTTACTTTGACTTTGACTTATTTTTTTTATATAAAACATTTATATTTATACACACACTTTTAAAGCCAATTTTTTATTGTTTTCAACTGTGTTTCATTTTTTTCATTATAAAATGGTTAAAAATTATTTAACTTTTTCATAACATCTTACCTTAACTGTCTATACAAATCATATTGATCATATAAACCTTTAGGCTATGTTGTGACATAAAGTAGAAAATCAAATCCATATGTAATTTTCAAAGCATTTACATACATATATGAAAAATAACTTTTATACTTGTCCCTATATATTTGATCCTTAACATAGTCCCACAAAAAAGAGTCTACAGTTATGCCTCTGCTTTTGCCATTTACAATTCTGATAATAATAACCAGTGAAACGTTTAAACGCTTTAACGGAAATCTAATCGCTTACCCAGCAAAAAATGATGCTTCCTCGGAAGCAGTATCGTAAGGCAAGAAGCAGTTGTCTAGTGCTTCCACTTCTTATGAAAGATTACATGATTTTTGTATGGGATTCCTCGCGTAGAGGCTCTGCTTTAGGAATCCAAATTAAGCATTTTTCATACATTGCAATATTACCTGATTTCATTCATAAAAATACTCGTATATATTTGAGTACTGAATAATTGATCATATCATGCATTCGAGGAAGCATTCTTTAGGTACATTTTATACTGCATCCATTATGAAAATAAATCCTGCCTTGTATACAGACTTTTAATGACGTCTTCGAAGGAAAACAACTGAACATCGCAGTCACTGCTCAATAAATATCTATTAAAATAACTGAATGGTTGGATAATGGCAGCGGCCAAGAGTCATGGAATGAATAGTGTGATGGAAATATGGTATTACAATGGGACATACGAAGGACCCATTGGCTGCTGCAAATTAAACCTAACCTACGACAGCTTCCGTTTCTCTATTATTCCTGCATAATCTCTATTAATTTCCTAGTCAGCTTTGGCAACTGTTTTTTGCAATCGATGAAAACTGCGTATTAATTATAATGCGGAAGCTGCATATAAGATCAATGCAGGATTGTGAGCTCTAGAACCAACAACACACTTTATGGAGAGAGTTATTTATTAGTAGTACGATCTCTCCAGTTTATACTCTTTGTAAAATCACTTTTATGTTGACAATCAAGCACTCTTGTAGTGCAACGGGGAGTTCTTTATAGACTTGATACCACAATTTGATGCAGGAGTACACTTGTTTGGGAATCTGTTTTAGTTCTGCGCACATTCTTAAAAGTTACCAGCTGTCCCTAAAGATCTATTTATGTTGAGATTTGCTAAATTAGTTCAGTATACTAGAGAACAAGTAAAAATACATTTTTAAATCTTACCATTCAAGGAAGGACTTGCTTAATACACATACATTCATACACACAGTACATTTCTGTACTGTTTTATTTTCCAACCTTCCCTCAGCAGCCAGTCATATAAGTGTGAATATGTGTATTTCATGTGATATAATGAAATATTGTTTTTTATTTGACACATGTCTTCGCTCCCACATTGTGCTCGTTAAAGATTAGACATTTCTCTTTTTAGTCGTTGTTGTTGCTGTTGCTATTGTTGAGTTAAAATCGAAATGCTGGCACTATACGTTTCGTTGATATTTTTTGATTAATTGGATGCCCCATTGATTTACAGGACACTCATACTTGTTCAGCATGCTTGTATTCTTTTCAATTTTTTCCTAAGTATTTATGGAAAACTTATCAATGGGGAGTCCGGACGGAATATCAGAGATAGTAACAAAAAAAAAACAAACATCATTTCCGCGCAAAATATAATGTGTTTTTTATTTTAGAAAATGTGTTGTGTCAGAGTGTATTAAAACTATGAGTGTGCGATTTTAATTGAATTCTAATTAAGAATAGTATTTAGGTTTTGGTTAAGTTGAGTGTATTTAATGTATACATATATGAGAAAACGAAGACTAATATAATATTTCGAATAATATTAGTTTCAAGCAAAATTTGCACTTTTCTGAAATAAATAGCTTGTAGCAAATTAAACAAAAAAGAATAAATTTTGGTAATAAAAGGTTTTACAAACAATTTGCTGTTGTGGTCGGAAGACAACAAACATTACTTCTAAAGTATTACAGTTCCAAATATTACTTTTGATATTTATATAAAAAGAATGTCTACAGAAACGTATGCTGATTTTATCATTCATGAATAAAGTTTTTGCCTGATTTAAATCTCTGGCATTATTCAAAAAAATTGATATCAGAAGAAATTAGGAGAATGTAATAGAAAATATATAAACCCCTTTAATGTCCAGAGCTTCGGTCAATCGAACAATATTGGGATATTGTCAGCAATACTGTAATTCTTGACATCAAACATATTTTAGCGATTTGAAATACGTATACATCGAACATTTTTGCGAACAAATTTTATATGAATAATCCTTTAAACCAATTAATGTCAATTACTAGTAGTTTTTCATTGGAGTAAATGGCATATTAAGGTAATTTTTGGTATTTATGTTTACACTGGCTTTTGTATCCGCCGTTACACGAAGTTTCATTATCTTTTATTTAAATCTCTTTTTAAATTAAGTTCAAAATTAAGAAACATTTCAGCCCTATTTGAAACAAATTCATTATTAATTTTCACATAATAAGACATGGGTCTCAACCTTTTCAACCATTTAAAAGAAGAAATTATGTACTTTTCAAATTAAAATTTTTTGTTTACATAAGACTATAACAGATACAAAAGGTATCAAAACACATATCTTTACCCTTCTTTATCCCCTTAGTTTGAATTTTTCAAATGTATGTTATTTAATATTTCCAGTCTGCAGAACATTCATTAAAAATAATACAAAACTCCTCTTTTTAACCGTTTGTACCCTTTAGAGCCTAATCTTTCGAAAAAATACTTTTCTAATACACATTTTTCTGACTACAGAAAGCTAAAATAAAAATGCTGTTGCTTTGTAACAAAGGTAAATATTATTTAAGGACAAATTGTTAAAAGTTTACGTGTTTTTCGCTTCCTGTTACAAGTTTTGAAATATGGTTCAGCCGTTTAGGCAGATTGCAGAAAAAACAAAATTGCAAAGATTTTTAAAATATAAGAGTAAACACACTTTTATTTTTTTGTGTGTTTTTTTAGCAACTTTTCAGGTGCGACTTTATTTATTGAATTAAGAAACTTAACTAACTATATATTTTAACATTCTTTAAAATTAAAATTAATTACTGCTGAATAAGCAATTTCACTTCTGCATTTTGAAATTAATAATTGCCAAATAATCGAAATTTATTTATTAGTATTTATCACATAATAAATGCTTCTTTAATATTGACACTGCAGTTCTATTATTTTGTAAAAAACAAATAAGTTAACGAACGTAGATTGATATTTATTTTGCAAAGACAACCCAACAAATGTTTTTATGGTTAATATATACAGTGGACAGCACAAATGATTTCATGTTTGTGCCTTGTCCCATTTTTGTTGCATAAAGCCTTAATACTAAATAAAACAAGTAAGACAGTAAGTCGGTCAAGCCCAACCATTTAATGCCTTTCACCCAGTATAACCTATTATGGAATGATTATCAAAAAATTTAGTGGCATGATGTTTGTGCATATAAATAATTTTTGTGTTAAATTTTATCTCGATATAAAGACTTTTAAAAGATTTATACTTGATAAAGTTATTTTCGAAGGGGGTCTTACATATATGGGAGCTTTGACTAATTATGGACCGACCATTATAAAAGAAGTTGTCAAGATTTCTGTATATGTGAAACTTATTTGTTTTGAATATTATTTATTATTTATGGATTTTAAGACGTGGGCCTTATATAGGAGCCATGACTAATTATGGAACGATCATCATAAAATGAATTGTGATGATTTGTTTATATAGTAAACATATTTGTGTTGAATATTATTTGGATATCAAGAGTGTTGTGCTCTTTAAAGTAATTTTCAAAAATGGACCTTATATGGGAGCTATGGTCAATCTGAACCGGTCTGCACAATTAGATGTGATTAAACTTCATGTTTAACTTTTTGTGGCAAAATTTGTTGGGATACGTACATAAATCAAACATTTATGACCGATAAGTTCCTATTTTAGGAGGACATATGGACGGACATCGTTAAAAGTGGGGATTTAATGGTGGTGTATGGTATACTAATTTACAATACAAAATAGAAAATAATGATTTTCAGAAAATAAACAATTAGTACAATAAAAACTTCCATGTATTAAATTTTCCACAAATGTGTCTTTTGAAAAATCTGCACAAAAATATCAAAGTTTACAGTTAGATTTGTATATATTTGCTTTGCTTAATTTAATTTCAGGCGGTAAACACTTTTTGCAAATTATCCCACACAAATCAAATTATAAAACTGTCACGAGCCATTGAGGACAATATTCTATTAATGACAAAAATTAGCTATTCTACGCAAGTAATAGCTGAACAGCTTAAAGTAATTCAATTAGTGGTCATAAGGTATGTGAACGCACGTCTTATGGTAACCGAAATGAAAAGAGACACGTGTTTAACACCAAAATATACTTCTATAGTAATAGAAAAACCCGTTAGTTGATATTCGCGATATTGGTTACATTTCAGCAGTAAAAAAAAATATTAAGGCACGGTTATAGTGTGCCAGAGAGCATAGAAATTATGTGACTGAAAACGTGTAGATGATTTTAAATTTAATCGTTCTCGATTGCTGGCGCCGCACAGCCCAAAGAATTCAAAGAGACCATGCAAAGGAAGCAATGAAGCACGGTGGAGGCAATGTCATGGTATGGGGTTGGTTGACATGGTGACACCTCAAAAGGAGGAATAATAATAATTAATAATATCAAAAGAAACTGAACAGCAAACTCATCTTTCTCATATTGTAGCTAAGAGCGTTCAGCTGGATGTGACCCAAAGCACATTTTCAAAATCGAAAAATAATGCCTTAACGAGCAGAATTTTCTTTACATGCAAAAAATTCCATATCTCAATCCGATTGAGAATTTGAGATCAATCCTAAAGAGACAGATGGGACAATATCGTTTCACTTTAACCCATTTGGACGAGCTTTGGCAGAAAGTTCAGCGTAAATGACAGAGTATTCCAAATGAATTAATTTAATAGCTGACTTTGGACTAAATATTACAAATACACCCAACTCTTTTTTACACGGCTTCTATTTACACGGATTTGAAGTTACACAATTAAAAAAAAAAAAAAATCTTTGTAAACAATTTTTAATTTAGTACGGTTTCAGAATCACTGTTTTGTAATTATATTTGTGTTTACCACACTTGGCACCATTGCTGAAATGAACATACATAGTAGTAAGTGGGAAATCCCCTTATTCGATAACTCTTACCTACGCATTTTGTTCGCATGTTTTATTCTATTCTAATTTTTCTGTTCTTAATTCTGGATTAACAGATTTCTTTTGTTTTTTGCTTGCTCTACCAATTTTTCACCTGTATGAATTATGTATTTTAAGTTTTAATGCTCAATAAAATGCCATATGAACATACAATTTGAATGCATATCTGAAATTTTATAGTTTTCAAAATTTTTTACACGGTTTTTCCAAGTAAATGGAACGTATCCCCCATTGTACTATAGGAAACGGATTTCTGAGGAATGTATCTACCGTGTAAAAAAAAGAGTTGGGTGTAGTTTAATTACTTTCGTTTCATTTGTCATTTTTCATTTAACTTTTTTTACTAATTTTATTTTTATGCAATAACAAGTACACAAAGTATTGACATGTACTCACTTATGGAAACTTAAAAATTTTATATAAATTTAAAGGCATAGCTGCAGGATTAAGCATTTCTTTAAATAAATATATTTTGTCAAAAAAAAAAATGAAAAAATAAAACTTCATCTTGCCACCAATCGGAGATTTTGTTGTCTTATATTGCATGCGAGTGCCATTAATTAAACGAATTATAGATTTAAACAGTTTAGTCCTTATATTATTCTCTTTTAAATATATTTACCCGTATTTGTTTGGAAAATAAAATTCATATTTATGTTTCTCGCCACAAATTGTAGGACAGATGAAGAGTAAAACGAAGTGCAATTATAAATACTCACATGTATATTCTTTATACACCTAGGGTGGCCTTTATCATGCAAACACCAAGCACTGATAATATAAAAAAATGCATTCTCTGTAGTGTTGCCGCAATTTAAGTGAATAATGCTTTACAAATAAACTGAACGTTATACGATTTTGCTCAAATTTTCAGCATTTGTTTTTTTGAAGACTGAGAACCGAAAACTAAAAAACATCCAAATTAAGAGCTACCCTAATACATACATTAACTTTATACTCATTTGTGTATTTACACCCATACACGACGACAGTTTCTTTAAGTGATATATTAAATTGAAAAGTGATATATTAAATTAAAACAAAACGAAACGAAAGAACGAAAGCAAACAAGAAAAAGAAGAAGTAGTACTGTGTGCACTTAATAAAGACAAAATAAAAATTAAAGAGAAACGCAACATAAAAAAGAAACAAATGTAATAAAAAAGCAAATAAAATGTAATTTGCAATAAGTTTTTTTTTTTTTTTTTTGCTCTGCTTGCAAACATTTGCAAACAAATACCAATGTGTCATTTTTTACTTGCAAAGCAATAAAAAAAAGCATTTTTAATATTTCTCTTAATGTTGCTTTTTGTGCAACAGTTGTAGTTCCTTTAACACCTTATGTATGTGTGTTTAAGTGTATTTGTACGTTTTTGCCTGTCTCGTCATTTTCCAACGGAAATTACACTTTAATATTCATTTCCGATTTAATTTACATACTAACTTCCGTTATGTTTTGTACATTATTTTAATTTTTTTGTTTGCCTCTTACTATTTGTTTTTCTCTATTTACAAATTGAAACGGCAGACGGGTCATTTGTGCAAAAATATTTATGTAGATTACAATAATGCCCATGACTGTTGTTAGCAATGTGCTATAAATATATGAATAGAGAACATTATAAATGAATGAATGACATTGGCATGTTAAAGTCTTAAAGGCCTTGTTTATGAAAACATGCCAACTTGCTGAGAAAACTAATCAGTGTCATATATTTTCCTTAGGCTTGTGAAGAATTTCTTTTTGTACAAAATATTTAGAACGGAAAAAATAACAAATGCTTTTTCTATTTTGTTTGGTAAATTGTAGCGCTGTTGGATGTGTTATGGTATTGCTTATAGTCTTACATTCATCGCCAAAAGTAGGGGAGCTATACTGGGTTTGTCATTACATACATATATGTGGTTGTGAATAGGCGCATTAATGTTAAAGCTTGATTTTATAGCCTTTATTTAATTATTTTACTTCGGTGGCGTTTGAATGCTATACCACCAAAGGAGGGCTCTCTGATAAATATTAGGTATGATGAATAGAAAGAAAACTAATAATTATCAGAAACTGATGTTGTTTGAGTGGCAGCGGCTGGGAATCGAACCCGGGCTACAAATACCAACTCATGCTTAATGATGAAATGCGCTAACCAATTAAGCTACAGCACCCTCGTGAAAGTAAATTTATATATTTTGTTATGTTATCGCGGTATATATTTTATTAAACAAAACGTAGAAAAACAGCCCAATCTCCGGATCTCAAGCCAATTGGAATGATGTGGATAGACAAACAACTGCCGTCATACCCAAAAATTTGTGCCGATTTGTGTGTTTTTAAAAAGAAATGATATCCTGCTAAATATTAGGATTTAAATAAAGTTTTTTTTTTGTGAATAGTGAATTTTGTGCTAATTTACCGTCCAGAGATTGTATTCTGCAATGAAAATCACCGAAATGCATCAAATTAATAAAACAAAAAGTGAAGTGGCATGATCTTAACACGTTTGAAAAATAAAGGGTTTCAAAATATAACAAACCAACAGAAAATATTTATTTTAATAGGTAACAGATACCAAGTGTGCTAACCTAATGTCCACCACTGTATATACAAAATTATACATATTTTATATGGATTTTAATGAGTTTTTTTATTTAAAAGTAATTTATACTTGTCCCCACCTGGATAACCATCTTGTCGTGATGTGGTGGCTTAAATGCTGGCTGTAGTGTATGTCTTGTAACTTGAATCGGTTAATTTTAGCCGGAACAAGTTAGAAGGCATAAGCTTTAAAGCCAACATGACCAAGGGTTATCCCCACTTTTAAGGTCAAGGTTAGGGTGGTTTTTCAAAATCGATTTTCGATTTTTAAAGGTGCTCACATCTAGAATTATGTAATTTACTGTTAAAATACAATTGCGAAAATTCGGACTATGCCTTCCCGTGCCGAAAGAGCCCCAAAGTTTTCGCAAATGCCTGTTTTTCACGAAATAGCGCCATGTTTCTGCTTTAGCTGATAAATGCCATAATTTATTACAATAAATTTACTATCAAATGAAAGGTAATTATAATGACCACAGAATTTTCAAGCAGAAATTAAAAATCGGGGAGTCCCCAATTTGATTTTGACGTTGCCACGCGCAAATGTTACTTTACGAGAAATATTCATTTAAAGGTTGTTGTGTTAAGTGAACAGTTCGTACAAGAAAGATATTTAAGTCAAAATGGCTAGTACTTCGTCCAATGTTCGTATTCGTGCTAAAACTCAGATTTATTTAATTGGACATTCATCTCACCAAATAACCGGCGGCAAGCTACCATCAAACCATCAAGTACTAAAGTCATTGTTTTATAACATGCGTAACGTTGGATTACCTTTCTGTGAAGCCGCAAAACTCACTCTAAAAGAATTTTTTGTGTTCTGGGAGAAAGCTAGGATACCTTGTCAGTTACAGAAAAATGCTGTTCGTGCTGAAAAATTGTATAACGAATGGAGAACACTTCAGAAAAATTCAAAATTGCAGACAATAGGTCAAGAGGAAAAAAATAGTGCATTCACAATTAAATTGCCTGATTTATTTGATGTAGCAGTAGAAGATGCTATTTCCAAAATGACTCACCAGGAAGACATTAAGTTTTTGAAATATCAGAGAATGAAAGGGCGTCCGGGCCATATGGAAGGTGTCGATCTGAAGACAGCTCTAGCTGAAGAAAGAAGCGAAGAAAGAAAATCGAAAGCAGAAGAGCGGCGACTCCGACAGATATCACTAGAAAGCGTTGGTAAGTTTCTACCATATTTGCCCAAGTTTAATAAAAAAGTTATACCCTTAAAACTTAACATTGAATATGTAATTAAATATTTACTATTGGAATCTATAAAATGTGTTCTTTTTCTCACTGCAACAGAAATGTACAAAATATGGCATTCTCTTCTGAATCGGAAGTGGAAGAAATGGCTTCAGACGACGTATTTACCGGCGATGGAAAAATCGGAAAATTCGAAACTGAGAGTAAAAAGAGGAAATACAGTCGCGGATATAAAGAAGTTATAACCGAAAAGCTATCAATTTTATTAGATAGGTGCAATATTTCTGACAGAAATGCTGTGCGAATAATTTCTGCAACAGCTGTAAGTCTCAGAATTAATGTCGAGGAATTAATTATTTGCAGAAGTACGGTAAGAAAGCGTAGAATATTATTTTGAAATCAAAGGGCACAAAAAATTAAACAAAGGTTTCAAAAATCGGACTTGGAGGGGACTGTTGTTCATTGGGATGGAAAACTTTTACCAAAAATTCCACAGAAAGAATGTGTTGAACGGTTGGCAATCGTAGTAAGCAAAGGAGATGATGAACAACTACTGGGGGTCCCTGCAATAGCAAATAGCACATGCTTCAGTCAAGCAGAAGCTGTCAGCGATAGTCTAGAAGAATGGGGCGTTGGAAATAAAATTGTAGGTATGTGTTTTGATACAACGGCTTCCAACACTGGACGAATGAAAGGCGCATGCACTTTAATAGAAAAACAGCTAGGTAAAAATTTATTGTATTTGGCATGTCGCCATCATATTTTAGAGGTCGTGTTGAGATCAGTATTTGAGCATAAAATGGGATTGACGACTGGTCCTCAACCTGACATTTTTAGAAGGTTTCAAATGTATTGGCCTAACATAGAGCAGTTTAAATACAAAGAAGGAGTAAAGGATAATTCAGTAAAGAAATCAGTTAAAGACTTCGAAAAAGAAGTATCGGAATTTCTTCATAATCAGTTAACCGAAACACATCCCAGAGATGATTATTTAGAATTCATTAAGTTATGCCTAATATTTTTAGGAAAAGTTCCTTCTCACGATGTTTTGTTTCGCAGTCCTGGTGCCTATCATCATGCCCGTTGGATGGCAAAAGCCATTTACTCTCTGAAAATGTTTATTTTTAGGGAACAGTTTCTTATGAGTATAGAGGAGATCAGTTCACTAAAAGCTATATGTTTGTTTATTGTTAACTTATATGTGAAAATGTCGTTTCAAGCTTCATATGCTATTACAGCTCCTAATAATGATATGGAATTTGTTCAGAACGTCATAAAATACAAAGATATTGATCAAGGTATCTCAGAAAAGGTATTAAGAAAATATTTATTTAACCTGTGGTATCTAAACCCGAAACAAATCTGTTTTAGCTTATTTGACAATAATGTTTCTAATGAAATTAAAAGAAAAATGGCTCAAAAGATTTTGTCATACAAGGATTTAGAAGCAGACGAGCGGTCTGCAAGAATTATTAGAGTGAGAGTTTCTGAAAACGAGGCTGTACAACTTTTTAAAAATGCTTCTCTTGAGAAGTTTGTTTCGGATCAGAGTCTGGCTTTTTCGAATATTTTAAAGTTAAAATTGTTTTTTTGGCAAAGGACCCGAGGAACTGGTCCGAAAATAAAGATTTTTTGAAACTTCAAAGTTTTGTAAGAAGTATCAAAGTAGTAAACGACACGGCTGAAAGGGGGTTAAACTAATTAAAGACTTCAATAGCACTCTTACAAAAGATGAGGAGCAAAAACAATTCATTCTTCAAGTGGTAAAGGAATGTCGATTCATCAGCTAAAGCAGGAACATGGCGCTTTTTCGTGAAAAACAGGCATTTTCGAAAACTTTGGGGCTCTTTCGGCACGGGAAGGCATAGTCCGATTGAGCTAAAACTTTTACAATTGTATTTTAACACTAAATAGAACATTTCTAGGCGTGAGCACTTAGAAATTTCGAAAAAAAAATGTTGCCATATTCATTAAAACCACCCTAATGTACACCAATGTTCACTTGTTAAATAATAAAAATATTAAAAAAACTGTATAATTAAAATTGTTATTCGACTAACCGTGAAAATTGATTATCCGCATTGCTTCTGGTCCCGACAATCACGAACAATCGAGGCCAGCCTGTAATTTGTTCTGTGTTATTTTGTTATAATTGACAATTCAGACAATAATATTACTCATACGTATGCTTTTTAATACGACCCTAAAAATATGCTACAATTTTATGAACAAACGAGTAAACAGTACACTTAATTTTTTTTATTAACTATTACTAATACTCTTAGGGCCATTATTACAACTTCCCAGCAAGCCATATGAGTCCGAAAAGAGTCTTTTCTGACACCTTTTTCGGAGCGTTAACGCTCTTTATGAGCCCAAAAAACAATCATAATTGCTCCGAAAACCTTCAGAAAAGAGCGTCATTACGTTCGAAAATGGTCCGTCAGAAAGAGCTCTTAGATAATGTCAGAAAAGAGTCTTTTATGAGGGTTTTTTTGGGCTCTTAAAGAGCTCTTAGATAATGTCAGAAAAGAGTCTTTTATGAGGTTTTTCTTGAGCTCTGTGTAATCTTGTTTTTATTATGCTTGTGTGGTACAGCTATGATTTTTGTTTGTTCAAAACACAAATAACAAGACAACAACGCTTTGGTACACACATAATTAAGTGGAATTTCTGAGTCATACTGAGACTCAGGACAGTAACAAGCAAATTTTTCTTTCGCTCCGAAAATGCTCTTTTGTTGGACTCTTTTCTGACTCCTTTTTCGGTGCGCTCCGAAAATGCTCTTCAGTTGGACTCTTTTCTGACTCCTTTTTTCGGAGCGCTCCGAAAATGCTCTTTTGTTGGACTCTTCTCTGACTTCTTTTTCGGAGCGCTCCGAAAATGGTATGCTGGGTTGCCTCTAATGTTCTTAATAGTAAAAGGTAACTTTAATTAAAGTGAGGAATAAAGTGACCTTTAAAATTTTTCATTATTACAACTTCCTTGTAAAATAAAATAATTTTGTTTTTAAATATGGCAATACCAGTGAAAAACCGATTACTTTTGACAAATTACTGACAAGAAACAGTAAATTGTTTGTGTTTGTGAAAATATTTATTTGTGAAAAAATATAAATCACACGTCTGCTTTCCATTTTTGTTTATCAAACTATTTATTGGCAAAACAAAATTAAAATTAATTTATTTTTCATGAAGTTGACATTTTTCCAGAACATATGGCAACTTTAAATACATAAACCTCACTAGAAAATTTAAAGACAAGATGATCTTCCCTTTAGCTTATCGGTCGGTTTTATATTAAAGTAAACTTATAATAACCAAATACTTCTTATCTGTCCGATAACATCATACCTTTAACTATTGCCAAGTTGTAATAATGGGCCTTAATATTAACTTAAAACACTTTTCAGTATACAATTCGTTTTGTTGGCTAATATTTCAATTCAGTTGGAGGGACAACATTTTAATATAGGTATTTCAGATATTTATACCTTAGATTTTAGATTTTATTAGTGTTTTAATATTGTATTTTTATGATTGATGTTTCGCATATATAATAAGGCAAAAAAAAATATTGCTACAATTTTACATAAGCTATAAAAATACCAAAATCTAGCGGCTCCAATTTATGTTAAATGGAAGTTGAAAACTGTGAGTAGAAATATCAATTTAATGAGATAACTCTAGTTAGTTTCAAAGTATATTTCTTAACTTTCTTAATTAAATGATCATAACCTTAAGATTTGAAAGATTAAATCTTTTCAGACGGTTTTGCTTTTAACTAACTCATATTTCAAACCAAAAATCAGTTTTCTAAGTGCAAACTCTAATTGTTATAAACGGTTATTCATGTTTACCAGAAAAGAAGTTAGAAAACTTATTACTCATATATCTGAGCAAAAATCTGAGCATGAAAAAATTAATGTACGCTCATACCCCCGTTTGCGTCGTTTCGGTTTGAGTCGTTTCGAAGTTGCGTCTTTTTAAAATTTCCGTGACTTCGATGTTGCGTCGTCGCATTGCTTCGATTTGCGTCGTTAATAAATGTTTGTATGTACAAAGCAAAAATAGAAAAGGGGGATTTCCCTTCGAAGTATAATGCAAATTTGTATGTGAGAATTGTCTACTAGTTTAAATCTTAATATTTTTATGTTTTTATGTCTTTTTCATGAATTGTTATTTTTTTTTCTTTAATAAAAACTATTATTACACAAATAATAATAATAAAAAATTGGTATTTGCTATTGAAAAAATCAATTCTTTTTTAATAAAATTATGAGTCTCGGAACGAATTAAATTAAAATTAATACAAATGTATGTACGGTTTGCGTCGTTTCAGTTTGCGTCTCGTTTTTCTGGTCCCAATTAGCGACGCTAACCGGGGTATGAGTGTAAATATGTATTTAAGTAAATCACTATTTTGATATCTTTGTAATTTTAGACTCTTTGAACCTTAGTGCCTTCATAAAGTTTTGAATCTGTCACAAGTACACATTTAAATGTACAATTTAAGTTCTTTTAAATCTGCAAGGTGGATTAATTGCTTCACTTGCAACTTTAAAAATTAAAGTTTTCTTAAATTTTACACATTCCACACATATACCCAAATATACATAATAAGAAAATTGTTTTTGTTCTGCCACCATTGTTAAAACCTGAAAAAACTAAAGTTTTTTATTGCACACTTCCGTTTCCGTTTGCCGCATAACGACATAATATACTTTTGCAGGACATTTATACAGAACACATACTATACATATATTGGAAGGTTTATAATTACAACAGCATCAACATGTTAAAAAACAAACAACAAAAAAACTTTGAGAGAATAATACAGTGTAAATTTAATCGTGTGACTCTTACATAAGTGAGTGTTAATTACTTAAATTATATACTTACATACGTACATATGGTTATACACTGTCATATAAGAAAGTCTGTATATGTTGTAATATTTAATTGTTTGTGTACATTTGCAGCGTAATAAAGGCATCATGTGGCAAATATATATTAATATGTGAAGTTAAGCTTTAAACGAAAATAGCCTGAAAAGTTAGTTATTACTATTATTAAAAAATGCAGATTTCGAGATGCTTTTGTTTCCATTCGTCTTTATAAAAGAAACGGTAGCAGTAAATTATGTTTTTACTTAGGTATTTTCAATTTCGAAAAGTCTTTTCATATTGCCCTCATTTTATGTATGTGTGCATTTGTTTAATTTTATGAAAACTACAACAGGCTATTACAATCCATAAATTTTATATTTGTAACTATACGCAAACATTCATGTATTTATTATAAAATATGAAGAATGTATGATGTAATTATGTTCTCAAACATTGGCCATAAATGAATGACAAATTGCAGCAATAAGTGCAACAATTATATATGTACGCAAAACTTAAAAAGAGAAATACATTTGAGTTTTATATGTAACATAAGTGGAGGTTTTGGGGAAAGTGAAATTTTAATTATTAATGGGGAATTTTGATTTCAAATTAAAGAATTATTTCTGTTACAAAATTAAATTTAATTCATTTTCGAATTACATACTATTAAGTATTGATAAATACAAATTGCTTTCAACAATTATGTTATATAATCAAATACAAACAATTTTAAAGTAACAAACAGTTGCCAAGATAAATTTTATTTGTTTTAGTGTTGTTGTTAAAATACACAGGAACAATTTCTCCACAATTTAAATTTTTCAACGTTTAGAACATTTAGCAGCTCTAAGAAAGCGTAAAACGTGTTTGTTTGTCATATCTGCTACAAGGTGGCGCAAAAGTAATCCTCCTATCAGAAAATGCTATAAATTTTGCGATTGGCCCCTAATGTCAGTTCTGTTTTGACATTTGTGTAGTAAACACATGCGAAATACACATTAATAAACAATGTTACGCTACACTGCTCCAGAACGCGGAATATTGCTGACTATTTATTTGACCAATAATCGGTCGGTGACTTTGGCACAACGTGAATTTCGTCGCAGATTTCCTGGCCGTCCAACGCCTACTGGTGAAACACTGCGACGTTTAGCCGCTCGCCTCGAAGAGACTGGTACAACACGAGATGCTGCCAGGCGTGGCAGACCCCGGAGTAGCCGTTCTGCAGAGAATATTGCTGCTGTAGCCGAGGATGTCATGGAAGCGCCGTCGACATCGACCAGACGACGTGCCACGCAAATGGGTATCAGTCGACGGTCTTTACAGCGAATTTTGGTACAATATTTGAAGATGTTTCCGACCTTATTTCTTCGAAGACGTCGCGGGCCAAACGGTTACTGTGAATGGTGAGCGCTACAGAGCAATGATCAACGAGTTCTTTTTGCTGCAACTTGGTGAATTGGGATTGGAAAACATGTGGTTCCAACAGGACGGTGCCACGGCACACACTGCACTTGCCACAACCGATATGCTGAAGGATGCATTTCCCGGGCGCCTAATCTCCCGTTTTGGCGATTTGCACTGGCTAGCAAGAAGCACAAGAAGAATCAAAGTTTTTAATTTTTTTTTAATTACAGCCAAAAAACATCGGAAGTTTACTTTTGCGCCACCTTGTAGTTGTAACTATAATAAAGGGTGAGTCAAGTAAAAATACTTTTTTCAATAGCCTTCTTTTGACAGATCACGTGTGAGTCTTGTAATGCTGTCATGTTATTTTTGTTTAGTATTGTTTGGCATTTCATAATAAAAAGACTTGCGCCTGAACAAGCGACATCGGCTCGCTCTATGAGCTATTGAAAAGTTCCAAGAACATTAGACGTTTTCAAGGCAAATTTTGTTCAGCGATGAAACAAAAAAAATTGCTGCATTTGGGACGAAGAGCAACCTGAAGAGATTCAAAAACTGCCACTTCATCCAGAAAAAAGAACTGTTTGGTGTGGTTTGTGGGCTGGTGGAATCATCGGTCTATATTTCTTAAAAAATGATGCCGGTGCGAACGTACTCGTTAATGGCGACTGTTATCGTGAAATTAGTGAAGTGTTAGTTAGAAGTGAAAATGGCGTCACTTCCCACACATCACATTAATCAATGAATTTATTGAGAAAACACTTCGGTGAACACAATAATTATACGTTTTGGGCCGTTCAATTGGCCATCAAGATCGTGTGATATCACACCGTTAGACTTTTTCCTGTGGGGATATGTCTAAAGTTTATGCGGACAAATCCGCTTCGATTCAGGCCTTGGAGGAAAACATAACCCGTTTCATTCGCCAGTTACCAGTCGATATACTCGAACGAGTCATCGAAATTTGGATTTAACGGATAGACCATCTCCGACGTAGCAACGACAAACATTTGATAGACATAATCTTCAAAATATAAATGCCAAAGAATGATCTTTAAAATGACAATAAACATTCCCCATTAAATTTTAATGTTCTGTGTTTTTTCTTTAAAAAAGTAGAAATTTTTTATACAATTACACAAAAATTTATTTGAAATTTATTTTTTATACATGTTTAACTAGAAGTAAACCTTCGAATAAAAAATTGTATAATAAATTTTTACAATTAATACTCGCAAGAGGAATAATTCTCATTCTTAAAAAAAGTAGGGAACCTCGAAATGGATAACGCTTTATTAATATACGTTATTGGATATGATCCTAAATATATGCTACATTTTTTATATTAATACGACTGAACAAAATGATCTAATCACGAAGCGTATACTAATTATATAATTGTCTTATTTATTAAATATAACTAATACGCTAAGTGTTACCTGAAATAACTTTATCATGGATTAGGTTTTCGATTTAAAAATGCCAAAACTTTTGACAATCGCTGAAACATAATTTAAATAGCTTGTTTTTCTTTAGTCTTTCGAAATGCAGAATATCTCTGACATATTGATAGAGTAAACAAAATAATCGTTCACATTAAAGGTAAGCTATAAAAATTACTAACTTTTGTCATTAATTTGTTTATCTATCAGTAATTGTAGTTTTTAATTTACCGATTCCATTTCTAATAAATACCAGCCAATGGAATTTGGGAATTTTTTGCAAGTTTTTGGTGAAAGTTATATTGTGGTACAAAAATATAGCAATATTTACAGAATCATAAAATCACAATATTGAATCAGTTTAAACAATTCTCTACATAAAAATTGTTTCTCTCTACCTGAATTGTCAAAAACTAGGGTTATCCTAGGCGTATACTTCGTAAGGAACCTAATAAATAGTAAGAATAAATAGTTAGTAAGTAAACTGTTAATTTTGTTTAGTCTATTAATACAAAAAAAAAAAACATATTTTTAGAACAGTGGTAATCGTAGATCTGTATGTAGTTGAAATTTAATATCCATCCGTAGATCTTTATGTAGTTCAAATTTAGTATCAATCGTAGGTATTTTTGTAGTTCAAAGTTAACTTTTTTAGTATTTAAATTTACCCATTCATCGTAGGTACTTTAGGAGATAATTTTTATTCCTAAAGACTAATGGTTATTAGTGAATTGAATTGATGTTTCTATTGGTTTGCAATTTCCGCCCAAAATAATGTTATTCTAATCAGACTGTATATGTATATTTTCCAATTAACATAAAAATAAACATAAAAACTAAGAACTACAATAAACAAATGTACCATAATAGTGAAATAAAAAATTCATATTACATATTTATGTAATATTTCAAAGCTCAGCAACAAAAGAACAAAAAATCCAGACAAGGATATAAAGGGTGTCCCAACTAGAACGAAATGGTGTCAATGGTGTTCGGTATCGTGAAATGATAACCAGTTTTTTCTTGCCTAGAATTGAAGAAATGAATGTGGAGGGCATGTGGTTTCAACAAGACGGTGCCACATGTCATACAGCCAGAGAAAATGCATCAGTCATTTCCCGGTCGTGTTATTTCGCGTTTTGGAGACCAGAATTGTCCACCTAGATCGTGCGATTTAACACCTTTAGATTTTTTTCTTTGGAGTGTTTTGAAATCTATGGTTTACACGAATAAGCCGACGACGACTCAAGCCTTAAAAGATGAAATTTGACGCTGCATTAATGAAATACTGCAGCATTTATGCAAAAAGGTCATTGAAAATTTCATTAGAATATCGCGTGTGTGCCAGAAAAGCCGCGGCGGTCATCTGCAAGATATCGTGTTCCATCATTCTCCTCATTCTGTCTACTTTACGATATAATAAAGTTTCACGATTTTTTTTTTTTTAATATCTGTATTTTATTTAAAATTTAAAAATTGCGTTCTAGTTCGGACACCCTTTATAACTACAATATAACTCTAATATGTATAACAACTTTATATACATATATTAAAACACTTTTACCGTTTCATTCGTACCCAAACAAATACATAAATACAACAAACACATAAAAAATAAAAGAGAGTGAAGTATAAAAAAAAAACACAAAAAACTAATATGAAAAATGTAAAGAAAACAAAATAAGAACAAATCACCAACATGCATAGAGATTTGTTGGTGCAAATAAGAATGGATGAAATGCTTTACTCGTACATGCATCATTGTTGACGTCATGATCATCATATAGGTATGATGTTTTCTTTATTTGTTGTACTCTTTTTGCCATGGATTTGTATATGTGCGTTGTTGGCCATTTGAGTGAATGCTGTTTTTATATACATAGTTGCACATAAATATTTGGAGTTTTGAAAAATATAAAATACTTAAAGCGAGCAGAAATTGGTATTTGTCACTGTAAACACTGATAATATTCGTACAGACAATAAAACAAATTTTGCATGAGAAACAGACAAAAAGAAAATATATATGTAAGTATATAAAAATACATTAGGATGGCCCAGAGAAAAAATTTAAAAAAATCACTTGAGAATCAGTTTCGAAATTAAAATTATATGAATATTAAGAACAATTATTATTTTTATTTGAACTGTTAATTTTAAATCTTTGATATTTCTTTTTATTTCGGCTCGAGTTCATTAAATTTAATTTTCATTAAATTATTTTTACTGAAGGTAGGAATTGTTACATGAAAATTATTATTAAATTTTTTTGATAATTTTTCTTGGCTTAGGATTCGAACCTGGGTTGTTGGTTGAAAATTTTAATAATAATTTTCATGTAACAATTCCTACCTTCAGTAAAAGTAATTTAATGAAAATTAAATTTAATGAACTCGAGCCGAAATAAAAAGAAATATCAAAGATTATATGAATATAATAAACAATAGCGGTATTCACACCGAGCTTGTAGCTGATTTATTGTTTTGACACAATTTATTATTCTGGAAAAAATAAAACATGCCACGAGAAAGTGTAAAAAAACAATTGTAAACCATTTAATTACTCATTTTTTCTTTTGGTTATCCACTACGAGAACAGTTTATGATTTATTAAAATAAAATAAAAAATCATTTATTTAACATACTTACTCTCAATGTACACAAATATTTTTTTAGAAATGTATTACAAATGATTTTTTAAATATATTTATTTAGAAACTGCAACAGCTGATTGTGAGTTACCAACTAACAACTATTTTATCAGGGGTGCCGTGTCGATAATTTGTTAAATGTTTATCCGTTAGCGCGTTAAATATACAAAAACAAAATGCGTGTAAAAAAGTAACGATTAACGACTAACAAACTAACAAGCTCGGTGTGAATACCGCTAATATTTACCATTATGAACAATAATACTGGTCATATTTAGAATAACTGCCTTCAATTTGACTTCAGACAATATTGCGTATGGTTATTTCTTTAATAAAATAAAAAAAAATTTAAATAATTAATTCGATATTTTACTCCATAAAAATTGCGTCTTTCTAATGTATAAATGTAATTTTTTTTAATATTTGTAACATATTTTTAGAAAAATGTTTGCAATGTATGTTCTATGTATTATCTTACAATTTTCTTTTAGATCTTTAACATTGAATTATTTAACTTTATACAAAATTTCCGAAAGTTTTGGTGACCGTCTGTCTTGCATTATATATACATATGTATATATGAAAACAAAGAGCTACAGTCAACTGTTTATTTATAACTAGCATTAATATGCAGAATGTTAATAAATCTGCCTACTTTTGTAGAACTTAATTTTAATGGCTTCCATTAAAATGTCTATGCGTTTGCAAAATATACAATATAATTTTGAAAAGTTTTTTTATTTATTTCATACACGCCTATATAGACAATAATTTCCTGTTTAAAAGTAGTATTACAATAAATAAATTCATAGTTGGTCTAGCCCAAAATTAGGATGATGCTATTGAATAGTTTTTAGAGAATTCAAGTGTTTTATATATACATATGTATACTTGAAAGAGTAGTTAAATTTTGTATATTTTAATAGAACAATTTTAACATCAAACGTAGATCTTTTAATAGGTCAATTTTTTCTTCAATTGAAGGGCTTTTAGTAGTTAAATTTTAGCCCTAGTCATAGGTTCTAGTAGTTCAATTGTACCATCAATCGTAGTTCTTTTAGTTGGTCAATTTTAACATTAATAAAAGTTGTTTTAGAAGTTACATTTTAACATCAATTAAAAGCCATTTTATAAATTACTTTTAGTTGTTAAATTTTAGCATAAATCTCGGAAATTTTAATTGTTTAATTTTAGTATAAATCCAAGATATTTGCATGTATCATAGATTTTGTAGTAGTTAAATATTAGTATCAATCATAGATCTTTTAGTAGTAAAATAATCGCATCAATCGTTTATCTTATAGTAAGAAGTTCAATAGTTGTATTAGCATCAATAGTAGATCTTGTAGTAGTTTAATACTAGCATCAATCGTTTATCTTATAGTAGTTCAATATTACCATCAATCGTAGATCTTATAGAATTAATAGTTGTCCATAGTAATTGTTAAGTGTAGATGGTGGTCAGATCTTATGATATTGTCAGAAAATGTCCAACAACCGTGTGAACTTGCCAAACACACTGAGAGAATTTAAAAAATATTTAATTATATTACACCAAACAAACATACTGAGGCGTGATTTTGTTACCCTGCGTTTACACATGCAAGTACTTGCATGCGAGTGCTGTGTACGTATTATCCGGCCTTTACACATGCAAATACGTACGTATTATATACGAAAACTTATTCAAAAAACTCGAATCATTTGCAAGTAGCATTACTGTTTACACAGGACAGTGAGAGTTCATTTTCGAAATGTTGTCAAAGCGTAAACTTCTACCGGCAGCTCCATTTGATTTGCAATTGCTTCGAAGGCCTTGCTTTTCAAATCGTTCCTCCTATATGCTTTATCACTCATATCCCACAGAAGAGGATAGGAACGATATAAATTTAATTTTACTTCCATTTTTGTTTTGATTGAAAAATAGAGTTGCCGAGTTGTTCACATAAAAATTTTTCATGAGGGAATATTTTCATTAACAATAATTATTATGATTTTAATGATATTTATTCTCCAAAATTAAAACATTTTTTTTTTATCAATATTATTTGAAAGAAATTTGTTTACTCACAAACTAAATTTTCAGAAATGTGAGTGTGTTAGTAAAAAAATGTGAGTGTATTGAGTTTTTCGAACTGTTACTCGCATGTGTAAACGCTAGGTGAATGTGTCCTCATCTTCACTACTTTTTTTAAACATGACAATATTAATAAGTTTTAAATTTAGTATAAACACACACATCTCTGGCAATGATTCTATGAATTTTTACTATAATTACGGTGACCATCCGTCCTGTATTTTACAGGACAGTCCTGTTTTTTAACATGCTGTCCCTTGAGATTTTTTTGTAAATACAGGACAGTACAATGTCCCTTATTTCCTAATTTGATATGCAAATGTCCTCTTTTTAGCATATACATACATTGCACGAACATTAATACAAAAATTATCATAAAAATTCCCTACATTTCCAAAAGTTAAAATATCATTCATTTTATTAGAGATATATATGGCTCCAACAAAAATAAAATGTAATTTCAATGATAGCGTTTTGTGGAGACAGCACTAATTGTAATTTTGGTGGTGCAGCCAGAAAAGGTCAGAAAATATCTTTCACAAAATGCAAAACTTCATTGGCCAAAAACTGATAGGTGTAAATTGCGCTGCACATATTTTGAACAACTGCATACAAACTGCAGCAGAATGCTTACCTATTGATATTGAAGTTATTATTGTCAAAATTTATTCTTTTTTTATATTTATACAGTTAGAATTGAAAATTTCAAAGAAATATGTGAAGATATTGAAATAGAATATAAAAAGTTACTAGGACATAGCAAAACTCGATGGTTAACTTTAATGACTGCTTTGGAAAGAATCATAAAACTATTTGAAGCTTTAAAATTATATTTTATGTCTCATTTGTCCGACAATATTACGAAATTTTTTTATGAATCCTTGTGCTGAATTATGGTTATCTTTTGCATATAGCCAAGCTTCAACATTTCATAAAGCTATTCTTAAAGTAGAATCACAAAATATTTCAATGCCTGAGGCTTCAATTATTTTAAAAGATTTAAAATTTAAATTGGTCGAACGGAAAAAGGAACTGTTTTTACCCCTTACCGTCAAAAATGTTATTCTCGAATTACAGAAAAGTAATGATTTTGATGAAACAATAACTAAAGAACATATAACAAGTTTTTACCAAACATGCATTGATTACCTAAATCAGTGGGATAAAGCTTTTAGAGATGTAGAAATTTTAGACTGGATATTGTTACGAAATATGTTATCTTGGGACAAGATTGAAAAAACTTTATCCTATCTAAATGAATTTAGAAATGATTTAAAAATAAATAATGAAGATTTATTTGATGAAGTGAGTTGCGTGAAAAATTTTGCAAATAATGAAAAAATAGAAGACTGGAGGGTAAAAAATAATCAGTAGATGAAAGATGGATTGAAATTTTTAATCACTTTAAGCCAAATGTGATTGCATATAAAAATATATTGATATTTGTTAAATCTTGTGTATGTCTATCAGCTTCAAATAATGCTACCGAGAGAGTGTTTTCAATAAATAATATTTGGACTGTTTATAAAACCAAATATATTTTTTTAAATTATAATATTATAAAAACTTTTTATTTAACTTTTTATTCTAATCAAGAAGAATTGTTTTTGTTGTTACTTAATTTTATAACAATTATAATAAATATAATATATGATTATTTTTTCTGTTTTTCTTTTCACTTTTAACATTATTTTGTATATGTCCTGTATTTTCCTTTCCCAAAAATGGTCACCGTAACTATAATACAATCTGCCAACAATGAGGACTCACAAATGTTGTTCACAGATAAATTTATTGTGTGAAAATTCTGTGCGAATGAAATCGTAAATTTGGTACGTGATATTTTTTCGGCCCAAGGACAGATGGAATTAAAACCATACAAATGTCCTCCCGAAATTGGGGTTTACCGATCATAAATGTTTGAATTATGCAAGTATCCAAACAAATTTCACACAAATGAGTGGTAAATGAAGCCAAATCACATCTGCAAATTTTGTGCAGATCGGTCAATAATTCCTCCCTAGCTCCCATATAAGGCCCACTTCCGAAAATCACTTTAAAGGGCATAACTCTATCCAAAATGTTAGTATTCAAATAATATTTAACGCAAATATATTTCAAATGTATACAAATAATACGGTCTCATTTTATGATGATCGGTCCATAATTAGTCGTAGCTCCCATAAAAGGCCCACTTCCGAAACATAACTCTCTCAAAAATGTTGGTGTCCAAATATATATGTATAATATTATACATATTTCATATGTATATAAATAATACTGTATGATTTTATTGTGATCGGTCGATAATTAGTCGAAACTCTCATATAAGACCCTCTCCGTAATTCACTTTAAGCTCCATAAATCGTTTAAAAGTATTTATATCGAGATAAAGTTTAACACAAATATGTAATTCTTATACACACAGACATCATGACACTAAATTTTTGAAAGATCGGTCCACAATAGGTTATATATCCCATATAATGCCCATTTCTGAAAAATTGTTTTATACATATACAGGGTGTAGGATATTATTATTAGAGGTCCGCAATTATTTATAAAAGATTAAAACGTATATTTATTGAATAAAGATTATAGACAACTAACAACATATTTTTCATACAAAATATTTTAGAAACACAAAAGTCAGAAAAAGTTTGATTAGAATAATATAAAAATAATAAAGTATATTTTTATAAAGTGGAATTCGATTGTTCTCCCACAATTATATGGTCGGGCTTGACCGACTATACTTTCTCACTTGTTTTATATGCTGTTTTGTTGTAATTTTTGTTTAAATAGTGGCTTAAGAAGTCGGAAAAAATAATAAAAGCCACGTTAAAAGAAAGCAAGTTATACACAGGATAAAACAAAAGGAAATGTAAAAAGAACATTAACAAAATTTTGTTATTGTTTACAAAGAACCAAAAAAATATGGCGCATATTCAGAAACGATAACTAAGTTTAAACTTTTTTAAGTACCAACTTAAGTTATTCTTAGTTGATTAATTTCAGCACGAAACTTAATTATAGGTAAAGCTGTACCTAAATGTCAACTAACAAATACATTTAAAGAACAGCTGATTGATTTTATTTCTTGTCGTCGATGATGTTAACATATTTGGCCACCAATTCTTTAAATGTATTTTTTTTCATCTGGCGACTAATTTGAGTCTCTAAAATAATAAACTTACCTTATTTTCTTTGTTAATTGACCAAAAAAAATCACAAAAAAACAAACTAGAGATGCGTTTTTCGTCAACA
Organism: Bellardia pandia; assembly: GCA_916048285.2. NCBI lineage: Eukaryota > Metazoa > Arthropoda > Insecta > Diptera > Calliphoridae > Bellardia > Bellardia pandia. The sequence continues at coordinate 104,482,575 of OU696529.1, forward strand.
AAAATCTACTAAATGCAGTGTTGCATTTCTTTTAACAGCTGAAAGCAGTTGCTAAGTTAAGCTATGTGTTCACGATTGTCAGATATTACAACGTTGTCCGAAAAATTTTCAAAAAATGTCTAACAACCGTGTAAACTTCAAATTTCTTTTAACAGCAGAAAGCAGTTGCTAAGGTAAGATATGTGTCCACGATTGTCAGATATTACAACGTTGTCCGAAAAATTTTCAAAAAATGTCTAACAACCGTGTAAACTTAAAATTTTTGCCTTCCAACGTTGTAAGAAAAAGCATTTTCAGTACATTGGAAGACAAAAATATTGTTAGACATCTAACAATCGTGTAAACACACAATTTTGTCATTATCATTGTTTAAGACAATTGTCAAACACTTTTCATTGTCATATGTGCAAAGTTTATGCATCTGCCAATGGCAGCATTGTCATAGAAATTATTTCTAAATGCAACTCTGTATATACATCAATAAACAGACAAGTGTGCATTGATAAAATTTTTGAAAAAAGTAGAAGAAAATTAAAGAATTAAATTAAAGTGTGCATTAGGACATAAGCAGATAAAATGGTTCCAATTGCTCTTTTATGTTCCATGACAATATTTAAAATTTTTAAACACACACAGAGCTGTAAAACGAATTTGACAATGCCACACAACAATCTGACAACCGTATAAACTGACAATTTCGGTTGACAGATAAATTCATTGTGTGACAATTGTGTGCAAATGTAATTGTTAGTTTTCTTACAGTCGTCTAAACTTACAATTTACCTTTTGCTAAAAATTGTTCATGTCAGTACAACAAACTTTTAATGAATCTAATGCAATATCTTGGAAGGTATGTATCTTAAATTTTATTCCAAATCACTTGAATTATAGCGTAGACAGACGACACAGTCAATTTGCATTAACAGTCTTAATTCAAATTAACTTGTGAATTATCCATTTTTAATGCGCATTAAGTTAGATGTAAATACACAAAATCAAACTGAATTTATACTGCATTTAGCTATTTCAATATGGCAACATCGTCGAAAATCAATAATATGTTATCAAATTGTTTACTATTCTAAAATAAGAAGAAGACAATTGTAAAATTAAAATAATAAAAATAGATTTCCACAATTGCCTTTCTCTTATTTCAGAGTGTCCCACTGCGGTCCCCACATGTAGCAACACGTTCAGGTTGATGGTTGCTAGTGCATGAACAAGTTTTGCATTATGAAACAGTTTCAGCAAAAGTAATTTCAGCTTTTTTTCAAAGAAATACTGTTTTTTCAGCAAATGCCAAACAAATTTTTTCATAATTAAATAGTTGTTGACAAACAAACAGCTGTTACCTAAATGCAGTTTAAATGCAGAAACTGTCGTCTGTCACGGTAAAATCTTAATTCACATTAGTGAGTTTTTAATGCGCATTAACTCTGTCGTCTGTCTACGGTATTAGTTTTGTTATTTTTAATAATTACACTGTGCTAGAATTTGACACTTTTTTTTGTGACAAACGGGGCACCTGGCGGGTTAACCTAATTCGGGTACGCTGAATCCAGTGGTGCTAACCGTTTTTTTAGGTTAACTCGTTTTTTCGAAATATACCGTTATTTCGAAAATGGAGGAGGTTGCACAACATATATTCGCGTAACTCAAAAACGGTTGAGTTTATTGAATAAACTAAAAAAACCGAAATTCCGCAATGAAATTTGCTTTAAGAGCTAACCTAAAAAAACGGTTAGCACCACTGGATTCAGCGTACCCGAATTAGGTTAACCCGCCAGGTGCCCCGTTTGTCACATTTTCCAACTAGCACAGTGTTATTTATATTAAGTAATTAAAATCAAACAGAATTTATAATTAACTTCTCTGTCTTAATGCAAAACACAGTAAGCTAAACAAATCAAAATAAAAGTTTCACTAAATAAAAGAATCCAAAAACAACAGGCATTTTGTTTTTGTTATTATATATGTATACATATGTGAAATATTGAAATCCAGGCAAATTAAAATATACGAGTACTCGTAAACGAAATTAATTCGATTTGTTATGCTCTTTAAAGTGATTTTCGGAAGTGGGCCTTATATGAGAGCTACGACTAATTATGGACCGATCGTATTGCTTGTATACATATGAGATATATTTGCATTAAATATTATTTGGATACCAACATTTTTGAGTGAGTTATGCTCTTTAAAATGATTTTCGAAAGTGGGCCTTATATAGGAGCTACGACTAATTATGGACCGATCTGCACAAAATTTTTAGATGTGATTTGGCTTTATTTAACACTCATTTGTGATGAAATTTGTTTGGTTCCTTGCATATTTCAAACATTTATGATCGGTAAACCCCAATTTTGGGAGGACTTTTGTATGGGGGTCAGGTGAAATAATGGACCGATTTCCACCAGTTTTAATCCCATCCGTCCTTGCGCCGAAAAAATATCACTTACCAAATGTTATCGAAATATCTTCCAAATTGCGACCTGTACTCTGCGCACAAGTTTTACATGGACAGCCAGCCAGCCAGACGGACGGACGGACATCGTTAAATCGAAGGTGATTCTGAGTCGATCGGTATACTTTAAGGTGGGTGTTAAACCAATATTTCTGGGCGTTACAAACATATGCACAAATTCAATATACCCTCCTCACTATGGTGGTGTAGGGTATAAAACCAAAGGACGATTTAAATAAAAAGGTAGATCCAGTAAATTTTAAAATAACAAATATTGAAAATAGAAGAAATGGTACATTGGTAATACAAAGTGAAAATATAAATGAAAGAGAAAAAATACAAACGGCGATTGAAAACGAAATGAGTGAAAGTTATGAAGTAAAAGTGCCAAATGAGATCGAAATGTCTATTATTTTAACGAATATGAGTTTTAAATATGAAAACAAAGATGTAACTGAAAAATTAAAAAAACAAAATAAGATTTTGGAAAACAATAAAATTGAAATTATAAAAATATACGAGAAATAAAGAAACAATAGGACCGTGTTTTACTCAAAATTTAAAATTGATAAGGAAACATACTCAAAAATATTGGCGGCTCAAAAGCTCAATGTCGGATGGGAAAAATGTAGCGTTTTTGATGGAACGAAAATATTGCAATGTTTTAAATGTAAAGGTTTCAACCATAAATCTGTTGATTGTAGGAATGAAGAAGTATGTTTTAAGTGTAATGGAACAAATCAATAACTAATATTTCGGATATATCAGAACGATTGAGGAGATCAAAAATTTTCGATACTGTTAAATATAGAATGGCTTACAAGACTTGTAACACATTAGATAAATTATTTAGTAAAACAAAAGATAAAACAGAAAAATGAACGTGTCAAGTGTTGTATATAAAATACCTTGTGACGGAAGTGATAAAGAAAATTGTAATAAAGTATATATAGGTACCACGAAAAATAAACTAAAAAGAATTGCTGGACATAAATCAGACCAAAGATATAGAGACAATATTACTTTACAAAAAACTGCGTTATCTTCTCATTGTAGTAAATTAAATCACTATCCAAATTTTGAAAATGTATCGGTATTAAACACTAAAAATAACTGCGAACGTCGTTATACGTTAGAGATGTTACAGATAATTAACGTACCTACAACTAAAAGGATCAACTACAAAGCAGATACTGAAAATGTAGCACAGATTTACAGACATTTAATTCATATAAAATAACACAATTTACAAATAGTAATATAATACAATTAGTACAATTAGTAATATTTTCTATGTATTCATTTTACTTAAAGCATTGTTCACATAAAATCCGGTGGTGTAATTAATTTAATATTTATGTATGTAAGCAAAAGGCGATTACATACTTTTGAATACAAATTGATATTATTATATAGTGTGGACTGATTTTGTCTAAACAAAGTTTCATTAATACACATTTTTTAAGATACTGCCTTTTACATAAAAGCAAGACAAGTTCTTATAGAAAATTGAGCATTACACTACCACAGTGTGGAGGGAGGGTATTATGCGTTTGTACTAATGTTTGTAACGGTTAAAAAAATTATTCTAACATCCACATCTCTTTCTGAGTCGATTGAGTAATGTCCATCCATCCAACTGTCCCTCTGACTGGCTGCCCATGTAAACCTAGTGCGCAAAGTACAGGTAACAATTTAGAAGCTATTTTGATCAAATTTAAGCCCAAGGAATAAATAAACCTATTGAAATTGATTGAAATCTGTCTATTATTTCACTTAGCGTAAATACAAATATCTTATCGTAATAATGAAATTTTGTGACAATTGACCCACAACACAATGGAATCTTAAACAATTTGGTATCCAACGCAAATACTCGTATGTTCCATACACGAAGAAGTCAGCCCACTGTATTTAAGTACAAGTACAATTAGTTTATTTCTCCTGTTGTACTCTTTTTTGTTTTTTTTTTTGCATTATGGCTAGCTTTAAAAAAAATAATTGCAATTCATAAAACATTGTGTTAAAAGTTGTTTCCGTTTTTCATTGCAGTCCTGTTAGGTGTTTATTATTTATTTTTTATAGTAGTAAAGTGTACATACCAACAAGTTATCGTTTTCTTCTGCCTGGCGTCTCATTGAAAAGTAAAATTTCTCATTTTCCCACTGTATTCGTATTTTATGAAATATGTTTTATTTATTATTTGATTTGCCTTTTAATTGAATAAATTATGTTAAGTGCAAGTGGTTTTTATAACTCCATTGTTTTTAATGGGTTACTGGAGCAAACAAAAACTAACACACATGAAATACTTAAAAGTTGGACTGATACAGATTCATCTAGTTAAAGGAAATTGTTTATTTACTCCAACTATGTATATACGTAAGTATGTACATTTGCAGATATCAATAATATAAAAAACTGAATTTAAAATGTAATAACCAGGGCTATTAAAAAAAATACATTATTATATTTCTTACTGTGCATCTCATACACCCCAGCAAGCCATATGAGTCCGAAAAGAGTCTTTTCTGACACCTTTTTCGGAGCGTTAACGCTCTTTATGAGCCCAAAAAACAATCATCATTGCTCCGAAAACCTTCAGAAAAGAGGGTCATTACATTCGAAAATGGTCCGTCAGAAAGAGTTCTTAGATAATGTCAGAAAAGAGTCTTTTATGAGGGTTTTTTTGGCGCTTAAAGAGCTCTTAGATAATGTCATAAAAGAGTCTTTTATGAAAGTTTTTTGGGCTCTGAAAGAGCTCTTAGATAATGTCAGAAAAGAGTCTTTATGAGGCTTTTTTTGGGCTCTGTGTAATCTTGTTTTTATCATTCTTGTGTGGTACAGCTATGTTTTTTTTTTCAAAGCACAAATAACAGAACAACAACGTTTTGGTACTCACATAATTAAGTGGAATTTCTGAGTCATACTGCGTGCCAACTCAGGACAGTAACAAGCAAATTATTCTTTCGCTCCGAAAATACTCTTTAGTTGGACTCTTTTCTGACTCCTTTTTTCGGAGCGCTCCGAAAATGCTCCTCTTGGCTACTAGGCCAGCGTTACCGTTGGCAAATTTGAAAAAGTCGCACAACAAGGAGATTTCTTAAAAATAAGTCGCTCAAAAAGGGGTTAAAAGAGGGCACCACTTTTAAAAAGATGGAAAATAAACAAAAAAAAACTAAAAATTTAATTTCTTCATTTAAATGTTGTATATGATGTATGTTTACATATTAATATATTCAACAATTTATTAATTTTTTAACATAAGTTTCATGGTGAAATTAAATACCAGGTGACAGCATTGCTACAACAATTACAACAAGGCAAGAACAACAGGCATTTTTCTATATGAAAAACTTTCGTCACTGTCAAAAAGTTTTTTTTTTTATATAACTTTTTGGCATTTTCAAATTCACCATGAATAATCAGCTGACGCTACGCTATCACCTAGTATTTAAATTCACCTTGATAAGTTTCATATAATAAAAAAAATTAATAAAAACAAGTAAGAGTGCTATATTCGGCTGTGCCGAATCTTAAATACCCTCCACCTAAACGTAATAAGAAATACAAAAACTACACTCACTGGTTATAGGACTAGAATATCCTTATTCTGTGCTTTCTATTCAGTCTTAGTGCAAATTTTATTAGTATTTGATATATTGTTTGAAAGACAATTTTACGACCAACATAATTTATGTTAAGTATTTTGAAATTTTATCGACCATTTATAAATGATTTAATTACCAATTCTTACCATAATTTACAGAGTTTGTCTGATGTTCATAATAATCTTGAGTGTAACCAGAGTATAAAAAAGGGGTACAATTCGGTTTTAGTGATTTCGCTCAAAAAAAAAATCAAATAGGGCTTTTAGAGGAGATGCCAGCAAAAAAAAATTTGTTGGCGGTCACTTCTATTTTCGAGGGGGCGGGCCCGTAAAATTTAAAATATATAGGCCTATATCTCGGGAACTACTGGGTGTCTGATAATTTGTAATACATTAAATAAAAGGTATTAAAAATACCTTTCCAACGATATATATCATGACTATAAAATATGGACCGAATATGGGTAAAATCCGAAAATAATATTTTTTGACCCGAATTTATTTGTTTTTGGAAATGGTTCTATATGGCAGCTATGACAAATTATCGGTCGATCTTCTTAAATTTTGGAACAGTTATTTTCATGCATATGAGGATATTTCACGTTGAATTTCAACATAATAACGGTATATTTAAGATATATATTAGTATTAACGTGGATTTCGAGAGTGGACCTTATGTGGGGGATATAGTCAAATATGGACCGATATTCTCAAAATCCAGCAGTTAGAATTAGGCATGTATGTAAATGATCCGTGTAAAATTTTGGTATGGTAACCTTATTTATAAGAGATTTATGAGTATTAAAGTGATTTTCGGAAGAGGGCTTTATATGGGGCATATGGTTAAAAATGTACCGAAATTCACAAAATTTTCTGGGATGATTTTTGTATATATTTAAATGATCTGTGCAAAGTTTTGAGTCTGTACCGATATTTATACAATATATATAGGGAAAAATTTCTTTTTCAGATGTGGTCCTTGTATGGGAGCTATGACCAGTTCTGGGCCGACCACCATAAAATTTAGTACAACAATTTATTTGCCTATAAAGAGTATTTGAGTCAAATTTTAGCCGTTTAATATTATTTATATCTGTTTTATACGTATTTAAATGAATTTTGGAAGTGGACTTTATATGGGGTCTATGGTCAAAGATGGACCGAACTAAAAAAAATTTCGTTTTGCGATTTCTTTTTGCATAAAACTTATTTTTGCTGAATTTTGTCTTGATATTCCACACACTTTCTTCTTTTATCATACAAATAACGTATACAAAATTTCATGGTATTATCTTCAATATATTTCAAAATATTGCAATAAAATGGACGAAAAATATCAAATTTTTATGGAGGTTGTCTCACATATTGGTTCATACTCTGGTTGCCCTAAACCGATTTTGCTGATTATAAATAGCAAACTTCTCGAAAGCATTTCTGACAGAATTATTGAAGATTTGGATCCCGAATATATCTTCGGACTACAAAAAACTGATTTCAACACTCAGACAGACAGACAGACGGACATGGCTTAATCGACTCCGCTATATATAAGGATCCAGAATATATATACTTTATAGGGTCGGAAAATTATATTGTGGAAATTACACACGGAATGACAAACTTATATATACCCTTCTCGTGAAGGTGAAGGGTATAATTAACTAGAAGAATGACATGAGAATGAGATTACACAGTATGGTAATAAAATTTTCAAACAAAGTAAAAAATATATTTCTATTTATGAATGTTTTCGCTGGACTTTTATGTACGACTGCTACTACCTGGGTTTCTTTTAATGGGTCGCTTTCGATCTTATCCGCTGAAGGGAAACGGGCATATGGTCGTATGTATATGTCCAAAGTCCGGGTTCGTTAAATTTAATAAAAATTGCACTTATTTTTTTTTTTTTTGTATATATATGTTTTTCCTTAAGTTCGCTTAAGGCTGTTTTAAAAACGGGAAAACACTATTTTTTTGGGCAAATTTCCCTATCAAGAAAAAATGAAAGGATTACATTTAAGGCCCAACTATAATATGCATAAGCAAGATTAATGGTGTTTTCTTTTCTGAAATAAAATGTTACACCGTTATTATGTACATTTTTATAATGTTTACCCCACATTTTAAAGATGTCGCATTTTTAATGGTGAGAATAGAACATAAAATTACAACAGTGTAACACTTTTTTTCATGTACAGCTGTTTTTGTTTTTTGTTAAAAAAGAAGAAGAAATAAGACAATGAATATTTACCAAAAAGACCAATGACACCTTCCCGACTAATACGCAAATTCTTCTTAAACTATAAAAATTATATATATATAGACATACATTACATATATAAGAAGTTGGAGATATTGTCCTATGAAATTTGACATACATCAACTTCAGAGTATTCATTAATTACGTTCTCTACAAAGCCTTTCACTTTTCCATAATCATATAAAATATTTTATCATCATCAGATGATGAATATGAATTCAACAGGTCATCCAAAATTTTTTTAGCACATAAAAAAGTAGTAATATTTTCCATTTTGTACATTCATAAACAAAACAAATGTCAGTTACAGCGATGCCAACTTAGCCCTCTTCGGGCCAGATTTAGCCGGATTTTAGTCACTCAAAACGCAAAAAAAAAAGAAAATTGGATGTGGTTTTATATGGATTTTTTCTATTTAGCCCTTTTTTCAAAAATGTTTTTGAGTCTCAAAAGTTGGCATCACTGGTCAACTGTTTTAAGGCCCAACTATAATGTGCATATGATAGCTTAAAGGCCCAACTATAATATGCATATGCTAGCTTAAGCAAACGTGCGAACACATATAAATTGTATGTGGCAAACTATAATGTACTTAACGAAACTTTTCGTTAAGTTTTTCAACTGTCATTTGCTTAAGCAAAAAGCGAAACTGATCGCACATTCTGTACGGAATCAGCTGTTAGTTGTTGTTTGTTTTTGTTTTGAACAAAATGGAAGAAAATATATTTATTTTAAATTTAATAGAAAATGCGGAAAAAATAAGTGCCTTTACAATAAAAGGGACCCTTTTTATTTTAACAAAAATGTCTTTCTGTCGCGGTTATTTCTCTGACAGAACAAGAGCGTCTTCTTCTTTTACAGTGTAGTTCACTTATTTATTTTAATGTGCACAGGCCTTCAAGCGCTAACTTTAATATTTTTATATTATTTAAATTTTTAAGTTTTTTCTCCATTTTTGCAAACACAATACGAAAATTAACAAAACATATGTAAACGTTTATTATTATTTACAATGTAGTGCTGCCACAGCTGTACATTTTAGTACTTTTGCCGATAAATTAAAAAAAAGAAAAATTATGCGTTTCTGGTACGAAGTTTTCTTTTAATTATAAAATAATATAATAATATTTATAAAATATAGTCATTTAATGGTAAGGCCTTAAGGCCCAACTATAATATGCATAAGCAAGATTAAGCAAATTGCAAAAAATAACGAAAAGGCTGTCAAATGCATAACTAGTTCAAAGTTAACTTTCAGGTGGCTACAATGACTTTGAAACTTTTTGTCCACAGTTGCTCATTTATGTTTAAAAAAAATGTATATTTTATAAATATTATTATATTATTTTATAATTAAAAGAAAACTTCGTACCCGAAACGCATAATTTTGCCTTTTTTTAATTTATCGGCAAAAATACTAAAATGTACAGCTGTGGCAGCACTAAATTGTAAATAATAATAAACGTTTACATATGTTTTGTTAATTTTCGTATTGTGTTTGTAAAAATGGAGAAAATACTTAAAAATTTAAATAATATAAAAATATTAAAGTTAGCACTTGAAGGCCTGTGCACATTAAAAGAAATAAGTGAACTACACTGTAAAAGAAGAAGACGCTCTTGTTCTGTCAGAGAAATAACAGCGACAGAAAGACATTTTTGTTAAAATAAAAAGGGTCCCTTTTATTGTAAAGGCACTTATTTTTTCCGCATTTTCTATTAAATTTAAAATAAATATATTTTCTTCCATTTTGTTCAAAACACAAACAAACAACAACAAACAGCTGATTCCGTACATAATGTGCGATCAGTTTCGCTTTTTGCTTAAACAAATGACAGTTGAAAAACTTAACGTAAAGTTTCGTTAAGTACATTATAGTTTGCCACATACAATTTATATGTGTTCGCACGTTTGCTTAAGCTAGCATATGCATATTATAGTTGGGCCTTTAAAATTGACATAACGAACATGATTTTAAAAAAACAGCTGGCTTTTCAACACCACTTTGTAGAGTGATTTCACCATGTACAAGATGGTGCAAAAACAAACAATTTTTCACCACACAAGAAAAAAAGTTTGTTTTTATAAATCAGCTGTTACGGTTTGTTAAAAGAGTTTCGTTCTGTTTGTTTTGTTCATGGGCGTTGGACACATAGCTTAAGTTTCGTTCAGTTTGTTTTGTTCACGGCCAAGGCATATTGATTACAAGGTAGTGTTGAAGACACAGCTGATTTTTTTTTTTTGTGCTTTTCTTATGTCAAACGTTGTTTATATTTACACTCAAAAAATTCTCTATGTAAAATTAACTGAAATTGTAATATAAAATAAATTGATATTCAGTTAAAAACCGGTATACTTATTATTCATTTAATTTTAACGAAAAGTTCATTTAATTTTAAATGTCAAAAATTCAACTCCGAATTCCGTAAAATCAAAAGAATTTTCAGTTATTTTATGTATTTTAACTTCCAAACTGCAATTTTCTTTAATTGTTAAAAATAATACACAATTTTAGAAAAATCTCATTGTTATAATCTTACATATCTTATATTAAAATTCAAATTGACTGTTTAGAATTATAACATAGAATAGGGAATTATTATTATTATGTGAATTTTAATATAGGAACTCTTTGTTTGAATTGCAATAAACACAAAAGAAGACAAAGACAATACAAATGCAAACTACACCATTGCAATACTTTAGTACTAATAACAACTGTGACCAAGAAAAAACGACAAATTTTCTATGATATATATATATTTTAATTTACATTAATTTTTTAAATATTTTAAGTTTTGTGTTGTGTTGTCCACATATACAAAAAACTACTGTGATAAAAATCATAAATTGATGTAAAGACTGACAAAAAAGATTATTGTAAGTTAATTTGTCAAAAATTAATCTTGTAATTATTGTTATTATTGACTAAATGTTTCTGTTGTATTTTTACAATGTTACCAGATTTAATAAAAAACTCAAATCCCTGAAGAAGTTGGAAAGAATACCAACGAAACGTCGGATTTAATTGAAAATGAAATAAATAATCTTTTATTTACATTAAATTAATGACCTTGAAAGCCTGCATATAGGAAACTATATAAACTATTAATAGGAATTATTATTATTATGTGAATTTTAATATAGGAACTCTTTGTTTTTGTAACTACATACAACAATTTTTGGTAGTTAAATTACATATATAAAATAACTGAAAATTCTTTTGTTTTTACGGAATTCACAGTAGAATTTTTGATAGTGAAAATATCATAAACAAAGAAAAAATCTTTTATTTTCACGGAAGTCCTGACTTGTTCTTTTGATAGTTAAGTCAGCTATTTTGACATATAAAATTAAATGAACTTTTTGTTAAAATGAAATGAAAAATAAGTATATTGGTTTTAAGTAAATTTTCAGTTATTTTAAATTACAGTTTCATTTAAATTTACATACAAAATACTTTATCGTAAACAACTGTCAATATCAAATGCAACTGAAAATCCGTATTAATGTGCACTTAGTTTTTAGAATGAATGTTAGATTCAATTAAAAATAAATTTTCTTATAATTTTAAATGTTTATTTAGTTAAAAACAACTGCACGGAATACTTCCTGAATAAACTACATTCCGTTACTGTAATAATATTGTGAGTGTACCAATTTATAATTGTCAAAATGTTTATAAGTGTCAAAATTTGTTTATTATTATTGTTTTCGTTTTTTATTTCCATCACATAACTGAATCAGTGATGGAAAATGGGTTTTTGTTTTTCGTACCAACTATATAAATAAAATGTACTTTTTAGACCTCCAGGTACCATTTTTAATATTTGTTAAATAATCATAAAACTTTACCACAAATTAAATTTATCGAAAATTCGATATATCTTATTGCAGCATTATTGCGTTAATTGTAGCGATTATTTAAAAAGATTCTTATTTATGAAGTATCGAGTCATTTGCGAAAAGTTAACCTTGGTAAATATATATATTTCCAACTAACTAGAATTATTATTGTAAGAATAAAAGAAATAGAAGAGTTAACTTCTAACGATTTTGAAATCCTGATTAACTACATTTTAAGCTTTAGTTTTTGAATTTAGCCTCAAAATCATTTAATGTAAATGAATATGTCAAAGACTCATATTGTTCGATAATTCAACCAAAAATGTATTGTAATAATCATCTTATAGATGCATATTTAAAGATCAAAGTGATATCAGTTCCAAAATGTTCATGAAATTTAATATAGGAAAAGCAAAACGAAAAATTTGTTCGGAATGAAACCAATTGTTCATTTTACTTTTTCTTTAGAAGCAAAATACGGAAATAATTGCACTTCAGAACGGAATTAAATTCTGTGACATGGCTGATATTTATCTGTTTCATCTGAAATACCATATTTTTATGCAACAGTATTTTGAAATTGTACCATATGACTCGTGGTAGTACCACGGTACCAACTGTATATAAAATGTATCAAAAAAGTACAATTGTACAATGTTTGTCATCAGTGACCTGAATAAATACAAATAAAAACAACGAATGTTTGTAATTTTCAGTCAGCTGTTTTTGACAATCAAAACCTCAAGCAAAAACAAATAATCATGTTGTTTTTGTATTGTTGTAATGTTAACACTACCTTGTAATCAATATGCCTTGTTCACGGCGATGTTCTTTTCAGTAACAAACATTGTTGCATTATTAAAGTATTAAAGAATTTGAAAGCAACTCTGCGGTAATTTTCCAATTTGTTATGAAATTCGCTTTTGTCAGTCAGCACTTTAGTTTTATTATAAAAGCGAGTTACTAAACATATGTTTTATAGATCGTAGCAATACGCTGCAAAGAGCAACTAAATTCAAAGACAGGAAGAAAATTCCCTAAAAAAGAGAGCAAAAGTATTTCTAACATAAAACTAACACACAAACACATTTAAAAATGAGCGCCGGCAAATCATACTTTGAACAACCTGGAGATGATGGTGGCAAATTGGCCAAAAAAGCTAAGGATTCACCCTTCATGGTAGTAGGTAAGCAGTGCAATTCCACTTAATATTTGTTGCTAAGTTAAATTAAAACAAATAAAAGACGCGATTAGCCGCAAAACACGTACATGCTCCCATAATTGTTGTGCAAAAAAAACGTCAAACAAAAAATAGTCTGTGCAAGTGTAGAGACGGAAAAAAACTTGTGACATCAAAAATTCTCATACATGTGTCTTGCTCACTATTTCTCATGACCAATCTATTAGGGGGTTTTTGATAGTTTCGCAAAAAAACTGACAAAGAAAATACAAAAAACTTGTGATACATGCAGGAGCTTGAACAACTTTTCATGACCGCGACCTTCAACGTGCGTACCAGTGCAGTAGTCTCAGTCACGAAAATTCGATTTAATCAAACATAATTTCGTTTTTATAAAAAAAATTGTATACATACATATATTATTATTAATTAACAAATTGTTATCTAACTTAATGAATAAATTTGTGTACGTCTCCGCTCTACATTTATTTTTTTATTTTCGACAGTCAGTTAAATAAAATTGAAGTACTACAAACATACAACAACATATGATGTAACCTTTGTGTTATATTTCGTTTAACATTCAATTTATTAAACTTTGTTTATATTTAATTACGGTCTGAATTTGAAAAAAAAATTTGGAATTTAAAACAAAAAGTGAAAAATCAATATTTAATTTAGTTTTTGTAATATATGTATGTATGTACATTGTAGATACGAATATACGTATGTACATACATACATAGAAAGCATTGGCCGATGTTATTAATGAACCCTTTAGTTGACGCCAACCTGCCTAGGAATTCCCTATTGAATTTAAATTTACAACTAAGAAAATTTGTTGGTAACCATTTCGTTGTCATTATAAATTATATTCTCATTTGGTTTTTAATTTGTAATTTTATTCCTTCAACTTGGATATACCTATGTACTTACATAAGTTGATTATTCCATTTGTAAAGTTAAATTTTCCATTTGTATTGAATAGTGATTCAACAAAGTTCATATACATATTGTTGGTCTCATGTAGAAAGGCCCTAACTCGCTATTTGCATACTTAAATTTTTCCATATTTCCTTCTATTTTGTGCAGCAGCCAAACAAACGTCACTTGGCGTCATAGCACCCCAAAGCATTTTAGAACCTCCTACATGCTTCAAAGTGGTTCGGATGTACATACTTTGGATCAAATTCTTTCAACTTTGGCCTGCATATTTTTTCCATCTGGGGAGAGCCTATTAATATTGTTTTCTTCGGAAATAATACTCTTTTTTCCATTCTACATCTGCCTAATGGAGATATTTCTTTGCGAATTCGAGTCTCTTTCGGTTACGTTCAAACAATAAGTGCTTCTTTCGTGAAATTCTTCCAAAAAGTCCAACTTCTCGCAATCGACGTTTTACTATATCTGCGGACGGTTTTGTCTTATTTTGGCTAAAGACTGCAATCCGAATCTGATTTGCTGATTTATCCGGATTTTTTTCCGCTCGCGCACAATCAGTTCATCTTCATGAACTGTCGTAATACAGCATCTTTTTTACGGGCCATCTTTTCTGTAGTCGAAAGCTTTCTGAAATATTTCACAGTTTGAAAAACCGTTGTTTTTGAAACATTCCAGGCTGTTGCGATTTTCCGATAAGTGTGATGCATTTTTACAATAATCTTTCGAGTACTGGCATCAGAGGATTTGCTTTTACCCATGTTAAGCAAGTATTTAGAATATTTCATATACTGAAAAACACTCTGTATAATTAATTTAATATCACTTTATTACCTGATTTACCTGAATTTTAAAATATTAATAAATTTATCGCTGTCCTTAATTTAGTGCACGATTAATTTATTTCACAAATTATAAACACAACACAAAGAAAAAAACAATAATAATAAATTATCGCTGCACGATTAATTTATTTCACAAATTATAAAAAACACTACAAAAATAAGTGTTAAACATAGTATTCAAATTTTGAATACTACTGTCCTTAATTAGTTGCACGTAGCTGTATGTATCTATATACTGTATCCTTATAGGTATATGAGTCAATTTAAAGACGTCTGTCTGTTGATTGGAATAGGATTTCCGTAGCCTTTATATATATTATTTTACAAATCTTTCAAAAATACTTTATTTTTAAGTTGTACTAAAAATTTAACAACAAATTTAACAAATAAAATGGAGTTTTCATATTTTTGTGTGTA
Organism: Bellardia pandia; assembly: GCA_916048285.2. Classification (NCBI taxonomy): domain Eukaryota; kingdom Metazoa; phylum Arthropoda; class Insecta; order Diptera; family Calliphoridae; genus Bellardia; species Bellardia pandia. Next base: position 104,498,136 of record OU696529.1, read on the forward strand.
TATTAGATTAACTTGTTTTATTTTCTTTTCTATAAAAGTAGAAATTTTTATGGATTCCATAGAATGTTTTACTTTCATTTCATTAAGCTACAGACTAATTGTATTGTAGGCCCATCTTTTTTTTTAATTAGTTTATATATTGATTATTAGATAAAATTATTTCTAATTACTTTTAATTATTTTCTTGTTGTCTCAAAATATTTTAATTATTTTCTTGTTGTCTCAAAATATACAAGTAAATAATTATTATTCGCTTGTTATAAAATCAGTTATTAATACGTCACTTATAATATTATATTTTAGATTAGATTAATTGAAACATTTATGTTCTTGCTAATATGTAGTGTTAATTTTCAATGTAAACAGTTAATAAACTTTGGACAATTGTATAATTAGCAAGAAAAGGAAAAAGCTCCATAATTATTATGAATTTTTACACATTTTCCACTTTTTTATGGTTTTTAATATTCAGGAATATTGGAAGTAAAATTTTGTATTAAATTCCCGAGATTCCGAAAACCTGATAGTTTTTACCTATACTTTTGTTTTGGTTCTACCGACTTATCAAAGCATTTTTAACATACTTTCTTTCAGTGATTTATATTATAACATACTCTTGAATTTTGTACCCAAAATCAGTTTTAAGTGTTAATCAAAGTGCTAATTAAAATTAGTTTTATTTCTGTTCTAATTATTTGATACAATTGTTTTACACGCCCACTTAAAATTGACGCCACAACTTATTTAACATAGAAACTTTACACGTGTCTAGTTACCAAAATAAACTTACTGTTATTGACAATTCAAATGTTTAAACTGCTGTTTAAAAATATTTGTGTTTGAAAAAAATAAAAACTAGTTATTTGGCACACACGACCAATACATTATTATTGCGCTTGTTAATGCATAATTTCATCATGCTTTTGTTTCTGTTATGATCTGTGGAAGTTGTTGAAATGTTTACAAAAGAAACTATGACGATAGTAAAATTATATGTATTTCATAGTGTGTGTGTGTGTATCTTTATAATTGCAATGCTTTCCTTAAGCTGTAAACTGCCCAGCGGGTAAAAGATGTTGTAAAGAGGCCTTCCAGAAAGCGTTATTTTACCGTCAGAAGGTCTTCCAGTCGCATTGCATTTTACACGGCAATCAAGGCCTTGCCTACTAATTAGATAGAAGACCTTCTTGAGAAGGGCAATTGAAAGGTCTACCAAGTAATACCTCATAGAAGTTGTAATTAAAGATCTGCTAAATTAATAATTTCAAAAGGAAAGTAAAAGAAAAAAAAAGAAGTAAATGTTACCAGATTTTAATAAAAAGAAGTTTAAAAGAAGAAGTTGGAAAGAATACCAACGAAACGTCGGATATAATTTAAAATGAAATAAATAATCTTTTATTTACATTAAATTAATGACCTTGAAAGCCTGCATATAGAAAACTATATAAACTATTAATAGTAACCAAAAAGAGGTCGATCAACACAAAAGAAAAGGATTTAAATAAAAGAAGGGGTTAAATCTACAACACACATTTTTATTGATGTACATATATGGGCATTTCCATTTTGGCGTTACGTTACTTTTGTACGGCAATATGTTGAAATAAACTTAAAAAACCAGAATTTAAAAAAGTTTTTTTTCTCACATTCGAGAAGTGATTGGATAGCTCTATATTCAGTGAAAAAATGCATATAATCGAGCCTAAGGATTTCAAGATATACTCAAAAAATGACATGGCGTTACGTTACAAAAAACGGAAGTGCGATATAACTTTGATAACAAAATTGTTTAACTTTGCGAATTGGGCAAGTCTTTTTAATCAAAACTTTTTTGGTAGGATTTAGACTAATATACATTTATTTTCCAAATTATTAAATGCAAAAATCTGTTTTCCTTTTTTTTTAGGAAAATTTATGTTTAATTTATTTATTTTGTTAAAAAATACGAAAAAGACATAAATATTAGAAAATCATATAAAAAACTACATTTGTTATTTATGTTTTTTGCCCACTTTCGTCGATATTTTTTCATGTGTACCACTTAAAGTACAAATGCAAACATTATAAGCTTGTGCCCTAGCTATTTTAAGTACAATTATTATTTTTAGTCGAACTGTTAATTTTAAATTTTTGATATATTTCTTTAGTCAGGCTGAAGGTAGGAATTGTTTTTACAACATGAAATCTTATTAATTTTTTTTTAATAAAAACAAATGTATTCATGTTTTCAAGACAAAGTCTTGACAGAAAAAAATACGAAAAAACTGAAAGAAAAAGGAAAGCAACATGTAAATAAATTTAAAAATGATAATTACAGCAAATTTCGAACCACCGGTAACACTGGTTAAAAGTTTGATGTTTGTCTGTTGGCTAGCAGGCACCGCAGTGGTGCAGCGGTTAGAACGCAAAGAATTCTGATGAGAGAATGTGGTGATTCTCGAAACATGTAAATTCGACCCAGGTCAATCCCCAGCTCAGCCAAGAAAAATTATCAAAAAAATTTTAATAAGATTTCATGTTGTAAAAACAATTCCTACCTTCAGTAAAAATAATAATTTAATGAAAATTAAATTTAATGAACTCGAGCCTGACTAAAGAAATATATCAAAAGTTTCCATTAATTATTAATTATAAAGCTATTAATTCTACACGAGTTTCGTGTTAGCAAGCAAAAAAAAAAGGAAACTTACAAATTATATTCTAAATTCTAAACTCATTTATCAATATATATTTTTTATTATACCCTACACCACCATAGTGGGGAGGGTATATTGGATTTGTGCATATGTTTGTTACGCCCAGAAATATTGGTCCAACACCCACATTAAAGTATACCGATCTGCTCAGAATCACTTTCGTGAGTCGATTTAACGATGTCCGTCCGTCCGTCCGGCTGGCTGGCTATCCATGTAAAGCTTGTGCGCAGAGTACAGGTCGCAATTTTGAAGATATTTTGATAAAATTTGGTACGTGATATTTTTTTGGCCCAAGGATGGATGGGATTGAAACTGGTGGAAATCGGTCCATTATTTCACCTGGCGCCCATACAAAAGTCCTCCCGAAATTGGGGTTTATCGATCATAAATGTTTGAATTATGCAAGGAGCCAAACAAATTTCATCACAAATAGTGGTAAATGAAGCCAATTCACCTCTACAAATTTTGTGCAGATCGGTCCATAATTAGCTCCCATATAAGGCCCACTTCCGAAAATCACTTTAAAGAGCATAACTCACTCAAAAATGTTAGTAACCAAATAATATTTAACAAATATATTCCATATGTATACAAAAAATACGATACAATTTTATTGTGATCGGTCCATAATAGGTCATATCTCCCATATAGCGCATATTTCAAAAAAACAGTTTTATACATATACTGGGTTAGGGTATTATATGGTCGGGCTTGACCGACTATACTTTCTTACTTGTTTTTCTTGTTATTATTGTGGCCATTAGTAAACAATGGCTTTTTTGTAGCAATTATTTGCACAAACTAATTTGTTTGTCTTTAATCTCAAATATTCTTTATTTATCTATCAAATATTAATAATTGAATTACCATCAGGGGGGTTACTCCGTATTTCGATTCGAAACGAAAATCATTCGAATTTGTATACTTTTTACATTGTATTTCGATAGCTTTTGCTTTCGAATCGTAACACGGAGTAACCCCCCTAATTATTATGTTCTGCATTATGTTAGACAAAGTAAAAAACCGTGTTGGTAAGATAAAAGCATTTTTAGCACATGAGTCAACATATTTCCACAAACAAACAATTTAAGATGTTTTTGTTTAGACTAAAATCAAATATATTTTTTACAATTAACTTGGCAATATTTGCACATTTTAATTTATTTATTTTATGGCGTTTGTAACTGTACTTTCGAATTCTCATATGAACATTAGACCTGGTGTTAAAAACTTTTCTTGGAAACTTGAATGTGGGTAGCGATAAAAATATGCGATTTGATGCCAAAATTGATATAGCAAATTTTCAGGCCGATCGGATAGTGCCAACCCGTGCCATAATAAGGTCAAAGGTCAAAATTTTAAAAACCTACCAAAATACTCTTTTTTTTTTGCATCTAATACATTTTTTTTTAATTAGAAATAGGTACTATAAATTAGAACAAAACTAGTTATTAGCTGTATTAAAGCTGTAAAATACAATTCCACCAGAATCAAAAACATTTGTATTAAAATTTGTAATTGAACTCTAAGTTGCAAAAATGTATGGTGTTTCTGCTATTACAGTAAGACAAAACTATTTATAGAAATTAAAAAATGTTAACAATTTGTATACCCAATTAATCTCCTATTTTTATTAATTTACAGGTTTAGCTGGCTTTGTTGCCGCTGCTGTTATTGGTGCTTACAAATATAAACATCGTGGCACTATGAGCACAAGTGTATTTCTAATGCAATTGCGTGTGGCTGCCCAAGGAACAGTTGTAGCTTGCCTTACAGCAGGTTTGGGTTATAGCATGTACCAGCAATATTTCAACAAAAGCACAAAAGAAGAGTAATAATACCTTTTAATAATAAAACTAAACTTAGTACAATTGTAAAGTAATAATAAGAATTAAGAATTTAGTTTGCTCTTTTCGATCATAAATTATTTTATATCTTTTCTTTTTGATTTTTTTACTTCATTATAACATTTTGTTTATTTGTTTTATGTTATTTTTATTTTTTAATTTTTATTTCCAGTAACAAATTGTGAAATTAACATTGATGTTTTCTTAAGTTCATGAATGATTGTGTTATATTGAGAAAAAGGCAATTTTCACCGACATACACATAGATTTTAAACCGATAACGATTATTTTTAAACGACACTCAAATCAAGCAAATGCAGCTCACACCACAAACCTAAAAACGTTGTATTTATCATTCATACAATAGGATCATAAAAATATTTTTAAAATTACGATGTTCTTTTTGTGTTCACAATGTACGCTACTCATGATAAATCATGTGCCTATTGATATGATAATGTGATAATGAACTTATGAACCTAATAATAATAATAAACAAATATGTGTCTAATAACTATGCAAAATATAACGATTAATTAACCCAAATATTAATTTTGTGTATATTTATTTAATATTATTTAAAAAACAAAAACACCTTACAAAATGTATTTTACAAATTGTTATTGGTAACAAAAAAATAAATCTTTAAAAAATTACCTATTTCATTTTTTTTATCGGGTGGGAAATATACATATGTACATGTATTTCTATTTTATAGTTTAGAGTTTTCAGGAATTGTGCGGTGTATTAATTATAGTTGTATACATCCCTTTTGTGTATCGATACGCCTTCATACTATATTATTATCACATTTCTTGGATAAATTATAATTTGTCATCTGTTTATTTATTTTCTGCAAGATGTTACTAAATGGTTAAATATATATGTATATGTATTTGTGCAAAATTCATCACGAACTGATTAATTTTTATATTTACCGTTGCTCTGTATTTAAAATCCTCAGAATATTGGACAGTTTTGAACTTTTCAAAACATAAGTTAAAGGTAAAGTATTTAAACATTTTTAATGCATTTAAAACAAATTTAACATTGCTATATTGTTCGAAATTTCAGTAAATAACATACCAAAAAAAAAAAGGCCACAATGTTCATGGACATACTGACACAACAAAATGTGTCTTAATGTCCGTGAGCAAAGTGTCATAGCCCATGGGTTGCAATTAGTTAGTGATGATGTTCAGAAAAATCTTAACTATGCTGTTCCAAATAAAGCACAGTTTAAAACCTATTTTTTTGGCGTCATAACGTCCATGGTCATTACGACAATTTTTATGAATCATAACTTGTCAAACGTCTGAATTGGTTAAAATACAAAAAATACATCAGCACTCACTGCACAGAGAAACTCCCGTTAAAAACTGCTGAAGACATCGATGCCTGTATAAAAAGTCTTAATGAACATGTCGAGAAAGCCGCAGAACATGCTTCTTCCACTTACCGCCCGAATAGGTACAACAGAGTTTTTTCTGCAGATGTTGAGCAACTATTGTCTGAAAAAAGGAGAGTCCGAAGAGAGTGGCAACAACACAGATCGCCCCAACTTAAAACTAGGTTGAGAGAATGTACCAAAAACCTTAGGATCTTGCTAGAAGCGCAAAAAGCAGTGTCTCTCAAACAACATCTTGGAAGGTCTAGACGCAACTTCCCAGTCAAATTATTCATTATGGCGTGCAGTCCGAAATCTGAGAAAACCCGTAATCGCAAAACCTCCACTGCGTACTTTGAACGGATCTTGGGCACGAAATAACGAAGAAAAAGGCAACCTTTTCGTAAGTCATTTAAAAAATGTATTCACTCCCAATACGGATACTGACATTAGCGAACTACCGCCTGTTGTTGCCAGACCACCTGTACAAATAAGATTTCAATATCTGGAGGTTGTTGAGGCTATTGATAATTTAAATGTTAAAAAAGCACCTGGGTTTGATAAAATCAGCAATAAAATGATTTTTGAGCTGCCTCGCATTGCAAAAAGATTAATCCTCTTTCTTTTTAATGCCATCTTACGGCTTGAGTACTACCCTCCGGTTTGGAAAATTGCACTAGTAAAGATGATTCCTAAGCCGGGAAAAGATCCTTGCAAAGTTGAGTCGTATAGGCCAATAAGTCTATTACCAACTATGTCCAAATTATTCGAGAAATTGCTTATAACCAAGCTGACTCCGATTTTGAATGAAAACAACTGCATTCCCAATCACCAGTTTGGCTTCAGACGTCAACACAGTACAATAGAACAAACACATAGATTGGTACAAGTCATAAGAAAAACCTTTGAGGAAAAGAGATACTGTTCGGCACTCTTTATTGACGTCTCTCAAGCTTTCGACAAAGTATGGCATGAAGGCCTGATATCTAAATTAAAGCAGAACTTGCCGGTGAATCTTCAACACCTACTATGGAAATACTTAATCGACCGTCAGTTTATGATTAAAGAAGGTGATTATTTAAGCCGTCCTCAACCTATAGGTGCTGGCGTCCCTCAAGGTAGTATCTTAGGACCAATTCTATACTTGCTGTACCCAGCAGACATGCCAACAAACAATGAAATTCACACGTCAACATTTGCTGATGATACGGCATTTCTCAGTACTCACAAAGATCCAAAAGATGCCTCGATTCAATTACAGCACCACGTAACGCAGGTGGAGAAATGGGCAAGACAATGGGGAATAAAAATAAATGAACAGAAATGCACCCACGTAACTTTTACTCTACGTAGGGAATCATGTCCCCCTATTCGTATTAATGACCATATAGTGCCTCAAAACTCACACGTGAAATATCTTGGTATTCATCTGGACCGTCGCCTCACATGGAAACCACATATAGATGCTAAGCTGACTCAAATGAAACTGAAAGCAGCCCAAATTCATTGGCTCATCGGCAGAAACTCCGTCCTTCGGCTCGATTGTAAGCTTCTACTCTACAACTCAATCTTAAAGCCAATTTGGTGCTATGGTATCCAGTTATGGGGCACTGCCTCCAACTCCAATATTGAGAAAATTCAACGCCGTCAAAACAAAATTCTACGAATGATAACTACCGCTCCTTGGTATATTAAAAACAACAACATACACAACGATCTTGATGTTCCACTTGTCAAATGGGAAATAACTAAACACGTGGCCCTTTATTTGGGTAAGCTGGAGACTCATCCAAATCCCCTCGCTCGAGACATCTTACAACATCCCGGTCATAGCCGTTTGAGAAGGAGGGACACCACCGCTCTCAGATGAATAAATACAAGTTGCTCATTATATCCTATCGAATTTGAAAACTAGATTTTGCCTAGCATTGGCTGGACTTATCTTAATTAACTTTAGTTTTAAGATTTGAATACCTATTGTTAGTTCATTTAAAATGAAGATACAATAAAAAAGAATATGCAAAAAAAAAAAAAAAAAAAATAACGACTATGTACATATATTCAATATATTTAACTACTTGCCAAAAATCTTCTCATTCTCAGCCAGTGCTAAAAGGGGATGTTTACAGATTTTCATCCGTTTTGTAATAACGCATTTAGTTTCCAAGATATTTGCGTTTCATGTTCTTGTATGATTTTACAAAAACAAAATCATCTTTTGTTGGATTTTATCAGTGGTCACATATTTTTATTCCTTTTGAATTTGTACAGATTAAAAATATAAACAATTTTTTTATACATACGTATTTAATCGATATAAACTATCACTAACCTTAGTAATTTGAACATTTAGGACCTTAATAAAAATGTGAGGAGGTTCGGTTATAAAATTTGAGACATTTTTTAAATGGATATAAACCTACAGTGTCAAACAACAAGACTCGGAAAGTTGTAGGACGAAATTTGTAAAGACCAGGGGCCAAATTACCGCATTCGATATCGAGTAAAACTTGTCGTAATTTTCCTATTTGAGATTATGGCATTCGATATCGAGCAAGAAATTTAGTACATTTTATCATAATTTCGATATCGAAATCATTTTTCGATACGATAGCTCATTCGATCGCGAATGCGGTAATTTGATCCTAGTTGTCTTAGACAAGAAGAAAATCACATTCAATAAGGCTTGTATTCATTCGTTCAAAGTGAACGAAAATGGCCGGTCACTGAAATAAACGACCGGGCCATAGATTATGAAGACCGGGCGCAACCACAGACTACGCACAACTCTAAAATACATTTTATAACAACGCGTTGCCAATCATAATAAAAATATATGTAATCATAAAAATTCACTAATAGTGAAGCCCTCCCTAATGACAACAACCAACCTTCAATTGACAGCCAGCTGTTGTGTTTTTGACGTTTTAAATTTTTCACTGCTGCGAAAGAGGTGAAAAAAGAAGTATCCCAAATAGAAACTAATTAAAGTTGTAAAACAATTTATAAAAATAATAGTAACTACTATTATTTAATAGTGCTATTGAAACGGTATTAAGATTGCAAGTTGAATCTTAATTTTATTCTTTAATAACGAGCGTTCAAATCTTACGAAATAGTGCATCTTTTCTACATCTCTAAAGAAAACAACGCATTATAAAAGAATTTATAGAAAATAATGTTTCGTAGCCGTAGCTGGTTCGGTGGAGGTTGGAATAAACCCAAAAATCGGCTATCACTGGACCACTTGAAATATTTACACAGTGTTTTGGAAAAGAACACAACAGTATCTGAAAACAATAGAGGCTTATTGGTAGAATCTTTGCGTTGTATTGCAGAGATTTTAATATGGGGAGATCAACATGATTCCTCAGTATTTGAGTAAATATAATAAGCATTGGTACAAAATATAATGTTATCAATGAATTGTTTGAACTTTCTTTGTAGTTTTTTCCTTGAGAAAAACATGCTGTCCTATTTTTTGCATATAATGCGTCAAAAGAGTGGCGGCTCTAGTTTTGTGTGTGTTCAACTATTACAAACATTAAATATTTTATTTGAAAATATTCGAAATGAGACCTCGTTGTGTAAGTATGCATAGCAGCTCAAGATTATTATTATTAACGTACACTTAAGTTACATATAGTAATACTTATAATTAATTTATTTTTTCTATGCATTTTCTTTGTTTAGATTATCTTTTGAGTAATAATCATGTCAACTCGATTATAGTGCATAAATTTGATTTCTCTGACGAAGATGTTATGGGCTATTACATATTATTTTTGAAAACTTTAAGTTTAAAGTTAAATACCCATACTATTCACTTCTTTTATAATGAGGTATGTGGGTTAGAAATTAAAAAATTCTACATTGTTACTTATTGTTGTTATTATTGTACAGCATACAAATGATTTTCCCCTGTACACAGAAGCTATTAAGTTTTTTAATCATCCCGAGAGTATGGTGCGTATAGCTGTACGCACCATTTCCTTAAATGTTTATAAAGTTCAAAATGCTAGCATGTTACGTTTTATAAGGGACAAGTGAGTTTAACTTAACAAAAAAATTATTTATATAAATTTAATGAGTCTGTAGATAAATAGTTTGTTTGTATGTAATTGTATTGTCTATTTACTTTGTTTTCAGAACGGCTGCTCCTTATTTCAGCAATTTAGTTTGGTTTATAGGTAAACATATTTTGGAATTGGATACATGTGTTCGAACAGATATTGAGTAAGTACTGAATTCTACGCTTAAGCTAGATTTACACGATTAAATTTTTTTTCAAAATTGCTCTTCAAATGCTTCAAACTCGTGTAATCAGCAAAATTTCTTCAAAATTTATTTATTTGATAACTATTAATAACTATTAAATAAATAAATTTTGCTGTTTACACGAGTTTGAAGCATTTTGAAGAGCAATTTTTAAGAAAATTTTAATCGTGTAAATCTAGCTTTAATCTTAAATTCCGAAAATATGAATTTTGTTGAAAAATCTTTTTAATTTTTTCCATTCAATCATATTAGGGAAATAAATCAGTTTTTTAAAAAATATTTTTTCCGCATGAAACATTTTATTTATAAAGCATTTAAAATTTTTGCTTTTCTAGTCACCAATCAAATCAAAGACTTTCAAATTTAGTTGCTGAACATTTGGATCATTTACATTATCTAAATGATATACTTCTGTTGGAAATAAACGATTTAAATGCTGTTTTAACCGAACATTTGCTGCACAAACTCTTTGTGCCGTTATACATATTTTCATTGACGCCAGCACCACCACCACCCTCGTTAGCTTTGGTTACACAAAACTTGGCAGCCGTTTTAAATCGTAATGTTGATATCGATATACAAGAAATGCAAAATCCACGAGTATCTTCCATAGTAGCTTTATATTTACTATCGCTCGTCTTTCTGGTGGTCACACATTCACCATTAGTTCATGCCTTAGCATGGGTTATATTAAATGGTGACAATACTGTATTTAAAGAAGGTGCAGCAGCGGTTTTGAGTGCATATGTTAAGCATCGTGAGGCTGTGGTACCCAGTTTTACCGAACCACGTGAAAGTTTAGAGCAAGCTTTAGATACGGCAGCTAATTCATCAGCTTACTCGTACGGCGAGGAAACTACTGAAGAAAGTTTAAGTGGTATTGTGGCAGATAATTTAACCACTTCTTCAACGGCTTCACAGCCAATAGAAGAAACTGATGTCCATAGTTCAACTGAAGCTTTAGAAAACACCGAGACATCTACCCTAATAAGCAATATCAAATTAGCCAATATAACTGATGAGGAAAAGGAAAAACTGCAACAGTTAACATCACCAACATCAACAAGCTCAATAATCTCAAATTTACATCGGCCATTTTTGGACACTGTTATGTCGGCTTTGGATTGCACGGAAAATGATTATCAGGCATTGTTAGCTCTGTGCTTAATATATGCGATGAGTTTCAATAGAGGTAGTATTTTTTTCAATTTGTATCATCAAAATCATTATTCATTTGCAACAATTTCATATTTTCCTTCTCCTTCGTTTACTATTCATGCTGCTTGTTGTTTGTATGTTTTATAAAAAATCTATCTTCTATAGATGGTATGTAATTTACTAGGTTATACTTACATATGTATTCTTACTAAATTCATTTTGTTTTAAACTTCATTCGAAATTACTTTAGTTTCTCTTTTTTTCAATATGTGTTTATGAATAAAATACTAATATGTTGTGTTTAATTTGCAGGTGTAAAAAATGATTGGTTTCATCAAGTGCTATCAAAATCGGGGAATGGATCATTAAGTTATAAAACTGAATTATTAGAATGTTTATTAAATATCATAACATTGGCGAATCAACCCTGTAAGTATTTAGTATTTATTTCATTACATACAAAGTTTTTATAAACCAGTCGTAATTAAGCTCTGGGTGGAGAAAGAACTCGCGCGTCACTGTCATTATCGATGAAAGGCAATCAGGCCGTCCTTTTTTCGCTGCCTTCGAGAGAGTTGCGTCTCACTTTTGCATTGGTTAATGGTTGGCGTCGTCTAACTGTACCGCATTACGGTTTTTCGAAGTTGTGCATTAGTCACATGCTAAATTTTTTGTTTTAATACAAGATTTAAGCTTTCCAGCTTCCTATGTGAAGGTATAGGTCGACTTGGGAGTCACTTGAATCGATCGTGGGATAACCTGGCAATTTGAGGGATTAATTCTCCGCCAACCTAATTTATATTAAAAAAAAAGTTTTTATAAACGTACTAGAGTATCTACATATGTAAGGCAGAAACTCCATTATCTCAAAATGAAAAAAATCTGGGATATGAAGCTAGATTTTAGGTTTTAAGAAATATTAGAAAACTCTAGATAATTTCGTAAATTACACAATTTGGTATTATATTTCGATTATTTCGATAACGGTATTTTAGCGGTGACGGCAGTTGCAGTTATTGATTATTGCACTATTTTAATGAAATTTTCTTATTATTATCTTATTATTCTTTCATTCAGCAGTTATTAAGTATTGCATTATTTTAATGATTTATGATCTTATTATTATTTCATTCAGCCTGCCGTATACGTTTAATAACGATCGAAATTGCTCTGCAACTATTGGTGACATTTACCAAAACAAATAATCAAACCGACGATATACCAGCTACTACATGCATCACCGAGGCCCAGCAGGATCTGTTGTTTGCAGCACGAAACCAATCGATGTCAGTATTGCGCAATTTTTATAAATCTGAAGATATTTTCTTAGATTTATTCGAAGATGAGTACAATGAAATGCGTAAAACGCAATTAAATGTTGAATTTTTATGCATGGATTCGACAATACTATTACCACCCACCGGTACACCATTGACAGGGATACCGTTCACAAGACGTTTGCCCTGTGGAGAAGTCGAAAAAGCCAGACGGGCCATTAGAGTATTTTTTCTATTACGAAAAACGTGCCAACAATTTCTCAATGAAAAAGAAACAATGCTGCCTTTAACGAATACGTTAAATCTCGTGCAAGTCGATAATGTTTTAGATTTAAGTAAGTGACCAAATAAGGATTAACATACATATTTATTGTCATATTTGTGATTTTATTTTAGACAATAGTGATTTAATTGCTTGCACAGTAATTGCCAAGGACAATGTTAAACAGCGTCGTTTTCTGGTAATAGATTCGTTACAATTGATATTAGTGGAACCGGATGGTAAATTATTAGGTTGGGGTGTTGCCAAATTTGTGGGTTTCCTACAAGATGTTGAGGTGGTGGGTGATAAGGATGACAGTCGTTGTTTGCATATAACTGTTCATCGTGGTGGCGCTACTCACAATCGAACTCCCTTGATATCGGCGAAATTTCTATTCGATGATCATATACGTTGCATGGCTGCCAAACAGCGTTTAACTAAAGGTCGCAGCAAAGCAAGACAAAAGAAAATGTATCAAATTGCTCAAATGATTGAAATACCTGGGCAAGTTGTAGACTCTCCGGTATATGCGGTAGCTGGACTAAGATCTGCCAGTGGTGCTAGTGGCAGTTCTAGGTCTTCACGCGAGCATAGACCTATTTTTTCAGCTAGCAGTAGGGTCCCAGGTTTTGCCGCAGCTCTAAGACGAGATAATATGGTAGCCGGTGGCGTAAGTCGCATACAAATGGCGCAAAACCGTTCTATAGAGGGGTAGTTATTAAATAAATCAATATTTTTATAAAATTCATATCAAACTTGATTGATTTTTTAAGTATTCGTAATGAAAGTGCTGGACGTTCACGCCGACGTACCTCCAATACAAATGTCCCAACACAAAGTGAGTCTAATAGTGGTTCACCACAACATGAAAACTCACATTCACCCAGTAGTGGTGGTGGGAAAAGTTCTACACATTCAAGAGAGAATTCACAACAAAGATCATCCAGAGATAACAGTCCAAGAATGCCACGGCCAAGGTAATTAATTTTAATAGGTATTTAATTTTCTCATAATAATTCCACCATACACTTAACAGATCGGAAGAAATTCCTTTGGAAGATTTTCAACATTCTCGCAATAATAGTCCGCACGCTGGTAGAACGCCCTCAACAACCTCAAATGCTGGCTCACGCTGTCAAACACCCTCGAGAGCTTTAAATTTTGATCAAATTTCTATACAAAATGCATCACCGCGTGACAATTCTATGATGGCTCCAGTAAACGGTGCTGCGATGCCCAAAGAGGTTGTTCTACACCAACAAAACTCTTCAGAAGAAACTTCCTTTATGGCTAACGATGAAGGTTCTTCGTCAGCGTCCCCTTCTGGTCCAACAAGTGCAAGACGTAAGGGAGCTATAGAAACAGTTTGATTATATTAAGAAAATTAACAGTTTTAAGCTAGTTAGGTAAAATGTAAGAGATCTATTTACTAGGGTGTTTGATTAACAAATTAATATTTTATCTAGATTTTAACACGAAATAAATTGTAGCGTCCTAACACTTTATTTATATTATGAGAAAAATTTATCTAAAAATGTCGACAAATATTGGAGTTTATCAGGGGTGTCATAGAAACCAATATTTTCAGAATTGGTTTTAAAATCGACAAGAAAAATTGCTATGACACCAAATTATTTTGCATAAAATGGAATATATCAATTAACAAAATAATCTATAAAAATGCTGAAACTGGAGAGCTAATCTGTAATTCGATTTGAAAATTACAATATACGAATTTAAAAAAAAAATCTAATGTATAATTTAAATTCGATATTGATTTGTTTTGGAAATATTTAGGGTTATCCTTAATGAATGATATTTAATCATTATTTGAAATACATATTTAATTTTAACTTACACATACAATTTGATATTTCTCTTTACATCAATGTAAAACTAAATCCCTTTATTATTTTATTTATGTAATTATTGGAAATAATTGTTTGTTTAACGTAAATTTGCTGCATAGAATAAACCGCAAAAAATAAATTATGTACAACTCCAAACAAAACAATGTACATATATTGAATTGTTGACAAAGTATTTATATATTTGTTGTTTTTATTAAAATGATTAAACTTAGTAATAAATATTAAAAAAAAATGTAAATAACCCTGAATTAAAAAAAATTAAATATACCATTTAAGTTAAATTAACAAAAAATAAAAAACAAAATGTACACACAACTTTTAACGGTCAATGCACTTATTTTATGACAATACAACTCTGTTTTTAAAACAGCTAATGATGAGTTACTATAACAGAGTCGTTAAACAACTTTGAGTGACATAACCCCAATACAGAGAAATATTTAGAAAACACCACGAAAAATTAAAATTGTAATATAAATTTGTTAAATTAGGAAAAAAAAACAATGTCAAGCAGCAAATACAAGGAATTGGTGAAACTAGGAACTCAGTATGCCACGCGTATGAATTATTTGTCAAATCGTATATTCGGAGAAGTTGCTCGCACAACAAATAACAAATCCATGAAGGTAAAGTGTAAATGTTTAACACAATACCACTCAATAGGAATAAAATATTTTATTATTTTACATCATTTAAGGTTGTCCGCATGTTTAGTGAAGAACCGGTGCAACAACGCGATTATGTTGCTAATTGGTATCCCCGTCATGTAGAGACCCATTTGTTAATGGTGAATTTAAGACAATATGGTCTGTTCCGTGATGAGCATCAAGATTTCAAAGAAGAAATGAAACGTTTACGCAAATTGAGAGGCAAAGCTCCACCCAAAAAGGGCGAGGGCAAACGTTCCAAAAAATAAAAAAAATGTAAAACTTAAAAATTCAACATTTATTGTTATTAGCAATTAATAATTTAGCTTGTCCTTTCAATACAACAGCGTTGTTTTGTTTACATTCATAAGAAATAATAGAAATTTTGCGCTGCTGTTGTAATTTAAATAAGAACTGACAATCCATCTCTATGCGACAAGGATTGGGAAAAGAAAATGTTTGTTCCAAAACGATACTGCCGGCACCAGGAAATCGAGTACCTATAATACCAGCAACGATGGCATTTAATAGAGCTCCATGAATTTTTCTTTTTTCCTGTGGCACGGCCTCGGTGTGTATATAGTTAAAGTCTCCTGTTAGTTGTGAAAAGTTATCCAAATCTTTTTGAGTAAATCTTTTGATAATTTTCAATTCTGGTATTTGGAAGCTTGGCTCCTGATGTTTACTCAACCATCTTGTCATTAATCGACAACTTAGTGTCAACTTTAACAAGTTCATAACGTTTGCCGAACTCCTCTATAATTAAGGCACAAATATTTACAACACGTTGATCGTTTTCGTATAGAGTCTTGAAATGTTGGATTTGTTTCAATGTCGCTGCACACAGAATAACGTTTTTATTTGATTCCGAGGGTGACAACAATTGATACAGCAGGGTTAAGCTATTTAAGATAATATTTAAATTTGTTGTTCTTAATAATAAGTCTTGAATTTTGTTAATATTTTGTGGTTTAACTATATAGTTGTGTGCTTGATGGTCTGAAATTTAAAAAAATGTAAAGTGATGCATTACAAATATATATTTTGAACAAGAAATTTACCTAAACAAATATTACACAATCCTGCTGAACCATGTAATTGGAATTTTTCATTCGGTGTCTCGAGTAGTTCAAAAAATAATTTTAAAACTTCAGCAGTTTTTATATAATCCCAATTGATAGGATCATATGCAAAGTTAGCTAAATTTGCCGTTACTTGTTCTTGAGCTTCTAAAATGATACAAATTCCAAATTGATTATTAGAATAAGGGGTTTAAACCAAAAATAATTATAATGGTATATTAACAGTTGTTTATATTTTTTGTTAACTGCAACTAAACATTTTTAAAATATATTAATTTTTAACATTTATAAATCAGATTTATGAAAATACCCGTTACTATATACATATGTACATACCTGCATTAGTAGTGGTGTAATATTCCTCCACCAAATGTTCAATAAATTCTTGACGATTAATTCCCTGTTCAGGAGTTTTTCTTTTTAAATGATTATAGGTACTAAACATAGTCACAAAGTATATTTGTGACATAGTCAAATGTGATTATGTATGTATATACAATAAGCAGATGCAAAAACATTTTTGTTTTGATGTTGTAGGTCAAATTGACAGCAGTAATTAACAAAACTTAATTTATTTTTTTTTTGTAATCGGTGTTACATTTTAAAGTGGGAAAAAAGATATACGTTTTGCTTGTGGCCAGCGTTGCCATATATATTTTGAATAAAAGTTTTTTTCTTAAAAAGAACTTTTTTGTATAAAACTTAAATTTGTTTAAGAAATTTATCAATATTATTTATTAATTTATGATTTTATCAATCGAAATCAATAATAATAATTGCGAAAAATCAAAACCGAAAACAGTTTTGTGAACATTATTTATAATTTTTGAATTCCAAAAAAACTTTTTTTCATAAAATAAACATTTTGCCTCTCAAAAACCTTGCAAAAAAAGTGAAAACTTGACATATGACAACGCTGTTCGTGGCCAAAAATTTTGATTTTAATTAAACTGTATATTTTCTTGCGGTTTTTCTTTGTAAAAACGTTATATCTGTGGTAAAAACTATTTCATTTGAAATCGTTTATCTCTATTTATATGGATTTGAATAACCATATTCTAAAATATTTAAAGGACATTCAAATATGTCATACTGATCTGTCAGATATATATTCTTCATGCTATGCCTGCGAACATCAAAACTTTTTGCGAAGGAATTATGAATAAAATTCTGAAAATATTGGTAATATCAAATGTATTTTGTTTACTGTGAGATGCGTACAAATTGTTAAACAATGTTAGGTCTTAAAGTAGCTTGTGTTGTAGTCCTCTAATATTTGATTATTTCCTTTGAAATTTAGTGGAGTAATATTAAAAATAAGATGTGAATCCCATAATTTTTGATTCTTTTAGAAAGACGTCAATAAAAGCTATTCGTTGAATGACATTCCCTCCAAAAAAAAAAAATAAAATATTTATTTTTAATTAACTAATTTTATTTATAGTCAATAGGAAAAAATAAATTTGTATTATGAAAATTTAATAGGTACCTATATTTTATAATTATTATGACATGTATTATATTAGAAATAAAGCTACAGATTTGTTTCAGTAATGTACTTCATTTACTTTTCTGCAAACAGTCCTTTTAATTTTTCAATGGAAACACTACAAAAATACCTGTAAATATCTTATCATTAAGAAAATTAAAAATATAAACTATTTATATGAATTTAATATAAAAATATATATCGATGGTCTCATGTAGAAAGGCCCTAACTCGCATATATGAAACTTTACAGAAGGTAAACACATAATAGAAACTGTAATATTCAACATGTAATTTTTTTTGTACAACTGCTTATGAAAGTGTTCTTACACTACTGCTATAAATTTTTGTGAGGAGGTGTATTTGCGTTAAATGCATTGGAATCGCAAAAAAACAAATTTCGAAAAAATAGCGAGTTAGGGCCTTTCTACATGAGACCAACGATATGTATTTTTAAGGACTCATAGTTTCAAATGAAATGACTCCATTTGTTCGTTTAGTATTTACTCCTTTTCGAGACTTTTTTAAAGAATCCAATGTTTTTTTCGCAACCAGTTGATAAATGGCTGACATCGCCTCTGTGGCTTTATCCAATGGTAGTTGCTGTAGTTGCAATGCTGTTGTTTTACCAAACGAATTAAATACATTGTTGCCTTCGCTTTCATCTTCAACCACACTAGTGTCTTTTTTATTAGTTTGTGTTTGGTTCAATGAAGCCACTATAGCATCAATAGCATTACAAAATTTAGCATCTCGTATGGATTTTCTGTCGCCTTTAATTATTTTGTGTTTACGTTGTTTTGTGTTATCTCCTCTATTTGCCATAAACGAATGTGATGCTGACGGTGTCAATGTCGTATTTCTTAAAATAACTACCGTATCAAGAAAATCGAATTCCTTATAATAGAAAAGATTGGGCTTGTAGTTTACACCAAAATCCTTGGAAGCCTCTAATTTCTTTTTCTCCGCGACATAGGCAGAACGTAAGTTTTTAACTTTGCGCTTAACATCATCGACTTCTTTGGCACAGGCTGCCGCAATATCCAGCCAAGCGTTGTTCTTTGCGTCATAATTATTATAATCCTCATTACCAGAATTCCATAGACATTCAAATTGTCTATATAAATTTATTAAATGAGTGATTTCTGTTCTTGTCCAGTCCATTATTTTTATGCTATTTAAATATTTTGTGATTTTTCAATTTTTTTTCACTTAACATCAGGGCTGCCAGATAAATTTCGGAAAAAAATCGTCAAAATCCCGATAAAAAAGAAATAAATCGTCATTTCGAATTTTAAAAATCGTCAAAAAATTCGGGAAAATAAAAAGTCACTATTTCTAATAGCATTTTGAAATTTTTATTAAAACGAAAACATAAAAATAAAAGTGTATATAGTCTCTTGTACAATACATATCAAAATACATAAATTTTAACTTTTTAAATAAGAAATAAGAAAATATAATGTTATACACAACTTGTGTAATATTTTTATATTATTTTTTATAAAATTTTTTATTCGAAGGTTTACTTCTAGTTAAACATAAAAATTTATTTGATATTTATTTGTGTATACCTCTGTTATATGTTCTACATGGCTTTCCGTTGGAAAACATAAATGTAAAATCATATAGAAATATACAAAGAGACACTAGCAAAATGTAATGCATTTTCTGGCCTGCTAAAGCATTCGTTAGCATTCTTTGTGTCTAATATTTTTTATTTTCAAATTTTTTATATTTAACTTTTTTACTTACTGAAAAAATTTGTATGTTTAACTAGAAGTAAACCTTCGAATAAAAAATGTTATAAAAATTTTTACAATTAATACTCGCAAAAGGAAAAATTCTCATTCATTTTTATATTATCTTAGTCCGCTTTCACATTCTTTAATTCTGACTTGTCAAGGCAAGTATTTTTGGATGAGAAGGGAAAAGAGAACAAAAGGGGTACAAACTTGACGGTACTAGTCAATTTTCTTATTTCCTTTTGTTTTGTTTTCTTTCATGCATGTTGATTTGCATCAAAAAGTACGAAAATTGAAGTGACGTGTGTGAATTAAATGACAAGTTCAAAAGAGAATTGAACAAAAACTGGTCAGTTAAAACTGTAGAGCGTGAAACAAGACAAAGTATT
This sequence comes from Bellardia pandia, assembly GCA_916048285.2. Lineage (NCBI taxonomy): Eukaryota > Metazoa > Arthropoda > Insecta > Diptera > Calliphoridae > Bellardia > Bellardia pandia. Next base: position 104,518,263 of record OU696529.1, read on the forward strand.
TTATAAATAAATATCTGAATGTAGCATATTTTATTAAGCAGAGTAAATTACAATGTCAAAAATATAGAATCCAATTCATCCATCATATGCAGGTACTTATTTTCAAAGAATTCCGTATTTTGTTATTTAAATTTATTTGGCTGAATATTCTTTCGACATTTTGTTAAAATAGAAGAAGTTTTTGAAGAATTTTCACGTTGAAATTCAGAAATTGTTTCCTCTAAAAATGGAATTCAGCATTTAAAATTGATTTTTATGTTTACAGACAAATAAATAATTTCAACTATCCTGACTCAATATTATTTGGAATTATTATACTTAAACTTAACAATTGTCATTAATTAAGAAAATACCACTATTACTTAGTTTTGTTTTTGAAATACTCGTATGTAATGTTCTTATTAATATTTATGATATTAATTGAGAAAAATAGTTGTTGTCTCCAAAAAAAGAGAGAATTTGGTAACAAAAACATTAATAAAACAAAAAAAATGATAGAAAATTTTAATAATTCAGAAAATCGGCATTTTCAATGAAAAAATCGTCAAATCGTCACTTTACTAACCGCCTGGCCCACGATGTCGAACGATAACGTTCGCTTAGATAAGACTTAAGACACAAACTTGATTGTGGAATAAACAAACTTGATTGAGTAAAAAATAGATACGATAAAAAGTTTGTGTCTTAAGTCTTATCTAAGCGAACGTTATCGTTCGACATCGTGGGCCAGGGGGTAATTTTGTAACAAAAAATCGTCAAAATGACGATAAATCGTCAAATCTGGCAGCTATGCTTAACATCTATGGTATAACAGATGGTAAAACCATGGTGAAATTAAATACCAGGTGACCGCATTGCTACAACAATTACAACAAGGCAAGAACAACAGGCATTTTTCTATATGAAAAACTTTCGTCACTGTCAAAAAGTTTTTTTTTATATAACTTTTTGGCATTTTCAAATTCACCATGAATAATCAGCTGGCGCTACGCTATCACCTAGTATTTAATTTCACCATGGTTTATACCATGGTGAAATTAAATACCAGGTGACCGCATTGCTACAACAATTACAACAAGGCAAGAACAACAGGCATTTTTCTATATGAAAAACTTTCGTCACTGTCAAAAAGTTTTTTTTTTTATATAACTTTTTGGCATTTTCAAATTCACCATGAATAATCAGCTGGCGCTACGCTATCACCTAGTATTTAATTTCACCATGGTTTATACCATGGTTTATACCATGGTGAAATTAAATACTTGGTTTATACCATGGTGAAATTAAATACTAGGTGATAGCGTAGCGCCAGCTGATTATTCATGGTGAATTTGAAAATGCCAAAAAGTTATATAAAAAAAAAACTTTTTGACAGTGACGAAAGTTTTTCATATAGAAAAATGCCTGTTGTTCTTGCCTTGTTGTAATTGTTGTAGCAATGCGGTCACCTGGTATTTAATTTCACCATGGTTTATACCAAGGTGAATTTAAATACTAGGTGATAGCGTAGCGCCAGCTGATTATTCATGGTGAATTTGAAAATGCCAAAAAGTTATATAAAAAAAAAACTTTTTGACAGTGACGAAAGTTTTTCATATAGAAAAATGCCTGTTGTTCTTGCCTTGTTGTAATTGTTGTAGCAATGCGGTCACCTGGTATTTAAATTCACCTTGGTTTATACCATGGTGAAATTAAATACTAGGTGATAGCGTAGCGCCAGCTGATTATTCATGGTGAATTTGAAAATGCCAAAAAGTTATATAAAAAAAAAACTTTTTGACAGTGACGAAAGTTTTTCATATATAAAAATGCCTGTTGTTCTTGCCTTGTTGTAATTGTTGTAGCAATGCGGTCACCTGGTATTTAATTTCACCATGGTATAAACTATACTTTAACTATAACTAAACTATAACTAGACTTTAAATAGACTAAACTTCCTCTTCTAATAAATTAAATGTTATTTTATAATTTTGAATATAATAAAAAATTATATAAAATCTTTTTGTGTCATTTATGTGAGAAATTATATGTTATATAATTAATGTCATTTAAAATTCGAGTTATGCTTATATGATTCGCACAAAAACTTGAACTTTTGCAATACTTATATTTATATATGTATGAAAATTTTTTAACAACAAAATATTAAAATAATTTATAACAAATAGTAGTCACATTACTAATTTTATAATATTTGTAAATTCTGTTATATTTTATGTACTAAATGTTTGTAAATCTGTGTGTGATTTGTAGTAAATTCTTTTAGTTGGAGGTACATTAATTATTTGTAATATTTCTAACATATAACAACGTTTGTAGTTATTTTCAATTCAATTGCAGCATAATTTGTTTACGTTCATATGATTAATTATTCTCAATAGAGCGTCTAAAAGCTCATATTGAATTTTATTACTTAGTCGAGTTTTTGTACAATTCATTATTGAAAAGACCCTTTAAACGCAGACATTACTGGTTGGAACTATCAATATAGTAAGAACGGCCAAAGATATTTCCTTAAAATGGTACGTACCTGCTGTATTGTAATAATCAAACACTTTTGGCCAAAATTCAAGTAAATTTGTGGGAATTTCGTTATTTTAAAATAATTATTTCAATTTATAAATGGAAGTTTTTCCTATTGAGTTTCATGCACGCCTATTGCTACATTTGGATCCATAAATGGTCTTAATGTTTCTTGAACAACGCCAAATTTAGTTTGAGATAATGTATTCGCACACTTTGAAATAGAAAATTGTCCAAAAGCTTTAAAAAAGTTCAGATTTTCTGGTAACCTGCTTATCATCTCTTTTAAAAGTTTTTTTAAATACACAAAACCGTTTTCTTTAAGTACGATTATTTCTACTTCGATCAATTTCGCATTTCTTAATTCTGTTTCAAACTCTGCTCCAAAATCAATTGCATTTAGAGGCAAAAATGAATTTGAAAAATCAATAGCTGCATGTAAATCATTGAAAAATTTTTCATTGTTTTCAGTATTATACGAGTATACAACAGAAGGTTTGAAAACTTTTGTTGAAAACATAAGAAGTGTACAATACATTTTTTCATGCATGCTTCCTACATCAATGCTGTGAGATTGAAATTCCAAATTCAGATGATTCATTTCGTTGACAATTGGGGATTTATAAAAACCAAAAAATACGATTTTTTTCATCACATAATTTATTATAGATGTTTTGGTGAAAATCGCCAAGAAAATCGCCAGTGATATCAAAAATCGCCAAAAAATCGCCATGTCGCCAAACGGAAAATCTCGACGCCAAACACGTTTCAAAATCGCCACGTTTGGCGAGAAATCGCCATATCTGACAGCCCTGACCTTGGGTACAATCAAGGTGAATTTAAATACTAGGTGACAGCGTAGCGCCAGCTGATTATTCATGGTGAATTTGAAAATGTCAAAAAGTTATATAAAAAAAAACTTTTTGACAGTGACGAAAGTTTTTCATATAGAAAAATGCCTGTTGTTCTTGCCTTGTTGTAATTGTTGTAGCAATGCTGTCACCTGGTATTTAATTTCACCATGTATATACATATATTGCAATTATCTTTGTCATTTCCAACACAAGGTAATTTTATTTTTATACTTCATGCCTGAATGCATGGTGAAATTAAATACTAGGTGATAGCGTAGCGCCAGCTGATTATTCATGGTGAATTTGAAAATGCCAAAAAGTTATATAAAAAAAAACTTTTTGACAGTGACGAAAGTTTTTCATATAGAAAAATGCCTGTTGTTCTTGCCTTGTTGTAATTGTTGTAGCAATGCGGTCACCTGGTATTTAATTTCACCATGCCTGAATGTATAAATTGAAGCAACAGGATGACACAACACCATTAATTGTTTAAGTGTTTTATGATAAAACTATTTTGGTTTTGGTTACTCTGCAAATTGTTTGGAAAAACTTGAATGTAAACTGTAACTGGGATTAATCTATTCGATTTGAGTTAAAAGAGTTTCATTTAATTCGTCTATTCAATACTCAAGTATTTAATTTCACCATGGGTAGAATTATGTTTTATAATCAACATTTTTGTCCCCTTTAGCGATTTGATATGAAAATCGCTAAATTAGCATCACTTCTATACAACATTGAAATTCAACTGCAGTGCACTTCAGGTAGGATCCGGCATCCAACTTTCTTTTTGTCTTCGTCGTTCGACAAGTACGGACGTTTCAAAGAATCTGAGAAATGGTGAGTTGGGAATATTAAATTAATAAAGTTTAAAATAATAGATTTGGTGACCAATTAAAAGCATGTTTTTCTTAACTGAATTTCGTTTATTAATATGAATTTGTGACTGCTGTAGTTAAATTACAAGCATAATAGTAAAAAAACACGTAATAATTTAAATGTCAGCCATATTGTTTTTAACATAACCTCAACGTTTTGTAATATGCATCAATTAAATATTTTCTGTTTTACTTTAGTCTCACCGTAAATTCTCGGCTCCCCGCCATGGTTCCATGGCCTTCTACCCCAAAAAGCGCGCAGCTCGTCACCGTGGTAAGGTTAAGGCTTTCCCTAAGGATGATGCCAGTAAACCCGTCCATTTGACATGTTTCTTGGCTTACAAAGCTGGTATGACTCACATCGTTCGTGAGGCCGACCGTCCCGGTTCAAGTGAGTATAATTTTATTCTATTTAATTTGTTAATAATTACGAATGTATAAAATTTCATGATGAGAAAAAAGTTTATTTATTATGGTTAGAAAAAAATGAATTCTATGATTAAAGTAACTAGGGCGGACTGATTCAATTTTTATACAAAACCAATTGAAACGCAATTAAATCATTAAATTGTGCAATCTAAAATGTGTATGTATTTTGAACATTTCAGAGATTAACAAGAAGGAGGTCGTTGAAGCTGTAACGGTTTTGGAAACCCCACCCATGATTGTGGTTGGTGCTGTTGGTTACATTGAAACTCCCTTCGGTCTTCGCGCTTTGGTTAATGTCTGGGCTCAACATTTGTCCGAAGAATGCCGTCGTCGTTTTTACAAAAACTGGTAAGTTTGCTATTGCCACCATTTTAGTTTATCATTTAAAGACCACGTGGTGTAAAATTTTCTTTGAAGAAAAACGCATTTGTTAAAATATTTTTTTGTTAATGATGATAGATGGTATCTGAGAGCTTCTTATGAGGATATTATTATTTTTTTACCGTCTCTGTTGCCTTCCTTCTGACCCAATATGGTTTTAACAAATGTGTTAAGAAAAATGTGGTCATATTGAGATTATTTTATAATTTACTTAATTTGTTGTAAAATATAAAGTTCTTGGATCAGCTTGCTGAGAGGGCTTTTAAAATCTCTATTAGTCGTGTGAGCTCAAATGAACTCTTAAAAACTTTCTGTAAGGGAGTTTCAAGGTGAATTTAATTTCACCATGGGGAGTTTGATGGATAAATGGATTGTTTGCTAGTGAGCACGACTGGAAGTTGTTATCTCCGCTCACATAACGTGATGAGGTTCTCTTCCCTTTTGTTTATTTTAAAACAGCTATGAAATTGTGTTTTTGGTCTAAGCAAACCAATGGATCTAAAGCTTTATTGAAAGGAACTGAATTTCTCAAAATGTTGTGACTACACATACACGTATCGTCGTCTTCAAAATAAACGCAGATCTTAGAAAATGCTTATAATGTTAATGAATTTAAGTCTAAAAACAAGATTCCATTATTATAATCAGGTACAAATCTGAAAGAAAAGCTTTCACCAAGTCTAGCAAGAAATGGAATGATGATTTGGGCAAGAAGAGCATTGAAAACGATTTCCGTAAGATGCTTCGTTACTGCAAGGTCATCCGCGTTATTGCTCACACTCAGGTAATTTTTTTATTTTATATGTTAAATGTTTTTAAAAACGCGATGTCCTCGGTCTCTGGCGTTGCGTGCTGCCATTAAACTTTCGGGTTTGGTGGTGGTGCAAAGTGTAGGAGCTCCTAAAAGGCGGTCTTGTTGGGATGTTCAATGCCCGATTATATACCGCAACGTCGCAGATTAAATTGCCCTTCGGGTGGCGATTTTTGATATATTCCACTAACTGTACGTAGTCGCTTAGGCAGTGATCGTGCAGTTAAACCATATCACAAACAGTCTCATCTTCCTCCAATTAAAACATTTTTGTGTCCACAACTAATGTAAGTTTTCTTCTCTTTAGATCCGCTTGATCAAGCAACGCCAAAAGAAGGCTCATGTTATGGAAATCCAATTGAACGGTGGTTCCATTGCAGACAAAGTTAAATGGGTTAAGGAACATTTAGAAAAGCCTATTCCCGTCAGCAATGTCTTCGGCCAAGATGAGATGATCGATTGCGTTGGTGTTACCAAGGGTAAAGGTTTCAAGGGTGTCACTTCCCGTTGGCACACAAAGAAATTGCCCCGCAAGACGCACAAGGGTTTGCGTAAGGTTGCCTGTATTGGCGCCTGGCATCCTTCTCGTGTGTCCACCACTGTGGCACGTGCCGGTCAAAAGGGTTACCATCACCGTACCGAAATCAACAAGAAGATCTACCGTATTGGTGCCGGTATCCACACCATGGATGGCAAGGTAAATCCATTCTTTCAAACTTAAATATGGTTATCGTTAGTAATGACATAAATTGGTACAAATTCTATAAAATATTCTGTACGTTTATCATGTTATATTAACGATTGCTTTTTTTTTTTGCAATGATGATAACCTCATTAAGTACCGACATCAAACAATATATAATTTTTTGATTAACCACATGATATATCAAATGATAGGACTGATATTTCGTTAAGTTATTAACAATATTTCATTTTATAGAAATTTGGTATTAATTTTTATGTATATTACTATTTGTTTTTCTTCTAGGTAATCAAAAACAATGCTTCCACTGAGTACGATTTAACCGATAAGGCTATAACCCCCATGGGTGGTTTCCCCCATTATGGTGAAGTTACTAACGATTTCGTCATGATCAAGGGCTGTTGCATCGGTTCCAAGAAACGTGTCCTTACCTTGCGTAAGACTTTGTTGAAACACACCAAGCGCTCTGCTTTGGAACAAATCAAGCTCAAGTTCATCGATACCTCATCCAAAATGGGTCATGGTCGTTTCCAAACCCCTGCCGACAAATTGGCCTTTATGGGTCCCCTCAAGAAGGATCGCATCAAGGAAGAACAAGCTGCCACAACCAGTGCCGCTGCTACCACTTCTGCTTAAATTGTTTCATAAATTCATACATATTTGTTTTTATGTATTTTGAAGACTTGTTTTTTCCATATAGAGTAATTGTATGGCAAAGAATAAAGAAAGAAAATAATTAAGTACATCACTGTAATTTCTTTTTATTTGAACTGTGAGAGTATTGCTAAGTAAGCTAGAATAGTGTATGTAATATCATTTGAAAGAGCTTTGAAATACCTCAAATGATGTGTAACATGACCCACTTTATTAACCCATTAAAGCACAAATTAAAAAAACAGCGGTAAAGCGTTATTTCGAAAAATCATCGATATAACGGTACAAAAAGTATCAAGTGATCCATAGAAAATATTTCAACCTTTCATTTGATATACAGGCATGTTCTGAAAATCACTTTTTCGTAAAGTGATTTGAAATCACTGAAAAGGTGTTCTGTGCACAAAAATTATTGAAATCTCGTGATTTAAAACCGGTCACCTAACATCCTAATGATTTCAAATCACTTAGAGTTTTTCAAGCATTTTTCATTGAACTCTTGTAATAAAATTATCACAAACACTTAAAATCATTTTAGCCTGTTCGCCGATCTCGAACGTTAACGTTCGCTTAGTTAAGACACAAACTTTTTTCGTATCTATTTTTTTTACTCAATCAAGTTTGTTTATTCCACAATCAAGTTTATGTCTTAAGTCTTATCTAAGCGAACGTTAACGTTCGAGATCGGCGAACAGGGGGCTAATTCTCGCATTCGTATGCGAATAAATTTTCATTCGAACGTTCGAATTTTTTAACATTTGGGATTCCCTCATTCAATAGCGAATAAAATGTATCGAAATTTCTAATGATGGCATTCGATAACGAATGATCATTCGAACGCAACCTTGCGAGTTTTTACTCGTAAGCAAAGAAGCATTCGAAATATCGTTTTTTTTTTAGCAAACAGAAGAAAAAATAAAATGTAAGTAAAAGAAATTGTTACTTAGTTTAAAAAAATATCATAATATTAATAATTTTATTACTTTTAGGTCAAAAATAATTTTACGCATGCTTCCTTTGTGAGTCTAAAACGTCTTTTGAATCTAGAAAAACACATACATATGTATGTATGTACATACATTAATACATATGTATGTATGCACATATGTATGTACTTATTTATACTTATTCAATGTTTGTCAATTTTAAGGGGTCGGAGGTGTTTCTTATGTCATTAATGTTTTCAATATCGTCAGAATCAAAGACGATGATTAAAAAAACATTTTTAATTTAGAATAATTTCTTTAAAAAATTTTGCTCAAGTAATTTTTTGCAGAACCATATGTTTTCTGTTTACATTTTCTTTTATTTTATTCAGTGTTGTAATACGTACTTATTTAAGTTTTTTACAACACTGAAGCAATTAATCGATTCGATTCGTATAGAGTATCATCATTAGAAAATTTTGCAATGTCGAAATAAATTTCGATTCGAAAACAATTTCGATCACGGCTGCCAGAATTAGCCCCCAGGCTATTGTTCTTTATTTGTTTTTGAAATAAAACTAACTATTTTACACAGAAAAAAACTTAAAATTTACAAATTTATTAAGACGTATTTTTTGCGGACCATTTTTTAGATTTGTTTAAATTTTTCGTGATTTATGCCCCTATTGCGGTTCACAACTTTTTTAATAATTTAGTCGTCTTTCATAAAATTTCAATTAAATTAGTATTTGCAGCCATTTTAAACAGTAAAAAATATACTTTTTTACTGTTTAAAATAAACCATACACCAAGGCATATTGATAATATTCAATATGCCTTGCCATACACTAGAAATAATAACACACATTTTTAGACTTGCCAGACGCACATTTTTTAGCTCCAAAATCATTCTTGTTACCATCACTTTTAAAAAAATATCCCCAAAAATCCCTTAAAATTGTGTTGTCATCCCCAATAAATCCCCGGATCCCCAAGATGAAATTTTTATCCCAAATCACGAAAAAAAAATCCCCAATTTGGGGATAAATCCCCTAAACTGACAACGCTGATATCGAGCAAGAAATTTAATACATTTTATCATAATTTCGATATCGAAATCAGGGGGGTTACTCTTTATTGCGATGCGAAAGCTCATTCGATCACGAATGCGGTAATTTGGCCCCAGAAATAATGAAATTTAGAAACTTTTCCTGGAATATCACCTTGCCAAAATTAGACTATCATCTCCCCTATTTTTGAAGGTATCTAAAATTTTAAGCAAGAAAACTAGTTACATTCCAATATTAAAAAATAATACTAGTGTATACTACACCCAACTTGAGAAAGCTGAAGTTTTGGCCCAAACTTTTAAATTAAACCACATTCCTCGGTCAATGATGTTGCATGTTAAATCAGAAATTTAAACGTTTAAATTTAAACACACATTATACTGCACGTGTTAAAGAGGCTGACATCATAAAAAAATTAAAAAACAAACAATCGCCTAGTGCAAATGGGATAAATAACAAATGCTTAAACAATTTACCAAATAAAGGTTTAAACTTTCTCACAACTACATACATATGTATATTTAATGCATGCTTAAAATTATGTTATTTTCATTCTGTTTGAAAATAACTAAAATAATTCCAATTTTTAATCCTAATAATCCTCTCCTCTATCATATAGACTAATAAGCTTATCTTCATCATTAAGTAAAATTTTAGAAAACAAATTGAAAGAAAAGATTGACGAAAACAATATTTTACCTCCTGATATGAATTTGGAATTAGAAGTGAACGTGATACTTCACAGCCATTATTCAAAATTATAAAAAAAATAATTTTAATGTTGTCAACAGGTATGGTGGGTCCTACTTGATATAAAAGCTGCTTTCGATTCAGTTCTGGAACGATGGGTTAATTTTCGAATTAAAAAAAAAATAACTTTCCAATTGATATTATATAAATTGCCTACGTAATAGATTCTTCAATGTCGGAAATATAAATATTATTGCTGGTTGTTCTCAAGCATCATGCCTGTCACCAATCCTTTACAACATCTTTACAGCAGATGTTCCTAAATTTTCCAACTGACTAATATCAATATTTGCTGACGATACTTCGATTTTTTGCTTCGACATTTATTCTACGAATAGGTATAATTCATAATTTGCAGTTTGCTCTTGATGATTTAAAGAAAGATAAATGGAAGATTATTTTACAATAAAACGCTCCAGATAGCACAAAATAAACTTCTCACGATGGTATTTAATTTACCCTATCATTATTCAACTCGACGTCATGATCTTGCTGGCTTCAAACTTATGCACGATAGATTAGTCAGACTGACCACGAATTTTAACAGAAGGTGTTAAACTTCAATCTACCCACATTTTTTTTATCTTAATCGGCTTCAAATTTTCTAGTAGTATAGTTTTTTTATCCTAATCGGCTTTAAATAGGATTTTGCATTAAATAATAAAATATACTTGTAAATATGTATGTATGTATATAATTGTAATTTAAAATGCACTACTAAGTATAAAAGGAGTGTTGCTATAAACTATTTTTCCTTCTAAGTCAAATTTATATATAATTAATATAATCGAAATAAATTAATAAATACGGGCTTGTTCTGCTATATAGTTTAAGCTGTTTTGAGTGTTGTTTTCGTTTCTCTACTTTTTCTATTTATCAATACACATTTGAATATGTATGGTTAGATTGTGAAGTTTATGTTAATGCGCATGACGTGTTATTCGTGTTTGGACATTTTCGATGCGTCAAAGAAGGATTAAGGATTTTTGAGTTTTATATAAAAATTCGATTTTGAGATAGAAATATGAGTGATCACAGGTCGACGCCCTTTTCTCATTTAAACGCATTTTTACAAAGTTATTAGGATTTAAGAAATTTTGACTTTTTATATGGAAAATCGATTCCGAATAGTCGCAGATCAAGATCCTTTTCTCATTTAAACGCATATTTATTATATATTTATTTATTTATTTAATAATTTATAATCATAATAAATTATGAATACAAACAATATTTACATAGGTACTAACAACTAAGGATTTTGACCTAATATATGTTAAATAAGATTGTATATATTACAGTATTAGCGCTACAATATACAAAATCATATTTTCAGAAACAAATATGTAACTGATTGTTAAAAAAGATCAGTATTTCATGTTTTTTTAAAACTATATTAAGTGATATTATAAGGATACCGTAAATTGTTTATTTTTTATATTTATTGTATATTTTAGGATTTATATATAAATTTTTGGAATGTATTGTATTTAATTTCAAATATTAATTTACTATTGTATGACCCTTAAAGTTCTGTAGTCGTCATCCGATTGGTAAGCATTTGCACACGTTTTGCATTGCAGCTCTTGCATAATACGTGATCATCTAATGGATAGCAGCCACGCCCTTCGGACTCCGACGAAAGCAATAAACCGCAATCCTCACATTTGTAACATTCAAAATGAAAACTTCTATCCAAAGCCACCACTCTAACAGTCTCTTCTTCTCCAGGCTCGGGCATAATAGGTTGTTTGCATACACAGCATCGAGGAGCGAATTTTTTGTGAAAATCTTCAATGCAATAGTTTTGATTTGTAGCATCAACTGTAAATGGTATACCATCCAAACTCTTCTTACAAACTGCGCAAGTAAAACATTGTGGGTGGAATGGTTTGCCTGTGGCCCGCAAAATTCTTTCTAAAATCGGTTTCATACAAACGGAACATTTTTCCAATGTTTGTAGGTAATCAAATTCGCAATAGGGTTTACAATCTAAAGCGTAAAATGGCTTGCCTTGGAGGTTTATTTGACACTGAGAACACGTGAAACAGGCAATGTGATAGATTTGATCCATAGCTGTACAGCCGGAGTTTTCTCCCACAACAATTTCGTTACATTTGAAGCAGATACCATAGTTTTCTAGATCATTTTGGGGATCCATTGATTTTACCAAAAAATCAGTTAAAGATTCTACTACAGATTCTTTATGATTTTGGGAATAGCTGTTTAAGGTGGCATCACCTTCACTTTCCCTGCTGCTATTAGGATACACTGGAGATATGGAGTCCACACTACTGACACCGCTTAAAGTTGACATATTGCTGCTATTACTTTTGTCTAACATACTACCACATTCAGGCATGGATGAATTATTTGGATTTTTTATACATGGATACATAATGTTGTGTGATCGTTGTGACAATTGACTAGGGGGTCTTGGATTAATCGGTTCATAAATAGATTCATAGGTGGAAGAAAACCCACCATATCCAGAGTAATCGGAAAAATTGGGATTAGTTTTTGCCTGTACTCCGCTATTATAATTATTAAATGCATCATTTCCTGTGTAGGTTGGTTTGTTTATATACAATTGTCGCATGTCATTCGATGCCGCCGCTAGTTTATGATCAATAGGCATCTCATAACCCACAATTGGTTTAGCTATACCGATTTGATCATTGGCAGTAATAAGCGTACCTTTCTTAGGTATGTTATTTGTTTTGAAAACTTCGGTAGCTCGTCGCAATTCACTATAAGACGAACTGACTGGACTTGGTGGCGGTGGAATTTCATCTTCCGTTAACATAGAACCATTGTGTGTAAAGTTTACGCTATTTTCTTCATTTGTAGAGGATACTGATTTTTTATTCAATAAATCTTGATCTGCAACACATGCTGTTTGTTCCTGTTGACTCTTTTCAAATCCAATATTAGAATAAATATTATTTAAAGCAGTTGTCGAAGAGCCAATTATGTTGCCATAAATATTTGTTTTTGAATTACCACTACCATGACCAGATAAAGATGTGGTATTTGCATGAATAGTATTTGGGTACATTACATTTGAATTTTCTAAAAAACTATGGGAATTACAAGCAACGTTCGTTAACAGTGAAGACGAAGATAATTTAGGAGCATTCAAATGCAGTGCAATTGTTTTGCTGTTGCTCGAAAAATTTGGATTTAGTTTTCCACGCAACTCAAGCTGCTTTTTGTGATGTTCCAGTGCTTCCAATTGTTGTTCCAAAACAGCTGGGTTATCAAGAGTAACTTTACGACGTGTTTTAAGTGCCGAAGGGGCAGACGAGTTTGACAAAGAATCCATCTCTCCTGAAGCATGAGCTTTGGTTGCGTAATTGTTAACCAGTAAAAAATCAAATCATTATTTATGAACTACGTCTTATTTACTTCCAAAGTAGCTAATATTACATATTTTTCGAAGAAGTTTTTTTAAATTACTTGGTCTAGAAATTGTTCTCGTAGAAGCTTAGAAGAATGAGAATAAATTGAATTTTCATTTCTAAACAAAATAATTTTACAATTAATAACATCAATTTATATGTGACTATTTTGCTTGCCTTGCTTTAATTCCTTTATTCTATAAGTTTTTTTATTTTATTAAACAAAATTCATATTTTTCGGCTATAAAATACACACAGATTAGAGTTGTTAAAGTATTAAGTAGTTTGGTACTCGGTATCCAATACTGTTTAATTTAACCGGGTACTCAATAACAAAAAGCAACTACTCAATATTGAGTATATGAGTATATATGTACTTCAATATTTCAACATATTAATGGCCAGTTTTTAACTTGATATTTAAATATGAAATCAGTTAATTTTACCTTAAACTTAAGTTGTATTTAAATACGGTTTAATCTTTTCAATCTCAAATTAAGTTTGGTATTTATGATAAAAGTATAAATTATGATAAAAGCTACGACTAATTACACTGTAGAACAATTTCAAACTTTTTCCAAAATTACGGGGTTCCGACGATTGATTGTTGTTAAGGAGACCAAAAAAAGAATATACGTGTGTCGGCGTTTTGATAGATCACATCAGAATTTCATTTAAGAAGCGGTTAAAAATTCCCAACATCTAGTCTGAAAGAAGACTTGCAGTATTTTATTAATAAATATCTGAAGCTAGCAATTTTATTAATTCGGGTTAAATTACAATGTCAAAACAATTTAGTTTATTAAGTTTTAAATAACATTTTGTGTATATAACCCAATTCATCCATCATATACCTACAGATACTATTTTCAAAGAATTCCGTATTTTTGTTATTTAAAATTATTTGGTTGAATTTTTTTTCGACGTTTTATTAAAAATAGGAGAAGTTTTTGTAGAATTTCCTCGTTGAATTACTTAGTTTTGTTTTTAAAATATGTCATGTTCCTATTAATATTTATAATATTAAAGGAGAAAAATAGTTGTTGTCTCAAAAAAATAGAGAATTTGGTAACAAAAGCATTAATAAAACAAACAAATGATAGAAAATTTTAATAATTCCGAAAATCGTCACTTTTCTATTAAAAAAAAATCGTCAAATCTGGCAGCTATGATAGTGACACTGGCATGAATTTTAACAATTTTTTATAGATTGATATTCTATTAATTTCTATACTTAAAAATGCAAAAATTTGTTGCCTGCTCTCTTATGGTTTACTAGTTATTTACCTTTAAAGTTTCTATATATAACTGTAAATATCAACTATACCAGCAAATTCGATGCGATAAGCGCACAAATTGATACTCTTACGCATCGGAATAGAGAGTAACCCCCCCAGATCAATATGGTACCGTTTGAAAGTGCTCGGAAAGACCTTTCGAATGATATGTATGTACATACAATATAATGTAATCCATTAACCCATTGTAAGCCTACAACTAAATTTATGTCTTCATATATATTTTTTTTTACAAAAGTGATATCTCAAAAATGAAACCGTTTATTGATAATTTATGTTATAGAACTTTTCAAGCTTTCATTTGATATATAGGTACCATTTAGTCCTAGGTCTTAAAATGTCGCTGATATTTGAGGTTAAAAATTATTCATATAAAAAATACATACATACATTTTTAAACAATTTGCTATAAATCTTAGTACAAATTTTCTGTGGAAGCATTTTTTCCTCTATGGTATATAGAATAACGGCTTCGCATAGTAAAGATCTTCTGTTTTACAGGCCTACGGCCGGGCGGAAGCATTTTCTTCTCTATGGTATACAGAACACCGGCTTCGCATAGTAAAGATTTTCTCCTTTAAGGTACACAAACACTTAGTTGATGCAGAAAATCTGTACTAGATTTATAGTAAATTGTTTAAAAAAAAGTATGTATTTTTTATATAAATATGCCAAAAATGTTTTGCAAGTTATTCCGAAAACAAAAATTTCCTAAATTTAAAAATATTTATGAATTATATTTTAACATACTGAGTAATTAAAAATAATCATAACTTAATTGTGAGTTTTTAGTTGAACACAGTCTTTTACATTATAATATTGTTACTATCCATATTAACCATTCTTTTTATTGTACAGCTATCAGGTATGTGATGAAAATCGATTTCAAAATTGTTCATAAATGCTTGATATTTGTCACCTGGGATATATTTTGAAAATATATTTTAACCCACCAGGTACACTAATGCAAATCGATCGTTTTGAAACCGATTTATTTACATCACATATCTGTATATATTTAATTTTTACATGTTTGTTTTAAATTTAAATTATTTTAAAAGTAGTAGTATTTTTCCAACAATTATTTAGCTGTTATTTTGATTAAAATTAATTGAGTAAGAACCGGAATTGGGATCTTTTTGCATTTGGAAATTAGATGTCGATAAACCAAATGGCTTTAATATCATATTTCCCAAATCTTTCAATTTATCAAGCATTTCGGCTTTTAAACGTTCATTTCGTTCTTCAACAATAGGAGGTAAACGAACCAAAGCTTCACGTGCTTCATTCTGTCCAGGATCCAACTCGTAAACACGCTTATAATCAGCTAATGCTTCGTCTAATTTGTCTTCATGTTCGTAAAGTTTAGCACGTCTAAAAATTTATAAATTTTATCATAAGCAATATAAAAAAACAAAAATTGACTTGCCGTAATAATGCACGGATATATTCTGGCCACAATTCTATAGCTTTACTGCAATCATCAATGGCAGTTTTTTTAGAATCCAATTTAATTTTAGCCGCAGCTCTGTTTCCAAACAACACAGCTCTTTCTTTGGTAGCTTTCAGGGGGCATATTTTTAAAGCTTCCGTATACATGTCTATAGCTTCTTCAGCTTTATTGTTTTTAAATAATTCATTAGCTTCTAATTTCATTTTATCTGCTTTTTCTTTGTTGGCTTCTAACTCTTCAGGCGTCATAGATTTTTCTTTTTCCGCCAAGACATTTTCGTCGATTTCTTCGTGTATGTATGCAGGTTGGGAGTAGTCTTGAGTTTTTTCTGTTTCACTGCCACTGGCAATGTTGCCTGATTTATCATCATCATCGAGCTTTAAATTTGTTTGCTGTTTTATGATTTCCTCAACCATTTCAACATTGTTTTTGGTTTTCTTTGGTGCTGACGATGTTGGAGTATTTGTACTGGGAGAATTTGTTAATGACTCCTCGCTTACAGCATCTTGATATTCATCATCACTGCCAACAATTTCAGAAATTTCTGGCATTGTTTATATTTAGTATATTTAAATAATTCTTGTAGAAAAATACTGCGGAATCACAGAAAAACCACTTTACATCACAAAGTACTTTGTGCTTTACATGCACTTCACTTGAAATTAGTTATGACATTTATCAATGGGTGTAATTTTAGATGTTATCGATTAGTGTACACATGCATCATAACATAAAAGTACCTTCGCAAAGGAGAAACAGGGTCGCAATCATGGTGAAATTAAATACCAGGTGACCGCATTGCTACAACAATTACAACAAGGCAAGAACAACAGGCATTTTTCTATATGAAAAACTTTCGTCACTGTCAAAAAGTTTTTTTTTTATATAACTTTTTGGCATTTTAAAATTCACCATGAATAATCAGCTGGCGCTACGCTATCACCTAGTATTTAAATTCACCTTGGTCGCAATGCTGATATTTTTTATATGTAAATAATATTGCAAATTAAATAATAATAATTTACCAATAAATATAAGCTAATATATAGTTTTACTAAATATACAATTTGTTAGTTTTTTTCTTCTAGATTATTTTAGTTTTTAATTTGATTATGTGATTGTTTCGAATGAAAGTAATGTTGCCTTTTTTTCTATAAACTATTGGCAACATTAATCTAAATACATGTGATCATGATGCAACTATACAAGGGGAGTGCAAATCGACAACAAATAGTTAGTCTGTGAACAAATACAACACAAAAACAACAGGCACTTTGTGTAAACTAATAGGATTATCACGTTTTGTTTTGTAAATAAAAAACTAAATAAGTTTTTAATTTAATCAGGAGCAATGGTGGACGATATAAAATTAGCGGATTATATATTGGAGAAATATACAGAAGCCAAAGTTCCTGAACAAAGGCTTGATGTAATCTTTGAGAATGAAGCACAGGTGATTAAACATTTGATACTTAAATACATATTCAATTAATCGGTTTAAGATCCGGTTAATTGTTGACAATTCAAATTAAATTCCAGTTAGGATATTTTACAGTTTCTAGGAAACAAAAATGGCCAGGAAAAATGCAAGGACTTAATGTTTCCTTTTTCACGTTCTCCTTTAATAAACATTGCTATTAAGCATTCAAAAAATTTATTAAAATCTGAAATTAATTCTATATATGCAAAAGATATCAGCGAAATAACGTTGGATATAAAAGTAAGTTTTTTTTGTACTTATTTGAAACTGTAATTGATATTGTTTTCTTAACAGGGTTTAATGGAAATTGAATGGCAACCAGGTGACACTATCGCAATATTACCCACTAATGACAAAGAGAGTGTTGATGAAATGCTACTGCTATTCAACTTAGAAAGCAAAGCAGATACAACATGTTCTGTTCAAATCTCAAAGGTATGCACGAAAAACTCTGCAAAAGTTCCTGTTTACATACCTAAATTAACAACGCCTCGAGAAATTATACGTGATTGTCTTAACATTAAAAGTATTTTAAAAAAGACCTTTATACGGAGTTTAGCCGAGCATTGTACAGATACAGAAGAAAAAACATTTTTAAAATGTTTGTCATCAAAAGAAGGTTCTGCATTTTATAATGAACTAATAATGGAAAAAGGATTTACTTTAACCGATTTACTTAATCACTGCCATTCCTGTAAACCACCTTTTAATCTAATTGTTGAGCATTTGACAAGACTTTTGCCGCGGCCATATTCCATAGCAAATAGCCCCTTAAAATCAACTGATGAAATAACGTTCATTTTTTCTACACTTCATACAAAGCCAGGAGTTACGACAAAAATGTTAAAAGAAAAAATCACTGAAGAGTTTGCTTCCATATTAATGTACATTAGGGAACCCAACTTCTTTCGCTATACTGAGGACAATTATGAACAAAATCAAGTTTTAATTGCTATTGGTACGGGACTTGCGCCGTTTCTGGGTTTTCTTCAACACAAACAACATATGATGACAAATGAGAAGAATGGGAAGCCAGGTATTACTTGGCTTTTTGTAGGCACAACCAGCGAGCAAGCTGTCGTACATCGTGATTTGCTGTTACAATGGCAATCGAAAAATGTTCTTAATAACTTTGTAGAATCTTACTCTCGTGTTCCAACTGCTCGGTATCAGTATGTGCAAGAATCTTTAGAATGTAATGCACAAAAATTAGTACAATTACTAATGAAACCCGAAACTACTCTATACTTATGTGCGGATGGTGGAGAAATTTCTAAATCTGTAGAGAAAACATTACATAGTATAATGGTTAAGGAGTTGGCTATAACCGATGAAGAGTCAGTTGAAATGATGAAAGATTTTAAGGCTAAACGAAAATATAGAGAAGATATATGGTTGTAAACAACACATGAAATTAAACTTTAAACACTTTTAAGCTGGGAGAAATATGTTTTACAAAATTATGTGGAAAGTTGGAAAGAAATTTGTATTTTAAAAACTTATAAGCGAATAAAAAAGTAAAAATTCTTTAATTTAATAATAATTAAAAGTAATATATATCGCGGTATTCCTCTATCAACATGCAAGCAACAAGGCAGTAACTCTTACTATGAGCTTGCTCAGACCAGGGGGGTTACTGCGTATTTCGATTCGAAAAGAAAATCATTCGAATTTGTATACTTTTTACATTGTATTTCAAAAGCTTTTGCTTTCGAATCGAAATACGCAGTAACCCCCCAGGTGGGCGAATGAACACACCTCTACAATCACACAATTGATTTGGCCTAGACTAAATAAGGAACGCACGTTGTACTTAATTTAACTGCAGCGATCACAATTATGTAGCTTGGCGTCAGTGATCACAGGACACTGTAAATTCGGCAGCCATGCAAGAAGACTAGGTATACCCTACAATGACTTCTGCATAAGTTGTAATAATGAACAAGAGGAGGAAACCGTTTCTCAATGAGTATTTCACGTAACATCTATCTGGGTCAATCATCTTTTAGTAGTCTATCTGGAATATTCGATATGAACTTAGAGAGAATTGATGACTTCATTAGAAGTAGTAATTGGCTACCGCGGTTTGATATTTAGATCCCTGCGAAATCGAAAAAACAAACTAAACAACTATGGCACATGAAAAATTTAAACTGGCAAACATACGAAGTTGAAATATGTAAAAAACGAAATTGTGCGCAGTTGAAAATGATAAAAACGAAAATGTGCATATATGTATATAAGATTTTTTGCCGCATATGTGGAATATTTACGCCGCTTATATGCAATTTGCAGAAAATTGGAAAAAAAAAACTATAAATAAGAAAAGATTCATACATACAGTATAATTTGTATAGAATTGTGCGTTATTAAGAAAAGGAATTCATTGCCTTTTCAAGGTAATGATTTATTTTTTGTAAATTTAGTATATGATTTCTTAATAACGATTCTGATTAAATAATGATAATTAATTTATTTATTATTGATCAATGATTCTTTAAGTAATATAAGTGTGTAAAAAGACAGTGTGTCAACAGATGGCGTTGATCACACAAAGTGTTCGAAAACTTTAAGTATGTTCTTAAACCGTAATATAAATTACACGGTGCGACAGTCCAAAATACCTGGGACCCGATATATTTTTAACGAGTAAAAGAAGATTCCAATAGTGAAATATGCCGGACACCTCCAAAATCCGGTTTTACGATTAAAAAACCGGTTTTTGTACCTTTGCGCACTTATAAACCTGTAATATTGTTGATAATGACCCGATTTTCAATTTCTTACTAGATTTGGAAAGAATAAACTGAGATCTTTCGAATGATATATATATATATTATCTAAGAAAATTTGAGAAATTGTGGTGTTATTGTGGAGCAAACACAAAATTTGTAGATTTTTGAAAAAAAATTCAACTTTGGTGAAGTTTTAATCACCCCTATTCTGAGTTTCGAAAGAATCGAAAGAACAAGAAGAAGACAAGAATGTTTACAAAACCAATTTGTTACTATGAAATGTGGAATAGAAACAAAGAAATGAGCAAGTTTGTTACTATTTTAATAAACAAAAAAAAAAAAAAAAAAAAAAATAGGAAAATAAAAAAACTTGTGCGATTAATAAGGAGAAATAATAAAAATAAAATAATACAAAAGACTTGTGAATTAATAATAATAAAAAGATAATCATTTTTGTTTGCAAAATATTTAAGTGCTAAGAATCCTGTCAAGCCGGAGGTGGTATTTTTAATTTTTGTATTTGAAGGAGAAATGGAATCCATAGCAGTGGCTTTATTGGTGGAAGAGGAGAACAACGTGACTCAGAATACAGAGGTAAAGCTTGAAAAAAATACCTGAACTTCCTCCTTAGATCGTTTATGGTAGCCGCAAGCAATATCCTGTTTTGTTGACATTAAACTTGCTAGATTTTCGTATTGCTCTGATGTCGTTGTTTTTGACCTGAACAAATAAATAAATAAGCTGCTTTCCTGTTTGTAGTGACAGTAATTCAAAACTCCTTCGTTCTACCATTACACATTTGTTTAACCATGTTCTTTGTTGCTGCATATCACCTCTTGATTGGCCGTACAACAAAAATTTATATAAATCACTTTTTAAACATTTTAGACTTACATTTTTATTTATTTATTCATTTATTTGTAATATTAGGCCTTCTCGGCCAAAATAAAAATATATTACATAGTAACAAAAAACTACCTGAAATTTTAATTAAATTAAACACTTTTTAAGTTTATAAAAAGAGCAATCGAAAAAATTCCGTTGCTAAAATATAAGCGTAGAAAAACGTAACTACGATCGTAATTCAGAATACCTACAATCGAAAGAAACGTAGCGGAATCGAAACTCTGAATACCAAATTTGCCAAACGGAGAAAATTTCGAATCGAAACTCAGAATAGGGGTGAATACATTATTTTATTAAGAAACTATAATGTTATTCAAAAAGTACGTTTATTTACGATTACAACGCATATTTGGGTTTAAAAATGGGTAAGTAATTGACTGAGTTATTTAACTAATTATTTCGAGAAAAACGGCTTTGAATGTTTTATAACATTTTACTAATTTTTAAATAAATTTTTAACAAATCATTCTATTTTTGCAGTAGTTGAACTGGATGGCGCTAGCTGCAAAAATATGGAAACATCCATTGAAAGTGATAACGAGAAGTATATGAGCACTGAAGAGGTATGTTTTAGAGATACATATATTTATTGCCAGTTTTTTATGTATTTACATTGTACATATGTGTATTGTTGTAATATTTCAGTATTTAGAAATTGTTTGCGTAGATGAAAAAACTGACTGGTCAAACTGGACCCCAGCAAGCTTAAAGCAAACAAAATCAAAGGAGTTAGTAGTAGACGGTAAGAGTAAAAGGAATTTAGAAGTTAACGAGAAGTCTATGAGCACTGAAGATGCAAGTATGTTTTATGGATATGTATATTTATTGACAGTTTTTTTTTTTATATAGAAACGTTTTTTTTTTAAATAATTGGGTATCTCATTAACTATTGGAGATATCGCAATATTCGAGCTAAGGTATTTTGTACAGCTTCCTAGGCGGAATGGGTCACCTCGGGTCCCACAGTTTTGAAAAACAATCGCCAAAAATTCTTTTATGATTCGAATGGCTGAATTTCAGTTTATGGGGGACACCCCTAGAGAAAAAATCTAAATATGCCATCCCCTTCAGAATGTTCCCAGGAGTACGAAAATCATAATGAAAAAGGGGGCTCACGCCCCCTATGGGCGTGGCAGTCGAAAAACGACCCGGCCCACCTACGTAGACAATATGGGTATCAAATGAAAGCTAATGTCTTCACGATTCCAAAAATAGCCATAGTTGCCAGATCGGGCGGTTTTTGCAGCCGATACGGCCATTTTTGTTAAATAGGGGCGGGGGTGAAAAACGACCCGGCGCACCTACGTAGACAATATGGGTATCAAATGAAAGGAAATGTCTTCACGATTCCAAAAATACCCGTAGTTGCCAGATCGTCCATTTGAGGAAGATATGTTAATTTTTATAAAATGGGGGAAGGACTTTTTTTGTTTATTTCTTTTTAGCTCGGCCAGAGGCCGAGCACTCGAGATCCCCGCCGTCTAGAATTAAGACATACTGGAGTTAAAAACCCCTAAGCCCGGCCGTAGGCCGGTCACGCAGAAAAACTTTACTAAGCGAAGCCAGTATAACAAATTTTCATTAATCAATCAGAAGCTTTCAAGAGTTTTCCTCGTTTCTTAATTTTGTACTTATCCTCATTTATGATTTGACTCTTGACACGAGAACATCACTAAATATGGATTGCGTTACTGCCTTTGACATTCACGACTGGGGTCGTGAATTGGACGATACGGCTATTTTTGGAATCGTGAAGACATTAGCTTTCATTTGATACCCATATTGTCTACGTAGGTGCGCCGGGTCGTTTTTCGACTGCCACGCCCATAGGGGGCGTGAGCCCCCTTATTCATTATGATTTTCGCACTCCTGGGGTCATTTAAGGGGGCGTGGCATTTTTTTTTTCCCAGGGGTGTCCCCCATAAACTGAAATTTTGCCATCAAAAGAGCTAGTAGTAGGCGGTAAGAGGAAGAGAAATCTAGAAGACGAAAGGATTCAGTTGACAATACTCCAACAACAATTTTATAGAGACGAAAATACTCGTGCTCAGCAGAAGCATGAACAGGAGGTCTTGTCGCTAAAATTAAAAAATTAAATCCTGCAGCTGGAAGTAGCCGAAAAAAACAAAACCTTGTGAACATATAAATTATTTTTTATTATTTTTTAACTATAATGTGGTTTTTTGTTTAGTTGTTTTTAATGTTAATGTTAATTTTTTATTTTTTCTTCTTGTTATGTAGTTTTTATTTTTTTTAAACTGAAATGTAATTTGTTCTTGTTTTTATTATTTGTTTTGCAATGTATTAATAACTAGTCGCCTGGTGAATTTTGTACAATACTGAAAATAAAATAAGAAAATATGTAGTTATGAAAATATTTTTTTTTGTAGATTAGTAATTAGTCCAAATAAAAAGTTATGAACTTACTTTGCAAAGTAGTTTTCTATTAAATTAGTTCTTGCCGCTGAATTATAATTATTTAAAATGTTGTTTTGTCCTATGATGTTATCTAACAACAATTCTTCTGGAGATTCCAATAATTCTTCTGTTGATGGAAGTCGGTCTTTTGCAATAATAGTAATATTGTGGAGTACAGCACATGCCACAATAACAGCCATTTTAGTCTTGTTTACCAGTCGCAAACCATTTGATAATACTGGGAAACGTCACTTCCAAACTGCAAAACACCTCTCAATCGTATTACGAGTACGAATTTGAGATTCATTATAAAGATTTTCTGGTCTTGTATGCGGATTCTTCAATGGGGTCATCATATATTTGCATTGCTTATATCCAGAATCACCTAAAATAACGTAATTTTGAAATTGACCGTCTTCCATGCGAAATTTTAATCGACTATTTTTAAATATATTGCTATCGTGTGTTGATCCAGGCCACCTAGCAACCAAATCTTGAAACATTAGTTTAGCATTGCACACTGCTTGAACGTTGAAGGAAAAATAACCTTTTCTGTTGCGGAAAATTTCTCCGGTGTTTCCTCCTGGCGATTGAATACGGATGTGGGTGCAATCGATGGCACCGATAACTTTCGGGAACTTTGCAATTGTAAAAAAATCTTCCACTGTTTGCTGCATTTATCTTGTATCGGAAGGGAATTTGATATATTCTTTCGACAAGCCAGCCAAAGCACATGATGTTTCTTTAACTATACGACTGGTTGTAGACACGCCAACACCACAAAAATCACCCACTGTAATCAAGAAATTTCCACTTGCATAAAACCTTAACGTTATTAATAATTTAGTCTGAGGTGATACGGAATAATGACTGGAAGAAAATTTATTAATTAGTACACAAATTATAAACATATACATCATATATATGAACAAACCTCTGGCTCCTTGACTGTAAAGAGTGGCAAATTTTTTCTAATATATATTGGAATGTATGCTTTGATAATCGAAATCTTTGCACAAATTCAGCTTCGTTGTAATAGTAAATATAGTCCACTTGCTCGCGAATTTTTTTGGAGCTCTACTCCAGGTTATTAATATAATTCAAACGTCTGCTTTCCATTTTTGTTTTTCAAATTATTTTTCGGCAAAACAAAATTAAAATTAATTTATTTTTTATGAAGTTGACATTTTTTCAAGAACATATGGCAACTTCAAATACTTAAACTTCACTATAAAATTTAAAGGCAAGATCAAGGTGAATTTAAATACTAGGTGATAGCGTAGCGCCAGCTGATTATTCATGGTGAATTTGAAAATGCCAAAAAGTTATATAAAAAAAAAACTTTTTGACAGTGACGAAAGTTTTTCATATAGAAAAATGCCTGTTGTTCTTGCCTTGTTGTAATTGTTGTAGCAATGCGGTCACCTGGTATTTAATTTCACCATGGGCAAGATGATCTTCCCTTTAGCTTATCGGTCGGTATTAGTAATATTTAATAAAAAAAATTAGGTGTACTATTTACTCGTTTGTTCATAAAATTGTAGCATATTTTTAGGGTCGTATTAAAAAAAGCATACGTATGAGTAATATTATTGTCTAAATTGTCAATTATAACAAAATAACACTTTATAGGGTCTGAAAATTATATTCTGGAAATTACAAACGGAATGACAAACTTATATATACCCTTCTCTGAAGGTGAAGGTTATAAAAAGGATAAGATATAACCCGGCATTTACACATGCAAGTGCAAGTTCGAAAAAGTCAATACATTCACACTTTTTTTTACTAATACAATCACATTTTTTCACTTGCAGACCTAGTCGAGTTTTTCGAATAAGTTTTCGTATATAATACGTACACGGCACTTGCATGCAAGTACTTGCATGTGTAAAGGCAGGGTAAGGTGAGGTTTTTTGTTTGAATTTGGTCTCAATAATATTATTTACAAAAGAGTTATGGATGACATAGTAGAAGTGGATCAGTTATGGACTGATTGCTTCTAAATCCAGTATCCACTAATGTATTTCTACGTATTTGAGGCTTATTTTGGTTAAATTTCATCTCAATAACGCCATTTACAAGAGTTGTATGGTTGTTTAGTATGTATGCTCGGAAATGGACTTAATTCGGGAGCTATTGCCAATTATTGAGTGACAGCTACAAAATCCAGTAGCATAATTGCCGTATAACCGATATTAGTGTGATTTCTGGATTAAAATTACTGATCTCTACAATAATTGGTTCGATATCGATATTTATTAGACATTTTTGTGGGTTTATTTTTCGGAAATGACAAATTATGGGTCGATCTTCGTAAATTTTGGAATAGTGATTTTTATGCATATGAGGATATTTCACGTCGAATTTCAACATAATAACGGTATGTTTAAGATATACATATATTAGTATTAACGTGGATTTCGGAAGTGGACCTTATATGGGGGATATAGTCAGATATGGACCGATATTCTTAAAATCCAGCAGTTTGATTTTGGCATGTATGTACATAAATGATCCGTGTAATAAAGGGTGTCCCAACTAGAACGCAATTTTTAAATTTTAAATAAAACAGATATTTAAAAAATATCGTCAAACTTTATTATCAGCGTTGTCAACTTGGTGCGTTTCGCACCATTTTTGGTGCTTTTTTATATTTTTGGTGCGAAAAATTCTTTAGTTGGTGCGGGGTGCGCTTTTTTTAATTTTTGGTGGCACCAAAGCAAATTCAACACAACTTTTTGTTTCAGTGTGAAAAAAATCGTTCTACAATAAAATACACCTGTTTGAGTACCATTTCATTCAACACTGCAAATTTTTTTTTGTGTATTTCGGTGCATTTTTTAATTTTTTTCGAATATGTGATGAAATCTATATTTTTACTAATTTTTAATTGCAGTTTTTAATTAATTCATAAATCATGAAATCTATACGATGGAAAAATGTATTTTAAATACGAATGTATGATAAACGAAATCAAATACTTCAAAATCTTTGTTTGAAAATCAAATTAAAATATTAAACATGTAAATAAAAATTCTTGTATAACCTGATGGTTTGGTATACTGAACTGTAGACGAACAACCAGGGTTAGAGTACCAGTAGAAGTACTTTAACTAGAAAACAAAAATATATAAAAAAGTACCAAATATGTACTGAAATTTGCTTTTTTACCAATTAGTACTTTAGTTCCGAATATCATATTGTGAGATAAATTATGAGTGGTTAAATCCTTATTTTATCTTTATTATCTCATTTATTAAAAAAAGGCTTTTACTATTATTACTTTTACTAATAATCGTTGATAAAAAGTTTTTTATAGAATTTATGATATTAAAAAATTTCAAATTAATTCAATAAATATTTGAAACAAAAACGAAATTCTTAACTTGGTGCGTTTTTTTGTAAATGGTGCGCTTTTTTCTCCATTTTGGTGCGTTTTGAAATTTCAAAGTTAACAACGCTGTTTATTATATCGTAAAGTAGACAGAAAGAGGTTATGTATGGAACAAGATATCGTGCAGATGGCCGCGGCGGCTTTGCTGGCACACACGCGATCTTTTAATGAAATTTTCAATGACCTTTTTGCATAAATGCTGCGGTATTTCATTAATGCAGCATCCAATTTCCTCTTTTAAGGCTTGAGACGTCGTCGGCTTATTCGCGTAAACCATCGACTTCAAAAAACCCCAAAGAAAAAAAATCTAAAGGTGTTAAATCGCACGACCTAGGTGGCCAATTCTGGTCTCCAAAACGCGAAATAACACGACCGGGAAATGACCGATGCAGCAATTGAATTGTTTCTCTGGCTGTATGACATGTGGCGCCGTCTTGTTGAAACCACATGCCCTCCACTTTTATTTCTTCAATTCTAGGCAAGAAAAAACTGGTTATCATTTCACGATACCGAACACCATTGACTATTTGCGCTTGACCTGCCTCATTTTCATAAAAAAAGGTCCAATGATTCCTCCAGCCCAAAAACCACTCCACACAGTGACGCGTTGAGGATGAATTTGCTTCTCGTGAATCACTCGAGGATTTTCCTCACCTTAAATACGACAATTCTGCCTATTGGCGAAGGCATCAAGATGGAAATAAGCCTCATCACTGAAAATGATTTTATCGGCAAAATCTGCATTTTCATGTTGTCTCTCCAATACCCAATTAACGAACTACCTTCGCTGTCCATGGTCAGCTGGCTTCAGTTCCTGAGTCAATTGAACTTTGTATGCATGAAGATGCAAATCTTTCGTCAAAATTCGCTGCATGGTAGATTTGGAGACACCAATTTGCTGAGTTTGGTGTCGAATTGAGGTGGATGGAGTTTGAGCGACATCATCACGTACAGCTGCGACATTTTCTCTTTACAGTTGACTCTTTTGGAGCATTATTGTGACCCCAAATTGATTGCAATTTGCGAACTGTAGCCGCAAAACTTTCACCATTTTGGTAAAACAATTTCACAATGAGAATGTGTTGTTCATTCGTGTAGCGCTCCATTTTTACTAACCTCGTACCTTCTACTAGCAAATAGAGCTGTGTTGTTCATGAACGGATCACTTCATTGAACGGAATGAGCCGGTCATTTAACTGAACGGTTTTCGTTCAATAGTGTATGGATAAATTTCGTTTATGAAAAGACAAGAAGAAAATCACATTCAATAAGGGTTGTATTCATTCGTTCAAAGTGAACGAATTGAATGAACGAATCAGTCTTGGATATGTGAACGAAAATGACCGGTCACTGAAATGAACGACTGGGCACAACTCTACTAGCAAACAATAACAATTGTTCAAATGTCAAACAAAGACACTTCGAATGGCGCCAAATTTAAAAATTGCGTTCTAGTTGGGACACCTTTTATTTTGCATTTTCATTCTTTCTATACCATTCTTGTTTTTGTTGTTATTATTACATTTATACCGCACTATTGCATACGTACGCCAACAACTTTTTAATTTCTTAGTTACCTACATACATCTTTATTTTAAAATTTTCTGAATTCCTATTACAAATAGCACGAATGCATTTGAAGGCTCAATAAATAAATTAATTATCATTAATTAATTAATAGTATATTAAGAAATCATATACTAAATTTACAAAAAACAAATCATTATCTTGAAAAGGCAACTTACATATAATTTCATGTAATTCAATTCCTTTTCTTAATAACACACAATTCTATACAAATTATTATTTTATAAACTCAAATCATCGTGCATATACTGTATGTACCTATGAACTTTTTCTTATTTCTAGTTTTTTTCCAGTTTTCTGCACATTGCATCCATATATGCGACGAAAATAGTTTATTTATGCGGCGAAGAAATCTTATATACATATGCACATTTTCGTTTTTAACATTTTCAACTGCGCACAATTTCGTTTTTTACATATTTCAACTTCGTATATTTGCCAGTTTAAATTTTTCATGTGCCATAGTTGTTTAGTTTGTTTCTTCGATATCGCATATTGCTGTCCGTTAGTGCCCAGCAAGCCATATGAGTCCGAAAAGAGTCTTTTCTGACACCTTTTTCGGAGCGTTAACGCTCTTTCTGAGCCCAAAAAACAATCATAATTGCTCCGAAAACCTTCAGAAAAGAGGGTCATTACATTCGAAAATGGTCCGTCAGAAAGAGGGTTTGTTTGGGCTCTTAAAGAGCTCTTACATAATGTCAGAAAAGAGTCTTTTATGAGGTTTTTCTTGAGCTCTGTGTAATCTTGTTTTTATTATGCTTGTGTGGTACAGCTATGTTTTCTTTTGTTCAAAGCACAAATAACAAGACAACAACGCTTTGGTACACACATAATTAAGTGGAATTTCTTAATCATACTGCGTGTCGACTCAGGACAGTAACAAGCAAATTTTTTTTTCGCTCCGAAAATGCTCTTTTGTTGGACTCTTTTTTGACTCCTTTTTCGGAACGCTCCTAGAATGGTATGCTGGGAAGTTACAATTTCTTTGCATGGTTTATGGTTCGGTAGTAAAATATAAAAAGTATGCATGTGTTCAAGCAGTAAATATAATGCAAATGAAAAATTTTTATTTTGTGTTCTGGTTGCTACTAGAAATATTTTGTATATATATTTTTCCAATTACTACTACAAATATTTTTACCATGAAGCTAGTGCATATATTTCGTTGGTTAATAGTTTGTATATTTTTAGTATTTCTACATATAAATATGGAAGTGATCAATATTTATTGAGCAGTCAATACTCAGTTGAAAAAAAAAGTTTTACTAAATATTAAACCCTGCCGTTAATGCAAAAGTACCGTTACCCCTAAAATAATCTTTCAACTCACATACTCTTAAAATACCGTTACTGCAATAATTTGCAATAATGTTACCTCTAAAATATCGTTATTCTAGAGACAATTTCAATTAATGGAAATATAAAAATTAAAATGTAATATAACACTTTTGTAACTTATGTTTACGTTTTGTTGATTTTGTTAATAATTTAATCCAAACTAGCTTTAACCATGGTGTAACTATACAAGGTGAGTGTAAATCGGCAACAAATACAACACAATACAGAAACAACAGGCACTTTGTGTAAAATAATGTGCTACTGTCAAAAACACTTGGAAAAAGTATTACTTTTGACATAAGTAAATTGTAAACAAAGTCAGTCAGCTGTGCTACTGCACTCACCATGCCATATGTTTTTGACAGTAACGAAAGTATTACACAAACAAAAATGCCTGTTGGTCTTGCCTTGTTGTAATTGTTATAGCAATACTGTCACCAGGAGGATTACTCTCTCACCCCTATCGTGAATAAAAATTCCACATGAAATTTGATCACTTTTCACATTTTTCCTATTAAAATTCAATGTTAAAAAATAAAAGAGAACAAATTGCATGTGGAATTTTTATTCACGATAGGGGTGTCTATTGCAATGCGAAAGCAAATTCGATGCGATAAGCGTATAAATTGATACTCTTACGCATAGCAATAAAGAGTAAAGGCTGGAACAGAATAGACGCTGTAGTACAACGTAACGAGTAGCGCTGCAAGCTGTCAAAAGTTAATAACGGCAGTTTCAAAGTAGTCTCAATAGAATGTGTAGTTGTAGCTGTCGCTTTAGTAGAAGTTGACGCGCAGTTTTTAAATTTTTAAACTTTGTTGCGCGACAGTGCTTTGACATCTGATTGTCAAATATAAATTTTTATCAAAATGAAATTTTGATATATTAAATTGCAAAATAGCTAAACTTTAGCGCAGTTGATAAAAAAAAATTCTTTTTATCCATTTTAAAATAAAACATTTACATACATAACTATGACAACTAGGGTTCCATGCTTTTAATAAAGGATTACATCAAATATATGAAATGTCGAATTTAATGTTGATGTAGAGCAATATGTAGTTGAATATGCATTTATTATACAACTTGATACATATTTTGTTAAAAAATTTACATATTATTCATGCATAATTCGCTTTTTAAAAAAGGTGTTTTAAAACAGGTTATTTGGCAACCATATAGAAAGCTTCAATATTCTGTTCGCATTTTTTCAAGCTACACTACTTATTACGTCGTCAGCTGCATCTACTACTACTACAGCGTCTATTCTGTTCCAGCCTTAATTCCCCTGGTATATAACTTCACCATGATAAAAATATAAAACGTATGTTTTGTACATTTTTAAATGTAATTATTAAAATCGCAGTAAGTGAATTTACACTATCGCATTTGTTAGCACACATTTTGCCTTTAGTATCAAAAATCACATTCAGGCGATAGTTCGTATTCTGGATATTTATATTTTTGCGTATTATTGAGTTTAAAAATGGGGGTTCCAGGCCGAAACCAAACCGAATACCTATATTATTCCACAAAACATCATTATTCGGAGCTTCGTAACCATACCAATGATCACTATAACACTTTTTTTATACTGGTCTAGTAAAAGCTTAGTGCCAGCGATTGGATTTACCACATCCATGCCAGGTTAATTCCTACCTAGAAATCACAGTAGTCCATTTTTTTTTTAAATTATCTCTGATGTTTCGTAAGTTTGATATTATTTTTATGGAAATATTTATATATCATTAAGTAGATGTTTACAAATGTTTTTCATAATAAGCCCTAAATTAAAAAACCTTTCACAACAATTCCGATATAAAACTCGAAATGCTAAAGGTGTTTTTAATGGAACTGAATACTTACAATTACGATTTTTGAAGTTTTTCTATAATTTATAAAAATCTATTAAATTTTTATAGAAAATCAAAAAAAGTAAATAAACACGATTAATTTAAAAATAACGAATATATTTAACAAAAAATTGTGCTTATAACTTACAAATTTAAAGATAAAATAATGCATATTTGATTGTGTTTTAAAAAAATAAAATGTATAATAAAATTAAATAAAAATATAGTTTTTTATATATGTAAAGATATGTACATACATACTCAAATATATGTATGCATGTATGTATGTTTATGTAAAAAAATAATTATGTATATAAAAAAAACTATAAACTGTAGTTTTATATAAATTGTTTTATTATTTTTCGAACTCTTTTTATTTCATTAAGATTATACTATACATAAGTAAAATATAAACGGAATATATTTTGTAATACAGACAGTTTTCATGTAACAGGCTTTTAAGTTTTTTTTTATTATTATTTTTTTATATTTATTTTCTACATTCAAAGATATGACCATTAAAAATTGTAATTTATGTATAAAAATGGAGTTTATAATTGTTTTGTTTTTAATACAGGTGGTTATTTTAAAATGTTTTATATCTAATTAATTAATCAATTTGGGGGTTTGGTTATTTATTTATTTTTATAATTGTTTTTTATTAAGAATATCAGTAACAATACTGTGTATTTTAGAAATCTATTTCGTTTCTAATACAGGGAAAAAACATTTTTTATTTATTTTTTTTCTTGATTTTTATGTAAAAAAATTGTGTTAATATAATTTTACTATATATTACATATATTTAAAAAAATTATTATTACTTGTTGTAAATGTTCTCGAATAACTACATTTATTGAATAAAGCCAAAAATGCAAAAATTTTGTATTTTTTAAATTATTTATTTTACAGGGCACTTAAAAATTTGTTTTAAATTCTAAAAATTATTTGAAAGTATTTCCACTTTTTTCTTTCTTTTAAATATTTTAACTAGATAGGTATATATTTTTCGTAAACAAAACTTGGCATTTTATTAGACAAATTTGTGCGCAAAAAGTTTGCTACCATTTTTTGTTGTTTGATTAAGCATATTTTATTAATAATAATAATATATATATGTAGTTAGTATGTATATATATATTTTTTAATATTTTCTTTGTAATAATTTACAGTTTTTATTATCATATGTATTGAACAAGAGAATAAAATGTACAGTCTACTTTTCATTTGATATTTCTTACAATAAGATTGCATTATAATTGTTTTAACTAATACCAAATGGATTTTTGAAAATAAAGTTTCATTTTACCACAATGTCACGACGGAAACTTTTATAAACTTGATTTTACTTGAATTTAAATTAAATTTCGAAACATTTATTTTATGGTCATTAGGATCGTTGTTTAGAAATGTCATTTATAAAATTAAATGAAGCTTTTTTGTTATGCACTTATGCACACATAGTTTAACATAGTTCACAATAGTGAATGTATTTATATATATAATAATAAAAATGCAAGTTTTTAAAGATTTTCGCTGTGACTATCATACATTATTTGTTTATTGATATAAATTTCTGTTCTAATTCTACTTTAATTAGTAGAATTTTATGTAGTTCAGAGTGCCATCGAGTTTAGGTTTTATATAAATTATATTTAAAAACTCAAATTCTTAAAAATTTATTACAATTATTTAGTTGAATTTAATTTGCAAAATAAATATTATTTTACTATAGAAAATAATCAAATATTTTATATTTTATTATTGTTAGAAATGAGAATTTATATTAATTGGGAAAATACTTTTACATAGAATTATTAGATTATTGCGATTGCAGATAGTTCGATAAAAGTAATAAGGTTTCAACGTAACTTTAATGTTTTGTATATCTCATGTTTGAACCAATTTTCAACAGTGGTAATCTATGTAATTTATTTGTCAGAGCTGTGATACATGCATGTAGGACCAAGAGTTATCTGGTGGCAAAAAATAGACACTCGCCTATTTTCAAAATAATCTTCACCTATTTGAATCTTCTTTAAAAAATCTCATGTTTCTGTGCAATGTTTCCTAAAACAACTTGTTTTTATTAAATCATGCCTAGATTAAGTTAATTGAATTTTACATCTTTTAAATAAGTTAAAAACAAATCAACAGATATTAAATTTCTTCAATAATTAAAAATTGTTACAGGAAAAGCTTATATTCAATCTAAAAAAATAATTTGTATACTTGCAAGAACTATTCACAAAGGAATGTAGCAGCTGTTTGTGTTTTATTCAGTGGAGGACATTAAGCATTCCCAGCTAAAAATATTTGAAGTCATACTTAGAAAACAACGGCCGACTTCCTAAATGCAAGTTGCAATGCATATTTACATTGCATACACTTCGTAAATGCATACTTTAAATTTCCGGCAACGCCTAATATTCCTAATCGTTTGGCAGCTCATTTTAATGAGTATCAGCTGTCACAATATTGCATAATTTTTGTTTTGAATGCATACATTTTATCTGCAATGGCTGAGTAAGTAATTTTTTGATTGTTTTAAGTAAATTATATTTAAATTAATAAATTTAATACAAATAACTAAAAATTTTACTTCGCAGACAAAAAGTGGATACACGAACGCATAAAATTATTAATTGCGAAAAGGTTCCGGCATGAAGCAGATTCTACGGGCAAAAAGAAGAA
Source organism: Bellardia pandia (assembly GCA_916048285.2). NCBI lineage: Eukaryota > Metazoa > Arthropoda > Insecta > Diptera > Calliphoridae > Bellardia > Bellardia pandia. The sequence goes on from OU696529.1 coordinate 104,552,802, forward strand.
GCGAAATACTATTTGGGACACAATCTTAAGGGAAATAAAAGATATGAATAGTTCCTTTCCACTCTCGAGGGATGAATTAACCAGATGTTTTATGAATATTATGGGGACTTATAAACGAATAAAAAAAGAAATAATACATCCGGTAAAGCTGCAACGAATTGTGAATATTTTGATGAGATCGATGAAGTGTTTGCTATTAGATAATCCGACCACAGAATCTAGAGATGAGATTAAAAATACACCAACAACATTTATGAAAAGAAAAAGGGACAAAGTTCTTGAATTTTTACATAAGGATTCCGAAAGGGAAGAAGAAATTGTATGTTTTTACAAACATATGTTTTGTGTATGAGTTGCATACCGACGTTCCTAAATGCCATTAATATGAAAAAGATTTCTCTGCAAAGAAAGGTTGCATTTAAAACATTATTTTCATTGCATACGCATTTTTTCAAATTATGCATTGCAACTTGCATTTAGGAAGTCGGCCAACATCTTAATTATATCAAAAGTACATATTATTTTGGTTTTATGAAGTAAATATAAATAATTTCTCTGATCCAAGTTGTTCATTGGTTTTTATAAATTCTTTAAAATGTGCTTAAAAAGCGTCCAAAGTGTCAAGTTTTACTTTTTATAAAATAATATGTAGAAAATTAATTAGTTTAACAATAAATTATTAAAATATTTTTGAACATATCAATATCTTTAGCAAAATTTGAATTTGCATATGATTTTACTATTATTAACTTCTTGCCGGAATAGGTGGCCTTTGTCCGGACAGACATCTTTAAAACCTATACAAAAATAATAGAATTTTATTCTATTTAAAAATTACATCTAAATATCGAAATTTTACATTATTAGAAATGTGGATTATATGAAGAAAAAGGTATTCGAAAATGAACAACATTCTTCAAATGAGACGATAATGTTCAAATCATGACGTATTCACCAAAACTTGAAGTACTGCATTAATGTTGTGGTAGATATTTTCATTTGACATACATTTTTATATATGTAATTCTGTATTTTGAAATAGTCTATGCAGCTAGTATTGTTCGCAATATAAATTTTACATTATTTCTTAAAAGTTTTGTGATGTAGTTAATCTTTTCTTTTATATATAACTATTTACTTTATGTATATTATTTTTAAGTTTCTAAAGACCTAATGGCACTTTCATATTATTACATACATATATGTATGTATAATATTGTGTTTTTTTAAATTTTTGGTAAATTTTAATTATAGAAAGATTGCATCAAAATATAATAATGTTAATTGTGATAATAAAATAAACTGTTACTAAATACTAGAGAAAAAAAATTGCAAAAAAACTTAGTTTAAAATCGCTTAAATCACATTTTTTTTATAATAAAAGAACTTAATATTTTATTTAATTAATTCTTAATAAATACGTATTTTTTTAAACTACATATTTTGCTCATTATTAATTATTCTTTTTCTCCGTTATTTTTTTTTTAATATTTATTACATTTGCAGTATATTTTATAAAATATACATTCAACACATAGATTAAAATTTAAATAAAATTTTGGCAATATTTTTTCTTCTAATATAATGTTTATAATAAAAAATATTATAGTATGTTGTAAAGATTATTTGTTAATGTTTTGTTGGTTTTATGTAAAATAGCACATTAATACATATTATACGTATTCTTAAAAATGTATGTATGTTTGTATATAGTAAGTATTTATATTGTATAGTAATGTACGTTTAATTTATTTATTTTACTACAAAATAAAATGAAAAGTCAAAGGGACAGATCTACAGTTATTTATTGGTATACATATATGGAATTTAAGTTTAAATATTTTGTTGTAAAATGAATTTGTTTAAGTTTAGTATGTTTTATTTTCTTTTCTTTAATATTGTATTGTTGTAATATTTAATGTGAATATTTCGCAATTTAATTGTTTACGAAGCGTGGTTGTTGTGTTTATTGTTCGGGATTATGCAGTAGATCGGTTCGTCGGTAAAACTGTTGTGATTTTACATTCGTTTATTTTATTTTCGTTGCAATTATAAATAGAATGGTAGTTTAGCCAGTATATTATTGGTATCAATGACGTTTCTTGATCCATTTTTTTAATTTCCATATTAAGTCTGAAAAAAATATAATTAAAATTTTAAATTATAGTAAATTTTGTTATAAAATTGAATTAATATTTTAATTTAACAATAATACAATAATCTATATATATAAAATTAAGTGGCAGAACTTCCTGTTCGCATACTCCTCCTAGACGGTTTGCCCGATTTCAATGAAATTTTCAGGGGTGATTGGGGTCTGTGTGGAGGGTGCACATAAGAAATTTAATGTGTATATCTTTGCGCGTTTTGCGAGCGGGTAGCGAAGCACACCGGGTTTAGCTAGTATTATTATAAATAAAGGTTGGTTAATTGAAAACAATTCACTTATTTACTAATTTTAAATTATTATTTTTTAATTCTTTGACGTTTGATTTGTACTAATAAGAAGAACAATATCTTTCTAATTGAACGAAATTAATTGAGAATTGCCGTATTCTAAAATGTACTTTATACAGTGAGCGTCAATATAAAGTAAACACCTAATATTGTTTAAAAAACAATACACTAATTTAAACAAAATATATTCCATAATTCAATAGAAAAATAATTGGATTGAGATCTGAGGACTGCGAAGAATGATATAAAGTTTTTAACATTTTTTACTCCACTACATGAAGACTCGCTTTTATATCTGAAAATTGTATTCAGTGACGAAGCTCATTTCTGGTTGATTGGATACTTAGAAAAGTGCACTGTTTTGTGTAACAATCTCGAAACGGTTGACGCACTGGAAGCTAATATTGAAGGATTTATTCGTGAGATACTGGTCGACTGGTGTAGGCGTAGCCGCGGTCAACATTTACATAAAATCATCTTTAAATATTGAATTATATAGATCGTTCTATTGACTCAAATAAAGATTTCGTACATTTCCTCAAATTGTATCTGTTTTTTTTTCAATCAAATCCGTAAGCCCTAAAAAATACACTCTTTATTAAGAGAAAATGTCATTAAAAATAGTTTAAATCCAAAAAAGTATATGTATGTATGTTCGTTTTCAGAAAAATTTTTTTTATGATAACAACTACAATTTGTTGAAATATAATATAATATTTTTTTACTATAATAATATATAATAATATATATATATATATATATATAATTTGTTTATTAACATTTTAATTTTCAATTTCAGTGGAGCTATCTGTGGAAATATCCTTTAAATGCAAAATACAGGGTGGCGCAAAAGTAATCCTCCTATAAGGAAAATGCTATAAATTTTGCGATTGGCCCCTAATGTCAGTTCTGCAATATTACGCGTTCTGGAGCAGTGTACCGTAACATTGTTTATTAACTTGTATTTCGCATGTGTTTACTACACAAATGTCAAAACAGAACTGACATTAGGGGCCTCGCAAAATTTATAGCATTTTCTGTACTAATTAATTCCATACAGGTATTTTAAACAAAACATCAATAAATTTAAAATTACCACACAATTTTTGATACTAATGAAATCATCCCCGAATTTATAAAGTGTGTACTTATAGCAGTCTCGGGCATACACATACTCACTTATATCTGCTAGTGTTGGAAGCGGCAAAAAACAAACGACAAATAATTGTACACTCAAATAATTTTTCAGTTGCCAAAATTAAAAACATTTTTTGGATTTTAGTATTTTTATATATTGTACAAATATATACAAATACTATTAAATAATAAAATAATATATGTAGGTATGTACATAAACATAATGTATAATTAAATATTTTTTGTGGATCGCCATCCATGTTTTCTATAAAAAATCATTTTCCCATTCTTCATTAAACATTTTGGTTTGAGTGTACTCAAAAAAATGTGCAGCGAAATCAGACAGCGAAACAGGTTATAGTCAACGTCGCGCACACAGAATTTTGTTCCTATACACGCGTGTATAGCAAGCGCCCGGGACTGACTTATAGACTGTTAAGCCAAATTATATGTACTTCTTTCTGTCCATATCTTCAACAAAAATTGATAACGTTCTTCATAAATAATGATAAGCAAAATTAATAAATAAATATCAAAAAAGCTTTAAACTAACGGAATACAAAAATGTTAGCTATTATTTATGTACATACATACATACATATGTATGTATATATTTTTCGTTATTATCGAAACTTGGTTTTATTTGTGTTTTTGTTTTTTTTGCTAACAAGTGTTCGGTGTAATTTCATACGTATGTACATTAGGGTGGCCCAAAATTTTCAAATTCACTTTATACACCTGGGCACCCACTATTTTTATACCCTTCACCATCGTGAGAAGGGTATATATAAGTTTGCCATTCCGTGTGTAATTTCCACAAAAAAATTTTCCGACCCTATAAAGTATATATATTCTGGATCCTTATAGATAGCGAAGTCGATTAAGCCATGTCCGTCTGTTTGTCTGTCTGTCTGTTGAAATCAGTTTTTTGAAGTCCCCAGATATACTCGGGATCCAAACCTTCAATAATTCTGTCAGAAGTGCTTTCGAGAAGTTTGCTATTTAAAATCAGCAAAATCGGTTTAGGTCAACCAGAGTTATGAACCAATATGTGAGACCACCTCTATAAAAATTTGATATTTTTCGTCCATTTTATTGCAATATTTTGAAATATATTGGAGATAATACTATGAAATTTTGTATACGTTGTTTGTATGACAAAAGAAGAAAATAGTAAGAATCGGTCCATGATTTATCATAGCCCCCATACAAATATATATATTCCCGAAATATGGCTTAATGTTAAATAAATGCCTATAAAATTGGGATATCAAGACAAAATTCAGCAAAAATAAGTTTTACACAAAAAGCAATTGCAAAACGAAATTTTTTTTAGTTCGGTCCATGTTTGACCATAGACCCCATATAAAGTCCACTTCCAAAATTCACTTAAATACGTATAAAACAGATATGAATAATGCTAAACGGCTAAAATTTGGCATAAAGACTCTTTATAGACAAATAAATTGTTGTACTAAATTTCATGGTGGTCGGCCCAAAATTGGTCATACCTCCCATACAAGGACCACATCTGAAAAAGACATTTTTCCCTATATATATTGTATAAATATCGGTCTATTTTTAACCGTATGCCCCATATAAAGCCCTCTTCCGAAAATCACTTTAATACTCATAAATCGCTTATAAATAAGGGTACCAACCCAAAATTTTACACGGATCATTTACATGCATGCCTAAATCAAACTGCTGGATTTTGAGAATATCGGTCCATATTTGACTATATCCCCCATATATGGTCCACTCTCGAAATCCACGTTAATACTAATATATATCGTATATATAGCGTTATTATGTTGAAATTCGACGTGAAATATCCTCATATGCATGAAAATAACTGTTCCAAAATTTAAGAAGATCGGCCCATAATTTGTCATAGCTGCCATATAGAACCATTTCCAAAAAACAAATAAATTCGGGTCAAAAAATATTTTTTTCGGATTTAACCCATATTCGGTCCATATTTTATAATCATGATATATATCGTTGGAAAGGTATTTTTAATACCTTTTATTTAGTGTATCACAAATTATCAAGCACCCAGTAGTTCCCGAGATATAGGCCTATATATTTTCAACTTTACGGGCCCGCCCCCTCGAAAATAGGCGTGACCGCCAACAAAATTTTTTTTTCTGGTATCTCCTCTAAAAGCCCTATTTCATTTTGTTTTTTTTTTTTTTTTTTTTTGAGCAAAATCACTAAAACCGAATTGTACCCCTTTTTATACCCTTCACCATCGTGAGAAGGGTATATATAAGTTTGTCATTCCGTGTGTAATTTCCACAAAAAAATTTTCCGACCCTATAAAGTATATATATTCTGGATCCTTATAGATAGCGAAGTCGATTAAGCCATGTCCGTCTGTCTGTCTGTCTGTCTGTCTGTCTGTTGAAATCAGTTTTTTGAAGTCCCCAGATATACTCGGGATCTAAACCTTCAATAATTCTGTCAGAAGTGCTTTCGAGAAGTTTGCTATTTAAAATCAGCAAAATCGGTTTAGGTTAACCAGAGTTATGAACCTATATGTGAGACCACCTCCATAAAAATTTGATATTTTTCATCCATTTTATTGCAATATTTTGAAAACTATTGCAGATAATACCATGAAATTTTGTATACGTTGTTTGTACTATAAAAGAAGAAAGTGTGCAGAAAATAGTAAGAATCGGTCCATGATTTCTTATAGCCCCCATACAAATATATATATTCCCGAAATATGGCTTAATGATAAATAAATGCCTATAAAATTGGAATATCAAGACAAAATTCAGCAAAAATAAGTTTTATACAAAAAGAAATCGCAAAACGAAATTTTTTTTAATTCGGTCCATGTTTGACCATAGACCCCATATAAAGTCCACTTCCAAAATTCACTTAAATACGCATAAAACAGATATAAATAATGTTAAACGGCTAAAATTTGACATAAATACTCTTTATAGGCAAATAAATTATTGTACCAAATTTTATGGTGGTCGGCCCAGAAATGGTCATAGCCCCCATACAAAAATCTTCCCGAAATATTGCTCAATTATACATAAATGCCTATAAAATTGGAATATCAAGACAAAATTCAGCAAAACTAAGTTCTGTGCAAAAATAAATCGCAAAACGAAATTTTTTTTAGTTCGGTCCATATTTGACCATAGACCCCATATAAAGTCCACTTCAAAATTCAGTTAAATACGCATAAAACAGATATAAATAATGTTAAACGGCTAAAATTTGACATAAATATTATTTATAGGCAAATAAATTATTGTACCAAATTTTATGGTGATCGGCCCAGAAATGGTCATAGCCCCCATACAAAAATCTTCCCGAAATATTGCTCAATTATACATAAATGCCTATAAAATTGGAATATCAAGACAAAATTCAGCAAAACTAAGTTTTGTGCAAAAAGAAATCGCAAAACGAAATTTTTTTTAGTTCGGTCCATATTTGACCATAGACCCCATATAAAGTCCACTTCCGAAATTCACTTAAATACGCATAAAACAGATATAAATAATGTTAAACGGCTAAAATTTTACATAAATACTCTTTATATGCAAATAAATTGTTGTACTAAATTTTATGGTGGTCGGCCCACAACTGGTCATAGCTCCCATACAAGGACCACATCTGAAAAAGACATTTTTCCCTATATATATTGTATAAATATCGTTACCGACTCAAAACTTTGTACAGATCATGTACATATATACAAAAATCATTCCACACAATTTTGTTAATTTCGGTCTATTTTTAACCGTATGCCCCATATAAAGCCCTCTTCGGAAAATCCCTTTAATACTCATAAATCGCTTATAAATAAGGGTACCAATCCAAAATTTTACACGGATCATTTACATACATGCCTAAATCAAACTGCTGGATTTTGAGAATATCGGTCCATATTTGACTATATCCCCCACATAAGGTCCACTACCGAAATCCACGTTAATACTAATATATATCGTATATATACCGTTATTACGTTGAAATTCTACGTGAAATATCCCCATATGCATGAAAATAACTGTTCCAAAATTTAAGAAGAGCGGCCCATAATTTGTCATACCTGCCATATAGAAGCATTTCCAAAAACAAATAAATTCGGGTCAAAAAATATTCTTTTCGGATTTAACCCATATTCGGTCCATATTTTATAATCATGATATATATCGTTGGAAAGCTATTTTTAATACCTTTTATGTAATGTATTACAAATTATCAGACACCCAGTAGTTCCCGAGATATAGGCCTATATATTTTCAACTTTAAGGGCCCGCCCCCTCGAAAATAGGCGTGGCCGCCAAAAAAAATTTTTTTTACTGGTATCTCTTCTAAAATCCCTATTTGTTTTTTTTTTTTTTTAACAAAATCACTAAAACCGAATTGTACCCCTTTTTTATACTCTGTTTGTTAAATTACACTGAAGATTATTATGAACATCAGACAGACTCTGTAAATTATGGTAAGAATTGGTAATTAAATCAATTAAAAATGGTAAAAATTAGACAACATTTGAAAATATTTTACATAAATTATGTTGGTCGTAAAATTGTCTTTTAAACAATATATCAAATACTAATAAAATTTGCACTAAGACTGCATAGAAAACACAGAATTAGGATATTCTAGTCTAGTGTAGTTTCTGTATTTCTTATTACGCTTAGGTGAAGGGTATTTAAGATTCGGCACAGCCGAATATAGCACTCTTACTTGTTTATACTCTGTTTGTTAAATTACACTGAAGATTATTATGAACATCAGACAGACTCTGTAAATTATGGTAAGAATTGGTAATTAAATCAATTCAAAATGGTAAAAATTAGACAACATTTGAAAATATTTAACATTAATTATGTTGGTCGTAAAATTGTCTTTCAAACAATATATCAAATACTAATAAAATTTGCATTAAGACTGAATAGAAAACACAGAATTAGGATATTCTAGTCTAGTGTAGTTTCTGTATTTCTTATTACGCTTAGGTGAAGGGTATTTAAGATTCGGCACAGCCGAATATAGCACTCTTACTTGTTTTTACTGTAGTTGATAGTAGTGTAGTATAAAAATTGCAATGCCCTACGTGGGATAGAAGGCAGTGCTCAACGCTTATGAACAGTTTAAAATTTTGATACCTTCTTTGTTTTTAATTTTTTGCTCTTTAGCGTCACATACATACACATTGTGTTTCGCAAAAGTTTTTGTAAGAGGTATTTATCTTATATTGTTTACTCTCTGTCAGGCTGTCAGATATATGTTGTATATATATGAGTACTGCGTGTTGTGTATACGCTGAGCAGTTATTTAACAACTTCGTTTTTTTGGGATATTCCTCGAAATATTTCTGTGACATTGGCGCATATTCAGAAATCGTAACTAAAGTCGAAACTTATTAAACAGAAACTAAAAAATAGTTCACAAATAGTTAAAGATCTTATTCACAAATCATAACTAACTTAGCAACTGCTTTCAGCTGTTAAAAGAAATGCAACACTGCATTTAGTAGATTTTTGTTGACGAAAAACACATCTCTAGTTTGTTTTCTTTTCTTTTTGTAATTTTTTTGGTCAAAATGGACACAGTTAGCAAAGAAAATAAGGTAAGTTTATTATTATTGTTAGAAAAAAAAATATATTTATTGCTTTGTGGATTTTAGAGAGACTCAAATTGGTCGCCAGATGAAAAAACTATATTTAAAGAATTGGTGGCCAAATATGTTAACATCATCGACGACAAGAAATAAAATCAATCAGCTGTTCTTTAAATGTATTTGTTAGTTGACATTTAGTTACAGCTTTACCCATAATTAAGTTGTAACTTTTCGTGCTGAAAGTAATCAACTAAGAATAACTTAAGTTGGTACTTAAAAAAGTTTAAACTTAGTTATCATTTCTGAATATGCGCCATTATCTCTATGAAAACTAACTTTAAAAGAGTTTGTAATATTTCATTAGTATCATAATAGTAATAGAGAAAGGTTCTAATTTGAAAGTGTGAATATTTTGTTTAGAAACTGTTTTTATCAAGAAAATAAAAAGTAAAAAAACTCAAAATATAAAAATTGCAAATCTGTCTTTGTCATCAAGTTTAACACGTCAATCAGGCACTGTATTTTTGATAGGTGTAAAAGATTTGGAGCCAATATCTAGGTGTAATCAACTACAAACTCTAAGACAAGTTCTTCTTAGATTTTCCAACAAGAAAAAAAATCAGTTCGAAATGCAAGTCACAGCACTGTAGAGGAATTAATTTTAGTGTAGCAAAAAGCCACTAATACGATTACACTTGCGAAGCATTGTATTGTTAAGCTCGAAAATCAACATTCTGAATGGCTGCTCTTAAAGAAAAATAAAGGAAGAATATCTGATGTTCAAAAAATCGTAACTCAAAATTTCAAGAGCAGTTGGAAATGGTTTTTGACATCGCTCATAATGATGCACTTACCATGTGCGAAGTAGACGAAGACAGAGAGTTTTTATTGATCAAAAGACGGAACGTAAAATGATTATTTCATTAGCAGACAAGAGTACAACAAAAAGCAAAAAAGAATTGCTCAAAGAAAAAAAAAAAAAAACAGGAGCGACTTGAAAAAAGGAAAAAACTAGACTCAGCATCCATGATATCTCTAGATGTGACTTCTTCAAGTTCAGACGCAGAAGATGAACCACTTGAGTTTTCTGATTCTCTTGAAATTAAATCAAAGAAGCTGTTTAAGCCATCAACATCCCTAAAAAAAGGAAATTCCACACAGACATTCAAACTGAAACACCTACAAAGAAATTATTATTCTCCAAGCACATTAGATCGCAATAAGGTTTCTGATAGGGAAGCCCTAAGAATAATAGTCCCTATTGCAGCACATTTTAGAAATTGTTCTGAATAAAGTTTTTGTTCTTTGCTTCGGACCATCAGTTCTCCTGGTATTTTCTTATTCAAAAGATTTAAAGCATCATGGCATACGTAAAGAAAACTATAAACCATTAGAAGAAGCTGCAGGTAGAGAATTTTTAAAACTTGATACGGTAAAAGTTTTATTAGTTGCCTTAAAAAGCAATAAGCAGCCCAAAGATGATTACATGGAGCTAATAGAATTGTCACTACTTGCTTTGGGTCATACTCCTGATAAAATTCATTGGAGAGCTCCTGGTGCAGTACATCATGCTCGTTGGATGTCAAAGCTGATATATACCATAAATTTTCGTCACAAAGGCGGTCTCAAAACTACACAAAAAGAAAAGTCTCAGGTAGAACGCTTTGTAAACTTTGGAGTCCTAGTGTATGTTAAAGATTGGTTTGACGCTCCTATGGCTACAAATGCGGCTTGGTCAGACTAATTTCTGTGGAAAGATATGACAAAATATTAAGTGAATGATCGTCAAGTTAGTGAAGTAGTCAAAAATACAATAAAATCTCATATGTGGTACCTCTCAGATGAATTAGTTGGATTAAGCTTATTCTCAGAAAAAATATCAAATGAGAAGGAGGCAATTGTTAAGAAAACAGAGTGAGAGCCATTTGGCTGAAAAATAAGAGGAGATTCGTTACTTTTAACTGACAAAGCAGTTTTGGCTGACTTTGCCAATAAAAGATCACAGCAGCTGTTTGAAAAATTAAAAATAAATTCAGATTTCTTGACCATAAGCCCAAATGAATGGCACAATAATGAACATTACATTAATGGTACAATAATCGCAAAAAACTTAAAAGTTATAAATGATGAAGCTGAATGTGGTGTTAAACTATTTCAAGAATTCAATAAGCTGCTGACAAACGACGAAGAAGAGAAACAATTGATTTTGCAAGTGGTTGATGTTAACAGAAAGTCTATTCCGATCAAAACGACAAAACAAGCCTTAATTAAAAGTTTAAAGCTGTCATCTTTTTTAATTAACTTATCACTTTTTAACAAATTCTTTTATATTATTTATCTATTTTCTTCTGTAAAATAAATTATTTTTCTACTATTCAGCTAATTGTACTTTGTTTAAAATAACCTAATTTTTTTAATTTCGTTATTAATGTTATATTGGTTTGAGCACAGTCTTCCTATTGGAATTTTATCTTCAAACTTTGCACAAATACTAGTTTTAGTACTAGTAAAAAATTAAGGGATGCCCAGATGTCCAAAGTAATTTTGAAATTTTTACTTGAAAAAATGGGCCACACTAATGTACATATGTACATGAATGTACAAACTTAAACTCATGCATACATTTTCCAAACAAATTATTGAAGGTTACAATGTCACTACTACTATTATTATTATTATTTTTTTAATTTGTAGTTTTTTTTGTTTATTATTGTTTTTTTAGCTTCTCTATACATAATATTACTGATTTATTCATATTCCCATCAATGTAGTAATTTCTGTTTTATTTTTGGAGTGTTGCAATTTATTTAATATTGTTTGGTTTTTCTTTATACGTTCTTATTATTTGTTATGGTTTCCGAATTATTTTTTATAGCGATATGTGTTTATACTTTGCTTAATAATTATAAGGAAAGCTTTAATATTAAACAATTTTATTTATAACAAAAAAACTTGAACTCTGAACATTGAGAGTACAAGTATACACTCTAAGTTTTAAGCTCCAGTGAGTCGTAGATGTTAAATTTGATTTTATATAATAACTTTTTGTATTTCCTTATAATTAAAGAACAAAATATGCTTGACTTAATTATCATATGTATTTAATTTCCACCCCAATAATACAGATACATTTTATAACCCCTTTGATAAATACAGCCAACAAAAAATAATTATTTAATATTAAAACCCTAGAAATGATTGTGATGACTCATAAAGAAAAAATGTATATGTGAATGATTTGCCTTTTTAAGCAATTTTATAAATTTTACTCTATTTTGTCTAGCACTGCAAGTTTCAATGATAAAACCATCAGTGAAAGAATAATCGTTTTATATTAAATTTTCTTTTTTATGCTTACATACTGTGAGCGTCAAAATAAATTTAACACCACATATTATTAAAAAAAAAGCAGCGTTGTATTTGCTGACTATGAATTAGCAAAAACACACAAATTTCTGCTTAGCTTACACTAAAAACTTTGTTAGTGAGCAAACAACAGCGCAGCGCAAGCCAAACAAAATAAAAATAAAACTATTGACTGTAGCTTAACTATCACCTGTGTTCTATATTCCACTACAAAATGAAAGTGAAAAACTTTTTAATTTCACATTTACAAAATCACTGTGTTCTTAAAAAGTAATGAAACTTTATTTTCATGACGATTTCATTTTTATTTTGTTTCAAATAACTATTTAAAGAAATATGAGAAAAAACAAAAATTGTCATGCTAAAGTGAATGGTTAACATTTTAATTACAATTAGTGACACAAATTATCAATGTATCTGACTACCCGATATTATCAAAATACTCACACAATGTTTATATATGTCTTTAACATTGCATTTTTCAATGTACAAAATATGAAAAATACTTTCGGGCTATTATATGTGCTAAGAAGTTTTCAAATTAAGTGGGAATACATACAAAAAGTGTTGAAGAATAATTTTTGTAAACCGAATACTCGATGCTACAACTACTCATTGTCGATAAAGACAACTTTCTATGTCACTAAAAAAATAAACAAACAAAATAAAACAAACTAAATAAAAAATAAATTTTATATTAAAAAATTAAAATGAGTGGTGTGTTTTTAATTTCCGTCTTTATTGAAAAGGAAAAAATTAAAGCGGAAAGAATATGTAGAAAGAGACTTCGGGACTGTTCAAATCCATTGGAATTGCCGGAACAATCGTAAGTAATTACATATTTTGCCAGAAACGTTTTTAACCAATCTGTGATCTATCTAAAATTGATTAATATATATTTTAGATTTATAGCGTATTACAGACCAGAGACCTGCAACGAGTACTAAATTTTCGGGTATACTTAATCATGCACATTGATTTTTATGATTTAATCGTTTTTGTTCAAATGCACAAAACGCTCGTTTACGCAACCGTTCGTTTCAAACATTCAGTTTCATTCACTGGTTGTTTTTTGCGAACATGAATATTCTGACTGTGTCGTTAAATGTATGAAGCTCGTTTTACATCAAAGCCAACGTGTTGTTAGCCGAACATGTGTTTTATTCATTTGTTGTTTTGTGCGAACATGAATGTTCGACTGTGTCGTTAAATGTATGAAGCAGCTCATTTTACATTTTTTCTTTAATTTTTTTTGCTGTGCAAAGATATATTTGACAAACTGTACATATTACAAATTTTATCATTGCTTTGTCAAATAAGTTTTCTTTTCGACGAAATAATGTTAAATAGGTAGTAAATTCACATTTTTTATGTTTTCATATTTTTCTGCCAGCCGCTTTTTACTTATAAGTGGCTCGTGTGTTTTTAGTTCAATTCCAATCAGATCATGCACAACAAAGCCGACATGCAAAAAACAAACTGTGTATAAACAAGAATTTTTGTTTTCAAACATTGCAGTTCGAACCAAGTGTTGGAAATGATTTATACTCGTTGCTGAATTTTCTGTGTGTGCATAAAAAGTGAATAAGCATAAAATTGAATCATACTTTTTTGTATTGTTCTTAAAATTCAACGTTAGTGAATAAGTCGGCTCGTTCATACTTGTTGCAGGTCTCTGTTACAGACTTAATAAAGATGCATTTAAAATGGTTTTAGAAGAAATATCCCACATCGCCAACGAGACCAGCATTCCAACAATTTTGAAGTTGGCCACTGCACTACGTTATTTCGGCCAAGGTAGTGCCCAACAAATGATTGGGAAGGACTCGAATTTGGCTTTAGGACGAAGTACAGTTTCCAAAGTCATAACATGTATGTGTAACGTTTTGGAATCCACACTATGCCCAAAATGGATTAAATTTGAAAGGAGCAATGAAGACATTTTAAAATCAAAAAGGCACTTTTACAACAAGTTCCAATTGCCTGGTATCATTGGTTGTGTAGATGGCACTCATGTCAAAATTAAAGCACCAGCCAAGGATAGCCATCTATTTTACAATAGAAAGGGATATTTTAGTTTAAACGTAATGACTGTAAGTAGAAAAAAACAATTTATATGATAACACTGAGAAATTTAATTTCTAGATATGTGATCATTTAATGAACATCATTGCAGTAAACGCATGTCATCCTGGAGCTTGTCATGACGCATTCATTTGGAAACTCAGTGATGAAAGACAGCATCTGATGGCAAATTACAACAGTGGCGCTAGAAGGTCATGGCTTTTGGGTGATGGGGGCTATTCATTGGAACCATTTTTACTCACACCTTATAGATGTCCAGAAATAAATACACCAGAGCATAACTTCAACAAAAAACATGCATCAGCTAGAAACATTGTAGAGCGCGTAATTGGAGTTTTAAAAAGCCGATTCAGATGTCTGCTTGATACGATGTCGTATGAGCCACGAAAAGTAGTACAAATTGTTAATATTTGCTGCGCACTTCACAATATTTGTAATTCCTACAATGTCAATAATGGAGAATGCAATGATTTTGTTGTGGAAAATGTATTCGAAGAAACTGCACCGGAGACAGCGAAGTCAATGATGTAAGACTACTAAATGAAGCTCTTAGAATTCGAAATGAAATTTCTAGGAATATTATTTAAAACATGTTTTTTTTATTAAACAAAATTCATTTCATGAAAGGATTAAAGAGTTAGAGACCGCAAAGCTTAGCAATTGCATCTTTTTTGGAGGATATGTGCTGCATATTGTTAGGACCTCCACCAGTTGCAGTTGTTTCCGCTCTGTTCTCGGACAATTTTTTGCGAATGCAGGCTTTCCAATCAGTCCAAGCCTTTTTCCAACCTGATGCATCTTTTTCTGGAAGACCTATGGAGTTAAGTTCTCTTGCTAGGTCCTTCCACAGTTGATCACTCACCGTTCTATCACCTTTATAAAATCCCTTAGCTAATCCGGGGTGTTTTTTCATGAATTTTAGCATTGACTGCTCTTGTTCCGCATTTTTGTGCTTACCCCTTTAAAACAGAAGTAAACTTACAATAAAGCAAATTTTTTAAAGTGAATTGCTGTGGCTGACTGTGCCAGCAAATAAAATCACATAGTTAAGCTACAGTCAATAGTTTTATTTTTATTTTTTGACTTTGTGTTTTGCTTTTGCTTGTGTATTTTCTTCTAGTTAAAGTTAAGCACATACGTTAAGCATATTAGAATATTATATTGCATTTTTATATAGTTACTTAAGTAGAATTGAAATCACAAAAAAAAACAAAAGCGTACACAAATTTAATTGAATTATTGTTAAAACAAAACAATTTTTACGCGTCAAAATAAAGTAAACAGTGGCATCATCCTTTTGCATTCCAAAAGTAGTGGCAATTCTTTAAATTTTTCTTTGTTTGAAAGTATCATTGAAATATATTAAGTTGAGAATGGGAAAACAAACATCAATAGGTAAATTCCTATACAGAACAGGTAAATCCCTCTGTGAAAAAGGTAAATCGTTGGAAACACCAAACACAAGTAAGAGCTACAGTAGTCGTAAGAGAAGTAAGAGCAAACCCAACATCTAGTGTTGTAAAAATAGATGAAAATGTTACGAAGACTTCTGGAATATCTGTATGCGCGAATGCGATTAGAAAATCTTTCCATCAAAATGGCCTAAATGGAAGAGTGCCACCCACTTAAGAACCAAACGTTTGAATTTCGCAAAAAAATATATAAACCAGCCTTAAATTTTTTTTACCTATGAAAGGAAGTTTGAGATTAAGTGGAGTAAGTTTTGTTGTCAAAAACCCCTCAATCAATTTCCAATAAAAAAAATTAACTCAAGCCAAATGAAAAATTTTCTTTAATAATAAATATAAAAAGTTCAAACATAGTATTCTCTAAAAATTAATTTCCAAAATTTCTATGTCTAGAAGATTGTCAGCAGTGATAAGGCAAATGGACTACAAACAAAATAATAAATACAATGTTTTACATAATTTTAATATACCTGTTTACTTTATTTTGGCGCGAAAAAATCTGGTACTTTTCCGTAAAAATTTAACCCCTGGCCCACGATGTCGAACGATAACATTCGCTTAGATAAGACTTAAGACACAAACTTGACTGTGGAATAAAAAAAACTTGATTGAGTAAAAAATATATACGATAAAAAGTTTGTGTCTTAAGTCTTATTTAAGCGAACGTTATCGTTCGACATCGGAGGCCAGGGGGTTAATTATTTTTTAAGTTGCTTGTTTTTCTAGTTTTCGTTAATGAGTTATATTTTGCTTAAGTTGCAATATATGTATTTCCCCAGTAAAAAATATATGGATTAATCTATAATCGAGCAATAAAGGAGTAATGACTTGTTCATCCATTTGGAGTAATAAGCGAGCTATCAAAACTTTTTTTGTTTCGTTGTCTATGGCTCGCTTAATACTCCAAATGGATCAATGAGGGATGTATCAGTTCGTTTTGGTTTTTTTTTTCTTTGACATAACTGTAAAATATTTTCGTTTTGTTTTTCTATTTAGAGCTAGTTTCTGGGATAAAGATAAAAATCAGACAATTTTTTGCACGGAAAACTTTCTATATTCAGTGGGATTAGTTGCTATTTTTCGTTGCTGTTAAAAAATCTCCTCAATTCCCTCAATTCATTTCCGGTGATGCCACTCAAATTCAAGAAAACGGGATTGCAAATTTCATTTCCGCCTTTGCTATTTTTCGAGGCTTTCTTGTTTTTGTAAAAAATAACCAAATTTGTATTTATGCTCTTTTAGGAGACAAAAATGATTACTCCCTTTATGCTCTTTTAGGAGACAAAAACTCGTGTCTGCGGACATGCTGTGTTAAAAATCCTATGAGGTTCGGAGTTTTATGGAGTAATCCATTACTCGCAAAGGAGCGCTCCAGGATTACTCTTTGGATGATCCTATTTTTTACTGGGTAGTTTTTAATTTGTACTTGTAGTATACATACATATATAATAAAACATTTCTTTAAACTTTATCTACATATGTACATATATATTCGTATATGTATATAGCTTTATATTGTTTTTGGTTCTTCTTTATTAGATATCCGCTCCGGAGCAAACCGATTCTTAATTGGCTAAATGTCAACCCAGTGACAACTGTCTCAAAAGAAAGTAAAGAACTCTTGACAATTGTGGTTTAGTTACTATACCAACATTTTATTTGAGATTTTATAAAAATGTAAGAGCTGCTAAATTTTGAATTGAACAAAATTTAGCTATTTGATTTGATTAAATAGATCGCAGATAACAAACAATGATTTAGGTACCAGAACACGACATTGCAACACAAACTCAAATGGAAAATTCATTTTTTTGTATTAATAAGGTGTTTAATGAAAGACTTCATACAAATTTAGACATTGATTAACATTTTAATTTTCAGTCCAAGTGGATCTTTCTGTGAAAGTGCTCATACCTATATTTATTTTTCTCCAAACATAAGCATTCATAGCCGTAGAATGTATTTTTCATATATTTTTGAACTGAGAGAAACCAGCACTACTATGTAGGCAAAAGACAATAAAATAACATTATAGTGTGGAATGAAATGTAATGTGAAAAATGATCAGTGTCATCACATTTTACACCAATAAAAATATATGTACTCTATTGAAAATACATATGTACATATGTATATACACACTGTGTACCTACATACAGTGCTGAGTATAAAAATACAGCATTATTGATGCTACAAAAATAACATGCATTATTATATTTTTAAAAACAAACTGCATTTCCTCCAAAATACACCCATACCAAATATTATTTCGGTAACACATTTACATACTACATATATATGAAATCAATATCAATTCTATAATTTTACAGCCCATTGTAAAAATATTACAAGAAAAAGATAGAGAACAATATAAAAACAAACTAAAAAAATTAACACAAAATGCAACAACGAATATGTTTTATAATTTAAGAGATAAGAAAGAGCAAACATAGGGTACTTAACATACTCCATATACGCTTCATATACATTTAACAATAACGACAACAAACATCTAAATATATCAACGGAAGACACTTAAGGTTTTGCTAGACTTTAAAACTATAATTAGATTTAAAGGAGAATTTATATACTAGTAAAAGAAAAATAATGAAGAATACATGCAAACATACTACATATACGGGAATAAAATCGAGAATATTTTTGAAAAAATATGTGTATTGAATACGATTTTGTTTTTCAACATACTTTATCCATTTAACAAAAACAAAATATAAAAAACGTCAAAAGGTGGCGCCAGTTGTATATTATATATATATATGTGTACGAATATACATACATATACAATATACTTACATACATATACACATTGCATTCTATACAAAGTTAATAAATTTATACTACTTATATTTTTTTACTCATTTCATTGTTGTAACATTAAATGCGTCATTATTGCATTTCCTTTTGAACGCAACGATTGAAAGTTTCTTTGTTAAGGTGGCTATACACTACGTGTATTTGCTTATGTATTTTTAAGTTTACAACCCACATGTTTTTCTTTATGTCTGTCAAAATTGGTTATTTTACATAAGGGTTTTAATTTTTGGTCACCAACTTGTATGTACAATTACACGTGACATCGCCATGATTATTTACACATAAATTTCCATGTCGTTTCTTTGAAAAATGCGTTAAAGCCGCTGCAAAAATTTTTGGTGGCGTCACTAAAATGCCGGTGTAAAAATATTGATTTAAGGTTTTTCGTCTTTTAATATACAATATGTGGAGCTTGTATCAAAAATTTTTAAATAATTTATATCATTGTAATTAAATTAACAAAATAAGATAAAAAAAATATTTAATTTATCACATGCAAATTCTTCATACGGCCGGCCAATGATAGCGCAGATATTTAACCGTCGACAAATCTTTTCGCATGGCATATACATTTGAAAACATGTGTTTGAACATAAGAAAATAGAGCGTGTTCT
The DNA here is from genome assembly GCA_916048285.2 of Bellardia pandia. Lineage (NCBI taxonomy): Eukaryota > Metazoa > Arthropoda > Insecta > Diptera > Calliphoridae > Bellardia > Bellardia pandia. The sequence goes on from OU696529.1 coordinate 104,572,370, forward strand.
AATCGAAAAAATTACATATGTATTTCCACATGTATTTTACACAAGCAAAGTTTATGAGGTCACCAACTATATGTTTTTATTCCATATGTAAAATTTGACATATACAATGTAAAAAACACGTAGTGTATAGTCCCCTTTAAGAATGACTGCTTAATAGTAATTTTAAATAACTTTACATGTTTAATTTTAGAACCTTAAGGAGACGTGTGCGTTATTGAATGATCATAATAAATACATACATACTGTGAGCGTCAAAATAAAGTCAGCAGCATATATTATTAAAAGAAAATAATTGCAAGTTTCATAATTTATCATTAATGGCAGAAATCTCGGTCATTAGTTAACCATTGGTAAACTAAAATACTAACTCTTGTATTACCATGGAAGAAAAAATTCTTCCGCCCGGCCGTAGGCCGGCAATACAGGGATTTGTGCAATGCGAAGCCGGTATTCTGTATACCATTGAGGAGAAAATCCTTCCGTCCGGCCATACGCCGACAATACAAGAAATTTGTACAATGCGAAGCCGGTATTCTGTATACCATAGAGGAGAAAATCCTTCCGCCCGGCCATAGACTGGCAATACAAGAAATTTGTGCAATGCGTAGCCGGTATTTTGTATACCATGGAGGGACTTATTTCATTTCTTAATTTTTTTTTTAAATAATTTTTGTTATCAAAGAAATGAATGAATGAATTTTTAATTTTTTTTAAATAATTTTTGTTATCAAATTATGTATAATATACATAAATTTATACCTATAATTATTATTACTATTATGTATATGCTTACATATAATTGTGAAAACATAATACCGTAAGAGCTATAGTAAGAGAACAACATCTAGTTCTGTAAAAATAGCTGAAAATGTTACGAAAACTTTTGGAAAACCTGTAAGCGCTAGTACGATTAGAAGATTTTTGTATCAATAGTAGAGTGCCACGTAAGAAGACTTTTATATTAAAAAACATCCCAACCAAACGTTTGAATTTCACAAACGAAATATACATATGTACATATAAACGAGCCTCAAATTTTTCATTATAATATACTAGCTAAACCCGGTGTGCTTCGCTCGTTATAAAATAAAACGTATTTATATACATATTTAAAAACATTTATTTATTTAATTTTAATGTATTTATTGCAATGCTTTAGGTTTAGTTTGTCCATCAGGAGCATACACGGGATATTAACCTTGAGCTTTGCTAACAGTCATCGCAAACGCTAACCGAACAGGAAAAAATTGTTTAAAATCGAATTTTAAATCTGTTGGTAACATTTATATTTTCCTGTTATAATGGTCGCTTCTACTAAATTATTTCTCAGTTTTTTTTACTGCAAGTCGAGTGCCATTGCAAAGCCGTGGTGATCGATATTACGCAGTAAAATAATTTAAGTTGTAGTGGTGGAAAGCCTGGTACATCGAGTGAATTTAAGAACTCAACAGGATAATTAACGGCCTTACGGGTTGCTTCATTGATTTGACGCATTTCAAAGTGATATCCATCTTCTCCATATGGAAAAATAATAGGACACTGAAGCGCGTCATATGAGCGATGCATTTCAGTGGGCGAGGTCATGCCCCTTTGTCCACTTACATAGTCAAGAATTTATTATTTCGTAAGAATATCCTATTGTGAAAATTTAATGACGATCGGTCCAGTAGTTAAGAATATATTACGATGTTTAATTTTCCTAAAAAGGGGCGTGGTCCCACCCACTTTTCTCCTAGTACGTATTCTTAATTATGCCAATACCATATGCATCACATATCATTGACGTAGATCAAAAAATGCCCAAAATATGGCGATTTAAATTTTTGGGTTATATGGTCGGTGCCACCCCCGTTTGTACAATCAAAACTTCATATAGCCTATTATGCCTTCCAGAGTCACAGTAACATGCTGTGAAAATTTCGTCAAAATCGGCTCAGCCGTTTTGGAGTTCATACATTACATACATACATACATTCAATTTTATATATATAGATAGATAGATATTTCACCGATGAAAGTAAGTTTGAGATATTTGTAGTCAAAAACCCTAAAAATATGGCGCATTAAGAACGAAGCCTTTAGTAATAAATATGTTACCAAGACGGCGGCTCGGTAATGGTCTGTGGTTGCATGGCGGCATCAAGGTTCGGTAATCTTACAGCTAAAGTATAAATAGCCAATAGTGTAGAGAAACTAGAACTAGCATAGAACTGGATTTTAAAACAAGGCATTGATCCTAAGCATACCTTCAAAATTGTGAAAGAGTGGTTGCTCAACTTTATGTGTGACTATCTGGACAAAAAATTAAGCAAATAAATATTTCTTGCAAGGATAACCTAAAGGCAGTAATACAGAATGAATGGATCAAAATTTTGCCTGATTTCACTAAAAAGCTTGTTGATTCTACAGTGGGTGGCCAAATTATTAGTTACACATGCAAAATTGTTTAGTTTGAAGCCGTATAACATTTTAAAATAGTGGAAATTTATCCTTTTATTTGTTCTTTTAGGTAAATTAAGTGTTTCTAATTCAATTAAAAATAAATTCTTTTGTTTTAAAAATATATATTTGAAGAAAAGAAATATTACAAAATTTTTGGAAAAAAAAATCTTAATATTTCGTAGAACCTTCTTTGGTTAATTGAGTTGCTTTATGTTTTCATATTAAATTTTTATTTTTTTGTTACGTTATCATTACTTTCAATATTATATTTTTTTACTAATACAATAAAGAGTAAATGGTAAAAATTTTACAAAATTTCTTTCGTTATTTACCATTTTATGAACCTTTAAGTAAAATCTTGAACATGCACTCGGTTTTGCATGCTAGTGTACATACAAGTACTAACGTACTTAAGTAACCACATACAATAAAAAAAATAAATCTAAATCAAAAATGAAACTGATTTTTTAGTAATTATATCGTATACACGCGCTATGAATAATTAAAACTCACACCAAAAAAAGATTTTATAAAAAGCGACAACAACAATAGAATCAAAAATACTATGAATGACCATCGAAGTCTGAGTATTGATTCTTGAATCATTATGTGTACGTCATACAAATATGTAGAAAGTATTTTTTCCGAACCGAAATGCACTCAATATTTGTGAAATAAAAAAAATGCACTAAACTTGCATTAGACATACATTCATAAATATGTATTTATTTAATCGGAGGAAATTGTACCAAAATAAAACAAATATAAATCTAATATGATTGAGTTTTAGTTTTGAAATCCGTAATTTGTAAAACAACCAATTATATAAAAAGTAACAAATAAGCATTAGATGAAAAGGTCTAAAGTATTACCGACATATAATTGTGCATGTTTAAAATAGTATGAGCTATTTTCTCGTATTTTGAATCATAACTAATTGTTTTAAATATGATATTATCTAATATTTATAGAAGACTAATGGATGCTTATATATATACACTTGATCATGTTAAAGATCTGCAAATATATCATGAAATAAAAATTTACTTGTGACTTATTAAGCACAATTAAGTGTTACCAAAGAAGTGCAAGCAATAGAACCAATAGGTAGTTTCTTTTGAACGTATGTATGTATCTTTTATAAAAATGATTTTCTCAATAAAGAGAAAATAAAATAAAATTTATATTAGAAATAAAAATAGTATCTGAAGCAATAAATATAACATATGATACATTTATACCGATCGACTCAGAATCATTTTCTGAGTCGATAACACGATGTCCGTCCGTCCGTCTAGCTGGTTGTCTATGTAAACCTTGTGTGCAGCAGAGTACAGGTCGTAATTTTGAAGATATTTCGATAAAATGTAGTATGAGAATTTTGTTCGGCCCAAAGAAGGGATTGAATTTGGTTGAAATCGGGCCATTATTTCACTTAGCCCCCATTCAAATGTACTCTTAAAATAAGGATTATCAAATAAATTTCGACCCAAATAAGTTGTACACGAAGCCAAATCATACCTACAAATTATGTGTAGATCGGTCCATAATTGACCGTAGCTCCCAAATAAGTCCCACTTCGAAAATCACTTTCAAGAGCATCATAACTCTCTTAAAAATGTTGCTATCCAAATAATATTCAACACAAACATGCTTCATACATACATATATACAGAAACTATTCGGTGAAGCATAATTAGTTTAATTCATCGTAGTAGAAGTTTCACTCGTTTTCTAGAGTGACGTAAAATTGTCCATGTGGAATTTTTTTTTTTTTTTTTTGCTTTTAATTATTTATTGAATCTTTATGTATGAAATAACAATAAGTATTCAAATCTTAATACTAAAAAGAAAATAATATGCCCAGCCAGTGCTAGACAAAAATTTGTATGATACTAAAAAAATTTCACATCAACTGATCCAGTCATCTGTTTTGCGCTTGAGTTAAGGCAAGGGTATCCCTCCTTCTCAACCGATTGTGGCCACTAAAGTTAAGGATGTCTCTTGCAAGTGGGTTTGGATGGTGTTCAAGTTTGCTGACATACTTTGACGCATATTTTGTAAATTCGACTTTCACTAATGGCACGCCTAGATCTTTGTGGATTCGAGAATTTTTAACATACCATGGAGCTGCAGTAATTATACGTAGAATTTTATTTTGACTCCTTTGAATTTTTTCAATGTTGGATGCTGAGGCAGTACCCCATAATTGAATTCCATAGCACCAGATTGTGGACCATGTGGAATTGAAAACGAATTCAGTTTATTTGACCTTTTTTTTTATTAATATTTTATAATAAAAATTATACAATATTTTTAGCGAAATATCTATATCTAGTTATATATATAAAATTCAATGTATGTATGTATGTATGTATGTAACGTATAGACTCCAAAACGGCTGAGCCGATTTTGATGAAATTTTCACAGCATGTTACTGTGACTCTGGAAGGAATAATAGGCTATATGAAATTTTGATTGTACAAACGGGGGTGGCACCGCCCATATAACCCACAAATTTAACCCGCCATATTTTGGGCATTTTTTGACGTACGTCGGTGATATTTGGTACATATGGTATTGGCATAATTAGGAATACATACCAGGAGAAAAGTGAGTGGGACCACGCCCCTTTTTAGGAAAATTAAACATCGTAATATAGTCTTAACTACTGGACCGATCGTCATTAAATTTTCACAACAGGATTTTCTTACGAAATAATAAATTCTTGACTATGTAAGTGAACAAAGGGGCATGGCCTCGCCTAAAGCATTGCAATAAATACATTAAAATTAAATAAATAAATGTTTGTAAATATATAAATACGTTTTATTTTATTTTATGACGAGGGGGGGTAGCAAAGCACACCGGGTTTAGCTAGTATATATATAAAATTGAATGTATGTATGTATGTAACGTATGGACTCCAAAACGGCTGAGCCGATTTTGATGAAATTTTCACAGCATGTTACTGTGACTCTGGAAGGCATAATAAGCTATATGAAGTTTTGATTGTACAAACGGGTTTGGCACCGCCCATATAACCCAAAAATTTAAATCGCCATATTTTGGGCAATTTTTTACCTACGTCAATGATATATGGTACATATGGTATTGGCTAATTAGGAATACGTACCAGGATAAAAGTGGGTGGAGCCATGCCCCTTTTTAGGAAAATTAAAAATCGTAATATAGTTTTAACTACTGGACCGATCGTCATTAAATTTTCACAATAGGATATTTTTAAGAAATAATAAATTCTTGACTACGTAAGTGGGCAAAGAGGCATGGCCTTGCCCACTAAACTAAAGCATTGCAATAAATACATTAAAATTAAATAAATAAATGTTTGTAAATATATACCTAAATACGTTTTATTTTATTTTAAAACGAGGGAAGGTAGCGAAGCACACCGGGTTTAGCTAGTTGAAAATAAAAAACAAAATTTTATTAAAAAAGACCTTAAGCTTGAACAATTACTAAAATATTAATAATTAGTCGTAGCTCCTAAAAAGGCCCACTTAAATATCTAAAAAAATTTGGTATATCTCTCTTACAATACCCCTCGAAAATCATTTAAACATGTATAAATCTTCTAAAAGTGTTTATATCAATATAAAATTTAACACAAAAAAATATTTATAGTCAAGCCAATAAATATTTTAATGATCGGTTCATAATAGTTCATAGCTCCCATATCCCTAATTTCTGAAAAACTTTTTACACATATACTGGGTGTAGGGTATTATATGGTCGGGCTTAACCGACTATACTTTTTTACTTGTTTCATGTGTTTTTTTTTCCATAGATCATGTGTGACTGGTGTCATACTGTCTCCTTTTTATACCCTTCACCTTCATGAGAAGGGTATATATAAGTTTGTCAGTCCGTTTTTAATTTCCACAATATAATTTTCCGACCCTATAAAGTATATATATTCTGGATCCTTATAGATAGCGGAGTCTATTAAGCCATCTGTCTTGATATTGAAATCAATTTTCTGAAGTCCCCAGATATCTTCGCGATCCAAATCTTCAATAATTCTGTCAGACATGCTTTCGAGAAGTTTGCTATTTAAATCACTAAAATCCGTCCATAAATAACGGAGATATGAGCAAAAATCCGAGACAACCTCTGAAAATTTCATCAAAAAAACTTAGTGTATTAATATTGTTCATCAACAGATGGCGTTGATCACACAGTGTTCGAAAACTTCAAGTGTGTTCTTAAACCGTAATATAAGTGTGTAAAAAGTGTTCAAAAACTTTAAGTGTGTTCTTAAACCGTAATATAAGTATGTAAAGCGACAGTGTGTCAACAGATGGCGCTGATCACACAAAGTGTTCGAACACTTTAAGGACCAGGATCAGTACTAATAACAACAGTGACCAAGAAAGAAAAAAAACGACAAATTTTCTGTGATATATGTATATTTTAATTTACATTCATTTTTTAAATATTTTAAGTTTTGTGTTGTGTTGTCCACATATACAAAAAACTACTCTGATATAAATCATAAATTGATGTAAAGACTGACAAAAAAGATTATTATTTTAATAAAAAACTAAAATCCCTGAAGAAGTTGGAAAGAATACCAACGAAACGTCGGATTTAATTGAAAATGAAATAAATAATCTTTTATTTACATTAAATTAATGACCTTGAAAGCCTGCATATAGGAAACTATATAAACTATTAATAGCAAACAAAAAAGGTCGATCAACACTTATACATATAAAACTTGGTTTGTTAGTGGTTTAGTTAAACTTTAATAACATTCAAACTTTTTTTAATCCACCTAGTTTAAGAAACATCAAATTATTTTACCATATTTAACACATAATAAAAATATGGCATCGTTAAAAATTTCTTATATAGCATTATAAAATTTCTCTAAAACATAAACAAATAAAAGCGGCAAAAGAAAAAATAACATTGGAAAATCAAAGCAGCAAAAGAAGAAACCAATAAAAGATCATAAAAATGAACAAGGTCGATACAAATAGTTTAAAACGTTCAACCAATTTTACTTCGAAAAATACATTTTATTATAATTTATTTTATGTTATAAGGTAAAACTTAAAACAATCAGCTTTTTTATTTTATAGTTGATATGTTTTGACAAATATGAATCGAGTTTAAACGCCCATTCTTGAAGGGTTAAACGCCAATTAAAACAAAGTAAACTACATCCTAAAAACTTAATTTGCAGTTTAAACTAAGTTAACAACAACTAAGTTCAACAAACATGGTTGAACTACATCCTAAAAACTGGCTCTAAGTGTGTTCTTAAACCGCAATATAAGTGTGTAAAAAGACAGTGTCTTCATTTATAATTGTGTTTGTGTACATTTAAATAAATAAAGACTCGTTATACATATTTTCTTCAAACTACTTGACGCTTTTATTTTGCAATTAAAAATAATCCGGTTTATTTAAAGGAAATATACCACCGTTTTAATAAAAGGTAAAAACGTAACAATATAATATATATATATTAGGTCGGGTCGATTTGTGGGGAGGCAAAAAAATCGCCCATGGCTCAGTGAAAATCGTATTCTAGGGATCAAAATAAGAAACTTTGCCGAAGGAACCATACCTTTAAAACGAATTCTACTACCCCCCAACTGTTGACTTTTGTCTTGTACAAACATTTAAAAAAATCACCATTTTGGCACTTTATTTTATTATTTTTTATTTATTTTATTTATTTTTATTATTTTATTTATTTTTAAAAAATAATATTTAAAAATAAATAAAATAAATAAAAAATAATTTTATTATTATTTTATTTTATGTATGTATTTTTATTATTTATATCTTAGGTCGAATTTCAACGTAATAACGATATATTTAAGATACATCATAAAAATGAATTTCGGAAGTGGACCTTATATGGGGGATATAGTCATATATGAACGGGTATTCTCAAAATCCAGCAGTTTGATATTGGCATGTATTTAAGTGATCCGTGTAAAATTTTGGATCGGTACCGTTATTTATAAGAGATTTATGAGTATAAAAATGAGTGCGCTTTATATGGTCAAATATGGACCGAAATTAACAAAATTCTGCAGAATGATTTTTGAGTATGTATATGTAAATGATATATACAAAGTTTTGAGTCGGTACCAATATTTACAAAATATATATAGATTTTTTTTTTTTTTACTTTTAATTTATTTATTGGATCTTTCTTTACAAAAGAAATTTACAATAAGTATTAAAATCTTAAAATTAATTAATTATTTCTGGGTCTATTGCCATTGCAATAGAAACTCCATTTCTGGTTGCGGAAAGTGTTCATATAAAGATAAATGGCTTTTTCGGATGTGGTTTTTATATGGGAGCTATTATAGGCCGACCACCATAAAATTTATAACAATTTATTTAGCTATAAGGATTATTTATGTCAAATTTTAACCTTTTATCATTATTTATACCAGTTTTATACGTATTTAAGTGAATTTTGAAAGTGGACTTTATATGGGGTATATGGTCAAACATGGACCGAACTAAAAAAAATTTTGTTTTGCGATTTCTTTTTGCATAAAACTTATTTTTTGCTGCATTTTGTCTTGATATTCTAATTTTATAGGCATTTATTTATCATTAAGCCATATTTCGGGAATATATATATTTGTATGGGGGCTATGAGAAATCATGGACCGATTCTTATTATTTTCCGCACACTTTCTTCTTTTATCATAAAAACAACGTGTACAAAATTTCATGATATTATCTGCAATATATTTCAAAGTATTGCAATAATATGTACAAAAAATATCAAATTTTTATGGAGGTTGTCTCTCATATTGGTCCATAACTCTGGTTGACCTAAACCGATTTTGCTGATTTTAAATAGCAAACTTCTCGAAAGCATTTCTGACAGAATTAATGAAGATTTGGATCTCGAATATATCTATATCAAAAAACTGATTTCAACAGGCAGACAGACAGACAGACGGACATGGCTTAATCGACTCCGTAATCTATAAGGATCCAGAATATATATATACTTTATAGGGTCGGAAAATTTTTTTGTGGAAATTACACACGGAATGACAAACTTATATATACCCTTCTCATGAAGGTGAAGGGTATAAATATCAAATTTTTATAGAGGTTGTCTCACATATCGGTCCATAACTCTGGTTGACCTAAACCTGGTTGAACAAAATAAGAAATATTTTTCTGGAAATTTAGTTTAGTTAAGTTGTATTGTTTGGACGTGAGAGTGTTTTACATAGACGGACATAGCTCAATCGTCTTAGAATTTCATAAGGATCAAGAATATACATATGTATATACTTTGTTGGGTCTCAGATGAATATTATAAAAGTTTCACACGGAATGACAAATGTAATATATGTACCTTCATTCACCACTCTTGGTGGTGGAGGGTATAAAAAGTCTAATGAATCAGCCTATATATACGTTGAATCAGAAGTTTTGTTATGAATGTAACGATTGGTTTATTTAGTGTTAATTTATTGTTCTGTCATTAAATTTCTTTTCTAATTTTTTATCCAAATGTCCAAAATTATTTGATATATTTTGCTTAATGAAGAATGAATTTTTAGCAACTTTCTTTTTGGCAAGGCTGTTTTTGACAGTTCAGCTGTTTTCGTGTAACATGTTCCTCTTAAACATATTCAGTTTGGTCTATAATTAAACCATGAATTGACTTACAATCGAAAAACGCTTGCAGATTATAGAATTTTATTATCAAAATTCAGTTTTTTATCTGAAAATTGTGTTCAGCGCCGAAGTTTATTTCTGGTTAAATGGATACGTAAACAAGTAAAATTGTCGTATTTGGTGTGAAGCGCAGCCAGAAACATTTCAAGAACTGTCAATGCATCGCGAAAAATGCACTGTTTGGTGTGGACTATGAGACGGCAAAATCATTGGACCGTACTTTTTCAAAGACGACGAAGGAACGTTAATATGTATGGCGAGCGCTACCGTACGATGATTTCTTTGGTCCATAGCTGGACTTGGCTGACATGTGATTTACACAAAACGGTTAAATCACGTGTGCCACACAGCACGCGAAACAAATACCCAATTGAGGGTCCAGTTCGGTGAAAAGTTTATTTCACGTTTGACTATTTTGTGTGGCTCATATTCATTAATATTGAAGAATTTATTGTTAGACCGGTTGATATGTTGAAGAGAGTATGCCAAAATTGGACACAGTATGAACCAATTGAGGCGTAGCCGCGATCAACATTTACATTAAATAATCTTTAAACATTGAATTATATAGATCGTTCTATCGACTCAAATGAAGATTTTATACATTTCTCTAAATTTTAGGTGTTTTTTTTTAAATCAAAGACGAAAGCTTTAAAAAAATCACTTTTTATAAATTGTGCTCAAATATGAGGTTATAAAGTAAATTGGCTGTCAAATGATGAAATGAACTTTCATCCTTTAACCCTGCTACTATGTTAGAAAAAAAAATACACATGTTATGTTTGGGTCATATTTTGACCCCACATTTTTTTATTGAAAAAATTCAAATTTGTACATTTCGAAAATATTTTTAAGGCTTGTGATCAATGCAATATATCGTCGTTAGTGTGATTGTGTGTCAGTCTGACGGACAAACACGTTTTTTTTTTGCAAGTTATGCAATGTTAAATTCGAATGGGTCATCAAAAGACCATAAACGTAGTAACAGGGTTAAGATTTATTAAGTAGAAACTTGGAAAGTCAGTGTATTGAAAAACTGAAAATAAATTTTTTTTTTTTATCAAATCCATCTTTAGTGATGAGGTCCATTTTCAATTATGTGCTAAATTAAACAAACTGATGTTATGACACCACACCCATCTTGTAATTTTCGTTTTATGCGATATCAATTGGCCGCTCGACTATTGTCTCTAAGACCATTTGATTGGGTCTTTCAACCGTTTTATGATAAAACTTTTATCTCATACATTGCTGAGTGGTCGTGATTAACCCTATTATTTCATTTTGCAGAAATTGCTTACTAAGTTAGTTGTATATGTGACTCAACTTTCTCATCACTTTTCTAGAGTGTCCTACTAAGTATTTGTGGTCAGCAACCTGATGTCATATACACTGTCAAACAGAATAAAGTGCGGTTTAAAATATTTTTATTAAAACATTTATTTGTTATTATCAAATAATTATAAATTATACAGCCATATAACAGAAATTAAGTCCGTTCGGAACAAGGAATTAATTCTCTATTTTGATTCTATAGAAAGAGTACAAGGAACATTTTTTTCAGAATGAAACCACTTTTAATTTGCTATGTGTAATTGTAACTTTAAATATTTCTATGTTTCATTTGTTTTACTTTTTCTATAGAAGCAAAATACGGAATTAATTCCGCGCGGAATTAAATTCTGTTAGATTTATTAAATCTAAATAAAATCTGAATAAATTATTCAGTAATACTAAATCAAAAATAGCAAAAGACGACAAATCCAACCTAATATATAAAATAACATGTAAAGGTGATGAGTCCAATTTATGTCAAAAAGCATATGTTGGCACAACAAAATCAAAACTAAAAACTAGAATGGCTTCACATAAATCAGATCTGAAAGCAATAAACAAACCACTCGAACAAAAAACAGCACTAGCAGCCCACTGTACATTGAGTGGTCACGAACCTGACTTTGAAAATATACAAATATTAGCACAGGAGAACAACTACAACAGAAGATATACACTAGAAATGTTACACATTATAAACCTTCAAGAAGAGAAAACATTAAACTACAAAAGAGACACTGAGAACATAGCTCAGATTTTTAAAAATACCATAAACAAATATAAACCAAAATATAATCAAACGACATTAACAAACGTAAAAGCTCCAAGTATACAGCGCCAATAAAGCTCTTTAATTTGAGTTTTTATTTAAAATAAGTAGGTTTTTATTATTATCTCTATTTATTAGTTAATATATTTCTAAATAATTACAAATATTAATGATGTGTTAATTTTCTAACTACATACATAGATCCCCTGAAGATGAGCAACGAAGTTGTCTCGAAATATTGGGAATGGAAATAAAAATAAAAATATTAAAAATTAAAAGATGCAAAATTGTTTTTTTAATATTTTAATGACCTCAAGCCGAATCAATTATAAATAACAAAAAACAAAAATTTAAGAAAAAGTAAAAAAAAATGCAATCAAAAAATTATAAAAGTAATAAAAATTAAAAAGAAAATAAAAATTAAAAAATAAAATAAAAATTAAACAAAAAAATAAAAATTAAACAAAAAAATAAAAATTAAACAAAAAAATAAAAATTAAACAAAAAAATAAAAATTAAACAAAAAAATAAAAATTCAAATAAATAATAATAAGTAAAATTTTAAAACTCAACTCCACTTGTTTGGAAAACATAAAAAACAAAAATTTAAGAAAAAGTAAAAAAAATGCAATCAAAAAATTATAAAAGTAATAAAAATTAAAAAGAAAATAAAAATTAAAAAATAAAATAAATATTAAAAAATAAAATAAAAATTAAACAAAAAAATAAAAATTAAACAAAAAATAAAAATTAAACAAAAAAATAAAAATTAAACAAAAAAAAAAAATAAAAATTAAACAAAAAAATAAAAATTAAACAAAAAAATAAAAATTAAACAAAAAAATAAAAATTCAAATAAATAATAATAAGTAAAATTTTAAAACTCAATGTCAGTTTTTTCTCGTACTATTTTCTAAGAAAAGTTATAAACACAATCATCAACAGCAGCAGCACAGATTTTTTGAAAAGCTAGTTTCGAACGCACAGCAACATGCAAACATATGTACATAACCCGGGGTTTAAAGGCCCAACTATAATGTGCATATGCTAGCTTAAGCAAACGTGCGAACACATATAAATTGTATGTGGCAAACTATAATGTACTTAACGAAACTTTTCGTTAAGTTTTTCAACTGTCATTTGCTTAAGCAAAAAGCGAAACTGATCGCATATTCCGTACGGAATCAGCTGTTTGTTGTTTGTTTGTGTTTTTAACAAAATGGAGAAAGAAGAAAATACATTTATTTTAAATTTAATAGAAAATGTGGAAAAAAATAAGTGCCTTTACAATAAAAGAGGCCCTTTTTATTTTAACAAAAATGTCTTTCTGTCGCGGTTTATTTCTCTGACAGAACAAGAGCGTCTTGTTCTTTTACAGTGTAGTTCACTTATTTATTTTAATGTGCACAGGTCTTCAAGCGCTAACTTTAATATTTTTATATTATTTAAATTTTTAAGTTTTTTCTCCATTTTTGCAAACACAATACGAAAATTAACAAAACATATGTAAACGTTTATTATTATTTACAATGTAGTGCTGCCACAGCTGTACATTTTAGTACTTTTGCCGATAAATTAAAAAAAGGAAAAATTATGCCTTTCGGGTGCGAAGTTTTCTTTTAATTATAAAATAATATAATAATATTTATAAAATATAGTCATTTAATGGGTTTTTGTTAAAATAAAAACATTTTTTTTAAACATAAATGAGCAACTGTGGACAAAAAGTTTCAAAGTCATTGTAGCCACCTAAAAGTTAACTCTGAACTGGTTATGCATTTGACAGCCTTTTCGTTAACTTTTGCAATATGCTTAATCTTGCTTATGCATATTATAGTTGGGCCTTTACACATGCAAGTGCAAGTTCGAAAAAGTCAATACATTCACACTTTTTTACTAATACACTCACAGTTTTTCACTTGCAGAGCTAGTCGAGTTTTTCGAATAAGTTTTCGTATATAATACGTACACGGCACTTGCATGCAAGTACTTGCATGTGTAAAGGCAGGGTAAAATACAAATTTATATATATATAAAATTGAATGTATGTATGTATGTATGTAACGTATAGACTCCAAAACGGCTGGACCGATATTTTTGAAATTTTCACAGCATTTAACTGGGACTCTGGTATGATTAATAGGGTACTTTTTTTGACCACGCCCATTTTTACGCCCACTTTTTAAAAATTATGTAATTGCTCCCTTATAGTTTTTAACAGATTTGCTTCAAATTGTATACACATTATATACTCCAGGCGAGGTAAAAATAAAGATTTCTTAAGCCTCGCCCCTTTCACGCCCCTTTTCACGCCAAATTTTTGAAAGTTTTATACTTTTTGTTCTCTATACAAATTTGTTCATTCCAACGTATTTTTTTTATTTGGTAGTATATTGCTCTTAATACTGTTACCGTCGCCATATAACTATGAACCACGCCTACTTCATCGCCCCCTTTTTTTAATTCAGATACTTACTTATACCACTAACAATGTTTGCTATACAAAATACTTTTTTTGTAATATGTATTTACCTAAAGTTTTATATACTTTTTAACTACATACCGGGTTTAGCTAGTAATAGATAAAATACCATCGCTGATTCTCGCATTCACTATGAACACTCAAACTTGTTTCTGGCATGAACAATTCTCGCAATAATCGTCAACAAGCTCGGCTCGGCAACAAGCTGCCACTCTGTACATACCCTAAGAACTCTTAACTATTTTTTCTTGTTTCCATTTTTTATAACATTTGAGCAAAACTACAATACCTGAATAGGTTGAATATTTGCATATATTTTTTTACCAGCTATCTCATAAACTATTGTTCAAAAAAGTAATATTACTGCTTTTGTTGAGAGATGATATGCATTACGTGAAATCTGTGCAAAAAAATGAACGGCAATATTGAACCGTTATTTAAATAATCTCTGTTTAACAAATTTTGTCCAAAAACAAACCATTTTTTTTGGCTCATCAGAATAGGGTTACAAAACATTTGAGAAATAAAAACATAGTTTTTAAGTTTTTTTTTTTTTATAAAATCTAACTTTTTTATTTAATTCACTTAATCTGTAAGTAATTAGTAGTGCGTACAACCTCCTTTATTCAAAATTACTTCGTAAATCCTTTTTGGCATTGAGTCATACAATTTGGTCAAGTAATCCAAGTTGATTTTGCTCCAGGCTTCTTTAATGGCAGCAATCAAGTCATCTTTTGTTTCAAATTGACGGCCTGACTCATAAACCTTACATGAAAGAAAGCCCCACACATTTTCAATAATATTAAGGTCGGGAGAATAGGGAGGCCATTGCAGTATAGGCACATTTTGTTCACCAATCCACGTCTTCCCCAGCCTTGCAGTATGAATTGACGCATTATCATGCTGGAAACTCCACGTAATGGGTCCAAAGATGTTGTGGAAGAGTGGAAAAGGTTTTTCTAGTACTCCTTTGTAATTAACGGCATTAATTTTTGTAGTAAGAAACTGAAATTCAACTGTACCGTAATACGATATAGCGCCCCACGCTATTACACCACCTGCACAGCTATGATTCCGATTTAAATGAAGTTCTTCCTTTCGTATATCATGGAAATAATAGTTATATCCATCAGGACCATCTAAATTAAACTTATTTCCATCTGAAAATACCACATGTTTCCATTCTTCCTTCCAGGTCATGCAACCCTCAGCAAACTTGAGACGATTTTCTTGTGCAATGTGTTAAGCGGTGTTTTTTTTTTAATTTTAATCTTTTTAAATGCTGTTCATTACGTATGACGCGTTTTACAGTCGCCAAGCTAGCGTTAGAACCAACTTTTTCTTTTATTTTTGCTACTGAGTCCTTCGAATTGAAAGCAGATCTAACGATTGCTCGTCTTTCAGTTGCCGAAGTGGCTCTATAAGTGCCTCCTTTCATGTTTTTCTCCATAGTTGGTCTTATTTCGTAAAAAATTACTCACACAATTTTGGCTTCTATTAATTTTTTTTGGCGATTTCATCGTGAGTAAGACCTCTTTCAGCATAACACTTAATTTTTACCCTTTCAGCCTCAGATAAGGTTTTTCATCTACCCATTTTAATTAGAAATTGTTTTTTACGGCTTAGAAATTTAAAAACTTTGATAACAACTAACCATTCGCAGTTAAGTAATAGTGTAACCTAATAAAATGTTTTGTAAACCTATTTTGATGAGCCAAAAAAAGTGCTTTGTTTTTGGACAAAATTTGTTAAACAGAGATTATTTAAATAACGGTTCAATATTGCCGTTCATTTTTCTCAACAAAACTAGTAATATTACTTTTTTGAGCAATAGTTTATGAAAGAGTTGGTAAAAAAATGTATTAAAATATTCAACCTATTCAGATGTGCGGCAGTGTATATTTGGAAAAAAAAAAGTTTTTAATGAAGTGTGTATTTCGCTAATGATATAATTAATGTTTTTCGCATGCGCTCTTTTTCTATACTCTAAAATAGCAACTAATAACAAAATCCAAGTTTGAAAATTTGACCGCATTAGGCTGAGATTATAGTATTTTACACAACAACAATTCAAACATTAAAACAATAATTGTTTCATTGAATTTATGACACTCTATCAATAAGCCCGTTCGTTGTTTGGATACATGAAAATAAATTGATTTAAAGAACAATAATTTACAAGTATAAGAGAGGAGCAGGGAATGAGAGACAAGGGAATTGAACGTATACAAAAAAATAAAATATGTTAGTTAAATATTCATACATACATACATACATATGTATGTATGTATACTTTATATTTGTGATTCATCTTTAGTTTCAAGTAAGAACAGACCAAATGAAAATTATATTGTAAAAAAAAAAATAACAATAACAAATATGTACTGTAAAATAAAAACAAAAACAAGAGAGAGGAGAGATCTTAAAACGAAACAGAAAAGGCCGTATTGGAAAAAACTTTATTGAAACTTTACTGTGCTGTGAAGAGATCTGGAGAAATTATTGGTATTATAAAAATTTGTGTATGAAATTTAAAATTTATTGGTTTTCATTTGTTGTTTATAAGTTTCGTTTGGTTTTGTTATGAAATGATTTATATGATGTTACGTGTGACTTTTTCCTCTTCAACTTATGGACTTATTTACATGACATTCGTTTCACCAAAAGAAAACAAATTATAAAATTTAATTTCATTTAACAAATGTTTATCTTTTTAAATTTCTTAAAGAAAGAAAAAAAATGTGTTTGCATAGTTAACTTCCGTTTTAGCTGTTGAAGAATTTTTAATTTTTTTTTGTGTACAATTATGGTACATATACATACATATGTATATACATATGTTTTGTACAAATATCTGGAAGTTAATCTTACATGAGCATAATTAAGTTCATGATACTGTTTGCATCATGCATACAAAGTTAAGCAAATGTTCACATAATTTTAGTTAAAAAATATATTGTATTACTAATGAAAAAAATCTAAAAACTTTAGATTTTATTGAACACACATATTATGTGTATATGAAATTTATATTTTTAAAGAATATATTCTTAATTTTAAGATTTCTAGCAAGTAGCGAACGTAACAATTGCTATTGCCGCATATTTTCCTATTTTAACTTAATATCTATGTTTTATGCATTCATCTTTCTTACACACACAAAATTGCAATCTCCCCCTTTTGGGTTTGCTCTTCTTCATTTTAGTTATTAGTAATAGATCGAACATTAGGAAAATTTGAAATAGCAGATTTGATTGAGAACATGCGAGTTGATTTATATGTTTGCTTCCTCCAAACTGATATGGCACACACACACACACACACACACACATAATTTTGGTACATTATGGACACTAATTTAATGCTGTTAGGTCAATGACATATGTTTTTGTATTTTTCATGCTTTAATTCTTTAACAAATCGTTAATGAATGCAGACAATTAAAAAAGATTAGGTTCTTTTTCTGGCAAATGCCTAATTGGTTAACAAAATCATTTTTATGCATTTTTGATATTGTTTTTTGTTTAGAATGTGCATACAGTGGCTCACAGCTAGTTTTATGCAGTGCAAAGCTCCTTAAAAAAACAACAGGAACTTAAAAAATAAATTGGTGTCATTTAAAAGAAACAATTTTATAGTCTAACAAAAAAAATTTTTCCAAAAAACAAAAAAAAAAAAAAATGGTCGTTTTTCACATTACAGATTATTTTATGCAGTCAATTTCTACAGCACCAATATCTCAATGCACCAATGCATAATTCTATTAATATTTTCTGTTGTAGGTCTGATTTTGTAACGTCAAGTGTCAATTTAAAATAGTTTAAATGAGTTTGCAATAAATTATTTTTGTTTGTCAGACTATAACATTTTTTGTTTTAAACGACACTAATTTCTTTTTTTAGTTCATTCTTAGTTTTTTTTTCGGATTTAGTGGAAGGTAACCTGAGGGTTACACACGATTGGAGGTCGACTCCGACCGGTGTGGAGCAACTGGTAGGCACCTTCACGGAGGCATTGATCAGTAGCTATGAGCGATCCTATCCGCTGAACTTCCCGGGCAGACGCACACAACCACGATGGTGGACGGACGAGGTCCACTGTCAGAAGGTTGCTCAATAGGGCGAAGTATACGCGTAGGGAAGAGGATTGGAGTAACTTTAGATTGGGTTACAATAGGTATAAGAAGGACATTAGAAGTGCGAAAAGGGACTCGTGGATCAAGTTTAGCGAGCCAGTTGAATCTGTGAATGAGATGTCCAGGTTCAGGAGAATTTTATCCAGGGACACAGTGGTCCCGAGATTTATTCAGAGACCGGACGACTCGTGGACGGAATCTAGCTCCGAAACCTTATGCCTACTTATGGAGACTCACTTTCCGGGGTGTGTGGATTCTGGGGCGGGGGAGCAGGTTGAGTTTGGCGACCCATTCCCAGGGCTCAGGTGATGAGGCAAGGGAGTCGGTGGGGGACATGATCACCTTGGATAAGGTAACATGGGTGGTCAATACAATTGGGTCCTACAAATCGGCACACAGTGCTTTGTCCCATATAGTGAATCGGGAAAATTAGAGAAGTTATCGTAGACGAAGGAAATTTGGTGTGCTGGTTCAAAATATGTCAATTAAGAAAAATTCGAAGTTTCGGAAAAATCGGTGCAAGGACAAGACTACCTCTTTTTCTCAAAAACTAAATTTTAGCTACATTTGTGATCAAAATGCAAATAATATAAAAGGAACACGGTAAGTAATGTGCAATATGCATTCAAAAAAGCGTATCCAGCAGTGGAGTGTAGGAAGCCCATATTTATAATTACACGGTGCTACAAAATTTCCTTTTTTGCAAGCACTTTCAAAGTGACCTAGTGTATGTTAAAGGTCTAAAAGAGTGTATTACAAAACCGGTTGTAAAAGTTTCAATATACCTCCAAATTCCCGAGTTATGGACCAAAGACTTTTTTTGAGGCTGCTACTTTTAAACATTTATAACTTTTTTATTTATTAACCGATTTTTGAAATTCAAACAGTTTTGGAAAGCAAAATAATTGTTATTTTTAAATATATGGTGAATTTCACGTCAAGTGACCCAATTTTAAAAATCGATGTCTTCTAGTACTATTGGATAACAGGCCAGACACAAATTTTCAGCTCTATCAGTCCAGAAGTGCCGGAGTTAGAGGGAGTCAAAGTTGAACATTTTGGTCATAAAGGGTTTTTTTAAATGAGTGTAACTTTTCACCTATAGGTCCTAGCAAAAATTGTTCATAGGACTTTAGATAGCTATTTTTTTCAATAATTTCAAAAATATTTTTTTTTAATTAAAAAAAAAAAATCGGCATAACAGGGGCCCTGGATGTCATTCTTCATCTTCTGCCCATAGAGCAGTATGTGATGGGAATGGCAGCCAGAAGCCAGACCCAACCGGGTCACTCTGACATCGCCGGCAATGAGGTGGCTGACGAGTTGGCAAGACTGGGCTCAGGGATGGAGGAGCATAACCGTATGGAGGAGCATAACCGTATGGAGGCAGTTAAGCCTCCAATAGGCTTCTATTATGGAAAGATTAGTGAATGGGTTCTAAGTGCGACCAATCAGGCCTGGGGAAACCGGACGGACTGCCGGGTGTCACGGATGCTGTGGCCGGTGCTTAGGAAGTCCGATTCGGAGTCATTGCTGGACAGGAATATGATCTGCGTTGGGACCATGATGGGCATTATCATGTGCGTGAAGTTAGCTCCGTCAGTTAGCTCCGTTTTTAACATTACCTATGTTAATGTATAAATTAACATACTTACTACTCATCGACTGTTAAGTTAACAGAGCTGCATTTTTTCCTCTCAGTTTTTATTTTATTATTAAAAACTAACAAAAAACGTCAGTATCAATTATTTAGATAATATATAGAAATTAATACACTTTGTAGATATTAAATAAAAATTTAATTTTTTTATGAAGAGTATCTGCTTGTACAGCAGAATTGTCTTAGTAAAAAAGTGGTACATGAAAATGTTCAAAAAACTACCAAAACTAGAAATTGTGCACGGTCTGTGCTATATAGGGTATATAGCCATCACTTTACAGATATCAGAACTATATAGCTTATAGTCAGAATGCATATCAGATCGGAGATATATAATTTTCAAAATGGAGAAATTTAACATTTTGCCAAAAGTGGTACATGAAAATGTTCAAAAAACTACCAAAACTAGAAATTGTGCACGATCTGTGCATTCTGACTATAAGCTATATAGTTCTGATATCTCTAAAGTGATGGCTATCCACCCTATATAGCACAGATCGTGCACAATTTCTAGTTTTGGTAGTTTTTTGAACATTTTCATGTAAGTATGTTAATTTATACATTAACATAGGTAATGTTAAAAACGGAGCTAACTGACGGAGCTAACTTCACGCACATGCATTATCACGCGCCACTGTATGCAGGATGGCGGTGAGAATGGGATCCGAATTGTCGGATATGTGCAGGTTATATAAGGACCCGGATGAGCTGGAGACGGTTGAGCACATACTGTGCCATTGTCCCAGGTTGCAGGGCAGCAGGCTGAGGTGGCTGGGTAATAGATTCTTGGGCGAATTAGGGGATGTCTCGGGCTGTGGGCTAGAGAGTCTAATGGGATTCGTAATGGAAATGGCCTGGCTACGCGGCAGTAGACTGGGTGCTGGTCGCACACGTGGAGGACATTAGTCTGAGTAGGGTTTGGTCAGATTTCTTTCTTCTCTTTATACTCTACTACTCCTTTCTTTTCTTGTGCTTTTGCTTTTTATTTCACCTTCTTTCTTACTTTTATTCCTATCTCTAAATAAGGCATCACAATGGACCGTATTGGTCTCTGGTTGAGGGTGTGAGGATTACTCACACCAGCCTTTTTACCTACCTACTTGCCTTCTTTTTATGGAGCTTTGAAAACAAAAATTGCATTGCATAAAATAAGCTGTGAGCCACTATTAATACAAACATATTTACATTTTAAGTTCACGCCAAACAATTAGTGCAAGCATTTGTCGTAATATAATTAAAACTATTGTCTGTATTTTTTTCTAGTTTAAGTATTATCAAATGCTACCGAAAATAATTTTAGAGTACCACAGGGTTCAATTCTAGGTGCGCTTTTATTTATTATATATATTAATGATATGGAAAAAGTTTTGGAAAAATGCGAAATTTTTTTATATGCAGACGATACGCTGATTTTCACAGAAGCGGATATGAACACTAACTTAACGCTTAAAATAAATTACACGGTGCGACAGTCCAAAAAACCTGGGACCCGATATTATTTTTCTTGTAGAGCTTGTCGAGTAAAACAAGATTCCAATAGTGAAATATTGCGGACACCTCCAAAATCCGGTTTTACGGTTTAAAAAACCGGTTTTTGTACCTTTGCGCACTTATAAACCTGTAATATTGTTGATAATGACCCGATTTTCAATTTCTTACTAGATTTGGAAAGAAGAAACTGAGATTTTTCGAATGATATATATATTATCTAAGAAAACTTGAAAAATTTGGGTGTTATTGTCGAGCAATAACACAATTTGCTATAACACAATTTTCTCGACAATAACACCCAAATGTTTCAAGTTTTCTTAGATAATATACCTATATATCACTCGAAAAAATATCAGGGCGAAACCCAATGGTAATGAAAACTATCTTTTTAACTTTTTTCAGAATGATTTCCTGCAGATATAAGGTCTTTTTTATTTAGAACAATTTATACTTTAGTGAACCTTTTTTAATTTTTGCCAAGTGCAACATTGTAGCTGCACTTTTTTCGACAAACGTCTTATCCATCTAAATATGTATGTTAAAAATAATTAAAAAAAATTTATTTTAGAAACAATACAGTTACGATAGCGAACGAGACACACTTAGAAAATCAAAATAAAATATTTATTGTGATTAGTAAAAGGCACAAAATTCTGTTTTGAATTTAATCTCTTCAGCAACTTGATTAAAATAATCACGGTATACTAGAATGCGATATTTTAATATGAACAAAATCAAATAATAAGTTTACTGTAAAATATACTGTAGCTTTATAGTCAATATTTTAAAATTACTTAATTCTTATAAAATGGTAGTATAAAAACAATTTTTTTAAAATTTAAGTCATGATCAAACCTCCAAAATTATAAAAATAAACCTAAATACTGACAAATAAAGCAAACATCCCCTAAAAGTTTATATACGTACAACATATAATTACACGAAAATTTTATGTAAATAATACCACCAATGAATCACGCAGTTTGTGGGTTTTGAAGTGAACTAATTACTTAAGCAATTTTTTTTATTTCGTTTTCTTTTTATGTACATTAGATTCTTTTTATTTCGAGTTTTATATATGACAAAAAAACTTTATTAAATACTTGGCGTGTTTAATATAAATTTAATTAACTTAAAATTAAAGCAGGGTGAATAATAATAAAAATGGTTACTATTAAAAATTGTGATTTTTTTTTTAGAATGAATAAGAAATTAATATGCACAAACGAATAAACATTTTAACTTCAACCAGTAAAAAATATATTAAAGAATATTTTAAATTAAATCAAGAGTTCAAAAAAATGATAAAGTAATATGTAAGGCACAGACATTTAATCTGATCGATACAAACATGAAGTTTTTTTTTAAATTTTGGTCGATAAAATACTTGAATTTGGGCTTCTGAAAATCCAACAACAATACACTGAGTGGCGAGATTTTCGAAAATTTGTCACGAAATGTTGTTGCCGTGATTAGATCACGGGAGGTGTTAACAACTATATTTTGACCTATTATATTGGATGATGCCACAGCCACCGAAATAATTTATTGTAAATCGAATAAATTACAGCCATAAAAATCAAAATTCGTGACGTGATTAACGAAATAATGTGATTGACAATTTTCATAAAATATGTATAGTAAAGTGATGGACAATTTTCGATTTAAAATTTACATAATTATTCATCTATAATTGTTATCCTTACTCTATCTAATACAATACAAATTAATTTTCATAATTCTTTGTTTTATTTTATTTTTATTGTTGAAAACCCCGTTATATTTATATATATTTCAAAACAAGTTATGATCACAATATTTACAATCAAACTTCCTAAAAATTTATTTGGGTTAATTTTCAAATTGTTTCAAGAAAATAATTAAGATTTGCCAAATTTATTTTAAACTTGTTAAACTTGTCGCAAAGTGTAAACAAAAATATGTAACAATAATAAAAGTTACAATGTACATACATAAAGAAACAAAACAAATTAACAAATATACAGTAATGACGTCCTAATTAGCACAGCTCTAATATTTATTATTTTGAAAATCAACATTTTACTTATGTAAAATAAAACTTTAGTTTTTTCTTACAAATAATGGAAATTTTGATAATTTCATATCTAGAAGAGTTTAGGAAAATGATTTGTGATACTAAATTCAAAAATGCCCAGATTCATTTATCGATTATCAATTTTGTACGGAGTTATGTGCTAAATAAGTGTTCTTTATTTTAAATTCGTTTATAGTGTTTTATGATTTTTTACTACCACATGTATATTTCTTTATCACTAAAAATTAGGGGGAATATTTTCGCTTATCAGTTGTTTCTAAAATCTCTGATAAAATTTTCTTCTAAAGGCTAACAAAACAAAATGATATAGACATTATTAATGGCAGTGTATGTACACACTTTGGAACACTTTTGCTAAACGTATTACAAAACAATATTCTGTGCTAAAACTATTTTAACAAGAGAAGGAAGCAAGCTTTTAATTTAAAGAAACTTACCTATTTTCAAAAAGTTGTAATGTGTATGTAGCAGATAAATTTATAATCGCCCAGCGACTTCACAGCAAAATTTTTTTTTGATTATTGTAATGATGGTGTCGTCGTTGTTTGTGTGTAACTCTTAGCTACTGCTCCCTCAAAGTGTTAGTTAACTTTTTTACGTAATTTTATGTAAAAAACGTGTTTTTACATTTAAAAAAAGAGCATTTTGCGGCATACGTACATTATTAATTCATTAATTTAGTTAGTCAGTTTATTGTTTTTGTTATTTTGCTTTGACATATGCCATATGATCTATTAAACGTACAAACCAAACCATACATATGTGCGAGAACGTACGTACTTTATTTAAAGAATACTAATAGATATACGGCTAAAAAGTTTTTGCTATATACAGTGGAATCACACATGTGGCTGAGTGAACTAGCGCTTTATATGTTTAGGGTTTTTTGTTGTTTTGTATGTGTTTATGTTGTCAGAATGTATTTTTACTACTAGGCACGTACATAGATACCTACACAAACCCTGTTCTATGTGCCTTTCCTAAGCACTTTCTTGGCAGCCTTAATGTTGGGCACTAAGGCCTTAAGCTCGCTGCAATCGTCCAGGAAAGGATGTTTTAATAATTCATCGGCCGTTGCACGTTTGTCTACCTCTACTTGAAGGCAACAATCGAGGAAATCCTGTAGATTGGGACTTAATTTGTCCCAGCTCTTAACATCGGGTCTGCCATTGGCGGCTATAAGATAAAGGGCTCTCAAAGGTGTTTCGTGTAGGTACGGGGGCTGACCTTCTATCATTTCAATAGCCATAATGCCTATTGACCAGATGTCCACCTTTTTGCCATATTTCTTGCGGGTTACCACCTCAGGCGCCATCCAGTAAGGAGTGCCCACCATTGTCTGACGTTTTTCGTCTCCCTCGATATTGGCACAGAAACCGAAATCTGTCACCTTAACCGATCCATCCATACCCAAGAGTACATTGTCGGACTTGATGTCACGATGTATTATGCCTTTGGAGTGTAGAAATGATATAGCATAAAGGACCTCGCGACAAACACAGGCTATTTGACGTTCTTTCATTACAGTTTCTGTTACCACATCGGTCAGTGGGCCGCCGTCCATGTACTCCATGATTACCCATAGTTGATCCTCTGGCTCCAAGAAGTAAGCATCCAAGAAATTTACTAAATTTTTATGATTGAAATCTTTAAGAACTCTTATTTCGGTAAGAATAAGATCTTTGGAAGACTGATTTTTCAAGTCAATAGTTTTTACAGCCACCTGAGTTTCATTTTGCATATCCGCTGCTATAAATACAATGCCAGAAGCTCCCTTTCCCACTTCCATGGTCGTTTTGTAACGTTCTCTTGGATCATCTACATTGCAAATAGCTCTCAGCTCTTCGTAGATCTCGGCGTCGGTCTTTTGGACACGTTTGTCTTTGGAACGCCTTAAAATAGTTTCATCACCTTCGCCATCGCCGGCATTGTCGGGTGCCGGTTTAATGATTATGGTATCTGTGTTAATAGTGTGGTTACCTTCGTTAGTGGAAATTGCAGTTAAATCATTTCGACCCTTAGACAAACTTGGAGGGAGGCCCTTTGGCTTGGCTTTAATCTGAGGTTTGGGCGGTAATGTTTGTGTTTTTTTGGCAGGCAATGGTGGTGGTAATTCACCCGTTATATCCAGTTGTGGCTTAAGTGTTTCCCTTTGGTGCTCCAATGTAGATTGTAACTCTTTTATAACGTCATTGAGTCCCTGTAAACCCACTGATGCATGTTGCTGGTCATTGAAACTGTTATTGCTACTACTGCCACAAGTGCTGCTACCACTAGTCGTGCCACTTCCCTCACTAGAACGCTCATCTTCAGCGCTGTCCATATCTTGAGACTTGTGTTTATTTTTGTAGTGTACATAGTTATCAATTTCTTTCGATTCTTCGTGGATGGCTTCTTCGGTAATGAATGGTTTGAAAATGGCTTCATTTTCTTTCTTTTTTATGGAATAGTTATAAAACTTTACCGCATGGTAAGCAGCATCAGGATTTTTACTTTGTTCATCCTTTGATATCTGGTAATTCATTAAGCGTAGCCAAGGCGCAGGCAGACCCTCTAGCACACCAGTCTCCTCATTACGAGATACATGAAAATGTCGCTGAAAATTGGTAGGATTGCCAATTTCCGAAATAGGTTCCTTTTTCTTAAACCAACCCTTGATTCCGGTAAAGCTAGTCATATTTATATGTATTCGTTGTTTATACTTTCAAAAAGGAAGTAAATATCTTCTACACGAAGAAAGAGATTTATTTTTAAAATAGTTGTTCAATTAAGATTTAAGTGGTCCTAGTTTTTACAATATTATCTAGTCCATGCAAATGAAAGCTCTTGATATTTGATTCCCTCTTGCTTCTGGTGCTGCTGCATGTGTCGAGTGAGTCATGCAAGTTTAGTACGCCGCTAATCAGCAGCGACACCACAATTCACTTAACTTTATTTTTTTATTTAAAATTTTCGTTTTCCTTACTATTCGTAATATAAAAAATAAAAACGTAGCCACGATAAAACACCAACACACTACTAACTATTAATACCACACGACTGCTATATAGTATATACTACGACTATTATTGACGGACGCTACTTTTGAACTCCCCTCTTGCTGATTTTTATTTTAACTGAACTGCGTTTTTATCATACTTTTATGAAAATTGTTATGATTTAATCATATTTTTTGCCATTTACAATCCACAAGTTTTATTAATTTTAAAATTTTATTTTACTTTAATTAAATGCACTTTTTATTTAAAATTTTTCAATTACACTTTCTTTGTTTTTTTGTTGTTCTCTTTTTTATTTCTCTTTATCTCTACCTGCTATTTTATAAACCTCCTAGGAGATTTAAATTATATTTTCTCTGGAATTTTTGCGTTCCTTTATTTTAATTATTACAATTTTTTTTTTGTTACACTCACACATACACAAAAGGAGTGGCACTTGCTATTTTTGTGTAAATCTTGCAAACTTGGCTTTTTGTATTCGTTGATATAAACTTAACAACCCAACACTTTATATTATTTAATTTTTACATTATTATTATAATTTTTAACACAATTTCTTTAACTTTATTATTTCGTGTCACTAAATTTAATCAATTTCTGCTCTTAGCACTCACACAAAAGTCAACCATCTATTTCTCAATTATGGTTGTAAACAGTGATGGTAACTTAACTATGTTCTTATACAACTTAACCAATTTAGCGGAGAAAAAACGTTTTAGATATTAGCGGGTAGTCTAGCGATTTCGTAAGTATTGTCATTGCTAACAAAATGCCAGATTATATACAGTAGAGTTGTGAAGAAGTTTGGTTACTCAGTACTCATTGTTGTGTATCTGTTTTTTTTCCATTCAGATTTGTATTTTTCAGAATTATAAGAAAAAACTATAATTTTTCCGACTTCTTTTTGCATTCTTTCAATTGAATAATATATAGACCGTAAATAAATTTAAATGTGAATACTGTGAAATTGTGGTTACTACCTTTTTCAAACACTAACTGTTGTCAGTGTTTCAGTAAAACTGTATATTACAATCGCTAGAAAAAAGTTTTCTTATCTTGAAATCGTAGGCAAAAATATTTAAATATTTGTATATGTATATACATAGTACCCGCATTAAAAAAATTATTTAAACAAACAAATACAATTTTATTAAATTTAATAAAATATTTTAATAACACAAAAGATTTAGCTAGTTATATTTACTAATTTGTTAAATTTGGTAGCACTTTGCCAGATTTTTTATATATGTATCTTCATTTATTTGGGGTTCTATAAAATTTCTTCGATATTCAATAGTAGACTTTATAGTTTTCGAATAGTCGACTATTGCAGATTTAGGAAAACATACATGTATATGTACATATATTAAAAATTGTATAATAAAGAAATAAGTGGAGCATAAAAATTGTATATATAATTTTAATTAATGTTTAATTAATTATTTAAATTATAATTATTTTATTTAAATTTCCCTTTTTATATCCTTCACCATTAATGATAAATATATGTATACAAGTCTGTTATTCCTAAAAGTTTTATTTTCATATGTATCTACACATGTACAATTTCAAGATTTGCTACCATTACCTCTAAGCCACTGTCACTCCTCAAAAAGTGATAAGTTCAGTACCGAAATTGCCGGTTTCATAAAATACAATTACCGAAAGAAGAGAAATTACCGTAACGATTAAAATACAGCTACTGAAATAAAAAAAATATCATTATTTTTAACCCTTACGAATAAATAGTCAACCTTGAATATTCTGTATTATTATAGATCAAGAAGTTCATATGTTGGTTGGTATCGACTTTTCAGATCAGATATACGCTCTGGAATGATGCTATTGTAAAATCAGCAAAATCGGTCCATAAATGACCATTATATATAAGCAATCGTTAATCCATATACATACATATTTATTTTTGGCTTGAATTGCGCTAGAGGACAAAATGTTTTTTTTCCTGTTTTTTTTTTTTAATTTAAACATATTTTTTATAACTTACAACTATAGGTTAGGCTGTTGTGAGTCACCTCACACCCTCACCCAGAGACCAATATGGTTCATTGCGATGCCTTAACTAACTATAAGATGGAAAAAATAAAGTTTATATTACTCATTAGCATCATCGACAAAATTTAACGTTTCCTACAGCTCTTAAATAGTTGGCATCTCCGAAATCAATATAACCTTCGTATTTTTAACGAAATAACATTACCACCTAATCAAATTTCGAACTAAATTTTAAAAATTCCGTTGATAATATTAATTTTTGTACATCCAAACTAACCATTACTCACGACCCCTTTTGCTGATGATTTTAATAACATGTGTTTTGCTTTAAGTATACATACATATGTATGAATGGGATTAAGTTAGTAATTAACCACATACATCAGTCTCAGTCTCAATAGATGTACATAATTTGCTCGCTTATATTAGTAATGTATTGACAATGAAAAATTCAACATTGCTAACATCTGGAAATAGTTTCTATTTTTTTTTTTCTTAAAATAAATTTCGCACTCCCCCAGAAAGTTGAAATTTAAATATTTAAAATAAATAATTTTCAGTAGCTGTTTAACCACGAAACGAATAAGATTGTGTTCCATCGTTGACCAGAAAAAAAATGATGGTAAATTAATTTTTTTTTTTTTTTCAATAAACACAATTTTAATACAAATTTGAAAAATTTTTATTCGAATATTTTAGCTTTCATCCTTTCTTATGCTAATATTGGCTATATTATTATACAATATATTCAATGAAGTAAATAGTGCGGGAGTACCGAATGCCAACATTTTTTCAAAAATGTCTCAAATAAATGAGAATACTGTAACACCTAAAACGCAAATGGAATATTTAACAAATTTCGACTATAAATTTGAAGCTTTAAGTCAGATTATTAATAAAATGGATAATTCTTTACAGAGTTTACATGAAAAATCCCATACTTGGGCCATTTTTCAGCATCACATTAATTCGTGGAACGAAGGCATGCGTATCTTAGAAAATAAACTTGATCTTTTAAAACGAACTCACGAAGAGCAACAGCAGCAACTGCAAAAAATAGAACTCGTCATCAGTAGTAATACCAAGGTTAATGATCATTACGAACTCTTACTGGATGATGTTAAACAGTTTCTGAACACAGAGCGTAAAACCAAAAATGAAATTTCATCGAAAATCAACAGTATTTTAAGGCACTTTCAAGTGGCGCCAGTAGGCAATAATGAGAAAAAATCCAATAAAATGGCTAATATTATGGCCCCTATAGGCGTTTCAACGCCAGCTCAGGGATTTTGCTCAAATATAAGTCATAAACTTGAACATCGTCTAAATAGTATGTCGCAACAGATGGCACTACAAAAAGATCTTAAACAATTGAATTCTCTTGAAAGAAGGAATTCCAAGAGTTTGGAAAATATCAATCAAGTGCTTAACAATCAATTGGATAAACACGATGAAATCACCACACGCTTGCAAAAATCTAACGAATGTTGTTATTCGCTATCGAGTGAATTAACGACATTCACCGAAAGTTCGGATATTTTATTGAAACGCATTGAAAAACTGGTTCGTAATGTTAGCGAAAAGCTTAATGAAATTGAGGTGATAGCTAACAATGGTGAACATAGTGAGGATATTGACAACGATAGCGAAGAATTTGAAAGGGAAGAAAATAAAAATAATGAAACATATTCTAGCGAAGATTTAGACGATGGTGTTGAGGTGCAATATGAATTGGAGAAAAAAGATTTGAATAGTGTGAAAAATATTGATAACAGAAATGTAACGGAAACATTCGAGAATGATGATGAACACGATACAGGTAAGTAAAAAAAAAATTATGTTAATAAAATTTTCGATTTCTACTAGTGATTGAAATTAAAGACATTTATGTTTTTATACTGTAAAGTGCCTTACATAAGTTTATACATTTTACAGTAGTACGAAAAATGCACAATTCCATAAACGATTATATTGTTTACACAATCTTAAAAATTAAATGCATTTGAAACACAAATTTATACTAAGCTTATTACAAACATTTGTGCTTATTTTTTAATGTTCATTTTGATCCACTAACTTATTCTAATTCGCTAACACTGCAATACCACTCCGCTTTGACTTTCCTTTGACAAGAGCCCAATATTGTTCGACGCTGGGGATAATTAGGTCGATTTCAATATTTTACTATTACTTCGACCGGATTTCTTCGATAACAATTCATGGCAATTTTTAAAAAATGGCAGGGAGCTAAATCGAACCACGATTTTACTGATAATTAGTGAAGTGTTTTCTTTCTGCTGTCATCCTTTTGTACTCGTATATCCGAAGTCATAGTTGAAGCTTTTACAAGAGGGGTGGTGCTCTTCACACCATAACTAAAAATTTCATACCACAATCATTACCTTTTCAGCGAATTTATAAATTTTTGTATATTTCTATTTTCGATCAGCAACTCCGTTTCGTTTCGCTGCAATATAAACGTTTAGTACCGACAGATATTTGAGCTCTATTTTTAAATATGTACGTTGTTTCATCATCCAGAATAAGGTAGTTCTTTAATTTTGTTAAAACTTTGTCGGAAAGAATGCGTACCAGTTTTATAGCTAAGGACCGTTTAAGTTGAAAGTATTAAAATAAATGAGTCAAAAAATGTCACCGTTGTTGTAAAAACCGGTTAGACTACGGATATATAATTAATTCTACTAAAACCGATAACTGCTTTAACTATATAATGGTAGTTAAAAAAACACCTTTTTCAAAAACATTCATGCCATCCATATCCTTGGGTTTTTATAAATTATCAAATTCAATGATATACACTTTTTTGTATCATTTTAGAATTTATACGACCTCATTTAAGTGGTTGTCATGAGTTATTGGACGAACTAACAGATGACGATGATGACAGCACTCGTGTTGATGGTATTTATAAATTTCAATCAACTACCGATATTAATGAAGCTGAACGTGACTTTAATGAACGTTACTGTGTGTTTCCGCACTCTCCGAACGACACTGGATTACCTTGGACTGTCATACAGCGACGCAGTCCCTATTTGCAACAGGAAAACTTTAATCGTTCCTGGTCCGAATATCGTAACGGTTTTGGTCACTTATCGCGAGACTTTTGGTTTGGCAATGAATTCATGCATCGTTTGGTCTATCATGATGACTACGAACTGCGCATTGAATTGGAAGATTTTGATGGTGTAGAAAAGTGGGCTGAATATTCTGTATTTCGCATAGATTCTGAAAAATATAATTATAATTTATTGATCGGAGAATATCGCGGTACAGTTGAGGATGCTATGAAATATCACAATGATAATGATTTTAGTACTTACGATAAACGCAACGATAAAACAGTGGATGCCTGCTGTTCCTGTGCATTGGGTTATGCCAGCGGTTGGTGGTTTGATAAGTAAGTAGATTAGTAAATTTCCTTAATATGTGTTTCATATATACACTATATTCATATATGTAAATAAATCTTGTTCGTATTTGCAGTTGCTCAGAAGCCAATTTGAATGGTATTTACCATTACTCTCCTTTGGGTCATAATTACATTGGTATTATTTGGGAATTGTGGCGCGGTGATTATTCACTTAAGAAAACCCGCATGATGATTCGCCCCCGAAAAACAGCTAACCATAATACAGTAATAAATTCACCAGACTATCATCAGTATACTGAAGATCCTTAATAATAAAATATGTTAAATCTATATACATACTATATAGTGCTGACACCTGCAATTATTAATTAATGCTCAAGTAATCACTTCATAATTTGTAAAACATTTAAATTTAAAATAAGTAAATTCCAAATTTCTTACACTTGCAAAACATTGTGTTATTAAGATAATAAATACGGAATCGAAACGTTTCCAAAAGGAAAGTGTGGCAGGCTAGTTTATAACCCTGATATAAACGAATATACCTGGTAGTTGATATACAAAATATTTGTTTACATTTTTCACAACTTAATATTTGTACACTCAAATAAAATATTCTGAAATAGCGACATAACTTCTGTTTCGTTAAAAAAATTATTTTTTAATAAAGTTAATTTTAAATTGTGAAATTTAATAAAAAAAAAAGCCCTGTTTTGTAAATCAAATGATCTCTAAAACGAGTGATTTTTGAAAACTAGCCAAAAACATATCCCTCAGTAAAAAAATTTGATTCCGTTCGACAGTTCAATTGATATCGTATTTTGCTTTTGTTGTAAAAGTAAAAAACGAAATAATAACTACGGTAGTGAAATCATTCCGAATGAAATGTGTGACAGGTTTGATTATTAAATATAAAATAATAATATTGTATACCAGGTTTGTTGTTGAAAATAGTTGAAAAATTGCAGCTAAATCTGGGAGATAAATCGGTTTAAAACTCAACTGAAAATTTATGACGTCTAAAAATGTTACAAACGTTTTTGCATGCATTATTTTATTTAAATACTAGCTAAAATCCGGTGTGCTTCGCTACCCGTATCGTAATGAAATAAAAAGTTTAGAGTTAAATAAATATAATTATTAAGTTACTAAAATCTACAGTTTTTCTTTTAAATTAATTCTTATTATGTTTTACAATATACAAACAAACAGACACACAATCACTTTTATATATATAGATAGATAAGGGTTTCAAATGTATAAAAATTTTAACATTTACTTAATATTGTTGCTAGTCAGCGCATTGGTGTCCTAAATATTAATATTGATAGCTGATATAGCTTTCCCTATATATAATTTGTCATCATATCTTTGGGAGGTGCCACGCCCATTCTTGTCCTAAATATTAATATTGATGGTAGAATAACCGTACCATATATCTTATTGTATACCATATATTTGTTTTTTTTTATTTATCATCATATGGGAGGTGCCACGCTCCCTGTCGCTACTACTCCCATTTTTTCGCAAATATTTAAACAAACAATGGAATTTCTCATGCAAAATTTGAGTACTATAGCTATTATAGTTTCCTAAGTATTTAATTTTTAAAATTAACTTTGTATGGGAGGTACCACGCCCACTTAAAATTTCAGAAAAAAGTAGCCTATAGCTCCTTCCAGACATACAGAAATATACTGTGAAAATTTCAAGCAAATCGGTTTAGCCGTCTATGGATCCCAAATTAACAATAATAAACATACATACAGACACACAATAGCTTTTATATATATAGATGTGTCTGAAGTCTAGTTGGATAGGTCCCGTTTTGCTGCAATATTTTCATATTTTCTTATCATAGCATTTTCCATGATAAGTTAATGAATTTTGTGAAAACTTTATCGTAAACAATGCATGTCGGTTTTATAGCAACACCATTCTGGGGGATTATTTTGTAACTCATTTCCAAAGAAAACTGTCATTCGAATCGAATTACGCAATAACCCCCTGCTTTTCAATACGATTTAATTGTACGTTAGGTTTAAAACAGCATCCGCACATATTCTTCTTGCGGTAATTATTTCTTGTATTAATAATCGTGTATTTTCCTTTTCTACAATCCTCCATGGTTTCTTTTAAATAAAATTCTTAATTACTTTTAGTTTGCGGTCTTATTTTATCGTTTTATATAATAATTTATAGCGCAGAATTTCAGTGAATTTGTGCACTATTCTTTTTTGGCTTTATATTGCTTAGGATTTGTACAAACATATGCCGACTAATTAAAAAGAAATTCTGTAGTGTGACCGGATTTTATGTTAACAATGCTTTATATAATCAGCCTTATTATGAGTGTCGTTTTCTTTTTACGACAACGACTTTAACTTTATTTTGATGCTCAAAAAGTATTAACACAAGTTTATATAGATTCTGTAATTTAAGAGTGGAGATCAAATTAATGAAAAACTTTTGTAAGTTTCAAAGCAAATTTTAAAGAAAGGCTTAATTATATTAATACAAATAATATTTTATTAGGAAACTAGCTGACCCGGTCCGCGTTGCTGGTCCTAAGCAAACATTAGTGTTGTATTACCACACGATTTAAATTGAGTTTTTAACGAAATTTACGGCCTTTAAATAAAAATCCATGGAATACCTATCATAAAGTTTTTTTTTACAGAATAACTTACATGTGGCGTAGATATGGGCTCAATCAAAAAAGAAACACATGTATTTAGGACAAATTGGAAATTATATTTATTTATTACTTAATCTTAAGGCCAGCGGAAAAACATTGTCTTTTTTATTTTTTTATTTGGTGTAAAAACATGAATTTTCCAAAATTAAGCCAGCAATAGTCAATGATTGGCCTTGTGCTTTATTGATGGTAATAACAAAGACAAGACTTTAATATATAATATTAAAATATATCTTGTGTTATCGAATGTTGTAAATATTTTGTAAATAAACCAAAAACTCGGATTTTTGAATGCAACATTTTGAAAGTTTTAAAATTTTGACATAACATAGGTTTTTGTAAATATCTTCGGAACTACATAACCGATTTATAAGTTTGATATCAGTGTCACCCGCCTGAATATTCTGAAGATTCTCTGAAAATTTCATCAAAATCGGCCCAGCCGTTTTGGAGTCCATACATTACACATCCTGTTTTATATATATAGATAGATTATATTGCATTTTTATATGGTTATGGTTTAATTGATTTATTGTTAAAATAGAAACATTTTTATGCGTCAAAATAAATTAAACAGTGGAATCATCCTTATGCAAATAACCTCTGTCATTCCAAAATTGTTTAATTTTTCTTTGTTCGAAAGTGTAACGGTAAAATGCCAAACAAAATAATTACAAGTTTCATAATTTATCATTTTAAAAAAGTTTAAGTTGTGACGTTAAGTATTGAAAAATTTACAATGGGAAGACAAAACCATCAATTGAGACTCGGCAAATCATAATAGACTTACATAGAAAAGGTAAATACCTGCGTGAAATAGGTAAACTTGTTGAAACAAACCAATCCAAGCCCAAGAAGCCCTTTATATCAAAGAACAACCAAAATAAACTTTTGAATTTTGCAAAAAAAATACATACAAAATGAGCCTAAAATTTTTTGGAATAATATTGTACTTTTTTTGAGATGTTTAGAGTAAAAAAAAATCCCCAAAAATATGGCGAGCCTTTAGTAATAAATATGTTACTAAGACGGTAAAACATGGCGGCGGCATCAGGGGTCGATAATCTTTTATTTATAGAATATATAATGAAAAAGGAAGATTATTTCGACATTCTAAAAAACTATTGTAGTAGTTAGGTGTAGTTTTGTTATTTTATATATTGTTATGTTATATTACTTTTATTTGCAGTGTACCACATAATTGATTTTTCTTTATATTTATATTTCTCTCAATGTACTATTGTATTATGTATTTAAGGATAACGGTTTTTATTTACATATAAATTTGTTCTAGAACTTTCATATTATATATATATATCTGTCTCTTTTCATCTTATGTAATACAAACGTAGCTAATAAGTTGCATACAAATTTAGAGAATAAGCTAGATCAACTGGAAAGAACATGGGATTAATAAACTTGTTGTCGAAAGAAGCGGACGTGTTTTATTTTAAAAGCGCCTAAAATCTCAGAAGTGGGATACCGAAATAATTAATTTTTTTTAAATCAAATACGGTGAAGTGAAAAATATAGAAAACTACCTATTATAAAGAAAATTAAATAAATTTAATTGAGAAACAAAACTGATTGAAAATAAAAAATTTTAAACAAAAACTTTAGAAATTTGTGAACATTTTTGTTGTTTAAAATGGAAAATGTGTACGGGGAATATACTGCTGTACAACTACGTCATTGGTTACAGCACCTTGGCTTGCCTTCGACAGGTACAAAGAACGCCCGTATGTTAAGATTGAATGAAGTACCGGTGGAAAAAAGAGGGGAATACCCAGGAGACGATATGATTGAACAATGTGACGATTTGAATGAAAATGCTGGAAATTGTGTTGATGATAGACGTCAGACAATTGAGTGCGAAATAGAACGAGAGACAAATGAGTGTGAGACAAATGATCGAAATTTACCACAAATGAAAGAAAAAAACGATTTTGAGCTTCTTGGAAGACTATTGGAAAAAGAATTGGAAATTGTTAAGCGTGAAAAAGAGTTGTTAGGAAAAGAAAATGATTTGTTAAAAATGATCGCTTTATTTGAAAAAACACGTGAAAATAAAACTGTGGAAAATGCTGTTGAAAATGAAAGGGACAAAGATACATTGAGTGTGTGTGCATCAAATGATGAAGGAATCTGCTCAAATATGACCAGAAATAAGCTGAGTGCATCTTTTAGCATATTAAAAGATATGTTACCAGATTACGATGGTGGATTAGTGCCAGAATTATGGATTACTCAATTCAAAAGTATAGTTGACGTATATTGTGTGGATGAAAATACAGCGAAGGCATTATTAATGTGTAAGTTGAAAGGAAAAGCTCAGACATGGTTGCACTCGAAACCAAATTTTGTTTGTTAAACTTGTTGTCGAAAGAAGCGGACGTGTTTTATTTTAAAAGCGCCTAAACTATGTAGCCCCTAGTGTAGAGAAATAAAAACTAGCGCAGAACTGGGGGCTTATTCTGTATTGCGATGCGAAAGACATAGCCACAGACTTAATCCACTCTGTGCTTAATCTATGGTCATAGCGATGTCAAAAACTAATCTATGGCGATGTGCAAATGAATTGCGTTCCGAGAGGTATTTGGTATTCTGTAAGACTCGCAATCGAAATTCATTTCAGTATGTGGCAACACTGTTCCAAAGTAAAGAATTTATTATTTATTTATTAAAAAATGTATTATAAATAAAATTACAATAAATCTAAGGCTAAAAGCACTAGCATCAATGGCTATCGGCTTAGTAAAGAAATAAACGTCAAATTTATTTGGATTGTGACAATTTTTAACTGGTTTTAACTATTAAACATGGTGCAAATATACAAGGTGAGTGCAGTAGCCCAGCTGACTGACTTTGTTTACCACCATTTGGGTTAAATTGCATGATGTTTATAATCAAGAAATTTCAACAATTTACTTAGAAAATTCTATGAAAAAATAAAAAACACTAAAATTTTGTCTGAAATTTTCAAAATTTTTTAATTAAAAAAAATTGTTTTTAATTTTTGGTAAACCATTGAATGCGCCTCTCAAAGACCTTTCATATGATGCCAAATTTACATATAGTTCCTTTGGAAGAAATGTGAAAAACATCAAAAAACCTCTAAAAAGGACATTTTTATCCTTTGATCCAGCTCACCAAATATTGACCCCAGGACAAAAAAAATGAGAAACGTAGTTTTAAAATTAATCAAATTTTTATATTAGTCGGGAACATCGATACCTTATTTTTTCTCCATACCAACGGGGCCACCCTATGTACATATATTTATTTTTCAGCTTTATAAAAAAATTGTAGGTTGAATATTTCAAATTGGCGCG
Organism: Bellardia pandia; assembly: GCA_916048285.2. Taxonomy (NCBI): domain Eukaryota; kingdom Metazoa; phylum Arthropoda; class Insecta; order Diptera; family Calliphoridae; genus Bellardia; species Bellardia pandia. Next base: position 104,610,898 of record OU696529.1, read on the forward strand.
TCTTGGTGGTCTTATTGTTCGTCTCCCTGGATGAAATTTAATTATTAAAAGCAAATAATCTATCAGGTACCACATCAATAAGTGCCATGGTGTAACTATACAAGGTGAGTGCAAATCGGCAACAAATACAACAATACAGGAACAACAGGCATTTTGTTTGTGTAAAATAACGTACTACTGTCAAAAACACTTAAAAAAGTATTACTTTTGACATAAGTAAATTGTAAACAAAGTCAGTCAGCTGTGCTACTGCACTCATCTTGTATAGTTACACAATGATAAGTGCTCTGCGAATGCTGTTTTGTCATCGAATGAATTTTGCTATTTTTGACATTCACCCTTATTCCAGTTGTCGTCGTCGATATCGTCATCGTTTTTTAGTCGACATCACTTCGTATCGACATCGACATCACATCGACACTAATTTGGTATTCTATAATACTATGTTTCCACGACGACTTGAATCACCTTCTTCGCCTTCTGAATCATGTTTATGAATCATGCTGTTTACATAACTAAAAAACTTGATTCGATTTGACAGTTGTCTTTAATAAACAAACAATAAAAAAACAGAATTTACAATTTGTGGAATATAATTTTTTTTAATGGGCAAACAATAGTGAGTGGAAATTAGTTAGCTTATTTGAAAAAAAAACACATTCGTACGTATTTACTTTCTTTACTTCCAGCAACAAGAAAATAATTTGCTTTGTTTACAATAATATTAAATTTTTACAGCTAGTGCAGATAAACTTGCGATAAAAATTAGAGAAGAGTGCAATTTTTCGTGCTTCGCAAGTAGATTCAATATGAATTTACTTGATTCGCTCTTAAAATTTTGTATGGTGAACCAAGTTGTTTCGCACATGATTGGGGTGTGAAGAATGAATAGAGAGCGAAGCATGTACCGTCGAAACGTAGTATAAACATCTTGCGACGATGACGACTGTTTATCGATATTTGTAAACACATCTCTAATACTTGTCAGTTGATTTATTTTGTTTTGGTATTTGATGCGAAAAAAATATTTTCAGTTTGATTAAAATTTTAATTTTTGTGGTATATTTCATTTGTTTCATGTTTTTGTGCAAAAATGTTTTTTATTTGCGAATCAAATTCGGATTCGAGTGATGAACAAAATAAAAGAAACCTAGTACTACAAAGAAAGCAAATCAGACAGGAGTCCGACATCTTCAATTTGCCAGATAAAAAGTGGGTGTTAACATATAATTATTTTCTAATGTTTATTTTGTTATTTCTTGAAAAGGTTTAAAAATTACGTTAGACTTAATAAAGCAGCCTTTAAATATGTGTTGGAAGAAATAGATCCTTATTTAAAAAGTGGAATTATATCAACATTTGTTTCAAAAACAATAAAATTAGCAGCCACATTAAGATTTTTAGCCCAGGAATCGTACCAACTGAGTGTTGGGAACGACTTTAACTTGGGACTGTGGCAGCAAGTCGTCTCCAAGATTCTGTCTGAAACATTAGATGTCTTAGAAAGCAGAATTTGTCCCCAATGAATCAATTTTGAAATGACCAATGCGGAGAAAAATGAAGCTAAACTACATTTTTTTGAAAGAAATAGATTTTCCCGGTGTTATTAGTTGTGTGAATGGGACCCACATTAAAATACTGGCTCCAAACAATCACGACCAGCATATATACTTCAACCGAAAAGGGTTTTTGTTGGCGATCAACTTCTTTTTGACTTTAAATTTTAAGTCTCGCCAAACCTGTAAATACAATTTTTTTATATTTTAATACTACACTCCTTAAATAATTTCCTTACTTTATGCAAACCATCTCCATCTCTCCTTGGCGGGCCAAGGGAATTTAATGCTTTGGTAATTTCGTTCCACTTTTCTTTGAAATTACTATTAACTGTACCTCTCTGAAATCCTTTTGCAAGAGAAGGATTTTTTTGCATTTCTTCTATAAGTTCATCAAATTGTTGCAGATTTGTTACTTTCTTTTTTTGTTGTTCTTCCATTTTTTTTATTTCTTAAAAAATTTCTTTAAAACACTTTAGTCGTTAACAAAAATTATGACGATAAGAACAGAGTCGCATCAACACAATATTGTCATCACATTTTCTTACAGAATACCAAATATCTGTCAATAGTAATCGATAATCTTCAATAACGACAACTAGAATACTAATTTGAAACAAACGATACAAAACGACGTCGTTAAGTGTCAATGACGACAACTGGAATAAGGGTGATTGTTTTCGCAATTAAGAATTCCAACTTGCCACCTTTTCGCATTTCAAATGGGATTAAAAAGGTACTTTTCGCAATAGAGAATGGCAACTGTTCGCTTCTATGTATTTTCGAGTAGTGTTTATTTTCGCATCGCAATACAGAATAAGCCCCCTAGGGAGTTACTCCGTATTTTGATTCGAAAAGAAAATCATTCGAATTTGTATACTTTTTACATTGTATTTCGAAAGCTTTTGCTTTCGAATCGAAATACGGAGTAACCCCCCTGGATTTTCCAACAGGACAATGATCCTAAGCATATCTCAAAAATTTTTGTGAGAGTAGCTCATTGTTCAAAAACTTTAGATCATCCGCCGCAGTCCCCAGACCTCAATCCAATTGAGCACCTGTGAGAATATCAAAACAAAACAATTAGACAAAAAAATATGTATTGCAAAAATAACCTAAAGACAGTAATACAGGCTGAATGAAGCAAATTTCGCCTGATTTTACTAAAAAACTCGTTGATTTATGTCTAGAAGAAATTTGACGGATTATATTGTTGACGATTTGTTGAATAGATTGAAAAAGTGGCATTGTATCACACAACAGATATACGGGTCGATTACGGATGGCAACTGCCAACTTCAGTTGCCTAACATGGCAACCGAGAATTTGTGGTTGCTTTGATTTTATTTTAATTGGCAAATTTTAAATGTTATTAATTTTGTTGTTAAATTATTTATATTTGTATGTATATGTACATACTCACCACCCCTATCGTGAATAAAAATTCCACCTGAAACTTGTTCCCTTTTCACATTTTTCCTATTAAAATTCAATGTTAAAAAAATAAAAGGGAACAAATTTCATGTGGAATTTTTATTTACAATAGGGGTGACTATATATTTTTTACCCGAAAATTCGACAAAAATGTTAAAAACGAAAGTTGCCTTACATAATAACAACTTGCACGTCAGTTGCGTTGCCTATTGGCAACCCAACTCCAGTTTGGTTGCTATACATAATCGACCCTATAATTTATCCATGCAGTTTCATTAATTAATGTCCGACATTAAGGTTTAATTTTAGTGCTTATATTGTACGTAAATTTGAATTAAACATTATTCGGCCCAATCATGAATAAAAAATCCGCGGGAGTTTTTTTTCCTTTTTATTTTTTTAACATTGAATTTGAATACGAAAAATGGGAAAAGGGAAAAAACTCCCGCGGAATTTTTACTCCTGATTGGGCTGATTATACTTTTTTATGCATATATTTTTTTTATTACATATTACTTTTTTTTATTAATATATATCTTTACATATTTTTTATTTTCTCTTTTTTATTTTATTTATAACGCAATTATAAATTGCATTTTACTTTTGTAATTAATCAAAATTCTGTTATTAAATATTAAACGATACAAATCACTATAGATTAATAAAAGTGTGTGTGTTTCTTTTTTGGGGGCATTTTTTGTTTGTTTTGTTTTCTTGTGTTACCATTTAAATATTACAACTATAACTACATAGAGAATTAAGAGAGAATAATGATTAATCAATTCTTAATAATGAAAATAAAAAAACATTTTATGTATTGTAAATTATAGTGAAAATTATAAATCATAATTTTACAATATTAAATATTAAACCAAGAGAACAGAGATAAAGAGAGAGAGAGAGAAGTTAAGAAAAACTGATAACTAAACTTAGTGTACGTAATTTTATTCAATTATAAATTGAGCTTTTGAAATAATTATTTTCTTTTTGTAACGACGTTTTGATATTTCAACACTTAAAGCCAGAAATATTTAAAACGCATATCAGCTGAAATTCGTTTAAGTTTAATTTGTTAAATGTATTGTGTGTGGGTGTCTGTATGTTACTTTAAAAACTTACAGTTTTATGCTTACTTTAATTAATTAATAAAACAAAGAAAAAATTCAATGGTTTATGTGGTGGCATTTAAAATTAAAAAGTATTAATTGAATTTTTAATTAATTGTTTACACTACTACTTAATAAAAAATATTTACATATGTTTGTTTTGTATATTATTATGGTGTATGGAAAGCCTGATGAAATGACTATTTGTTTTAAGTTTAGGCTTTCCAACCATTTTTACAGCAAAATATCTTAATATTACAATTTTTACACATGTTTGTAATTCAACCATTATTGTATTTGCTTAACACAAATGCTATAAATAAGTATTACATGTTATTATTAAAAAGTATAATTAGATTAATAAAATTATAAATAAATCCAGTTTTAAAATAATTTATTTTATATTTTCAGATATTTATAGAGTGGTTTTGATTTGCTTTATTTACTTCATGTAATATTGTTGTTTGGTTTAAAGAAGTGCTATTGTTGTATAATATGTATTTAGTTTAGTTTTCTTTTATAAATTTTTAATAAACATAAAAACAAAGTTTAAATATAACTGATTGCTACATACATACATACATACATATACATATATTATATATGAAATAGTAATTAATTTTAAAGTATAAAGAAAGGATCTGTGTTTCTCACTAGAAATAGAAAATTAAACCTTACAAACACATAAGACTTAGAATATATTATGGTATTAAGAAAAAAGGTGAAATAAAATAGTTTCGAATCGATTATTTTTATACTTTCTTACGTAATCGCTCTTCGCTTTCTCCTCGCCATTCGGGATCATTGGGATCATCATCTTGAAATGGCTCCTCTTCGGATGATTCTCCTTCACTGTCACGATGTTTACATTGCTGTCTGCCAACATAGACACCGTACTGATCATCGTAAACATCGTCATCATACATCACACCACTAGCAGTGACATGTCCAATGCCGACACTATCGGCCGTCAGGTGATCATCGTTTGGTGCTAAATGATGCTTTGGATAATCATCATCATACTCTTCATCATACAATAGCATATCGCCATTTTCGTGCGACAATGTTATATTGCTATCGTCCGCTGAGATTGGTCTTATATTTTTGGAATTGGAACTTTTTATACGTCGACTACTACTTGCCGGTGTTACAGCATCACCACACAATGTTGAGGACCTTGAGGTACGTTTCGAAGTGCTGGCACTTATAGTACGGGGATATCTATTGGACAGGAATCCTCCTAAACCGATCACACTGCCACTAATACCGCCACCACCTCCAGGAAGATAGCAATCATCAAATCGTTTGCTGTCTTCGCCGTGATCACTGGGCATTGCACGCATTAATTCCTCAAATTTTTCGTCAGTCAGGGGGAATGTTAGTGGTTCAAAGGGAGGTATAAGCTGGAATTTAAATTTTTTGACTTCAAATATTTGGCTGTATGTTATTTATGCGAAAAACGCTCTTTTAGACTCTTGTTTTATTTCAGAAAAAAAAAAAGGAAAAATGGTTTTTGGTGCATAAATTTTAGCTATTTGAGACAAAGTTTAGAAAGTAATTATGACAGATCTCGATAGATTTGTGTACAAACGCGATAAATCCCTTTTTTAAATTACAGGACACAGAAGGAGTACCCTGGCCACTTATAAGTTCTTTTTTGAGACTTTTTATTTGATTTAAAGTTTCTATTGCCATGACATACCAGCATATTTAATCTTCTAGCCAGCTAAGCGAATTTATGGACCCAACCTGTCGAAGTAGCATTATTCCTGACTAAATATTGTTTACGCTGGTACAACAACAAAAACATAATAGGTACATTTCAAAATGGACTATACGCAATAGATTGATGTTGTATCACACATGTTGTTCTTTTGTGGCAGCCGAAAAAATATTTTCAACCAGACAAAATGACATAAGAGGATTCTTCTATTTCCATAACCACTTATGTTAAAGACTATTGCTTCAAATTCTACGAAAAAAAAAATCTTCTGCATTCCGCCTAAATAAGCGGTATCGGATTAGAGTCTAAATTGAATTTCGATCAGTCCTCAATATTCGAATAAAATTTGATTCGGCACCGCTCTTACTAAATATTTAATTAATATTCAAAATGTACATTAATTGCAATTACCTCTTTAGAGTCAGGAGTTGAACTTCGCCTTTCTATTTCTCTATCACGCTTTGTTGAAGTTGTGCGTCTTCGTTCATAACGTTTACTACTAAGGTTAGGCAAAGGGCCAACACCCAAAAATGAGGCTGAAAGTAAAAAAAAAAAACAAATTATTTTGACATTCTATATTATATTCTGATTATAATAATAATTTAAATAACATACTTGAGTTATCTCCGGCTTCGGAAATTGTATCTAAAGGATTCAAGGGCGTAGCTGGATTCAAAGGTGATGGTATACTCTTAAATTAGGAATAAGAAAAAAATTACATCAATAAATTGTTCAATTATTGTTTTCATTTATTACATGTGTATATACCTCCAGATCACCTCCACCTACACTAGGAGTTTGGGGTGCTGGTGAACTGGGATCTGGTGTATTTGCTCCACTCGATTCAGCACGACTGTCAATACGTCGATTTGCTCGTGATCGTGTACTCCAGGGGAATTTTAGGTACGTTTGAAATTTACGTCGTTCCTCGGTTAAAGCTCTTTCATGTCTTAAAAACATGGCATTATCGGCGATGTTTTCGTCCTCCTCAATGCCAACTCTTGAACTGTTTTGTAGTGCAATTTGCTCTTCATCTTCATCCTCTTTTTCAATTTTTGTTCCCATCTCTTTATTCACTTCTTCTGAGTTCTTATCTTTCCTAATATTATCTATCACACTTAATTCAACTTGAAGTTTTTTGAGTTCTGGTTTTTTTGAATTTTCATCAACATCATCAACATCATTTTGAACACCATCGCTACTGCTGCTGCATTCAGGCTGTTTGTCTTTTTCTTCAATAACTTCAACCTGGTTATTGTTATTTGAGAAGATAGCGGTAGCCGTAAAGGAATTATCATTTAAAGTTTTAAAAGTATCATCTACATTTGCTATTTCGACCTTTAAACCACATTTTTTTAAATTGAAACTTTCATCTTTAGTACCTTCTACCCTAACACCAGTAAATGTTTCTTCTGATTTTTTCTCATTAACTGTTGACTCTTTTTTTATTGTATCTAATAATTTGTCACCATCAGAAATATGACCGTTTGTTAGAGGTGTAGATTCTATATCTGTTTCTTGATTTTCAGAGAATTTTAATTTGTTAATTTCTTCGTTTTCATGTTCAATTACACGCCACCTTTAGAAAAAAAACATGAGAATATAAATTCCAACATTATTATTTAATAGATTTATATACTTACTTTGGAGTTGGGATTTCTTTATAGGGTAAAATCTCAACACGTGTAGCAGCAGCAACACTGTAGGGTATCACAATATTGTCAATATCGTAAGATGTACGATTTTTCCGATCAAGAGATCTGAATAAGTAAATTTTATAAAATTAAAATTAGGTTTTAAACAATCTTCATCATTACATATTGCCTAATGACATTCTTACCTTTCATACTTGTGGTAATTATTGCCGCTGCCGCCGTGTATTGGTGATGCTGGACGACTGCGAACGTGAAAATTTTCTGCTGCTCCTCCCCAATTTTCATGATTAAACATATAGCTTGAATCTCCATTATATAGATTACTACTACTGCTATTAAGATTAGTATTATTGTAAGAATTTACTGTTGTTGATGATGAAAGTTTACGATGCTTATTACTTTTGCTGTGGTTGGGGATTGATGATGAAGGTGTTTGGTTGGGATTGAATAGATCGTAGTTTGTTCGGAGACAATCGCTCGTTTGATGTATGAATTTGTTGTTGAGCGTTGTTGTCGCTGTTGTTGGTAAAGACGCTGTTAAGCATGTTTTGCTTAAATATGCTGGCGGTAGAAGAGATTTCATAGGATCCTTTAAAATCTCCTCCCTCACTACCAGGCAGTGCTGTTTCTTCGCACTCCTGGCTGTTACCTCTGCAATAAGTTTGAAGCAAATGCAGCAAACGTCGAACAAATTTTAATGAAATAAGAAAGCAAAAATGTTTGCATTGGGTAGTCGTAGATAACAGTCATAAGATGTCAATATTTTGGTGATGAATGGGAATTTTCAGGAATCAATGTTGTTCATAACAAATTCATTTGTTTTATATTTTTATATAGATGAGTATTGTTGAGGATAAGGACGTTAATTAGGCAAAAAAGTCGAAGGGACCAATTCGTGGGGAATCAATGCAATAGATCAACGAATACAGATACAGAGAGAAGAGAAAAATGAAAAGAAAAAAAAAGATGCAAAAATTGTTTTTGTTTTATGTTAATATCAATTATCGAATTTTTTATGTTTACAATAATTTACTGTTGGCCATAAGTGGCGTTGTGGACGTAGTAGTAGACAAAGTTGCTGTACCATTTCCTTCATCATTTAATGATGTTGTTGATATTGATGTGGCAATCATCTGAGTTGTAGCAGCCGTTGTTGCAGATGATGTTGGTGTGGCTGCATGTGGTTGATGGTGTGTCCCTGTTGTTGAGTGGGAACTTTTTCCTCCGACTGATTTTTCATCATTATTAAGTCTATCCTTCTTTTTAATGTAACGTCGTTTTGCTGGAAGAGCATCGCTATACTTTTTCGATGTAGACGTATGATGCCCGCCAGCAGCAGCAGCAACTGCTTCACGTTCGGCCCTCCAAACATTTTTCGCAATGTTTTTAGCCTGACAACGCATAACACGTTGCTGCCATTCGGGCTGTTTTGCAATAGCCTCAAAATGCAAGGCATTATTTACATCTAAATATAAATTACAATATATGTATTTCAAAATAATTCAAGTTAAATTATAAACCAACTTACTTTCTCTGAAACTCAAAACAGGATGATAACCAGAATCTAATAGCGCTATACGATCGGACATCATCATTGTGTCTGGTAGATCTCGAGGAGCAGTTGGATCTAAGCGACCTGTACACAAAGCACAAGGATGTAAAGGCCACTGACAACCACATTTAATGGTGCTACAACAAACCGCAAAAACGTTTTATGTTACATAACAGAAGAAATATTTATTTGATATATTTGATTCGATTTACTTACCTTGGCCTCGCTGCCTTTTTCGATATTGTATGTATATTGGTTGTCTGTATAAGTTTTCTTTTACGAAATAACGAAGATACGTAGCCACGAGTTCGACATGATCCCATTTGCTCCTCATTATCTTGTGTTGCTGCTGTATTATTATCTATTTGACTACCACACGTAACCAAACCTTTGGATCGCACAATTTCCTGATGCAGTTCACTGTGTTGGCGTATTTTAATTTCTAAATCGGATATTTGAGAAAGCAGCCACGACCAGCGTGATGCGATGGCCGCACGATCACGTGAATAACGCCAAGCGGCACGTTTTGTTCTAAACAAAGAAAAAATTACATCATGCAATAATTATTAAAACAATTTCAATTACATACATAGGCAGCGTTTGTTGTTGGGTATTGTTGTAGGTAACCATTTCGTCAGCTGATTCTCCGCCAGAACTCGATTCAGTTGCATCTGAGTCAATGGCTTTTTGTACCTCAGACATTTCAATTTGTAATAGACCGGCCACCTGTGTCAATTCGTCTGTTATATTCTCTTCGAGTGTAGCCACTATCACTTCTTCAGCTTTGCCCTCTCCGAAAGTAGTTGAATTCATTGCAGAGGAGTTTGATGCTGCCGCCGCAGCAACTTGAGCTTCCATCAAGGCTTTTTTAGTTTTTTTGTGAGTTATATTAACTAAACTGGCTGAAGGTGTAGTGCACAGTTGTTGTGCATTGGCCACAGCCTCAATTTTACGCAAGAGCGTAGATATCTGGTTGGCGGGTACCAAAGATTCATGCACATCTTTCCAATCTGAGGCAGGCGGTCGTGCTGCTATAACTTTTAGAAAACATTTACTTGCATCAGCAGCACCAATGGTTTCATTATGCTGTAAAGATGCTGTGAGACCTTTACTGGCCTGTCGGGCACTCCACTCAATTAATCCAGCTATTTCTTCGCTGGTATGTTTGCACATATAACGCGATTGTATCTTTCTCAAACGTCTCATAAGAAAATCTATTTTCCGATACATTTGTTGCTGGCGTTTTTCGATTTCTATTTCTCCCTCTTCTACTTCCTTTGGTTTGACCAATTGTATAGAGGGATTTGTAACAGTAATATGACTTTGAGTAGTCGAAGAGATGCCACCGCTAACAATACTTGTGCCGCTTCCTGTATTGCCGCTCAATTCAGTTTCATTTATTTTCATATAGACTTCATTGAATAGAACATTCAGATCACAGACATTGAGATCCGATGTTGTACCGCCTTCAAACCCTTTTAGCACCTTAAAGACTTCTTCGATATCTTGGTCTTCTAGTTCAGCTGTACCGCCAACACCTACACCATCCGCATGCGACATATTGCCTACCGTACCTAGTGAATTTATCGATGATATTGTACTTTGAGGGGTAGTTGTTGTAAAGCAATTTGTTTGCTGTTGTTGTAACTGAACTGATAGATGTGGAAAGGATTCCACTTGCTGAGCTACCGGAGTGGGTGGTGTGTGCTGTAATTGTTGTTGTAGCTCTTGCAAATCGTCTGATAAGGTCTGCTGATGAGTAGGAGTACGTGGTGGGGTAGCAGCAGCCACAGAATTCTGTGTGGTCTTCTCATTTGAATCTAGATCATGATTATTAGGGGGTGGGGAATCAATTGCTGTGCCATCCAATTGACTTAAACGTTCTGAAAAAGAATATAGGTAGAATATAGGCTAAGAAAATTATCTAAATTTAGTATTTAAATCTTAACGTCACTAGGTTTATTTTTTACTATAAAAGGTATGGAAATATTGAAAAAAAAATACCACGGACATAAATGCATACTATTGTACATATTTCTTTAAATTTGGCTTGTAATATTTTAAAATTGTGTATAAATTAAAATTAAAAAATAAATTAAAAATTAAGATATTTATACAGCAAAATACTACAAAAACATTTATACAGAAGAAAATATTGCCAATAATTAATTTAGAAAAATCTACCTAATATGTACAATAGTTTAAGTTATCCATTCTTTTTAAACAAAGTGACTTCATTCGATTGCATTAGCTGTTTTCATATACATATTTTAGAATTAAGTTGATCACGCTTAGGTTAAACAAAATTATTACCATCTTATAAAGGGCATACTTTACCTTCTAAATTATCTTCAACTTCCGAGGCAGTCATCGTTGAATCAGTACTAACTGGTGGTAATTCTTGTACGGACAAAATCTCAAGTTTTGAGGCAGATTTTTTTGTTTCCGCAGCATCATCTGATGAGATTGGCGAGCCGACTGGCGATTTATGTACATCAGCAGCAGCCTCGTCCATATAATTTTCATTTGCAACTGCTTCAAGAGATTTTTCTTTTTTGTGCACATTTTCATCACACTGACTTTTATCCTCTACTATTTCTTCTTTTCCGATATTATCGTTAACCTCTGTACAGGTAACTAATTCTTTTATGGTTGTTGTTGTTAAAATGTTTTCTGTTAGTTCACTTGTTGCAGTTTCTTGAACTTTTAACGACTTTGATAATTCGGTAAACTGCGTCTCCATGTGCGCAGTAGTTTTTTTATTTGTAATGGGCTCAGCAGCTATTGTAGGAGAAGCGACTTTTAAAACGACAATATCAGTATCGTTATCGACAAATGTATCCTGTTGTATAATGGGCGACGAGGGATCACCGGAGGTTTTCACCAAATTTACGTCTTTCAGTTGATTGCGCAAACAAATTTCAGCTGTTATGGCTTCGTTTGTCAAATCGGCCAACAATTGCGCAGTCGACGTATCTTTTGTATTATCGTCAATCGTGTCCAAATTTTGATTAGTATTTTTGTTATTGATGTTGTTGAGAATCTTATTTTTATTATTTAATAGGGCTGTGCTTAAGCCCATTTGCTCATTCTTTGTACTCGAGCTGTTGTTGTTATTGGTGGAATTGATGACAGTAATATCTACTCCTGGAACACTCGCCACCTTAGAAATTTTTTTTGTTGTTATGATCTGTTGCGTTTCAGATGTATTATCTCCGTTTAAGGATGCTGCACTACGCTGTTGATTATCCCTGGAACGCGTTATACGCTTTGAAGATGTTGGCGTTTGATTTGCTGTTATTGCTCCGCTACGATTTTTCTTTTCTCGTACTGTTGCTGCCGACTTTGTGGGGGTTGAGGTAGAGGTAGTAATGTTGATGTTATTGCTGCCAGTTTTACTGGCGACTGAACACTCAAGCTTCCTACTAGACCTTGTCGTTGGTGTGGTTGTTGTCGTTACCGTTGAACTGTTTAAATTTTCGGTTGGACTTAATGGCTCAGTAAGAGCTGGCGCCATATTGTAAAACACTGCTGCATTTAAAACCAAATGTCCATCCTTTTTCTTTGATTACTCTTTATTTTTAGAAACACAATTTGGTTTAGTCTAGATTTGAAATATTTATATTGTATATTAAGAATGATATTTAATTTTATTTGTAAAAAAATTAATAGGTATGTCAAATGAGACAAATTGAAAAACTTGAAACATGGTGTAAATATACAAGGTGAGTGCAGTAGCATAGCTGACTGACTTTGTTTACAATTTACTTATGTCAAAAGTAATACTTTTTCAAGTGTTTTTGACAGTAGTACATTATTTTACACAAACAAAATGCCTGTTGTTTCTGTTTTAACCTGTATTTGTTGCCGATTTGCACTCACCTTGTGTAGTTACACAATTACTTAAAATAAAACGAAAGCGAAATTTTCCTATTGCAAAAATGAATTTTTGTGATTTATGTACCTACTTAGATTTAATCAAAGCGAAAACTCCAATTTAAAAAAACATATGTATATTCGGATGTCAAAATGAAAACTAAACAAATTGTATCTATTTGGTCGAAAATTTTTGTGATACTGTTACGTTTTTACCTTTTAAAAACAATGGTTTATTTTCTTTAAATAAACCGGATTCCTTTTTAATTGCAAAATAAAAGCCTCAAGTAGTTTAAAGAAAATATAACGTCTTTATTTATTCAAATGTACACAAAAACAATTTTAAAAAATTAACATTCTGTTTTTTACTACACTTTAACTGCCGTTTTTATAAAAAATTAAAAAATTAAATTTTGTCTAAAAAACACTTTAAGCCTACTTTATTTTTATAAATACGGCAGTTACGGTTTAAGAACACACTTAAATTACAGTTTGATGTTAACTCAACGATGACTCACAATAAACTAATAAACTTAAATGGCCCTGTTAGTCTATTATGTAACAATCATAATATCTAGAGGGTTCGGAGATAAGATACTAGAATGTTCATGTCTAGAATATTCGTGTCTAGAATGTTCAGTAAAGCCATTAAAACTTACCCCCTGGCCCACGATCTCGAACGCTAACGTTCGCTTAGATAAGACTTAAGACACACACTTGATTGTGGAATAAACAAACTTGATAGAGTGAAAAATAGATACAATAAAAACTTTGTGCCTTAAGTCGTATCTAAGCGAACGTTATCGTTCGACATCGTGGGCCAGGGGGTTAATGTTGCCATATTGATCTGCTGTTTATAAATTAAATAAATGTAAATTTTAATTAAGGTACAATTTCGTAACAATACCAATTAGGATCAAACTATGTATACACTGAACCAAAAAACGAAATTTTGCGTTTTTATTTTAAAATTGCAGCAATTTTTTTGAAAAAATATTAAAAACAAAATTGTTCCATTTTATTTTAAAAAGAAACAATTTAGTTTACAAAATTAGGCAATAAAAATCATATTTGAAACAAAAATGTACCTTTTTATATCAAAAAATATTATTTTTTTACTAAAAATTTTAAGAACAAAAAGGTTTTCTTTTATATTAAAAGGCAGCACTTTTGTTTTTACTACAAGAAGCAGAAAAAACAATTTAAAATTTAAAATTTTTCGTTTTTGTTTTAAAAAGTTTAACACTTTGAAAAACGTATTAAAATTAAAACAGGTTTGTTATTGAAAATAAAATAAACCATTTTAATTTTAAAAGTTGACAATATTTTTGATATATGTCAGTCAATTTTTCTATAGAACGCCATTGTTTATTAAGCGTCATTAAAAAAATACAGCTTGGTGCAAGTGCGTTAAAAATTTCTAAAAGTTAAAAAAATAATAAAAAATATTAGTGTGTTAAAAAAAAGTATAAAAAGTGAAAAAGAATAAAAAGTTAAACAATTATTATATCTCAGTGCAGTGTATTTTAAAAAGTATAACAAGTTACAGAAATATTTATTTATTTATTTATTTAATAATTTATAATCATAATAATTAAAGTATTGGTTTTTTTTTGTGTTATTCATATTAAAATTTTGTAAATTTAATTTACTGACGATGCTAACCAAAGGTCAATAAATAAATATAATATTTTATAAACAAAAAGACCTAATTATAAATTATAATTATAAATCTAATAAGATTAAATAACTTTTAAGTTGTACTAAGCTGTATATTTTTATACTCTAATAAACCTTAAAAATTTAATAATGAGTTAATTACTTATTGCCTGGTGTAAAGGTAAGTATAAAGCAATGTACCTTCAAAATTAGGTACCTACTTTTAATTTAAAATTATACATTTTTAATTTAAAAATATTGCATTCTTGATTTAAAAGGGCTATATTCTTGTTTTAAAAACTATAATATTTAATACAAAAATGGTATATTTTCTTTTGAAATTGATTATCACTTTAAATCAAAAATTTTTATTTTTGATTTAAAATTTTTTTTATAAAAATTGCAGTTTTTAAAATAAAAACGAAAACTTTTAAAACAAAAAGAAACCAGCTTGGTGCGATTTCACAGTTGTTTTTTTTTTAAATAAGATTGTTTCTTTTTGATTTTAAAAATTTTTTTTTCTGTGTATAAATATTATTGAAATTAAAAGCGATTTTAATTATCGATCTAAATATACATACATACATATAACTGTATATCCAGGGATTTCAAATTTGATACCAACTCAAGTACAACTATTGGCACATTAAATTATATAGTCATTGGCACTTGACTACAATTATTGACCCTTTAAAAACTATAATTATTGGCACATTACCATAATTATTAACACCCCTAAAACTTGAATTATTGGCATCATGGTAACTCAAAAAACTTAAAAAACTTAACTAGAGGATTGTGATAATTCTTTCTCTGTTTAATAAGAGAAATAAGCTAAACTAATGTTATTTACGCATTAATTCATATTTTATAAAAAATAGAATATATTTAACAGGTTTATATTTGGTTTAATTTTTACTTGGTCATCCAACCGTTATCGCTTATTGCATAACCCCAAATTTCGGGAATAGTTTTTCGAATTTCATCCCTCATTCTTTTGTAAGGATAAATGATAGCATGAACTTGGTTTCATCTCCGTTAAAAATTCTGGTAGGGTCAGATAGTATAGCAAAGTAGTTGTTTTAAACCCAGTAGTTTTCTATCTTGTCAAACCAGCGAAAAATGTCAGAAGCAACTACATTGTCGCTGGCGGATGAGACGGCATCGGTGGCTCTAAAGGCTAATGTTGGATGCCGCTTTAAAAATGAAGTAAACCATCCTTTACCCGGCAAATTTTCTTCTCCAAAATGGTGTTGCCGCGTATTTACATCGATAAAGTCTTTATCGGCATGGAATACTTCTTCCTTTCTTTTGGGAAAACGTTTCCGCTGAGAGACTTTCACCCAATCGACAATGGCTTCTTCTTCTACTTCTGTTAAAATGGTGGGTGGACCTGGTCGAATTTTAGAAAATTTAGGGCCTAAACGAAATTGTAGCATTTACCGTGGTATCCCATAAGTTTTTGATGCAGCTTTTTTTGAAATTTTGCCATCCTTAATTTCGGACAAAGCTTTAAGAAGACTTTCTTCATATGAAAAGTTTTTTAGGCATTTCAAAAATTCTGAAAATACACAAAATTCAGTTATTGGCACTAAAAAAGGTACAACTAGTGGCAGTGCAAATTATTGTACTAATTACAAATTCAATTATTGGCACCACCTGCCAATAATAGGAACCTGTTGTTGGCACTGATGTTTTATTACAATACTTTGGAAATATTGTGTTTATTAAGGGTAAAACTAGATTATTTAATGTTTTAGTATGTCAATGAATCAAAAGGCTTAATTAAAAAATCTATAAATAAAAAAATAATGGTATTTACCAAACTTCTGATCGCTATTGAAACCCACACTAAAAACAGCGCACAATCCCTCTTTCAAAACACCCTTCTTATTAGAAAGATTACAAGCAACTGAGCGTTTTAATGTTTTGCATCAGTTCAGAAAAAATGATGAAAAGAGATCATAGAGTGAGATAAAATGAACTTAGAACCAACGGGACTTTAACGATGTCTCATAAATGCTATGCAAGTAAGAGGTGCCAATAATTAGGGCAATATTTTGTAGTGCCAATAATTGTAGTTGGTACGCTATATCTAAAATGAAAAATTTACACATTCCTGCTCATACCATTCTTATTAGAATTCTTCTAACACAACTTTCTTTTTTAAATTACTCAATTCTAAAAGGCTGTGGAGAGTTTAAAAACTTATTTTATAAAATTATTTTCTTGTAGCCGATTACGGACTTTTTGCTAGAATTCCATTACTGAACGAATTAAATTGACAAAATACTTTGAATTATGTATATATTCTTATATGTAAATGTCCTTGCTGGTATTTCATAATTGATCATAAGAAAACTTTGTCTGATGAAATGCTTAAACATTTTTGGAAATTTGGATATACCTACACTTAAATATATACCACCAATTAATATAAAATAACATATGTAAATAGTAATTTCTTGTAAAAATAAATTGTATACATTTTAGACATGAAATTCTACAAACAAATTTA
The DNA here is from genome assembly GCA_916048285.2 of Bellardia pandia. Taxonomy (NCBI): domain Eukaryota; kingdom Metazoa; phylum Arthropoda; class Insecta; order Diptera; family Calliphoridae; genus Bellardia; species Bellardia pandia. Next base: position 104,627,977 of record OU696529.1, read on the forward strand.
TGTTCTTATCAATTGTTTTAGATATTTTTTTTTACTGTTAATAAAATCTCAACTCGTTGTTTGCTATGCCGATTAAAAAATTTTGCAAAAAAAAACAAAAATATAATACCATTCAAATGCAACCATGTAGTACAATCTAATTAACAAAAAAAACTTATATCATATTAACAATATATTATTAATAAAAATTTACATACTAACCTTTATTTTTAATATTAATTTGCGATTTATATTATTAGTTTGAAACAATTTTCGCTTTTGTATTCAATCCGAATTTTGTTAGCGAATGAAATAAACTAATTTACAACACACCGTTGTTTAAACATGTACTATATAACAACAAAAATAATTTGTATATGCATATACGTGATGCTCGTTTTCCCCCTTTTGTATTAAAATTAGTAAAAAAAAATATAAAGCGCTTAAATATATTCAATTATGTTTTAAGCAGCAACTAAGGTATTTATAATTTCACCATAAAACATACTAAACACAAATAAATTGTGTATAACTTCATGTCAAATTAAAGAACAGATTTATTTTATTAGTCTTTAGCCGTTTATTAATAAATATATATTTTACATATTTTAAATTATTCTTTTATTTAAATATTACTTTGAAAACACTCGCGCGCCCTTCATCTATTAACATTCAAAAGCACTATTTATTCTTTTTTTATACATATGTATATACATATCTACATGTATGTATATTAAGTGTAAAACGTATAACGATTACTACTTTTTTTCGCAATTCTGAAATATTGCGTGCTTCCTCTTACTCTTAAGTAATTGCCATGTCTTGTCTAGAAAACCAGAGTAGATTACACTTTTTTAACGCGTATATTTATATTGAGATTGTATATTACTTTTTTTATTAATTACCGAAATATTCTAAATGGAAACTTTTTATTTCCCCAGATTTTTTCTTTAAATACACGTAATTTTTTTTTTTGAATTTTTTTAGGTATGGCTGCCGTTTTTGCTGTTTCTTTTTTCTTCACAATAGACGATTGCAAAGAACGAGTATGCACGATTGTAGAAAAAAATGGGCGAAAAACGTTTTCCAACGTGAATAATTTCTTTCTCAGTTGCCCTTTTTTGTGAAGTTCACGAAATAAATTTATGGTATTTGCAACGTTATTAAATGTTTTCGTTATAGAATAATTACACTTTCTGGTATATAATATTTTTTTCTGTAAATGGCGGTCTTAATTAGTCTGTGACAAAAATATTTTATGGAATTAATATTTTCTGCGCCGAAAGAAAAATACGACTGTACTGCGCGTGCAGTGATGACAACTTAGCGAGTTTCCCGTCAAATGTAGCGTTTATGAAGTTAATTTAGCGATGAAAAAGTCTAACAATTAATGGGAATTCTAGCGATTTTTTATTCTTATTAGTAATTTTTTTTTTAAATTTACACATTTTGAAAGATACAAAATTAGTTTTACAGTTTTATCATTACTATTTCTGTTAGCTTATCTATTTTAACACAACATGCAGGATTAAAACTTGGCTAGACTTTTATATTTAATTTTATTTTCTAATATATTTTTGTCTAAATTTATGTGCACTCAGTTCAAATGTTACATCTAGTAGGTGATAGTAACGACAATTGACATCACTTGTTTAACATTATAATTTTGACGAGTTATGCCCGAAATAACGAGTAATAAAACAGGGTTGTATTTTTTGTATTATTAAACTTTTAACACTTTTCTACTATATTAAAAAATTGTTATGATTTGCATAGACAAGACGATTTCGTTCTATTGAAAACAAAAATAAAGGAACATGTCGGTAAAAAAATTATTTTCCTTAGATTTTGAAGTTTTTGGTAAAGTGCAAGGTACTAAATAACAAAATACATCTTGTACATATTTTTTATTATTAATACATCGTCTTCAATTAGGTGTATTTTTCAGAAAATATACCGAAAAACAAGCACAACATTTGGGACTAAGAGGTTGGTGCATGAATACTGCTGAAGGCACAGTTAAAGGTCAGTTAGAAGGTTGTCAAAATGAATTAAACGAAATGTTAGTACATTTTACAATGATAATTGTACATGGATGATATTTAATATTTTTTTGTTGTAGGAAATATTGGCTTCGTAACAAAGGCAGTCCAAATTCTCGTATTGACAATGTTGTTTTTAGTGAAATGATCTCTATAGACAATTACACATTTCAATCATTTGGTATAAAACGTTAACTAATTTGTTCATATTCATTTATGTAAGTTTTTAATATTTAATTAAAAACTTCAAATAAACTCTGTAATTTGGTCGAAAAAATAGGCTGTTTTCATAAACGCAGTATGCAATGCAACATTTCATTGCATAGAGTTCACTTAGAATATAATTTAAAAACTTTTATCACATAAAATATAAAGATATTGGACTATTAAAGAGAATCTTAAAACAAAAATTTTTAAATTTCTAAATCCTATTATGAACTCTATGCAATGTTGCATACTGCGTTTATGAAAACAGCCATATTCTAAATAATCATTTTTGGTTCGTGTTACAGTTACAGAACCGACTCTACACATGTGTGGAATCATCATGCTTGTTATCTTACACATATGTAGCTTTGTATCAACTTTGTGTAACAGTTATTGATAATCACTTAATTAAAAAGATTATTGCTCTATCAACAATAGCATGTTGTGCCAGTTATAAATTTGAGGTCCCTCAACTTGCCTAAGAAGGAAAACATGTATAAAATACAATAGGTGAATAATTTATCTAAGGATTGTGGTGAAATACCTATAACAAATTATTCTCAAAGGTCTCTCAAATCTAAAATTAACAAATTGCTCATGTTATTTTCTATAATCAATATTAATTTTAATAAAAATTGTTTTGAAATTGTGCTTTCTTTATTATTTATACAAGTATGATATTCCGCTGTACAATCGTGATTCATATCGGGGTGGAAAAGGAAATCAAGCCGCCCTTTTATAAAATTCTCCAAAGATTGATATTTGAGTGTGAGTGATTTCAAATTATTCTCAATTTGATATCCAACCAGAATTCATCATTAGATTCATAATGCCATGAGTAATTACAGTTTCTGTTAAACATCTAATGCCTACCTTATAGCATAAAACGTACTTTATCAAAAGTCTGAATCATGATTCTGTAAAATAAAAAATTGACCAATATGTACGTTTTATGCTATAAGGTAGGCATTAGACGTTTGGCAGAAGCTACTTAAAGCGTTATGAATATTTCGGGGCCAAATTCTTATTTCTTAGTGGCATTATTTTGTTAAAGGGGTAACTTCAAACTTATGGGTCGATTACGGATGGCAACCGAACCTCAGTGCAGTTGACAGTTGCCAAAAACATATTACAGATGGCAACTGACAACTGTAAGCAGTTAACTTCAGTTGCCGAACATGGCAACCGATAATTTGTGGTTGCTTTGGTTTTTATTTTAAATGTTAGTTATTTTTAACATATAAATGTTTCTACTCGAAAATTCGAAAAACAGGGGAGTTACTCTCTATTGCGAGTAAGAGTATCAATTTGTACGCTTAACGCATCGAATTTGCTTTCGCATCGCAATAGAGAATAACCCCCCCCCCCCCCTTGCCATACATAATAATGCTGGCTAAATTCTACTACTTTCCATTACTCAATAATATTCAATTATTTTCATTTTGGTACTCAATACTACTCGATACTTTTAACGGATATTTTGAAATTGTAACGCATAGTTTTTAACTTAAATTAAAAATAAATGTAAAGCTAACTTTGAATTCAACGTTAACAAAAACTTAAGAAATAATAGACAGCTTTATTTCGGCGGTTGGTTTAATTTTGTAGCTTACACATTGTTGTCTTTTTATACAGTGATGTATTTTTATGCACTATTTTACCCACTCAACTTGCTTAAAAATATAACTCCGAAAGTATAGAGTAACTACTTTTGAGTATCCAAAAAAAGGCCATATACTCGATACTCGGTACCCATTACTCAATACTTTGCCAGCACTATTACATAATAACAACTTGCATGTCAGTTGCATTGCCTATTGGCAACTCAACTTCATACATAATTGACCCATTAAGAAACAAGAAGTATTATAATTCAAAATGTTTCCTTACCTACATTTGTTTCCATATGAAAAAAACATATTTTTCTAAATTTGTTTCAAACTCAAAAAAGTATTATTAAATATTAAAAAATAATATTGATTCCTAATAAAATGTGTTAATTATATTATAGAAAAACTGTCATCATATAGTTTTAATTCTTACGTTATTTATACTTAGTAATTTCGTTAGAGAAAAACGAAAAGTATTTTATAAAAAAAAAAAACGTAATTAAATAGGAATTGATATTAAAAAGTAAAACGAACTAAAAAGAAAAATACTATGGCAATCTATCTAACTTGTCAGCAAACTAGGAAACTAACTCTTTTTGCAGGCAGCGGCCAAATTTTTAGCAGCCGTTACTGTGTTCAGCATTAACATGGCGACAGTCATTGGACCCACACCACCGGGCACGGGTGTAATATAACCAGCAACTTGACGAACTTCTGCAAATTTAATGAAATACGAATTTAATATAAGAGGTATGCAAATATATTTCTTACCTTCATAATCTACATCTCCCACCAACTTGGTTTTACCGTTGATGTCTGTTATGCGTGTTATACCAACATCAATGACACAGGCACCAGGTTTTATCATTTCTTTTGTTATAAGTCCGGGCACACCAGTTGCAGTTATAATAATATCGGCCATTGAACAATATTTTGCCAATTCTTTTGGTGGTGTAAATCGATGGCAAATGGTTACTGTAGCATCCATGGCATTGGTTTCGTTACGACCATCAGCGTGCATTAACATGGCAATTGGCATACTGACGTTCTTTGAACGCCCAACAATTACGGCATTCTTTCCAAATGTATCAATGCCAGTACGCTTCAACAATTCAATTACACCTAAAGGAGTGGCTGGTATCATTGATTTCATGTCGAGGCACATGCGACCCACATTAAAGACATTAAAGCCATCTACATCTTTTTCGCAAACAACTGCATTGCAAATTTTACGCTCATTCATGTGTTCCGGCACTGGCAATTGTACCAATATACCATCAACATTTGAATCATTGTTTAATTGATCAATCAGTTCTAAAAGTTCCTCTTCGGTAACATTTGCGGCCAAACGTTTAGTCTCACTGCTAATGCCGACATCTTTGGCGGCATTCATTTTCATTCGCACATATGTCTCACTGGCTTGGTCTTCGCCAACAATTATGGCTGTTAAATGTGGTGTACGATTGCCTTGAGCTGTGAATGCTTCAACATCTTTTCGAATTTCACCGCGTATTTGGGCAGCAATAGCCTTGCCATCGATAATTTGAGCCATACTAAGGCAAAGAAAATAATTAAAAAAATTAAAGACTTGAATTGGGAAATAAGATTCGGTCTAATCGCAATATAAGCGAACAGAATGGATGTATTTATTTATTTTAATTTTCTTTTTTATTATGATATGAGTAAATTAAAAAAATTGGTTTGATATCATACAATTTACATACATATGTATACTCCAAAACTAACAACGTCGAGACCGACATATCCTAATATTAAATACTTATTCACATTGATCAAATATTTTAGAAAAAAAAAACGTAACCAGTATTTTTTTTATTATTATTATTTATTTATTTAGTAGTATGTATTTTGAATACTTTATCTTATAACTATATTGCAATTTAATTCATTTTACTTTAAATTTTTTAATTGTTCTAATGTACATTGTTTTTTACAAAAAATACACAAATTCTTTTAAATATGTACATACATATGTATATTAAAATTTCATTCACATTTAACATCATTTGATAATAAATTAAATAATTGTAGTTCTTTGTAGAATAGGCATCGTATCATAAAATCATTGGAATTTCGTAGATTGCACGGTTGTGTTTCATTGACATATGTATATTAGTTGTTCCGTTGTTGTTGTTGTAATAGCAGTAATTGCTGAGTTGACAGCCCTTGGCCGAGTGATCTCGGGTCGTTCCGGTGCATAGAACCGGCTGTCGTGGGTATTCCGGTGCGCTCTCTATCTTCATTTTGTATATAAATGCCAATGTATTAAGTTGAAGTCTTTGTCTGATACTTAACCATTTTAGTGTATCTAGCATAAACTAAATTGGTGTAAACCTATTGCAATTTAATTTTATCCTCATCGCTTTGTTTTGTAGCTTCTGTATTCTCTCTATTTGTGGATTTGTGCAACATGTGTATAAGATTGTAGAACCAAATTCAAAGTGTGGTTTTATCATTGTATTAAATATATTTATAGCAGTTATGTCGAAATTTTACTTCTTATTCTTCTAAAGAAACCAATCTTTTTCCAATTTTTTTTTTTTTGCAAATATACTCTAAATGGTCTTTTAGATTCATATTTTTATCTATTATGAAACCTAAGTATTTTATTTTGTCCACTTTTTCGATTATACTGTCTTTTATTTTAAAAATTAAATTATTGTTCATGTTTATTTTCATAGAGTTTTAATTTATTAATTTTTAACCATTTATTTATATATATCATATCTTGCATTAGATTATTTTGGCACCGTTCATCTGTTTCTGATTCATTAAAAATAAGAGTATCGTGCGCATATAGCACTGTTTCACATTTTCGAAGTACCTAATGTACTTCATTTATGTAAATAATAAATAGTATAGCTCCAAGGATTGATCCTTGTGGAAGCCCATATTCGTTATTGATCTCGTTCGATTTTATGTTATTTACTTTCGTTATTTGTTTTCTATTAATTAAGTATGATTGAGACCAATTTAATTCTTTATCTTGTATTTCGTATTTGTATAGTTTTTGTAGTAAAATGCTTCTATCAATAGTTTCAAAAGCTCTTTTAAAATCGAGAAAAATTGCAATGATTTTATTATTTTTGTTAGTATTTTTCCATCTATTTATAACGTAGTTCACAGATGTTTCACACGAAAAACTTTTGCGAAACCCGGATTGATATTTCGATAGTATATTGTTTCTCTCTAAATATTCTTCGAGTTGCAGTTTAACAATTTTTTCTATAACTTTTTCACATACTTTTAGGGTGTTTATTGGACGAAATTCTTCACATTTGTTTGTTTTTGTAACCTTTTCAATTGGTGTTATCATTGAGGTTTTCCAGTTTTCGGGAAAAACTCCAGTTTCCATCGAGATGTTTACTATTTTCAACATAAAATCTCCAAATAAACTCCAATTATCGAGTATTATATTAATAACTTTATTATAGTCCGATTTCTTTTTTATGCTTTTACATATTGCTGGCTTAACATGTAAAGGCTCTCAGTCCACTTTTTTTTAGAAATTGAGATTTTGATGCAGTTGTGTTCAATAAGTAAAAATACATCGATTACAAAACAAAATACAGTTATCTCATTTGTTGTTGTTGTTTTGTAGTGCTGAGTAAAGGCGCTATGTCCAGTTTATCACATCTTTGTGTAATATCTCACTTCTTCCAATGTTAACATATCAACTGTTTCGCGCGGAATAGTCTGAGAGTCCAACCAATTGACATAATATTATTTGCCATTGGCTACACTCTCGTTGTTTTGAGTATCAACACCATTGACCGTCATGACATTAATCGTCATGATGTTACTTATTTGGATCATTCATTTTTTTTTTTTAATTTAACAATGTACAATTTTGTAAAAATATTCGCCCTGGTCGTGGAAAAGGCGATTTCAAAGTGACGGACATTCGAGGAATACAATACACACCAAATGGTGAAATTAATTTCAAACTTAGATTTCCTGATGAATGGAAAAATCTCCACCAAAAAATAAATGAAAATGTAGTCGCACTAGAGTGGTCGGATTAACACCAACTTCATAAAGAAAGAAGAAAAATAAAGACTAGAAAGTTCGAATATCTAAAATCCACTTTGCCTACAAAGCACCATAAATTTTATGACAATTTGTCATACGAATAAAAATAGTTGTCGCCAGTTATCTTACTTTTAAATCCATTAAAAATCTAAATTAATATTATATTTATAACAGCAATTAAATAAGACTGAATAATTTTTGTTTTCATTATGTACAAGTATATAAGATTTTTTTAAAAAGATTTTTTATTTTTATATATAATTAATTCGATATTTCGATTTCCTTTGGAAATCTTTATTTTAATACATATTTAAAAAATAACAAATTTTCTATGTGTAAATAAATCTTATCTTATATACATACATATATGTATATAAAAAAGTTGCGTGAGTGACACATTCATCATCGCCCAGCCCAAACCGCTAAACCTAGAAACTTGAAATTTGGCACTTTTACACTAAGAAGGGATTTTTGGATAAATGGGGCAAAAACGGGTAAAACCAGTACCCCTATATCTCCAAAACAAATAAACTTAGAAATAATATTTTAAATGCGTCCGCCTTTAATCAAAAAAAGAGCCGACAGGTGTCTGGTACTTTTTTGAAATTCGAAATTGAAGTGACCATATGGGGTAAAAAAAGTCCCCGTAGAACGCTTCCTTAACATGTATATCTCCTACATAAATAAACACATAAATACTATATTAACTGCATCTGGCTCAGATCAATAAAGACTAAAAATCATTTTGGTACTTTTTTGAAATTCGAATTCCTATGGCCTAAAAATTGTATTCTTTTTTGCTACTTTTTTATCAAAATGTATTTTCTCACTAAAAATTCCATGACATGATATTCATAAATCAAATATAAAGGTGTAAAAAGGGCCTAATTTCAGTACACTTATATTGGTACTTTTTTGAAATTCATTTCTACTATTCTATTCTCGCAAGCTATGCATCTGATCATGTGATAATCTTCGGCAAAGTCGTTGTGCATGCGACTTCGCCTACTCTAACGCCCACTTTTTTTAATTGATTAATTGCTTCTGCATGGGTTTTAACAGATTTACTTCATACAAATTGTATCCACATCTTACTGAAGGCGAGGTAAAAATAAAAATTTCACGCCCCATCACAAAATATTAATGTTTGTATGTTTATAAAATCGTAAAATATGCATTTGGTCATGTGATGATCTTCGGCAAAGTTATTGTGCATGAGTCCGGGAAGTCCCAGTTGGTATGACCACACCTATTTTAATAATATATAAAAATGATTGTATGTCTGTATGTTTGTGTTTAATAGGAGGCCAAACCCTTGGACTGATCTTCCTGAAATTTTGACAGCATATTACTGCGACTCTGGAAGAAATAATAGGCTATATGCTGTTTTGATTTAACAAACGGGAATGACACCGCCCATATAACCCAAAAATTTAAATCGCCATATTTTGGGTACTTTTTGACGTATAGGAATGACACCGCCCATATAACACAAAAACTTAAATCACCATATTTTGGGAATTTTTTGACGTATATGATAAGTAGAAATACGTACCAGGCAAACTAAAAATCGTAATAACTACTGAACCGATCGTCATTAAATTTTCACAATAGGATATTCTTACGAAATTGTAAATTCTTGACTAAATAAAGTTGTACGTGGACAAAGGGCAGGGCCTCGCCCACTGAAATACATCGCTCATATGACGCGCTTCAGTATCCTATTATTTTTCCATGTGGAGAAGATGGATATCACTTTGAAATGCGTCAAATCAATCAAGCACCCATAAAGCCGTTAATTATCCTGTTGAGTTCTTAAATTCACTCGATGTGCCAGGCTTTTCACCACATGTGCTACAACTTAAAATTGGAGTGCCATTTATTTTACTGCATAATATCGATCACCACGGCTTTCAATGGCACTCGACTTGCAGTAAAAAAACTGGGAAATAATTTATTAGAAGCAACTATTATAACAGGAAAATATAAAGGTACAGATGTACTTTTGCCACGCATTCCAATGCTAACAACAGATTTAATATTCGATTTTAAACAATTGCAGTTGCCTGTTCGGTTAGCGTTTGCGATGACTGTTAACATCCCGTGTAGGAAAACCCACTGACTTATATGTGTATGCACCTGATGAGTAAACTAAAAATATTGTATATCCTAAAGCATTGCAATAAATAAATTAAATTCAAATAAATAAATTTTTGTAAATATATATGTAAATACGTTTTATTTTTTTATAACGAGGGGGTGTAGCGAAGCACACCGGGTTTAGCTAGTACATATATAAAAGTGATTGTGTGTCTGTATGTATGTTTATTATTATTAGTTTGGGATCTATAGACGGCTAAACGGCTGAACCGATTTGCTTGAAATTTTCACAGTATATTTCTGTATGTCTGGAAGGAGATATAGGCTACTTTTTTTCTGAAATTTCAAGTGGGCGTACCCCACACAAAGTTAATTTTAAAAATCAAATACTTAGGAAACTATAATAGCTATAGTACTCAAATTTTGCATGAGCAATTCCATTGTTTGTTTAAATATTAGCTTTAAAAATGGAAGTAGTAGCGACAGGGGCGCACAGAGGGATTTGTTCATACAATGTTTGGCAAAAAATATAAGGAGTGCTCGTAGAATGTTGAAATTTGGCACAGAGCCTTTGGTTAGCTTAATTAAGAAAAAAATAAAGTTTCATCAAAATTGGCCACGCCCACTACCCACCGCCCATAGAACCCAAAATTAATTTTTGGCCCAAAGTTTTTGAAATTTGGCACAGAGCCTTTGGTTAGCTCAATTAAGAAAAATATAAAGTTTCATCAAAATTGGCCACGCCCTCTACCCACCGCCCATATAATTCATATTATTATCATTACCAAAACTAATTATTTTATAAATAAATTTCAATACATGCATTTAAATATAGACTTTTATTCATCATCTATCATTTCTGTAACTATATCATCAAGTTCCATAACCTGTTTACGGGTTTGACATCTAATGCTACTTATAAAAGGATCTGACGATACTAGAAGTCGATGAAAAACTTCTGTATTTGTTGCAACTCTATCACATTTTCTGGAGAACCTTAATCTATAATTTCTATAATCTTTATTTCTGGTTTCTTCGGCTTCTTCAGAAAGCATGCCAATATGAAGTATTGCCGCATCCATGATATCCTTTCCGTGTATTAGTATTTTGTGTACTGTTACTGGCATATAATACCAACTATATTTTTCAACAAAAAGTTTTGCTGTATCTTGAGCAAAATTCTTGAACTTCAAGGAATTAACTTTTTTGCCACAAGTTATTATTTGTAGTATAATGCGAAATCGATCAATTAGTTGCTCCTCTACACCAGTCACATCGGCAACAAGTGCGGGGTTAGAAAAGAAACGCCTGGACGTATTTCCATCGTTAGTAGACCCAGTTCCTTGTTGAACTGCATCCACTCGTATACCCATCTGTTCCTTTGAGGCCTTCTGAATTCGAAGTTTGTTTTCCAGTTTAAGACTTTTGTGTTCGTCCTTGAGCGCGGACCATTTTTCAAATGGTTTGTTGTAGGCGATATGAAGTATGCACTCCATAAATTTTATGCGAGCATGTAAGAAGGAAACGCCCATTTTGATTGCTTCACCATCAATAGAAAATAAACTCATTTTAATAATATCTTTTCCACTTCGATATTTTCACAAATTGTTTTATTTTTATTGTTGTTAAATCATATGGTTTTGTTTTTAATCTATTCTAAATAAGTTATTGTTGTAACTTAATGTCATTATAACGCACGTGCCTAAAATTATGCAATATATTTTTGTAATTTTTTAAAATTAAAAATTTCATGAAATCGGAAACCAATTTTATGATTTTATAAAAGATTATTAATTATTTAAATTTTTTTTTTTTTTAAATGATAGTATGGAGTCTTACCTTTCATTTTATTATAGCGAGAGCACCGAGCACGACCGAGCAACCTTTTTTTTTTCCAAGGAAGTTTGTAATCACGGCACATTATAGAACAAATTTTATTCCATCATATCTTTTAAACCATATGAGCGAATTTTATAATTTTTTTTTTTAAATACGCAGAAAAGGCTATATTTGAAGAAAATCACTATTTAAATCAGAGCAATAAAATTATCTTACGTACAAACACTTTAGAAGTGCCTTAACAGTTTTCAATATTTTGGACCAAAATTTACGTTTTTTTTAGATTCTGTTTATGGATTCTTCATACTGAATCAATTTTCTACAAAACTGCATCATTACATTTTTAAATTTTATGTGTCGAAAAAATGACTTATTGCACAAAAAATCCCACTGTGGGGCGTGGCACCTCCCATATGATAATAATTTTAAAAAAAATCAAATATATGGTATACAATAAGATATATGGTACGGTTATTCTACCATCAATATTAATATTTACGACAAGAATGGGCGGTTTATCAATAGTGAGCGTGGCTCCTCCCATAGATATGATGACAAATTATATATAGGGAAAGCTATATCAGCTATCAATATTAATATTTAGGACACCAATGCGCTGACTAGCAACAATATTAAGTAAATGTTAAAAAATCATAATAAGATAATGTAATAAGATTTAATTTAAAAGGAAAACTTTAGGTTTTAATAACTTAATAAATGCCGTATTTGCCGGACGAAGACAAACCTTTTTACTCTGAAAATTTTATCTAAAATCGGGGTGCGTCTTATCGTCCGGCAAATACGGTATATTTGTTTAACTTTAAACTTTTTATTTCATTACGATACGGGTAGCGAAGCACACCGGGTTTTTATATAAAAACTAAAAAACAACTTTTTACCCTCATAATAATAATAATAGTAATAAAAGCCCATAAAAACTATTTTGAGACCTGTCATCAACATGAATGATTAAGTTTTATCACACAGAAAAAATTAAAATTGTTTTTCACTTAAAATATTCGTATATTTAATTCAACATTTAATTGAAAGTAGACCGATGACGGAATTTGTACTATCAATTAAAATGTTTTGTAATATTTTTAATTAAAAAATATTGATTATCAATTAAAAATTTAATTGATAATATAATAAAAAATAATTTAAAATGAAAACTGTAGATTTTAATAACTTAATAATTATATTTATTTAACTCTAAACTTTTTATTTCATTACGATACGGGTAGCGAAGAACACGGGGTTTTAGCTAGTATATTGATATAAGTTTGAAAGGGGTTGACAAAATTGAAAAATATGTTTTACAGAAAAAATAATTTTAAATTTTCAATATATATACACATATATATAAAAATAAAAAATCTTTTCGAAAAAACAAAAAGTGACCTCAAGCTTAAAAATTATTTAATAAAAATCATACAAAAAGTATGTATGTATATACAAATATCGAAATTGTAATTACAATAATAATGTTATTCATATTTTTGAATAAATTCTGTTTCTTTTTTTACAATAATCAAAATAAACTTTAACTTTTTACATATTATTAGATTTTTAAATAACAACAATAAAAAAGCAACAAAAGTACACTTTCATTGTAGTAAGTAAGAAATATAAGTACATAGATACAAGTTTTAAGAAAAAAATCTAAGTCCATGAAAACATACAACAGAAAAAGCTCTAAGTCCAAAAAAGCTTTTATCTCGGCAAATATGTACTTATTTTTTCATTTTGCTTTTACGCAAATAAAAAACAAAGAAAATACAAAAACATTTGCAGATTTCAAAAATGTTTATTCAAAAAAAAGTTGATTGTTTTTTGGCTCTCCTGTAATATTGTAAAATATGGACTTAGAGCCTTTACATGTTAAGCCAGCGATATGTTTTTGAGTTCTATAATTGATATTGCACAAAGTTTGAATTTTGCATTTATCACATCTACATATTTCGTTATCATATTGCACATACTCTAAATTACAATCTATAATTTCCTTAATACTGTTCACAAAATAATTATTATTGAATTTGCTATATCACAAGTATTTTTATATTCTATATTGCTAAATATGACAGATTGAATCACGAATCTATTTTTTTTAGAACTAAGTCTTTAATGTTTTTCCACATTTGTTTTTGATCTTTGGTTTGCTTATTTCTCTATTAATATGCATATGTATTTTTTTCATTATCGAGTTTTAATTTGTATATATGTAGGTATTTCTTGCTTTCGGCTTTAGATATATTTTTTTAACGTTGTAGTTGCATATTAAACCATTTATTTTTAAAGTTTTTTTTCACTCACTGTCTTTTTTACGGTTAGCTTTTTTATTGCATCATCAAAAAGATTCACGTTATTGTTTAGTTCCTGGTTATCATCAAAATTTAATATCTCCCTAACTTCTCGTTGAAATGTTCGTTTATTGTATTTAAAAAACTCTATTTCTTTTTTATGTTCGGCTTTCTTATCGTTTATTTTAATTTCAATTATTTCGTGATCGGATATATTATTTCTATTACTGTTGGTTACCAGCGTTGTCAATTTGGTGCGTTTCGCATTGCGACAATGCCGTTGACAATGTCGTCAAACCGTTACCAAAATAGTAGACACAAGTAGTGACTTGGTGACACTTGACCCAGGTTTCCTTCAGGGTACTTACAATATATGTCATACATACAGCGTTACCGTTGGAAAATTTCAGAAAGTCGCACAAAAAGGGGATTTATTAAAAAAAAGGGGCACCACTCTTAAAAAGACGGAAAATAAACAAAACAATAATAAAAATCTTATTTTTTTCATTTAAATGTTGTATATGATGTATGTTTACATATGCATATAATAAAAAAATTAATAATAACACTAATATGTATCAAGTAAAATAAAAAAAAGGTACACAAAAAGTGGCAAGGCATCTGTAAAAGGGTCAAATTGCCACTTTAGTCGCATCAACGGTAACGCTGCATACATACATACATATGTCCCTATTATTAAGCTAGATTTACACGATTGAAATTTTCTTCAAAATTGCTCTTCAAAATTTTTCAAACAGCAAAATTTCTTAAAAATTTATTATTTTTTAACTATTAATAACTATTAAATAAATAAATTTTGAAGAATTTTTGCTGTTTACACGAGTTTGAAGCATTTTGAAGAAAATTTCAATCGTGTAAATCTAGCTTTAGTATGGGTTTAGCAAAAGTGTACAACATATTTCTTTTCCAAAACTGTATAGGTACATATTTTTGAAGTTATGAATAAAATAATATTTAAAAATTCGCACTAAATACTATCCTATTACGTTTGTAGGTTTAGTGTGATTCCCATATAAAAACCACAATTGTTTCCGCATTTTTTATTGTTAGTATTGTTGTATGTGAGTAAAATTATAAACGATTACATATAGATATTATGCATGTACATACAATGTATGTATGTACATATGTCATACATTCATATGTATATTTTTATTGAATACAGGCTCACCAAGAAGCAGCCCAAGAAGGTTAATAAACTAAATTTTACAAAATACAAGGGAATTTACAAATTCAAAACAAGTGAGAAATATAAAATAGCTACACCCAGTACCTATATGTGCAAAAATAGTATTTCAGAAATCATCACTATATAACAGATCATCAAAAAATTTTGTGGCATGACTTCTGAGCATATCAATAGCGTTTGTGTTAAATTTTATCTCTTTTAAAAGATTTATGCATGCTAAAGTGAGTTTTATATGGTAGGTTGGACTAATTATGGACCGACCGTTATTAAATTGGGTGACATGATTTCTGTATATATGAAACACATTTGTGTTGTTAATTTTATTTGGATACCAAGATTTTTAAGAGATTTTTGATCGTTAAAGTGATTTTTGGAAGTAGGCCTTATATAGAAGCCATGACTAGTTATGGACCGATCATTATAAAATTAGGCCGAATGATTTGTGTAGATATGAAACATATTTGTGTTGAATGTTATTTGGATACCAACATTTTTAAAAGAGCGATGCTCTTTAAAATGATTTTCGAAAGTAGATCTTATGTGGGACCGATCTGTAAAAAATTTGAAGGTATGATTTATTTGTGGTGACTTTTGTTTGTGGTGTAGGGTATAAATATATTTTTTTATATTTGAACAAAATATGTAATAAGGCACACTAAACGCATAGGAATTGCATACAATAAAAAAATGCATCGCGTTTAATGTTCATAGCTACATACATACATACATGTTCAGATATCCCAGCATCCCAGTATACCATTCTAGGAGCGCTCCGAAAAAGGAGTCAGAAAAGAGTCCAACAAGAGCATTTTTGGAGCGCTCCGAAAAAAGGAGTCAGAAGAGTCCAACAAAATAGCATTTTCGGAGCGCTCCGAAAAAGGAGTCAGAAAAGAGTCCAACTAAAAAGCATTTTCGGAGCGAAAGCAAAATTTGCTTGTTACTGTCCTAAGTCGGCACTCAGTATGACTCAGAAATTCCACTTAATTATGTGTGTACCAAAGCGTTGTTGTCCTGTTATGCGTGCTTTGAACAAATAAAAAAACATATCTGTACCACACAAGAATGATAAAAACGTGATTACACAGAGCCCAAAAAAAACTCATAAGACTCTTTTCTGACGTTATCTAAGAGCTCTTTCAGAGCCAAAAAAAAAACCCTCATAAAAGACTCTTTTCTGACAGTATCTAAGAGCTCTTTCTGACGGACCATTTTCGAATGTAATTAACCTCTTTTCTGAAGGTTTTCGGAGCAATTATGATTGTTTTTTTGGGCTCATAAGAGCGGTAACGCTCCGAAAAGTGTCAGAAAAGACTCTTTTCGGACTCATATGGCTTGCTTGGATATTACGTTTTGGTTATACCAAACGAGACGACATGGTGTAACTATACAAGGTGAGTGTAGTAGCACAGCTGACTGACTTTGTTTACAATTTACTTACATATGTGAAAAGTAATACATTTTCAAGTGTGTTTGACAGTAGTACATTATTTTACACAAACAAAATGTATGTTGTTTCTGTATTGTGTTGTATTTGTTGCCGATTTGCACTCGCCTTGTATAGTTACACCATGCGAGACGGTGAGGAGATGGTTACCACATATGTATATAAATGACACAACAACGAATTGTTAAGCAAAAGGGGAAATACCAAATGTAATTCCCCTGTAAACAATAAGAAAAAAAGCTTTAAAATATATACATACATATGCATTTGTTACACGTACTACATTTGATTTAAAAATTAGACGAACAAAAAACAGTCTGTCAAAATGATGCGATGCTTGGTCGTCATCAGAGTAAAGAATTGGCAAAGAAAAATAAACTGATAAGAAATTATGAATTTGTTCAGGCATCTTACAGACTTATCACAAAATGAAAAATCCCCAGTTTCTTTGAAAATTAAACTAATGTTTTTTACGATAATAAATTTTTTATTTAATAAAAATATTAGGTATGTATGTTTAATATACTACATATCGTTGGTCTCATGTAGAAAGGCCCTAACTCGCAATTTTTTCGAAATTTGTTTTTTTTTGCGATTCCAATGCATTTAACGCAAATACACCTCCTCACAAAAATTTATTGCAATAGTGTAAAAAATAACGCTTTTATAAGCAGTTGTACAAAAAAAGTTACATGTTGAATATTACAGTTTCTATTATGTTTTTACCTTTTCCTGTAAAGTTTCAAATATGCGAGTTAGGGCCTTTCTACATGAGACCATCGATATAATAAAATATATTTAATTAAATGAAAATTTTATATAATAATTTTGTAGTCAAATTAGATTTTTTTACCATACATTAGATTTTAAGCAATAACAACAATCTTCTTCAAGCAATTAGAACAATTGGTACTAAATTGTGAATTTTATAAGAAAGTTTACATTTGTAGATAATTTTTAGCTTTATTAAAAATACACATGAAAATGAAGCATGTTTTTATTGAACAATATTAAAATTAATTTGAAAAATCTTTATTTAATCTTTATTTATTTATTTAATAATAAATTATATAAACTTTTGTCGATATTTTTCAGGGCTAAAACAAATTTTTCACGATTTACACTTTTTAAATTGCGTTTCAAAGAATTGAGAAAAGCTTGAGCATTCGTTAAATGAAAATAAAGCATTTCCATTTCTCTGGCTAATTGTTTCCAATTTTCATTCTCATTTAGCTTAAAGCAAAGTTGTGAAAAAATCTCTTTATTATTTAAAGCCGCTTCCAGATCGACTACATGAAGAGTAGGGGAAGTATTGTCATCGTTAATTTCTTGTTTAATGTCTATTTCTGTTAACAGTTCCGGCACTACATTTGCTGTTGTTTGTTCACTTATATTACTGTTGTTATCCTGCTCGTCGTCTTCGGTAGATGAACATGAATTTTCTTCCTCTTTTATGACAAGTTTATGTTCTTCATCATTATCTACATCAACATCGCTGGATGAGTTCACATCCATATTTTCTGTTTTATCTGGAGTTGGATATTTGTTGTAGAATGTAAGAAGTATGCTTAGTATTTTTTTTGCCTGTTCATCACTCGTTACCAGTTGCTTGGCCAAATCCAAAGGCGTATAGTCGGCACTGTTGTTGGCATATAATATTTTATTCATTGTTTTTAATGGACTATTGTCCAATATTAAATTAACCAATTTAAGATTTTGTTGTTGTACGGTCATATGTAAAGCGTTACTGCCATCCTTACTACATGTCGTAGTCACCGTATTCGCATCATACTTCAAAAGTTTAGCAACAATTTCATAATTATTATCGCGTATTGCTAAATGTAATGGTGTAAAACCATCATCGTTAAGGTGGTTCAGATTCAATGTCATTGCCGAATTTATGAAGCTTTCCAAGCATTTCAGGTCCTTTTCACTTACTGCAATATGAAGTGCTGTATTACCTTCATAATCTTGGATGTTAGGGTTACAGCCCAGTTTTAAAAGTGGCCGTATATAGTTCGGCTGTCCGTACAGACATGCATAGTGTAATGCAGTCTGTGTTCTTTTATTTGTTAAGGTATTTAAAAGTTCATTCAATTTGAAATACTCTAAAACCTTGAAAATCGGTATGGCAAATTTATTGTTATCACCCAGTACAAGTTCGTGTATAAGCGATTCCCCAGATTTTTCCCAATGTTCATTTATGATTTTCGTTATTTGCTCAGCAGCACTGTCGCGTTTTGTAGGATTTGGAGGCGTTGAAGACCTAATGGTATCATGATGTATATTTAAAATACGCTGTAAGTATATATTAAGTGGTTGTTGATGATGTTGTATATTTTGTCTAGCCATATCCATTTGTTTTTTACTAATCATTAATTTCTTGTAGTGAAAGTGGTTCTTAGCTTCATTGGCGCCACAAACTCCGTCTCTTTCGATACGACTACTACTTGATAGCAATGGGTCGAAATCGTGCACCTTTGGATCCTCTAAATAAGCTAATAACTCTGAATCTATTGATATGCTGGAATTAATTAAATCCTTATTGATTATTTGTTTCAGTTCATCTGATACATTAAGAAATTTCTGTTGATCTTGAATTGTTTTGGGTAATTCTCCTGAACTTAATGAGCCAGAATTGCTAGAGGAACCGCTATTTAAAGATGAACATGTTCGCCTACGTTTGCGCGATATTACAGCTTGGTTTGGCTTATAACGAAACGATACCGGTGGATAACTACGTTCATCGTCAGATGGCCTTACAAGCTCAATAAATACCTCAACCGCTTTGTCAATATCTTTGTCTTTGTACGCTGGTGTTCTACACACAATTGCATATTGATGATGTACATCGGATTCGCGAAATGTAGCAAAAGCCTCCCACACTTGTTCGTCTTCCACCATTTCATAGAATCGTACCTTAATGTTCTTTTTACTAACTTTTTCCACCAATAATATTAGATCGTCGCCACCTGAAACATTGCCGGTTGCTATGCTCAAGCGAGTAATACGTAGTTCTCCTGTTTGTGCAGACTTACGGTTATTTATGGGATTCGAATATACTGGCGCAGCTATGGGTGTGTACGATTTGTTTTCCTCGACACGAAATGCTTCAAAACACAGACGTACCTTGCGTGGGCGATGAAGTTAAGAAATATTTAAGTTAATATGTGATTTTGTCTATGTTACCTTTAAAGAAAATATCCTAGAATAGCTACATTAACCTCTCCTAGTGAATGTATATATAATTTTTGTAATCCGACATTTTATGCTTTTTATCATTATAATTTCTTACTTTGTAAAATATATCCTAAAACCATATATAGTAAAAATCGTGTAGGCAAGAAAAATTTAGTCGAAACTGATACTTGTACTATAATGAAAATTTGCATACAAGTATTATAGAATTTTAAAGAACACGTTTAGAAAATCCTAACAAAATCCTCCCCTACAAGGTCTTTAATTCCACAAAACATCCATAAACCTGGCATCTACAAGCAACTGCCTACAAAACAAATGCATTACAAGATTACGTCTATCACATACACGTCTCACTCACCAATACCTGATGAACAAAACTGCACAACCAACATGCATTTTTTGTAACAATTCACCATTATATCGATTTGTCAATCTTCTAACATTGTTGATCTACTCAAAACTCCAACTTGTAACTATTAACAAAGTATTTGAATTCTTAAAAAAAACTTCTTTGCACAACCAAATTTAAATATGTCCACATACATACATACACTCCCTCATTGAAATTAATAAGCGCATAGCCTTCGTTGCTAGTGCTTTTAGCTTTTGATTTATTTTAATTTTAATTACCTACCTATAATAAATTTGTAAATAAATAAATAAAAAATGTTTTTGGCGAAAATCTAAGGAAGCTAAAAGATATTTAAAAAATCTTTCTGAAAAAATGTTTCACACAGAGAGTTATATTTGGAGCTAAAATTTCACTTTCGAATTAATAGCACTAATAATCTGTGCAGCCATTCTAGAATTATTTTGTTATAACAAAAAAATGCTTACCTGATTTAAATTCATATCCTTGGCTTCTTTTTCTGTTTTTTTGTGCAACTCTTGATCTTCTTTCGTTGTTAAAACATCACGTCCCAAACGCTTACGCTTTTTTTTCAATAATTCCTCCACAATGAATTTCTTTGCGGTATGTATGATACCCATATTTTTAAATTCTGCAAAATAACCAGCTTCTTGTGAAACCTTCAATTCGTGTGGGTCGCATATATCGTGGTCATCCTTGCGTACCACTAGCTGATGTGAATGGGGACTTTCAAGGTTAGTTTGAAACAAACTACAGCGTATGATGGCTGGTCCTTTATAACCGCACAATTCAACTTCGGGAAAAGTTTTTGTATTTCTTTGAGAGTTGGAACCATTTAAGGAGCCATGTGTGCCATGCATTTCGGACTTGTACCGAAAACGAAATTTTTCTACTGGTTGTTCGGTAATACGTAAAGTGGCTTCATATTCATATTTAACATCTGCATATAACATTGTTGTTTCTGCGACTGGCTGCTGAAATTGGTGATAAGTTATAGGATTTCCAAAGTTTAAATGGGGTGAGAAATTCATATTTTGATTCTGTTGATATAATATAGGCTGAGTGTTGTTTACATTCATATGTACATTGTGCAATTGTACGTAATGCGATGAATTTTGCTGTTGATAAGATATTGGTGGTATCACTAATTGGGAAAATTCAGTTTGCAGAACAGAGTCAGGTGATTGCACTGGAGAATAACGATTTGAAATAGGAGAATTTTCTGGTCCTGGAGATGTTGTGCTATTATAGCCACTAGTGCCACCCATAGAAGATTCACTGACACTTCGTACGCGTTCTAGGGTATCCATATTGATAAAATCCTTCTCATTATTCGTGGTAGAATTTAAGTATGGCATCATATTTTCCATGATTTCTGTTGTTTTTTTTAGTTAAGTTTTTAAGAGTAATTTATTATGTACATGTGTGTACTTCAAGTCTCTTATTAGTTTGATTATTATCTCTTTTAATTGCAGTATAAATGCTTTTAATTTATTTTAGTTATTGCTGCGTAATTACTGTACAAATCAACGTTCAGCAATGCAATGACAATGTGTACGAACAGCTTCAAATCCAATGGATTTGAAATAAAACACAATGCTTGTAAAATGTGAGTTCAGTCAGCTACTATTTACTTATATTTGTGCTTATTTAAACGTTAAAATAAAAAAAATATGGTTCTTCCCCGTTCTATACACACACAATCATAAAAGAGGGAGGGAAGAAAATGTGTCGAAAAGCTTATTTTATGAGTCAACAATTAACGTGTGCTATTTTTTGTTATTTACAATTATTATTATTTTTATATTCTTATTAATTTAATGTTGTTTTTTTTGTATTTAATTTATTTAAAATGTTTTTTATTTTGCTTCTTATCTTTGACTTTTTTCTTAATAACTGACGAAAACTGCACTTTAATATTAAACGTCCTACATTGGATTAAAATCAAAATAGCAATGAATATACATATTTTTAATTTCACATCAAGTATTTTCCAAAGTTTAAATGTAAAGCTTTTTCTCAACTTCCGACGTCATTAGATTACGTCCATTTTGTTGTTTTACAAAAACAAGTTCTTAAAAGGCAGATCACTCACAGTGTTGCCAGCATTGTTTTCGTTACTCATGCTTAATAAAGCTCAAGGCCCAACTATAATGTGCATATGCTAGCTTAAGCAACCCTGCGAATACATATAAACTGTATGTGGCAAACCATAATGTACTTAACGAAACTTTTTGTAAAGTTTTTCAACTGTCATTTGCTTAAGCAAAAAGCGAAACTGATCGCATATTCCGTACGGAATCAGCTGTTTGTTGTTTTTTTGTGTTTTTAACAAAATGGA
Organism: Bellardia pandia; assembly: GCA_916048285.2. Taxonomy (NCBI): domain Eukaryota; kingdom Metazoa; phylum Arthropoda; class Insecta; order Diptera; family Calliphoridae; genus Bellardia; species Bellardia pandia. The sequence goes on from OU696529.1 coordinate 104,650,676, forward strand.
GAACGAAGAAAATACATTTATTTTAAATTTAATAGAAAATGTGGAAAAAATAAGTGCCTTTATAATAAAAGGGCCCTTTTTATTTTAACAAAAATGTCTCTGTCGTGGTTTATTTCTCTGACAGAACAAGAGCGACTTCTTCTTTTACAGTGTAGTTCACTTATTTCTTTTAATGTGCACAGGCCTTCAAGTGCTAACTTTAATATTTTTATATTATTTAAATTTTTAAGTCTTTTCTCCATTTTTACAAACACAATACGAAAATTAACAAAACATGTAAACGTTTATTATTATTTACAATTTAGTGCTGCCACAGCTGTACATTTTAGTATTTTTGCCGATAAATTAAAAAAAGGAAAAATTATGCGTTTCGGGTACGAAGTTTTCTTTTAATTATAAAATAATATAATAATATTTATAAAATATAGTAATTTAATGGCTTTTTGTTAAAATAAAAACATTTTTTTTAAACATAAATGAGCAACTGTGGACAAAAAGTTGCAAAGTCATTGTAGCCACCTGAAAGTTAACTTTGAACTAGTTACTTCTCTTTAAAAAAAAACATGAAAGCAAAAACAAAAATGTCATGTTGTTTCTGTTGCTTTTGTATTGTTGTAATCTTGTAGTGATTTCACCATGGCTCTCACTTTGGAGACAAATAGCGAAGTCTGGCAAGCCTTAATATGACTCCTCAATGGTTTTTCACTAATTCGAGTTTTTTTTACAAACCTGTAATTGTTTAAACAATGTCGCCTTCTAAAACATTGTTGTTGCACTTGAATTACATTCGGACCGTATTTATTAACTCTAAGACGCAACATACAACGCACAGTAAACATTGTCAATTAAAATTTTTCACCGATTTGTGAATTAGTTAACTATCAACATGCACACTTTTATTCCATGCAAAATACTAAACTGGTAAATAAATAATCCTCCTGCTATTGAATGAGCAAATAAACTATGTACTCTTAAAAAAATACAAGAACAACAACTATTACCAAAAAGCTCTTTTTACATTTTCACAAATAGTAATAATAAAATTAAGATAAATAAAAAAAATAATGTTTAATTTGTTTATATTCTTACTACTCAATGATTTGTTTTATTTTATTCACGTTCACTTTTGAAAGCTAACAGATTTATTATTTTAAATTAAAGTATTTATCATTTAATTGAGTTATTTATTTATTTACCTTTTAAAATTAGTTTTGAGGAAAATAGCAATTTATAAATGTTTTATTAATTCTATTAATACACTAGAATATAAACAACGTGCTCCTCGTTACAACGTGGAAATAGATTTAATTTCACGTTTCGTATTGAACGCGTGCTTTGAGTTGTGTGGAATAAAAACAACAATTCAAATGTAGAAATTTATCTAAAAAATATATATTTTACCATAGCTACGCATTATTATAGGTATACAACTTAATAAACTACAAAAACAACAACTACATATAATCATATGCTTCAAAATACACGGAAAAAATTATAAGTATTTATCATATGCACATATAGTACCTACATTTAATATATATGGGTCAATTTAAAAAAAAAACGCAATTTTTGTGTCCAGACTTTACACTACTATTTTGACCTGTTTCACACTCATCAGTTCTGACTTGTCAAGTCAAGTATTTTTCCATGAGAAGGAAAGAGAACATTATCGCTTATCTTTTTCCTTCTCATTGAAAAATACTTGACAGTAAGAACTGATGAGTGAAACAGGACGTTAGTAACAAAAAAAAATGTGAGAGTGATCAGCGAGAAATATGTAACAAAAAAACGTAATTCTCAAATTTGTATGTTTTTTTTTTTTATTCAGAATGGTGTTTTGTTTCTCCCTCTGACTGCTTCCATACCAAAGCATGTGCCCCCCGTTAGAATTTTTAGTAAACCAAATGAAATCAAGAAAAACGTAAATATGCAAGATTTAATAACAGTTTTCGAATTACTGCGTTTCTTTCTCTCGCACTTAATTAGTGCGAATTTGGCGTTGCAAAGAAAGGTTGTCCCCACAATTTGCATTGAGCGTCACTTTTTTATAAATCAATTAATATTACTAGTTTTCAATTTGCATTTAAATAAATTAAATAACGTAAGGAAAGTACAAACTTTAATTATTACAAATGTGAAAAAGCAAAAAAAAAAATCTATTAAAAAAAGTGCAACTACGCAAATTTTTGTAAACACCATGGTAAGTCCCCTTTTCCACAGGCAAATTTTTATTTGGCAAATTCTGAGTTTGTAGGCGAGAGGGGTGCGAGGAAGAGAAACAAAACTTTGCCTGTTCCAAGGCATATTGATAACAGGTAGTGTTAAGATTACAACAAACACAATAAATAAACAAATTTTGACAATTAGAAACTTGTAAACATAAACGACGTTTGACATAAGAAAACTACCAAAAAAAAAAAAATCAGCTGTGTCTTCAACACTACCTTGTATTCTATATGCCTTGGCCTGTTCAGAATTTGCGGTACACGCAAATTCTGCTTTGCTCTGTTCGTTGAAAACAATTTTGTTGACATTTCCTTTTTAACCTATTCGTTTTACTGACACACAGCCGGCTTTTGTTTACAAACCTTTTGCTTTAATTTGTGCAAGTGAAATTTAATTTTTAATTTTTGCAATTTATATAATAAAATAAAATGTCCATTATTGCACCGATTTTAAATTATGTATACACTTCTTCGAAAAATTCTTTAAAATGTAAACACTTTTGACGTTTCTTTCTTTCTTTTGTATTTTGATTCGCAAATTTGGCAAAGAAAAATTTGCTAGTGGAAAAGCAAGCGAAAATTTCAAAAGAGAAAACAAAAAATTTGCCAAATAAAAATTTGCCTGTGGAAAAGGGGACTAAGGGCGTGATAAAATTTCATTAGCGTCACACTATATTTTTTAAAAGTGAATACAGTGGTGGTCCAGTATAACGAATTATATAATTTCCAGGATCGTTCGGTGTATCGAATATTCGTTATATCAAAATATAAGTATATTCATTTTCATAAATATTAGCATAGTACCAAGTTAAACTTTATTCGTATTATATTAATTCATTTATTAAAAAAAAAAAAAAACGGAAGAAATTATATACATGAACAAAATTAATTATATTTGGAAAAAAATCTACAATATGTGTTTGTTTTTTTTAATTGTTGTACTGAAGTCAATAGCTTGCAATCTCCTTAAAATAAATACTTTGCTGTGTTCAATTAAATTTTCTTCTGCCTAGTTGATACACGTTTGGAAAGCATTAATGGTATTCTTTAACGTGACCAGTTCTCAACAAATCTCGTTCCCTTCGTGTAAGTGCATAAAGCAAACAAACAAAACAAACAAAGAATAAAACGAAGCATAGAAAAAGAAAGCATTCGTTATATAGAATACTTAATTTTTCAACCGTTCGTTATTTAAGGCCCAACTATAATGTGCATATGCTAGCTTAAGCAAACGTGCGAACACATATAAATTGTATGTGGCAAACTATAATGTACTTAACGAAACTTTTCGTTAAGTTTTTCAACTGTCATTTGCTTAAGCAAAAAGCGAAACTGATCGCACATTCTGTACGGAATCAGCTGTTTGTTGTTGTTTGTTTGTGTTTTGAACAAAATGGAAGAAAATATATTTATTTTAAATTTAATAGAAAATGCGGGAAAAATAAGTGCCTTTACAATAAAAGGGACCCTTTTTATTTTAACAAAAATGTCTTTCTGTCGCGGTTATTTCTATGACAGAACAAGAGCGTCTTCTTCTTTTACAGTGTAGTTCACTTATTTCTTTTAATGTGCAGAGGCCTTCACGCGCTAACTTTAATATTTTTATATTATTTAAATTTTTAAGTTTTTTCTCCACTTTTGCAAACACAATACGAAAATTAACAAAACATATGTAAACGTTTATTATTATTTACAATGTAGTGCTGCCACAGCTGTACATTTTAGTACTTTTGCCGATAAATTAAAAAAAAAAGGAAAAATTATGCGTTTCGGGTACGAAGTTTTCTTTTAATTATAAAATAATATAATAATATTTATAAAATATAGTCATTTAATGGGGTTTTGTTAAAATAAAAACATTTTTTTTAAACATAAATGAGCAACTGTGGACAAAAAGTTTCAAAGTCATTGTAGCCATCTGAAAGTTAACTCTGAACTGGTTATGTATTTGACAGCCTTTTCGTTAACTTTTGCAATTTGCTTAATCTTGCTTATGCATATTATAGTTGGGCCTTAAGTCATTAATGGACTAGAAAAAAACGTTCGTTATACTGGGCATTCGTTATATCGGCGTTCTTTATACTGAACCACCACTGTATATTAAATGTAAAAAATTGAAGTTGACAATCATTGTTTACCTGGTTTCAACTCATTTTTTATAATTTGTGAATTTGAGAAATAAATTGCCTACGAAAAAAACCAAAATAGGCAAACATTTCATGAGCATCACTTTTGAAATATATTGCTTCATAGCTTAAAATGCTTAATTTTGATTTTATTTTTTAATTTTCAAGAATAAAACAACAAAATTAACGGCGGTTGAAAGAGCACGGAGATATCGAGAGAAAATAAAGCGCGTAATGGCGAATATAAAAGAAAGAAAAAAGAAAGGTACAATCGTGGTATATTTGAGTTTAATTTTTATTGTTACTGACTGATTCTGTTTTTGCCACAAACTTAATTCGAAAGTGGTAAAAATGAATGAGAATAAAAAAAACAAAGCCGCTTGTCATTTCATGAAGTTTATACAGATTCAGAATAAGAATTCGAATGAAAATTTATAAATTAAATTAAGTTATTGTTTTGTGTCAAATATTTACATATGTGTACAATATTCTTCAAGAATTACTTCATTTTTTCCATTTTTGTTAAAGACATCAAGGAATATATATGTACATGTTTAGTTTTGTATGAAAATTTTTGTTTTTTGAAGAATTTTTGTTTTTTGTTTTATTTACTTTTTGTAAAAGAATAAACTTTTTTTCGTTAAATTTTAGATTTGGCATTATTTTTTGTTTACGTGCAACAAAATCTCTTGATCGTCACAAAATATCTTGAGCGTCACACTTAGTTTTTTCCCTTAAAACGCTTATAATTGCAGTTTTTTAAATACATTGTTACAAGCCTATTACTTTGCAAGTAACCTCTAAGCTCAAGTCTTTTTTTAACAAAGATTTACATATTTTCATCTTAAAATTTTAAAATAACTAGTCATTAAAAAAAATGAAAAATCAAGTTGAATCGTGATTTTTTGTTTATAATCGAAAAGGTGGTTTTCGCAAAAGTCAATCTTGAGAAACAAAAGAACATCGTAGTAAGCTTGAATTTAAAATATTTTTGCATTTTTAGCGATTTTTTATACATATTTGGTGTGTGACGCTCAAGATAGAAATCATAGAAAACCTAAAAAAAATCCAAAAATATTTATTTTTTAGAGAGTCTAAAAGTACCACCGGTTTCTTCATCAATTTCTTCATAAATTGGCCACTCTTACAGGCGAATTGAAAAAACTTTAAAAATAAGCAAAACAAAACTCGTTGTGTACGTTTTTTTGAAACTGACCCATATACATATTCGCAAACATTTTAAATTAAGAATATAGGTACCTAAATTTACCTACATTTTTCAAGTTTTCTAATAAACACTGTAATTTTAAAACTTCTTTTTTTAAATTATTATTTTTTGCAGATTTGTTAACTTCCTTCAATATATAAAATACACTCAAAGAACTTTATCATAAAATAATTTATGAGAAAATAATAAACAAACATAATAAACAAACGTGTAACAGTTAATGGAACAAGTCAGTAACATTGCTCAAAGAAAAATAAAACAAATTTTATCAAATAGGGCTTTTTTAGAGGTGATAAAAGCAATAAAACATTTTTCGTCTGCCACGCCTATTTTCGAGTGGGCGGTCCCTCAAAGTTGGAAATATACATATAAGCTTTTGTCTCGGGAACTATTGGGTATCTGATAATTTGGAATACATCAAAGATATTAATACATTTCCAACGATATATACCATGATTATAATTATAATATATGGACCGACAATGAGTTAAATCCGGGAAATATATTTTTTGATCCGGTGTTTCTAAAAATCTTAAAAAAGTCTATGTACTAGTAAGTGTTATTTTTGTTTATTAATTTAAATAGCCAAGACATTAAGCTTTAATTTAAGGTATGATATTTTTCTATAGATACTATAATCACAAAATTAAAAGATCTGGAAAATAAAAAAATATTTTTCCTTAAATAATTTTCAGAAGGAAAGTATTTTCCTCTATGGTATACAGAACACCGGCTTCGCATAATAAAGATTTCTTTTATTTTTTATAGCGAAATTTAAAATAATAATTATTTAATATCTTCGGAGCTAGTATACCTCAAATTAAAGCCTAATTTATTGACTTTTAATTTTTTTTATTTATATACTTACTTATGCAGACTTTTTCCCAGATCAAAAGATAATTTTCCGACCTGTAGATGGTTCATGTTATATATCGGAAAGGTCTTTAAAATACCTATCATTGATATATATATATCGTCTAGTAAAGAAATGTAGTTTTCAAAATATAGCTAAATATATTACAAACTTTGGAGCCCCGCCCACTAATATTCATATTACTAATACTCACATTCTGCCGGCATTCGGTAATTCAAAATAGTCTAATGTTTCGAAATATAGATTTAAAATGTAGGTTTTAATGTAATAATTTAATAATTAATGTATATGTATATGTAATTTAAAAATTTTCTTCATTCTAATAGGCAGCGCACTAAAATATTAACGTTCTTATTTATGCACCATTAAATAAAGTCTTATAACTGATTCCAATTTTAGAAACAAATTATTATAGGGAAATTTTCATTGAGTAAGTCTATACACACTAAAATCCAACTGAAATTATTTATTGCTCAAATCATCTCAACCAATCAATAACAAAAAGAAAACAAAAACTTTTAAAATAATATTTACATTTTTAAACCAATTTGAAACATTTTCAAAACATTACGTCAATATAAAATAAATCTAACTTTTCCATATGTGCAATATGATGAAATATTTACAATAATTTTCAAAAATTATTTACAATCTTGATAAGAAAACAACCTATCAAGGGGGTCCATGCGAGCCTCTTAGAAATAATAAACCGATAACGTAATTTGTATTGACGTCTATTAAAAAAAATAATTTTACTACTAGATCCGTGTTATAAAATGAAATGGTGCTAAGCGTAAAAAAGAAATAATAGCATGTTTTTTTAATTACAATTATATTAAAAAAAAAACATTCCAATAAAAAACATGTTTTTCTTAAAACAAAAGGTATGATAAGGAATTAAAAATGGGTTTAAAAAAATAATGATATGTTAATGATAACATTGCACTCTGTCTGGTCACTAGTATACCAACAATCTAAAATGTTAAACCATAACCGTAGATGTAAATTTTAAATAAAATAATAATTTACGCACTTTATTTTTATTTTTCAATCACTTTTTAGTTATTCAGTTATTTAAGTTTTTAATTAAAAATGTTAACCTACCTTGTAATGAAACGCATTTTGATTTATGTATATGTGTGTGTACTAATTTTCGGTTGGTTCTTAAAAAATTATTATAAAATTTTAAAATTTTTAATATTTGCACGTTAGATTATTTTGAATGTGAAATGTATATGTAAGTTTTTTTTTTAATTGTGATTGTTATTTTGTTTCTTTATCACTTCACTGTTTGAAATTCAACGTTATTTTAAAATTGAATCTATTTTACTCGCGCTTTTATATCAAAAATTTAATTTAACAATCAGAGTTGCCTTTTTTATAAAGAATAAATTGGCGTAATTACATATATTATGGCCAACAACAAACCTCAATATTTTTTATGTAAATGCAAACATTGTTGTTTGATTTCATGGTGTAACTATACAATGTGAATGCAAATAGGCAACAAATACAGCACAAAAGAGAAACAACAGACATTTTATTTGTGTAAAATGATGTACTACTGTCAAAAATACTTAAAAAAGTATTACTTTTGACATAAGTAAATTGTAAACAAAGTCAGTCAGGTGTGCTACTGCACTCACCTTGTATAGTTACACTAGGTTTGATTCAAAACTATTTTTAAATTGTTATATATTTTATTTATTATATTATTACCTTTTAAAGTTCGTTTTAAGGAAAACAACAATTTATAAAAATATGTTTTGTTTTATTAATACGCTAAAGGCCCAACTATAATGTGCATATCCTAGCTTAAGCAAACGTGCGAACACATATAAATTGTATGTGGCAAACTATAATGTACTTAACGAAACTTTTCGTTAAGTTTTTCAACTGTCATTTGCTTAAGCAAAAAGCGAAACTGATCGCATATTCCGTACGGAATCAGCTGTTTGTTGTTTGTTTGTGTTTTTAACAAAATGGAGAAAGAAGAAAATACATTTATTTTAAATTTAATAGAAAATGCGGAAAAAAATAAGTGCTTTTACAATAAAAGGGACCCTTTTTATTTTGACAAAAATGTCTTTCTGTCGCGGTTTATTTCTCTGACAGAACAAGAGCGTCTTCTTCTTTTACAGTGTAGTTCACTTATTTCTTTTAATGTGCACAGGCCTTCAAGCGCTAACTTTAATATTTTTATATTATTTAAATTTTTAAGTTTTACTCCATTTTTGCAAACACAATACGAAAATTAAGAAAACATAAGTAAACGTTTATTATTATTTACATTTTAGTGCTGCCACAGCTGTACATTTTAGTACTTTTGACGATAAATTAAAAAAAAGGAAAAATTATGCGTTTCGGGTACGAAGTTTTCTTTTAATTATAAAATAATATAATAATATTTATAAAATATAGTCATTTAATGGATTTTTGTTAAAATAAAAACATTTTTTTTAACATAAATGAGCAACTGTGGACAAAAAGTTTCAAAGTCATTGTAGCCACCTGAAAGTTAAAGGCCCAACTATAATGTGCATATGCTAGCTTAAGCAACCCTGCGAATACATATAAATTGTATGTGGCAAACTATAATGTACTTAACGAAACTTTTCGTTAAGTTTTTCAACTGTCATTTGCTTAAGCAAAAAGCGAAACTGATCGCATATTCCGTACGGAATCAGCTGTTTGTTGTTTGTTTGTGTTTTTAACAAAATGGAGAAAGAAGAAAATACATTTATTTTAAATTTAATAGAAAATGTGGAAAAAATAAGTGCCTTTATAATAAAAGGGCCCTTTTTATTTTAACAAAAATGTCTCTGTCGTGGTTTATTTCTCTGACAGAACAAGAGCGTCTTCTTCTTTTACAGTGTAGTTCACTTATTTCTTTTAATGTGCACAGGCCTTCAAGCACTAACTTTAATATTTTTATATTATTTAAATTTTTAAGTCTTTTCTCCATTTTTACAAACACAATACGAAAATTAACAAAACTTATGTAAACGTTTATTATTATTTACAATTTATTGCTGCCACAGCTGTACATTTTAGTACTTTTGCCGAAAAATTTAAAAAAAGGAAAAATTATGCGTTTCGGGTACGAAGTTTTCTTTTAATTATAAAATAATATAATAATATTTATAAAATATAGTCATTTAATGGCTTTTTGTTAAAATAAAAACATTTTTTTTAAACATAAATGAGCAACTGTGGACAAAAAGTTTCAAAGTCATTGTAGCCACCTGAAAGTTAACTCTGAACTGGTTATGCATTTGACAGCCTTTTCGTTAACTTTTGCAATTTGCTTAAGCTTGCTTATGCATATTATAGTTGGGCCTTAACTCTGAACTGGTTATGCATTTGACAGCCTTTTCGTTAACTTTTGCAATTTGCTTAAGCTTGCTTATGCATATTATAGTTGGGCCTTTAGTTTCGGTCACACATTTCTTGCAGGGGTATTTTTGTTAAATTTTTTTTTTTAATATTTTTTTTCAGTTTACTGTTCTCTCCAGTGGGGCCAGATCTAAAAATATTTTAAGAGTACTAAGTTTTATCTATTCAATTCCATATGCCAATGCATCTTCCGAAAGAATTTTCAGTTTGATGGGGAATTCTTGGAAAAAAGAGAGTGGAAGCAGAGCTCATAATAAAACAAAATTTCAGAATGAGCTGCACTGAATTCAAAAAATATTTAAACACCGAAGAAGGGATTTTACTTTTGAAAAAAGTGAAATTAAGTGATAAATATCTATATGCTTTGTTTTCACTATGTCAGTTTTGTTGTCAAATTGTCCAAATTGTTGGTAATTTCATAACAATTTAGACAATTTGACAACAAAACTGACATAGTGAAAACCAAGCATTAGTTTAATTATAAATGTTCCTTTATTATTTTTAGTTATTTGTGATTCGAAAATCGTGATAAAAGTCAATGAATGACTTATTTTTTTATTTTTAATACGCTTTTTATATTTGTGTTTACATGATTGAAAAATCGAGAACTGAAAAGTCAATGAATGACTTTTTTTATTTTAAAACGTTCTTTATGTTTATTTAATTATTTAAAAATCAAGACCGGAAAAGTCAATGAATGACTCATTTTTTGATTTAATAAAATAAATAACTTCAAAAATAATAAAAAATAAAAAATTATTTTTAGAAAGCTTGTCGGTGTCGAGCACTTACTATAATAAATAAATGACTAATAAACTTTAGGTTTGAATGTTTTTTTCAAACTTGTCACGCCGTCGAAAAAATTAGATCTGGACACCCTACTCATGAATGAAAACTATGAAAACATGTATTTTAAATACGAATGTATGATAAATGAAATCAAATTCTTCAAAAATCTTTGTTTAAAAATCAAATTAACATTTCAAACATATAAATAAAAATTCTTGTATAACCTGATGGTTTGGTCTACTGAACTGTAGACGAACAACCAGGGTTAGAGTACCAGTGGAATCCTAACAAATTTTATTGGAAAAAATCAACTAGAAAACAAAAATATATAAAAAAAAGTACCAAATATGTACTGAAATTAGCTTTTTTACCAATTAGTACTTGAGTTCCGAATATTATGTTGTGAGTTACATTTTGAGTGGTTAATTGCTTATTTATCTTTATTAGCTCATTTATTAAAACAAGGGCTTTTACTATTATTACTTTTACTAATAATCGTTGATAAAAAGTTTTTTATAGAATTTATGATATTAAAAAATTTCAAATTATGTAATTCAAAAAATATTTGAAACAAAAACGAAATTCTTAACTTGGTGCGTTTTTTGTAAATGGTGCGCTTTTTACTCCATTTTTGTGCGTTTTGAAATTTCAAAGTTGACAACGCTGAATTTCACCATGCAACATACCCAGTTTTCTTTTCATTGAGGCCCTTTAGACGATGCAATTAATTGCATGCAATTTTTTCTATTCTCTTTTAAAATTGCTACGTAAAATGTTGTGCACTTATACGATGCAATTTTACGTGCAACAAATCATGGAATTTTTTGACGTTTAATTACATATTCCTCTTTAGTTTTTCATTCGCAACAGAGAAAACAAAATTTTAAAATATATGTAAATATAATATAAAAAAATATATGTACATATGTATGTATATAAAATAATATACATATGTACATAAATACAATATGCAAACATTTTAAAAAATATAAAAAATGGAAGATTTTAATACAGAAGAAGTAATTGAAGATGTTATTGCGCATTAATTTTTATAACGCACACTTCAAAGTCAGAATAAGAATAAAACAAAATAAGTAAAACACAAACGATGGTAAAAGGAAATGTCAAAAAATTGCATGACAAATGAAGTCGTGTAACTTTTTCTACCCCTCTTGCTTCTCTCACCCGTTCGCCAACAAACATCAATTGCATGCAAAATTGCATCGTCTAAACTTTATCGGTATTGCCAGAAAACTTTCGTCACTTATCCCCAATTAAAAATTTAAAATCTCCAAAAATATCTATTTTATTATTTGCGAAAAATTAGAAAATCAGTCAGGAAATTGCATTACATCTTCAACATTTATTTCATATGGGCAACATTTTATGCGTATTAAATGTTTAAATGTCCAGCAAAACCTTCTTTTTTACCCAACATTACATTGGCACCATCAGTGCATACAGAGGAAAGCTTACTCTTATCAGTAAAAGAAAGAACTTTTTCATAATAATAATTTTAAGAAAATAAAAAATTCATTCCATATTCATCACACATTTTTAAAAAAGTTGGGAAAATTTTTTTTTCTGGCAACACTGATTTTTAAATTATACAACCTGTCTGTTTGAATGCTCATTAAACTTTGTTTATTTCTCTACAATGCGTGTGCACACGTACGTAAGAGAAGAGTAAATGAAAAACGCGGCGCCCATGTTTTGCCTTTCGCTGGTCTAAAGGGCCTCATTCTCCAAATCAACGCGCAGCATGGAGAGACGACGACAGTGATGTGAACTGTACGGTAATTACCATATTGTACGGTAATTTAGACCTCCGTACGGTAGGCAGGTAATTTCTACTTTTGTACGGTAATTTTAAAAAGCTTAAATTTTTAAGCGTTAAGCTAGATTTACATGATTGACATTTTCTTCAAAATGCTGCAAACTCGTGTAAACAGCAAAATTTCTTCAAAATTTATTTATTTTCTGTACATTCCATGACAATATTTAAAATTTTTAAACACACACAGAGCTGCAAAACGAATTTGACAATGCCACACAACAATCTGACAACCGTGTGAACTGACAATTTCGGTTGACAGATAAATTCATTGTGTTCAAATGAAATTGTTAGTTTTCTTACAGTCGTTAAACTGGCAATTTACCTTTTGCTAAAAATATTTCAATGTCAGTACATTACTAGCACATTGCTAGATATGACAACGTTGTAATATCTGACCATCGTGGACACGTAGGTTTAATCGTAGTTGCTAGTTTTCTTATTGTATTATAATACAATAATTATAGTATAGAAGTTAATACACACAAGAATCAATGGTCATATAATTAAAACCATGGTTGGTAAAACTCGCGCTTGCAAAAGAAATTTCATTTGTTTCTTATAAAAATTGTGTTGGCGATTTTTATTTTTATGTCAATTCTTGTTTTTATTTATTTCGTGCCGAGAAAGAAATAATATTTAAATAATTTCAGGATTAATGAATACCGAAAAGGTCATTTACAAAGTCATCAAAAAAATTTAAATTTTACAAAAGTAAGTTGAAAGAATTAAAACTAACTTTGGATTTCCAAACTCGAACGATGTGTCTACTGTTTTGGAATTAAAAATTTCCTTAAAAAAGCTTTCATCGATTTAAAAGCTGAACAGAGGACACATGAACAATTTGTTTTACTTAAAAAAGTAGTTGTCATTTTAAATCAATTCGAGCATTTTCGGTACTCTGGCTATGTGTATATTATTGCCCCTATTGCCGTTCTCAACTCAACTAAGTTTGGTCATCTGTCAGTCAACCCGACTTTAACTCAACCAAATTATTTTTTGGTATTGTGTAGCACAACGATTTTTAGTTGTAATTGTTATTGAAATATCGATTTCATGTTGGCAACATCATGCATTTTATTTGTAAAGTGAAGAAAAAAACGCAAAAAAATCAAGTTTTTATAAAATAAAAAGAATGGATTTAAGTGTGGATTTATTTTTTGAAGACGAAAATCATGACGCTAATACAAATGTTCTACGTATACGTAGAAAAATACGCGATGATTCCAATCCTCTTGAACTACCCAGTGCGAAGTAAGAAATTTCCAAAATAAGTAACAAATATGTTAGTATAATAAGTATTATTTTTCATAGAGGCAATTTTCTTTTGCTTAATTTGTAAAAGCTGCTTGTTTATTTCATTATTTTTATAACTGTTTTTCTCCAAATCCTTAATACTTTTTTAAAGTTTAGCTTGTGTCTCGCATTGTTTTGTCAGAAGTTCCAGACGCTCTTGTTCTGGTGATTTTTTTCTTTTCTTGGCTAGTGTGTTTATTATCTCAGGTTAATTTGAAACGATTTGTTCCGTGTCGAGATTTTGAGGAATTTCTAAAGCCTGACTTGTTGACGGGCCAACGTTTTCAACGCCGAAAGTGTGTCCAGATGGTGCTACTTGGTCATTTAGTGATAACAGCTGGGACACGCAATCCTCAAGTACATTAAGCGGAATTTCTTGTGAAGGAACACCACCTGCTGCTTGTTGGTTTTATTTATTATTAGCAAGTTTTTTTTAATACTTGCTTTGTAATGAATCCAAACCTATATGAAATAAAAATTCTAACAAAATGTCTGTTTACAATAATTAAGATGTCATATACTTACACGTTGCCATTCGAAGGATGTTCTTGTAGGTGGGCCCAAGCTATTCAATTCTATTGTAAATCCTTCCCACGCTTCCTTACACTGAGTTTTAGTCATCTCAAATTTTTGCTTTCCTTTAGCAAGTTCTGGATTTTTTTTTCCATCAGCTGCACAAGTCGCTCAAATTGGGCTTTGGTTGTTATTTTGACTGTCCTGCGTATGTGTATTAATCATTTAATTATATTAAGATCAAAAAACACCTATACTTACGATTTTTCCATTTTTTTATCTTTTTTGTATTATTTTTTTAAAGGAAATGTATTAAAAATTTTATTTAAATCTATAACCGACAAAGACTCAACTGCTAATAAGCAGTTGTATATATTTATCGTTTTTGTCAACCAAACTCATCCAAAATGGTGAACCGCAATACTATTAAACACAACCAAAAAATCAGCAGCACAACCAAAAAGTCAACTACATTTAAGTTGTGAATGGCAATACCGATTTATGAAAGACGACCAAATTATTAAAAAAGTTGTGAACCGCAATAGGGGCATATATTTCTGCAATAGCTGAATTGGTCGCATACGCTAAGTCGTCATCATAATATCCAAGAGTAATAAATAGTAGACGGATCAATTCTTGGTGTAAATTTTTTCAAATCTTATACTGCATTTACATCTACGCAAAATCTACTAGATTTCAGTTTAAATCTTCAAGGAAATCTTTGCCGTTTATACTACTGTTTTTTGTCATATTGTGGGATTTCATTTTCATAACAAAAACAGCTGACTAAAAAGGAAGGAAAATTTTAAAATTTTTTTGTGGCAAAAAATGAGCTTCACAATGAGTTTTTTGTTTTTAAAAAAGTACACAACAATATACTTACACTTAATTTACTATTTGGTGCTCCATTGCCAATTATCTTTAATAATTATTACGATTTTAAATTTTGCCGCAAAAATTCCAAAAAATACCGCCCTTTGTTTGCTTTTTTTTATTGTCAAAGTGTCAAAATTTAATTGAACAGTGTTGCGTTTTTTAGTCATTAATAGGAAAATCACGGTTGTATTAGTAAGTACTGCAAGATTTTGAAAGATTTTGGCGAAATCTACTAGATTTGCTGCATTTTGTTTTGTATGGGAAATCTCATCAAAATCTACCAGATTTGGCTTGAAATCCCGTAAGTAGTAGATTTCGCTTAGGTGTAAATGGCATATTAGTTCCAATTTTTATTGAAAATATTGATACAATTTCTCCTTGAAATTTCTTCGGTGTCACACAGCACAATATATTTGCTTAAATCACTCTTATTTTTACTTGAGAGTTTACACACATTTGTGCATACAAATAAGAGAGTAACAAAGAATTTTGTTGTGTTTAATTCTTTAATTTTTTTCCACTTTTTTCAAAAATTTTATCAATGCACACTTGTTTGTTTATTATTTATGTATATACAGAGTTGCATTTAGAAATAATTTCTATGACAATGCTGCTATTGGCAGATGCATAAACTTTGCACATATGACAATGTTTGTCAATTGTGTGATTGCTAATAATAAAATTCCTAAAATGGCATAGAGTAAATATGTTTAAGAATTGGCAGCACTGCTCCAAAACTTTTTATCAAGCTTCATTTACAACAAAATAAACTTCGTTTTTGTATAGTGTAACTAACTGTCAAAATGTATAAATAAAAAGTAGTTACTTGTGCTACTGAGTACACCTTTTTAGTGTGGTTCACCTAAAATTTTGTTTACAATTTGTTTTTATTTAACGGAAGATTGACGACAAGAAAATAATATTTAATTTGTCTTTAAGTGACCAGTTTTTTCAAACTTAAAAACCAAACCATTAGAAACTGCCAGTTTTTTATAATCTGGCAACACTTTTCTATTCTAGCACATTCCAGTAGACAGAAAAAAAAAGTAAATAATAAGACGTCAAAAGTTTCAAGCAGCTAAAAATTTGCAAAAAGAAAAAAAGAAAATAATTTTCGTCAAGATTTTTTTTCTAATAAAGTACACATAAAATAATTTTTTAACAAAAATGAATCTACAGTAAGTTAAAGAATGGTACAAAACCTGAAGCATTTCATTTATAGTTTTTATTATCTCTTATTAAGACAATTGTCAAATTCTGAGCATGCACCTATACAAATACAAGAACAGCAGCAACAACAAATATTTTTACCAATAAATAATACCATCTTGCAATCACCAACAGCTGCACATGTAATGCCAACACCAACAACAAATTGGAGTATGGAATCAATGCCTTGGAAAATAACTAAAACCGATCACACCAGAGACGTAATGGAATTTACAGCACATGCCCCACATAAAAATAATGCAATGAGACGAGCACTGTTGCATCAAAAACGAAAATCGGAATTTAACGCAATAGGAACATTGTAAGTGTAATCATATAATTTGGCTGAGGGTTTAAATTGAGTTAAATTGCCATTAGGGGCCTCGCAAAATTTATAGCATTTTCTGATAGGAGGATTACTTTTGCGCCACCTTGTATTTGTGTTTATTTTAAAGAGCGATTTGTGCGATTGAGAGCTTTCGGATTTGATTTAAAAAACCGCAATTAACACAATTTAAAGAAATGTATGACATTTTTATTTGAGTCGATAGAACGATATGTATAATTCAATGTTTAAAGATGATTTCATGTAAATGTTGGCGCCTCAAATGGTTCATACGCTGACTCAAATTTTGGCAGGTATCTCACGTATAAATTCTTCAATATTAGCTTTCAGTGCGTCAACCGTTGCGGGCTTGACCCTATATACATATATGAGCCTTAATATAGCCCCACAAAATATAGTCTAAAGGCGATTTAACCTACGAACTAGGCTGTCCTAAATCTAAAATAAATTGTTCGCCAAACTCGCCTTAAATGGTTCATTGTTTTGCGTGCTGTGTGGCACCGTTTAGTTGAAACCAAATGTAAATCATCGCCACTCAAGGTAACCATTATTAACACCAAATAGTGCTCTGCTGGCTCCTCTTCACACCAAATACCAGAAATGAGCTTCGTCGCTGAACACAATTTTCATTTTCAATGTGCTTTCTTAACCGAGCATGAATCTTAATAATAAAATTCATTAATTCGCAAGCGTTGTTCGTTTGTAAGTCGATTGATAGTTAAATTATGGACCAAATTGATTTTTTTTTTAATTATAAACTAGGTTGTCGGAGAGTTAATGTCTCAAATTACCCAGTTCGATTTAAGTAAGTCCCAATTCGACCTATACCCTCATATAGGAAGCTGGAACGCTTAAATCATGTATTATTTATAGGTTATGAAACCAAAACCTACTCATGTGACTTCGAAAAACCGTAACGAGGAACATTTAGATGACGCCAAGTATTAACCAATGCAAGAAGGCAGAGAAAAAAGGACGGCCTGATTGCCCTCAAGTGATAATGACGCGCGAGTTCTTCCACTACCCAGAGTCTAATTACGACTTCCAAACTGAACATGTTTAATAGTAACATGTGACGCGAAAACAACTGAGCTGCCGAAAACAGTGGCTGTCTTCATAAACGCAGTATGCAATGCAACATTTCATTGCATAGAGTTCATAATAGCGTTTAGAGTAGTGATAGTGGTTTAAGTGTGAATCCAGGCAAAACGGAACTCGTATTATTCACTAGAAAATATAAAATTCCCACTTTAAGCTTCCCAGATTGACTGGTATAGAACTAACAATCTCGGACAACGCAAAATTCTTAGGTGTTATCCTTGACAGTAAATTATCTTGGAAACCAAATATATTAGCAAGAACATCTAAGGCTATGTCGGCTTTGCATGTCTGTAAAAAGGCTATAGGTAGGAATTGGGGTATTAAACATCAATACGTAAATTGGCTCTTTGAAGCGGTTATAAAACCAATATTATTTTACGGGGTCTCGGTCTGGTGGAAAGCACTTGACAAAACCTCGAATTGTGTACTATTTGATAGGATATTAAGTAAGACTGTTGGCTGTTTTCATAAACGCAGTATGCAATGCAACATTTCATTGCATAGAGTTCATAATAGCATTTAGAAATATAATTTAAAAATTTTTGTTTTAAGATTCTCTTTAATAGTTTAATATCTTTATATTTTATGTGATAAAAGTTTTTAAATTATATTCTAAATGCTATTATGAACTCTATGCAATGAAATGTTGCATTGCATACTGCGTTTATGAAAACAGCCGTTATACTGATTACTGGAGCAATAAGTACAACTCTGACTAAATCACTTTTTACGATAATGAACTGGATACCAGTTGATTTGGCGGCCAGAAAACTGGCTCTAAACACTGCCGTAAGGCTGAATACAATAGGCGCTTGAAAGCATGTACATTATGGGCATGCTAGTATAATTGAAGAAGTAAATTGTCTTCCTGATAAAATTGATTACTGCACTCCTAGACCCTTTTTCTCGAGGAACTTTAGCTACTCCATTTCGGATAATGCGGTATCAGAAGAAGGCCGACCCCTCAATACTACAAGCTTATCTGTCTATACGGATGGCTCCAAAAAAGGGGAGTGTTGGCGGCGGTGTCTACATTCAAGAATTTGAGATAAGAATGATGTTTAGCATTTCAAATGAATGCAGCATTCTACAGTCCGAGATATCGGCTATAAAAAGAACAGCTAACTGGATCAGTTATAACAAAATATCAGGAAGGGATATTCGTATATATACTGATAGCCAGGCTGTAATTAATGGTATTTTTAATAGTCAGAATAGAACATAAAATCACAACAGTGTAACACTTTTTTTCATGTACAGCTGTTTTTTTTTTGTTAAAAAAGAAGCAGATAGCTTCCTGGTAAGATCGCTTGAAATAAGACAATGAATATCTCTTAAAGAGACTAATGGCACCTTCCCGACAAATACGCAAATTCTTCTTAAACTATAAAAATATATATATAAACATACATTACATATATAAGAAGTAGGAGATATTGTCCTATGGAATTTGACATACATCAATTATTAATTAATTACGTTCTCTACAAAGTCTTTCACTCGCGGTTGTGGATTTCTTTTCATAATCATATCAAATATTTCATCATCATCAGATGATGAAGATGAATCCAACAAGTCATCCCAAATTTCGGCTTAAATCTAGTTTACCGACGCAGCTCAAAATAAAAAAAGTATCTAGGGGGATAGAAAATTGAAAAATAAGAAGAAAAAATTAAATAAAAATATTGGCGCAAACGCTTAAGGTACGGTCACATTTGACAAATATTTCCTCAAAAAAGCGTAACCACTTGTTTTAGCACAAATTTGTTTGACGTTGTTTGCTCTTACAAGAGTTTTGCAAGATCAAACAGCATCAAATAAATTAAAACTAAATATTTGTTGTGCTTTGACCTAAATAAGAAAAGTTTTTTTAAGTAAACAAATGAGTTCAAATAAATGTTATTTAGTGGTTACGTCATTTTCGGCAAATATTTGTCAAATGTGACCGTACCTTTAGTTTTCGAGTTATGTACGTTTTTAGTTTTCATAGAAACATGTGATTTGGCTGAAGTGCAGCTTAAAGGGCTACGAAAAAAATAAAAAAAATATGCCACCCAATTCAGAATAAAAAAAGAAAAAAAACCAAAATTAAAATTTAAGGGAGCTGAGACCCGTGGGCCCCCTGGAACAAAAAAAACTGCCCCGCCCACTTAGTGATATGTGTGGGTACTCAAATTAAAGGTAATTTGCTCACGATAGCAAATATGTATAGGGTGTTTTTTTTACAGGTTTGTTTTTCGAAAAGAGATAAAACTGGCATTTTGTGGTTAAATCTGGCAACTCTAATGTCATTTATGTTCAGTTTGGTTTGCCATTTCATCATGAACAAGTTGACAAAAGAACAACGCTTGCAAATCGTGCAAATTTATTTCGAAAATAACGGTTCAGTTCGCGAAGTTTACCGCAAGCTCCGTCCATTTTATGGGCGACATAATCGTTCATCAGAGTAATTAATTCGGTTAACCATGGATCGTTTTCGCACTACGTTTACTCTATGTGATAATACGCATCCGCAGAGACGTCGAACAGTGCGCACCGAAGAAACAATTGCCGCTGTAGAGCAAAGTGTTGAATTAGGCTGATTAGGCGAATTAATGGAGACCGGTATAGAGCCATGATAACCGACTATTTTGTTCCCGAATTGGATGGCATGAATGTGGATGAGTTGTGGTTCCAACAAGACGGCGCTACATGCCACACAGCGCACGCCACAATCGATTTATTGAAGGAAACATTCGATGAGCGCATAATTTCGCGGAATGAACCTGTCAATTGGCCACCAAGATCGTGTGATTCGACACCATTGGATTATTTTCTTTGGGGATATGTGAAGTCGCTCGTCTACGCCAACAAACCAGAAACGTTAGGGGAATTGGAAGCCAACATTCGTGGCGTTATTGCCGACATACGGCCCCATAGGCTCGAAAAAGTGGTTGAAAATTGGACCTGTAGAATTGGCTTTATTCGAGCCAGCCGCGGCGGCCACATGCCTGAAATCATATTTAAACATTAATGGCATAAAATTATCCTTCCAATAAAGCCAAATTGATGGTCATTAAAACGATTTTCTTGTGTTTTATTTCAATTCGAAGTTCTATACCTCTCAAAAAAACACCCTATATTTTGTTTTTGTATTCGCATATTATTTTCCTCTTTAGATTAATTTAAGGTGCAGAAAAGTTTTAGTTAGCGAAACCGGTGTTTGTTATACCATAGAGGAGAAAATCCTTGTAGAGAAGTTTTAGTTAATGGACATATTTTTTATTTTATTTTTTCTTCTTATTTTTAAATTTTCTATCACCCTACGTACTTTTTTTATTTGGAGCTGCGTCGGTAAACTAGATTTGTTCCAAAATTTCTTCAGCACATAAAAAAGTAGTAATATTTTCCATTTTGTATATTTTTTTTGTTTCTTAACACAAATACGCATTCATAAACAAAACAAATGTCAGCTGTTTTATCGTGCGATTCTACCCCTCTAAAAATACAGAGTGTGAAAGGTGCAACATTTTTTAATTTTATAGTGTGACATTTTTTTTATTTATTTATTGTCTATGGATGTTATTCCTTACAGACATTGACAAAAATTTTAAATTAACAAACTTAAAACTTATTAACCAGATCACTATGAATTTAAATACATTATTAAATAAAGTTTTATAATAGCGTAGACAGTCGACAGTGTTAATTTGCATTAAAATCTCACTAATGTGAATTAAGATTTTACCGTGACAGACAACAGTTTCTGCATTGAAAACAGCATTTAAACAGCTGTTTGTTTGTAAACAACTGTTTAATTATGAAAAAAATTTTTTGGCATTTGGTGAAAAATCAGTATTTATTTAAAAAAAAAGCTGAAATTACTTTTGCTGAAACTGCTCCATAATGCAAAAATTGTTCATGCACTAGCAACCATCAACCTAAACGCGTTGCTACATGTGGGGACCGCAGTGGGACACTCTGAAATAAGAGAAAGGCAATTGTGGAAATCTATTTTTATTATTTTAATTTTACAATTGTCTTCTTCTTTTAGAATAGTAAACAATTTGATAACATATTATTGATTTTCGATGATGTTGCCATATTGAAATAGCTAAATGCAGTATAAATTCACTCTGATTTTGTGCATTTACGTCTAACTTAATGCTCATTAGGATGGGGATAATTCACGAGTTAATTTGAATTAAGACTGCTAATGTAAATTAACTGTGTCGTCTGTCTACGCTATAATGACGAGCAGGATATGATGGAATGTGTCTGATAAATTGGATCCCAAATAACTGAATCGGACTCACAAGTGACATGTATAATGTTTTTGCAATATGCGGATCATTAAATTCTTTAGACCAACGTTTTATATAGCCAAGCACACCTCTGGCTTTATATATTATAGAATTGATATGTGAGGTAAAGTTTAATTTAGGGTCATATAATATATCCAGATAGCTTTCAACCAAATCCAGTTTATAATTTCCCAAAAAGTAATTTGCAGCTATTGGTATACATCTTGCTAAGCTCATAGTTTTACATTTTTTTATATTAAGTTCCATTAAGTTCTTATCACACCTATCATAAAATAAGTTCAAATCATCTTGCAGAAGTGTATGATCTATTAACTGATTGTAGCTTAAGAATAACTTCACATCATCCGCGTACATTAATATATTCGAAGATTTTATTAAGTTCGGTGAGCCATTAATAAAAAGTGAGAACAGTAGAGTACAGTGGTACTCCAGATAATACATGAATGTTTTTGGAGATACAACTTCTAAAAAGCACGTTTTGCGTCCTGCCTAGTAAATACGAGTATATCCAGTTTGTTAAAAGTTTTGAGAATCCCATTAATTGCAGTTTTTAATAAGGAGTTTATGGTTTACTTTATCAAATGCTTTGCTAAAGTTGGTGTAAATAACATCAGTTTGTTTTATCTGAGAAAATCCATTAAATACAGCACAAGTAAATTGAATAAGATTAGTAGTAGTAGAACAGCCTTTTTGAAATCCATGCTGGAACGGTGATATCAAATTTAATGATTGAAAGATTAAATTGTCAGTGATTAATTTATGAAAGAGTTTGGGTATTGCACTAAGTTTTGCAATGCCACGATAATTTTCAATTTCTTCTTTATTACCCGATTTAAATAAAGGTACAATGAAAGATTTCTTCAAGATATCCGGTAAATATCCATTCTTAATAGATATATTAAACAATAGTGTTATTGGGATAGATAAAGCTTTGGAACATTTACTTAAAATACTGCTGGGAACTTTGTCTGGTCCACATGTATAAGAAAACTTAAGCTTTCTTAAACCATTAGCAACAGTATAATCATCCAAGTATGTAAGTGATATATTTTGGTTTTCATTCAATAAATATGGGTAATCAACAGCAGAGTCATAAGATACAGTGCAAGCTCGGTATTCGCGACTACCCATTATCGCGACGGCTTGATTTTTTAAATTGCAGGTTCTATAATCTCGACAATTTACGAAAAACGGGTTCTATTTTCGCAACTTTTATCTGTTTTTTTTAATTTGATTACAATGTCTATAACCAACGATGGTGAATCCCCGTCTTTTGGTTTGTTAACCTTTTTGGATGATTTTATTCGTGTCATTTGTTGTGTAAATACATTTCTTAATATGGGAAAAGTTCAACATATTTTAAAGCCAACGATTTCTCAAAAATTAGATATTTAAAAAAAATTTAAAAGTGGAGATTCCATAAATTCAATTTGCATGAATTACAAGTTGCATAAATCTTCGGTTTACCGCATTATAAAGCAAGAATATTCATTACAAAAGTTCGTACATACAACAGAAAGTGGCCGTGGCAAACGTTGCACCTTAAAGAAAGCTGAGTACCCAAGAATGGAAAAAATGCTTTACAAGTGGTTTGTAAAACAAAGGGAGAAAAATGTTCCAATGTCAAAAGCCAGTCATTTGTATTCCAAAATTTATCAAACCAATTCAGGTTTCAATGCCAGTGAAGGATGGTTGAAGAAATTTAAGCGTCGACATGGAATTAGATTTTTAAAAATAACGGGCGAGAAATTGTCTTCGAAACCTCATCTTATTGATCCATTTGTACAAGAGTTTAAAGATTACGTTGATGAGCTTGGGTTGACTCTTAACCAAATCTACAATGCCGACGAATCCGGTTTATATTATAAGATGCTTCCAAATCACACTCTTGTCACATGTAATGAGAAAACGGTTCCCGGAAGAAAAATATGTAAAAAGTGAATAACTTTTTTGCCATGTTCAAATGCGAATGGCACTGACAAACTGAAATTGTTGGTTGTTGGAAAATCGAAAAACCCACGCGCCTTTAAATGCTTTTTCAACAATCCTGTAATATACATCTCCAGTAATAACGCCTGGATGACATCATTTATATTCAAGGACTGGTTCCATCACGAATTTGTTCCCCACGTAAGTTAATTTTCAGCAATTAGTAAAAGTTAGTTCTTCATAATTAAAAATTTTTTAGGTTCGAGAGTTTTTGGCTTCAAAAGGTCTTCCGCAAAAAGCAGTTTTGCTTTTAGATAACGCGACGTGTCACCCAATTGAGGAACTAAAAAGTGATGACGGCTTAATTAAAGTAATGAATCTACCAACCAATTGCACTGTGCTTATTCAAATGTTAGATCAAAACGTTAACAACGTAGTCAAATTAAATTATAAAAAAACAACTGCCCACCCTCTCAAACTAAAAAACTTCAATCTCAAAAATTCAGTTCAGATTCTAGCTCCTTCCTGGGATAAAATATCAGTGTCCAACATCCGAAAATCGTGGAACGCCTTGCTCGAAATCGGTAGCCCAATGGAGTGAAGAGGATAACACGACCTTAAATATTTTACAAAATATAATTCAGGAAGAAAACGAAGATCTTTCAACTATTGGTACACTTGTAGCTCAAATTCGTAGGGAACATATTTTTACGAATGCTAGATCCAAGAAGAATTTCAAGTGGAAAGTAATGAGGAGCAAATGGAATTATCAGATACGGAATCGGAGGATTTATACGATAGTGGTCAAGTAGAATTCAAAATTAAAGTGGACGATTGTATAATATCGATAAACATATGCATGCAATGGGCTTTGGAAAATGATAAGCCGACAACTGCACTATATGAACTACGTGATTCAGCTGTTATTTTAAAAAATAATTTGCCAAAAAAGCATCTTAAAATCTCCAATTTCTTTAACAATCTTATAATGTAAATATGTATATCAATTAAAATAGCTTAAATTTTAGAAATTACATACAATTTTTTAATAATATTTTTGGTTCTGTTATCGCGAAAATTCAGTTTTGGCGACTGACCTGGTTTTCAATTAGTCGCGAATACCGAGCTTGCACTGTATATCCGAATACGTAGTTGCAAAAAAATCAGCAAACAAATTACATATAATTGTATCATCACTGAATGCAATATCATGAAATTTCATTGCAGCAGGATAACCAGTAGATTTTTTCTTGGAATTAATGAATTTATAAAACGATTTGGGATCTAGATTCAAGTTATTTTTAATTTCATTTAAGTAACGCTTGTAACATAAGATATTAAGTCTTGTATAGAATGCCCTCTGTAATGAGTAAGTAAGATAGTCGACGGATAATCCTGACTGTTTGAATCTTTTGTAAGACCTGTTCTTTTTGTTTTTTGCTTGAGCTAGTTGCCTTGTGTTCCACGGTATCTTTTTTGGAATACATAAATCCATAAACGAATATATTTTATTGTAAAAAACTTCAAATACTTGATGCAGAGAAACTGTTGAGGTGGATGTTAATAAATGTATCCAATTTGTATTTTCAATAAGTTGGTTGAACAGATTGTAATTGGTTTTATTATATAAAAACGTTTTTTCAGCAGTGGTAGTTATCGGCAAAGCATGTTCAGTTGGAATAGATATAATCAATTCCAAACTAGGATGATATTGGTCTTCGGGAATAGTAATAGGAGTAGAACGTTTCATAAAGCAATCGTCTGTATAATTTACAAAAATAAGGTCCAGAATTTTAGAATAATTATTTAGTATACCATTTATTTGGAAAAGACTGTTATCATATAAAATGTTAAAAAAATCCATATAGTTGTTATTTAATTGGGTTTGAACATAATATTTTTCATCAGGCGAATAGTTCCAAGTTATAGAAAAGAACACACTACACTTTAGCAGTGTTCACATTTTTTCAGAAAAGAACACAAAAAAATTAAAAAAGGTGCGAAATGGGAAAAACGTGTCACATTTTTGCCAAAAAAGAAAACGCCATAAGTCTCTAACTGGTGTATACACTACATCGACCTTGGTCCAGGAATGTCGCACATCCTTAAATAGCATGGCGAGACATTCAATAGTGTCACTAGTATGGGTGCGTGGACATGGTGACACAATTGGAAAGCTTGTTGCTGATAACTTAGCAAAGAATGGTTCCATGCTACCTGATGACGATATTGATCATCTATGCGGTATTCCACTAACAGCATGCAAACAACGAATTAGCAAATTTTACTATGAGCTTGCTCAGACCAGGTGTGCAAATGAACACACCTGTGTAATAACACGACTTATCTGGCCTAGGATAAATAAAGAACGGACGTTGTACGTGCTAAAATTACAACGATAAGCGAATTATAGTGTTTTCTTTTCTGAAATAAAATGTTGCACCTTTATTATGTACATTTTTATAATGTTTACCCCACATTTTAAAGATGTCGCATTTTTAATGGTCAGAATAGAACATAAAATCACAACAGTGTAACACTTTTTTTCATGTACAGCTGTTTTTGTTTTTTTTTTGTTAAAAAAGAAGAAGCAGATAGCTCCATGGTAAGATCGCTTGAAATAAGACAATGAATATCTCTCAAAGAGACTAATGACACCTTCCCGACAAATACGCAAATTCTTCTTAAACTATAAAAACATATATATAAACATACATTACATATATAAGAAGTAGGAGATATTGTCCTATGAAATTTGACATACATCAACTTCAGAGTATTCAATAATTCATTCATTCATTCAAAATTTTTTCAGCACATAAAAAAGTAGTAATATTTTCCATTTTGTATATTTTTTTTTGTTTCTTAACACAAATACACATTCATAAACAAAACAAATGTCAGCTGTTTTATCGTGCGATTCTCCCCTCTAAAAATACAGTGTGAAAGTTGCATCTTTATAGTGTGACATTTAAAGAAAAGAACACACTACACTTTGGCAGTGTTGACATTTTTTCAGAAAAGAACACAAAAAAATTAAAAAAGGTGCGAAATGGGAGAAACGTGTAACATTTTTGCCAGAAAAGAAAACGCCATTAGTGTCAGTAATTACTGGACACTGCAAATTCGGCAATCATGCCAGAAGATTAAGCCTTCCCTACAATGATTTCTGTAGGAGTTGTAAAGATGAAGAAGATGAGGAAACAATCTCTCATCTTCTCTGTCATTGTACAGCAATGGGCGCTATGCGTAACACCTTCTTGGTACAACCGTCATTCAATAATCTATCAGTATCAGTATCTATTAAATATCAGACTTAAAATTAGAGCGTATCAATGTCATCATTAGGAATAGCAATTGGCTATCATGATTTCAGACCCAATCCCTTCACTTGCAGTGGAACTACTGGCCATTAGGTGGCTCGGAGTATTTTCCTCCATCTTTTCTTCTAACCTTCCGGGCCCGATATATTCATCTTCTCTTGACATTTTCTTCTCCTACCTATCCATATTTATGGGTCGATTACGGATGGCAATCGAACCTCAGTGGAGTTGACAGTTGCCAAAAACATATTACAAATGGCAACTGACAACTGTAAGCTGTTAACTTCAGTTGCCGAACATGGCAACCGAGAATTTGTGGTTGCTTTGATTTTTATTTTAAGTGCCAAATTTTAAATGTTAGTTATTTTGTTGTTAAAATATTTATATTTTTAACATATATGTAATATATTTAATATGTTTTTAACATATAAATGTTGCCTTACATAATAACAATTTGCATGTCAGTTGCGTTGCCTATTGGCAACCCAACTCCAGTTTGGTTGCTATACATAATCGACCCATTACTCTCTATCTGTCTCTACAATATCCACCCCCTTCTGCTTTCTTCTATACATTTCTTTTCAGGCAACACAATAGGACCAACGAATGGACCTAAGTGAGCTGTACTAAATATAGCTGCCTGCTGGCCTAACCTAACCTAAATGTTTTGAAATTGTTTAATAAAATCCTAAATATTCATATTAATAAGAATTTTTGTATTTGGTAGGATATCTATAATATCTATTCGAATAATGGAACAATTTCTTGCGAATAATTTATAACTTTAATAATGGAAGAATAAAGTTTTATAGTAAATTTGTACATTTTCTTAATAAATGAAATAAAGTGCATCCAAACGAATATCTGTTCAAAATTCCAGTAAAAAATTTGAACTGCTTCAATGATCTTGAACTAGTTTTAAAGAAATATTTTCAAATGAATTTTAATCCAATTTTTAAATTGAGTTAGTTCTGTGAACTTTCACAAACGGTCTAAATGGTTCAATATTACTCCACGCATAGTTTTACTAATTTTTAAACTGTTTAATTTTTTTTTTTGCAGACCAATTAAACAATTCATATCGGAAGAGAAAATAACTGCCCATTTTAATGGGTTACATATATCTAGTGATTATATACAACATAATACTGGTAATATAGCAGATGGCAATGGCGATGAGCTACCCTCTACCAGTGGCAAGTGTTTTTCAAATTTAAGCTACGAAGATTATCAAATAACCGCCAAGGAATTGGAAGAAAAGCTCCGCAATGCCAATCGTATAACAATGTGTGAAGAATTAAAAAAATTTAATGATGAACAGAAAAAGGTTTCATATTTACCGGAAGCCTTGCTCCATCGTATTCCTAAACCCTGCACCGCTTTGGTTTTGTGGCAACCATCACCCATTATGAATATTTTCAGCCAAAAAAATATGAATGAAAATAGTAGCGATATGAAGCAAAATGAAACAATTGATGATTACACAATTCCCGATGTTGATTTACCGCCAGAACAGCCGGATGAAATAGATGACTTCATTGATAATAATAATACGTGTAATTTAGATTTTAACAACATCAAACCCGACAGTATGGATGAGGATTTGTAGTGCTGTTTTATTTCATATTAACGAAATTCTAATATACGAAAATAATGTTAGGTCTTTGTTAGATGTCTCAAAAATATATTAAAGACTTTTTAATATAACATGACTGCTAATTTTTAGATATAAAATATGTCCACTAAATCTAAATTTGAGTTATCAGATTTATATATATATATGTATATATATTTTTTTTAATATGTATTAATATTTACTTTTCTATTGTTTATACGACTCGAAAATTGATGATGTGATTCTACTGATGCAGAAACAAAAACGTAAAATATTCTTACTTTACAATTAAGCCATGTTAATTTTTAAGTCGCTTGTATAACGGCAAAATTGATTAAATTTACATATTTAAATTTAAATAATTAAATTTAATTAAAACAATATTATTTGTTTTTATTATTTGTTTAAGTTATCCACAACTAATAATAGATTGTGGAAATTTACCTCGTTGACAATAATTTTACCTATTTGTGAAAATAAAATCCTTTCACGAAGTTAAAGGTTCGACAAACAAATTGAGATTGTTGTTTAGGTCTTTATAATAGATATTTTCAAATCCCGAACACACTACCCTGGTTTATTAAATATCTTGATTCGTAAAATTCGTTCTCGATTGGAATCCTTGGTAGCAACTTGCAACATATGTGTGACAACGAACCCTCTAAGTTCGAGCTGCTAGGATCGATGAGCACAACAGTGACATCGGCAAAAACAAACCTAGTGAATGTTAAATCATAGAGGAAGGCAAATTTAGTCGGACAAGTATTTCTGGAGAGTAAGCTAACGATGTGTTTAGTTTAATTAATCGGGTAGCCGGCCAATTGCATTTCGACACACTTCATACGAGTACGAGTAATATGGTAGCCTTTGAAAAGTTGCAGAACATATCAAATATAAGAGTTACAAATATTAGTCATTCTACGGATTTAAAACTATTATTAGGTGTGATTTACATGTTTGATCTTTAATATAGGCTTCAATTGATCCCAACTTTATATTCTATAATTTTGAAAGAATGACATATTTAAGCCAGTTAGTAACTCTTTATAGCTGTTACCTCAGCTTAAAAGATATAAAGCCTTCGCTGTAAATAGGGAGAATTATTCTACCAGAGATGATCCTGTGTTGTTCGGAATTAAAAAACCGAATTTTCTCAAAAGTTCTAGCAGCGGAATAATGCAATAATGACATTTATAGTTGTTAAATTTTTTTTTTTGTTAACTTTTTTATTATTTATTTATTGAATCTGCCTTTACTTCATAGGCCGTACAATATGTATTTAAATCAGAGGTCGGCATCCTATAGCACAATAGTGCAGAGAGCACTTCACACATACGCTTAATCTCTTTCATTCAGTCGTCATTGAGACAGCAATGTGTGCACATGCGGCGGATGCTTTTATATTTTTTTCAGAAATACTTCCCAACAAACATTTCAAATTAATAATAAATTACGAAAAATATTTTATGATGGATAATGCATTTGGTAACATGCATGCAATCAGCTTTTGAAGTATTAGAAGTTCCGTTTGTATATCAATCTCGTTGTTAATTTCTTATATGTTACGGAAAATACATTGTGAGTGTATGTTTCCTATCTAAGTTTTTTTGTATAATTTATATAATTATGTTTATGTTTGCTGGGTAGTTCGCTCACACACACAACCTCATTTTACGCTTTGCCGACCTCTGATTTAAATCTTATACCTAAACCTTAAAAACTATGTGCTCTCAGTTGAGAGAGCCATAATGGACAAATGGGCCCTAAATTAGTAAGGTGGTAGATCAGCTCTACGAAGCCTTGTTTCTGTTTGAGTTCTAGTAAGCACTCTCGCAAGCGGATTCGGATGGTTTTGCAATTTCAATATATATGTATGTATCTCTCACGAACCTTTCTGAATTCATCTTTAACCAATGGTACTTCAAAATCTCTATGGATATTTTCATTCCTTATGTATCATGCTGCTCCCGTCATGGTTCTAAGAATTTTCGATTGGGTCCTCTGTATAAAATACTGCAGTTCCCCATATTTGAATTCCAAATGTCTAAATTGGTTTTAAAACAGTCTTGTACAGGATGACTGCAATCAAGGCTTAATTTAGATTGGTCGTTAATTATCCAGTACAGAATAGAAGATTTCAGTCTCATATGAACCCTTTTGGCTTCTATGTGGCGACGTCAGGTAAGGCGTCTATCTAGATGTATGCCAAGTTATGTGAGGTGATCAGACTGTGGGATATTTTACGTACAAACGCTCTAAAACACACCTCACGTACTGTGAGCCGTTGGAGCAGTAATATTGGTGTGTTGAAATGGCCAGCCCAAACTCCTGATTTCAATCCAATTGAGAACCTATGGAATAATGTGGAGCAACAACAGATTCAAGACTGTATTGTATATGTAGGTAATTATTTGTGTTTTCGATCGAAATTTAATCATTGTAAAAATTTCTAAAACTTTTACAACTGATATGTCAGAACTTTCATGTTATTCCCATCACCCCTGTTAGAAAACAAAATTCTTTATAACAAAGGTAAAAATTGTATTATTTTTTTAATTTATTTAAATTGTTAAACAATATTTGAAAATTCTTTATTAAATAAATAAAAATGCTTTTGTTTCAAGCTCGAGGCCAGAAGATGATACTCAAAGACCATCGAAATATCGGCAAAATAAAATTTATTTTCAATACTGGACTCGAGCTTGAAACAAAAGCATTTTTATTTATTACACATGAAAGGGTCGAATAAAAACTACTTGAATTAATTCTTTATTAAAAATTAATATTTAATATAAATATTAGTTGGACAATAATAATTACAAATAAAATTTTAATTATAACAATTATGTTTTACTCTGAATTCAATAAGGTTTATATTACATTGAAACAAAATAAAAATTCACCATAAAACTTATAATTATTGAGCCCATTTTTTAATAAACTAGGTTGGCGGAGAATTAATTCCTCAAATTGCCAAGTTATCCCACATCGATTTTAGTCCAAGTCGACCTATACCTTCATATAGAAAGATGGAACGCTTAAATCTCGTATTAAAATACATAAGTTATAGGTTAACGCAGTACAGTTAAACGACACCAAGCATTAAACAATGCAAGAGTGAGCCTAAAATCTCTCGAGGGCAGCGAAAAAAACCGTCATAAGCGATAATGACAAAGCGCGCGAGTTCTTCCTCCACTCAGAGCTGAATTACGACAGATTAAGTCCTTGATTTTACAACTTTGGCCCCTTTCAGATTAGGCAACTTTAATTTGCGCAAGTCTTGTGTTTGTGGGTGTGAGAGGAAAGGTCGGTTGGAAGGGGAAAGAATTGCCGAATTGCTGAGTACAAGCTTGTTTGTACTTAACAATTTTGTAGCTCCTGTCATTCTTGCCTTGGGTTATTTATTTGTTTTTGATGATCAAAAGAAAATAAATAAAAATGAAAATTATACTTGCGCAATTAAAGTTGCCTAATCTGAAAGGGGCCTTTCAATATTCAATATTTGAACAGTATATATAAGTGGAAATCCGATAGTCAAAAAAGTGTTAAAATAAATATAAAAATATACTCCTAAATTAAACTACTATTATCTTAAAAGCAACTAAAAAATGTACCAAACAGTTTCAATTCCACAATGTTCCCCTTTTAAATGTTTTCTGTCAAAATCACTCTTTTTTCTGCAGGCTATTCGCAAAACACTCATAAGTATTTCATATTCATTCATGGCATTGCCATTGAAAGGTGTGGACGTGTGATCGGTGTGCTAAAAGTGAATTATACATATTTCTTTTCCAAATTTGTCGTATCAATATAATAACGAGCAAATAATAAATTTTTTATACTTTGTGCAAAAAAGTCACGCAGCTAAAAAAGGTTTTCATCAATCAAGAAAAATAATAAGACAATTTTCACAAGAACTTGATTGAAAGCGGAAAACTTTTATTATCATATACCTACAATCATTTTTTTGGTAATAAAGAGATTATTTCTACTTATTTTATTATTATGTAGAAAACAAAATTTAGTACATAGTTTAAAATTAAGCAACTACTACTCTATAAGAGGGTATATATTTCATTTTGTCTACATAAAAAAATCAACGAAAAAAAAGTGAATTAACATAGTGTAATCGTACACACTCATACATATACGAGGCTTAAAGAAAAGAAAAATGAAAATCTCGTCATCACTGCCAGTGAGTGAGTTAGTGTGAATGAATATATGTTTTACTAAAACAACAAAAGAATATAGACAAGTGTAGAACAAAATTAAAAAAAAAAAACTTCAATTAAAAATTTAAAATATTTTAAACTTTTCACAACCAACCGATTCTAAAGAGCTAAAATTGTGATAAATATTTGTATAATTACACATTTTAAAATTATCCAAAGTTTATCTTCATAAGTAAGTAGGTATTTTATATATAGAGGTGGTAAAATGTAAAATAAAAAAGTATATCTGCAAAAAAACGCTTAAATAAAAGCTGACCAATTAAAGGAAATAGCTTAGAGGTGAATTTATGAGGCGTGTGTGACATATTTTATATTCATGTAGGAATATACATACATACATATATGTATTTTCATAAATAATTATAAAACAATGTTTTTAAATACTGTGCAGCGTGTTTGTTCTTAAACTTAAAACAAACAAAAAATAATAAACACAATGTATTGAACAAAAAAAAAAAATGCAAATAAAATAAGAGTCGTCATAATAGTCGTTTAAATAAATTTCGTTTTCAATTTTATTTACTATGCACAGACATACGTACAAATACGAATCCCCCATCAACATGTCCCGATAGATACACATTCTACCAGTGCTACGAACAGACTGATGAAGCTAACGTATTCTCGATGACCTGTGAAATAATATCAAATATAGAATATAAAATATATTTATACATCCATCCATATCTATGTAGCCAGCTAGACAATAAATAGCAGTGTTGGTTTATTAACACGGGGAACTATTTGAGAAAAGAAACAAACATCTCATTAGTAATTTTTTTACTCATATTCGAAAGAATACATATCAGAACAGAACGTAATGCATCAGTGCTTGGATAAAAGATTGTAAATAAAACAAGTAAGAGTGCTATATTCGGCTATGCCGAATTTTATATACCCTTCACCTTTGTTGTGGATGCATAATTTATATTACGGTTCAAGTACACACTTAAAGTTTTCGAACACTGTGTGATCAGCGCCATCTGTTGATGAACAATATTAATACACTAAGTTTTTTTGATGAAATTTTCAGAGGTTGTCTCGGATTTTTGCTCATATCTCCGTTATTTATGGACAGATTTTGCTGATTCTAAATAGCAAACTTCTCGAAAGCATGTCTGACAGAATTATTGAAGATTTGGATCCCGAAGATATCTGGGGACTTCAGAAAATTGATTTCAACACTCAGACAGACGGACATTGCTTAATAGACTCTGCTATCTATAAGGATCCAGAATATATAGGGTCGGAAAATTATATTGTGGAAATTACAAACGGAATGACAAACTTATATATACCCTTCTCATGAAGGTGGAGGGTATACAAATTAAATAAGCCGGTTTGTGCCTTAGGACAAATATTACATTAAAAAATCGTCCTCGAGTTTGTTTATATCTGTGTTCATTTTCCTAAACCTAAATTAATAATTTAATTTTCTAAATTCTTAAATGGCTTCAGATAGTATGCTCTACGGTTTCCAGTCGAATCTGCTTCCCCATGACAGGTCAATTCGAAGTAGCACCTCCTAACATAGTTAATAGGAGGTAGTTATTTCGTTACCCAACACAGTCAGACATCATATATTAACCCTCCTAGCGCTTGTTTACAGTAATTTACTAGCTTTAATTTGAGCCCATGACGGCACTGGGTGCTTGACAGTCCACATACAAAGCCACTTTCAAAATCGTTAATATATCCGCCTAGATACTCATTTATCAGAAAGTCTGAATGACATTGTGTGTGTTTCCACTATATAGCCTCAGGAACATGTGCGTATTTCAATTTTCAATCCGTCAGTAAACAGCGCGCGACAATTGTGGAGTTCTTCCACATATTCCACTCCGAAATTTCTATTGGGGGATGCTATCGACGTTTATTTCCATTCATGTATGGCTTATCCCATAAAATACTTATCAATAGGTATCATGATATCCATGGCTACCTGTGGTGTTCTGTTGGTGCCAAGCGAAGCCCATGTGTGAACTTTTGCCACTGTCATTCTATGGCTATCATTTTTCATTGATTCGCACAAAACAGTACTATCATAAGTAATAATGGGTCTTATTACTCACTATGTTCGTTCATAATCCCCCATATGAAATTTTAGCATGCCTCAAAGGCCTAGAAGGATTTGAGGCTTTTTTAGTATATATGTGTGTTCCGTCTTCAGTATAATTTGATATCAAGGAACAATCCTAAATAATTTGTTTCGCCTGCAAGTGTAAGTTCCACACCTTCCAGTTTTGTAAGTGTAAAGCGTTGCACCCTTTTATTATACCCTTCACCATCGTGAGAAGGGTATATATAAGTTTGTCATTCCGTGTGTAATTTCCACAAAAAAATTTTCCGACCCTATAAAGTATATATATTTTGGATCCTTATAGATAGCGAATTCGATTAAGCCATGTCCGTCTGTCTGTCTGTCTGTTGAAATCAGTTTTTTGAAGTCCCCAGATATACTTGGGATCCAAACCTTCAATAATTCTGTTAGAAGTGCTTTCGAGAAGTTTGCTATTTAAAATCAGCAAATTCGGTTTAGGTCAACCAGAGTTATGAACCAATATGTGAGACCACCTCTATAAAAATTTGACATTTTTCGTCCATTTTATTGCAATATTTTGAAATATATTGGAGATAATACTATGAAATTTTGTATACGTTGTTTGTATGACAAAAGAAGAAAGTGTGCGGAAAATAGTAAGAAAAATCTTCCCGAAATATTGCTCAATTATACATAAATGCCTATAAAATTGGAATATCACGACAAAATTCAGCAAAAATAAGTTTTATGCAAAAAGAAATCGCAAAACGACATTTTTTTTTGTTCGGTCCATCTTTGACCATAGACCCCATATAAAGTCCACTTCCAAAATTCATTTAAATACGCATAAAACAGATATAAATAATGTTAAACGGCTAAAATTTGACATAAATACTCTTTATAAGCAAATAAATTGTTGTACTAAATTTTATGGTAGTCGGCCCAGAACTGGTCATAGCTCCCATACAAGGACCACATCTGAAAAAGACATTTTTCCCTATATATATTGTATAAATATCGGTACCGACTCAAAACTTTGCACAGATCATTTTAATATATACAAAAATCATCCCACAAAATTTTGTGAATTTTGGTCTATTTTTAACCGTATGCCCCATATAAAGCCCTCTTCCAAAAATCACTTTAATACTCATAAATCGCTTATAAATAAAGGTACCAATCCAAAATTTTACACGGATCATTTACATACATGCCTAAATCTAACTGCTGGATTTTGAGAATATCGGTCCATATTTGACTATATCCCCCACATAAGGTCCACTCTCGAAATCCACGTTAATACTAATATATATCGTATATATAGCGTTATTATGTTGAAATTCGACGTGAAATATCCTCATATGCATGAAAATAACTGTTCCAAAATTTAAGAAGATCGGCCCATAATTTGTCATAGCTGCCATATAAGAACCATTTCCAAAAAACAAATAAATTCGGGTCAAAAAATATTTTTTTCGGATTTAACCCATATTCGGTCCATATTTTATAATCATGATATATATCGTTGGAAAGGTATTTTTAATACCTATTATTTAGTGTATTACAAATTATCAAGCACCCAGTAGTTCCCGAGATATAGGCCTATATATTTTCAACTTTACGGGCCCGCCCCCTCGAAAATAGGCGTGACCGCCAACAAATTTTTTTTTTGCTGGCATCTCCTCTAAAAGCGCTATTTGATGAAGTTTTTTTTTGAGCAAAATCACTAAAACCGAATTGTACCCCTTTTTTTATACTCTGTTTGTTAAGTTACACTCAAGATTATTATGAACATCAGACAAACTCTGTAAGTTATGGTAAGAATTGGTAATTAAATCAATTAAAAATGGTAAAAATTAGACAAAATATTTAACATAAATTATGTTGGTCGTAAAATTGTCTTAAAATACTTGTCTTAATATATCAAATACTAATAAAATTTGCACTAAGACTGAATAGAAAACACAGAATTAGGATATTCTAGGCTAGTGTAGTTTCTGTATTTCTTATTACGCTTAGGTGAAGGGTATTTAAGATTCGGCACAGCCGAATATAGCACTCTTACTTGTTTTTTTAAAACATATAGTATACAATTTTCAGAAGTAGATATGACCTATTATGGGACGATCATAAAATTTAGTTCACCGATTTTTATACATATGCGAGAGCATTACGCATAGTAAAGTGATTTTCGGAAGTGGATTTTATGGTGTGTGCCATAGACAAATATTTCGAAAGAAATTTGTATAGGTGCTAGGAGAAATTACTTTTCACAGTTTGTCGTTTGATTATTAGAATAACGTGTATAAAATATTATTTGAAATATAATGAAAAATATTGTCCATAACTCTAGACCGATTTTGCACATTTTCAATATCAAACAAAAAATGTTGGGGAAACATCATCACTCTAAGTCATTCATCTAGGCACTATCGTGACCTCAAAAAACCGACTAGTTCGTTATTGAATTTTATAAGGACTCAGAAACTTTTGTACGTCTATTACAAATATTTCGATTAGTTACAAACGGAATGACAAAATCAATATATTACAAATTTTTTTGGTAGTGGGCACAAAAATGTGGTAAAGATTGGGAGACCTACCATATATTTTCAATCTTAGAAAATATATAGGTACTTATATATATATATATACATACATACATATATGCATGGTGAAATTAAATACCAGGTGACAGCATTGCTACAACAATTACAACAAGGCAAGAACAACAGGCATTTTTCTATATGAAAAACTTTCGTCACTGTCAAAAAGTTTTTTTTTTATATAACTTTTTGACATTTTCAAATTCACCATGAATAATCAGCTGGCGCTACGCTATCACCTAGTATTTAAATTCACCTTGCATATATGTATATATATAAAGGGTGTCCCAACTAGAACGCAATTTTTAAATTTTAAATAAAACAGATATTTAAAAAAAAAAATCGTGAAACTTTATTATATCGTAATGAGGTTATGTATGGAACAAGATATCGTGCAGATGGCCGCCGCGGCTTTGCTGGCACACACGCGATCTTTTAATGAAATTTTCAATGATCTTTTTGCATAAATGCTGCGGTATTTCATTAATGCAGCGTCCAATTTCCTCTTTTAAGGTTTGAGTCGTCGTCGGCTTATTCGCAAACCATCGACTTCAAAAAACCCTAAAGAAAAAAATCTAAAGGTTTTAAATCGCACGATCTAGGCGGCCAATCCTGGAAAATGCAAAATCACCATTTTCATGCTGTCTCTTCAATACCCAATTAACGAACTCCCTTCGCTGTCCATGGTCAGCTGGCTTCAGTTCCTGAGTCAATTGAACTTTGTATGCATGAAGATGCAAATCTTTCGTCAAAATTCGCTGCATAGTGGATTTGGAGACACCAATTTGCTGAGCTCGGTGTCGAATTGAGGTGGATGGAGTTTGAGCGACATCATCACGTACAGCTGCGACATTTTCGGTCAATCGACCTGGTCGAAGGCGCGTTGTTGTCTTTACATCACTAACAGACCCAGTTTCGGCAAATGTATTCATTAATCTCTTTACAGTTGACTCTTTTGGAGCATTATTGTGACCCCAAATTGATCGCAATTTGCGAACTGTAGCCGCAAAACTTTCACCATTTTGGTAAAACAATTTCACAATGAGAATGCGTTGTTCATTCGTGTAGCGCTCCATTTTTACTAACCTCGTACCTTTTACTAGCAAACAATAACAATTGTTCAAATGTCAAACAATGACACTTCGAATGGCGCCAAATTTAAAAATTGCGTTCTAGTTGGGACACCTTTTATATATTTTGTATATATGTACATTAGGGTGGCCTCAAAATAAAGTTGCGAATGTTCCCGATTAATATGAAAATTTGATTCATTTTAAGACTACGTTTCTCAATTTTTTTGTCCTATGGTCAATATTTGGTGAGCTGGATCAAAGGATAAAAAGGTTCTTTTTAGAGGTTTTTTAATTTGTTCACATTTCCCCTAAGGCAACTATATGTATCATATGAAAGGTCTTTGAGATGCGCATTCAATGGGTCATCAAAAATTAAAAAACAATTTTTCTTAATTCAAAAATTTTGAAAATTTCAAACAAAATTTTAGTGTTTTTTTATTTTTTCATAGAATTTACTTAAATAAATAGTTGAAATTTCTTGATTATAGCCATCATCTAATTTAACCGAAATGGTTTTTCCCATTTTTTAGTTTATAAAATTTACTTTATTTTAATACCCATTACATTAACGAATTGAGTTAACAGAGATTGTCAGATAGGGAAGAATTAAGGTTTTTAAAAAAAATAATAAAAATTTAAAAAGGTAGAATTTTAAAAAACGAGAAAAACCATTTTGGGTTAAATTGCATAATGTTTATAATCAAGAAATTTCAAATATTTATTTAAGTAAATTCTATGAAAAAATAAAAAAAAATAAAATTTTGTCTGAAATTTTCAAAATTTTTGAATTTAAATCTTTTTTTTAATTTTTGATAACTCTTTGAATGCGTCTCTCAGAGACCTTTCATATGATACCAAATTTACTTATAGTTCCTTTGGAAGAAATGTGAAAAAATCAAAAAACCTCTAAAAACGACATTTTTATCCTTTGATCCAGCTCACCAAATATTGACCCCAGGACAAAAAAATTAGAAACGTAGTCTTAAAATGAATCAAATTTTCATATTAGTCGGGAACATCGATACCTTATTTTTTCTCTATACAAACGGGGCCACCCTAATGTACATATATATATATATATATAAAAATTTAGAATTTTGAATTTATGTTTTCCTAGTTGATTGCAGGAAAACAGCCTATGTATAATGCAGCCAAACTTTAAAACACAAACTTCAGTGATGTCAACTATTTGAACACAAATTCTAAACTGTGGGTTTCATCACAATCAAATATATATCAATAATATATTAAATTTGCACTTAATCTCTTTCACAAAAGATATATTATTCTTTTTTCAATTGATTCTGATTTGAAGTCATATTTGATTCAAAAAATTTCATTTTTGCACTAAAAAAATTAGATTGCGAACGTATAAACATTATTTGCATGCGTTCGTGAAAAAGGGAAACAGACAACAAATACATACATAAAAAATAATTTTAATCAAAAATTTTAGGTAACAATTAAACTGCGCTAAACATCGTAGTTATATTCCAGGGGGGTTACTCCGAATTCCGATTCGAAAGCAAAAGCTTTCGAAATACAATGTAAAAAGTATACGAATTCGAATGATTTTCTTTTCGAATCGAAATACGGGAAATAAGGGGAATGTGTCAAAAGTACAAGTACACAATTTGAAAAAAATTTTAATTTTATAACAAAAAATAATTCGAAAATATAAAATTTTAGAAACCGGTAGGTTATCTTGTATTACAAGAACATAAAACATAAAATTCTGGCGTTTCAAAAATATAGCATTATGAAATTTTATTGAATTTCAAACATAATACTTGTACCCTACACCACCATAGTGGAGAGGGTATATTGGATATGTGCTGATGTTTGTAACACCCAAAAATATTAGCCGAACACACATTGAAGTATACCAATAGACACAGAATCGCTTTCTTTCGTCCGTCTGGTTGGCTGTCCATGTAAACTCATACGCAAAATACAGGTCACAGGCCCATTATTTCTCATAGCCCACATATAAATCTCCTCCCGAAATGGGACTTTATCGGTCATAAATATTTGATTAATAATAAATAATCCAAACAAATAAATTACAAATATATAAAACCTAATTAGTCATAGCTCCCAAATAAGGCCTACTTTTGAAAAATGTTGCTATCCGAATAAAAACAAGTAAGAGTTCTATATTCGGCTATGCCGAATCTAATATACCCTCCACCTTTGTTGTGGATGCATAATTATATTATATACATACATACATATTTCCTTTAAATAATAATAATAAATCTAATTGCAAAATAAAAGCGTCAAGTAGTTTGAAGAAAATATAACGAGTCTTTATTTATTTAAATGTACACAAACACAATTAAAAATGAACACACTGTCTTTTTACACACTTATATTACGATTTAAGAACACACTTAAAGTTTTCGAACACTTTGATGTTTACACAACAATGACTCACAATAAACTGATTCATTTAGTTGGCCGTGTAAGTCTATTTATACAGCAATCATAATTTCTGGAAGGTTCGAAACTAAGATGCTAGAATGTTCGTGACTGCAAGTATAGAATGTTCGTGTCTAGAATTATCAGCCAAAGTCGTTAAAACTCAATGTTGCCATATTGCTATGTTTATAACAGTTTATAACAATAATGTTTATAAATCAAAACTACTACAAATGCTAAACAAGTTGTATGTCGATAAACACGCCATCTGTTGATAAAGTTGTTCGTAATAATATTAATACACTTTGTTTGATAGTTTTTTTGATGAAATTTTCAGAGGTTGTTTAGGATTTTTGCTCATATCTCCGTTATTTATGGACGGATTTTGCTGATTTTAAATAGCAAACTTCTCGAAAGCATGTTTGACAGAATTATTGAAGATTTGGATCCGGAAGATATCAGTGGACTTCAGAAAATTGATTTCAACAGACAGACAGACGGACATGGCTTAATAGACTCCGCTATTTATAAGGATCCAAAATATATATACTTTATAGGGTCGGAAAATTATATTGTGGAAATTACAAACGGAATGACAAACTTATATATACCCTTCTCATGAAGTTGACGGGTATAATTAACACAAATATGTCTCATTTATGTATACACAAATAATTTTGTCAAATTTTATGACTATCGGTTCATAGTTTCCCTATAAGACCTTTTTTAGAAAATCATCTAACATGCATAAATCTTTTATAAGTGTTGATATCGAGATAAAATTTAATACAAATAATTTGTAAATGCTACTAAAAAACAGTTTTTGCTCACTTATTCGGTGTAGAGTAGTATATGGTCGGGCTTGACCGACTATACTTTCTTACTTGTTTTAATAAATACAGAGCCATACATTTTAGTTAAATTGGTTACATTTATAAGAAAAAATTACAATATTGTACCATTATTAGTACATTTTACAATATCCATTATGCATCCCCCTTATATGTGTATAGAGAAAAAACCAAGTCCTTTCTTGTTTTAAAATTTAATACAAATAATTTGTAAATGCTACTAAAAAACAGTTTTTGCTCACTTATTCGGTGTAGAGTAGTATATGGTCGGGCTTGACCGACTATACTTTCTTACTTGTTTTAATAAATACAGAGCCATACATTTTAGTTAAATTGGTTACATTTATAAGAAAAAATTACAATATTGTACCATTATTAGTACATTTTACAATATCCATTATGCATCCCCCTTATATGTGTATAGAGAAAAAACCAAGTCCTTTCTTGTTTCAAGTGATTGAGTGTGTTTGTTGGATTTAGGTGTGTGTGTGTGTGTGTCTGTTTGTGTTTTTAAGAGGAGGAACATTTTGAAAACGGACCAACATTAAAATACACAGTACAAATGTGATATAGTACAACAATCAATTTAGTTTGTTCAGAAACTTCGTTAGATATACTTGTGCTATGTTTGAGAGTGTACTTGCGCTGTTAAGTAGCTACTAGCTACGCTTACGATATTTTTTATATTCGGGTCGTAACCATTTTTCTAAAGTAGAAAGAAACAAACAAAAAATCAAACAACACAACACCATTTACTAACCGACCTGCGGTAATGATAAACGCGATAATAGTTTTAACGTTATTTATTAAATATAAAACAATTTAACTTAAACAAAATAATACAAATAAAACAAAAAAGCAGCAGCATAAGAAGCAGCATGATTAAACAAATGTGTAGTAGGGTGTTAAAAAGCATTTTACATTTTTAAAAGATGAATAAATAAATAAAAAAGATACAAAAAAAATTTTTCAATAACCAAAAAAATTTAATTTATTAATTTACAGCCCATATACATATATACATACATATGTATGTATATATGGACTGACGGATTTATTCGTGCCAATAAAGAGACAAAAACAACAACACCAACATTACCTTTTATGCAAAGAATTCCAAAATAAATGTGATTTGGATAAAAAAAATACAAAATAAAAGTTAAAGAAACAAGTTAAACTTCTCTAAAATAACAAGTACTTAAAACAAAAGAGAAGAAAATTTAAGCTGTGGCGATGTCCGAATCAACGGAATCGCCAGGAAAACAACAAAAGGCAACGCAACGACGTCAGTTGGTGAGTTTTTGCTTAATTTTTGTTTTTATTATTTCTATCTCAATAATATAAAACATATTTTTTTAAATTACATTTTTTAGCAGATTCATACATGTTTTATCATAATACCATAATCTAGCTTGTTATGTTGTTTTTATAATTTATGATTTGTATGTTAATTGAAAGTAAATAATATTAGTAAAATGGAAAAATAGGAATGTATGTATAAATATGTATTATATGTGTGTGTGTGCAATGCGTACGCGCACTTGATAACTGTGCAGCGTAACAAAAAGTTTCGTTTTAAAAGAAAAAATTAAATAAAATATATTTTATCCGCATATTGCGAGTCAGCCATCATCACGTCTGGCAGCGCATTGAAACGACCAAACTAAACTAACGCCGCATGA
Source organism: Bellardia pandia (assembly GCA_916048285.2). Lineage (NCBI taxonomy): Eukaryota > Metazoa > Arthropoda > Insecta > Diptera > Calliphoridae > Bellardia > Bellardia pandia. The sequence goes on from OU696529.1 coordinate 104,694,566, forward strand.
CGAATTCTTTTCGCTTTTATTGTGATTGCTGTTTTTTATTTTTATATTTCTATTCTACGTTGTTGTCTTCTTCTTTATCAAATATTCGCTTTCGTTTGACTGTGACTTTTATTTATGTTTGCTCGACGACCATCAGTGATGGGATTTCGAAAATGTGTTTGTTGGGTACCCCTTCGATTTATAAAAAATTACAATATTTGTTGAATACTTGAAAGATAGGTACATACAGTTGTGTTCATAAATGGCCTCAATAAAAAAATCAACGAATACAAATAGAAATCAACTAAAAAAATATGATACATACAAATTGTTATACCCACAAGATGGGGGGTTAATTAAGTTTGTTTGTTTCAAAAAATAAGACTTGGAACAATGAAATTTTTACCGAACATTCTTTGTTTCACCTAAATGCTTGGTATTGAAAATGGGCAAAATCAGTCCAGTAGCATACGAATTATAGACCAAAGTTTCAGACAGCCTCGATATTTTTCAGATATTTTTTGCTATTTTCTTTAAATAGGTATAATGCTGATAATATCATGAAATTTTGCACACTCTCTGAAAATGGTAAGAATTGGTCCACGAATTCTCATAGCCCCCATACAAATGGTTTCCCGGAATTTGGCTCCATGGTACATAAATGCCAAGAAAGCAGTATAGAAAAGTAGTATCCATACAAAATTCAGCAAAAATAGATTTCATGCTGAGAAAAATTTCAAAACGATATGGTTCATATTTGAATATATGTATTTGAACATATTAACATAGCTCATAAAGCCCACTTCCGAAAATCACATAAATGTGTCTTTTATAAACATCACTACCAAGTTCAAATTCGTTATAAATAATTCATATATACTATGTGAAAATCCTCCATAAACCTCTTTTAAAAATAGCTATCAAGTTGAAATTCGACACAATAATCCATATTAAAAAAATCATGACGATCAGTCCATAATTGACCATAACACTCATATAAAGTAGACTTCCGGAAATCTCTTCAATGCGAATAAATCTCCTATAAACATCACTACAAGTTTAAATTCGCCATAAATATTTCACATATGTATATACTATATAAATCGTCATTGCTCCCATATGAGGTTATATACAGATTAGTAATAAGAAGTAATAAGAATGCTCCCATATAAGATTCACTTCCGAGAATAACTGGAATATCCATGAGATTCTAGTAAATATCGTTATAGAGAAGATATTCAACCAAAATAAGCCTCAAATGTGAGCGATTCGATAACTCGTATAAATATCGTTTTCGATATAAAATAGAACACAAATTAGTTTAAAGTATGAATAAATGACACTACTAATAAAGGATATTCCAACAAGAACTTTGTTTTTCAAAACAAAATAAAACAAAGAATTTATATAAAAATAATTCAAATGCCAATTTTGTACATATATCTAAATTAAAAATGACATCGGGAAAATGTCAATTCTTATATCAAAATTTAAATTAGATTTAAGGTACATATATAGACTCTAGTTAGCTTATCCCCTACAAAAAATGAGTACTCTATACATGCGTGTATGGACTACTCCACAATGGAGTAGGAGTACTCCAAATGTAGCCAAAGTGTATGAAAAAAAACATGCTCCAGTTTACATTGCAATGTCCTAGGGTTGGACCACATTACATTTGTGTACACACAAAACTACTCCATAGATCACTTTGTTGAAAGTATTCCATAGAGCACATACATAAACTACTTTTTAAAGTACACTATTGTACTACTGGTGTACCCAAAGGGAGTTTTTGGAATCATCCTTTTTAATTTGATTTTTACTGAAAATATGTTAACAGTAAACTAAAATAAATTTTTATGCCCTTTTGTATGGAAATTTGCCTTATAAACCTGTTGTAAGTTTTTATGAATAAGGGGGTTAGTACTTAGTATATAAAGGAATTTCTATAGTACATTTGTTTTATTTTGCAGTTAAATTTAGAAATTAATGCCTAATATATGTAAAGTAACAGGCAAACAAAAACAAAAGAATAATTTTATTTCAGTTCAATAGACATGACAGTATCGTTGCCAGATATGTAGATTTACGCCAAACTTTTTTAGTGTTGCCAAACAGTTGTAATTTAAAATGCTTGTGAACAGAGACCTGCAACAAGTATGAACGAGCCGACTTATTCACTAACGTTGAATTTTAAGAACAATACAAACAAGTATTATTCAATTTTATGCTTATTCGCTTTTTATGCAGAGACCTGCAACAAGTATGAACGAGCCGACTTATTCACTAACGTTGAATTTTAAGAACAATACAAACAAGTATGATTCAATTTTATGCTTATTCACTTTTTATGCACACACAGAAAATTCAGCAACGAGTATAAATCATTTCCAACACTTGGTTCGAACTGCAATGTTTGAAAACAAAAATTCTTGTTTATACACAGTTTGTTTTTTGCATGTCGGCTTTGTTGTGCATGATCTGATTGGAATTGAACTAAAAACACACGAGCCACTTATAAGTAAAAATTTTTAACTATTTGCAAAGCGACAATTGCTATTTGCCGAACAAGCGGGAAGCGACTGGCAGAAAAATATGAAAACATAAAAAATGTGCACTTACTACCTATTTAACATGTTAGCATTTTTTTATTTCGTCGAAAAGAAAACTTATTTGACAAAGCAATGATAAAATTTGTAATATGTATGTATGTAAGTACGTCATATATTTTTATATTTTAAATACATACGTAGTTTTATTAAATGTACGTATTTTTTCGAAAAACCTTACTAATTTTAATATTTCAAAAATATTGCTATAACTTCTTCCCCCCTCAAATGTTAAGAATGAAATCCAAGGTATATAAAAAGTTACAATTTCAGTCTTTATTATTACGACGCTACGACCTTTCCGGCTCCCTGACAAAATATAGTTGCCTTTGGCAACTATACTTTTTATAACACTTCTCTCGGTGACGACACTGTCGAGTATAAAATTACTTTTGCTACTGAATAAAACACTTGTTCCGCTAACAACACGTTGGCTTTAATGTAAAATGAGCTTCATACATTTAACGACACAGTCGAACATTCATGTTCGCACAAAACAACAAATGAATAAAACACTTGTTCGGCTAACAACACGTTGGCTTTGATGTAAAATGAGCTTCATACATTTAACGACATCAGAATATTCATGTTCGCAAAAAACAACAAGTGAATAAAACTGAATGATTGAAACGAACGGTTGCGTAAACGAGCGTTTTGTGCATTTGCACAAAAACGATTAAATCATAAAAATCAATGTGCATGATTAAGTATACTCGAAAATTTAGTACTCGTTGCAGGTCTCTGCTTGTGAACAATGAATTAATCCATTGCTGCAATACATAGGAGTAGTCCAAAGAGTACCCCTTTGGACCATGTAACCCAATATTTTTTGTAGGGTCCCCAGAAAAATACAGTGGTGTTAAATTTCGCGAAATTCGCCTTGCTAGAACTTTGTTGTTTCGGAGGCTGTGTGATATATGACACCGATCTGTTTAAATCACATACCAGTGATAGCCATATCAACAATAATTATAGCGTGATTAATTCACAGTAACGTATAGCAACAAGTAAAATGCAAAACTTTCATATTATTCCAATATGTAGCTGTTGGAAAACAGACAACTTTGTTGTTTCGGAGGCTGTGTGATATATGACACCGATCTGTTTAAATCACATACCAGTGATAGCCATATCAACAATAATTATAGCGTGATTAATTCACAGTAACGTATAGCAACAAGTAAAATGCAAAACTTTCATATTATTCCAATATGTAGCTGTTGGAAAACAGAGTTCTTTTCTACTTTTTTGGGTTCCAATTGTACCAAAAAAAGTACAATTGTAATCAGCATTTCATCATTGCTTGAAATTAATAATGTTCTCATTGTGTTGATTACAGGTTTGTGTGCGAGTTTGTTTTTTTTTTTATTTTGTTTCACAATATTTTCTTCTCTCAATTATTTAATTAATATTCTTACTCACACTCTACTGAAATATAGCAACTTACTCAGTCACTCGTGTTATCAGAAAATGCAATATGGGTCCAAAAGTAATTCTATTGAAAATATTTCTAGGTGTATTAATCAACAACCTACCTACCTACCTGCAATATGGAAAGAGTATTCGATTACGTTTATAAATTCAGCCTATTATGGCATTATATCGGTCTAAAATTAAGAATTTATTTAATAAAAAATCAACAAGTGAGCTACCTTTTTAGGAACCTTTAAAATAAGCTGTAATTATGTATAAATAATAAGTGGAACTTTAATAAATGAGATACTTAATAATGCGTAAGGAAATACATATTCATGTATATGTATGTATGTAGTTATTATTCTAAAATCTTAATTTTCAATAAATAAAAACTTTATTAACTGTTAAGGTACGTTCATAGTCAGCCAGTTGGCCAAAAATCATAGCACGGTAGTTAAAAAAGTACGGTCCATTGATGCCACCCATAATTCACACCAAACAGTGCATTTTTCGGAATGCATTGGCAGTTCTTACACTGCATCTGGCTGCTCTTCACACCAAATACAACAATTTATCTTGTTTACGTATGAATCGATAAAAAAGTGGATCTTCATCCAAATTTGCCAGTACCATTCACCAAAAGTTAGCCGTTGTGGTAGGTCGTGTGGTTTCAATTCTTGCACCAACTGTACTAAAAAGGTTTTAGACCCAAATCATTTCGCAAAATTTTACACATAGTGGAGTAACAGAGGCCCAATTGCTGCGAATACCGCCGAATCTATAATTCACGGTCATCAACAACACTGGCATTATTTCCTCTTTCCGTATTCTACGTGTTGGTGGTTTAATGTCCAATAATGTAAATTTGATGCGAAATTTAGTCACAAGATTCTGAATAACCGCCTCAGATGGCCGCTCAAACTGATCATAAAATTAAAGAAGTGCACGATGCACTTTCTTAACCGATCATGAATTTTGATAATAAAATACATTAATATGCAAGTGGTGTACGTTAGTAAGTCAATTCATGGTTAAATTATAGACCAAACTGTATATGTTTAATAAAATGTTACACGAAAACAGCTAAGCTGCCAAAAACTATCTTGCCAAAAAGAAAGTTGCTAAAAACTCACCCTTTTCTGGAAGCATTTATTTCAGTCGAATATCTTTTTTATTTGTTTGAATACATCAGCAAGTGAATTCGCTGCATTTGGACTTCTAAAAATCCAAGAGCAATTCTTGTTGCGCCAAAAGCCAGTAATTTGGCTCGTTGTCGTAGTATCCAAAACAAATGAAATTAGACTTCGTTTGACAAAAATTATTTTTCCCGAAAAACCAACCAAAAAAAATTTTACATTATTCACAAAATGAATTTAAGTTAAATTTTTGAAATTAAGTCTAAACCTAAGTAAGATCTATAAAAAAATAAACATTAAAAAGTTTATGTGTTTTCACAAATATTAGTAAAATTACGCAAAAGCTAAACAATTTTAAACATTGATGTTTATAACTATGTATACAATTGAATGCAATAAATTTTTATCTATCAACAGCTGATTTCATGACACAAAATACCTACCTAGGAACTGTGACACAAAATACCTACATATATAATTCTGATTTAACAATGAACCATACACTTTATACTTGTACACTTTTTCTTTTTGTCGAATGTTTACAGCAAATATAAAATAGACAATTTATTAATGCAATAATACTTGTGGATGTTTGTGTTAAATATTGCCTATTTTCAATAACACTCTTTTCACGTATTTAAGTACAAAATGCATTTTAGTATATAGAAATGTGTTTTACCTGCCTGCTGTATGTGTAATTTCGTGCAAAAATATTAACTACTATAGTTATAATATGCTCTCAAGGTCCTAAGTTCTCTTCATATTTCATTTAAACCAAATGTAATGAATTGAAAAGTTGTTGCTGATGCCGATGATGATGATGATACACACGATTACAAAGAACTTGCAAAACAAGTTTGTTATTATGAACATAAAATCAAATGGAAAAAATTCCAGGACATATAGTTGTTGTGAAAAAATAGCACTGCCTATTAAAATTACACAAATTTAAGATTAGTTTCATTAGTTTGTAATAAATTAAAAAAATTTCAAGCTTCGTTACATTTAGTTTGAAACACATTCACAAATTCACTAATGACCCGGCGTATGAAAAGGTGGCTTATGACTCAAAAAAAATTGTTCCACTTTTTTTTGTTTCGATAGTTTTTGAGACGCTCTTTCTCGTGGTGAAAACTAGAAAGTCCTAACTTGCTTAGAAGTGTACTAAAAATGTAGAGAAAGAAGAGCACAAATGAAAAAAAACAGAATCTTTAACAGCTGTGTCTCGCAATTTCTTTTTTGAGTCATAAGCCACCTTTTCATAGGCCGGGTCACATATTCAGATGCTCTGATACTCCTTGACTCATAGTTTCTAAACTACCTATATACTAAATTATTTTTCTTACAATATACATAGTATAAACTAAAAAAAAAGTCTGTTTAAAACTAACTAAATTATTATAAATGCCTCAAACCATTGAGTCGCCATTAGAATCGCAACAAATCATTTTTCATGTTTTTTTCTTACTTTCAAAAATGCTCAGATATGAACTTGTGTCTATACTTTACTCTAGATATATGTACATATAACGTTTCCTGTTTACGGCTATGGTTTGAAGATGAATTCGAATTTAACTAGCACAGGCAAAAACCACAATTTATAACATTGGTAATGTTACAGTCAACAGAGCACTGTTAAGCACTAACATTTTCACAATACATCTTGAATTATTATAATTCAAAAATGATATCTGAAATAATTTCAGATATATAAAAAGACACGATTTTTTTTTGCGGAAACAATAAAATCTTTAATTAAAAAAAAAAAATATTTAATAAAATTACTAAAATAAAAACATTTGTCCTAAAGTTGAAATTTACATTTTTTAATTTTTTTTTCGTACAACATAATAGCTTTCCGAAAAATATAAAAACTTTATAAGTCCTCTTGGAAATTACTTGAGTAATGTAGAAAGAATAGAAGTACCTTTTTTAAACCAAAACATTTATTAACTTTAAATGCATATAACTTTTGACTCTGTGGTCATTTGCAAAAAATTCTTTATTAGGTTTATAAAAGTGTTATTAATTCACAAAAACGTACATATTTAGAAACAATCGGGAAATATTTGGATTCGCTATTAGCAAAAAACGAGACCAGGGTGGCTACAAAATTTAAAAATTTAATTTTCATATGCGAATAGTATTCGACTAGTAGATTTAATATATAGTATAATCTTTGAAATCGGTTCACAAACGAAGAATTGGAATTGTTTTTAATTTCTCACATACCCGAGGTGCCACACTTTGGCAACCTCTAGCACCGTCCCAGGTTGATTTATGAGATCCAAAACAAAATATATTGCATAATTATAACTCATTAACAAAAACTAGATAAAAAAGGAACATAAATAGTTAAATTTGAACGGAAAAGTATCAGATATTTCGTGCAAAATAAAGTAAACAAGTATATGTATGTATGTATAAAAATTATGTAAAACATTGTACATATTTAATATTTTATTTGTAGTCTTTTTGCCTTTATCACAGCTGGCAATCTTCTAGATATAGAATCATAGAAATCAGGCGAAATTTTGTTTTATTCATTCTGTATTACTGCCTTTAATAAATTGCAAGAAATTGAGACCTGGGGACGGGGGAGGATGATTTAAAGTTTTTGGAGCTCGTCAGAACAAAATAACTCCAGATGTGGCGGGAAAACCGCTGTTTTGGCAACAACGTTTGTGTTTCATTAATTTGTAAACAAAATATGCTCTAATCTCTGTTGCCAGATGGATAGAAATATACACCCCTATCGTGAATAAAAATTCCACATGAAATTGGTTCCCTTTAATTTTTTTAACATTGAATTTCAATAGGAAAAGTGGGGAACAAATTTCATGTGGAATTTTTATTCACGATAGGGGTGATAATTATAGTAGTGTACAATTTTAGGAGTTGTCGTAAAGAAATAATAATACGCAGTTAAAGTTTCCCAAATAACAGAATTCAAAATATGTAGCATATTTAATTTATGTACTAAAATATACATTCTATGTAGGAGACATGTTTTCCTTTAAATTGCACAAAAATATGACATGTTACACATATACAGCAGCCTGCAACTAATTAAAGACAGTAGTATTCCATATTTAAAACGTTTTGTTAAAGGTAATATTTATTAAATAAAATGCTAAAATTTAACATTTTAATTTTATTTTTTTTTCTTTGTGGTGTTTCTTATAATTTGTAAAATAATTTAATCGTGCATAAAATTAAGAACAGTGATACATTTATTAAAATTTTTAAATTCAGGTAATTTTTAAAAGTTAGATTAAATTAATAATGATTACACAGAGTGTTTTTTAGTATGTATATGAAGAGTTCCTAATACTTGCTTAACAAGTGATGGATGGGATAACATTAGGATGGAAACAATTATCGGGAAATCGCAACGGCCTTGAATGTTTTAAAAACAATTGCTTTTTAAGTGGTGAAATATTTTAGAAAGTATTTGACTACAGAAAAAATGGCATTACGACAGTTCGTAAAGATGCGAGTCGAAAAAATCTCAATAAATCAGCAAATAAGATTCGGATTGCAGTCTTTAGCTAAAATGAGGCAAAACCGTCTTTAGATACTGTAAAATGTCGATTGCGAGAAGTTGGACTGTTTGAAAAATTTCACGAAAGATTGTTTGAACGTAACTAAAAGAAGAAACTCGAAAAAAATAAAAAAAATTGTTATAGTACACCCGCGCCACTTTGAAGCATGGACGAGGTTCTGTAATGCTTTGGGGTACAATGTCGTCACGTGGTGTTATTCCACTGTACAAAATTGAGGGAAACATGGATAAGTTTCAGTATGCAAGAATTCTAAGCGATACAATGATGCCGTATGCTGATGAGAACATGCCAGTAACGTGGATATTTCAACTAGATAACGTTCTGAGCCATACGGCTCATCACGTCTAGCAATGATTTTTTAACAATTCGGTTACTATTCTTGATTAGCTTTCATGCAGACCTGATCTCAACCCGATTGAGAACTTATGGCAAGTTATATGTAAAAATTTGGTGACCTCAATGCCTCGCAGATGTCAAGCTGTTATCGATAACATTGAATTTGCAACAAAATATTGATTTATTTTTAAATAAATACTTTTTTTTGTAAAATTTGTGGTATATCCTTAATTATATGAACGACTGTTTATCAATATTATTTGAAATATGCAGTTATTTTCTAGGAGTAAAAGTTAAATTGACTAAACTAGGACAAATTTTGAGAATATCATAAAACCTTTCGTATTATTTGCTGAAGCTCACATGTTAGTATCGTGTCCTTAATTAATTGCACGTAGCTATATACTATATATTATGTACTTGGGAACACTGAATTTGATCAATTATATGCTATTCAATTTAAAACAAGTCAGAAAGTATAGTCGGTCAAGCCCGACCATATAATACCCTACACCCAGTATATAAATAAAACAGTTTTTTCAGAAATAGGCGTTATATGGGAGATATAACCTATTACGGACCGATCATCCAAAAATTTAGTGCCATGATTTCTGTAATTATAAATATTATATATGTTAAACTTTATCTCGATATAAATACTTTTAAAAGATTTATGGAGGTTAAAGTGAATTACGGAGAGGGTCTTATATGGGAGTTTCGACTAATTATGGACCGACCATTATAAAATTAGGTGTCATCATTTCTGAATATGTGAAACTTATTTGCGTTGAATTTTATTTGGATACCAACATTTTTAAGAAATTTATAGTCGTTAAAGTGATTTTCGGAAGTGGGTCTTATATGGGAGCTATGACTAATTATGGACCAATCATAAAATTGTACCGTATTATTTGTATATACATATATAAAATATATTTGCATTCAATATTATTTGGATGTCAACATTTTTGAAAGAGTTATGCTCTTTAAAGTGCTTTTTGGAAGTGGGCCTTATATGGGAGCAATAGTCAATTATGGACCGATCTGAACAAAATTTATAGATATGATTTAACTTCATTTACTACTCATTTGTGGTGAAATTTGTTTGAATACTTGCATAATTCAAACATTTATGATCGGTAAAGCCCAAGTTCGGGAGGACATTTGTATGGGGGCCAGGTGAAATAATGGATCGGTTTCCACCAGTTTCAATCCCATCCATCCTTGGGCCGAAAAATATCGCGTACCGATTTTTTTCGAAATATCTTCGATCGGTATACTTTAAGGTGGGTGTTGGACCAATATTTATGGGCGTTACAAACATCAGCACAAATCCAATATACCCTCCCCACTATGGTGGTGTAGGGTATAAAAATCTGTATATTTTCCTACATATGTATGTAAGTATGTATTAATAAATTAATAGTATATATGTACTACATTTATGGCAGGAGTGCCCAAGCCCTATACTCTAGGCCAGTGGTCCTCACTAGTATTGTTCAGAATACGAAGATTTTCGGCTATTTACATGTACACAACACGATCGCAAACAATACTCACAACAAGAGCGTAAAAATACTAATATTTCATTCAGTTGTATGACAGCATTGAACAAAGTAGGACTGTTGCGCATGTTTTTTCTTTTTCAGCTAATTTTTGTTGTTGTTTTCAGTACACTGAGAAGCAGCGATCACATAAATGTATACATTTTTGTAATTGAGGTTTATTTAAACATTACATGTTATTTCTTTCTGTGTAGTGTCACCCATACATATGTAATTACCAAATCCACTCTTTTTGAGGACCACTGCTCTAGGCTGTGTGTTTTGTATACTCATTACAGCACTCAGCACTAGCAATACGAAATACACAAACAACTTTGCCTTATTTGTTTTTTTGTCGTACTTCACTCTATACACGCAAGCGCAAAGCAACAACACTTTCGTATGGCTCTACTGGTAAACATTGGTGGCTTCGATCGTCAATGTAGATTTTGTTTTTGTTTAACGTCCCAGCATACCATTCTAGGAGCGCTCCGAAAAAGGAGTCAGAAAAGAGTCTAACAAAAGAGCATTTTCGGAGCGCTCCGAAAAAAGGAGTCAGAAAAGAGTCTAACTTCTTTTTTCTTTTAACAAGAAAAATTTGCTTGTTACTGTCCTGAGTCGGCACGCAGTATGACTTAGAAATTCCACTTAATTATGTGTGTGCCAAAGCGTTGTTGTCTTGTTATTTGTGCTTTGAACAAAAAAAAAAACATAGCTGTACCACACAAGAATGATAAAAACAAGATTACACAGAGCCCAAGAAAAACCTCATAAAAGATTCTTTTCTGACATTATCTAAGAGCTCTTTAAGAGCTCAAAAAACCCCTCATAAAAGACTCTTTTCTGACATTATCTAAAAGCTCTTTCTGACGGACCATTTTCGAATGTAATGACCCTCTTTTCTGATGGTTTTCGGAGCAATTATGATTGTTTTTTGGGCTCATAAAGAGCGTTAACGCTCCGAAAAAGGTGTCAGAAAAGACTCTTTTCGGACTCTTATGGCTTGCTGGGAATTACTTTTTATTTACATGTATTGGTGTTTGCTCTTACATAAGCAACTTTTGGGCACTCCTGATTTATAGTATATATTGTATTTATATTTAATAGGGGCACCACGAAATGAAAAACAAAGTTTTGCAGGCGTTGTAAAAAAACATCATGTACCGACTTTTCATTTTTGCAGTTGTTAATGTTCGAATTGCAAGTAATTTAAAAACTACATAAAAACACTTTTCCTTTTTGAACACACTATGTCAATCCTTATTTTTTCTAAGAAAAATTTAAAAAGTTATTGCCCTAATATAAATTCACACGCATATCTATTTTACTACTTTAACAAACATCATTATAATTTATGTCCTTCTTCCTACTACAGAATATAATAGACATCGGTGGGTTAATTTTAGTATGACGCGGCATTGTTACGCCATTGTTCTGTTCTGTAGTTCGTTATTGGGGGGTGGGGGTCATATACAATATAGTAACAGAAACAGCAACAGAACAAACGAACCATATGTCATAAATGGAAAATTGAGCATACTCTTTTTTTTAAGGGGGTTGCTTAAAAACATTTGCACAATATGTACATGAATATATCGTACATATACTATATATACATATATATGTATGTATTTAGATATATTGTGGCAGGCTTTTAGCGCGCTTTATTCACATTCTTCGTGTAAATGCGAGCGACGACTGCATGAGGTAGAAACACTTTTCTAAAGAATATCTTGCTTGACATCTATTTTGCACCAAGTTTGGTAGACAAATGATATGTGAAATTGAAATAGATTGGTATTTAAAAAATCTACAACAAGAAAATCTATACGTACTACTTAAGTTTTCATTATAGTATATGTATCGTTCAACATGGAATATACAAATGTGTATGTACTTATTTAGATAGACTGTAGATGTGCGCTAAAAAATGTTAAATTTATTTGCCTTTTAGTGATTAACAAAAATCAACCCTGGCTACCATCATTGCCAAGTTACCGTTACCCTAAAAGACAGTTTCAACTCAAAATAGTTAGTAACAGTAACCGTAATAACGGCAAATATCGTTGCCGTTAAAATATCGTTAACGAAATATTCCGAAATAAAGTGGCCGCTAAACTACCGTTACCGAAATAATCCATATAAGCGTTACATATTAATAGTTCTCAACTATGAAAATAATCAGTTTTGTTTTCCATAATTGTGTTAATTAATCTACACGACTTGTATAAAATCCTTTTTTACCTAAATTTAAAAGCTTTGTTAAATTATGTAAATTTTATTAATAATTTAAGTCTGACCGAAATCATTAAAAACCCGTTACAGAATTAGCAGCAAATATCATTAACCAAAATACCTTCGCCGTTACCGAAATAATTCATATTACTACTGACGTTACCTTTTTATCGTTTTGAAACGATAATCAATATTTATAAAAATTGTTCTTTAAAAATTTATTTTAATTTTAGCTATAGGTTAGGTTAGAAGGCCGGTGTGAGGTTGTCCCCACACCATCACCCAGAGACCAATACGGTCCATTGTGATGCCTTTCGGAAATGATTTGAGACACTTAGTACGTTCCAAGAACGAAACGCCTAAGCCCTCACAAAGCCCCTTCCCCTGTTGAGCAGCCAGGCCATATTCATTACGAATAATTTGAGATCCCCGAGCCTACAAACCAAGACGTCCCCTAATTCGCTTATGAATCTACTGCCTAGCCACCTCAACCTGTTTACTTGTAACCTGGGACATTGCACAGAATGTGCTCGATCGTCTCCAGCTCCTCTGGGTCTTCGCATAACCCGCATATGTCTGACAATTCAGATCCCATTATCCTTGCCATTCTATCTATCATGACCCGGTACCCAGCAAAGTCTCAGTACGTATTCGCCTGATATTTCTACTAGAGCTCCATCGACCAACCTGGAGGTCACATAACAGCCCCCTACCGCTCTAAGAGCCGCTTGGCTGTCCACATATATAGTAACCTCCAGCCCCTTGTCAATGTTGTCTCTTATCAGTTCTACGGCCTTAAAGATCCTTATAACCTCAGCCTGGAATACACTACAGTCGTCGGGAAGCCTATATGATCTTCTGATGTCAAGATCCTCAATGTAGACCCCCGCCCCTGTACCCCTCATCATCGAGCCATCAGTAAATATAGCAAATCCTGTGTATAATCTGCTTTTATCTGACCAGCTCTCTCTCTAGGTGGCGTAATTACCTCCGGTATACGTCCAACATCAACCCTAGTCCCCGCGTAATCCGTGGAGCCGGGTGTTCCCAGATGGTAGTCTTTAGCCCCAATCTCACCCAGTATCCTGCCATGACCCTGAGTGAAGTTACTTAACAGTTACTTTAGCTATAAATCGCTAAATATACAGAAAATTACATTATTGCAAAATATTAAGATTAAGATTTATTAATCCTTTCATGTTCAATGTTGGTAGGACACACGTTATTTTACATAATTTTAAAATAATAATATTTTATTATTATTTTTTTTTTGATACGTATTAAATGTTATCAAGAATTAAATATACTGTGAGCGTCAATATAAAGTAAACACCTAATATTGTTTAAAAAATGTTTAAATATATATGTATGTATATTACAAGTGCAAATTTAAAATAAAATATATTGCATAATTCATAAGTAACTTAAGCAAATACGAGTATTAGAAAAATAAGGAACATAAAAAAATAATTAAATTTAAAATTAACAAATATATTAAAATTATGTAAAACATTGTATTTTATATTTTATTTGTAGTCTTTTTGCCTTAATCACAGTTAACAATCTTCTAGACCTAGATTCACCGAGTTTTTTTTTATGAAATCAAAGTTTGTTCCATTCATTCATCCTGTATTACTGCCTTTAGGTTATCCGTACAAGAATTATTTATATTCCTATTTTTTTTGCCAGATATTCCACAGGAGCATGATCTAAAGTTTTTGAACAATGAATTTAAACTTCACAATTTTAGAAGTATTCTTAGAATCACTTCACTAGGGGCTCCAATGTTTTTTAAAATGCCGAGATAATCTACTTTTTTCATTGTTGGTTTTATAAATTAAATATTACCGACCCCTGATGCCTAACTAAAGGTATCGTTCTTTGTTAGCCATATTTTCTAGGGATTTTTTTTTGACTCCAAATATCTCATCCTTACTTTAGTCGTTTTGCACCAAGTACATTTTCTCCGGTTTTATAATTGGAATATGTACTTGTAATAATAATGTTTCTATTGTGCAGTAAAGCCTTCCAACGATGTTACCTAATTTGCGCAGGGATTTACTATTTCTACGGTTATGATTTGCCGATTTTAGTCTTCTTTTAACTTAACTTACTTAACGTCACATCTTCATCTCTTTTAATGTTAAATTATGAAACTTGCAGTTGGTTTTAACGGCATTTTTCTGTTATACTTTCAAACATAGCAAAATTAAAAGAATTGCTACTACTTTTGGTGCGTACTTTATTTTGATGCGTAAAAATTAGTGTATTTTAACAATAAATCAATTAAATTTGTACGTGCATTTGTTTCTTTCTTGTGAATTATATTTTACTTAAATATCTACATATCGTTAGCTTAACATGAAATTGTGCTAAGACAATTTTTTTGAAAAATGAGATTTTGATGCAGTCTTAGAAATAAATTCAAAATACACAGTTTAAAAAAAAAATTATGAATGTGAATAATTTTTACCTGATGTTGGCAATGATGTGTAAATGTGCTAACTTTACGACTGTCAAAGAAATTGCGCTAAGTCAGATGTTTTTGTTTTTTCGCGCCCTTTTTTACAAAATAATAATATCCACTTGCGCTTCTTGTTTTTCGTGCGCTTTATTTGTGCAAAATAAATATTATTTGTGTTTTATTTTAAACTAAAAAGATAATAAATGACTTTAATGACTTAATTAAGCGAAGAATTAAATAAAACCAAAACAATTTCTTAGCAGATTTTCATGGATTTGCACGACAATAACAACGTTACAGCACAATCACTTCAGTGCATCGATGATGCGTCTTTTGGAATAGAATCTGAAGATGGTGTGGTTGGTTTGGTTCCTTATGGCTTCAACAGTGACTCTGACAATTCCTTTGACATGCCAGTGAGAAATAAAAAACGCAAAAAGAGAGCGCAGGTGGAGAACAATACATGGCTCGTTGCAAAAAATAAAAACAGAAGAGAATGTGGAAAAAGCTATTGGGGAAGAAAAAAAGAAAGTGACGTGTGGAATTATAAAAAAATAAAAGTTGCACGAGCCATAAAGGCAAGATGTAAGTGTGCTCAAACATGTGATACTGGTACCATGAAATGTGCATTGGTGACTGATGCTCAACGACAGCAGATATTCAAAATGTTTTGGAATATGGATTGGAAACAAAAAAAGTTTATGTGAATACATTAGTGCAAACGACTAAACCATCCAATCCTCGAAATAGAACAAATCCTAATGCGTCTAGAAGAGTGCAAACTTTGAAATATCACTTGAAAGTGGATGGTAAAAATTTGCGCGTATGTAGAATTTTTTTTTAAATACCTTGTGCATAGGTAGATGCTCAATGCTTAGTTGGGTGAATAAATCCGTGACTGAACATAATAATGTCATGAGAAATTTTGAAAACAACATTTCAGAAGAAAAAAAAGACATGAACTTATTTTTTGATTCTCTGCCAGTAATGGAGTCTCATTACTGTCGTGCTGTCACGCAAAAAAATATCTATTACCGGAATGGCGTTCTAAGCAAATGCTTTATGATTTTTATTCAAAAGATTGGTGCGCAACTCACAACGTCCGGCCACTTTCCTTACGTACGTTTCATTCGGTATTTGAGAGCAGAAATCTTGGCTTGTTTGCACCAAAGAAGGACCAGTGTGAAATATGTGCACGTTATTCTGCCGGCACTACTCCACTGGAAGAATATTCTTGTCACCAAGAAAAAAAAGAAGAAGCAAGAATGGAAAAGAACAAAGACAGGTCTGACGAATCCAATGTGTTTGCCGTAGATTTTCAAGCTGTACTCATGGCTCCGAAATCCCAAGTCAGCAGCTTATATTATAGAACGAAATTACAGGTTCACAATTTGGTTTTTTTCAACATAATAAACAGAAAAGGGTATTGCTTCCTCTGGAATGAAGCTGAAGGAGGTGTGAATGCTGAAGACTTTGCAAGCATATGGGTTTATTTTATTGAAACCAAAATTCTTCCCAGCCTTGATAACAGTGATAACCCTATTAAGATTATATTTTATAGTGATGGATGTGGTTACCAAAATTGCAATTGTGTAATGAGTAACGCACTTCTAAATACTGCTATTAAGTACAACATTGTAAAAGAGCAGAAAATACTGGAGCCTGGGCATACGCAGATGGAGGCCGATAGTGTCCACTCTACCATAGAGCGTGCTATGAAGAATAAAAATATCGATGTTCCTGCCGAATATATCGGAATATGTAAAGCAGCAAGATTTTTTTAAAAAATTTAACAATATTGAATTCTGTAAAAGTATTCGTCCTGGACGTACCAAAGGTGATGCCAAAGTCACAGACATTCGTGCATTAAAATATACACCAAATCGAGACATTTTTTTTAAATTACGGTTCACCACTTTATGGAAAATTTTGCCGCAAAGAATTGATCAAAAAATTGTTGCTTTAAAGTGGTGCAATTTAGAACAACTGTACCAAAACAGAATACAAATTAAACGTAAGAAATACGAAGATCTACAATACTTAAAAATTACTTTGCCTAAGGACCATCATCAATTTTATGATGATTTGGTTTTCGAATAATTAAATTTTTACTGATTTTTTTATATAATTTTTACTAGCAGCAGGAGTAAGACTGCAAAAGTGTTATTTGTGATCATTTTTATATAATTTTAAGATTGTTTTTTATAAATAATTAACTAAGAATAATTAAATAGCAGCAATGAAATAAGACTGCATATAATTTGTGATCAATGTTAACAAATAAACAAGTACCTTTTTATTTTTGAAACTAAATTGCTTTAATTTTATTTATTAATACTATGAGGAAAAAAGTTTAGTAAAATGTGCTGTCAGAAAAAAAAAATTACGTAAGAAAAACTGCTAACTCAATAAAAAGCTGATAGGGGTAAAATGCATGTTTTTTTAGTTTTTTATTGTCCTTTGCGTTGAGTAGTTATGTCATTTAGGTTACTGCATTTACAGTTTAATAAAATAATGTTTTATTTAAAAGATATAAGGTTTTTTGTCTCTCCTGTAAAATTTGAAAAAGATGACTTAGCACATTTTCACGTTAAGCTAACGATATGTATCAGAGATCGGCAATGAATCGTTTTTTTACGATTCACAACTACTCATAACATTTTAAGTATAAGTGGTTTTAAATCATTGAAATTTAACTACTCTGAGTTACTCAAACTCACAACAACGTTGACTTATAAATGCGGGTGGATATAAGTATGACTACAACGCCGACATCGAGCTCATACGATTCCCAATATGTTTGATTCATAAACAACGGTATTTAGATTTACATCTTAAGAAAAATACTCACATACTCATAAAGTATTCTACTCAGTTAAGTCATTGAAAAAAAATTTCAGCATATTCCGTTAGGTATTTATACAAAATAAGTAAAAAAGAAATATAAAAACATACAAGTAAGTTTATAGGAAAACATATTGGGGAAAATATAACATTTATTATTTTATATAATTTTTATAAGAGGACTGTAAAAATGAACGACTCTCGCATGAGTGTATGCGAGTCATACTTATTTTTTTTATCGTCTACGTACATTGAGTTAAGGAGAGTCAAAATAAACAACATCATACATGAGATTAAGTCTGAATATAATGCGTACTTCAAACTTTAAAGATGAATATTGGTTTGATGATATTGAGAGAAGTATGAGTACGTATAAGTATAACAAATTATAAGTCATGATTCAAGTATACTCACTTTTTCAGTACTCATAACTGATCTCTGATATGTATGTATAAAGGTATAAAAATGCAATGTAATTTTCTAATATAATATTATTTATATTAATAAAATTAAGCTTTTCTTTTAATAATACGTAGTGTTGACTTTATTTTGACGCTCACAGTATATATATATTGAAGCAAAAATTTATTAGATTTCCGCCAAAAACTCTGGGTTTTTTTCTGCAGACAAGCCAAAAGGCTTCGCAGTTTGTGTTTGTTTAAAAAATGAAAAATAATTTATATTAAATTATCCTATGAAGAAGAAGAAGAAACCACAACAATTATGAATTTGAGCTTAGGAGGTTTTGTTTTTTTTTCAAATTCTGTTTTTTGATACTATTATAAATAACAGAATATGATTTCGGGTAAATGTTCACTTCAAGTACTTTGGCATAGCTTTAGTGCAAACTTAGTGTGCAAACGTGATAGGACCTATTTTAAATTTTACACTTCTTATAAGGCCCTTTTTAAGACTTATATATTTTCTTATACATATCTTTTTTCTTAATTTAATTGTCAAATAAAAAAGTTATATTTCCTTTAAAAGTTTCTATTGTCACTAGAGATCCTGTCAAAATTAACGTTGTCTATAACGATATTTGAGATAATAATAAATTTTAAAATTATCCAAATATTGACAAAAACATTAACTTAGTACGTAGTATAATAACGAAATAATTGTAATTATTTTTTAAGTAAATCCTAATTTTCATACAAATACATAGTCATAGCACTTTTGCTCACTAAGATGGCGTTATATTTTTAACGCCTTCTTCAATTATCCACTTGTAATTACTATATATGTACATAGATTTCCATGTGTTTATGAATGCGAAATTGTGACTGAACTGCCGATGGTAGAACTTCTAATAACGATTTTTATAAACATAAAAACTTACAACAGGTTTATAACAGGTTTATGCATAAGGTCATTAGTTTCTAACAACTTTATTTATTAGAGCTCTCTCTCTCTCTGAGTGTGTCAATCATAATATATTTATTTTTTTTCTAGGGATGAACTTAATATTTTAAGTTAAAGGTTTCGAAAATACTGAAATATTATAAGGAAAAATTAGAACAGATTTAATAAGTTTATCTCTTCAATTATATTATAGTTATTTCTATCTTAACACTTAACACATTTTAATAGTTATACATACTTATGTACATTTAAAATAATGAATTGCATTAGTATTTCAAAATGTTAATTTTCCATCTCTGATACATAAATGATAAATATCTTTCAGCTACACTACTGAGAATGCAACGAAGAGCCACATATACAGAGAATACGAAAACAATGTTTTATTTCATTTGTTTCCATTTCCCGTGTTAACCTATTTCCGGTTCATTTTGTTTCAATTTAGTATTTACATTTATCTGTAGAATGTAGAATGTAAAAACCCATTTTATGCAATAATATTTATTAATTTGTTTTATTTTTTTTATATTTTTAGCGGGAACGAAAGGAACGAAAACAATATCTAGAAGAATGGGGTTTGGGTGATGATGATTTGGAAGGTACACGTGGTTTTAGTGTGGCTGAAAAGCTGGAATCAGCTAAATTTGCACAAACTGGAATGGTACGCGAAATGCGTGGTAGTGATTTAAATGTCGCGTAAGTACTTCCACATACTATATGTAAATACATTTACATATATTGCATATTCATACATATGTATGTATATTGTATGTTGCAAATTGGTCATGTTTAAAAAAATATGCTTCTTTTATTAACATTGCTTTTCTCTTTACAAACTTTCAGTTTTTTGCAACAGTACGGATTTAATATACCATTATTATTTCGCGAAAAAACTGGTTTGGGTATACGTATGCCAGATCCTAATGAGTTTACAATAAATGATGTGCGTTTATGTGTTGGCTCTCGCCGCATACTGGATGTTATGGATGTTAATACACAGAAAAATTTGCAAATGACCATGAAAGAATGGCAACAGTATTATGACAATCAACAAAAAGATCGTTTACTTAATGTTATATCATTGGAGTTTTCTCATACCCGTTTAGATAGCTATATACAAAGTCCCGATATTGTCAGGCAAATAGACTGGGTCGATGTTGTCTGGCCCAAAAGTCTAAAAGATGCTCAAAGAGAGGGTACAAATCTTTTGGGCAATATGATGTATCCAAAAGTACAAAAGTATTGCTTGATGTCTGTTAAAAACTGTTATACAGACTTTCATATTGATTTCGGTGGTACTTCAGTTTGGTACCACATACTAAAGGGCAGCAAAGTGTTTTGGTTAATACCACCGACAGAAAAGAATTTACAGCTATATGAAAAATGGGTTTTATCGGGCAAACAAGCAGACATTTTCTTTGGTGATACGGTGGAAAAATGTGCTCGTGTTTATCTCACGGCCGGCAATACATTCTTTATACCCACTGGTTGGATACATGCTGTCTATACACCCACAGATTCTTTAGTATTTGGAGGCAATTTCTTGCATTCTTTCGGTATTGTAAAACAATTGAAAACGGCCCAAGTTGAAGATGCCACAAAAGTGCCGCAAAAATTCCGCTATCCTTTTTTTACGGAAATGCTGTGGTATGTTTTGGCACGTTACGTGTATGTACTGCTGGGACACTCACATTTAGAAGGAGAACCATCTATTGAGGAAAGTGAAATGGCTTCAAGGCCACATATACATCTTACCCATTATGAATTGTTTGGTCTCAAAGAAATTGTCATGTATTTGTATGATTTACCACCGAATAAGAAAAACGTACCCGAATTGGTGCGTGATCCGGTTGCATTAATTAAGGATGTGCGCACACTGGTCGAAAGACATTGTAAAGATAAACCCGAAATGGCTATAACAGGTGAATCGGTGCTAAAACCTCCCGGCTTAATGCATCCTAGTTTCCAAGAGTATGATCGCACTCGTGTTAAGCAAGAAATTAAACAAGAAATTGCCAGGAAAAATGCTGAAATCATAAGGGAACAACAGCAAATGAATCGAGAACAACAACAAGCAGCAGACTCCTTAAATATCACACCCACCACTCTGTTGGCGTTTAGCGGCACAACAACAGTCGCCACAGATAATGGTATCACCATCAAAAAGGAACCGACAGAAAATGGTAATATCCAACAGTCAACACAACAGCAGCAACAACAGCCTACATTTGTTTCTCCCACAGATAACATCAAATATAGACCTCCAAAGAAAATGCATTTGGCAAATGCAGTAGCTGCAGCTGCCAACAATAACAACAACAGCAATAACAATACCGTTAGTGTAATAGCAACTTGTTCTAGTTATAACTCAGCTCATACACAAATTTTACCACCTATACAAACATCACATGGCCCTAGTAGCAGTTCAACAGACAACTGCCATTCACCTGGCGAATCGTCTAAAATATCACCAAACGTTACCGGTCTCGGACAGCCGCGTAGACGGCGTACACGTTGCAAAAATTGTGCTGCTTGTCAAAGATCAGATTGTGGTGAATGTAGCTTCTGTTTAGATATGGTAAAATTTGGTGGACCCGGCAGAGCTAAACAGACGTGTATGATGCGCCAGTGCTTGTCACCCATGTTGCCGGTAACAGCACAATGTGTATTTTGTCATTTGGATGGTTGGCGTCAGACACCTGTTTCACCACAAACGAAGCAATTGGCCTCAATTGATGGCCCATCATCTTTAATGGAATGTTCTGTGTGCTATGAAATTGCTCATCCCGATTGCGCTCTCTCATCCCTAGATGGTACCGAATATGCAGCCGATGCAAAGGGTATAGTTAATGAAGACTTGCCGAACAGTTGGGAATGTCCCAGTTGTTGTAAATCGGGGAAAAACAATGATTATAAGGTAAGAAAGTTCATATATAATATCGGATAGATTTATATGTTTTAGTTAGAGTTTATAGAAAAGAGTCGTTATTGTTCCCTACTAAAATATGTATTTATAAATAAATTTAATAATTTTCCTATTATTTATAGCCTCGTCATTTTCGTGCTCGACAAAAATCCTCAGAAGTACGACGAGTGTCTGTGGGAGGAGTTAACATTGCAAACAGTGGTGATCATTTAGATGGTCATATGTCATCAAATATATCACAATACAATGAATTTGTATTTACCAGTGAATCTGAAATGGAAACCAGCTCCGCTAATACTAATAATTGGAAACATGGTATTAAACGTCACATAGCTTTGGATGTGAAAACTGAGAGAAATTATGATACCCCCTCGCCGGGCATATCACCAACGGCCGTTGACAAAGTAAAACGACGTAAAAGTGATGACGGTTTAAGTATGTGCAGTAGTATGCAAGACAGCATAGACGCAAATGCTTCCATTGATTGTAATATAACTGGAATTGGGGGCGGTGCAAGTAGTGGTGGAACTGGAGGACAAGGTTCACGTAAGAAGAATTCCATACGATCTCAGCTCGCTCAACAAATGTTGAACTCTTCGTCGAGGGTACTGAAGAAATCATCGTATGTTGTAAGACCAGGAGGACATTCAGGCTATGGCAGTAGTCATTCTACCCCAAATTTGGCTTTAGATGCCACCCTATTAAAAATAATATTCCGTTATTTGCCACAAGAAACTTTGGTCACCTGTTGCTCAGTTTGTAAGGTGTGGTCTAATGTGGCTGTTGATCCTGATTTGTGGAAAACAATGAATTGTGCTGAAATGAAACTATCTGCTTCCCTTTTAACCGCAATCGTTAGACGACAACCGGAACATTTAATCTTAGATTGGACTCAAATTGCTAAAAGACAATTGGCTTGGGTCATTGCCCGTCTACCAGCGCTCAAGAATCTCTCTCTGCAAAATTGTCCCATACAAGCTGTCTTAGCTTTACATACCTGCCTTTGCCCTCCTTTACAAATTCTTGATTTAAGTTTTGTGCGTGGTCTAAACGATGCGGCCATACGCGACATTTTATCACCGCCAAAAGACTCAAGACCCGGTCTAACCGATTCTAAAACCAGATTAAGGGATTTAAAAACGTTAAGAATTGCAGGAACTGACATTTCTGATGTTGCATTGCGCTATATAACACAATCGTTGCCGCATTTGATCCATTTAGATGTGTCATCTTGTCAGCGTATTACCGATGCAGGCGTGGCACAAATAGGAACTTCGTCTACGGCAATTGCAAATCTGATAGAATTAAATTTAAGTGCTTGCCGGTTGGTATCCGAGCTATCATTGGATCATTTAGCAAGATGCGATCAATTAGTATGGCTAGACTTAAGGCACGTACCGCAAGTATCCACTCAAGCTGTTATAAAATTTGCTGCCAAATCTAAGCATGATTTGTGTGTCAAAGACATAAAGCTGGTTGAAAAGCGTAAAATACCTCAAACCCCACATTCTTCAGGCGGCGCTAGTAGCACATTCTCCACCTCAACGACCCCCATTTCGTCAGCTGCTGGATCAGCAAGTATTTGGAATGATTAAAATCTTTTTACACCATAACAACTGAACAAACAAATAAAATAGACCCCAGTAATGCACCATGTTAAAGTTTAAAAGACGTAACCAAAGATTTAAAACATTTTAAACAATTTCTTTCATCATTTATAGGTTTTTAAACAAAAAACATACACACACAAAAAAGGAAATAATCCAATAAATATAAAAAAAAGTATCTTTATGAAAAAGCATTCCCCTTTTATGATATTTTAAATAGCTTTTACTTTTAAGCTCAATTAAAATTAAAACACATAACAAAGAAAAAAATACAGAATATAACAAACATAAAAAATTGCAACAATTAAATATTTAAAATTACATATAATAAAAATCTGTGGAATTTTGACAAAACAACCAATGTCGAAAAACTGAATTTTACAAGAGGGCCAAAAAACACTTTTATCGGGTCACAGAATCGTACCAGAACATATCTAAGCAAAAGTAACCTATTTTTATGGTGGATAATTTAAATACCTTTATTTTACAATTTGCATCTTTCTTTCAGATACAACTGTTGCCGAGAAAATTTCCAAAAACCGAGATGTGTTGTTTTGTCAAAATAATTTTTGATCGAAAAATCAACCCTTCTCTAGATAAACTCTTTTTTCATACTGAAGAGTAACAAATATTTCGCAACCTTTGTCGGGACTAGTGCTTTTATTAAAATGAAATAAGAAAACTTCAGTGACATATGTTGTTTTCTTAAATAGAATTCAGTTTATTTTAAACGAATATTATAAAAAGTTATGCTTTCTATTAGGTATGAAAAAGAATAGTTGAAATTAATTGAATTAAAAATACAAATAAGAAATAGTTCATATATGTATTATAATATATTGTAGTTCACATTTATATTAAATTGCTTTAATTTTTATAATTCAGAAAAAATAAAGAATAATTCAGTCTACAGGTAATCATATTCGTCAATATCATAATCATCTTCCAATTGTACTTCACCTTCAACGTGAAAGTTATTGTAAAAATTATGAAACTCTGCATTTATAAATGACAGAACGGAGTGTAAATCACGTTTTTTATTAGAAGATATTGGCAAAAGATCAGAATAACATTTATTAAATTTTAAATTTGTTATTTTCCGTCGTCGCTGTGTCTAGTTCCTTGAAGTCCTCGTTCGGCTGTAAAGATAGCTTGTACTGTAAAATTACAGACTTAGATTTCTCACATCGCATCTTGTCACCTTTATAATTTGTCACCTTTACAAAATAACAAATAAAAATTATACCAAAAATATACAAACATAAGTAGTGTTACACGCACCTAATGTATTAGTATTTCTCCACGTGTATTTGTTCTTTAAAGTCAAAGTATTGATCTAGAACCATCTCGATTGCATTGTACATATTTGTGATTTGTAGTTGTTATTAAAGTAGCCCAGTCATGTAGGTGATGTATGGAATTCACACATTTTTTCTTTTTTTTCTATTTGGGAATGAACCGTGCCACATTCCATATACGTGTGTCCAACAACCAGAAACTTGTAATAAATTAATTCTATAGTATGATGATCTTCTAAATATCGGCAGTTGAACAAAGGTGCAATTCCTTCGATAAACACGGCACCCTCTGGAAAAGTCGAAAATTCTAAAATCATTTAAAATTCCATACAAATTGACAAACTTTTTGGAGCCGTGACGTAGGTACCTTCAAAAATGCTGATAATTGCCGTAATCTTGTAAATCTATAATTCTTGTAGTCAATGTACTCACTTGCGAGTCACTGCTCCTTCAAAACTTTGGAACCTTTGTTTTTTTTTTGTCTTCCTCTGTAAATTATTTTTGTTTTTCTATATTAGGAAACAACATATTTTCATTAAAAACGTCTTAATTTGTTACACATGATGCACACGACAAAAGCACTTGATTTGATATAGGTTTCTCTTATTTCGTTAATTCCCACTGCACTAAAGCACTCATGTTAACATAGGTTGTTTTGTCACAATGAATGCTAATGATCAAATGCCTATTAAAAGAACTTAACTTTAGAAGGGAACGTGTTATTTTCGTTTATGCATTTGATAAAAGAACATGAGTGCAAATAGGTTGTTTTGTCAAAATAATTTTAGTAAATTATTTGAAACCCATATTCAAATAGGTTCTTTTGTAAAAACTACGTTATGATATTTCTCTTTATTCCCTGCAGCATATTTCGATATGTGTCCTTTTGTCAAAAGCAGATTGTAAAAATTGCGAGATAGGTTGATTTGGGGGCTTCTATATCTTCCGATCTACACTATCTAGAAATACGCTGAAAACACAGAAAGATGCGCTTTTAAAACTTATACATATGGTTTAAAAAGTGGAAAATTGTCCGATCTCGAGTTAGGTTCTTTTGTCAAAACTCCACAGAAATGTTAACGATGATATTACATATACATATGTATGTATATTGAACATATAGTAGTATATTTGTCGTCTTAACACTTCTTGTTCTACTCAATTGCATACAATGAATAAATATTTAAAAAATTAAATAAAAAATACATCCGCACATTTCTAGTGTCATATTTAAAATTTTATAAATTTTAAATTATCATGCAACTCAAATGTACCATATAATAACAAAAGAAAATTAAGAAATATACATACATAATACATAAAAGCAATTATAAGAATTATTTTAAAAATAAAAAATATATACATACATGCATAAATATACATAAAAAACAAATAAATGTACTGTATGATAAAAATAAATTTAAAAATAAATTTTATTATGCCTATTACACGAGAGGGAAAATAAACGTTTGAAGTCATACCTCTTTTATCTTTTATTTTCTCTCTGGAAGCTGGCGTTTTTTCTTTTTCTTAAATGATCGTTTTCAGTGAAATTTTGAATATTTGTTGTTCTTTCTCTGTGACATAAGCAATATTTCAGTGAATAGCGCTTTTGAGTTATTATTTTGAATTTTAAAGTGTATCTCGTTCGCTATCGTAAGTGTATCTTTTTACAAAATCAAAAAAAAAAAAAGAATGAAACATTAACAATGTATACATCCTAACTTCCATATATGTATGTCATATGCTCAATATATGATTTTGAACATATATAAATGTCTTAGAAATATACCTAACCAAATCGTTACAACATTGATATGAAACATTTTACATTTAAACAATGATTCTTGTTTTCAAAGACGTTGCAACAAATATTGTTGGCATAGAATTTAGAGAAACGCTGTATTCTTAATATAGAATTATGTAAACAGTACCTCTACTAGTACATGATTTTTGGGCGAGCCGTAATTTTGTTGTTACAGATTTATAGTGGCGTAGATTATTTGGAATTTTTGCCTGATTAACTTTACATTAACTCAATAATAAAATACACATATATTTTGTAGATTTAAACAAATCTCTAAGTTAATAATTATTTTTCTCTTTTTATTTCGTTCTAATAAGTTTATTTGACAAAGAAATAAAAATAATGAATATACTCACTTTGTATTTTGAGCAAATGTAGTAAAATGGTTGATATTTTTTAATGATGATTATGACGATGAACTTAAATTGAAATTAAAATTGTTAAAAAAAATTAATATTTAGTTTGTTTGTAATCTGGTTCATCGGATGAAGTTTTAGATTTACGCTTTTGTATAATACCCTAAAAATAATTATTAGTTTAAAATATGAATAAGAAATATATATTAAATTTTGATCCGAAAATTTACCTGAATCTTTTGCCATTCTCTATCCAGCTCGGCTTTTTCACTTTTCTCGGTTTTATTTTTACGCGTTTTACGGCCATCCTGCATTTTAACACCATACTGAAAGGCAGCTTTTGGTAAGGCTTCTTTAGTGCTCATATAATCAGAATATTCTTCTTGTGTATCGAAATCCCAACGACCTATAGGACCCTTTTTATTGCCCAAATCCATTTTTGTATAATCCACCTCATCATCGGAATCATCAATTGCATCATTCATTTCCTCCAGGCCAGGATAGCATTCAGCATAGCCTTCAGGTTCATTTGCAAAGCGTGCCACAATCGATTTATTTATTTTGGGTGGAGGTGGTATATTGGTCATAACAGGCTCAACTTCCGATTGCTTATTGCTATCCCCAAAGTAGGAAGAGCTTGTAGGTTTAGCTGATGATGATGAGGACGAATGCCCATATTTATCAGTTTTTGACTTAGAATCATTTTTGCTTGGTGGTTGATAATCACCAACGTCATCATATATGGAGTCGCCTGTTGGCTGTTTAGATACCGATTTCGATGATGAAATTGTCGATGAATGTAATTGATCAATATCGCGCTCATGGAATAAAGGTTTATCTTTATCACGCTTCTTATTTTTCTTATTACGACCACCGGCTCTTAAATAAGACAATATTTGAGATAATTTATTGATTACAATGTCGTTGGTCGTTAGAGTAGCAGCATCTTCCCTATTTAGAGGAACCTCATATTTAGAACGTATTAATGTAGTTGGAATATCTGTTTCTCCAGTATCATCTTCCAAATCGATAACATAAGCCATTCGTCCAGGAACAAATAACTCAATACGTTGTATTTCTTTGGAACGTCTTGCTTGTATAATATTAAATATATTACGTGCCATTGGACCCTTTATAGCCATACTGTCTTCAGCTTCCTTACGTTCTTGTTCTAATCTTTCAGCTGCTGCTTGAGCTTCAGCCATTTTCTCTGAGGCCGCTGCAGCTGCAGCCAACTCACGTTCTTCCAGTTCTTTTACTGTTAATTCTGAACGAACTTTTTGCAAAAGGGCATAATCCAAACCCTTTACCAAATGAGTATGCTCCATATCACCACCCAAAAACTTTGATTCTTGTATAATTCGTCTTCTTCTTTCGGCTGCATCAATGCCCGACTTCATGTCAGGAGCAACAGCTCGATATGCATTTGTGTTGCCATGACCAGGTGTACCAACATTTTGATAATCCGGATTCGCACCATCTCTTCTCTCTCGGGCACGATCTCGGTACTTTTCGGACAACTCTTGCAACTTATTGTCCTCTTGTTTCTTCAGGGCTGCGTAAAAATTTTTCTTCTTACGCCTCAAATCACCACGTTCACTACTGCTACCAGCTGCTGCGTTTGGAGTTTTCTTCTTTTCCGCAGATGCAGGTGTACCTGGGGTGACAAAAGTTGCTGTTGCCAATGAGGTGGCTGAGCCAGATACTGGTGCTCTAGGAGTTGCTAACAGTTTTCGAAAATCATCATTAGTCAATCGCGCCGAAGGTGGTGCATCCATATGAGAGGATTCTGACATTTTTTGAGTTTTTCAACTTAAAGTAATTAATTTTTTAATAATTCTCACAAAACTGTAACACTGTTCAATATTTTTCACAAATTAAAAACATTGTTGTTAATGGTTGCCAGATTATTAAATAAATGTATATATGACTAAAAATCGATGGCACTGTTGCAATGTTTTGGTTTTTATTACAAACCAGTGTGATGAGAGACATTTAATTGTCAAATACAAAATTGCATTAGAATTTTCATTATTAAAAAATTCCCGTTTTCTTTTTTTTTTAAGTACATATAAATACTACAAACCCCGATTTTTCTTCCATATAACAGAAGCCAGCCAGCCACCAACCTGTGCCAACAGTAGCAGACAGTGACGATGCTGACGAGCGGTGATTGACTTGGAAAGACGGTGTAGGGGAAGGGATAGGAAGAAAGGAAAAAATAAAGAATAAAAGAAGATGAAAGAGAAGAACAGGAGAGAGAGACGAAGTACAAGAGGGGAAAAACTCCCCCCGTCGAGTCACCATTAGTGTGTCCAAAAGATAGGCGGCTAAATCAGTTTAAAAATAAGTTAAAATATGATAAAACTTATTTTAAAATTCTAAAAAAAATGTGCTAAATTTTTTAAAATACTTTCTTGAAATAATTTTTTACAATTTGAGGTACGAATGATTAAAAAATAAACTTTTTATAGAAATAATAATACAACTTTTAACTGAAGAACAAAACAAATTAAGGTTCTCTTCAGAAAGATACCTGAAAGATAACTCAGTTAAGTATTTTTTGAGTTTTTCATGATTTTTTACTGTATGTAAGTCTTCTGTAATTTCAAACAATTTATTTAATCTTTGTAATCCTCATCTCATATAAAGAATAGAATTCACGATATCTAAGGTCCACTCCGAAAATCACTTTAACGGGCATAACTGTGTGAAAATTAATAATATTCAATACAAATAAGTTTCATATATGTATATAGAAATCATGATACCTAATTTTATAAAGATTGGTCCATAATTAGTCATTGCTCCCATATAAAGCTCAATTCCGAAACTCACTTCAACTACCATAACTCTCCTAAAAATTTTAATATCCAAAGCAATTAAGAATTAGAAATCATGGCACCTAATTTTATATCGATTGGTCGATAATTAGTCATAGCACCCATATTAGAACCACTTCTGAAAATCACTTCAACATGCATTATAATCGGGCTTGACCGATTATACATTACTTGGTTTGGCTATAGAATTCATTCCACTAAATATACTCGTACGTTTAACTTCTGAATTACTAAATGGTAAAACTAAAATCTTGACATCAAAAGATGAAAGTGAGTTTTCATTAAAAGCATTCTTGTATTCACAATCTTGCTTCCAAAATTCTAAAGTTGAATTTTGAATTTCCCCCTCATATGAAGATAGTTTTTGCCCTTTTAGTTCAAGAGATGTAATTTCATTTGTAATAAATTTGTAATTTATTCTTTAAAATTCTCATAAATTTTTTGTTTATTTTCAAGCTATTTTCAACAAAAAATAAATTAGTGCTCTTAAATTTTAAAATGCAAAAAAAAAAGCTAAACATATTATTAAGAAATGCTAAATAAAATGCGAAATCAAAATAAATAAGCCGCAAAAAAGCTAAAATGGGAAATGAAAACGTAGGAATTTTCTAATATAGTTTAGGGGAATCGAGTGGCAACAAATGATTTTAGTAAGAATTCATCGCAACGAAAACTGCCAAAAATTTTAGCAATTTAGAGCAAGAAAAGCCAAAAACGATGTTAGAAATTAAGCGGCTGTGAAAATTAGAACGACGAATTAGTACAGAAAATTACCGAACAAAATTAGGTTTTTTCTAAATAGTTATAATTGTTACAAATTAAAAAATAATATTCAGCATAAAAACTGAGATTCTAAATGAAATAGTATCAGGGCAGTGTCAGGGCATAGACTCAATGGAAGTTGAAAGTATACAATCCCACTGAATAAAAAAAACCCTAATTCTATTTAATTTATAATCCCTGGCCATTTTGGATCTGATATTTTTTTGCACGGAAGACTTTTTTATTCATTGGAATGTATACTTTTAATTTCCATTGAGGTTATGCCTTAACACTGCCATCATTCTATGGAAATTAGAATACCAGATTTTTCTGAATTCTTGGTGTATACATATTTCAATTTTCTATGAAGTGTATGATCTGAAACTATCCTTGTTCTCTAGAACGGAATTTCTTAGGGACTGCGGGAAAGTAGTTTTTGAGTTGTATACTTTTACTTTCCATTAAACCTACGGTCTGATACTGCTTTAATTCTATTGAATTTAGAATTCCACATTTAGCTTATCATTTTAGTGGAGCCCTTAGCGCTTTTTGTATTAATATAATAAAATTATTAGAAAAAACTTTAATTATTTTATGTTTAGTATTTTTCCTTTTTAAATTATAGTTGATAAATTGATTTTGTTTTTTGTTGTCACCAAATTTCTAAAAGCGTTGCTATTTCCGTTGCTACTAAAAATTGTCCTTAATTCCCTCAATTTCATTTCCGATACTGTCACTCAATTAAAAAAAACGGAATAGCAAAATTAATTTCCGTCGCACAGTGGCTGAAAATCGTTTTTCATTGGCCAAAAGTCGAATTTTTTTTTGTCACCGATTTTTAAAATTTTTACACCTTTTTGGAGCTAATATATCCATATTAAGGTAGCCAAAAAATTAGGTTAAACTATTAATAATTGTGGGCGTGGCATGCTGTCAAACTCAACTGTTTTTTTAATTTCAGAAAAATGTGTTTTTTATGTGTTTTTTGTCAAAAATAAATGGTTACTACTCGCAAGCTATCATCGATAATGGCCTGCGGTCTTTTTTATAATGTTGGTAGGATTATAGTCTTTAGTTGTTGTAAGTGGTTACCGCTCTAGCGTTTAATATTAGGGGCGTTCTGAAATATTTATGAAACTACTATATTTTTCTGAAATTTAAACTTTAGTGGAATAGAACTTCTAGGGAACAAAAGGGAACAACAAACGTATACCACCCGAAGAAAGGTGAAAGTGTCTTCTTTAACCCTATATATACTTTTCCACCCGCCACGACCCGCCGGTAGAACACTTTTTTAATTTTAATGAAATTACTCTAAAAAAATTCAAATTACGATAATTTAAACAGCCCCCTATAGTTACTCGTATACAATGGTGTATTAAATTTTCACTTTTTCGCCTAAAGGTTTATGTTTTTTTACTTTAGACTACGTAAAACTAAAGTAATTAAATATAATACCTGCGAAAGGGTTTTATGGCTTTGTTTTGATTAGCAAAAAAAATAAGTCATAAAAATATCACAATAGGTTCTACAGTAAACATATGATCTCTTTCTAATATACCTGTTATTAACTGTTAGGGTCAACCAAAGTCATAAAAAATTTTATAATAATAATCGCGACATTAAACCACTAAAGAAAAAAAAAACCCAATATTGGCGAGATACTAATTAGTTTTACCTGATATTAACCCTTTCGGCCGCACTTGAATTCAGCTGTGACTACCAAGAGCATCACATATTTTTTCATGACTTTTTACTGTGGATCAAATGACGACTTATGGAACATATACTAAAAATCAGTTATGATTTGGATTTCGGGTCTTCAGGATCCATAAGAAACAATGGAACCAACAAAGAGTTAAGAAGTTCAAAAAAGAAACATGTTCAAGATGAATATCGCAAATTTTACCGCACGAAGATTCTTTTCAGATCCAGAAACAGCATCTGAAATAACAGGAGTGGATTTAAACCTTATTTTCAGATTTAAAATAATCCTAGAAGTACTTGCGTGCAATGAAGAAATTGACGCTAGACAATTTGGAGATTATGCTAAGGAAACTGCAAAAATATATACAACCAACTACCCATGGAGAAATATGTCTGCAACAGTCCACAAAATCCTTTATCATGGAGAAGATATCATTAAATATCATTTGGTGCCACTTGGAGATCTATCAGAGGAGGCTCAGGAAAAAAGGAACAAGGATTACAGATTTTATAGAGAGCAAAATACTAGAAAAATTTCACGAAATTCCACAAATGAAGATCTAGTTAATTTATTATTGGCAACATCAGATCCGTTCATATCCAATATTCGAAATCAATGGAAAGTGGAACATCGGGATTTAGATGAAGAATACAAAAAACTACTAAAGAACAGAAATAGCGCAGAACAAAATATAGAATATTTGCAATCAATATTTGTTTCAAATGAATAATAATTATAATTGCCTTCATTGTTATTTAAGTACGAAAAACATAGTATTAGTAAATAATTCTTTTAAAAAAACCGACTTCAAAATTTCGGCCAAATAAAATGTTGGATTAATTTTAAAAAATGTTTAATATAACTAATGTTGTTGCACTTTTTTGATTGAAAGAAAGAATTTTGAAAACCTTGTTAATCTTCTAAAAAATCGGTTTATGCTAAATCTATAATGTTTTCCCATTAACAGAGCTAAATTTTGACACCCATATTCGATATATTCTTAAAAATCGGTTTATGCTATATATCCCCGATATATCTCAATGAATTTCTGAAATTTTTATTTTTTTTCCTTAAATATATTTTTCTGCAAGCCATATCTTCCAAATAAAAAAATTATTTTTAAAATTGATTCATAAATCACGAAGTTATTCAACAATTTATAAGAGAAGCACAGAAAAAATATAGATAACGGTAAATAAAAAACCGTATGTCCGTCCGATCTTCATAAAAATTAAATGGGATCCACCTGCAAGCAAACCCTTTCAAACAAAAAAAGAATTTTTAAAATTGGTTCAGAAATGGTTATCGTGGAACAAACATAAAAAAAGCAACATACCATTCGAATTGATAACCTCCTCCTTTTTGAAGTCGGTTAAAAATAATAATAAATAGAACCTACTATTGTTACAAATGCTAATAAAATCTATTGCAGTTTTTATTTTTAAAATGTTTTTTAAAATTATCAAATCTGACAGCAAAAAAGAATAAATTTTTCTGTAGTAACAGCAAAATCTCCAGTGAATTTTACTATTTTTTTTTAATGTAAACATTTTTTTGAGTGTAAAAATTTTTTTGAGTGTAAAAATTTTTTTGAGTGTAACATTAAAAAAATTCCATTATCACAAAAAATAATTATAATTATTATTAAGTTCCAAATATTAAATTTTTTAATATATAAATAAAAAAAATAAACCCATATTTCACTCCAAAAGTTAAAAAAAATCAAAAGTTCAACTTTGACCTAGAATTCCTTAAAAAGTCATCAATCAATTTTAATGTAATTAAAACTGAGCCAAGCTGAACTAAATATCTATCCATTAAAAAAAAATTACTTCAATATTTTGATCGGTTCAAAAGTTACAGAATTTTGGCCAATGAAAAACTATTTTCAGCCACTGTGCGTCGTTGCTTTTTTTCGATGCTATTTTGTTTAACACATACTTGTTTTCGAAAATAAAAATTCTATGTAAGAATTAGATATAACATATAGATGTCGCTTCTTTCTGTTTTGGAACAGATACTTAAAAGAATGTAAATAAAAATTGATAACATATGACCGCTGTCATAGCCAAGAATTAAAACAGCTGATGATTTCATTAAAATAAAACTCTTTTTTATAAAAATATGAATGATATAAAACGTTTAAAGGATCAACAAAGAGAAAAACATCCGGGCTTTGATGGATATATGGACTGCATGACAAGAGCTTTATTTACCGGCTTAGCATCATTTTGTTTGGGTATGTACTTTTTCAGTATCTTTGCAAATCAGTCTGTATCTTAGTCAGATGTCTGTATTATCAATGCGTGTTATTTGTACTGCAACTGTTTAATAAATTGCATAACTTATTTGTTAATTTAAGGTTTTTCTGGTCTATATTTCACTCAAAAAATTATTCAAAACAAAATCCGTTATCCATTGCAATACAACATTCTGACATCTACGGTTGCGGCTACAATTATTGCATATCAGGTGACAAGTACGAGAACGAAATCTTGTCAGGCCGCATGGATGGCTGCGGAAAATAAACACACAATACTTAAAGAAGCTGAATTTTAACATATAATATAGTATAAGACAAAATGTTTTTTAATTTAATTACTAAAAAGACAACGTCAATTGCTGTAAGATTTTTAAGTCATAATAGTAGTTTTCTTCAAGCAACTGTAAAACATTTCCCCGAACCAACGAGTTTTGTGATACAGCACCAGCAGTGTCGTCGTAAATATACACAAAATAAAGGTGTTAAAGGTTTGCGAAACAGTAAACATCAATATGAAGCTAAGGAGAAACAAGAAAATACCGAGGACGACGAACTTAATGATGATTTTCAACAGACTTTAAATTTGGAAGATAGGTATGAAAAGGTGCATATTTATTAAAGTAAATAAAAAAACATTTAATGGTGATTTAGTAATATATTAAAATAATCTTTAATAAATATATTTTGTAAGCTTTGTTTTAAAATATATATATGCTTAAAAACGTATTTAAATTGTTATTTTTAGTGAATACGATTTAGTTGCAAATGGTGCCATGAATATTACACGTAAATCAACACAACCGCAAAATGTGCTGGTCATACAACCCTATGTCAAATGGGGTCCTAAACGTGCCACCATCACTACCCCCCACGATCAATTGGAGGAAGCCAAAGCGCTGATACACTCAATTACCAATTGGAATGTTGCTTTAGCCATTAAAGTCCCCTTGGAAACATTAGACCGTAAAGCACTCTTTGGCAAGGGTAAAATGGAAGAAATCCTCAATTTAGTTCAAGAATTAAGACAAGCTAAGAGTCATAATCAGCAACCGCTTACATGCATATTTGTTAGTAAAGGTTCATTGAGTTTTGCTCAAAAGGCTCTGTTAGAAGCGACTTTTCATTTACCGGTAATGGATCGTTATTCTGTGGTAATACAAATTTTACGTTTACATGCTACCAGCTCTGAGTCTCGCTTACAAGTAGCCATGGCGGAAATTCCATATATTTGGTCGCAAGCAAAAGACGCTAATACTTCAAAGTCTTCCAAATTGGGTTATTCATTGTCAGATACGCAGAGAGAAATTCTGAAGACAAGGGAGAAAAAATTAAAAATGGAATTGAAACGGATAAGAAATCATAGGTAAATATTATAAGTTTTGTGGTTATATTTTGTTTGTGATTTGTTTATCTAACATTAAATATATTTTTCAGAAAACTTTTACGAAACAAACGTAAACAACACAATTATCCCATAATAGCCGTTGTTGGTTATACAAATGCTGGAAAAACTTCCATAATCAAAGCCCTAACCCAAGAACAAGCAATACAGCCCAAGGATCAATTATTCGCCACACTTGATGTTACAGCTCATGCCGGCAGACTACCATGTAATCTTGAAGTCATCTATATGGACACCGTTGGTTTTATGTCAGACTTACCCACAGGCCTAATAGAGTGCTTTGTGGCTACACTCGAAGATGCCATGTTAGCTGATGTTATTTTACATATACAAGATTTATCACATGTCTGTTGTGAAGCCCAAAAACAGCACGTAGAAGCCACCCTAAAAACATTAACACGAAATATATTTTTGAAGGATGAAGATAAAATCGACCTACCGCCCATCATAAGTGTGGGCAATAAAGTAGATTTATTAAACATGGAAAATGCTAATAATTTTACGGGCTTAAAGGTATCGGCTAAGAAACAACAGGGTCTGGCAGAATTACTTGCTGAAATTGAAAATCACATACTTACAGCCACAAATAGAAGAAAAGTTACAATACGTGTACCCAATGGCGGGATTGAAATGTCTTGGCTTTATAAAAATGCAGCTGTGGTGAATATGAAGGCTGACAATGCAGATTCACAGAATATATTAATGGATATTGTTATAAAGGAAAGTGTTTTACAGCAATTTAAAAAACAATTTTGTCAAAAGTAAACTAGCAAATGTTTAAGTAATATTTTATACGAGTATGTTATTTATTTTTTAATTATTTTTTTCTCCTTATTTTTGTATACTGATTTGAATAAAAACTACATAAGTTACATACAAGTAGAGAGTAAATATAATGTTTTTATTTAAATAAACAGCTTAAAGCTAAAGAAAATTGTCTTTACTTATATGAATACATAATTGTTGTAATTTGTTTGGCATTTTGTTGTTTTAAATATGAAAAAATGTTTGTAGATAATGAGAACAAAAGGAATATGTTACTATCAGGCATGTGATGGAAATCGAAAACGAATGAGTTTTAGAAGTCAATTTTTTCGTAATATTTCTGTACTGAAAAACTTTTATCACATAAAATATAAAGATATTGGGCTACTTACTAAAGAGAATTTTAAAACAAAAATGTTAAAAATTAGATTATAAATGCATTAAAATGTATTTCCAAAACTAATTCGTTTTCGATTTCCTTCACATGCCTGTATATTAATAGTAACATAAAAATGAAGGAATGTTTTTCAAAGTTTCAGCAAAGAATTTTTTTTAATTTTAATGAAAATGCAATTTTAATATGTATAATCAAAAAAAAAAATGCTGAAAATTATCAATGTTTAAAAGGATTTAAAACATGGTTAAAGAAATTATAAATTTTAACTGATAATTGTTTGTTTGTATTGTTATAAATACTATAATAAATTACATAAAAAGTGTGTTTAATTAAATTTTAATTAGGGAATGCTATGTGTAAAAATGCACCAAAAATTTTATACTACTATATTATAAAATCTAATCACTAATATTATGGCAAAATAATGCTTAAAAAATACCTTTAAATTCAAAACAAACAATGAAAACCTTGTATTAACTAATTATGAAATAAAATATCTTAAAACTAAATGTATAATGGGCATAACCACAACAATGACTATTAATGTTCCTAGAATACGAGTGTATGTGAGCAATGAATGAATTTTCTTTTTAACATTATATTTAAAAGTATTTGGTATTGTTTTCTCTTCCATGGCATCTATTAAATGTAGTTATAACTTTGATGTTAACTTATTACAATAATAGTAACGTTTGAAAGGCATTAAATTGCAATAGCTCAATAGTAACCTCTCCAAATCGTTGAGTTTCGAAGAATTTTTCTTTAGATTACCAGTTTCACGATTACGTTCTAAATAGGATCCTTGTACTAGAGCATGTATTGCAATATTCAAATTATCCAAAGCTAAGCAATAGGGATGTACATGTAGTAATTGACTAGTGTTTGATGTGTTTAAAATGGTTTTTTCGATGCTTTGTTGCATAATTTTTAAAATCTGTTTAATTGGAAATTCTTCCAGGCTGTTGGCGGGTAACTGTTGGCAAAAATATTTCTTTAAATATAGGCAATATTAAAAATGAATAAGGGTTACTTCAAAAGGTTTTGCAAAATAGTATAACGTTAGTTAGAAACATTTATTAAATTGTAACTAATTTAAATTTCATAATTTAGAATCACATTTAGAAAAATATCATAAATTTAAAATAATTTAGTTTGTTTTAAACTACATTTCAATATTTGTGAACATAAACAAAACCTGAAACTTTCGCACTTTCTTCGTGTCTGGTATTTTAAATTACACTTTTTAATTTTCATACAAGACTCAATTCTAATGCACAACTGGGCGCGTATAAGATTGTATATTCAAAATACAAAAATTTTGCAAGTTTATCTTTAAATTCCTCTTTTGGAGCTGCCACAGAAACAAGTTGGGAGCAACCAAATCGAGCAAAATTTAGTTTTCAATTTAGTTTATTTTCCATATATGTATGTATTTTTGTTTGAATCCATACATGTCTAAGATTAGTATAATATTAATTTAATAATGAACGAGATTGAATTAATACGAAATGCTCTTCTAACTCTTAATTAATTAATTGTATTATTGTAATAAATATTAATTTTCATATCCGAATTACAATTTTTACTTTCTTTATTTAATTTGGATTTCTGAATTTCCATTTTTTAACTTCAACTTAAAAAGGTGTAGGTTGAAATTAGAATCCTCTATATCAAAAACTTTCGTTTGACTGTCGACTTAATTATTTACGAATATATTTACATTTAAATAAATATAGCTATAGTTTATCATTTTAACTTATTTGAAATGCTAACAAGTTTTTACGCCTAAAATTTCGCAAACCAAATAATCAAAGTAACCTTTCCTCTTTATTATACTTACCATTTTATTGAGAGTGACTGCTAACTGATAGTAAACACATAGAAAGGGTGCAATGGCTGATAGTATAACATGACTAAATTTATTATGGTTTACTGTGATTTTGCCGTTGCTCAAAGAAATATTTAAAACACCATGACGTTCAAAGAATGTTAAATTTCTTTTAAATTCCTGTAAAATAAATAAATTATATTAATATATAATAAAACAGAAAACAACTGAATACAACCAACCTCCTTTGCCCGATTTGATTCTATTATAAATTCATGTTTGAAAATATCATCCAATTCATCTACTTTCTGGCATAATTTCGCTACTAATTCATCATATGAGGTTGAAACATTACTTGCTTGCTCATTTTCTAGTTGCAGAGCAGCAACAATTAAATAACCAGGTCGTGCTAACCAAAACAAACATGGATTTATATAGAGTTGTAAAGTCATGCTGGGTACTGCCACCGCCATGGTTCTAGGTGATAAGCTATGAGCTTTTAAGCGTTTCACATCAATTTCCTGAGCTAATTGATCGGCGGGAACCCCAGTGATTTCCAGGCGTCCCTGTTTAAAGTGCAAAATATTCGAATGAATCTCGACTGTTTCTATTATTTCAGGCTTAATGCAATTGATATCTGTGGCCACATGGCCACCCAATCCTTCAAACATTTCCTTGAGCAAGAGTATACCACGTGAAAGTTCATCCAAGTTAACGGATATTTCATTGTAGTATTGACTGGCATAAAATATACAAACTAAATTAAATGTTGTTATAACAATGCGTCTTTGTTGTTGATAAATAATCTATAAAAAATAAAATGAATTATTTTTGTATGTATGTATATTCATATCTGCATGTTAAATCCTTTTTTTCTTTTTACCTCTGTTGCTAGACTCTTTACTAGGTCAATTTCTTTCTTATTTAACTTTTGCAAATGAGCACCAATCACTGCTCGTTTCATACGATCTGAGCCACAAGTTTCGCCCATAAAGTCTCTTACAGATATGGGTTCTCCAAAATCTAAATACATTTTACCAAAACGTTCATCAATAATTTTTAAAGCTTTAAAGAATCCCTTAGTGGATTCTTTAGGTTTAGGAACACCCAACAGTTCATAAACAAATAATTGTTCCTCCAGTACCCGTTCATAGGATACGCTTACAGGTACTATTGTAATATCAGACACTTCGCCAGTAAAATACGGCAATAAAGCCATCGACAATAATCCAATTTTTGGTACTAAAGCTTTAAAATTGCGACTGCGTGTCCCTTCAATGAAAAACTCCACACCAATGTGATAAGCAGCCACCAAAGCATACATATATTCACGAAATACATCCCAATAAAGTTCATCATTTGAAAATGAGCGTCGCATAAAGAAGGCACCAGTTTTGCGCAACATAGTACCCATGGCAAACATTGAATGGAAATCTAGAATTAAACATTTTATTTAAAATGCATTTCTAAACGCAGAAACAGAAAAACAAGCTACTTACCCATTCCCGCCGCAATGCCTGGTATTTCGATGTCATAATGAAAACATATATAGGACATTAATATAAAGTCCATATAACTTCGATGACTTG
Organism: Bellardia pandia; assembly: GCA_916048285.2. NCBI lineage: Eukaryota > Metazoa > Arthropoda > Insecta > Diptera > Calliphoridae > Bellardia > Bellardia pandia. The sequence continues at coordinate 104,735,611 of OU696529.1, forward strand.
GTAAATACAGCACAGGATTATTTCCTAAACCCCGTTTAACCTTATCCATACTAGCCTTATTAACATAGATGCCCTTGCATATACGCTTGCCAATAGCCGTTATGGCTATGCCACACCAACGTATTATCGCCATATTGCGATCCAAGCCGATTTCATTTAATATATCATGGACTTGTTGCTGAATTTCTTTGGTTGAAACATTTTGTTTTTGCGCGTAGTATTTTATAAGTTGCTGAATTTTTTCACTATTCAAAACATGTTTTTTGAGCTGTGAAGGATTTATATGTTTTTCAAGTTTGTATGCTACCAGCGGGTTATATTCTTTAGTCATATTTGGTTCATTTCCAGGTGCCAAAATATTTTCAAAATCATTTATATAGTTATGTTTCGTGTTGGCCATTTTTATACCTGTTTATATGTATGTACGATGTATGTATGTTATAAAGTATATCCAGTGCTATTTGTTAAATCTGTAACAGTAAAAATATTTGTTCAGCCATTTTTAAAAACACCTAAAGCGACATTTCTTAAACTGTAAACAAGTTAGGCATGCAGAAATCTACTATAATAATAATTTTTTGTGCTGATAAGCTTCAGTGCATTATCAGACCACTTAGTACAACTAATTTTGTTTTAAATAGAGATTTGAGCGTGAGTGTTTTTGACTGGCGATAATGTAGATCTCGAAGAAAAAATTACGCAGGTTCACGCATGAGGTTAATCAAAATTCTCACGATCGCAATGTTTTCAATCAAGCTTGAAAATGCTTTACTCGTAAGAATCACGACACTCTCGGTAAAATAAAAATTTGCAAATAAAGTTTTTGAAAGTTTGGACTATTTTTAGAACTTATACCAAAATTTATAAGTTCTACAACGATTATTATCAGAACTGCCTAAAAGTTTTTGATGAGCAAGCTTTCTTCTAAGAGATATATGTTATTGAAACCGCACCGATTTGACTATTTTTTTCTAAGTTCGTTATAACCCATCTTAGGTTTTTACGGAAAGAAAAACTGACTACGCCTAATTTTTTAATTTCTCTAAATTTGTTTTAATTGTTAGTAGTAATTTTCATACTCATGTAAAAATTTGACTTTCCACGCAAAATATAAAAAAAATAAGTGTTTCAAAAGAAGATTCAAATTTAAACAGTTTGTAAAAATATTGGCCCATAAGCATAGTCATAGAAAACGCATACTTTAAGCAAAAGCATGATTTTGTTTTAAATTCAGAACAAAATTTATATGTTTTTGTTGTTTAAAAGTCTACTTTTACTTAAAGTATGCTTTTTCTATGACTATGATTATGGGCCATTACTTTCTGTTTGCGCTCACCACGACAACTGACAATAGGAACTACATATCTTATTATTATTTTGAAAATCCATGCTCCTCCCATGGCCAATAGTATGTCGCCTGTTTCCGAGTCGGGATACCATCAGCATTATTTGTTTACGCGCCAGACAACAAAACAAAAAATGTCGTGTATCATAAAATTATTTTTTTTGTATATAAATTTGGTTGGCGGAGAATTAATCCCTCAAATTGCCAGGTTATCCCACTATTGATTCAAGTAAGTCCCAAGTCGACCTATACCTTCATATAGGAAGCTGGAACGCTTAAATCTTGTATTAAAAAAAATTTAGCATGTGACTAATGCACAACTTCGAAAAACCGTAATGCTGTACAGTTAGACGACGCCAAGCATTAACCAATGCAACTGTGAGACGCAAATCTCTCGAAGGCGGCGAAAAAACGACGGCCTGATTGCCCTTAAGCGATAATGACAATGACGCGCGAGTTCTTTCTCCACCCAGAGCTGAATTACGACTGAGAACAAAATTATGAATTGAACAAAGTATTTATTTATTTCAATTGGTTACCTGAATATCTATTTATCAAAATGTAAATAAAACACCTAAAGATTTATTTTAATTGCAAATGTAAATAAAAAATAACCCAAACCTATATAAATAGAAATGATCATTTAAAAATATGTATGTTCTTTTTCTATTTTTAACTATTTTTAATATTTCAATATAAATTTTTTTAACTTTTTTATTATTTATTTATTGAAACTGCCTTTGCTTCATAGACCTTACAATAAGTATTCAAATAGATATACATACATAAACCTTAAAAACTGTTTGTTCTCAGTTGATATAAAAAAATTTGAAAGCAAAACAACGTTATTTTCCTTTATGTAAGTTTTTAAGATTACAAATTTATTCCCTTACTTCTCTCGCACGCTGATTTAAGTTTTTAATTTAATAAAGATCACGCCACGCGCACACCTCCAGTTATAATTAGTTAAGTTAGATATTGGTATGCAGATTAGTCATGACAAATGTGTTATATTTTGATATGGTTATTATTAATACGTAAAAAGATAAAAAACAAAAAATTTAGTTAATAACTTTTTAAAATATATCGATATGTAGTTAGGTATGAGGGTAGTACGGAAATGCGTGGAATTATACAATGAATTGCATGGGTACAAATATTGCGATCACACAAAGTGAACGTCTGTCCGTGTGAAATATTATTTCCGATGGAAATATATGTGTACTCAATATATCATAGATATATTCATTGCAAATCAGCAAAATCGTCCTAGAATTGACAGAATAAAAGCAAAACATTTTTGTTCAATATAAAAAGCATTGTGTTGCACGAAATTAACCCCCTGGCCCACGATGTCGAACGATAACGTTCGCTTAGATAAGACTTAAGACACAAACTTTTTTATCGTATCTATTTTTACTCAATCAAGTTTGTTTATTCCATAATCAAGTTTGTGTCTTAAGTCTTATCTAAGCGAACGTTATCGTTCGACATCGTGGGCCAGGGGGTAAATTTTTTGTTTTCTATATTTTTATAAATAAAATAATCTGTTTAACAGAAAATCTGAATATGTATTTTTTATTTGAAATTAGTATTCCTGTTTTAGTTAGAAATAGCATATTATGCATATACAATAAAACAAAATAAGACCCTAAGCAGAAAAAAATATATTTCGAATACATTGCATTTACACGGAAAAAAATTTCAACATTAATAGTATGTTGTGATTTTATCTTAGAAGATTTTCCTATATATGTTTATTGTATAAAAATTAGGAACAGATCAAGATCCCTGTAACACTTTATATATTTTTCAGTTAATATTCACATTTTCTGCATTGCCGACATACGGCCGGACGCAGGGTCTTTAAACTCCTTTTTTAAACTTTTTCGGTATATCGATTTTTTGCAGATGCAGACAAGCCAAAGGCTTCGCGGGATTAGATTTAAGAAAACTGTAAATTAATTTGAAATTAATAATAATAAAAAATTTTAAAGTGCTATCATTTAGAATAAATTATGTTACAATTTATGTTACAATTGTATATCATATTAAAGGTATTTTTAAGCACTTTTCAATGATACGCATATTGTTTAAATACTTTACTGTTAATAAGAAATTTTTGCTACTAAAACTATAGAGAGCGGCCAAAAATTTTAACGTTTTTAAACATATAGTTATGGGAGCTATCAACACACAAAAAATTATTAAAATACTAGCTGTTGTCACGATCTTGATTTCTGCAAATAATTATATAAGTAGTGCAAATAAAAATTTAATTTTTTGTTTAAAATATTTTAATAATATAATAAAAATACCAGTATTACTTCTTACGAAATCCTTTAGCTTTCTAAAAGCTCACTAGAAGCTTTTTTGTAGTTTGTTATATATATTATTAATCATATATGTAATAAAATATCATATTTTATTAATCATATTGTAAAGCGTCGTCTACGAAAAATATATAACAATAAAAACTGCTAAAAATTCGCCTTATGAATATGCTTAAATTTCTTGAACGCTTGGTTAAGGGCAAAACAAATGATGTTCGACTAGCTCAGTGGTATAAAATGGTTCTTAACCCGGTTTCACAGACGCTTACATATAATACACTATTTGCCTTGAAATACCATAGTGTATTTAATTTTTATAAAAAGAAAATAAACAAATGCTCAATTTTTTTAGCATGTTGTTGGCAAGATGTTGTGCCGATTTGGGTACATTTTTCCCTCCCTACTGACTACTGGACTGTCAGACGCCTTGACAGAATGTATACCCTGAATTTCTATTTCTGTCCCTAAATGTGTGTGGTGATCTTTACTTACTTTTCGTTGTTGTCCCTAGCATTCCTCCTTTAGAAAAAAAAAACTTTAGTAATTCATTTTAAATTCCTTTTATAATTTCAGTTAGAAGGATTCATTATATTTATTAAAATCTTCTTTCCTTTTTATGATACAATTTTTTCTTCTTATTGTTAACTTAGCCTAACACTATAATTATACTAAAATTAACAATTTTAAATGTTTGGGATCCTCTTCTTTTTTCCCTTTTTACAAACTAATTTTACTTTCTTCTTTTTTTTTAAAATTTTACAACGACGTTCAAATGGGACTCTCTTCCCTTTTTGTTTTCACTAACATTTCTTAAAATTCTCTATTTGGTTTAGCTAAATGATGTTTAGTTAATTTACTCAAGTAACAATAATAAAAAAAATTTTTAAAAAAAATATGCTTACAAGTTTTTATTTCCTTATCTTAACCATACGTGTGATGCCTGGTGGATTTGTTGTAGCTGGTGTTGTTGCTAATGTTTTAAATATTGTTGCCGTCGCTAGCGTTGGTTTCCTTGTAGTTGTTGTTGTTACTGATGATGAGGTGGACGTTGTTGTTGTTGTTGTTTACTTAATACATTGTGTATCCATTTATGTTTCACCAATATGGGTTAATTGGTTTTTTGCGTTGGTGTGATGTTCTTTTCCTTTTTTTTTTTTTTTAATCTTCTTGTTTCAAAATGTTAATTAATTGTGGGATTGTCCGTTTAACGCCGAATTGTCTTTTTACTTTGTCCTTCTTTTATTCGTTTTGCATGTGGAACACTTTTAATTTAATTTTTCCTTTTTTGTTTGGTTTTTTGTTATAATTTTAAAGGGTTTTATTACAAAATTTTTGAGCTTTTTTTCTTTTTAAAACTTATTTCTTTTGTTATAAACTTTGAGTTTTTATCTTTTTGTTACAAATTTTGAGGTGTTCATTTTATTGTTACAAATTTGGAGTTTTTATTTTTTTTTGTTACAAATTTTGAGCTTTTATTTTCTTGTTACAAATTTTGAGCTTTTAAATTTTTCTCTTATTTTTACAATTTTTGAGTCTTTTCTCTTAAACTTATCTTGCTACTTTTCTTTTGATCTTTTCTTTTTGTCTTCCTTTTCATTTTCCCTTTCTTTTTTTTTCGTTTTTAAAATTTTTAAATTCACTTCTCTTTTCTTTGTGGTTCAATATCAAATTTATTTGGTTTTTTCCTGCTTTAGATTCTGTAGACAAATTCTTATATGCCGCTCTTTTTCGCACTTACACTTTGATAAGATTTCCTTTGTCTTATTCAATCACAAAAATCTATTTTTTTATGCACAAATTAACGCAGCTTGTGGCAATTTCTTGCATTTTCAAACAACTTTCCTTCAATTTCATGCACATTTTTACACATTTTGTTAATTATTTTCAATCAATTTCACAATTTCCTGAAAATCCTTAGGGTCTTCTCTTCCTCCTAACAGGTTTAATAAAAAAAACTTTTTTTATTTATTTCATTGCAAGAAACAAGTAAACTTTATGATGTATGTATAGCAATAAGGGAAAGCTTTAAGCAAAACTGTTTTTATTTAATTAAACTTGCATATTTATATTAATTTCGCACAAAAAATTTTTTTTTCATCGGTCGACCGCGCACGTCAACTTATCTCAATCAACTGTCCTTTCTTTACCATCGCTTTTGTTCATATATTGAAATGCACATTCCAATCAGAAAAAAATAACTGTAAACATTCTTTGCATTTTTGGCATTCCACAGCAAGAATGTGTTTGTGTATGGGCAGAGGTACTGGTAAAAAAAATCTCTACACAATTATTTGTCTGTTGTGTGTGTTAAACACGAGGCGCAAATGTGAGAGTGAATGTTTGTTTTATGAAGAGAGAAAGAGAGAAAAAATGGGTCATGAATGCGCATGTTAATCACGTTACATTTTCTTTCCCCTCTTTTCTAGAACATTCTTTTCTGTCGTAAATACTTCCAGATTTTTTCTTAACAACGATAAAAAAAGAAGTTGTTGTCAACATGAAATAAAAGATGGAATTTTAAACATGCCATAGCGCGAATGTAATGGGTACGTGGCATTTAAACAAAATATGAGCATGAGGCGCATATTCAAGTGGTACCGTTATGCGTATGCTATGTGGGGTGCGGGTGAAGGGACAGGGTTTAGAGTGAAAGACAATTGTCCCTCTAAATCCGTAACAAACCTGCTTCAAATCAAGATCATTGATAGAAGATTTTGAACAGGCAGGATTTAGCAGATTCGAAATTGCTTGCAAATAAAAGCTACGTCTAACGTGTGGCTCGACCCACGAAGCCGGGCAGTAATAGGAAAGAAAAGGATATATTTAGGTGTACTAATGTGCGTGTGGCACGACCCACGAAGCCGGGCAAACCCTTCAAAATCAATGAAAAAAAAATATAGAACTGTTTATGTTAAGGACGAATGTCCGAAGCGTGATACTTGCCAATATAATTGCCCTGGAGATCCTCAATATCGTACAAAGCGTTCCCAATTTTCTTCCTAATTCGGCACTTAATGAATTTTGGGTTAAATTTTGCATTAATGCCTTTCTTAAAATCGCTTTGCGAATGATTTTTTCGGAACACTTCTTGTCCCACAACGAAATTAACAGGCTTACTTCTTGTGTTGTATGTTTTAGAAGCCTTTTCATGGGCAGCATTTAGATTTTCGCGAATCTTCTCTCGTATGTGCTGCAGGCGATCAGAGGTATGTACTTCTGTATCATCAGACAACATGTTTAATTTTTCTAAAATAGCGTAAGATGTTCCATGTGAAATCATATTTTGCCCAAACAGCGCAAAATATGGTGAGCACTGGATGGCTGAATGGAAGTCGCTTCTCAAAATCGTCAAAATCTTTGAAATATTTCTGTCCCAGCTGGAGTGATCGGGCTCATTTTTAAGAAAATAGCGAATTTTTGATACAATCTCTCGGTTTACTCTCTCTGAACTATTAGCTTGAGGGGAATAAAAACCTGTTGTAATGTGCGTTATGCCATAAGCTAAAAAAAATTCTTTCATGTCCTTGGATACGAATTGTTTGCCGTTGTCACTATGAACATATTGTGGCATACCAAAAGTACAGAAAATTTCGTTTTGAAAAAACTCGATTATATTGCTTGTGGTTGCTGACTTTAAGGGTTTCAAAAACATGAACTTTGTTAGGTGGTCTACTACTATAAATAAATGGCAATTCTTCGATTTCGTGCATGGATACGGTCCCAAGAAGTCGCAATAAAGCCTTTGGAAAGGGCGAACTGTGACAAACTGATTCCCCATAGGAGGACGTAATGTTGTATTTACTGGTTTTATGATTTTGCAATCATCACAGTTTCGAATGTACTGTTTGACTTCACGCGCCATTTGTGGCCAATAATATTTTTGCCTTAATCGGAAAATAGTCTTAGTATGGCCGCCGTGACACCCTTCCTCATGTGCGGATTCAATCAGTTTTTGGGTTAATGCTTTCGGTACCCATAACCGCCAAACGTTTTGTTCCTGCTCATCAGGACTTCGAAATTTTACACGTTTGTAAATGAAATTTTCTGACAAGCACAAATCTGGAAGTGCGTCCCCATTTACACGAATGGTTTCCCTTAAGTCGCTATATTCTTTACCATCAAATTCGGAGGAGCCAGTATCTATTTCTGGTGGATTATGATCAATTTCAAGTTCGTCTACGTCGAATCTAGAGAGCGCGTCAGGCACTACATTTAGGGAACCTTTTCTGTGTTCCATCACAAAGTCAAAATTTTGAAGTTTCAAACTCCACCTGGCTAGTCTACCGTGTAGGTCCTTTTGGGCCATTAGCCATTTTAGACTCGAATGGTCGGTAACAATTTTAAACGGGAGTCCCTCAACATATTGCCTGAAATGTTTCACTGAAATCACGGCCGCTAAACACTCTAGCTCCGTGACTGTATAATTCCGTTGTGCCCGATTCAATTTTTGGGACACAAACGCTATTGGTCTCTCCTTACCTTCATCGTCTAGTTGGTATAGAACACCTCCAACCCCTATACGAGATGCGTCGCATTGTATCACGAACTCTTTTGTGAAATCTGGCTGGGCCAGAACTGGTGCACTTGACAAAGCAGATTTTAAATGGTTAAATGAATCTACAGCCTCTTGAGTGAGACGAAAAGGTTTGTTTGATTTTTTCAAACAATCAGTAAGAGGGCCTGCTAAGTCTGAAAAGTTATTAATAAAGGCGCGGTACCAATTTGACATTCCAATAAACCGTCTGACTTGGCGCGGGGTTTTAGGTAGAGGAAACGCCTCGATAGCTCTTACCTTTTCTGGATCGACCTTTAAATTGCCCCCGCCTATTATGTAGCCGAGATATTTTATCTCAGTCTGACAAAATTTGCTTTTGCCAACGTTTATCGTGAGGCCAGCAGATTTTAGGCACTCTGCAACTTCCGAAAGCAATTTAAGATGATCTTCGAAATTTTGGCTACATACCAGGAGATCGTCCAAGTAGACGAAAACGTTGCTCCTCAAGCTTGATGGAATGGTCTTGTCCATCAAGCGGCTCATGGTCTGAGGACCATTGCATACCCCAAACGGCATTACCCGATATTGGTAAAGAGGCCTACCTGGTACGGCGAACGCTGTCTTTTCTTTGGAAGAATCTGACAATTTAATTTGGAAAAAGGCGTCCTTCAGATCTATACCACTTATGAAGTGTGTATCTTTTAAACGGCTAAGCAGCCCGTTTATGTGTGGGAGAGGGTACGAATCTTTCTTTGTCAATGTATTTAACTTTCTACAATCTAGGCAAAGCCTGATCTTATTTGGCTTGCGGACAGTTACAATAGGACTACACCATGGTGAATTCGTCTCCTCAATAACTCCAAGAGCTAATAGCCTATCTAGCTCCTCATAGACTTCTGCTTGTCTAGGTGGGGAAAGAGGGTAATGTTTACACTTCACAGGGGTAGCATCACCTGTATCTATGTGGTGCTCAACAAGGTGAGTACACCCAAGACCTAATTTTTCATATGCCGGGAATTTGGAAACAACTAGTTGAAGTCGATATTTCTGTTCGGGACTGAGGTCATGATATGCTAATTGGGAACTTGCATCTATTTCAATACATGAAATAATTTGTGGTGCCAGTTCGAAAGCCCTCCAAAAATTAACGCCAAGGTAACCCTCAAGTGATAGTCCAGGTACTATGTAAAATAAAATAGGTTTTGTTACACCCATATATGTCACCGGAAGTGAACAGTAGCCTACGACTTCGGTTTTCGAACCGTTTGCTGTTAAAATATTAGATCTTACTTTTTTTATCTGAATCCCAGTCTGTTTATTAATGAATTCTAAGCTGCCTTTGCCCAATGCGGATACGTTAGCTCCCGAATCTAAAAGGCAAAATAATTCGTCACCAAAAATCTTTATTTTCGCAAAGGGTCTGCCATCGTCAGCACTTAGTAATTGTGTTTCCTCTACTGATTTCCTAAATTTTCTGCGCATTTTAAACCGTTGTCTGCATTTAAGGATTTTGCGTGAAGGTCTCGCTTTAGAATAAATCTTTTGGGTCTTAAACAAGTTTTGTCTATGCTGGTGTAAGGAAATATTTGTAGCGTCTGTGAAAGAAGATTGAGGTAAGACCCCCTGTGGGGGTTTACACTCTGCATCTATAGATAACTCGGGATTTATTGGGGGGAACGAGCATCCCCGGTCGCCCACTCGTTCCGTCGTCTGTTTCCCTGGTGTGGCCCACTACACTTCGGTGTTGTTACACCCCTTTGACCACATTTGAAGCAAAAGACGTGTCGGGTTTCGTCAGGACAATAAATGTAGCTGTGTCCTAGCTGAAGACAGTTCCAGCATTTTATTTTCGAATAATCCCCTTTTACGTAAGATTTGTTTACCTTTAAGGCATCTAACTGTGGATCCTCTTCGGATTCCTCAGAATCATCAACCGAAATTTCGTTCACGTGACGTGTTTTGCTCAGTAGGTTTGTTGAAACCTTACTTTCTTGTAGCACCTTCTCAGCCTTCCTTGCAATTAAGCGAAGTTCTCCTAAATCTTTAGGGTCAGCAATGAAAAGCATGATTTTCAATTCAGGGTTGACGTTTTTCTTGATTATTTCAATCAAGGAGATATCGGACATTGGAGTTCTAAGTTTTAAATTTAAATGTGTAACCGAAGAATGGAAATCATCGTAACTTTCTCTTGAAAGTTGCTTCCGAGTTGAAATTTTCAACAAAATTTCATTTTCTGTTTCAAGCGTCCCGAATTCTTTAATAAGAGCTGTTTTTAACATGAAATAAGTTGCTCTGGGGTTCTGCTTAATAAACATCCAATACCAAACTTCCGCTTTTTGGGAAAGAAACATGTGGAAATTTGCCATAAGGTGGTCTAATGGACACTGAGAACGTTCGGTTAGTGTATCTATCTTAAATAAAAAGTCATTTACACTGCCTTCGCCATTATAAACAACCTTCCAATCTTTCAATTTAACAAAAAATGCTGAAGAAGCATGTGAAAATGAATTTCCTGCAAGATTTCCCGCTTGACTGCCTAAACTACCTGCTCTAGGAGAGCTTCTTTCCTCTCGTGGTTGATTTATAGTCTCTCTAATTGCACTGAGTTCTTGTCTAAAATCATCAAGTGTATGTCTCATGGTTTCTTGAACATATGTCATTAACGCTTCCATGTTGTTTACTTCTAAATTTCGGTCGCTTCTTGAACCTGAAGGTCCCGTATCTGTATTGGTATCACGTGAAGCCATAATGATTTTCTGGTTTAGATTATCTTGGTTATCTACAAAACCCTTTTCTTCGATTAAACTTTCTAATGACTGAAAATCTAAGTCTCGCAAGGATCTATCTAACAAATCACAATTTGAAACACTTCCAATTTCAATAACCTCTTCGCTAGCTGCTATATCTTCCGAATCTAAGGATCTTGCAGTCGATGGTGACCTCACAGCCCTAATACTAGTACTAGAGTGTGTACTTGGAACACTAGCAGATCTCTTCTGTTTTGGGATTGCACCTAAAATAGACGTACGGGTTTTTATTGGAGTTTTTCCTCTACCTCTGACAGTTGGTAAAGTCGAGCTTAGTTTTTGAGTGAGTGGCTTAGACAAATCTGATTTAGAACGAGTATTATGTTTGTGCATACTGCACTAAAACGCAAGAAAAAAAAAAGTTTAAGTTTGTTTGTAAACGCAAGACGAAATGACCGGTAAGGAAAAAAAACTTTTAAAAGCAATGATGAGTGCAGACACGAGAGGAAAAAAAAAATTTTAAAAGCAATGATGAGTGCAGACAAGAGAAAGTTTTCAACAGTAAAAAAAATTTTTTTAAAAAAAAAATTTTTTTTTCCATCCGCAAAACAAATCCCGGAGGCAAAAAGAAATTTATAAATTGAAGCAATTATAATGAAAAAAAAAATTTTGTGAAAAAAACCAAAGTGAGAAAAGAAAAGTACTAAATCGAGATATTCGAAAATTTTTTCGAATAAACAAAAAAAAATTTTAAATTAATGAAAAGGAGAGCAAAAATAAAAAAGTACACAAAAAAAAAATGAACTGAAACCAAAAAAAAATCAAAAGAAAGTGCAAATAAAAATATGATAATATAATAATATAATATAGTAATATAATATAATAAAAATATTGGTATAATAAAAAATTTCAAAAAAAGTAACGAAAAAAAAATGTATCCTCAGGAGGAATGCTAGGCATTACACCTGTCCAGTAAAAGATCACACACAAATTAATTTTAAAGAAAAATTAATTATATTTTTAAAAAAAAGTTAAAAAAAAAATTTTTTTATTTGATTTCACAAGTTTTCCTAAATCTATCGCGAGAATTTGAACCGAACTAAGTTATTTTGCAACTTGTATCGCCACTCGATGGCAATAATTACAAGGACTCAAATAACTATATTCGATTCTATACAGCTTCTCTAAAAACCGCCTACTAACGCAACGTAACCGCGCAACTCAATGTCGTCAGTCCGGACTTTTAGTAGGAGATTTCCAGCGAAACAGTATTCGATATAAAAAAAAACTTTACGTGGATATTTTAATAATTGGCCGTCGCAAACGAAGTTCCAGGTCTCAAATTACCCAAAATCGTGACTATACGTCCTATTAAAAATCCCGAAAGTTTGCAAAGAAAAAAATTTTACAATAAAATCTCAAGCGATAAATTCACATGAAAACTGTTCATTCATATTAAAAAAAATTTATTTTCACCCTAAGGGTGGCATTTGCGTTGGTAAATTTTTGCTTTTCGTTGGTAAATTTGCTTTACGTTGGTAAAGTTGCTTTGAGTTGGGCGCCATATATGTAAAGCGTCGTCTACGAAAAATATATAACAATAAAAACTGCTAAAAATTCGCCTTATGAATATGCTTAAATTTCTTGAACGCTTGGTTAAGGGCAAAACAAATGATGTTCGACTAGCTCAGTGGTATAAAATGGTTCTTAACCCGGTTTCACAGACGCTTACATATAATACACTATTTGCCTTGAAATACCATAGTGTATTTAATTTTTATAAAAAGAAAATAAACAAATGCTCAATTTTTTTAGCATGTTGTTGGCAAGATGTTGTGCCGATTTGGGTACATTTTTCCCTCCCTACTGACTACTGGACTGTCAGACGCCTTGACAGAATGTATACCCTGAATTTCTATTTCTGTCCCTAAATGTGTGTGGTGATCTTTACTTACTTTTCGTTGTTGTCCCTAGCATTCCTCCTTTAGAAAAAAAAAACTTTAGTAATTCATTTTAAATTCCTTTTATAATTTCAGTTAGAAGGATTCATTATATTTATTAAAATCTTCTTTCCTTTTTATGATACAATTTTTTCTTCTTATTGTTAACTTAGCCTAACACTATAATTATACTAAAATTAACAATTTTAAATGTTTGGGATCCTCTTCTTTTTTCCCTTTTTACAAACTAATTTTACTTTCTTCTTTTTTTTTAAAATTTTACAACGACGTTCAAATGGGACTCTCTTCCCTTTTTGTTTTCACTAACATTTCTTAAAATTCTCTATTTGGTTTAGCTAAATGATGTTTAGTTAATTTACTCAAGTAACAATAATAAAAAAAATTTTTAAAAAAAATATGCTTACAAGTTTTTATTTCCTTATCTTAACCATACGTGTGATGCCTGGTGGATTTGTTGTAGCTGGTGTTGTTGCTAATGTTTTAAATATTGTTGCCGTCGCTAGCGTTGGTTTCCTTGTAGTTGTTGTTGTTACTGATGATGAGGTGGACGTTGTTGTTGTTGTTGTTTACTTAATACATTGTGTATCCATTTATGTTTCACCAATATGGGTTAATTGGTTTTTTGCGTTGGTGTGATGTTCTTTTCCTTTTTTTTTTTTTTTAATCTTCTTGTTTCAAAATGTTAATTAATTGTGGGATTGTCCGTTTAACGCCGAATTGTCTTTTTACTTTGTCCTTCTTTTATTCGTTTTGCATGTGGAACACTTTTAATTTAATTTTTCCTTTTTTGTTTGGTTTTTTGTTATAATTTTAAAGGGTTTTATTACAAAATTTTTGAGCTTTTTTTCTTTTTAAAACTTATTTCTTTTGTTATAAACTTTGAGTTTTTATCTTTTTGTTACAAATTTTGAGGTGTTCATTTTATTGTTACAAATTTGGAGTTTTTATTTTTTTTTGTTACAAATTTTGAGCTTTTATTTTCTTGTTACAAATTTTGAGCTTTTAAATTTTTCTCTTATTTTTACAATTTTTGAGTCTTTTCTCTTAAACTTATCTTGCTACTTTTCTTTTGATCTTTTCTTTTTGTCTTCCTTTTCATTTTCCCTTTCTTTTTTTTTCGTTTTTAAAATTTTTAAATTCACTTCTCTTTTCTTTGTGGTTCAATATCAAATTTATTTGGTTTTTTCCTGCTTTAGATTCTGTAGACAAATTCTTATATGCCGCTCTTTTTCGCACTTACACTTTGATAAGATTTCCTTTGTCTTATTCAATCACAAAAATCTATTTTTTTATGCACAAATTAACGCAGCTTGTGGCAATTTCTTGCATTTTCAAACAACTTTCCTTCAATTTCATGCACATTTTTACACATTTTGTTAATTATTTTCAATCAATTTCACAATTTCCTGAAAATCCTTAGGGTCTTCTCTTCCTCCTAACAGGTTTAATAAAAAAAACTTTTTTTATTTATTTCATTGCAAGAAACAAGTAAACTTTATGATGTATGTATAGCAATAAGGGAAAGCTTTAAGCAAAACTGTTTTTATTTAATTAAACTTGCATATTTATATTAATTTCGCACAAAAAATTTTTTTTTCATCGGTCGACCGCGCACGTCAACTTATCTCAATCAACTGTCCTTTCTTTACCATCGCTTTTGTTCATATATTGAAATGCACATTCCAATCAGAAAAAAATAACTGTAAACATTCTTTGCATTTTTGGCATTCCACAGCAAGAATGTGTTTGTGTATGGGCAGAGGTACTGGTAAAAAAAATCTCTACACAATTATTTGTCTGTTGTGTGTGTTAAACACGAGGCGCAAATGTGAGAGTGAATGTTTGTTTTATGAAGAGAGAAAGAGAGAAAAAATGGGTCATGAATGCGCATGTTAATCACGTTACATTTTCTTTCCCCTCTTTTCTAGAACATTCTTTTCTGTCGTAAATACTTCCAGATTTTTTCTTAACAACGATAAAAAAAGAAGTTGTTGTCAACATGAAATAAAAGATGGAATTTTAAACATGCCATAGCGCGAATGTAATGGGTACGTGGCATTTAAACAAAATATGAGCATGAGGCGCATATTCAAGTGGTACCGTTATGCGTATGCTATGTGGGGTGCGGGTGAAGGGACAGGGTTTAGAGTGAAAGACAATTGTCCCTCTAAATCCGTAACAATATATGTACATATGTAAGTCCCTAAATGCTCGGTTATGTAAATGAAGTAAGAATTTGCATTACCTCTGGCTTTGACGGAAGGTGTAGGGACACTGGACAGGTGTATAAGCCTTATTTATGCTTCGAATCATTGTCCTGGCAATATTTTTTTATTTTTATTGCATAGTAGTGAATTTTTTTTAGGCTATTCTGAATATTTCTGATGGTTTGGATCATGCAAAAAATTACATGTTTTACATGCTCTAATAATATTTCGTTCCTCAGCTGCAATAAACCTTTGATTGTGGGTTACATTGGTATTATTTTGTTGTTTTTTTTGAAACCTTGATGCGTTTCGCTAATACATATTTACCGTTCACAGAAAGATTTATTGCTAAACCTTATGGACTGATAATCGAAAAAATGAGTGACATGACTTCAGTGCATATAAATATTTTTTGTGCCAAAATTTATCTCGATATACCTAATGAACTAAAAGATTTATATATGTATGTTAAAGTGAGTTTCATGTTCGATTAATAATATTTAATAAAAAAAATCATTCCAATTATGAATTTTTTTTGTCTGTGTAGGTACTTTATTCATTTATAAAATAAAAATAAAAAGTAAGACAATTTTATTAAAATAATGGCAAACAATACCCTCATTCACATATTGTGTATAGGTGTGTGTAGATATTTACAAAAAGGTAAATAAAAACGAATATATATAAGGATGTATGTACATTAACATTATTTTATCAAATCAATGGAATAAACATACATAAGTACATACATTAATAGCAATAGCAACTAAATCACACCACAATATAGATAAATATGTACATATAAACACTCAATTTATTCATTGTAAGATTATTTACAAACTTAGTTAATAAATAGAGATTTTTGTTACTAAAACAAAACATCAAAAGAAAAAAGCAAATCATCATAAAATTATTAAAGTAGGGGGTAGCAAGTATTTTTAATTTGGCGCATAACGGCCATGTTTTTGAATTACAGTTACAATATAATCATTATTTATAATAATCATTTATTATAAATGGGCAAATGTTAAAAAAAACTTAAACAATTACAAATTCATAAATTAATTTTTGTCTATGTTTCGGTCGTGCATGTATATTTAAGAGAAGACTATATATGCATACATATGTATATATGTAAAAGCTAGAGATAAAAATAAACGACGACTTTCTTTTTCATATTGCAAATTGATTTTTCTCACCGGTTACAATAACACACGAATTTATTTAATATTTATGTTATAGGTATTTTGAGAATAATCGAATTAAATGAATTTTATTTGGTTTTTTATTAGTTAATAAAATCAATTTATACTTCTTTTTATTTTGTTTGTTAATTTTGCAAGTTTTAATTCGCAAATATTTTATATTTCACTGTATAACATACAGACTAACGTATAACAGCACTGAGCACATCATAAACAAGAAAACCAAAACTACTCTAAATTATTTTAGAAAAGTGTTGCCTACTTTATATCATTATAGGTAATATTTTGCGCTACATTAAAAGATACTCGAAAATGAATATAAAAAATATTAATTAATACTAATATTTTTCACTAAAAATGCATCAATCATTAACTTTAGTTTTTAAATAATTGTGTTATGGTAAGAAATAACTTTTATTATGTTTTAACAATTTGAATTAATAATGCGTTTTTTTGTTGTTTTTTTCGTCTTCTTTTTTATGATATTTTTAAGAGTAGATAATGTTTACCTTTCTCTCTAAAAATAATGTCTGTGACCATAGCTGCCAGATTTGACGATTTATCGTTATTTTGACGATTTTTTGCTCCAAAAATAGCAGTGACGTTTGACGATGTTTTCATTGAAAGTGACGATTTTCTAAATTATTAAAATTTTCTATCATTTGTTTGTTTTATTAATTTTTTGTTACCAAATTCTCTATTTTTTTAAACAACAACAATTTTCAAAAACAAAACGAAGTAATAATCAAGGTGAATTTAAATACTAGGTGATAGCGTAGCGCCAGCTGATTATTCATGGTGAATTTGAAAATGCCAAAAAGTTATATAAAAAAAAAACTTTTTGACAGTGACGAAAGTTTTTCATATAGAAAAATGCCTGTTGTTCTTGCCTTGTTGTAATTGTTGTAGCAATGCGGTCACCTGGTATTTAATTTCACCATGGTAATAATAGTGTTTTATTAGTTACTGACAATTGTTAAGTTTAAGTATAATAATTACAAATAATAGTAGAAATTACTTATTTATCTGTAAACATAAAAAGCAATTTTAAATGCTGAATTCCATGAACTAAATTTTTAGAGGAAACAATTTCTGAATTTCAATGGGGAAATTCTACAAAAATATCTCCTATTTTAACAAAACGTGGAAAGAATTTTCAGCCAAATAAATTGATATGAAACAAAAATACGGAATTATGTGAAAATAAGTATGTACCTGTATATGATGGATGAATTGGATTCTATATAAATTGTTTTGACATTGTAATTTAACCTGAATTAATAAAATATGCTAAATTCGGATATTAATTTATAAAATACTGTAAGTCCTGTTTCACACTCTTCAGTTTTAGCAGGAAGAAAAAAGAAAAGGAAATGAGAAAATTGACTAGTACCGTTAAGTTTTTACCCCTTTTGTTCTCTTTTCCCTTATCATCAAAAAATACTTGCCTTGACGAGTCAGAATTAAAGAGTGTGAACGCAGACTAGGATATTATAAAAAATTGTGTTTAACATTATATTTTTTGTGATTTCTTATTTAAGAAATAAAAATGCATATGTCTATATATATAAAATTCAATGTATGTATGTATGTAACGTATAGACTCCAAAACGGCTGAGCCGATTTTGATGAAATTTTCACAGCATGTTCCTGTGACTCTGGAAGGAATAATGGGGTACTTTTTTTACCACGCCCACTTTTACGCCCACTTTTTTAAAATATTGTAATTGGAGACCAAACCTCTGGACTGATATTTTTGAAATTTTCACAGCATTTAACTGGGACTCTGGTATGATTAATAGGGTTCTTTTTTTGACCACGCCCACTTGTACGCCTACTTTTTTAAAATTATGTAATTGGAATAAATACATTGAAATTAAATAAATAAATGTTTGTAAATATATAAATACGTTTTATTTTATTTTATAACCAGGGAGGGGGTAGCGAAGCACACCGGGTTTAGCTAGTATTTTATAAAAGACTATAAACTAGAATTTTTATGTTTTCGTTTAAATAATAATTCTAAAATACTATTAGAAATATTGACTTTTTATTTTTCCGATTTTTAAAATTCGAAATGACGATTTTTTTCTTTTTTATCGGGATTTTGACGATTTTTTCCGAAATTCATCTGGCAGCCCTGTCTATGACACACTTCGGAAAGTTTAATTTCGGTTGAATTCTAAGGTGTCAGCTTTACAGAATTCCGGCAAGCCATATGAGTCCGAAAAGAATCTTTTCTGACGCCTTTTTCGGAGCGTTAACGCTCTTTATGAGCCCAAAAAACAATCATAATTGCTCCGCAAACCTTCAAAAAAGAGGGTCATTACATTCGAAAATGGTCCGTCAGAAAGAGCTCTTAGATAATGTCAGAAAAGAGTCCTTTATGAGGGTTTGTTTGGGCTCTTAAAGAGCTCTTAGATAATGTCAGAAAAGAGTCTTTATGAGGGTTTTCTTGAGCTCTGTGTAATCTTGTTTTTATTATGCTATGTTTTTTTTTGTTCAAAGCACAAATAACAAGACAACGCTTTGGTACACACATAATTATATGGAATTTCTGAGTCATACTGCGTGTCGACTCAGGACCAGCGTTGCCATTTTGGTTACTTTTAACCAAAATTGGTTACTTTTTTTTCCAATGTGTACTTGTGTACTTTTTTTCCGTTTTGGTTACTTTTTTTTAACATAAAAGTAACCATTTTTTACATTGCTTTTACTTTGACTTAATTTACACCACAATTTAAAAGTTTTTTAAAAATAAAACACTAAACACAGGATTACAAAAAAATACATGCCTGTCTCCAAACATAACAAACACAATCATTGTATTGTTGAACGAGTAAAAGGTTCTTCACAAAAACCATCTAAAAACATGCTACAAAATGCATTTTCATATTGATTTGACATCGGAACAAGTTAATTTTTCTTTTGTTTTAGAAATGAACGAACCTTAATCAACATTCATAAATTATGTTTTTACCAGAAAACAAAAAAAAAAAAAGCTTTTTACAAATTAGCGTGCTATTTAATTTTTTAATAAAGTGTTTTCTAAATAGTTAAGATTGGGTTTCTTTCGTAAAAAATGGATAAGTATGTACTTCGAATTAAAAAATAATAATATTGGTTTTAAGCACAATTTTTATTTTTGTTAGATTTTTATTTAAAAAGGCTGCTCAAAGTAAAACTAATTATGTCGAGTTATGTTCTGGAAGTGATGATGAGAATATGTATATTTTCATTCAATTTCAATAACTTTTTTAAATAATATTTTGTTGTTTAGTGACATTAATAACAGCCCGAAAAGAAAATTCCGTGTATTGTGGTTGGATGAGTTTCCGTGGCTAAGAAACAAAGATGGATGTTGTTTCTGCGCTGCCTGTCACGTAAGTTATTTACGAAAGCACACTAAAAAGTGTTCATAAGCAAAATGTGGAAAATAAAAATAACATTTGCAAGTCCTCAAAAAGAAACTCTTAATAAGCAAGTGCACCAAACAGAGCTAACATTAGTAATGTTTCTTATTTCCCACAATTTGCCTTTTTTTTAATGGACTATCTACCAGGCTTATTAGAGAAGCGCTGTTCCGACTGTCAAATTGCGAAACACATTAAATGTGGCAGGTAAAGCAACTTAATTAACAGAAATGTTAGGAAGCAAATCTAAAGCAAATTTAATTTCCAAACTAAAAACGACAAAGTTTTCGTTAATAGTAGACGAAACAACAGACGTATCCACAAAGAAATCACTAGTTCTAGTCGTTCGCTATATGGATAAATCATCTAAGAACATTCAAGACAGATTTTTAGCCTCATCTACTTAAACTTTATCTACTAGTGTTTGGTAACAAATGTAATGAAATTAATTACATTTGGGTTTTATTAATATCGTTATTGCTGAATTAGTTTTTTCTTTCAATTGTACCTAATTATAAGACTGAACTACAAACTGAAATGTAATGGTTAATTTATATTTTACATATATATTTTTTAGCTGAAATAAAATAAAATTTTAAATATATAAAAATTTTGGTTACTTTTTTTTGCTTTTGGTTACTTTTTTTTACATTTTGGTTACAAAATTTTTTTGGTCGTGGCAACGCTGCGAGTGAATGAATGTTTTTAAAAGAGCATAACAAATGTGTGTAAATTTTTCAAACAATTGTTGTATGCAGTGTTGCCACGAAAAAAAATTTTTTGTAACCAACATTTATGAAAAAAATAACCAAATTAAAAAAAAATAACCAAATTTAAATGCATGTACTATTTATTTATTTTTTGTAATTTTAACTATAATTTGTACTTTAAGGTAACAAAAAAAACATAAAACAACGTATTTTACAACACAACTCCTAATACTAAAAAATAATTTTTTTTAAAACTAAGCGTCATATTTTGCAAAAAGTAATGCAAAGAAACATAAGCTAATGCTACAATTTGTAAAATTTAAAATTCCAATACTTTACATTAAGTTTTGCAAGTTTAATTATTAATTTTTAATGTCTTAAAAAAAAATAAAAAGTATATAATAAAAACAAAACATTTTTCATTGGCAATAAAATAGGGAACTAGAAAGTTACTCTCTTAAATACTAAAAAACATGTAATTATATTACAATAAATATGGAGATCACTTTTACTTAAAATGTCACAGCTTGAGTTTTAAAATTTGTCTTTGGGCATTTTGTTGATTTTTGCACAAGTCTTTTGCTTGCAATATATTACTAATTGTCTTAAAATCTAAATTATTCCTAAATTTTGTTTTTATCAAACTAAGCTGAGAAAATGTTCTTTCAGCTGCAGCGGAACTGTGGGGTAATGTTAATAAATTTTGTACGAAATTTACAAGTTCTTTAAAACAATTTTCGTTTAGGCCATTTTTGTATGTTGAAATTTTATCCCAAAATTTAAATTCACATAGTAAATATTTTCAGTAAAAAAAATAACCAAAACAGAAAAAATCTACACATGTACACATTGAGAAAAAAAATAACCAATTTTGGTTAGAAATAACCAAAAACGGCAACGCTGGTTGTATGCAGGGCTGTCAGATATGGCGATTTCTCGCCAAACGTGGCGATTTTGAAACGTGTTTGGCGTCGAGATTTTCCGTTTGGCGACATGGCGACTTTTTGGCGATTTTTGATATCACTGGCGATTTTCTTGGCGATTTTCACCAAAAGATCTATAATAAATTATGTGATGAAAAAAAATCGTCTTTTATTGGTTTTTATAAATCCAATTGTCAACGAAATGAATCATCTGAATTTGGAATTTCAATCTTTCAGCATGGATGCAGGAAGCATGCATGAAAAAAATGTATTGTACACTTCTTATGTTTTCAACAAAAGTTTTCAAACCTTCTGTTTCATATAATACTAAAAACAATGAAAAATTTTTCAATGATTTACATGCAAATTCATTTTTGCTTCTAAATGCAATTGATTTTGGAGCAGAGTTTGAAACAGAATTAAGAAATGCGAAATTGAGCGAAGTAGAAATAATCGTACTTAAAGAAAACTGTTTTATGTATTTAAAAAAACTTTTAAAAGAGATGATAAGCATATTACCAGAAAATAGGAACTTTTTTAAAGCTTTTGGACAATTTTCTATTTCAAAGTGTGCGAATACATTATCTCAAACTAAATTTGGCGTTGTTCAAGAAACATTAAGACCATTTATGGATCCAAATGTAGCAATAGGCGTGTATGAAACTCAATAGGAAAAACTTCCGTTCATAAATTGAAATAATTATTTTAATAACGAAATTCCAACAAATTTACTTGAATTTTGGCCAAAAGTGTTTGATTATCACGATACAGCAGGTACGTACCATTTTAAGGAAATATCTTTGACCGTTCTTACTATATTGATAGTTCCAACCAGAAATGTCTGCGTTGAAAGGGTCTTTTCAATAATGAATTGTACAAAAACTCGACTAAGTAATAAAATTCAATATGAGCTTTTAGACGCTCTATTGAGAATAATTAATCATATGAACGTAAACAAATTATGCTGCAATTCGTTTACACCGCCTACGCCCGTGAACAAATCAAACTCAACAATTTTATAACAAACCGTAACAGCTGATTTATCAAAACAAACATTTTTTTCTTGAGTGGTGAAAATAGTTTGTTGTTGTTTATGTATAATTGTGTATATTTGTTAGTGTAAATGCGGTTTGTTAAAAAGTCCATTCCATTCGTTTCTAATTTGTAAACTAACAAACCCAAACATAACCTAAAATACATTGAACAAACTTATGTGTTTTATAAACAGCAATTGCTAATGTCGATGCAAATTTTTTTTAGAAATCAATAAATCAATAATAACTAAAACACATTTAATCAAAATAAAATTAATTTGTGAATTTTGTGGATTATTAGAATTTTGTGGATTATTTATTAGAATTTGTGTGCATTATAAGCAATAATTGTTTTATAAATTTCCCTACAAAATCTAAACGGGAGCTTGTGCATTGTTTTAGATAAAATGTAAAAAACAGCACATTATAAATTTCTCTATAAATTCCAAACGGGAGCTTGTGCATCATATCGGCAAACAGTAATTAATAGCTAATAAGTGTAGAAATCAAATAACGTATAGATTTTTCCACAAAAAAATGGAACATAGGGGGTATGCCCTATCAAACTTTCATGTTTTATATAAAATGTAAAAAAACAGCACATTAGAAATTTCTCTATAAATTCCAAACGGGAGCTTGTACATCATATCGGAAAACAGAAATTAATAGCTAATAAGTGTAGAAATCAAATACCGTATAGATTTTTCCACAAAAAAATGGAACATAAGGGGTATGCTCTATCAAACTTTCATGTTTTATATAAAATGTAAAAAAACAGCACATTAGAAATTTCTCTATAAATTCCAAACGGGAGCTTGTGCATCATATCGGAAAACAGCAATTAATAGCTATTAAATGTAGAAATCAAATACCGTATAGATTTTTCCACAAAAAAATGGAACATAGGGGGTATGCCCTATCAAACTTTCATGTTTTATATAAAATGTAAAAAAACAGCACATTAGAAATTTCTCTATAAATTCCAAACGGGAGCTTGTACATCATATCGGAAAACAGAAATTAATAGCTAATAAGTGTAGAAATCAAATACCGTATAGATTTTTCCACAAAAAAATGGAACATAAGGGGTATGCCCTATCAAACTTTCATGTTTTATATAAAATGTAAAAAAACAGCACATTAGAAATTTCTCTATAAATTCCAAACGGGAGCTTGTACATCATATCGGAAAACAGAAATTAATAGCTAATAAGTGTAGAAATCAAATACCGTATAGATTTTTCCACAAAAAAATGGAATATAAGGGGTATGCTCTATCAAACTTTCATGTTTTATATAAAATGTAAAAAAACAGCACATTAGAAATTTCTCTATAAATTCCAAACGGGAGCTTGTGCATCATATCGGAAAACAGCAATTAATAGCTATTAAATGTAGAAATCAAATTCCGTATAGATTTTTCCACAAAAAAATGGAACATAGGGGGTATGACCTATCAAACTTTCATGTTTTAGATAAAATGTTAAAAAAACAGCACATTATAAATTTCTCTATAAATTCCAAACGGGAGCTTGTGCATCATATCGGAAAATAGCAATTAATAGCTATTAAATGTAGAAATCAAATTCCGTATAGATTTTTCCACAAAAAAATGGAACATAGGGGGTATGACCTATCAAACTTTCATGTTTTAGATAAAATGTTAAAAAAACAGCCCATTATAAATTTCTCTATAAATTCCAAACGGGAGCTTGTGCATCATATCGGAAAACAGCAATTAATAGCTATTAAATGTAGAAATCAAATTCCGTATAGATTTTTCCACAAAAAAATGGAACATAGGGGGTATGACCTATCAAACTTTCATGTTTTAGATAAAATGTTAAAAAAACAGCACATTATAAATTTCTCTATAAATTCCAAACGGGAGCTTGTGCATCATATTGGAAAACAGGAACTAATAGCTAATAAGTGTAGAAATCACATACCGTATAGATTTTTCCACAAAAAAATGGAACATAGGGGGTATGCCCTAAAAAACTTTAATTTTTTAGATAAAATGTTAAAAAACAGCACATTATAAATTTCTCTATAAATTCCAAACGGGAGCTTGTTCATCATATCGGAAAACAGCAATTAATAGCTAATAAGTGTAGAAATCAAATACCGTATAGATTTTTCCACAAAAAAATGGAACATAGGGGGTATGCCCTATCAAATTTTCATGTTTTGTATAAAATGTAAAAAAACAGCACATTAGAAATTTCTCTATAAATTCCAAACGGGAGCTTGTGCATGATATCGGAAAACAGCAATTAATAGCTAATAAGTGTAGAAATCAAATAACGTATAGATTTTTCCACAAAAAAAAAAATAATTTGCGAATATCAACAAAGTGCCTAAAAGAACATCCCAAAAAAGTACTGACATATTCAGAAATATGCATCCATCTTCGAACTTTATAAACATAACGCACAATAACATTGACTAAACGATTAAATTTAGCCAAAATACGAACCACAGTGCTAGATACCACTTCAATCCCATAAAATAAATGGGGCATTAAGAGAGCATAAGCTAATTTATATCTAATATGACAAGGCAGATATACACTATTAGAATAAATTTGGCGCAAAATACCAAAGATTTTAGCATATAAATTATTAGTATGACACTCAAAATTAAGTCGATTATCTAGAAATACCCCTAAGCATTTAAGGTTATCAACAAAGGTAATTATCTGACCATCAATAGAGATATTCAACAACGGACAAGAATTACCAAAAAGTATAGCTTTAGTTTTAGAGAAATTAACCACTAAAGAATTTAAACGAGACCATTCTAGAAATCGTACCAGGCTATAATTAATATTAGATTCTAAGACATCGGCATTATCCTTATGAGATTTAAACAATAAAAAAACGTCATCATTTAAGTTAAATTTTTAAATTTGCAATGCAGTTATTTTATTTATTTATTTTTTTATTTCAAAGGAATATAAAAAGCCTTCCAAAAATTAAATATATTAAAAAGTTATTTCCTTAATAAAACATTCAACATAAATTAAAGTAAATATATAAATACATAATTGCATACAAAAATTTCACTAAATAGCTTCCCAACCAAACGCTTAAATCAAGATAGTGACAACAGCTGGATTTAAAATTTTTTTTTTAAATTTTCCCGCTGTCGTGTGGTTTACGAGTTATTCACCTTTAAGTTTAGATATATAACTCTAAATATCTACTATACCAGATAACATATCTGGTCAATATGGGTACCGTTTCAAAGTACTTGGAAAGGCATTTTGATATATAATATGACGTAATCTATTCACCCATTGTGAGCCTTGAACTGATTTTATGTTTATGAGTTTTGAGTTTTTTTACAAAAGTGCTGATATCTCGAATATGTAAAAAAAATTGTAAAAATACAACTTGTTGTCATGATCTTGAGTTACATAATTTAATATTTAGTATTGGTGAGGAGTTTTGTGGATACAAAAAACGTTAACTGGGGATGAGAACTGAAAAAATACTGACCACACCGGTAATGATTATTTTGGGCTTAACAAAAGTCCAATTTGTTGTTTTATCACTTTTCTTTTTTTGTTTGAGTTATTTGAGTTACTTGTTTAACCAATTTAAGCATTGCAAAAAAAGTTCAAAGTTTCGTTTGGTTGGCTAAAAGCAAACCACAACAGTATTGAAGAAAACCATACAACTTATGCAATATCAGCTTTAAAAACCAGTTTTGAGGTGACGTTGACAAGAAATGGTGGAAAAACACGGATCCCGCAAACAGAAAAAAATGGGCAAAAGGTGTAACAAATACATGGATGCCTTATTGGTATTGGTTCATGTGGTAGTTGATTATATACTGGAATTTATTTTGGGTTGGTATTTGGGTCCCCAGAAGAGATGCAGTTCACCGAAGGATAAAAAACAAGACTCCATTGTATCAAAAAGTGCAGTTGAGTTAGCTTTACTGATTAAGCAGCGTAAATTAAAAGCTTATGAAGTGGTTAAAACTTATTGTGATCGTATTAGAACTGTTAATCGCGAATTAAATGCCGTAGTCGATGGGCCATTTGCAGAAGCTCTAGAGGAAGCTAAGGAAATCGATCGCAAATTTGATAATGGTGAAATAAGTGAAGAAGATTTAAAAACTAAACCATTTTTGGGAGTACCCTTTACTACCAAGGATAGTACAGAGGTGGCCGGCAAATTGCATACATTGGGCTTAATAGCCCGCAAGAATGAACGAGCAAAAGAAGACGCTGAATGTGTACATCTAATGAAAGAAAGCGGAGCCATTATTATAGCCACCAGCAACGTGCCGGAAGTGAACAAATGGATTGAATCCCGCAATATGTTGATAGGACAAACTAATAATCCTTATGACTTAAGACGTTCTGTTGGTGGCTCATCTGGTGGAGAAGCAGCTTTAATTAGTGCTTGTTGCACAGGTTTTGGTTTAGGCACTGATATAGGCGGCTCCATACGTATACCAGCCTTCAATTGCGGAGTATTTGGCCACAAACCTTCGACTAAAGTGGTCAATATGCGAGGTTGTACATTCCGTACGGGGAAAGAAGAAAAAACAATGGTAGCAGCCGGACCTATGACCCGCTATGCCACAGATTTAATGCCTGTTTTTAAAGTTTTAACCGGTCCCAAAATGTCCGATACTTTAAAACTCTCTGAAAACGTTGACTTAAAAAAGTTGCGCTATTTTTATATCCCCACGAATAAAATGAAGCAATGTAACCCTGTTAATCGTGAGACCCAAATGCGCATGTACCAACTACGTAAACATTTTCAAAATATAACTGGCCAGGAAGTAAAATTAGCGGAATTGCCAAAATTAGAAGTGACTGGAAAAATGTGGCGTTATTGGATGACCCAGGAACCAGCTAATTTTAATAAGCTCTTAGGCAATGGTGTTGATCTCAATCCTTTTGTGGAATTATTTAAGAAAATTATTGGTAAAAGTGACTTTACTATGGCAGCGATATACTCTTTGATTGATTCGCTTTTGCCCAAAGAAAAAGAGAGTTTAATTCTTGAGGCAACCACTCAATGCAAGCAAGCTTTGCAAGAATTGTTGGGCGATGATGGAGTATTATTTTTCCATAGTTCTCCACGCACTGCACCATTCCATTATTATCCTCTTGTAAAAATAATGGATTTCAGTTACTTTTCAATATTTAATGTACTGCAAGTGCCAGTAACACAGGTGCCTTTAGGTTTAGATACAAATGGTCTGCCTCTGGGTGTTCAAGTAGTGGCCAATCACATGAACGATCGCTTGTGCTTGGCTGTGGCTGAAGAATTAGAGCGTGGCTTTGGTGGTTGGGTACCACCATATGCTTCTATGCAAAATTAATTTTTTTTATATAGGTATTTTGTATACTCTAAATATTTTTATAAAAAACATTGGTGATTATCGCGGTAGTACTTAAGAAAATGAAATATTTTTTCATTTAGCTGGTTAATTGTATAAAAAAGAATTAAACAAAATAAATATATTTTAATTATTTAGTTCGTTTATTTGACCTTTTTCAATATTTAATAGTTTTTTTAATAAGCAATAAGGTCACTTGAATTTTATATAAAAATATTTAATTTATTTATATATATTTATTTCCAATATTTCGCTATCACAATGGATAGCTTCTTCAGGGAAAATACAAGTTTTGAATTATAATAAAATAATAATTGAAATATGAAAATTGAAAAAATTTTTTAACAGAAAATGAAAAGTTTACAATAATGATATACAATTATGATATATATATAAAAAACTTGTTTGGAATAATAAATGAAAAATTCTATATGTAATATTTTTAGTTTCTAAACTTATTCTTATAAATTAAATGTCTGTAATTTTGAGCTACATTGTCTGTATCTGTTTTAAAATTAATTCTCTTTTCTATCGGTACATTAATAATCTGTAACATTTCTAACATAAATCGTCTTTTATAATTTGTTTCTGTATTTAATATAGTAGTATTTTCAAAATCTGGATAATGATCTAAATTGTAACAGTGTGATGTTAATGCAGTTTTTTGAGAAGAAGTATGTTTGTGTTTTTGGTCAGATTTATGTCCAGCTAATCTAGTTTTCAATTTATTTTTAGTTGTACCTACATATATTTTATTACATTCTTCATTATTTTTACCCTTACACGGTATTTTATAAACAATATTAGATTTATCTAATTTTAATGTTTTATCCTTTATTTTACTATATAATCTATTTAATGTGTTATAAGCTTTATGGGCTATCTTATAATTATTCCTGTCATAAAATTTTGAATTTTCTAGTCGTTCAGAAATTAATGGAATATAAGTTAGAGATTTATAAATTTTAGGTTCAGAATTTATATTTGTATTATTATTTGTTGGTCTTTTATATTGTCTTATTAATTTATAAATTAGTTCATTTGGAAAACTATTATCTTTTAAAATTTGTTTGATTTTTATTTTATTATTTTTATGAAATATTTTGTCACTAATATTTAGAACTTTATCTATTAAGTTTTTAGCTGTATTTATTATAACTCTCTTTGGATGTTTAGAATAATAATTAATAATTCTTCCTGATGAAATTGGTTTTTGATACCAATCTATTAGTAATTTATCTCCCTTTCTAATTACTATTGTATCTAAATATGGAAGTTTATTATTAGATTCTTTTTCAATTGTAAATTTAATATTTTGGTGAAAAGAATTAAATATGTTTAAAATATTTATTATTTCATAATCTGAAATAATACAAAATAAATCATCCACATATTTTGTTATAATTTTTGGTTTAATAGACAATTTATTAATACATGTATCAAGTAGTTCTTCCATAATTATATCTGCTATAATTGGAGAAGCTGGAGAACCCATAGGTAGACCTTTATGCTGAGAATATATTTTGTTGTTATATTGAAAGTACCTGTTATCCTGTATGCAAAATTTTACAATTTCTAAAAACAATTCTTTCTCCATAGATGTATATTCTCTAATTATATTCCATTTGTTTTCTATAATATTTAATGCTAAATCTATAGGTATACTAGGAAATAATGAAATTACATCTAAAGAAATGATTTTTTCATCATTTTCTATTTTTATTTCTTTGATTCTGTCTTTAAATTGCAATGAGTCCTTTATATTATATATAGAATTTTTAGTCATGTTCCTAAGAATTTTTGTTAAATATTTACTAAGTTCATGTGATGGAGAATTTATACATGAACAAATAGGTCTTAATGGAAATGTTTCCTTATGGATTTTAGGAACTCCATATAATTTCGGAGCTATAGCTGAAGTTATTTTTAAATTTTTCTTTTCCATCATTGTAATAATTTCTAATTTGCTAAGTTTTTCTACTATATTGTTATTTGTCTGTTGTAATTTAATTGTCGGATCTTTATTTAATATTTTATATGTTGATTGGTCATTAAGAATATCATTCATTCTTGAAATATAATCAGATTTATTCATAGCAACTGTAATGTTACCTTTATCTGCATTTAAAATTAAAATATTTCTGTTAGTTTTAAGAAATTGTTCCGTTTTTTTAACATTGTTAATAATGAATTTATCTCTATTAGATAATTTTATTTTATTAATATGGTTATCAATTATAGTAGTTAGTCTAGTCCTTGCTATTTCTTGTTCTTCCTTTTCCTTTATAGTCTGTACTAAATCTTCTCCTTCTGCTATCATCCTAAGAACTGGAAATTCTTCTTTCGTGATTGGTAATGCGTGTTTGTTTCCTAATGAAAGAGTCCATTGTATATCTATTGGTATATCTGTATTCGTTTTATTTACGAAAAATTTTTTATGAAATTTAATATCTAATTCTTTTTTCTGTAGGTCAACTAGATGATTAAACTTTCTAATGTGTGTGTCTTTAATTTTATTCTTTAATTTTAAACCTAATCTATTTTCATGGTCTAAAAAGTTATTCATTATGTCATGTGTGAAGATGTTGTTTAAATTGTGTTGTATTTTTGTTAAAAGTTTCTTATTATAATCTAAGATATAGTGTTTTTGTTTTATACTTAAATTAAGGATCTTGTTCTGCATATTCCATATATTTCTTGATATAGATTGTAGAAAATTCCTTGGACCATTTTCCTCAAAAAGATTGAAATAATTTTTAGTTGAATCCCTAATAAATTTTGGTATTATACCTGAGTTTCGGCAACGAATAAGAAAAGTAATTGTTGCCTTTAATTTTATAATCTTATCCCTCACTTTCTTAAATTTGTTGACTGTCCTTCTTGCTTCTTCATTTATCTTTAGATTGTTGTAATTCATATCTATTATTGCTACTTCTTTTTCTTCTTATATTTTAAACACTTTTTGGTTTTTTATTATTTCTTTTGGCGTGCTCACTATATTTTAATTATTTAGTTCGTTTATTTGACCTTTTTCAATATTTAATAGTTTTTTTAATAAGCAATAAGGTCACTTGAATTTTATATAAAAATATTTAATTTATTTATATATATTTATTTCCAATATTTCGCTATCACAATGGATAGCTTCTTCAGGGAAAATACAAGTTTTGAATTATAATAAAATAATAATTGAAATATGAAAATTGAAAAAATTTTTTAACAGAAAATGAAAAGTTTACAATAATGATATACAATTATGATATATATATAAAAAACTTGTTTGGAATAATAAATGAAAAATTCTATATGTAATATTTTTAGTTTCTAAACTTATTCTTATAAATTAAATGTCTGTAATTTTGAGCTACATTGTCTGTATCTGTTTTAAAATTAATTCTCTTTTCTATCGGTACATTAATAATCTGTAACATTTCTAACATAAATCGTCTTTTATAATTTGTTTCTGTATTTAATATAGTAGTATTTTCAAAATCTGGATAATGATCTAAATTGTAACAGTGTGATGTTAATGCAGTTTTTTGAGAAGAAGTATGTTTGTGTTTTTGGTCAGATTTATGTCCAGCTAATCTAGTTTTCAATTTATTTTTAGTTGTACCTACATATATTTTATTACATTCTTCATTATTTTTACCCTTACACGGTATTTTATAAACAATATTAGATTTATCTAATTTTAATGTTTTATCCTTTATTTTACTATATAATCTATTTAATGTGTTATAAGCTTTATGGGCTATCTTATAATTATTCCTGTCATAAAATTTTGAATTTTCTAGTCGTTCAGAAATTAATGGAATATAAGTTAGAGATTTATAAATTTTAGGTTCAGAATTTATATTTGTATTAATAATAATAATAAATAATAATACAAATATAAATTCTGAACCTAAAATTTATAAATCTCTAACTTATATTCCATTAATTTCTGAACGACTAGAAAATTCAAAATTTTATGACAGGAATAATTATAAGATAGCCCATAAAGCTTATAACACATTAAATAGATTATATAGTAAAATAAAGGATAAAACATTAAAATTAGATAAATCTAATATTGTTTATAAAATACCGTGTAAGGGTAAAAATAATGAAGAATGTAATAAAATATATGTAGGTACAACTAAAAATAAATTGAAAACTAGATTAGTTGGACATAAATCTGACCAAAAACACAAACATACTTCTTCTCAAAAAACTGCATTAACATCACACTGTTACAATTTAGATCATTATCCAGATTTTGAAAATACTACTATATTAAATACAGAAACAAATTATAAAAGACGATTTATGTTAGAAATGTTACAGATTATTAATGTACCGATAGAAAAGAGAATTAATTTTAAAACAGATACAGACAATGTAGCTCAAAATTACAGACATTTAATTTATAAGAATAAGTTTAGAAACTAAAAATATTACATATAGAATTTTTCATTTATTATTCCAAACAAGTTTTTTATATATATATCATAATTGTATATCATTATTGTAAACTTTTCATTTTCTGTTAAAAAATTTTTTCAATTTTCATATTTCAATTATTATTTTATTATAATTCAAAACTTGTATTTTCCCTGAAGAAGCTATCCATTGTGATAGCGAAATATTGGAAATAAATATATATAAATAAATTAAATATTTTTATATAAAATTCAAGTGACCTTATTGCTTATTAAAAAAACTATTAAATATTG
The DNA here is from genome assembly GCA_916048285.2 of Bellardia pandia. Lineage (NCBI taxonomy): Eukaryota > Metazoa > Arthropoda > Insecta > Diptera > Calliphoridae > Bellardia > Bellardia pandia. The sequence goes on from OU696529.1 coordinate 104,768,069, forward strand.
AAAAAGGTCAAATAAACGAACTAAATAATTAAAATATAGTGAGCACGCCAAAAGAAATAATAAAAAACCAAAAAGTGTTTAAAATATAAGAAGAAAAAGAAGTAGCAATAATAGATATGAATTACAACAATCTAAAGATAAATGAAGAAGCAAGAAGGACAGTCAACAAATTTAAGAAAGTGAGGGATAAGATTATAAAATTAAAGGCAACAATTACTTTTCTTATTCGTTGCCGAAACTCAGGTATAATACCAAAATTTATTAGGGATTCAACTAAAAATTATTTCAATCTTTTTGAGGAAAATGGTCCAAGGAATTTTCTACAATCTATATCAAGAAATATATGGAATATGCAGAACAAGATCCTTAATTTAAGTATAAAACAAAAACACTATATCTTAGATTATAATAAGAAACTTTTAACAAAAATACAACACAATTTAAACAACATCTTCACACATGACATAATGAATAACTTTTTAGACCATGAAAATAGATTAGGTTTAAAATTAAAGAATAAAATTAAAGACACACACATTAGAAAGTTTAATCATCTAGTTGACCTACAGAAAAAAGAATTAGATATTAAATTTCATAAAAAATTTTTCGTAAATAAAACGAATACAGATATACCAATAGATATACAATGGACTCTTTCATTAGGAAACAAACACGCATTACCAATCACGAAAGAAGAATTTCCAGTTCTTAGGATGATAGCAGAAGGAGAAGATTTAGTACAGACTATAAAGGAAAAGGAAGAACAAGAAATAGCAAGGACTAGACTAACTACTATAATTGATAACCATATTAATAAAATAAAATTATCTAATAGAGATAAATTCATTATTAACAATGTTAAAAAAACGGAACAATTTCTTAAAACTAACAGAAATATTTTAATTTTAAATGCAGATAAAGGTAACATTACAGTTGCTATGAATAAATCTGATTATATTTCAAGAATGAATGATATTCTTAATGACCAATCAACATATAAAATATTAAATAAAGATCCGACAATTAAATTACAACAGACAAATAACAATATAGTAGAAAAACTTAGCAAATTAGAAATTATTACAATGATGGAAAAGAAAAATTTAAAAATAACTTCAGCTATAGCTCCGAAATTATATGGAGTTCCTAAAATCCATAAGGAAACATTTCCATTAAGACCTATTTGTTCATGTATAAATTCTCCATCACATGAACTTAGTAAATATTTAACAAAAATTCTTAGGAACATGACTAAAAATTCTATATATAATATAAAGGACTCATTGCAATTTAAAGACAGAATCAAAGAAATAAAAATAGAAAATGATGAAAAAATCATTTCTTTAGATGTAATTTCATTATTTCCTAGTATACCTATAGATTTAGCATTAAATATTATAGAAAACAAATGGAATATAATTAGAGAATATACATCTATGGAGAAAGAATTGTTTTTAGAAATTGTAAAATTTTGCATACAGGATAACAGGTACTTTCAATATAACAACAAAATATATTCTCAGCATAAAGGTCTACCTATGGGTTCTCCAGCTTCTCCAATTATAGCAGATATAATTATGGAAGAACTACTTGATACATGTATTAATAAATTGTCTATTAAACCAAAAATTATAACAAAATATGTGGATGATTTATTTTGTATTATTTCAGATTATGAAATAATAAATATTTTAAACATATTTAATTCTTTTCACCAAAATATTAAATTTACAATTGAAAAAGAATCTAATAATAAACTTCCATATTTAGATACAATAGTAATTAGAAAGGGAGATAAATTACTAATAGATTGGTATCAAAAACCAATTTCATCAGGAAGAATTATTAATTATTATTCTAAACATCCAAAGAGAGTTATAATAAATACAGCTAAAAACTTAATAGATAAAGTTCTAAATATTAGTGACAAAATATTTCATAAAAATAATAAAATAAAAATCAAACAAATTTTAAAAGATAATAGTTTTCCAAATGAACTAATTTATAAATTAATAAGACAATATAAAAGACCAACAAATAATAATACAAATATAAATTCTGAACCTAAAATTTATAAATCTCTAACTTATATTCCATTAATTTCTGAACGACTAGAAAATTCAAAATTTTATGACAGGAATAATTATAAGATAGCCCATAAAGCTTATAACACATTAAATAGATTATATAGTAAAATAAAGGATAAAACATTAAAATTAGATAAATCTAATATTGTTTATAAAATACCGTGTAAGGGTAAAAATAATGAAGAATGTAATAAAATATATGTAGGTACAACTAAAAATAAATTGAAAACTAGATTAGCTGGACATAAATCTGACCAAAAACACAAACATACTTCTTCTCAAAAAACTGCATTAACATCACACTGTTACAATTTAGATCATTATCCAGATTTTGAAAATACTACTATATTAAATACAGAAACAAATTATAAAAGACGATTTATGTTAGAAATGTTACAGATTATTAATGTACCGATAGAAAAGAGAATTAATTTTAAAACAGATACAGACAATGTAGCTCAAAATTACAGACATTTAATTTATAAGAATAAGTTTAGAAACTAAAAATATTACATATAGAATTTTTCATTTATTATTCCAAACAAGTTTTTTATATATATATCATAATTGTATATCATTATTGTAAACTTTTCATTTTCTGTTAAAAAATTTTTTCAATTTTCATATTTCAATTATTATTTTATTATAATTCAAAACTTGTATTTTCCCTGAAGAAGCTATCCATTGTGATAGCGAAATATTGGAAATAAATATATATAAATAAATTAAATATTTTTATATAAAATTCAAGTGACCTTATTGCTTATTAAAAAAACTACAAAATAAATATATTTTTATATTATTTACTATGCAACATACTAATATAAAAACAGTATTTTATTAAATATTTTAATGTAACCTATTACAGGTTTATGTGTCACGGCAACTGCATTAAAAAGATAATCTTTTATCAGAAACCCATAAAAACCCCACTTGACCAAAAATTATAAATATAGTTTTTTTTTACCGATTACTTAGGTCGGTTTGAATTTATATGACAATTTGGTGAAATATTTATAAACCTTTGTCTTAAGGTGGATTCACCCAAGAATGATAAAATTATTTTATCATTCTTGGATTCACCCATTCGTTCTTAACAAAAAATTTGTTCGAACAATATTTTTTTTATATGAAGTTTGACGTCTCTCTTTTTGAGAGAGAAAATATTTTTTACGAACTTGAATTGGTTTAATTTTATATTTTTTCCGGACAAAAGTGAATTGAGTTGCCAATAAGTTTCATTTTTTCATACAAATAACAATGCCTTATGTATTTCCATGACCATCAGCAAAATCAAGGTTCTTTTTTCATTCACTTCGAATTTATATCTGTGATTTTGAATACACAATACTTTAAAATAATCTAATATTTGTATTTTGACACTTAAAACCCAAAGCAAAATAAATCAATGGCCGCACTTGTAAAACTAATAGATTTTGTTTACATATGGCAGCTTTGATTTTTCAGAAAAATCGTTCGAAATGGGCAAGGCATATTGATTACAAGGTAGTGTTGAAGACACAGCTGATTTTTTTTGGTACTTTTCTTATGTCAAACGTTGTTTATGTTTACAACTTTCTAATTGTCAAAATGTTTATAAGTGTCAAAATTTGTTTATTTATTGTGCTTGTGATTTTGAAAAAATAAATAGAAAATAAAATGAAGTGCTGCAAAATTTGTAGAAAATTAAACAAATCTGGAAGCGGAAGTTTCTTTTCTATGTCTAATGACGACCGCAGGCTGAAGTGGAGTAAGATTTGCAGCATAGATTTCCACCGCTACGACATTGTGTGTATGGACCACTTTGCTTCATCACACATTGTTACTGCTGGTCGAAAACTTTTGTTATTGCCGAGTGCTGTGCCAATGTAAGTATTTACATATGTATATTTAAATTATTATATATATTAATGATGTAATAATTACTATTTAGAATGCCTGAAGGCATGCCAACGCATGAAGGAATCATGCCAACCCATGAAGTGATCATGCCAACGCAGTTCATGTCAACTGAAACCAATTTTGACATTGGAATACCAAACATGTGTATTACCCCCTACGTACCCGCAATCACATCGACAAGGGTTTCCCTTATATGCGCCCGCTAATGACGCCACCTTATTTGCTGGCCTTATAGATTTGAACTCTGTCAAAAGTTCGAAGGCAACAACAAACATCGAAGGTGATCTTATTGTGTATATTATTCATCACAATAAGTAGATTTTTAGAATAAAAATCCACCAACATATTATTAATATTTCATTCCGTATCTTCATGTTATTTTTATATAACTTATTCAGGAATCATTTAATTGTTTCTTATTCATTATTATTTAGTTTGTAAAATTTAATCATTTGTATCTCATCATCATTATAAATCAAAATCTCTTTTTAAATATGTTTATTGGTCCTTAAAAGAATCTATCAAATTCAAAATATTTCTAAATAAAGTTTGTTTAAAAAAAATCCATTTAATTTTATTTAAAAAGCCACCACTTAAAACCAAAATTATAAAAAATTTCTAGTTTATAAATTTTCAATTTGAAATTAACTAAAAGTAAATACATATGTAAATAAAAAAAAATACCAACAAATTTTAAAACAAACTAAAGTTCCATATTAAAGATTGTTTTCAAACAAATTATAAAATGTTTATTAGTTTCAACACAATATCCACGTGGAGCAGAAAAAATTACAACCAAAAAATGTAAAATCTCTTTTTAAAAATGTTTTGTGGTCCTGAAAAGGACCGATTTTGTTTGTTGCTAATATCATTATTGTCATATTTTGGTGTAATCAATATGCCTTGGAAATGGGTGAATCCATGGTGAAATTAAATACCAGGTGACAGCATTGCTACAACAATTACAACAAGGCAAGAACAACAGGCATTTTTCTATATGAAAAACTTTCGTCACTGTCAAAAAGTTTTTTTTTTATATAACTTTTTGACATTTTCAAATTCACCATGAATAATCAGCTGGCGCTACGCTATCACCTAGTATTTAAATTCACCTTGGGTGAATCGTGCTCAGTGTTGCCATAATTTTTTTTACAAAATCTGACAATTCCCAAAAAAAAATCTGGTTTTTTCGAAAAAAATCTGCACCTTCAAAACAAAATTAAATAATATCGTACACATTCTTTAAAAGTGACTTAATTAAAAATTTTTATTATATGACACAACTAAAAATAAATCACTATTAAATTGCAACTTTATACCAAATGAAATATAAAGAAAGACTTAACTGTTTTTTAGAACTTGTTAACTGTAACAAAATGCTTTGACCTTTTTCTTATTGATAAACTAGTGTGTTGTTTAAGCATACAACCCGAAAAATTAAAATTTTGAATTGAGTCACTTTTGAAGAATGTGTGCGATATGTAATAAAATGATATTTGTATATGTTTAATTTATTGAAGAAAAAAAAAAAACAGAATATAATTTTTATATTTGATATAAAATATAGATATGTATATAAAATTAACAGTAAAAACATAACGTATAATACTTCATTTAAATTATCACATACATACAGTGGTGATATTCGAAACAATTAACAACCGGTTCGCTTAAAAAATTTTATTTTTGCCAAATTTTGCTAAAAATAGCGAAAATTTTAAAGTCGCATCCCAGTAACAGACGACAAGCCTCTTGAAGGAAATGATATAAACTTTCGTTTAATAAAAAAATAGTTTTGATTTTGCAAAATAAAAGTAAAAAAAATCGTTTTATTTTTTTCTTAAAAGATTGAAGAAAACGCTATCGAAAACATCATCATCCAAGAATCCAATGTATGACCAAACTAAAATCATTTGTTTGTACGTTTGGACAATGAACAACTGAACAATATTGTGTTTGTTGCCGAGACTAATCATCGTGATAAATACACATTATATAAAACCGTTAAAACAAAAAACATAATCACCCCAACAAATTTCATATGGAATTTTTATTCACGAGAAAGGTGAATATGCAACAACCGGTTCGCAAAATTTTTAAAATTTTAACAACCGGTTCGAGCGAACCGGTCCGAACCGGCTGAATATCAGCACTGCATACATATGTATAGAGATCATAGAGATCATAGTTGTACATATTCTTATTAAATTTAGTTTCCATTTCTTTTGTTTGTACAAAATTTGTGCAATTGAATTTTTTTTTTTTTTAATCTTTGGTCCGCAAAATTCCACATAGAGTGGGAATAATAATATTGATTGCTTCTTTGTTTTAGTCGAATAAAATTGAAAAATCTGCATTGATTTAAAAAAACTGTTTTTTGGAGTAAAAATCTGCAAGCCTGTTTTGCACTTCAAAAAACTGCAAAAAACAGATAAATCTGCACATTTGGCAACGCTGATCGTGCTGCAAAAAACTCTCAGTAAAAAAATTGTTCTCTGGAAAAAAATTTTGTTAAGAACAAATGGGTGAATCCAAGGTGAATTTAAATACTAGGTGATAGCGTAGCGCCAGCTGATTATTCATGGTGAATTTGAAAATGTCAAAAAGTTATATAAAAAAAAACTTTTTGACAGTGACGAAAGTTTTTCATATAGAAAAATGCCTGTTGTTCTTGCCTTGTTGTAATTGTTGTAGCAATGCTGTCACCTGGTATTTAATTTCACCATGGGTGAATCCACCTTTAGTATACTTAATGCTATAGTATATTACTTTCTTTTAAATTACTTAATTTAATATACTTGCATGAGCAAATTCAATAAAAATATATTTTTAAAAATATTCAAGATTTTAAGCCAAGTAAGAGATTATCGAGATTCGCAGTATTTTTTTAAAACTAAGTGTGCTTGGCAGCTCTTAGCCCAGCTGTTTATATAAAACCAATAACAACAACAATCATTACGCAGATTTTTACAATACCAATTTGATGGTAATTTTCGCTTAACTTAAAGTACATCGCAATTTAATAGACAATATTATGTTTTATAAATATTAAATAATGTTTCGCCAACATCCTAATCAACTGCAATTATTTATGCGTCAAATAGTTGTTGCAACAATAACAAGAAACTATGCCACAGCGAAATCCAAACCAGTGCCAAACATCAAAAAATCCAACAAGGACGATGAAGTGGTGTTACCGACAGAATTAGGAGCAAGTTTTTTTTCTAAACATATAGGTAAAGTATATTAAGAAATCCATAAAACTTGAGACAATTTTTTAATATTTTAACTGTGATATGAAAGGTGCACCGTATTGGAAATGGCACTCCATATTGGATAAACATCCAGAACTAAAGTCTTTAAAATCTAAGGATGTTATCAACACCGTAAACACTTTACGCAAATTCAACTTTTCCTTGGATGATATTTTAACGAAACCAATGATACTCTACACAAATGAACTGACATTGGAGAATCGTTATAGTGTTTTAAAAGAATGTGGTGTTGATGTTGTCACCATATCGTTGTTATCCAAATATGTGGCTGCCATGAATAGAAGTGTGGCAACTTTAAAGTCGTTGGGTCATATTCCTTATGATTTGAATGTGATTGAGCAATTGCGACAAACTTTTACCGACATGCAAGTTAATCTTTATACTGATTATGCATGTAACGAAAGTCTAGAATTGAAAATCTTAAGACAGCATATACTCAATTATTATTTGCAGCAGCGCCTTCATATGTCGATGGCAGAAACTGAAAAGCTTTGGAAGGTTTACTCTCGTTTAAGACACAAGAGTTTTCGTTCGGTTCAGAAAATGGTTAAAGTTCTTTTAGATGAGCTCAATTTTCCCACAGATCGTATTGCTAAAAATGGTTTTATTTTGCACGGTGATGCGGATAATGTACAACGAATTATAAAGGAAATACCGGCCATCGATGGTCAGGATATAAAGGAAATATTGTTGAAAAGGCCGAAAATAATGATGTCATCTTGTGATGCTTTGTTGGCTACGCTGCAACATGTGAAATCCTTTGGTATAGGTGAAGATGCAGTACTTAGATGCTTAGAAGTTTTGACATTGGGTCCAGACACGGTATTGGAGCGCTTAAAGGATTTAAATGAAATTGAAGAGTTTCAGGTTTTAAATACTAATCCTAGAGTTTTGAGATTGGTCCATTATCAAAATAAGGCAAGATTGAGATTGGATTATTTGAATCAATTGAAAGTTAGATGTGCCTCACTGCACATATTATCGTGTGGTTCCAAAGCCTTTGTCAGGTAAGTAAATATTGTATAAATTACAAGATTGTGATATAAGCTTCTAAAGAACATTTTTACACAGCAGCAATATTTTACAATTTTACAAAAACTATTTGCATCTGAAAATAAATCTTTTATACTTCTTAGATTTGCTCGCGATGGATCCGATCGTACTAAAGGCTGTGATATTGTCGTATATTTAGCCAATATAATGAATAAGTCTGAACATGATGTACGAAACCTACTGTCTAGACACCCTAACTGGTGTCATATACCAGCTATACAAGTTAAACAATGTTATGAATTTCTATTAAGTAAAGAATTCACTAGAACTGATATTTATAACAATATACATCTGCTCTTATATCCAACGTAAGTTTTATTACAATTGTATATTATGTTTTAAAGAGATAAATGCAAACAAAATTGTCTTTATTTTTTTGCGGTTTTTTTTTAGCAAACGTATTGATGAAAAATTAAAGCAATTGCAAACACCCGACTTCCTACAAGATCTACAAATCAATAGCAGCCTTAAAAATCTTAGTAATAATGAGATACTCACATTGGTTTTGTATTTAATAGAAAGTGAATTTCATTTTACCGGCGATGGTATTTGGACAGAACATCACACTCAGCATGTGGAGAACTTTAACAATTTGTTACCAGATTTTCCAGAGAGTTTTAATAATATATATAAATATGGCATTAAACCAGCCGGTTCAACAACAATTACGGTACAAGATTCAAGCAAAGAATATATAATAAATCATTAAACATTTGTAGCTATGGTTTCATTTAGTTTTATAAATTATTAATTTTTTTGTTTTTTTATTTGAATTAAAATCAAAATAGGTATGTAAGAATTTATTATTAATAATATACAGTAGGATCTTCCGGAATATTGGGCGAATCCGTTTGCTGATGTTGAATTGTTATAGCTGAGTGTTTGATGGAACAATTCTTTAATTTCTCTAGGATCTCTTTGTATGCTGGTGATATGGGTTTTTGTACGACTTCACGATAGGTATATTCACTATCTTTATTTAGCTGGAAATTTAATAAACAGTTATAAAATATATATTAAGATTTATCATAACTAAGATTTTAATAAAGCCAAATGTATACTTACATTCAAACTATATGACATGTCCGAATCAAATCCTCGTAAATCCCCACATACTACAAATGGTATCAATTCTTTGTTAATTTTCGATTCCGTGGCATTTTGTATAATTTGAACATCGTCGACCATAGGATTAATCATTTGTGGTATATACTCCTCGGGACAGCGATAATTTTGACATACTACAAACGCTTCAATGCTGGAATTTCTTGAACTAGCCGGTTTAGCTATAGACACCTTTTCAAAAAAGATTCTCAATTGTGAATATAATAAGCTTGTATCTTTGCCTCTAAAGATTTTTGCTACAAAATTGCCACCCGGCATTAGAACGTGAGTTGTTATGCTGAGAGCGGCCAGTAACAATTGACTTTGAATGTATTCATCAATGTCATGTAGACCGGTAACATCTGGTGCACCATCACATATAACTAATTGAGCCTTTTGGTCTTCACCACCAAAATGTTCAATGATTGACTGAGCCGTACTTAGTTTAGTAATGTCACCTTGCAATTGTATAACTCCATTCAAGGGGGCCATAGCTTGTAAATCTACGGCAATAATCTTGACTTCTTCATTATCGTTTCGATTTTCATACAAACGTTTTGACAATACCTGTGACCAACTACCGGGAGCGGCACACAAATCAACTGCCCGTGTAACTCCTAAAAAAGTTGGGAAACGTTTAGTGAAATAATGAGAATGATATTAACTCTAATTTAAACCAGATTAACACAACTAAGACTAAAGCCATGATGTTTGGTCCTACCAATCGTTTCTTTCCTAATTTAGATGTGTTCCTAGGCGATGATCTAATGCAATTTGTTGAACATCATAAATGTTTGGGTGTGGTTTTAGACTCTAAACCAGGAGTTTTATTCAGTATTTTTTGTTGTAAAAGCCAATACATACAAAGAAACAACACATATTTTTAAACCGTATCTTACGTTAAACAAAAACAAAATCTACATTGACGATCGCAGTCACCAATGTTTACCAGTAGAGCATACGAAAGTGTTGTTGCTTTGCGCTTGCGTGTATAGAGTGAAGTACGTTGCTTGTGTATTTCGTATTGCTAGTGCTGAGTGCTGTAATGAGTATACAAAACACACAGCCTATAGCTAAGAGTTTTTACAAATACAAAAGAGCACCAAGAGTATAGGGTTTGGGAACTCCTGCTCTAAACTTTCCTTCAATAATCATATTGACTCTGTGTCGGGTAGAATTTGGGGTTCTTTACGTAGGATTTATCTTACTAATCTATTTTTATCTAAGGATGTTAGAACAAAATTAGCACATGCGATCCTGATGCCTCAGATTCTTTACTGTTTTGAAGTTGTATCCGGGACTATCGGATTATGTCTTACTATATTGAAGCGCTTGGAGAATTCGATAGTTAGATTTGCTTTCAACATTCGACGTAGAGAACATGTTTCCGAGTCTGTGATATGCTTTCTTGGTTGTTCTTTTAGTGAATTTGTAAAGTTTCGTAATTTGCTAAAGTTTTATAAAATTATGAAAACTGGTAGACCTTCTGTTATATGCGATGCATTTATTTTTTCTCCCCGCAACAGAAATCCTCACTTTGTTCGCCATAGGATATTTAAATATTTTTTCAGTAGGTCTTTTGTTGTTAGGATCACAAGCTATTGGAATAGTCTGCCATTAGAGTTGCAATTTTTAACGCACTCTAATAATGTTTTCAAAGTAAAACTTTTGCAATATTTTTTCAGACCCTTTGTGATCTCTTCTATTAATGTGGTTCTTGTCCCAATTATCCCTAACTGGACCGTATTTCATTTGTCTCTTTTTCTTTATTAAATCTTGACATACTTATCTACACTTTTTTTATCACGGCTGGGGAGCCCATTTGATAGTATTGTAACATGAAATTTATTGAATATTTAACCTTGCTTTTATACTTAGGTTTGTATTACATACTATGTAATATTATTTATTACTGATTAAATAAATAAATAATCAATGATTATGTTGGGCTTACCTTTTAATATGTGAAATTTCTCATCTATTTGAAGTAATTTAAAAGCACTACGTGCGCGCCAACCTTCTTCTTTGGCTAAACGATAATATATATCACGTTTATCTTTAGATGTTTTGCCCATTTTTTAGAATTTTGTTTATAAAAATAGTCAATTAGTAATTTTATTTACTTTTAATTCAACACATGTCAATCTTGACTATTATTATCTAGACTCATTGAACAGACCCTAATTGACAGTAGTACAGCTCAGAGTTGCTAGGTTTCTTAAATAAAGACTAAAAATATATATATTTTTTTCAAAATAGACATGAATTTGAATGCAATCTAGATTTGATTAATATAAATCACAACACATAAAACGTTTGCAGAAAATAGTATAAAGCTTTTTAACACATGTTAACATGTATAATAAGTTATAACAATCTGTAAAAACGCCATTAGGTCATAACGGTAATAAATAAAGTCTGATACCTGATACATTAGCCTATTGATAATATTTTAAAGTTTATTATGGCAAATAATTAATCCATGTTGGCTACTGTTTGTCAATTTGCTGCCACTTTATGGCAAAATTTTTTGCAAAAAAAAAAAAAAAACAAAAAAGAAGCTAAAAAATCTGTAAAAAAAAAACTCTTGTTTGAAGACTGACTGAATCAAATGAATGAGTGTAGTTCTTGTATGTTGAAGGTTCGTTTCATAAATGTATGAACTAATTGGCCAAAATAATTGTATTTGGGTTGCAACGTTGTGAAAGAGAGGGAGAGAGGTAATGAACATATTTTATTAAAATGTTTCCATATAGAATATTTATAATTGGTAGATTTATAATATTATTCTCGTAATGATTTGTTGCTTGCGTGTTTTGATCGGATACTTACTTATATTATGTTTCCACGACGACTTGAATCACCTGCTTCGCTTTCTGAATAATGTTTATGAATCTTGCTGTTTACATGACTAATAAACTTGACTATTTTGGGTCATTCGTGATCACTGATTGAGAAAATGTTTTGTGAGTTGGCCACTCTATCTGTGAAAAATAAATAATGTCTGACATTTCATTTTAATAACAATACAACTAGAAGAAGCGTAACACGTGTGCGTAACTTGAATTTTTATATTTTTTCTCAAAAAGATCCATATAATTAATAATGTCTTTGTTAAGAATCAGGTAAAATATTAATATCAATATATTTATTTAATAATTAATAACTCATTTATTTTCGTTTATAGAAAACCAAAAACCCGCAAGGGTAAGAAAGTATTAATGGCCAGAGAGCCTCAACTGATAGAGGGACCACGATCCATGTTATTTTTGGATGGTCGTAAATGTGGTGGCGATGTGAAGTCATGCATGAAGGATCTACAACAATTGAAGAAACCTTTGATTAAGGTTTTAAATAGAAACAATGACATTACACCTTTTGATGACCCATCTTCATTGGAATTGTAAGCAAATCAATAAAAAAAAAGTGAACAAAGTAATTAAAAATATTTTTTTTACAGCTTGACACAGAAGAATGACTGTGCAATGTTTGTATTTGGGTCTACTTCCAAAAAGAGGCCTAATAACTTGATACTAGGACGTATTTTTGAAAATGAAGTACTCGATATGGTTGAATTAGGCATTAAACACTATCAAGCCATGTCTGAATTTAAAACTGACAAGATCGGCACATGTGTAAAACCTTGTTTGGTTTTTAATGGACCCAAATGGTCTCAGACCGAGGAATTGAGACGTTTAAGGAATTTACTTATTGATACCTTCCAAAAAGATAAAGTTGAGGCTATACGTCTTCAGGGCATTGAACATGTTATGAGTTTTACTTGCAACGATGACATGACCATACTTATGAGATCATATAAAATACAATTAAAAAAATCTGGTCAAAAAACTCCACGTATTGAATTAGCTGAAATTGGTCCATCGGCTGATTTCTCAATAAGACGTACTAAAATAGCTTCAGAAGATTTGTATAAACAAGCACGCAAACAACCGAAAGAACTTAGAGTTACCAAAAAGAAGAATATCACACATGATAATCTGGGCAATACACATGGCCGTGTTCATATGGGTAATCAAAATTTGGGTAAGATACAGACAAGACGTGTTAAGGGTCTTAAGAAATCGGCAGAAGAAAGGAAGGCGGATCGTCTAAAGAAAAAGGATATGTTTAAGGCTGCCGCAAAGGAGTTGCTAATAAATAATGAATAAATAGGTTTTTAAATTATGATACTATGTACAAGATTTTATATAGATTAGTTGATAAAAAATAAAATACACATTTTACTACTTTACTTTATTAAAATTTAATTTTAAGTGGTTATTGGTATTGCACATTGTGTAACATTATTATTAACTAATGTATGGCCTCTACGATATTGCGTATACGTCTTGAACGCGACTCCATTAAAGCCTCTTCCAAGGAATGTATCATGTAGGTTAAAGTATTAAAATCTGTCTGAACTAGTAAATCTTTACGATTTCTTTTTTCGTCTTCATGTATCGCCGTATTTGCATCATCAACATCCTCTAATAAATCTCTATTTTCATTCTTTGGTTCGGTATGTAAATATAATTTCATGGTAACAAATACTTGTGATTGCTTCATGACCGCTCTTGAGGCCAATTTTACTTCCAGGCGCCATTCAATATTAACCAGACGAAAAGCTCGAATGTTAGCTGTTTTTATAGAGCCTTCTATTAAATTCCGTTTACTAGTCACAAATTGTGTTAAAATGTCGACCGCATCTTCTTTAAAACCGACCAAAGCTAAAGGCTTTTTTACTTCATTTTCATCAGCTTTAGCTTTTGTAGCTTCTATTAGTAGTGAAATGAGAGCTTCTACAGCTAGTTGCACCTCATCTGATTGAAATTGTTTATCATATTTCGTAGTTATAGCTCGATATATTTCATGCTGCTGTTTCGGACCATTGGCCAAATAATCAAATGCTGCTTTACACAATGTAATCACATCAGACGTTTCACATTTTGTCAGTGGTAACAAATGAGATTTTTGCAAACTTTTTATTGCAAAAGGCATTTTAACCCAACAAATTTAATAAACAAAGTCACTGTAAACAAAATTTTAGAATGAGGCTGCCATATTAATATTTCTTATAGTGTAACCAGATGTCATAAATGGTCGGCAAGATAAAGCGGCTTAAAAGTGGAAATTATCAGGGATTTTAAGTGTTTAAAATATAAATTAAAAATTTATTTTATTTCTTGTTACTATTTACTGTACTACGCGATTTAATGTGTCAGGTATGTTTCTAAAACTTTAATTTTACGATTTTCCAAAGTATGTGTTCTTTAAATCCCTAATCCCCACAAATAAGTACAGTAAGTAGTACGGCAACTTTATCATTCACAGAAAGAACAAATAGTAATTGTTTTTGCAAAAATTAAACGATTCTGTGATAAATTTTAAACTAACAATTCGAACATAAATAACAAAGTTCTGCAATATGGAACTCGATAGTCCAGATGTCGAGAAAGAATTCCCAGGTTTATATGCATCCGAGGGAGTTGAAGGTGGAAAATCTAAGAAAAACAAAGACGAAAGTGATTGTAAGTAACCACACACAAAAGAGAAAAAAGCCAAAAAAATCTATAAAATAAATATTATTTTATGTAAATATAACTAAAAATGGAACAAATCTAGTTTACCGACGCAGCTCCAAATAAAAAAATGTATGTAGGGTGATAGAAAATTGAATAATAAGAAAAATAAAATAAAAATATTGGCTCAAACGCTTAGTTTTCGAGTTATGGACGTTTTTAGTTTTCATAGAAATATGCGATTTGGCTGAAGTTCAGCTTAAAGGGCAACGAAAAAAAATGCCATCGAATTCAGAATAAAAAAAGAAAAAAACCAAAATTTAAGGGGGCTGAGGCCCGTCGAGGCCCCTGCAACCAAAAAACTGCCCCGCACGACGCAGCTCCAAATAAAAAAAGTATGTAGGGTGATAGAAAATTGAAAAATAAGAAAAACTAAAATAAAAATATTGGCGCAAACGCTTAGTTTTCGAGTTATGGACGTTTTTAGTTTTCATAGAAATATGTAAATTTCCACTCACTAAAGCTTCACTGCAAAAACAGGCTTCGCTAACTAAAGCTTCTCTGCATAGACGGCCTTCGGCCGGGCGAAAGGATTTTCTCCACTATGGTATAACAAACACCGGCTTCGCTAAAAAAAAAAACTTTTCTGCATCTAAAAAATGCTTAAATTAACCTAAAGAGGAAAATAATATGCGAATACAAAAACAAAATACATATTTGCAATCGTGAACGAATTACCTTTAATTTGAGTACCCACATATATCACTAAGTGGGCGGGGCAGTTTTTTGGTTCCAGGGGGTTCCACGACCCTCAGCCCCCTTAAATTTCAATTTTGGTTTTCTTCTTTTATTATTCTGAATTGGGTGGCATTTTATTTATTTTTTTTTTTCGTTGCTCTTTGAGCTGAACTTTAGCCAAATCACATATTTCTATTAAAACTAAAAACGTCCATAACTCGAAAACTAAGCGTTTGAGCCAATATTTTTATTTTATTTTTCTTCTTATTATTCAATTTTCTATCACCCTACATACTTTTTTTCATTTAGAGCTGCGTCGGTAAACTAGATTTAAGCCCTAAAAATTAACAGATAGTGAAGGTGATCATGATAAAGTCAGTAAGAAGGATTTATTAATTGGTCGACGCAAAGATAAAAAGGACAAGAGCAAAGACAGAGGTTATGCGGCTTTAGAAGGCGAAAGTTCACCAGAAGAAGAACTAGATGCTAAGTAGATAAAAAATCAGTCAAATATACCCATCACTTTATTAAAAATTCAATATTTTAGAAGTCCTTCGAAGTCTAAAAAATCAAAAGCATTTAAATTTACCTCATCCAAATCAAAAGATAAGCGTGAAAAGTCTCGAGACAAAGAAAAAATTGACAAGGATTTGAAGGATGAGGAGAAAATAAAGGAAAAAGATAAGAGCGATAAGGATAAACATCATGGTGAAAAGGAAAAGGACAAAGAGAAAGACAAGGACAAGGATCACAAGAAGAAAGATAAAGAAAAGAAGGACAAAGACAAAAAGGACAAATCGAAGGATAAAGACAAGGATAAAGATCGCAAGGATAAGAAGGATAAGACCAAACAACATTCTAGCATTAATTCCGAAGAAGTACTTGAGTTGGGATCACCTGTATTTGGTGTATCTGTTAGCTTGGCCACGGACCGTAGTCGGTGTCACGATGGCATAGAGTTACCTTTAGTGGTGCGTGATTGCATAGACTATTTGCAAGAAAATGGTCTTAAGAACGAGCAAATCTATCGCGTGGAACCGATGAAGACGAGACTTTTACATTTTAAACGTTTGTATAACAATAGGGAACGTCAGCCAGACACAGATGTCTTGGATTTACCAACAGCTTGTGGTCTGTTAAAGTTATTCCTAAAGTATGTATGAACTTGATTTACACAATTCTTTCTATCATATTCTTGTTTTATTAGAGAATTACCCGAACCCATTTTAACAACGGATTTAATGGCCAGATTTGAGGAAGTAGCTTCTCATCCTCAAATAACTAAACAACAAGAAGAACTCAAACAGCTTTTAGAACAATTACCTAGTTGCAACAAAGTTTTACTCTCTTGGATTCTCATACACTTTGATTCGGTCATACAACAGGAGAAGTGCAACAAAATGAATGCCCAATCATTGGCTATGCTATTAAGTCCGCCGTTGCAAATGTCTCATCGTTTATTGGTCACTTTGTTGTGCCACTGTTCTACATTGTTTGCCGACATTAAACTCGTCAAGTAAGTATTAACACAGTTTAAAATATTTTTTGTGCAAAAAATGTCCAACAGAAATTTGTTTTTTAACAAATTAATTTGAATCCAAAATTTTTATATTTTATTAAAATTTTATTAGTTAGTGATTGATACGAAATCTATAATATTTTCCGTAGTCTTATCTCCAATTGTGAAATTTTAAAATAACAATTTTCATGAAATCGGAAAGCTACCACTGCCGGCATCCTTAAAGTACATTTCTAGCTTGATTACAGTTACCTGTAAAATACCATTACCAAAAACTGCAATTTCCTTTGCCCTTAAAATATAAATTTTTTTTCGAAATATAACCAATAAATTTCAATAAAATTCAAAATACAGCAAAATAACGTAACCGGCTGTCGTGGGAATATTTTGAACCGGTTGTTGTTGTTGTTGCAACAGCAGTAATTGCTGAGTTGACAGCCCTTGGCCGAGTGACCTCGGGTCATTCCGGTGCGTAGAACCGGCTGTCGTGGGAATGAAACGGTAATCAACCTTGGTTAAAAAAAACAACATTTTTGAGTTACGCTCTTTTATAACGAATGAGGTATTTACTTGTCATTAATTTAATTCTCATGCCATGTTATACTTAAGCAAATATAAAGTTTCAAAAATATCTTAAAACAAAGATAAACCCACATTTGTTGATAACAAGATGCTTAGAAGAATACATATGTTTATAATAAACACAACAGTTAGTAAAGATATTATTATACAAAATACAAAAATGTCAAGATCAAATAATAAAAAACCCCGTTTTGCAGGAATTGTTAATTTTATAATTAAGTAAAATTTAAAATTTTGATATAAAAAGTAATATATTGAAGTTAAAAAATACCAAAACTTTATTACAGGTATGTACCACCTTTAACATCCTCCAGTCCAAAACTACCCGATACACCCGATGAAATCCAGAAAGAATTGTGCAAACAAGAAAGTCTTCTAAATCAAATACATTCAGAAATGAATGCTGGTTTTGTATCGAAGAAAAGAGAGGAACAACTGTGGGAAGTGCAAAGAATTATAACACAACTTAAGCGAAAATTGAAATCTTTTGAAAAGAAACAAGAAAAATCCCTAGAGGAACTGGAAGCTAGTACTACAAGTGTAGGCACAGATGCCACAGATTCAGTAGTAAAAGCTTCAAAAAATATAGCAGTAGATGACGAATCAAAAGGACCTGTGGTCTCTGTTCCAGTAGAAAATGAACAAAATCCAGCTGCATTAGCAGACAATGATATAAAATACGCGACACAAGATTTTGTGAATAATGCAAAAGAAGATATTATTGTCAATAATACAGACACTTCGCCCTCATTTACCACAAGCTTTATACCATCAGACGTTTTATATATTGATGAAGAAACTGGCTTGTTAATGGTAGCTAAAACTCATCCGGACTATGACACACTAATGCGTTTGCAATTGGAAAATCAAGAACTATTAGCCTGGAAGACACAGTTACAAACGCGCATAAGTTCAGAACGTGCCGAAATTTTACATTTGAAACAGTTGACAAACAAAATAACACATTCAAAAGCTGCCGTTAATATGCAAACTGCACCACCGCCTCCAGAAGCAGATTATGAGCGTATTGTAGAACATTTTATAAGAGAAAACGCTCTATTGGAAAATAAGAGACAAATGTTGGCTAAAGAGATTTTTGAAGAAAATAAACAATGTATAGCTTACCAAGTGGAATTAGCCATGCAAAAACTTTAATAACATAAAATTTCAAACTTTTTACCCTACTAACTTTATTTATATATTTTAGCAACTCAAAAAATATTGTAGCTTTAAGCGTGTATTCTTTCTAATGAAATTTTAAAATAATCTTATACCAGTAGTATACTTTACTAAATTGTTGATTTTTTTCCTTTATTTAAAGAAGTATTAATTATTAGTCGTAATGTGTTATATTACTTACGTCGTTACATTTTGAGCTCTTTATGAACAAATAAAATTACAGTCCCTCGATTTACGCGATACGTTGGGACCGAATAAAAACCGCGTAAATAAAGATTATCAATACAAAATTCTGTTTTGGGACCAGAAATATAATAAACCGCGTAAATTGAAACACTAGCTATATACAAAATTTAAATTTGGGACAGAAAATCCGTATTAAAAAAATGCTTATTAGTATAATATAATTTGAATTAAATTTATGTATTTTATTTGTACTTTTCAGTAGATATAACAAAATTTTATTTGGAAAAAAAATTAAAAATGTTGTTCTAAATAATGGTGAAATGCGCGTTATACAGAAAAACGGTCACTATTATCAAATCGCGTTATATCGAAACCGCGCAAATAAAGTACCGCGTAAATCGAGGGATACCTGTAATAATAAACTATTTGAGTTTTTTACACGTTTACTTTATAAGTTGGCTTTAATTTCGAGGGACTTTAAAAATCACAGTTCCAATGTTATGTGTTTCTACTAATGTTTGTAACGCACAAAAACATTAGTAACAACCACTTCATATTTGAAATGACAATAAGTATTCAAATCTTAATACTAATAAGAAAATAATAAGCCCAGCCAGTGCTAGACAAAAATTTTTATGATACTAAAAAAATTTCACATCAACTGATCCAGTCATCTATTTTGCGCTTGAGTTAAAGCAAGGGTGTCCCTCCTTCTCAACCGATTGTGGCCACTAAAGTTAAGGATGTCTCGTGCAAGTGGGTTTGGATGGTGTTCAAGTTTGCTGACATACTTTGACGCATATTTTGTAAATTCGACTTTTACTAATGGCACGCCTAGATCTTTGTGGATTCGAGAATTTTTTTTTTCGAGAATTTTTAGAAGGCGGTCTTCGTTTCTCAATAGATCAGGTTGATCACTACCCTTAATTGTGAAACTTCGCGAGGTGCGAAAACGAAAGAATCACTTTCTGATTAGATTTAAAATATTACGATAACATTTTTTTAGTCCAAGCACAATCGGTCCCTTATTTCAACTAACTCCCATAATTTATATAAATGAGTCATGTCACCTAATTTAATAATCAGCCTTATTACGGTTCTCGTATTCGAGCTTTAAAAATGTGGTTTGAACACTATGGTACTACTTTTCTCGAAAGCCATAAAAATACAACCCATTTTTATAATTATTTTACAATTCGTTTAATATGTCCATAATGATATGATATGTCCACGATAAGCATATAAATTGTACGGTTATCGCATCGCATTTGCTTTCGCATCGCAATAGAGAGTAACCCCCCAGTTTCTGCTAATGCAACTCTGTTTTTTCAAAATTTTTCTGGCCACGCTGGACACATTTGCTCAAAAATAAAAAGTGTTTTCTTCTTTTCATCCGTAAATGGTCAATTTCAGAATGAATTTTATTCATCCTGGATGAAAAACACAAATTTAATTTTTTTTATAACAACGTCCATGTTTTTATTAAATTTTTAATATTAAAGTCGTCTGTTTTATGACTTGTCAAAGATAAACCACTTAACTGTTAAAAATGCTGATGTAAACGGTATTGTTTATGAAAGTAGCTTATGATCATAAACTAGTTTAAAAATTACAAGTGTAATAAAAGGCCCAACTATAATATGCATATGCTAGCTTAAGCAAACGTGCGAACACATATAAATTGTATGTGGCAAACTATAATGTACTTAACGAAACTTTTCGTTAAGTTTTTCAACTGTCATTTGCTTAAGCAAAAAGCGAAACTGATCGCATATTACGTACGGAATCAGCTGTTTGTTGTTTGTTTGTGTTTTTAGCAAAATGGAGAAAGAAGAAAATACATTTATTTTACAAAAACAAAAAGTTTCAAAGTCATTGTAGCCACCTAAAAGTTAACTCTGAACTGGTTATGCATTTGACAGCCTTTTCGTTAACTTTTGCAATTTGCTTAAGCTTGCTAATGCATATTATAGTTGGGCCTTTAAACTGAAATCTAGTAGATTTTGCGTAGATGTAAATGCAGTATAACTTTTAGGTGGCTACAATGACTTTGAAACTTTTTGTCCACAGTTGCTCATTTATGTTTAAAAAAAATGTTTTTATTTTAACAAAAAGCCATTAAATTACTATATTTTATAAATATTATTATATTATTTTATAATTAAAAGAAAACTTCGTACCAGAAACGCATAATTTTTCCTTTTTTTTAATTTATCGGCAAAAGTACTAAAATGTACAGCTGTGGCAGCACTACATTGTAAATAATAATAAACGTTTACATATGTTTTGTTAATTTTCGTATTGTGTTTGCAAAAATGGAGAAAAGACTAGATAATATAAAAATATTAAAGTTAGCACTTGAAGGCCTGTGCACATTAAAAGAAATAAGTGAACTACACTGTAAAAGAAGAAGACGCTCTTGTTCTGTCAGAGAAATAACAGCGACAGAAAGACATTTTTGTTAAAATAAAAAGGGTCCCTTTTATTGTAAAGGCACTTATTTTTTTCCGCATTTTCTATTAAATTTAAAATAAATATATTTTCTTCCATTTTGTTTAAAACACAAACAAACAACAACAAACAGCTGATTCTGTACAGAATATGCGATCAGTTTCGCTTTTTGCTTAAGCAAATGACAGTTGAAAAACTTAACGAAAAGTTTCGTTAAGTACATTATAGTTTGCCACATACAATTTATATGTGTTCGCACGTTTGCTTAAGCTAGCATATGCATATTATAGTTGGGCCTTAAGACCTAAAGAAGTACGCAAATGTACTTTTTTCAGCCTCCGTACTTCTTTTTGTAATTTTTTTTTTGTATTTGTATGTTTATATTTTTAATTTCTCATTGTAATGCGGCAACCGAGAGAATCTTTAGTATTCAAAATTTGTTTAATACAATTCAAAAACTTTTTATTTTCATATGTATCGGGTATGTATTTATAAATACAAATAAAGCAAACAAAAATGTCAAGAAAATATAAATGAAAAATAAGGTTTGCAGAAAAATATCAATCAACAAAGAAATAAAATATTTGTAATACTATCGTGTAAACAATAAATGTTTTTTCGAAACGATTTTTTTTAATACCGAATGATTTCAATAATATTTTAAATTTGAAAAGTGTTAATACTCAATATTGCCGTCTATAAATTCCTTTAACAACATAAAAATTTAAATTAATTTATTTTATTTGAAAATTTATATAATTTGTTTCATTTAAACTGAAATTCATTTTATATTGTTTTGTATAATTATATACTCTATCTTGTTGAATATTATTAATTTTGAAAAGTTATTTTTTTTTTTTGTTAAACACAATAATAAAGAAAACATTTTCAATAAAATATAATATTTTTAAAATAAAATGTCTTATTTTATTATTCTTTATAACTTTTGTCTAAATTATTTATTTGGAAAACTTATATAATAGACATTTAAATAGATTTGCAACTGTTATTTAAGGTGCTATCACACGGGATGTATTTTACATATATACTGTCAAATTCTGCATCTGTAAAAGTTGTACACACCGTGTGATACATATGAAACTTTGCATGTGTAAAATACATGTGGAAATACATATGTAATTTTTTCTATTAGAACACGCTCTATTTTCCTGTGACAAACAGGTTTGTTGTGAAACAAAATTTTTTGAAAAAATATATTGTAAAGACAAATTAAAGAAAATGGATAATGAACATGGAAAAGTAACTATTTTTCGATTTTTAATAAATTAAATCATGTTAATTATATTTATTGCAGTTAGATTGGCCAAAAGAAGCAATTCTTGAAATGATTGGGTTGTTGCAAACTTATGAGTGTCTCTACAATCCCAAACACAATTACGCTACAATTATTTTATTAGCAGTTGTTACATCCATTTTACTTTTAAGAGCTTTATAATTTCAGCAGCATTATAATTAAAACAATTTATACACGTTAAAAAGTCAGCTCTTGTTTACATTTATAGGTTATGTCGTACGGAAAAACATAAGCAGGTGTGATAGCAAAAATTTTGAATCGTATGTGAAATGGAAATTTTGACATACATACGGAATTATATATGGGTAAGAAAAGTGACAGTACATATGTAAAATACATCCCGTCTGATAGCACCTTTACATGTATGACAAAATTAACATTTTAGTTAAAATTTGTCGTAAATGAATCAAATATGTAGTCATGTTTGGTATTTTCAGCCGGCTGGCCGCCGATTTTGAGCCGCCGCCGATGATTTTTATATAAGCCGCCGCCGATTAAATTGCTCGGCGCAGGTCTCTGGATCACATACGAGTGCGAAAATTTTTAGTAGAGTGTGTTACCGCTAGTGGGCTAATCGGACAGACATTTCTATTTGAGGAAGAAAAATAAAATAAGAAAATAACAATCAAGATGTTGAAGCAAGTATCCAAACAATTGGCTTTCCAATCCATGAGGAGTTTTTCCACCAGCCGACAGGTAACGATTTTATAAAATTTTGTACATAAATTTCCATGTCAAGTGGTTAATAGTAAAATACACATTTGATATTAAGATGACATTGTAGTAGCTACTGGCTGATGCATTGATGTTTACGTAATTTCTATAATACACATATTTTTATTATCTATTTTATAATCGAATGCTACTGAATATTTTCTATCTAGTATATTTTTTACAGTTTGGAAAGATTTTTATTTTAAAACATTACTAATTTGAATTTTCTTATTTATAAATTTAGAACAACTACAAAGTTACTGTCTGTGGTGCCTCTGGTGGTATTGGTCAACCATTGTCATTATTGTTAAAACAAAATGGTTTGGTCACCGATTTGGCTTTATATGATATTGTACACACTCCCGGTGTAGCTGCCGATTTGTCGCACATTGATACCAAGAGCAAAACTACCGGTTATATGGGTGCTGACCAATTGGGTCAAGCTTTGAAAAGTAAGTACATTTGATTTTATATATTCTAAATACGTATAACAAACAAATATGTTTTTGCTACAACATATGGAATACTGATGGCAAACATGGTACAATTGTACTTTTTTTTGATACATTTTAAACACAGTTGGTACCGTGTTACTACCACGAGTCATATGGTACAGTTTCAAAATACTGTTGCATAAAAATTTGGTATTTCAGATGAAACAGATAAATATCAGCCATGTCACAGAATTTAATTCCGTTCGGAAGTGGAATTATTTCCATTTTTTGCTTCTAAAGAAAAAGTAAAACGAACAATTGATTTCATTCCGAACAAATTTTTCGTTCCGCTTTTTTATATATTAAATTCCATGAACATTTTGGAAATGATATCAATTTGATCTTTAAATATGCATCTATAAGATGATTATTACAATAAATTTTTGGTTGAATTATCGAACAATATGAGTCTTTGACATATTCATTTACATTAAATGATGTTGAGGCTAAATTCAAAAACTAAAGCTTAAAATGTAGTTAATCAGGATCTCAAAATCGTTAGAAGTTAACTCTTCCATTTCTTTTATTCTTACAATAATAATTCTAGTTATTTTGAAAATATATATATTTACCAAGGTTAATTTTTCGCAAATGACTCGATACTTCATAAATAAGAATATTTTTAGATAATCGCGACAATTAACGCAATAATGTTGCTATAAGATATATCGAATTTTCGATAAAGTAAATGATAATGATTATGATTATTTAACAAATATTAAAAATGGTACCATGGAGGTCTAAAAAGTGCATTTTATTTATATAGTTGGTACGAAAAACAAAAACCCATTTTGCATCACTGATATGGAATAATTTTGTACGTACGTGAGTGTGTGTGCGTAACTACGTACTTTGTTTTTTGTTAGGTTATGTTTGTTTAATACTATGTTTCCACGACGACTTGAATCACCTGGTTCGCCTTCTGAATCATGTTTATGAATCATGCTGTTTACATGACTAATAAACTTGATTCGATTTGACAGTTATTTTTAATAAACAAACAGAATAAAAAAAAACAGAATTTACAATTTGTGGAAAATAATTTTTTTTAATGGACAAACAAAAGTGAGTGGAAATTAGTTAGCTTATTTGAAAAAAACATACATTCGTACGATTTACTTTCTTTACTTCCAGCAACAAGAAAATAATTTGCTTTGTTTACAATAATATTAAATTTTTACAGCTAGTGCAGATAAACTTGCGATAAAAATTAGAGAAGAGTGCAATTTTTCGTGCTTCGCAAGTAGATTCAATATGAATCTACTTGATTCGCTCTCAAAATTTTGTATGGTGAAGCAAGTTGTTTCGCACATGATTGGGGTGTGAAGCATGAATAGAGAGCAAAGCATGTACCGTGGAAACATGGTATAAGGGGATTAAATTGTAAGAACGATGATTATTTGCTAAAACATTATTAACACATTAGCATGATTAGTGTTGAAGAAGTTATAATTATTTTATTTGTATGACAATTTTTTATATGATTGTTTATAGAAGTATAGAAGTAGAAGTAATTAATTATAATACAGTATTGGACGAAATAATAGTAGAAGAAGTGACAATGATAATTTATAGAACCGTGCTAGTAGGAAAGAAGTTGTTGATATTAAGTTTATATTCAGTTTATATAAAATATATGTATGTAGGTATTTATTGCGGAAATGTTATTTTTTTAAATTTACATTTAATCCAAATTAAAGTCTTCTTCCTAAAACCAAAAAACGTTAACTTAACAAACTATTTT
The DNA here is from genome assembly GCA_916048285.2 of Bellardia pandia. Classification (NCBI taxonomy): domain Eukaryota; kingdom Metazoa; phylum Arthropoda; class Insecta; order Diptera; family Calliphoridae; genus Bellardia; species Bellardia pandia. The sequence continues at coordinate 104,793,931 of OU696529.1, forward strand.
TTATATCTTGCCCAGATAAGACAAGAAAATTGACCATAAAACATAAAATTAATAACATACGCAAGTAGAAATATTAAAATTATTTAAGTCATATTAAAACTTTTCTTACTTTAATACATTGTACATACATATGTACATATTATATTATTAGTTTTGTTAGATACGTTTATGAAAAAATATCCCTTATTGTCGAGGAATATGTATAAACCGGTGTGCTTCGCTACCCGTATCTTAATGAAATAAAAAGTTTAAAGTTAAACAAATATACCGTATTTGGCGGACGATAAGACGTACCCTAATTTTAGGTCAAATTTTCAGAGTAAAAAGGTGCATCTTATCGTCCGGCAAATATGGTATGTATTAAGTTATTAAAACCTACAGTTTTCCTTTTCAATTAAATCGTATTACATTATCTTATTATGATTTACAATATACAAACAAACAAACACACAATCACTTTTATATATGTATAAAATAAATGATAAAACTGGAAAAGCTATGTAGGTATTTAAAAGAAATATAGAGTTTAAAATGTCAAAACTTACATGTTATTCCAATGTGCCCCTGTTGAAAAAGAAGTTCTTGTTTTCTCGGAAGTTATTACCAAAAATTCTTGGGAAATGTTGGGATATTTCGGGAATTACTTTATATGAAGAATAACGATTGGAATAACCGAATTTTTGCCACTCCCAAAAAAATGGTCTTAAAAAAACTTTATTCTCAGTATTAAGATGCAATAAAAAACTAACTGTAGTTCAAATTTGTTTATATATACATATTCTGATTTAAAAATATCAAAATATATCTGAACTCTACTTTTTCAGATTTAACATAGTGATATCTTTGAAACCCTTTAATAAAACCATAGAATTTATTGAATTTGTAGCGATTAAAGCTACTACTATGACAAGATCCTGAAATACCACTATTAAAAAGCTTTAAAAACTTTGGACCAACATTAGGCAAACAAAAATATTGTATAGGTACTACTTTTAAAACGTAGGCAAAAGTGTGTGAGGACTACATATTGGACAAATTTTACGGGTTTCCCCGATAATTCCTGAAAATGAAAAGATTATTTCATTATTTGTTGAGGAAGAATAAAAACAGGAAATTAGGAACACAAATTACATATGCAAGCAGTGTGACCAGATTTTAAAATACTACACAGCTACATCACGTTTAAAAAAAACTAAAAAGGAAATTGAAAGCAAAAAAATAAAGCTAAATTCGTTTATAGCTTTTTATGTCACTTTTCATGATTTTGATATTTTTCGTCTTTAAATAGTGTTTATGTAGGTATGTATATACTTACGTCCTTATTCATAAAAAATAATTCAGGTTTCTTCAGAGCTTATTTGACAAATATTGCATAGATCTAATAAATCTAAAATATTTTGTGTGAATAAGGTAGTTATTATATAATATCCCCCTTATTCCCTGTTGTAAGTTTTATGAATAAGGCCCTATATATTTTTGCTTCATTTAAATTAAAAATATTGAATCAGTATAACAATATAAAATTATTTATTAATCAAAAATTCTATTCTAAAACATAACAAAAACAAACGAAAATATATTCAACTAAAACTAAACAGTCTTATCAGGGAGAAAAATATCTTAAAACTATAAAAATAACAGCTTTTTAAAAGCATCCTAGGATAATATGCGAAAAAATAGTATACAAATTAAGTTATATTGCATAAACAAAAAAAATCTTAAAGCTATGTATAATTAGTGTAACTGGCCCGGAAAATCCAGGACATGGCCCGGTATTGGAGCTAATGCCCCGTGTCCCGGTGACATCCCCCGGATGGCCCGATTTTTATTTTGAATTTAATTAAATAAAAAATATGTGGACTTGAACAACAAAACAGTCTATTTCATTGAAATTTGGCACAATCGCATCATATTTTAATAGAAATTAATTCTTTTGAATGATTCATTTTAAAATCATGTGTCTATGCATATCCCCAGCAAGCCATATGAGTCCGAAAAGAGTCTTTTCTGACACCTTCTCCGGTAGGTAGGTAGGTAGGTAGGTAGGTAGGAAGGCCGGTGTGAGTCTCCTCACACACTCACCCAGAGACCAATACGGTCCATTGCGATGCCTTAGGAAGAAATTTTAGTATATAGAGTGAAAAGAAAGTGAAGACAGGAAAGTAATATTATAGTATAGAGAGAGAGAAGAGAAAATAGAAAAGAGAAGAAAGAGACCTGACCAACTCCTTACTCGGACATATGTCCTCCATTTGTGCGACTCGCACTCAGTCATCTAACGCGTAGCCAGGCCATTCCCATTACGAATCCTATTAGACTCTCCAGCCCACAGCTAGAGACATCCCCTAATTCGCCTAAGAATCTATTGCCCAGCCATCTCATCCTACTGCCCTGCAGCCTGGGACAGTGGCACAGAATGTGCTCAACTGTCTCCAGCTCATCCGGGTCCTCGCATAATCTGCACATATCCGATAATTCGGATCCCATTCTCACCGCCATCCTGCCAATCATGCAGTGGCCCGTGATAATGCCTATCATGGTCCTAACGCAGATCCTATTCCTGCCCAGCAGCAATTCCGAATCGGACTTTCCAAGCACCGGCCACAGTGTCCGTGACACTTGGCAGTCCGTCCGGCTTCCCCAGGCTTGATTGGTTGCACTTAGTACCCATTCTCTAATTCTTCCATAGTAGAAGCCTATTGGAAGCCCCACAGCCTCCATACGGTTGTTACCTTCTGTGCCTGCGCCCATTCTAGCCAACTCATCAGCCACCTCATTGCCGGCAATATCTGAGTGACCCGGTACCCAACACAATCTAACCGTATACCGCCCTAAGGCTCCCTCTAGAGCCCTCCTACAACTGTCAACTAGCTTAGAGTTCACATAACAGCCCCTTATGGCCAAAAGGGCCGCCTGGCTGTCCACATATATCGTGACCTCCGAGCCCCTGTCAATGTTGTCTCTCATTAGTTCTACGGCCCTCAAGATCCCCAGAACTTCTGTCTGAAAAACACTACAGTCGTCAGGAAGCCTATATGACATTCTGATGTCCAGATCCTCAATGTAGACCCCCGCGCCCGTACCATTTATCTTCGAGCCGTCCGTGAAGATAGCAAATCCATCATATAATTTGCCCCTTCCCAACCAACTCTCCCTGGACGGTAATATCACCTCCGGCAATCGCCTAAAATCTACCATAGTGCTCACATAATCCGTAGAGCCAGGCAATCCTAGGCAATTCCCATCTGCTTCAATCTCACGCAGGATCCGAGAATGACCCTGCGTGTGACCCTTTAACAGTCCCAGCTCCCTCAGTCTAAGAATGCTTCTGGCAGCCATTCCCATCACATACTTCTCAATGGGCAAAAGATAAAGAATGACGTCCAGAGCCGCTTGAGGAGTGCTTCTCATGGCCCCTGTCATGCCGATTGAAACACATCTCTGAGCTTTAGACAGAAGGTTTCTTCGATTAGCCAGTCTCATTGCCTCCCACCAAACACAGCATCCATAAGTAAGAATGGGCCTAACCACCGAAGTGTATAGCCATCCCACCACTGACGGCCGAAGTCCCCAGTTCTTACCTATCGATGATCTGCAAGCATAGTAGGCATTGAGACCTTTTTTAAGCCTCTCCTGAGTGTTCCTTCCCCATGACAGCTTCTTGTCCAGGAAAACTCCCAGATACTTAGCACTATCTGATAGTCTAAGCTCTACTCCTCCTAGTACCGGCAGCCTGAAATTTTCCACCCTGTACTTCCTAGTAAACAGAACTAACTCTGTTTTCTCCGGATTTACTCCCAAGCCCTTCTCACTAGCCCAAGCTGAAAGTTCGCCCAGTGCCCCTTGCATGACTTCGCTAATTGTCGGCAGGAATTTGCCCGATACCAATATAACTAAATCATCCGCGTAGGCCACGACCTTCTGACCCGTTCTGTCAAAAAATCTCAGGACGACATTGACAGCCAAGAGCCATAGTAAGGGGGAGAGAACACCCCCTTGTGGGGTTCCTCTGGTCACCAGCTTCCTTAGGCGTTCGTTTCCCCAGTCCGAGTGAATTACTCTGCTACTAAGCATCAGAGTTATCCATTCGACCAGGAACGACGGAACCATTAGGTCACCTAGTGCCTGTCTAACAGCCTCTATCTTCAAATTGTTAAAGGCGCCCTCTATATCAAGGAAAGCCGCCAAGGTGTATTCCTTGTTTCGCAATCCTTTCTCTATATAACCCACCACATCATTAAGCGCACTCTCAACAGATCTACCCTTGAGGTAAGCATGCTGAGCGCCACTGATGATGCCGGTGTCAATTCTAGTTCTTAGATATAGATCGATCAGTCTTTCCAGTGTCTTCAAGAGAAAAGACGACAAGCTGATCGGTCTAAAATCCTTGGGTTTAGAGTGACCAGTTTTCCCCGCTTTGGGTATAAACACGACCCTAACTTCCCTCCATCCCTTAGGAATGTATCCGTTTAGTACACATACCCTAAAGATTTCCACCAACAGTAGGAGCGATGATCTCCCGATATTTTGTAGCATCGCCGGAAAGATACCATCTGGTCCTGCCGATTTGTAAGACCCAAAAGTATTGACCGCCCATGTTACTTTATCCAGGGTAATCATATCCCCCACTGCCCCCCTTACCTCATCACCTGAGCATGGCCCCGGGAAGGGGACGTCATTCTCAACCTGCTCCCCCATCACAGGATCCACACACCCCGGAAAATGAGTCTCCATAAGAAGGCCTAGGGTTTCAGAGCTAGATTCCGTCCATGAGTCGTCCGGTCTCTGAATAAATCCCGGGACTGCTGGGTCCTTGGATAAAATTCTTCTGAACCTGGACATCTCATTTACAGATTCAACTGACTCGCTAAACTTGATCCACGAGTCCCTTTTCGCTCTCCTAATGTCTTTCTTAAACTTATTGTAACCCAATCTAAAGTTACTCCAATCCTCTTCCCTACGCGTATATTTCGCTCTGTTGAACAACCTTCTTACAGTGGATCTTTGAGTCTTTAACTCCTCCGTCCACCATCGCGGTTGTTCACGTCTGCCCGGGAAGTTCAGCGGACAGGATCTCTCATAACTACTGGTTAGTGCCTCCGTAAAGGTACCCACCAGTCGCTCCACTCCGGTCGAAGTCGACCTCCACTCATGTGTAACTCTGAGGTTACCTACCACTAGTTCCGAAAAAGAATCCCAATTCGTCCTTCTCGGGTTCCTATACGGGCTCCTTTTTGATCTCTCAAACACTAGATTAAAGGATAGACGGCTATGGTCAGAGAAGGAAAATTCCAAATCCACCCTCCAGTCCTTCACTAATTCCCTACAGTTCGTCAACGTTATATCAATTACTGCCTCCCTATCCCTATTCCTGAATGTTGGCGTGTTTCCCATATTACAGATATAGAGATTGTTAGCAATAATGAAATCAAACATAGACTCACCTCTTTTGTTGATGTCTGTACTTCCCCATTGGGTATGGTGCGCGTTTGCGTCACACCCCAGTACCAGCTTCGAGCCTGTTCTGCCCGAATTCTCCACCAACTCCCTTAATTTTACTCCAGGAGGATCGGTAGCTTCATATGGCAAGTATACCGATGCTAGAGCCAGAACCGTTCTGTCCTTGGCTTCTCCTGTCACGACCGTAAGGTCTCCATTACTGAAAGAATGAGACAAATTAAATTTATGTTCATTTCTTGCCAGTATACATGTTCGTACCTTCTCATCAGTATGAGGTACAAACAATGTATACCCCTTGGCCTTCAATCCAACTACCCGATTTTTATTAATCCAGGGCTCTTGGATTAAAGCCACATCCACGTTTTTATCAATGAGTTGGGTTACTAGTTCGGTTGAGGCTGCTTCACAGTGGTGCAAGTTTATTTGCACCACTTTCAGCCTCTTAGGGTTTATCATTTTTAGGAAACCTAAACTTGATAGACCCCAACCCGAAAACTGCAACCCCTCCCATTGACTTCAACATCTTTAGAGACTCCTGGTCTACTGCGAACCTGAAGTCTTTCCCTTGGTTCTCATTACAGCCCAATGAAGCTATCAACTTCCATTGTGCTGTAATAAGTCCCTTGTTTTGATTGGACAGTAGCCCCAGTATTACCTCCACCGGTTTTATAGGTGGGGGAATCCACACTGTGACTACTGGCCTTAGTGGCAAATCAGACGCAAGTATAACATCCAAATTGGCCTCCGGACAAGTGCTGCCACACCTGCCAATTGCAGCTTTTAAAAACTCGAAGGTTTTTTGATTGCCACAACTGACAGTTTTGACACCTCTTGCCCAGTCGGCCCCTCTGAATGCCACCTCGTCCTGCCTACCTTTGACGCTAAAGATTTCGTCGAGTAGTTTGTTCTCTAGCACTTGCCATTTCTCGACACTGATCCTACCATCGGGATCCATTCGATCAATGACAGCTGCCAGAATACCGTCCTTACACGACGACTCCCTTAGCTTCCTTGACGTTGAGGGCTGGCCAGCTTTAGAATCAGTCCTCTTGCTGGTTACCTTGCGGGAATCTACAAGAGAGCCAACACCAAGCTGCCCAGTCCTCTTAGCCATTGGGGATTTCTGGTCATCATCAGACCTAACTCTCTTAACTGCCCCTCTGTTGGGGGGCTTAGCAGAGTTTGGTCGATGATCGCCCGATTTCCCTGCAGATTTTGACTGGTTCGTCCTGGTAGTTCCTTTAGTGACTTCCTTTTGGGAGTGACTGTCGGAGATTATCAAGACATTACCAGTCACCATCGCACGACTAGTGGTGGGTAAATCGCTTATAGGCATAGCTCTCCCAGCCGAGACCATTTTGTCGCTGCTGAGATTGCTAGGTCTTAAGCCTCTACTCTTCTCCTCTTTACCCGTTGCCTTCTTTAAGGATTCATCAGCAAAGACTGCTGAGGATTCATTGTCTTTTCTGACATTTGAGTCCACAGCAGTCTTTGGTATGTATCCCGCAGGATAGGGAATACCTCAGATAGCAACGACAGATCCGTGGGTTCGTTCGAACCTTGCCACGTTCCTTCGGTGCTTCTTCAGTAAGTGCCTATCCCGCCCATCGTGCAGTGAAGGGTCTTTCTTATCTATCTCTTCCAGAAAGGCTAAGGAGACTCTCACACCACTCTTGGCTTTTTCAAAGCTTGTTCGGCAATCTGATATGACCTGTACTGTCGCATCCTGCCGAACGACGGGCTTAAATGTAACCTCCGGTCCACTCCCCGTTCCGAGTGTGACCTCCGAAACCGAATTTCTAGCTCCCTGGTTCCGATCATGAGCTTGAATCATTGTGATTTCATGCTCATCCTCGGAACTCAGAGTTAGACCAGCTAGTCTTTCAGAGGCCCCAGATCGGGACGGTGAGCCAACCGGGGATTTCATTTCATCTCTTACTGTCAGTTCCGTTAATAACTGACCCTCTTGCAGTAGAATATCACTGTGAATCCTCAGCCAATCGGAGTCTGGATTTGACACCGAACCTGCTGAGTTGTCAGGGATATTCTCCGCTTCGACTACTAGAGTCTCATCATTTTTATTTTTATTTGGATCTTCAATTTTGGTCCCACGAGTATGCGCGTTTGGGATTGGACCATCCATGCAGTGACGGCGTACATGGACTAGGCAAAATCTTGTTTACAACCGACCCGTGCCCTGGCGTCGGAGGGGAGCTGTTAGCGACTAGTCCTCTTTTACCACTAACTAGCCATTCAGGTTATTGGCACTGCTACCAACCACGCTAACCTTACAAGTGGAGTCAGTTTTGGTCCGCGGGTTGTAATTCGAATTAAGGAGGGAACCTATTAACACTTGAGATCGCTTTGATCTAGTGTTTCTCTAGCCTTAACACATTCCAGTGTCACCAGCTTGTTACCCCTTTGCGACCATTCTATAAAAGTGTCACAAAGGCGTAGCAACCCGGCTATCCCGTCTTCTAATTACCTTCTCCGGAGCGTTCATGCTCTTTATGAGCCCAAAAAACAATTACTATTGCTCCGAAAACCTTCAGAAAAGAGGAACATTACATTCGAAAATGGTCCGTCAGAAAGAGCTCTTAGATAATATCAGAAAAGAGTCTTTTATGAGGGCTTTTTTGGGCTCAGAAAGAGCTCTTACATCATGTCAAAAAAGGGTCATTGCAATTTTAAATACAACAAATTTAAAGGTCGCACCGAATTGGAAAGATGTAGAAAAAACGATAAAATTTATGGTTGAAAAGAATTGTTTAAAACCTGAAGACAACAATGCAGAATTGTTTAACGAGTTTGTTTTCATATTGAAATTTATTACCCCAGAGAAAATTAGCGAATGGAATAAAAATAATCCTCCTACTAAGCCACGTTCTACTAAACCACATCAACGTTGGGTGGAATATTTTAAACATTTTCAAAGTATGAATGTACCGTACACTCGCTTTGCGCGAATCATTGAATTTATATTTTGTTTGCCAGCAACATCTATCTGCAAGTGTAGAGGGTATATTTTCGTTGATCGCAAAATTATGGACAAAAGAAAAATCGCAACTCAATCTAGATACTTTGAAACATATGCTATTTCTCAAATATAATTTAAAGTACGAATACGTTGAATTTTACAATTTTTTGAAAGAATCCCCAAATTGCTGAAGCAAATTTCATCACAAATAGCGACAGAAAATTAGATTTAAATTACTTATAACATTATAATTGTCTAAATTTAACTTGAATAACAAAGTTTTTTTCCCATAAAAAATGGCCCAGTTTTAAGTTTGAATGTTCCGGATTTTACTACTTTTTTCGAAAAATGTCCCGGTTTCGCTCAAAATTGAGGTGGTCACACTGTATAATACATAAAATAATTGCAAAGACTATAAATATAAAAAGACTATAAATATTAAAATTAGTAGAAAAATCAATTTTTAGATTGTTTTTATATTTTTTCTTTAGGGTTTTATGTTTTAAATTATTACCCAACAAATTAAAAAAAAATATTTTTTTTTTTAATTTTCTGTAAAATATTCATCCATTACCATAAAATTGATTTTTCTACTAATTTTAACTTTGATAACCCATAAGTAGGCCCCTACAAAGCGTAGCACCCTTTCCAAACGCTCATTTCATAGGCTGAACAGTTATCTATCATATGCTGTTTAAACTGTTCAATTATCTTATTCGGTTCAAAAGATATGATTTTTGCAACGAAAAAACGCAAATGGCGCCATACAATTTTTGCAACCATGTCTTTTTAACCTTTTTTATCTCTAGAAGCCAAACGGGCACGTAAAGAAATAATCAAAGAATAGGTTTTGCAAATATGGCAAATATACAAGAATATAAATTTTTTTTATTTTCCGTAAAAGTTGGAAAATAGTAAAAAAACGGATAGTTTTTAAGTAGTGATTTACCAGGAGAAACACAAAGCAAACAGGTAATTTTTTTTTATCATTATACATTTAATAAACACATCAATCAAGAAAAAATATGGCGATTCGTTACCTATTTTTCGTGATATTACACCTGAAATCGCAACAAATTGACTAAAAATTGCGCTCATGAAAATTTTGATTTTTGCAACCTCGTTTGCTCTACGGGCGCCACTGTGCAGCGATTGTTTATGTGCTGCCAGATTTTATTATCAACTTTGAATTACTTGATATGTTTACCGTACATAAATTTATTCCGATAAAATGTTTTATTTATTTTGAAATCTAAATTAGTTAAAAAAAGCTAAATGTATTTTTGAAAAAAGCTAAAAGCTAAATTAAATATTTCGAGCTAAACATTAAAAAATAAAGCTAAATTTAGCTCAAAAAAAGCTAATATGGCCACGCTGTATGCAAGTCATCAAAAAACGACTTTTAAAATTTGTTTATATTATCATTAGTAACCCTAAAGGCCTCGTTATGCGAACAAAAACGTAACAGTTAAGAACAAAAATACGTAATAGATTTACAAAATATATAAAACTAAATATTTTAGAACGTTTCGTATATATAAGTACTCGTATCTTAACATTTTGAAATCTAATAGACTTAAAGGCCCAACTATAATATGCATATGCTGGCTTAAGCAACCCTGCATACACATAAATTGTATGTGGCAAACTATAATGTACTTAACGAAACTTTTCGTTAAGTTTTTCAACTGTCATTTGCTTAAGCAAAAAGCGAAACTCATCGCATATTCCGTACGGAATCAGCTGTTTGTTGTTTGTTTGTGTTTTTAACAAAATGGAAAAAGAAGAAAATACATTTATTTTAAATTTAATAGAAAATGTGGAAAAAATAAGTGCCTTTATAATAAAAGGCCCTTTTTATTTTAACAAAAATGTCGTTCTGTCGTGGTTTATTTCTCTGACAGAACAAGAGCGTCTTCTTCTTTTACAGTGTAGTTCACTTATTTCTTTTAATGTGCACAGGCCTTCAAGTGCTAACTTTAATATTTTTATATTATTTAAATTTTTAAGTTTTTTCTCCATTTTTGCAAACACAATACGAAAATTAACAAAACATATGTAAACGTTTATTATTATTTACAATGTAGTGCTGCCACAGCTGAACATTTTTGGACTTTTGCCGATAAATTAAAAAACAAGGAAAAATTATGCGTTTCGGGTACGAAGTTTTCTTTTAATTATAAAATAATATAATAATATTTATAAAATATAGTCATTTAATGGCTTTTTGTTGAAATAAAAACATTTTTTTTAAACATAAATGACCAACTGTGGACAAAAAGTTTCAAAGTCATTGTAGCCACCTGAAAGTTAACTCTGAACTGGTTATGCATTTGACAGTCTTTTCGTTAACTTTTGCAATTTGCTTAAGTTTGCTTATGCATATTATAGTTGGGCCTTATTATTATTATAATAACACTGGTTTACAAATTTTTAATTTGGAAAAATACCAAGAACGCCACTTGCCTAGATAAGTTAATTGGGACCTCCTGAACACGAAAAACGCTGTAATTTTTTTTTCTAAGTACCGTTTTTTAGATAACGGTACTTTTGTGTTTTTCGGTGTATGGTCCCATTCAAACCCTTGTGGAGCCCAACCGAAGAGCCCGATCGAGATGAGTGGCATATCGTTGGAAAGGTAATCGAATGCCTTTTCCGCCGATATGCTGCAAATTTCTATCTGATAAGAAATAGCTGAGTTATGGCACCTCGAAAGTTCGAAATTTGCCTATTTTTTACGTTTTTTTCAAAATTTTTCTTTTTTATTTAATTTTTTTTCTACGTTACAGTTAATATCTGGAATGTTTTATTTTTTATCCAAATAGTTTATTTAATTACCAACATTTTAAGCGTAATTTGAAAAAAATCGGATGAAAAATATAGTTTTTATTAAGGATTTTGTGGAACGACAATATTTTCATCTTCATTGCTTACACACTATATTCGGCGTAAATTCAAAAAATTTAAATTAAAATGACGAGCGACTTGAACTCTTACGTTTTTTTCGGATGGATCTTCGCGAATGAGGAACCAACAATAGTCCGCCATCATTTGTTCGTCCCACCAGCCTTTGTAACGTCTCTCGATTTCTTCCATTTCTTGGTGAAATCTTTCACCTTGTTCATCACTTTCGGAGCCCAAGTTGGTGGGGAAAATATCCAAATGACTGAATAAGAAGTGTAATTTAGGTGTCATATTTGAACCTAAAGGTTAAAAAGAATAAATTTTAAATCATAACGGCCTTTTTGATATACATGTTTTCACTCAACGCTTACCAATGGCATTGAATTTTTGCAGTAATGTATCGATCTTCTCTGCGTAATCAGGACTTCTGTAGTTTCCCAAAAAGTTGTGAACGATGTCCTGGAATGCTTCCCATGCCTCCAAATGAGCTGGACCTTAACACTCATTAAATGCTTGGTCACCGTACAGAGCCCGAATTTGGAATACGAAACCATCAATTCCAATCGGATATGGAAAATACATAAAGGAAAGATATGAAACAATGAAAGAACTTCTCGATCTCATACATTATGACCAACATCAATGGAAAGTTTGCTCTGATTTTAAATTAGTTGCCATACTATCTGGATTGCAAGGGGGCAATACGAAGTTTCCCTGTTTTCTATGTCTATGGGACAGCCGTGACCGTCAGAATCACTACACCTGAAAAGTTTGGCCCGAGCGAAGTAAACGTACGCAGGGAGTGTACAATATCAAAAATGACCCACTCATTCCTCTGGAGAAGATAATACTTCCTCCATTACATATTAAGCTTGGGTTATTTACAAAGATTGTGAAAACGTTGCCAAATGACAGTCTTGCCATGAATTACCTTAAACAAAAATTTCCGAGAGCCACAGCGAGCAAAATTAAAGCTGGTATATTTGATGGCCCTCAAATTCGGGCTCTGTACGGTGACCAAGCATTTAATGAGTGTTAAGGTCCAGCTCATTTGGAGGCATGGGAAGCATTCCAGGACATCGTTCACAACTTTTTGGGAAACTACAGAAGTCCTGATTACGCAGAGAAGATCAATACATTACTGCAAAAATTCAATGCCATTGGTAAGCGTTGAGTGAAAACATGTATGTATATCAAAAAGGCCGTTATGATTTAAAATTTATTCTTTTTAACCTTTAGGTTCAAATATGACACCTAAATTACACTTCTTATTCAGTCATTTGGATATTTTCCCCACCAACTTGGGCTCCGAAAGTGATGAACAAGGTGAAAGATTTCACCAAGAAATGGAAGAAATCGAGAGACGTTACAAAGGCTGGTGGGACGAACAAATGATGGCGGACTATTGTTGGTTCCTCATTCGCGAAGATCCATCTGAAAAAAACGTAAGAGTTCAAGTCGCTCGTCATTTTAATTTAAATTTTTTGAATTTACGCCGAATATAGTGTGTAAGCAATGAAGATGAAAATATTGTCGTTCCACAAAATCCTTAATAAAAACTATATTTTTCATCCGATTTTTTTCAAATTACGCTTAAAATGTTGGTAATTAAATAAACTATTTGGATAAAAAATAAAACATTCCAGATATAAACTGTAACGTAGAAAAAAAATTAAATAAAAAAGAAAAATTTTGAAAAAAAACGTAAAAAATAGGCAAATTTCGAACTTTGAGGTGCCTTATCGGCGAAAAAGGCATTCGATTACCTTTCCAACGATATGCCATTCATCTCGATCGGGCTCTTCGGTTGGGCTCCACAAGGGTTTGAATGGGACCATACACCGAAAAACACAAAAGTACCGTTATCTAAAAAACGGTACTTAGAAAAAAAATTACAGCGTTTTTCGTGTTCAGGAGGTCCCAATTAACTTATCTAGAAGTGGCGTTCTTGGTATTTTTTGGCTGTAAACCAGTGTAATAATAAACCGAACCATATATTTTATTGTATACCATATATTTGATATTTTTTTTAATTATCATCATATGGGAGGTGCCAAGCCCCCTTCGCTACTACTCTCATTTTTTCCGCAAATATTTAAACAAACAATGGAATTGCTCATGCAAAATTTGAGTACTATAGCTATTATAGTTTCCCAAGTATTTGATTTTTAAAATTAACTCTGTATGGGAGGTACCACGCCTACTTAAAATTTAAAAAAAAGTAGCCTATAGCTCCTTCCAGACATACAGAAATATACTGTGAAAATTTCAAGCAAATCGGTTTAGCCGTCTATAGATCCCAAACTAATATTAATAAACATACATACAAACACACAATCACTTTTATATACAGTATGTCAATAATGACTTTACACACTAAATAAAAATTTAAAATTTTAACTTTTTAGTAAACAAACATAACATTTTATTTCGACAGATGTAATTTATATGATTTATTATAAATATATATAGTATAAAGAGTGGTATGATAGAAAGAATAGTTTGAATTATATTCAATTAAACAAAAAGATAAAGCAAAAACAAAAAAAATTCCATTTTATAAGTGTCAATTAACTCTTTTCACAAAGTGGTGAATTATTGCTTATACTAAATTAAAATACTAAAATCTAATAAAATAAAAAAAATTTAATATTTCGTATGACCACCCTTGGCGTCTGCTACACACTGTAGTCGTTTTTTTTATTGAATGAATTAATTTAGGCAAGTCATAATTACTGGGAATCTTTTGCCATTCTTCCAAAATTGCAGTTTTCAGTTAATTTTTATTTTTTGGTCTCCTTTTAGCGATTTTCTTTAAATGGACCCACAAATTTTCAATAGGATTAAGGTCCGGACTTTGGGCTGGGGTATCAATGTCTTTTCCACAATTATAGAGCAGCCACATCCGAACAACATTCGATTTATGCTTAAGGTCATTATCTTGGTAGAACTTAAAAATAGGTTTACCATCTGTATAGAACCCAAATTTTTTAGCACTGTTTACCGAATTGGTCTTCAAGATGTCCAGATATTGCTGTGCATCCATTTTTGTTTCTATGAACGCTAATTCACCCACGCCCTAGCTAGAAATACACCCCCAAATCATAATCGACATTTTTCCAACTTTCTCAGTTGGGATTATGTTGCGATTTTCTAGGGAAGTTAAAGGCTTTCGCCAGACTCTAGATGACCCATTGTTGTAATACAACATCATTTTTGTCTCGTCGCAGAATATGGCATCGTCCCAGTAGTCCTCTGGTTGCAAAACGAACGTTGTAGCAAATTAAAGGCGCTTATCAATATTTGCTGTTGAAAGGAGTGGTTTTTTCGTCCTGCACTTGATGAGTAATTGTTCTTTATTAGCGCTTTTCTGATAGTTTCATGACAAACAACAATTCCAGTCTCTTCTGCAAGCTCTCTAGCTAGTGTTCTTGTCGAAATTTGAGGGTTCTGATCAATTTTCCTGATTAAAAATCGTTCTGCACGTCCATTTATTTTTATTTTGGGGCCTCCACTATATTTTAATTGCAATCTTCCTTTAGTTTCGGCTCGATTTAAAATGTTATAAATTATTTTTCGTGTCACTGAAAACATCTCCGATAGCTCACAAACACTTTTACCCAAATGGCGGTTGTAATATATCAGTTGAATTATGTCGTAAGATAATCTTTTTCCAGGAATCTTTTAATATTAATTTTCCACCAACTTTTAACTATTTTCCACCAACTTTTAACTATTTTTATGCGAAAAGCATAAAATGCATAGCCGACTAAGTTCAAAAATTTAATTAGTGCAACAGTAAATTTAAACATTGCATCATAGTAGGCTGACAGCGATTAAGTACATATAAAATAAATAGTTGTGAAAAGAGTTAATTGACACTTATAAAATGGAATTTTTTTTGTTTTTGCTTTATCTTTTTGTTTAATTGAATATAATTCAAACTTTTCTTTCTATCATACCACTCTTTATACTATATATATTCATAATAAATCATATAAATTACATCTGTCGAAATAAAATGTTATGTTTGTTTACTAAAAAGTTAAAATTTTAAATTTTTATTTAGTGTGTAAAGTCATTATTGACATACTGTATGTAGATTTAGTGATACCACAGCTGTACATTTTAGTATTTTTGCCGGTAAATTAAAAAAAAGGAAAAATTATGCGGTTCGGGGACGAAGTTTTCTTTTAATTATAAAATAATATAATAATATTTATAAAATATAGTCATTTAATGGCTTTTTGTTAAAATAAAAACAATTTTTTTAAACATAAATGACCAACTGTGGACAAAAAGTTTCAAAGTCATTGTAGCCACCTGAAAGTTAACTCGGAATTGCTTATGCATTTGACAGCCTTTTCGTTAACTTTTGCAATTTGCTTAAACTTGCTTATGCATATTATAGTTGGGCCTTAAGACCTAAAGAAGTACGCAAATGTACTTTTTTTCAGCCTCTGTACTTCTTTTTGTAATTTTTTTTGTATTTGTATGTTTATATTTTTAATTTCTCATTGTAATGCGGCAACCGAGAGAATCTTTAGTATTCAAAATTTGTTTAATACAATTCAATGTATCGGGTATGTATTTATAAATACAAATAAAGCAAACAAAAATGTCAAGAAAATATAAATGAAAAATAAAGTTTGCAGAAAAATATCAATCAACAAAGAAATAAAATATTTGTAATACTATCGTGTAAACAATAAATGTTTTTTCGAAACAATTTTTTTTAATACCGAATGATTTCAATAATATTTTAAATTTGAAAAGTGTTAATACTCAATATTGCCGTCTATAAATTCCTTTAACAACATAAAAATTTAAATTAATTTATTTTATTTGAAAATATATAATTTGTTTCATTTAAACTGAAATTCATTTTATATTGTTTTGTATAATTATATACTCTATCTTGATGAATATTATTAATTTTGAAAAGTTATTTTTTTTTGTTAGTTAAACACAATAATAAAAAACATAACAAAATTGTTTTGTAAACTAGAGAGCTTTCCCTTATAGACATTTATAAAAAGTTGACAGTTAGTTAGTTAGAAAAGGCTGTTTGTTATTGAAGTTTTATCGAAATCATTTTTATTCAATTGTGGCCATATTTAACCAGGCTCATTTGGTATTTTCGATTTCGTAAAATAAGTTATGTAAACATGTTCGCACATTTACTACGAAATTAATACATAGTAAATGTTCTTTTTATTTACAACAGCTTTTGAAATATTTTATACAAATAATAGTCTTTAATAAAAACTAAAGAAATAGAACAACAAAATAATTAATTTATCTATATATATAAAATTCAATGTATGTATGTATGTATGTATGTATGTATGTAACGTATAGACTCCAAAACGACTGAGCCGATTTTGATGAAATTTTCACAGCATGTTACTGTGACTCTGGAAGGAATAATAGGGTACTTTTTTTTTACCACGCCCACTTTTTTAAAATATTGTAATTGAAGACCAAACCTTTGGACCGATATTTTTGAAATTTTCACAGCATTTAACTGGGACTCTGGTATGATTAATAGGGTACTTTTTTTGACCACGCCCATTTTACGCCCACTTTTTAAAAATTATGTAATTGCTCCCATATAGTTTTTAACAGGTTTACTTCAAATTGTATACACATTATATACTCCAGGCGAGGTAAAAATAAAGATTTCTTAAGCCACGCCCCTTTCACGCCCCTTTTCACGCCAAATTTTTGAAAGTTTTATACTTTTTGTTCTCTATACACATTTGTTCATTCCAACGTATTTTTTTTTATTTGGTACTATATTGCTCTTAATACTGTTAACGTCGCCATATAACTATGAACCACGCCTACTTCATCGCCCCCTTTTTTTAATTCAGATACTTACTTATACCACTAACAATGTTTGCTATACAAAATACTTTTTTTGTAATATGTATTTACCAAAAGTTTTATATACTTTTTAACTACATACATTTTTTTATTACCAAATCCCCATTTTTCGCCCCATTTCACATTAAATTATATTGCTTTTAATCTATATATATATATAAATGAATGTGTGTCTGTATGTTTGTGCTTAATAGGAGGCCAAACCCTTGGACCAATCAGCCTGAAATTTTTACAGAATGTTACTGTGACTCTGGAAGGAATAATAGGCTATATGAAGTTTTGATTGTACTAACGGGGGTGGCACCGCCCATATAACCCACAAATTTAACCCGCCATAATTTGGGCATTTTTTGACGTTCGTCGGTGATATTTGGTGCATATGGTATTGGCATAATTAGGAATACGTACCAGGAGAAAAGTGAGTGGGACCACGCCCCTTTATAGGAAAATTAAACATCGTAATAAAGTCTTAACTACTGGACCGATCGTCATTAAATTTTAACAACAGGATATTCTTACGAAATAATAAATTCTTGACTCCGTAAGTGGACAAAGGGGCATGGTCTCGCCTAAAGCATTGCAATAAATACATTAAAATTAAATAAATAAATGTTTGTAAATATATAAATACGTTTTATTTTATTTTATGACGAGGGGGGGGGGGGGTAGCAAAGCACACCGGGTTTAGCTAGTATTTAATAGAAATAGAAAGAAAACTTTTACAAACATTTTAGATTTTTAAATATTTTTTTTTATATAGGGACCATGTATAACTATACAAAGTGAGTGCAAATCGGCAACAAATACAACACAATACAGAAACAACAGGCATTTTGTGTGTGTAAAAAAATGTACTACTGTCAAAAACACGTGAAAAAGTATTATAACTGTTGGCATACATACAGTTGTGTTCAAAAAATAGGAGTGCCCTTAACAAATATCTAGTTTGTTATTTTTTTTTTTTTTTTTTTACAAAAAACACAAAATTTTACTTCACTTTTTTTTGTAACATTAAACAAGATATTCTTAAGAAATTATTACATAATTCCAGAGGTGATTAAAGCAATAAAAATAAAAATATATGCATTTTTAACAAAACATGATGTTAGTCCATTGTTAAAAATAATAAGAGTACATATTATACTTTTCATTAAAAAATGTTAACAAAATTAATTCAAAACAAGTCGAAAACGTTCAGAATGTTTAATAGTTCTTAGAAAAACGTCGGTTCTAAATAACGGCAGAACATCACCGCGGCATGGAGTCGATGAGGTCCCTCCAACGGTTTACTGGGATTTTACTCCACGCATCCTGGACAGTGCGCCATAAAGCCTAACCATTAGACGGTTTCTTTTCGGAAACATATTTTTTAAGATCCCCCCATAGGTTATCTATCGGGTTGAGGTCAAGAGACTGGGCGGGCCATCGCATAACCTCAACCCCGTTGGCACGAAACCACTCCTTCGCTTATTTACTGGTATGTTTCGGGTCATTGTCTTCTTGGTAGACCCATTTCAGAGCCATATTCCACTCTGCGTATGGTAGCATGGCATTATCTAAAATTTTGACGTACACCCGTTGGCCCATGATCCCTTTTACTTGATATAATGGACCAATACCTTTGTAAGAAAGACATCCCCAAATCATAACTTTTGCTCCTCCATGTTTGATGGTCTTTCTGTTGAATTGTGGGAGATATTCCGTATTGGGTGGACGTCGGACATATTGTCTAGAAACAGTTCCTCCAAATAGAACGATCTTACTTTCATCGGTCCACAATACGTTTCGCTATTTTTTTTTAGCCCAGTTTACATGATACTGGGCAAATTTTAAACGGGAGTCAGCCTGTTTTTTTGTGAGTAAGGGTACCTTCCAGGGACTTTTGCCGAATAAATTATTTTTGACTAAACGTCTTCGAATAGTAACGGCGCTTACGCTTAGATTAAGATCCTTTTGGATCATTTTTGATGACGCAGAAGGATCAGCCGGATCAAAACGTACTATGTGAGGTCGATCATAAATTTCTTAAGAACGTTGGTAATCAAATAAAATTCGACACAAATAATATACAGAAATGATGACACCTAATTTTATTATGGTCGGTCCATAATTAGTCGAAACTCTCATATAAGACCCTCTCCGTAATTCACTTTAACCTCCATAAATCTTTTAAAAGTATTTATATCGAGATAAAGTTTAACATATATAATATTTATATTCACAGAAATCATGACACTAAATTTTTGGATGATCGGTCCATAATAGGTCATATCTCCCATATAGCGCACATATACTGGGTGTAGGGTATTATATGGTCGGGCTTGGCCGACTTTCTTACTTGTTATTTTTTAAATAAGCACGTGAAATATCGAAAAGTTATTTTCATTCAAAGATTTAAAGAACTCATTTTTATTTAGGAGATAAGATAAAAAGAAAAACATGTATGTTCATATACATACATATACATATGTATTTGAATTCAATCAAAATTGTTAACGAATTAAAACAATGTACATATGTACTAATTTACCTAAAAATAGAAAGTAAAAAAAGTAAAACGAAAGTAAACTGAAAAATACTGATCAATAACAAAGTTTAATTATAATAGAACCTTATTGTAGATTAATGCATTTAAAACCAATGCAGTTCAAACCATTTAAAAATACACAAAATGTTTGTGATAAGCGACTAAATATATTCATGCAGAGACATACTAGGTGTTCGTGTGACCAATAAAAATTAAAATAATTTAAACAAAAATCTTTAAAATTTAATGGTTATCAGTCGAAATTTTACGATTCAATAAAAATTGAACCATAAGGCATAGTAGAAAAACATACAAATAATAATAATCAAATACATAGATTCATAGGACACATGAAAGATAATACTTAAGTGTGAATGAGTGAAGTATTTACAGTAGCAAGATATTCATATTACTATACTATAATTAGTAAACAAGAAATTAATAACATAAAACTTAACAACTAATTCAAGATGCCGATGTTGTGGTTATTCCCGCTGGTGTACCCCGCAAACCTGGTATGACCCGTGATGATCTTTTCAATGTCAACGCTGGTATTATTAAAGATATTGCCAATTCCATTGCCAAGAACTGCCCCAAGGCTATGATAGCCATTATTACCAATCCAGTTAACACCTGTGTACCAATTGCTGCTGAAATTTTGAAAAAGGTTTGTTTTTAAAACTACATTAAATATTTTTTTTTACTATTTATTTATCTTATTCATTATCAGGCTGGTGTCTACGATCCCAAGCGTCTTTTCGGTGTTTCGACTTTGGATGTTGTACGTGCTCGTGCTTTCATCGGTGAAGCTTTGGGTGTTGATCCCCAAAAAGTCAATATTCCCGTAATTGGTGGTCATTCCGGTGTGACCATTTTACCAGTATTGTCTCAATGCCAACCTGCCTACAAAGGCGATCAAGCCACCATTGAGAAATTGACTGTTCGCATCCAAGAAGCTGGTACTGAAGTTGTTAAGGCTAAGGCTGGTGCTGGTTCCGCCACTTTGTCTATGGCTTATGCTGGTGCCCGTTTCGCTGGCTCCTTGCTTAAGGGTTTGAATGGCGAGAGCAACGTTGTCGAATGCTCCTACGTTCAATCTAGCGTAACCGAAGCCACTTTCTTTTCAACTCCCTTGGTTTTGGGCAAGCAAGGTTTGCAAGAAAATTTGGGTTTGCCTAAATTGAACGATTATGAGAAGAAATTGTTGGAAGCTGCCATTCCAGAACTTAAGAAAAACATTCAAAAGGGCATTGATTTTGCCAACGCTTAAGTTTTTCTCTCATTACCTCAGATCCTTAGGAATTTTTAATTGTTATCCATTCTCATTAAGCGTCAATTGGCTACCTACACTAAAGTAATCCCATATATCCTCTGTCCACCTTTATGAAGCTGTTCCTTAATTTGGTTTCGATTTTCTAATAATCGGCTTAAAGTCTAACTTACACTTACCACCACTAGTTGAATTGCAGCTCGTTAAGATTTCTTACGAAAATGTTTTGCAACTTTTCCAAAGATATATGTTTAAGTATAAATAAAGTGTTCAAATAAAGAGCAACAAATAGTTGGAGTTTACTTAAAACAATTGTAATTAGAGACAAATAAAATAACCTCAATAAAAAATATTTGTTAATAAAAAAATTATTTAAATGAGATAATGGAGGTGTGTTAATAACTTAACAAATTTTATTATAGGCGAATATTTTTTGGCTATTGCAATATAATATTTATAAAATTTATAAAGAATTTTTAAATTCGTGAAGATTTGAAATCATTGAAAAATTTAAATGTACATGCACATGTGTGACTTTTGACATTCTACATCTCTAGCAGCAGTCACAAGAATTATGGTATCTTTTCACTTAGGAGAACATAAAAAACAAATCTTATTTTTTATTTTATGACTTGAATCTTAAAAGTTAAAATGGTATCAAATATTTATTATTTAGTAAGAAGTTGGTTAGAAGAATTGTTAGTTATCACGATATATAAACAGTTATTGATACTATTTATGTTAAAAGTGATATTGATTTTTTATATAGAATTCTGAAATATGCTTCTAGCTCCTTTAATATTGACATAAATTGAAAAACAAGGATACATACAGGCATGTTCTGAAATCACGGTGATTTTAAATCACGAACGATTTTGAAATCACGGGAGGAATATTTTGGTGTTCTGAAAATCACGAGATTTTTAATTTTTAGTAGTGATTTTGATTGTTCTAAATCACGAGCTACAACTGATTTTCTTTGTGCTGACTACTAAAAAGTAAATCACGAAAAATGTAAACAAATATAAAAAAATGGTCCGCAAAAAATACAACGTCTTACTAAATTTGTAAATTTTAAGTTTTTTCTGTGTATAATAGTTAGTTTTATTAAAAAAAAAAAAAAAAAAAAAAAAAATAAAGAACAAATGGTTTTAAGTGTATGTGATAATTTTATTACAAGAGTTCAATGAAAAATGCTTAAAAAAAGTGATTGAAATCATTAGGCTGTTAGGTGACCGGTTTTAAATCACGAGATTTCAATAATTATTGTGCACAGAACACTTTTTCAGTGATTTCAAATCACTTTACGAAAAAGTGGTTTTCAGAACATGCCTGATTTATCACTTTTATTTCCCACCAACTTGAAAAACAAAAACAATCTAGAATCGATTATTTATATGGAATTTTAAAATAGGCTGTTGATCCTTTGTTATTATTCTAAATTAAAAATGTAGATCCTCTAATATTGGTCTAAAATAAAAACAAGGATAATATGTATATCACTTTTATAGAAACCAATATTGTCAGAATTGGTTTTAAAACCGACAAGAAAAAATGCTTTGGTGTCATAGGGCACTGCTACACGTTCAATAAATATAGTGATACTAGAAATATCTAGATAGTGTAGCAATGCCCTATGACTAGGGTGTCCAGACGTCACGCTTTTGGCGTGATTGTCACACTTTTGAAATCTTACTGGCGTGTCACGCTTTATTTTCAAAAATCACGCCAGATACAATGCTAGAGCTAGACGAGATGGATCAACATTTTATAATTATATTTTTTAATCACCTTTCAAAAATAAACAATTTCTAAAATGTTGTTAGTTAATTTATATAAAGGGTGTCCCAACTAGAACGCAATTTTTAAATTTGGCGCCATTCGAAGTGTCATTGTTTGACATTTGAACAATTGTTATTGTTTGCTAGTAGAAGGTACGAGGTTAGTAAAAATGGAGCGCTACACGAATGAACAACGCATTCTCATTGTGAAATTGTTTTGCCAAATTGGTGAAAGTTTTGCGGCTACAGTTCGCAAATTGCGATCAATTTGGTTTCACAATAATGCTCCAAAAGAGTCAACTGTAAAGAGATTAATGGATAAATTTGCCGAAACTGGGTCTGTTAGTGATGTAAAGACAACAACGCGCCTTCGACCACCTCAATTCGACACCGAGCTCAGCAAATTGGTGTCTCCAAATCCACTATGCAGCGAATTTTGACGAAAGATTTGCATCTTCATGCATACAAAGTTCAATTGACTCAGGATCTGAATCCAGCTGACCGTGGACAGCGAAGGGAGTTCTTTAATTGGGTATTGGAGAGACAACATGAAAATGCTGATTTTGCCGATAAAATCATCGAGTGATTTACGAGAAGCAAATGCATCCTCAACGTGTCACTGTGTGGTGTGGTTTTTGGGCTGGAGGAATCATTGAACCTTTTTTTATAAAAATGAGGCAGGTCAAGCGCAATTAGTCAATGGTGTTCGGTATCGTGAAATGATCACCAGGTTTTTCTTGCCTAGAATTGAAGAAATTAATGTGGAGGTGGTTTCAACAAGATGGCGCCATATGTCATACAGCCAGAGAAACAATTCAATTGCCGCATCAGTCATTTACCGGTCGTGTTATTTCGCGGTTTGGAGACCAGAATTGGTTGCCTAGATCGTGCGCTTTTAAGACCTTTAGATTTTTTTCTTTGGGGTTTTTTGAAGTCGATGGTTTACGCGAATAAGCCGACGACGACTCAAGCCTTAAAAGAGGAAAATGGACGCTGCATTAATGAAATACCGCAGCATTTATGCAAAAAGGTCATTGAAAATTTCATTAAAAGATCACATGTGTGCCAGCAAAGCCACGGCGGCCATCTGCACGATATCTTGTTTCATACATAACCTCATTCTGTCTACTTTACGAATAATAAAGTTTCACGATTTTTTTTTTAAATATCTGTTTTATTTAAAATTTAAAAATTGCGTTCTAGTTGGGACACCCTTTACAATGATTTAGCTGTCGCGTCGAGTATGCTAGCGTTAAATCGCGTCGCGTCGTTTCTGTCCAAGCGGTAACGTCCCTACAAGAGCAGTGTTGGTCATTTGATAGGTAAAATGACTGTCACTGATGAGAGATATATCTTATCAAAGTTTCTATCAAGTTATTAAGGGCAATATGAACAAAATGATAAGAGACTTTTGTGTCCGTGTGATTTTCTATTTCTCTTCCACTTATTTTTTGTCTCTCCTTAACACATTTGCATACAGTAAACATAAGTTCTTTCACACTGCTGTGTTAGTGCAAAATTGTTTATGGGTTAGTTTCGGTTACATATTTATTGCAGAGGTATTTTCGTAAAATTTTTTTTTATATTTTTTTTTTGTTTACTGTTCTCTCCAGTGGGGCCAGATCTAAAAATATTTTAAGAGTATTAAGTTTTATCTATTCAATTCCACGTGCCAATGCATCTCTGAAAGAATTTTCAGTTTGATGAGGAATTCTTGGAGAAAAGAGAGAAACCGAATGCATTTAAAAACAGTGGAAGCAGAGCTCATAATAAAACAAAATTTTAGAATGAGCTGCACTGAATTCAAAAAATATTTAAACACCGAAAAAGGAATTTTACTTTTTAAAAAAGTGAAATTAAGTGATAAATATCCTTAGTATAATTATAAACGTTCCTTTATTATTTTTAGTTATTTGTGATTCGAAAATCGTGATAAAAATAAGACGTGAATGACTTATTTTTTTATTTTTAATACGCTTTTTATATTTGTGTTTACATGATTGAAAAATCAATAATGAATGAATTTTTTTGTTTTTTTTATTTTAAAACGTTTTTATGTTTATTTAATTATTTAGAAATCGACACCTGAAAAGTCAATGAATGACTTATTTTTTGATTTAATAAAATTAATAACTTCAAAAATAATAAAAATAAAAAATTATTTTTAGAAAGCTTGTCGGTGTCAAGCACTTACTATCGCCTATGTTCTGAAAAACGCAAAACGCTTAAAATTGGCGTTTTCAAATCGAAACAAACGAAAACGCTAGAAATTTGGCGATTTCAAACTGCTAGTGTATACTGAAGCGATCTGGCTTATTTTATTGAAACTGCACTTTTAACACAAAATGAAATGATGCACAATTTAAATTTAATATGTTTTCTTTTTATTTAAGCTAAAGCTTGTAACATTTTTCCACGATTTTAATTAAAAATATTTTTTTTTTATTGCCTTTAATTATTTATTGAATCTTCATATATGAAATGACAATAAGTATTCAAATCTTAATACTAAAAAGAAAATAATAAGCCCAGCCAGTACTAGACAAAAATTTTTATGATACTAAAAAATTTCACATCAACTGATCCAGTCATCTGTTTTGCGCTTGAGTTAAAGCAAGGGTATCCCTCCTTCTCAACCGATTGTGGCCACTAAAGTTAAGGATGTCTCGTGCAAGTGGGTTTGGATGGTGTTCAAGTTTGCTGACATACTTTGACGCATATTTTGTAAATTCGACTTTTACTAATGGCACGCCTAGATCTTTGTGGATTCGAGAATTTTTAACATACCATGGTGCTGCAGTAATTATACGTAGAATTTTATTTGACCCCTTTGAATTTTTTCAAGGTTGGATGCTGAGGCAGTACCCCATAATTGAATTCCATAGCACCAGATTGGCTTTAGTATTGCATTGTACAACAAAAGTTTGCAATCCAATTTTAATGTAGAGTTTCTGCCGATTCGCCAATTAAGTTGCACTGCTTTTAATCTCATTTGTGTAAGTTTCGCTTCATTATGAGACTTCCAAGTTAAACGGCGGTCGAGGTGAATGCCGAGGTATTTGACTTCATTATGTTGAGGAATAATTTGATTATTTATTTTGATGAACGAGCAAGTTTCTTTTCGTAATGTGAAAGTGATATGAATACATTTTTGTTCATTTATCCTGATTTTCCAAAGCTCTAGCCAATTCTCTAACTTATAAACATAATTCTGCAAATTCTGTGATGCAACTTGGTAGTCCTTATGGACGCTGATAAAGGCTGTATCGTCTGCAAAAGTTGACTTTAACCCATTAGAAGTCAGTGTACTCAACTGAGTACACTTGTTTTTTTGCGTATATCCAAGCAAAACGTAAGAAAATACAATCTTTTTACCGTGACTTAGTTTCACAACAACAATACCAAGAACTGCAGAAAAAGATTTTTTGTGTATATTCTGTTGTTTCTGCAAAACTTTTAGTCTGAATTGTGGCGCGAATGCAGTGCGTGGTTTAGTAAACTATTTTTTAAATATTTTAAATAATACTAAAAATTTTTCGGTTTTCTTGCACTATTTTTATAAAAATAGTAACAACAAAACATAAAAGCAGCAAAGAATACTTAAAAGTAAGAAAATTAATAAAATAGAAAGGTATAAAGTTAGCTGTACTCGGTTGAGTACAATGACAGCATCCATAAGTAAAAAATAGTTTTTTTTTGTTAGATTTGAAATATGAGTGGAATACGTTTTAAGGGCCAGCAGAGTTTCAGAGGACTTCAAGAGGCCGTTGATAATATATTAGCCGATAGTGAAGATGAGGAAATTGATGTGGTAATCATACCAACCTAGTCCAAGTGAACTAACTGACGAAGAGGAAGGTGTTGAGGATGATGTGATATCGTCTGCCCTACCGCAAGATATTCCTGGAACAATAGAACTTTTTGTAAACCGCAGTGACTATAACAGTGATGATGAACCATTACAGTCAAAGCGTGCTCGGCAACCCAAAGAAATCCCATTTGGCACAAATGTCATCCACCACCAAGACTAGCTTCTCAGCACAACTCTGTAGTTTATGACAGAGCAAATACAATTTGTGATGTGATGAGAAAATCATAGACTTGATTATCTCCAATTCGACAACTTACGCAAAACAGAATAACAGGCACAAATTTCACCTGAAGGAGTGTGATTTGAAAAATTTCGTAGGAGTTTTGATATTATCCGGTTGCAATAAATTACCACGCGAACCACTGTACTGGTCCTTGGATGAAGATATTGGAAATGAGATAGTGGTCAAAGCTCTTTCAAGAAAACTGACGTGGTTATACCCAAATAATTTCAAAATTACAATAAAGCTATGGGTGGAGTTGACGAGCTCGATCAATCAATCTCTTTGTATAGGATTGCTGTTCATGGAAAGAAGTGGTGGTGGGTGTTATTCACATATATGATTGATTTAGCAATTTCTAATGCTTGGCGGCTACATGTACTGAGCAATGAGAGTCCCATGGATCAACTTTTGTTTCGCCGTCACATTGCACGTTATTATTTACGCGAAGGTGGATACAACAAATCACGGCAGTCTGCATCAATATCTGAAGGTTTACCCCAAGATGGAGTTGGGCACTATCCCGCTAAAATAGAAAATCAGTTACGGTGCGTAATTTGCCATTCCAGAGTACGTTGGCAGTGCAAAAAATGCGTTAAAACACTTTGTGTCGAAAAGCCATGTTTCGAAAAATTTCATATGTAGCAGGTCAGTGTACTCATTTAAGTACACCCCTAAAACTCGTTTCCAAAAAAAATATATAATTTTTCTTTCATTTTGTGCTTGTTTATGCTCGTATCTATTAATAAAAAAATCTGAAATCAAAATCTTAAATCCCGTTTTCATTTGACCTCTAATGGGTTAAATTTGCGACCGTATAAATAACTTTCCATGAGTTTATGGGTGTTAGCAGGTTAATTTAATTTTGTTCATTAAACCGTCATGCCAAACTTTGTCGAACGCTTGGGACACATCAATGAAAAGGGCGGAGCAGTATTTTTTGTCTTCAAACGACCCTCTTATCACATTTACCAATCTGTGTGTTTGTTCGATGGTGCTGTGTTTAGCTCTGAATCCGAATTGATGATTAGGAATACATTCAGTGTCATTCAGAATTGGAGTCAACTTATGCCCCTATTACGGTTCACAACTTTTTTAATAATTTGGTCGTCTTTCATAAATCGGTATTGCCATTCACAACTTATATGTAGTAGAGTTAATGTAGAGTTAAAGTCGGGTTGACTGACAGACGACCAAACTTAGTTGAGTTGAGAACGGCAATAGGGGCATTAGTCATTAACAATTTTTCGAACAGTTTAGAAATTGTCGGCAATAGACTAATTGGTCTATATGACTCCACTTTGGTGTGGTCCTTCCCTGACTTAGGAATCATAGTGATCATTGACACCTTCCAATCTGCAGGATAGTATTCTAGGCGTAAAATAGCGTTGAAGATAAAGAGGATAATTCTTCATGCTACACGAGGTAACTCCACAAACATTTTATTGCTGATTTTATCCATATCTGGAGCCTTTCTAAGGTTCAGATTATCAATAGCGTTTTGGACATCACGAAAGTTTAGTCTTAGAGGTACAGGAGGTCTTATAACAAGTGGTGGCAAATCAGATTCGTTATTATTTGAGTTGTTTATAGTAAACACATTTCTCAAATGGTTAACAAATAATGTCCCTTTCGCGGAATCATTTCTAGCCCAGTCACCAGTCGGATTTCTCAAAGGAGGTTTTCCTCTCACTGGTATTTTTAAACCTCTTGCCGCCCTCCTTAACGAGTAGTCAGATTGTGGGATACTATCAACACCTTCCAAGTAAGATCTAAGTGAGGCCGTTCTTTGGGTTTCTAAGAAATGTCTTAGCATATTTCTGCATACCCGTAGCCTAGCTTTCAGTTCAGGAGACCTGTGAATTTGCTACTC
Organism: Bellardia pandia; assembly: GCA_916048285.2. Classification (NCBI taxonomy): domain Eukaryota; kingdom Metazoa; phylum Arthropoda; class Insecta; order Diptera; family Calliphoridae; genus Bellardia; species Bellardia pandia. Next base: position 104,822,703 of record OU696529.1, read on the forward strand.
TCTTCTCATTCTTCTTTTTTCTGATAGGAGATGTTCGAGTTCAGAGAAATAAGTTCTGTTTGTCCTATTTCTACATTCAACGTGATAAGTGGAAGCGTGATTCACAGCTCGTCGAAGGTCCTCGGTAAAGTTGCCAATCGACTCATCAATATCGTCGGTAGTTCTCAACACAACATTTTCCGTGCAATGAGAACTTAAATACTTTTTGTATTTTATCCAACTTACTCGGGTCTTAGTCATGTTCATAAATGGAGAACCACACACTTGAGGGAAATGCATTGAAATGATAGTAGGAGAGTGATCTGAGGACAAGTCCAGTGAAGGATCCACTTGCATCCATTATACAGGGATATTTTTCACTACTCCAATAACATTCAATAACATCGGGAATCTTCCGTCGGTCCGTCGGCCAACAGGTGGGATGTCCACTTGAGAGTACATCTAAGCCCATTTTAGCAATGGTGTTGGAGAGTACGCGACCCTTTGGGGTTACCAGACTTGAACCCCAAAATGTGTGTTTAACGTTAAAGTCGCCAGCAACTAAAAATCTAGCTCCAAGGGATTTAAAGAAGTTATGGTATTGGTGTTCTTTTATTGAAAATCGAGGCGGAGAATAAATCGATGATAAAACAAATTTGTATTGACAGAATTCAATGCAAATGTTTGTTGCTTGGAGGTAATCCTCACTTATGTTATTCATTAGATAATGCTTTATTCTATTCTTTATAAGAATTGCCGAACCTGCACAAGCTCTTCCGCGGGGGTCTTTAGTATCGTAGAACACGTAGCCATTAATTTTGAAGTACGCTGTCGACGTCAAGTGAGTTTCAGCAATCATCATAACACCAATCTGCTTATCCATCAGGAAGTATTCCAGTTCATTTTTATGTTGGCGGAGGCCGTTCGCATTCCAGAAAGAAATTTTTAAATACATCATTTCTTTAACATGACTTGCAAGATAGTGGATTGCATTTTCAGCATTTCCTGCATCATGGATGCCATGGTGGTCGTAAAAGTGTTCATAGTTTGGACAAGTGTCTGCAATGTTGTCTCTAGATTGTTGATATGCGGCTCAGAATATTGGGGTTTAGGTACCTGCTCCAGACCTGGCATATTAGATTTAACCACGTTTGCGTAAGAAACTTGTCTAGAATTAGGAGCGTTTTCATGAGTAGTTGGTCGTACAATTTGAGGAAAATTCATACTCGACATGAAATTAAGTAGTTGATGATGATCAGGTAATACTGCCGACTTATTGGTCCGTATGCCCTTCAAGTAAGTATAAACTGGACAACCTCTACATATAATTTGCAATTTAAAAATTTTCTTTAAGTTTGTCAATTGTCTGTTTCAATTGTTTACTTTTGAACTAGCGATTTGTGTAATGTAATGCATTTTAATTTGAAATTGATTTAATTGTTTACGTTATTTTATGACAAAACATCTGTTTTTATTGTTCGAACATAGATTCGAAAAATGGCAAAACACTAGCAAATCGAATACACTTTAGGTTTGAATGTTTTTTTTTCAAACTTGTCACGCCGTCGAAAAAAATTAGATCTGGACACCCTACCTATGACACCAAAGCACTTTTTCTTGTCGGTTTTAAAACCAATTCTGACAATATTGGTTTCTATGACACCCCTGAATATGTAAATAATTACATATGTACAGTTTAACCTTGGTATATCGAATTTTAAGGGGATTAGAAAAAAACGTTATATCGAATAATTCGTTAGGCTATATTCATTACGAATCCTTTGAGATCCCCGAGCCTACAACCCGAGATATCCTCTAATTCGCTTATGAATCTACTGCCTAGCCACCTCAATCTAATAACTTGCAGCCGGGGACAATGGCACAGAATGTGCTCGATCGTCTCCAGTTCCTCCGGGTCCTCGCATAACCCGCACATGTCTGACAAATCAGATCCCATTATCCTTGCCATTCTACCTATCATACAATAGCCCGTGATAACGCCTATCATGGTTCTTACGCAGACCCTGCTCTCGCCCAGCAACGATTCCGAGTCTGTCGTCCTAAGCACCGGCCCTATTTGTCTCGCCCAGAATCCATTCCCTGATTTTCTCATAATAGAAACCTATTGGAGACCTGACCGTCGCCTGCCAATCAGGATCCTCCGAATCTGAGCCGAGTCTCGCCAATTCATCAGCCAATTCATTTCCCCTGATATTGGAATGACCCGGTACCCAGCAGAGTCTCAGCACGTATTCGCCTGAGATTTCTCCTCGAGCTCCTTTTACAATCATCGACCAACCTGGAGTTCACATAACAGCCCCCTTTAAGAGCCGCTTGGCTGTCCACATATATAGTGACCTCCAACCCTTTGTCAATGTTGTCTTTTATCAGTTTCACGGCTTTCAAGATCCCTAGAACCTCAGCCTGGAATACACTACCGTCGTCGGGAAACCTATATGATCTTCTGAAGTCAAGATCCTCAATGTAGACCCCCGCCCCTGTACCCTTCATTTTCGAGCCATCACTAAATATAGCAAATCCTGTGTATAATCTGCTTTTCTCTGACCAGCTTTTCCTAGGTGGCATTATTACCTCCGGCATACGCCCAAAATCAACCCTAGTCCCCGCGTAATCTGTGGAGCCGGGTGTTCCCAGATGGTAGCCGTTAGCTCTAATCTCACCCAGTATCCTGCCATGACCCTGAGTGAAGTTACCTAACAGCCCCAACTCTCTCAGCCTAAGAAGGCTTCTGGCTGCTATTCCCATCACATACTGCTCAATCGGCAGAAGATGTAGAATAACATCCACCGCCGCCTGAGGAGTGCTTCTCATGACCCCTATGATGCCGATCGAAGCACATCTCTGAGCCTTAGACAGAAGGTTCCTACGACTGGACAATCGCAATGTCTCCCACCAAACACAGCATCCATAAGTAAGAATGGGTCTAACCACCGAAGTGTAAAGCCATCCAACAACTGACGGCCGTAGACCCCAACTCCTACCTATCGATGATCTGCAAGCATAGTAGGCATTGAGACCTCTCTTAGGTCTCTCCTACGTGTTCCTCTTCCAGGACAATTTACTGTCAAGGAAAACTCCTAGATACTTGGCACTATCAGATAGCCCAAGTTCTACACGTCCTAGTATCGGTAGCCTAAAAGCTTCCACCTTATACCTCCTTGTAAAAAGAACTAACTCTGTCTTTTCTGGATTTACCCCTAAACCTTTATCCGTAGCCCAATCTGACAGTGTGCCTAACGCCCTCTGCATGATTTTGCTAATTGTCGGCAGAAACTTGCCTGAAATCAATATAACTACATCATCTGCATAGGCCACGACCTTCTGTCCTATATTATCAAAATGTTACAGTAAGGGAGAGAAAAGCGAGGACCCTTTGGGGTTGCCCTGGTCACTAGCTTCCTTAGACGTTCCCCTCCCCAGTCAGAGTGGACCACCCTGCTGCTGAGCATCAGGATTATCGACTCGACCAAGAATAGCGGAACCTCCATATCCACTAATGATTGTATAATAGCCTCTACTTTCAGATTATTAAAGGCGCCCTCTATATCGAGAAATGCCGCCAGAGTGTATTCCCTGGTTAGCAAACCCCGCTCTATATACCCCACCACATCATGATGCCGGTGTCAATTCTCATCCTCAGATACGTATCAACCAGTCTTTCTAATGTCTTCAATAGAAAAGACGATAGGCTGATTGGTCTAAAGTCTTTGGGATTCGAGTGACCGGCCTTCCCTGCCTTGGGTATGGAAATAACCCTGACCTCAATCCACCCTCTTGGTATGTACCTATTTAGCAAGAATGATAAAATAAAGATTACGCCAACGCGCGTAAAATTTTAAAATGTTCTGCGCATTTAGGCCCTGTGACGTCACACATTCTGTGTTTCTATTGGCTAATTTTTTCTCACTTGTTTTTTTTACTCATGTTTTGCTTGCATTTGCTCACTGCACTCTTCATGTTTATATTTTTTGTTTTTTTTTTTTTTTTTTGTTTGTTTTTCTTTTTTAAACAGATTTTATTTTAGAACTCTCAGAGATTTCAATTGCAACTATCACATAAAACATAAATTTTTCGCAAGAAATTTTAATTCTAACACATGAAACATTATTGGTAACCCTTAAAATGGCCCTTCTACGTCACATAACGGGAAATCATGCGCATGGCGTAATCTTTATTTTATCATTCTTGCTATTTAGCGCACATACTCTGAACCTGTGATGCCAACTTTTGAGACTCAAAACGCGTAAACATTTTTAAAAAAGGGCTAAATGGAAAAAATCCATATAAAGCCACATCCAATTTTCTTTTTTTTCGCATTTTGAGTGACTACAATCGGGCTAAATCTAGCCCGAAAAGGGCTAAGTTGGCATCGCTGCTCTGAACAACTCAATTAGTAACAGAAGCGTTGATAGAGAGGTTTATTTTGTATTAAATCTTATGGAGCGTTGGAGGGGATTTTATAAAATTCGTTAAATCGAGGAATTCGTTATAGTGACTGTATGTGGAATTTTGACTGTATATGGAATTCTAAAATATGCTGTTAGCAGCGTTGTCACTGACAAAATTTTTTTTCTAGCAAATTTAATTTCAAAAACTACCAAATCGCGTGTCAACCTACCAAAAAGAAATTATTTGAAAGCAATGGCATTTATATAAGAAAATATATTCATTAAAAAAAACATAACAAATAGTTTATGCATAACAATGTTTATGAATATGTATGTTTATAAAAATAAATAACAATTCATTTGTAATAATGGAAGTAAAAAAATCTTAAGTATATACATACATATTTGGAAAAACTTTTAGTTTTTAAAGTCTCTTGCTGACCATATATACTGCGAATCAGTCTTATTTATCATTTCCTTGCACATCATATTATTTAAGGAACATAATTCCAGTCTGTTTCGGAGTTTTGTTTTTACTAATGCTAGTGTCGAAAATTGACTTTCCGCAGCTGCTAAACCATGCGGTAAAGAAAATAAATTGAAAACAAATTTAACTAGATCGCTAAACATATTTTCATTGAGACCATTTTTAATTTTGCCAACTTTTTCCCAAAAAACATCAATCTCCATTTCATCATTCAAGTTGTGATCACTAACTCTTAGTAAATTTCACAATTTTATCGCTATCTACCAACTACTCGAACTTTGATAACAAAGGCAGAATTGATTTGTCATTTTTAGATAAAGTTTCAGGTGCAAGTCAGATCTATCAAAGTCATATATTTTTTAAGTTGATTTAAAAATGCAATCTAAAACTGCACTATATTAGTTTTAATTGCAACTGTTTCATCATTCTCAATATGTTCTCTTAAAAAAACTTCTGCTTTTGCTCCGATAAAAATGGTCTCACAGAGTTATTGTCTGAATCACTTGTTTCAGTTGTCTTCGATTTTTTTTATAACAAACCTTTTATTATAAATAAATATTATTATTATTATTGTTCAAAAGAACTTAAACAAACCTGCCCATTGTGAATAAAAGAACTTACGCGCTATAAATTTTGACACCTAACAAAGCGCTAGTGAACATAGCAAGATATGCTCAGAAAGATAATTGATATAAAAGCTGATGGGTTTAAGTCATACATATACTGATTGCCATGGATATAACGATTTTTATTTCAGATGTTTTTTTTCAAATTAAACTTATTTAGATTTGACAAAAATAACCACAAAGTTAAAACTGAAAATAAAAAAATGTATTAAAATAAATCTGAAATTGAAAAAACTACCAAATTCACGACCAATCCTACCAACCTACCAACACATTTCAAAACTACCCAATTTGGTAGGAACCTACCAAGTACGGCAACACTGGCTGGTTAGTCAAAATTAAAATGTAGATCCTTTAATATTGATCTAAATTGAAAACAAAATATCACTTATACATACATATATTTCCCATCAAAAATCGAATTCTACATATGCAGTAGATTCTTTAATACTAGTCTAAATTGAAAGACAAGGATAATGTGGGTGTCTTTCACAAAAATGTTGTGTGAGAAAAATCAATTGACTCCTCTAAAGGTGCAATTAAAATAGTTAGGTCGAAAGGGCAAAATTATAAATCTGTATTTGAAGGGAAAGTACCCTAAGGAGCAGAGATATGGTATAAGTATGTTCTACAAAAATGTTGGGAAGAAAAAATTATTGGGGGTTGGTCATACATTTGAATCCTCCAGAGGCGCAATTAAAATAGTTAGATATGGTATAAGTATGTTCTACAAAAATGTTGGGGAGGAAAAATTAATGGGGATTGGTCATACATTTGAATTCTCCAGAGGCGCCCTGAAACTTGTTAGGTCGATGGGGATAAAATTTATAAAACTCTAACTTTTGTAGGGCAAATCCTTTAAGGAGTGAAGATAGGGTGTAAGTATGTTCTACAAAAATGTTGGGGAGGAAAAATTAATGGGGGTCAGTCTAACATTTTACTACTCTAGGGGCGACTCCGCGGCAGTTATTGGGCATTTTATTAATTTTTTCACTTTTACCTTGAACTTTGACCTCGATGAGGCGCCATTTATCCTCAACCAAAGTCCCCCATTTTTTGTCCCGTCTATTTTTTTTCCAAGCCTAACAAAATAAAAGGCGGTAGCGATTCGAAATCGAAAAATCGTTCACTATGTCATACCTAATAAACATATATGTATGTATGTATATATAATTCACACTAAAAATCGATTTTGCTGTTGAGTTACAAAAATGTGTGTAGCTTTTTTCTTATTTTTATACCCTCCACCACCAAGAGTGGTGAATGAGGGTATATTACGATTGTCATTCCGTGTGAAACTTATTTATATTCATCTGAGACCCAACAAAATATATATTTTCTTGCTCCTTATGAAATTCTAAGTCGATTTAGCCATGTCCGTCTGTCTGTCCGTCCGTCTGTGTAAAACACACTCACGTCCAAACTATACAACTTAACTAAAGAAATTTCAAGAAAAATATTTCTTATTTTGCAAATCGGTTTAGACCAACCAGAGTCCACTTCCAAAATGCACTTAAATACGTATAAAACAGATATAAATAATGTTAAACGGCTAAAATTTGACATAAATAATCTTTATAGGCATACAAGGACCACATCTGAAAAATACATTTATCCCTATTTATATTGTATAAATATCGGTACCGACTCAAAACGTTGCACAGATCATTTACATATATACAAAAATCATCCCACAAAATTTTGTGAATTTCGGTCTATTTTTAACCGTATGCCCTATATAAAGCCCTCTTCCGAAAATCACTTTAATACTCACAAATCTCTTATAAATAAGGGTACCAATCCAACATTTTACACGGATCATTTACATACATGCCTAAATCAAACTGCTGTATTTTGAGAATATCGGTCCATATTTGATAATATCCCCCACATAAGGTCTACTCTCGAAATCCACGTTAATACTAATATATATCTTAAATATACCGTTACTATGTTGAAATTCGACGTGAAATATCCTCATATGCATGAAAATAACTGTTCCAAAATTTAAGAAGATTGGCCCATACTTTGTCATAGCTGCCATATAAGAACCATTTCAAAAAAAAAACAAATAAATTCGGGTCAAAAAATATTCTCTTCGGATTTAACCCATATTCGGTCCATATTTTATAATCATGATATATATCGTTGGATATATTTTTATTTAATGTATTACAAATTATCAAGCACCCAGTAGTTCCCGAGATATAGCCCTATATATTTTCAACTTTACGGGCCCGCCCCCTCGAAAATAGGCGTGACCGTCAACAATTTTTTTTTTTGCTGGCATCTCCTCTAAAATCCATATTTGATGAAGTTTTTTTTTATACTCTTTTTGTTAAATTACACTGAAGATTATTATGAACATCAGACAAACTCTGTAAATTATGGTAAGAATTGGTAATTAAATCAATTAAAAATGGTGAAAATTAGACAAAATTTCAAAATATTTAACATAAATTATGTTGGTCGTAAAATTGTCTTGCAAACAATATATCAAATACTAATAAAATTTGCACTAAGACTGAATAGAAAACACAGAATAAGGATATTCTAGTTCTATAACCAGTGTAGTTTTTGTATTTCTTATTACGTTAAGGTGGAGGGTTTTTAAGATTCGGCACAGCCGAATATAGCACTCTTACTTGTTTAAACTCTGTTTCTTAACTTGTTGTGAATATGGAAAAATGTTCTTTTAATTTTATAAATTGGTAAATTACAATCAAGATTATTGTGAAAATCAAACAAATTCTGTAAATTATAATAAGAATCGGTAATTACATCAATTACAAATGGTCGAAATTAGATAAAATTTCAAAATATTTAACATAAATTATGTTGGTCGTAAAATTGTCTTTCAAACAATATATAAAATACTAATAAAATATGCACTAAGACTGAATAGAAAAGAAAACACAGAATAAGAATATTCTAGTCCTATAACCAGTGTAGTTTTTCTATTTCTTAGTACGCTTAGGTGTATTTAAGATTCGGCACAGCCGAATATAGCACTCGAACTTGTTTTATTTAAATTTAATAAAATTAACAGTATTGTCACATTTTGTTTATTTTAATTAACTACTTTTTATGAATGAAAATGTTTAAATAAATTTGTTAACAATCATTTAACTGATTGTTCGACCTTTTTATTTATTAAAAAATTGTATTTTATTTTCGAGATAAAGGTCTAATATTGATTTTATTTTATATTTATTTCGCTACAACAATTAATAACAATAAAAATATTTTTCAAAATAACAGTTATTATCAAAATTTAAATATTACACAAACAAAAATATTAATATGAAAAATATTTTAACTTTTAGTTTTTGTGTTTTTATAAATTAAAGGCTTCAGTCTTTACTTTCTGTTGCTGTTCTGTTCCGTGTCGTTCTGTTGTTAAATATTTGTAGTTAGTTTGTCCGTATAAACGTATCAGCTGTTTTAAACAGACAACACACCGCGAAAATAAACCAAAAAATACAAAAGTTTTTTTATTGTACAATATGTCATTACTTTCGACTAAAGTAATGAGTTTTCGTCATCCATCGTTTATTTTTTATATTTTTAAATCTTTTATACAAAAACTTAATTAAAATTAAAGAAATTGAAAATTTTTGTAATAAACTAAACATTTTTTGCTGTGCAGATGTCAGCTGTTTTGTGCTGTCACTTACAAATTTTTGTTTAAACAGGTTCGTCCGCAACGGCATGGAAAGCAACAATACAACTAACGACTTCTACACATTTTCTATTTAACAGACTCAAGTCAGCTGATTCGGAACTAAACAGAAAGTAGAGACTAATTCTGCCTTAATTGTATATAAGTTTGAGCAACATTATCTGTAACTACTTTAAAATTAATTCTAAGATTTGTTGGTACATTAATAATTTCTAACATTTCTAACATATAACGACGTTTATAATTATTTTCTGTTTTCAAAACTGATATGTTCTCAAAGTCGGGATAGTGATTCAAATTCACAATGTGCTGTTTTTTGTGATGATATATCTCTATATTACATCATTATCATTGTTCCCTAGCATACCTGTAGACTTAGCAATAAGTATTATAGATGAAAAATAGAATATATAAAGATATATTTTTATGGATTTTAAAATTTTGTATAATTGATAGCAAATATTTTCAATACACCAGCTTCTCCAATTATTGCTGATATTGTCATGGAGAAATTACTTGACACTTGTATTGAAAAATGGATTAAAAAACCAAAAATTTTAACAAAATATGTAGATGATTTGTTTTGCATAATTTCAGAAAGTGAAATAGATTATATATTGACGATATTTAACTCATTTCATCCTAATAAGTGGGCCTTATAAAATTTGTAGATGTGATTTTGCTTCATTTAGCACTCATTTCTGATGAAATTTGTTTGGATACTTGCATGATTCAAATATTTATGATGGTAAACCCTAATTTCGGGAGGACATTTTTATGGGGGTGAGGTGAAATAATGGACCGATTTCCACCAATTTCAATCCCATCCATCCTTGGGCCGAAAAAATATAAGGTACCAAATTTTATCGAAATATCTTTAAAATTTCGGCCTGTACTCTGCGCACAAGCTCAGCACAAATCCAATATACCTTCCCCACTATGGTGGTGTAGGGTATAAACAATAGTAGACCTTTATCTCGAAAATAAAATATAATTGTTTGTTAACAATCAATAAAAATATTAAAAAAATGCCGGCCGGCAATTTTAAATGAAAATGGACATTAATTTAGTTAAGAATTATACAATATGTACTAAAGATTCAATAATGTAATGCTGTAATATTGCTTAAATGCAGGTTTTTGTGTATGTGAACATTTTACATAGTATATCAATCAATTGTAATTAACAACAACTAACTACATATTGTACATACAACATAATAATTATGTTTGATATTTTGTTGCTGTTGCTAAAAGAGAGTATTTACTAAATAGCCTTGTGATCCACCATTCCAAACGACCTTGCACAATTTCACTTAATTACAAACAATTAAAAACAAAAATAATAAATAAAAAATCATGAACTCAACAAAAAAAAACCGCATTAATTAATTGTTGATGTTTATAAATTTGTTTGAACGAATTAATAAATTATTGAACTAACTTTGATTGAATCGAACGTTATTAAACATTTGATTTTTTGCAGACAAGCAAAATATACACAGTGTGTAAAATAGTTTTAGGTTGAGTGATATAGAAAATTGTGTGGGACATATTTAAATATTTATTGTAAAATTTTTAGTTTTGTATTAAAATCAAAATTAATGGGCACGCCTAAGGAAAAATTCGTGTATACCATGAGATTAGTTCTTATAACTAACTCGAAACAATCAAATATTTATTTATGTAAAACATTTTTATAATTGCGAGAAGAGACTACAATCAAGTGGGAGGTGAAGCAGTAAGTAGATGTTTAAATGATCAATGAAAATCTTAACAATTAATTAAGTAGATTTTATTATTTTTATTTTTTATTTAATTTTTGTAGGAGTATTGATATCAATTACTGGCGCAGACAATTATACGACACAACAATCAATGTTGGTATGGTTAGTTTAGATGGTGGTATACCCCCAAGTAACTAAAACACACCAAGTAGACAGATAATAGCAATTACTCAGTGGACGGAATGAGTTTAGTGTGGCGTTGAGTCTGGACATATTATTTATTTACATTTCTTTTTTTAATTTTACAATTGTCAACAATTAATTTGAATTATTTATGAGACTGGGATTTCTTTTTTTATGTTTCTTGGTTTTATTCATTATTGTTTAATTTTTAAATGTCAATTTTATAGTTTCAATTCTACAGTTTTGGTTTAAGTATATATATGACACGATTATTCATATAAAATGTAAGTATAATGTTTAGTTAAAATATGTTTGGTAACCACTTAAAGATGAATAAAAATAATTTTAAAACCTCACTGTTCTGCAAATCGAAAGCTTTTGTACATTGAACAGGTTTGTTTACACGCATGTAAAAAGAGTAAATCATATTTAATTGTGAGAATTTCTTTATTCGTTTTCTTCTTAAAGTTACAATGTTCAGATTCGTTGTGATGACTAAATGCTGGTCGAATGATTGATTCCATTATATCTATAGAGGTTTTCAGTTAGCTTTTTTTATATACACGATTATTAAAGAAATTTTATTTTGCTTTAGTTCATTTTAGTATTCCCAATTGACAAATTGAAATACATTTTTTACCTTGCCAAGGGCGTCATCAGCAATGTTCATTGTCTAAGATCTACTTGTAACATCAATATTGAGAAATATAATTCGAGAATTAATCATATTTCTTTTACATGTTAAAAATTAGAACAAAATTTACATACATATATACATTCTTTATACGTTTTCTTTTTATAGTTACAATAGTCAGATTCGTTGCGATAACCAAATTTGTTGCTGATCGAATGATACCACTATATCCATAGCAACACATAAATTAATTTACATACATCCTGATTTAAAAAGATATATGTATTTCGAAATGAATTACGCATATTTTCCAGACTATCTTAGTCGAAATTCTTAAATCTTTAATAAAGCACTGGTTTAACGAAATTATTATTATATTAAAAACTCTTAAAAAAACATTAGAAACATTTTAATTTTCCCTATTACATACAATGCGCAATACAGTTTATAAAGGATGTGCAAATTTGAGGCTATGAAGTATGAGCTGTCATCATTTAGTATGCATAACATTTAGTACAAACTGGAGAAATTTTAACCATGGAACGCTTTGAAAAACTAAACAAAAAAAATAATTTTTCATTAAAGGTGGATCACCCATTTGTTCTTAACAAAAATTTTTTCCGAAGAAAAATTTTTTTACTGAGAGTTTTTGCAGCACGATTCACCCATTTCAAACGATTTTTCTGAAAAATCAAAGCTGCCATACGTAAACAAAATCTATTAGTTTTACAAGTGCGGCCATTGATTTATTTTGCTTTGGGTTTTAAATGTCAACATACAAATATTAAATTATTTTAAAGTATTGGCCCATAATCATAGTCATAGAAAAAGCATACTTTAAGCAAAAGCATGCTTTTGTTTTAAATTCAGAACAAAATTTATATGTTTTTGTTGTTTAAAAGTCTACTTTTACTTAAAGTATGCTTTTTCTATGACTATGATTATGGGCCATTGTGTATTCAAAATCACAGATACAAATTCAAAATTAATGAAAAAAGAAAGTTGCTTTTGCTGATGGCCATGAAATACATAAGGCATTGTTATTTGTATGAAAAAATGCAACTTTTTGGCAACTCAATTTATTTTTGTCCAGAAAAAATATAAAATTAAACCAATTCAAGTTCGTAAAAAATATTTTCTCTCTCTCGAAAAGAGAGATGCCAAACTTCATATAAAAAAAATTTGTTCAAACAAATGTGGACGATTGCAAGATAGTCCAAAGATTATTGGTTTTCTTGTCATACCCGAGATAGTGGTATAAGAAGTGTTTAACATTTTCCCCAGAAATTATTGTATTCAACATTCAGTTCACCCAAGTGTGGTAGAAATCGGCATATAGTACACTTTGTAGTACACTGTGCACCGGGACCTAAATGCTCTTATATTCAACCGTCTCGTTAACCAGGGGAGCAAAAACTATTAAATTGTAAAAATAGACAGACGGCAGGCCTTCTACTTTACATGGAGATCCTAGGAATAAATAATTATGCAACTTGGATTAAATCATGTTAAACTTAGCAGCCTTTTTCGCCAACAGATTGCTAACTACGTTCGTAAATCCTTATAACGGCGGTATTTAGGAGGTAGGGTATATTAAATTTTCGAGACAGTTTCTATATATGGCTTCCTTTTGCTTAACTCTATATCAATTTTCTGTTTATAGTTACTTTTTTTAATTTGTTATTTATGGCATCTTTTACCTCAATGTAGCTATTTATTGCTTTGCTATTGATAACTTCATTTTTATAAATTTGCTATTCATTATATGTAGCTTCTTTTCAATATATTTTTTGATCAATTTGTTATTTATAACATTTCGATACATTTTCTATTACAGCATCATTTCATAAAATTTATTTTTTATAGTAACATTTCAAGATATGTACTATGTACTATTAATAGCAACATTTCGATAAGTTGTATCTAAAGCTAGAATATTATAAAACCGCAGGCCTTTCCGCTCCATTATGAATTAAGGACATAGCCGAATTGTGCAGTTCACGGCAAACTCCTGCCTTGCCAAATCCACAGACAATAAGTTCAGGTTTATATTTAATGTAACCAAAGGTTTGAAGAGCATTGGTAAGCATTCTCCAGAGTCAGCAAGTAATGATAAGCATTTGACAAACAATTGCAGAATGTATCAAGTAATCGATTCTCAAATAGTCTCTAAATCCTTTAAGGTTGAATTGAAAAACAAGGATAATTTATAACAACTTATATTTACCACCAAAATTAAAAACAAGGATAATCTTTGGAATTCTAAAATAAGCCCTTGATACTATAATATTCGTCTGGAAAAACAAGGATAATCTGTGATCACTTATTTTTCCACACAAAAAGTGGATTTTTTTATATGGATTTCTAAAATAGGCTGTAGATCTATTAATATTGGTTCAAATTTCGACATTATAACTTGACGAACATAACGAACATTATAATTTGTGTTTTGACATATTGCCAATATTAATGTTCAAATGTAACTTTAATTTCTTATTACGAGTAATTCTAGTCTCTAATCATAGCCCTAATGTTAAGTTTTCAAAAAGTTGCCATTTCATACTAATAACAGACAAAAATTTTCAAGATTTCTAATATATCTTAAAATCATATTGCTTTATAACATACATACAAAACACTATTAATAATATTCAAAAAACTTTTTGTTGATCACATTTCTTTTCAAATAGTTTCGTAATTTCTTTTCAACTCTTAAAAACATCGGCAACGTCTTTATAGCTTTAGCTTTATGTGATCATTTAAAAAAGAAAGAAAATATAAATACAGAAACAAATTAAAGAAAAACAAAATCAAACATTTGTTCTACATAAAAAAATAATTCAAGCCAAATAATAAAAAACATCATCATAACAAAAAAATAAATTCCAAAACATGTAGACTTCGTCAAACATTATGTGATGCGGGACATTTTAAATTGATTTTAATGAAGCTTAATTGATTGCAATTGTATGTGTCCTATATGTATAGAGGAAGACTGTACATTATAGAAATGTGTGAGTAATGCACTTTACAAAATAATAAATATCAACTTTGGTACGCAAAATCTTAAAAAAAATATTATTTTAGAATATTTGTATATACATATTATTTACAGTGTACAATATATGAGCACATTTTGTTTGTACTTATTTAAGTACATATGACTATTTTGTGGTAATTCTGTCATAACTCATAAAATGCAGTTTTGAGTAAAATGATTTCCAATTTTCAATATTAAATTTTAATTATTATTTTTGAAATAACCTTCTAAAACCTATTATAAACTTACCTTTTTATTATTTAGTCGTTCTAGAATTTTGGTCGCAAAATATTAGTTGAAAATATATATGTATTTAGATGTGATGTTGTTGTCACAATTAAGCGATGTTGTCATATTCTTTCTGAATATTGGAAATCAGCTGGAAGCTGATGAAATTATTGTTCCTGAAGAAAATTAATATATACATATATAGAAATAACCCCCGTTCGGATGTTGTTTATTTGCTCTATGATGGAAATGACCCAAAAATTAATTTACTTATCGACAGATAACACAATCACTATTGTATATCAAAATGTCCGCGGCCTTAACACAAAACTAGCGTCTCTCTATGCCAATAGTTACAACTTTACGTATCATATTATTGTCTTCACCGAAACCTGGCTGAATAATAACAAGAATATTCATAATGTTGAAATATTATCCTCAAAATACCAAATATTTAGACACGATCGGTCTCACAAACGTGGTGGAGGAGTACTTATTGCCGTTTTAAATTATCTATCCTGTAAATGCATTAACCTTGAACACTGTGATGAAATGGAATTTGTTGCTGTCAAAATCAGGCTTACAAATTACATGCTCCTATTATTCTTCCGATATTTATGATATTCACTTTACGAGAATTGCTTTTGTTTTGGAACAATCAAACTCATCTGATATATTTCTAGCTCTTGGAGATTTTAGCCTTCCATTTTTATTGTGGAACAAACATTTGGAACATAATTATTTAATTTCAACAGTCTCAAAAGAATTCATTTATTATTTAACTGGGTACGGATTAGTCCAAATTAATCCTATTTATAACGCTCATGGTAGACTTCTGGACCTCGCTTTTGTTAATCAGCCGACCGATGTATTTGTACGTAACTCATCCCCTTTAACATCCCCTGAAGATATCCACCATCCTACTATTGAAGTTGAAATTTATCCTCATTCTAATAAATTAGCACCTTCATCAAATAGAAACATAAATAAACCTAAAAAAATCTATTGCTTTTGTCGTACAGATTATTTGAAACTTAATTATTTACTATCTAATGCCAATTGGAGTACCATGACTTCTGGAGATAATTTTGATAATATCGTTTCTAACTTTTACTCTATACTTCATCAGTTCATTTCGGAAACTGTTCCTAAAACATTAAATTGTCATAAAAAAGGATCACCAAGGAATAATAGTCATTTAATTAATGCAAAAAATCGAAAAAAATAAATTTTACAAGAAATATAAAAGGTCTAGCTCCATAGTTGATTTTAAAAACTATTGCATCGCACGTTCTGAATACAATAACATAAATAAACTGGCATATGATAACTACATTGCACGTATGGGGTCAACATTGAAATCTAACTCTAAATCGTTTTACAAATTTATCTAAAGTTTGGTTCCCGTAGCGCCGATTATAAAATATCGATTAGTAACATGTTCGCCGATTTCTTTGCTACAACATATTCTAAAACTGCATACGATAGTAATTCTTCATACCCTTTTCATCTTAACCACTCATAGAACATACATTTCTCATTTATTTATTCTGAAACTGTGTTATCAAACTTAAGATCATTAAAACCTTCATTTTATCCAGGGCCTGATGGAATACCTAGCTGTCTTCTTAAACATTGTGCTGAAACTTTGTTCGTTACGCTTACGGTTATTTTCAACAAATCTATTGAGTTATGTTATTTACCAAGCGTATAGAAAACATCGCTTATAATTCTTTTGTTCAAAAACGGTAGCAAACTTGAAGTATCAAATTATCGTGGAATTGCTAAGCTGAATAACATTCCCAAGCTATTTTACAAAGTTACTAAAGCACAAAATAAATACGTCTGCGGAAAGATTTTCTGCTAATTCAATACGTGCTCCTCTTGCAGTTAAGCATGTAAATATTACGGTCCATCGTTTTTCTTTACGTCGGCCAATAGCAACATTAAATGGACCAAATAAATCAACTCCAGTACAAGAAAATGGTCGTATGAATGGAGTAACACGATCTGGCGGCAAAGTTCCCATTAATGGCTGCGTGAGTTTGGCATTATCATATATACAAACGAAACATTTCTCAACAATATTTTTAAATACAGATTTTATATGAGGTATCCAATATCTTTGACGTATCTCGTTAATAGTTACCGACATATTCTGATGATTATTTTTTATATGATAGTGCTTCATTATAAGTTCCGAAATATAATGCTTTTGAGGTAAAATAATTGGTCTTCTTGCATTCAAAGGTAAAAATAGTCCATTGTTTGGGTAAGGAATTCGCTAGAATTTCAGCAACTCTGTGGCTTACAAATGCTTTAAAGCTGCGCTCTGTAGAATATATCCAACTAATAACAGTTTGAGAATCCGACCAAAAGTGTATTGACGAAATTTTGAATTCATGACATTCTGTTACGATTTTGCTTAAACGTATTCCTAACACGGCAGCTTGCAATTCCAACCGAGGAATACTCATCAACTTTTTGGGAGCGCATCGAATTTTTCCAATTATGAAAGAAACATTAATTACAGATTCATGGACAATTCTCAAATAACACACAGCTGCAAAGGCATCTTGGCTGGCATCGACAAAAATGTGAAGTTGAATATATAATGATTTGTGCAATATGGGAGAAAAACATCGTGGTATTTTGAGGTTCCTAACTTCTTTAAATTTATTCCACCATGCTTTGAATTTCTTGTGTAAGGTTTCCGGGATTGGATCATCCCAACCAATATTTGCTTTCCAGCAACTCTGCACCAATATCTTCGAATAAAGAGGAGAAAATCTGCAATTAAACCAAATGGGTCAAAAACTGACATCGCAATCTTGAGCATTTCCCTTTTGGTAGGAACCCGTACACCATTATATACAAAGCTATCATCGTGTTTATTCCAAAACATTCCCAGAATTTTATTAGTAGTAGATTGT
Organism: Bellardia pandia; assembly: GCA_916048285.2. Taxonomy (NCBI): domain Eukaryota; kingdom Metazoa; phylum Arthropoda; class Insecta; order Diptera; family Calliphoridae; genus Bellardia; species Bellardia pandia. Next base: position 104,840,630 of record OU696529.1, read on the forward strand.
TTTTCCATGCTAATTTCATTTAGTTCATTACATGTAACAGGATTCATTGCAGTTTCTAAATTTTTACAGTTGGATAGGAAGCCACTTAGTTGAAACCCAGCTTTTGAGTGAATTTGAACCACTTCTTTACACAAACGTATAGCATAATCTTCATTATCAAAACTGCATACGAAATCATCTACATAATGTTTATCAATGATGGTATCTACAGCTTCAGGAAACATATGTGAAAATTCTTTGGCGTTTTGATTTTTCACAAATTCGGCACAACAAGGTGAACAAACAGCTCGAAACGTCATTGAGACCATTACGTATTGTTGAATTGGTTTACAAACATCTTCATTTCGCCAAAGAAATCGTTGAGCATGTTGATCTTTTTCACGAATTTTGACTTGCGAGAACATCTCTCTGATATCAGCTGCAACGGCAATGACACCTTCACGAAACTTGAGAAGAATGTTAAGCAATGGGTTTGCTTGTTCAGGTCCTTTTACTATTGAGGAATTTGAAGATATATCTGTAGTTTTAGCTGCTGCATCGAATACAACCCGAAGTTTTTCAGGTTTGTAGGGGTTGACTACGCCAAAGTGCGGTAAATACCAAATTGGGTACTCTTTATTAGCAATATCTTCAATATCAATTTCTGCTATATATTTTTGAGCGAACTTTTGATCTTGCTGCATTTTCTTCTCAATAGTATATAATCTCTTCTGGGTGTAACTTGGTGGAAGTTCAGGTGGATATTTTTTCCACAGTAAACCAATCTGAAATCGTTCACCGTCACGCTTAATTATACTTTCCATAATATTACGACCGATTTGATCTTTGTCAGAAAGTAGAAGGTTAGTATTAGCATTGATACCAAAATTTTCTGTGGCCAAAAATTCTCTAACCATATCGTGAATTTCTTTCAACTCTTCTGTCTGGTGTATATGTAGAACTGTTGGATTGGGAGATGATGACATGCTTGCAGGACCATATGCAACCCAACCAATTTTTGTTTTAACGGCAATTGGATTTGCTTCCCCAGATTTTTTTACAGCTGTAGGAATAGCCAAGTAATAGAACAGGGATGGCGTTTTCATAATCATCTATGAAATTTTTGTTAAATGAGGACAGGAACTCTTCCTGAATGACTGCATGGGTAAATTCAACTTGCCCACGGTGTATATATTCTTCAGGACAAAACGAATTTTAGGATTAGAAACACCTTCAATTTCAAAACTGACTTTATACGATTTCTCAGTTATAACATTATCACCATATCATTGAAGAGTTAATTTAGATGGCTGACCTTTGAGGCCCAGCTGTTTAGAAATATTTTCATCCATCAGGGAAATTGACGACCCTTCATCAAACATGGCAAAACCCTTAACACAAGAGACGGGACCAAATATCTTAATTGGCATTATTTTAAATAATTTACTTGCCTCTATGTGAGGACTTCTGCAGTTGAGAAGAGGCTGAGTTTTTTCAACTGCAGAAGATGGAACTGGCTTGTCTTCATGTAAAGTTGGATGATGCGGGCACTTGCAATTATTTATTCCACATGCTTTCTTAAAGCGGCATTTTGAGGAACCATGACCTTTTTTGAAACAGCAAAAACATAGCTTCAACTCTTTAACCTTATCCCAACGGACATTAATTGGTAACTCTTCAGTAAATTTTTTGGCTTTTATATATATCATGTTGACCATTACATAAGTAACACTTTAGATTTTGTTTTTGTTTCTGCTGTTCAATCAGCATCACGGGACGGGTTTGATTAACATGGGAAATATTAACTAATTCTCCAACCCAATCGGAGAAATCAGCAACTGTTGGATACGGTTTAATTGACATACTTGATCTGGCCCACTCATATTATTTATCGAGGGGCAATTTTGATACCAGTTCCTCCAATAATGTAGAATTGAGATGATGGGAGCAGTTGGCAGAATTAAGAAATGCTACTACATTTCTCACCTTAGTGGCGAAGGTAATAATTTGATCTAATCTTTTGACAGTCACAGAAGGAAATTGTTGAATCATTTGTAATTGGGAACGTACAAGAAGATCAGGTCTGCCGAAACGGAACTCTAATTCTTCTATTACCTTTGGTACATCATTCGGATAAATTAGCAACGATGCAACGGCTAAATTAATTAAAAATTCAAAAATTATTTCAACCGAATTATTGAAAATTAAACTAATGTTGATGTCTTTATTCAGTAAAAACGTTTTTATTATATTCAAATATTCTCAAGTTCTTGACAAATTGTTCAGAACCAAAAAATAATTACAAAAGTGGCTATGTTTTATTTTCGTATTTATAGAGGGGTTGAAAATAATAAAGTGTTTTTAATCTAACTCTAACACTAACCTTGGTGCAAATTTCATCAAAATCGGAAGACATCGATTTTTAAAATTGGGTCAATTGACGTGAAATTCACTGCATATATAAAAATGCAATATAATTTTCTAATATAATATTATTTATATCAATATAATTAAACTTTTCTTTTAATAATATATGGTGTTGACTTCATTTTGACGCTCACAGTATGTATATCCTAAATGAAAAATGATGCTATTACAATATTTTGAAAATTATTAATAGTATTTTTAATAGTAAGTAAAAGAATATTCTATTACATATCATATTGTTGCGATTTAATCCTATAAATCCCGCATTTTTCATTCATTAACCAGCAATAAATGCAAAAATATTTCACATAAAATTCCATCGAGCACCCTTGGAAAACAAATCCTTACTTTTTCCCACCAAATATGTACTTACTGTGACTTTTTTCCTAAAAAAAAATATATAAAACACTGTAACATTCGATACGAGCATTATTTAGCGCGGTTAGTTGTCAAAGATATTTATGAAAAGAAAACAGAAACAACAACAAATAAAAATATACTCGCACATAGGTACATAAAAGTTTTTTAAAAGTCACAGGTTCGTTAATGCGGGTCAAAAGAAATTTTAACTCACACGCAAGCCTTGATCTTCAATGGGATAATAATGGGAGAGAATTGCATTTAGTACGAGTGTATTTATTTGTATTTGGTGGTTGTGGTACTAGGTGGTGAAAACAATTTTTTGTGAATATTCGATAATCGACAATATTTTGCATTTTATTGCCCCTATAATTTCATATAATTACGTTACTGCGTTTGAGTAAGGATACTATAATAATATTGACTTATTAACATCTCAAGGATATCAAAGATCAAGACATTAAGACTAGATGGGATGGGAGAGTTCAAGGGTCCTGTATGTCAAAGTAAATATTTTTCTTTAAAAATGATTGTTAATAATATGGGTGAAAAAGGGGGATTTAAGGTTAATTAAGGAAACATTTAGGAAGATGTAAGTTTTTTTTTTATCTTATAGAAATATATTGGGAAGGACAATTAATGCTGTAAAATAAATTTTTACAATTTAATATGCAAGTAAAAACAAATTTATTAAGTCATTTTATGATAGTGGCCAAATAATATTATGTTATAGAACTCCATCCAATTATGGTGAAAAGTATACGTAACCAATGTTAAAAATAAGTTTGATTTGTTTACCGAAAGAGTTTAATTTATGAAGCATTTGTATATGTATATGTATTTTGTAATTTTTTAAGTTACAATTAATTTTAATGATTTCAAAATCAAAAAACAAAAATGTATGCTGTACATACATACACTATTCAAAACGTGGAAATGATTTCGAAATACAAAAAACCATATATATATGTATTATGCTGCTCTTAAATTGTATGGCGAAAAATTTTACAATACACAAGTTTATTCTGTGTGTTCACAAGATGAATGTTGCCAGTGCCTTAAGGCAGCGTGTGACGATTTCGCTTTTAATGGTCTGAAGCGATATTCGTAGATACCAAAACTATAGTTCTGTCAGCGCCACATCTCATCTTGGAGCCAGTATATATTTTTATCTTTGGAAAGAATAATACTTTTTAATGTCTTATAAAAATCCTTGAAGGGCGATGTGTAATCATAGGTTTGGTCTAGGAACGAGGGATATACATTCTGGATCTCCAACATCCAGTAGCAGCTAATTCCTCCATTTTCGAGAATCTTAACTAACATGCCATCTTTCAGTTATTATATATAAGTAGAAAAAGGAAAAGCAATAGAATATTATCGTTCGACCTTAAAAAAGCTTCTTAAAAATATTATGATTTTGCTACCAACATATGACGCATGTGGGCAAAATTGTTAACAAATGATTGTATGCCGATTGCATTTCTCACCCTCCGAAACAAATAATTATTCAATATTTGATGCCTTATCATTACATACATAATAAGGTGTTGAGGGAAGCTTTTACATGTTTTAGTTACATTCATTATTTCATTCGATTCGCAATCAACATTTTTAATTCATTTCTAATAACAAATATTTATATTTCATAATCAAATTCACTCTTCAATTTTGGATGTTTTTATTCAAAAAATGTTAAAGCTTTGAGTAAATTATCCTTGATTTCTGGTTTCAATAGTTCATTGCTTAATATACAATCACTTTTTGACATCTCTTTGGAGTGATTACTCCATCTATTTTCTTAAAACACTTATGGACTCGACTTTCGGTCTATCTTTATCCATCTCCTTCTCTTTTCTTCTCCCTTCCATCTTTTTCTGTGCAACACAAAAGGACCAGCGATAATGGATCTAAGGAGCTGTACATTTCATGGCTGCCTGTTAACATCACCTAAGCTCAAATATACACTTGGAAAGTGAAAATTAAGAAAACAACAACTCAGCTATCATCAGCACTAGAGATTTAAAATCTAAATGTCAATATTGCTTCTTCCAAAAATTTGTTTTTCGAAATAGTTAATAAAAGTTTTTTTTTCTCCTACAGATTTAACTGCCACTTTGTGTGCTATTCCTAAAACAGAATGTTAAATGATCAGCGGCCAGAAATAAAAGATCTAAAATATTCTAGCTAGTATTTCTTTCGAAACATAATAAAGTTTCCGACTAAAAAATCCATTTTAAAAGTTTTATTTAGAATTAAAACAAGTATGAAAGTATAGTCGGTCAAGCCCGATCATATAATACCCTACACCCAGTATATGTATAAAACAGTTTTTCAAAAACAAGCGCTATATGGAGATATTAGCTATTATGGACCGATCATCCAAAAATTTAGTGCCATGATTTCTGTGAATATAAATATTATATGTGTTAAACTTTATCTCGATATAAATACTTTTAAAAGATTTATGCAGGTTAAAGTGAATTACGGAGAGGGTCTTATATGGGAAATTCGATTAATTATGGACCGACGATTATAAAATTGTATACCAACATTTTTAAGAAATTTATGGTCGTTATTTTCGGAAGTGGGCCTTATATGGAGGCTACGACTAATTATGGACCGATCTTGACAAAATTTGTAGATGTGATTTAGCTTCATTTATTACTCATTTGTGGTAAAATTTGTTTGCATACTTGCATAATTCAAAGATTTATGATCGGTAAACCCCAATTTCGGGAGGACATTTGTATGGGAGCCAGGTGAAATAATGGCCCGATTTCCACCAGTTTCAATCCCATCCGTCCTTTGGCCGAAAAAGTATTATGTACAAAATTTTATCGAAATATCTTAAAAATTGCGACCTGTACTCTGCGCACAAACTTTACAGCCAGCCAGCCAGACGGACGGACATCGTTAAATCGACTCAGGAAGTGATTCTGAGTCGAACGGTATTCTTTAAGGTGGGTGTTGGACCAATATTTCTGGGCGTTACAATATGGTGGTGTAGAGTATAAAAATCAAGGTTGTCAACCGATTCAAAACGTTTTATAGGTAAAGTTAATTCGGATTATTTCGGAATTTTCCTTTATTTCTTTAACGGTACTTTAGCGGTAACGGTAATTGATGTTATTTTCATAACGGTATTTTGAAGATAAACGACAGTTGTGCTGGAAGAGTATTTTAAATATATTAGATCATCCCATTGAGGAAGGTCTTGCTACAACTAAAGATCAATTTATAGGATGACATAAGTTAAGTTTTGTTTACAAGTCTAGAGTTGTGTACAAGACTACATTAAAATATGTATTGTCAAATATTTTCAGACACAAATAAGTGCCTCCCTAATATCAAATCATGTGAATCGCAAACCGAAAAAAAGAAACAACAACTACATAACAATTTAGTGAAATAATTTCACAGAAACGAATCATAGATTCATTTCAATTTATAACGCACATGTGCCTGCGTACTCTTCTTGTAACTTCTTTTAATAGGAAAAATAAAACAAGATTCCATAAGTATTTGCTGGTATACAAACTTTTCCTATACTAGTAAGTACATACTATGACGGTGATCATCATCATCATAATCATTGACATTATGGCTATTGACTATAATCGCTAGAAAAATAAAAACAATTTTCAGTTTTGTATTTGAACATTAAGAACGTCAAAAGGGGTCGCTCGTTTTTGTGTTTTTGTTTGTTTTTTTTTTTTTTTTTTTTGAACGAGATCACTACAGATGATTTACTGAAATGAAAAAAAAAAACGCAAATAACTGCTGACTGACTGTTGGACAGAAAGAATTGAATACTTACTTTACTGTCGACTATTTTGTGGGTTGTTTTGTGAATATTTATTTGTTTTTGTTTTTAGTGGTTTTTACGTTTGGAAACAAATACATTCATATAGTACAGCGGACAGTTAGTTGTTGCCCGTCCAAATAAGGGGGAACTCTATATAAAGATGCCCAAATACACAGCAAAACATTGTATGGTTGTTAAAAATGAAAACAAAAAATATTTATATACATATGTACTCGTATATGTACAGTACGAGCTCGATTTGCGCAACCGAAAGGAAACCGGGGTTGTTGCTTTTACCGAAAAGTTGTCATAACCGACCACTAAAAATCTTATATAAAAACTCACCACTCTTGAACTCAAATTCATTAAATTTCTCCAAGTTGCAATTTGCTTAAAATTTTTAATTTTTGTTTAATTGTTAGCTTAACCACTTTTTTTATAACTCCCAAGTTTGCTAAAATAATGTTTGCTTTAAAATGATCTTCACTTGACTCAAAAAACCAAAACAAAAAACTAACTGTAAATTAACAGACAACGGTTTTCCATATAAAGAAAGAGAAAAGAACAAAATAAATAAAAAGTATCAGCACTGACGTGTGAAAAACATTCTTAAGATGGGTTATTTGCTGTAACTTTAAGTACTCCTTAAAACTACGTTTCTGTAAAAATAAATTCAAAGAGAAAAATGCTTTACATTTTATAACACAAAAAGTTGCACTTATCAAGACTGTTTTTTTAAAAAGTTGCACTTATAAAGACTGTAATGGTAAAAATTTGCCTGTTGCGCTAATCGGGGTGTTGCAGTTATCGGTGGTTGCGCAAATCGAGCTCGTACTGTATATGTATGTAGGTATGTACTCGTACATATTTTTTGAAGAAGACAACAAAACTATTTGTTATTTTATGCGGGATTTTAAATTGATCTTAACGAAGCTTAATTGATGGTCTGTGTAGTAGTGAATATCCATACGGAGCCCTCTACACATACACTCTAAGTAAAGGCATGGGTATGTGAGCAATATCTTGGACGAAATGAATGGCTCTAACTGATATAAAACTGTGCAAGTGATACTTAAATACGCCATGTATGAATATGTTTTTTATTCTTCATATAAAGCTATGTATATTGTATGTACATATATGAAAGCACTCTGATCGTCGCTATAAAAATACATTTATTTAAAATTATTCAGTACTTTTACTGTCACCGAGTTCAATCGTTGATTGTCTATACAAAAACAAAAATAATAACAAGTGAAAAATAGAGAAACACTGAAATAGTTTGTCCAAAGATCATTTGAAAAATAACAACTAAAAACAACAACACAACATCAGCTCCACTCGTACGTATATTTAAATGTTTTTAAGATACAGTTTGTTGTTTAGGAAATAGTTAGAATATTGTATAGAATAGAAATGAAGTTACACAATGCAGTACGTTACATACATACATCCATTTCTTCATTCATTAACTTCAAGCGTCTTCATAATTTGAAAAGACGAGAAGTTTGTTTATACATTTTCTAAAATAGTTTGTTGTACAGAAAATCCTTTCTCCAAAAGTAGAATTACAATTATTTATATCGTTTATAAATTTTGTTTTTTTGAGAGAAGTAATAGTACTCGTTAAGCTAACGTTAAAATAAGGATATTTTTTTACCGTTACCAATAAAGTATTTACCTTTAACAAAATAACTCTACCGTTAACTCTAAAATACCCATAACGTTCGAATCTAATATATTTTAATTTATTTTAACATTAATATTATTAATTATCTTTATCATATATTGTGAGCGTCAATATAAACTAACAACCAATATTATTTTAAAAAATGTTTTATTAAATATATCTACCTATGCTACAAATACAAATTTAAAACCAAATATTAAATATTAAAACAAAATATAATTCATTAATAAGAAATAGAAATATGTATAAGGTACATAAAAAATAATTTTAACGAAAAGATCTAGATTTTTCGCTTCAGAATAAAGTAAACAAGGATAATTCAAATTATGTAAAAGATTGCAATTAATATGTTTGTAGTCCTTTTGCCTTTATCACAGCTGACAATCTTCTAGACATAAAATCAACGAGTTTTTTAGTGAAATCAGGCAAAATTTCGTTTCATTCATTCTGCAAGATATATTTCTTTGTCTAATATTTTTGTCCAGATGTTCCCGCAGGTGTTCAATTGGATTAAGGTCTGGCAACTGCGAAGGATGATCTAAGGTTTTTGTATAATGATTAAGTAACCATTCTTTCAAAACTTTGCTTAGGATCATTGTCCTGTTGAAAAATCCAGTTATCCAGCACGCAGTGGAATATTATTTCAAAAAAATTTATGCTCGTTTTTTTTTTTTTGCAAAATTTAAATCTTTGTCACTTTATCTGTAGACCATTTTGATGCAAAGATATTAATGGTACTCATGTTTACAGAGTTTCAAGAAGTTTCCGTAATATTTTTTAGCTATTCTTACAGCACTAGATGTCGGGTTTGCTCTCTTAATTCTCATAGTTTAGTTTTTGTAAGACGCTTTGGTGGTTTTGCACCGGAAAAATTTTCTACGGTGGTGTGCTTGTTGTGCTTTATTGTACAGTTATGCCTTGCAACGATTTTACCTATTTCACGCCAGTATTTACATTTTCTATGTAAGTCCATTATGATTAACCGAGTCTCAATTACTGTTTGTCTTTCCATTATAAATTGTTCACTTTTTAACATCACAATTTAAAATATTTTAATGATAAAATATGAAACTTTCAGTTATTTTGAAAGGCACTTTAGCGTTAAACAATGAATCAAATAAATTTGTATATGCTTTTGTTTTTGTTTCTTTTTTTGTGAATTCAGTTCTACTTAAATAACTGTATAATAATGCAATATAATTGTTTAATATTATATTATTTACATATATTAACACCATTAAGCTTTTCTTTTAATAATATGTGGTGTTAACTTTATTTTGATGCTCATTGTATATTGTTGAATTTTTATGGAAGTCGTATAATTAATTTCAGACCCAGCATTGTTCACATAAAATCCAGTCGCTATAATGTGCTATACTTCTAAACTACTTTTAAATCACACAAATTGATACCCATATATTTTTTTAATATTTAAGAAAGCTAAATGAGCAAACTGAATAAACTGAATTTAATTTTCTCTTATAAAAATCCGTGTTTTTGTTGTAATGAATCCCATTAACTGTTGCACAACATTTCGATCTACCTAAGCTACATACTATTTCTAAATTAGTAATATATTTTTATTCTCCAGAACTATAGTACCACTTAACTTATTCGATACAAATCCATTACAGCTTTTGAATAATGAGAGGAAGTTAAATTGTGCCAAAACTTTACTGAAAACAAAACGTCTACTAAGAGGCATTAAATATTTCTGCAGACATTTTTTGATATAATATCAATCCATTGAGAGAAATAAGGCGGAAGTGATCTAAAGTAATAGAGAATGATGCAACATATTACGTTATCACCCAAGAAACATTCGTTATAATTATACTCGGTGATTGTTTATCCATTCTGGCATGATTTCGAACAGGATCTAAGCTCAACCCGATTTTTCCAGTGTTCAGTGTTAGTTTTTGGATACATAATTTAGCTATTAGCAAACACTATTTCTACCCAAGTTCGAACTTACAGATCAAAAGACGAAGCAGACCTAGATGAGAATTAAATTTAAAGCACATATGGAAACTGATGTATTCCACAATATAATTACAAAGTATAATTACAAAATCGAAATATCGTAATCTCTGGTTATAGTAGTATACCAATATGAAAGCATGATTACAACTAGATTTATTTTGATTTTATAAGATTTTCAGCTCATATTAAACAAAAGCAGATATTGTAATAACTGAAAATTTAATTTGGCTTCTTAAGGTACAACAGTCACACATCGCAAATATTTAACGGAAAAGACGTAACCACTAAATAAAATTTGCTTTTCTTAGTTTGTTTATTTGGAAATTTTATTTTACTAAGGACAAATCAAGTTTAGTTTTCCTTTATTTGTTACTCTTACAAAACACTTGTAAGATTTAACAACGCCAAACTAATTTGTACTAAAAATAGTGGTTACGCTATTTTGAGTAAATATTTGCCATGTGCGACCGTACCTTCAGAAAGGTACATAATTTAACATAAATTATTTGGGCCAAATTTGGCCGAATGCCACACAAAAAACACTTTCAAGATGAAGTGGAAGAAGGAACTTTAAAAAATTCACCAAAGGAACCAATCCAAAGCAGGACACTTGGGCCGTTTCATTAAAATTAATGGGCTGTTTAATTAAAATTAAAATAAATTACATTAGAAATTTAAAGTTAAAAAAGATTCGGCTTGTTTCGAAATAGTCGAAATATAATGTTTGGTTTTTGCCTGAAAACTAAAAATTCTGTCTGCCCAAATAAAATAACTATTTAACAGTTTCAAACCCATTGGCGCACATTTAACGTATAACCTAACTCAACATTTTTAATAATTTCAGCTTGAAGCTTTTTCCTCTAAACAATTCTGGATTAGTTATAAATAAATTTAATTGTTTTTTGATGTTTGCAACTAAAATCAATATCTTATACAGCTTGTACAGCTTTTAAATATAAACATCTAAGAGGATTACTTTATAATTCAGTATTGTTCTAAAAAAACAAAAAAGTTTATTTGCATTTAAATATAAAAATATGCATTTAAATATTTTAACACTATTACTAACATTTGTCCTCATGTGAGCCACGTGTTGTTGTCAACATAAATACTCTTCTTACTCTATACTTTCAACACATTTACCAATATTGCTATTTCAACCACCTATATAGGGACTCAAAGACTTAAGAAAAATAGTGTCTGTCAAAGATTCTTTAGCTCATATTCTACAATTTGGGGGTGAGTTTTTCTCGTATTGTACAAAAATTTATTTGTGATCAGTTTTATTAGCGCGTGTCACGCTTCTATTACTGTAGCCTTGATCACAACTTTTGTTTCTGTTTTGATATGCTGGTACTCAGTTTTTTCTGGACATTATTTAAATATATTTCCTTATTTCTCATTGAGGGGTCGCTTTACTTACTTTTGTCGTGCGCTTGTGTGAAATATGGGCTTTTTAATAATAACCTTTGAAGTTGCCATTTTTTTAGTTCTTTAATAGGGGCATATATCGAGTAAATTATGATATAGGTATTTGTACAAACGTAAGATTTTAACAAAAAAAATTTAGGTTTTCAAAAAACTATAACAAAATCATGTGCAAAATTAAAAAAATTGGTATCAAATAATTTCCATATATTAAAGAGATGAAAACATTTGTTGTCCAATTTAAGGAATATTTGAAATATATTCTGGTGAATACTGTCTAAGTGCAGGCTTCACTCGTAATCGCAGGAACCGGATAATAGTTTCAGCACAATAATTTTAGCCCCAGCGGCATCTATTGTAAAATCATGTTTGCTAACCTCATTTTAAAAGATTTTACGAAGGGTAAATGGACATAAACCAGGGTTTTACATTTGTAAAATGAAGTGGAAGTGAAAATTTTATTAATTAAGTTTGTGTTCTAAATGTTCTCGTTTTCTAGAACGCCGTGAAAATATATACGTGGAATTGAAAACGAATTCAGTTTCACTTCGTAGTGGAATATAGAACAAAGGCGATAGACTCCTTTTTGCGAGAGAGAGGTCGACTACGAATCGTAGTGATGCAAATTACTATATTACGAAATTTTTTAGGGGACGTTGATCGTACGCCTTTATGCTCAAACTGTGTTGATGTCGAAGAAGACGTATACCAAGTAATGTGTGAGATTTATGACAACGAATAGCCCAATACATTACCCCCATAACATAACAGAAACCCTGATGATGGCAATATCGCCTACCACACTCATAAAGTAATACCTTAATGCGAAGTGTTAAAGCGGCAGATATCGCTGTTGGCAAATCTTTTTAAGATGTCCAACTCCTTCTTGTCGATGTATGTATTTGCTTTATACAAGCAAAAATAAGCTTACTTGACAATATTATAAATTGATTTTGTATGTTCCTCAGTACATCTCAGTTTTTTACTTGTTCAGTATAAGTTAGAAAGTTGATAGTAAATATCATCAAAAGCGAAATAATAGTAGATATTTTTCGTCAAATTAAGCTTATTAATTTTTCTATATTATTTGAGTGGGGTAAGAAGGATCCACAAATTAGGATCCTTATTTTTTTCTTGTGTATTTTATATACAGTGGTGGACATGAAGTAAGAACTATTCAAACGTATTAAATGTCACCCTAAGATTACGCCACTACACTTTTTGTTTTATTAATTTGTTGCATTTGGTTTTCTTTGCCGAGTTCAACTACCCCAAAAAATCTGACAATAATACAAATTATATTCTTAAATTAAAAAAAAAACAAAGAAAAAAATTAAATCCTAATATTTAGTAGGATATCCTTGTTTTCAATGACACCTGCACATCCGGAATGTAACTGATCCGGGAATGTAACTGGTGAAACATGTGGCTTCTGTTAAATTATTATCCAAACAAGTTTTTTTTCATTGAGTCTAAAGTTGGCTATTAATTGTAATTAACAAATAGAAAAAGTATGTACAGTCAAAGCCCGGTATAACAAATACTCACTTTAACGAATTCGGGATATAACGAATGAGTAAATTTCTTACATTGACTACCTTATATAACGAATGTTTTATAATTTTCAAGCTCAGTATAACGAATGATTTAAAAAATGGTATGTACATTAAAGAAAATGAAAAGTAAAATCGTTTCAAATCTTGAAACAACAAACAATGGATCAAAAAACCGTCGATCCCTCAGAAAGGGAGAATATCCCGTAATGGAGGAAAAGCTCTATCAGTGGTTTCTTAATAAAAAAAAAATTTTATTCCGGTCAAAGGGACAACATTAAAATTGAAGGCTATGGAAATTCAAAACCAGTTCTGCACTGGTGGTTTTCATGCTAGTGATGGTTATTCAGATTTAATAAAAGCTATGGTGTACGACTTTTGAAGCAATCTGGAGAAAAATTGTCATCAAGAGAAGATTTGGTAGATCCGTTTAAGAGGAAGTTGCAGAGAGTTGTTCGAGAAGAAGGTTTATCACATGATTCTATATTTAATGCTGATGAAACAGGTTTGTTTTGGAAAATGCTTTGGATGGAGATGACGAAAATGAGGAAAATATTGAAATTGTTGACCAATTTTCTAATAATGAAACGAAAATAAAGCATTCTGAAGTAATAAAATAAATGTATACAATGGGGCTTCCAAAATAATATTAATATGTATTTCAAAACAATTAGTGCTTCGAGAAATAAAGGAAGAAGCTCTTCAAATGAGTCCTCAAGTTTTTTGTAAGCAAACGTCTATAAATTATTTTTTTCCACCAACTTAAATAATTTTTAACACATTTTGATACAAAAAAAAAACTTTGCGATATAACGAATTTTTCACTATAACGAAAGGGCCTGACAATATATCGTTCGTTATACCGAGCTTTGACTGTATCAAGAAAAAATTCTATAAAAAACAACAGGTACACTGGACAAAAATTGCAGTTAAAATTTATAATCATGTAAAAGAAAAATACGTTTAAAAAAAAAGTGTGCTGATCTCGTGTCCACCACTGTGTTACTAAGTCGAGTAATATTCAATAAAAAGTTTTCAATTTGTTTTTGGATTTTCAAAGTGGAATAACTTTAAAACATTAGGCATACTAATGTATAATGAAGCACTACTCCGAAGCGTCGTTATTCACTTGTTACTTCTATTCGTTTCTGTCGTATTGTACGGAATTAAATTTTACAAATATTGACATGTTGAATCGAAAAAATCACTATATTTAAAAATGCTTGCTTGATTTTATTTAATAATGTAGTATATATAAGAACGTGTATATGTTCTTTAGGACACCATTAATAAATATCAAGTTTTTTTTAATCCTTGCCCTCAAAGTCAATTTGAAGAGTATTTTGTTCTCATAACATACCGTAATTAACAGTAAAGGATAATTTTCCCAGGATCTGTTAAATATGCTGGCATGTTGCCGTACACAAGCGACAAAATGTTACTTGAAAGCATTTGCAAGAATGCAGGAAGTACAATAGTTCTACGATTTTGTTCAGTTTAAACACAAGACTCTCACGAGCCAGCATACCATAACAGTTTTCATAGAACATCATATGCACACAAAAAAAACAAACTCATCCGATCGATCACCCATCTCTTTCTCGTGCAATATTAAAGCAAAGTACACAGATATGATTCGTGGTTGTTAAACAGCAAGCACACACAACAACAACACAACATTTTCGGCATAAACACAGTGGGAAAGCCGCCATTACTGTATTCTGATTGGTGGAAATAAATTGGAAAACACAAACGAGCTAAATTGGGTATAAAAAGACAATCATCACCGTTTGCGGATTCAATTAAGGGCCTCGTGTTCAACGTAGAACAACGTCGCACACGTATTGTTGTTAACTTAACTTTGAAATAATAATAAAAAATAAAGAAAAAACTAATAAAAAAATACAAGTGTTTTTGCAAAATAAAAAAAAACAGATTTTTTCTTTTTCAAAAAAAAAAAAAAAACTTAAATTATTTACAGGAATTTTTATAATTGTGTAAAAATATATATATAAAACAAACTACATATAGTAGAGGATTTCAATAATTGAGAAAAATGTATTTGCGTTTGAATTTAATGCAATTAATTAATTTACATAAACACAGAACTTGTGCGCCAATATCATCAATTTAATTAATTGAATTTGATTTAATTTTTACGCGCGCTGCCATTGATTAAAACAGTATGAACGGATTATGTTACAAAATGAAAAACATTTAAATTAAACCAAAACAATTAAATCAAATATACTTAAATAAACGTGTGAATTTTCCAATTAAGTTTTTCAACAAAATAAAAACATTTTAAATTGTTCCTATTTTTTATATAAAAAAATATATGACATTTTGCTAAAAACATGGAGCATTCAGCATTTGAAGATGGAATATTTAGTGATTTTGCAGGACCTTTAAGTCCTTTAGATGGTAAACCCTTGACACCCACCTCGGCAGCCATGACTACGGTAGCGCATAGCATGCACTCGGTAATGCTCAGTTTACCTCCAGGAGCTACAGTTATGCATCAGAGCAACAGTTCAGACTTGTGTTCGCAACGTTTGCCAGATTGTCAAACTTTACTAGCGGCCGGTTCACCAAAAATGGATCATTATAAATCATCCACTCCTGATTATGAATCAAAAATGGAATATGTAACAAAAATGGGCTGCTATTCGCCAACTCAAAAATATGAATATCTTACGGGAGCCACTAATGGCAGTGCCCAAAAGTTGGAACATCATCAGCAATATTCTCCACCGCCACCAACAACTAATGGCTTACATCAACATCATCATAAACTACAAATGCCTTCGCATCATCATCACCACCAGCAACAACATCATCACCAACATCAACAGCATCATTCACCCAGTGCCATGTTAAGTGATTACCATCATCATGCCCTGCACACCAATGGCAAATTGGAATATGATCCCCACCATCATCAGCAACAGACGCAGCATATTGCCCATATCTATGGCAGTCCACATAACGGCCATGAACTCATTAACACCAACGGTTCTAATGAGCAGCATAATATGACGTTAACTTCTAACGGCCTAATCAGCAACAACTCTAGTAATGGCAATACCGACGGGGGACTTTTGCAGCCCTCCTTGGGTGCCGGCGGTGTTGGCGGTCCTTCAGTCATCTCTACGGCCAATTCAAACACCAACAGTTTGTCATCGTCCTCATCATCATCAACTAATAATCTTCACCCATCACCCACTGGCATTGGTCTAACGAATGGTATGAAACTTAATAATAAAGGTAAACACGATGATATTTGTTCGCCCACCCATGCCGATGTCAACAACACAATTGGAACCAACTCGGTGGTTAGTAATGCTGCAATATCGAACAGTAATAATAATAATAACAACAATAATAATACGCCACCAGCTGTCAAGAAAAATGATAAAAAGAAGGGTGATCCAAATGGCATAAAAAAGAAAAAAACAAGGTAAGAGTTAATCTGTAATTGTATCATTGATACACATTTAAAAAATTTTTTTTCTATTCCAAATAAATTGGAATAAATGAAAAACATAAAACAACTGATCTGAGCAATATTAAATTTGTCCGCTTATTCATAAACAACTATTCTTGTAAAGAGTGACTTTATAACAAAGAAATGTATTAAATCTTCATTTGAGTCGATAGAACGACCAATAAATGCAATATTTAATTAAAGATGATTTCATGTAAATGTTGACCGCTTCTACTGGTTCTAATGGTTCATATGCTGGATTCTATTTTGGCACTCTCTCCAACATATAGGCCTGTATTGAAAAATATTGAAGAATAAATTCTTCAATATTAACTTCAACCATGCGTCAACCGTTGTGGGCTTGTCCCTACAGACATGATTCTTAACATAGCCCCCCAAAAACTGTTCACCGAACTCGCCTCTCAATTAGACCATTGTTTCGCATGCTGTGTGGCATGTGGCACCTTCTTGTTGTAACCACATGACAGCCAAGTCCAGCTCTTCCATATTCGCAAAAAAAAATTGTAATCATCACACGGTAGCGCTCGCAATTCACTGTAACGTTCCCGCTTTCGTCGTCTATTACAAAGTAAGGCCCAATGATGCAAACGCGCCTTAATACACGGAGTACATTGGCAGTTCTTGCAATGTTTCTGGCAGCTCTTCGCAGCAAATACGACAATTTTGCTTGTTTACGTATCCATTCAACCAGAAATGATCTTCGTGGCTGAATATAATTTTCCGATAAAGATGTGCACGCTGCAGTTTCTTAACCGAGCATGAATTTGGATAATAAAATTTTTAACAGCAACATGTTACACGAAAAAAGCTGAGCTATCAAAAGCAGTATTGCACAAAAGAAAGTTGCTAAAATATAACCCTTTAGAATAACTTTTTTGTAACCGGCGTACGAAAAAACCTAAGCATACATTGAAAAACAAAGTTTTATTTTATTTTAAATAGTTGATACGGCATTAACAATTACACACATTTTTGTGATTAAAATATAATTAAAAATATGGAAAAACATTATCAATAACACACATTTTATTGAGTCACAGGTTTTGAACGAAATAACTTAAGCTACCCATCTAATTGTCTTTAAAAATATGCTGAAAATTTAGTGTTCATATAATACTAAATATTAATCAACTATGGATTATCCTGTGTTTTTATGATGCTTTTTCGATCAAGACAGTAGAGTTACTTAGTCCCATTTGTTGAACGTTTGCCAACCGTTAGTATTTTTCACAATTTGAGAGTCAATTTACTTCCTAGCATCACCCAAGAAGTTAGTCCCCTTTTACAATTGAAAGACAGACAGACGAAGTTTGTAGGCGATGTATTGAAGAGGAAGAGTGTGTGGTAAACCTCTACTGTACTGGACATTTTAAGACATTTTTCGTTTACAGTTTCCACCCTTCGCATTTTTCATGTTGTAGCTTCACATCATTTTTCTCACTTTAACGCGCGTATTGCAAAAATAATTAAATTTATTAACCAAATAGATTTATTGATAGCAAAAACTTTATAATTAACAGTTGTTTGAATATGTCTTTTAATTTCTTTAATTTTCAATGCGTTTTTATAGTAAAAATTTCCACAACAATCAACATAGAAGAAGAACGAAAAAATAAACAAAAAATTTCTGTCTGTCTATTAATTTCGCAACTCTAAAAGGTTTAGGCAATTTCAAAGCAGAATGAGAAAAATGTCGTGTCTTTCAATTTCTCAACTGTAAAAGGGGACTTAGGTATTTCTTTTGGATTAGGGTTTGATTCAGAAAAACAACCGAACAACAATTTTAAAATTTTTTGTGCGAGAAACACCTAAAATTATATTTTACTTTTGACAATAAACCCGTAATTTCAACTTGTATGCTTAGTTAATTTCATTCTACTTAATAGTGGAAGACTAATGTAAGCGGCCATGGGCTGCAACAGTTTTACCAGTGTTTCTTTACAAAATTATTCATAAACAAATTTTGAAGTATCGCAATTTACTTAATCTGGCAATGCTTTGAGAAAGAGCCGCACGGCAAAGTAGAATTTTGTTCAACTTTGCCGCTTAAAACGATGTTGCCAAACACATGTATATAATATGTGACATACGAAATTATATTCTAAATGCTATTATGAACTCTATGAAATGAAATGTTGCATTACATACTGCGTTTATGAAAACAGCCAAAGACACACACAAATTATTTCAATACTAATTTATTTTCATTTACTTAAACAATTTATAATTAAAACAAAAATCATATTTTACTTTTGACAATAAACACGGAATTTCAATTTGTATGCTTAGATCATTTCGCTCTAAATAAACATTCGATAGCCAAAATTGTTTACTGTATCTTATTGCCCAATAATGTTGCTGTTTCGAAATTATACGTTTTGGGAACTTTTCATTTATAAATTGTTTTTATTGTTTTTACAAAATTTAAGTTTTTCCTACCAGTTTAATTAAATTTTTTTGCTTTTCTTATTCATTTATAGAACTACATTTACCGCCTACCAATTGGAAGAGCTAGAACGTGCCTTCGAAAGAGCTCCCTACCCCGATGTATTTGCCCGTGAAGAATTAGCCATCAAATTAAATTTAAGTGAGTCAAGAGTTCAAGTGTGGTTTCAAAATCGTCGAGCCAAATGGCGTAAACATGAGCCGCCACGTAAGACAGGTTACATCAAAACCAGTACACCGCCCAATTCCACTTTGAATACAACATTAGCGGCACCCTTTGCCACATTTCCCCAGACAACGACTGTCACGCCGCCCGGCAGCATGGATAGCTGGACTAGTTATCAGCCACCATACGAACTGAGTCCACAATTTAGTCTATTGTCACCGGCTGCTAGTCCCTACGGCACATACACCAGTCAATATGGCACGTATGTTCATGAATCACAAATCTTTCCCATGCGTCACTTTGAATATGGTTCACCAACACGTGTTGAAATGTCAGCAACTGGGGCAGCAGAAGATCCACAAAAAATGCATTCGCACGACGCTGCAGCATACATGGGACAGTCGCCCATGATGGGTGAGGATAATGGCAGCTCGGCTCATTTGCAAGATGTCAATGCAGTGCAATTGGTGCATCAGCAAAATGGCTCAGAGCCAAAATACATGAGTGTGGGCGGTGGTGGTGGCAGTGTAGCTCAGGCTATAAATCCTTTGGAAGAAAATGGTTCGATTGTTTGCCATTTAAGCCGTGAAACTCAACAACAGCAAACAGGGCAAGCGCAGCAGCAGCAACATGATAATGGTGTAACAGTACTGAAGCAACATAATTATACAAATGTGGGTACACCAAACGCCACAGATGATGAATCAGCTTTACAAATAAAAAGCGAAGAGACTTCGCCATCACATCAACAACAGCAGCAGCAACAGCAAAATGGTGGAGTAACCCACAGTTATGTATTGCCACCTTTTTTGCATTAAAAGAAATGCTTGCACACCACAAAAATCCGTTTACTATCAATAATCACCATCACCTAACGGAAATACGTAAGAGATGGCAACAGCGCAAACAACAGGAAATGGATTTAAAGTTCAAACATTTCAGGCGGCCATTTTGAAAATAGGAAAAGTTGAGACAATTTATTACATTTAAATTTAATGATAATTGTTATTAATTCCAGTTTAAATTGAGTTTTTTGTTTGTTTTTTTTAAGTATGTGTATGTGCAAAGCATTTCTCTTGTTATATAGTTTTTGTTTTATTTTTTTCATTGTTTAATTATACCTACATACATATATATATTTTAGCACTAATTCTTGCAGAATTTTTAACAACAAAATCCAAAGTCTTGTCCAAAAGTGTAGAATAAGTAAACATTGTAAATCTAAGCTGTAAATTTTACCAAAAATCAATTGCATTCCAAATGTGCCTTAAATTAGTGTTAGTTCCAAAAAGCCTAACAGAGGTTTTAATAATTAATCTTATATTTATAGAGCGTAAAGCGATTTTAAAGTTAAACAATTTAATAATTTGGCAAATTTTAGGTCTTTTTGAACAACCTGACCTTTGGTTTAAAATTTAACTTTCTTCATTTTCTATTAAATTAAATCTTCAACTATTTAAAAATTTCTAAATTTTCAAATCGTTTTCACGCCTTTATACTGTAAGTTCTTGAAGTTCCATTGCTAGCAGTAAGTTTTTGTATAAGTGTAAATTGTTTAATTTAACTCTACTACAATGCATTCCAAATGTGCTTTTTTTTATAATAAATAATTAACAATTACTATTTTCGATTTATTATATAGAAAAAGAGAAACAATGAAATAAAACTGTTGTGTTTTTTGTGACAATAATTGTATTTATTTATAAGAAACTTGTATGTTATGTTAAATTTTGTGAACAAAAATAGTCTCGCTTATAACTCATATTTAATTATACTAATTTTTATTTAAGTTATTTAAGGATTTAATTTAAATCAATAATCTAATTTAGGTTTTATAAAAAATTATAAATAATAACTTTAGTTTTATTATTTTGTTGTAATATATAGCAAAACTTTTTCGTAATAATGAAAAAAAAAAAACTATAAACTATTTGTAACGCAATTATTTTTTATAAAATTTTAATAAAATAAGTAAATTTAAAAAAAATGTAGTTTAAACTAAAAAATAATCAACAAAATAATGAAAACAAAACTTATACAAAAATATTTAAAACAAGTAAGAAAGTTCATTAGACTCTGTAATTATCACATTCAGTCCTAAAGATATTCAGAAAACTATAAATGCTGATATTAACCCAATAAAGTCTCCAGATTATGATCAAATAATGACCATCCATGATAAGAAACCTACATAAAAATTTCCTAAATTATAATAATACCAAAGTAAAGAAAATCAGAGCTGGAGTTCCACAGGGGAGTGTTCTCACGCCAACACTTTACTTGGCATTCACCTCTCATTTGCCAACAAGCGAAAAATTAACGACTTCTACATTTGCAAATGACACTGCCATTCTTAGCACACATGTGGATTCAAATGTGACATCTGGAGAACTGGATAATTATCTCACACGTGTGGTTAAAAAAGTGGAGAATACGTGTAAATAGAACCAAAAGTAGACACGTTACGTTTACGCTTATGAGAGAAATTGTCCACCTGTTTCACTAAAAAATGTGAATATCCCAAAGTCTGATCATGTCACATACATACCTTGGTATACATAAGGATAGACGCCTTACTTGGCGTCGCCAAACAGAAGCCATGGGTATCCATAAGAGAATAAAATATTCTAATCTGCACTGCATTGATTGTAAAATCATCCTGTATAAGACTGTTTTAAAACCAAGCAATACCAGTATTGATCTTATACAGAGGGCCCATGGTATATAAGAAATGAAACATCCCTAGAGATATATATTGCAATACCATTTGAACCTGCTTGCCAGATTACTTATTCGAACTCAAACGGGAAAAAGTAGTAGAGCTGATTTACCACCCTACTAATTTAAGGCCCATTTATCCATTATGGCTCTCTGAACTGAAAGCAAATGTTCATTAAGGTTTAAGTATAAGATTTGAATACTTATTGTAAGGCCTATGAAGTAAAGACAGATTCAGTAAATAAATTAAAAAAGTAAAAAAAAAACATTTTTATGAGATTAAAAGTGATTTTCGAAAGTGGTCCTTATTTGGAAGCTTTGACTAATTATATCTCTATCATCATAAAATCGGGCCGAATGATTTGTGTATATATGAAACATATTCGTGTTGAATATTATTTGGACAGAAAAATTGTTAAGAAAGTAAAGTTTAAAGTAAAGTAGTATTCAGAAGTGTGCCTTATATGGGAGCTATGGTAAATTATGGACCAATCTGCACAAAATTTGTAGATGTCATTAGGTTTCATATACAACTTATCTGTGGATGCGTGCATAAATCAAACATTTATGACCGATAAATCCCTATTTTGGGAGAACAGGGTATAAAAACATTTAATATTGAACCGAATCTTATGTAGCCATCAACAATATAATACGATCTCTGATTTTTGTTACTTTAGTATACAAACATTTATCTGGTTCACCCGATTTGGCTAATTTTATATTTTCTATTACTAGATATATTATTGATTAAGTTCTCGCTGCTAAAGTGTTGTTCACATAAAATCCGGTATCGATTCAAACCTTTTGAACCACAGCACGCTAAAAAAAGAACCCAAAATTCATTTTCTTTAAAAAAAATATATAAAATAAATTAATCCATACTAACTTGTTATATGTGGTAGACCAGTGGTTTTCATACGAACTTAAGTTTTGATATCGGAGCAAAACTTTAGAAATAAATCTCATTATTAGAAAAACGTAGACATGCTATATATGAATCATATTAAGCAAAAAGTTATTTTCTGCCGTAAAATATAATTTAATAATAGAATTAATATAATTTAATAGCACTCTTATTTATTTATAATTATGTAGTTTCTTTTTATAAATTTAGCAAACCGTTTCATTTAATTCCTTGAGTTGTCTTTTTTCTTACAATTATCACTGGCCATAAATCCATAAAAAACTTAATTTTTATGTTAAATTATTGTAACCATTTTGTTTAATATCCTCCCAATTGGTATCTCCGAAATAACGATGTTGTTTAATTTTCTCATAATCTAAACGATCTTCGGGCATTTGTTGCAGTAATTTTTCCAATAGATCTTTTGCAGCATCAGATATTTCAGCATTTTCCGGATATTGTACAAATCCATACAGATCGATTTGTCCGGGATGGGCAGCTTTAAATGACTGAATTTTGAAGTTGTTTATTTTTCATTAATTATGTTGTTTTTTGTTTTTGTTTATAATTATAAAACACATAAAACAATTATTTAATTATTAATTAATTACATAATGAAAGCAACAATGAAATAAAGAAATATTTTTTAGTTTGAGGTAATAATATATACATATAAATGCAAACCACCAATAAAGCGCAAATGAAAAGGTTTTTATAAATATTTTTTTATGAAAATGTAGGGTTAAATGAAAAACGTTTTAATGGGGATCATTTCTATAGTTTATTGTGAATGTTAAAATAATGTAAACACTATATGTTATTAAAATAAAAATTTATTTATATTAATATTAATATTATATTAAATAATTATATTGCATTTTTATATAGTTATTAAAGTAGCATTGAATTTACAAAAAAAGAAACAAAGCCAAAATTGTATACAACTTTAATGGATTTTTTTTTAAATAGACCAATTTTTACGCTTCAAAATAAAGAGCAAACAGTGGCATCATCCCTATGCAAAAATCCCCTGTCATTCCAAAAGTAGTGGCAATTCTGTAATTTTCGTTGTTTGAATGTACAGTGAACTCGCAAAAATGTGAACATCCAGTAACATGAATTACCCAAAAACATGAATTTTTTTATATTGACTACTCTAAAACGTGAACATAGGCTGAAGGCTCTAAAGCGTGAACTTTTTATCTAACGTTAAAATTAATTTTGTAAGCTTATTTAAAAGTTTTGGGATTCCCCGCAGAAGAATTTCGTAGTTTGTGTGTTGTAAACAACTTTTGTTGCATGATATATATGTATGTATGTAAGTAGTTGATCCTTTTCAATAAAAACTAAGGCCCTAATTTTGTAAAACACTACGCCACAATATTCATTAAATTCATGATGTTGATGTAGAGCGCAATTGGGTTTTTTCAATAGATATGTCTAGGACGCTTGAAGAATCTTCATAATCCGAAGAAGAAGACATATTCATAAGTGCGAACATTTTTTATACTCCTTAGTTTCTTTGTATTTATAGCTTTAAAAACTTTTTTCTTCACAATTTAAAATAGTTTATGATAAATAACCAAACAAAATTATTGAACAGCTGATAGGTTTTTAGCATTGCCAATTGAAAATAAGTGTAGCTTTATGTAAATTTTTATTTTAAATTTCAGTATCAACATTTACAATGGCAACATTAGCCACACAACGATTTGACAGTACATATTGTTACAACGTATTATTTCTGCGTTCGCTAAACGCAATGACGCAGTGATTTACAAAATTTCATATTTTTGGTGATACGTTCGCAAAAGCATAGGTGATGCGTTGAACGCAAGTGATTTACAAAATTAGGGCCTAAGTGTAACTTTATGTAAATTTTTATTTTAAATTTCAGTATCAACACTTACAATGACATTATTAAACACGCAATGATTTGACAGTATTGTTACAACGTAATATATCTGCATTTGCTAAACGCAATGACGCAGTGATTTACAAAATTTCATATTTTTCGTGATGCGTTCGCAAAAGCGTAAGTGATGCGTTCCACGCACGTGATTTAGAAAATTAGGGCCTAAAGAAACGAATTTATAAGGATCGTAGTTTAAATTCAGCTAGCCTTTATTTTTGATGAATTCAATAACATAATTTAGAAATTAGTAGTATCTTAGAAACCCTTTTGCAAACCATAGTAGCTATGTAGTATATTAACCCTTTCGGCCGCACTTAAATTTAGCTGTGACTACCAAGAGCATCACATATTACAGGAACTTACAAAAAGTAGCATCAAAACATGTAAAAAAATTTGTAAAAATAGTTGCTAGCTTGCCTCTATAATGTCCTAGTGGCGCTGAGGCACCACTTCCAATATAAAATAAATATTTTGAATAATAATAAATAAAAAAAATAACGTACAACCTTTATTTTAAATTAAATAAAAGATAAAGACAAAAATATGTTATAGAAAAAATTAAATCTACAACGTGAACACCTCGGTAAAAATTAGTTCATGTTTTTTCGAGTTCACTGTATAACGATAAAGTACAGTACAAAATAATTGCAAGTTTCATAATTTATTATTAAAACAGATTAATAAGTTGTAATCTTAAGTAGTGAAAAATTTACACTGGGAATCCCTGCGTCAAATAGGTAGAATAAAAAAAATTATAGACAAGTATACCAAACACAACACCGTAGAAAATGTGTCAGGTGCAAAACGACCAAAGAAGCGTCTAACAAAGACTGAAGTAAGAGCTATAGTAATACTATGTTTCCACGACGACTTGAATCACCTGCTTCGCCTTCTGAATCATGTTTATGAATCATGCTGTTTACATGAAAAATAAACTTGATTCGATTTGACAGTTGTCTTTAATAAACAAACAGAATAAAAAAACAGTATTTACAATTTTTGGAAAATAATTTTTTTTAATGGACAAACAAAAGTGAGTGGAAATTAGTTAGCTTATTTGAAAAAAAAACATACATTCGTACGTATTTACTTTCTTTACTTCCAGCAACAAGAAAATAATTAGCTTTGTTTACAATAATATTAAATTTTTACAGCTAGTGCAGGTAAACTTGCGATAAAAATTAGAGAAGAGTGCATTTTTTCGTGCTTCGCAAGTAGATTCAATATGAATCTACTTGATTCGCTCTTAAAATTTTGTATGGTTGTTGTTTCGCACATGATTGGGGTGTGAAGCATGAATAGTGGAAACATAGTATAAGAGAAACCCAACATGTAGTGCTGTAAAAATAGCTGAAAATGATACGAAAACTTCTGGAAAATCTGTAAGCGAGTACCATTAAAATATCTTTGCATTAAAATGGCCAAAATGGTAGACTGCCAAATAAAAGCCCTTAAAATCAAAGAACAACCAAACGTTTGAATTGCGCAAATAAATATATAAACGAGCCTAATTTTGTTTGGAATAATATTCTTTTTACTGAAGAAAGTAAGTTTGAGTTATTCGGAGTCAAAAAATCCCCAAAAATATGGCGAACCAAGAACGAAGCATTTAGTTATAAATAAATAACTAAGACGGTAAAACATAGCGGAGGCTCAGTAATGATCTGGGGTTGTATGGCGGCATCGCGGATAGGTAATCTTGAATTTGTTATAAATTATAAACTAGCACAGAACTAGATTTTTCAACATGACAATGATCTTAAGCATACTTCAAAATTTGTGAAAGATTGGTTGCTCAATCATTGTCTAAATACTTTAAATTATCCTCCGCAGACCCCAGACCTCCATCCAATTCAGCACTTGTGGCAAATAAATATTTCTTGCAAGGATAACCTAAAGGTAGCAATACAGGATGACTAGAACAAAATTTCTGATTTCACTAAAAACTCATTGATTCAATGTCTAGAAGATTGTCAGCTGTGATAAAGGCAAAAGGACTAAAAACAAAATATTAAATATAATGTTTTACACAATTTTAAGTAATATACATGTTTAATTTATTTTCACGGAAAAAATCTGGTACTTTTCTGTTAAAATTTAATTATTTTTTTATGTTCCTTGTTTTCCTAGTTTTTGTTAAGGCGTTATATTATTCTTAAGTTACTTATGAATTATGCAATATATGTATTTTGTTTTAAATTTGTGCTTGTAGTATATAAAATTAAACATTTTTTTTAAAGAATATTAAGTGTTTACTTTATATTGTCGCTCACTGTACACAAATAAGTCTATTTTGATAGATTCATGCATTCAAATGTTATGAGAACAAAGATTTTCATAAATATTTTAGCTAGCTTAGACTAGTTCTAAATATGTTCCAAATTTTATGTCGGTTATTACATTTTAACATTTTCAATAACATGTTAGGTTATGTTTGGTTCAGTTAATAAAACTCATCAAAAACTAGTATCTCAATCGACACGTGTTGTTTTCATCGAATTACCCTGATTTTCAGACGACTGAATAGATATGTCTAATATTTCTCTTCAAAAGCTTCTCCGAACACGTAAAAAATTAACTGTCCTCATTCTCTAACGATTGAATAGATGTGTCTAAGATTCATCCTCGATAGCTTCTCCAAGCACGTAGAAAAAAGCAATCGCCCTTATTCTCTGACGATTTAATAGATGTGTCTAAGACTCATACTCGACAGCTTCTCCAAACACGTAGAAGGTAGATACTAGTCGTAGTCGTTGAAAACTAGACTATTCGCATGGCTTGCGTTCCGATAGTACAACGTCCTGTTATCGGTTGAAACAATTAACCTTATCTAATCGCTATGAAATTCAATAAGTAAAATCGTACTGCTAGCTTTAAAAACGGTCCAGATTTTTATTGCAATAACACAGATATGGTTACTTTACAAGCAGATATTTTCAAAGATCTTCTGAGATAATAATTTATCTGGAACCGATACAAATAATAATTTAACAGAAACAAAAATATAAAATATCATAAAAACCATAATTATTTTTAATTAACAATTAAACTGTTATCCAACCAGCTTTGGATCTATTCCAGATCAGGTAAAGATGTCAAAAGTATTTCCAAATATAATATTACTAACAAAATTGCTCAATTTAAAGAAAATTTTTAAAAAATTTAAAAAAAATGTAGGAATCAGTACTTTGTGTAACTATACAGAAATATTGCGCAAAATTGACTTCTAAAACTCGTTCGTTTTCGTTTTCGATTTCCATCAAATGCCTGAATATCTTATAATAAAACTCGATTGTTCGTTGCAACTATGCTAGACGAATTATCTTTCCTCTGAATAGGTCTTGTAACAAAATAGTAAAGGTTTTCTGTATAGTAACTCAAAATTATGAAAACTTACATATTAATTTTGTAATTTGTTTAATTTTTCACTTTTAATTGGATGATTTTTCTAAATTTTGTATTATTCATAATAAAACATGTGAAAACTTTTTCGTAAGCACTCTTTAGCTATATGTATATGAATGCATGGATTTTAAAAACCAAAGAATAATCGTTAAAAATGCTTGTATACTTACCAAACCCAGAAATAATTCATATAATATAACACCATAACTCCACCAATCAGAGCGCAAAGTTGACGGACGTTCTGGAGCAACAAAATGCTCATCCAATGCCTTTGAACTTAGAGCTTTGTGTATGCAACTATCCGATGAGACGCCCTCATTTTGATAAAAATATGTTAAAAGCAGTTGACCATTTTCATTTAATAACAAATTGTCCATATGAAGATCACTGGAATGGAATAAAACATAAAAAACAAATAGAAATATATCCAATATTTTATTTATATGTACCCATTTTCAACTCACCTTAATATAACACTTTTTTCATGTAAAGCATGTATGGCAATCAGTAATTGTTGTGACCACAATTTAAGTTGATCTTCCGGTATCTTGTTATGGAAAGAGGACATTTTACGGGGACTTCTTTGTGGTGATTTGCACGTAGGTTTTCCAGGAGTTTCCAAATCTTTAATAACTTGTAAAGTATTTGATACTGACTGTAATAACTGTTTAGAATTGTTTAGTAAATCTTTAACTTCTAAAGTATTGTTGCTGCCCTGTGACGCACTCACATTCAGTTCACTAAAACGTTGTGTTAAATGCACGGAAGTATTTAAGGAATGTACATAGTCGATCAGTTTGCCACCTAAGGCCAGCTTAAGTAGTAAGAATATTTTCTGATCCGACTGAAAGAAGGCCAATAAGTCTACCATGTAGGGCACATGTTGGGGCAGAAATACAGTTTGAGTGGGCGAATTGCTAGAGGGTTTCTCAATGCCTTTCATGACATAAGACGGTTTCAAATGCTCGGTTATGCATGTAACATGTATAACCTTATTGCCCAGCAGACGGTTGACTTTATATTTTGCCATATGATTCCAGGGCCTTTCCAAATAGAGGCCCGATGAATCTGAAGCCGTATTACCCGAGACATCAATGGCCAATTGAAAATTGTTTTTTGGTGAAGATGTTAAAGTTCTATGGGAATTTTTTAAGAAACGATCATGAATATCTTCTGCCCGTGCTAAATATTTTGTTATTTTAGCTTTTGCTATAAATATTCTTTCTTCGCTGTTGTCATCTTTTGAGCCGTATAGAAGAATATCGACCCCCCGCTTGTAGCGTGTATGTGCTTCCGTATATTCCAAATTAGCTTCAGCTTGTACGGCCTGAGAAAATTCTAAAGCCGCTTCGTATATATAATCGCTATCATCACTTTCTATAGAGGCCATGGGGGTCAAAAAATGTTTTGGATGATTTTGAACATTTGATTTATATTCAACTTTAAGACTTTCATCTTCATCATCCCCCTCCTCATCGTTTTCCATCTCCAGAACAACATCAGTTATCTCTTTTTTTGTATTTCGGTGTTCATCTTGTTGTTCATTATTTATACTAAACGTTTTCTTATCACCCGCTCCTTTTCTAGCAAAATCTACTTGATCTTGCAATATTTCCAAATTTTTATGCAAACCTCTAACGGCCTTATGCACCAATGTTTGTATTTTATTTGGGGGCGTTGTTTCGTTAAAAAATTGAGCGAAAGCATGACATTTATACAATGCCGTATGTTGCGCGGCATAGTCCAGCAGTTGTAAAATATATTCCTTGCGTTTCAGTATGACATCTTTGTCGAACCGTTTAAAAAATGAACAATCAATGGGTTCTGGCAAATAACCGGACAATTGTAAACTTTTATGGCGCCGTTTGAGATCGCGGTGTAAACGTTTGACATCATGAAAACGACGCCACACCACAATTTGTGTGAGAGCCTGTGGTACAGATCTGGGAAAGACCTGGAATTATAATAAAAAGAGTAAATAAGTAGTTAGTATATTTTAGCTATAAAAAATATAAAACCTTACAATGGACGTTATTTTATACAAGGTATAACCACCCTTGTGTGTTTGGGTATCAGTGACTGTGAAATTGTGAATCCAGCCTCCTAGATCAGGTGCCATATTGTTAAGAAATATTGACGTCTTAAATATTTTAAGGTTATTTTACTGAAATTCAAAACATGTTTTTTTATTCTACAAGTAATCCTTTTTTAATCTTCACTTAATTTTACTGTTTCTGAAAATAATTTCCAATTAGCAAAAAATAACAAATGCTGCTTCTTCTTTTCCTTAATCGGTCACTCACATAGAAATGATATCTTTTATCATGCAATTAAATTAACGGTAAGCAAAAAATAAAAACAAGGAAAAAAATAATGAGATTTTGGTAAAATTTCGTAGCTTTTATTGTTTACAAAACGGTTTATTCATGATTAGCAACGCTAAAAGTTACAAAATAATGTTAAACAGTTTAAATTAAAAAATCATTTAATAATTGTGTTGTCTATTATTTTCATCTACTTTTTTGATCGTATACTATAAAATACATATGTAGGTATGCAGTTTCAAAACTTGGCTTCTATATGATATATATATATAGAAAATACAATAAATGTTAAAAAAAATTTAGGATGCTTTTCAACTAAGTATAAAATTGTATAACTAGGAGAGCTAATCAACATAAAAATTAAAATATGTATATCTTCTTTTGTACATTAACAGCGTTGTCAACTTTGAAATTTCAAAACGCACCAACATAGAGAAAAAAACGCGCCATTTGAAAAAAATCGCACCAAATTTAAGCTGTATGTCCACACCAAGCGTCTACGCGTTTCACGCGTTCTAAACAACTGTCAAAAAAGTAGAATCAATGTAGTTGTATCGAAATCGTTAAATAAAAATGAATAAACAAATATTACTGGCCGCATGTGCAGCAGCACAACAAGTAATAGATATTGTTGCGACAGAAGAGCTTTTAGATGACAGACAGTCAACTGTTATTGAAAATTCCACGTGAAACAATTGCCACTTTAATTATTTCGCTGTGAAAAAATAATATTGCCAGATACATTTCATATGTTTTTCACAAAATGAACTTCTGCAACATCTTTTCATGAAAGGCTGTTTTCATAAACGCAATGCAACATTTCATTGCATAGAGTTCATAATAGCATTTAGAAATATAATTTAAAAATTGTTGTTTTAAGATTCTCTTTAATAGTCCAATATCTTTATATTTTATGTGATAAAAGTTTTTAAATCATATTCTAAATGCTATTATGAACTTGATGCAATGAAATGTTGCATTGCATACTGCGCTTATGAAAACAGCCATAATTTCATGTGATTTTTTTTTATATGTATTTTGACAGCATTCCACTTGAAATTTTGAATAGATTATAAGGCTTAGGCCCATTATTACAACTTGGCAATAGTTAAAGGTATGATGTTATCGGACAGATAAGAAGTATTTGGTTATTATAAGTTTACTTTAATCTAAACCGACCGATAAGCTAAAGGGAAGATCATCTTGCCTTTAATTTTATAGTGAGGTTTATGTATTTGAAGTTGCCATATGTTCTGAAAAATTGACAACTTCATGAAAAATAAATTAATTTTAATTTTGTTTTGCGATAAATAATTTGATAAACAAAAATGGAAAGCAGACGTTTGATTTATATTTTTTTCACAAACAAATATTTTCACAAACACAAAAAATTTACTGTTTCTTGTCAGTAATTTGTCAAAAGTAATCGGTTTTTAACTGGTATTGCCATATTTTAGAAAAAAATTATTTTATTTTACAAGGAAGTTGTAATAACGAAAGATTTTAAAGGTCACTTTATTCCTCACTTTAAAGGTGCCATCAGACGGGATATATTTTACATATGTACTGTCAAATTTTCCATCTGTAAAAGTTGTACACATCGTGTGATACATATGAAACTTTGCATATGTAAAATACATGTGGAAATACATATGTAATTTTTTCGATTAGAACACGCTCTATTTTCCCGTGACAAACATAAATAAAACAGCTGATTTGTTTTGAAACAAAATTGTTTGAAAAAATATATTGTAAAAAAATTAAAGAAAATTAATTTTTAATAAATTAAATTATGTTTATTATATTTATTGCAGTTAGATTTGCCAAAAGAAGCAATTATTGAAATTTATACATGTTAAAAAGTCAGCTTTTGTTTACATTTATAGGTTATGTCATACGGAAAAACATAAGCAGGTGTGATAGCAAAAATTATGAATCGTATGTAAAATGGATATTTTGACATACATACGGAATTACATATGGGTAAGAAAAGTGACAGTACATATGTAAAATACATCCCGTCTGATGGCACCTTAACTAAAGTTACCTTTTATTATTAAGAACATTAAAAGCAAGTTGTAATAATGGCCCTTAATAGTAAAAATATATGTTATTCGGAATTGACAACACTGGTAACAAGCATAATATTACTTGGATCACCTTGTTTGATTTTTTGACTCAAATATTTTTGGCATCCTTAAGTTATGCTGTAGAAACTTTCTTTAAAAAAAAGCACATTGCCTACTTTTAGGATGACGAATTTTCAATGACCTTGAAAAATTAGGAATAACGGAATTTGTGGTGAATTTCTAAAAACTCACTACGAATTTTTATACTCACCATGATTTTTTATACTCACCACGTTTTTTTGGCATCCTTAAGTTATGCTGTAGAAACTTTCTTTAAAAAAAAGCACATTGCCTACTTTTAGGATGACGAATTTTCAATGACCTTGAAAAATTAGGAATAACGGAATTTGTGGTGAATTTCTAAAAACTTACTACGAATTTTTATACTCACCATGATTTTTTATACTCACCACGTTTTTTTACTCACCACGTTTTTTATACTCACCACGATTTTTTACTACCACGTTTTTTATACTCACCATGATTATTTACTCACCACGATATTTTCACCACATTTATTTTTAAATTCACTCACACGAGCAAAAATTTGTTTTCCTTATTAGCTTAGCTAGCCCCCACTCACACACACATCTTGTTTTTCTTCTTCTTCTCTCCTTCCTCCTCATGCACTCTCATAATAATCTTTTCTTCCGTCGGTCGTCGTCGTTGTTTGTGTGCCGTGGTTGTGGTTGTTGGTTGCTGTGGCCGTTGAAATTCTTAGAAGAAACCCGGGTTCGTTGTATAAGCTAACTTTTTAAAAAAAAGAATATGGGAACTATTATTTCGTTTGGTAAACCAGCGTTGTCAACAGTGTTGTCAACTTTGAAATTTTAAAATGGAGAAAAAAGCGCCATTTGAAAAAAATCGCACCAAGTTTAGATTTTTTGTATTCAAAATTTTAAAAAAATTTTATTATTGTGTGCAAGCACATGAACAAAAACAACAGCTCTGTGACATCAAATAAAATTATTGAAAATTTTATGCATGCATGAAGAGAACTTTAAAATTTCTTTAATCATTTAACTGATTGTTCGACCTTTTTATTAATTAAACAATTTTATTTTTCGAGATAAGGGTCAGCTTTTATTTTTATTTTTTTATTTTTTATTTTTTCCAATATTTCGCTACACAATGTGTAGCATCTTCAGGGAAACAATAACAAAATTAAAATTTAATAACGATAAAAATATTTTTCAAAAAATAACAGTAATTGTCAGAATTTAAATATTACACAAACAGAAATATTGATATGAAAAATATTTTAGTTTTTAGTTTTTGTGTTTTTATAAATTAAGTGTCTATAAGTTTGAGCAACAATATCTGTATCTACTTTA
The DNA here is from genome assembly GCA_916048285.2 of Bellardia pandia. Taxonomy (NCBI): domain Eukaryota; kingdom Metazoa; phylum Arthropoda; class Insecta; order Diptera; family Calliphoridae; genus Bellardia; species Bellardia pandia. The sequence goes on from OU696529.1 coordinate 104,874,709, forward strand.
AAATTGATTCTAAGATTTATTGGTACATTAATAATTTCTAACATTTCTAACATATAACGACGTTTATAATTATTTTCTGTTTTCAAACTAGAATAGCTGGACACAAATCTGACCAAAAATATAGAGATATATCATCACAAAAAACAGCATTATCATCACATTGTAAAAATTTGAATCACTATCCCGACTTTGAGAGCATTTCAGTTTTGAAAACAGAAAATAATTATAAACGTCGACACTTAATTTATAAAAACACAAAAACTAAAAACAAAAATATTTTTCATATCAATATTTCTGTTTGTGTAATATTTAAATTCTGACAAATACTATTATTTTTTGAAAAATATTTTTATCGTCATTAATTTTTAATTTTGTTATTGTTCCCCTGAAGATGCTACACATTGTGTAGCGAAATATTGGAAAAAATAAAAAAATAAAAATAAAAGCTGACCTTAATCTCGAAAAATAAAATTGTTTAATTTCTTTAATCAATTTCATTAAATAATTTATAGGCATTACGTTCAAAATACAACCCTAACAGCAAAATCAGCATTTAAAACTGCATTGCCAATTATATTTTATGCTGGACTACAAAGCAACAAAAAGAATGATACCAATATATTACTCTCAAATTTGAAAAATATATTTATCAACGACATGCATTTAAAAGAGATGACTATATTAAAGGCATTTTAGGTGCGGCCATATTGATTGTAGCAAGCGACAAAGAACGAAAAACTAGTGTGACAACGATTCTATACAAATCGAAAAAAGCAGCGGCGGCGTAAAGACGACGGCGATCATCAACCATCTGAAAAGTGTGTATTTATTTAACAAATAATTAATTAAAAATCATAAATAAAAAAGAAGTAAAGAATAACGCAACAATATTGGTATAAAACTTTCAGTGTTTTTAAAGTAATTAAAAAAAAAGCAAATAAAACAAACAATTTCTTTCTCTCTCTTCTCTGACCAGGATTTACACCCGACGACATTGAAAAATACAACAAAAAAAGTATAGAAGCGGCGCTTGTCAGAATTACAAAAAGAAAAACGTAGTAGAGAAAAAAAGTCGAGCAAAAAAAAACAGAAAGAAAAAATCGGAACGAAGGCGACGAGCAAATTTTTTTGAAATCACACAAAAAGCACAACGACGCCGGGATTAAACGAAATTTTTTAATTTAAAATTAAAAAAAATCGGAAAAGGATTTTTTTATAAAACAAGTTTTATTAAATTCTGCTACTACACAAATTAAAAATTTTGCACAATGTCTGAACGTGAAAATAATGTTTACAAGGCTAAATTAGCCGAACAAGCAGAACGCTATGATGGTGAGTAATAAAAAAAATAAAATACAGAAAATTATCATAGACTGTTGAAGAGAGTTAAATTTAAATCTTGGCAATTCAACATTTTGTGAACTTGCAGCCCTCCGGAACACTTTTTGGATTAGTTGAAGAGGGCAAAAGTTACAAAAAAACATTTTTCTATATATTTTAAAAATGTGTATGCATGTGCTTAAATTTGTGGGGCTGTTTGCATTGTCTGTCTTTTTCCATAAAATTTTTTTTGGTGCGTCAGCAGCACCAGGAGAAATAGCCAGCCAAATTATGGTCTTTGAAAAAGAGACGATGAGTAAATTTTTCGTAGAAATCGGAATATAAAAACAAAAAACCAGTTCTTTTACCGGCTTGATTTTGGCGTGTTTTTTTAGTTAGTTAAAATTTAAACTTATTTCGGATATAAAGAATTAATTTTCTCTAATTTAAGAAAAAAAAAATCAAGTGTATACATATTTTTCCATTTAGAGTTGAATAAATCTATATATGGGGGTGGGGGTTAAAAGTGTTTATTTTAGGGTGGTGTCGAGAATTATCTTCATATTTTATTATAAAATATGAAATAGTTGTTTAAGTAGGAGTAAAAAAAGTTAAATAATTTGAAATTTTTTTCTATTCTACAAAAAAACATTTTCCAGAAAAATGTGGTTTTTACTTCTATTAAGATTATTGTCATTATCTTCGTCATCATCATCATGTTTTTTGCTATATCTTCCATCTCACTTGCTTTCGTTGTTTGCTATTGCATTAGTATCCTGTTAGCGTGAATAGTTCAACTAGATATAAAGTTTTTCGCCTATTACTTTTGTCTTTTAGTAAAATATTTCTTCATTTTTTCTTCTGTTTCATAATTCCATTCCTTTGATTTCTTTGCTTCTTTTCTTGTTGTGTTTTCTTTACTCTGTCGTGCTGAAGTTGTGTTTTGTCGATTTTCTTCGTATTTTGTACAAGCGCGAAAAATCGATGAATGAATCGATCGATCGTTGTTGCTCTGCGCGTTGACAACCACAACCTTCATGAGCGTATGCACACACATATGTGTGTAATTACAGGGTTGCCATGACGTTCTGTTTTTCTAATTCACTTGGAATTATTTTTGTTTTTGGGTAGGAATTTTAATTAGTATATACATACAACATGGTAAATCGGTAATAATGATTCACTTTTTATGTACTTGAAAGTTTTGTATACATTTGGTAATATGTGCTTTAAAAAAAAACAAGAGTAATTTTTTAACATTGCAAATATGTATGTCAACATTTTGGTTTGATAATTTTTTTTTGCTATAATAATTACACCTATCTGTATAGAACTGTATGCATGGTGACAAAATTTTAACAAAACTGAAAATGTTTTATATTTTGTATGGAAATTATTGTTATACAAACTTGTTTGTTATAATCTTGCCATTGTCATAATATTCAGAATACTGAGACGCCAATTTGTTATTGTTGTAACAATTCCAATATTGTCGGTAGTTGGCTGAGCATATGGTGTTTCAAGGTTGGTTTAAATGACTCGCATAAGAATTGCTCTACTACAAATGAATGATCTGCTGAAAATGTTTCATTGTTTTTTGAAATGTTTCAAATGTTCATAAAATATTAGAGTGCTGTGCTATAAGTTAAGATCTGTGCTTAGTTAGAGAGTTTCTTAATAGGACATTTTCCTCTAAGGAAAATATATTTAATCAATAATTTTACATGTAATTTTTGTGATTTTCTTCTTCTTCTTACATATTAGAGTGCTGTGCTATAAGTTAAGATCTGTGCTTAGTTAGAGAGTTTCTTAATAGGACATTTTCCTCTAAGGAAAATATATTTAATCAATAATTTTACATGTAATTTTTGTGATTTTCTTCTTCTTCTTACATATTGTTATAGAAACATATCTTTTGTTTTCACTTCTTTTGTAAAAATATATTATAATATGATTTTTAATTCTCTGTAGGCTATTATTTATGTAATGGCAACTCATTTTGTTGTTAAATTTAATGAAACTAAACAATTTTGTTTGTTTGAAATCAACTTGAACCTACATATATAATTGTAACCATATACACTTTCTTTGTCATATAAGAAAAAAAATGCCAGTCAGTCAAACATTTCATCCCCTTAGCAATAAATATATAGGTATATAATTTTTGAACTTAAATAATCCACCTTGTTACCACTCCCCTTTCCAATGCTTGCCAACCAAAAAATGGAGCATTTCACATGAAAAGTAATAATTTCATGTTTATGTACTATATTTGTATGCTAGTATTAAATAAACCCAAAACGCAATTGTTTCTTTTCAATTTAGACTTGTAGTCACCATGTTAATCGTACAAAAAATAAAGGAAGGTGGTTTGGTGGTGGCATTTGAAAACAAGTGGTGTAAAATTTGTCATTGGGTTGGAATGTGCATGTGGTATTTATACTTTTTTTTTTTAGATCACGGAGTAATCAATTGTTGTTGTTTGTGATGCTGTTGACAAAGAAATTATTACTATTTGCATCAAATTTTACAAAAGAAACGCTGTTTATAGCATTTGTCTTTTCTTTATGTTGTTTAAGGTCGTAAATAAATTTTATAATTCCTTTTTCAATAAATTTGTAATTATAATAGGTTTGAGAAAAGAAATAAAACTTTGATACTGTTCTGGTGGCCACTTCGTACCTACTTTCTTTTAGAAATTTATTTTATTTCGTAAATATATTACAGTTTCCAGAAATTATAACAAATTACTAAACTTTTCGGCTTGATTACGCAAAAATTCTATTCATTTTATCAAAGTGCTCGAAAAATTATAATTTTGTTAGTAATAGAACTAATTATTTTATTTATTTAATTCGTAATATTAATTATCTATGAATCTTATTTGCAAAATATTACATTTGAGTTTAAGCATGTCATGACAAGTTCAAGGATGTTTTAAAGACGTTTTCCTCTTTAAAAAACTAATCGGAAATAGAAAATCTAAACTGATAAGAAATCAAGTGAATGAACAGAAAGCAATAACTAATTCGTAATATTTAAAATGTTAAAATAGGTACTTGCTGGGAAAATTTATAATTCCAAACATTTACGGCATAGCTTATCAATTGGATTAATTGTCTTTATTTTTTTTTTCAATTAAACAGTGTGTAACGCATTTAAGATAAAAGACTGAACTAAGTATCTTAAAATGTTAACAATCCAACAAGATTGTCTAAAGCGAATCTTGATTTTAATAATGCTCATATTGCTAAACTGTAGAGGTTGTAAACTCCTAAGAATATCAAGTGAGTTTTTTATGCTGATCCAGTTTACACTAATGTCCTGGCGTGTGGCTCTTGGGAAATCAAACGAAAATAAGCTTCTTCCAATTCAAGATGTAATCCCTAGTACATTGCATTGTTATTCTTATAATCAAGTGATTTATAAGTTGACTAACGTTTGTATCCAATATATGTGCATGAAAGTTTTAGTATTTTAACCTCACACCATCACCCAGAGACCAATATGGTCCATTGTGATGCCTTAGATAGGAAGAGAAGTGAGAAAGAAGGTGAAATAAAAGCGAAAGTAAAAGACAAGAAAGGAATAGTAGAGTGCATAGAGATAAAGGAGAAGAGAGAAAAGAGAAAACCTGACCAAATTCTACTCAGACATATGTCCTCCATTTGTGCGACCAGCACTCAGTCTACTGCCGCGTAGACAGGCCATTCCCATTACGAATCCCATTAGCCTCTCCAGCCCACAGCTCGAGACATCCCCTAATTCGCCCAAGAATCTATTACCCAGCCATCTCAGCCTACTACCCTGCAACCTGGGACAGTGGCATAGAATGTGCTCAACTCACCGCCATCCTGCTTACCATGCAGTTGCCCGTGATAATGCCTATCATGGTCCTAATGCAAACCCTACTCCTGCCCAGCAACGATTCCGAATCGAACATCCTAAGCATCGGCCACAGCGTCCGTGACACTTGGCAGTCCGTCCGGTTTCCCCAGGCCTGATTGGTCACACTTAGGACCCATTCCCTAATCTTTCCCGGTGATCTTAACTAACATATAAACTCAGTTTCCCATTATATAAAATACCTATATTGAATTTAAATAAAAACTTTGCAAAATTTACGCATACTTACAGAAGAAATGAAGACATGTTTAACTAAAGTATTCGCTAAGACTTGTTACTCAAAGTTAAGTTTAATTTATTACCAAAATAGTTTTTAAGTCTAGTTAAACTAAATCCCTTAATTTACGTTAAGTTTAGTTTAAACTGCAAGTTGTGTATTCATGTTTAAGTTGAGTTAATTATGCATTAAAATATCCAAAAAAAACTTTTGAGATTTTTTTAAATTACGTACTTAAAACTAGCCCTTAAACATCTGAAAATGTGTTATTTTATTTAATTTTCATTAAGTCAGGTTTATCTAATATAATGTAGGTTTTTTCCTTTAATAAATTCATATTTATTTAAGCTGTTCGTTAAGCCAAATTCTAGTTAAAATAAAGCCTAACCTACCTTAACTTTTTCTGAAAACAAAAAACATTGAATTTTTCTATAAGTCATATTTAATTGAGGTTTTCCCTAAACCTAATTTAATAAAGTTAAGTTGAATTTATTTCAAATTTAACTAAATTGTTTGTTAATCCAAGTTAAACTAACACTCTTAAATACATACTCGTATTTCCTAAAACATCAGTGGGGTTACTCCGTATTTTGATTCGAAAGCAAAAGCTTTCGAAATACAATGTAAAAAGTATACAAATTCGAATGATTTTCTTTTCGAATCGAAATATGGAGTAACCCCCAGAAAAATTTGAGTTTTTCTTTTTATCATTAAACCCAGTTAAACTAACTGAATCTTAAACTCAAAATTCAAGTATCACTATACTGGTGGATGGAAATATTTGAATTTGTAATTTCAGTCCAGTTAAATTTATTTACAGTTTAAACAAATTTTTTGTTGTTCAGCCAAGAAACTAACATATATATATACCTAACTAAACATTTCCAAATTTTAGTTTTTAATTTTAATAACTAAATTTAACTAAGCATTAAGCACGAAATAGCTATAGTAGTGGGTTAATCCGTTAAACTATAAAAATGTTTAATTCATTATTACTTTCCTTCTAAACAAATTATGAAGAATCAACCGCGTATTTTAAACCAAGTTCAACTAAAATACCTAAATCGTTACCTTAAAGCTTCTGAAAAATAATCACTTTTGTTTAATTTTAATTTAACTGCTTTCTAAGCAAAAACTATTGCAAACAAATTGCAAAACATGTAAAAGAGTTTCTTAATTTTTAATATGTATTTAAAATAAGCATACAAAAATTTTAATTGAAATATAAAGTATTGAGTATTTTTTTATTAAAATTGAATTGGTCAGATAAGATTGTTAGTATAATGAAAATATAAATTACATATTGATACACTTTAAATCCTTTCAGTTTAACAAAAAAAAAAAAAAAAAAAAAAAAAACGTATTTAAAGTTCAATAACTCGTGCGAAAATTTGGCAATAGAAAAAATTACATTATTAAAATTGTATCGTACAAATTCGTCCGTCTGTCTAGTAACTTTAATTATTAGTTTAAGTTGAAGCAAGGGAAAAAAAGTCCTATTCTATACGTACCATAAGATGTAGTATGTACGTGGTGGTGGTGGTGATAAAGTTCTATTTTATTTTTTTTAATATTCTTTTTCAAATATTTTACATACTATAGAGAACAACTACAACACTGTAAAGAGCTCTATACTATACGAATCTGTTGGATACTGTATGTGGTGTGTAATCTCATATGGTGGTGGATTTGTCTCGCTCACACGCATTGCTAACTATACCTTACAGTGGCAACAAAAGTTTTTCGATGTGTCTGGCGTTATTGTTGCTGTTGCTGCTGGTTTTGTTAAGAGTTCTTATTCTTGTATTGTTGTTTGTTGCTTTTAGCTTTGTTTCTACTTCGTCCATTAGAGCAGCACCAGTCGAGCCGAGCTGGTAACAGTAACAATTTTTTCACATTTAATTCTCTGTTGCTGTTGTCGTTTTTGTTGCTGCTGTTGTGTTGTTCATATTCTTATAGACTTATACGATGTCGTCTGGTAATCTGGCCTGGCCTAAGTGTCTGTCTATTTGTTGGACTGTCAACTTGCCTGCCTAACCAACTGGCTGGCTGGCTGTATTTTTTTGTTTGATTGTGTGATTTTAATTTAGCAAATAAATACGCGCTTGTTTTACATTTTCTCTTATGTGCTGTTGCCCCGATTTTCGCACAAGTTCCTTGTTGGCTCCATGATGAGATTAATATGCTGTATATACTAAATAATTTTATTTAACATGTTCTTTATGAACGCTCTAGTCTTTTATTTCTGCTGCAGCTCAGATGGTGTTATTGTTATTGGTAGATTCTTTAATATAGACAGTCGTCGTTATGTTGTTTTATTTAAAGATGAAAGATTTTAAACAATTGCAAAAGAATATCTTAAGTATAACTATTTCTAATAATAATATTTAAGTTTTCTATTTTCTTCGTGCTTTTTTTTTTTTTGTAAAATGCTAATTTAAACAAATTGAATTCACTTGGGTACATCAATATTAACAAGACAATATTTCTTTTGATTCGCCTCATACTCTCACTCACTATATATGTACATACACTTTTTTTCCTAATTTTTTTTTTATTTATTTTTTTTTATTAATTTTTTGTTCATTTTGCATTGCTGATGTACATACATACATACATATAGAAATAGATTCTTATAATAGTTTTGACGTATTTTGTTTGCGCATGTTTTTTTTTTCAAACGTAGTACACTGGAGATTTGATTGACGGTTGGTGGGAAACGCGTTTATTTAACCTTGTTAAAAGTTAAATTTTCAATACCACCGCACAACTAACTGTGTAATGCCATTTAACAATATGTATAATGAATGCATTTTCTTTTTGCTCTACTTCAAATTAAATTTTATTATGTTGGGCTAATAAAATAAGGAACTGTTAAACAATAAATTTACATTTAGTAAATTGATTTCAGATTTTTTTGTTTAAAGAAGCTCTCTGATAAGACAACTAATTTCCATAATACAAACGTATTACAAAGGTAAACAACCTAATTTAAAAAGATACTATCTTTTCTAAGTTATTATTTAAAACCAGTTGCTATTATGATGTTTGCAAAATCTATTTTAAAGTTTATATTAGAGTTACAAAAAAAAAAAAAAAAAAAAACAAAACAAAATAATACTACTAAAAACTGAGGTTATGATTTTGGGCCAGTTTGATCAATATACTATACACAATTTTAAAATATTGGATAATACACAAGAATTCTATAAAATGATAACTCGTAAAAATAGGATTTTGTGAGAATCATAACTAAATTAGATGTTTTATTGTCAGCAGATATTATCAATATTTTTTAAATAAATTACAAGTAGGTTTACGATTATGTTTAAAAGTTTTCTTCCATCTTATACAAAAATAAGTAGGTTACTTCACCTTAAACAATTATTGTAGTATAAGTTTTATTTCATAAGAGTCCATTTTAAAGGATTCCAATTTACATCGATTAAATAATCGAGAAGTTACCTTATTGATATGTGAATATTTTTGCTTACATCTATAAAAACTATGTAAGCTATACAATTTGGGTTTGGCTCGTCTTAAAAGAATTATAACATCAACTAGTGATTAGTTTCAGATTTATAAAAGTATTTGGATCCACGATTCACCAACTTTCACGTTCTTATCAATGTCATTCGATGAATTGCAAAATGTGCTTTCTACATTTTTTGAATATGTATGTAGGTATGTATATATTTTTGATGACCAATTGTTTATGCAATGTACTCACATTATTATTCACACGAGAACCAAATGTGAATTGAAGATATCTTTTTGGTGGTTTACTGTTCATATTGAGAGGAATGTCAATAAAAAAGTATGATAATGACCTCGCAATGTCTGGCCTGCACAACATCTATGTTTTCTTCCTCAGCAAAACATTTTTATTGAATTTTATTAAATTCATTTTTAAACGAATGACAGTTCACAGTCGCAAAGTAGTTCTGGGTTGATTTACAACGCGTCATTGTCATTGCCAACATCAACGTTATTGTCATTATGTATTTCTATTTTGCGTTTCTTCTGCAGACCATTAAAAACTAAAATATTAATACTGATAGAGCACCATTTAAAACTCAAATTGAAATCTGGTGGAGTACCATTTATAACTCAACGAATGAACTGGTGTAGTACCAATTATACTCTTGATATTAATCTGAAGGTTTAAGCTTCCCAGCTTCCTATATGGAGATATATAGATGGACTATAAGAGTGCAATTTGAGAGATTAATTAAATAAATAAAAAAAAACGCATGACATAGTTGAATTATTTTATTTATTTATTCATTTATTTGTAATATTAAGCATTCGAGGCATTAATAATAGATTCAGGAGTTTTATCTAGTTTGTCGGCAAATGTTATATGCTACTGTGAGAATTATTCCATGAAAGTATTAGATAACTTTTTAACATCGAATCTATGAAACTTGTATGTATAGTCTGAAAATTAAAATAATTATCGATCAATTCAACGGGTTTTGCACTCTCCTGAAAAATATGAAAATGTTACTTAAGTTGTTTTGTCAAAAGTCCACAGATAAATTCTGAGTCGATTGAGCTATATATATCCGTCTGTGTAAAACACTCACGTCCAAAATACACAACTAAACTTCACAGAATTTATAGACAAATGTTTTGTTTGTATTGTATTGTATTGTAATTGTAAATCATACTTTGGCATTTTGTGAATTTCTTTCCATATATAATATAACTAATAAATACACATTATTTAACTGATAAATTTAATTAAGGGAAAATGTTACATTAAAATAAAAAGTGAAAATTTAAACTACATGGACCAAATTACCGCATACGATATCGAGTAAAATTTATCGTAATTTTCTTATTTGAGATTATGGCATACGATATCGAGCTAGAAATTTAGTACATTTTATAATAATTTCGATATCGAAATCATTATTCGATACGATAGCTCATTCGATCACGAATGCGGTAATTTGGCCCTAGTTATTAACATAAAGAGCAGTTAAGGTACGGTCACATATAGCAAACATTTGACTCTAACATGTTTGCTCATATTTGCTTTAAAAGTTTACGCATTTTGTTAGGTGGTCAAACCAGGGGCAAATATTTGATAAAATTTATGTTACCAAACAACAGTCAAACAGCGGCAAATACATATTTTGGCAAACATGTTTTCCCTCCGGTGACACGAAAACAAATATTTTCTGTAGCAATTTATTTGATAAAACTATCAAAATATTTTATTTTATTTATAATATTTATTTGTTTACATTTTATCTTATTTCTTAAAGAGGTTAGCAATAAATATATTCCTTTTCTACTTAAACATTTTGTTTTGTTGTAATATTGATAATAAGTTTGTGTTATTTGTTTTTGGGGGAAAAATTTATAAAAAAAACCCTTTTGAATCAATTTCTATATACTAAAAAACTAAAACTATGTTAAAAAGGGTAAAATTTATGATGAGCTTAGCTCGTTAATGTGCTGGAATTCTGAGTGTTCACATCTTCTGACAAAGTTTTCTGTTAAATAGTTTAATTTAACATTGGTGGTAAGAAAATCAGCGAGTGTGTGGAGTCTACGCGTTGTTTTTTCATAAATAAAAACTGAAATGGAAGATTGATTGTGAAGCATTATTTGTACTAAGTAGAGCAGCTTCTTTATTATTATTAGAGAAAAACGAATCCAAAAGTCACAAAAAATAGTCAATGGGTGCGTAAATGGATTCAACGTCGGAAAGAGAAAGGATGCTGTGCCAAGTTACTGTTGGAGCTACGATCTGAAGCTCCAGAACTTTACAAAAACTTTTTGAGGATGACGGCTACTGATTTTGATTATTTAGTGAGAATAACGTCATTTCAGTGAAAATAGTTAATACTAATATTTATTAATACTACTGTAGCTAAAGTTAGTGGCACCGCTGATAACTAAAGAAGTAACACGGTTTCGTGAGCCAATATCTCCTTCCGAACGCTTGACAGTTACGCTTAGGTATCTAGCGACTGGAGAGAGTTATATGTAGATCTTTACAATATGTTTTTCGTATTCCTCATAAACAAGTGATATTATTTTGTGTTATCTTAAAAGTTATGTGTAATGAATTATGTGAAACCATAATGATTTGTATATATATAGGGCAAAAGGCCCTATCTAACATTTTCAAAATTTTACAGGAGAAGCAAAAAATTATTTAAAAGTAAAAATTGCCATAAACTCTTTTTATATATTTTTCCCTATTTTTCATGTAAAACCTACCAGTGGTTTTGACAAATATCGATGTTGCATATTATGCAAACTGTTAAGCGCCCCATCCATTAAACAATACTATTGTATATATTATTTGCCATATTATTTTCTTTTTGCCCTATATTATCAATAAATGGCACAATGGTTTCAATTAAAATATGGTGCAACTTTTATTTAAATAAAAGCATAGCTATAAGTAAAACAAGAATGCTGCCAACACATTTTACATTTACAGCATACAGGGGCCAAATTACCGCATTCGTGATCGAATGAGCTATCGTATCGAAAAATGATTTCTATATCGAAATTATGATAAAATGTACTGAATTTCTTGCTTGATATCGTATGCCATAATCTCAAATAAGAAAATTACGATCAATTTTACTCGATATCGAATGCGGTAATTTGGCACCTGTACTTTTTTTCGTTGTGCAATAAAAATCAAGTCTTTTGATTGTTGCCAATATATGGTGATACCTTTGAATATGACATTGGCGGTATAACTGTATAATACGCAAAATTAACCTGTTGTAGTTGTGATACTGATGCTTTTTTAATGCACACAGCTTGCATTTTTGAACACGAGCTAAATTTAAAAAGTTTCAAATTGAAAATATTCGCCTATGTTCTATATTCCACTACGAAGTGAAACTAAATCGTTTTCAATTCCTCATGGACAATTTCACGGCGTTCTAGAAAACGTGGTGCAATTTTTACACTACGATAAACAAAACCAAAAGTGATATTTTACTTTTCAAATCATTTTCACAGAATTTAGAACATTAAATTAATGCAAATTTCACTTCCATTTCATTTTACAAATGTAGAACCGAGGGGATTGAACAAAAAAGTGAAATTTTTCTTATAAATTAGATGTAAAAACATAAAAAAATATAAATCACCCTACCGAAATTTATTGGAATCGGTCCATATTTGACAATAACTTCCATAAAAATTTTTACTATTTAAATACTTGGCCTTTAATTTCTGCATTGAAAATGGAGTTTTGCAAATATTTGTACACTTCTGTTTTGGTGATTTTTATGAAAATGTTCCTAATTTATTTTTAAAAATGACGACACTGTTTTCACCAGCTGTTATTTGCCTCTATTTGTTCTTACAATAGCTTCGCAAGAAAAAAAATAATTTGCCCAAAAAGCGGAAAATATTTGACATAGGGTGGTCACACTCTGTTCACATTAGAGACATCTTTGTTTGCTACAAAACAAATTTTGTTTTCTCAAAATCATGTTTGCACCCCAAAATGTTTTATGGTCACATTATGGAAGAGAAATATTTGGTGTTTTTTTCAAATATTTTACAAGTGTTATATCTTATATATTTTTCGTTTATTTTAAGATTAAAAATAAAATGTATACATATGTATGTAATAAAATCATATACTCTTTACTTACGTCATGAGGATTAATTGTATATGTAAACAACTTGTTAGTAAAGAGATAGCAATGTTATTTTTTTTTTATTTTTTTTTATTACTTTTATGTTTAACAAACATTATTAAAAAACCGTTTTTTTTTAATTTGATAGGTATATATTTTCTATGTATGTTTGTATGAGTCATTAAAAATGTGTGTTCAGTTCAGTTCACCTTGTTTAATGACTAAACCCCTTTATTTTAAAAGAAAAAAATATAATAAAATCACTCACTAACAACATGAGACTTTTATACATATTTTATTACTTATATTTTTTTTGTTATCAGTCCAGTCAGTCTTTTTAAAAATAAAAAAGTAATTGCAATTCAACAAAAAATAATAAAATAAGAAAAAAGTAAAAAATCTTGTAATTTTTATGGTTATAAAGCAAAAAACAACTATGATAAATGTCATCATATTCTGTGCCACTTGATACATACGAAGTTACATAGAACATCGTGTGTTTGTCTAACTAGCCAACATATTGGCTGACTGTGTTTTATTCCTTACAAGGTTATTCCAAGGCTTATTTAGTAATACTAACTAAATGGTTGTCATTACAACTTCTATGACTTGTAATAATAAAACTGCAATAGCTTCACTCTACTCTACTAAGATTTATATTAATTTAATACCTGAAATACAATACAGCATTTTCGAAATTCCTTATTACATATTTTTACGTTTTTGTTTTACATTCGCCTGACTATAACTAATTAAAAAAATTTGTATTTTCGTTTAACCTCTCTCTATCTTATTTGTAGAAATGGTTGAGGCCATGAAAAAAGTTGCCTCAATGGATGTTGAATTAACCGTTGAAGAACGTAATCTTTTATCGGTAGCATATAAAAATGTTATTGGCGCACGTCGTGCCTCATGGCGTATTATTACCTCGATCGAACAGAAGGAGGAGAATAAGGGTGCCGAAGAGAAATTGGAAATGATCAAAACTTATCGCGGCCAGGTTGAAAAAGAATTGCGCGATATCTGTTCGGACATTTTAAATGTACTCGAGAAACATCTCATTCCATGTGCCACCACAGGCGAAAGTAAAGTATTTTATTATAAGATGAAGGGCGATTATCATCGTTATTTGGCTGAGTTTGCTACCGGTTCAGATCGCAAAGATGCCGCTGAGAACTCATTGATTGCATATAAGGCAGCCAGTGATATTGCCATGAACGATCTGCCACCAACACATCCCATTCGTTTGGGTTTGGCGCTTAACTTTTCGGTAAGTATTTTTGATTATTTTTATTATGACTGTTACCATATTTTGTTTAGAAATTAGCATTTGATAAAGAGATCGGTTTAAGTTTTAATAACCGATTTAATAATTAGCAAATGCAATTGGTTTTAGGTGTTTTGAATTTTTTTGGATAGCTTCCTGTTGATTTTTATGTCATAATTTAATATATGTATATATAATTATATGAATATATAAAGGGTGTCCCAACTAGAACCCAATTTTTAAATTTTAAATAAAACACAGATACATATGTATTTAAAAAAAATTGTGAAACTTTATTATATCGTAAAGTAGACAGAATGAGGTTATGTACGGAACAAGATGACAGATGGCCGCCGCGGATTTGCTGGCACACACGCGATCTTTTAATTAAATTTTCAATAACCTTTTTGCATAAATGCTGCGGTGTTTCATTAATGCAGCGTCCAATTTCCTCTTAAGGCTTGAGTCGTCATCGGCTTATAGCTATCTAAAGTCCTTTGGACAATTTTTGCTAAGACCAATAGGTGAAAAGTTACACTCATTTAAAAAAAACCCCTGTATGACCAAAATTTACCAAAATGTCCAACTTTGACCCCCTCTAACTCCGGCACTTCTAGACTGATAGAGCTGAAAATGTACATACATATATACATACATACACTCCGGTTCACTTATTTAAAGGCACTAAAAATTCCATATTCAGCAGCCTGTATCTTCTGCAATTTTTAACCAATTGCATAATTTTAAAATAGAAATGGAAGCTAGATATTTTGAGATATAAAAAAAATCATGACAGTAGTGGTTTCTTAACTAAAGAACTTTTTTTGAACAATTTATAAAAAAAAGTCAAAAAAATTGCTATTTTTTTTTGGTTCACTTGAATAAAGGCACTTTAACTAATTTTAATGAAAAGCAGTTTTTCTTGTTTTTCTTAATTTATTTTACTTTATTTAAGAAATTAGTAATGGGTACAACAACATTTGTTTTTAATAACTTCAAATATACGGGTTTTCATTGACAGATAAAGAGAATGTATGTAGTCCAACGATATTTGGATTTGGTTAAAAATTGCAGAGATACTGGCTGCTGAATATGGAATTTTTAGTGCCTTTAAATAAGTGAACAGGAGTGTATGTATATATCAGAGAACAGAAAGAGACCATTCACATTTGCTAACCATTCGCAAATTCATTGCTTTTGCATTGCTTTTACTCGACAATAATAAAAATGTGAATTGCTGTTTGTTTACTTTACTCATTCCTTATTACTGTTTGATATTTTACATTTCCTTTTTGTTATGCCGTTATACATCAAGCAACGAAATAATTCAATGCCACATGAAAAAACTAAAAACATTCACACCTTTCGTCCAGTATTCGTTGCTTTCAGTGAATGAAAACATAAAGAAAGAGCAAAAACAATACAAAACCTAATGAGAAAATAAATATTTTTTGGTTGTTGCTTTATGTGCGATTTGTTGACAGTAAACTAGTAAAGTTCGTCTCAAATCGTATGGAAATCCTATGTCTGTCTAGGGTATTACTTTCGAAAAAAAACTATTTCAATGCCTAAAATCGTGCCATTTGCAGAACATCCATCAGTTTGTCAATTTCATATTCGTTTTTGAAAAACATGAGTTTTTAAAATCAATCGATTTAGAGAATTAAGAAAATGTGCTTAAAAAATTTTCGTTTGAGTAAAGAATTTTTTTCACAAAAAGGTACTTTTAACTAAAAGGTACTTTTAACTAAAAGGTACTTTTAACTAAAAGGTACTTAACTAAAAGGTACTTTTAACTAAAAGGTACTTTTAACTAAAAGGTACTTTTAACTAAAAGGTACTTTTAACTAAAAGGTACTTTTAACTAAAAAGTACTTTTAACTAAAAGGTACTTTTAACTAAAAGGTACTTTTAACTAAAAGGTACTTTTAACTAAAAGATACTTTTAACTAAAAAGTACTTTTAACTAAAAGGTACTTTTAACTAAAAGGTACTTTGTAAAGAAAATCTGCCGATTTAGATTTAAAAATCTTTTGGCATTAGAAGATTTCAAAAGCAAAAGTTTTACAACTGTAAAGGCTATATAATTTTTTTGATAAACGCAATAAAATATTGCTTTTTTCATTTAGGTATTCTATTATGAAATTTTGAACTCACCCGATCGTGCATGCCGCTTGGCGAAAGCAGCTTTCGACGATGCCATTGCCGAATTGGATACATTAAGTGAAGAAAGCTACAAAGACTCCACACTCATTATGCAACTGCTGAGGGATAACCTTACATTATGGACGTCTGATATGCAAGCCGACGGTATGTTTACTATTAAATTCTATAAAAAAAAAACGTTATAAACAGCTAATTTCAATTTTCATTAAACGTGTTTCAGGTGATGGCGAACAAAAAGAGCAAATTCAAGATGTTGAAGATCAGGATGTGTCGTAATTTAAGTAACAACCCCCCATTAAAACAAAACATAAAACAAAAAAATCCCCTATAAAATTACTATTTGCATTTCTTATTTCTAATACAAACAAACAAAAAAACAACAAACTGTTTCTCCGGTTATATTACTGCACCACAAAACAACAAACAACCAACATCCACAAACCATCAAAAAACAATCTTCTTACAAAAACAACAACAATTTTGTTCATTCATACACGCGGTTCGTTCGTTCTCTATTAGTTTATAATACGATGAAAAACCACAAACAGCAGCATGCTTTTCTTTTTTTTTTTTTTCTTTGATTTTTTGTGTTTTTTCTTATTGGTAGTAATTATTACAATAAAATGTAATTAATCTATATTTTTGCCTATTTTTCAATAGAGATTTTGGATTTTTGTTTATACGCCACCACCTCCGCCATCCCCTTTCACAAAATTCTGTCTGACATTGTGGATTTAAATAAAAATAAAAACGGCTCGTTGTTGTCCTTTCGCTCTCGTGTGTACCGTTCGTTCTCTCTCAATAAAACAAATTTATCCTTTGCTACCAACCGCCACAATCCCCCCTTCATGCCCATTTAAATGTGTGAATTTTTTTTGCATTAATACATAATAAATATTATAAAAAAATAAATATATATATTAAAGCAAAACAACAACAAAAATACATCAAAAAAATAAACAACAAAAAATAAAATAAAACAAAACAAAACAAAAAACTATCATTATTATTATTTTATTTTTTTCTCTCTCTGTCACTTAATAAGAAGTCAATATAATTTGTACACAAAAACGAACACTCAAACAAAATCAGTCATAAAATTTACATACTACAACACATTTTTTTATTTTCTTTCGATTAATTAAATGCTACGAAACACACAATAAAATTACAATAAAAAGAAAATTAATAAAAGAAAAAAAAAATATAAACTCTTACTTTTAAGTATAAGAAGAAAGGAAGCAAGTCAGGCAGCAGACAGGCAAATCAAACCAAACAGCAGCATTCTTTATTGATTTAAATAAAGATTGATTGATTGAAAGCAAGACAGACAGACATACAAACAGCAAAAAGAGCAGCAGAAACAATTTGGATAATAATATATAGTATGTATAGAAAATAAAAAGTACATACATACATATTTAGTTTATTCTCTTACCTTATGAGGGCAAACAAAACAAACCACAACAGTAACAAAATATAAAAAATTTAGTTCTTAATCAACCGAAAACAATTATACACAAATTCTAACAAACAAGTAGTAAATATTCCAATAATATCTAAATAATAAAAAATGTAGTTTTTACAGATAACTTTATTACAAAAAAAATACATGTAATGAAAAGGACAGCAAGCCCTAGAAAAAACAATTTAACACTTATTAAAGGTGGTATTGTTTGTTAAATATTATATACATACAACACATAGTGATAGTATTAAAACAAAGCGAAAAAACTTTCTCATAAAAACACAAAAACAAAGTATTCTATTTGTAAGGCATAAGCAGGGTAAAAACATCAAGCAGCAGTAAACTGTTTTAAATGGAAAAAAGTTGAAAAAGTTTTAATTGTTTTTTTGTATTATAAGAAATGAGTCAATCGAAGAGAAGGTGTTTATGAGTAGAAGAGTTCATTTTTGTTTAAAAATGCCTCTTTGAATTGTCTTTGGGGCTTAGAATAACTTTTTGCGGAAAAAGCGTTTTATTAATAAAAACCGTGCCATTTAGGAGAATTTTGCGTTTTTTTATATTTCATTTATTTTATTCAGCATATGTATATGTATTTTTGTAAAATATTTATAAATAATTTTATTAAGTAATTTCAGAGCGGGGGCTCTGTAAATCGTTTTAAATTCGAATAAACAAAACCTCTGGAGGGTTATTCTGTAACTCGTTTCGAAAAGAAAAGCGTTCGAAATTGTATACTTTATACATTGTAAAGAGTAATTTTTTAAGAGCATTCGGATTTGATTTAAAAAAGAAAAACATAAAATTTAGAGAAATGTATAAAATCTTTAGTTGCGTCGATAGAACGATCTATGTAAATACGTAAATTCAATGTTTAAAGATGATTTAATGTAAATGGCTCCAAGTTTGACATCCAACATATCGGCCAGTATGGCTGTTTTCATAAACGCAGTATGCAATGCAATATTTCATTGCATAGAGTTCATAATAGCATTTAGAAATATAATTGTCGACTATTCGTGTTTTAAAAGCTATAGTTTTTCAAATCAATTGATTGCAACAACAGGGTTTATATACATATATTTGTTGTCCTGTAAATTGAAACCACATGACTTACACGTTTTATTCTCGAATAAAACAATTGTTTTAATGTATAAAGTCGTGCGATTTGCAAAACATCAATTTAGGAATTTTTCATTTTGAAATTACTCGATTAACAAAACAGTCGCTCTTATTAGGAATAATATTTAACTAAAAATTAAATGTATTTTATTCATGGCAACTTTTTAAAGTTAATATGTACTCCATAAACTAATTAACAATTCATGACACATTTTCAACAAGAATCAAAATTCATAAGGGTTAACACACAGCATCTTCGATTGACTCCTCCCTTGTACACGCGTATTAAACTGCAGTATATTATTACATATATACCTATACATATAAATAATAAGAATTTGGGTTTGTAATAGTCTTAATATTTTGTCTTCAGCTTTAGATTTTTATATTTATAATAGAAGTTATATAGTAGTGACTATCACAGCATAGCGTCATCTTTTTCATCATGTCTCTTTTAACTCAAACTCATCTCTAAATTGCTTGCCGTTCAAGCTTTTTCATAACGTGGGAAATACACTTTTGTATAATTTCATTTCATATATGCCATATCTTAATTGTCTAGAGAAAAAATAAAATCTGGAAAATCTTTTTTTGCCATTATTAAAGAATTAAATTTATAAAAAAAATCTTTTGTGTAGGAAAGAGTTTATATACAAACAATTATCTATAAATATCTAGTTACAAACAAAATTGTAGTGTATATTAAAATTACAGAATAGTTAAACCGCCACCAACACCATCACCCACACCCATACACCTTTCTATAACTCCCCCTAACCACCTCACTTTCTTATAATTCATTAATTGTCATAAATAGGTTGACAAGAAAGAAATCAAATCAATCAATTCTTACCGGAATACAATACATTTTTCACACTTTAATTCATCATACTCTCTATCTCTCATTCACTCACTCATTACGAACAAATTTAATTAAATAATAAAAACAATATTAAAAAACGAATTATGAGAATATAATACAGCAGCGTATCACAACACTTTGACATAAGAATATATATTTAAATACAAAAAAAAAAAAAAAAACAAAAATTCTTTTAAAATAAAAAAAACTTAAAAAACAAAGTTAATATAGTCTTATTGTTGTTGTGCTATGTGGGAGCTCAAAAGAATAGTTATTAAAATAGAAAGTTATTTATAATTTATTTACACAACATAGACTATTGATTATAAGTGAAAAGTTAGATAAAGAAATTGAAAGAGTTATTATTATTCAAATGTATTGTAGGTAGTATTACAAATTATTTACAACCTTCCAGTGGGTTTAACAATGCTCTTCCCTTCTCTGTAAATCGAGAGAATTTAAAACCAAACGATTTTAAAATTTATGTTTTAGAAATCGCATGAAAACGGGTTTATTGTTTATTTTGATTCGAAAAGAAAATCGTTCGAATTTGTAAAAAGTACATTGTTGCCCCTATTGCCGTTCTCAACTCAACTAAGTTTGGTCGTCTGTCAGTCAACCCGACTTTAACTCTACATTAACTCTACTACATATAAGTTGTGAATGGCAATACCGATTTATGAAAGACGACCAAATTATTAAAAAAGTTGTGAACCGCAATAGGGGCATGTATTTCGAAAGCTGTTGCTTTTGAATCGAAATACACAATAACCCCCCAGGTTTGATTTGAGTAAAACGAGTAAATGTTGTGTTTTCAATTTTCAGAACACTAAAATATGTCAATTCGTTTTAAAAACGAAATCGTTTCTCGAATTTGATTTACAAAACGGTGATTTACTTTCAGAAACTGAAAATAATCTGGAACTATTCGCATCTGTACTGTGAATCTAGTGTTTTCAAAAATTAACGAATTTCAAAAAGAAATAATTGAAATTCTGAAAATCACTTTTTCGTAAAGGGATTTGAAATCACTGAAAAGGTATTCTGTGCACAAAAATTATTCAAGTCTCGTGATTTAAAACCGGTAATCTAACAGCCTAATAAATTCAAATCATTTAGTGTTTTTAAGCATTTTTCATTGAACTCTGTAATAAAATTATCACATAACTAATAGAAAATATCAAAATTGAATTATTAACAGTTCAACAAAATACTACTAATTATCACATACACTTAAAATCATTTGTTCTTTATTTGTTTTTGAAATAAAACTAACTATTTTACACAGAAAAAAACTTAAAATTTACAAATTTAGTAAGACGTTGTATTTTTTGCGAACCATTTTTTAGATTTGTTTTGTATATTTTTCGTGATTTACTTATACTTTTTAGTAGTCAACACGAAGAAAATCAGTTGTTAGCTCGTGATTTAGGACAATCAAAATCACTATTAAAAATCTCGTGATTTTCAAAACATCAAAATATTCTTCCCGTGATTTCAAAATCGTTCGTGATTTAAAATCACCGTGATTTCAGAACATGCCTGTATTAATCGCACGATTTTGTACATTGAAACGGGTTAGTTTACTCGATAGTAAAACTTGTAATTCGAATGGATTCAATTTACAGAACACCAAACTTATGCCCCTATTGCGGTTCACAACTTTTTTCATAATTTGGTCGTCTTTCATAAATCGGTATTGCCATTCACAACTTAAATGTAGTAGAGTTAATGTAGAGTTAAAGTCGGGTTGACTGACAGACGACCAAACTTAGTTGAGTTGAGAACGGCAATAGGGGCATTAGTGAATTTATTTAAAAACGGGTATTTCATTTATTTCGGTTCATTATTTCATCTAGCTCCCATACAAACGTCCTCCCAAAATAGTGGTTTATCGGTCATAAATTTTTGATTTATGCAAGTATGCGAACAAATTTCACCACAAATAAGTTGTACATGAAGCCTAATTACATTTACAAATTTTGTGCAGAACTGTTCATAATTGGCCATAGCTCCCACATAAGGCGCACTTCCGAAAATCATTTTAGAGATATTCAACACAAAATAGAAATCATGACACCCATTATTATAACGGCATAAATCTTTTAAAAGTGTTTATATCGAGATAAAATTTTGGGTATTATATGGTCGGGCTTGACCGACTATACTTTCTTACTTGTTTTTTTATTAGTTAAGCGTAGCTTAAACTTAAAGTATTCGGCCTTGTTTTTTGTAAACTATTTGCCAAACAAATATAATCGAATATTTGTTTTTAAAATTAAAAAAAAATTCTACTAAATGAGAAATTTAAAAAGCTCGGCAGCAACTGCAACGGACTACAGTCATGAAAGCTTTAAATTATTATTTAAGTTTTTGATAGAACATAAAAAACTGCCGGATAGTTAAATTTATAGCATTAAATTCTTTTAGAAATTAAAAAAACATAAAATACTCTCGTTCACATTTGATATAAAAGGTAATTTTCAAACAAAGACGAACTCTTAACGATTTGTTTTATAAAATCATGATTTTTTTATTCAACAGGATAAAGCTATTTATGTTTAAATTTTTTTTCGTATATCGTTTCTAAATAAAAAAAATGTAAACTAACGATTTTTAGGATCTTTTGCCTTCAGTAGGATCTTCGCACAGTAAACTAAACTTACATGATTTACTCGGTTTAAATTCAAGTAAACAATTTACAAAATTGTGCAAAACATAAATTTGTCAATTATTTGTTTTTGAAAATTGCTCGTCTTGTATGAAATCACACGATTTACTGAACAGAGACAAGTGTTTCATTCTTCTCATTGCATGCTCTCGCCTCTGTTTTTAGAAATGAAATTACTTTTTGAAATTAAAACGATTCATCAAGTGGATTTGATTAAAAAAATAAAACCCAAAATAATGAAAATTCGTTTTAAATAACGTAAACGTTCCTAGTATTCCGTTTACACAACATTAATGTCCATTAAAAAAATAGGAAATAAGCATTTTCAGCTACTGACAGGAGAAATCTATCGGTGAGACGACGCCGAAGGTTTTATAGGAGAGTTATTACTGTTTAAAAGCACTTAGGAAACTCTAGTACATACCCTTTCTAGATTTGGTTTATTTTCACTACCCAAATGCTACGTAAGGCAAAATATTAAGATAGAAAATTGCGCAGATTCAATTAACAAAATAGGTCATTCTGACGGGTAAGTAAAAAATACTGTTACGAAATTGTATTTCAATTTAAATTTTACGGTTGATATCAATATACAGCATGCTTTTTAACATACAGCATGTTTAACAACATAAACATTAGGAAGTTCTCCTATGTTATTGTGTATTTCGATTCGAAAGCAAACGTTTTCGAAATACAATGTAAAAATTATACAAATTATTTTCGAAATGAGTTACAAAATAAGCCCCTGTATTGTGTTACGGTGTCCGAAGTTTTTGCTTTCAAGACGATGCATTTCTATAGCAACAATTTTAAAGGGTAAGGGCAACACTTTAAATATTTCACTCCACAATAAAAGAATCGATTTAAAACGATGAATTAAATTTACTCGCACATTCATGAATCATGAAAATTCAATGTTATTTTATATATGTATGTACATTTTATTACAATTAAACAATTTGTTTTTTCGTTTATGAGAATGGTAAATCATATATTTCGTATATATTTTTATAATTAATATTAATTTAGCGTATTAAATACAATACGCATATAAATATATGAACACACTATGCATGTAAAGTTTTTTTTTTTTTTTTTTAAATCCTTGAAATGTTAATATATTAGGTTGTAAAATAGTACATATTTAAGTTTATTATCTATAAATAGTTTTTCTGGGATTAAAATACTTACTTTTTTGGGAAACAAAAGAATAAAGTGCAAAACTAATGAAAAAATTAAATTGGCCGTTACAACTTATATACATAACTAGTTTGAAAAAATATAAATTGTACTATTAACTTTAACATTTCTTTAATTTAAATTAAATTAATAATTTTAATTAACATTTAAATGGTTTAGTCAGTTTATTTAAACTTAAATTTAATTTCTATGTAGACGTAAAAGTAATTCCTTTAAATTGTTGGCATCTTTTGATTTAGTATCCTTTAGTAATTTATAAAGATCCTCAAGGGATTTGAAAATGCGTGACTGAGAAGAAAAGTAATTGATGTATTTTATTTAAATGTTATTTTTAATTATTACTCACCATATACTTAGGTTCCAAATGGGACTCATGTTTGGTGGCCAAAAACCAAAGATTAAGAGCCAATTGAAATGTTTGCTCTTTTACTAGATCTGCATAACGTACAATTCTTGAAAATAATTCCAGGGACAAAGTGGCCTGTAGCTTAAATTGTTGTGAAGAACCCAAAATGCTTAGTTGTCTTAAAACTTCCTCTACCACAAATCTACAAATATTATTAACTTCAGCCAGAAATTTAGGATCATGGCCGTAAAGCTCATCATTGGAAACCACTAGAATTTGTATTAATATTTTTATTATTATAATGATTTCTCTAAAGGAAACTAACTTACCCTGCGGTACATGATAAGGAAACTCTTCCAAATTTTGTACATACAGCATATCCAAGGCATTCAAGTAAATCAGTGTAGGCCCAGCCGTATTCAAAGCGAATGGATATTTTTGTACTACATCTAGCAGTAGATTTAACAGATATAAAACTCCACGTTCCGGGCTATCAGGCACTAGTACTAATGTAGCCAACACATTACTCAGATATGCTACCAAATATGAATCCATACTCTTGGCTTTGCCATCGATTTCTATGGAGTTTGGTAGTTGTGCTACTAAGTTTAAAGCTTCTTCGAAGCAAGCATCTGCTTGTCCCAAACACTGATTTACTAAGGCCACTTGACCGCTTAACAGATACAAGTCCATCTGTTGCTGCACAGACGTTATACTGGGTATCGTGATGAAACAAAAGGCTATGCAAGCCTTCACGAAACCCTGTGTTTTGCGGGAATGTTGATTTTGTACAATTTGGCATGTTTCCATGGCCAGTTTGTTGACACTTTGGACGAGCGTGTTATAAACGGCATCTAGATTGGAGAAAGAACCACGTGCTTCTACATAGAAACTCAATTGCTTTTCGAAATCACGACCATAATAAACTTTTCGTATAAAATGGCAGATTAATTGGGAAATTTGACGGCGTTCGTCTTCAACGGTAAGGGCGCTAGAATTGTAATACAGTTTGAAAAAATAATGGAATATGTACAACTATTGTTAAAATTAAACGAATTTTAATTAAATTTTTTCTAAGAAAAGATGAGATAACAATAATTTTCTAAAGATGCCTCTCTTATCAATAACAAACGCTTTCCAATTGATAACAAATATGTTCCATAACAGTTTTTCTAAAGAAATTTTTGCTACAGATATTTCATTAAAAGGTTTTTGTTGTTTTTTTAAACTTTTAAAAAATAAACAGAAGTCCAAAAGAAAATTTGTTATCGATAATTGCTTATTTTATTGATTAAGAGCTAGTTTCTGGGATAAGGATAAAAAGTTAATATTCATACTTACTTCACAGAATCATTGAGAATTTTGCCCACATACATTAAGGCATTTATGACCACGGCATCGTAGGTAAACTCTTTGCCATTGCGTTTGTAAATATCTAAAATATATTTGCCAGCCTCCACTTTAATTGATTCTTTTTGAAATAAATCTAAAAATGGTAAAAAGTTTCCCTGCAATAAAATATTTTACAAATTATTAAAAAAAAAAATTAAAAAATAAAACATAAAAGCCAACTACAACCTGAACTAAGAGCATTTCAATATTTTTCTGATGTTGCAAAATTTTATCCAAAATATTACGCAATTGCTGATGATGTTTTTCGCCCACTTTGGTTGTAGCCATACGAATGTGAATTTCGCCTAAGAAACGATTAAGTTCGGTGATCTGTTGTGATAGACAGAAAATTTATAAAAGTAATAATACCCTTTATATACAATTTAAGTAAATTTACCGGAAAATTAGAGGCTACAAATTGGGTCCAAGATTCAACACAAGTTATATATTCACTGGGATCCGTAAATGTATTTATAGTTTTAAATGATTCTGTCAAAAAAGCATTACGATGTTCAAATAATGGATTGCAGCTACTCATGCTAGAACCCAAAGCCTTGAAGAGTTGTGATTTGGATATACCCTCGGTGTTAGATAAAGTTAAAACATTCACAAATTCAAAAGCATTCGAGGCTATAAATTCGGGTTGAAAGGCTTGTAAAATCGCCATTAATATAGTACCGCTAGAAATTTGGTAAAATAATTAAAATATTACAAAAAAATGTATGTAAATATTTTTCAAAACACACTTATTTTTGACATTTTGTACATCTTTTAAAATGTCCTCCGTGTAAAGATTGTTTTTGTGTACTAGAGCTTGCAATATGAAATTGAGTGCTGGTCCATAAAGAGATAAATAAACGAACATATCAACCCTTTGGCGATTTAATTCGGAACGTATAGCACCACTAAAAGCCTTTTAGAGAAGATATTATAAATTTAATAAAATTTGGGTTTGTTTTGTGTAATAATTTATCTTACCATTTGATAAACTGACAAAAAATCTTTAAAATTATGTTGAATATAAGATTTATCGGTGGTTACCAAGACTCCTACACGCACTAAATAGCAGCGAGCATAAGTCGCCACTAAAGGATCTCCTACGCCACGTATCATCTGGGTTAAACGTTGTAAGGCATCATCATAGCTACAAAGTGAAATAAATTAAAAGAAAATATAACAATTCAACAAAAACTTACCTTTCATTTAAGAATTCATAACACTTTAAAATTGCTATTTCCAAATATAATCTAGGCAAAAGTTCTCTTATAGAGGCTATTTTAAAAAACCAATTAAGGCAAGTATCTCGAGCACTAGCACAATTTGCAGCACGCATAGAACTAATTCAAAAATACGTTTAAATTAATTTTAAAAAAGATTGCTTTTATTTTGTTTAACTACTCACTCTGGTCCTGACAAAGTCTTTTGTTTTAGTCTCTCATAAACTAATTTACCAAAAATATCCATAATATCTGTAATCAATACAAACTGACTGGGATAGAAGGGCAAAACTGAAGTGTCCGCCAAAATCTTGGAACATTGTATGGCAATTTTTAAAGCCTTAACACGTTGATCATTATGCCAAGATTGCACCAATTCATGATTTAATTGTTCTATACGCTGTATATACTCCTGTTGCGTTAAATCCAACATATGACGCATGGAACCATCCTCAAAGTCATCCAATTGTTCTAAACGAAATCTCACCTTATCGGATACCACAGTTTGCACTTTAACTTTTTGGAAAACAATTGTTAATTTTATATAATTAATAAGTGTTTAGAATAATTACTTACTAGCATCTGTTCCAGGATGAGTTTGTGCAGAAGTTGTTAAAAAGCTGGTGGATATGGATAGCTTTTCTGATGTGGTAAATTTATTTAATATAGTCAAACGTTTCGATTTCCAGTTTAAAGATTCATCAACTAAAATGTCTTTTTCATATTTATTTGCTTTGATTTTTTTGAAAGACTCCTAGGATTATCAAAAGATAGGTTGAAAATTTTATAATTGAAGGTAAAGGAATGGACACAATATTTATATTTAATACAAAATAAATAAAAATTTGCAGTGCTTAGTTGCATATACGCAAGAGTAGGAATTCATTCATCGGAAAGAACTGTATTACATACATATTTTGGCTTCAATCTAGTTTACCGACGCTGCTCCAAATAAATAAAAAAGTACCTAGGGGGATAGAAAATTGAAAAAATAAGAAGAAAAAATTAGATAAAAATATTGGCGCAAACGCTTAGTTTTCGAGTTATGGACGTTTTTAGTTTTCATAGAAATATGTGATTTGGCTGAAGTGCAGCTTAAAGGGATACGAAAAAAAAAATAAAAAATATGCCACCGAATTCAGAATAAAAAAAGGAAAGAAACCAAAATTAAAATTTAAGGGGGCTGAGGCCCCCTGGAACCAAAAAACTGCCCCACTTAGTGATATGTGTGGGTACTCAAATTAAAGGTAATTTGCTCACGATTGCAAATATGTATTTTGTTTTTGTATTCGCATATCATTTTCCTCTTTAGGTTAATTTAAGCATTTTTTAGGTGCAGAAAAGTTTTAGTTAGCGAAGCCGGTGTTTGTTAACCATAGAATAGAAAATCCTTGCGCCCAGCCGAAGGCCGGCTATGCAGAGAAGCTTTAGTTAGCGAAGCCGGTGTTTGTTATGCCATAACGGAGAAAATGTTTGCGCCCGGCCGAAGGCCGTCTATGTAGAGAAGCTTTAGTTAGTGGAAAAATTACATACTTTTTTTTATTTGGAGCTGCGTCGGTAAACTAGATTTGTTCCCATATTTTTACCATTAAAAAGGATTTTATATTCCAAATACGATCACCCCTATCGTGAATAAAAATTCCACATGAAATTTGTTCCCTTTTATTTTTTTAATATTGAATTTAAATAGGAAAAATGTGAAAAGTGAACAAATTTCATGTGGAATTTTTATTCACGGTAGGGGTTTTAGTTAACCTTCTTATTAAGGTATTGTAAAATAATACAATTTATAGTCTAACTTTATATTATCTTGAAAGCAATTTGCTCTTACATATTCTGAAGCCATTTGAGACAGTGGATCCATTAGTTCCTCCTCCTGTTTGGCAAACTGTGTTAATGGATCTATGCCATCGAGTGTCTGCAGTAGTGGCTCAGCTAAAATCGACATACTCGATGATCTACTGCTCGTATTACTACCTATGCTCGAGGGTCTGGTGCCCTTACTGTCCACCATTGTAACAGTGGGCAATTTAAGCGGATGCTCATACGTCTGATAGCCTTGCAATTGATTTTTAGTCACCTCATATAAACGAGGCACACACACCCTAGAAACGGTAATTATTTCCATAAAAAAACTTCTTATTATATGTTATACTGTTGTTTACCAGTCACTAGCCATTTTTTTGCTTAATTTGTTTATTAAATGTATTATAAAATATACACAAGTGATAAATAAAATTTCTTTTCTTTAAAGGTCCATAATTGTTTACGTTTGGCTGTATGGAACAGCTGTTCAAGTGTTGGATAGTGATGCCTTATTATTTCATATTACATTATTTTTTTTTGTTGTTTACGATTACTCCAAACCTCATTTCGATAACACCATATTACATTATTAATTAAACGGAGATGCCATGTCTGTGGAGAGTTATGCACTATTGCCATATCCATATTGAAAAGACATTGCCATATTCATATCCTAAATGTATTTACTACCTGCTTCTAAGAAAAAAGTTGCCTATTGGCAATCCAACTCCAGTTTGGTTGCTATACATAATCGACCCATAAGTTTAACGGCTTTGGCTTAATATTCTAGACATGAACATTCTAGTATCTTAGTTCCGAACCATTCAGAAATTATGATTGGTGTATAAATTGTAGAGATGTGACGGATAGTGATTTGGCCGGATAACCGGATATCCGGCAAGATGTGAGGCCGGATAGTAAATTAAAAATTTCATAATTTCTAGTTCGGCAGGCAATAAACGACAATAAAAGGATAGAGCAATGATATCTTTGGAAAATAACGTACTGCAGCCTGGCAATACTGAAAATGAATACAACTGCGAAAAAATACCATTATCTCATAGCAGAAATGATTGCACTGGATATGAGCCACTTTGTGTCGTTGAAAGAGTTGGATTCGCAAGATTACTTAAGATTACTTAAGCAAGCTTTACCACGCTATGAATAGCCAAGCCGAGCCGTTATGACCCAAAAAATAGTTCCCGATATTTACAACTGAATTTTCAAAAAAATCCAAATAAGAATTTCAACTGCTATCGCAGTTTCTGTCAATTCTGACATGTGGACGTGTTTGCACAATAACTCCAGCTTTCTGAGTTTCACAGCTCATTGGCTCTCTGCAGAATTTAAACTTCAACACGGAGTTCTGGCTATGAAACCGTTTTCAGGATCTCACACAGGAGAAAACATAGCAATGAACTCAATAGTATTATATCTCGCTTGTTCATGACAGTGGTGCAAACATGGTCAAAGGCATTCGAATGGCGGAGTATGGCCAGGTATTTCATTCATTCACTTCAGAGGGTTGTGCTTGAATCTTTGAAGGTGCAACCTGAAGTAATGGAGTTGATTGCCAAAGGTAGACGTATCGTAACTCACTTCAATCATTCAGGTTTAGCAAAACAAAAATTACTGGCGCTTCAAAAAGAACTGTGTATGTTTTCCGGATAGGGGTGCCAGACGTACTGTTTTTAGCAGTACGCGTACTGTTTTTTTTCAAATGTACTGTTTTATGCACAAAACTTAAAACAGTACGCAAATGTACTGTTTTTTCGTTAAAAAAAATTGTTCAGTCTATTGCATTATTAAAAGAAGGATTTATTTATCGGGGTTTAATCTACTTTAAAGTTGATTAGGAGATCAGTGTTAATGGCTCTAAAGCATTGGTGTCCAAAAAAATTTGTTTGTCCATATGAAATGAATACAACCATTGTTTCATGAAATGGACATCATTGCTCTAAAGGCATTTCTAACCATTAAACATTGTAGATTAATATGAAAAATATTAAAATAACAAATTGGATTTCATAAATATGTATATCGTTGTTTATACAACGTATTAAAATACATTTAATTTTAAAGTGGTCATGTTATAGGGGTTAAGATAAAATGTTACTTGGATTTTTTTCAATAAATGATACTTCTTGATTTTTAAATAATAAATTTCTACACCATGTAAATTGGAACAGCATTATTCTTACTAAAAAATATTAAAAAAGGAGTAAAATTGAGTTGACATTAAATTTAAAGTTCACTTCTGTAATGTAAATTAATACATATACAGATTGATTTACCAAAACTAATAAATTTAAAACTATGTCTTACAAGCAAAGCAAAAATATTGTAATCTAAAAGGACTTTGATGATATAAAAGATACAATATGTCATTTAAATTGTATTTTCTACCTTCTTCAAAAACGTTTATAATATATGTTTTAACAATTTTTTTGTTGCTTAATAAATTAATATTACAAAAATGTTATTACATGAATAAAGAGTTATGTTTTCGTTAAAAAGTAAAATGTACTGTTTTTTTTTTGTAGTGTACTGTCTTTTTGTATAAGATGTACTGTTTTTCCGTATTTCAAATCTGGCTACCCTATTTCCGGAGCATCGATTGGTACAAGATATAATAATGAGGTGGAATTACACTTTCTATATGAGGGAACGCTTATTGGAACAAAAACGTGTTATCTCTCTTTATGTGGCTAAAAACGACATACTTACTAATCTAACAACTCGTCAGTGGTGTTTGATGGAGCAGTGTGTACAACTTTTGAAGCCGTTTGAAGAAATAATTAAAATTACAAGTTCTGGCCTCTCCTGCATATCTGAAGTTATAGCACATGTAGCTGCATTAAAGAAATTCCTAGACAAGGACGAAACTGTACGTCGAACAGCCGATTTACTTAATATGAGAGCCTCCTTTAAAGCGTAATTGGCATCTCGATTTATTTCCTTAAGTGAAGATACAAAATACCTTATTGCAACTTTTCTGGATCCCAGATTTAAGGCTAACTTTTTGGGGAAAAGTTGAAGCTGAAAGAGTTCGACAGACTATTTTATTGGAACACTTAAGTATGACTTGCGACACGTAATTTTTTGTTACTTTTTTACCTTTAATTAAAAGCTATTTTATTGTTAGTTATCGGTCCAGTAGTTTTTTAGTTGTGATCAACATACACTTAATTTTTATATATGGTGAATTTCACGTCAAGTGACCCAATTTTAAAAATCAGTGTCTTCCGATTTGGATAAAATTTGCACCAAGGTTAGTACAAGTTTTCAGCTCTATCAGTCCAGAAGTGCCGGAGTTAGAGGGGGTCAAAGTTGGAAATTTTGGTAAATTTTGGTCATACAGGGTTTTTTAAAATGAGTGTAACTTTTCACCTATTGGTCCTAGCAAAAATTGTCCAAAGGACTTTAGATAGCTATTTCTTCAATAATTTCAAAAATATTTTTTTTTAATTTTTAAAAAAATTTTTTTTATAAGTTACACTCATTTTAAATAAACCCTGTATGACCAAATCGTTGCTGATTTATTACAGGAAACTCTGATTAGTCCCACTCAAGAACGATACAGATTTTAAAAGTAGACACCTTAAGGGACAAAATAAGAGAACCGTGCAAAAAATCGTAGGAGCCGTTTCTCCACAAAATGAATGCGTCCATATTGGTCATATTGATTTATTACAGGGAACTCTGATTAGTCCCAGTCAAAAACGTTTTGTATCGTTTTGTGAAGAAACGCCATAAAAGAACATTTAAGGTAATTGAACCTTCAGATATATATTTGGTCTTTATTTTTATCGCAAATATTTTAAAATTAATTTTTTATAATATACAAATACTGAGTTTGTACTAGACAAACTTTGACAGCAACATATTCACAAACAGTGGTGACTCTACTTTTTCGAAAATAAGAAAAAATGGTGATCGCCATGTTCAAAATAAATTGTGTTTTGCAATATACTTGTGATTTACGCAATTATTTTATTTTAAATAAGTTGTTTTGAATTAAAAATTCGAGCCCTTTGCGCGAAAAAGATGTGAGCTCCATGATTTTCGATTTTCGTTTTTTTATTGAAAACGCATCATATCTCAAAATTTCACATCTGAAAAATGTACCGTTACGAATATACAGCAAAAAAAAATATGATTTGTTTGTTTACTTTTTTTGTGAGTGCGAAGTGGCGCTTACGCCTTTTTTTCCTTTTTCAAATTAATAAAAACAATTCGGTTTTTATTGATGTTTTTCAATATAGCGTAGTGACAAACAGAGGTAATTGTGGTTTTTTTATATTTACAACAAATTTAAAGAATTAAATTTTAAATAAAAATGCTCTAGTTCCATACAGTGACAGCGTTTGTGTTTGTCATAAAAATTTAATGTATAATGTTGTTTATTCAAATGCCTTTTATATTCTATATAAAAATGTTTTGTTCATTAAACTTTTTTTGTCACTCTTAAAGCAAAAATATGTAGAAGTTTTAGGGTGCTTTTAAAATATATTTTTTAAAATTCAAATATGTATATTAAAATGCATGTAATTTTAATAGAATAAATAAAAAAGACTTCATATTTTATGTTGCACATGTTTTTTTGTTATTTTTGTAGTAATTTATTAAAATAATTACACATTCGATTTCCTTTCCAGTAGGTTTGTTTACTCGGTTTCAAAACGAGAAAAATTATGTGAATTCGGTTTACAGAACACAAAAAAATGTGAATTCGTTTAAAAACGTGAAATTTACTCGGATTCGGTTTACAGAACAGGGCCGATAGAGATTATTGCCATTTTAAACTGGGCTATTTTGTTGTTGTCCTTTTATAATAAAATCATTTTGTGCAGAATTTCATGATATTTTTATTTAACTGCAATATTAAAAAAATATTTGAAAAATATTTAGGCCAATCGATTTGGCCCATTTTCAATGCAAAACAGCCAGCCCTTTGAAGAAAATTTCATCCTTTTCGGGATTTTCTTCGCCGCTCTACAGACGTACATTAAAACATTCACCACTGTTTTATTATTATTCCTAATACATAATTTTCCAATTTCCGTTAAATAATTATAAATTTTCCTTTATATTCAAGGACTATTTTTTATCACATGACATCTATCTATTTGGCATATTTTCGACCAAATATAGCTTTCCAGGCCGCCGCTTGCTATCCAACAATCCATCTAAATCTTTGCTGTTACAAACTTTTCTCAACTTTGTTACACAAGTTTTCAATTGGATTGAGATCAGGGGACTATACTGGCCATTTAAAAACATTTATGTTTTGTTCCTCTAAACAACGCTTGCTTCACAAGCTTCACAAGTAAAGTGTGTTTGTTGGGGTTATTTCCATGAATAAAATTCCATAGTAGCGGCAAATTTTCTAAAAATTACAGCGTATATCTATTGTTCGATGTTTAGTAGACGACTTGACAACGTACATTAAAACTTACTGACTACCACAAAAATTTAAAACAGTTACATATTTTAGTACACATAACAAAATATAATTAAAATTATTTGGGGTTGGCATCACATTGTATTTTCTAATTTTCTTCCGAGCACATCAACTAATAGAGCTGTTGTTCATGAACGAACGGGTTAAATTGAACGGATCACTTCATTGAACGGAATGAGCCGGTCATTTAACTGAACGGGTTTCGTTCAATAGTGTACGGATCAATTTCGTTCAGCTGCTGTTTATCAAAAGAAAAGAAGAAAATCACATTCAATAAGGGTTGTATTCATTCGTTCAAAGGAAAAGAATTGAATGAACGAATCAGTCTTGGATAAATGAACGAAAATGAACGGTCACGGAAATGAACGACCGAGCACAACTCTACCATACAACTCTTGTAAATGACGTTATTGAGATGAAATTCAACCAAATCACATTAGTGGATACTGGTTTTAGAAGCTATCAGTCCATAACTGGTCCACTTCTACTATGCTACCCATTAATCTCTTGTAAATAATATTATTGAGACCAAATTCAAACAAAAAAGCATCACCTTATATCTTACCATTTTTATACTCTGTTTATTAAATTACACTCAAGATTATTATGAAAATCAGACAAACTATGTAAATTATAGTAAGAATCGGTAATTACATCAATTATAAATGGTCAAAATTAGATAAAATTTCAAAATATTTAACATAAATTATGTTGGTCGTAAAATTGCCTTTCAAACATTATATAAAATGCTAAAAAAATTGCACTTAGACTGAATAGAAAACACAGAATAAGGATAATCTAGTTCTATAGCCAGTGTAGTTTTTGTATTTCTTATTACGTTTAGGTGGAGGGTATTAAAGATTCGGCACAGCCGAATATAGCACTCTAACTTGTTATAATTTGATCTTCTCTTTTATTTGCTTTTCGTTTGGGAGCTTTTATAACATTTGAAAGGGTGTTTTTTTTAGTTGTATAGACTTTTGAAATTGAATAAAACAAAGATAATTTTTTTAAATTGACATGAAATTTACTTTATTCGAAAAATCTTCTTCGCCACGGCTGTCTCGAACGTAGTCTAATCTGAAGGTCCAATTTTCGATGACTTTTTCCAACATTTGTGGCCGTATATCGGCAATAACACGGCGAATGTTGTACTCCAAGTGGTCAATCGTTTCGGGCATATCGGCGTAGACTAGCGACTTCACATATCCCCACAGAAAATAGTCAAGCGATGCCACTTATTGTATTTTTTAGAGTAGCGTTTTTTCATGGAACAGGTTCCTTGAAAATTAAAAAAAACTCATTAAATAAAGCCTTCAACCCTAAAGAAAACTGTTAAATGTTGTTTTTGTCGGTCACGCTTATAACGTAATAGAAATATATAATATAATAACATAGTATAATAATAAATTTTTCTAAGCACTAATTTGCTTCACATATTTTGTTATATGGTCAACACTGTTGTTGTCAATATAGCTATTAACATTTTTAATTTGGGTGAGATTGTTATTATGTTTTAATTATATGATCACAACCGTATACAAAAAATAAAACTTTTTCTATAAGCAGCAGCAATAAATATTGTTTTATTGTGTTAAACATTCAATTTATTTTATTTTACAAAAGAAACAGATGTCAATTAAATTTACTATATAATTTTTACAAAAAATATTACAATTCGTTTATTATTATTAATATTAATTTGTGTACATACATATAAATCTGTTAAATGTATATGCATAAGAAATTCTTATAAAATTAATTTATACAGTCTTATAGTATATGTATATAAAAATTTAAGTATTAAAAGGGAATTCACTTAAAAAGAAAAAAACTATTTTTTATTGAAAGCCAATTTTACAATAATATGTCATACATACATACATATATGGATATTTTAGGTAAAAATTTTCAAAAATTTATTTTATTTCTTATATTGATGTTTGCTTCTGTTACAAATGAAACTAACTTGGAATTCTATAAATATTTATTATACAATATTTTTTTGTTCGTTAATATTATTCGTTTTCTTTTAATTATCTATATAATACACACATACATAGTTACAAGATATTTTAATTTATATAATATAATATAATATAAAGTGACATAGATTTATTTAGACTTGTATTTTGTTATAATTACTTAGTTATTTTTTAATATGTTAAGATATGGTAAAAAAAATAAAAGTAACCACCTTTGGGTTTTTATAGATTTTTTTGTATAAAAATTTTGTTTTAAATATGTTTTATTTTTTATACATTTTATTTTTTTAAACTAAATTTTGTGTTATTGCAGTGGAAATGTTTTTAGTTACAATTTCTAAAATTATTTAGCCACATTTAATCATGGCACAATTACCGTTTATGTTGTTATAAATTTAAATCACATATATATGTACACACATACTCGTATATGTATGTATATAAGAAAGATTTGTTTATTTTTTTTAAATCCTTAAATGGTTATAATGTGTTTTTCTGGGTGTAATACACAGTGGGGTTTCAAATTTTCTTTAAGTTACACAAACTTGAATAATATATAAATTTTAAGCTTTCATTATGTATCAGGCGAAATATTAATGTAAAAAGATTTACTACTATAAGAAAGCTATTTATCATGAATTATCAAAAGCTATTTTAAAACTTTTACTTTTAAAATATTTTTCATAAAAAGCTTTACCTTTACAATAAATTTTCTAATAATGTCATACTCCAAGCTTTAACATTAATATAATTTTACAAAAACTTTGCATTTATAAAACCTCCTTCTTTTCCAACAATTTATTAAAATTTTAATTCAAAGCTTTATATTTTTTACAATTTCTTAAAAGCTTTGCCCTTAAAATGGCGTTTTTCTGATAGTTATTTGAATGTTTGTAAAGTATTAACTAAATTTTTGTGTTCAACTAAGTTCGCAACTTTTTCTTCCAATAGTTTTACTAAAACCTTTAATCATTTATCTTATGAATTATTAAAATATATTGTATGAAAAGTCTTATTTTTTTATTTGTTCACTATTTACCAAAAGCTTATTTAAACATATTTAATAATTTATTAAATGACTTATTCAAGGTTTCATCTTAAGAACATATTTTGTTTTTACAAATAAATTATCAAACGTTTTTTTTTAAAAGTTGCACACTTGAAAAGCTTTTTATTATAAATTATCAAAAGCTTTATATTTTTCTGTATAAAAGTAATTTTTATATAATTGATCAAAAGCCATATAAAAATGTCTATCAAAACTAATTAAAAGCTTGTTTAAATTTTATAAAACACATGATTATCTTATAATTTATTTAAAGCTTTACAGAGGAATTAAGCTGTCTGTGTTATTAAAATTTTACAGCATCTTCTTGACCAAACTTTGAGTTTTTAAGGTTTTCGGTTTAGCTTTTACAAATTTCTGATAGTGAACGTTTGTTTTTCCATTGGTAAATGTTGCTTAATTTAAATTCTTGACACAACTTTTAGTTTGAAAGATTTACTGTTGAAATAATAAAGCTGTCTGTAACAGATCGATTTAATATTTATTAGCAATCATTATTAAATGCTATATTACATTTTAAAACAAATTTCTTATAGTAAACGTTTTTTTTTTTATTGATAAATTTTCTTTCCAAATTAGCCAAAAGTTTAGCATACTTATTTACAAATTTATTAATAACAGCTTTAACAAATATTTTAAATTGAAATAAAGTCCAGTGGTTTTATTATTTCAAAGTTTAACACAATTATAATTTTGAGGTTATTAAAAGCTCCAGGAAAAAAAACTTTTTTAAATAAAGCTTAGAAGTAGAATTATTACAAACTTTTATTCTTGACAATTATCCTCTTCAGACCGTGGGTACACATATGTGTACCTTAACTTATTACAAGGTTTAAACACTAGCGGCATCGTGTGATCACTAGCAACCGTTTTATTACTAACTTTAAGCTACTGGGCATAAAATACATATCAGTAGATGGTGCTGCTTAGAAGTTTTAGGCAATATTTTTGAATTTGAATTTAACATTTTGAGAAAATTTGTACTAGGCCTTGGCAAAATTGTAAAAAAAATTAATAAAAATTTAGTTCTTCAGTAAGGTTAGCACTTTTTGAAGATTTCTATAGTAAACATGTTGAGAAACGTGCAAAAAGTAAGTTTTTTTATTTTTAGTGGTTTTTCACAATGAAATACTATTTTCTTTTCTTGGTACACATATGTGTACCTCAGGTTTAAAAGTTAGTTTTACGAAAACATTGAATATTTGTTAGCTTGGATATGGATGAACAGCAGATTGCAGATATGCTCAATGATAGCGAATTCGATTTCTCGGGAGACGATGATCATGATGAGTACTTGCCTCCAGAAGTCATCCGAGAGCTCCAGTCATCTGAAGAGTGGGTGAGAGATAAAAAAGATTTGCAAAATGGGGCAGATGATGAAGATGAAGTTGCAAGTTCACACCGCGTTTTTTGGAGAACAAAAGAAATGGCTAAATCTGGACCAGATATAAAGGATGATATCCTAACTATTGAGGGTAGCACTGACAGAAACATCCTTTACTCTTTTTTTTGAATATTTGGGGCTAGACTTTTGGAAATTAGTGGCAGAACAAAGTGACATATATTCGGCATAAAAGCGGGAGCTAAAATCAATTAACACCAATACAATTGAAATTATACGTTTTGCTGGTGTGCAGCTGATGATGGGCACCCTCAAATATCCTCAAGCGAAACTTTATTGGAGTCGAGACCTCTGTGTACCAATTGTTAGAGAAGCAATCAATCGCGACAGGTTCTTTGAGATTATAAATTTTCTCCACTTTTCAGATACCAATCTATCCAATGGCAATGATAAACTTTGGAAAATAAAACCAAAACCCAATTTTGAGAAAATGTCAAAGTTTTCTACGTTCCCAGTACATGTCAATTGACCAACAAATGATACCTTTTTCAGGACGTTGTGAGTATCGCAAATATATGTCATCTAAACCTAATCCACTTGGACTAAAAAACTTTGTCTTGGCTGCTTGGGACGGGTTGGTACTAGACTTTGAGATATATGTTGGGAAGGATACATTACCTCAAGACGTTATGAAAAATCTTGAATTAGGAGCAGGTATTGTGGATAAGCTTTGTCGTACCATCACCGACAGCTGTGTTTTGTATACAAAAAGGTTTTTTACCAGCCTAAAGCTGGCTGATCATTTAAATGAAAAAAGCGGAATTTTTCTGACTGGGACTGTAATGGGAAATAGGATTGGACCAGTGGCACAAAAACTAAAACCCGACAAGCAGTTAAAAAGGGGAGAATGGGACGAGAAAGTTAGAAGTGATGATAAAGTCTGTATCATTAAATGGATGGACAGGAAATCAGTTACGATGCTATATACGCGTTCGGAAAGCGCTTCTGCAGATAGTTGCCAACGTTGGATAAATTAAGTTTGCTGCAATACAGGCTGAGTATGGCCAAAGCGATGATGAAGTATGATGGAGGCAGAGTTAAGCCCAATGTATTACCTCGTGGCACTATATCTCGTTCCAACACCAGCGCATTTGCAGGATCCAGCTTAGATACCATAGATGAAAGTCAAGATTGTCTAAGCGAACCTCCCTCGAAGAAGAACAGTGCGGTTGTGCCACACCCACTGCCAGAAATAAGGCTTGACAATGTTGGTCACCTACCGCGCTTTGTAGAGAGCAAGTCTGCATCAAAATGTCGCCACCTAACTTGGTCTTCACGCTGCTGTACTATATGTATAAAATGCAATGTATATTTATGTATTGTAAAAAATAACTGCTTTGAGCACTACCATAGAGTTAAGTCTATTGTTACCCACTAACTACTCATTTAAACCTGAAGTTCACATATGTGCACCTCCTTTTTCTAACACTTTAAATAAAAAATTTAAAAAAATAATAAAAACAAGTATTTTATTTACACCTCATAAGATAAAAAAAAACAGTTGAAAACCTTTTTACTCAATCGGTTCACGTTCAGGTCTTAAGAGGTTATCAAGATTTTTTTTATTAAACTGTTTCTTTTGAAATGAAAATTGTGTGTTATATTCCAAACAAATTTCCCACTGTGCATCACGTTTTAACCATATACAATTAATTGCATTATTATAAATTTTGTTTGTTATTAAAAAGTCCATATATATGCATATTATAAAATATATCAACAAATTATTTGATCTAAATACTACAAACATAGCAACAAAAAGAAGCAACTGATTTTCCTCATCATGAACATGATCACCATATGTTTTATTATTATTATTATTTTTTTAACAGCAGCAACCTTATGAAAAGAAATCAAAGGAGAAAAAATAAAACTTTGTTAATTAATTTAATAAATATTTTTGATTTTGGTTAAAGTAAAAATGTAGTTTTTTTTAGTATTCACAAAATGTATTTAGAAAAAGTGTTAAAAACCTTTTAAAGTCACACTTTTATTTGGTTACATTAGAGTGTTAATTTGTTTTTGTAGCTCAATAGCTACTAACAACAAATCATCGCTATAAAATCACACCACTTGCACCGTTGCAAAGGCACTGAAAGTAACTTTTTTGGGAAACTCAGGACCGGGTGAACCGCGTGTCTTGATAACTGGTTTCAAGGGAGTCCGGGGCTTTAGCGATAGCAGTCCTGCGGAGGCGGCCAACTCTTTTAGCCGCTGCGAAAAACCATGAGAGTTTGAGGTTGTATCCGAATTGCTGGAAATAATGGCTACACCATCTACAACATCACCATTAAGGGATTGAGCGTTGGGCACTGTATTAACATTGGTGGCTGGATGTATACGATAGACTTGTCCATTGGAGGAGGGATACAGAAGATTAGCATTGTTAACAGTACTTTGAGGAGCATTTGTGTAGCTGAAAGTAGAGAAGAGAGAAATTTAATGAAATTAAATGAAACATATCTGTTGTGTTATTTTTTCACAGAAATCACATGTTTCTTTTTTTCTATTTTTCATCTCTATCTATTCATGTTTATTGTTTTGTGTTAAAATTGAATGTGTTAACTTGTTAATTTAAATTTATTTTTATTCTAAAGTGTTAATATTTCCATATGCTTAAAAAAGCTGTTATTGGTTTTAATTAAAGTAAATTTTAAATCAATCAAAATTTAACATAAACATAATTGCTAAAGATTATTTAATTTTGTTGGGAGCTAAGCTGATATTTTGCAAAATTTTCTTATTGTCATAAATAATTAATGAATACAGTCATATGTTTTGTATTAATATTATTTAACTTTATAATCCTCTCTTTTATAAATTGTGATTTTTTTTATCAACTTTCATTTTCGCATGACTGTTATTGGCAGCTCAGCTAATTTCGTGTAACATGTATAGTTTGGTCTATAATTTAAGCATCAATCGACTTATTGAATTTTATTATCGAAATTCATGCTCGGTTAACAAAGTGAAAATTGTGTTCAACGATGAAGCTCATTTCTGGTAAAATGGATACGCAATCAAGCAAAATTGTCGTATTTGGTGTGAAGAGCAGTCAGAAGCACTGCAAGAACTACCAATGCATCCCGAAAAATGCACTGTTTGGTTGGATTATGGGCCGGTGACATCATTGGACCGTATTTTTTCAAAGACGAAAACGTTACTGTGAATGGCTAGCGCTATCATTTGAGCTGGATTTGGTTTCAACAAGATGGCGCCACATGCAACACAGCACGCGAAACTATGTCCCAATTGCCTAGGTCGTGCATTTTAACGCCTTTAGACTATTTTTGTGTAGGGTTATGTTAAGACTCATATCTATAGGGACAAGTCCGAAACGGTTGACGCACTTTAAGCTAATATTGAATGATTTATTCGTGAAATACTGGCCGATATGTTGGAGAAAGTACGCCAAAATTTAACCTAGCGTATGAACCATTAGGGGCGGTCAACATTTACATAAAAACATCTTTAA
This sequence comes from Bellardia pandia, assembly GCA_916048285.2. Lineage (NCBI taxonomy): Eukaryota > Metazoa > Arthropoda > Insecta > Diptera > Calliphoridae > Bellardia > Bellardia pandia. The sequence continues at coordinate 104,916,689 of OU696529.1, forward strand.
ATTTGAATTACATATGTATATATGTATGTACATACATGGATCGTTCTATCAATTTAAATAAAGATTTCACACATTCTCTAAATTTTCTTTTAAAAATCACTCTTTATTTAATTTTAAAAATATCGAAATAACTTTAAAATTTCACTTATTTTAACAAAACTTCTTTTCCAAGTCTTTTGTAAATTTAGGCTTGTTTTGAAAAGATTTTCAGAAATTAGCCGGCCTCTACCAATCATGAAGGCTCTAACGAATCATTTAATCATTAAAGCATAAATTATTCTAAAAAATTTACTATTAAATCATTTGAAAACTATTAATGTTAAGAAGATTTATTTATTTTTTGGAAAACCTTTAATAATAAAAAAAACAAGCCCACTTATTTTATATATATGTATATAAGATTTTGTTGCTCTTAATTAATGTCATTGACTTAAGTTCTTGTTCTTATTTTTTTATATATAAATTGCAAGCATCAACATGTTCGTACACTCAATTGTACATTCATGCATGCAACAATTACCAGAAGCCAATAACCTAAGTCGTTTAGATCATGTGCTGTTAAGTAGTTGACCTTAAACTTCATTTCAGTTATATTATTTAAAATGTTTAATATAAAAAAAAACTAAAATATAATGAAAACAGCTAATAAAGCATTTAGTAGTTATTTTCAGTTGTACACACATACATACATACATATGTACATAGGTCTAGTGGCAAAAATAAAAAAAAAACTTTGAAATTATATTTCACTTAATAACGAAGTAAAACCACTTTTCATTTATTTGAAAAGCTAAAAAAAATAAAGATTCGTTCACATGAAAGATGAAGGTGAATGTGAAATAAATTGTAAAAGAAATAAAAATTATAGAGACAACAAATTGTCTATGAGATATAAAGATACAGTGAACTCGCAGAAATGTGAACATCCAGTAACATGAACTACCCAAAAACATGAACATTTTTATCGAACATTAAAATTCAATTTTATAAGCTTATTTAAAAATTTTGGGATTCCCCGCAGAAGAATTTCGTAGTTTGTTTGTTGTAAACAACTTTTGTTGCATGATAAGTAGTTTCTTTTGTAGTTGATCCTTTTCAATCAAAACTAAATAAACAAATTTATAATTATCGTAGTTTAAATTCAGCTAACCTCTATTTCTGATGAATTCAATAACATAATTTAGAAATTAGTATCTTAGAAACCCTTTTGCAAACCATAGTAGCTATGTACATACATATGGGCTAATCCTGCGTTATGGACGTTCACATTGGAATATTTTCATGAAATTTATTGCGAAATGCAGTTCTTTGGGAGTACTTTAAAACTTGTTTTAAACTTAAAGATTAACTATTTTTGAAAACAAGTTATGCTAGCTTAAAGTTCCGTTACGGACGTTACAAAAAACGGAAATCGACTGTGAGGCTTATGTACATTTGCACATTTTTTAGCTAATGTTGCATAATAAACAAAAAAAGTCCAAATGCAAAAAATTAATTGGAATATGTATATGGAATCCAGCTTAGAAAAGAAGGCTACTTAGTCCCGTTAAACAAAAACCTTAATTTTTGTCTGTTACGGACGTTACACTTTTTCCATTAAACCAAATTGTGTATATAAAAAACATTAATGTATTTAAAAATCTTTTTAACCTTGTAATTATTAATTTATTAGTTACAAAAAAATTATAGAATATTTCATTACTCTTATATTAGCTTATATTCATTTATTTATTTGTTTATTTTAACATTGTTTAACATTGTATCATATGCTTAATAGACCCAGCTGTTCGAGCTACTTTTATAGTATTGTCATTGGAAAAGCCCGAAAAATAATGATATGATTTAAGAGCTGGAATACTTTTTACATTTATCCATGTTTTTGATATTTCGTCAGATGTAGTTTTGAAAATCTCGAGCGTTTTTTAAGATGAGATTTTGGGCTTTTACTAGTTGCCAAATTTTTTTGCTCTGTCTGCATTTGAACTCAATTTAATTAATACGAATATATTTGTCACCACGTGCGTTTATAATTGAAATGAAGTTTGGCAACATTTTGAGATCAAAGCAAGATTTTCTTAAAGATTTCTAACGGAAAATCCAGATATTTGATGTTGGCATGGGGGTTGCGGTTTACAACATGGTTATTAATTACTAATTATTGATTTTCAGGAGTTATTTTAGGTTTCAGAAGAATTTGAAATTCATCTCAATTTAAGTTGCAGATTGGGGGATCACATGTTATTTAAACACACTTTTTGTTACTTTGAGGTGAAGTTTTTCGGATTCTTGGCAACGTAGAGCAATTTTAAGCCCAGATTCAGATTCAGCAGGTGAAAATCCATTATAAACACTTACCTCCACCTCGTAATATTAAAATAAATTTTTGGGGTATTTTCATGCCGTTTTTTTTAAAAAAGTGTAATAAAAGTATTTCTTTTTTTCATCAGATTAAAGATTAAATAAAAGAAAATTAAACAAATTAAAGTTTTGCTAAACGCTAAATACTGAAACGACTGTTTTGCCCACTTTTTTGGCCATGGAAAATACCCTTTTTTTACAAGAATAAATGAAAGCAAGAGGTACGTTTAGGATAGCCTTTGTCAAGAACAAACAAACCACCGTAAAACCTTATTGCTTATATATTTTGAAGCTTGAATATGTATCCTATTATTCCATTAACAAACATTTGGATTTTGGGCAACTTTAAATTTCTGCCTTTGGTTTAACATTTTTCGGATTAGCCCACATGTAGTATATTAAAATATGGCAGGAACTTACAAAAAGTAGCATCAAAACATCTTTCATAGGTGAAAAATAACGAACATACTTTATTTTAAATTAAATAAAAGATAAGGGACTAAAATATGATATAAAAAAAATGCAATCTAAAACGTGAACACCCTCGGTAAAAATTAGTTCACGTTTCTGCGAGTTCACTGTATATACATATGTAGAGACAATACATAAATAAGGCAGTAATTTAATTGATTTACTATATGCATTTCCAAATAAATGACATTACATTGAAGGAGCTATGAGGGTGTATTTAATATTTGACATTTACAGTTTTTATCATTTTGTAAAGATTCAGAAAATTTTTTTTGACAGAATCAAAAAAGTTTAACGATAAATTTTAAAATTTATCGATAACTTTAATTTTATTTTATATTTCAAAAAAAAACAAAAATTATCGATAACTTTGATTTTCTTAAGAAAATTTACCGATGATCCTTTCAATTTTATCGATAACTTTAATTTTCTATAGCAAATTTACGATAATTTTAATTTCTAGAGAATATTTTACAATATCTTTGGTTTTCCATAGAAAATTTATCGATAACTTTAATTTTCCGCCGAAAATTTATCGATAACTTTGATTTTATATAGAAAATTCATCGATACTTTGATTTTTTTAGAAAAGTTATTGATAACTTTAATTTCTATAGAGTTTTATCGATAACTTTATTTTCTAGACAAAATTTATCGATAACTTTATTTTCTAGAGAAAATTTATCGATAACTTTAATTTTCCATAGACAATTTATCAATAACTTTAAGTTTCTATAGAAAATTTGTAGATATCGAATTATATACCAACTTTTCTGCAATATTTTTTATCTTAATTGAATCATTTGTATATGTAAGAAATCTTAATGAAATCTTTTAATTAATTTGTAGTTTCTGTAGTGTGGCATTTTAAATATCAAGTTGTTTATAAACAAATTAAATATTAGCATAAAAAACAACTTACATGTTGTATTAAAAACATGACTAACTATAAAGAATTTATTTAAAACATACAATTATTAATGCGTGCCATATGCGGTTTAAAGAAAATTAAAATTTAATTAGATTTATAAGAGTTTATTTGACATTTAAATAGATATTTACAAAAACAAAACACTAAATTAAAATATTCGCTGACACAAAATATGTATGTATGGGAGAGACATGTATGATTTTTAATAACAAAATAATAAATCTTGTCTTATAATTTGTGCTGATATCAACTATAGATTTGCAACATAATTCTTAATAAAAATGTACATAAAATAGCATACCTAAATCTTAAGGTTAAAACAAAAGACTTAAAATGAAAACTTCATTTGAATTAGTCTTCAGACTTCCAAAATACTAATTTAAAGCTATGTATTAGAATTAGATATCTGTGTGTGTTTTTTTTTTCAATTTTTTCTATTTACAGATGAGGATTTGCCAAATTATTGGCAAACATACATTTGTTAATTTTTATAGCAGTTTAACATGTAAAATTAATAAGACCTGTAACAAAATATTTGCCAAAATAACACTTTACAACATATATCGTGTTTGCAGTCATAATATTAGCAAAAAATTACCCATTATTGTAAAACTATTACAAAAAATTGCGACAACACCCATTTCATAAATTTGATTTTTGGCCGCTCGTATAAATATGAATAACAAAAAGCTGAATTAAATGAACAAAACTGCAATATATTTAAAAGCAAGACTTTGAAAATTTGCCAGTTAGCGAATCATCCAGCCATAGTTGTTCAACTTAGAAGAATTCATAAAAGAAAAGCAAAAGTATTACAAAAGTTTTAATATACAGGATTTGTTTATCTTTTTTTTTCTATAAACTAATTAGGGGTTTCACTATAAATTCCAAGTAATTGGCATGGCTGGTCTTTAATATTGTATTGTTGGTAGTAGCAATAATGAAGAGTTACTGTGAGCGTCAATATAAAATAAACACCTAATATTGTCTAAAAAATGTTTTATTGTATACACTACAAGTAGAAATTTAAAACAAAATACATATACATATTGCAAATAATTTTATTCTATATTCTTCGACCTTTTTAATGATTTTTATTAAATAATTTTTAAGCTTAGGTCACGTTTTTGTTTTTTATATAAAAGATTTTTTAATTCTTATACTTATATAATTCACTCAATATTTCGATTTCCTTTGGAAATCTTCTTCAGGAGTTAATTTAATATTGAATAATAATATAATATTGAATAATAATATTAATATTAATATTGAATAATAATATTAATATTAATATTTAATATTAAATTAACTCCTGAAGAAGATTTCCAAAGGAAATCGAAATATTGAGTGAATTATATAAGTATAAGAATTAAAAAATCATTTATATAAAAAACAAAAAAGTGACCTCAAGCTTAAAAATTATTTAATAAAAATATACATATTGTATAATTCATAAATAACTTAAGCAAAATATAACTCATTAACAAAAACTAGAAAAAAAGGAACATAAAAAAATAATTATATTTTAACGGCAAATTACCAGAGTTCTTCGCGTCAAAATGAAGTAAGCAGGTATAGAAATCAGGCGAAATTTTGTTATTTATCAGGCGAAATTTTGTTATTTAGGTTATTCTTGCAAGAAATATTTCTTTGCCTATTTTTTTGTCCAGATATTACAAGTGCTCACTTGGTTTGAGGTCTGGGGACCGCGGAAAAGGATCTAAAGTTTTTGGAAAATGATTGAACAACCACTCTATCACAATTTTGGAGGTATGCTTAGGATCTAGGGACTATATTGTTTTTTAAAATGTTGAGATAATCTTTCTTTTTCATTGTAGATTCTACAAATGTAAGTTTATCGACCCCTGGTAAACCATACCTTACTTGGTAACATACTTATTACTGTTTCTTTTTATAAAAACAAACACAAGCTGCGAAAACACCGATAGACTTTGGCGGGCATCGAATCCGCAACCCTTTGACTGATAATCCAGTACTTTGTAGTCCAGTATAGTGGGGCACAAGACGGCAATAAGGAACTATAGGCTTCGTCCTTGGTTTGCCATATTTTTGGGGGTTTTTGACTCAAAATATCTCTAACTTAATTTCATCGGTAAATAGAATATAATTCCAAAAATTAGAGGCTGGTTTGTGAAATTCAAACGTTTGGTTTGGTTGTTCTTTGATATAAAGAGCTTCTCTACCATGTATGCCATTTTGATGCAAAGACCTTCTAATCGTACTCGCGCTTACAGGTTTTTCAAAAGTTTTCGTAACATTTTATGCAATTTTTACAGCACTATGTATTAGGTTTGCTCTTACTTCTCTTACTATAGCTCTTACTTCAGTTTTTGTAAGACGTTTTGGTTTTTTTGAAGCAGACAAATATTTTACAGTATTGTTTTTGGTATACTTGTTTACAATATTTTTTATTGAACAGTGATTTCTTCCAATGAGTCTACCTATTTCACACAGGGACTTATCTTTTCTATGGAAGTCTATTATGATTTGCGAGTCTCAATTGATGTTTGTCTTCCCATTGTAAAATGTTCACTACTTAACGTCACAATTTAAACTCTTTTAATGATAAATTATTAAACTTGCAATTATTTTGAACGGCACTTATTACCTTATCATTTCAAACAACGAAAAATACTAAAAGAATTGCCATAACTTTTGAAATGACAGAATGATGCCACTGTTTACCTTATTTTAATGAGTTAATATAATATATGCAATATAATTTTCTAATATAATACACCTAATTCTGTTCTTACACGGGTTTTTAACCGGTTTTGATTTAAGACGGTTTGAAAATAAACAAATTTAAAATTTTTTTACACGATTTTATTCCATTTATTGGGCTTAATTTTTTTTAATTAAAATTAGTTTTTGTGAAATATGTTCATATGACAAATTTAGGAATTCCCTTTTTGTGGATACAAGCTATTTACTGGTCAACACAATTGTAAATAGTACAAATTTAGGGGAATTCTTTTTAGTGCATACAATCAAATGAATTTATCATACATTTTTTTACATTACTTTTAAGCTTAAAGCGCATATCTTTTTTCTTTAATAAAAATGCTTTTGTAAAACGCATTATATAAGTACATACATATGTGATTTAATATAATAAACCTGATTAGTTGTTTTTAAAAACATCCTTGTTTTTCACCAATTTCAATAGATGAGAAACCAATCACCTATTTTGCATACGACCAATGTCTTTTTTTACACGAAGTTTCCAGGAACCATTTACTATGTGTATTATTTTATTAATATATATATAGACGTTTCTAATAATAATATGTGATGTTTTTATTTTAACGCTAACAGTATGTTTTTAGTTTTGGGGTCTTTTGATGTTTAACCGATTGTTATGCTAACATATGCAACAATTAGTGGAAATTCTTGTTTAGGCTTCCGTAATGTTTTTTTCTTTTATTTTAATATAGAAATTCAACATTTTATAAAGATAAAGATTTGTCGATAACTTGAATTTTGCTATGAAAATATATCGATAACTTAATTTTTTTTAAAGATTATATATATGAAGAAAATTTAACGACAACTTCAATTTTATAGAGAAAATTCATTGATAACTTAAATTTTATGAAGAAAATTTAACGACAACTTTAATTTCAAAAATAAACTTAATCAATAATTAAAATTTCCACAGAAAATTGATCGATAACTTAAATCTTCTCTAGAAAATTTCTTATAATCTTGAGACATTAAAAATGTTATACCGAAAATTCTTTCATTACGCCCATACCCATAGTTCTCTTTTAAATGTCTACCTATCACGTACTTATCACATCAATTTTAAAAAGAAACAATCATAAAATAAGCCCCTTTTTGTGTTTGGCTATTTCTTATAAAATATAGTTCAAATAAATAGTTTTTAAGTTAAATAATGATAATGACTTTGTTGATAGTTAACCACGCCAATTGCACATCATAACTATCATCTCATATAATAATAATAAAAAAACTGCTCCGCAAAAAAAAAAAACGAACTCATTCTAGCATCCTGTAAAAATGTTTTATAAATTTTTGTGTTGCTTTTCAAGCTGCTTAATATAGAGTTAATAAAATGAATCTAACGATTTAACTAGACAGCCGTTCTCTTTTTTGTTGTATGCAGCCATTTTTCCGTTGTTAAGAACTTGCTTAAATATATATTTTTTTCGGTTTGGCCAGTTGTAATGATAAATGTTTATGTTGATAGAAAATGTTTACCACCACCAACGAATCGTTAGATAAAGGTTACAAAAGTTCATCAACTACGAAATTTTCATTCATTTCTTTTTCTTGTATAGTTCTATAGTTTGCTAAATATTTATGTAGTGTTTGTTGTTGTTTGTAAAAATGTTATTTAGTTGTGGCTGCTGCTGCTGTTGCTATAATGGTCGTCTAAGCTGCCTAAGATGCCAATACATTTGTTAAAAATGTATCAAGCTGTGGAAATGCGCTCACTTAAACCATTTTAACGGTCATTGAGCATTACAACCAAATAGTTAAGACAACAGCCAGTCAGCAGTCCAGCATTAAAAGAAAAATTATCAAATATTGTTGGCTAAAACAAAAAAAAAAACTCATACATTCTATAACATTTGGTAAAAATCTTGTTATTTTTTTAGTATGTTTGTGGTGTTTTTTGTTTAGTATTTAAGAAAGAAATAATTTTTATGGTTTGATACAAAATAAATCTTAAAGATTAGAATTTTTCTTTGAAAAGAATTTTCTGTATTCCTGCAATAGTTGCGATCGTTTAGTAGTTTTTTTACATGATCAAATATTTGAAATTCTTTTATATGTAGTTAATTTTGGCATTTCAATATAAAACCAATGATATATGCTTATTTTATTCAAATAATTAAAACTTTTAATATTGTTACGTTTTTACCTTTATTTGCTTTAAATATACTGGATTCCTTTTAATTGCAAAATAAAAGCCTCAAGTAATTTGAAGAAAATATAACGACTCTTTATTTATTTAAATGTACACAAAAACAAATAAAAATTAACACACTGTCTTTTTACACACTTATATTATGGTTTAAGAACACAATTAAAGTTTTAGAACACTTTGATGTTTACACAACAATAACTCACAATAAACTGATTAACTTGATTTACCCTGTTAAAGCGTAGACAGACGATACAGTTAATTTGCATTAGCAGTCTTAATTCAAATTAACTCGTGAATTATCACCATCCTAATGCGCATTAAGTTAGACGTAAATGCACAAAATCAGAGTGAATTTATACTGCATTTAGCTATTTCAATATGGCAACATCGCCGAAAATCAATAATATGTTATCAAATTGTTTACTATTCTAAAAGAAGAAGAAGACAATTGTAAAATTTAAATAATAAAAATAGATTTCCACAATTGCCTTTCTCTTATTTCAGAGTGTCCCACTGCGGTCCCCACAAGTAGCAACACGTTCAGGTTGATGGTTGCTAGTGCATGAACAATTTTTGTATTATGAAGCAGTTTCAGTAAAAGTAATTTCAGTTTTTTTTTCAAATAAATACTGATTTTTCACCAAATTCCAAACAAATTTTTTCATAATTAAACAGTTGTTTACAAACAAACAGCTGTTTAAATGCTGTTTTTAATGCAGAAACTGTCGTCTGTCAGGGTAAAATCTTAATTCACATTAGTGAGATTTTAATGCAAATTAAATCTGTCGTCTGTCTACGGTATTAGTCTATTTATACAGCAATCATAATTTCTGGATGGTTCGGAGCTAAGATGACTGTTCATGACTGCAAGTCTAGAATGTTCATGTCTAGAATATGCAGCCAAAGTCAAAGTGTTCTCAATAATATTTATAAATTAAAATTTTTACAAATGCTAAACAAGTTGTATGTCGATAAACACGCCATCTGTTGATGTTGTATGTAGATAAACATGCTGTATGTTGATACCGACCGTTAACAATATAAAACATATTTTTATAGAAAATCTTTTAATAACTTTAGTTTTCTAGAGAAAGTTTATTAAAAATTTCCTAAACAAACTCACTATTCATTTTCTTTTAACACTGTTTACTGTAAATTGCAACCCATTGAATTAAAAACTTAAATCAATTTGTAGAAAAACTTGAAAAAACCTCTATAAAGAGACCTCATTTCTAGGGTACGAATATTGGGTCATTTTAAAATTGCTAACTTGCTAGCGCCAATAGTTAGTTGTTTATCAAACAAAAGACTTAAGACATAAACATTTTATTTAAACACGTATTTAAAGTGGACACAATTGACTGACAACTGTTAACACAATTTTTACACAATACTTAAATAAGCATTAACCAAGACTAAGTTTATTTACACAAATTTAGCATGTATTTACTTTGCGGCTTATTGTTCTTTAATAACCATAATAGTAATAATAATGATGAATATATTACCTACTCTTGCCTAGGAGGAGTCTAGTGAATATGTCAACTAAATTGATATTTACATACTTCGCAAGCTAAAGATTTAATTTCTAAATGCATAAATCAAATAGTTAAAAACATTAGCAGCTAGTGACTGAGTATGAAAACTCTTAATAATTTGAACATAAATATGTTAAATAAACATTTGATTTCCAATGTATTTAATAAGTTCAACATTTAAACAATAAAACACATATTTTATAATTTTTAGTTAAATAAAAACAAAACTACGCACCTAAATATTTCTTTATTATTTAATTGATTTAAATATTAGTAATATTTTTTTAAAATATCCCCTTTTAATGTTAATACAAATTCAAGTATAAATAGGTTTTTAACAAATATCCATCCTATGTTTATTTTTCCAAAATTGTTTGTTTATTTTGCTTAGCAAAATTCGCTTTCAATTTTATTATTGTTTTGCTTATTTCTTTGTATTTCATCTCAGTCTTAAGCCCAACAATATTTATCTGGGTCAATAGGTTATTACTCGTTTAAGACACCATCATCAATGGTGTTTAAAGAAGAGGAAAACGTAAAAAAATGTAAAGAAAAAACTGAATGATTTTGCACAGAAATCTCTTATTTACATACATATTACTTAGACAAAGCTAAAAAGATGGCAAAAATTATTACCTTAAGAAAAACTGTCTATACAGATTTTTAACAAGACAAGGCAAGCAAACACTTAAAGATTTATAGAAGGTCTATGAAAATTTTTAAATGAGAATTATTACAGTGTAGAACACATGAATTAATGAATACATTTTTTTACAAAAAATTAAATTAAAACGATCACAGAAAATTGAAAATGTAATCCTAAGAAGATTTAAGCGATCATTTTCTATAGAAAATGAAGCGAGTTTGTATATAGAATTAAAGCGATCAATAAATTTTCTATAGAAAATTAAAGCGATTACTAAAGTTTTCTATAGAAAGTTGAAGTGATCATTAAGTTTTCTATAGGAAATTGTAGCAATGACTAAATGTTGTATACAAAATTAAAGCCTAAAGAACACTAAAATTTGTATGTATGTATATAAAATTTGAGATATTACAAAATTTTCTATATAAAATTAAAGCAATCACTAAATTTAAAACTTTGTATATAAAATTTAAGAGATCACTAATTTTCTATATAAAATTAAAGCGATCACTAATTTTCTATATTTAATTAAAGTGATCACTAAATTTTAAATATAAAATTAAAGCGATCACTAAATTTAAAACTTTGCATATAAAATTTAAGAGATCACTAATTTTCTATATAAAATTAAAGCGATCACTTTTTTCTTATATAAAATGAAAGCGATCACTAATTTTTTACATAAGATTAAAGCGATCACTAATTTTCTATATAAAATTAAAGAAATCACTAAATTTAAAATTTTGTAAATTTTTTATATAAAATGAAAGCGATTACTAAATTTTCTATATAAAATTAAAGCAATCACTAAATTTAAAATTTTGTATATAAAATTTAAGAAATCACTAATTTTCTATATAAAATGAAAGCGATCACTTAATTTTCTATATAAAATTAAAGCGATCACCAAATTTTCTATAGAAAATTGAAGCGATTACTAAAATTTGTGTATACAATTAAAGATATCACAAAATATTCTATATAAAATTAAAGCGATCACTAAATTTTCTGTATAAAATTAAAGCGATCACCAAATTTAAAATTTTTATAAAAAATGGAAGCGATCACACAATTTACTATATAAAATTAAAGCGAGCATTAAATTTTTTGTAGAAAATTGAAGCGATCACAAAATTTTTATATAAAAATAAAACGACCACAAAATTTTCTATATAGAATTGAAGTGATCAAAAGGCCGCATTTTGGGCTTTTGAAAATCGAAAAGCAATTGTTAAGAAAATTCCGCTTGAAATGAGTTTGTGGTGAACGATAACGATATTATTAATTATATGGATGTTATTGACATGTTTCAACAGAACGCTCTCACATGCCTCAAGGAATTTATTTCAAAACAAAATATCTCGATCGCTTAATTTCACAAAATTCAGCGGTTTTAGTTGGCTGCCCCGATCATGCGATTTTTGTGGAGTTTTGTTAAAGACAGAGACTATTAACAGCCAATCGAATCGATTACAGGCATAAAGTTCAAAATAAGTAATAATGACCGATATTGCAAAAATGTGATTAAAAATTATGATAAATGAATCGAAATATCTATGCGTGGCTGCTTTGTATAACTGTCCAATATAAGTTTTCATTTATAATTGTCAAACATTACACTTTCCAATACCATAAAATTTGTAAACATTACATATAAATTCTTTGTTTCATTTTATAAAAAAAAAATAAATAAAAATCTCGTTGCAGAACCCTTTCCTTGAGTAAATCAAACATCAATTTAAGATTCCCATTTGCTATTATTTTTTAAGGTTTAAAGTAATTTTATTTAATTTGATTCTTTTCTTTTTGTTTTTTTTTTGTTTTAGAAATAATTCAAAGAATAAAAGAATATATACTTTACGTACTATTAAGTATATATTTTCTAATAGGAAATGATGACTATTAATTTTAATAAGTTTGATAAACTTTTTGTGCTTTTAGAAGAATGTGTATCTGTATATTTACAACTATGTACTATATATGACTCTAACATCTCATGCACGTACCAACTTAATCATAAAATAGCTAGATAAAATATTTAACATTTAGTATTTTGTATTTAGTACTATTTTGTTCAAGATGATGACGGTAAATGTAGTGTGTAAGTATAATGAGTTATATTTTTTTTGCGTTTGAAATAAAACTTTATTTAGGTCATATAAACTTTACTAATTTCAGTTATTTTTTTAAGATTATCAAGGTAATTGTTCTACAGCTACTAACTAAAGTTTAAATTTAGTGTAAGAAAGAGTAAGAATTAGGAAAGTTTTGATTTTGTTTCTTAAAGGTAAATATATTGATTTTATGTTTATTTTCTTATAACAAAATATGTTATTTTTTTTATTATTATTTAACTGGTTTTAATTGTAGATTTTATTATATGAATAAATATGTTGTTTGTGTAAAACTATCCTTCCGTAATTATAACAATAGTGTATTTTAAACTTACTTTTCAAATAAATATGTTTATTTTTAATGTGTTGCATTAAATTTGTATAAGGAAGTGCAAATTTTTTGCTTAAACAAAAGTATGGAAAAAGTAAATTTTGGCATTTTTATTAAACCACATTTAAATAGAAATATTTAACAAACCATGACATTTCTTTATTAACTAAGATTTAATTAGAGTATATACAATAACATTAAGTTTGTTGACTTGTTTAGCAATTAGAAATATTTATGTAAATATGTATATATGCAATGTTTGCATTAAATGAAACTGATAATTCTTAATAAATTGTTTACAGAAAATTCAAGTTACAGACCAATTTAATATAGAAAATTCAAGTCAAATTTTTTATGGAAAGTTGTCAATAAAATGTCTATAGCTAGTTTAAGAAATGTATTTTTTGACATCATATTCAAATGGGCATATTATAGCATTAGGTCTGTAAAACATTTTATATTAATTTCTTTTTATTGTTCAGCAAATATGTTTATATTTTAAATTAACACAGTTGTGCAGTAATGACCTTTCATATGAATTTTTTATCAGTAATAACCAACAACTATTAACGCATTGTTTAATTTAGCCAACTTAACATTTAATTTATGTTACCAATTACTTTAATTCGCAATCAAAATTAAAAAAAATTAAAATAAAAATTAAAGTTACAGAAAAAATTGGCAACAATGAAATGCAAATTACTATTTATGTACAAAGTGAAATATTTAACAAGGTTTTGTTTGATGTTTTTTGTATTTCTTTAAACAAACCGAAAACAATAAATAAATTACAACACATTGATTGTAACACCAACAACAAACTAACATGATAACAAAAAACTATAGCTAACGGTAATACAACCAATTTATTTTCAAAAACAACAACAATAACAAATGCAATAATAAAAAACTACTACTGCATGCATGTAATAAGTAGTGGCAAGTGGCATAATTAATGTTTTGTTTATGAATGTATGTTCGAATGTTACGAACAAAATATCTTATTGGCACGCAAGACAAATTGCCTTTAACCAGCAAAAAAATATCAAATTACAAAAAAAAAAAATAAATAAAAAATTATACAAAACCGTATAAAATCGTAACAAAGAAGTTAACATTATTAAGTGAATTATTGCACCCATAATAATAGTTATCAAAAATTCGTTTATTAACAATTTCAATTCATTAAACGCTTGTTTTTGTTAAAATATTTTGCTATTAAAATTTAATCACACGCCCTTTTCCAATAATTATATTGCAAGAAATGTAGATATACTGTAAGTTTTTTTTTTAAACAGGATAAATTACTTTTTATTAACATTGGTAACCAAGCCATAAACTTTATTTTCAAATGTATTTATTAAAACAATTTCTTTGCAGCGAATTAACTAACTATGGTTTTTCATTATAGTTATTTATTTATTCATAAAGGATGGTAAAAACAAAAGTCTTAGGCAACAAACCTATTAATGTTTATTGTTTGATGCAGCGCGTTTTTAAAGAGGTTTTATTATGAAACTAATGAATTTTTCCATAAAAATTATAGTTATATAATTTAATTGCAGGAAATTCAAGTAGATCAGCGAAGTAGTTCATAAAATTTTGTTGTTTTTATATATCTAAAATATGTATTAATTACCTAATTTTTTAGGATATATTAATCTTTAATTTTTTACAAAAAATGTTCAAAAATTTTATTAAGCCAATTTCATAGAAAATTCATCATAAACTTTAACTTTTTATGTAAAACTTGTCGAAAACTTCTATACTTCAAAGAAAATTTTAATTTCTTAAAGAAATTCTCTATATAGCTTTAAATTTCCATAGAAAATTTATGGTTAACTTAAATTTTCTAGAGAAAATTTATCAATAACTTTGATTTTCTGTAAATAAGTAATCAATATCTCTGATTTTCTATAGAAAATTTTCCAATAACTTTGATTATTTAAGGAAAAAATTTATCGATAACTTTAATATTCTATAGAAACTTTGATTTTCTTTATAAAATTGATAGATAACTTAATTTTCTAGAGAAAATTTCTCAGTAACTAAAATCGGCAATTTGAATTTTCTAAAGACATTTTGTCGATAGCTTTAATTTTTTATAGAAAATTTATCGATAACTTTGATTTTCGGTAGAAAATATATCGATAACTTTGCTTTTCAACAGAAAATTTATCGATAACTTTGATTTTCTGTAAAAAATTGATCGATCATTTTAATTATTTAAAGAAAATTTGTCGATAACTTTAATTTTCTATAGAGAATTTATCGAAAAATTTATTCTTAATATTAAAGATAACATAATTTTCGTAAATAAATATTATCGCTATCAATAATTTTTACATTAGTGAAAATGAGTTCATTTCTTAAATGTTTTGTTTTATATAAAATTTAACTAACAGATTTGCACGGTTTTTAAAATTAATATTAGAAAATCTTTATTATTTATCTTTATTTCTTTGTAAATGATCTCTGCAATTCTTTTCAAATATGTAAAGGAAATGAAGCAGAAATAATTTTAAAACACAAAAAGAAATTAAAAACAAACATGTGCTGCATCTGCTTTCTTATTTTATGCAGTAAGTGCATTAAGCTTAAATAAAATTACTTACTTTTGTTATTAATATTATTTGTACGTTATTCTAAGACCAGCATTTATAAAGCAGGGTATATAGTAAGTGCATTATCCTCTTAAGCCAAAAAAGGGAACCTGCTGGGTGTTTAGATTATTATTTTTATATTTTCTTTATCTGCTGTTAAGCTGCTTAATGTTTGATTCAATTTGTATTTTCTTTCTTCTGCAACTTGCTTTTGTTAGAATAGTTATAACTGCAAATATGTATTACCATCGTCATGGCAAGTACAATACGTTTAGTTAAGAGTTATACCTATAGAAAACCAAACAACAAAAACATCTTTTGGTCATTGGGCAACAATAACATGTTAAATCTTTTACTACTGTCTTGACTTGTAATCGTATGTATATTTGTTGTCTATATGGAAAGTAAGTATTTAAGGCAGAAAAAGGCATACGAGTACAATGGAAATTGGTGCATGTTTTTGTTTGTTGATTGTTTTTTCTATTTCTATTTTTTTAGTTTTTATTCATTCATTCTTTCATTTATTTAAAAGAAGCTAGTAAGGCATTAGTGGTTATTGTTACTATAGCTGTGTTGTGTGGCTTTTTTTTATGTAAGTAAATGCATGACCATGGCTAAACTTTTTTAAGTTAAAATCTTTTTTCTAAAAAAAAAACGATGATGCTGACTAGTGATTGTGATGATTTTACTTTATTGGGTGTGTTCAATTATATGCTTTAATAATAACGGTAATCACAGCAAAAAATAAAAAACTCTTAAAAAAATTAAATCTTTTTTAAGGAATCATTTAATAACAATATATACATAGTTACATTTGAGGCACAAATAGTAGCCCATGAAGGACTAGCACGAGTAAGTTACATTTACTTATTTAAATATTGAGGCTTTTTAGTTTCAATTAAATGAAATGGACATGAAGAAACACATTTTTACTAAATGAAAAAATAATGCAAAAACTCACTACTTAGAACTAGTTAGGCCTGTATAAGGGGTTAACAATATATTACATATTAATGTTTAATTATGTAAACCGGTAAAATTGAATGAAAAGTTTTTGTGATTGTATCGTTTAGCAATAGAGACAAATTCGCTGTAATATTAAAAATTATCAAAATACGAGTACAATTAAATTTTAATGGAATTAAATTAAGACACCTCTATATATATACCCCCTTATTCATAAACGATTATTAAATTTAACAAACGTTTATTAAGACAGATTTGCATATAAAAATTTTCTTAATACACGTTTGTTAAATTTAATAATCGTTTATGAATAAGGGGGATAAAATTTAATGTATGTATGTAACGTATGGACTCCAAAACAGCTGAGCCGATTTTGATGAAAGCAAAGCACACCGGGTTTAGCTAGTAATTTATAAAAACGGAAAAGGAAACCTAATTATTTTTCCATTAAATTTTAATTATTTAGTTAACAAATAATAATTGTTTTTTTTTTAACATTTCCGTTATCCATATAGTTTAAAGCGCATGAGTTTAATCGTCAAGACTGCTACACGTTTATAATTTAAAAAATAAACAATTCACCTCTAACACATTACCATCAAACACACTTTGATATTCCCATTTAGAATTATAATTTATGTAAAAGCAAATAAATATAAATTCCCATAAACAATAAATATTATTTAAGTTATAAACTTAAGGAAAAACGTGCTCGAACTGAAATACATCAATAAACATAAAAATATATAACAAATAAATAACATTTCAGATTGTGATACAAAGTAAAATAATAAAAATAGAACTACGAACCAAGAAATTGTATTAGAAATAGAATATTATTTAGAAAAACTTACGGTAACTATAAAGTGTTAAATTGTTAATAAACTAAAGCAATCACTAGGAAAGCTAAGGCAAACTATTAAGTTCAAACGTGATAAAATAGTTTGCAATAATGCGAGAAATAAGAAAAGTAAATCGTACTATAGTTAAACACACATATTTATAGAAAAACTTTCTAATAATAATGTTAGAATAGCAAACCGAAATATGAACATAAAGAAAAAGTAATTCATTGAGAAATTTGAACGCAATAAGGCACGTACTTTAAGATAAATCTTTATTTAATGAAATTTATATGTTTTTATACAAAAGAAAAAAAAATTACTTGAATAATTGAAAAATTCTTTAGGTTTTTTTCATTCATTTCAAAATTAATGTTTTTGTATATGACTAAGATGATTAAGAAAAATTCTTACGCTTTTCAGCTTGATATTTTTGCATATATTTTCTTTATTTTTTTAAGAACACACCTCCGTTTGTCAGTTGTTGCAGAATTTCTAAAATTTCTAAAATTAAACTTTTCAACTTTTCTAGCGGAAATCATAGATATCACAAAAATTACTCATACGCCCATTTGATCAGTTAAAAAAACAACAATAACAAAATCTAGGCATTATTATGAAAATGTAAATACACTTAGAGACAATATGGGTTTTCTTGAGAAAATTATCGACATGTAGTATTTTGTTTAACTTTTAAATGGTGTGAGGTGAAATTGGCTAAGGAGTATTTAACACTGTACAAAGACAAAGACAGCTAAAGAAGGCAACATTAATTGGAAAAGGTTGGGAGCTGGCTTCAAAGATCGTTTTCTAGAACAACACTGGTGATATGTTTATTGTTGTCAATGAACTCATGAATTTGCTAATAACTGTTAGATAACTAGACGTTTCCTTATTGGACAGCATTATCAGCCACTGGGTAGTTCAATTTATGATTTTGCTCATATTGATGAGAATCGCATGAATTTCAAGTGATCGACTTGTAGAATAGTCGTATTTCAAAATAAATTCAACACTACTACATGTTACTAAAAGCTTAATTATATTAATACAAATTTATATTAGGAAATTATGTTGCAGTTTTATAGAGTTATATAAGTAGAATTGAATTCTCAAAAAAAGAAACAAAAGTGTTACAAATTTCATTGATTTATTGTTAGAATAGACTAATTTTTACGCATCAAAATAAAATTTTCAGTCTCGTCTCATCGAACTGTTCGGACGTGTTTTTTTAGTGCGGCTGAATTTTCGGTGAAAAAATCGTAATAGGTGAAAAAGTGTAAAAAGTTGAAATTAAACAAAAAGTAAAAAAAAAATCGTAATAGGTTAAAATATATATAAAAAAAAAAAACATTAAAAATCGTATAAAAACTGTATGAGTGTTCCTCTCAGATGTAATTCTGAGAAAGAGCTTAGCTCAACTAGAAAAACTAAATGGGTCTCTGAGGAAGAATCCATAAAAAAATCTGTGGAGAATCTTCTCACTGCAAGAGCCGTGGAACGGCGTCGTTCCTGTTCGCCCAATATAGTAATTTCAATAGATGAAGGAACAGCAACACCTTCTACATCAAATAGTGCAATCAAACATAGAAAACAAGTAGGTATGGATAAATACGTCACAGTTCTTAAGCGACAGAGGAGCCCAACATCTGCTCAAGTATCATCAAATTCAAAAGCTCCTAAGACCGTGAGTAATGATCAAAATAGGTTTGCTCTCCTTCAGACGGATGAGCCAGAACTTCCTAAGAAGACGTTTAAGCCCCCACCAATTTATCTGAGAGAGCCCACTTCCAGTAAATTGGTACAAAGAATTGTTTCGGTAATAGGTGAAAATATGTTTAGCGTAACATCAATTAAACATGGAAATATCAGCGAAACCAAAATTCAAGTGAAAAAGGAAGATGATTTTCGAAAATTGTCCAACCAGTTGGAGAGGGAGGCTAGGGATTTCTGTTGACCCTGCGGAGATAAAGACCGGCTTAATGGACAAAGGGTTCAAAATTAAGAGTGTTGTGAATATTAGAAACCGTGAAAAGATTCCACAGCCTATGTTTAGGGTGGAATTGGAACCTGGAGATGTCGTATTAAAGAAAAACGAGTCCCATCCCATCTACAATCTGATTTACCTTCTGCATCGTAGAATCACCGTGGAAGAACCGCATAAGCGTCAGGGACCCGTCCAGTGTGTTAACTGTCAAGAATTTGGTCACACCAAGGCGTATTGTAAATTGCCGTCAGTTTGTGTTGCGTGTGGGGAGCTACACGCAACTGCTCAATGCGATAAGTCGAAAACTGACTCAAAAATCAAAAAATGCAGTAACTGCGGAGGTAATCATACCGCAAATTATAGAGGTTGTCCAATTTACACTCATTTGAAAGCCATAAGTACCAACAAGACGTCAGTATTACCTGATCATCGTCAACAGCCTATTTTGGCATCGAGTGACAATTTCCCGCAATTGTTACGGTCCACTAGTCATGTAAACGCGCCTAGTTCTAGACAAGTTTCTTACGCTAACGTGGTTAAATCTAATATGCCAGGTTTGGAGCAGGTACCTAAATCACAATATTACGAGCCTAATATTAACACTCTAGAGACTACATTGCAGACACTTGTCCAAACCATGAACACTTTTACGACCACTATGACATCCATGATGCAGGAAATGCTGAAAATGCAATCCACTATCTTACAAGCCATTTTAAAGAAATGATTTGTTTAAAAATTTGTTTTTGGAATGCGAACGGCCTCCGCCAACATAAAAACGAACTGGAACACTTCCTGATGGATAAGCAGATTGATGTCATGATGATTGCTGAAACTCACTTGACGGCGACAGCGTACTTCAAAATTAATGGCTACGTGTTGTATGATACTAAAGATCCCCGCGGAAGAGCATGTGGAGGTTCGGCAATTCTTTTAAAGAACAGAATAAAACATTATTTAATGAACAACATATGTGAGGATTACCTACAAGCAACAAACATTTGTATTGAATTCTGTCAATACAATTTTGTTTTATCATCAATTTATTCGCCGCCTCGATTTTCAATAAAAGAACACCAATACTACAGCTTCTTCAATTCCCTTGGAGCTAGATTTTTAGTTGCTGGTGACTTTAACGCCAAACACACTTTTTGGGGTTCACGTCTGGTGACCCCGAAGGGTCGTGAACTCTTCAACACCATTGCCAAAATGGGATTAGATGTACTCTCAAGCGGGCATCCCACCTACTGGCCGACGGACCGACGGAAGATTCCCGATGTTATTGACTTCGGAGTAGTAAAAAATATCCCTGTAGAATCGATACAAGTGGAGCCTTCATTAGACTTGTCTTCAGATCACTCTCCTTCTATTATTTCAATGCGTTTCCTTCAAGGGAATGGCTCTCCATTTCGGGACATATCTAAAACCAGAGTAAGTTGGATAAAGTATAAAAAATATTTAAGTTCCCACTGCACGGAAAATGTAGTGTTGAGAACTACCGAGGATATTGATGGGTCGATTGGCAAGTTTACTGAGGACATACGAAGAGCTGTACATCACGCCTCCACATACGACGTTGAGTGCAGAAGTGGGACAAATAGAACTTATTTCGCTGAACTCGATCATCTCCTGTCAGAAAAAAGAAGAGTTAGAAGAGAGTGGCAAATTCACAGGTCTCCTGAACTAAAAGCTAGGCTACGGGTATGCAGAGATATACTAAGACAATTCTTAGAAACCCAAAGAACGGCCTCACTTAGATCTTACTTGGAAGGTCTTGATAGTACCCCACAATCTGACTACTCGTTATGGAGGGCGGCAAGAGGTTTAAAAAGACCAGTGAGAGGAAAACCTCCTTTGCGAAATCCGACTGGTGACTGGGCTAGAAATGATTCCGAGAAAGGGACATTATTTGTTAACCATTTGAGAAATGTGTTTACTATAAACAACTCAAATAATAACGAATCTGATTTGCCACCACTTGTTATAAGGCCTCCTGTACCCCTAAGACTAAACTTTCGTGATGTCCAAAACGCTATTGGTACTCTGAACCTTAGAAAGGCTCCAGGTATGGATAAAATCAGCAATAAAATGCTTGTGGAGTTACCTCGTGTAGCAAGAAGAATTATCCTCTTTATCTTCAACGCTATTTTACGCCTAGAATACTATCCTGCAGATTGGAAGGTGTCTATGATCACTATGATTCCTAAGTCAGGGAAGGACCACACCAAAGTGGAGTCATATAGACCAATTAGCCTACTGCCGACAATTTCTAAACTGTTCGAAAAATTGTTAATGACTAAGTTGACTCCAATTCTGAATGACACTGAATGTATTCCAAATCATCAATTCGGATTCAGAGCTAAACACAGTACCATCGAACAAACTCACAGATTGGTAAATGTGATAAGAGGGTCGTTTGAAGATAAAAAATACTGCTCCGCCCTTTTCATTGATGTGTCCCAAGCGTTCGACAAAGTTTGGCATGACGGTTTAATGCACAAAATTAAATTAACTCTGCCTGCTAACACCCATAAACTCATGGAAAGTTATTTATACGGTCGCAAATTTAAAATCAAAGAAGGCAATTTTTTAAGTACCGCTCAGCCAATTGAATCAGGTGTGCCACAGGGTAGCATACTGGGCCCTACTTTATATTTGATTTATGCCTCCGACATGCCGTCAGACCCCAAAATCCACACGTGAACTTTTGCAGACGATACAGCCTTTGTCAGCGTCCATAAGGACCACCAAGTTGCATCACAGAATTTGCAGAATTATGTTTATAAACTAGAGAATTGGCTAGAGCTTTGGAAAATCAGGGTAAATGAACAAAAATGTATTCATATCACTTTCACATTGCGAAAAGATACCTGCTCGTCCATCAGAATAAATAATCAAATTATTCCTCAACATAATGAAGTCAAATACCTCGGCATTCACCTCGACCGCCGTTTAACTTGGAAGTCTCATATTGAAGCGAAACTTACACAAATGAGATTAAAAGCAGTGCAACTTAATTGGCTAATCGGCAGAAACTCTACATTGAAATTGGATTGCAAACTTTTATTGTACAATGCAATACTAAAGCCAATCTGGTGTTATGGAATTCAATTATGGGGTACTGCCTCAGCATCAAACATTGAAAAAATTCAAAGGGGTCAAAATAAAATTCTACGTATAATCACTGCAGCTCCATGGTATGTTAAAAATTCTCGAATCCACAAAGATCTAGGCGTGCCATTAGTAAAAGTCGAATTTACAAAATATGCGTCAAAGTATGTCAGCAAACTTGAACACCATCCAAACCCACTTGCACGAGACATCCTTAACTTTAGTGGCCACAATCGGTTGAGAAGGAGGGATACCCTTGCTTTAACTCAAGCGCAAAATAGATGACTGGATCAGT
The DNA here is from genome assembly GCA_916048285.2 of Bellardia pandia. Lineage (NCBI taxonomy): Eukaryota > Metazoa > Arthropoda > Insecta > Diptera > Calliphoridae > Bellardia > Bellardia pandia. The sequence goes on from OU696529.1 coordinate 104,939,800, forward strand.
TGATGTGAAATTTTTTTAGTATCATAAAAATTTTTGTCTAGCACTGGCTGGGCTTATTATTTTCTTTTTAGTATTAAGCTTTGAATACTTATTGTCATTTCAAATATGAAGATTCAATAAATAATTAAATGCAAAAAAAAAAAAAAAAAAAAAAATAAAGTAAACAGTGGCATCATCCTTATACAAAAAACCTCCTATCATTCAAAAAGTAGTTGCAATACTTGTAATTTTTCTTTATTTGAAAGAGATTAAGTTGTGACGTTAAGTAGTGAAAAATTTACAATGGGAAGACAATTATTAATTAAGACTCGGCAAACTATAATAGACTTAGATAGAAAAGCTAAAACCCTGCGTGAAATAGATAAAATTGTTGGAATTCATCACTGTATAATAAAAAAATTATATACAAGTATGTCAAACACAATACCATAGAAAATTTGACTGGTGCAAAACGACTAAAGCGTCTTAAAATATCTGAAGTAAGAGCTTTAGTAAGAGTAATAACAGCAAACCCAACATCTAGCTAAAAATTTTATGAAAATTTCTGGAAGTCCTGTAAGCGCGAGTTCGATTGGAATATATTTGTATCACAATATCCTACATTTTACAGTGCCACGAAAAAGCCTTTTATATCAAAAAACAACCAACCAAAAACGAGCCTCAAATTTATTGGTATAATATTCTTTTCACCCAAAAAAGTAAGTTTTAGATATTTGGAGTCCATAATCCACCAAAAATATGGCGAAGCAAGAAGGACAAAGCCTTTAGTAATACATGACGGCGACTCAGTAGGGTTGTATGGATGCAGCAGTGGTCGGTAATCGTACATTTTTGGATCAACAATGAAAAAGGAAGATTATATCGACATTTAAAAAAACAATGTTTCTATGTCTAAATTATAGAAATTAGAATTAGCGCAGAACTGGATTTTCCAACAGGACAAAATTGTGAAAATGTGGTTGCTCAATCATTGCCCAAAAACTTTAAATTATCCTCTGCAGTCCCCAGACTTTAATCAAATTGAGCACCTGTAGAGCACCTAAAAAACTCGATTATTCTATGTCCAGAAGATTGTCAGCTGTGATTAAGGCAAAAGGACTACAATTTTAATTAATATACCTGTTTACTTTATTTTGAATAGAAAAATTTAATATTTTTCCATAACATTTGAATTATTTTATATTGTTTTAAATTCTTACTTGTATTATATGTAGGTACTAGCTGTACTCTGCGCGCCGTTGCTACGCTACCAATTAAAATAAATTTGAAAGAAAGACATTACACAAATATTCAATTCGTTTTGAGTAATTTTATTGATTTTTCTTATTGTGAAAAAAAATATGTGGTCGAAAGAAGTATTCTTAATTATGCCGGAGTCTTAGTTATATTCCGTCAAATTTTTAGTAAGATCGGTCCAGTGGTCTGGCCTTCCCGGCAGGCGTTGTCCTGCAAGAGAGGCGTGGAGTATGAATCTTAATTTTTACCTCACCTAGAGTAACATGTGTATTCGATTTGAAGTAAACATGTTAAAATCCGAGTAGAATCAATTACACAATTTAAAAAAGTAGAAGTGGTCGAAAGAAATAAGAAGCTTTGGCATATAAAATTCTTCTTTTTATCTCACCTTCAGTAAGATGTGTATACAAATTGTTTGAAGTAAATCTGTAAAAACCCATGCAGAAGAAATTAATCAATTTAAAAAAGTAGGCGTTAGAGTAGGGGTGGTCGTACCAACTCAGAAACCGTCCCGGTCTAATGCACAACTACTTCGCCGAAGATCATCACATGATCAGATGCATAGTTTAGGAGTCTTTAAAGGACATACATTTTTATATATATGTATATAGATTAATATTAATTTTGTATATGAGCTAAATATTCACTTTGTATGGGAGCTGCCATGCCCACTGGTCCGATCCCGCCTATTATTTTCCTGATTATTCAAATCAGTAACATATGGGATACTGCAATATTTCAAAACTCTTGCTATCACAATAGTCAAGATATATGATGTTATTCAATTTATTGCCCACCTGAAATATATATAACAGTAAACCTAATCTGGGCTATAACCTTTCAAATGAAACCAGTTTGGGCTAAATCGGTTGGATAGTTTTAGAGTCTATAGAGGACAAACATACAAACATTGTATTTTATATATACATATATAGATAATATATAATATTAAGTGATTACTTTATATTGACGCTAAACGAATATTGTCTGTTTTGTCAATAATTTATATATAACTGATCCTTATATATACCTATATATAAGGAAAATTTTTTTATAACCTAAATCTTGCAAAAAATTTTAATCAATAATATGATTTTTTTTAGAAACAAATTGTCGATAACTTGAATTTTAGGAGAAAATTCATCGATAACTTTAATTTACAAAAACAAAGCAATAGGCATTGTAAGTTTTTAAAAGAAAATTTCTTGATAACTTTGATTTTCCATTAAAAAATTATCGATACCTTTAATTTCGGGAAAAAATTTATTGATAATTTTAATTTTCCAAAGAAAATTTATCGATAATTTTAATTTTCTAGAGATAATCTATCTATAACTTATTTTTTTTTTGAAAATTTATCGATAATTTTAATTTTCTATAGAAAATTTCTAGGTAACTTTTTTTATAGACAAATTATCCATAACTTTACTTTTTTATAGAAAACTTTAATTTTCTAGGGATAATTTATCGATGACTTAAATTTTGTATAGAAAATTTATCGATAACTTTAACTTTACAAAGAAAATTTGCGATAACTTTAATTTTGTGTAGAAAATTTCAAAATTACTTTTTTTAATAGACATATTACCGACAACTTTAATTTCCTAGAGATAATTTATCGATAAATTAAATTTTGTATAAAAAATTTATTGATAACTTCAACTTTCCAAAGAAAATTTTTCAATAATTTTCTATAGAAAATTTCAAGATAACTTTTATTAATATACATATTACCGATAACTTTAATTTTCTAGGGATAATTTATCGATAACTTAAATTTTATATAGAAAATTTATCAATAACTTTCATTATATATAGAAAATTTCTAGATAACTTTAATTTTCTAGAAAAAGATTATTTATAACTTTAATTTTTTATACAAAATCTTTCTTATCTATTTTCTACAGATAATTTATCGATAACTTAAATTTTGTATAGAAAATTTACAGATCACTTTACTTTTCTATAGAAAATTTATCCATAACTTTAATTTTCTATAGAAAATTTCTAGACAACTTTAATTTTCTACACAAAATTTATCTATAACTTTACTTTTGTAGTTAATATTTATGGAATTTTATAAAGTAGTATAATTAACCATTATATTTAATACTTCATAACAAAACTCTTTCGCAGTGTTTTACATACTATAAAAAACATAAATCCTTTTCAAATCTAAACATAACATTTAAACCATTCAAATAACAACCACAACAACAACCAAGAGACATGATTAAAGGGGGAGTTCAGAATTCCCAACTGCCTGTTACGAGTTCATAAAATGCAAATAAACGAAGATAAACGAAGAAATGCCATAGACAAATAATACATAGAAAAGAAGAAAATATAAATATTTAACTTATTTATGAAAGGCGTGTATAGTTTTGTATTAATGCCACTATTACAAAAAAAAAAAAACAGCCACGCTGGTTAAGAAAATACATCGCGCACTTTTTAATCGGAAAATTGTGTGAATGAATGTATACGATAACAAGCAAAATTGTCGTATTTGGTGTTAAGAACAGTCAAAAGCTTTGCAAGAACTGCCAATATGGTAGCATCATTGTATCGTACTTTCTCAAAATAATAAGATTGGTCGTCTAGATCGTGCGATTTAACGCCTTTAGACTATTTTTGTGGAGCTATGTTATGGCTCATATCTATAGGGACAATGTCCAGATGTACTGTAAATTAATATTGAAAAATTTATTTGTGGGATACCGGCCAATATGTTCGAGAGATTATGCCAATATTGAACCCAGCGAATGAACCAAAAATCTTTCAAAATAGATCGTTCTATATACTTAAATATAGATTTCATAAATTTCTTTAAATTGTATGTATTGTTTGAAATCAAATCCAAAAGCTTTTAAAAACTCACTCTTGATTACCAAAAAAGAGACATTTTCATATGAAAATTTTTAAATAATATGATTTTCTGTAATTCCAAGCCCTTAAAGCAATGCTTTCTATTTGCACTAATGAACAAACCTAATTAAGAATTGAGTAATTTAAAAATAACTCAATAATATATCAAGGTACTTTTCTATAGAAAATATAGAAAAGTAGTAGCAACATTACAAAACCCTAATCTCAGTAAACTGTGTTATTTCAGTGTGTAACTACGAATGTATGCATGTATGTATAATTGTGTTGATTTTCCACAAAATAACATAAACTTACACTTCTAATGTGTTTAACAAACTTGTAAATTTTCCTTTAAATTTATAACAATTGTTAAACATACACACAGACAGACAGACAGACAGTCATACATACACAGGAAAAGCATGAAGTACATGTATGCAGAAAAAAAAATTTGAAACGAATATAATAAAAATGAATAGAATCTAAATCTAAAGCGTACTCATATCTCAAACACTTATTTTCAGACATGTGTGTTGTGCCTACAGCAGCAGCGATAACCACAATATGAAGACTTCTTCTTCCACAAGCCCGAAGATGCAAAAAGTTAGAAAGAAATGTTACGAGAAGCAGAAAAGAAACAGTTAAACTTTGACTGGAAAATTCACATGCTGTAAACTAATGTGAAACAAGTATTTGTGTGCACTACTCACTACGCTGCTGCAACAAGTACACACTCTTTAAAATCGGCACTAAATTTTTTTCAAGTTTTTCGTAAAAGGGAGGTATAGCGTTCAGAAAGTGATTTGTCAGTGTGATTTAGTAAGATATTGCTTTATGTTTTGTTATTTTTGTAGCATAATTTACTTTGTTTAATTAAAAATAATTTTAAAGCATATTTTTAGGGACAAATACCTTAAAATGTGGTAAGATTAAAAAACTGATGAAAACACTTACCTAGAAAGAGAAAAATAAAATTAGTAAATTTTGCATATATATGTAGATAAAAAGTTTGTAAATATACTAGTTTATATAGGATTTTTAAACAGAACTTTGTATTTTCAAAACAAAATAGAACAAAGAATTTATATGAAAATCGTTAAAATTTGTATTTTATTTTATTGGAAATTAAAAATAATATCGAACAGATGCCCACCACGATCTAATACTTCCAAAATCAAAATATTTATTGATGGTAAAAACCTAGATGGAAAATGAGTTCAAGGAAGATCGACCTAAAATGTTGATATGATCGGAGTTCCCAAATGTCCACAAAAGTAGGCCTAGCTAGTTTGCATACTAAGAAACTATATACAGTGGTGGACATAAGGTTAGCACACTTTATATATATAGTTTTCGAACGTATTTTTCTTTTATATTATTATAATTATTAACCGTAATTTTTTTGCCCTACGGTGTGATCAGTATGTCCTGTTCTATTTTTTCTTCTATTTATGAGTAATTGCAATTAATAGGAAATTTGAGCTGGACAATAATTTAGAACTTGGAAGTAAATTCATATATTTTGTTAGTTTTTCGTGGGAAGTTTTTAGGATTTAATAAGTTATGAAAATATTTTATGAAACAATAGATTAAATGATTAAAAAACACTATTGAGACATGGCTGAAAAAAGTGGTGCAGAAAGCAACAGCATAAGGTTATTCAACAGATGAGTTTGAGATTGCAAGATGGCAAATTTTAATTTGGTAAAGGAAGATGTTCTACAATGCATTAGGCCATATTCGAAAATGGTGCACAGGATCTAAGACTGAAAATATAACACGCAAAGAGGACTCTTTAATTTGTAGAGCCTCAGTAGCATTAGGCGATTTGTAGAAGGAAATCCAAAAATCTTATTACGCAATTCCGAAGACCGCTATATAGCTCTGGTAGAAAGTAAATCCAGAAGATGTGCAGCAGATATTAAAAACAAGGGTTGTCTTACTAAATTATATGATTTAAATAAAGTTTTTTTTTGTTTATTTTGTTTTATCTGACTTTTTTTTACTGTCTGGAGCTTTTTTGGTAAAGAAACCCACCGCAATGCAACAAAGTAATAAAATAACAAATTAGAGTGCTATATTCGGCTGTGCCGAATCTTTAATACCCTCCACCTAAACGTATTAAGAAATACAGAAACTTCACTGATTATATGACTAGAATATCCTAATTCTGTGTGTCGTATTAAGTCTTAGTGCAAATTTTATTATGATTGTTTGAAAGACAATTTTACTAGCAACATAATTTATTTTAAATGTTTTGCAATTTTATCTAATTTTGTAATTATCAATTCTTAAGATAATTTACAAAGTTTCTCTGATTTTCATAATACTCTTGAGTGCAATTTAACAATTTATAAAATTAAAACAACATTTTTCCATATTCATAACAAACAGAGAGAAACAGAGTATAACAAAGGGTAAGATATAAGGCAATACTTTTTTGTTTGAATTTGATCTCAATAATATTATTTACAAAAGATTTATGGGTGGCATAGTAGAAGTAGACCAGTTATGGACTGACAGCTTCTAAATCTAGTATCCACTAATGAGGTTTCTACGTATTTGAGGCTTAGTTTGGTTGCATTTTATCTCAATAACGTTATTTACAAGAGTTGTATGGTTGTTTAGTATGCTCGGAAGTGAACCTAATTCGGGAGCTATTTCCAATTATTTACTGACAGCTAGAAAATCCAGTAGCATAATTGCCGTATAATCGATATTAGTATGATTTCTGCATTAAAATTACTGATCTATATAAAAGTTGGTTTGATATTGATATTTATTAGATATTTTTGTGGGTTTATTTGTTTTTCGGATATGGTTCCTTTATAGCAGCTATGATAAATTATGGGCCGATCTTCTTAAATATTGGAACAGTGATTTTTATGTATATGAGGATATCTTACGTCGAATTTCAACACAACAACGTAATAATAACAACATAATAATATACATATTAGTATTAACGTAGATTTCGGAAGTGGACTTTATATGGGGTATATAGTCAAATATGGACCGATATTCTCAAAATCCAGCAGTTTGATTTTGGCATGTATGTAAACGATCCGTGTGAAATGTGGATCGGTACCGTTATTTACATATAAGCGATTTATGAATATTGAAGTGATTTTCGGAAGAGGGCTTTATATAGGGGATACCGAAACTTCCAAAATATTGTGGAATGATTTTTGTATCCGATACCGATATTGATACGATATGGCTTTTTCGGTTGTGGTCCTTATATGGGAGCTATGACCAATTATGGACCGACCACCATAAAATTTAGTACAACAATTTATTTACCTATAAGAATTATTTATGTCAAAATTTTTACCGTTTAACATTATTTATACCAGTTTTATACGTATTAAAGTGAATTTTGGAAGTGGACTTTATATGGGATCTATGGTCAAACATGGACCGAACTAAAAAAAATTTCGTTTTACGAATTTTTTTGGCATGCAACTTATTCCTGCTGAATTTTATTCTGATATTCCAATTTTATAGGCATTTATATATAATTGAGCAATATTTCGGAAAGATTTTTGTATGGGGGCTATGAGAAATCATGGACCTATTCCTACTATTTTCCTCACACTTTCTTCTTATATCATAAAAACAACGTATACATGGGAATATCTGCAATATACTTAAAAATATAGCAAAAAAATGTTTAAAAATATAAATTTTTTATGGAGGTTGTCTTACATTTTGATCCATACAGATTAGGAGAACTATAAGTGGGTTTTTGTAAACTCTATTGGTTTCGGTTGTGTCCTTTGGACGTGAGAGTGTTTTACACAGACAGACAGACAGACGGATAGACAGACAGATGGACATTGTTCAATCGACTTAAAATTTCGTAAGGACCAAGAATATATTTAGTTTGTCGGGTCTCAGATGAGTATTTCTCAGTGTTACACGCGGAATGACAAACTTATATATACCCTCATTCACCACTTATGGAGGGTATACAAAATTGAGTGGCGTGATCTAAGGGTGACATTCAGAATGTTTGAAAAATACTGGGTTTTACGAAATAAAGAACAACAGAAAATTTTTGCCTTAGTAGGCAACAAATACCAAGTGTGCTTATCTCGTGTCTACCACGGTATAATTGTGTTTTTATTGATTATTCCAATTGATTGAAAATAACTGGGAATAATTGATAATATCTTTTAATATTATTTGTAGTAACTTAAATTTTTTTTAAATTCTACTCTAAATTATTGCTTTCAGCATACTTCTCCAAGTTGGTGCAACATTTGTGGCAGTTTATTTTTTTTTAAATTTTTTTGGTTTGTGTAATTGTGGCGGGAAAATATGCGAGAAATCATCATCATCAGAATTAGAATGTGTTTGGAGTGTTTAAGTTTTGTGCTTCATTTGTTGTTGCTGTTGTTGTTATTGTGCATTCTGTACGTTTTGGAAACATGTGGATGGCATGTTAGCAAAGTGAGACGACGGGTAAGCAGGCGGACAGAATCAGACATGGCACAGTCATAGTACACTTTACTAACTTGAGTTGTTTTTGTTGTTTTTTGTAGCAAGTAGCATACATTAGCCATTTCACTAAGATATGGGATGCTTAAAAGTTGCAAGCAAGTAAGAAGAAAAAAAAACAATATTTTTTTAAAAAAAAGCGGAGGTTGCGGAAGCAACCGTGAGTGTCAGTCACTATCACATATTTTTCTCACTTCATGGTTAGTGTGGTTATTGCTGTTGTTGTATTTTATTCTATGTGTATTGTTGTCGTCGTTGTTGTTGTTGTTATTGTTGGTTTGTTGCTGTTAAAAGAAATTGTAATTACAGACTTTTGAATTGAGATTAACATGCAACTTTAAAACTGCTTCATACTGTTTAACTATGAGCCTGCCTATAAACTTATGTATGTTTTATTTTTATTTTTAGTTGTTTTTTTTAGCGGTTCTCAACTTCTTCTGAGACTTTGAGACTTAGTTTTAGTGTTAGAATACAAAATAAAATCAAAGCAAAAGAACTTAAATGTTTAGGAGTACATAAACTTTTGGTTAGTATTTTCAACGTAGGCATTGTCGTCATCAGCATGTTGATGATCATCATCAACATCACTGGAGCATTGAGAAGAAAAAAAAAACTTACAAAAAAATAAAAGAAAATCGTTAGCTAAAAGATGTGCTAGCAGCAGTAGTTGCAGACCATGAAGTTAAGAGCAGCAGTTTTCTTTATTTTCCTACAGAAGCGTTATGATGCGACAAAAAAGATTCTTTTATTTTCAGTTTATCGCGTAACAGAAACATTTATTTGCTCACCCTATAATTGAGGAATAAAGTACATATTTATGATTTTGTTTTGTTAAAAGTTTTAGAACAAGTATGTTTTCTGTTCAAAAAGGGATACACCTTAGATACACTTTCCGTTAAATAATACTTATTTATCTTCTGTTTCTCGCAGAAACTTTCTGAAATTTTAGGTAACTCCAACTATTGCTGATATGCTAAGGTGTGTGGAAGTACGTGCTTATAAGTTATTTGTAAGTTTGATTTTTTGTTGATTGTGTTCGTCGAAGTGATGAAGAAAGTGTTTTTGCATTTAATTTTTTTGTGTGATGAGAATACAGACTCGAAATCAAATATGCATTTTCCCCATATTCAAAACGCAGAATAACAAAATGTATATGTGCAAATTGCAAAAAACATATAAAGTGGGGAGCAGAAAATTTATCTTGTGCCTAATGCATTAACTAACAAGAAATCTTTAAGAAACCTGATATTATTCCTTATTTAATGCATCTACTTTATGATTTAATCAATTTTTTTAAATACCTGAAAGACTGGCTTTTAAGTTTACATTTTTAACATTTTTTATAAAACCAAATAAACCTTTGTTTGATTTTGTTGTGTTTTTAGTAATATATTTTGAAATTTCCTATAATAAGCTATTTAGAATGAATAAAAACATAAGTATTTTATAAATTAAACAAAAAATTTTCTGTTACCTTATAGTGGGTGGGTTTTGGGCCAGATCATAAACGGACTTCGTCAATTCGACGAAGAAAGTGTGTAGTGGATTAAAAATAAGAAAGTGTATCTAGGGTTAAGGAATTAAAAAATTTGGTTCCAAGTTTGGTTTGGTGATTAATTATAAACTTTATGTCAAGCTAAAAATTTTATAAATTTGTGAAATAAGAATTGCAATTAGGAAATAAAGTGGTTAAACAAGTTTTTATTTAAACTTTTAGAAACTTAAATTAAAACTGATTCATGTAATTATTTTTTAAACATATTTAAAGTTTTACAAATTTACATTATGTTTCCGAATCAGACCCTGAAAATAAATGTTGCAATTGACAACAACGTTTAGATTACATTAAACGTTCGTCCTGTTCCTCATTATTTCTCTAGTTGTTAATAAATGAACTCATTACTCTACTAGCAAGTTCCCTTACAACCATAATGCCCCTAAAATATCCATTATACTCCGCCTAACTTATATACTTCACCAAGTAGGGCACTAAATATATTGTTCTTGTCTAACCAAAAAAAATAATAAGAACTTCTTTGAGACTATTTTGTTCTTTGTTCTTGTAATTTTCAATGTTCTTTAACCAGGCTTATAAATGCAATTGTTGTTAGATTTTTGTTGTTTTGTGTGCTGTTTAAATGAAATTTATTTACTGAACAGGTCAAATATTTGATTATCTATTATTCGAAGATGAAGCAGAAGGAAACCAAAACTGTATTGGGAAAAATAAACATTGTGTTTAGGTGTAAAATAACATTATTGTACGAGAGTACTACTAAATAAGTGAAAAAAGGAAATTGATGAAATTATTTTATGGGAAAATATATGTTTGTTTTTCTAAGCGAAAACAAACGAAAAAAATGTTACAAAAAAAGGTTGAAAACAAACAAACAAAAACAACTAATTCAAGTGTTGAAATATTGTATTTGATAATTAGTAGTATTTTGTTGAACTTTTAATATTGTATTTGATGTTGATTTGATGGAATATTGTATTTGATGTTATACAGTGGGTTTGAAATTATGACACGATAGATGAGTAATAAAGTTTTATAAAGGAAATTTGAAGATTTTGTGGCAAAAATATTTCGAGAAATTTTTAGATAATTGCTAATCAAAATTAAACAAATCGCCTTATATGTCACTAATATATGAACGAAAAGCGTAAACTGGCTATTATTTTTAAACCAGTTGCTTTATGAAAGGTTATTAAACAAAGTGGCTAACCTCATTTGCATATGTTTTCGATCATAAAAATGAAGAAAACCTAAGTTTTCTTAAAACAATAGTTGCAATCGACACATTTGAGAACTAATTGAGATACAACCATGTCATATTCACCGTCTTGCGACTAGACAACAGAATAAAGTATAAATATTTGTATACTTTTAAAGTCAATAGATATTTAAGTTGGGATTTTAAAGCAAAAATATTTGAGCTTGATTTTCATGAGATCATAAATATATGAATTTTAATCCAATAAATTAACCAATATCTTTTTCTCTCACAATTGTAAAAAGGATAACTCTTTCCGGGAAACCGGAATGAAAATTTGCACTACCAGGAATCCCGGGAATTTTATAAATGCTTTACAGATAAGTAATGGTTAAGTATTTTATAAAAATGTATAATTTAATAAAAGAAAAGCAACACATTAAGATGGATGCACGTTTTAAAATTATTTGTCACTAAAAAAAATTATATTTTATAGAAATAAAAAATTATTTTAACTTTGTCTACGAAAATTATTTTAATATATGTACTTTTAAAATAACTAGTGAATTTAATGACTCATTTTATATACGACATGTTATTTTACTGGCAAACTTTCAGACATTCGCATTATAAAGATTTTTTGTACAATTATCATTTGCTTCAAGTTTTTAGAACATTTATGTATGACAGCAATATCGTTCTTTAACTTTACATATTTTGAAAATGTGTGGACTTTATAGATAATAGCTGTTTATTAAGAATGTTCATATACCTTCTGAAAGCTAATTAGATTTTAAGACGTCTACTAATATTTTGTGTAACAAGTATTAAATCTGCTATTTCTTATTGTATTCTATAGTTTAAGAAATGACTGGATCATTCCCACCATTCTTTTCCACCTAGTCGCAAACATTGCTCAACTCTTTGTCTACATAAATCTCGAGACAGAAAAAATTTAATAACGATTTTAAAGAATGTGTAACAAATGAACGTGTAGAAAATCAAGAGAATACAAAGTTAGCTAATATATTGAATGGACATACAGAGCTCGTATGGTTTCGTATATGTGAAAAAGAAATCGAAACGCTAGAATATTACATTTGCTTTAATTAGAATTAGAGACGAACTCTTTCATATGGACACTTAAAATGTCTTGGAAACTATATCGAGGAGATTAAGGAGACTTAATTTATTTGACTTTATTTTTATTGCTAAATATGTGCATACCCGGAACGATATGGGTCTTTAACTCAACCTAATCCAACTTATCCTTACAGTCCTGTTTAATTTTCGCATTTCCCTATGGAGTGATTGTGTATTTGTTAGCATAAAATTTAAATAACTCCATAAAAAGAATTTCCATAATGTTAAATCACATGATTTATAAGTCCAAACTTGATTGCCAAAACGAGAGAGCACACAACTAGAAAATATCTCTAGCAGTAATTGAATTGTTCCACGTTCGGTATGGGACGCGGTACCTTGTTGTTGAAACCACATATCGTCCACTTTAACATCAACTTATCTCGACAGGACAATGTTTGCTTTCACGTCGCGCTATCAGATCAGTATCATTTTTTAAGATGATGGTCAAATGATACCTTCAGCCAAAATTCTGCACCAAAAAGTGAATCGTGAATGCATTTGTTTTACAACAACACATGTAGATTATCTGAAACCTACATGTGTCAATTTTGATGATTAACAAACCCATCAATTTACAAAATGTCCTTCAATCGATTAGACCGATTTTGCTCTAAAAATAAGCATATATTTATTAATATTTAATAATCCAATAAACGAATTTTATTCATTGTAAAGCTTTCTTTTATAAGTTGAACTTTAAACGCTTCAGAGGGTATAGTCTGTAGATAATTTCTTGAAATTAGAAATACTTGTTCATGAAGCCAAATTGATGTTCCTGGACTTAAACCACCAATAATCTCCTTTGTCTATCAGTGTGTTTAGCACCTCCAAATGATACAATCTATCTGCATTTTTCAATTACATACTATTAAATTAATATTAAGATCATAAAATCTTTAGTTATTATAACAATTAAACTTTGTAAGCATGAAGCAATCGGTCAAGTATTAACAATACTTGTCCACTACGCCAAATTGATGTTTCTAGCCTTTAGCAATACTCTACGCACTGCTTCGATATTATTTTTAAATGATCAGTGTGTTTAGCACCACCAATTAATCGATTCTCTTAGAATTTTTTAATTACTATCCACACAGTTGGTGAAGTTAAATCGATATTGAAATATTGTTCAACAATGAAAACGTTATGTTCTTTCGTGTAATGCTCCTAAACTGTCAGCTGTTCCAACTGTTTTTTTTTCGGTTGGCACCCCTTTACTACACTTTATACTATTGACAACAAATTCAAATCTTGTAAACAATTTGGGAACACTTTTATATATTTAGTATCTTAACTCCTTTATTTAAATTACCTAAGATTATTTAAAACCTTGTTCAAAGAAATTGCAGCAATGGGTGGCCATTTCTTTCCCGCTTACTTTAAGGCTTAAGTCCTTAACCAAGTACTTGGTACATGTGTATATTAGTTATTTAATGAATTTTTGTTTTTATTTATACATTGTTCCCACCGTTTTTATAAACACACACACACATGTATCTAAACATTAAAACCAAAGATGTTTATAAGTTTTAAGCATTTCCTGGACATTCACCACATTACATTTTCTTGCATTTTTTCGTTCGTTTATTGCAATTAACAGTTACAACAAAAAAAAAAATTACCATGCAACAAACAAACTTAAAGCATTGTTCACTTAAAATTCGGCTTAATAAATTACCTACTATTATTCTGTCAAGCAGCGTTTAATGATTGAATAAGAGCTAAAGCTTCCAAAAAGCACAGATAGTAAATTACAATAAAAAAACAGTTTATTAAACAAGTAAAACGCGGTCAAGCCCACCCATATACACCCTACACCCAGTATATTTGTAAAAACAGTTTTTTTCCATAATTGAGCACTATATGAAAGCTATTATGGATCTATCATTCAAAAATTTAGTGGCATGACTTCTGTGTATATTTTTTGTGTTAAATTTTATAAATAAACACTTTTAACAGATTTATACGTGTTAGAGTGATTTTAGAAGTCAATGTTATATGACAGCTTTTACTAATATTGTCATGATTTCTGTACACATGCGTTTAATTTTATTTGGATAAGAAATTTTTTAAGGGATTTATGGTCGTTAAAGTCATTTTCAGAAGAAGGCCTCATAACATTGAGCCGCATGATTTCTGTATATATAAAACATATTCTTAATTCAAACATTTATGACCGATAAATCCCTTATTCGGGAAGACATTTGTATATGGACTAGGTGAAATATTGTATCGATTTAAACCAATTTCAGTCCCAACCGCCCTTGGGCCGATGAAATATCATGTATTAAATATTATTAAAAAAATATCTTTAAAGTTGCTAAATGTATATTGCGCACAAATATCCAAGGACAGTCAGCCGGCCAAATGGACAGACAGCCGAGTATCGTTAAATCGATTCAAAGTCAGCATGGAGTAGATTCTTCTGAATTTTACTGAAAGCATTTTATTTTAAAGATATAAGGTTTTATTGGCTACCTGAAAACCCGTCTCGTGACATTCTCTTGGTAAGTTATCCAAGATCCGTTGATGATTGGTCATCCACCAACCTTTTTTCCTAAAATAACTTCAAAATTGCGAAATGTACGTTGTGCACAAATTTGCATGGACAGGAAGCCAGCCAGATGGACGAAAATCGACCCAGAAAGTGATTCTGAGTCGATTGGTATTCTTTAAGGTAAGTGTTGGGCTAATATTATTGGGCGTTATAAATATCAGCACATATCTAATATACCCTCTCCACTATGGTGGTGTAGGGCATAAATACACCAGGAACTATGAAGAAAATATTACATTCAATAAAGCAAAAGATCCGGATATCTTCATGCACTTTGTTGCAAAAAATATTAGCATTTATGCTACGGGATTTTATATGAACAATGTAAAAAGATCTTTGCTGTGTGTAAAACATTGTAGTAAACCATAATTTATTGTATACATACATAATACTTATTTACTTATAGGAAACTAATGTTTAGAAAACAACAAAATATATGTATGTATAAGTATTTGTTTAAAAGAAGAAAGAAAAAGGAAAAATCAAATGCAAATTTTCAGTTTTAGTCAAGTCGTTTTACTAATTAGAAAAAAAGCCTACAGATAATTTTTTCGGTAGGAAAAGAAGCCAATACCACACACGTTTATGTCTTGGAAGGAATGGTTGGTTGGTTGGTGTTGACTACAACAGCAGCAGCTTGCTGGCTGTAATAAGATTAACTATCAAAAAGCTTAAAACAAGTAGGCATAATGTAACGGGATTATGCTTGCCAAATAGTTATACATCCGCTCATACACAACACATTCTGCTGCTACTAATACTCGAACTTGTAGGAATAATTAAAAGAATTTTGGTATTTTAATAGGCCGCGATTGAAAACTTTAAGAAATGTAGAAAAATGCGTGTGTTTTGGTCCTATAAATTTATTGAGTGTTTTGAAGTTTGTAGTTGTGGCAAATATTTGAAATAATTTTAGTTAAACAACATCAATTGGAAGGTATTACATAATTTTTGTTTTCTGAAAATTAATAACAGTTTACTACCTTAGCTTTAAAAAGAAAGAAAAAAGGTTAAAATTATACTACCAGCTAGCAAATTGCTTGTAAACTCTATAATTACAAACATTCTAAAGAAAAAAAGCCGCTTTAGGGCTGTGGTTTTTACAACATGTTTATTAAAAGTTCTTAGTTATAATTAATTGAAAAGATCTTAAACATCATCATTTTAAAGTTTAGCATCAAGCTAATTAGCAAGTTTATTGCTTAAGTCTTTTGTTAGTTTATTTTATACATAGGCAACATAAAAACAAATTTGGTTTTTTTCATTTAAAATTTGTGAGAATTTTTAACTAAAAAAACAACTCTATCTCTAATATACATAACTATCTAAACAAAGAAGTTGTTTGATGATCGGCATAAAAAAATATTCTTTTTTTATGTATGTAATATACTCAATTAATACTAAAATTTATTTAACGGTTTACACAATATTTTACATATTTTTGTTTCAATTGTAAATTTTAAAAATATAGTGGTTTTCTCATGATCAAGGTGTTATTTTTTGGACTTTATTTTTTTTTTGATTTAAACACAAAATTACACATACTCGTTATTTAAACAGAATAATAAAAAACTAACAATGTTTACAAGTTTCTAAACTAAATAAGTTAAATAAGTTTTGTTTTTTTAACAATTTTTTTACATTAAATTCAATTTTGTTTAACACTTTTTTTACTTTAAAAGAAATGAAATTTGCATGATAATACTAACTTAATAATATTTATTAAGACAATAAAACAATAAATTAAAAAAAATGTATAGAAACTTGTTTTCAAAAACCAAACCGTTGATAAATATTTGTTCGTTATACATTTGTTCAAAATACAATATCAATTATCAAATTAAAAATATCATTTTTTATATGACTAACTAAAGTGTTGAATTAAATGAAGTCAAAAGAGGAAAGGAGTAAGGAAAGATGGCTCATGGGTTAGGTAAACAAGTTTAATAAATTTTAGTGAAGCCTAATTTAATAAACAAGTTATAATAATATATGGGAATAGGTTGAGTCTTAAATACCCTACTTATTATGCTATAAATGTGGCTTCAATCAGCCATAATAATTCTAGCGAAAAAATAAAGTAACAGTTGGACAAACACAAGCCCTGTAGGAATTAGTCGAGTTGGTTCCAATTTCCTAGAATGAGAGAATATTTGAACAAGAAGTACATTTATTTAAATGCTAATTCATGTTTGCATAGATCCAATTTTTTGTCTCAAAATTTACACAAGATTTTAAAATTTTAAATATTTAAAAGCAATGAAAGTTTGGCAAGGAATTAATATGTAATAACTTAAAAAAGGACTTAATGATAATTAACAAATGTTTCCAAATTATACACAAGATTTCAATATCGAAGCATTGCATGAGAGTGTTGGCGAAAGCCCAGGAATATCAATTTGACGTCGTGGACAAATATTGATAATTTCAAGATGCTCTCTACAGTGTCTACGCTCTGAAGATCAACGTCTACATACTTTCAAAGTTTAATTGATACAAGAACTAAAGCTTGTGGACCATACACAGCGAATAAAGATAATGAATGGATTATTGTACATGGGAAAGTGTATGCTAATTTTTGACAAAATTATCCTATGCAACGAATGCCATTTATACCTTGTTGGTGTTGTTAAATGCCGAAAATTTACTGCATTTTGAATTTTAAAGAAACTACGTGTGATTGTGCTGCGAATTTTGGGCTGAATGTATTATTCCTCTTTATTGATAATCAAAATATTTAAAAATCTATCAATACAACGGACTTTTATGCATTCATGCAAAATGTACCTGAAAAATTTCAAAAAAAGAGGGCAACATTCGGTCACATTTATACCAAATCATAACATCTCTAATTAATAACATAATAAACACCATGGCGCGGTGTATCAAAGTATGTAGTCATCATCCCATCTCCGGTTTTCGTAGTTACAAAAAATAACTCAATCAACCAAAAAAGGAGAAAATAAAAGGAGAAATGACAACAAAAACATACATACAATTGCTGTTATTGATCTACAAAAAAGGTAGACGCAGCAAGAAAAGCAAAAACAAATTTGTAGTAATACAAGTTTCATAAACAATAATAAAGAATACACCACATTGTAAACGTACGTAAATTTCGTTCTAACTCACAACACGTTAAAAAGAAATATCATAATTCTTGCACTCTATTTCTCAAAAAACGGTGAGTTAAATAGATGATATTTACAGAGTGATAGTGGACAATGAAGATTGCTGAAGACGCCCTTGGCCGGGTAGAAAATGCATTCCAATTTGCCAATTGTTCCAGTACTTTACAATAGTATTCTTAATTATTTGAACTAGTAGCCTGAATAAAAACTTTTCTCTTAAAAATTAAGAAATATTAGTTCATTTTCCATCTCTAATTAATAACAGAAAATGTTGACAAGATTAAGCCTATATTCATCCCATTTAGTTGCGAATAATGCAATTGAATGCTGAATTGTTCCACACTTCTTTGAATGTCTGGATGATTAGCCATTGGCTGTAATAGTGCTCGGCGATATTAATGTGCACGATTTGTGGTTTCAACACGATGATTGCATTCACGGGGTTAAGGAACTATGCACAACCACCTTAGCAATGAAGGGAGAATATTCAACGCTTTATCATTAAAAGTCAACTACATTTATGCAAAATGTAAACAAAAGATGGCAAAGTTCAGTCACATTTATTTTAAATCATCACAGACAATTTTGACAGGATTTAGATTATATTCATCCCATTTAGTTGCAAATATTTTTTTAAATTTTAAACTTTGCTATAAGTAACTGCTTGTGTTCCTCCAGTCGGCTCCCTTAATATGTTCAAGGATTATTATAATAAATTCTTTTAGAAATCCTTAGCCAAGATGTTAGGACTGGCATAACTCTTTTCAATGATGGTTTGTTGAATTTCTGAATGCTGTGCATTTAAATTTCTCATAGTAATTTAGTATTTATTCTAACGTAAAGATAATTTTATCCTTGTTCTCTTTTTAACTTCCAGAAGGGTTTTGGCATTATTTACGTTGACTGTTTTCATAGAGGGCCAATTATGGACAACTTGTCAGCATTGAGTAGATTCTTCTGGATACATGGATAACCGTCTCGTGATTGCAAAGGCAAAAGGGTTTGCATTATTTTTCAACATAACAACAGTTTTCCTATTTGATTTTGAGCCATGAGAGCATGCCTTCTATTGCATCTATTCGAGAATTCAGCATATACAGTCAATGATGTTTTACATGACGTTCTATTGGTAAGTTATCAAAGATCCGTTGATATTTGTGTGTTTGGTCATTCACCAGCCTTTTTCCATAATTACAAATTGGATTGTTATTATATTAGTATTAAGAGATTTTTCTTTAGATTGCTAATGCCAATGAAGCTTTGTAACCAAACCTTCGACCATAACTATAAATTGTTTTGCAATGTTTTTATAAAGAGTTTGTTATATATTGAGGACTATTTTTGACCAATATGATAACGAAGCAATTATAACTGTGTTCTGATAACCATCATCCAAACAAATTCTTGGAATATTAACTCAATAGAAACATAATATTGTTGTATTGAAAATGCATGAGTATTATGAACACACGAACATTTTAAAATTAGATTCTTTTGGTATAAACAAAATATTATTTACTTACAGATTTTTAATATAATACTAAGTGACAAGACATTCAATAGTTAGAAGATGAAAACTGTTACAGATTTTGAGTTTGTTTCTCAAACGAAGTCTTTTGCAACAGTTTCGTACGCACTCAATTATTAAATTTCACTATATTATGTCCTATAAATTATCTTTTTAATACAAATCAATTTAATAAGTAGTCGGAATAATTATATCTTATAAATGATTAAAAAAAACTTAAATGTGTTAATACCCTCATAGGGGAATAAAAATAACCTAAACAGAAGTCTTATTAAAGCCAGCACCTAACTCCTTGAAATACCCTTTAAAGTTAAGCTCTTTCGATTATTTTTTTGTTGTTTTATAGATAAAAATCTAGTTTAATTTGTACAAAAAATAATGACCAACTAAATTTAAATTTCAAACGAACTGGTTTTTATTAATAAATGGGCATACATTTCAAAATAAAATTAAACAAAAATGGCAATTATTACCAAATAATGGTTGAATTTTAAACACATAAATAAAAGTCAAATATTATGATTTACATCTTCCCAAAAACAAACAGTCACACAGCAAAAGACAGGCAAGGTTAGCAAACTTCTATTGTGGCCGGGTGTTTTTTTCCTATAATAATTGTATTGGATGAGTTTACAAATTAAAAATTTCACACGCCTTTTAATTTCACATAGTAACATAATTTGTGTTTGAAGTTAAATATTGGTATTGTTTTTTCTTACGAGTTAAACAAAGTGTGAGATCTGCATTTTGAACTTTGGTTAAAAGCTGACGTTTTTATTTTCAAAATGCGTATAACTAATTATGAATTTTTAATTTTTTTGTAGCTTGCCAAATATATACATTAGGGTGGGGTGCTTGTGTATGGGAAAAAATAAACGTTAATTAATAAAGTTCTAATAGTAATATTTTGCTGTCTTAGACAAGCGATCCACCCTACTTTGTAGTCAATGCAAGGGCTGTTACTATAAAAATAATTGTGCAATATTTTACAGGCTTGTTATTGACGAAGTAAGACAGCATTTCTTTGCTATTAGAAGTTGATTTGAAGATTTTTTTTTTTTGCCCCAGCCTAATATACATACATACATATGTATAAAAAACAAATCAATCAAACTCTATTTTTCTTTCCACAACATTACTTCAAAATGAGAAATTAAAAAACAACAGGTTTGTAGCTTAAGTCTTTTGTTTTAGCTTGAAAACCTTTTGAAAAAGTGTTTGCTTGTCAAGGTTTAGACATGTTTTTCAATGCTTTAAATTGTAAATTAAGTATTTTAATTCATAGAATGTTCTGTTCTTAAGTCTTCTGTTTTATTTATATTTGTGAAGATTTTTTGTTTTTTTCTTTTGTTTTTGATTACTTTTTATGTTTATCATCATGGCCATGGTCACATGGATTTTAAGATTGTATTAAAATGTTTAAACTAGCAAGACTTATTTGCTAAGATAAGTAGATTTTGTCTGTCTGACTGACTATCTATCTATATTTTAGTGTAGTGCACTAAAGTTAAGTTTACTTAAATATATTACCCACAATTTGCATACAACTGCTGCTGCTAGTTGTGTTACCATTAGTTTCAAAAACAAAAACTAAAATAGAAAAAAACTAACTTTAGCAAGTAAAGCCATAGTGGCTTCCTTTTTTGTATTCTTCTCCCACAATTGCTGGGTGAATTATAATTTGTAACAATTTTGTTGCCACAAACACTTTGCAAGATGTGTACGTCTGTCTGTCTTTCGATCTCTATATATATGCTATTTATAATGTATGCTTTAGACAAGAAGAGGGAAGAAATCAAACTCTATTTTAGCATGTTCACTTGAATGTGAAGTTTAAGTAGATTTTTTTCGTTTCATTTGGCTTTTCTGTCTTTAATTTTTTCTGCTGTTTTCGTTAAAGTTTCTAGTTTAGTACGTGCCTGCCCTAGTGACCAAATGAACCACATTTGTATGCCAAAGCATTTGTCTGCCTACGAACCAGTACCAGTACTTTGGCTAAAGTAAAAAATTTGTATCGAGCAGTCCACAAACTTAACATCAAGTCTGTTGGTATTGCTTTTTATTTTAATGTTTACAACAGCAGCTACATCCATAGTCAGAGTAATAATAAAAGCGTCAACAAAACAAGTGTTAACAGTTTTTACTCTATAATTTGATTTTAACTATTCTAAACATGAGATAAAATATTTTTCTTTATTTTTATAGTTTTTTCCCGGGCTTTTAGAAATTACTGTTTTTCGGTTGTTTGCAAAAATATTTCCAACTGCTTGTTAGTAGTAGAGGCTTGTAAGACTTTTAGTATGCAAAGCACCTTTGATGTGCAATAAATTATTAAGTTTTGTTTTTAAGGTTTGTTTCTTGATATATTAATGTTTCTATTTTTTTTAATAAGAGAGATGTAAATGCCTTGAGTTAGAAAAGAAAGTGTTTTTTTGGTAGGAAAGTTTTATGTTTGCAGAAGAGCAGAAGTTGTTATTTGTGAGGAATAATAAAATTCTGAAACTCTATACTTTAGTATCCGGTTATAGATTTTTAAGATACTTTTACAACTTTGTGTTTAATTTTCTGCAATTCTCATGAATAACAAAAGTTAAATACCAATGCAATATATTTTCAGATTTACATACAAATTTTTATTTTTGTTTATTGTTTTTATCACTCTCTTGTGCCATTAAATGTTTAAATATTGTTTTTATGAGTAAAAAGTATTTTCCCTTTATTTAAGAGAAAACAAAAAATTAATAAATGATTTTTTTAAACTAGTTACTGACAGTGAAAGAAATCGACTCAAGTTATAAATACTATAAATATTAGGGTCTTGTTACATTAATACAGAAAATGTAACTGACACAAATCTATCAATTACCTGGTTGCTGGGTGGAAGGGTATGGCTCTAGTACTTTATATAAGGAGGTACCGACACTTTAACTCTTTGGGTATTTTAAAGCCAATTAAATTCTTTTTGACAGGTTTGGAATATAAACTTAATGAACATGTTACAATTCTTGCAATAAAACCTTGGCCAAATTTTATACCTTCTTCATCTTTTTCGATAGTCTATTAAAACATTTCTATATGGTTTAAAACTGTTTGTAAGACTGAACTAGAACTGAACTAGAACAGAACTAGAACTGAACTATAACAGAACTAGAACTGAACAAGAACTGAACTAGAACTGAACTAGAACTGAACTAGAACTGAACTAGAACTGAACTAGAACTGAACTAGAACTGAACTAGAACTGAACTAGAACTGAACTAGAACTGAACTAGAACTGAACTAGAACTGAACTAGAACTGAACTAGAACTGAACTAGAACTGAACTAGAACTGAACTAGAACTGAACTAGAACTGAACTAGAACTGAACTAGAACTGAACTAGAACTGAACTAGAACTGAACTAGAACTGAACTAGAACTGAACTAGAACTGAACTAGAACTGAACTAGAACTGAACTAGAACTGAACTAGAACTGAACTAGAACTGAACTAGAACTGAACTAGAACTGAACTAGAACTGAACTAGAACTGAACTAGAACTGAACTAGAACTGAACTAGAACAGAACTAGAACTGAACTAGAACAGAACTAGAACTGAACTAGAACTGAACTAGAACTGAACTAGAACTGAACTAGAACTGAACTAGAACTGAAATAGAACTGAACTAGAACTGAACTAGAACTGAACTAGAACTGAACTAGAACTGAACTAGAACTGAACTAGAACTGAACTAGAACTGAACTAGAACTGAACTAGAACTGAACTAGAACTGAACTAGAACTGAACTAGAACTGAACTAGAACTGAACTAGAACTGAACTAGAACTGAACTAGAACTGAACTAGAACTGAACTAGAACTGAACTAGAACTGAACTAGAACTGAACTAGAACTGAACTAGAACTGAACTAGAACTGAACTAGAACTGAACTAGAACTGAACTAGAACTGAACTAGAACTGAACTTGAACTGAACTGGAACTGGGCATTAATTAACAATAATCTCATGATTTCGGATGATTAAATGTCCCGAAACAATTGCTTGCCTATTTCTTCAGAACTGTGAAAGATGAAGTACTAGCTTTCAAACTAAGAAATTGCTGTTTCATTTTTAATTAAACAATCAATGATTTTTTATCCCTGCATAATCAAAATAAATTGCAAGGACGGCGTCTGAACAAGAACTAACTGCTACAAATACCGGGAAAGAAATTTTAAAGAATAACCGCTTAACATTCTTTCGTTATCCACAATAAATTTTAAATTTCATAACAGCTTCCATATTTTTTAAAAATCATGAAAAGTTCACAATATAAAAGCTACATTCCTTCAAAAAAAAAAAAAAAAAAAACAAATGAATGAATAACGAATAGTGACGTCTTAAAGTACAAGTGTTATGCATTTAAAGCTTCAATACGTTCAGACGTTATCAATATAAAACTATTTACGACAATATCGGTAAATAATTCAAGAAAGAGAAAAACGAGACAAAATGAAATTTAAGATGTACATAAAATATCTGCGAGGTAACTACTCCTGACAGGTACTTGCAACCAAACCAACTATTACATGCAGATCATAAACAGTTATGTTAAATAATCAAGTAGGAAGCCTGTTACTAGCCAACAAAGATGGTAGCCTCCTTCTATTTAAGAGTAAATGGATGATTGACATACAAATTATTTGCCTTAATTGCTTATGTCATGATGGCTAAATTGTCTGCTTGTCATGGGTAAATGGGCTTTTTATTATTATAATATTACTTTTTAAAACACTATTAAAAGTGCTTAAATGTTTTATGTTTTAATAAACAAATTTACATTAAATTTTTAAGTTGAGTTAAGTAAAAGTTAAACTCTTATTAATTATTTGAAATTTATTTTTAATATTTTTGGATACGAGTAGGTATATAAAACTGTAAATAAACAAATTTGGAGTGTGAAAAATCAGTATTATTACGTAGTATGTATTTAGATTTCAACAATAAACCGTGTTTTGTTATATATTTATTTACAGCAGAGCGGACTACTTTAAACCTAAGATGTTTATGGTAAACTTTTAATTGGAAATAAATAAACATGTTTCCCAAATAAGACAATGTTACGGTAGCAATAATATGACCCCTATCTTTATAAAAGATCAAAAAATAAAGAAGCCGCAGGAAACTGATTTTGGCTTTTTGAAACGTTAAAATTGCCATCTCTGTATACTCTGTGGTTATTCTCGGAGGTGGACGTTGTATGGGAGTCCATGGCCAATAATGGACTAATTTTCACAAAAGCCAATAGTATAATTTTTAGATACTTATAACTGCTCTGTGTAAACTTTCGGTTCGATATGGATGTAGGTTAATGAGTTTTTTGAAAGTAGTCCTCATATGATGACGTATTATGAACCATTTATGAAATAATGACGATTAATATGTATAATTATGAGAATAATTTATGTTGAATTTTAAAGTGATATTTATGAGCATTTAGGTGATTTTCGGAAGTGAAGTTTATATAGAGGCTACGTTTAAATATTGACTGATTATCATGAAATTTGGTATGACGATTTACATGTATATATGAATTCTTTATGTTGAATTTCCACTTGTTAATGATCTTTATGAGAGATTTATTCGCATTTAAGTGATATTTGGAAGTTTACTTAGTAGTATGGGGCCATGTCAAAATGCAAACAAAATATTGTTTAGAGATTTCTCGTTGCATGAAACTTATTTTCGCTAAATTTTGTATGGATACTGTTTTTCTATAGACGTTTATGTGTCATAAAACCATATTCCGGGAAGAAAATTGTATAGGGCCTATGAGAAGTCGTGGACCAATTCTTACAATTTACAACAGAACTTGTCCATCATTTCGATGCGTTACACACGGAATGACAAATTTAATATACCCCCATTTTTTTGGTGATGGCTATAAAAAGCATACAATTATTGTCAAATGTTTATTTACTGTGTAATTTTTTATTTTATTTTCAAAATCTACCACAAAAACTTTTACTTTTGATTAAAGTACAATAAAACAAAGTATAGAAAACAAAAACAAAGCAAAAAAACAATCAACTTTAAAAACCATTGAGACAGTTGTTCCCAAAATGGTAGTGAATGTTTCGAATATTTGTTTGTGTTCAAACAGCTTAATATTAGGGATGTCAAACGAGTCTGAATTTGCAAATCAAGGGGTTCGGGATTTTAAAAATGTCAGTTCCTGGATACGGAGATTTCTCGGGATTTTTGTTTCATATTGAAACAAATTGACATATTAATAATGAAAACTATTTTTTTCCGAAAAGTAAATTATATTAAATATAAATATATTTTCTGTCCTCATGGCAATAATTTTGAAATTTATGAAACGTTTATAAACCAAATTTTTCATTTTATAAACAAAATTGTATAAACCATCAATAATTTAAAAACATAATAACATTACTTGAAACATTAGATTTACCGAAAATATGTCTTTTCCCTTTTAAATTTTATATTAATTTAAAAGCAATGGAATATTATCGTTCGTTTGTAAAAAAATACTTAAAAATATTAAGGCATCTAATATTTAATATTTCTGAAGCAAAACGAATACGTCGTTCACAATCAACGCTTGTGGGCGAATTTGTTAATAAATTGTTGTATGCTGATTGCATAAACAATCCTTTCCCACCCTTCGTAACAAATAATTCTATTTCTTCTTCAATATATGATTCCATATCTTTACCGACATTATTAGGTTATTAGGTTAATGTATGTTTTTAGTAGACCTTATTGATGGTTAATTATTTGTTGGTTTTGTTCGGCTACAGGTCGTTGAGCAGAGCAGATATTTGAAATACGATGATAAAATTTATGAACAAAGAAAAGGAATGCCGATGGGTTCTCCAGTCTCACCAGTCATAGCTGACATAATAATGGAAAAGCTTTTAGATGTATCAATAGATAAAATGGACGAAAAACCGATGATGATGATGAAATATGTAGATGATATATTTGCAATAGTGAAAAAGGACAAAGTAAGTGACACCCTCAATAAATTAAATTCATATAATAGACAAATACAATTTACCATGGAGGAAGAAAAGGATGAAAAACTATCATATTTGGACGCGATTGTAATAAGAAAAGACAATCATTTAAAAGTCAACTGGTATCAAAAACCAACAGCTTCAGGACGATTAATTAATTTCCATTCAAAACACCCTAGAAGGATCATCATAAATACAGCATCCAATTTTATAAGACGAGTACTTCAAATAAGTGACACGGTATTCCATAAAAATAATAAGGCAAAAATAATGGATATTTTAAAAATGAATGACTTCCCGATAAAGACAATTAGGGATCTAATAAAACGTGCAAAATCAAAACGACAGGAGGCAAGAGAACCAAAACGATATAAAAGCATAACTTATATTTCTGGACTTTCTGAAAGATGGAAAAACACCGATATTTATAACGCCGAAGAGTTTGAATTAGCATTTAGGTCAGACAATACTGTGAATCGGCTGTTTAGCAAAACAAAATCAAAACTAAAAAAAGAAGAAAAATCAAATGTTGTGTATCAAATTCCTTGCAATGGTGACGGGACCAATATATGCGAGAAAGTATATGTTGGGACAACAAAAACAAAACTAAAAACTAGACTATCATCTCACAAAACTGACCAAAAGACAACTGAAAAATCAATTGACCAAAAAACTGCATTAGCAGCCCATTGTGCACTAACAAACCATAAACCAAAATTTGAAGAGGTAAAAATATTACAAGAAGAGAGAAATTACTCAAGGAGATACACATTAGAGATGTTACATATAATAAATGTAAGACCGGAGCTTCGTCTCAACTACAGACAAGACACAGAGAATTGTGCACACATATATAGACAATTAATTAAAAAACACAGACGATGGACAAATTAGTTTAGTAACAAAAATCCAAGCAGAAGGACAATAAGTGTAAAATAAGGAAAAATTTTTGTGTTATTTATTATTTTTAAATGTAATTATAATCAATATATTATGTTCGTTTTTTGTTTAATAATAATAAGAAAAATTGTTCTATGTATTTATTTAGACCCCCGAAGATGATTAGCGACGCTAATTGAAATATTGGGAACAACAATAAAAATATTTAAAATAAAAATCAAAAGTTTTTATTTATTCAACGACCTGTAGCCGAACAAAACCAACAAATAGTTATTAGGTTAATAAAACATATATGACCGATAAAGTCCTATTGCGGGAGGATATTTGTATGGAGGTTGTGAGAAATAATGAAAAGGTTTTAAACTTGGAATGAAGTAAGTTCACGTGCTTAATTTTATAGAAATATCTTCAGAATTGCGACCTGTACTTTGGGCACATGTTTATAAGGACAGCCAGCCAGTCTGCCAGTCAATTGATTTAAAGTCGATTGGTATACTTTAAGGATTAATATTTTTGGGTGCTACAAATATAAGCACATATCCAATGCTCTGTCCACAATAGGTCATAGCTATGTAGTACTGCACATTTTTGAAAAACTGTTTTTGCACATATACCGGATGTAGGGTATTATGTGCTTTCTTACTTTTTTTTGAAATTAATATTAAGGGAACTGTATTTTTCATACCAAATTTGAAAAAGTTTGTTTGAGAAACAAATAAAGATGTTTACAACGTTTCTTAAATCTGCTTGGGAATCACTGTACTGCTTAAACAAATGACAGTGTTATTTGTATTTGTAAGCAAACCCAAGACTTGAATCTTAAAATAACAATCTGTTAATTACATTTGCCTTAAGATGATATGCCGAGTGATTGAAATGAAAACCTAAAGTAATTTTTAGATAAAAACTAATTAAATGTTATTTTTGTTTTGTAAACTAAACTTCACTAGTAAGATAATAACGATTGCTGCAGTGTAAACCTCTTTTCTGACAGTAATTATGTGGCTCAAATATAGCAACAAACTGCAACCATTCCACCACCATTCACTGCTTCAATAAACACTCATCAATATTTATATTTATATTTATTTTGTTGTTGTTGTTCAATAAACTTTAAAACGCTTGTTTGTCGGTTTAAATAAGTAACAGATAAATAAAAAACTAAATGAAATAGATAGAAATAAAAATAAAACTGGTATACAAAACAAGGCGTTGAAATATAGTTTTCATCGTTAAAAAAAGGAAAAAATGCCATAAATATATAAATATGTATGTATGTATATATATAACAGACATAAACAATAAATTTATTTAGTATTTATTATTATTGTTTTTTGAGTTAATTTTAAATAATGGTTTGTTAACCCCTACATTTTTTAAAATTAATTTTCATTTAAACATTTTTATGATTTTTATTTAAATTTAATATTTTTTTTTATTTTTCAATTATATCTTTGTTTCTTTTTTTCTCTTTAGCTTAATTACTTTTGCTTTTTATTTTGAAGTTATTTCTGTTATTTCGTTTGTTTTTTGCTTAATTACTTTTTGTTTTCTTTATTTACCAACAAACAAGTGCTAATTGTTTTTTTTTTGTTGGAAATGTTTGTTGTTTGAATTTAGGTTTTGTTTTTTGGTTTTTGATGAAAGAGTTTAATTACCCTTGTGCAGCATCTTATATTTGTGTTTAAAAATTATTTTTTAATATGTTTAAGAAATGAAAACGAAAATTATCAGTGACAAGAAAGTAAAAGTTTTATTTTCATTATATATATTTCTTTCCTTATTTGGAAATTGTTTAAGAAGTAGCAACACACAGAATCAATTCAAAGAAATATCACAGTCGTACAAAGTTCGGCTGGAATGATTGATCAAAGGTGTCTGATTAACCAGACGTTATCTTTCGGAAATAAATATTTTTATAGTGCTGAATTGTAATACAGACATAATTATATGTATGTATTAATAATAGCAATTGTGAAGCAATAAAATATATATAGTAAATTTTATTTTTAAAGAAATTGATAATTGCTACCTATTTACAAGAAATCAAATAAAAATAGTTTAAATTCGATAATATATGATAGCCACTAGAAAACAAACGTGAGATATCAAGTTGAAATTTTGTTGTAGAAATACAATATTGATAGATATTCTATAATTTTAATAATTTTGAGGTTTGTGTTATCATATTCAAAATCTTAAATTAAAAATCAAAATAAGTACTATGATTTTTGTAATATTATCAAGCAAAAACTGCCATTATTAAGTAATAAGTTAAAATGCAAAAATTAAACAATAGAATTTAAGTATAGAGTGATATCATTTAAATCAAGTGCTTACATTACTGTTGCATTACTATAATTACACATTTTGTTTGATATTTATTGTAAAGTTACAAACAGTTTATTAAAATGTGCAAAATTGTTTTAGAGTATGTTTAATGATCTCTTATTGTCCAAAATTTGAAAGACCACTTTATTATTATAAGGGAGAAAAAGCATTAATATTTTGGTAGCGTTTCATAACTATAATTACAGTTTTTTAAAACGTGTAAAATTATGCAATTTTCCACAATTTGCTATAAAATGCCGCGTAGTTTGTACCTTAGTGATTTTGAAAAAGGTATATAAAAAAGGTATTTATATAAAAAGTGAAACTAATAAACCGCTCACAAATTTTGCAAATAATGCGGATTATTATGATGAAAATAAAAATGGCGTCCTGAAACAAAAGACTTCTGAATGGGACAATCGCAAAATTATAAACTGTGCCAGCAACACAATGAAAAGTATTGGTCAGATTATTTTTAGAATAGGGAGCATTATATTCAAGAACCCCCTTTATTTTTTAAAATAACTAATAAAGAGTGTATGTGTTGTGCTTCAAATTTGTAGAAATTCATAGAAATTTATTAAAATTTGTTCAAATCAAGTCTTCTTTATTTAACATTTTTTCAATAATTTTTTAAATGAGGTCATTAAATTCAAGAACCTACTTTATTTTTTAAAGAAACTAATAAAAAAATCTGTGTTTTTTCTTCAAATTTGTACAAATTCATTCAAATTTGTACAAATCAAGGATTGTTGATTTAAGTTTTTTCTATAATTTTCATTCAATTGAAGAAGATCATTTATTTTTTAAAGGAACTAATAAAAAGTGTATGTGTTTTCTTCAAATTTGTACAAATTTATTCAAATTAATTAATGACAAAGTTAAAGTCTAATTTTTTGTGAATATTGGTATTTTAAGTTACAATAATTTTGTTGGCGAAATATACAATATTTGCTCACAAAGTATAGAAATGTGATGAGCAGCTATTCCCGTTTTATATTAATTGGTCATAATCCTATTTTTCGATTCTTTTTTGTGGGCAAATAGTAAAAAACTTTTACACAAAGTAAAGAAATGTGAGCAGCATATATTGAACATAATTGTCGATGATGATATTTTTCTACTTCTTTTCAACTTCTTTGTAAGTTCTTTTTGTTTTATAAGGAGCTGGGGCAAAATTTCTAAACAAAGTGTGAGAAGAGCAGCATAATAATCCTAATGCAAGTCTACATTAAATACATTACTTTTAGTCACAGCTACTAATAAACTCTCAGAATAGCAAACTAATAAAATGGTATAAATTCCGCTTTCGAGGTACAACTAATATTGTTGCAGAACGGCAACACTGCTTAAAATTCTACGTGAAATGTAGTAACAGTGATCACAGTTAACTGTCTAATTGGTGGTCATGCTAGGAGTTTACATCTAGTTTAGGTCATGCTAGGAGTTTAAATCTAGCATATAATGACTTCTTTAGAAGTTGTCATGATGAAGCAGAAGATAAAACTGTACGTCACCTCCTAGGCGAATTTTATCTGCACGACTTGAGGGGCCTATCGGAAATAGACGTCAGAAGGCTAGATGTATTTATAACATGGTTTGGTTAAACACATTTTGACCTAAATTAGTGAGCTATGGAATTTTCCCCACTCTGACCTTTTCTCTCCAGGTAACGTAATGGGACCCAATTTTATTTGGAATTGAACTTCTCTTTAGCTTCTTTGGAAGTTCTTTTTTGGCAGGGTACAAAACCTTCATTCATTTATCAAAGACTTAAAAATTAACTTCATTTTACGTTAAAGTAATTCTAATTTTAATAAAAATGTAAAATATTTATCAATTTTAAATATATTTTTTTTAAAGAAATTTATAATTAATAATCAGTTTTCATTATATCACAATTTCTCGTTATAAATCGTTAAATTTAAAAAAAAATCTTAAGCAATTATGCATAAATCAATAAACCAAATATTCACATTTCCTGATTTACATAAAATCTTAAGGTTTATTGATGTCTTTGTGGTATAAAATATTTAATGAAGAAATATTTCTTCAACAACACATATTACGCTCGTAGAATGAGACAAACGAAACACACTCATTATGGCCAAGATTGTATGGACATGTAGTTTTATTCCCCCTTAATATAAAATTAAAGAAAAAATTAAAAAATATATGTATAAATACAAATCGAACAACAAACATAAAAACAGACCATCAAATAATTTCAATTGTTTGAAGATTTTTGTGAAGAGTTTTTTTGTTTCACGTATTTGTTTATTTATTTGTTTGTATCTAGAGGGTAAAAACTGAAAGTGAAATTTTTATTGCTAAAACAATATTATGTATTTTAACTTAAAGAGCAGCTAGAAAGAGTTTTTTATAGAAATAATGAGAAAACTAACTACAAGTACATATTGTCACGAGTATGTAGGTATATGTTTAAGCATGTCTAATCATGATGCCAATATTTTGTTATTTTGGCCATAATCATAAACTTACTTTATTCATAATAAATTGCTAGAAGAAAGACACCATCTACCAAAAAACAAAAAAATCTCCATTAAACGCCAACTCAATCTACATACATACTTGTAAAATTTGTTTATATCTCTATGGAGATATTAAGTGAATGAGTATAATTTTGGTGTAACTGAAAATTTTGTTTGATAAGTGCTTTCTGAAGAGTTTTTGAAGTTGATTGAAAAGCTCTTGTTGTAAAGTGGATTCGTTGTATTCGTAGTTGTAATATAATGTGAACAACTTCTTGTTTATTGGTAAGAAGACAAAACACAAACAACAATTGTTGCATTCAAAATTCAACTTAAGAAAAATGATGGTGCAAGATTTGTGATATAAGAGTTGTTTTTACATCATTTGTTTGATTGAATTATAGTTGTGTGGAGAAACAGAAAAAAAATGAAAAAAGAATGCAATTTGATAAAATGTTTTTTTTTTTGAATAGATTAAAGTAAAATATTAATGAGAAATCAATGTTGATGTGAAATTTCTTAGGCATTATGCAACAATGAGCAAAATCCTTTATTCCTTTTAAATCAGCCTAGAAGGCTTTGTGACACACGAATTATTATCCAAAGAAGGTCATTTGGTTTATAAGTCAAACAATAAATATATATAATTAAATATTTAGACAGATTTTTTTACGTAAGTGTGTACAAAGAAAAACATTCATTTATTTGTGGAGCTCCGGAATCCTGGACCAGAATGTAGGGTATATATTACTTAAAAATTCATCTGAAAAAACTAATGCTGACTACTATTTGTTTAATAAATTGCTTCAGCTCACATTTAACGTGGTGTGTATTTTACTATTATTTAAGGTACTATCACATTTGGCAATTATTTACTCAAAAATGTTTTAGCACAAATTTGTTTGACGTTGTTTACTCTTACAAGAGTTTTGCAAGATCAAACATCATCAAATAAATTAAAACTAAATATTTGTTGTGATTTGGCTTAAATAAGAAAAGTTTTTTTTTAATGAATAAACGAGTTCAAATATATGTTATTAAGTGGTTACGTCTTTTTCGGCAAATATTTGTCAAATGTGACCGTACCTTTAGGAATTTGAACAAATTCCCACTTTTGCTTCGCGTTTATGGCACGGTAAAACATTTTTATATATTTATCAAAAGCTTAAACAAATAACCTCGAGATTTTTTTAAAATAATTATATTTGTAATAATAACGTAAAAATACTAATAGTATTTAAGACTAATAGTATTTAGGACAATTTTGGCCAAGACAATAGCCTCAATCTCAGAGTAGTAAAATGATCGAATGGATGGAATTTTGCTTTCGGAGTGCAAACTTTGAGTTCATGATGAACTTTACAACTGTGCCCAAATTAATTGGTCACTAGTGCCTGTGCGAGAACAAGCGCCATATGGTCCTACTATGATTGTCGCAGAACTGCAACACTGGTAAATATACTACGTAGCGGAATACGAAATATAGTAGCAGTGATCACAGGTCTCTGTTTGGTGTTCATGGTAGAAGGTTAAATCTCCCTTATAATGACTTCTGTATAACTTGTCAATATGAAGCAGAGGATAAAACTGCACATCATTTCCTCTATTTAATGTTTGGCCCCTGGATAGATCGAGATTAGACGTTAGAAGGTTAGATGCCTTCATTTGTGCATCAGGATGTTTTGGTTAAAGATATTTTGAGCTAAATTGGTCAGATATGGAATTATTTTGTTTCTGACCTTTTTCTTTCTTGGTATCATAACAGGGCCTATGCCTAACCTAATCTAACATTAATATGAAAATCAACTTTGAGAAATGCTCATGCAGCTCATTACCAAAATAACTGTAATTATTATCATCAATAATTTAAAATTATGAAAATAATTGATTCAAAATAAAAAGATTATATTGATAATTGAGTTTGTTGAAACAAAGTTTACAAAATTTCCAATGTAATACAATAATTTTGTAAACTTTATTAATAATAAAAGTTAGAAAGCAATTTTCTTTATCAATTACCGTCAAAATACGGTTACTGAAATAATTTAAATTAGCGTTAACGTTGCCGTTACCAATAACGGTTCTTAAATAAAACTCAAATTTTGAAGCTAATATAAATACATTTTTTATATTAGTTTTTATATAGATTTTACTTTCCACAAAACCATTAAAACGTTTTGTGGGCTCTAAGCACGAATACTCAATAAGATTTTTTATATTTATCCCCGTAAACACATGCAGAATTAAATACTGTTAATATTTATTCAATTTCTTTTGAAACTTTTACTACTTTTAAGCCCCAGTTCAACTTTCCGCAAGTTTAATCATCGTGCTAAGAAAAACTTACCCGTAACTTCTTTCAACAACAATTCAATATAATTGTATTCAAACATTCTCAAAAAATATTTAAATTTTTATCATTTCAATGTTAGCGTTAAGTGTACATACCTGAAAAGAGAAGACAAATAAAATATTAAAATATAACATAAAATTTTTAATTTAGTACATGTGTATATTAATAATAATTTACAAGTGGGTAATTATTAATACAAAATGGTATCAAGGTAAAACTAATACTAAAAAGCAGATAATTGCCAAGCTTCAAAAACCCGACAAATTTTATAAGTCACTAAAAGTATTGAAATAATACAAAGAGTTTAAAATTTGTGTAAAAAATGGCACAAATTTTATTTTTAATAACTACACCTATGATATTCACAGCAATAATTTCAACTTAGTGATGGCAGTAATCATGTAATTTATTGTAGAAATTATGTAAATGTTTGCGGCAATCATTGTTATGATGAAGGATTATCATATTTTGTGGCTCTCTTATTATTATGATATAATGCTTCATCACAGACATGATTGTCGCAAACACATTTTTGGATAACCACAATCATATACTGCAATCATGTGATTCAGAACTATAACATATTACCAAAACCTTATACATACATAATAACAGTGACCATAATATTGTTATTATTGTTGAAAAGACTGCTATTAACATGTAGAACTGTATTTTTGCTGTGTTTAACAAAATATACCATTAAGAGCTTTAAAAGCCTACTACTAATAGTATATAAATAAAAAAACATTTTTAAACCAATTGCTATTCGAAAATGTCAAGCACCTACCGATGATATTAATTTCAAACACAGTCGTTTAAAAAAATATTTATTTCTCTATGTCTATATGACTTATAATGGGCATTAGCTAAACGGAAATAACCTTGTCTCATTTTCTATAACATTTATTTCAAATAGTAAAATTCATTCAGTTATTTTAAATTGAAAAATATATATTTATGTCTAATATAATTATGTAGTATATTGTATTATAAAGTTTTTAACACGAAATACTTGTTGTTATTGTTAATTTATTTATGTGTTGTTTAAACTACCATGAAATTGTTTAGTCAACAAAAATCTTTCCTCATGTTATTATTGTTAAATTAGTTAAATAACAAATCACAAAATTTAAGACTCGTGACAAGATTTTGTTAAAAATATTTGTATATAAATAAGAAAACAGCAGGAGAGGTGGCTTAAACAATTAGCAAATTATTTGTATGTAATGTGTTTCTTATTTTTAAGAAATTATTTACACACATGTTAACAAATTGTATAATGTTATAATGACAACTAAATACTGAAAAAAAACTGAAAAAAACGCCCCCATACTTATGTTATTAGTATGTATTAAAAAATAACTTATTACTAACGATTTGACGGTTATAAATAATGATTCTGTTATATGGAAAAAACAAATACAAGTTGTCATGTATTAATTTTATATGATGTTAATAAATAATGTTAACTAAGCACTTAAGTGACATTAACAGATAAACAATTTAGGTGGATATTTAATATATTGAATTAGCAAAATATTTCTTAATTTCCCAAATTCTAAAGAAAATGTCTCGATTTAATATGCCAGGATGCCCTTTTCAACATACACACAAGCATTCATAATTTTTTGTTATTTTAAAATTAATCCATGTAAATACAATAATAATCAAAACTAAAGGAGTTTTCAACAAGAACTTTGTTTTCCAACAGGGGCATATTGGATTAACATGAATGCTTTGCCATTTTACTTGCTGACATATCAGTATTAGAAGCTTTTACAATTCGATGAATGGTTCACACTATCGGGAGATAACATATTATTGATTATATGGATTTATGAAAAGTGATTTTAACTGAACGGGGTTACATGTCAGACAACCATCGAAACAATGAATTAATTTTACCAATCACATAATTTTACAAAATTTAGCTGTTAAATGGCTGGCCCGATCATGCGATTAAACACCGTTAGATTACTTTTTGTGGAATTATGTTAAAGATAGACAGCCATATGTATAAAAAATTCTTATTTTAGGTGTAAAGATAAATCATTAGTAAAAAAATGTGTTCATAAACCAACATTAACAGCTCTATAGCTATTGAAGACATGTAGCGATTTTATGTTTAAGTACGGCAACTCTATTTTTATTTGGTTGTCTTTTCATTGTTAGTGATGTTTTTTAATAATGTTTAATAATATTCGGTAATAAACGTTTTCGAATAACGAATTTATTTACATTTGATTTACATCACTAGCAGATATAGTTAGGGGAATCATATTTCTGTGTGTTTTTATTTATGTGTTTTTCTATCTGTGTATTTTTCAAATAAATCAAATAAATAAATATATTAAAATGAAAAAGGTTAATAAAAATCAAAAAGAAGCAGAGAATAAATTGAAAAACAAGGTATTTAAATCGGTATACACGTGTTAAGTAGGCAAAGTGTCATTTTATTTTGGGTTTAAAGAAGGGTAAAACCTACAATAAAATTTCAGATTTTATTGATGCTGTATTAAACGTTTAATAGCCTATTAATCGTTTATGAATGTAACTTTAAGGAATTTTGCTTAAAAGCGGTTTTTAAACCTACTGTAAGTTTTTATACATATGGCTGAGAGTCTTTACAGAGAAAATAGAATTGATTACAGCCTTGAAACTACAAATACGTGACGTAATTAATTAAATAAAATTACAGAGAAAATAGAATTGATTACAGCCTTAAAACTCCAAATACGTGACGTAATTGACAAAATAGATCCACCATTTTGTCAAAATATGTGATCGTGGTGGACAACTGTCCAATATGTGTATAACTAGAAAAAGAGGATTTTTTTAAATTTTTATCATTTATACTTTCATCTTTCTGACAACATTTGGACTCCTCCTCAAAATTCTTTTGAACCCAAAAACGAATCAAGTCAATTATCCGAAATTGTAAAAAATATAGGGAGAACGTTTCAGTATCGATAGTAGTCGGACAGCACAAGGTCTGCACTATTAGGCGGGTGAGGCAAAACTTAATAATTGAACAAGCATTGCATGTGGCCGAGCGTTATCATGACGTATTATTACGCTTTCATGTCTTCAAGATATCGTAATGAATCTAATTTTTATTTACTTTTGTAGTGTTTAAACAACTTTTCTGACATGCAAACACTTTAAAACTGCTTCTTGATTAGCTTCTAATGATATTTTTAACTTTGTTTTAGTTTGGCAACAATTTTTATGGGGTATTACCTTCAATTAATTATATTTAAAAAAAAAAATTCTTGGTCGTCAAACTTTTTTTGATGTCCTCGGCGATATATGTCCTTCGTGTCAAAATCACTACTTTTGAACTGCACAAACCACCTCTCGCATTTGCAAACGATTAAACACATTGACTTCAATGTGCTTTAGCAGCACTTTTTCAAATTAAAGATGTAAAGCAAAATTTCCTGCATCTGACGCTTTGTTGGCACAAAATTAGACATTTTTTTAAAGAGAAGTAATACTCAGGCAATATGCCTGTATATATAATTGCGTTACTTTCTTTGGAAAGGGGATAGTTGAAGAAGTAAAGGTGGTGAAAGAAGAAAGCTTTTTATATCACAACTCTGAAAATACTTGTACTTGTAGTTATACAAGTTTTATTTAAATCGAAATATGCGTTGAAATATTTTGTTTAAAACAAAAGACTTAAGAAACAAACACTGAATAATTTTTAAAATGTCTGCATTTGTTTGTTTTGTTTTGCAAACAATAAGAAAAACTAATCTTTTTTTATCAGGATTTTGTTTAAACTTTATACATTTTTATATAAATAACCATTTTAAAATATAAATTTCGCATGACATATTAGGCATTCAGGCAAAAGAAATTTTAATACATTTCCAAAAAAAAACCCCAAAAGTTGCTTAGTTTTTTTTTCTACATTTCTAAACAAACCCATCTTCAAAATCAAATGGAAATGGGAGACACTGTGTCAGCTGCTAAAATATTAAATAAAGACAAGATAATAATAAGAAAAAACTGTGTATGAGTGTAAGAGGTTATGTTTTGGGTAAAAGCAGTGAAAAATACAAAGTTGAATGGTACAACCGGCAAAACGTGATTGTACAAATGCCACCTACCGCTAAACAACACGCATACTGGTGAAAAAAAACCAAAATTGTAAAATCACTAACAAGTACATACCGCAATCTAAAAGATACACATACATATATAAATACTTACTTACATATACATACGAGTATATATACATACATATCCATACATATATATTTGGTGTACTTTTTTGTATTTATTTACTAAGGAAAGGCTTAATATTGAAGTGAGTAAGCGAACGGTCATTGAAATGTTTTTTTTTTATATTTTTACAATATGAACATTTGTTGTTTATGTTTTACCATTTTGTGGTAGTAAATATTGTTGAGGTGATGCTGTTTGCAGCTAAGTTTTTTTTTGTATTTTTTATAAAACATTAAACAAGCGAAACAGTAAGTAACAAGAAAATCTTAGCAGTTAGCCAAACAGCCACCAAGTAAGTAACTAGCTGGCTGACTGTTTGGCTGTTTGTTCAACAAAAGCAGCATATGATTTACTTTCTCCATCAGTTGATATAATTTGAACTTTCAAAGTTGAAATAAGTTTTGTTTCTTTGTTTGTATGATGTTGTTTTTACAAGTACATTATTATTTAAGTTGAGACATGGTAACAAATTTATATGTATGTATATAAATAATTTATGCACCGTGTTGGAAAATTGGAGTAATATTGAAAAAAGTGAATGTTCATATTCCCCTTTTGTTTTTGTTTTTTTTAATTAAAAATTTAATAAATATTTTTTTTTGCAGAAACAGAGAAAATTTATTTTAGAGACTTTGATGAATTTGGTGTCATTTATTTCATCATATTTTGCAAATGGTTTTCACTTTATAAATACATTGTTTATAAAAAGTAATTTCGTTATAATAACAATATCCTCAGAAGACTCTATACTATAGGTATATAAAAGTGTCTTGTGTAGACACTTATTCTTTGGAAAATGTCTTGAGCTGGACACTGTTTTATTTTAACTGTCTTGTGTTTGAAACTGTCCAGTGTTAGAAAAGTGTCTTGTTTACTATAAAAAGTGTCTTGTATAGACACTACTCTATAGAAAATTGTCCTGTGTAGACACTTTTCTATTAAAAAGTTTGCTGTTTGTCTATATTTCAGAATCTTTTTAATCTAAGATAAAGAAAAATCTATCGTTTTTAAATATTTTTTTTCACAAATCAAACAATTATGAATGTTTAGCTAACTAAACATTTTCTTTTGTTATCATAACTTTAAACATTTCAACATTTCATACCTTTAATTGATGTTTATTTTACAAAAAAAAAATTTATAACATTTAACTAAAATGCTATTAATTTATAAAATTTTAATACCACTAAACAAAATTGGAAATTCCCGCCACTCAACAATACAAAACCCTCCCAAAAACTCCATTAAACCAATTATTTTCTATATTCATAACATAACCTTTAATGAAATACTAGAAAGAAATGAACAAAAATTATTAACACCTTCAAGCATTTTTGAATATTCACATATTTATTCAACGAAATTCAACAAAATATCAAACAAGTGAAATTCAAAAGCAATTTCAAGATCTTCTTCTTACACTAAGTTCAATGTATCTATTTCTAACAAAAATTTAATTTGCTAACGTTTAACGGATGCACACACACACACACGAAGTAGAGATAAAACACAGGTAATGAAACCAAGTAAAGCAAATAAGACTTTATATTCCGCTGTACCGAATCATATATACCCACCACCAAATCACATATTATGGGGCGAACGTTATAAAATATTGTACCGTAATTTCTATTTATTTTAAGTTTATTTTGGTTGAATTTCATCTCAGTAACGATATTTACATATATTCCAGTTATAATCAAGAATTTATATATGTCTCTTTCTTTCAGAACTGCCCTTTGTTTATATTTTTCCAGCATGTAACAAAGCGATTTACTTTAACACACAATAAATTAAGTACCAAAAAGCCCTAGATAACTGATTTTTGCTCTTTAAATCGGCAAAATTGTCACCTATGTATACTCTGTTGTTATCCTCGGAAGTGGACCAACTTTCACTAATTTTTGCATACTGAATTTCAATTTGATAGTGCTTTTATAAGAGATTTATAAGCATTTAAGTGATTTCCGGAAGTGGACTTTATATGACGCTATGGTCAAATATGAACCGATCATCATAAAATCAAGAGCAACGATTTTTATATATGTATAGACTATTTGTGTTGAATTCCAACTTGATAGTGGAACTGAACTTTATATAGGGTCTATGGTCAAAATATGGACCGATGCAAACAAAATATAGTTTTGAGATTTGACTTAGCATGAAACTTATATATGCAGAATTTTGTATGGATAAGGCTTCTCTATAGACATTTATGTAACATAAATCCATATTCCGGGAAGACATTTGTATGGGGGCTATGAGAAATCGTGAACCCATTCCTACTATTTTCAGTCCTTCTATAAGAAAAATAAAGTGTGCAAAATTTCTTGATATTATCTGCATTATATTTGAAGAAAATAGGAAAAAATATCTGAAAAATATCGAGGTTGTCGGATCCTACAGAACCATTTTGGCCATTTTCAATACCAAAAAATTATTTTTCTATGTGTTTTTTGCAGCTCTATCGTGTCAGACGGACGGATATGGCTAGAACGTCTTAGAATCTTATAAGGATCCAGAATATATACAGTTCTTAGTTCTACGACCATTAGTTCGATGTTTTACAAATGGACTGATAAACTTAATATACCCCAATATTTTTGGTGCTGGGTATAAAAGCTCAACGATATTTATGTTTATCTTTTAAAAAGTTACAACAAATATATCTTAATGTTATTATAGCTATTATATCCAGCCAGTGTGTGAGTCTAGAGTAAGAGGAATACAAGAAACTATAACAACAACTCGTGTCTAATCAATTATTAAATAGTTCCGCTGTCAACAGCTTCAATATTATAACAACTCTTTGAAAGAAACTGGCTTCTTTTTTTCATCTCTTTTTTTTTGTTTACTGTTTACTGTTTACTTTAGTTATTGTGTTTTAAATTATGCTTTAGATCTAGATTTAGTACGATCTGAAAAAAGTGATTCATCTTACTAACACTTATCGTTGAATATTTTTTTAAAAAAGAAAGAATTTTTGCAAATTTCTATAGTAAGCTTTTTGTTAATTTACTTTATTTTTGTTATTTTTATATGGAAATTGAATCATTATTATTATTATAGCATGATTTTGAGATTTCTTCTATATTGATTCTAAACTAAATCATGAAATTTACATTTGTGAAATTTTGCCACCTAAATGTTCTTATGATGGCGTAAAAAGTCAGTTAAAATTTGATTTCTACCCGAAGTATCATGAGATTATTGCAGTATTACTTTATGCGTTCAGGTATTTGATGAAATCGCACCACCTGATACTTGATGTCTCCGCTAAAATGTTTAGCATATGAGTGTAGAAAAATTAGAGTCTAGAGTTTTGAAGAGCCGGGCATTCACAGAGAAGATGAAATATTCTTTTTCACCGTCTTGGAAACCGCGACAGTGATTCTTGAAAGGAAGTCAGAATCAGCTTGCATGCTACCAATCATCCAGTGACCAGTTAGCACCGCTATAATTCGCGAGATGTTCTTACGTTTCATATTTAGAAGCTGCGTACTGTGTTACTGTGTTTGGCAACATATTTCTAGTAGTTCTGCATGTGTCTAGATTGCGTCACTTATTTCCACTTATGGTCCCCAGTGGTATTGCGACTGATACGGCAGATGAGATATTTAAAGCGGATCCTTCTCTGGTCCCTATGCGCAGGGACCCAAACTAGAGTAATGTCAGGTGACCGACCTAAACAGTTCTTGTTTACATTACCAGACTAGAATAGATGTTGTAGAATGGAATTAAAGTAACATGAGCCCCATTAATCACTAGTATTCTATTCACGTCTAAGATATATAGCCAATTGAATCGATTACAGTCTAAAAATTCAAAATCCGTTACATGATTAAAGAAATAGATCGAATAATTATAAACTAGGTTAGAAGAGAACTAATTAACAGATTATCCCACGTCGATTTAAGTAAGTTCCAAATCGACCTATACCTTCATATAGGAAGCTGACACGCTTAAGTCGTGTATTAAAATAATTTATAGGTAAATTGTAACGCATTAACCAATACAAAAGTGAGCCGTAAATCTTTCGAAGGCAGTGAAAAACAGTCGGCCTGATTGCTTTTAAGCGATAATGCCAATGACGCGCGAGTTTTTCCTTCACCCAGAGCTGAATTACGACTGATTGAACAGTTTGATAAATGAATGAAAATCGACAACAACTGTCCGATTTCATTTTTAATTTATCATAATATTTTCAAAACAAGGTTCTCATTGAAAAATCTTTTATTAATTATTGGTCATCACTCTGTTGTTTAAAAATACGCAATTGTTTATTCTATTCGATAAATATGAAAACCCTATGCGACCCAATTTTATGTGAACAGTGCATTAAACTAGAATACATAAAGGTTTCATTCGCTATTTGCAGTTAGGCTCTTTTTGCTGTTATTACCACTTGAAGTGAAAATTAAAAATTTCAAAATATAATAAACTGAAGATAAACTTAGTTATAGGGCTTATTAATCAAACTTGAATAACTTTGAATAAGATATTTGGTTAAGTCCCTCTGCAATTGTTTTATTATAGAGACCTTTCATCATAATTGAAATTTAAATTTGATTTTATAAAATTATATAAAAGTTTGATTAATGTAGCTTAACAGATTGTTTACTAGTCGATTTACATTTATTAAACCTTATCAAATTTGAATAAAAATTTCATTTCAAATCTCTTAAATCAATCAAACTCATTTAGACATAAAACAAAGTTTTAAGAAATTAAAAAAAAAATGTTAATACTAAAACACAAATAACTCAAAGAAAAGAGGAGTTATCTAATTTAGTGTAAAGCACTAATAGCTTAAACAGTGAGTGTAAGTTGGCGAATAATCATATTTAAGTGTGTAGTTAGTTAGTAAATGGATGCCGGGATGTCTCTGGATATTTAGCTGAGCTTGTTTGTCGACGTTGTCTATTGCTTTATCTTGTTAAATTAACTATTAGTGGCTAAAACACAGAGGAGACTGTATGACGTTGCAATGTCATAAAAAAACATAGTGGATGTGTTAAGTTGTTTTAGATGTATGAATTAACTTGATAGCAATGTTAAACAATACCAAACAGCAACGTTAACTTTAAATGCAGACAACACTATTTCCATAACAATTTTAACTTTAACAAAGAGCATTTGAAATCTAAGTTGAAGATGACCAATGCTGTTGCTGTTGTTTTTAAGCCGTAGCATTGTAACGCTTAAGTTGTTTTTTAAGTTTTAAATTATTTGAATGTTGGAATATTGCTGCTAATGTTGGTTTTTGGTTTACTTGTTTGTTTGTTTTATTCATAATATAAATTTCCCTTTTTTACCAAATCTTAAAGTCTATTTTTGTTGTGTGTATGTTTGTTTTAAGCATTTGTCTGTATAAGAGATTTAGAGATTGTTATTAGATTGCAGTATGAATTTGGTTTTGTTATCTAAAATAGTGATAATTACGCAAATACATAACGTGCTAATTTGTTATTTTTCAGTTTTTTTCATTGTTGTTGTTATGTTATAAATATAAAAATAAATAAATGTG
Organism: Bellardia pandia; assembly: GCA_916048285.2. Taxonomy (NCBI): domain Eukaryota; kingdom Metazoa; phylum Arthropoda; class Insecta; order Diptera; family Calliphoridae; genus Bellardia; species Bellardia pandia. The sequence goes on from OU696529.1 coordinate 104,984,342, forward strand.
CATCTTAATTCAATTAACACTTGGTTTACGTTCAGTCGGATGTTTGTGTAAATGGTTTTGTAAAATTAAAGCTTGAAACAGTGGTTTAAGGGCAGTTTATTGCTTATAGTAAAAAACATAATTAAAATATTGAAAACAATTTGTAATGATGAGACATTATCTATTGAAAACTATTGTGTTTTGTCTTTTGTTTTTCTGTGAAACGTAAATAAATATTTCAATTTGTCATTCAAATATTTTCAATAGTTTTTATAGCATGTGCCTTAAGTCTTTTGTTTTGCATTGTCAGAGTGTTTCTGAAGCCTTTTGTTTTGTTTTCTAAACGAAAACTCTAGTTATTGATATAATAAATTTGTTTATAAACATACAATAAAAACGATTCCGATATTTAATAAGTATTTTTATATTTAAATATGTATGTATGTGTTTTTTTTTGGTATTCTATTGTCAATTTTTTTGTTTGTTTAGTTATTTTTGAATATATTGAAATGTTTTATTCCGGGTGTTTTAAGTTATTTCCCTTTACTTTAGTTCCACTTGTAGTAAGAAAAATCGAAATTATACAAGAGGAAGGCCATGAAAATAAAACTTTTGATATATTTAACTGTACAAATCGCAAATACACAATATGCTTCTGAATAAAAACAATATATTTTTTTATAATTATGTAAACAGAGTATAATTGTTGATAAGTTGATTCGATAAGATTCAAAAGTTGATTTCTAAATAGTTAAAATTTGAACAGAAATAAAAATTCGGAAATATTTGTTCAAACAGTTAAAAAAAATAGTTTTTACGCAATTATACTGTTGCTTTTTATAACGGTTTGCTTTTATAGACAGATTTTTTCCTGTAGGATCTTCTTCTCTAATATGCAAAGTAAAGAGTTTTAAAAAGGAGTATGTTAAATCTGTTGGTGCAGTCACTTTAAAACTTAACAATTTGTTATGAAATTGATCTTATCATATTTAACGGCAAGGCGAATTTTCCGATAATGAGTATTAGGAATCCACGACATTATTGATTTGTACTTTTTCAAAAACGATACTGGTTAAGGTAATCACTATCAGAGGCGCACACTAAAAATCAATGTTAACCGCTCCCTTCTGGACCGTATTAAACGCTGGACGGCATTAAGCCACACAAAGTGCAAACCTACAATAGACATTCTAAGCTAGTATTTAGAGAGTATGGTTATCAATGTGACTTTCCATACATAGTCTTTCAAATAAAAAATAATAATACAATTCCCAGAATAGCAAATCCCGAAACTCTTTCAGTTGGTATTTTATCATTAAAATGAATTCACTAATCATAAACATGCTTTTTAGACTCAATCGCAATCGCAACAGTGTTGGTAAAAATCTGAAAATATCTCGCAAAGAATGGGATTTATGATCAGCCTTTTCGTTTGATGCAAAAAAGTATGAATTGTGTTAAAACAAATTTTATATTATTCTGAATAAAGAGACAAGATCGGTAGTTTTGAATCATGTGGATCTTAATTTATTTCTTAAAGCAAAGAATCTGGTAATCAATCTGAAATCGAAAAAAAATCTTAGAGCCGACCCGACATTCAGCATTTAAATCATTCTTAGACATGGTGCTTAATCCTTTATCAATATATGAACTATTTATCTGGTGGATATTAAGATTCTCGATAAAATCCATCTAAAAACGAACTTGTTGCCTTCAATCATATAATTAAAGGAGTTTTAAATTCAAGTCCAATAAACCGAAATGTTTTTGAGTATGACGAAGGTGTTTTTTAATGTAATGTTCAATCTTTAACAGAAATGTATTGAATTTTTTTATTTAATTCTAAAAAGAAAAACAGAAAATATTTGACAAACTTTTATTTATTTAAAAAAAAAGAGTACAAAAGTACAGGGTACTTTTTAAAAATTTATAAATAAGTAGGTTATAATTATATTATTTAATAATGTTGCATTAAATATTTGTAACATCTAAACCAACAAAGATTTCTTTCGTAAGCGAATTTAATTTGACCGAATTTTTCTTTTCGATTCGCGAATTTTATTTATAAAATTCTTGAAAGAAATTAAATAAAAAGAAGACAAAATTGATTTATGTTCTGACCATAAACTTTTTTTTAACTTTTATTGAAATATTAATATTGAAAATAGAAGAATTAACTAGAAATGAAAAATAAAAATTTAATTTAATTCTTCAGCACGAATTTTACCCAACCTGTTTATAACTATGTGAACTTATATATTGTCATAACGGGATTATTTGAAATTAAAATTGATTTTACTTCTAATGTTTCATACATAAAACCATGAATCAGGAAAGTGGCACTTTATAGTTCTTTGGTTATATGTTATTTTGCAATGAAACTAGAAACTAGGTATTCGTACATACACATCGTCCCCTTAATAAAACAATAGTGTATAATTTTTTTTCCACTTCGAGATAAACGAGTTAAAAATTTTTGTTTTAGTAGACATCATATTAGAAGCTATTGTTTAAATTGATCTTTTGACCCACTTTGTGAAAGTAGAATTTCAGTAAATTTTGACAACATATAGAATTAGTTATTGTTTATTATTTACGAAATAAATAACTAAACTCGTTGAGCATTTGTAATATACTAACTATTTTAAAAATTAAACCTTAAGAACTACTTTTAAAAATCTCAAAACTAACTAGAACTAATCCATCTACTAGTCGCACACATGCGTACCAGCCGCTGATAAGCGTATTTTGTGTTATCACACTATGTGATAAACACATTTAGGAATTTTCTTATCTCTAACTTAAAATTTCATGTTCATTATTGAACAGTTATGTATATTCTTATTATGCAATAAAAAAATAATGGTGTACATGTGTATACACTATTGTTTTATTGAGGAGACGATATGTTCCTGAGTGAAGTAAGTATTAATTTATTCTAAAGGTTGTCTTTAATTCATGAAATTTACAACATATTGTATATTGGCAAGTGATTTATAAGACCACACAATGGTACTTTTTTGTGTTTCTATATTAATGAAGTTTAAACGTGAAATTAGGTATTATCCACATAAAAAAAGGAAAAACATGACACTTTGTTATTTTACTAATTTAACTACTTTTTACCTTTTGATAAATTAATGAAGCTAGCAAAATAAGAAGCATGTTTGCTGACTGAATTTTTAAACCATTTGAATCTTATATCAAGCATTATAGACATTTACCTCTATATTTGAAAGGTTTGTGAAGTCATTAATTTAATAAAAAAAATAATAAAAAAAATTTGTGACTTTATATTTCTAAAATATGTATAAAGAGACAGGCTGACAATTATTTACAGTTAAATATTTTTGGGGAAAAAAGCTTAAAGTTCTAACCGAGACATTTTGCTAAAAAGTATGTGGCTTAAGTCTTTTGTTTTGTATTCTAAACAAACAAAAAGTATTGCAAATATAAATCAAATATGAATACGAAAATAAGAAAAATTCTAAAGAATATTTTAGTTTACAAAATTAGGTCAGGGATTTTTATAAAAGATTGTTACTAAATAACTATGTAGGTGGTAAGAAAAAACAAAGGAATAGAGTTGATTAAAAGGTTTTTAAATAACTTTGTACTGTTTTATAAAATACCCATTTTTAAGTTTTTTTTATTAAACAAACCACTGTGCGGAGACTTTATTTTTGAAATATTCAAATGTATGTGTAGTGCGTGGCAAAGGTTTTGGTTTGTCTGATGAGTAAACAACATCATCGTCATAATCATCATAATATTTATTGGAAATATCATGATAAACAACAGTTTGATTTATAAAACAAAAGTATTAAAGTTGAATTTGCACATTCAACCAGTATTGCGGTGTACAATAATGAGTCTTTATATTTTTAACCAAAATTGTTTTTATTTGTTTTAAAAGAAATCATATGAGTGCGTGTTTAAGACAGCAATTTCCTTAAATGTCATACTATTTATAAAGGCAGACACTGTAGTAAATATGTAATATTGCATATAGTAATATTACATCATTAATTTTATTATCTATGTATAAACAATTACTGCAAATATTTACTTCAATTTAAGACATACGTATGTATGTATGTAAGTTTACTTGGTTATGATCATAAACTCTTCATTTCATTGAATTTCAATACAGAAATATGTTTTTTTTTCATCTACTGCTTGTGTCTGTTGCAACTTTATAACTTTATCTTCCTCAAAAATAGTTAGTAGTCTATACATGAGTCCGAGTTTTTTTTCTTTATATTTTGTTTAAAAAAAATACTCCTTTAATGTTGTATAAGAGGAGAAAGATTGCCATTGCCAACCATCACCATAAAAACAGATTGGCATACCTATACACACACACACAGACGTATAGACGGATATACAAATAAACATATTAATGTAGCGAAAGTTTTTCATGGATGTACATAATGATGAAAGAAAAATATCTGCAACTGAAAAATATTTCTGCGAAATTATGAAATTTAAAACATTGCTAAGCTGCTGGCAGTTGTGTGTGCCATGAATTTTCTGTGGATATATGAATTTTCTCATCGCCACCAAAACCGCCGCAATGTTAATGAACTTTTTATTTCAAAATGTTTTTTTTTCATCTCTCTCCAGCTAGACTTGTTATTCATTTATTTTTATTCCATCATTTGCAGTTTCCATATGTTGTTCACCACTTTTTTGCGTTGTTTTTTCTTTTTTTTTATAAACTGCCTTGGAAAATGATACAGGAAAACATTGCTTTTTTTTCTGCTTAATTTGTTGTTTAGGTATTTCTTGTTGTTTTTCTAATAATTCACCTATTGCAACCGTTAATTTGTAAGGTTCATGTAACTAAACAACATGCTGGAGAATTACATTTCTGGTATTGAAAATGAAAATTTAGTTTGCAATCTTGTTTTTTTTATTTAATGGTTGGTCGTTTGTTTGTGGCTCGCAAGGAAAAGGGCTTAAGATTGATTAGAAATTTCTTTGCTGCCAATAATGATTGGTCTTTGATTGAAGTTTAAAGGCTTACACATAGGAAAATATGTTGTTGTTGAAAGGAAAGAGAAAGGAAACTACTGGGAAAAGGTCAGTAAAGAAATAATAATAATAATGTAATAATTAACAAAGGTAATAATGGAAGAAGATTTAAAGGAATTGCAAAGAAACAAATAGCGGTAAATAATATAACCTTTATTTACCGTTATTTCTTTCTTTAAAGTAATTATGATAAACTCTTTTACAGGCTTTTCAAGAAACGCTTTTTTTTATATTCTAAAAAATGTGTTTCACTATCATAATTAATACTTATTCTCAATAATTATACTTTATTTAAATAAATTAGTTTTAAATAACCTTGTTCTTCTATAGCAATTCAAACATTCCCGAATAATTTCGCTAAAATTAATAATACTTCTGGAGTTTTATATGACAATGTGTTACACGTTGATTCGATAATTATCGAATTAATTACAATAATTTCATACAAATATTGGCCGTGGCTATGCTGCTGTTTTTGCATTTGGCATGTTTAATTTTTAATCACTCTTACTCAGCAGTGCTATCAAGTACCTTGGATATTACTACCCTTTCCAGTATTGTTCTTGGTATCTTGTGAATTACAACTTTGACTGCACATAACCTCAAAGAAAAAAATGTAGAGGCATGATATCACATAATATGGACGACTAGTTCAAAGTTCCTGAATAAAACTTTACCGGCTCACCAAAATGATTTCTCAATAAGGCCATTGTTTATAAAAAACATTTCTCACAGAACCCTGATTTTTGTAATACAGCTGAATAATTTGGACACGCTGTACATAATTAATTGCCAGACAATACTGAATAAAAATAAGTTGAAAACAGGTTAGAGTGCTGTGGCGAATTATAAATACACTTCACCTAAATACAATGAGAATTACAAACACCTACCCTCATGTTAGCTTTAGAAAATTCTTACTTAGTGTTCCTTATTCAGTTTTAGAGAAAATATACTTTTTGTTTGAAAGACAAATTTACGCAAACATAACTCGGTGGGAAAGTCCAAAAAACCTGGGACCCGCTATTATTTTTCTTGTAGGGCTTGTCGAGTAAAAGAAGATTCCAATAGTGAAATATGCCGGACACCTCCAAAATCCGGTTTTACGGTTAAAAAACCGGTTTTTGTACCTTTGCGCACTTATAAGCCTTTATTTTTTTTTATAATGACCCGATTTTCAATTTCTTACTAGATTTGGAAAAATTTGTTTCTAAAAACATGTGTTGTTCGAATGTAATTTTTAATATCAACAGGTAAATGTTGAGTTTTTGAACAATATTCTTCAAATCTATGTAGTGCATTTTCCCTTTGATGGCTTTATTAATTAATTGCTGCTGATTTTATGCAGTTTTGCTAATTGAAAAAATTTTCGCATTCGAAAAACAAATGAATCTACAACATGTCAATTGATTGGCGTGGACTTTAGACTTATGACATTATTGGATTATACTTTTCGAAAATGAAGCTGTTAAACTTATGACTCTAACTGGTCATTGATGACATTGATGTGTATGTGGTTTATGAGCCACATTATGAGTTTTGCGCCACATTTACTCACCATGTACAACAGTCGTATGTACGAGCAAAGCCGTGTTATTTATTTGTCCAAAGTGCTTTTTCATACAATACACTAAGCTGTTTACACTATATTACAGTCAAATCTTGAGAGAATTTTGGGCTACTCTTTATTTTCAGTAGTCATGAAACGAGTTCGTTTTGAGCAATTATCAGCAGGTTGATAATACTGAAACTGTATGGCAAATATTTAACTATTATTTACAGTGTGGTAGTTTTTTCATTGCTTGACTTCGTTCTTGAATGTTACAACAATGCTTGAAATTAAATCAAATATCAACAGGTTGTCAATATTAATGAAAGCTTGCAAACATTTAATTACCTAATAACGCACCTGTTCATTTTCATAAAAGTTAGAATAAATGCTAGTCAAGGAAATCCGATGATTTTGAACTTGTAACATTTGTTCGAATGCAAGAGAAACTTTTGAAAATCTAACACATTTCTTTTATTTGCTGCAGTTTTAAAGCCTACAAGTATGTGCTGCTAGCAACATAATAACTCACAATTAAATCAAATATACCAAACACTTCAATTCATTAATTTCCTGCTATCCTTACAAACACTTACTCACTACCTCACAAAAAAAAAACTCAAAAGGTCACTAAACACATTAAAAGTATAAAAACATACAGCAAATCATTAATCAAATTGTAGGGATTTTACAATGTTGCAATTGAATGCAAATACCAGTTGATTTCAAAATATTTAAATAACATAGGTCTAAATACAAAAGTGCCAATTTAACAATCAGTTTGTGGCACATCAATAAAACAAAAGTAAATGGTAAAAAAATAAGGAACAAGAAAAAAATAACACAAAGATAAATTGGCCAACACATTGGCCACAGCAATGAGCAATCAATGATGCTAATGGAGTAAACACGCAATTTTTCAAAGACCACCAGCAGCAAAAGAAAATAAAATAAAAAACATGGCAGAAAACTTCTTCAATAGACAGCTTTACACATTACTCGGCTTTGGTTTAGTTTGTGTTATAAACCGCAAGTTATAATGAAAAATGATTTTATAAAAAAAATAGTTCTGGCCAAGTTTGCAAGATCTTTGTAAGCCAATAGAAAGAATTATTGTATTAGTTGGTTTGTAAACATATGAACAAAATTATATAGCCGTCAAAAGAAAGTAAATGTTTGTGTATTGTTATATGTTAAAAACTAGTATTTGTTTTTACAAATGAAATTAATTATTACAAAGAATTGTAATTTTTTGATATGGAAGACCTGATATTAGTTAAGATGAAATATTCTCACACATGTTCTTGATTAATTTTTATAATAAATTTCGTAAAATACTTTAAAGAGTTTAGCTCAATTGTTTAAAGATAGTTAAAATGTAAATGATTAATGATTTTTGTTTATTACACATATGTAATTTGCAATAATCTTTGCTTTAAAGAAGCCTTTCTTTGATATTGTTATTGTAATATAAAGTTGTTTATAAACTTAGAGAACATTTTATGTTTTTGGCTTTTTATGAGAACTTTTTTTTTCCTTTCACAATGACAAATTACCCAAAATAAAAATATGTTTTTTAACTTTAAGTTAAATTTTCAGTTCCTTTCTGGTTACAGGCGTACTTTTAAGATCTTAAGTCAACACCCTTTAAAATTAGAAATATAAGTTTAAAATAATTTTCTTGCTTAATGTAAAGTTTTTTGAACTTTTTTGTTTAAGCTTAAATCTAAAATAATAAAGAAGATCCATTATCTATGAAGCCTTTGTAATAGTATTTTACAGCAGTTATTGTTCAAAGTTTTTAAATTGTAATTTTTTAGCTATTAACGGACAGTGAACTTTTTGAAATTGTTGAGGAGATAAAGAAAAAAAAATAATGAAGAATTAATTGCTGGGGTAGACTAACACAAAAAATTTAGAAATAAAAAAATAAAGGGAATTAAAGAGTAATTTCTGAAGAGCTTTTTGATTTTATTAAAAAAAGTCATAAAATAGAAATCTTTATTTGACTCGATAAAACAATATATATAATTCAATGTTTAAAGATGCTTTCCTGTAAATGTTAACCGCAGCTACGACTTAAATGGCTCTATCCAACATATTGGGCGGTGTCTCACGAATAAATTCTTCAATATTAGTTTTTACAGCATCAACCGTTGCGGGTTTGTCACTATAGAAATGAGCCTTGATATAGCGTTACAAAAAGTAGTCTAATGACATTAAATCGCACGCTATAGGCGGCCAATTGGCCAACTACAAACATGAAATAAATTGTTAACCGAACTCGCCTTTCAATTGGGTTTTTGTTTAGCGTGCAGTGTGGCACATGACACTGTCTTGTTAGAACCAAACGACAGCTAAGTCCAGGTCTTCTATTTTGGACAAAAAAATTGTAATCATCATCGCACGGTAACGTTCGCCATTCACAGTAATGTTCCTGCCTACGTGGTCCTGAAAAGTATGGTCCAATGATGCCACCGGCCCATAATCCACACCAAACAGTGCATTTTTCGGAAGGAATTTTCAGTTCTTGCAATGCTTCTGGCTGCTCTTCATACCAAATACGAACAATTTTGTTTGTTTACGCCCATTCACCTAAATTTAGCGGTTGTGCTAAAAGGATTTTATACCCAAATCCACTTAGTAACAGAGGTCCAATTGGCGGATACAGCTGCGATATTTTACTTTGTCCGCACTCTACGTATGCGTATTGGTTGTTTAATCTCCAATAATGTAAATTTGATGCGAAACTTAATAAGAATAACCGCTTAAGATGGTCGCTCAAACTGATCATAAAATAAAAGATGTGCATCATGCACTTTCTTAGCCGAGCACGAATTTTAATAATAAACTTTTATAATCTGCAAGTGTTGTTCGTTTGTAAGTCGATTCATGGTTAAATTATAGACCAAACTTAACATGTTTAACCATAACATTTTATACGAAAACAGTTGAGCTGCCAAAAACAAGGTTGCTAAATAATCACCCTTTGCAAAAACTAGAAGAGAAGATCAGTTAAAGCCATGTTGTTTCTAAATTTACAAATATTTTATTGGCTTTTAAAATAATGAAAAATTCAAATTCTTTTCTGTTGTGTTTTTTAATCTCTTTTCTTCACTTATTTGGTAAACCATCTTGTTATTTATGCAATTTGTTGTAATTATTAAAAAAACAAAAACCTATAATTCATTGTAAAATGATTAACAAATGCCATAAAAACAGATTGTTACGCCTCTTAAACGTAATTCAAAATAATTTTTTTATACTTTTAACACACACTTTATAAGTAAAATAAAAAAAATTTATTAACTTTTTTTAACTTTTATTCTTTCTAAATAGCTTAAACAAAATTAATTAAATTCTATTCTTTTTGAAATTTCATATAAAAACCCATTTTTTGCTTTAGTTTAGCTTGTTGCTTTTTAATACATAATTTAAAAACAAAAGACTTAGACCAAAAACTTGTTGTGTAATAACTGTTAAGTTCTTATTTTATGTTGTCTTGTTTTAGTTATTTTTTTTTGTTTATGGTAATTATGAAGTAGTTGTAGTAGTTTTTGTAGAAAAACATAAATTTATTTTAAATAAATATTCTTTTTTTTTTTTGTTGTTGAAAAAGGTTGCATTTTTAATATTTAAATTTTGTTTTTAAATTTTAATATCAGTTTAAGAATTTTAATTTTTAGCAAAATCTTAACTAATTCATTATTATGTAGTTTGACTGGTTTGATGTCTGCTGTTTTTAATGATCATATTGTTAAAATATTTATGAAATGTTGTTTTCGCAGAACTTTTTTAAAACAAATTTTTAATTAGAACACTGATCAGCAACATCATTGTGGCAGAGAGGATTTAAGTAAAACCTGTCTGTTATATTGCCGTGATTTAACTTTACACTCAAAGATAATAGTTTGTGCTTTCAAAATGGGTATTCTAAAATTCAGGCAGGGAAACTAAAACATCCTGACAATAGATAGTTTACTTTGGCATTGCACAAGAGAACTATACGTGTTCATTGTATTGAGAAATTTTTTTCATAATACTACACTTTTTCAAGGGCCTTAGTTTGAGCAAAATCATATTAAGTAATGAAGCAAATTTTCATCTTGATTTTTCCGCCTTTTAAAAACATTTTTTTTTTAATTTTAAATCTCAATATAATTATTTCTGCTACAAACTCTTTATCTTATTTCTTTCATATACCCCCATATTTATATTGTGTTTTGATTTTACTCTCTTTGTTCATTTTAATGTTATAGTGTCTAAACATTTCATTGGCTACCACTGATGGCATGCATCATTAGCTATTTGGAAACTTTTACTTGATTATCATAATAACAACAAGTAATTATTATTATCATCATTAACAACACTTCTTCTACTGCCACCACTACAACTAGATACATACTACTTTATCATGATCTTATTATTTTCATCTAGGAGTTGGTTTGGTCGCTTCAATTATTTTGTTTTCGTTGGTCTAGTTGTCACGCATTACTGCACTATTTCATGACAAAACCAAATGTCAATAATTTTCTTAATTAAACACGGAAACATTTTCATCTTTCTTTCTTTCTTACTTTTCTTTTTATCTATCTTTCTTTCAGTCATTCAGTTGTATTTATTTGTTCAGTAAATGAAAGCCATAGGAAATTGAAAACACACAAAAACCACAGAAAAAAATATCTGGTGCTAAACAAAAACACCCCAGAAACTTTGACTGATGTATTTAATGAATTACCTTACCTTAGTAAAAGCAAGCTTTTAAAAGTAAACAGAAAAAGTAGAAGAAAATAAAAAATGACTAATGAATTGTTTACACTTTCGTTTTCAATTAACACAAAACAAAATCATGTCATGCTGCATTAAATCGGCTCAAAAACAGATGGACAATATAGCCCCGACAATATAGCTAGTAACAATAAGAAAACAACAAACAACAATTATAATAAAATGAGCAAAGTAATTGCATTAAATCGACAGCTACCTCAACTACAACTTTAATATTAAAAGAAGGAAAATTATAAATTTGTCTTTTTCAAAAACAAAAGACTTAAGCAGCAAAATGTATGGCCTTGTTTCATTGAATAACGATAATACTTAATAAATTTAAACATTTTGTTTCAGTTTTTTACAATTATAAATAAAAAATAATTTTATTTCTAAAACAACCTTAAAATTTTGCTTCTTCATTTCTATAGGTTTTTCATTTTCTTCCTCCAGACAATAAATTTTTATAATAGAAAATTAGTTGTTATTGTTATGGCCAAAAAACCAACTGCATAAAATAAAATAAAAAATAAAAACAAAAGCACAAAACATTATTGCGCTTGACTGCACTTGTCTTTGTTAGACATACAGATAGTCAAACAGACAGACAGATAGACAGACAAACTCATGCAAATGTTTTGCTAATCCACCACAATATGCTTCGTTATTTGCAACATTATTAAAAGGAAGTTGCATTTGGCTTGTGGCTTTAAATATGAATGAGTAAAATTTCAGAGGAAGAAACTTAACTGCAAAAACAAAACAACAGCCGTCCCACAATATATGTACCAACAAACTTTAGCAACAAATTGAACAATGAACATAAACAAGGTTTTATTTTATAAATTTTTTCTTCCATTTAAAGTTAAGGTTTTAACATTGAAAATTTGAAAAAAAAATATAAATAAAATTGATAAAAACAAACAAAATTTGCAGGAAAAAAATTCAACAAAGACCAAGAAAATATTAAACAGACTTTAAACTTTTAACAAGCAAAGTGGCTTTTACACAAAGCAATAGATAATAACAAGAGTGACGAGTAACAAAAAATAAAACAGTCTTTATTTTATTATTAATTTCAAAAGTGAAAAGCTGTTCTTTAGATTATTAATTTGAAGACATAAATTGTTTGTAATTAAAAAAGTTTATTAGTTAAATGCATTTGATTAGAAAGCAAAATATAATTTGTAAATGTCATTTGTAGAAGAGTGCAAGAAAATTGTAGAGCATTTAAGAATATTGCTTAAGGAGATGTTTTAATTAAACACAGGACTGCTGGAGGATGAAAAACTCTATAAAAGAAAAGCCAACAAAACTAACTGTTGCAGAAAATCATGCTTTATTACAGAAGTGTTTGAAATCCATCATGAGTGGCATATATTTGGCATTCCGTTCGTTATTTCTACATTTTTTATTTGCTCTATTGAAATCAACATTTCGAAGAACCATGGAACTTACAAACTTCTAGATTCCTATAGATAGCGATGACAAAATAGCGATATTCGTCTGTCTGTGTTTAAGCAACTTTTCGAAGCCCCAAATAACTTATAAACATAATTCGAACATCACTATTTCTGGGAAATAGATATACAAATGGCTGCACCTTTGCCTATATCTCGAATAGCCAGTGACGTACATAAACAATTTGCATATAAAATTATTGGTATTTTTACGATTTCGACATTTTTACGGTTTTGAAAGACATCAGAGTTGAAAACGTGCTTTATTGCTCAAAATAATTTTACTGGAACTGTTACAGCTAACTTTTTTTTTTTGCTTTTTAAACAAAAACAAAATCATTAAAGATATTCTTTTATAGCTTTTATTAGACATACTTTAAAGGCAAATTGAATATGTCATTTTAATTTGAATATAAAGAATTTAACTTACTTCTCTTGTCTTGTGAATTGCGTTTATTTTAAACTCGAATTTTAATGACATTTAAGCTGTTTGCGTCATCTGTGTTTTTTGTGAAGTAGACTGTAACGTTAACGTATGTTTGTTAAAAATAAAATATAATACATTTTGTTGTTTTTTCATTGTTGTAATATTTTGTGCGGATTCTCAACAATATGCAGTTTGTTTTTAATTTTTTTTTTGTTTTGCATATAGCAACAGTATGAAAAAAAAACTTTTCACATGACTAAATGTGTAACACCCTCATTTAACGACAAGGTTTGTTGGATTTTTCATTAAGTATAAAGTATTATAGGGTGACAACCAGTAGTCACCTTTGAGCTTCGTTTGACACATATGTAAAGTATGTAGAGTTTATGTTTATTTTTAGTATATTTTACATATGAAATGCAAATGTACAGGAAACATTATAACATGTTGTTGTTTTTTAAACATACATATGACTCATTTGTCAGTGTTTTTTTTAATGGTAATTTTTGCAAACATTTTTGATGTTTCCTTTTTGAGGGGTTAAATATATAATGAAGTTTAATGTGTGTTTCAGTGAGAACAAAATTGTCTATTAGTTATAGTATATATATTTAAATTGTTTATGTTTTACACTTATATTTTGTTCTTTTTTGACTTTGTCGGAAATTTGTGAATATTTTTCTGTAATGAGTTTTGTAACTAAAACCAAACAGATTAAATTTCAGAGCAAAGAAAATTTAGAAATACTTCGAAATAAGCCTGTAGGTTTTTGTACCAGAAGAAATTAAAATATTGAGTTTATGAATTAAAAGTTTAGTAATACAAATTGCTTTATAATGATTTCTTAAAAAATTTAAACTTGAACCTGTTTCATATTGTTATATTTAGTAAAATTTAACCAACTATCTTAAACAAATACAAACATTTTATTCCATATAATTTTGTATTGCTTTCAAAATATGTTTATGTCACACTGAAAAACAAACACTGACTGATGTGCGCTATTTTAAATATAAACTTGACCGACTTTCATTTATTTTTAGCTGCCTTTAAACCAAACAACCAATAAAAAACAATACCATTAAAGTGGACATAAAAGCAAACTAAACAAAATAACAATAATAATAAAAACCAATCATATAAAGAAATTTCAAAATGTTGATTGGTATACTATATAAAAGAAGTTTGTAAGTTGAAAACAAATTAATAAAATGTGCCACTTAAAACAAAAAACAAACCACCTTCACTCAGTCCAAAATTCCATAAATGTCTAATTTGGCATAAAATCTTAAAATCAAAAACCATGTAGTTATCTCAACAAAATTACATTTTTAAATCTCAAGGTTAATTTATATTAAAATAGAAACAATCTTTACCATCATTTTAATATGCATACGAAAAGATTTAAATTATAAATCAAAATTAGAGAGAAAAAACAAGAATTGCAATGCCATTAAGAAATACATCAAAGAATTATTATTTGATATCAAATTTTAAAAACCAAAAATACAAAACTTTTAAGTAAGAAACCACAACAAACGGATTTAAAAAATCCAACAAAATATAATCAAACATTTACAGCTACCCATCAAACACAATTGCAAAGTTTTGAAAAATTATAAAACATACATCTGATTTTAAATATAATTTCAGAAAACTTGAGAATTAGCTGCCCAAACAAATTATAATTTTTGAAGTATACGCAAAAGTTCACATTTGATAAAAGCTCTGATTTCTAAATATTCTCAATTAATTAAAACTAAACCTTTGCTTTGTTTGCTGGGTACATATGAATACAAATAAGTTAGTTACCAAATTAATATAAACCCATACCTTCAAAAAGTGGTTATATTTTATGTATAAGAGATTTGAAATTAAATTGGTTACGTCTGAAAAAAAATGAAGCCAATACTTGTACATTAGGCTACACACTTTAATAAAAAAAATCTGAATAGATTATAGAGTATACGAGTATAATACACTACCTACATACTACTCTGGTTAATTGAGATTCTAAAGATGATCCTAAAATTACTTTCTATTAAAGAAATGTTATACATTATTCATTCTTCATTGAAGCAGATATTAAGGTTGTGTGGCACGTACTATAAGTAAATGGTTTAATGGTTTACTATATATAAATGGTTTAAAACAGTAGTGTATTGTGAGAATTTTTGAAAGTCTTAAAATAGTGGGCCGAAATATTTTTACTACTACTTGAATAAATTTTGCGAATGATTCTTCAAGTTTTTTTATGAAATGTAAAAGAGTTAAGTTTGTTTCTTAAGTTTTTTGTTTTATAGGAAAATCTAGTTTTGCTATATTTTATTAAATAATTAAAAATCTTTCTATTCTATTAGTTCGGCTTGAGGTCCCTTTTATTAAAAATATAAAAACTCTTGTTCGTTTTTAATTTTTATTATATTTTATTTATTTCCAATATTTCGACCAACTTTGTTGATCATCTTCAGGGAAGAAATATAATTTAGTGTTTAATACAGTGTTGTCCGATGTTAATATCTTAAGTTTCTTTCACTGACTGACTTATTAAATAATTTTCAAATATATGAGAATTTGTTTAGAATCCACTAGTGCTGGCAAAGTATTGAGTAATGGGTACCGAGTATCGAGTATTTGCCCTTTTTTTGGATACTCAATACTCAAAAGTAGTTACTCGATACTTTCTGAGTTGTATTTTTAAGTAAGTTTTTCAATTCTTTAAATAAAACAAAACATTAATTTTCCGAAGAATTTATTTTAATTGTTTCTTACGTTGTTGTTAACGTTGAATTAAAAGTTAGATTTACATTTATTTTTGATTTAATAATAAAAGACATACAAAGCCAATAATAGTTGAAGATCTATTTTTATTTTTTGAAGAAACTACTTCAATTAGCAGATAAAAACTATGCGATACAATTTCAAAAAATCCGTTTAAAGTATCGAGTAGTATTGAGTACCCAAATGAAAAGCATTGAATATTATTGAGTAATGGAAAGTAGTAGAATATGCCAGCACTAGAATCCACTAAAATAAAGTTTTTTTTATTCTATGTTTATATATTTTAAACCAGCTATAAGCAAAAAGAAACATATTTCCAATCATTAGCCGCAAATGTGTGATCATAACCCTCAATATACTTGTATTTGACAATGAATTTTTGCATCCAGACGATTCTCTATACCAATTTTTAGCTCTTTTCCGATATTTAGTCAATGTTTACAAACTCAAGAGATAAGATTTAATTTAATAAGTGTGATTTCTGCCAACATATTTAATTTTGGGACTTTATCTTAATTTTTGCGTAACTGGAAACTTAATTGTATAACTAACTAATAACTAATAAAGGAGTTTCTAGCAAGAATATTGTTTTCCAAAGCAAAACAAAGAATTTTAATGAAACATTTTTCAAATGATTATTGTATTAGAAAGACTATGATTTAAAATTTATAAGTGAAAATTCTATTCGACAGTTATCCAACACAACTACACTCACATATGTTGATTATTTTATCAAAACTTTAAATCACATTTTGATAAAATGGTGGATCTTTTTCGTTAATCACTTCAAGGACTTTCATTTTTAAGGCGTTAATTCGATTGGTAATTCGACTGAAACAAAAAGTAATCCAGTGCTGTTAAATCGCATGATCGGGGCGGCCAATTTATAGCAGTATTTCGTGAAATTATGGGAATAAGAAATCTTGTTTACAATAAATTCATTGCTTTAGTTTTGAAACAAAATATCAGTGATATCGATGTCGATCATATATGATAAAAAAAAATTCATAAAAAATTGCCCTCTAAAGTTTATATAAGCACAAATGCGACAATTTTATCGACCAAATTTTATTTAAAAATGTTCGTGTCTAGGTAAAAGACAATTGTTCCTTAGTAGACTATAAAGACTAAACTTAGGATTACAAAATAATACTTAGTGCACATAAACTCTACAATAAATTATTTTTAGTGGGTAAAACAATTATTTTCTAAAGTGAAGTAAAAATTGTGCAACATAATACCTACAGACACGACAGCAAATATTGTTTTATCACAAACATTTTACAATAAGTATATAACTATTTATATTTTTGGTTGACTTTACTCTAAAAGATGAAAAATGACGGCAAGGAAAAAATCATCCAATTGACATTCTACCGAAGGTGGAATTTGTCGTTACAATTATGTTTTCCTTTAATCAATATTTTATATATTCGAATTCAAATTATTTTCGTGTAATTTTTTTGTATAGGTGGAGTTTTTTTGTTGTACCAGAGTACTAATAAGAGGAGTTCACAAGACGTACGAAGTTAAAGATGACATGAACAGTCGTTGCAAAATCAGTCTAAGATTTAAATAACGCAAGAGATCAGCTAATAATGTAGCTTCATATAATTGATTGAATCTGCAGTGTAATATCAAAGTTTTAATGTCCAATATTCTATGAAAGTTTGATTGAAATTTTTAGCTTTTATTTTATATCATTTGCACAATATAAATTTATTCAAAATATTGGCTGGCTATGAGATTTTCCCATTTTTTGAGGTTAAGAACGAATCAAGCCAATTTGGTAGCGATTTAGCTGGTTAACCGGGCTTCACATACGATCTTTTATGCTTCGAAATATTGTAGTGGATCCATTTTTTATCGTAGTTAATGATTCGGTGCAAACAAAAATTATTTGATTTGAAACCCTTTAAGCAGCATTTCGGGTATGTAAAACCTTATGAAGGTCTCTCGGCTTTAATTCATATGGTACCCAATTTTCATGCTTTTGGATGAATAATGCTGCTGTTTTAAATTGCTGCTGGTGTATCTCCCAATGATATTGCAAGCTCTTGTGGAGTTTCACCAATTTCTTCGTGGAGTAAAGCATTCAATTGTTGGTGTTAAAGTTTTTTTGGATGGTCTGGGCGAACTTTATCATCCTTGTCAAAATCACCAATTCTGAACCGCTTCGGTGTGCTTCAACGTCTCTTTTTTTTCTTGGGAAAAAATTTTACATTTTTAAAGCAAAACAAAAACTTTGCTATTATATAACTATGTGAGAAAAAAATTCAGTTATTTTGTATTGGTGAGCAGGCACCGCAGTAGTGCAGAGGTTAGAACTCAAAGAATTCTAATGAAAGATGATGGTGATTCTTGAAACATGTAAATTCAACCCAGGTTCAATCCCCAGCTCAGCCAAGAAAAATTATCAATAAAAAATTTTGATAAGATTTCATGTTGTAAAAACAATTCCTACCTTCAGTAAAAATAATAATTTAATGAAAATTAAATTTAAATTAACTCGAGCCCAACTAAAATTATCAAAAATATTATATCTGTAGTAGCTCCCGAGATACCAAATTATTTCCAAAATAAAACGTTTCTAAACCACTGTGCATCATAACTAAGCAAAAGATGACATACCATTACAATGTGAAATAGAATTGTCAGTTACTACAATGATATTTCTATTTATAAATATAAATTTTTAAAAACTGGCTTTCAAAAGTTTGTGTTTTATTTCCTCTTAAAAGCCAGAATTTTTGGTACGCTTTCAGAACTAGAGATTGAAAATGTATAAATTTGGAATTATGAAAGAATTATTTTAGCTTAGTTGATGTGTTCTTGCTTGTAATGATGTAATATCTTTTATTAATAATACTTTTTTATTGATTTAAATTAGTAAGTCATATGTTTTTCTACTATATGATTATAATCTATAATATGCAAATTGTGTTGATTATATCCTATGACATTTATTTTTAAATTTATAAGCAATTCATGGATTATTATGATTTCAGCTTATATGAATACTAATTAGATTCAATTTTAAAACTAGTTTTCTTCTTTTAAAAGTTGCTAAATAAATCTAATGATAATTTTGTGTGTTTTTTGTTTCAAATTTATAAATGAAACAAAATTGTAAATAAAATTAAAAGTTCTATAAAATTAAAATATATTTACATGCTTTAAATGAATAAATTTTAGGTCGTTGAAAAAAAAAATAAAAGAATATTTTGCCTAATAAACTATACAATTCCAAATATTTCCAACTGTAGGGTCATAAAGCTACAGCCACAAAAATATCACAAGAAAATAGCAAAAATGCTAAAAGTTAAAATATGTGATAAACCGGAAATCTTAAACAAGATTATTATAAAGCAATAATTTATAATTACGTTTAGTAAAGATTTTGTTTTTGCTTTTGAATTTGAAATTTTAATTATAAAAAAAATTGAGATGCAGATTCTAAGTATACAACACAATAAAGTGTGATTTTTGATGCCCTTAAAAAGTAAATAAAAAAACAACGATACAAATCAGATAAAAAAGCTTTTCAAAAATTATTTGAAATCTGCTTTCAAAAAATTTGCTCTCACAAAATTTAATTAAATTTTTTGTTTTGTTTTTTTTTTTGTTTTTAAACAAACAAAAAGCCTAATCATTTTGCATTTGTATGGTTTGGTAGTAACTTCTAAAGTTTATGAGTTTTTAACCAAAAATGTGAATGTATTGTAGGTGTTTCCTAGAGCTAAGATTTGCTGTCCATTACTAAAATTTTATTTAAATATATGTACATACAAAATATATTTGTTTCTAACTGGCATTGATTTAAAATTTTTATTTACTTTTTTAGTGAATCATTTTTAAGTGTCATGTTTCTAGCTGGGTTGTTATTTTTACATAACTTTATTTTTCTTAAAATTTTAAAGGTTTTTAAATATTTGTTTTAAAACTTCCATTATAATTGTTTTTTTAAACAATTTTGGGAATTCACACATTTTATTAAGTAGCTTTTTTTATGCATTAAATGTGTATTTATAGCCGTTAACAAATTTGCATTGAAATATTTTAAATGAACTTGTGCAATGATTAATAAAATAAAAAATAATATTATTGTAGAACGGTGCAAAGGACTTTAAATTTATTTATATATTTGAATATAAATTGAGCTTTTATGACAAACTTCGCTATAAGTGGCTAATAACTTTTTTTTTCAGGGATAAATATCCTTTATCAAACCTCTTTCCAGCAATTACGTTAAAAAAACATAAAATTTTAAATTTCTTTTAAAATACAATTTGAAAAGAAACAAATTTCAAAAAACTTTTTTTTATTAACAGATGATGAGTTTTTTTTTAACAACAAACTAAGCAAAAAGCTCACAAAAAACTGTGTTACCAATTATTAAACATAAAGCAAAGATAAAATCTTGTAAATAATTGCACTATTTCAGGATCGCATAATGTTGCAGACGAACACAAGCACTGTGGCACTAAGCACTCAACACTCAACACTGAGTGTCGTGTCATGTCATCTGCAGACAATCATTATTAATTAGACAATATTTGTTAAAAATATACGAATGCTCGTACAACAAACATTGCCTGACGCTTATCAATAAAACTGCATCATTGAATGTGCAGAGCTTTTTTCCCGCTTTGCTTTTAACTTGGAATTTAAAAGGAAAAAAAAACTGAAGAAAAAAATTAAACCAGTGTTTGAAAATTATTTATAACAGTTTTTAGAAATGTTCTGCCGTGTTTTCTTACTGTTTTTTTTAAGATTAAATATTATTTTAGACATGCAA
Organism: Bellardia pandia; assembly: GCA_916048285.2. Lineage (NCBI taxonomy): Eukaryota > Metazoa > Arthropoda > Insecta > Diptera > Calliphoridae > Bellardia > Bellardia pandia. The sequence goes on from OU696529.1 coordinate 105,005,143, forward strand.
CCGCATGCATTTTCTTAACCTTGTTAAGAAAAACAAAGGCACACACTAACACAAACAAACCTCACGGTTAGTGTTTAAAGAAAAAGTATTGAATGTTTTATTTCTAGTATATTGATATAAAACAAATACAAAAATAAGACGAAAATTGTAATTTGTAATAAATAGAAATAGGTGTTAGAAAACCATATTTATATACATACATACATATAAATTGCAAAAATATAAAATTTGTTTGCTTAAGATAACAATTTTTATTAAAGCTTAAGCAAAAACTTAACAAAGTGAAAGGTGGAAATTTTACAAAAAGTTTTTAGTAATTTTTAAGTTTTGTTATTTTTTTTTATTTGTTTAGTGATTTTACTTTACAGCTCATCAAATTATTTGCAGTTTGTTTTCATTCTTGTAGTAATACACAGAGGATTTAGAAAGCATAACATTGTATTAAGTTTTAGTTTTAATGATTTTAAATTTGTTATACACTAAGCAGCATAAATCTGCGTACAAACATATAAATAACTTTTAATATCGAATTTTAGTGTTAAATAGTAACTTTAATGATCTCAAAATGGTTTTAGCTTACAGAAAATTTTTTAAAAATTATGCTAGATCTTTTGTTTTTTTCATTTGCATATTATCTTCCTAATTGGCAGCTTAAATACAATGGTATGGCAACTTTAGGCATATGCAAAAGTCTGCGTACATAAAAATTAACGATACTTTAAATCAGTTTCATTTCGTTTAGAATTATTAATTGAATGCATTTTTAATTTGAACTCATTGTGAACACAATTAAAGTGATTTTCAGCTTTTTTTTTAATCGAATTGTAAGAAATGGCTAAAAGAAAAGATATTAATGTTGCTGAACGCAAATTTATTGTTCATTTGTGGTAACAAGGTAAAACTTTGCGTGAAATCGGCCAGATAGTTGAACGAGCGCACTCCTCTATCCAGAGAGTGATAACTGAATTTAAAACTGGAGTTTTGGTATCCAAGCCTCGTTCTGGCCGTCCACTAAAACTAACTGAACGTGAAAGAAGAGCTGTAGTGCAATCGGTGAGAGTAAATCTAAGATTATCTGCATCCAAAATTGCTGAAAATGTTAACGCGCAATTTAGCAAGAAAGTATCGAACGAGAAAAGCGTCATGTAGCACGAAAAAAGCCATTGGTTTCATTGGTGAACCGACAAAAACGAATTACCTTTGCTAAAGAGCATATAAATAAGCCCCCAGAGTTTTGGAAAAAATTACTTTTTACGGATGAGAGCAAATACTGCATATTTGGCATCAAAGGCCGTCAACTTATATGGATAAAAACCCTGTACTTCCTTGGATGCCAAAAATTTAAAACCAACTGTGAAACATGGTGGTGGTGGTATAATGGTATGGGGTTGTATGGCGAGCATGGGAGTTGGTAATTTAGAATTTATTAGATAAACAATGGACCACAGGCTATATTTAGATATTCTTCGAAGAAATTTAGCTGAAAGCGTTAAGAAATTGGGCATTGAATACAATTATATATTTCAACAGGACAATGACCCAAAGCATACTGCTGTAAATACTAAGATTTGGTTGTTATATAACGTAAAAAAGCAATTGAAAACTGCACCTCAATCACCGGATCTAAACCCCATAGAACATCTATGGGATTTACTGGAACGGATAATACGCAGCCACGTGATTACATCAAAGGAGATGCTTCAAACCGTACTGTCGGAAGAATGGGCTAATATAAGCTTCGAATATACAGACAAATTGGTGGCATAAATGTCAAAACGCCTCAAAGAAGTTCTGGAACGACGAGGCTATCCGACCCCTTACTAAACTGAGATTTAATTTGAGATAACATTTCGAATTTTCTTATTTTATTCTATGTACGCACACTTTTGCTTAGCCTTAAAACTAAGTTTTTTTATTTATTGAATTCGTAGTAGTTTTGTTAATTTTAAAATATTTATTTTACAACAGTTTTGTGTTCTTAAATATATTACGATTTCATTAAAAACCTTTCCTTAATTGATACTTTTATTTTTGTATGCAAAACTAAGACTTAAATTTGATAATCGATCTTGTACGCAGACTTATGCTGCCTAGTGTATATTAAAATAAAATTCATAGGATCTGTTTAAATACTAAAAGACTTGCAATTATTTTGTTTGAAATTATTAAACTATGTATGGCACATTTATTACAATTTTCAATAATGAATTGTGCACACAAAATCCGGTCGTATTTATGTAACAAACAAAAGAATTAAATAATTTTGAACCACAAGTTGTAACTAATTGACTAATATTTAAGAAAAGCTACAAAAAAAAGTTTTGATGGATTGCACAAACTGTTGCATAACATTTCGATTCACTGCGCTGCATACTTATTGCAAATCTCCAAATTTTTTCTTTTACTTTCACTTAGCGATAGACCGAAATCATTCAATTGCTTTAAGGGACAAATCAATACCAATTCATCGCAGCTTTTGAATAATAACAGGCAGCTAAATCGGTTTAAAATTTTATTAAAAATCTAATGAAAAACAGCATGACAGTAGCTCAATATTGTTTAATTGGCCGATGCAGGGACTTATTAAGGGTATTAATTCATATATTTTTCTATTTAATCGATCTGAGTTCTTTAAAAATAATCCATTCAAGATATTGGCTAATGATAGCCAGCTAAATCGAGCCAATGTATACAGACATTCTTTTGTTTAAATTTTGGGATGTCATAACCGAAATGGTCACAAAAGGAATGCTTTTCACTCTTTTTACAAAACTAATAAATTTTTCTTCAGGATTTTTATTTAAAACCTTTATTTTTGTTTAGGATTTTGCAATTTTTTTAAATTACAGTAAATTTTCAAATGGATCTCAAAAACCAATATATTTTGATTTAAAAACTCTTAATTCTAAACAAAAAAACTATTCCCAATATTTTATAATTTTTGATGTGACGAAGTTCCACCTATATCTCTATGATAGACATTTTGAATTAATAACTGATCATCAAGCTCTAACTACACTATGGTTTCTACCATTTAAAAAACTTCCTGCTATGACATTGCACCGTCTTCAATAATGCATCATTATTTTGCAAGTTTATAAAATTAAATATAAATCAATAACACAGCACGTAAGTGCTTATGCAGATAAACTTTCAAGATTATTGGTGATGATATTGAATTTGATAGAAATGATTCGGATATATTTGCCTTTTTTTTATACAACTTACAACAGGTTTATAAGAGGTTTATAAAGCAAATTTTGTATGGAAAATAAACCTGTTGTATGTTTTTATGAATAAGGGGGATTATATTTATTGACGCAATATATATAATACAACTTTAGAGGAATTTTCTATTGATACAAATATATCTAAATTTTCTAATAAAGATGCGATTTTAAAAATTATATCTAATTACGTAACGAATGGTTGGCTAGACCATATCAAACCTGATAATGTAATAAATCCATATTTTGTTAGAGAAATTATTCCTACCGCACTTCGTTCCAAAATTGTAACATGTTACATAAAGGTAGGTCACTGGGGCTCAAGCAGAATGAAAAATCTTGCCAGAAGCAAAGTTGTGCAGTATCCCAACAATATATTTGAAATAATAAATAAGAATTTTCGTCTTGGCCAGAAGCATACAGATATTTCAGGTTACTTCTTCAATAAGATGTGTCGTATCGTAGTAGATTCATATTCCAAATTTCCATATATCAAACAAGAAAATATTTTTGTCATAAACGGCCTGCCACAAACAATATTTCGTGGCAATGATACGCAATTCACTTCATCAGAATTTAAGCGTTTGTGTTAACTGAACATTTTCGAAAAATAAAACCTGATTAAACCAAAGAGACTTCAAAGCGCATTAATCACGTTAAGCATGCAAAGGCTTTTCTACAGTTGCCTTGGATTTTTAGAATTCTGCCGAGCGGCTGCACAATTCTGTAGATAGGCATGGTCTAACGAATAGATCAGATCACAAACAAGCCCATGGATCAGAGAACCTAACAGTCTTTTGTCGGGTAGGGACTTTGTATATTGCATTAGATTGCTTAGCAATGCACTTCCATCGAGATGGAGATGTTCTCGTAGTAGATGTCGTGCTGGTTGGTTTTCAGTGTTAGTAGAAGTTAGGGTGTATACAATTGATGGCATCAGGAAACCTGATATAGTGGCTTTTAAGGAATAAAAGATCTACGTGCTTGATGCACAGATCGTCACGGATGGTCGTGAGCTGTCTGAAATGCACAGAGAGATTTATTATGGCAGCGGATTCATTAGGGCGTCGACTGAAAAATAAGGACGTGACCGTTTTTACTTTGGTACAATAACTTTATCATGGAGATTAATTAATTAATACTAGAGTCATGTTAGAAGGTATTATTTCGCATCGTAGGTTCATGTGCTCTCGTAATAATATAATGGGTATCGGTTAGATTAGTTAGCTGGTTTTCACTTTTTATGACACCTGCAGGCATGTGCATTGCTCATGACACCCTTTGAGCCGTTATTTTCAATGTATTAATTGTCTTCAAAGTGTTTGTAGGTATTTTTGCTTTAAATTTTTTTTAAAGTAGAGTAAAGTACGTGCAGCCTGCGGATAACAGGTTTAATTTGAATAGTATTGTTGTTGAATAGTATTAATTTGTATAATATTGTCCAAAAATATACCATTTGCAATACTTGAAAAGTTTTAGCTAAATTCATTTCAATTTAGCAATTGTCAAAGCTTCTACTACTGATGTGTCAACAAGTATAATGTCAAAACGTTTATGTCATTCCCGTATGCCCCAATTGGAAAACAAAGTTTTTGTTGAAAAACTATTTATATTTAAATTTCATATGTTCTTGGAAACTATAATTTTGTTTCTGGTAGATGCTTGAAGTCCTTTTTTACATATGTTTCATTATCCATAACAAACTGAATTTCATGTAAAGAATAAAATATTTTTTGTTAACATACCTATAAAATTTAGCACATTTTTATACTTTCGTCACATTGTTTTGTTATTTTTCCATTTACTTAAATGAACAATTATGTAAAAAAAACTTATAGTTAAATTTTTAAAGTCACTCCTTTGTTTAAGCGTTTAAAATTAATACGAACTCAAATAAGTAAAAAAGTAAAGTTGGTCAAGCCCGTCTATATTACACAGTATATGTGTAAAAACAGTTTTTCAGAAGCGGGTGCCATATTAGAAGAATTTATATTCAAAAATATAAATATTTTTTATGTCAAATTTTATCTGGATATAAACACTAGAGTGGTGCGCCTTCCATACAAAAAAAAATTGTGTCAGTCATACCCTAGGATTAAAGATAATGTAAAAAAATTGCAGAAATATTTCTGTTATTTTTTTGCCACGCCTACAAATACCGCTCTTTTAGTATTTTGTTCACTGTGCCGCTATTTTCAGTCCGATCATAACATTTTGTATACCGGTGTTCATGGCTCTGTAAGGACTACATTTCCGTCCTTAATAATTTTTAACTATCACGTTAAATTCTAGCCATAACTTAAAAGAAATATTATGCAATTATTGCGCGTACGAACCGAGTTTTTAAAAGTCATGACTAGAATTTAAAGTGGTAGTAAAAAATGATTAAGGACAGAAATTTAGGTGTCATCATTTCAGTATGTATAAAACTTATTTGTGTTCAATTTTATTTGGATACCAACATTTTTAAGATATTATAGATATAGATAGTCAAAGTGATTTTCGGAAGATGGCTTTCTATGGGAATTATAGATCTGCACACAATTTTTAGATGTAATTACGTTCATAAATCAAACATTTATAACATATAAACCCCTATTTCGGGAGGACATTTGTATGGGGCTTATATCTCAACCGTCCTTAGGCTTAAAGAATATCATATATCGATATTTTGTCAGAATATCTTCAAAATTGCGACCTATACTTTGCGCACAAGATAGATATGGACAGCGAGGCAGACGTACATCGTTCAATATATGGGTCAGTAAGTGATTCTGAGGCGATCGCTATAATGTAAGGTGTTATAAATATATTTATGGGCATTACAAAGATCAGCCCAATTTAATATACCCTCAGTATGATGGTATAGGGTATGAAAATATTTTTATTTATTATACTCAAAAAATACTTGATTTAAACACTACATTTTATAATTAAGGTAACTGTAATATGAGACAACAAAGACAAAATATAAAACAAGTTAAAAAAATGCCAATATAATATTTAGAAAAAAAAAATGGGGGAAACAATAAAACATTTTAATAGACTTTATGGGATCAGAGGACAAGGTGAATTATTTATTTATAAATATGTTTTTTGAGTTTGAGTTTTTTTTTGCGCAAATATAAAAGTTATTTAAGTTAAGCAATTATTATTTAAAACTTAATAATAATAATTTCATACCTTAAAAAACTATATTTAAAACTTAATTTGAAGAATGTGTATTGATTATTATAAGTCCAAATGCGGTAATTTTTTCAACCGAATTTTTATTAGCAATTTCAGAAGCAATTTTACGAAATGTAGTTTTCACAGATCCACCATTTTCATATTTAATTTTCGAGCGAAATTGAATTTCTTGTTAAAGCTTTTACTAAACTAGTATGTTATTCGAATATTCCGCTGCGTTGACAAACAAAGTTCTTGTTGAAAGACTCTATATTAAAACATAATGTGAAGGTGTCCTTGATTAGCAATTATAAAATAGAACTTTAAATTTTAAACTCTTAAATTATAAATTATTCAAGTGATTAAGCAAATTTTTAAAATCTAATAAAATATCCAAATACTTAAAAACAAGTTATTTTTTTAACAAATTAACAACTAATATAGAATTAATTTGGACTATGTAAATAAATAAAATTTTTTTAAATTATTTTGAAAGATATTTGTATAATATAAATTCTATTTTTACTTTAATTTTATTACTTACTAAACTGAATTTGCAAGGCAAATTTATAAAATAACAAAAATATACACAAATATCATACAAACATGTATAAAAAAAGAAAAGAAATTAATAACTTCCCAAAATTTATTATATGTACAAGAAAAACCTTTAAAATACAAAAGAAAAATATGTATGCAAATTTTATTATATATGGGTATTTCCATGGTTGCGCACGTTACAGTCGCACATATTCAACATGAAGAAAATCAAACAAGGCACAAATATTTTTTTCTTAATTTAGGTTTTTGGGAAGCAATTTTAGAGCTTTTTATTTAGTGGAAAGCATTAGTGCTGTAAAAGTCGGGGTCCTACTTATTGGTCAACAAAAGCAGTTGCGTGATGTGACAAAAAATAGAAGTATTTTTTTCTACATTCTACACCAAAATAAGCTAAAAACTTTTATGTAAATTATCTGGATATTATTAAGGAATAATTTAGCTTTATTTTCATAACTGGTTTTTTTGATGATTTTATGTTTAGTTTTATTGATACAAGCCATAATATGAAGCGTGACGTGACATTGTGTTACGTGACATTTTTCTCCTTATGATAAACTTGAATAATTTTTGATGTAGTTTGGTTTTAAAGTTTTAATTCAACGAAAATAAATGAAAATTTAACTTCAGGTCAATGTTTGAAAAGGTATATAAGAATAAAAAAAATAGTAAAACAAGGTTATTTATTAAATATTTCTCTTTGACGAAATTGCTGGTCGAGCTATTATTTGTAAATCTTTCTCGCATGAAGTGAAGTAGTGAAGTTTATGCATGCCTGAGATTCTCTTCACTTCTTTCAATTTTCCATTAACGGTGGGGAAAGTCTTTCAATTTCGTCTGCACTTATAAAAGTTAAATGAATTTCATTTATGTGGTTTCGTTATCTGACAAACTTTTCTTTTATCGACTGTTCCTGTGCCATGAGAAGTGACAAAGTAGTATCATTCAATATATTTGCAGCCGAATTCCACTAAAAAATTGGGTAAACTCCTAGCTATAAACTTGTATTTGAATTGGCAGATGCTTCCATCTGAGAAAAAGAAGATATTTTGGAAATGTCCGTATTGTTTTTTTATTTTCTGGACAAGTGTTGTTATAAAACAATAAACATCGTATTTGTTACTTACACCAGTTGCGTTACGTGACAAACTTCAATTTAAATAGATATGGTCTATTATTAATTTCAGTCAAAGTAATTTATTTTTTAAGTTTTATATATAAAACTTGCTTTAATTTAAAATTTTTATTGAATTCCGTTCCACAGCGCAGAAGATATGATAAAAAAAATTATGCTTTTAAGGTGCGCACGTGACATTCGAATATCAAGGAAAACAAATTGAAACATTTCTTTCGCTTTGCCCTTTTCGCATTTTTTTAGTTTATTATTGTTGTAAGCAAACTATTTTGTAATTAGTGCAATCATAAAAAATGCGTTTTAAAAAAATTACCATTAAAGAGTAAATTGTATTAAAAGTAAGCAAAAGCTAGTAGCATTTTATTTTGAATTTTATTAACATTTTTCTCACAATGAGTGTTAACATACGGTATAAATACTTTAAAATAACAAAATTTTAATATTTTTCTCTCATAATATTGGATAAAAATAATTGTTTTATAAGTTATAATTTTTTCTGTGGAAATCCCCATATGTACATATATGTATGTACAATTTTATTATATATGTTCACAATATCTAGCTCCACAAAAAATTTGCGAAGACATGCTAACTAACGCCTTTATTTTCACAAATAATTATAACCAAACTACTGTAAGAAAATTTACTAGTTACGCTGTGTTAATCAATAAATGATTGATTAGTTTTTGTGGTACTTTGTGGTAATAATAAAAAGTAAATATTTGTTAATAACGTTTTGTTTAAAGCAAATTTTTAAGTACTTATTTTTTAAAATTAATTTCTTTTGTTTTGTGAAATATTTTCAAAGAAATTTACAAAAATTTATTACCACATACCTACTTAGTTACTGAAAGACACTTTAAGGGAATAATAAAAATGTATTATAACTCAAAGATTCCCAAGTTATTTTTTGTTTTTTATTGTTTTAAGGTGTGAGTTTATTTACTTAGTTTAACATAAGATAAATATTCATTTGATTATTATTTATGGGCATGACTTAGAGATTTTTCTTACTTAGTTGTTTTTTTTTTGTATCTGCATTATACTATTACTCTCACAGTGTTACTCTTATTAGTGTCAAAATGAAAATGCACAAAAATTACTTAGAAAAGTGTGTGAAAGAGTAGAGGTTTGTTTGTTAAAGTACAATATATACATACATATGTATAAAGGTAATGACATTTACATAAGTATAATATTTTTGTTTATAATGTTCAATAAAAATTCATATCCACATATACGAGTACATATATGTATGTATGTAGGTATATTTTAAAAAAAACTTTTACTTTTTTGTGGTTTTTGTAGTTTTTTTAAGTTGGTCATAAAAATTTGTTTTTAATTTTTTCCTTCAAATCTCTAACCCATTACTTATTTAACAAATTATTGATGATGTTTAAGACAACATTTTATTTTATGTATGAAATATTTGTTGTGTATTTTGCAAATTTAAATGAAATTTTGATTCCATAATTATTACTCGTTGTATAACTTAAAAAAGCTGGATTTTTTAAAGTTTTTAGCATTTATTTTGAAATATTTGCAAGGTCTGGACTATAAGGCGAGTAGTGCAAAACTTCTCAACCACTTCTTTTGAAATACATAGTTTTTAATAAGTATTGCAATATGTGGCCGAGCGTTGTCATGATGGAATATTACGCTTTCATCTCTGGCCATATATTATGGGTATTTTTCAGTCAATGCCCTCATCAAAGGAATCGTTGCAGTCTGTACACGTTCACTGTGATTTTCTGGTCTGGTCAGATAATAGAGATTATTACTTTATTTATTTATATATTTTTATATTTTAGATTGTAAACCCTTAGGGCCTAATTAATCCAGATTTTTCATATGGCAAATACAAAAGTATAATTTATACATATATAAAAAAAATTAAATTAATTTTCTGTATATATGGTTTTTGTTGTTTTTGTTAATACCCAAATCTTGAAAACTAAAAACAAAATAAAAAGAACAATTTGGATTATGGTAAATTTTTACTTTCTATAGATTTTCAAATACAATATTCTTAAATTTCAATATCTAATACAAAAAAGTTCGTGCCCTATAAGACACAATAGAAATTTATAGTCTTGACACTCGGACGACAAATGATCTATTCATAATCTGGGAAGAATACCTAAATTAAATCTGTTGAAAAGGTACATTGGCTTCCCATATTTCAGAATCTAATAAAATTGCAGCAATATTTTAAGGTCAATTAACTTTCAAAAACACAAGCATTGTTTAAGTTTTTTGACACTGGTCTGTAATATCCCCGAATATATCCTAAACCATATAATAATATGTATAGAACGACACAATGCCAAAGCTACTCGCCTCTACATCAGAGGATAAATAAAATCTAATAATATATATAAACGTTTGAGACCAAAATTGATCCCAGAAATAACAACATAATAATCTATGAAAATCACATGCATAACTAGGTCAGAATAAATGATGGATATGCACTTTTCACAATGACATCCCAGTAAAAAAAATTCGTGTTTTTTGAAGCACTTAAGAGAAAAAGCATAATCGGGCGCTTCAATAAAAGCGCTCTTTTGAAGCAGTAAATGCTTATGAATAAAATTTGCAAAAAGTTGCTTTTTTAGTACTGACAACGAATAAGGTTTTAAAGTGAAAAAAAAAAAATGAAATTATAGCCTACAGATTTACGATTTACGCTTCTCAGTTACTATGAATTTTTCTTAAGCAAAAACATTCAGATAGAATTTGTTCTTTGATTGGTGTGCGCGAAGTGACATAAAACACTTTAGGAAAGTGCTTTATTTGCATGTTTTATTAGGTTAAAAGAAGCGCTTATTGTCAGCAGAAAGTAGTCCTCCAAACCGGGAACACCTCATACAATAATCATGCATCCCATAAGCAGGTTTGAAGCGATTTGAGGTATGAATTCATACATAAAACATTTTTTACTGGGATGTAAGTTAATAAAAACAAAAATCTCGTTCAATAGATAAATAATCTGTTATTTTTAAGTTATACACCCAATATAGATTAAGAACTTATTAAGAAAAAGCATTCAAATACTAATACTTTTAAAGGAAATTCGAAATGGAATTTATAATATAAAATAATTTTACTTTTTTTCAGGTAATAATGTGTATAAAGCACTTTTTAAAAGAAATGAATAAAAATTACTTTTTTAAAGACGCGAATAGATAAAATCTTGTTTTTATATGTTACAAATAACATGAAATAAAGACGTTTTGAACAAGAACTTTGTTTTCCAACTGAGACATATTTTAATAATTCGAAATTTTTAATATTTTACATGTTGAAATATCATTGTAGTAGAAGCTTAGACAACTGTTACAATGAATTTAATTTCGAAAAATCACTATGATTATGGAGGATTTGTAAAAGCTACGTTTTGTAAAATTCGTAATGTGATGGAAATGGTTGATGAAATTGTCCACATTTCTGATAATCCAAGAACAATTGTTATAAAGCTTTTGCATACTGAACGTGTCAGTGTACGCAATGCTATGTGATCTGGAGGTGTGTTTGGTCAATTTCTTTTTTTTTTTTTTAGAAAATTCGGTTAGGATGAATGGATTACGCTATGGAAATATATTTAGAACTAAATTTTGGCCTATTATTTATGGATATAAATTGCAAATTATTATTGTTAATTGGCCGCACACTAGATTAATTTTTTGTGGAGTTATGTCAAAATCCGTGATGTTATTAACGTAATAGAGCCACCATTTTGCCTAAATGCGATTGAAAATATTGGTAAAAGAATCGAGTTTTTACGTGGTTATGATGAAACTCTGCCCGATATAATTTTGCATTTATAATTGATAAACCTTCCAATATTATAAACATTAGAAAGATTTTCATGTAAATTCTTTATTTTATTTTATTATTGAAATACTTTGAATTTGAGAGGCAGTAAATTTAAAATAACAATTTTATAGATTAAAATAGAACTCTTAATTCTTTTGAAAATGATTCCGTAACAATTCGAATTTAAATACAGAGATTTATGTTAAATAGTTAAAATATTGTCAGATTTTGTATAAACAAAATGATCAAAATAAGGTTTGTCTCCTAAGTCTTTTGATTCATTACACACTAACCAAGTTCGCAGCTTAAGTCTTTCAATTTTCAGCTTGTCTCACTTAATCATTTTTTTCACAATTAATAATAACATTTGTTGAAAATTTATATTTTAAATATTGTAAAAAAAATTTCATATTATAACACAATAAAATTTGCAACAAAGAAAAAAATTAAGCAAAACATTTTTAATTACTTTTTTAAAGTGACTTGAACAACCAAAAAAGTTTCCCATCTTTGGGAGAGCAACAAAAAGCAGAAAAAGAAAAAATTCAAAAAGAAACAATATCACATTGTCATGAAATTATAGAGAAAGTACAAATACTTGTAAGCAGCCACATGATTTAGTACCCCAGCAAAATTATTGTGGATCCAGCCATCATATTGATGTTACCAAGATTACGTTATTAATAAAGATTTCAGTTGCCTAACTTGAAATCTTTAAAAACAAATAACAGTAATAAGTAATATTATTTTTTAAAACAAAAAATTTTTTTTGAAAGACTTGAAAGTCTAAATTGAAATAAAACTTATATTGTTATTTAGATATATAAACCTGAATTGAAAACCAAAAAAATAAAGAAGATGCTAACACAATCAATTTACAGCAGCAAAATACCCACGTTGTATTCATTTATGTGTGACTTCATATATGGAAAGTATGTTTTTTGAAAAAAAATAAACATCATAATGAAGAAATTTTTGATTTGAATTATATATAATTTAATAATAATTTGCCAAACACGTTTTTATTTTTATTGGCTGTTTTCTTATTCGTTTTTTTGCGTGTTTTATAATCATTAATTTTTTTGCTTATAAAAGTTCTATTTTAGCCAAGTGACATTTAAGTTAAAAAAAAAACACACACAAAACACAAATAATTATAAATTTAGAAATGATTTGAACTCTGACTAGCACATTCATCATTATTAATTTACATTTTTAAACGAAAGTTTAACACAATTTTCTGCTTTACTACATGAGAATTTAAATGTTTGTATTTACAATCTTCTTTTACTTTAATTCTTTTGCTGTTGTACAATTATCTAAATTAATTAGCATTTATGGCTTTTGGAAGAAAAATGAAAGTTTTATAGGGAGTTTTTGTTTTTGCTTTTTAATTAGAAAATAAATTATTCAATAACACATTCATAAACATGTTGTTGACCTTAGAGAGGTTTAACAGAATTTAAGTGAATGATGAAAATGAATTTTAATGTAACACTTAGTTTAATTTATATGTATTTCAAGAAATTTAAAAATAAAGGTAAAAGGTGGATGTTTTGAGCACTCAGGTTTAAATAATATCGATTATTATAGCCCAATGAGAAAGCTTGGAAATAAAATAAATAGACTTTAAATAATCTCCTGCATTTCCCTAAAAAGCTTTTGACATCAAAAATGTTTCTTCACAAAATACCTATAGTTCTAAAATCTTTTTATTGAAAAGCTTTTTCCTCGAAAAAGCTTCTTTAACATAAAAATATAGTTGTATATTTCTTAAGTATTCATATAAGCTTTAGACATTTTAGATAAAATACGATTTTTTACAAAATCCTCTTCTCACAAAAAGTTTTTTTTAAATGTTTTCCAATAAAATTCTTTTTCACATAAAAAGCATTTTACATCAAAAAACCCTTGTCATATAAAAACCCGTCTACACCAAAAAAGTTTTGCCATACCTTTTACAACAAAAAAGCTTTGTCTTTTTTACATAAATATAATTTTTTAAATAAAAAGCTTTTGACCGGAAACAAGTTTTATAACATAAAAAGTTTTTAAATTAAAAAGCTGTATTATTAAAAGTTATGTTTCCTTAGAAAATCTTTTGACATACAAAAACACTCTTTCATATAAAAAGCCTTTTACATAAAAAACTATTTAATTTAAATAAGCTTTTTCACATAAAAACCCATTACCATCAATAAAAATAAATTCTACTTTCAGAAGATTTTATTATCGAAACGATTTTTCACATAAAAAGCTTTTTTCTAATAATTTTTTATACAAAAAGTTTTTCACAACAAAAAAGCTTTTGTCACAAATTATATACTCTTTTATCTAAATAAATAATCTTTTGAAACCCCATTTTTTGGAGCTTTTTTACAAAAAAGTAAAGTAAACTTTCAACACAAAAGAAGCATTTGACGACTTTTATAACTTTGTTTCAAAGAGCTTTTTAGAAATTAGTTACTTGTTTAATAGTAAGTCTTGTTTAGTACCCAATACATGCGGATTGGTTTCTTGTATTATAATTTTAACAAAAAAGTACAGAAAATTCTCCACAGCAAAAAAAAAAACACTCTTACTTCTTTCCTTACATAATCAATATACAAGTAACATCTGGAAATCAATAATTAACAACTAATCAACAATTAATTTGCATTAAATCTCATCAAAGAAAATAACTACCATAAAAGCAACTTCCCTGCAATTACACAAGAGTAATCAGTTACAGTTTACGGTAAGCTAAATATACGCTGCAGACAGCTGGACATTTCTTAATGAACAATTACAACCTTAAACTTTTATTTTTACGTAGTTTTTTTATATTATATAGAACTTCAGCGAGTATTAATTCATAATAGTTCTACAACAAGAAACAAAATCAATTAAACTGTTGCAAGTTTTTAGCATGGAAATACAAAAGACTTAGGCAATAAGCGCTAGTATTTAGGTATGAGAAAATTCTTTTCAAAACTTAATTTTTTGTTTTGCTTTTTGGCAAAACTTGTTTAGTATAACTAATTAACAACTTCGTAAAAACGATTACATAATTAGCTTTTTGGCAAAAACAAGCAAAAAAAACTAGCAAAAAAAGTAGCAGCATGCAAAAACAAAGTTGACAAAATAGTTAGACTAAGTAAATCAATTAAGCAAATAATTACTAGAAACTCCGAGAAAAAAAGCAATTGGTTTAACCAATTGCCATTTTAAAACTACGAAAACTAAGATTTACTATTTAGCCACAACTTTAGCTATTAGCAAAAAATAAAGAAAAAAAAAACAAAAATAGATTTAAGCATTACCATTTTTTCTATTTAGTTATCTTAGGAACACATGGCTGGTTGTTAGCTTTTTTCACCAAGAATTTCCAAATAATCTCCAAAAAAAAACAATGATGAAATATTTAAACTATTTCTAGTTTGTTTAATTAGCAATACTAAAAGCTTAAATTGTAAATAAAACTTAATCAAACAACTCTTTACAAACAAAACAGAAACACACTACAACAAAACAAAAAAAAAAAAAACAAACTAACAACAATTTCAAATTGCTTTAACCCTTTCAGCTGCTCTGCTTAGTGGCATTGCATTTGTGATTTGCTCTCAACAAAGCATGTTTTAATTAAAAGCCATTTCCACACAAACTTACAGCAAAAAAACCAATCATTATTTACTACAAAGAAATCTTATTTTAGAGAAACAAACGCTCATTTTGGATAGACAAAAAAGAAATAAATAAGAAATAATAGTGTTTCAAAAAAAGCAGCTTAAATTACTATTAAAACTAAAGCTGCTTACAAATAGTTGGTGTCTAGCAAACCATATTATAAAAAAGTAAGCTTATAAATGCAACAAACACCCCAACACAAACTATGTAAAGATATTTTGCTTTTTTGCTTTTTCATTTGTATACGAGCATATGCAGTATGAATGTATTGAATATTGTTCAATGTATTTAATTCTAACAGGTGCCGGGAAACTTACAAAAAATCAATAGTAACAAATGTTTTGTTGCCAGTCATGTAAATCAATTGGTTCATTATTATTGCTTAAGTATAAATTTAAAATAATAATTTTAATATTTATATATACGTAATTATTATTATGTAAAATGAGGATTTGTATCATAAGATACTATGTATGTAAATAGTTGTAAATTTTTAAACAATTTTTTTATTTACGATCATTTTTATTCCTCCGATCCTCTGATTTATTCGTAATAATCTAAGCATATAATTAAAATTAGAAATTAATTGAAAGAACACAATTAAAATGCTTATAAATAATATCGTATTTAACTGGAATTTATATTTCTCTTGTACAGGATAATTTTGCTATTGACATTAATTTAATACAACTAAATTTCAAATGTTTGACACTAAACTTAATTGTGTAATTACACTTCTTTTAAACAATTTTTGGTTCGCATTTAGATCACTTTAAGAGTAAATACAAAATAATGTTCCTATATTAATACTCGTATAATTACTGCTCAATATGCTTTATTATCTTTGTCTCCATGTCTACAAGTTCTTGCATACTTCTGAATATACATAATTATAATTTATATGCTTAGACTAATTTCTTCTGAACTTTTAAAGGGAAACATTTAAATAAATTTTTTATAAATTCAACAGTATAAAATAAAACTATTACTTTTTATCACAAAACTAGTTAGTTTTTTAAATTATTAAAATATACGCTTTGAATATTTCGTTTGGAACTTATAGAGTGAAAAAGTTATTGGGTATTAAATCCACAAAATACCACAAAAGCATTTAGTTTAAGATGTATGCTTAGATTTTATCGAACAGTAATTACAGGGTGATGCCTAGGTATTTTAAGATGAACTTAAAAATGTCAATAAATATAGGTACTTATATGCTGTATATCTTCTAAGCTATGATTCGTTTGAACAAGGAATGTTAATATACAAACACAGCTATGTATTTAACTAATATTCAATATCCTATATTCAAGTTGCCTTCATGCTTTTGTTCATGCATACTTTTTATTTTATATTTTGTATGGTTAGGTTATTTGCTTCTGAACTTATAAATCTTGAAATAAATAATTAATCTTTAACCAATTCAACAATATAAAATGGATCTACGTTTTAAACACAAAACTAGTCAGTTTTTTAAGTTATTACAGTGTTCTGAACTTGCGAACAGAAACCATTTTATATATCTTAAAAAAATAACTTAGTTAAAAGTGAAATTATTTTATACATTACAAAACCTTTTAGTTTTACGTTTTTAATATGTATGCTTAGATTATTTCAAGCTAAAATTCATAAGAAGTTTAAATATGTTTATATAGTATATTCTAAATATATAGGCAGCTTCTTTAAATTGAATTTAAACTTAGTTAAGTAAACCATAATTACGAACTAAAAAACTGCCAGCAAAACCATCCATTCCCAACAAAACTTATTCTTTAGCTTGATTGAAAGATATTAATTTGAACCGAAATCACAACAGAATTAGTTCATAATAAAATTCATTCATTTCTCTAAATGATTAAAATTTTATTAATTCGAATCGAATTGGTTAACAAAACGATTAAGGAAAATTCGTTTAAAGCCTATTTGAAATAGATTTTGAATATAATCATTCAATTTATTTAATTAAGCTATTTGGTAATAGCTGTGTATTAAAGAAATCTTGCATGATTCAATAAGAAATTAATTCTATTAAGAATGCATTTCCAAAAGAAATGCATCATAAATTCCTTAGCGGAAAATGTATCTACGACCTGTTTGTATTGAACAGAAGAAAAATTTAATCATTCAATTTATATTTCTAAGTCGTTTTGTAATTGCTTAGAGTTAAGGAAAACTCTAATGATTCCACAAGAAATTAATTCTAGAAAAAATTAATTATTAAAGAACTTAAATTAATATAAGTAATTTGTCTAAAAATTGTTTGTAATAGATTCGAATTTAAGAAAAATTTAATCATTTAATTTATTTTATTAAAGTATAAATAATGGACTTGATTTAAAGAAGACTTAAATGATTAAATAAAGAATTAATGCTATAAACAATAAATTCTCAAAGAAATTAGTTCAGTATATTTGAAATGCTAAGAAATTCATGCGCAATGGATTCTTTAATAGAATATTAAGAGATAATGTTAATATGATTTTAAAAATTTTATTGATAATTAATTATTTCGCACATATCTACACAATGTTTGAGTGATGTGTTTCTAATCGACTGAGTCTGTATATTTAATGGCTGGAAATTAACACCTTAGCATGAGTAATAGTAACTTAGGATAATGAAGTTGAAAAAATTATTTTAATAGAAAGAAATTATTCATGTAATTTCCATTACTTTGGGCATATTGGAATAACATGAGCAATTGTTATAATGAATTAAATTTCGCTTGAAAATTCATTATTATAAAAGTCGATCTGTAATAGCTACATATTGTAAAATTCCTTCTGAAACTGTTGTTAAAAATTTGGTAGATAAAATTGCCGCACTTGAGTTTCTGAAAACCCAAGAGCACTTGTTGGCAAGCATTTGCTAGCTGATTGTGTCACTTTATGGAGCGCTGGAGAATGTGGTTACGGTTAATGGATCACGCTATCGAGATTATTATATTATTGACAATATGAATATCAATGATATGATATGGATTGCAAACCAAATTTCCCCTTTGCATAATTTCTGAAAACTTAGCTGTTAATAAGCCGCCTCGCCTTGATCACGCAATTAACCCATTTGATTACTTTTTGTGGGGCTTTGTTAAAGATAGTGACTATAGGAAGCCATTCAAATCGATTACAGACTTAAAACTCAAAATCTATGGCGTGAATAATGAAATAGACCCACCATTTTGGCAAAATGTACCTGAAAATTTTGTTCATGGTAGATAACTGTCCAATATAATTTTGGATTTAATACAATGAAAATTTTAATTATTTCTATAAAAATACTTTACTCTGCTATACATTTCTGATACCTATTCTTAACCATTTTTTTTTTGTAAGCAAACTGAGGAAGCAATTTTATAACAAATACACAAATTCGCTTTATATTGAGCAAAAATGCATGTTTCACTTAAAGTTAAATACAACATTATTAATGAAATATTCCCTAAAAATCAATTTAATAGAACAGCACCAAAATTTGTTTATCGATAGGTAAGTAATTACCATATTTGAACACTCGAGAAAAAATGTGGAAAAACGCAAAACTTATTTTAATTATTGGCAACAACTAGTAATGAAGGGTTAAATAAATAAGTGGCACTTAGCTGATTTCTTTTTCAAAACTTTTTTTCGCGTAGCAATAAACTGTGTTTTAATTTCTTTTGCAATTGATATTTTCCTTTGTTTATTTTAATACTAAACAAATAACTATTTAGCAATTACAACTATTTAATAATAATTGGCTTTAAATAAACAGAAATTTGCCAATAAATTACTTTAATTATATTCTCTACATATAAAAACAATTGTAAGCCATATAAAAACAAAAGACTTAATCAACAAACATTTTACTTGTTCAAGTGTTGAAATAAAATGACAAAACTTGAAGACTTGGCAAACATTTGTGACAAATTTTGAATCAAATATTTCAGCTCACTATTAAACTCTTAAAATATAAGCCAAAAATTACACAAATATTTGATAATTTAACAATAAAAAAATAAAAAAATCTAATCTGAAAACAATATGTGTAGAAAACTTCAATTTGTTAGTTTAATATTAACAAAATTATGATATTTTGTTATAGATTTCAATTAAATTATTTGTTTGCCTCAGCTCTGCCTAGTTGCTAACCCTGTTTTTTTTTCTAAGCTCTACAATTTTGTCACAAAACTCATACAATAACAAAAATCTGAAATATAGAAAAAGAATTAAGCTTAGAGACATATAAATTGTTTTTAATTAATTTGTGGTGGTTGCAAAAATGTAAAAAAAAAAAAAAATCCAACAATTTTTTGCAAACAATTTTTTTATCATTGCAAACCAATGCAATACCTCAATTAGACTAACACACACTAACTAACATGGTTTTTTCTAGATGTTTTCAGTTTTTTTCTTAAGATATTTTGAGTTTTTTCTTAAGACATTTTGTTGCTGGGAGTGCATGCATGAGACTTACCGTCTTGTTTGCCTTGGTATAGACTGGGTCCAACAAACTGGTGCCTTATGCGTTTGTAGATTACGCGATGACTTATATGTCAAATCACCACATTCGGACTGCCATACTTGTAGATTACCCTCAGCTGGATAGAATGTATACAAACTATTTGTGGATGAGGCAATTACTGGTGATCCACCAGCTGCTGCCACCAAAGCAGCAGCGGCATCACCAACATTGCCCGTATTCAGAACGGTCGTGGCGGCCGGTAGAGCCACGGCACTAGCTGACAATGTAGCACTTGAGATTGGCTGCACGAGTAGCGCCTGTGTTGTAGAACCGGGTGGTAGAGAAGAGCAGCCTCCATTGACCGAATTACCAGGAAACTTGTAATGTTGCATTCGTGTGGTGGTATTGCAGGCCGAGGTGCTTGTAGTGCCAGCACCTTCATGTTTTAAAATTAGAGCATTCGAGGGATCATAGTTGTGGGCAGCCAGCAGTTGTTGTTGCTGGAGCTGTAATTGCTGCTGCTGTTGTTGCTGGTGCTGATGTTGTCTGTGACGTGTAATGGCATCGACCGAGTGCGAGCGTATGGCTGAGCCGCGAGGCATTAACAGCAGATTGCGGGAGTTATTGGCATTTGCATTGTTCTTAAGAACAGATGGTGACATGGCTCTAGTTTTGGCCCGTCTAAAGCCGCCATTACTGTTGTTGGCCACATTACTTCCGCCTGGCACGTAACGATGATTGTGTACAGCTGCCGAAGATGCTACCACTGGTTGCCGTTGCTTTTGATATTGCAAACGTTGCACAGTTTGTGGTGAGCCCATGACTTGATTGCTGGCAGCCGTTAAGCCTCCAGCATTCGAAGTTACACAAGCAGCCGCCGACGATAATGATGATGATGAGGATGACGATGCAGCAGCGGCCGTTGATGAAGACGATGCAGAAGAAATACGTGAGGCATTTTGCATATTCATTTGTTGTATAAACTTGTTGTCGCTTGAGCCTCTTCTATCTTTATAATATTTATCTAATAATTGCTGTTGCAACAATTGCTGTTGTTGGTGTTGATGCTGTTGTTGTTGTTGTTGATGATGATGT
The DNA here is from genome assembly GCA_916048285.2 of Bellardia pandia. Taxonomy (NCBI): domain Eukaryota; kingdom Metazoa; phylum Arthropoda; class Insecta; order Diptera; family Calliphoridae; genus Bellardia; species Bellardia pandia. Next base: position 105,026,254 of record OU696529.1, read on the forward strand.
AGCTGCATGGCAGCCACATTGGGTGGACGTCGAATGATTTGTGGTGCTCCCAAAGCAGCCAACCTGGTTTTGGATAAATCCATTGTTTTATTTGCATTATGTCCCGCAGTCAATAGTGATGAAGATGTATTAGACGATGATGACAAATCAACATTGGCTGACAAGCCACCAGTAGCTGCCGATGACAATTGTGCCAAAGTAGAACCAACATTATGTTGTTGTTGTTGTTGTTGGTGTTGCTGCTGGTGTTGCTTACTAATGTTACTACAACTATTGCTATTACTACTATTAGTACTAGTACATGTATTATTGCTATTATTATTATTGGTGTTGCTGTTGTTGTTGTTGTTGTTGTTGTTGCTGTTATTTATAGCATTTGCATGTTGATTGTTTTGAGTTGTTCCACTTGTTGGATGCTCTGAATCCGTTGAAATGCGATCCGGATCACTTTCAAAACCTTCATCGAGGGATCGTGTGGGGCTTAAGATGGGTTTCGAATGTTGTTCTAGTTTTATTTGTTGTTGCTGCTGCATGGACGTCATTATTACATCGATTTGACGTTGGTTCTGCTGTTGTTGTTGTTGCTTTTGCTGTTGTGTTGACATATTTGTAACAAAAATCTAGTATTTTATCAGAAATTTTATTTATTCTTTAAAAGATCAGATTTCTGTCTTTTGTTTTTGAGCTCTTTTTTTTTTTTTTTTTTTTTTGTTGGCTTTTGTTTGTAATAAAATTTACACTTGGCTGATTCTATACAATCTAAAGAGAAAAACACCTTATATTTTTCTTAAAACTTTAGTTTTTGATCTTTGTTACAAATTATTAAAAAGGCGTAAAACCGGCAGTTTTATTATTTTCTTCTGCAATTTTATTGTTTTGTTTGCACTGCTTTAACTTTTTGTTTTAAATCACTTTTGCTTCAATTGAAGTTTTGTTATGAAGATCTTTTTTTTTTTTGAGATTATTTTGAAAACTTTAAAACAATTTATTAATGCTTGACAACTTTTGTAACTAATCTGATATTTTACACTTCTTATTTTTTCCTGTCGCAAACAAATTTTGTTTTCTTTTCTTTTTTAAACTTTTGAATTATTAATTTCTTTTCAAATTAAATATTCTTTTATTTTTTTTTTTAAATAATTTTTAATATTTTTTCAGCAGTCACTCATTATCATTTTTTTCTTTGCTAGTAACTTTCATTGTTAAAACAACCACCAAAAATTATTTCGCTTTATATGTTTTGTGTTTGTTACTTTTCAAATTTATTTGGTTTCGGTTTTTAACGAATATTTTTTTTGAAAATTTTCAGTTGTGTTGTGTGTGTGTGTATTTATGTGTGTTTCAATTTATTCCGTTGCTTACGTCTTTAGCGCACGAAAGTCGTTTTCATACTAAATATTTTCTTTCGGCTTAAGCGCTAAAAGTTTATTGTGTGCTTCTTCATCTGCTTTTTACGTTTAGTGGGTTTGCGGTCCAGCTAACTGACACTTGTTTCATCGTGTAGTGATGAATGAAAGGGGGATAAGTGGGTAGTGTAGTGTGTTTAAAAAGTACTTCTAGTTTTACTAACTATAAGTATATTCTTAGCATATATATATGATGATTTTTATATCAAAGTATATAATAATAATAATCTTTTATTAGTATATAAAATGGCTTAAGTATTGAAAAATTCATTTATTAACCAAATATAAGCAATATTTAAATTTTAAAAGTTAACAATAAGTGAATGAATTTGATTAAGATAAAACAAAGTTAATCAGACATCGCTTCAAAAAAAGTAATATTGGAATTAGTTTTCTTTCGAATCGAATTCCAAAGGAAGCCCCTTTTAATATTTTATTAAAATTAAGTGCTGATATTTGTGTAGAATTCTTTTTTAGATTAACTCTAAAGAAATTTAATTCACTGTTGATCGTTTGTTATTTAATTAATTCTAATGAAAATAACTAATATCACATTTTTTAAATTTGAATTTAAATTTTCCTGTTGTTTTTAACTTACTTTATATAAAATTTCCCAACTTTAGTACCGTAAATTTTGGTACCATTTTTTCTCTCCCCCTTTTAAAACCTTCCACTCCAATAACGTGCACATGTAAAATTGCCTTTATCTTTCATTTGTTGCGTTTATTTTGTTTTGTATTTTTTATTTTGTTTGTAAAATGTTTTCTTATTACTGCACCTGATCCAAGAGCGTGTTGAAAGTGAGTTTAAAAAATAAGCTATTGAGAAATTTCTGTTAAATCGAATATATATTTATATATACACTGCAAGAAAAATAGGTTGGGTAGATAATTTCGAATAAATTTCAGATCAATTTTGAGGAAAACAAAACCAAACATTTTGAAGAAAATTTCAAAATCGAATGGTCTAGTATGCACGATTGTTCGGAAATGGTGTCTGAAAACCGTTAAGAGGCTTATATATGTATATAAAGTGCAGTTCCTGCATTGATATAAATCCACCATGTTGGATCCAAATAATATTGACTAACTTGAGGTGATTAAATAACTAATTAGTGGTCTAGAATTCTTCAATAATTTTACTGACGATTCAGGTATTTCCAGAAGTTGTAATGTTTAACCCAATGATCCAACTAATCGTTCCCGAACTTTTTTTTATTTATTTATTTATGTAGATCAATTGATTTTACATCCTTACTGACTACATATAAATGACAAAACAGTAATATATATATAAATAATTAGTATAGTTAAAAATTGCGGGTTGGTCTAATAGTTTTGTTTTGTTTAATACAATTTTTTTTAAATAAAAATTTGCTGAATCACAAACACTATGTTCTTGGCGCCATAAACAATTCACTTGAAAAACTGCTGATTGTAGTTGCTTTGTTAAATGAAAATACAACTTGCTCTAATCGAAATTGCAGGCTGACATTTGCAGAAGCATTTTTTTTGCTTTTACACGACGTGTTGCATTTTTCAGTGGAAAATTTGACAGGCACACTGCAAAATGCATACCATCTGAAACCACCTTAAACTAACTACAGCTCTAACTAGGAGCAGTATATATTTTGTATTAGTAAAATAGTTCACATTAAAAGTAAAAGAAAAACTAGAATATTTTAACATATGTACAATAATTGGAATTACAAAGGTACAATTGACCTTCCAGTGGGTAAATTAATTACAGCAAAACTGGTTTTGGAAATGAGTTTAAACAGACAACACTCTGGGCCCAAATTACCGCATTCGTGATCGAATGAGCTATCGTATAGAAAAATGATTTCGATAACGAAATTATGATAAAATGTACTAAATTTCTTGCTCGATATCGAATGCCATAATCTCAAATAAGAAAATTACGATCAATTTTACTCGATATCGAATGCGGTAATTTGGCCCCTGGATTATTTAAAAAAAGTAAAATGACAATTGGCATCACACTAGATTATATATGTACAAACAAATTGACGTATATTTTCATCGCAAAGGTGTTCCTAGGTTAGGAATAAATACGATAAAAAGTTTGTGTCTTAAGTCTTATCTAAGCGAACGTTATCGTTCGACATCGTGGGCCAGGGGGTAAATGTCAAGATTTGAGCTGTCTACCTAACTCGACATTTAGTAAAAAGTTAAACACTGACTACTTGTAAAACTGCTTTACACTTTTTAAAGTGTATTAACAATTTACCACCAACTCTGTTAATAACAGAACCAACATAAAGTATCTACATACATAACAAAACTCTCCTCTCAGAGAGATTACGAAAATGTCTGGTTTGGTTATTTATCAATGAACGTGTACCTACATATATGTATGTACATATATTTCGAGTACATACTCGTATTGTTTTGAATTTTCGTAGTTGATTTTTATGCTCCAAGACACCTGTTTTGTGGAGGCACTATATACGAGTACGACAACGAGTAGAGATAACTGCAAAAGAAACGCTTACTCATTATAATGTTATTGTTGGTTGATACCGTACATATTGTAGATGTTTTTTTTGTTTGCTATTTTTTTTCTTGTTTGTTTTATTTTGTTTTTTTTGCGTATTCTTTCATCTTTTATTCAACTGTTGGTTGCTGCTGCTGAACAAGTAACTATCTTTGGTTTTGGGGATACTTTCATTGATTTCCAGGCCACTTGCATTACAACATACTTGTGTGTATCTCTAAAATACGGCAAAAATTAAACAGAGATCATGATGATGATGACGGCGATGATGATGATGAAGAAAAACAATTTATAACGGTGTTGATGGTGAAGCAAAAACTTTAGTTTAGTACGAATAAATATGAAAAAATGTATAAAAAATTATGTTAAGAAAGAAAGAAAGACATATAAGAATGACTATGATGATGATGATAATGACGATGATTATGGGAAGAGAGAGTGGTTGGCTAGTTAGTTAGTTTGTGGAATTAGTATGGAGCTGGTGGTATTGTGGTGTGGCATGGTGGCCAGTTGCATATGGATGTGTGTTGAAGTATTTGTGTGAGGATAAATTTAGCAGCAGGCTGATTTTGTGTGTGTGTTTTTTTTTTTTTGTCTTTTTGCAAGTGCAGCGGAACTGGCTGTTTTATATGCAACTTTTATATGCACACAATTTAATGTTGTTGTTGTTTTTATTGTTTTGATTGTGATTTTTTGTGTGTTTTATTTGTAATTTTTACTTGGTTTGTTTGTTTGTTGTTTTCTTTCTTTCAACTTTAGCATAGAGTGGCGCTTTAAACTACTCTCCATCTTGATGTGGATTTTGATGTTGCTGTTGCTCTTAATGTTATTGTTGGTGGTAGTGATATTGCTACTTATGGTTATTTTAGCGGCATTTGGTATGTTGTCATATTGTCGTTTTTGTTGCTGTTGGTGGAAACACAATAACAACAAAGAAAATATTGAAAATAAAACACACACTATAAAATGTTGATAATTTTGATATTAAAAACTTGCAATTGCTTGGTACGAGGGGAGTTCGCTCATGTAGGGGTCGGTGTGGTGTGGTATGGTACGATGCCGTCTTAAATGCTGCCCTTTCTACGAGTAGTATTATCAGTGATTGATTTCCGGGTAAATTGTCTGAGGCGATTTTTCTTTCTTTTGTTTTCATAAAGTGAGTGTTTTTCAGTTACTATGTGAATATGTATTTCATTTCATGTAATTGTGCTCATTGTTATAACTTCTCTGGTTTTTACTTATTTTGCCATAAACATTATGAAAAAGAAAAAGTGGTCGATTATCAATGGAAAACAATAAGATGAGTAAGATTTTTGATGAGAAATTACTTTGCACATTCCCATCGTTACGAATGTGGTAAAATGTTGTCCTACCTCAAGTAGAGAGTTTTTGTTTTTTGCTAATCAATGGTGAAATGTTTGAATTTATTATAATTTTGTTGTTAACTTTTGTGCTGAAGATGATTTTGTGAGTTTAGTTAGGTTACATAACTTATCACTTGATTTAAAGTTTTAAAATAGTCATCAGGAAATTGTGTTCCCATCAGATTAAGACTTTTTACAGGAAAAGGAAACTTCCTAAAACTATGATATTCCTTGTGTGGATAAACTTTTTATACTTTTAAATTTTATATTTAGTGTTAAAATTTTATAATTTTCAGTTTTATGCTAGGAACACAAATGGGACTAAAGACGAATTTTTGGTCGCGAATATTTGTCGCCAAAAATAAAACACATTTTTATACCCTACACCACAATAGTGGGGAGGGTATATTGGATTTGTGCATATGTTTGTAACGCCCAGAAATATTGGTCCAACAGCCACCTTAAATTATACTGAGTCGATTTAACGATGTTCGTCTGTCCGTCTGGCTGGCTGGCTGTCCATGTAAAGCTTGTGCGCAGAGTACAGATCGCAATTTTAAAGATATTTTGATAAAATTTTTTAAGTGATATTTTTTCGGCCCAAGGACGAATGGGATTGAAACTGGTGGAAATCGGTCGATTATTTCACTTGGCCCCCATACAAAAGTCCTCCCGAAATTGGGGTTTACCGATCATAAATGTTTGAATTATGCAACGAACCAAACAAATTTCATCACAAATGAGTGGTAAATGAAGCCAAATCACCTCTACAAATTTTGTCCAGATCGGTCCATAATTAGTCGTAGCTCCTATATAAGGCCCACTTCCGAAAATCACTTTAAAGAGCATACCTCACTCAATTTTATTGTGATCGGTCCATAATTAGTCGTAGGTCCCATATAAGGCCCAGTTCCGAAAATCACTTTAACGATCATAAATTTCTTAAGAATGTTGGTAATCAAATAAAATTCGACACAAATAATGCATACACAGAAATGATGACACCTAATTTTAACATACACAATATTTATATTCACAGAAATCATGACACTAAATTTTTGGATGATCGGTCCATAATAGGTCATATCTCCCATATAGCGCACATTTCTAAAAAACTGTTTTATACATATGTATACTGGGTGTAGGGTATTATATGGTCGGGCTTGACCGACTATACTTTCTTACTTGTTGTAAATGAAAATACACACAGTTATGGCGTCGGCTGAATTCGTCATACACGGCGAACTCCATGTTTGGTTTTAGTTTTTAATGTTTTTGTAAATAGTGTTAATTTCTGCTTAAATTATTGTTTTATTTTTTATTTGATATATAATTTAAAAATTTAATTTAAAATTTTTAATGTTTATTTCTCTATATATTTTTTTGAATATGGTCACGCTATCTATCTGCTGTTATACGAATATAAAATCATTAAATTACTCGTCGTTATTGTGCTTCAATATATAAAACCTCTGGCCATCAATTAATTCAGAACTCTTTAAAACTCAAATATTTGATTTAAGAGCTTTCGGATTTGATATAAAAGAAAACACAATTTAAAGAAATATCTGAAATCTTTACTTGAGTCGATAGAACGATCTATGTATACATATAATTCAATGCTTAACGATGATTTCGTGTAAATGTTGACCGCGGCTACACGGCCAATTAACTGGTCCCAAACGTGAAATAATATGTTCACCGAATTCGCCTCTCAATTAGGACATTGTTTCGCATGCTGTGTTGCATGCGGCACAGTCTTGTTGAAACCACATGTCGGCTATGTCCAGCTCTTCTATATTCAGCATCCAAAAATAGTCTTGCCAAAAAAAAAGTTAAAAATCAACTATAGCGATCCATCGTTTGTGGCTTTATAAAGGAGATATAAATAGTGTATTGAAGGTGGGTTTATTTAGAAAACAAACTTGGTTCAATAACAGATCGATTTAAAGGAATAACTCGATTCAATCGTGGCTCCATTTAGAAGATAATTTAGATTTTTAAAGGATTCAATCGCGACTTTATTTAAAAGAGTAACTAGATTCGTTATTCAATCCATAATAACGAGATTCAATTGTGGCTCTATTTAGAAGACAATTTAGATTTTTAAAAGATTCAATCGGGACTATATTTAAAATAATAACGAGATTCAATCGTGGTTCAGTCCAAGTTAAAGGATTAACGAGATTTAATTGTGGCTCGATTTAGAAGACAAATTAGATGCAATCGCTGCTGATTAAATCGATGATATATTTAAAGGATTAACAAGATTCATCCAACATTTGATTTAGAAAACAAACATGATTGAATTTGATTAAATATTTTTTTCAATTAAAAATAGATTTCAGAAATCTGAAAATATGAGAAATAAGTATTTTTGCTGCAAAACAATATTTATCTTTTCTTTTAAAGTATAATATGGCTGCGGCGAATATAGCAATAGTTCGCAATTTACACGAAGCAGTTCTTATTCGAAAGACTGATACAATATTTTTCTTGAAATTTCTTCGGTGATCACGCAGCACAATTCTTATTGCTTAAATCGGTCGTATTTTAATTTGAGAGTATGTATAAACAAATAAGTGCTTCGTGTAAATTGAGACTTGTATTGGTTTTTTGCTAGGTTTATCAACAGAAATTATGCCAAGTTAATTGTCAGTAAATTTTGTTGTCAGAGGAAAGCATTTTAGGGAATATTTAAAGCCGTATTTCAGTTATAGGGTGCCAGCAGTTGACTATTCATATCTATTAAACTATCCAACATATTTCTAAATATGTATCGTATAATGTCTTTGAAAGCATTTGATACAACACTAAAATATTTCATTGTACCCAAGTAAATTAAGATAGTAAACAATCTAATTACTTTTGATTTATGTACAAATAAATCAATATATAAAATATCTATAATGAAGTTGATGACAAATTCGTCACAGTGGACTCACAACTAATTTGTACCCCTATTTACACATCATCACTGTGCGGAACTAATACCATAGATAGTTCCATAATCAGCGTCATGCTGTTACATTGTAGCAAACCAAAATCAACATACTAAATAGAGGCACATGTCAAATGTTGGTATGTAGCTAGAAAAAAATTAAAACACATTTAAAAGCAAAATATAAATGTTTTTCAAAACTACTACAAATATGTAAGGTCAATATTATTTTTATAAAACGCAAGTAAACGGTGCATTACTTTAACTTTTATTAGAAGAAGCAAAAAAAAACACAATATAGTAATTGTGTAATTAATGAAACCTTTTTTCTTCTTATAGCTTTACGAGCTTTATTACAGTTTTTAATTGTTTTTATAGGGTATTTTTGTTTCAGTTTTTAATGTTATTTTTATTATTTTGATATCAAACTTCAAAATTTAATTACAACTTTAAAGAAAAATGTTGATGCGGTTCAGCGATCTACTATGTATTTCTAAAGATTATCATCGTCAAATTAAACAAACAAAACAGTTTATTGACTTTTTTATGTGATTTTTAATGTGTATGTTTTTTTTATTTTAGATACTTAAGGAAAAATCCTAACAGTTATGTCAGTAGCAAAAAACTAAATAACAAACAATTGTACTGTTGATATAGATACGTTGATATAAAGCTATTAATTAAATATAATACAGTTTAAAAATAACTGCAACAAGTACCAACAATTATTTCTGAAGTATTTTTTTTTTATATGAAATATTTTTTCTTGCTGCTGTTACTGATAACTGAACTAACGTAATAGTTATTATACGTATTTTACACACATGTTAGTTACCTCCCACCATATGGCAATACTTTCATTTTAAACTTCTTTTTTTTATTATTCTCTTGTAGGTTTTACAACAGTGAGCATAAAAACCATAGTCGTCTTTTAATAAGAAATAAAACGATATCAAAACTGTTATAATTACCTCATATTAATACTAAAAGAGATGATCTTGTTCACTTTTTTCTAGAGTTTTCTAGCAGTTAGTGTTTGTGTATATCATCGTAAATCGTCTAGACCACCAAGTTAAAGTTTTCAATCGGCAGAATATTAGTAGAGGAAAAAAAACTAACAGCCAGATTGTGGAAGAAGGAAAATAAGAAATATGTTCACAACTATTAAGAGACATCATTTATTTTTCGTAAAACTTTAACAATGTTAAGAACCGATAAAAACACACATAATTCTAGAGGCACCCTACACGTAGCAGTTATTTGTTATCTGTAAATTTAAAATATGAATTTATCAGCCCCCTTCCTTCCTCCCCCCCCCTAAATTTCTCGGAATATGAAGAAATTTCCTAAACATTTCTGTGGGTGACAGTGGGTTTTTCAACCAAAATTTTGAATTCAATTTCACTCGAAAATCTCATTAAAATATTACAAATTTACTATGCAAATTGCGGACGAAGTTCATTTTTATTTGTGAATAGGAGTAATTGTTGAGAAGCTTTTGCATGCTGAACATGTCACTGTATGGTGCGTTATGTGGTCTGGAGGCGTGAATGGGTCATGTTTTTAAAAAATTTGGCTTGCATTTGAAATTAGGCGTTTACGATGAATGGATCACTCTATCGAGAGATGTTAGCAGTTACATTTTGAAGAAATAAAATTTATCTTAAGTAGAATTTTCGGCTTAAGTCGGTTTTAGTGACTTTTTTAAATTTAGCTGTAGCTTAATTGGTTAGCGTATTTGATCATTAAGCATGAGTTTGTATTTGTAGCCCGGGTTCGAATCTTAATATTCAAATCTTAATATTTTAAATAAAGATTGAAAATTATTAGGAGAGCATTCTCACTAGGCTCAAAGTGTCGGTTCTTTTTAGCCTGTGGTGACCGTCGAAATGTAGTAGATCCCGGGCGAGGTAGTTGGGGTGGACCATTAGTTTACCTATATATTAATTAGTTTACATAATGCGCAATTGCAGAGTTGTGATATAAAGCTTTCTTCTACTTTCACTACCTTTACTTCTTCATTCTATCCCCTTTCTAAAGAAAGTAACGCAATTATATATAGGCATATTAATTGCTTGAGTGTTACTTTTCTTAAAAAAAAAATCACTTCCAAAATGTTATACCTAAAGAGTTTTAAATTCTAATTAAAATAAAAGAAACATTCTGTGATTATAGTATCTACAGATACATATCGTACCATAAATTAAAGCTAAATGTCTTGGCTATTTATATTAATAAACTGAAATAAAAGCTTATATATACTTTAATTTTTAAATTTTTTAGATATTACAAAAAAAAAATCGGGTCAAAAAATATTCTTTTCGGATTTAGCATACCTAAAGATACCTATCGTTGGTGAGGTATCTTTAATTAATTTAATTTAATGTATTATAAATTATCATACACCCAGTACTTCCCGAGATATAGTCGTATATATTTTCAACTGTAAGAGAAAATCATTGCTTTAGCAAAGTCTGAAGTACTGAGAGAAGCGACTTGTTCCGAATTTTAAGATATCATTTGTTTTCGATTTATAGCTAATTTTTGTTCATTTGCAATGTATATTAAATGTTAATAAAGCTCAAAATGATATTATCTAAAAACTTCGTATGATGCAAAATAAGCCAGATATATCAAATAACAAGTAAGAAATCGATTTTTGTTACTTTTGACCTTAAGTATTTCGGGTAAAGTAGATTTTATTTATTGAAGCCTTTACCGCCGTAATAAAAACAGTAAGACGAAGGTATCTAACAATTTCTATTTGATTTCAAATTAAAAATCTTACTTATAAATGTAATAATATATCTAAAATTTAATACCTATCATTGAAAAACCACAATAACTATAGAAGTCATTGGAATCCCATTTTGTAATTTTCACACAATAATTACAACGCATTCCAAAATGTTCTATTCTAAACAACAAATTTTTCACAAAAATGTTCAAGGTGTCCTACTTTAGAGGCTGTAAAAACATGAAAAATATATGGTATGAGTTTTATTTATACGTCATAAAATGCACATATAAGAGTAGTGAGTACATCTTAAATTTCAATAAAATCGGAGTTGCTAAAACTCCAGAAAAAATCCAGTTGAAAAATACCCTATACATATATACTTTTTGGAAGTCTTGGCTTTTTTGCAATCATTGAACTTCACAATAGCGGAATTTCAAAGAATTTGTGTAAGAACATTTACAAGTTGATCATATGTTCCAAACAATTATACCAAGGTAAATATGTAATGTATATTAAAAAGAATTATGCAGTTCAACCTAGTCACACTTCATAATTAATATGAATTTCTTTAAAATTCATTGATAAATTATCACTTTGTACAAGTGATAGGTGCATAGTACGATTAATAAAAGTTTTCTGTAAGGGTTGTTGCTAGGAAATATAGTGGCGATTCTAAGATAAACAATTGTGTATAATCAGGGTAAGTAAAATTCGTGCTTACGAATTAAATTTTTTTTTTCTTTCGTTAATCGCGAAAACAAATTTTATGTCCTTTCTTCGTTTTGTATAGCGATCCACAAATAGCTTTATTTGTGGCTTTATTAAGAAGACATCAATCGTGTATTGTTTATGGATTTATTTAGAAGACAAACTTGATTCAATAATAGAATTACACGATTCAATCCAAGCTCTATTTAAAGGAATATATTAGCAGGAATATAATTAGCAATTATCTATTAGCAATTATCTAAATAAATCCATAATTTAGGCTTTAATATTTATCAGGGTAGGTAAAATTCGTGCTTACGAATTAAATTTTATTTTTTCTTTCATTAATCGTGAAAACAAATTTTATGTCATTTCTTTGTTTTATATTTTGGCGCCGTGAAGCTGGATTAAATATATATGCATTAGCCAGGATAGTAAGATGTTCAGATTGAGCACTGCATTAAGTAAAGGGTGTACTCATGATTTGAATTAAATAAAAAAGAATTCCGTTTTTTAGATTCTAATTTTGTTTACTGAATCATAAAGTATACAGGATATAGTTATGTATCGATTTGCTGGTACATACACACTCTGTTTTAGAAAGTTTTTTCCATAAATGCAGCATCACACATAAGTAGAATCAGCCGTAAGAAAAACATGTGAGGAAATAAAAATTGTTGTGCTCTTTTTATCGACATTTCTCAAGCATTTGCTAAATTGTGGCATTAGGGTCTAATATATAAATTGAAACTAAATTTACCCGTAAACACACATAAGCTATTGGAAAGCTATTTAACATTTAAAAAAAGCTTTAAAAAAAGGAGATTTTTTACGTCCCGCATAACCTATTGAAGCAGGACTACCACAAGTAAATATCCTGGGAGCCTTTTTATACTTTTCTTTTACTTCTGATATACCAACAAACAATCATACTCACAGTCAACAGACTGCTTTTCTAAGCATTCATGGAAACCCTCAAGAAGCATCTCGCTACCCACCAAATCATATATTTGAATTAGAAAAATGGTTTAAATAATGGAGGGTAAAAGTTAATTAGCAGAAATGCACACACATAACTTCTACATTGCATAGGGAATCATGCTATCCTATTTATATCAATAATTAAGCAATAACACAACAATTCGAAGTTAAATACCTTGGAATACAAATAGATGCAAAATCGATTCAAATTAAATTGAAATTAATCCAAATTAATTATTTATAAAAATAAAATAAAAGTTCTACTTTATAACTCAATCATAAAACCTATATGGTGCTATGGAGGCAGCTATGGGGAAATGTAGACAGAAATCAAAGGCACCAAAACAAATTGCTACGAATGATTACGATTTAAATCACAAAAAAACAGTAAAATACCACACCTTTCCAGAATAATAAAATAAATAAATAAGCATTATTTTATCAAATTTTCAATTATCATTCCTTGTTAGACAGCGTTTCAAAAGCAACAACTTTAAATATGTGTAAAAAATATCTCACTAAACTAAAACAAACCCCAGTAGATTTCGTTATGAATAATGTCAACTTTCATTTGCAATTGGTCTCACCCATTCCCATTCAGAAAGTTCGATTTTGTATCACTGTGATATTAATGGAATGACTTGTTCACATATACATTGGACTTCAAATGGCCCCATAAAAGGAAATAAAATGGTGTTAAATCGTTTTAGGGCGACAATGCTGAACACCTAAGTGAGAAAATACTCGACCGCAAAATGTCTCATGCAGTAATTAATTGTTTCACAGCATTTGCCACTATGTCGTCTTTGTTATCATGTCGCGATACGAGTATAAGGCAAAAGGTGACTTTGTGTTCGAACGCGATCGCTCATACCAATTATGATTTATTGTTTTGTTGCACAAAAATTAAATTAAACATAGCATTTGTTGTAGAGGCGGTGTAACAGGTCACTGTTATAGCCCTATTTGAATCTCCATTATGCTCTGAGTGATAGTCTGCACATTGTTCTGTTGCATATCTTGGAGTAGAAGTAGGCCGGTAGAAAGTAGGACAATATTTATAAGCGCTCTCTAATACTACGAAAACATAGAAACTTAGATTTTTTCAATTCTGGCAAAAGGCAACACATCATCATTAAAATACTAAAGAGTCTCGCATAAGTTAAGGTGTAGTAGAATATGCAGTGTATTTTTTTATTCGTCTAGACCTTTCCAATTTATTTCACCTGCATTTTTTCATAATCTTTAAACTGTTCTCATATAAATATATAAACTATGATTTTGTTTTAATACTCCTACTTTATGGTGTAATGCTTTACAGCTCATGCGTAGTTTGTGGCATTTATTTACTTAGTTTTTTTATTTTTCCTTCATCTACTGTTGAACAAACATTTGTCGTACTGTTTGTATATATAGTGGCCGACAAAAGTCTACATATGACCACAATAATGGACATTTTATGTGAACATTAGCGCGGAATAAAAAAATAATGATGTAGTTTTGTTTGTAATCTATTTTTATTGATATGCCTAAAAAAATTGTTATTGTAATGTAAACTTTAAAAATTATTCATAATAAACAAACAAAAAGCATTGACTTTTGTTGTTGTGTTAAGGGGTTTCTTAAAATAGTATGTATTCAGTTCAAGTTTAGGCGGATTAAATAAATCTTTAATAGAAATAATGGCCTCTCAAAAATAAATATCAATTGATGTCCGTAATTTTGTTCTAAAGTGCAGAAATGAGGGAAAATCTTTTGGTGAAATATCAAAGCTTTTTAATTTAAGTCTACTTTTCAGACAATAGTCAATAACTTTAAAAAGACTGGTACAGTTGAAAACAAACCACGTGGAGGTCGCCCAAAGAAACTTAGTCGTAAAGACGTTAGCTTCATCTTAAAAGAAGTGGGCAAAAATTCAAAAGTAAATGCCACAAAATTAGCCGAAGATATTGCTGCATGATCTGAATTAATTGTACATCCAAGAACTATACAAAGAACTTTAAATAATAATGGTTACCATAGCAGATCTCCTCGAAAAAACCTCTCATAAGCGAAAAAAATCGCATATTTGGAAGTGATGGGAGAGATAAAGTTGGCGAAATAAAATACAGCGAAGGAGCCGAAGAACTTAGTTGCTACTGTTAAGCATGGTGGAGGCAGCGTGATGGTTTGGGGTGCTGTCGCTGCTACTGGAGTAGGAAAGTTAGTGTTTATTGAGGGTAATATGGATCGATATCTGTACAAATCCATTTTGGAACAAAACACGGCTCAGATTGTCAAAGATTGGCTGATCTACCATGCCCCACGCCAGTTGTACACACCACATCAAAGGCCGGACTCAAATGTTATTGAGCACGTGTGGGAGATTCTACAATGAAAAATTCGCAAAACTCCTATTACTAGTGCCCCAATGATTAAAGAGAAGCTTCAAGAAGAATGGCTAAATATAACATTCGCAGAACTCGACAATTTAGTTGCTTCGATGCCCAGACGCTTACAGGCAGTTATAGATGCATATGGTGGTCCAACGAAATATTAATTTTAATAAAAAGTAATAAGTTTTAATACCCAAACAAAGTTTTTTGTATTAATTTACAGCTCGTATGTAGACTTTTGTCATTCAATTTTCTTAGTTTTTTGTGAAGAAATGTTTAAGTTTATAATAAACTGCATTATTACTTTTCTTCATTATGGTATCAAAATGCCCAGATTGCAAAAATATGGGTCGTATGTAGACTTTTGTCGGCCACTGTATGTACGGGTATGTGTCTTCTTTCTAAATAAAATAAAAAATACACAAAAACAAATAGCAACAGCCAAGAAGACCAAAGAAAGATACACGTTATTCTGGATTGTTAAAGATTGCATTGATTCATTATGAGAGATGTTATACAATTCTTACAATACAAGTGAGCAGCGAGTATAGAGTGTTAAAAGTAGCCAGTGGCAATAGCGGCGTTTCGGTTCTAGCCACGCTATGTATGTTTCTCTGTTTATAAGTCAGTCGGTCTGTCTGTTTGTCTGTCGGTCTTGGCTTGTCATAGCTATAAACTTGCTAAATTGGTGGTAGCAGCAACAGTTGTTATATAATCTATAACTTGCTACGTAAATACGTTACTAAGTTGGTTTTAAAGTCTATGTTTTTTGTAGTTTTTTTCTAGTGGTTAATGTTTATGACGGCACGCGTCTTAAGTTTTTTTTTTATTGCTTCTACTTCTTATTCCTCCTCTTACTATAGCCAGCAATTCTTTTATATTTCTAGTAACTCTTACAAGTTGTGGGATTTTTTAATTGATTGCATTATTTTATTTTCTATTTGATATTGTTTTTACTTTTTTTAATATAAAGAGTTGTTGATATTTAAAAGAGAGTTTTCTTTCGTTAAATGCATACTCGTTGCATTAACATACTGGTATATTTTTAATCACAATAATAGTATTATTAAGCCGGCAAATATTTTCTAATTTAATATCTATAAATGTAGATAGGCTTCAAGTGTTAATGTATGCGAAAAGTAGGTATTAAGAAGATATGGGAGATAGTAAATTAAATCTTATCAGAACTTTTCAATTGCATTGAAGTATTTATGGAAAATTATTAAATATACACAAGTATGTCTACTATGTCTTGTTAAAATATTTCTACAATATTATACCACAAGATGTGGCCATTAGCAATTCTTTTCTAAATGCATCCTGTAGCGTATTAAATATTGCTGCATCTATAAAACAAGTTTGAATGCTATTTACGTTTGGCCAGTTGAGTTTAAATTAATTGTTTTATTCATTCAATAAATATAAAGCAGAGCTTAGCACTAATTGCAGCCGAGGGTTGAAAACGATCTGCTATTTACACTACCCAAGATTTTCAGTAAATATGTATGAAATGTCTAAAATAACTCAGAGCAGTTTCCAAAACCTTCGAAATGTCGTTCAGTACGAATTTGCATAATATTATATGTCTGATTAACTACATTGAAGGTATACTATATATTGGCCAACACAAAACCAGATTCTCATTATCGAATGATTCATCGTTGCATCTATTATAAAGTCTACAAATGCAAACCAGATGATCTCTTGAGATCATGAGTGCGAAGAAAAGGGACTTATGGTTCTATTATGATTGTCACAGAACTGCAAGACTGGTAAAAATTCAACGCGATCGACTACGGAATGTAGAAGCATAGACCGCTTGATTCAGAGTTGTCAAACATAGTACAATTGTATTTTTTTTTTTTTGGTACATTTTAGACTTAGTTGGTATCGTGGTACTACCACGAGCCTTTTGGTATAATTTTAAAATATTGATGCATCAAAAATTTGTATTACAGATAAAATATATAGAAATGATTTTATTAAATTTCATGCGCATTTTGGAATTGAAATACGCACCAAAAGATAGTTATTACTAAGAGATGTTGTTTGTGGAATTATCGAACAAAGAGAGTTTTTGAATTTATTATTTAACATTAAATGATTTTGAGGCTAAATTCAAAAGCGAAAGCTTAAAGTTAAGTTAATCAGGATTTTAAAAACTTTAGAAGCTAACCCTTCTATTTCTTCAATACATTAGTAAAATATTAAATCTGGTATTTTGGAATGCAAACGGATGATACACGATCAAGGTTAGCTTTTCGGAATTAACCCAATTCTTCATAAATAAGGATCTTATTAGAGTATCTAATTTTTTCCATTTTTACTAGTTCGAATAAAACGAATAATTCGAATAAGAGATTTTAGCTTGTTCGAATTATTCAATCATATATTTAATCAAATTATTCGAATAATTAAAAATTTTTAAATAAAGTTAAATAAAAATGGTTTTCCTTCATCAATCTATATATATAAAAGAGAATGACGTTAGTTACTAGCTTTATAACTAAAGAACGCCAGGACCGATTGCAACGACTCGCACGAATTCAGGCTGGTCTCAGGCCAGAGAAGAAGAATACCCGGAAAAAGTTCAGAAATTGACCATGCCTACTTTTTTTTAAATTAATGTTTTTATGTGTGAGTGTGTGTATGTACTTTATAGAATCGTAAATGATCATGTGATGATCTTCGGCAAAGTTGTTGGGCATGAGCCCAGGAAGGTTTGTAAGTTGGTACGACCACGCCCACTCTAACGCCTACTTTTTTTTATTTAATTCTAAATGGGTTTTTACAGATTTACTTCAAATTGTATATACATCTTACTGTAGGCGAGGTAGAAATAAAAATTGTATGTGCCACGCCCACTTTCACGCCTTATCACATGCAAGACGCTTGCCAGGTAAGCCAGACCGCTGCCTGAAATTTTCACATCACACCACTAAATATTTATAGAATACTTCTTTTTTGCGACCACGCCTACTTTAACGCCTTCTTTTTTAAATTGTGTAATTGATTCTACTCTAATTTTAACATATTCATTTTACTCTAGGCGAGATCAAAAATTAAGACTCATACTCCACGCCTCCTTTCACATCCCATCTCTAGCGATCTTTTTGCATGTTTGCATGGTTTTTCAGTCTGCGGGCGCAGGGGCGTGGCAAAATCTAATTTTCATATTGCATCACCAATGACATACGAGAATACATACATATATTTTGCTTTTTTTTATTTTATTTCATTTTTTTCAAAGCCGTTGTAATGTTTTTCAAAACGAGATATCAAACTCTTAAATCGGTTATGTAGTTCCGAAGATATTTGCAAAAAACTTATGTTATTAACGATCCAATATCAACATTTTAAAACTTTCGAAATGTTGCATTCAAAAATCAGAGTTTTCGGTTTATTTACAAAATATTTACATCATTCGATAACAAGATATTCCACGCTTACTAAGGTGCAACATTATACAATAAGTTAAAAATAATATTATATAATCAATCGATGATAAAAAAAACTATATGTACCCTTGCATTTAAGATACCTACATTTTGTGCACATTTGTGAGTTTTTTTCGAATGCTGATAAAAAATAACGGTACATTTAAACAAATTGCTCGAAGCGCTTGATCGGACTCTACGTCCGATGGGAGGCGCTCTTATTCTTTTCGTTGGTGATTTTCGTCAAACTTTGCCCGTTATCAATGACCGCAGATGAGCTGAACGCATGCTTGAAAGCTTCATATCTTTGGAACCGAGTCGAGAAAATCACGCTATCGACGAACATGCGTGTGCATTTGTTGCAAGACCCGTCTGTCCAAACATTCTCAGAACAATTTTTTCACATCGGAAATGGAAAAATTCCAATTAATCGCGCCACGAACGAAATTTCGTTCCCGCCTAACTTCTGTCGAATGCAAATGAATATTCAAGCCGTTGTCGACAAGGTTTTCCCAAGTCTAACAATCTTCTACAAAATTTCGGATTGGCTGTGGGAACGTGGAATTTTGGCACCAACAAATTACGATGCCAACAAGCTCAATGAGCAAATTCAATTGAAACTACCCGGCAAATTATTCAAATACAAATCGATCGATACAGTAATGGATGAAGAACAAGCCGTCAATAATCCCACTGAATTTTTAAATTCATTGGAACCACCTGGAATGCCAACGCATGTGCTAACATTAAACGTTGGATCACCGGTAATTCTTATTCGCAACTTAAACGCACCAAATTTATGCAACGGAACCACATTGACCATCAAAAACTGCTCACCAAATTTAATCAAGGCAACAATCATCGGTGGCAGATTCAAAGGCGAAGATGTACTTATTCCACGAATTCGGACGATTTCCAACGATTTACCATTCCAATTAAAGCGGATCCAATTCCCTTTGCGTCTTACGTGTACTATTGCCATTAATAAAGCAAGAGTCACATCATTAACTATTGCTGGCTTAATTTTGGAAAATTTATGTTTTCCACATGGCACGCCAAAAAACATTGAATTCCGCTGGCCCCAAGATGAAGTAATAAATAAATATAATTTCCAATTTGCCTTAAATAAATGCGTTTCTTTTTTGATTGAGCCCATACCTAGACCATATGTAAGTTATTCTGTAATAAATCTTTATGATAGATATTCCAACACTAATGTTTGCTTAGGGCCAGCAACGCGGACCGGGTCAGCTAGTATTTAATAATATCACTTATATACGTTTTAGTTATTATATATAATATAACTTTCTTCAGCATCTTATTCATCAACATCGTAACCTAAATAAGAATGAAACTGAATTGGTTCAATTAAGAGCCGGTATATATAAAAACCGAAGTGGTCCATTATGATTCCTTTTCTATTATTAATTGTATTTTCCTGTATATTCCAGGTATTTCCATTCGATAAATTAATATTTTTTGGATCATTATGTTCTAAAAGTTTCTTAAGATATGGTCACACATGGCAAATATTTACTCAAAAAAGCGTAACCAATTGTTTAGCGCAAATTTGTTTGATGTTGTTTACTCTAACACGAGTTTTTCAAGATCAAACAGCATAAAATAAAATAAAAATAATCATTTGTTGTGTCCCGTTCTAAATAAACGATTGTTTTTAATAAATAAACGAGTTTAAATATATTTTATTTAGTGTAACCACTTTTCGGTATTTTTCGGTTAATTTTTGCCAAGTGTGAACGTACCTTAATATATGTGACATTTTGTTCATCCCATTAGTATTTTGTTTGCAATTACTTTCAATACTTTATTTTTGGCTACCAATAAGCAGCAAATATATAGCAGAATTAATGCATAATTCCGATTTTGCCAATATTTCACCACCATATCGCACCCTAAATACAAAAGGATCACAACTCAAACTACTAAAATTTTTAGGAAATTTTAAGAAGATAGTGATGTGAAAGAAATTTTTGCAGTAGTTAGAGATGTGTAGATATATATATATTTCCTTTTATTTATATAAATGAATTAATATTGTACACATCGCTTAATTATATAAAAGTTCATTTTGAACAGAGGGCGTATAGATTTATGTACTCTAAATTAATTTATGAAAAAAGTCAGTTTATTTTTTATTTTGTTTATTAAATATCGAATATTTCCTTTTTGAATTATAACTTATTTCAGTACATTTGTATAAGAAACTTTTACAGCACTTATTTATAGTTATTGAAAAACATTATTAAACTTTCGTTTATATTAAAAATTGTTAATACAATTTCATACTGTTGGTTTTCACTGGACAGATTTTTAGGTTTTTATACCCCCCACCACCATAAGTGGTGAATGAGGGTATATATAAGTTTGTCATTCCGTGTGTAACACTGAGAAATTCTTATCTGAGACCCAACAAAAGTATATATACTCTTACGTCCAAAGACACAACTGAAATCAACAAACTTTATAAAAAACCGCTTATAATTCTCCTAAGCAGTCTGGTATTAAAAATCAGCGAAATCGGTATAGTAGAACAAGAGAAAATTGATATTTTTAAAAATTTTTCTTGCTATATTTTTAAATATATTGCAGATAATACAATGAAATTTTGTATAATATATGTTTTTATGATAAAAGAAGAAAGTGTGAGGATTTCTCATTTATGATTTCTCATAGCCCCATACAAAAATCTTCTCGAAATATTGCTCAATTATTCATTAATGCCTATAAAATTGGAATATCAATACAAAATTCAGCAGGATAAGTTCCATGCAAAAAGAAATCGCAAAACGAATTTTTTTTAAATCGGTCCATGTTTGACCATAGACCCAATATTAAGTCCACTTCCAAAATTACACTTAAATACGTATAAAACTAATATAAAAAATTCTAAACGGCTGAAATTTGACATAAACAATCCTTATAGATACAAAATTGTTGTACTAAATTATAAGGTGGTCGCTCCATAATTGGTCATAGCTCCCATATAAGGACCACATCAGAAAAAGCCATTTATCTTTATATATAACGCATAAATATCGCTACCGACTCAAGACTTTACACAGATCATCTACATGTATACGAAATTTATCCCACAAAATTTTGTGACTTTTGGTGCATTGTTCCCCCATATAAAGCCCTCTTCCGAAAATCACTTTAATATTCATAAATCTCTTATAAATAAGGGCACCGATCCAAAATTTTACACGGATCATTTACATGCATGCCAAAATCAAACTGCTGGATTTTGAGAATATGGGTCCATATTTTACTATATCCCCCATATAAGGTCCACTTCCGAGATCCACGTTAATACTAATATATTATTATGTTGTTATTATTACGTTATTATGTTGAAATTCGACGTGAAATCCCTCATATGCATAAAAATCGCTGTTGCAAAATTTAAGAAGATCGGCCCATAAGTTATAATAGCTGCCATATAAGAACCATTTCTGCAAAACAAATAAACCTACTAACTTTTATATAGATCAGTAATTTTAATCCAGAAGTCATACTAATATCTGTTATACGGCAATTATGCTACTGGATTTTTTAGCTGTTTGTCAATAACTGGTAATACTTCCGAGCATACTAAACAACCATATAACTCTTGTAAATAACGTTACTGAGATCAAATTCAAACAAAAAAGCCTCACCTTATATCTTACCTTTTTTGATACTCTGTTTCTTGACTTGTTGTGAATATGGAAAAATCTTCTTTTAATTTTATACATTGTTAAATTACACTCAGGATTATTATGAACATCAGACAAACTCTGCAAATTACAGAAAGAATCGGTAATTACATCTATTATTAATGGTCTAAAATACAACAACATATAAAACACTAATAAAATTTGCACTAAGACTGAATAGAAAACACAGAATTAGGATATACTAGTCCTATAACCAGTGCAGTTTTGGCATTTCTTATTACGTTTAGGTGGAGGGTATTAAAGATTCGGCACAGCCGAATTAAGCACTCAAACTTGTTAAAATTCAAAAATGCCATCGTCTAAAAATAAAATTTAATAATAAATAATAATAATTAAATTTATATACATAAATATGTATTTATTAAACATGTCTTATATTGTAAATATAATTGAATTAGAATTATGTTAAATTATTAGAATTTTTAATTATAGAATAAAAAAATCCTTAAATCCTTATTCAATTATTCTGCATAAAATTATTCGAATTATTCGTTATTCGAAAGTTGTCATTTTAAATTCTTCGAATAATCATTCGTAAGAAATTGTTCGATTTATTTGAATAGATTTTATACATAATCGAGATATATTTTTTTAATATATTTTAATCAGTGTGATATTAGAAGGCATATAATAAAGCTAGATTTACACGATTGAAACAGTAAAATTTCTTCAAAATTTTTTTATTTAATAACTATTAATAATTATATTATTAATAATATTCAAAATGCTTTAAACTCGTGTAAACAGCAAAAATTCTTCAAAATTTATTTATTTAATAACTATTAATAATTATTTATTTATTTAATAACTATTAATAATTATTAATAATATAAATTTTGAAGAAACTTTCAATCGTGTAAATCTAGCTTAAGTCATAAGGTCTTTATTGATTTATTGATTTATTTGAATGAAGATAAACATATAATTACGAAACGTGCCTTGTTTCTTGCCCTTTCCAAAAGAAGAGGTTAAATTTTCTTGGTTGCATATGCATTAACGCAAATTAATATTGTTACTCCATCCTAGCATAACTTTCTTCCTGGAGCACTAGTTTTTCAGCGTAAATAAATGCTTTACCTAATGACAGTATGATAATTTTCTCCTGATTTTTTTGGAAGTATTACTATTTTTGCAATATTAAAGCCTTATAAAAAATCTTTTTGTATTTTTATGGGTTTGTTTTTTCCTTTAGCGGAGAAATAAATACGTAAGCTAAATTTCCATTAGAGATCGACGATTTTTTGAGACATTCTTGATATAATGTTAAAAATTTTGCCATAATTTATATAGATCTTTCCTCTTAAGTGAGTTTGTGGTTTAGTTTTAGTATTATTTAATAAATATTAAAAATGATACCGTGGAGGTCTAAAAAGTACATTTTATTTATATAGTTGATACAAAATCCAAACGGCTATTTTCCATCGACCTTATAATAATTTTTATAGATGCTGTAATGATGCAGCAGTGAAGAAGATTATACAGCATCTAATCTGTCACTGGCTGGTCATGACAACGCAGAAACTGTGAATATTTTTCCTGCATGAATTGATGAATCTGTCAGGGACGGTCGTTAGAAGTCTAGATGCCTTCATATATGATAAGGGGTGGACTCTACTTTCCACAATCCGACCTCATAAAAGAGTGATTGCAGAAGATGTCAACCTTCGAACCGTATTTTCTCAAAAAATATAGGACTTTACCTCATCTTTTCTGAAGTGTATCTGAAGATTCCGGTTTGAGTTGTGCAGAACAGTAAGATAATTATTAGAATTATGTATTATTTTTGTAATGATATAAAGTTTTTCTGTCTTTTTCTCAAAAATGTGACTAAATTTCGGTGATGCAGCGTTGAATTTATTTCTTTAATGCATGGGTGATTGTGGGCTTGTTGACATCGACATTTGATTTAAAATAAGAATACCAATACAATATTAGTGACCCCAACTGATCATCATAACAAGAGAGTACAGGAGCAGAAAATGTTTTATGCAGTAATTGTATTGTTTTAGGGGCATGTGGCACCGTCTTGCTGAAAACACATGTCATCCACTTTAATCGAACTTAGGCTGAGAAACTCTGTTACCAAGATGCGTATCAATTTGTGGTTCTAAAGTACACTATAAAGTACATGTGAACAATGTTGAATAAATATATTTAAGATTATTGTAGTCAATTAAAACATATTATCTCAGCAAACTTGATTATGTGATCAAAAGTGCTATTGATTTTAAATTTTAAACAATTTTCATACGAATCTACTATAATAAATAATTTCTTTTCAAATTTAAAGGTACGGCTACTTTCTAAAAACTAAGAAAATTAAACACTCCAGTTACGAAACATTCAGGAAATGTGCGTCGACAAAGTAAACCATATATTTTCTACGCACTTCCTTTACAACAAATATTTATTTAAAGCGAATTTCATTCCTGCTTGTATAATAGTTTTCCTATTTCAAATAAAATGTTGCCAAGACCTTGTACAAAATAAAAACAATAATAATAATAATAAAAAAATGCTATTTAAAAACAATTTTCATTTTTAAGCGGTTTCCTCTAAGACAAACTTAAATAAAACCCGGTTTTGAAAAACATTTTCCTTGTATTTTTCATTAATATTAAAAAAAAAAGTTCAATTTTTGTATTTTTTTAAATCCTGATATTAACCAAAATGGCTTAAAGCATTAACAAATATGCCATTATATGATACGGGATTTTGTCTTTGTATTTTTATTATTTCTTTTTGCTTTTTTCGAAATTACGTATCTTTAAATGTTGTTGGACCAGCTGAAAACAGTTGTTTTGTTTTATTTTCTGTTCCTCAGTTTTGTTCGCTTAAGTTAGCTGTTGGTGTGGAAACAGCTTTAAAATAATTATTTGTGATGATAAGGCATGAAAAGAAGACAAGTTTTTAATATACAAAAATTATATTATGGGAATTTAATTTTATTCTAAAAATCTGTGAACGATAAAGCAACAAACAAAAAATTGCATAATAAATTTCTCTACATGTGAGTGTAAAAAGAAAGTACGCATTGGAAAGAAAGGATATAGAGTTTGAGACTTAAAACTTAAACATCAGGTTCAGGTTTCTTTATTTATTTATTTCTGTACAGCAAAAAACCTGAAGAAAGATTTCTTGTAAAAAAAAGGTTTGCTGCTTAAGTCTTTTGTTTTAATTTAATTTAGTCTACAAAAAAGTTGAATGTCTTTGTTTATTTTTTTGTTATTGTTATTGTTGTTTTAACCATAAACAATTGAAATTTTCTTCACTTTTTTTCTTTCTTTTCAATATACAAGTGTGTATTTTTTTAAATAAATGAATTGTAACAATAAATATTTGAAATTATTTAATTTTCTTTTAAACCAGACAACTACTACTGCTTTTTTCCACATTTCCAGTTGTTTATTTTTCAGAGTAGATAAACAATTTCCCTCGCACCTTATTAGTCTGCATAGTTTTTTGAGTTTTTTCTATATTAATATTATTTCAAATTGTATACAATAGATTATGGACTTAAAAAAAACATACACAAAATTTCGTATAAACTTCAGTAACTTGTATGAACAGTATAATAATATAAAAAAACAGCCATAAAGTACACCTTGTCTACCACTGCTATTATAGCTGCTGCTGCTGTTGTTGTTGTCGTTGTTGTTGCATCCACAATTGCTAATGTTGCATCCACAAAATAAAAAAAAAATAAGCGAAAAAACACATAAAAAGAAAATAGAAAACATTCATACATTCATATGAAAAAAACTATATAAATAAAACAAAAAAATTTTTCGCAGGAAAAAATTGTTGACGAAAAAAGAAAGTTAATTCAATGTTGTTGTTGACTTTTCCACATTTTTTGTTGGTTTGTTTGTTGCTGTTTTCATTTGTAATACTAATGCCGCTGTTTAAAACTGCCACAGCTACCGACTGCTAGCTGACTGACTTACTGGCAAACGCAATTAGGGAAATGTTGGCATTTATTTTTATTTGCTTTAATGTTGCGAATGCAATTGCAACAAGTGCAAGTACACGTTCACTTCAGTTCAGTTCCACACACACAGTTCACAGTTTTAATAATACACACACCACACTTACTCTCACATGTCTACAGTCATCTTTACATTAATACAATAGTTACAATTGTTTTCTACTTGATTTGATGCATTTTAAGATGATTTTAATTTGTTTTTCTTTTTCATACATACTTTTTTGTTGTTTTATCTTAAATGACACTTCTATTCGTATTAGACAGCGTCTTAATAGAGAAATCTTCAGAGATTTATTAAGGCGATAAAATAAACTACAAGTAGGCAAAAGCAACTTTGTGCTCAAATAAATATATTTAATTAAGAGTTTTCATTTTAAATGTAAATCACTTTATGCCGCGTAAGCACAGAAAGACCTGTGAACCTTAAAACTATGTAAAATGTGTTTGTTTTAAAAAAGTTTTGTAGAGAAATTCCTAAGAACATAATTTCTAAAGTAGCTAAATGAGATTTACAGAAGACATTTAAATGCTGAGACTTTAAGCAAGATTAATTACTTTTTTAATGTTGGATAATTTTTTTTGGAATAAATTATATTGAGGGAAAGCAAACGTTAAAAAGAAAATTTGTATAACATGTTATACAAAAAAACAATTTAAACTTATGAAATAAAGAACTAATTTAATCATTATTTTAGAATTTTCTTGTAGATTTAGAATTAATTGAAGTCTCAAAGGTGCTGGCCATTAAGCCAGTGGCAAGAATATTTCAAATTTTATAAGTTACAAAGGAACAATTTACAAAATTGGGTACTATATTTTTATGAAGGATGTGTTTATAGTTTTGTCGATATAATTTTATTAGAAGACGGCATATATTTATTACTTAATGAATACCAAATTGAAAATTTTGATTTGCATTATTATGCTTATATTATTGAGGAAAGAAAGGAAAGTTACATATTCAAATTTATTACAGAAATTGAATTTCCTAAACCCTTTGAGCTTCATCCAATATTTTATAGAAATGTAAAAAAATTTTTAATATGTGTGTATATAATATTAGTTACTAAGCACTTGCACTTTGAAATAAAGACATTAGAAAATAAAATGAAATTTTGTTTCTTTAATAATAGCAGGAGATGTAAACATTGTTCCTATTTGTTCACAATCTATGAAAATGTTGTTCATAATCTATACGCAGTTGTTCATAACCTATGCACAGTTTTTCATAGTATTTTCCCAGTTAGTCAGTATCTATAAAAATGTGGTATTTTACTGCATGCAAACAATCAAGTAGAGATGAAAGGATCACTTCTTCACAATTCGCCAGATGCAATGTTCCCCACATCATAAATTAATGGAAAGGTACCAAGTTCAATCTGAAGCTGTAAGCTATCTCAATATGTCATTAAAGCTTGGCCCAGCTAACTCGCCAATAGCATTCTTAGGAAAAGTGGAAAATTGTTTCTGCCTTTTCCTTGTTCTTGCAACATGTATACATACGTGTTTAAAATACGCGATTCATTGTCACCACAATTCTACCGAAATAATAGCGAGATAACTGGTACATATATTTAAAGCAGATCCCATTCTAGCTAACGCGTGCGCTCGTTAATTACCATAGTCTCTATGCGCAACGATCCAAACTAAAGTAAGGTGTAATAGACGATCAAGTCTTGACAGCTCTGTAGAGTCGTAGAAGTATATGAGTTGAGGGAGAAAAGTGACACCTGACTGCAAACTATGGCAAGTACATAGCAATATATAAGTATTGAACGTACTGTAGTTGTATATATCAATTTAGGTATGACTAAGAATTATTGTACAATAAATATCTTATAGCTACCATTATCTTCTAGAATCTGTGTTAAGTAATCAGTTTTAATTATAGGTATATTTAGACTTCAGTGTAATAACGAAATATTTTGCACTATTCGAATAATTACAGTTCAATAACCGTTAGTATTCATGGTCATTATAGTAAACAGTGCCAGTTCCGATTTGGTTGATTTTACACACAGTAGTTTCAAGTATTTAGTTTTCTTAAGTTCATGGTGAAACTGTACAAGGTGAGTGTAAATCGGCAGCAAATACAACAGAATACAGAAACAACAGCCAATTTGTTTGTGTAAAATAATGTACTACTGCCAAAAACACTTTAAATAGAATTATTTTAACAGAAGTAAATTATAAACAACGTCAGTCAGCTGTGCTACTGCACTCACCTTGTATAGTTACACCATGCTTGAGTTTCTGTGGCCCAGTTTTTTTTTTGCAACTCCAAAGTACTGGACATGATAACACTTTGTATTTGAAACCAACTCCGATATTAGTATCATTCTAACGACCCTTCGATTATAGTTTTTCACACTTGAAAAAAATAATGTAGAAGTGATTTTCTTGTCACATGTAAATTGCTTTTAATGTGATAATTCAAATCTTTCAACTACTAGGCCTACTAAGCTGAGTACAAAGAAAAATTTTCAAAATTGTTCTTAGCAATAAAAGTTAACCTCTTGTCAGAAAGAGTTTTATTTTAAAGAAGAGAACCCCTTCCAGGTCCTTTTTAGCTAATAGCATACATAAGTCATCTGTAGCACATTTTAAATTTTTAATCAGGAGTTGTTGTACAGAGAAATATAAATGCAGAAACAATTTGTTACTATTTGATGCGGCTTTTGGGCTGGAGGCTAATATTCTACAAAAATGTGTCTGATCAAGCAGTGACTTTCTATTGATCAAGAACTACTATCGCCATCTCAACACGCATTCGTTGAGACGGCTCTTTACTCATTATGGAGAAATCACTAAAATTATGCAATTTTTCAATGGTAGGGGCATTCAATAATGTAAAATCTGCAAAAATAATATTTGCTCTATTAATTTAAAACTAGATCAGGCGTTACTAGGTTTGTACCCAAATCTACGTGATAACAAATTGCGCTCCAAAATAGCAACAGCACAGATCTCGAGATTAGCCCAAAGAGATATCCCTCAAGGGGGTGCTTTATCCCCTTATATTCTTCTCAGAAACTAGATCTCACGGGATACACAGTTTTGTTCGCTTATGCGGATGTCATAGCAGTGGCAGTTTCGGGGATACATTTGGGCACGATATCTCAAAGAATGAAAGAGGAACTTAAAACACTAAGTAGGTGGAGAACTCATAGTGGTCTAAGTGTAAATCAAGGCAAAACTGAACTTATTATTTAAGAGAAAATATAAGATTCCTATATTTCAGCTATCTAGATTAAATGATGTAGAACTGTCAGATAGCGCAAAATTCCTAGACGTAATTCTTAACAATAAATTTGGAAATATACAATATACATACAAGAACATCTAAAGTCGTGTATGTTCATAAAAAGGCCATATGCATAAATTGGGCTATTAAACCTCGACACGTAAACTGGCTGTTTAAGACGGTCATAAATGCCAATACTATTTTTCGGGTTGCGGTCTGGTGAAAAGCACTTGACTCTGACTAAGTCGATGACCAGGCAAATGGCTCTTAATACTGTCATAATGGAGGGTCTCCCTTCTTGGAAACTAGCAGTATAAAGCGTGATTCATTTCGAGGTTCCCTACTTAAAAAAAAACAGAAAATTCAAGTTTAATGGGGAATGTTTATTATCATTTGAAAAAACATTCTTTGGCATTTATTTTTTGAAGATTATGTCTTCATTACTTCATTAGAAGTAGCAATTGGCCTGTCTTACCTGTCGTCTATCTCTATCCATCTCTTTTTTACACAATCTTATCTTTTCAGGCAACACAAAAGAACCAGTGCCATGGACCCAAGTGAGCTGTGTATTGTTAACATAACCTAAGCAGTAACTTTTAGCTCGATATAGGGATATGATAACAGAGTCCTTCTGGCTAAATTGAATGATATTTATGAGGACGTCAGGTGTTTTTAACATCATGGTGTTCCCCGTGAAACAATTCAGTTATGGCATGATACATTTACTGATAGATTACTCTCTCGCATCGGTGAACAGAATTGGCTCCCACTATGTTTTAATATTAGATCTATTTTTATGGGGCTATTTTAAAGGCATTAAAGAAGGAAATTAAACGATGAATCAGGGAATTTTAGCGACATTTATACAAAATGGTCAAGGATAATTTCGGGAAAAGTGAGTGCCTGTGCTAGGAAAGCCACGCATTATCCTATCCCATGAACTTTAAATTTGTAAATCTAGCATTCATTAAAATCTAGCATACATTTTGGGAAAATATGTCTTCTTAAAACTATTAAAGCACTCCCTCTACATAACAAAAACTCAAAACCTCTACTTCTTACCACACAGTTTTAAAATGTCGTTTTGTCTTAGAATATTTCCAGTAAGATTTTCTAATATATATATATTCTTTTAGCATTATCTTGATAAATAAATCAAATGAAAAAAAATTTCAACTTTCTCACAAAAATTAAAGGTAAAACTAATTGCAACTAAGCTTGCATACAAGTAATAACAATGGCAACCGGCAGCAACAATTCCAACAGCAAATAGCATTAAAAAATGTATATTATCTTTAATATATCATCAGCAATAGCAACTGACACTTCCAAATGCTTTTGTGATACAATTGTGATAAAAATAGAGAGAAGAATAAAAAAACATTATAATCGTCTTATGGGCGAAAAAAGTAAGGTAAAGAATTTTGTTCGTATCGTAAGGTAACTTGCCACATTTAATTGTTTACAATGTTGCACAGTAGATTTTCTTTTTCTTTTTTTTTATAATAGAAGCAAAGAAGAAGCTTTCTTCAATTAGAAGACTGCAGTAAAACTTTAAGACACTCTGAGTGAAAAGAGTAATGAAAGCGGTCAAACTTCCAATAAATTAACGTGAAATTTTAAGTTTTCTTCAGACAAGAATATTCTCGCCAGGCTTGTGTTAATATTAACATTGATTAATTTTGTTTTCTTATTTGTAATTTGCATATATAATGCTTCCTTATTTGAATGTTTTGTAATAAAAATCTTGAATATGTTCTCAAATATTCCCAGTTGTATGTATAAATATAAAGTACATCAGTCTGTGCACATATATATATTCTTAAACCATGGTGCAATATGTTCTTGTTGTTGTTTTAGTCTATAGTGTATAAAGCCTTTGTTTAATTCACTTGTTATTTGTTCTTTTCTTAATTCATGTATTTTTCATTATATTAAAAACTTTTCTTCTCAGATTTCTAATATTTGTAATAACACAGCTCGGAAGCCAAAACAACTAAAACTACTGGCAGTAATTGTTAAAAATGTCTATATATCTTTTCTTTTTGAAAAAGTATGATTAAGTTAAACATGCAGCATTCTGCCTAATACAGCTAACATTTCAAACAAACAAAAATGAGTTTTAGATTAAAATGAGTTTTTCATATTATAATAAGTTTTTAATAATCTTTAATTTCTTTTTAACAATAAAACAAATTCAAACTTTTATATACATATGAGTAACTATATTAAAGTTTATGTAAGAAGAAAAATCCTTTCGCAGAATTTTTTAAGTGTTTTATTTGCAGCACAAAACCAAGAAATAAAGTAATTTTCTGCTTTTTCAACTTAAATATCAAATGTTCTTCTAACAATGAAAATAACATTATTCTATATTAATGCAGCAATTATAAATGCATTAGAAAAATAATATACTTACGTCTAAAATTCTTTCGAGATGTGAAGAGAAAATTATATAAAATGTTTTATTTAGCAACAAACACAATTGAAGTTGTTGGATATTTTAAAACTTATTAAGAGTTAATTGCAAAAGAAAATTATATACCTAAAATGATTTATGTTTAATTGTGCAAAACATTTTAGGTTAAGTGATGTTTTTGGATAAAGCTTTTGGTTTCTCACAATAATAATACATAGCATAGATGGTATACATAACAAATGGAAATTTGTCACACGATTCTTGAAAATAAGCGGTCAACCGTATATGTCCATTACTATTTAGCATAAATGTAAATGCATTTCGTTGATGTAGCGTTGAATTTCATCTTTTAATGAATTGAATTATTTTGTTTAACTAGGCTTTGGGATAGACGTTTGACTTCAAAAAACCCCATAAAAATAAACCAAAAAGTGTTGAAAACACTATCTAGGGTCATAATTCTGAAAGCCCTAACGAGATAGTACATTACCAGGAAACGACTCATACAGTAATTGAATGGTTTCACCGTCTTGTCGCCACCAATTAGGACCATGACCAGAATTATTTTCGAAGAAGTTAATTAAGCGCCACACTTGTATGCAAAACTGTCCCTTCGATGAGCTTCAGCATATTGTTTAAGAACATTTTTTTGAGAATCTTGATTGAACTACTCCTAGCCATACGATTACAATAATATTCTTTTACGATGGCGAAGTATGTAGTCATCAGCAGTTTAAGCTTTTTGGGAAATGATCAATCTGCCTCTTTTCCTAAAATCCTTCAGGTAATATAACTCAATACTGAACTTCATCATCTTTGTTAGTCTCTTTTGCGTCTCCCCGATTCTCATAACTTATTATATGCTAAATTTAAGTCTTTAATTTATGTGCATCCAAAGTATAACCCCTGTTTAGGTAGATGTCACATCAGGAACCTTCACAGCAGCAATAACAACCATCAAATCCATTCCGGAAATCTGATGTGATATCCATATTGCAGTTCAATTGTATTTACGTTCGATTTATGCAGCAAAACAACATCTTGTTTTCTGAGGTTCAGGAGACAATTTCTGTTTTTACATTCGCAAATGTTTTTTACGATTTGAATACTTCCGGTCGCAACGGCTCTATAATTTGTGGGCTCACCAGATATAATGGTAGCGTGTCTGGATCTGTCCACATCGCACCCAAAATCGATTCTATAAAATGATCTAACAAAACTGAATTTGATCATGCCTTTAATGATCCTCTTAATAACGACGAACACGAAGCAGATAGGAAGTTACAGGAAACTGTCAACACAGCATAATTCCTCCTGGTGGCATATCCAGGTTATCTTGCTTGGTCCATAATTTATCTCTTCTAGCCCAACGAAGATAGACGACTGATATTATATTTTAAGAACGAGATACACGAAGCAGAGCAGAATATCCGCGAAACTGTCAACGCAGCTTCATTATTCTTGGTCGAATATACATAGTGCTGCGGAATTCTGACACAATGAAGCCGAGATGAACTAACAATCATAACCGAGACAACTCGTGCAGATGTGGCTCTTTTAAACATGAAGAACGATCTACTTCGGCGGTATAGCATTGAAAAACTGTTTTTGCACATACTCGCATACTTGGTGTAGAGTATTATAAAGTCGACTATACTTTCTTACTTGTCTATAGATGAACGAGTTTTTGGTCCATTCTTTATATAATTTGTCAATGTTAAAAATCTGATTTTGTATTATTTTTTTCTTCGTTACATTAATTAACTATCTTATATAATATTAGTTAATCTTATATAAAGTTAGTTATCGGATTTTCGTTAAAGTGAGATTCGTTATACTGGAATTTGCCTGCACTGTAATAAAATTAAAATATAAAAATATATGTATATTTTCTTGTTAATATACAATCTTAATTAATTGTTTTGGAATATATTAAAATTAAGGACACGTTGGTATGTAAGTTGCAGCCAAGGCATTGTATAAAGTAAATTAATGGAATGTTTTCATTAATTTGTTAGCACTAATGTCCCACCTATTTTCGAAATATACATGTTATTAACACAATACATAAAAACATTAACACAATACATAAAAACATAAAATACATTAAATTGAAGCAATAGTTCACTGACTTATAATCACACCTATAAATTCAACTTAAGGTCACATTGTGGCCAATAACATTGTTGCAACTTCACAAACTGCAAAAAGCAAAAAAAACACAACTTTCATCACTTTCTTTTTGCCTTGATTATGAACATAAAAAAGGTAAGTATCGCTTGATAAAATACGCAGCAACATAATAGTGAATTGTTGTTACAATACTTAGTACATACAACCTGTTACTTCCGTTTACAAGTTTTTTCAGATCAGCATGCATGCTTATCGACATTTTCAAGATGGGTTTTTAGATTATGCTGTTCAGCAAAGTAAACAAAAGACCACACATTGCTGGCCATTGTCGGTAGTGTTGTGTAGAGTAAATATTAAAAAAAAAATTAAAAACTGGGATGTGTTAAAATGAAGGTTATTAATTCATAATTTGAATTAAAAGAAACTGAAACTCACGCATGTATATATAATAATACATGAAATCATTTACATTTTTTTTCTAAAGATAATAATGGATTTTTTTTTTTAATTTCAACAAAACAGCTTTAGTTATAAAAACGTTAATAATTTTACCTATAACAAATATTTGCAATTAAACATTAAAATCCAGTATACTGAAAACCCTCAAAAACCAACAAAACACCACAACTTTCTATAACAACATAATACAAAAAAAAACTATAGACAGATGATATAATTGGTTTTTTTTACCACCTTACCTTACCACAAGTACTATTGTACTCGTACACCATCATTATAATCTTCACTGAGATTTTGTCCAAAATATAAATTATATGTAGGTATGATTTGTATAAATTTTATTGTTATTTAATGCATTAAAATGTTAAAAAGATATTAATTCATAAAAGAAGTGTGTAATTAAATGTTTCATTGTTTTAAGTTTTGTATTTATTAGAATGTGGCAATGTGAAATGAAAGTGTTAATTATGTCAAGGATTAAATTGAGTGGCTGTTAATTCACTTTAATGTCAGTATGTTTAAAGTTGTTTGCTTTGTACAAATGAATATAGTACATAACAATTATTTCAGAGTAATAAGTTTTCAATAATTTTAAGTTTGATTTGCTTTTAGTAAATATTTAAATTTAGAATGATTATAAATATATTTGAATTTTAATTGATTAAAATAAATCAAGATGAATACAAAAATCAGTCACACTTTTCGGTGAGCATAATGATAGCACCGGGCTTTTAACTTTCTTCGACATATTTAAACTAGGAATCTATACTGTGTTGCATTACTATAATTACACTCGATATTTGCACATTGTTGTAAAGTTATAAACAGTTTTTTAAAAGTGTAACATATTTTAAGAGTATAGGTAAAGATCTGTGTTAATCATAACTATTAATACATTTTAAGATAAACCAAGAAGATTACTAGGAAAACATAATTTTAACTGTTATTTATTCTTATTATGCAATTTTCAACAATTTGTTATAATATCGATATTTGCCAATATCGTAACTTTGTCGTTTTGAAAAGGTTAAAATTTCAGTTTATATTACAAGTGGCGGCCCGAAAACACCTCTGTGAACGTGACAATCGGAGAATTATAAGTAACACAATGAAGAATCTTGGTCAGATTATTAATGAATGTGGCGTAAATGCGTCCAAATTAACCATAAGTAGACTGCTAAAAAATCCTAGAATATTACTCGACAAAAGCTATTGTGTATAGCAAAGGCTATTATTCCGCCAGAAAACTGTAAAAAAATAATGAAAATAAATGGATACATGCAAACGAGCTGAGATTCTTTGTTAATAGTTGCACTTTTAAAACATATGTGTGTTTCAGGTGATTTTTTCCGATGAGAAAAAATTCAATCTTGATGGTCCAGCTATTGAAGAATCCTCAAAAAAAAATTTCGGAAATTTATTTTTCAACAAAACAACTGTAACCAATCCTACTCCAAGGCCTTGTCTTAGTATGGAAATTGGCTGTGTTATATTTCCTTTTTTGGAGAGGTCCTTCGTCCAACTAAAACAGGTAAACACATAAGTAAATTTTATAAGATACCTCTTATGAAGGTAAAAAGCAAGAAAAATTAACATAATAAAAGAAATATTGTGATGACTTGATGACTGTTCAAGTTGTTCAATCACTCCTATGACAATAATTATATAAATTTTTGTCGTCCCGCACATAGTTTATACATTCAACATACCTTTCGTGAATGATAAAATGTTTCTTATATAAAAATAAATTTTGAAACAAAATTAAATATTTCGGCTAAAATTTGAATGTAATTACGTTATTATGAAATGTTTGTAGAACAAAAATTTAAATATTTTAAAATGGCAAATATTATATTTTATGAAACAAAGCTTCATTTAAATGAATGGGGAAATAAAACGCACTCATACAAGGCACTTATTCATGTAAGTCGTCACACAAACGGATAGTTGTCTTCGAAAAATATTAATACTCTTGAATGGCCCGCATGTTCTCCAGTTCAGAACCCCATTTGGAACATTTGGAGAATAATTAGCCGTCAAATTTTCGCCGAAAACCTGCAATATGAAAGCATATATCATCTAAAAGAAGCTGTTATAGATGCTTGGAGATCGATATCCGAAGATAAAAGAATAAATCTGGTATGAGTGATAAAAGTTTTGAGTTAATTCAACAAATAGTAGGCATAACACATTTTTAAAGTCTAATTTTTTGATGAATATTGGTATTTTAAGTTTTTTAATTGCAGTGTATTTATAGTTATGAAACACCAATTAATTTCTTTATATATTTTTAAGAGGTAACATTATAAATAATGTTTATTTTTTTTTTTTTTTGTTAAATAATATTTGTTTTTTTGTTCGTTTCATATACATGCTTTACTGTTTCTCTTACATACAAAATTGAGAAAAGTTTTATATATTTATAGTTATGCAACGCAGTGTATTTCTGAGTCGATTATTGCTTTTTAACTTTTTGAAAAGAATACCATAATATCTACAAGTGTTGTCCACTCGAGACAAATTCAAATTGACAGCATGTCAAGAAGTAAACGATTCTAAAACATCAAAACTCAAACACATTGTTGTTAAAGATATTGTAGTTATAAGTGTCGATATACAGTGGCTGACAGCTTATTTTATGCAGTACATGTTTTTGCTTTCCAAGCTCCATAAAAAGAAAACTAACAGGAACAGGAACAGGAAAAAATAAATTGTTGCATTTCGGAGCTTTGAAAAAAGTTGCATTGCATAAAATAAGCTGTAAACTACTGTAATCTCACATCATATTCCATTAGTTAAAAATTATTACTATTCTTTTAGTTATTTAAATAACTAAATTTTGACAACCATAATATACATAATTTTGTTGTAGGGTACACTATAACCGTAAATTTTCTTTAGAAATTTAAATCTCTAAAAAAACACATTATGGATTGTTATATTCCAGGAAATTTATATGTTAAATCAAGGCGAAGCAAACGTCTGTCTCTCATACCAAAACGTGTGATTTATTTAAACTGCAAACTCTTGTCTTAAACAGAATAAACAGGCTAAAATATCCACAAAGAAGAGAATTCTCACATAAACCAAAGCATACTGTGTCCTTTTTGTGTTGAACAATTGTACAGTACAAATGACGGAAAGCATATGTCAAACGCCACCTTCATGTAAATCGCATATGTCAGCCAGCCAACCAGGCTGCATGCATGTCTTATTCTACAGCATCTAAGACTCAATATGATTGTACTAAACGCTGTTTAACATTTAAGACCAAGCTTTTACCAGAGGCGGCAGAAAAAATTTACCACACACATACCAACTATGTAATGTTATGTTATGTTAAACTTAAGTTAAGGTATTGTATGGTAGTTATGGTATTGTAACGATATCGATTGAAGTGAAGAAAATCTGTTTGATATAACAATTTGTCAATTGAATTTTCATCACAAACGACTGTGTGTGCATGTATTCAAACATTTGGAAAATAAAATACTCGTACCTTTTGGTTTTACTATGATTCCTCAATAACATGTTCATATGTAAGTAAATATTATCAACATCTTTAGTTTAAAGTGGATGTGTGTGACTGGCTACAAATAAAAGGCAAGCGTTTGGAAAAAGAAGTCACAGAAATGAAACAACATCTTGACTATTACGGTCTTTAACTTAAAGGCAATCAATTTAATGTCAGTTTAACAGTTTATAGTCAACTGGATGCATGTTGCAGGTATGTGTTTAATGTTGCAATCCATGCTGGTGGAAATGGTAGTGCTGACAATTATTTGGTGTTTATTGGCGATTCAGTTTGAGGTTTGTTTTTTTTTTATATAAAAGGAAATAGGTATTCAATACGCCAAATAAAATTAAAAAAAAGAAGCTGAAGCTAATGTTAATATAAGTGTGTAATAAAGGAAACTTATTACAACCTTTTATTGAGACATAAAGTCAACAGATTTCTAGGAATGTATATGATTCTAAAACCACTGAAAAGCTTAATGAGACCTTCGTCTTCTTAACCACTTGTCTGGAAATTTGTATATGATAATTTTAGACAAAAGCTCAGAGGCCAAATAAAAATGAAGCCCTGTAAAAATAAATGATTCCTCTGTAAAGATTTGTGTCTCCTTGACACAATTTGCATAACTGGATACCTTTACGGCCTAACGTAACGGCGCACTCAAACGCGGGAGAATTCGGCTCACCACCACATTGCATGTCCAGCAAGAACATACTAATGCATGTCTTGCAAAGAGTATACTATTGTATGTCCTGCAAGGAACACATAATTTACAACTTCTTGTATACGACTGCAACGATCAATGAACGAATACCTTGCTGTAGAGGTTAGGCTACATAATCCCTGCCATTCATAGTTTAGTCAATTAGCATAACCCAGAGCAAGAAAAGCAGCAATCGCTACAGATCAACGGATGGAGCAGACCGTTATATGACCCTGTTCATGACAGTCCCCAGCACATATACAACGAAAGCCAATTCCAATACATTTCCGAGCCAAGTGTCACCACTACTTTCAATGGCTCTGTTGTTTCAACAACAGAACCTTGAGACAATTTTGATTGTCCGAAATTTATTACTAGAACAAACATTAGTTATTTAACCAACTGTCACCTTAAAGAGGCCTCACCAATTATCAGTTAGGGGACAAGTTCCCTAGCTTTTGACTGATACCCGTTGTGCAAGAATATAGACTCTTGTCAGCTTCAAGTTTCATTTCACAATTATACTCTATCCAGTTTAAAGCTCGTGCAAGCTCATGGCACCGGCACACACTGTGGCCGTGTAGTGTATTTAATGGCCATAAATCAAGAAGGTTGCGGAGCTTCATGAAATTTTGCACACATTTATTTTAAATTTTCTAAGAATTTTAGGTTTTTTTTACAAAAATACGCCCACTTTTACGGCCACCTCCCATACAACTTAAATAGAAAATGTGGCATAACTTCCATGATTTTAAATATATCAACTCAATTTTCAGAAAACATCAATATTATAATTGTAGAATGAGCTCCTCCCACCACCTCCCATACAAATGATATTTAAAAAATGCCATATCTTCTGTAAATTTGTAACTAGAATGTTTATTTTTCGCGAAAATTCATATAACATCTATATGAAAATATGAAAAAAATCCGCCCACTGTAACACAACTCCAATACAAACATTTTGTCAGTTTCACTCTATTTCATTTATTAACAACTTTTTGACATCTTCGTGATATTCTAATTTTTTAAGCTTCAATTTCGTTCTAAATTTAAGTTTTTTCTATATAGCACACATGCAATGAAATTTTCGTATTTCTCGCTTCCAAATTGGCACCGGCTACGTGTACGAGAAGCAAAGAAAGAAAGAATGAGCAGTTATTTTTGCACTCGTAAAATAACGCATAACGCATATTTGTTACTGTAATTTTTTCATTGTTTTTTCGGCGGCGAGCAAATATGCGCAGGTTTTTTTTTAGTCTGTTAGCTGAGACTCTCAGCTTTAATTTGGTATAGGACTCCATGTGTCGCACTGCTTCGCACATAACTAAAAGTCTAACGGAAAATCATAACTGTCTATTTTTCGGCTCAAAATATATTGTCAAAGGAATTTTTTTTTTAAATTTTTTTAAATTTTTTTTTAATTTACTTAATGCTTAATGTCTATTTTAAGTGAAAAAATACTTATAAGGTACATTCGGTGTATAGTTTATAAGTAACAAACTTTTGAATATGACATAGAAACTATCACATTTGAGACTTGTTCAAATACTTCAACTTTGCGCTGCTGGGAACATAAAACCAATAAAGATATTTGCATGAAATTTTCCACACATGACCTTTAGATAGTTTTTAACCATCTGTGCGAAAATCATCAAAATCGGAGAGCAGGTCGAAATTGATTTATTGCCGCAGTGGACACAGTGTGCGGCATCGCCATAACTAGCTCTGTGAGAAATTACCTTGCCAACATGTCAACGGCAAAAATAAATATGAACAAATAAATGAAAGAACAACTAAACAAGTAATCTTCTAAACTACTGGATCGTTTGGTAAATTTTATATGAAAATCTTAAACAAAGTTAAAAATCCGAATAGCAAGGCGGCACTGGAAAAATAAATGAAAGCTAAATTTAACGTATAACAGTTAAATCACGTCCTCTGATAAGACCTCAATCTTTTAAACAACAGCATCTTCTGGTACAATTTTATATGAAAATCTTAGACACAATATTAAAGACCAAATACCAAGGTGACCCAATTTCCATTCTTTTAATATAAATAACTGACGAAATAAAAGATGGCAAAACTTAACGTCACACAGTAAACTTAAATGAAAGTAAAACTTTACAACTGATACAGTACCTTATACAACACTAAGCCGTTAGCACAAAGACTCGAATAATCGCTTCCTGAAAAACAACAGAAAACCACAAATATGTTTGATTGTAGAAAAGTATTGATGAAGCTGAGGATGCTTAATATTTACCAGGAAAACATTTAAATAACCAAAAAAAAACGTACATTCATAAATTCCTTAACAAAAATAATTCAACAAACGAAATGAAATGGAAAAACTAAGCAAACGACATGACCATCAATTGCAACATCGATCAAAATCACAATATAATGAAATAAAATAGAAATCCTGTGCTCAAAAACATCATCATCATCATCATCTACAAAGACTTCGTCATGATTAAATTATTATTTGCCTGGTTTTTAAAGCCAAGTAGAAAAAGTCTTATCAACAAGTTGTATACATACAAAGAATATATTGATTTAAACTAACTGCTTTATAGAAGAGTCATGGCCAAGTAGAGTTTTTTTTATGTCCGCTTAAGTTATTTAAGTTATGTTTTAAATATGGCTAGAAAATCAAAATCAAATTGCTAAGGAATTTGACAAATTACCAATTTGGCTAAACAAATTTTACCTTTTGGCAAAGATTTCCGCATTGTTGCAAAATGCTCATATACATGAGATTTATTCTTTTTTCTTCTTTTAATATTTATTTAAGTAGTTACGAGTAGTTATGGTTGGCTGAAGTTATGGTGGTTTTATTGTAATAAATACTAAAAATAAACACGAACAATACTTAAATTCAATTAGGAATTTATTGTATTTCCTGAAAATGTGTAAATTTATGCAATAGCTGTTTGCTATTTTGACTTATCTGAAATATACTCATCTCTTGAGTTACCTTGCCTAACTGACACACATGCCTTGTGTTACAATTCGAATATTTTAATCTAAATCTACTTAAACTCTTTTTAGATGATAAACTTTAAATATCTGTACAGTGGAGCTTATCCCAAAATAAATGGGCATTTTTAAGTTGTACTTCCAATACATAAACCAGAATTTTAAAATTAAAAATTAAAAAAAGGTAGCAAATTAAAAAATATTTAACTGTTTGTCGAAAATTTCGTAAAATTTTCTGTTAAAAAATTTCTGTTAAAAACTTAATTCTTGCTGGTTTTTCTTTGTAGGTAGTATATTTACAGTAATAACAACTTATTATTAAAATTTAAAATTTATGTTAACGCAACATATCAAAAATGCACATTTTTAACAAAAAAAAAAAATTAAAACTATATTAATTTTAAACTTCCCGTTTTCCCGGGAATTATTAATTTTTTTCCAAGAATTTCCCATCCTTATTTTCCAAGAATTTCCAGGCATGAATTCCCGGATCCCAAATCATACTACCAAGCCAATTCCAAATCACTAACATATTGTTAAGAAATGTAATACCGCTCCGCTTTAACAATCTTTTAACAATAAATTACAGCCTTTTGAGCAATAACAGGGACTGGGAGCAAAATCGGTCATTACTGATAAAATCCCAAGACTTCTGTTGTGTGGCCGGATTTTATTTGCACAATGCTTTACTTAATCGTCAACCCTACACTATAATAGTGGGGAGGGTATTTTGGATTTGTGCTGATGTTTGTAACGCCCATAAATATTGGTCCAACAGAATCAATCCCTGAGTCGATTTAACGATGTCCATCTGTCCATCCGTCTGGCTGGCTGGCTGTACATGTAAAGCTTGTGCACAGGGTATCGGTCGCAAATTTGAAGATATTTCCACAAAATGTGGTACGTGATTGGAACTGGTGGAAATAGGTTTACTAATTCACCTGGCCCCTATACAAATGTCCTCCCGAAAAACGAGTTTAACGATCATAAATGCTTGAATTATGCAAGTACCAAACAAATTTCATCACAAATGAGTGGTAAATGAAGCCAAATCACATCTACAAA
Source organism: Bellardia pandia (assembly GCA_916048285.2). Taxonomy (NCBI): domain Eukaryota; kingdom Metazoa; phylum Arthropoda; class Insecta; order Diptera; family Calliphoridae; genus Bellardia; species Bellardia pandia. Next base: position 105,068,973 of record OU696529.1, read on the forward strand.
TTTTGTGAAGATCGGTCCATAATTGATCATAGCTCCCATATAAACCCTACTTCCGAATATCACTTTAAAGTGCATAACTCTCTGAAAAATGTCGGTAGCCAAATAATAATGTTTTGTATATATACAAATAACACGGTAGAATTTTTTGATGATCGTAGCTCCCATATAAGGCCCACCTCCGAAAATCCCTTTAACGACCATAAATCTCTTAAAATTGTTGTTATCAAAATAAAATTCAACAAATATAAGTTTCATATATACAGAAATGATGACACCTAATTTTATAATGGTCCGTCCATAATTAGTCAAAACTCTCATATAAGGCCCTCTGCGTAATTCACCTTAACCTCCATAAATCTTTTAAAAGTATTTATATCGAGATAAAGTATAACACACATAATATTTATATTCACGGCAGTCATGGCTCTAAATTTTTGGATAATCGGTCCATAACAGGAAATATCTCCCATACAGAGCCCATTTCTGAAAAACAATTTTATACATATACTGGGTGTATGGTATTATATAGTCGAACTTAACCGACTATACTGTCTTACTTGTTTCTATTTAACACTAGGATACCATAAATATCCAGTAATGTTCCCGTACTTAGTATGCAGGCTTTGGTAAGTCAAATCATCGTGATGACCAACTACACACATTTGCCGGATACTTTGCAGTTTTGCTTTTTTTCTAAAACAAATCACTTCTTCATTTAGTTTAAATTGTTAATATATATTTTCAGCAAAAGCAACATTTATTTATAATAAAAGAGACCTCACGCACCTAAAAGGAGGTGCAAAGGGAAATATCGTCGCGGCAAAATTATGATTGTGAGAACAACTCAATAAGAATAGATGACGGCAGTAGCTGTGAGAAAAATAGCATTAAATGTAAAAGATTTATAGACATAATTGTGATTTCAATATACTACTTAGGGTTATTTTTGACCCCTTTGCTAAATTGCAAATACAAACAACAAAATGTGTGCGAGTATAAGAAAAATATCAATATTATAGACTTAATTGGGATTTTAATAAATATTGGTTCAGTTTTGGGATTGTACTTTTCTTGTTTGCAAAAATGTTGCCTTTTTTGTTATATATATAATTGGCCTTAAGTTGCTTTTTTGTGTTCTTTTCTGAAAAAAAAACCAAAAACAGTTTAAGAATGATGTATGCTAAAAACGACCTCTATCCTTTAAGCTGTATGATACATTTATTTGTGTTCAAGAAATGCTGAACTATTTGTGAACCAGAAAGGCTACATTTTGTAGATTGAGTGCAACATATTTTCTACTCTTTAACAGGCAATATTCTGTAGGAGATAATCATTGTTATTATTTCAAAGGAATTTCCTTTGCTATATATGTCAGCCTGTCTGTTAGTATTTATCATTTGCTAGTGTTTTGGAGAATTGCATTAAATATTACTGCAATCTGATGCTAAAGTGAACAACTCAATTGGCCGCTTTAAAAATTGTTTTCTAAGAATGCTGTCCGTAATATTAGTTGGTTGTATGCAACATCATCATAAAAGGCCCGCTTTATTTAACTTCTAAGCTGAAGTTTTATTTTATTTCCTTTTCGTATCTCTGGTGTATTTATGCATTTGCAAAATGTTTTTTTGTTTTTGTTTTTCTTTTGTGTAGTTAAAATTGTATAACGCTAATTAAGGGCTCAAAAATGTTTGTTGGTCTCCACATTTTACATGCACAAATTGGAATCATGTATTAGTATTCGTTTTTGTGCATACAAAAGCGGCATCATTCGAGTCGAGACTTGGCCAACTAATGTGCCTTAATTGCTTCTCATAATAATAAATGTTTACAAATGCAGCAGGCTGACTGCCAGTCAGGCAAGCAGACAGTCAGGTTTTGTTTCGTCTTTAGTTTAAGGTTTTGGCTGTTTGATTACCATTGGTTATTTGTGGCTGTTTGGAAGCATTCGAAAACATTAATGTTTATTTAAGGTCCATGCATTCTAACTATTTTCATTAGAATATAAACATTTGATGGCTAACATGAATAAGTGTTTGTTAAGGACAGGAGTTTTAAAGGAGTGTAGTCATTATACAAAATTTAAATAATTGCCATATAAGATTCTCTTCTGAATTTAACACAAATAATTTGTATATGCTACTAAATTCGGTCGGCAATAGCTCGTAACTCCCAAAGGAAAAACTGATATTGCTTATACGAGTATACTGAATGTAGGGTATTATATGCTCGGGCTGTCTCGACTATACTTTCTTACTTGTTACAAAATAATAATCATACGATTTGTAAAGATCTTCTGATTTTGATTTATTTAACAATTCACTCCTTTATATAACCGACATGATCTTTAGTAAAGAAACAACTGAAATCAAAACTTGTTTTTATAAAAAATGCATTTTATAATAATGGTGTTTATGCTAACTAAACATGTAAGAAATTCTAATGATTTCTTAAAGGAAAAGGTTTATTAAATCTTTATTATTTTTCATGAATTATATGGCAAAAATGCAGATGAGAAACGAAATAATGAAACATAACAATAACACTAAAGAAAAATAAAAAATGTTATTGCTCCACTTTATGGGCCATTTTAATAATAATGATAATATCCTGTTTAATTATATTAAGTATTTATTGTACATACCCACATACATCTAACACAATACATAAATATTTTTCTCAAAAATAAAAGAAAAAAGGTTTTCTTTAAAAAAAACTAACTTTGGCAATATTCGATGAACTTATTAACCCCTTAACTGTTGTTAGTTTTGTTGGCCTTTAATGTAAAATTTCACTTTCTTTTAAATATATTCAACAACTATTAATATTTATTAATATAAAATGAATGTAATCACCAGCCTCATCATTAAGAGTTTCATGTCAAAAATCAAGAAAGAAAAATTACACTTTTAGGCTTTACAAAACAAATCATATCTAAATATTACGATTTTTTCTCAAACGAAAATAAACTAAAAAATTGTAAAGCAGCTAATGCAAAACAAAATTGAGTACGTGTTTAATAATAAATTACTAACATTCAACACTATCAGTCATCACGGCAAATACTTACTTACACTCTTAAAGATTTTTCTTTTTTAAATTTCAACTTCAACTACGAGTCTGAAATGAGTTTTCTTTCATTTTACAAAACGTAAGATAGTGATGTTACACTGTTTAAGATGTTTGTTTGTTTGTTGTATGAAACTGAAAATGAACAGAAATATTGTATTGACATCTAAAGATCATAAAATAATTGAAATATGTACGTTTTCAAAAGTGTTGAAAGATGAGTAAGTTTTTAATTTAAATGCATACTACATATATCTTTATTTGCATATAAGTATAAAAAGCTCAAAAATTATTTACATAACAGAATTATGATTATTATGAAATTGTGTGTAAAATGTATACAAAGACTTTGGAAATGTAATTTGAGATCAATATAATGTTGCTTATAGATTAACTGAAAGTGGTATATAACCGCAACATTGTAATAAGGAAATTATCTTTTTAGTATGTGCATAACTTATTTCTATTAGCAAATATTTGTTTTATGAATGCCTCATTCAGTTGTGCAAAAATAAATAATTCGAATAATCATTGATGATAAAAAAAAAAACTTTTCATTAAAATCATAGTAAAGCAAAAGAACCATGTGAAATTGCATGTCTTATATAGGTGTACTAGCTTTTTGAACCCGGCGTTGGCCGCGGGTTTGTTATCTTTTATTCCAGACCGCTGATTATTTTTATTTTGAATTTTGATTGGTATTCCTAAAAACTTTTTATTTCTGAACACTCCTACGTAATCAGTAAAGTTTGCAAATGTATACTGTTAATCAAATTGTTTAACAATTTGCAAATTTGCACTAGAGCCCCAATTTGCGTCGTTAATAGGGACTGGGTAAATGCGACGCAAATCGAATCACTTTTTTCTATACAAATGTACTGACTTTTTTGAAAGGATCCAAAATTTAAAAATTAAGCAAGCAAATCATATTTTTATTAAAAATCGTCTTATGGTGCGTTTGCTTATATTTATTTCAGCAGCTCTTTGATATTATTACGAGTATAAAGAAATAATTGAAAATATATTTTTAAACAAGGAATAAATAAATACATAAAAGCGTAACCAACATATTGGAATTCCCCTTTTTACAAGCAAGTACGAAGCAAAATAACGCAAATCGGATTAAACCACATTTAAAAAGGCGACGCAAATCGAAGCGACGCAAATAGGGGCTCTAGTGTATATTTTACATTTTAATAGTCTACATGGTTCAATCTGAACTTTTTGCCGCTGAAAATGTTGTGCCAATATCGAAATCAATTATTCAAGATTAAATTAAAGATGTCCCGATTAATAGGTTTTGATAGGTTTTATATGTATCTACTGTAAGACTACCCTTTACATAAATATGATCAACATCAGAAAATATTAGGGTCTTCAGGGCTTGTCAGCTGTTAAAGATCATAATTAAAGTAAACTTTGTAAATTTGTTCAAAACGAAAATCATTAGCATTTCTGAAAACTGTTCTAATTATATATTTTTAAATTATTTTCCTATTAAGTTTATCAATCCGCATCTTCATGTGTTATTTGTTTATTTATATACATAGTTTTTTAATGTAAATAGAAAAAAATACCTTTCTAATACAAATTTTTCCAATTGTACAAAGCTAAAACACAAATTCTATGGTTTTAAAGAAATTTTTATTAAAGGTACTAAAAAGTACCAAAACTATTAAGTATGTTGTCTATTTTACTTAAACTTCCAAACCTATGTAATACGCTATAAAACTTATGGTAACTTTAATATATCCATACTTAAAAGCTTAAGCACATTAGGTTTCCTAATAAATAATTTTCTGATTGCAGAGAGCCACAACACAAATTTCACACAGAAATTAGTCAAAATTCTTATTGAAAAAATTAATGCAATTATTTCCTTAAAGTTCTTCGATTTTTACAAGGCACAATTTTATTGCTTAAATCACTCATATTTTTATTTGAGTAAGAGTATACACACATTTGTATACACATACATATGTCTTTCTCTCTCATTCTTATGTAACAAGAACAATAATTGCTAGTACAATCCTTTCTGAAGGAATTGCGTCGTCTAAATTGGGACTTATAAATTTTTATAATTAAAAAAAAATTATATAAAAAATGCTATGTTCATTCATTGGTTTTTTACTCATCATTACCACTGTCATTTGCAAATTAATATTTAAGTGAATCTACAATTATACAAAATATACCAAAAAAGTACCAACAATATTTTTTTGTGGTCCTTTAATTTTTGATCTACCAAATATACTCGTATTTTGCGTGGTAACTTATATTCTGTTATAGAAGTCCATATTTAAAACATTACAAAGAACTCATCACTGTCTCATTTAAATGACTGGTTCCATGGTAGTAATATCGTTACCTGTAATATGAGATCAATAAGGTATTTTTTTCTTTATTTATTTAGTCTATAAATATAAATCCTTACAAAATTATTTTTATTTAAATTAGAAATATATAATAAAAATGAAAATAAAGTTAAAATTTGAAAAAGACAACAATTTTCCATTTATTAATACTAGAATTGAGACCAAAATCAACAAATTGGTATAAATCAGGAGTGCCCAAGCCCTATACTCTTGGTGCTCTTTTGTATTTGTAAAAACTCTTAGCTATAGGCTGTGTGTTTTGTATACTCATTACAGCACTCAGCACTAGCAATACGAAATACACAAACAACTTTGCCTTATTTGTTTTTTTGTCGTACTTCACTCTATACACGCAAGCGCAAAGCAACAACACTTTCGTATGCTCTACTGGTAAACATTGGTGACTGCGATCGTCAATGTAGATTTTGTTTTTGTTTAACGTATGATACCGTTTAAAAATGTGTGTTGTTTCTTTGTATGTATTGGCTTTTACAACAAAAATACTGAATAAAAATTACTTTTTATTTAAATGTATTGGTGTTTGCTCTTAAATAAGCAACTTTTGGGCACTCCTGGTATAAATCATTATTATGTTTGCATCAGCACAATTTGTACTACAGAATTTTACATGCAATGGCTTATAGTATCGAGAATTACAACGTGGAACATTAAATTTTACTGCTTTTAAAATATATTCACAATTAATATTTCCATTTAAGATATTCAAGATAAAACATATATTTAACATATCCGACGACTTTTTATGGTGGGTAATTTAATTACAGCTAATCTACTCGTTTATGTTAGAGTAATTCCATTGAAAACATCTTAAGGTAGAAAGCAAAAATTATTTTTGCACAGACTCAATCTGCTCATTATAGATAAGGATCCCATATGAGGGATCCATATTCCAAAATGGGCCTAACTAGCCATACGTACAGTTGTTTAGTTATGTATGGATCGCAAAATTCCTTGGCCCACCGCTTTATAAGAGCAAGGACACCTCTAGCCTTGTTTACAGTTAAAGTTATATGAGGTTTGAAGTTTAATTTTATGTCAAGTAGGATTCCAAGATCAATAAATGATTCGACAAGATCCAAATGATGATTACCGAGGTAATAGTTGACCGCTAATAAATTATATCTATAAAATCTGCTAGGTTTATTTTTATTTCTAACCGAATTACGGTGTTTGTAAGCTTTTGAGTTGTTTGAAATATTTTAAAAAAATTGCCATAAGCATCGAGTTCATTGGATAACGCAGATAATTTATTTTTAGGTTGAAAAAGGTGTTTTTAGTGGTTTAAAAAAAACAGAAGAATTCGACATCATTTTTTGACAATCACAGCAGCACCATTTTAAGCCTTTAATACTTTGAACAGCTTCAGCCACAAGTGTTTTTAGTCCACTGCATTTATAATGACAAATACCATGACATAGCCAACAACTAATCATCCACTCATCATCATCAGATATTGAACAGTTTTTAATTACACATTTATATTTTGATTCGTTCATAGTGTAAATTGATAAAGCTTAATATTATTTGTTATTGAAAATGTAAAAACTTTTTTGTTCACAGTCTTTAAAATTCAAAGTTAGCAAAAAAATGTTAAGCTTAATTACAGAGGCAAGCCATAAAAATGTTCAGAGATGAATAATAGATGGCACTCAAACAGGATTGTATTAATATGTAGTAAAAATTACCAAAATTAATAGAGGTGTTCAACACGGTATTAATAAACAGAATATAGAGCAAAATGGAATGCAAAAACAAATTTCCAAACAAAAAATTATATGTAAAATTTAGTTTTGATTATACAATAGGGTGGGGCGCTTGTGTATGGGAAAAAATAAAAGTTAATTAATAAAGTTCTAATAGTAATATTTTGCTGTCTTAGACTTAAACAGGTAATACTTGAAAAAAATATTCAATTAAGTGATATCTTTAGCCCGCGCATGCGTCTTAAAATTTTTGGAATTTTCATCAAAACACTTTTCATTTAACAGCTCTTCTTTGCTATTAGAAGTTGATTTGAAGAAAAAAATTTGTTTGCCTCAGCCTATTATACAATTAAAACAATGTAGTCAACACTTTGTTTGAATTACACAGTTTAACACAGCTTATTAAAAAGTCTATTGATGAGTTTATTGAAATTTTGTAGCAGATTGTAACACAGTTTTTAAACTGGACTCGTGAAGTAAATGAAAAAAACAAAGACTGATCTTGCAAGAGATTGAAACAATGCACCCACAATTTCACAAGTATGAACTTTGAACATCTGCAAAAATCAAACTAAATCGAATTTAAAACTTCTATAGAACTTAAAATTTTTTATTCGAATACAATTTTCTACAGAAAAGTTTTTATTCGGATAAAGTTTTTTAAGAATATATTTATTCAAATAAAATTTTCTACAGGTTTATTATACAAATAATAATTTTTCTTAATTTATAACGATTCGATAAAGAAGAACTTAAAAACCAATTAGTTTGTTAATTCATACTGTCCAACTTCTGATGATTTTTGGTGAATCTATACTGTTAAGCTTTCTATAGAAATAGGCTTCAGGAAGCTGAACTAAACGCTCATAGTCCAAGGAAGGAAGGAAGCAAGCATAATGTTAGAAATAGTTTGTGTTTTTCTCAGACACATCTACATAGGAAAATTGGAGAAATGATCTTTAGAAAAATTAAACAAAAAAAATTTTGTTTCTGGTGGCAAAACCTTCTTTCAAAGGTCACAAAGTAAGAATCCTAGGTATACCAAAAAAAACGTAAAGAATGGATCAGGTTCGTTAATGATATGCGGTTGTTTTTCTTCATCTGGAGTTCTTACATATTTTAAGGGAATTCAAGCAGGACAATGATCCCAAGCACACATACAAACTAGCTAAGCGAAACAAATTTCATATTATGAAGAGACCATCCAATCCGCGGAACCTATTGAATCCTTATCGAACACCTTTGGGAAATCCTAAAACTAAAAATAGCGGCGTATTAACTTAAATATAAAAACGATATGTAGGAAAAAATCAAGAAGAAATGAATTTCATTTCTACCAAAATATGTTCAAAACTTAAGGGATCTTTAAATTGTTGTTGCGAAAATTTTTTATAAATGGGTGGAGGTACAACTAAGATTGATAGAAAATTATAAATAATTCTAAATAAAATATATTGTTGGTTTACGTGATAGTTCACTACGTGCGAACACTTAAGTAGAGTCGAAGGGACCCCGTTTTATCGTCAGATTTAATGTATTATACAACATACTGTAGCTAAGATGAGTACAAAAAAGTCGTGTCTTGCTAGACCCAACATGTAGGTGTGAGATATATCAGTTGAGTTTTGACCCGGCTACCTCACCAAGGTTGTTCAATATATATGAATTTATGTCTCTTGACACTCAGGGCCGGGCATTCACAGAGAAGGTGGAAATATATTGTACTTTTTATTTCTTCCATCATCTTATAAAGTATTTTTGTTAAAGTAGTATGTAGTAATATAATGATATTGATTGTGTTTATTCTCTGCCAGACTAAAGTGCTTTAACATACAGTGGTGGACACAAGTTTAGCACACTTGGTATCTGTTGCCAATTAAAGCAAATAATTTTTGTTGTTCGTTATTTTTTAAACTCTTTTATCTTTTAAACAAGTTCATGTTACTCTAAGATCATGCCACTCTACTCTTTGTTTTATTAATTTTTTGCATTTTGGTGGATTTCTTTCCAGAATAAAACTACCAAAAAAAAAGTCTGTACAACTATTCAGCACTAAATAAATGTGTTCTCATAAGAGAAACAACATTTTTTTATTTAAATTTTGTAATTTAGTAAAATATACTTTGTTTTTAATAATAAACATCCCCTGAGCATACTCTGCTGGGCATACCATGTCTCGTACCAAGCATTTTAGATTTCATTTCACAAATCAACCTAATTCTTCGGTTTTACTACCGTTATATGTTGCTCCACATCATTTCACAAGTTCTCGATTGGATTAAGATCCCGAAATTGGACGGTCCATTTCAACACCTCAATATTATTCAGCTTCAAACAACACCTCACAATTTGTGCCGTGTGGTTTGGTCGTTGTCATGCATAAAACGCCATTGTCCTCATTGTACTTAAAAGTATACTTTGATAAGCATACTGATCCCAACGACCATGCCCAGAAAACATTGCCTATACCATCACTTTTCCATCAACGTCCTTTATGGTATTAGAATTATACTTTTGGGTTGTGATGCATGTTTGGAGAACGCCATATTTTCCCACCAGATCCGAACCTACAAAATTTTGATTCATCGCTCCAGAATATATTCTTCCAAAATATTATTGGCTTATCTTAATTCTCATGGGCAAAGAAATCTGAGACTGTACGTTATATTTTGAAGCATGTGACCTATACTGAACAATGCATCCATGAAAAAATTTTTCATTGAGTCTTTTCTTAAAGTTCTAGGAGATGTCAATACCAAATTTTGTCGAAAAACAAATTAACGGGGTTTTTTCTACGTCTTGGAGCCTGTATATGTCTCATAGGTTCGAATGTGGCATAATGCGTTGTAGACCATCTTTTTAGAGCAAATTAAAATAATTGCAATCTCTCCAATGATGCTCAAATTAGCTATTAATTACAATTAACAACAAATAGAAGAAAGTGTTAAGAGAGAATGCAATAAAAAATAACTTGACGTACTAATCACACCATAGGGCACACCAATGGGCAAAAACTGCAGTTTATTTGATGATATTTGCTCATGCAAAACTCTTGTAAGAGTAAACAACGTCAAACAAATTTGTACTAAAACAAGTGGTTACGCTTTTTTGAGTTAATTTCTCTAATCTCATTTGTTTTTCTATTTTTTGTTTTTACCAGATTTTCTTAACATGATTTTGTTTCAAATCAATTATTTGAATTTTTTTTTTTTTTTTTTGAGTTTTGTAATTGAATATTTTAGTTTGCAATCAATTTATCAACTGTCTTTGCATATTTACTTAACAATATAATTTTTTGCAAAAAACAACTATATCTTTCACTTTTTTTAGCATAATGTATAATTTTTGCACATTTATCTATTAATTTATATTCAAATTCATGGCCAATAAAAATAAAATGAGTTTAACACACAAAAAAAAAGAAACAACGAGACAAAAACGTCACACTGATTAAGTTGATTTTATTTTTTCATGTCGTTTGCTTTTAATTGTACCTGTGCAGCAAGTTGTTGCCAACTATAATAGCCGTTTGTTTTTTCTCCGCAAAAACATTAAATATGTAGCAATCTTTGTCGCCATCACTTTCCTCCCATTTAAAACTCCTAACAGGGTGTGAGTGTGTGAATGCATATATTGGTTTGGCTATATATCTTATAATAAATTGCGGGCTGGCTAGCTGACGGGCTGGTTTGATTTTTTTGCGTTGAGCTCCTTAATAATATTGGTAACAACTTCACAAACACTTATTGCCTTGCGAAAAAAATATAAGAAAAATAACAACAAAAATCGAAAGCTAATCAATGCGTCGTTTTGTTGTCGTCATCAGCAACAACTAGTAACAAGTTGCAGTAACGGTACTGGCAGCATGCAACACAGTATACATACAAACATAAATGTATGTGCTTTTGCAACATTTAACAAATGAGAGCGAAAGCTGTCTGGGTAACAAGTATGCAAATAAACTTTGTATCTACAATATGTATATGCAACGCAACATTAACAACAACAACAACAACAACAAATTAAAATACTTGTTGTTTTTGATACTAATACATATTATGATTCTATATTGGGTTTATAAAAAAAATAACTAAAACTCAACCATAATATAAAAACAAGCACGTTTTCGATTGACAAATTATTCCTGCTGGCTTTTCTATGAGACACCATAAATGACGCTGATGACGATAGTGATGAAAAAAAAACGTTGCAAAATACTACTACTGTAGTAGAAAGATTTCTGAGAAGATAGTAATGGTTTGACTTTAATAATATTGAAAGTGCAAGTAAAAGTAAATAGAGTTGACGATGATGAAATATGTTTTATAGTTTCAAATTTTTTATATTGTATAATTTATTATGCACTCCTTTTCTTAGTGTTAAATTCCAGAGGTGAAACAAATTAGTTTTAGAGCTAGAGAGATTGCAAATAAGGTGTAAAAAGTTTAGTCAACTTTGGATGAGTTTTTATTTTAATTTAATTTGAAATGTTGCACTTCACAAGTGCCATTGAAAACAAAGCGAATTAATAACTGATAAAAATATACACTGAAAGTTTAAAGTTTTCTTTAAGAAAAAATAATGCAACTTTTTTCAGTCGAATAATGTTTATATACAGTGGTGCATATAGAGTTAGCTCACTTCATATATGCTGCTTTAAAAAGTATTTTTCTTTTGAATGATTATAATTATTAACTGCAATTTTTGTCCATTGCTCCATAGGATGGTGCGATCAGTATGTCGCGTTATTACATTATTACATTACATTATGTTATTATATTATTACATTCTTTCCTAACACGTTCTTTAATTTGTGATTAATTGCAATTTGAGCTGGACAATAATTTAGAACGTGAAAGTTAGTTTATATATTTTGTTAGTTTTTCGCGAGTATTAATAATATAATAATAATATAATATTAATATAACAGAAATATTCAAAAATAAATGTAGTGTATACAATTTATTTTCAAATAAAATTGTATATTTAACTTGAAGGCAACTTCGATTAAATTTTTTTGAATTTTGTTTATTAATACTCGCAAGAGGAATAATTCTCATATAATTTATAAAAAAAGTTGAATATACATAGTTTAAAAATAAAGCACTATTAGACACAAAGAATGCTGATGACGGCTTTAGCAGGCCAGAAAATGCATTACATTTTGCTAGTGTCTCTTTGAATATATTTTTGTATGATTTTACATTTATGCTTTCCAACGGAAGGCTATGTGAAACATATAACAGAAATATTCAAAAATAAATGTAGTGTATACAATTTATTTTCAAATAAAATTGTATATTTAACTTGAAGGCAATTTCGATTAAATTTTTTTGAATTTTGTTTATTAATACTCGCAAGAGGAATAATTCTCATATAATTTATAAAAAAAGTTGAATATACATAGTTTGAAAATAAAGCACTATTAGACACAAAGAATGCTGATGACGGCTTTAGCAGGCCAGAAAATGCATTACATTTTGCTAGTGTCTCTTTGAATATATTTTTGTATGATTTTACATTTATGCTTTCCAACGGAAGGCTATGTGAAACATATAACAGAAATATTCAAAAATAAATGTAGTGTATACAATTTATTTTCAAATAAAATTGTATATTTAACTTGAAGGCAATTTCGATTAAATTTTTTTGAATTTATTTGTTTACGTTATTTTATGACAAAACATCTGTTTTTATTGTTCGAACATAGCTTCGAAAAATGGTAAAATGCTAGCAAATCGTAGCGCTTTCAGAACAGGTCAAAATGCGTTTTGCGTTTTTAAACCTCTATGCGATTTGAAAACGCTGCGTATTTCAGAACATGAGCGATAGTTTAAAATAATTCAGTATGTATTGGAGTATCATCTAGAACTATAAAAAGAAGTCTTAATGAAAAACTTGCATGGATGCACTATTCAGCATATCCACCTGTTTCAAAAAAGAACATACATTACCCGATTACTTTTGCCTATGAGCATTAAGAAAAACTTGTAATTTTCTTTAAGAACATCTTTGGAGCAATAAATCAAAATTTTTTAGATTCGGATATGATGGAAAAAAGATACATATGACTTACTCCAAACATGCAGCACAAGCCAAATATATACTTCTAATAGCATAAAGAACGTTGATGGGAAAGTGATGGTGTCAGTAGCGTTTTCTGGTCCTATACATAAGATCGATGCATGAATACATTAGTATTATTAACAAAGTATAGTTTTAAATACAACTCTGCGGAAAATATGTCATTTAGCAGGTAACGGCAGTAAGACCTGAGTATTGCACCAATTTAGGGAAGGAAATGCAACATGATTATTACGCAATTTCAAAAGAGCGCTGTATGTTTCTGGATAAAGGATATTCTAAAATTGTTAGATTTATTTTTTTCTCTTATGACAGTGTCCAGAGATTTTTGGGGTTGTAATCTGGGAATAAAACCACTGAAATGCAACGAAATAATAAAACAAAAGTAGAGTGGTGAAAAAATAAAGAGTTTAAAAAAATAGTGAACAACAGAAAATATTTGTTTAAATTAGTAACAAATACCAAGTGTGCTAACCTCATGACCACCACTGTGTAAATTTCTATATAGAACCGAAAAATTTTTTTTTTATTTATAAATTTTTAAGCAATTAAAGTTGTATGGCATAGATTTTTTATTTCAAAAAAGTGTTCTTTGGAAAATATTTGTTTTTCGAATAAAGTTTTCAAGATGAAAAGTTTTAATTGAATAAGTTTCCGTTGAAAAATTTTCAGCTGAGTAAAGTTTCTACAAAAATGATTTTTAGCTCGCATTAAAAAAATTATATTGGAATAAAATATTCAAATGGAATTTTTTTATTCACAATAAAGTTTTCTAAGTAAACATTTTATTCGAATAAAGTTTTGTACAGAAGAATTTTTTATTCGAATAAAATTTTGTAGAGAAACTATTTTAATCGAAAGATTTGTTACCATATTAAATTTTCATAGGCAATTTTAATCAACTAAAATTTGTATAGAATCAGAAACCTTTTTTCATTACAGTTTAGTTTTCTATGTACAAATTTTTAATAGAATAAATTTTATATAATGTATTTTTTATTTCAATAAAGTCTTCGTTAAATATTTTTTATGCAGTTTTTAGCAAACGATTTCAGTAGACTTCGCAAAACTCCAATTCAAAACAAAAGACTTAAACAACAAACTTGTCCCTAGAGTTTTCAAGTTAATTTCTCTAACCATTTTTTATTATTTTTTTTCTTTAATTTTCTTAACACGATTTCGTTTCAAATCAATTGTAAAATATTTTCTTTTTTTCTATTACTTTTTTTAAGAATTATATGGCCCAAATATGTCTAACAATTTCTTTTATCATCCAATTTTGCTGCTGTTGCCTTTTCATTTACTTTCCGCTGTTGTTATTATTTTTATTTAAACAATAATTGCATTTATGCTTTAGTTTTCTTTTTCTTAAGATTTTATTATTAAATGTGTCAACATTCACCTGCTGTTGACGTTTTGGGATGTGATTTTATTTAATTTTATTTCTTTAACTTTCATCACATGTCAGTCATTGAATTTTGTTTGCTGATTGTTATTGTTATAATCACTTACTCACTCAGTCAGTCACTCACTCACTCACTTATTTTAGTGGTTGTTGTAGGAAAATGAAATGTTTTTTTACTTTGCTTTTAAAATAGGGTTAAAGGTTTTTACCTAACATTAACCCAATTATTTCCTTTTTTTTTTTTGTTTTACATCGTATTGATGTTACCTAAAAACTTACAACAAATAATTTATTAATACGGTAAGTTATTAAACAATAATCAATTTCTGTAATTTGTTTTCCCATTGTTTAAATGTTATGTAAATTTATTCGTCTTCTTCTTATTTAGTATAAGGTCATTTTTACATGCAAGTTAAATTGTATGTGGTATTTTAATTTAATTCATTTAAACATGCACAATTTTAATACTATTGTTTAAGTATAGTTACAATATTAAAATATAGACAATGTTTTTTTTTTTTAATCAATATAATTTATGTAACGTCAGTAATATTTGAACACGGTTTTACATATAAAATTTTCAAAATAATAGAAATTACATTATTCTCTCACTTCTGAAGTTTGGCATTGTTCACATTAATATTCGGCCATACAACTTTTATTGTCTCAAATATTCGATTGCTTGTTTGGGTGGCTGTTGTTTTTGAAAATGTTTTGAAATTGCAACACAATTGACGTTATTACATCTCATTTCTTGAACTGATCAATATCGATCATGAACGATACAAGTCTAGTTAATGCAGAATATATCCAGATCTTGTCTTAGCACTGTGTTACTGATTTGTTTATATATATTGCGCTTTATACATGAAAATTTATGTTAAATTTTGTTTAAAAGCACATCGTTTTTGATTTAACACACCTATTTACATTATTTGTCTGGTAAATATAAATATTTATGCTTGCATAAGATCGCTTATTATAAACCTTGGAACTGTTAATACTAAATCAACAGATTTTTAATATATTTAACTCTTACAGCTTGTTTACTATAAATAAATAATTTAAATATTTATTTTACAAATAACACCAATGATACAGGTATATTTTGTAAATGTATATACAAACATATGTACATACATAATAAATATGTCTGCACGCAATAAAAGGATGATAACGTCTATATTTACATATACATACTTCTCTTAAACATTGAATGAAATCAATCAAAAAGTTGTAAAGCAAACAAATGTTAAATAAACAGACTTTATTTAGACATAATTGTAGATACATACATACATATGTATGTGCATACATACAAATATTTAATTTAATAATTAAATGCAGAATTGATGTCATTTCAAAAAATAATAAATTTGATTATGAATTCAACAGCTGGCTGATGTTAATGAAGAAATTTGAAAATAAACAAGTAAGAGTTTATATTCGGCTGTGCCGAGTCTTATATACCTACTACCTATATCAGTAGTGTGATCTATGCATACTTGAAACAAATGTATCTTACATTTTGTATCGATAACGATGTTTATACCAGTTATCTATTTTTTCGGAACACTTATATGGGATCTATTACATGTTATGGGTCGATTGTCATAAAATATTTTACTGTATTTGGATCATATGGTGAATTTCATCTCAACAATAATATATTTTAGATTTTTTCGCGTATTCTAGTTATTCTGGGAAGTATGTATAGGATTATTTGTGTCAATGTTCAAATATGGACTAATGCAAACAAAAGATCGATTTATGATTTTTCTTACATTAAAACTTATTTTTGCAAAATGTTGTATGAATAGTGCTTTTCAAGAAGCATTTATGTACCATAATTATATTTGAAGAAGCACATGGCTAAATAGTCTTAGAATCCTATACGAACAAACGCAATGACAATCTTAATATACTCCCCATTTTTTTGGTGGTGGATATAAAAATAAATTGAAGCTTTGTTAACATAAGATCCACTCAAACTATATAAGCTTCCAGTTTTGTTATCCAAATATCTGTGTACATAATTACAAAAATTACTATTTATAACTTTGCTTTAATTATTTTTTAAGTTTTCCTAACCAATTTTTACTATTTCTGACAGCTATTAAAATAGTGCAGTAGTTTATGTCTCTGAAACAATTCTAATTATGTTTAATTTCAAAATAAATGGAATTTATGTCACTTACATTTAAAACTTTTAAAAAGTAAAAGTTGTAATATGACAATTTGTCTATCAACTAATGAGTGACCAGCAAAACAAAAAGCGATTAAAGTAAATTATAGTCTTCAAAAAGTTTCACTTTTCATGAGAATTTTTACAGAACACACCAAAAAAACAAACAAACTTTTAATAAATGAAATTGAAAGCTCTTAGACAATATCTAATAAAAATTCAAAGTTTATTAAAAAACTACACAGGAAATTAAAATCAGTTTAGAGATAGTACAGCAAAATTCCCACCATCATTTATTATAACAAAAATATCACACCACTTAATAATACTAATATAATGATAACAATTTTATTGTCAGCCAAAATTATATACAGGTGTTAAATTTTTCTTTTATTTTTCGTTAACAATTTGTTTTTGTTAATAAAACAAAATAAAATTAAATGCATTCAATACAATAATGTATGAAATATAATAAGAAGGAATTTGTCATGACTTGTCTTTAAATGGTAAACGAGCAACGTCATGTTAAATGTCCATTTAGTTTTTTTTTGATTCTGTCAACGATGTCACAATCAACACCAGACCGACATCATTTATCTCACAAAGTGACTTAGTGACAATTTGGCAACCAAAAAATATAAAAAAAACTTTGTCTAAAATGGTCATTAAGCATTGTTTTCGCTGAAGTTGATTGAAAAACAAACAAACTGCAAACAAAATAAATTAAATGAAAATTAAAAATTGGCAGCCGATAAATAAGTCTGTTTTTTTTTTGCTTCTTTTACACAAATTAAATTATAGTTATTTTAGCGCAATTTGCTGGTTTTTTTAAGAATTTTAAGGTGATACAAAAATATTTAATTATGTAAACAAAAGTGTATTTGTTTATATTATGTTTGTATTTATTGACCTTGTTTATAAATTTTTGTAATAATTGGTGCAAACTTTACATTAGTGTTGTTAATGAATTGAATTAGGCATTTTTTTAATAAATTTAAATTTTACACAAATTATGCCTTAAAGTATTAAAGCTTTACTTTCGCTCAAGTTTCATATTTATTGGTTTGTGATCAGCGTTGTCATCTTGGCACGTTTCGCACCATTTTGTTTTAAATTTTTTGTGCGAACAATTAGTTGGTGTGCTTTTTTGTTAATTTTGGTGCGTTTTTAAATTTTTCCGAAAATGTGATAAAATCTTTATTTTTATTAATTTTTAATTGTAGTTTTTTTAATAATTCATTATCATCAAATCTATATGATTAAAAAGGACCCAATTAAATGTATTTTAAAAACGAATGCATATTATCAAAGTCGTCACATGAAGGTTATTGCTAAAGATGAATAGGGTAAAAATCTTTGTTTGAAAATAAAATTACCATTTTAAACATGGAAATAAAAATTCTTGTATAGCCTGATGGTTTAGTTGAAATAGAATAAAGTTAAAATAATTTAAAAAAAGGACCAAATATGTACTTCTGAATAGCATACTGTGAATTAAACGATTGGTTAAATGCTTATTTTATCTTTATTAGTTCGTTTATTTAAAAAAGATGCTTTTACTGTTACTACATACTTTTACTATTAATCGATGATAAAAAGTTTTATATAGAATTTATTAAATTAAAAAATGTAAAATTAATTCAATAAACGATTTAAACAAAAAAATAATTCTAAACTTGGTGCGTTTGTTTAAATAGCGCATTTTTCTCCATTTTGGTGTGTTTTGAAATTTCACAGTTGACAACGCTGTTTGTGATAGCAACTCATGAAAAGAGAAACTTCCAAAACAAAAAAGGAAAACTATTTAGATGTACAGAAAAATAGTTACAAAATTGTGATCGACCTAAAAAGAACTTGGAATATGGACTATAATAATAACATTTTATACAATTTCTTTCTCATTTGTAACCTGACCAGATATTATTTATGACTTTTTAGCTTAATTCATAAATTTAAAGAAACTTGACCACTGTTCTCAATCCATGATATTAGCGTACTTTATTTTAAAATACTTGCTTTTGTTTTTTCAATGAATGACTTCCTAGAACTCTTAATATTTTATTCATCTTATTTTGATTTAATCATTTTTGTTTTATTGTAAATATTATTCAATCTGATTGAAATTTAAAATTATAGAAAATAATGATACATTTGATTAATTGATTAACTTTATTGTAGTCTGATCCACTTAAAGTATAACACCTTTTTGGGTTCACACGCTGCGATTTGTCGCCGTGACTCTGCTGACGTTATCTTATAAATTCATCGTCTATTCACATGATGAAATATTTATTGCACCATTCTTGCGACATTTTGACATTAAATTATTTATTTCTCATATTTCGCTCATTCGCAGATGTGTTGCCATTTAAGACCTAGTTTTTAGTTTTGGAAATTTATATAAAAGGCGAATATTTGAAGGTTTGTTATATGTATTTTATGTGCATGGTATTCGTAAAAAAACTACACTGGCAACACTGCTAGTAAATGAAATGAAAATAATACGTATTTCATCTATAAACTCGAGTCGCAGGAGAAAGGTCGCAGGAAAAGTCGCAGCGTGTGAACTCTTGGAAATGAGCATATTTTAAAGGCATGCAATTTATTTTTTCATCAGTTTTCAAAGATTTTTTTAGTCCTCGCCTAAATCTTAGGGAAGATAAAAAATATAAAAATTACACAATATTTATATTATATTAATTTTTATGCTTTAAAGTTGTATATTTATTAAGTCTAATCAAGAAAACAACATTGTTTTGTAAGATTGAAAATTACTTTATCTGAACAAAACAATTTAGAACAAAAAAATCATCAATTATTATAGCTATTTGCAAATTCATTAAAATATTTATAAAAATAGTGTTTTTTTAGAGATTCAACAAATACTGTTAGCGTCAATATAAACTAAACACCTAAATATAGAAAATGTTGGAAAGTAAAAATTTAAAGCAAAATATGTATATTGCATAATTCAAACAAAATAGCAAAATATAACTTATTAAAAAAAACTAGAAAAATAGGCAACATAAAAAATAATTAAATTTTAACGGAAAAGTAGCAGATTTTTGTGTCAAAATAAACTAAACAGATATATTAAGACTATGTAAAACATTGTACTTAATATTTTGTTTGTCGGCATTTTGCCTTCAAGCGCAATTTTGTTCATTCGTCCTGCATTACTGCCTTTAGGTTATGTTTGCAAGAAATATTTCTTTGCCTACTTTTTGCCCAGATGTTCCCACATATGCTCAATTTGATTGAGGTCTGGGGACTGCGGAGGATGATCTAAAGTTTTTATACAATGATTGAGCAACCACTATTTTACAATTTTGAAGGTATGATTAAGATCATTGTACTACACTAGGGGCTACATTAAAAAAAAATTTTGAGATAATCTTCCTTTGTCACTATAGATTCTAAAAATGCAAGCTTAATGAACGCTGATGCCACCATACAACCCCAGGACATTACTGAGCCGCCGCCATATTTTGCCGTCTTAGTAGCATATTTATTATTAACGGTTTCGTTCTTGGTTAGCCATATTTTTGGGGGTTTTTTGTTTCCAAATATCTCAAACTTGCTTTCATCGGTGAAAAGAATTGTATTCCAAAAAAATTTAGGCTCGTTTATACATACGAGTACATACATATATTTCATTTTGCAAAATTCACATGTTTGGTTTGGTTGTTCTTTGATATAAATTGCTTCTTATGTGCCACTTTACCATGCAGTTTTCGTAACATATTTAGCTATTTTTACAGCAGTAGATGTTGGGTTTGCTCTTAATTCTCTTACTTTTCAAATTATTTGAACATGTTTTTTTATTATATATTCAGGATTTATAATTTATTATATTGCTTGGTTTTCCCCTGGCATAATTTTCAAACATATTTAAACATATTATTTAATTGTAATCTTTATAGAACAATCTTTTATAGAGCAATTGTTTATAAAAAATTACACACATTTGTTATGCAGAATTTTGTGAATTTCGGTCCATATTTGACCGTATCCACCATATTAAGCCCTTTTCTGAAAATCACTTTAATACTCATAAATCTCTTATAAATAGCGGTACCGATCCAACATTTTACACAGATCATTAACATAAATGCCAAATATCCCCCGTATAAGGTCACCTTAATACTAATATGTATCTTAAATATATATGTTTAAATTCGACGTGAGATATCCTCATATGCATAAAATTCTCTGTTCCAAAATTTAAGAATATCGGCCCATAATTTGTCATACCTGCCATATAAGAACCATTTCCGAAAAAAATTTAACCCACAAAAATGTGTAATAAACATTTTTTTAAACAACTTTTATACAGGTCAGAAATTTGAATCCAGAAATCATACTAATATCGGTTATACGGCAATTATGCCACTGGATTTTGTAGCTGTCATTCAATAATTGGCAATAGCAATAAGTCCACTTACGAGCACACCAACCAAACATACAATTATTGAGATGAATTTCAACTTCTGCTATACCACCCATAAATCTCTTGTAATTAATGTTATGGAGACCAAATTCAAACAAAAAGCCTCACTTTATTTCTTAACCTTTTTTACACTCTGTTAAATTACACTCAAGATTATTATGAATATCAGACAAGCTCTGTAAATTATAAAAAAATCGGTAATTACATCAATTATAAATGGTCAAAATTAGATAAAATTTCAAAACATTTAAAATAAATTATATTGGTCGTAAAATTGTCTTTCAAACAATATATAATATCAATAAAATTTGGGCTAAGACTGTATAGGAAACAAAGAATAAGGATATTTTAGCCCTATTACTAGTGCAGGTTTTGTATTTCTTATAACGTTTATGTGGAGCCGAATATTGCACTCCAACTTGTTTTTTTATTTAAACGCCTATTTACCAAGATATTAACGATCTTATGTATTTTGAGTTTTTCATACAAAATATCAATATTTAAGAAATATGAGTTGATCACAGATTGAGCTCTTTTTTCATTTAAAAGTCCATTGGCCAAGATATATTTTGATTTTTTCATACAAAATATCGATATTTGGTCCATCTAAAAGCCTATTTACCATGATATTAGTAATTTTTTATTTTTTAGATATTTTGAATTTTTCATACAAAATATCAAAATTATTTTTTGGCTTGAACTGATGAACAATATGATTTTTAGTTTTTTATTTTAGCGTTTCTTAAATATTATTATAAATCAAACGTTTTTTTTTTTTTGCTACAATGTAGTCGGATTTTATGTGAACAATACTTTAATTTATGCATATATACGTTTTTTATAGATATTAATATAAATACAAAGAAACAAATTTTAATGTTTTATAATGTCTGTGTAGGGTATTAATGAGTTTAGATCACTTCAACATCTACAACTTAGTCCAGATAACCTTCTCTTAAGAGCACCGGCATAAATTTACGTATTTCTTCAATTAAATCTGGATTTTGATAAACCATACCCATCATTTGTTCAGGATTTTCCATTAACTTGGCTGCTTCGTGATCCTTTAAATCCGTGGCTGATGAAAGCATAAAACCAAGAACCATGGGGAAAAATGTCGAAAACAGGAAAATGGCTAAACAAAATACAAATTTATATAAGAATCTTTTAAACTATTAAAAAAAACACTTACAAAAATGTCTATATTTTAAATTAGCTATCTGGAAATCGGAATAACGTGGCAATTCTCCAGCAAAGTTAATTTTCCCTAAAACTCTTATGAATTCCTCAAAATAATACAGCATAAATTCATTACGCCTTAAACGCAATTCCGGACTCAATATCATGTACTGGGAATAGGTCAAATCAATATTTGAGGGAGCATAACAGCTAATTTGATAATCCACCATCAATAAATCTTCTATTTGTTGTTCGGCATTGAATTTAAACATTAAATTTTTCATATGAAAATCACCGTGATTTAAAACGAAAATATCTCCCTGGCCTTTATGCATTTCGTAGGCTGCATACAGTTCCTTGCATTTGTTGATAATTTCTGGTTGCATTGATTGCATCTTTTCCAAATACACTTTAAATTCTTTCTGTTTACATAATATATTAACAAATTGGCTCAAGCCATTGGCTATCATATCATTTGATATAATTGCTGATGAACTAAATAAACCATCTTGGTATTTAGTTACACATTCATGCTGTTCACTGTGACCCAACATGTGGCTGACTGCATGCAATTTGGCCAGTTTACGATAAACAGATTTAACTTCAGGTTCTGTGAGGTAACGACAGCGTACGGTATCGTAGCCATTTACGCAAAGATCTTCTAAGATAATTACTTTGTGAGGAAACAAGGAATGATAAATCAGTCTGAAATAAGTGAAAATAACTTTGATAATAAGTGATTACTCATATTCCAGATAAAAAATCGATTTTTTACATGAAAAATAATAAATGTCTTTAAACGTTATTAGAAAATTTTAAATATGTGTATGAAAAAACCTAAAAATCATTAATAACTTTGTAAATAAAAGTTTTAAAACTTTTAATAAAAACTAATATTGAACATTAAATAACATAACCATTCTCTCTCACTATCTCTCTGTTACTTACTCAGCTGATAATTTTGTTGCTTCTCCGCATTCAGCTAAAATTTTCTCTAATTTTGGTAACAGGTTTCTGTACATATCAATTTCAGTTTCAAACAGTTTTCCTGTCATTAACATTTCACGTTTCATACCATCTTCCATGGGCAATGTTTTTATTATAAATGACTTTTGTTGACCATTATTAGCTTCACCTACAATATAGTTTACTTTACATCTAAACATAACACTGGCATAATGATCACCCTTTACACATGCAGGGCTTAAATTAAACTCCATAAGCTAGAATATTAATTTAAATATTAGCCAAATCCCAGATAATTTTTTTTATGTATGTCCATACCTTTATAACTTTATGATTTTCATATTGTTGTAAAACAGTTTCCAAGAACTCTTTATTAATCCAGTCAGGAGCCATTAATTCATCTTCATTGTAAATACTCATTTGTTTGTTTAATTTTTTATAATTTATTTCATGCGATTCCTAATGTGATATTTAGGGAATTCACCATAAGACTGATAAAAATATTTTACAAATTCTATACGAAAAGTGAGTCACTAAATTTGGCACTTTTGTGATTAAGTAAACGAGTAAGAGAACAGTAAAATAATTTAAATTTTAAGAGAGTTAAAAAAAGTTTAAAAAGCTTTTATTTATAAACATGATATCTACAATAACAAAATAACAAACTAGTTTACTAATGCAATCTGACTTCACTTCCAATCTAAGAATTTGTTTTCGGCTCTTGAAAAACACACAATGTTCTAATATACCATGTACATATAAAATATGTAGTTAAACTAAAGTGTAACTAAAGTTTGATTTTAATATTTAAAAATTATTATTTATTAAAATAATTAAAAATGTATCTACAAAATAATTTGTTTATCTGTATACAGCGTATGACAAGCAAAGCGTTCTCATTTTGACGCAGCAAATTATGGACGTCATTTTAAAAAGAACTGTAATAGAAAAAGATTCATAAACTGCAAGTCATTTACACAGCTTGATAACAGCAAAAAAAAAACAAGAGATTATATTCGAGCACCTCCACCATAGTTACGATCCCAATGAATCGTAAAATCGTACCTAAAGGAACTTTAAACAAGCCCATTTGAGCTAGCACATTGGCATCATTTTATCTAACCAGATTTTGCAAAAACGTTTTGCTTATCTGGAACTGTGTGGAACCAAAGACCACTGATCTGAGCATTAGGTAAAAATCGGTTATCATGGTTTCATAGCGCAGAGAATTAATTCACTAACAAATTAATACACTAGAGCACGTATTTGCGTCGTTAACAGTGACCGGGGAAATGCGACGCAAACCGAAACGACGCAAATCGAATCAATTTTTTTTCTATACAAATGTATTGATACAAAATTTGAAAGTCGACGCAAATCGAAATCAAAACGACGCAAAGCGGATTAAACCACATTTAGAAAAGCGACGCAAATAGGATAGACGCAAATCGGGGCTCTAGTGTACAGTGAAATCTTCATAATAAAAATTTGTTTATTTTGCGTGCAAGGTTTCGTTCTTCTTCCTACTTTATTTCTTATTTTTACAAATGAACTTCTAAGTCAAACTTCCAACCCCAACATTTGCAATTGCTATCCATTCAACTACAGGCCAAGCCTGTCGGCGACTGGAACGATTAGCTAAAACCCTTAAACATGATCTTGTAACATTCTCTGAATGGGGTTGTTCGAACAATTTCAATGTATATAAGACTCAAATTTATATTGTTAAATTATATTTCACTTTATTTGCTTCATTACTTAATTTAATCCAAATATCCATCAATTAACAGACTGGGCAACAAACGGCGCATTTCGTCTATAAACTCTGGATTTCGATAGGCAGTGGCAGTGTGTTCGGGGCTTTCTACCAATTGTTGGGTATCAACATCTTTAAGCTCGTCCGGTGTTAAAACCAATAAGGCGTGCACTAGAGGCAAAAATGTGGCCATTAAAAATACAGCTGAAAATATAATTTTTTTTAATTATTTATCTACAATAAGATATTAAGTTTTTCGCAACAAAAACTTACAAAAATGTCTATATTTAAGGCCAGATATTTGGAAATCTGAATAACGTGGCATATCGCCCTCGTAGTTAATTTTCTTTAACATTCTTAAGAATTCCTCAAAATAATAATTCATTAATTCGTTACGTCTCAAACGTAATTTGGGACTCAACAGCATATACTGGGAATAAGTTAAATCAATATTTGCGGGAGCATAACAACTTATTTGATAATCCACCATAATCACATCTTCTATTTGCTTTTCCGCATTAAACTTAAACATAAGATTTTTCATATGAAAATCACCATGATTTAAAACAAATATATCTTTCCGGTTCTTATTTAATCTATAAGCATTATAAAGATCTATGCAATTTTGATTGATTTCTGGTTGCATTACTTTGATCTTTTCCAAATATACTTTAAATTCATCGTATTGTGATAACATATCGATAAAATTAGTAATGCCATTCGCAATGACATTCATGGCCAAAATGGTGGAGTTACAAAAGAAACCCTCTTTATATATCGTTACACATTCGTGATCCTCAGAGTGGCCCAACATATAGCTGGCCGCGTGTAATTTAGCGATTTTACGGTAGATCATTTTAATTTCATCTTCGGTTAGATAACGTTCACGTAAGGTGTCGTAACCACTTTCGCATAGATCCTCGAAAATAAGAACTTTGTGTGGTTCTAAAGAATGGTAAATAATTCTGCAAAATAGGGTAAATGTTATAATTTTAAGAAATACATGAAATTTTAGCAATTTTATGTATGTTTTTAGTAGACCTTATTGATGGTTAATTATTTGTTGTTTTTGTTCGGCTGCAGGTCGTTGAATAAATAAAAACTTTTGTATTTATTTAGACCCCTGAAGATGATTAGCGACGCTAATTGAAATATTGGGGATAATAATAAAAATATTTAATATAAAAATCAAAAGTTTTTATTTATTCAACGACCTGCAGCCGAACAAAAACAACAAATAATTTATGCAATTTTCCATAAATTTGTAATAGCTTATTTTGATTAATATGTATAACAAAAATTCTTAAATTCTATATTGAGCTTTTCTAAACCATTTCAAACTTTAAAAGCTTAATACTCATCATTCTGAAAAATTTTAGTAATTTTATTTCTTAAGTTATGTATAAACGGTTGTCAGATCATACAATGTTGTCAGATCTATCAATGTACTAGCAATGTACTGACATTGAAAAATTGTTAGCAAAAGGTAAATTGTCAGTTCAGACGACTGTAAGAAAACCTTACAATTTCATTGGTACAAAATTTGCACACAATGAATAGATCTGTCAACCGAAATTGTCAGTTCACACGGTTGTCAGATTGTTGTGTGGCAAAGATTGTCAAATTTGTTGTGAGGTATTGTGTATGTGTTTAAAAATGTTAAATATTGTTATGGAACAAAAAACAGCAATTGAAACAATTTTATCTGCATATATCCTAGAAAGTAGCGAGGAAGAAGACAAAATAAAAAAAACACCCCTATCCATTTTTTTATTTTCTTTAATTTAATTCTTTAATTTTCTTCCACTTTTTTATAAATAAAAGAGTTGCATTTAGAAATAATTTCTCTGACATTACTGTCATTGACAGATGAATAAACTTTGCACATATGACAATTAGACCGCTTTCACACTCTTCAATTCTGACTCGTCAAGGCAAGTATATTTGGGTGAGAAGGGAAAGAGAATAAAAGGGTACAAATTTGACGGTACCGTCAGTTTTCTTATTGAATTGACGTGTGTAAGTGAAATGGCAAGTCCAAAAAAAACAACGTTCTCTTTAATACTCACTGTGCCGCCAATTTGGTAGGTTCCCCATTATCTGCTAAAATGTTCTCAATTTTTGGTAAAGCTTTTGTATACATACTGATTTCGGTTTCAAATAAACTTGATTCCTTTAACAGCTCACGTTTCGGACCTTCTTCTGTTGGCAAAGTTTTTAAAATTAACGATTTCTGCTTCGTATCTGTTGCGTTCGAACAATTGTAAGAGACTTTGCATCTAAACATTATACTGGCATAATGATCACCCTTCATACTAGCAGGGCTTATAACAAAATCAGTTAACTAAAATATAAACAAAAGTTAATTAAATCATTAAGTATTACTAAGCAGTTTATTTAAAGTAACTATAGGTATAATACATACTTCAACTTTGTCATTATTTTCATATTGTCTTAGAACTTTTTCTAAAAATACTTGATCAATCCAAGACGGAGGTACCATTTCATCTTCATTATAGAGACTCATTTTTATGGCGTAGAAAGTGTTGACTGGCTGGCTTGTGCTACTATTTAGTTTGAATTCTTTCTAACTTATAAACAATAATTAACATTTGTTTAAGTTTTATAATAACAAAAAAAGCTTTCACAAATATTTGTCTATCAAACAGTATATCATTTTCATTACGAGAGTTCACGTAATAGCTATTAAGTATACTTTGATAAGATTGCTTTGGGAAATAAAGTGAATATGAAATCAGAATTTTCATGAAGTGTCATTTCATGAAGTATCATTTTCATTACGAGAGTTCACGTAATAACTACTACGTATAGTTTAATAAGATTGTTTTGGGAAATAGAGTGAATATGAAAATAAATTGTTTCACAAAAGAGTAACTACTTAATATGCAGTAAGAGAGGGGAAATAATGGTTAATGGAAATATAAATAAGCTCTTAAAAGATGTAGCTGGAAATATATTTGAAAATATTATTCTAAATGTGTACAATTTGCTATGTACTTAAGTTGAATATGTAAAATGTTTTTTTTTTTCATATATATCTCAGTTATAAGCAAAAACAACACTTCTACCTTAAAGGCTGATCATATTGTCAGTTTTATGTTTACAATCTAAACTTTAGTGCCCTTATTCATAAAACTTACAACAGGTTTATAAAGCAAATTTTGTATGGAAATTTGCTTTATAAACCTGTTATAAGCCTGTTGTAAGTTTTTATGAATAAGGGGGTAGATGTATAGTGTCTTACAATTGTGATAAATCAACAGATTCCGAATAGAAATTATAATTATTAAAACCTTGCGGATGAAAACAAGAGATATAAACAAAAAGTTACGACTGTTTGTTGAATAATGTCAAAATTTGAGCTGACATCCTTTGACATTTATTTAGTACAAACTTCCGAAGTAAGAAATTTCCTGGTCACGAAATTCCTCGATTTAGCAATGAAAATTGGCCAGCTCTTCCTTGTGATTAAAAGTTGTTGGACTATATTCCCTGAGGCCATTTCAAAGACCGAGGCACTTTTTTGAATAAAAACAAAAATGGGATACCTTCACTTAATTGTAAATAAATAAATAAATAAATTCTTAATTTTTCTAAATTTGTTTCATCAAAATCGGACAAGTGGTTCTCGAGTTATGTTAAACTACGTTTTTGCCAAAATGTTACAACTAAGCGAAAAAACATCAAGATAAGGAAAAAATGTAAAATGTCATAAAAAAAACTGACACATACGAACGCCAAACCCTTTGAGGGTTTTACTATACTGACCTAGTACCATCACCCTGACTTGGAATTTCTCACCCCCCAGATTGGCTGTTGTACTGTGTAATTTAACCACGAATTCGTATGGAGGGAACAACGGTTGCATATTATTGAGTTTTATTATCAAAATTCATACTCATACATTCATGCATTTTTATCATAAAATTGTGTTCAGCGACAGAGCTCTTTTCTGGTTGAATGGATACGTAAACAAGCAAAATTGTTGTATTTGGTGTGAAGAGTAGCCAGAAGCATTGCAAGAACTGCCAATGTATCCCAAAAAATGCATTCTTTGGTGTGGATTATGTGGATTTTCAAAGATGATGAAGGCAGCAACGTTGTTGTGAATGGCGAGCGCTACCGTGCAATGATTACTAATTATTTTTTGCCCAAAATGAAAGAGCTGGACTTTGTTGATCTGTGGTTTCGAAAGCCGAAACAATGGCTCAATTGAGAGGCAAGTTCAGTGAACAGTTTATTTCACGTTTGGGGCCGGTCAATTGGCCGCCTAGATCGTGCGATTTAACGCCTTTAGACTATTTTTTTGTGGGGCCATATTAAGATTTATATCTATAGGGGCAAGCCCTCAAACGTTTGACGCACTGGAAGCTAATATTGAAGAATTTATACATGAGATACTATATTGGAGAGAGTATACCAAAATTGTACCCAGTGCATAAACCATTTGAGGCGTAGCATCGGTCAACATTCACATGAAACCAGCTTTAAACATTGAATTATATGGATTGTTCTCTCGACTCTTCACCAAATACGACAATTTTGCTTGTTTACGCATCCATTCATCCAGAAATGAGCTTTGTCGCTCAACACAATTTTATTATTTTCATATTACAAGAAATCCATTTCTAAAAACACTTTACCAATAGATCCTCATTATAAATACGAATTTTATTGGTCTCTAATAAATGATTTATTATATTCTATCGTTCAATAGGAACTTAATAGATTTCATTAACAAAATTATTAATTTTAAGTAGCAAAAGCTTATTGTATTCTAATGTTAACAGAGACAATTATTATGATTTAAAACGTATCTAGAAAAATTATCGTCAATTTTTTGTAGTGGATGACAAACAAATAATCGCATTATTATGAATATTACGATTAAGTATAGTTAGATAATTTATGTCGTAGCTTGTTTTAGTTTGATAAGATTGTTTACGGAAATTTAAAAAGCAAATATCAATAAAATAAACCTACACCTCTTAAACATTTGATTTTATTGAAAAGATTTATACAATTTTTTTCTTGAAATTTTCTCAGTATTCACACAACACAAGTCTTATTCCTTAAATGGTACGTTTTTTTATTTGAGAGTACACACACATTTGTATACACATATGTAATACTAATATGAAAGTAAAACTAATTGCAAGTACAATCAAGTATGAATTGTTTCGTGTAAATTGGGACTATCGAAATATTCAACAAGATCTTAATCACCAAAAAAGAAAATCAGTGAATTTATTAAGTATTTGAATTATTATTTACAATAAACTAATCTAAGTAACCATCTTATTACTATTTATTACTAGCAAAAAATTACGCATATCTTCTATAAAATTACGAGTTTTTGAATTTAAGACAATCATATCCACATTTTCTAAAAACTTTGAGCTGTCAATATCCTTCAAATCCGTCGCTTTGGAAATTATTATGCCACCAAACATGGATAGAAATATGGACATTAAAAATAAAGCTAAACATGAACAAATTTTAATTTTTTAATAAAAACCTATTTATCTAACTCAAATTTAAGCTAAAATATTGCATAAAAAGACTTAAAGAGCTCTTGGAATATCGAAAAATTGAATCATTAAATCCGCAGTCAGATTACTCACTGTGGCGAGTGACTAAAAATCTTAAAAGACCTGTGTTATTTATGCCCCCTTTTGAAACTTAAGTGGTTATGGAGCTTCCTCGGATAGCAATAAAAATAATACTTTTTATTTTCAATCATCAATTTGGATTTAGAAGAAAACACAGTACTATCGAACAAACCCATAGACTTGTCAATATCATCAAAGAAACATTTGAAGAAAAAAATATTGTTCCGCTCTTTTTATAGACATTTCTAAAGCTTTTGATAAAGTGTGGCATGATGGTCTAATATACAAGTTGAAACTAAATTTACACATAAGCTATTGGAAAGCTACTTAACTGGTCGAACATTTAAGATTAAAGAAGGAGATTTCTTAAGCTCCGCACAACCTATTGAAGCAGGAGTACCTCAAGGAAGCATCCTGGGACCCTTCTTATACTTAATATAACTACACCTCTGATATGTCAACAGACATGAAATTTGTTCACGTTTATTTTTTTAAAATTGAATTTTAATAGGAAAAATGTGAAAAGGGAACAAATTTCATGTGGAATTTTTATTCACAATAGGGATGAATATGTTTGCAATCACTTTCAATACTTTCTTTTAAGGTAATAATAAGGGGCAAATTAATACATAATTTAGATTTTACCAATATTTCGCCAACATATCTGGACTCTAGAATTTCTAAACTCGTTAACTGTTTGTTTACAGAATTATATCTTATTTTAAAATTTCTTATCTCAATGCATTTATCTATAGTGAGTGAAAAACTTTTTTTAACTTTAGTTTAAATAAAAAATTGTTAATATAAATTTATATTATAGTTTCTCGCTACATTTTTTCAAGTTTCTCAATATCAATTTGGATTTCTCAATTTCAATTTGTTTTTCCTCAATATTAATTTGTTATTGCTCTATATATAATATACACAGCGGATATGCCAACAAACCTGAACACGCATACCTCTACATTTGCAGACGACACAGCATTTATTAGCGTTAACCATGACCCAAAAGTCGCATCGCAAAATCTGCAGTCCCACATCAATGAACTAGAGGCCTGGCTAGAAAAATGGAGAATAAAGGTTAACCCGGCTAAATGTGCTCACTTAACTTTTACGCTCAGAAGACAAACATGCCCAGCTGTAAAAATAAATAACATCACTGTTCCGGTAGAAAACCATGTTAAGTACTTGGGAATTCATATAGATAGACGCTTGACCTGGTCTCGTCATATTGAAGCGAAAATAACGGCTATGAAACTTAAAGCAGCTCAACTACATTGGCTTCTCGGTCGAAACTCAAACTTGTCTTTAGACAACAAAATTCTCCTATACAAGTCCATCATAAAACCAATATGGACATATGGCATCCAATTATGGGGTACTGCATGCGCATCTAACATCCAAAAGCTTCAAAGAAGACAATCTAGAATATTACAACAAATTGTCTGCGCTCCATGGTATATACGTAATGATATTATCCACAGAGATCTCAATGTCCCCACTATCCAGGAGGAAATTAAAAAATATTCAATTAACTACATCGATAAACTAATGGCCCACCCTAACTACCTCGCTCGGGGTCTGCTTCAGTTCGAAGGTCACCAGAGGCTAAAGGTCACTTTGAGCCTAACTAGAAGACATTTTTAAAATTTGAATACAGCAGTTAGTGGTTACATTGGTAACAACTAATAAACAACAAGTAGAATTAAGATTTGAATACATATTGTAAATTTCAAAAAGAAAAATTCTATAATAAAAAAAAATTTAAAAAAAAAAATTCTCAATATTAGTTTCTCAATTTTTAAATTGTTATTTCTCAATATCAATTTGCTTTTCTGAATTTAAATTTTTTTCTCAATATAAATTTGGATTTCTCAATTTCAATTTGTTAATTTTCAATATTTCTTAATTTTAAATTGTTATTTCTCAATATCAATTTGCATTTCTGAATTTCAATTTGTTATTTCTCAATATCAATTTGGATTTCTCAATTTCAATGTACTATTTCTCAATATCAATTTGGATTTCCGAATTTCACCTTTAAAAGTTGTAGTACATAATAATTATTTAATTTATATATGCATGTGTCCTCGATCGTCAGATATTACTACGTTGCCCGAAAAATTTTCAGAAAATGTCTAACAACCGTGTAAACTTAAAATTATTGCCTTCCAATGCCAAAGAAAAGTAATTTTCAGTACATTGGAAGACAAAAATATTGTCAGACATCTAACAATTTTGTCATTGTTTTAAGACAATTGACAAACACTTTTCATTGTCATATGTGCAAAGTTTATGCCAATGTCATAGAAATTATTTCTAAATGCAACTCTGTATATACATAAATAATAAACAAACAACTGTGCATTGATAAAATTTTTGAAAAAAGTAGAAGAAAATTAAAGAATTAAATTAAAGCGTGCATTAATAAAATTTTTAAACACACACACAGAGCTGCAAAACGAATTTGACAATGCAACACAACAATCTGACAACCGTGTAAACTGATAATCTCGGTTGACAGATAAATTCATTGTGTGACAATTGTGTGCAAATGAAATTGTTAGTTTTCTTACAGTCGTCTAAACTGACAATTTACCTTTTGCTAAAAATTTTTCAATGTCAGTACATTGATAGCACATTGATAAATATGACAACGTTGTAATATCTGACGATCGTGGACACATAGCTTTAGGATATTGTTTTAAAAAAGCGTGTTTTGTTTTTTAAATACAAGCTAGATTTAACTGCAATAGTGATCAAAAGGTAGCAAATACTTATTTATGTATTCTTTAAGATCCAGATTCTTAAAAACGAATAACGAATAATTCGATTAATTTTATAAATTATAATCGAATAAAACGGATAAATATTATTGTGTTAATTTGACGTTTCATTTCAAAAATTTTGTAAATAAAAACAGGATGGTTACAATATGTTCAAGTTAGTTTCTTTTGTTTTTTTTAAATTATTTTCAGATTTTATTTAAAATTAAGTACTATTCAGCAAACTAATCCAAATAACCTTCATGTAATAAAATTGGCATAAATTGTCGAACTTCCTCCACAAACGCAGGAGTATAATAAACTATGGCCATCATGTCGGGATTTTCAAAATATTTATTGGTGTCCGTTTCCTTTAACTCATCCATGGATCTGCCCAAAACAGCCACAACCATGGGCAAAAAGGTAGATAACAGGAAAATGGCTGAAATAAATTTAAAAATAATTCAAAATTTTAAACATAAACAAAGAAAATAATGAAACTTACCAAAATGTCTATATTTAATACCAGCGATTTGGAAATCCGAAAATAATGGCAATTCATCTTCATACTTTATTTTCTTTAACATTTCTGAAAACTGTTCAAAATAATACTGGCTCAATTCATGTCTTTTCAGGCGCAACTCTGAGCTCAACATCATATATTGGGAATAGATCATATCGATATTGGAGGGCGCATAGCAACTTATCTGATAGTCTACCATTATTAAATCTTCCAAGCGATTTTTCTTGCTGAATTTAAACATTATATTTTTCATATGAAAATCACCATGATTCAAAACAAATATATTATTAATATTATTATTGTTATTATTTAGTTTATAGGCAGTATATAAATCCTTGCAAGCTTTAGCCAATTTCGGCTTTATAGCTTTAACCTTTTCATAGTACAATTTGAATTCCTCGTGCTTCGATAACATATCAATAAAATGATTTATACCATTAGCCATTAAATCATTTTCCATAGCCATTAATGTACTAAATATACCATCTTGATATTTAGTGACTTCTTCGTGTTCTTCACTGTGACCCAACATATAGCTGACCGCATGTAATTTGGCGATTTTACGATAAACCGCCTTGATTTCATCTTCGTTCAGGTAACGACCGCGCACTGTATCGT
This sequence comes from Bellardia pandia, assembly GCA_916048285.2. NCBI lineage: Eukaryota > Metazoa > Arthropoda > Insecta > Diptera > Calliphoridae > Bellardia > Bellardia pandia. The sequence continues at coordinate 105,103,702 of OU696529.1, forward strand.
AACCAGCTTCACACAAATCTTCGAGTATGATGACTTTGTGGGGTTCCAGAGAGTGATAAATTAGTCTGAAATTAATGAAGAAATTTGATAAATATTTAAAATAGTATGTATGTATGTAGAAATTCATAGTTATTTATGAAATATTCTTTGGACTCTTAAAGAAATTTATCACAGAAAACTTTTCTACAGAAACCAGACTCTTAAAAGTTTTCAACAGAATATCTTTTAGAGTCTTTTAAAGAACTTTTCTACAGAAACCATGTTTAACTGTTCTGCTAACTGAAGTTTTCGATAGAAAACCTCTTTAGACTTTTCTAAAAATCTTTTCTGCAGAAACCATCTTTAGACTCTTCTAAAGAACTATTCTAACTATTTTACAGAAAATGTTTTATAACAAACAAATTTTCTAATTGTATGGTAAAGTTCTGTTTAAAGATTTTTCTTTGATTTATAAAAAGTTCTTTAGAGAACAAAATTTTATTAATTTATTTTAAAATCTTGTTTTGCTTTTTCCCTTGATTTATTTAATCAAACTTACTCTGCTGATAATTTTGTTGGCTCTCCACATTCCGCTAATATTTTCGCAATTTTTGGCAGTGTGTTGCTATACATATCAATTTCAGTTTCAAATAATTTAGATTGCATTAGCATTTCCCTCTTCACGTTCTCCTCCACTGGCAGTGTTTTTAAAATCATTGATTTTTTCATAACACTTGATGTCTTTTTAAATTTATACGATAATTTGCATCTAAACATAATACTGGCATAATGATCACCTTTTAGACTAGCTGGACTCATTTCAAACTCGACGACTTCAATATCTTCATTGTGCTCGTATTCGGATAAAACTTTTTCCAAAAACTCTTTGTTTATCCAGGAAGGAGCTACCAGTTCATCCTCATTATAAATACTCATAGTTATACATAGATTTTTGTATTGGCAATTACTCCGTCTACTTACTGTTTTAATTGTAAATTATGAATGAGAATTCATGAGAATTGTGCAGTTGAATTTATATGCGATCGGTGCAGCAGAGAAAATAAGTGATAACATTTTTACTTAATATTGTAATATTGCAAGAACCGCACTATACGAGTATAAAAATTTTTTAGAAATATTTCATCTGTTTGTAAAAAAAAACAGTTTAAAATCAATTCTTATTAGAGTAGTTTTGACAATATCATAGAATATTTCCTAATTTATGTTATCCCTAGTTGAAAACCTTGTTTATAATTTAGCTAAAAGATCTTCCCTGCCCCTTTTAAAACAACACTTATTTGTGGGACTTTTGCGTCAAAATTTCTTTATCTTATCAATACAATTTCCAAATCTATATAAAGTATTTTGATTCCAGCAATTGAAAGAGTTATAAAAAGGTTTCGATAATTCCATATAATAGTTCATTGTTATTTAAAACTTAAAGCAAACGGTTGCAAAAAATTTCTTAAATTTTTAAACATGAGTCTTTTTAATGACGATGAATTGGTGCCTCCTTCATGGATAAATCAAGAGTTCTTGGAAAAAGTTTTGGTTCAATATGAAAACAATAAATTTTTGGAGGTAAAATGAGAAACTTTCATAATTTATTTATTTAAAACTTATTCAATTTTTGTACATACATACTTAGGTGACTAACTTTGATATGAGTCCGGCCAGCATGAAAGGTGATCATTATGGCAGTATTATGTTCAGATGCAAAGTGACCTATAGATTTGACAAAACCGCAAATACTTTGGAAAAATCGTTAATTATAAAAACCTTGCCCTTGGAAGAGGGCCACAAACTGGATATGCTTAAAGATTCAACAGCATTTGAGACGGAAATTAATATGTATACGAAAACATTGCCAAAAATTGAACAAATTCTAGATGATTGTGGACAGCCAACCAAATTATCAGCTGAGTAAGTTTGTGATAAGTTATTTGAAAAAAGTGTAAATAGTTTTTACTATCAATCCAAAGATCTTATCTAAATCTAAAGATATTGATAAATTCATTTACAAGTTCTTAAAAATGTTAATATTCTATCAAACTCTTCACTAAGTTTTCTACTATAAAACTAATACATATTTAATATAATTTCTAGAATTATTTACCATTCCTTGGAACCCTACAAGGTTATTATCCTAGAAGATCTATGTGAGGCTGGTTACGATACAGTACGCGGTCGTTACCTAACTGAAGATGAAGTTAAAGCTGTTTATCGTAAGATCGCCAAATTGCATGCTGTCAGCTATATGCTGGGAAAAAGTGAGGATCACAAAATAGTCACCAAATACCGCAATGGTCTCTTTGCTATGGGCAGCGCCATTATCAATGATTTCTTTACAAATGGTATTAATAATTTCATTGATATGCTGTCATGTCACGAAGAATTTGAGCTTTACTTTGAAAAGATTAAGCTGATGAAACCTAAACTAAAGGAAGCCTGCAAGGATCTTTATAATGCCTATAAACGAAATAACGGCCAGGAAGATATTTTCGTATTAAATCATGGTGATTTTCATATGAAGAATCTCATGTTCAAATTCAACAAGAAAACTCATTTGGAAGACTTAATAATGGTGGACTATCAAATAAGTTGCTTTGCACCCTCCACTATTGACATGATCTATTCGCAATATATGATTTTGGATTCGGATTTACGTTTAAAACGCAACGAACTAATGTACTATTATTTTACGGAGTTTACAAAAACTTTACAACTAATTAACTATGAAGGTGAAATGCCATTATTTTCGGACTTCCAAATGTCCAGTATTAAATACAGACATTATAGTAAGTTATTTAAACAAATTAATTAAATTTTTTAAATTACTATTTAATATACATACATATTTGCAGCTCTTTTCCTAATGTCCACCATTTTACCCATGGTTTTGGGATTTTTGGCTAAGCCCCTGGAGGATTTAAAAGACACTGATACTGCTAAATTCTTTACCAACCCTGATTTAATGGCCCTGCTGTATCGTGAACCAAAATTCATTGAGGACATTCGTAATTTGCTGCCAATATTGCTAAGGGAAGGTTATTTAGATTAATATTGTTAATTTAGTATTTTACAGTTATTATAATAAATAGGAGATCTTTTTAAAAATTATAACATTTTTTAATTAAAAAATTTCAAGCACCACTATTTAGTCCTTTTTCACACTATTCAGTTTTAGCAGACCAGTTTTGTTCAATTCTCTTTTAAACTTGCAATTTCATTCACACACTTCAATTCAATTTTTCTTACCTTTTCATGCAAATCAACATGCATGAAAGCAAAAAACAAAAGGAAATTAGAAAATTAACTAGTACCGTCAAGTTTTATTCCCTTTTCACTTCTCACCCAAAAATACTTGCCGTGATGAGTCAGAATTGAATACAAAAAAAAAGAAGATATACATACATATTTGATTAAAACTTAAAACATCCTCGGATAATTATGCAAAATATTCAATACTGGAAAACTGCATAAACATGAACATAAAAGATCGCCATTTAAAAAAAATACAAAGAAAATTATCGACACGCATTTCCCATAAAAAATTGCTCCTGTTTTACACGCTTCAGTTTTAACTGACCAGTTTTTGTTCAATTCTCTTTTAAAATTGCTATTTCGTTCACACGCGTATCATAAATGTCCGTCCTCTGTCGATGTTATGCTTTTGTGCTCACAAAACGATGTCTCGTCAAGACGTGGTAGAAAATGAAAATATTATTTGATAAGATAAATAAATATGTAGTTTTAGAAACAAATGTTCCGACAATATTGCGCAAACAAGAACTTAACAACGACAGTGTTGTCCACTCAAAACAAATTCATGTACGGACAAGAAATTCTTAGCCGAATTTCAAACGGAAACGGACCGGTATTTTAAACAACTACAAAGAAATTTGTGAACCTCGACACGTTCATCAATTTATTCGCTCAGCGAAGTGTCGCTGCTAAAATCTTAGAAATCATTATTAGAATCTTCAGGTTTAGTCGGTGAATACGAAGTTACTTCTATTGAAATTCTAGGATAACATCTATATTTTAATTTTTATTATTATTATTTATCCCAAATATTAGAAAGGTAAGAAAATTAACATCTGCATCTAATATGTTGATGGAATGACAGCTCCAAAGTTTGTAATATATTTAGCTATATCTTGAAAACTACATTTTATTATTAAACGACATACATATATATCAAATGATATGGCAGTTATGACAAATCATGAGACGATCTTCTTAAATTTTGAAACAGTGAATTTTATGCATATGAGTATAGCTCACGTTGAATTTCAACTTAAATAATGGTATATTTAAGATACATATTAGTATTAACGTGAATTTCGGAAGTGGACCTTACATGGGGATATAGTCAAATATGGACCGATGTTCTCAAAATTCAGCAGTTTTCTTTTGGAATTTATGTTAATGATCCGTGTAAAATGTTGGATCGGTTATTTATAAGAGATTTATGAGTATTAAAGTGATTTTCGGAAGAGGGCTTTATATGGGGAATACGGTCAAATATGGACCGAACTAAACAAAATTTTGTTTTGCGATTTCTTTTTGCATACTTCTTATTTTTGCTGAATTTTGTATTGATATTCCAATTTTATAGGAATTTATTTATCATTAAGCTATATTTCGGGAAAATATTTGTATGGGGGCTATGAGAAATCATGGACCAATTCGTACTGTTTTCCTCACAGCTTCTTATTTTATCATAGAAATAAAGTGTACAAAATTGCATGGCCATATCTTGAATATATTTCACAATATTGCAAGAAACATGTTTAAAAATATTAAATTTTTTTGGAGGTTGTCTCACATTTTGGGCCATAACTCTGGATCTAATACCTATTTTGCTTATTGTCAATACCAAACTGCTTGTTTTTGGTTGTCTCTTTTGGACGTGAGAGTGTTTTACACAGACAGACGGACATAAACTTAGAATTCCATAAGGATCAATAATATATATACTTTGTTGGGTCTCAGATTTCTTAGTGTTACATACGGAATGACAAAATTATATATACCCCCATGCACCCCTATGGTGGTGGAGGGTATAAAAACAAAGATACTACAACTGGTATATGTATATACAACTTATAAATGATGTAAAACTGACGAAAAAGATTATTATTTTAATAAAAACTCAAATCCCTGAAGAAGTTGGAAGGAATACCAACGAAACGTCGGATTTGTTTGAAAATGAAATAAATAATCTTTTATTTACATTAAATTAATGACCTTGAAAGCCTGCACATAGGAAACTATATAAACTATTAATGAAAAGTTTTTTATTTTGAGGATTTGCTAGAACCTACAGTTTTTAGATTTTGTGTCATTAAACATCTTAGTTTTAACGTAACCTCCTGATATATGTATGCCCGCCGGAAATTTCAATTCCCATCATAGGTTGATAATAAACTGGGAGACCCTCCAACATAAACGTACAGATCTATTCGACAGTTACTTAAACGCTAACACTATAAACTTTGATGTTAACAAAATGATATTTACAAATTCTTTTATCGAATCTTACTCTTCCATCTTTTCTCAGCAAATTTACTAGCTCTGCAAATTTTAAACGAGTTGTACTACTCATGATATCTTGTTATATTTCTCACACAGCCTCCCACAGGCCTTTCATTTACAGATGAGACTTTCTCAGTTATCTCGACCTTTTAACCGATCAATTTGCGGTAAACCAGAAAACGAGCTATTTTTAAAAAATAATAATTGACAAATAGTAAACCAGTGAACTCGAAAATCCGCCAAATCGGCTAAAAATTTCCCAAATATATGCGATTTTTATAAAATGGAACAAAAATTTAATTAACAATATCTTATATTTCAACCTGTATTTATGTTATTAATAAATTTTTGATGTAATTTGTTTTCCAAAAAAGGAAAACTGAAAATTATTAATTAGAAAAAAACAACTATTTTTTTATTTTTAATTTTTATTTTTTTTTTATAAAAAACACACACATAGAAAAACGTTTTTTATTTTTATTAAGTACACCATAATTAAAGAAATAATAAAATATTTAAAAAATGTTTCGAAATTCTTCGTAAAACGAAAAATGCATTAAATAATTATTCAGGGTGTCCTAGAAACCAATATTGTCAGAATTGGTTTTAAAACCGACAAGAAAAAATGCTTTGGTGTCATAAGGCACTGCTACACGTTCAAAAAATATCGTGATACTAGAAATATCTCAATATTTATTGAACTGTAGCAGTGCCCTATGACAACAAACCATTTTTTCTTGTCGGTTTTAAAACCAATTCTGACAAATTGGTTTCTATGACACCCCTGATTATATTAAATAAAGTAAACACACTTTTAATAAAAACAAACTTTTTTAAAAATCAATTGCATAAAAAAACTTTAGTAAATTTATAAAATTTGTGAAAAAGAAAAATTACAATACATACTAATAAAATCATTACTAAATCTCTTCGATAGTAGCAGTTTTAGCATGATCCGATTTAGCTATAAGTTTATAATTTTCTGCTGCTTTCAGGCACTGCATGGCCATTTCTCTAGCCTTGGCACGAGTGTCATCGGGTAGTTGCGAGAGACCGCTTAGCAATTCCATTATATCAGTTTCAAACAAACGTTTGGCGATTTCTTCGCCAGAATTTATTAAATTCAATATTAAGGCCACACCTCGATGTTGTACCTCAGGACTGGGATTGGCTATGAGCACATGTAAAATTTCTAGCCATGATTTTACATCAAAGATTTTGCCGGAACATATTTTCGACACAGAAGTCAACATAGCCAAGGCACCAGCACAGGCTTTAGCCGTATCCTCATCTTCTTCTTCGCATAAAAGGGCCAAGAATTTAACGCGATCATTTTCACCCTCAAACATTTTTATCACATCCTCGGACATGATCATATTACACAAACACTGAGCAGAGGCACGTGTTAAAAGTTGATGGTCTTCCATTAGATAGAATTCTATTTTGGAAATGCCCTGCTCCTTGATAATACGCTGGCGTACATTTTCATTCATGGCAGCCAAGTTTGTTAAGGCCATAAGGGATTCAAAGTTTTCCAAAGCAGTGCAGTCTTGGTGCAATAAATTGAGCAGGGGCCTGATAACATCTAGACTTCTTTGTCCAGCAAAGGAAACCTCGGGATTAATGGTAATGCCGATACGAGCCAAAGCCTGACAAGCATGCCTTTTACCCTTTTCAGTACCCTCCAAAGCCAATTTCAACAGACATTTAACACCGCCATCTTGTACCACTTTGCCCCTCAACTCTTGCAAACCACAGACGGCATTCAAGACTCTAGCTATTAATTCCTTCGAATTGTCACTTTCCGTTTTTGACAAAGCCACTAAGGCAGTTGTGATGCCCTCATTAACCAATATTACTATTCGATTGTGCACAAAATCTAGATCATCCAATTCATGTTCTTCGGGTATATGCACCTTGGCAAATTTAGCCAATTCCACCATTTCGGGTACTACCTCTTGTTTTTCATAAGCATTGCATAAATTAACGAATGTTGTTACTACACCATACAGACATGATTGATCACCGGTGCGCGCCAGATCAATGAGAGCATGTATGGCTGGTTTATCATCAATTAATTTCTCTTTCACTTCAGCATCCAATGTCAGATATGCCAAACCATCGGCTGCCCATTTGCGTATGTCTTTATCTTTGCCTGGCTTAATCAAGAAACGTCGACAGGCTTCGGCTAATTTTATATTTGCACCATCAGCAAATGGTCTTATCGCTGCATCTTGACCACCATAACTGCCCAATTTACATAGACCTACCAAAGCACGCACACGTATACCATCATCCTTTGAATGATAGAGCTTCTTGAGAATATCAACGCCACCGGCACACAACGCTTTAGCTTTATCTTTCTTTGAGGAGGCAGCATAAATGCATTCGCAAGCAACTTTTTGTTGCAGCACATCGTCAGTGGTAGCCATGGCTAAAATCATTTGTAAAATACCTGCAATCATTTGAAAAATGACGGAAGAAAATTAATCAATTGACATACACACACGTACATAGATAGATATTTTAAATGCAAAATATAAAGTTGTCTTTTATTTCAGATTTTAAATGAACTAATAACTGCATACATACATATGTATGTTTTATGAAATTTTACATTTTACGGTTCATGTAGTAGAAAATATAGAAAATAATTTCCAATTTGTTAAAACTCGTAAGAGTTATTAGTTATTGAAGAAACAAATTTTGACACACATTGACCTAATGATAAAATATACAAATCCAATTCAAATTCAATTTAAAACGTTTTTCCATTTTATATTATTAACATTAATTGAGTTATTATTACTCTAATCAGAATCAGGTTTAATTATAACCTACATCTATAATAAACCATTTTATTAATTTGTAAATAAATATAATTCCAAAAGAAAACTTCTTCTACTTACCATCTCTAGCTATAATTTGATTGCCCACATCAAGAGGTCCCAACAACAATGATGTTATAGCTACTGTTACTCTAACTTTCGACTCTAAATCGGGAGACAGCAATTTATCTTTAATATACTCATCGATTTGTTCCTGAAAGCGTTCCTTAGCCTGATCGTAGTACATGTTCTCATAAACCCGAGACAAACACACCGAAGCAATGGTGCGTGAAGATGAAGTAATCTCCATGGCACTTTCATATTTATATTCCTCCAGTTCGGAACAAACATCCAGTAGACGATAAAGGCCACGAAGTTCTACCAAACGTTCAGCCCATTCGAGAGCGGTGTAATGAACATTTCTAGTTAACAATTCAATGACAGCATCACGAGCCGGACCCGAGATGGTACGATCTGTTACACTGTACAGCAGACAGGACAATAGAGTATCAATTTCCTTGAAGTTTTCTTTGCACAAATCCTTATTTGGCTTACTGTCGACTTTGTTTTCCATGCCTGAAAGAGCATTGATTATAGTTTGCAGGCAATGTTGGGCGGCAGTGACACGTTCCTCGTGTTTATGATCCAAAACATGCATAAACCATGGCACACCCAATTCGGTGAGCACAGCTTTAGTACGTGTCACGGAATGATTGCACAATTCAGCCACCACTCTTACCAAGTTCACATAGATGTCGGCATTCTTTTCGATTTTAGTGATGGAAGCAATTTTCGTAATGCAGCCTGATTTGAACAACAGATCTGCTCCCACTTCATCTTTAGCCAGTACTAACAAGTTATTAGAAGCTGAACGCCTTTTTTCGGAGGGATTGGCAATATCAAAACACAATTCAGTCATCTGTTTAACTTTTGTAGAAGTCTGCGCATTTTTGGCAGCTCTTTCTTGCACTATCAAATGCAGACGTTTTAGCATGGGCTGCACCGCTTGATTTGTGGGGTCTTCCTTAAACAAATCGGTAGCATCTTTATAAGCTTCTTCATATTTATTTAGTCCCTCATACGCCTGAGCTCTGCGAAATAAGGCTTTGGGATCTCTTGCCGCTAATTTTAATGATTCATTGCAATCAGTCAAGGCTGCTGTAAAATCTTCCAACTTCAAATAAGCTGCAGCACGATTTTTATAGAATATTGGTAATTCCCTGTGTTTATCGCCTTTTTTAATAGCAATTTCATAGAAATTAATGGCCTCTTGCCATTTGCCCTCATTAAAAGCTTGATTGCCTTTATCTTTATAGGTTAGAGCCTCCGCCCCTGTATCATCTGTTGCATTTATTGTAGTCATTTTAACTTATTTTCTATAAATTACTTAAAAAACACTTAATTAACAGAATTTTATTGAGAAAATACTAAAATATTTAATTTATCTACTAAAATAGTTGCTTGTGAGTCACGTTTTTGTTCTACATAATCAAATTTTATATGTACAATTTGTATTTATACCTTTTTTCCGTCACAGTGGAATTTTCTCGATCCCACACGATCAGTATAGCAGAACGTTTGTGTATAATGAAATGAAAATGAAATTTCAGTAATTTTCTTGCACTACACTTTTTGGGTTTATTCTATAATTTTGCAATGTGTGTTGAAAGTAAAATGTTTTATTCGTTAGCGGTGAAAACTCTCAAATAAAATCTATTTTTAAATAATTTAGTATGAGTAAAATACATAATGTATTGATACTTTTGTTTTGATCATGGTATTCTTTGTTTTTATTGGGGTTTGACGTTTCTCTCCGTGTTTTCTTAAGTAAACAGGGTGTTAGATAAATATAATGTTTATAAATTTAAGGCGGAACTAACAATTTCTTTTTTGTATATTAATGTATAGGTTATTTAGTTCTTTTATTCGACCTTTTTTAATATTTATATTTTACCCGCCCGAGATGATACTCTGAAAATACTAAATAAAACCAGTTTTTGGCATAACCCAGAATAGAGAATGCTCCCGCCGTGGCGCGCCGTACCGAATTCTTATGAATCGATTAACAAAACTATTTTTTTGTCGGTATTTGTATAATAACATCGGTTTATGTAGTTATTAAAAATATATACATAAATAACCATATAACGTATGAATATGTACCCACCATTATTTTAAACTCAATATGGCAGCCTTAATCCCCCTACTGAGCCAATCACAAATAAATTAATCTCTTCCTCTTCTTTGTATGTAACATTGTACAAACGTCAAAAACCACCAAAAAAAAAAAAAAGAAATTCTCACATGAAAATTTATTTTTTTCATAGAAAAATAATAATTTTCTATAAGATTTAATGAGAAAATGTTGAATTTTTAAATTGAAACACACAACAAGGATAAATAAACCTTGAAGAATACAAGTAACAAATCAACATAATTCCATAAGACACATAAAAAGGTTCTTTAGCAAGTCTTGCATCGAAAGAAGTAAAGACGGTGACAACAAAACGTATGTAAGTATGAAAATAAACACCACGTAGGCAAATGGAAATAAATTTGTATTTTTCGGTTTTAGTTTTAGAATAGAATAAAAATGTTGCCGCTTACACATCGAGATCGCAGCAACTGCATGTACCGCATTAAAGACACCTTGAACAGTTGGAGAAGATTGATTTTCTCGGATAAGAATTCAAGAAACTTATTTCTATTTCTCTTGTTAAATTTAAGTTTTGCCTTTGTGGAACTATTCTATGGCATATGGACCAATAGTTTAGGTAAGTACGATTGAGTGTGTGTGCGAGTGCTGAGATTGATAAGATAAAGCAAATTAGATCGTTAAATAGACATAAAACATCTTGTGCCGTTTAGTTAAATTAGTTGATTTTATTATATTGTTTTCCCCATTTTAGGTCTTATATCAGACTCATTTCACATGTTCTTTGATTGCACGGGTCTCTTGGCTGGTTTGGCTGCTTCAGTAATCACAAAATGGAAAGCCAATGAACGTTTCTCATATGGTTATGTGAGAGCAGAGGTATTGGCGGGCTTTGTTAATAGTCTTTTCTTAATTTTTGTGGCCTTCTTTATACTGTCAGAGGGCGTCGAACGTCTAATAGAACCACCAGAGGTGAAGCATGAACGACTTTTTGTTGTTTCCGTATTGGGTTTGCTTGTAAATCTTGTTGGCATTTATGCATTTAATCATGGTGGTCATGGTCACTCACATGGCGGTGGTAGTCACGGACATTCGCATGGAGGAAGCGGTGGCGGACATGGTCATTCTCATGTTAACGATGGTGGCCATTCACATTCCAACAATCATTTGGACTCCAACAGTCATCAGGCTATATTATTGGACGATGGTAAGTGAATGAAAGATTTCTGCTTTTGAATTTTGGTGTCTAAGATATTATGGTAAAAAAAAATAAAACTTAAAGCTTAATGTTATTAGTTGAAAATTAACTTAAAACCCCCCGAATATGCGGTTAGTATTTCTTATTGATTTGTTTCATTTCAACAAATAGTGTATTTTAAGAATTAAGTGAATTTTCATATCACGATCTTAAAAAAATTAATTTGTAAAACATTTTTTAACAATATTTTTCTTATTAAATAAAACTCAATTCTTTTTACTTCAGGTCACGGTCATTCACACTCTCACGGAGTTCATTCACATAACGATGATGTTGGCGGCAACAATTCACAAATAATGCGCGGTGTCTTCCTGCACATTTTAGCTGATACTTTGGGCTCAGTAGGTGTTATTATTTCTGCCGTATTAATGCATTTGTTCGGCTGGATGATAGCCGATCCAATTTGTTCCATTTTCATCTCCCTGCTAATTGTGCTTTCCGTCTTAAGTCTTATTAAAGAATCAATATATGTATTAATGCAAAGACAACCTGTCAATTTAGATCGTTTACTACCTCAGTGCTATCAAAAAGTCACCGGTTTGGCTGGTGTTTATGCCGTGCAAGAGCCTCATTTTTGGACATTATGTTCGGATGTTTTTGTGGGTGCTATAAAGCTAGAAGTATCACGTAATATTGATCCGAAATATGTTGTCTCGCATACACGTATGATTTTTGAATCGATAGGCGTTAAACAAATCTATATACAATTGGATTATGTGTGATAATTTTTATATTTATATGTATGTACTATATTTAAAATAGAATATTTAAAGAAAGCCTGTTTTTTGCAAATGATTTCTCTCAACATTAATGATTTACTTGTAACAGTTTTGCATTAAAACATTTTTACTACCTATTACTGTTACATTATTAATAGTTATTTCTTTATGCTGCATTGCAAAATTATGGTACATTTTCTTCACAATTATTTTGTTTTAACTATTTTTTTAATTTAAAAGCAAACTGCGAACTAAGTTATTTACTATTTTTTAGTATTGATTTTAAAATTATATTAATTATTATAAGACTGTTCGTTTTAATTGCTATTTAATACGAACACACACCTACACAAAATAGTATTTAACTACAAAAATAGTGAAATAAACGAACAGCAACAATATTAAGTCCATATATTTATTGTTTTTTGTAAAGCTATTAATTAAATCATTCCAACAACAAATATTATTTTTTTATTTCTTACAAACATTTTATAGTAAATTTATAGGCTATATTAGTTCAAAGGACTGTCATATATTAATAAACAAAAAACATGAGCGTTATAACAAACAATAGAATATAATTAAAAACAAATATTTACTAAGAAAATAGATGAAAATGAAAAAAGCCAATTTGAAATGTAAATAAATGAGTTTTTTATTAAAAAATTTATATACATATGTACAAATATATGAATCTAGTTTTATTAGAACAAGTCGGTTTTTGTGACTGCTCAAAAAAATGTTTCATCAAATAGGGCTTTTAGAGGAGATAAAAGCAATAAATATTTTTTTTGCGGCCACGTCTATTTTCGAGGAGGCGGCCCTCAAAGTTGAAAATATATAAGCCTATATTTCGAGAAGTACTGGGTGTATGATAATTTATTATACATCAAGTTAAATTAATTAAAAATACATTTCCAATGATATATATCTTTATTATAAAATATGGACCGACTGTAGGTTAAATCTGAAAAGAATATTTTTTGATCCGAATTTTTTTTTAATATCTAAAAAAATTAAAAAAAGTCTATATAAGTGTTACTTTAGTTTATTAATATAAATATCCAAGACATTAAGCTTTAATATAAGGTACCATATGTGTCTGTAGGTACATACTATAATCACAGAATTATAAGATACGAAAAACAAAAACAAAAAATTTTTTAAGTTTTGTATACAGGGAAGAATTTTCTCCTCTATGGTATACAGAACACCTTTATTGCCGGCCAACGGCTGGGTGGAAGGATTTTCTCCTCTATGATATACCAGAACGTACCTAGTACAGATTGTATTTTTTATGGTGAAATGTCATAAACTTTCTTTAATATCTTCGAATCTATATTACCTACATGGTCATATTATACCTTTAATTAAAGCTTAATTGACTTTAAAATTTTTTAATTTATACACCTACTCATATAGACCTTTTTCCCTGATTTTTTACAGTAATATCGGATAAACAAATAATTTTCCGAAATTGACCTATAGGTGGTCCATATAACTAGGTAATGTTATATTTCGTTGGAAAGGTCTTTAAAATACCTATAATTTGATATACATATACATAGTTATCAAGATATAGCTAAATATATTACAAACATTGTAGCTCAGCCCACTCGAAAATAGGCGTGGCCGACAATTTTTTTATTTTCATCAGAATTTAAAACACTGTTAGTGATAAAATTTTGGAAGTGATTTGAAAAAAGTCACTAGAACCGACATGCATTTTTAATTGAGTCAATTATTGGTTAATTAAAAAGTGTTCACACATGCTCAATAGTGCTAATTTAATTCGCGTATAATTAGAGTATATTTTTATTACTTTACTTTTTATACCCTTCACCATCGTGAGAAGGGTATATATAAGTTTGTCATTCCGTGTGTAATTTCCACAAAAAAATTTTCCGACCCTATAAAGTATATACACTTAGGTCTTTTTTTATGCGGTAGATGCGTTCCAAAGAAAACCGCATAAAGAAAATCCGCATAAAAAAAGACTGATTTTCATACAAAATGGATGATTCGTTCCGAAAAGTTTAAAAACCGCATAACTTTAAATTTAGGTGTAAAAATTAGACCAAAATCGCATAAAAAAGTCACAAGATAAAAAAATAACCAAAAACAATTTATTTACTTATTATAAAAATCACATAAAAAGGGGGGAAACAGTCAATTTTATTACATTTATCTGATTAAACCGGTTTATATAAAAATCATTTATAGAATTTAAAATTTGATACTTAAAAGTAAGACATTACATATTATCGGAATCACTACTTGATAATGCATACAATCTTTATTTAGAATATTTTGATCTGTTTTTTTTTATGTTTGTGTTGTATTTTTTTTAACTGATTGTGTTGTTTGCGATATCCTGACATAAGGTTACAAATTTCTCTATTAAGTTTTAAGGCTTTTTCAGTATCTGGTTCATTCAGAAGAATTTGATTTTGTAACTCATTAGCTGTCTGAAGAATTTTTGCAACCGTTTGAACATTGAGTGGTGCTATAATGTCTTCGTCACAATCACTTTCTGGGTTTTCATCATTTTCTTTCATATTTTGAAAATTACTATGCAGTAATTATAGTTATGCCAATGTTAAAAACGTTTAAAACGACAAAATAATTATCAAAACTCAATGAAAACAATAATACATACAAACAAAAAGTAGATTTTAAAACCGCATAACTTCAAATCCGCATAAAAATAAACCGCATAAAAACAGACCTAAGTGTATATTCTGGATCCTTATAGATAGCGAAGTCGATTAAGCCATGTCCGTCTGTCTGTCTGTCTGTTGAAATCAGTTTTTTGAAGTCCCCAGATATACTCGGGATCCAAACCTTCAATAATTCTGTCAGAAGTGCTTTCGAGAAGTTTGCTATTTAAAATCAGCAAAATCGGTTTAGGTTAACCAGAGTTATGAACCTATATGTGAGACCACCTCCATAAAAATTTGATATTTTTCATCCATTTTATTGCAATATTTTGAAAACTATTGCAGATAATACCATGAAATTTTGTATACGTTGTTTGTACTATAAAAGAAGAAAGTGTGCGGAAAATAGTAAGAATCGGTCCATGATTTCTTATAGCCCCCATACAAATATATATATTCCCGAAATATGGCTTAATGATAAATAAATGCCTATAAAATTGGAATATCAAGACAAAATTCAGCAAAAATAAGTTTTATACAAAAAGAAATCACAAACCGAAATTTTTTTTAGTTCGGTCCATATTTGACCATAGACCCCATATAAAGTCCACTTACAAAATTCACTTAAATACATATAAAACAGATATAAATAATGTTAAACGGCTAAAATTTTACATAAATACTCTTTATAGGCAAATAAATTGTTGTACCAAATTTTATGGTGGTCGGCCCAGAAATGGCCATAGCCCCCATACAAAAATCTTCCCGAAATATAGCTCAATTATACATAAATGCCTATAAAATTGGAATATTAAGACAAAATTCAGCAAAACTAAGTTTTGTGCAAAAATAAATCGCAAAACGAAATTTTTTTTAGTTCGGTCCATGTTTGACCATAGACCCCATATAAAGTCCACTTCCAAAATTCACTTAAATACATATAAAACAGATATAAATAATGTTAAACGGCTAAAATTTTACATAAATACTCTTTATAGGCAAATAAATTGTTGTACTAAATTTGATGGTGATCGGCCCACAACTGGGCATAGCTCCCATACAAGGACCACATCTGAAAAATACATTTTTCCCTATATATATTGTATAAATATCGTTACCGACTCAAAACTTTGTACAGATCATTTACATATATACAAAAATCATTCCACACAATTTTGTTAATTTCGGTCTATTTTTAACCGTATGCCCCATATAAAGCCCTCTTCCGAAAATCACTTTAATACTCATAAATATCTTATAAATAAGGGTACCAATCCAAAATTTTACACGGATCATTTACATACATGCCTAAATCAAACTGCTGGATTTTGAGAATATCGGTTCATATTTGACAATATCCCCCATATAAGGTCCACTACCGAAATCCACGTTAATACTAATATATATCTTAAATATACCGTTATTATGTTGAAATTCGACGTGAAATATCCTCATATGCATGAAAATAACTGTTCCAAAATTTAAGAAGATCGGCCCATAATTTGTCATACCTGCCATATAGAACCATTTCTAAAAAACAAATAAATTCGGGTCAAAAAATATTCTTTTCGGATTTAACCAATATTCGGTCCATATTTTATAATCATGATATATATCGTTGGAAGGGTATTTTTAATACCTTTTATTTAATGTATTAGAAATTATCAAGCACCCAGTAGTTCCCGAGATATGGGCCTATATATTTTCAACTTTAAGGGCCCGCCCCCTCGAAAATAGGCGTGACCGCCAACAAATTTTTTTTTTTGCTGGTATCTCCTCTAAAAGCCCTATTTGATTTTGTTTTTTTTTTTTTTTTGAGCAAAATCACTAAAACCGAATTGTACCCCTTTTTTTATACTCTGTTTGTTACGTTACACTCAAGATTATTATGAACATCAGACAGACTCTGTAAATTATGGTAAGAATTGGTAATTAAATCAATTATAAATGGTCGAAATTAGATAAAATTTCAAAATATTTAACATAAATTATGTTGGTCGTAAAATTGTCTTTCAAACAATATATCAAATACTAATAAAATTTGCACTAAGACTGAATAGAAAACACAGAATTAGGATATTCTAGTCTAGTGTAGTTTCTGTATTTCTTATTACGCTTAGGTGAAGGGTATTTAAGATTCGGCACAGCCGAATATAGCACTCTTACTTGTTTTAAATATTTTCGTGACACTAGCTTGGATTTTAACAATTTTTTAACATTAATAGTTATATAAGGCCGTGATTATTCATTAGTATGAAGTAAATTGTCATAAAAAGAATGATAATCCTTATGGATTAATGATTTCAACGATTGAAGATCTTTGAATTTTTGAGCTGTAATAGGTATAACTCCTTGGTACAAAGGATTTGCCTGAACTTCATTGTACTTCTTAGTCAATCGTTGAGGTAGATCCTTCCACTTATCATTAAATGATAATTTATACATACTACTATCTTTACTATACTTCAAGCCACGTAACTGTAAAACAGTCGGAGATCCAGACTTCTTACCTGGTCTAATAGATTTACAAGTTTTCAATTCTGAATAATTACAAAAAAACGTGTGATCAACATACTTCACTTTATAAGGATTATTAGCGGGCACATACAATTCACTATTTTTTTACGTTTTTCGATCGTTGAATGTACGGAGTCACACTCCATTTGCTCGTGTCTTTTGACTAGAAGATTCGCAAATTGATACAAGGCGTTTGCTAGAGTTACATTACGATTTTCGCGCTGCAACCATCACTATAAAAAACAATAGGTGTACTCAGATTGACGTAATTTTTCAAAAAATCAATTAAACATGATGCAAAAACATTGCCATACCACCCTCGCGAGCCTCGTCTTCATTCCATACGTAGCAAACGGTATCACCATTGGCAATATTATACCTATACAGTGAACTGATGACATTTTAAGTTCTGCTTAAACTATGATGAACCAGCTAGGAAATATGGAATCATTTGCATTGACTTGCCTTGTTCGCGTTTTGCATTTTCTAACTTGTGCACTGTAAAAATATTATATGACATGAGTTACGTGTTTTTAAAATTAGTTGCCTGAGATACGAGGTTCTGTTTTTTTAAATTAATAATTAACGGGTGGAGATTTTAATTTAAAATTTTACACAGTTGTGTAGAAACATATTCTTAATATGAATCTGGGTTAAACTCAAAACCTTCAAAAATTGAGTTACGAGGTTACGTCAGAGTACCCTCTATATGTATGTATGTATGTTTAACCCTAATCTACTAACCTTCTAAAATACCCCATAAAGCGCAACCATTCGTCGCTTCGAGGAGCAATTATTGGGAATATATAATATCGGTCGTAAATATATGTTAATAAAATTTTTAACAGATAATTGCATTTAGCAAATATTTAATAAATAAAACAAACAATGTAGGTATATAATTTTTAAACAAATATATTTTTAATACATAATTCATTTTAACAAAAAATATCATTTTTTGAGGTCACTGTGAGATCACATATTTTTAATAGCTCTAAAAAACAAAAAAAACTTAACAAAAACAGACTTTTCTTTTTTGGAAATTCTTAACTAATAGTATATTATTTATATAAAAAAATATTTACTAATTTTTTAAAGGGCATTGTGTGCAAAAATCAACTTTATGATCACCACAAATTGCAACCTTGCATTTCGATCATGAAGACTTTGTCATGCCTCTTTTATTATATGAGCAGAGATTACAGCTTCTTCTCTTGTTCGGATTTTGCACTTTAATTGGTTTAGCATTATTGCTGGACGATGACTGATTTTGATCAACATCAACAATAGTATTTGTTTGTAATATATATGAGATATTGTCTTTCACATGCCGCGGCATTGTAGGAATCTCATATCGGATTTGAGCCAGGGTTCGACGAGTTTTGAATGGAGATGCTTCATAAATTCACGCAGAGGAATTATCGATTGTCCTTGTATTGCAACATTATGGCAATACACTATGTAGCTATTGATGCACGCTGTATTTAACATGCCATAGAAAACACACATTCGCCATCGATTGGTTTTTCTGTTGCATGACATAACTGAGCACATCTGATCAAATGTATCTATACCACCTTTCGTGCTGTTATAGAACTCTACGTTAAATAACTCGTCGAGTGTCAAGTGATTATCTTTTAAAGCTGCTGCTAACACTAAAATACCAATTAGAGCCCTAATTCCAGCTTTGCTGGTTTCATTCTGAGTAAATTTATATTGCTCATAATTTTGCTTTTTAGTAGTAATCTCCGATTTTGTCCACTTAACAATTTCTTCTAATATTTGATCAGTTATGAAAAGCTCAAATAATTCTAGTTGATCAGTTACATTTTTAAGAGAACGATTTGGACCTCTTGCAACATGCAGAATGTTTATTGAAGCTCTTCTGTTTGAACTACTTCCTTTTCTTGTAGTCCAAACAAGGCATGAGCGACTGTGAATGTCGCTTTTTGAAAAGTTTATGATATATGAACTACTTCTTGAATTATCTAGAGACTGAACTGTAAGAGGCTGTAGAACCACAGCATCATCCAGTAGAAGAAGAGGGGATCCCTCTTGGGTTTTCAAGGAGTTGTGTTCCCCGTCTACAGTATCGCTTCACTATCATCTTCACTATCAGAAAAGTCCTCCAATACACTAGGATCATCCTCTTCCAATAAGTAGCGAAGAATAGATTCCTCAGATAACAATCGTCTCGAAGCCATTAAAAAACTTCATAAAATAAAAACCACCCAAATGAAAAAGCAAATCTAAGCAAGTATAAAATACTAACACAAATACTAACCATTCGTCGAATCAACGCACAATAATTAAAAATCTCAAAAAACTACGCTCGCACACGCAAAATACGTTTGCCTCTCAAAAGAGCAGTTTGACTACTGAGTTGACAAGCAACATTACGGTAATCAGTGTTGCCACGAAAAAAAATTTTTTGTAACCAACATTTATGAAAAAAATAACCAAATTAAAAAAAAAAATAACCAAATTTAAATGCATGTACTATTTATTTATTTTTTGTAATTTTAACTATAATTTGTACTTTAAGGTAACAAAAAAAACATAAAACAACGTATTTTACAACACAACTCCTAATACTGAAAAATAATTTTTTTACAAAATATTAAATATTTTGCAAAAAGTAATGCAAAGAAACATAAGCTAATGCTACAATTTGTAAATTTTAAAAATCCAATACTTTACATTAAGTTTTGCAAGTTTAATTATTAATTTTTAATGTCTTAAACAAAAATAAAAAGTATATAATAAAAACAAAAAATTTTTCATTGGCAATAAAATAAGGAACTAGAAAGTTACTCTCTTAAATACTAAAAAACATGTAATTATATTACAATAAATATGGAGATCACTTTTACTTAAAATGTCACAGCTTGAGTTTTAAAATTTGTCTTTGGCAGACCAAACAAAATGGGCATTTTGTTGATTTTTGCACAATTCTTTTGCTTGCAATATATTACTAATTGTTTTAAAATCTAAATATTTTCAGTAAAAAAAAATAACCAAAACAGAAAAAATCTACACATGTACACATTGAGAAAAAAAATAACCAATTTTGGTTAGAAATAACCAAAAACGGCAACGCTGACGGTGATCCTTGCATCCAGGGCTGCCAGATGAATTTCGGAAAAAATCGTCAAAATCCCGATAAAAAAGAAAAAAATCGTCATTTCGAATTTTAAAAATCGTCAAAAAAATCGGAAAAATAAAAAGTCACTATTTCTAATAGTATTTTGAAATCTTTATTAAAACGAAAACATAAAAATTCAATTTTATATAGTCTCTTGTACAATACATATCAAAATACGTAAATTTTAATCACAAAAAATTTTATGTTAAACACAACTTGTGTAATATTTAATATCTTAGTCCGTTTTCACTTCACTATAATTCTCACTTAGCAAGGCAAGTATTTTTGGAAGAGTAGGGAAATAAAAACAAAAGGGGTACAAACTTGACGGTACTGTCAATTTTCTTATTTCCTTTTGTTTTTTTTTTCATGCATGTTGATTTACATTAAAAAGTACGAAAATTGAATTGACATGTTTGATGAAATGGCAAGTTCAAAAGAGAATTGAACAAAAACTGGTCTGCTAAAACTGAATAGTGTGAAACAGTATTTTATAAATAAATTGTTGAATTCAGCATATTTTATTAATTCAGGTTAAATTACAATGTCAAAACAATTTATTTTTATTAAGTTTTAATGCATTCAGTACAATAGAACAAACACATAGATTGGTACAAGTCATAAGAAAAACCTTTGAGGAAAAGAGATACTGTTCGGCACTCTTTATTGACGTCTCTCAAGCTTTCGACAAAGTATCGCATGAAGGCCTGATATCTCAATTAAAGCAGAACTTGCCGGTGAATCTTCACCACCTACTATGGAAATACTTAATCGACCGTCAGTTTATGATTAAAGAAGGTGATTATTTAAGCCGTCCTCAATCTATAGGTGCTGGCGTCCCTCAAGGTAGTATCTTAGGACCAATTCTATACTTGTTGTACACAGCAGACATGCCAACAAACAATGAAATTCACACGTCAACATTTGCTGATGATACGGCATTTTTCAGTACTCACAAAGATCCAAAAGATGCCTCGATTTAATTACAGCACCACGTAACGCAAGTGGAGAAATGGGCAAGACAATGGGGAATAAAAATAAATGAACAGATATGCACCCACGTAACATTTACTCTACGTAGGGAATCATGTCCCCCTATTCGTATTAATGACCATATAGTGCCTCAAAACTCACACGTGAAATATCTTGGTATTCATCTGGACCGTCGCCTCACATGGAAACCACATATAGATGCTAAGCTGACTCAAATGAAACTGAAAGCAGCCCAAATTCATTGGCTCATCGGCAGAAACTCCGTCCTTCGGCTCGATTGTAAGCTTCTACTCTACAACTCAATCTTAAAGCCAATTTGGTGCTATGGTATCCAGTTATGAGGCACTGCCTCCAACTCCAATATTGAGAAAATTCAACGCCGTCAAAACAAAATTCTACGAATGATAACTACCGCTCCTTGGTATATTAAAAACAACAACATACACAACGATCTTGATGTTCCACTTGTCAAATGGGAAATAACTAAACACGTGGCCCTTTATTTGGGTAAGCTGGAAACTCATCCAAATCCCCTCGCTCGAGACATCTTACAACATCCCGGTCATAGCCGTTTGAGAAGGAGGGACACCACCGCTCTCAGATGAATAAATACAAGTTGCTCATTATATCCTATCGAATTTGAAAACTAGATTTTGTCTAGCATTGGCTGGACTTATCTTAATTAACTTTAGTTTTAGGATTTGAATACCTATTGTTAGTTCATTTAAAATGAAGATACAATAAAAAAGAATATGCAAAAAAAAAAAAAAAAAAGTTTTAAATAACATTTTGAGTATAGAATTCAACATATTTTTAAAGAATTCCGTATTTTTGTTATTTAAATTTATTCGGCTGAATATGCTTTCGACGTTTTGTTAAAATAGGAGAAGTTTTTGTGGAACAATTTCCCCGTGGAAATTCAGAAATTGTTTCCTCTTAAAATTTTAGTTCATGGAATTCAGTATTTAAAATTGATTTTTATGTTTACACTTAACAACAATAATTAAGAAAACACTACTATCATTTAGTTTTGTTTTTGAAATAGTTGTTGTCTCAAAAAAAGAGAGAATTTGGTAACAAAAACATTAATAAAACTAACAATTTATAGAAAATTTTAATAATTCAGGAAATCGTCATTTTCAATGAAAAAATCGTCAAATCGTCATTTTGCTATTTTTGAAACCAAAAATCGTCAAAATGACGATAAATTGTCAAATCTGGCAGCTATGCTTGCATCTGTAGAAAAAATACAGCGATATTTTTATTTCGTGTTCGTCGATTCGACGAAGGTTACGGTTGCAGGGTTAACTACTAGATATCCAAGGTTAGGTTAGGTTATTTTCCGTGGGCATCATGTTGATCCCATTTGGTTGACAATCCGTTGATCACTCAGCACTTGCTGTTTATCTATTAAACCAACCAGATTTCTCGGCGAAAGTGTAGATGCATTTAGGATTCATCCCAATATGCGTTCCCTTTTAATATATCCAAACAAGGAGTGGAAATGATATTGTTTGCGGACGAATGCGGCATTCGACCTCAGAAAACATGGTGAAAATCGAAAGACACGAGTAATTCTGTCGCAACTGAGATCGAGATGATTTGTCAAACTTGACGCCTACTGGACAGGCTCGTAGTGAAGGTCACCTTAATGCCCCACATCTTCAATTGTCCAGCCTTATATTTGACCATCCTTCATTTTTCCAAGAGTATGACAATAATGTCATTATACCACAAAAGAAATATGAAAGTTACATACGTATTAGAAATAAAAATAATCAATTTCAACTAGATTTTAAATATTTCTTATTATTGTTTATTTGGCCTTTTTTTTAATTAAGATTTTAATAATTATTAAAGCTTTTAATAAACAAAAAATTATCCTGAAGAAGCTACTCAAAGAGTAGCGAAATATTGAAATAAAAATTTAAATATTTTATAAAAAAAAGACCTAAAGCTTAAATAATTACCAAAATCTTAGATTTTAAATATTTTCGAAACATTTTTAAATTTAAATAACCATCGATTTTAATTTGGTACATGCATTTAATTTTCCCATTGTGAATCACAGCGTTGCATTTAACTAGTTTGTACTGCATATAACAACCCTGTTCCGCTATCAATTTATTAGCGTTTGTTTGTATGAGAACAATAAAAAACTCCCATGCGGTTGTTGCTTTTTTACAAATATAATTTGTATTAATATGAATGAAATAATTTAATTTATCAACAAACTGTTTACATAATGTAAACAATAAATATAAACAATTAGCTCCAGGGATTAAATAACTTAACATTTGTTTATTTTGCCACTGATTTCAATTGAGGTTATGTTTTCCATTCTAGAAATTACAAGTGCACAAAGAAAATAAATAGGTTAAAACTACCCAGCCTTAACCTATTTTAAGCAACAGAAGAAAAATGCATAGTACAAAACAGAAATTGGGGTAAAATGTGGGAAAATTACAGTTCAAAGAACTGCAAATGTATTACAAGATAAATCATACCACCATATTGTTGTTTAGCGAAAAATTTACTACGACAAAAGGCAAATGACTCACCCATATTAACGAGATTTTTCTTTCTATTCCCAACAAATTCAAGACGCATTTAGTTTTTTCTTTAATGGATTTATTTATTTCGTCCGCAATGTATGATATATGTATGTAAGGATATTCTTTCACGTTATCTTTTAAATACATGTGTATGTATGTCTATAGTAGCAAATTTTTAGATAACCTAAAAACAACATAAGGAAATAAAATGCTTTTGCTTTATCTTTTTGTTTAGCTTTACAAAGAGAATATCATTTTATTAATTTAATAAATTAATTTTCTGCAATCTGCTGTTGGAAAGAGTTTTGAGTATAACACCGTATTTTTTGCAGACTTCAATTCTCTTTCTGTAATTACAATTTCATTAAGGCATTTACAAGATTTTTTTTAAATACATAATTTTTTATTTAAATATAAGTTTTATATTTTTTAAAGTTGTGTATTGTTTTTTTTTCGACAATGTAAAATCTTGGAGCCAAACATATTATATTAAATTTTACGTGAAAAAAAATTCAAAATCTAAGAAATATATTACGTTTTATTAACTTAATAATATAAAAAAATTGAAACTAAATACTTAATGCGATTGTGAGTGTAAAAATGAACTTATATTGATGTTTAGTGTGAATTAGCACTTTTCTTCTTCCAAGCCGTGTTTGAAGAACATAAGAACGGGCACACTTTGACCATCAATATCGCGGTACTCACACATAGCAACCATACCGTCGCAGTCCATAGATTCACCAGTAAAGAATTGTAAGTCCTTGAAACGGCTCAAGATTTCCTTCATTACTTTGTTCATGTTGTTTTTGAAAACATCGATTTGATCGGGGGCTCTCTTTTCCAATTCAGCCAACACCTTCTTCATGTAATCTTTCAAGTACAAGGTGAAGCCTTTCTTATCGCCGAAAGCGAAGCATTCTTGTAAACGGTGATTCATGACAACATCAACACCGGTTTCGACACACGCATCGGTACCTTCATCAGCTTCTTCGGCTGAGGGATTAAAGCCTTCAATTCTGATGTCACCTTCGCTGCGGCTAACTACTTTGCCATACACCTCGTATATTACATCATCGACCAATTTCATTTTGTAAGTATCAGCAAACATTTCATCGCCAGTAATGATATCCTTGAAGATTTTCATGATGTCTTTTGTTTTTTATTGTACGAAAATTAAAAAATAAATTTCAGTCACACACCGACAGGACACAAAATGCGGGAATCCGGACACGACGTTTGCCACGCGCTCAATTCAACAGCGAAAAGAAAGAAAGCAACTACGAAGAAGAAATTTTTAATGACGACGTCAAAACAGTGCTGCCTAAAGTACTTTTTATTTGCAACTCTGAGCGATGCTTACGTTGGCGTCTGTAAAACGCTTTTTTGTAATAGATTGACAGAGTTTCATTTAAAACTATAATCAGCGTTGTCAACTTGGTGCGTTTCGCACCATTTTTAGTGCTTTTTTAAATTTTTGGTGCGAAAAATTTATTATTTGGAGCGCGGTGCGCTTTTTATAAATTTCGGAGCGTTTTTTAATTACAGTACAAACTCGATTACTGCAACTAATAGAAAATCGGGCAGTTGCGATAACCGCGGTAGTTGCGTTAACCGAGTCATAAATTTTTAATGCTTTTTCCTCCCTTTTTTCACGTATTTCCAATATGTGTTCAAATATTTATTAAAAAAACTATTTTTTTAGTATATGTATTCGCTTATACCTTTTATTTATTAGTAAAAAAAACTTATCTGTTAATATTGATACTTATTATACATATTGAGAGATCCAATGTAATCTATACTAACTTAAAAGCTCTAATATTTTGTCATGAAACTTTTTCAAAAACGGATCAATAAGTGTTGGTTTATTTGAAAGTTTTTCGCCACAAATTTTTAGCATCCGAATACCATGACGTTTTTTAAAATTTGAACACCATCCGTTGCTTGCATGAAAATTACCACGACTTTCATTAATTTTGTTATGTTGCTGAATAGCCTTTGACTTTAAGATTTCAGACGAAACAGGCAAATTTAATTCTCTTTGTTTTAAAAACTATTTATACAGAGCTTTTTCCAATACTGGTTACTCATAGTCTCTAATTACTATACGCTTTTCTGGGCCGGATTCAGCATTTGTAACAAATTTAATTAATTTTGATTTATTTTGCTTAATTCTGGTTATTGTTGATTTATGCACATTGTATTCCTGGCATAATGCTTTGACCGATATATTTTTTTCAAGTTTATTCAAAATTTCACTTGTTTGTTGATTTACTGCACTTTGTCACCTTCACCATTTTTATGCGTTTTTAATACTGTGACTGATCGCGACAATCTTTTTACCAAACTGATAAAAAACAACAGACACGTCCTGCTTGTCTGTTTTTTATGAAAACTATTCGAAGAAATAACTGTAAATAATGCAAACAAAAACTATCCAGAGAACAAAAAATAAGAGTTAAAAAAAATAGTTGCGTTTATTGAGGTAAATTTTTTAAAAAGTTGCGTTGACTGAGTCTACAATGCATTTGATTCAGGTGTTGCGTTAATCGAGTTGTTTGCGCATAACGAGAGTTCAGTAATCGAGTTCGCACTGTATTAAGAAAATGTGATGATCTTTATTTTTACTAATTTTCATCGGCGTAGATAGCCCGGTCTGGGGGAGGCTAAGCCCCCCCCAGAAAAAATTTAGCCACCTCCAGAATTTTTATTCTTTTATTGCATTTTTTTATTTGAACAATTTTCCATAGCTTTTACTAAAAAGTGTTCCAAAAAGATCCCCCCAGGAAAAAGGCCTAGCTACGCCGATGCTAATTTTTAATTGCAGTTATAATAATTTTATCATGAAATTATACGATGAAAAAGGACCGCAATTGAATATACTGAAGAAGATTTCCAAAGGAAATCGAAATATCGAATTAAATAAAAATAAAATTTTTATAAAAAACAAAAAGTGAACTAGCTTAAAAATCTATATATATAAAAGTGATTGTGTGTCTGTATGTATGTATGTTTATATTATTATTAGTTTGAGATCTATAGACGGCTAAACGGCTGAACCGTCTGTATGTCTGGAAGGAGCTATAGGTTACTTTTTTTCTGAAATTTTAAGTGGGCGTGGTACCTACCATACTTAGGAAACTTACTATACTCAAATTTTATAAGCAAAATTCCATTGTTTGTTTAAATATTTGCGGAAAAAAACGGGAGTAGTAGCGACAGGGGGCGTGTCACCTCCCATATGATGATATTAAAAAAAAAAATCAATATAATATGTATACAATAAGATATGGTAGGTACGTACCATCAATATTAAAATATTTAGGACAAGAATGGGCGGACTATATGATGACAAATTATATATGTATAGGGAAAGCTAATAAGTTATCAATATATTTAGGACACCAATACGCTGACTAGCACAATATATAGAATGGTTAAAATTTGAACATTTGAAAGAAAAACCCTTATCTTTTACAGCGTTGTCAACTTAGTGCGTTTCGCACCATTTTTTGTGCTTTTAGCGAAATTCTTTATTTAGTGATTGCGCGGTGCAAAATGCAATATATACTAACTAATATTGTTTAAACAATTTGTTATACATATATGTATACTTTAATTCACAATTAAATTAATTAATTAAATTAACAAAAATTTTAACGGAAAAGTACCAAATCAATACCAAAAAGTACCTACCGTTACTTTTAGGGTTGCATTTTTTCTCACTTTTTACTTAAAAATATGCCGTGTGTATTGGTGTGTGTGTTTTTTTACGAATTTTTTTGTCTAAAATAGAATCAAATTCCCATATTCTTTTTTCTAAAAAAGTTCGCATAAATAGAACATCCCGGTGTTGTTTTTGAAAACACGACACACACACACCACACACGCACACATGCAAAAAGGACGACGCCGCACTGATGATGGATGTGTGCGGAGCGGACCGGCGACGGATGACCGACCGACCACGCTCTAGAGACGACAGAGAGAGAGACAGGTTGTGAAAGAAGAGAGAGGACGGACGGTCGGACGGATGGGTAGGGGGTTGACCGACGGAAAATTTTTTTTTCTGTCATGTGGTGAAAAAATCGTGGTGAGTAAAAATCGTGGTGAGTAAATCGTGGTAAGTATAAAATCGTGGTGAGCAAAAAATCGTGGTGAGTATAAAAAATCGTGGTGAGTTTTTAGAAATTCACCACAAATTCCGTTATTCCAAATTTTTCAAGGTCATTGAAAATTTGTCATCCTAAAAGCAGGCAATGGATTTGCGGTTTACAGTTTTACGGGTGGTTGCTGAATTAGCTAACAAATAAGAAATTCACCACAAATACCGTTTTTCCAAAATTTGCAACTTGTATATAATTCGCTTTCTGTGCTAAATCAAACATTGTTACCATAATAAAATAAGAGCAATGCCATGTCAACACGAAGATTTTTATACCCAATATAAAGTACTACCAAGTTTTTCCAACTCGTTTGACATATGTAAATAAGTGCCAGTGGTATATTTTCGGCCAAGTTAAGTTTTTCCGTGGATTATAAAAATGTAAGTTTTTATATAATTATTAGAGAAATTAATAATTTAATTGCGGTAATTTATTTCTAAAGGTATGCCGTGACACGTTCCCTTATTCGTTCACCTGCATTGCGCCAGGGCTTGCAGATGGCTCAAGTGCAAAGACAGGTATCAATAAAGGTTGTACCTGCTGCCAGCACCATCAAAGAGGAAACCTTTACCGATAAAAATGTTCGCTTGTGCCGCGAAATGTCTCCACATTTGACCATTTACAAGCCCCAATTGACATCTCTGTTGTCGCTGACTCACCGTGCCACTGGCATGGTTTTGGGTACAGCCGTTTGGGGTCTTGGTTTGGCTGCTCTCAGCTCACCACAAGATATTGCTAACTATGCTGCAGTCATTGAGGGTTTGCACTTAAGTACAGGCACATTGACGGCTTTGAAATTTTTGGTTGCCTATCCGTTGGCATACCATACTGCCAACGGTATTCGTCATTTGTTGTGGGATACTGGACGTTTTTTGAAAATTAAGGAAGTTTATTCAACTGGTTATGCAATGCTTGGCTTCTCATTTGTTTTGGCTGGCATTTTGGCTGCTTTGTAAGAAAATGGTTTTTAATTATAGGCAAATTATTGTCCCAAGTGCTGTGTACTAAATCATTGGGCTCTCATTACGAAATAAATAAGTTATAAAGTTATTTTACATCTTAAAAGAAATGTTTAATTGAGTTTGTGTCTAGTGTTTATGTTTAAGTTTTTTTTAGCATTGCGATTATGCAATAATGTGTAGAGATATGTATGCACTGTAGGCATTTTTAATTAAAATATCAAACAATTTTAATTATTTATTTTGACTCGTATAGCAAATTAGTTTTTTGCAAAATTACACCCTTTCCTTCGGCTGACATTAATTAGATTTTTATACCCTACACCACCATAGTGGGAAAGGTATATTGGATTTTTGCTGATGTTTGTAACGACTAAAAATATTAGTCCCACCAACACCCACCTCAAAAAATACCGATCGACCCAGAATCATTTTCTAAGTCAATTTAAAGATGTCCGTCCGTCCGTCCGTCCGTCTGGCTGTCAATGTAAACCTTGTGCGCTGAGTACAGGGGGGGTTACTCTCTATTACGATGCGAAAGCAAATTCGATGCGATAAGCGTACAAATTATTACTCTTACGCATCGAATTTGCTTTTGCATTGCAATAGAGAGTAACCCCCCAGGTCGCAATTTTCAAGAGATTTTGATAAAATTTGGTACATAGTATTTTTTTGGCCCAAAGACGCTGGGGTTTAAATCGATACATTTTTTCACCTAAACCCCATACAAATGTCCTCCCGAAATAGGGGTTTATGGTCATAAATGTTTGACTTATGCACATATCCCAAAAAATAAATTCCCACGACAGCCGGTTCTACGCACCGGAATGACCCGAGATCACTCGGCCAAGGGCTGTAAACTCAGCAATTACTGCTGTCACAACAACAACAACACATAAATAAGTTGTACATGAAGCATAATCTCATCATCAAATTTTGTGCAAATCGGTCCATAATTGACCATAGCTCCCATATAAGGGCCGCATACTCTTTTAAAAATGTTGGTATCTAAATCATAGTTAGTTCATGTAGCTCCCACTTACTGTTATTTTTTTCCTGTTAGTTTGCTAATAGTGTATTAATGATAAAAGTTATTTCTGTAAGACTTTAATTAGTAATCAGGCATGTATTGGAAATCGAAAACGAAAACGAATGAGTTTTAGAAGTCAATTTTTTCGTACTAAAGCAAATCTTAAAACAAAAATTTTAAAAATTAGATTATAAATGCATTAAAATGTATTTCCAAAACTGATTCGTTTTCGATTTCCATCACATGCCTGAATAAAATTTACATACAATAAATTAAAAATCCGTTGACAATGGTATTAACTACATTTTAACTTCAGCATATACATACTAATATTGTTTAAACAATTTGTTATGCATATATGTATACTAAAAGTTTAAATTTAAAGCAAAACATATTGCATAATTCACAATTAAATTAAGCAAAATATAACTCGTTAACAGAAACTAGAAAAATAAGGAACATAAAAAAATCAATTTTAACGGAAAAGTACAAAACTTTTCGCGTCAAAATAAAGTAAACAGGCATATTAAAAGTATGTAAACATTGTATTTAATATTTTCTTTGTAGTCCTGTTGCCTTAATCACAGCTGACAATCTTATAGACATAGAATTAAGGAGTTTTTTTTAGGGAAATTAGGCGAAATTTTGTTCTATTCATCCTATATTACTTGCCCCAAATGGATTGAGGTATAGGCACTGCAGATGATGATCTAAAGTTTTTGGACAATGATTGCGCTTTACAGTTTTGCAGGTATGTTTTTTTTCATTGTTTATTTAATATATATTTAGATCAAAAAATTATAAACTCCAAATAAACAAAAAGTATCTTGATAATTTTTTTTTATATACAAAGTCCCATTTTAAAGAGCACTCAAGTATAAGACGTATTTTTTATACTTGGAGACGCCAAATTGAGAAAGAGTTGAACGAGCATGAGGTGTCTTGGAGTGAAATGAAAATTATGTCTACTGATAGAACACAATGGAGAACATTTGTTGCGGCCCTATGTTCCACTGGGAATTAAAGGATTAAATATATGCAACAATATATTTTGTTTTAAGTTTGTACTTGCAGTATATATACATATGTATGTACAAGGTGGCGCAAAAGTAAACTTCCGATGTTTTTTGGCTGTCAAATAAATAGTCAGCAATATTCCGCGTTCTGGAGCAGTGTAGCGTAACATTGTTTATTTACGTGTATTTCGCATGTGTTTACTATACAAATGTCAAAACAGAACTGACATTAGGGGCCTCGCAAAATTTATAGCATTTTCTGATAGGAGGATTTCTTTTGCGCCACCTTGTATATAATAAAATATTTTTTTAAACAACATTAGGTGTTTACTTTATATGACACTGTAGAAACAACAATTTTTCGCTCAACATGGTACATTATCTCTTTAACTCTTGCTTAATTGTTTTATTTTATAGAAGCTATTATTGCAATAATGCTGCAAGTTAAAATTATCTCATTTCTTAATCCATTTTTTCAAACTATATTTGCAAGAACAGACAGCTGTTGTGTTTTATGATAGATTTTGTCAGATGAAACAAAAAACCGACGTGTGAAAGTAAACATTATAAACTGCCTGTAAATTGCCAATTTTGACAGACATGCAGAATTACATATGCATGTATCGTACAACTGACAAGTATACTGCAAAAATCCAGACCGTCTAAAGCTACCTTTAGTGATTTTGAAAAAGGTCAAATTTAAGTTGATATCAAAAGTACCATAAGTTTTGGAGTAATGAACAAACAAATTAACCGGTCACATGTGGTAATAACAAATACTTTCTGAACGGGACAATCGCAGAATTATAAACTGTATGAAATACAATGAAGAATCTTAGTAAGATTTATTAATGAATGGTAATGTAAATGTGTCCAAATCAACTATAAGTAGACTGCTAGAACAATTCCAGACTATTACTTTACAAAATATGTTGCCTGTGCTAAGGCTATTTATTACTGTGCTAAGGCTATTTATTACTCCGCCAAAAACTGTTAGACTTGAATTCGCTAAAAGAAATTTATAAACTAACTTGAAATCACTATTGAAGAAACATATTGAAGGAACCACGATATTTCTTAACAAGATATTTCGGAGAAATTTTATTGATACTTTTTGTGAAGACATTAAGTTGCTTTTACAAGCACCAAAATTAATTCTTCTGATTAAACGAAATTACTAGATAATAAATTAGTGTTATTTGTAGAAAATAGTAAAGAAAAACAATTTATTTTTCAACAAGACGACGCACCTTATACATGTGCTCGAATATCACGCATGTTCTCCAGGTCAGAAACCCTTTGTGAACATTGTGCTAAAAAAGGCAATATGAAAGCATATATCACCTAAAAAAGCTGTTATAGATAGTATTACTGCTTGAATTTTTGAGTTGATTCGAAAAGTAGAAGACCTAACATATTATTAAAATCAATATTTTTGTGAAGGTAGGTATTTTAAGTGATTTTTTTTTTGTTAAATAATATTTGTTTTTTTTGTTCGTTTCACATACATACATGTAGGTGAAACTGTACTAGTTTATCTTTAAATTTCAAAATTGAGAAAATTTTTACGTATTTATAGTTATGTAACGCAGTGTATATATGTATGTAATAGATGATTGCAAAATATTGCCTATAGTCTGGTCTTTCGTATTTATTATATAAATCATGGCAAACAATATGTAAGTAAATAGTACAAGAAATTTCATACCATAGTAATAAAATGTTGTGAAAATTAATTGAATACATAGCACACATCTTTATAAGGGTGGATATTGTTATAACTTTAACTAAAAGACACACAAAATTTCACACAAAAATACGAAACTGTTGGAATGGCTGTGGATAAATTAGAAAATATGAGAGTTTTTCACAGTTTTTCAAAGGAAATTTGCTTTTATTTAGAAAAATGTTTATACCTACCACCATTAAGATGGGGTTTAAGTTTGTCATTCCGTTTGTTACACATGGAAATATTAGTCGTAAAACCAAAAAGTATATACGAGTATATATTTCTATGTTAAATTCTCGAAATTTACAAGACTTGTGCAAATAGATTGTTGGGTAACCAGTGATGATTTTTTTGATTTACATTTGCTAAAGCTGATATAATTCCAAGTACTGCAGGGTAGTTTCAAACAATTGTGTAAAAAAAATATATATATTCTTATATAAAAAAGAAAGTCTGAAAATATGTTTAAGAATTTTAATATTTTTAGTAAATGTTCCATACTATGCTTTTTTTGGTATTTTTATACCCGTCAAAAATATGAAGGGTATATTAAGTTTGTCATTCCGTTTGAAACAACCAAAATATATATATATATTTTGAGTTCTTTTAAGAGTCTAAGACGATCTAGCCAAGTCCATCCGTCTGACCGACTGTTGAAGGCACGATAGAGCTTGGAAGAATAAACTTAGAGATATGAAATTTTTCTCAAACATTCCTTGTTTCACCGAAATGTTTAGTATTAAAAATGGGCAAATTCGGTCTCATAGAAACAGAGTTATATACCAAAATTTTGGACAACCTCGATATTTTTCGAACGTTTTTTGCTCTTTTTTTGCGATATCTGCTAGAACCCATACAAATGACTTCCCGGAATTTTAGTCAAAAATACATAAACGCCTATAGATAAGCAGTATACATACAAAATTCAGCTAAGAAAAATCGCAAAACGATATTTTGTTTGCATCAGTTCTTAATTGACCATAGCCCATATAAATTCCACTTCCGAAAATAACTGCTTATAAATCTTTTATAGAAATGTCTATCAAGTTGAAATTCGACACAAATTAAGTTAAAAAGTAATAGGAAATAGTCGAGCAGACAACTTACAAATCTAGAAAAAGTACTTATTTTTATACTAAGAAAACTTTTTGCAAAATGATAAATTTATAATCTTTAAATATTTTTATTTCATTTAAATTTTTCGATTTTATAATTATGACATTTTGAAGATATACATATAGAAAGTAATTCTTTAACATATTATAAGTAATACAAAAAGTGGCGAATAAAGCTACAAAATAATGAATTCTAGAATGCATTTATTTTAAGAATGTAAGTGAAGTTTATGCTAGGTATATAAATCAGCGTACTAAATTTTATGACGGTAGGTCCATATTTAAAGCATAGCACTTGAATCACGTGTAAAAATTATTATCAAGTTGAAATACGACACAAATAATCCACATACATTCCAAAAACTCTTGTAAATATCGTTATTGAGGTGCAATTCACCAAAATAAGCTTCTGATAGAAATCATTGTATGACGTTCCATATTAAATGATAGCTTCTATATATGGGATTCGAAAAATTAAATAACTCGTATAAATATCGTTATCGACATTAAATGTAACACACATTTGTATTAAGAATGCATAGATCACACTACTGGTATAGATGGTAGGTATATAAGATTCGGTACAGCTGAATACAAACTCTTACTTGTTAATAAAATGTTTTGATGTAATTTTAAAATGGATGCATGAATGAATGAATGGGTTATTGGTTTAGTTTGGTATAAAAACGTATACGAGTAAATGTTGTAAATGTTGTCTGTAAACATTTTTCTCCATATAATTTGTCTGCAGACTGGAAAAAAATTTCCAATTCAATTGTGGTAGGTAATTGTCAATAACATGTTTGTTTAATAAAAACCAAATATAAAAAAAGAAGAGCTTGTTGTTAAGACAAACTAACTAACTATAAGTTTGTATATACTCATACTTGGAAATGATAAATTTATACACAATACCAATAGATACACAGATACATATGTACATATGTATCTTACAAATTTGTAGTTATAATTGAGTTCAAGTACATCCTTACTACATGTATGCTCTTCATATTTTGTTTGCATGTAAATCGTATATATGTACATACATATGTAGACTTTGGTTTCATGTCAAAGACTATATAGATTTGCATTTATAATTTCATGGATTTGTATTCAATTGTTTATTGAATTTTTATTTTAATAGAATGTTTATTGACAAAAAAAATTTTAAAATAAAATAAAGAAGAGAAATCTTGTAAATTGAATAGTTGTCATAAACTTGTATTTATAACTAGTTACACAGTTTCCTTTATACATTTAGTTGGCTGCGAAGAACTTTTAAATAAATATTGAAACATCGTCATACTAAAACAAGTAAGAAAGTATAGTCGGTCAAGACCGACCATATAATACCCTACACCCAATATATGTATAAAACAGTTTTTCAGAAATGTGCGCTATATGGGAGATATGACTTATTATAAACCGATCATCCAAAAATTTAGTGTTATAATTTCTGTGGATATAAGTATTGTGTATGTTAAACTTTATCTCGTTATAAATACTTTTAAAAGATTTATGGAGGTTAAACTTGATTACGGGGAGGGTCTTATATGGGTGTCATCATTTCTGTATATTACTTGTATCGATTTTTATTTGATTACCAACATTCTTAAGAAATTTAAAGTTATTTTCGGAAGTGGGCCATTTATGGAAGCTACGACTAATTATGGACCGATCATAATAAAACTATACCGTATTATTTGTATGCATATGACATAAATTTGCGTTCAATATTATTTGGATACCAACATTTTTGAGAGAGTTATGCTCTTTAAAGTGATTTTCGGAAGTGGGCCTTATATGGGAGCTACGACTAATTATGGACCGATCTGCACAAAATTTGTAGATGTGATTTGGCTTCATTTACCACTCATTTGTGATGAAATTTGTTTGGTTCCTTGCATAGTTCAAACATTTATGATCGGTAAACCCAAATTTCGGGAGGATTTTTTTATGGGGGTCAGGTGAAATAATTGACCGATTTCCACCAGTTTCAATCCCATCCGTCCTTGGGCCGAGAAAATATCACTTACCAAATTTTATCAATATATCTTCAAAATTGCGACCAAGCTTTACATGGACAGCCAGCAAGACGGACGGACGGAAAGTGATTCTGAGTCGATCGGTATACTTTAAGATGGGTGTTGGTTGGACCAATATTTCTGGGCGTTACAAACATATGCACAAATCCAATATACCCTCCCCACTATGTTGGTGTAGGGTATAATATTACTTCATTAAGCAAATTTCTATATATAGTATAATATATTTAGTGGGTTATAATTAAACATCAAATTATTTAGTGATTAATTTATCACTACTATTAATAACAGGTGTATGTATGTAATTATCTATGAAATACTTTAGTTTAAATGCTTACACATAAACACTTTTATTAAATTTAATTAATGAATATACATATTTATGGATTGCAAAGAATGAACAATGGTTTGCTTAAGTTTTATTTTTCTAACTGCAAGAAAGTATAAATAGTTTGAGGAGAAGTCTGACCATAAAGAGTAAAAAACTACTGCACCTGACTGACTTAATAAACTAAACAATGCCTTGCTATAAATCTTAAAATATATTCCTTTTATTTTTTTCTGCTTCCTGCTTTGGATTTGTTTTCCGCGTTGACGTTCAATGCATTTTAACTTTGGAAAATTCTTTTGTTTTAGTTTTTATTTTTTAAGAAGAGATACAGAGTTTGAGTTCTTTTGTTTTTGTCAACGCTGTCGTTGTTGTAATACTTAAATATCAACTCTTTTTTATTTTTTTATATTTGTATCTATTTCTTCTAAACGGACGAGTTTTCTTAGGTGAACGTGAACCAGTGGTCGGCATAGGGAGAACATGAAACGTGGCTTAAACTAATATATTTAGCACCTTCACTGTTGTCATCTGACCAGCTATTTAATGAGATTTTTATTTCTTATAGGATAATTTTTACAAGTTTTGCTTAAATTCGTGTAGTTGACAGGCCTAGCACTGACTAAAACACACATATTTATTAATATATTATGTTTATACACTGCGTTGCATAACTAAAAATACATAACACTTTCTAAATTTTGTAAGTTAAAGAAAAAATAAAACAGTTTAATCTACATATATGTGAAACATAAACAAACAAATATTATTTAACAAAAAAGAGAAAATCATTATTTTTTATTTTACCTCTTAAAAAAATATATATAAAAAATACACCTAATTCTGATTTTACACGGTTTTGATTTAACACGGTTTGAAAATAAAATATTTTTA
Source organism: Bellardia pandia (assembly GCA_916048285.2). NCBI lineage: Eukaryota > Metazoa > Arthropoda > Insecta > Diptera > Calliphoridae > Bellardia > Bellardia pandia. The sequence goes on from OU696529.1 coordinate 105,141,337, forward strand.
CAATTTCTTACACGAATGTATAGTATGTGATTTAATACTATAAACCTGAATAGTTGCTCCTAAAAATTCCTTGTTATACCCTTCACCTTCATGAGAGAGTATATATAAGTTTGTTATTCCATTTGTAATATAATTTTCCGAGCCTATAAAATATATATATTCTGGATCCTTATAGATAGCGGAGTCTATTAAGCCACATCCGTCTGTCTGTTGAAATCAATTTTCTGAAGTCCCCAGATATCTTCGGGATACAAATCTTCAATAATTCTATCAGACATGCTTTCGAGAAGTTTGCTATTTAAAATCAGCAAAATCCGTCCATAAATACCGGAGATATGAGCAAAAATCCGAGACAACCTCTGAAAATTTCATCAAAAAAAACTATCAAACAAAGTGTATTAATATAATATATATATGTATATATTATAATTATGCATCCATAACAAAGGTGAAGGGTACATAAGATTCTGCATAGCCGAATATAGTACTCTTACTTGTTTTTCACTAATTTCAATAAGGTTTCGAGATAAGGAACCAAACACCTATGTATTTTACATACCATCAATATATTTTTTTATACGTTTTTTTTAGATGAAGTTTCCTGGAACCAATTACCGTGTAAAATCAGAATTAGGTGTAATTGGCGTTTTATCACTATAAATACACTGAAATTATAATAATTTAAAATACCAATACTCACAAAAAATGTAGACTTTCATAATATGTTACACCTCCTTTTTTGAATCAACTCTAAAATTCGAAAAGTATGCCTGCCTTTCACCAGATTTATTCTTATATCTTTTTGATATACATATGTAGATCTTCAAGCAAATATAATTGGTTCATTTAGGTGATGTATGCTGTCATTTTGCCGATTTCAGCATAAATTCGAAGGCTTTATTTAATATTCCCCAAATGTTTTCAATAGGTTTTTGATTTGGATTAAATGCAGACCATTCAAGTACATTACAATGAATGGCACTAGTATCTCATCTAATCATTTTGTGCAATCAAAAGAATTTATTTTGGTGCTTGGAAAAGCTTTCTGTCTTCAAAAAACGCTCCCCAAATCATCAATTAATCTCTTCCGAAATGTCTTGTTAAGAAATATCGTGGTTCCATCTCCAATAGCTGTTGAAACCATCTGGACCATCAAGTATTTCTCATCGGAAAAAATCAGCTTAAACAAATATATATTTAAATAGTGCAACTCTTAACAACGATTATATATCGGCTTACCTGTTGCGAATTCAAGTCTTTTTGTCATAATCCACAACAAGGTTAATAAATTGTTCAACAAGTCATAGCTGGAGATAATTAAGTCCATATTTTACAATATTACAGGAGAGACAAAAAATAATCAAATTTTTTTTTGAATAAAAATTTTTGAAATCTGTAAATGCAATTGAAGCAAAATGAAAAAATAAGTATTTGCCAAAATAAAAGCTTTTTTGGACTTAGAGCCTTTTCTGTTGCTTAGTTTGTATGTTTTTATGGACTTAGATTTTTTTCTTAAAACTTCTCTCTACTTATATTTCTTACTTACTACAATGAAAGCGTACTTTTGTTGCTTTTGTTTTTATTCCTGTTATTTAGAAAGCTAATAATCAGGTATGTGATGGAAATCGAAAGTGTTAGAAGTCAATTTTTTCGTAACATTTCTGTATTGAAAAACTTTTATCACATAAAATATAAAGATATTGGGCTACTAAAGAGAATCTTAAAACAAAAATTTTAAAAATTAGATTATAAATGCATGACAAAAAATAATCAAATTTTTTTTTAATAAACATTTTTGAAATCTGTAAATGCAATTGAAGCAAAATAAAAAAATAAGTATTTGCCAAAATAAAAGCTTTTTTGGACTTAAAAACATATTTCCAAAACTGATTCGATTTCGATTTCCATCACATGCCTGAATATGAGTGCCCCGTTAGACTAGGCGATAGAGTGCCGGAATATCAGTCAAAGGGTTGCAGGTTCGATTCCCGCCAAAGACTCTGGGTGCTTTCTGCAGATAAGCCAAAAGCTTCGCAGTTTGTGTTTGTTAATTATTAAAAAAAAATGTAAAAAGTTAAAGTTTGTTTTGATTATTGTAAAAAAAAGAAACAGAATTTATTCAAAAATATGAATAACATTATTATTGTAATTTCAATTTCAATATTTTTATACATATACTTGTACGTAATGAAAACAAAAATTATTCAGTCTTATTTCATTGCTGTTATAAAAAAGTAATATGAATTTAAATTTTTAATGGATTTAAAAGTAAGATAACTGGCGACGACTATTTTTATTCGTATGGCAATTCGTCATAAAATTTATGGTGTTTTGTAGACAAAGTGGATTTTAAATATTATAAGTCTTCGAACTTTCTAGTCTTTATTTTTCTTCTTTCTTGATTAAGTTGCTGTAAATCCGACCACTCTATGGCGACTGCATTTGCATTTATTTTTTGGTGGAGATTTTTCCATTCATCAGGAAATCTAAGTTTGAAATTAATTTCACCATTTGGAGTGTATTGTATTCCTCGAATGTCTGTCACTTAGGAATCGCATTTTCCACGACCAGGGCGAATATTTTTATAAAATTGTAATTTGTTAAATTTTTTAAAAAATGAATGATCCAAATAAGTAACATCATGACTGTCAATGATGTTGATACTCAAAACAACGAGAGTGTAGCCAATCAGAAATAATATTATGTCAATTGGTTGGACTCTCAGACTATTCCGCGCGAAACAGTTGATATGTCAACATTGGAAGAAGTGAGATATTACACAAAGATGTGATAAATTGGACTTAGCGCCTTTACTCATCACTACAAAACAACAACAACAAATGAGATAACTGTATTTTTTTTTTTGTAATCGATGTATTTTTACTTATTGAACACAACTGCATCAAAATCTCAATTTCTAAAAAAAGTGGACTTAGGGCCTTTACATGTTAAGCCAGCGATATTTTTCTCTTATGATTTCTTCTATTGCAATCCACTGCAGCTTCCGAATAATTCAAGGAAGCTAAATGTGTTAAAATTTTACTGAAGAGTGCCGATGTCTAACAAGAGGCAACAAAGGTTTCTTCAGGTATTCTTTTATATACCTATACAATATCCGGTGTCATATATAGTTGAAGCTGCACAACTGTAAAATGCTAGTCAAATTATTGTAGTTTTACTATAATGCATAAATGTTAAAAAGGTGTAAACCATATGTTTGAATTATAAACTAAATTATAAATTATATAAATATAAATATATAAATTATGAATAAATACTCGTAAATAAAATATATATAAATTATAAACTAAATAGTGGCACTCATCATACACTATGTTGCATTACTATAATTAAACATGATGTTTACTATTTGTTGTAAATCTACAAACACTTTAAAGTTTTTTAAGAGTATGGTTAATGATCTCTTTTTATGCAAAATTTGGGAGACCACTTTATTAGTTTAAGAGAGAAGTTGTGCATTAACATTTTGTTAGTGCTTCATAACTGTAATTACATTTCATGATAAACAAAGAAGAATACAAGAAAAACAGAAGTATAACTGTTATTTGATCTTATTATGCAATTTTGAAAAATTTTCTATAAAATGGCTCGTGGTTCGTACCTTAATGATTTTGAAATTTCAGTTCAGAGGAAAAGTGGCTAATGTTTTTGCGCAATTGCCATAAAAACGGGCAAATAATCCGGATTATTATGACTAAAAAAGTCGCGGCCCAAAAAAACTTTCTGAACGGGACAATCGCAGAATTATAAACTGTGCCAGCTACACAATGAAGAGCCTTATTCAGATTATTAATGAATGCAGGGTAAATGTGTTCAAATCAACCACAAATAGACTTTTAAATAAATTCCAGGCTATTAGTCGACAAAAACTGTTGTCTGTGCCAAGAAAAAATTGCTAAACTTGAATTATCTAAGTCTTAATTTACACGAAGCAGTTCTTTAATCTAAGATAAGACGAGTACATACTTGATAGTACTAGCAATTCGCGTTACTCTCTTATTCGTATTACATATGTGAATAGAAATGTGAGTATACTCTCAAATAAAAATACCAGCGATTTAAGCAATTAGAATTGTGCTGTGTGAACACCGAAAAAATTTAAAGGAAGAAATTGTATAAATTTTTTCAATAAAAATTGCTTCTTTTGAATAAAAGCAATAAAATAAGGGGAATAAAAGAAACTTAAAAACTAACTATTTAAACATCTATCTGTTTAAGGAGATTTTTTCCTATGAGAAAAAAATCAATCTTAATGGTGATTTCAACAGATATTGAAGAGACCTACGGAAAGAATAAGATATTTCGCAAAAAGGCATTTCGGAGGCGGTTCTTGGATGGTTTGGGGAGCTTATATGTTCTCCAGATCAGAGCCTAATTTAAGAACATTTGGAGAATATTAAGCCGTTACAGAAGCTTGGAGATGTATATTTGAAGATATAAGAATAAATGTGGTAAATAGTATTCCAGATCGAATGTTTGAGTTTATTAAAAAAATAGAAGGCCTAACACATTATTAAAATCAAATTTTTTGTGTTTAATTTCAGTATACGAGGGCGGTTCGGAAACTTCTTAGCCTAGCACAGAAAGAGAATATGTACATAAAATAGTGGTTTACAACTGTAATTGCATCTTCATTTGAGGTAAAACGCTTGCCAGCTAGGAGTTTCTTAGATTTTGGAACAGATGAAAGTCTGGGAGCTAAATCAGAAGAATAATGTGGGTGGTCAAGCAACTTGTACTTTAATTCGTTGATTTTAGCCATTGTTAAAACACTCTTATGCGCTGGTGCGTTGTCTCTGAATTTACTGTTTAAGCCTTTTGCAGATAGTCAATCAATAAAATACTTTTAGAGTTCCAAAAAACCGTTGCCATAACCTTACCAGCCGATTGAATTTATTTTACCTTCTTTGGGGCGCTTCCTCCAGCTTCAGTCCATTGCTTGGATTATTCTTTTGTCTCTGGAGTATAGTGGTGGATCCATCCATGTCTCAGCAACAGTTATAAAACGACGCCTAAAATTCATTTCATTTTTCTTAAAACCATCCAAACAAGCTTGAGAAATTTTCATTCTTATGCGTTTTTGGTCGACTGTTAATAAATGATGGGTCTGTAGTTCTTCATGCAAAATTAAATGGACTCAATCATTAGAGATGCTCATGATATATGCTATTTCACGCACTTTTATTCGTCGTTCATTTAATACGATATCATGCACTTTGGCAACAATTTATGTTGTTGTTGCTGTTTTTGGACGTCCACTACATAGTTTACCCTCAATGCTTGTACGACCACATTTAAATTCAGCAACACAATTTTTGTATATGAAGGAGCACTTTCACCTAACACATTCACCATATCATTATGAATTTCTTGTCCCGATAAACCTTTTTAATTTAAATATTTAATGAAACCACGAATTTCTAATTTTTGCATTATAAAAAAATCGCGGGGGCGTCTTTTTTGAATACCTGTTTCCATATGAAGGAGTTATATCGTTTTGAGATTTCTTGTTGCATAAAACTTATTTTTGCTAAATTTTGTTGGAAACAGTTTTTCTATAGATATTTATGTACCATAAAGCCATATTCTGGGAAGACATTTATTTGGGTACTATGAGAAATTGTGGACCGAGTCCTACCATTTTTAACAGGACTGCTCCTTTTATATTAAAAAAAGTGTGCAAAATTTTATGAAATATGTAGAAAATATCGAGGTAGTCTAAAACTTTTAAGATCATTAATATTCCCTACGTATTTTGATGTTATCATCACTTTTTGCAATTTGTCCCATTGTACAACCTGACGTATGATTAATAAATATTTAATAAATATTAATACACACGCACGTATGATTAATATTTAATTATTTGATTAAATTAATGAAGTATTTTTAATAAAATCACAAACTTAAAATTCAAATACCATCTGTTTTATGCTAAATAATCAATCATGGCTGTAAAAATTAAATTAAATACATTTTTTCTTATTATCCTGGTTTCTTACATGTTATTTCTATACTCTTTTCATCGTTCCATCTCACACTGATATCAGACAATAACAACAATTTTAATTAGTAGTCTAAATGAGTAGAGGGCGGATGTGGTACATTATTATTGTTGCTGCTGTTATTGTTACGTTGCTTTCACTGTTGCTGTCCTGATGCTGTCGATGACGTTGCTGTTGTTGTTGTTGTCGTTTGTTGTGTTATTGCTGGCTGATATTAAGCCTTTTGTTTTCTTTTTAATGTACTTAAAGATATGATGGGTTTTTGCTCTTGAACTGAGTGCGACTATAAAATACCAACAAAATGGTCTCTAGGAAGAATGAACAAATGGTTGGGAAAAAAATTTAAATGAAAAAAAAAAAATAAATAATAAAACTTGTATGATGGCATGTATATTTTGTATACATACAAAGCAGTAAGAGTAAGAATTATAAAAAGGAAATAGTCAAACAATGCAACAGTTTGTTGTTGTACTCGCATTTGTTTTTTGTTTTGTTTTACAGTATTGCAAGCAAGTTACAAGCAAAAATTACAATGAGTTAAGTACAAGTAAATTTCTACAAGACCAATTGTTTGACCCTTTAAGAAAATAAGTAAGATTTAAAGATTGCTTAAATTGATTACTTATTAAAGCTAAGAAATTAACTAAAGTGTTGGTTGAGAAATTGTATATGTGGCGTTGCTAATTTAATTCCACTTTTCAATGATTCTATTAAATGTGCTTTGTATTGCTTTTATTTACAGGCAATAAATGTTTTTCTTTTAATTTATTATAGACAATGAATTGTATTTAAGAACTTGCAATAATAAATTGTTAAAACTCTGCTTACATACTACTTTGCGAGGTTAAGTGAAGTAAATTTGATATGTTTAAGTATAAAATAATGTTTAGTGATTAACAAACGATGTTAGTTTTATGTTTTATATTTAGTATAGCCCAAATATACTGACATTTGCCATTTTTGCTTATGCATGATTAAATCAAATTCGAAACTTCGAAAATTCAAACGTATGTTTGAAATATTTTTATAGCTGTTAAAATAATCTCTGGAACAAGCATACAATTATGTTCGAAATTTCGTAATTAAGTTCGAAAATTCGAACTTTTGTTCAAAAACCTTTAAAGCTGCTAAAATAATCTCTATTTTATGCATAAACTTGTTGATAATGTACTATTAAGTTCAAAGATTAAATTTTTTTATATATAACAACAAAAAAACAAGTAAGAGTGCTATATTCGGCTATGCCGAATCTTATATACCCTTCACCTTTGTTGTGGATGCATAATTATATTATATACATACATACAAATATATATATTATATTGTTACGTTTTTACCTTTTAAATATTGTTATGTTTTTACCTTTTAAAAATGGGTTTATTTCCATTAAATAAACCGGATTCTTTTTAATTGCCAAATTAAAGCGTCAAGTAGTTTGAAGAAAAGATTACGAGTCTTTATTTATTTAAATGTACACAAACACAATTGAAAAAAGGGTATAATGAACACACTGTCTTTTTACGCATTTATATTACGGTTAAGTTTTCGAACACTTTGTTTGATCAACGCCATCTGTTGATGAACAATATTAATACACTAAGTTTTTTTGATGAAATTTTTAAAGGTTGTCTCGGATTTTTGCTTATATCTCCGTCATTTATGGACAGATTTTGCTGATTTTAAATAGCAAACTTCTCGAAAGCATGTCTGACAGAATTATTGAAGATTTTGATCTCGAAGATATCTGGGGACTTCAGAAAATTGATTTCAACAGACAGACGTACATGGCTTAATCGACTCCGCTATCTATATGGATCCAGAATATATATACTTTATAGGGTCGGAAAATTATATTGTGGAAATTACAAACGGAATGACAAACTTGTATATATCCTTCTCATGAAGGTGAAGGGTATAATAAAATTTTGATAGTGATTTGAAAAAAGTCACTAAAACCGACTTAAGCCATACCTATACGTAATTGTGAATAAAATCGAAACGCGTTCATCGATTTTCATGATTTCTGCCTCATTTTGTTCATAGGTTATGCGACTTTTCGTGAATGTAATAGGACTTTACACTTTTTTTTACCGTTTTGGATTTTTTATGAATTAAAAATAAAAAAAATTAAATTTTTAGGCAAAAAATAGTTTTTTTCTTCATACATTTATTTATAACTGCGAAACTGTCGCTTATGTACCGAAACGTTGTATGAACCGATTCAAGGAATTGTAATTCTTAATTTTTCTAAATTTGTTTCAGCTTATTCGGACGAGTTATGACAAACAAAAGAGCCTAAAACGTGACAAATTCCCTATATAAATGATGCAGAAGTTCTTCTTTTTGGGGCTACTTGCATAAACAATTATCAGAATTGAGTCCCGAAATTATGTGTTGTACAGTGTAAGGAATATAAAAATAGTTAAATTTTAAGGGAAAAGCAACAGATTTCTTGCGTCAAAATAAAGTAAACATGTATGGACATATATTAATATTACGAGTATGTAAAATATTGTATTTAATATTTTGTTTGTAGTCATTTGGCTTTTATCACAGCTGACAATCTTTTAGACATCGAATCAACGACTTTTTCACTGAAATCAATAGAAATTTTGTTCCACCAATTTTTGGATTGAGGTCTGGGGACTGCAGAGGATAATCTAGTTGTTAAACAATGATTGAGCAACCACTTTTCTATAATTTTGGAGGTATGCTTAAGATCATTGTCCAGTTAAAAAATCCATTTCTGCGCTAGATCTAATTTTTCTACACTAGGGGCTACATTGTTTTTTTTAAATATCGACATAATCTTCCTTTATCACCTGGTGCCGCCGTAAAATCCCATGTCGCCATGTTTTACCATCTTGGTAACATATTTATTACTAAAGGCTTCGTTCTTGATTTGGCATATGTTTGGGCGTTTTTTGAATCTAAATATTTTAAACTTACTTTTATCGGTGAAATTAATATTTTATATATTATATACATATATATTTTGCGAAGTTCACCAAATGTTTAGTTTAATTGTTCTTTGATATAAAAGACTTCTTACGTAGCACTCTACCATGTAGGTCGTTTTGATGCAAAGATACTCTAATCTTACTTGCGCTTGCATGTTTTCAAGACAATTTCGCAATATTTTAAGCTATTTTGACAGCACTAAATTTGAGATTTGCTCTTACTTCTCTTGCTATACTCTTACTTCAGTTCTTGTAAGATGCTTACACAATACTGTAAGTGTTTGGTATACTTGTTTATAACTTGTTAAATTGTATAACGCCTTCCAACGATTTTACCTATTACTCACAGGAATTTATCTTTTCTATCTAAGACTATTGTGATTTGCCGAGTCTCAATTGATATTTGTCTTCCCATTGTAAATTTTTCACTACTTAACGTCACAACTTAAACTCTTTTAATGATAAATTATGAAGCTTGCAATTATTTTGAACGGCACTTTACTGTTATAATTTCCAACAGAGAAAAATTATTTGACACGTACAAATTAGTACAATAAATCAATTGAATTTGTATACGTTTTTGCTTTAGTGTATTTTTTGTGTAAATTAAATTTTACTTAAATAACTACATATATAAAAATGCAATATAGTTTTCTTATATAATACTATTTATATTAATAATTATACTTTATTTGACACCACGTAAGAATTGCTATATTTGAACAATAAATCAATTAAATTTGTATAAATAACTATATAAAAAAGTAACATGATGTTCTAATATTATATTATTTATATTAATATAATTATTCTTATCTTTTAATAACATGTGGTGGTGACTTTATTTTGACGCTCACAGTATAAACTCTTAAAGATAATAAAAATTCTTAAATATTTACCTTTATACTGATCTACCATTTAACACTTTCATCTAACTTTTAATGAGCATTCAACCATATACCCAAAAACTTTCATAATAAAAATTCTATAAATATTTAAACTCAAACCCTTCGCCACAAAAATTCAACTTGAGTTTCATATAAAAACCAAAAAATTATTAAAAATGTATTAAACTAATGTACATTGCTCATTAAAAATGTTTTTCGATAATATTTTCCTTTCATTTACTTTCTTTTAACATGTTTTCAAATAAATTTTATAAAATTTTACTAACTTTTAAAATTTGGTTAACCGATGCTTTTCTTTTATTTATTTTTTCTTAACATAAAACGTAGCAAAGCACTCTTAGTGCAACCTTAAAATACTGGTAAAGTACAAATATAATACCATACCTTTTCTGGTACATACAAATTAAAATATATTTGGGTTGAAAATGTACCTTATATATTTATATATGTACAGCTGTAACTTTGTGTTTTAGATGTGTCAACTACTTTACTTGAGTTTGTGTATTTGGAAGTGAATTGTTGGAAATGTTTAACCAAAATCAATTTGAAATCCTTAAGAATTTCTAACTACTTTTTGTAAAGTTTTTTTTTCTACTCTTTTTACACCTTCCTTTCTCCCTTTCACTGTTATCATTTTTGCTTTCCTTTTAAAGTTTTCAGCCACAAAATTTTGTTTTATTTTATATTTTCTGTTTACTTTTTTTTCAATTGAAAATTAAAAGTTTATAATAAGAAAGTATTTTTTTCTTGGTGTAACTACTACCTTTTTGCTTTGAGTTTGTTGTTTGCAATAAAGTTTAAACAATTTTTGGCAATTTTCAGTTTAGTTTGGTATAACTCTTGACATACCATCTTATAGTACGAGACTATACACGTATGTATGTATGTATGTATTATTAGACTGATACAGTAATTAGAAATTAATTTAGTTATTTAAAAAAGTCCACATTATGAAATTATATCTTTAAATTTGACTTAATTTATTTTTAAATAACATATTTAAACACAATAATGACATATTTTATTTACAATACAATTAAAAGTGTATTTTTAAATTCAACCTAACTTATATTTTACACTATTTTTTTATCAGTATCATATTTTAATATGATAATAATGAAATATGTTTAATTATAAGCATACTTTTCAGTGCCTCATAATGCTCGTATGGTTAATATGTATATGCAATATTAAGTATACGCCACACTATCGGTGTAAGGGTATGTTATGTAGCATATTTTAGGGCGCAAATTCAATAAGAAACGATGTATATGTATCTTAACAGCCGTTAAAATTAATTAAAGCGTCGTTTATGCAAAAAAAAAAAAAACGCTTAAATACTTTTCAATCAAAAATTGATGATATTTAAGAAAAACTAAAATTTATTATTTAGAAATTCAACATTTCGATCCATTTATGATACATAATTGCTTAAAATTTCTAACATACGTGTGTTTGATCAAAATTGTATCACTTTGTAGCATTAGCATTTCTTGTTGATTTTACATTTAATATATTATTACAAAAATAATTCCGGTCAGATTATATTATTGATTTTTTAATTTTAGTATAATTTTTTCACAACTAGAGTTCCAAATGCCTTCATTTGAATTTGATCATTAACATTTTTAACCACACGCATGCTTACTGAAAAAGAGACAATTATAGGAAATGTTATTGAGCGTGAAATTCGTACAATTTTGGAGTAGTCTAATGTACATGTAAACGTAAGTATTAAAGTGAAAAAGGCTCATGCGACCAACATAATATGAACTTTTACATTAATATCGAATACTGTCTTTAAACATGTTATAGAGTAACGTTTTCAAATAACAAAAAAGAAATTAAAATTAAAATTGAGAAAATCTTATATAAAATTATGAAATTTAATTTGAAATTAAGAAAATTCCCAACAAAATTATAAATTTCAATTGGAAATTGCGAGAATTCGAAATGAAATTGAGAATTTAAATTTGAAATTGCAAGAATTCAAATTAAAATAAAAATTTTTAAAAATTTATAATTTAAATTGAAATTATATCAAATGAAAAGTTTTTATTCAGGCTACTAGTTCTAATAATTAAGAATACTATTGTAAAGTACTGGAACAATCGGCAAATTGGAATGCATTTTCTACCCGGCCAAGGGCGTCTTCAGCAATCTTCATTGTCCACTATCACTCTGTAAATATCATCTATTTAACTCACCGTTTTTTGAGAAATAGAGTTCACGAATTATGATATTTCTTTTTAACGTGTTCTGAGTTAGAACGAAATTTACGTACATTTACAATGTGTGTGTATTCTTTATTATTGTTTATGAAATTTGTATTATTACAAATTTGTTTTTGCTTTTCTTGCTGCGTCTACCTTTTTTGTAGATCAATAACAGCAATTGTATGTATGTTTTTGTTGTCATTTCTCCTCCTTTTTTGGTTGATTGAGTTATTTTTTGTAACTACGAAAACCGGAGATGGGATGATGACTACATACTTTGATACACCGCGCCATGGTGTTTATTATGTTAATAATTAGAGATGGAAATTGAACTAATATTTCTTAATTTTTAAGAGAAAAGTTTTTATTTAGGCTACTAGTTCTAATAATTAAGAATACTATTGTAAAGTACTGGAACAATCGGCAAATTGGAATGCATTTTCTACCCGGCCAAGGGCGTCTTCAGCAATCTTCATTGTCCACTATCACTCTGTAAATATCATCTATTTAACTCACCGTTTTTTGAGAAATAGAGTTCACGAATTATGATATTTCTTTTTAACGTGTTCTGAGTTAGAACGAAATTTACGTACATTTACAATGTGTGTGTATTCTTTATTATTGTTTATGAAATTTGTATTATTACAAATTTGTTTTTGCTTTTCTTGCTGCGTCTACCTTTTTTGTAGATCAATAACAGCAATTGTATGTATGTTTTTGTTGTCATTTCTCCTCCTTTTTTGGTTGATTGAGTTATTTTTTGTAACTACGAAAACCGGAGATGGGATGATGACTACATACTTTGATACACCGCGCCATGGTGTTTATTATGTTAATAATTAGAGATGGAAATTGAACTAATATTTCTTAATTTTTAAGAGAAAAGTTTTTATTCAGGCTACTAGTTCTAATAATTAAGAATACTATTGTAAAGTACTGGAACAATCGGCAAATTGGAATGCATTTTCTACCCGGCCAAGGGCGTCTTCAGCAATCTTCATTGTCCACTATCACTCTGTAAATATCATCTATTTAACTCACCGTTTTTTGAGAAATAGAGTTCACGAATTATGATATTTCTTTTTAACGTGTTCTGAGTTAGAACGAAATTTACGTACATTTACAATGTGTGTGTATTCTTTATTATTGTTTATGAAATTTGTATTATTACAAATTTGTTTTTGCTTTTCTTGCTGCGTCTACCTTTTTTGTAGATCAATAACAGCAATTGTATGTATGTTTTTGTTGTCATTTCTCCTCCTTTTTTGGTTGATTGAGTTATTTTTTGTAACTACGAAAACCGGAGATGGGATGATGACTACATACTTTGATACACCGCGCCATGGTGTTTATTATGTTAATAATTAGAGATGGAAATTGAACTAATATTTCTTAATTTTTAAGAGAAAAGTTTTTATTCAGGCTACTAGTTCTAATAATTAAGAATACTATTGTAAAGTACTGGAACAATCGGCAAATTGGAATGCATTTTCTACCCGGCCAAGGGCGTCTTCAGCAATCTTCATTGTCCACTATCACTCTGTAAATATCATCTATTTAACTCACCGTTTTTTGAGAAATAGAGTTCACGAATTATGATATTTCTTTTTAACGTGTTCTGAGTTAGAACGAAATTTACGTACATTTACAATGTGTGTGTATTCTTTATTATTGTTTATGAAATTTGTATTATTACAAATTTGTTTTTGCTTTTCTTGCTGCGTCTACCTTTTTTGTAGATCAATAACAGCAATTGTATGTATGTTTTTGTTGTCATTTCTCCTCCTTTTTTGGTTGATTGAGTTATTTTTTGTAACTACGAAAACCGGAGATATTTCTTTTTAACGTGTTCTGAGTACTTTACAATAGTATTCTTAATTATTAGAACTAGTAGCCTGAATAAAAACTTTTCTCTTAAAAATTAAGAAATATTAGTTCAATTTCCATCTCTAATTATTAACATAATAAACACCATGGCGCGGTGTATCAAAGTATGTAGTCATCATCCCATCTCCGGTTTTCGTAGTTACAAAAAATAACTCAATCAACCAAAAAAGGAGGAGAAATGACAACAAAAACATACATACAATTGCTGTTATTGATCTACAAAAAAGGTAGACGCAGCAAGAAAAGCAAAAACAAATTTGTAATAATACAAATTTCATAAACAATAATAAAGAATACACACACATTGTAAATGTACGTAAATTTCGTTCTAACTCAGAACACGTTAAAAAGAAATATCATAATTCGTGAACTCTATTTCTCAAAAAACGGTGAGTTAAATAGATGATATTTACAGAGTGATAGTGGACAATGAAGATTGCTGAAGACGCCCTTGGCCGGGTAGAAAATGCATTCCAATTTGCCGATTGTTCCAGTACTTTACAATAGTATTCTTAATTATTAGAACTAGTAGCCTGAATAAAAACTTTTCTATTAAAAATTAAGAAATATTAGTTCAATTTCCATCTCTAATTATTAACATAATAAACACCATGGCGCGGTGTATCAAAGTATGTAGTCATCATCCCATCTCCGGTTTTCGTAGTTACAAAAAATAACTCAATCAACCAAAAAAGGAGGAGAAATGACAACAAAAACATACATACAATTGCTGTTATTGATCTACAAAAAAGGTAGACGCAGCAAGAAAAGCAAAAACAAATTTGTAATAATACAAATTTCATAAACAATAATAAAGAATACACACACATTGTAAATGTACGTAAATTTCGTTCTAACTCAGAACACGTTAAAAAGAAATATCATAATTCGTGAACTCTATTTCTCAAAAAACGGTGAGTTAAATAGATGATATTTACAGAGTGATAGTGGACAATGAAGATTGCTGAAGACGCCCTTGGCCGGGTAGAAAATGCATTCCAATTTGCCGATTGTTCCAGTACTTTACAATAGTATTCTTAATTATTAGAACTAGTAGCCTGAATAAAAACTTTTCTCTTAAAAATTAAGAAATATTAGTTCAATTTCCATCTCTAATTATTAACATAATAAACACCATGGCGCGGTGTATCAAAGTATGTAGTCATCATCCCATCTCCGGTTTTCGTAGTTACAAAAAATAACTCAATCAACCAAAAAAGGAGGAGAAATGACAACAAAAACATACATACAATTGCTGTTATTGATCTACAAAAAAGTTAGACGCAGCAAGAAAAGCAAAAACAAATTTGTAATAATACAAATTTCATAAACAATAATAAAGAATACACACACATTGTAAATGTACGTAAATTTCGTTCTAACTCAGAACACGTTAAAAAGAAATATCATAATTCGTGAACTCTATTTCTCAAAAAACGGTGAGTTAAATAGATGATATTTACAGAGTGATAGTGGACAATGAAGATTGCTGAAGACGCCCTTGGCCGGGTAGAAAATGCATTCCAATTTGCCGATTGTTCCAGTACTTTACAATAGTATTCTTAATTATTAGAACTAGTAGCCTGAATAAAAACTTTTCTCTTAAAAATTAAGAAATATTAGTTCAATTTCCATCTCTAATTATTAACATAATAAACACCATGGCGCGGTGTATCAAAGTATGTAGTCATCATCCCATCTCCGGTTTTCGTAGTTACAAAAAATAACTCAATCAACCAAAAAAGGAGGAGAAATGACAACAAAAACATACATACAATTGCTGTTATTGATCTACAAAAAAGGTAGACGCAGCAAGAAAAGCAAAAACAAATTTGTAATAATACAAATTTCATAAACAATAATAAAGAATACACACACATTGTAAATGTACGTAAATTTCGTTCTAACTCAGAACACGTTAAAAAGAAATATCATAATTCGTGAACTCTATTTCTCAAAAAACGGTGAGTTAAATAGATGATATTTACAGAGTGATAGTGGACAATGAAGATTGCTGAAGACGCCCTTGGCCGGGTAGAAAATGCATTCCAATTTGCCGATTGTTCCAGTACTTTACAATATTATTCTTAATTATTAGAACTAGTAGCCTGAATAAAAACTTTTCTCTTAAAAATTAAGAAATATTAGTTCAATTTCCATCTCTAATTATTATATCAAATGAAATTTAGAAACAAATTTTAAATTAAAAAAATTGGAAATGAAATTAAGTTTTAAAATTGAGAATTTAAAATAAAAACTGCGAACATTTCAAAAGAAATTGAAAAGATGTTAAATAAAATTGATAAACATTTATGTCCTTATTCATAAAACTTACAACAGGTTTATAAGAGGTTTATAAAGCAAATTTCTATACAAAACCTGATATAAACCTGTTGTAAGTTTTTATGAATAAAGCCTAGTACTCTGTTCAAAATTTCAAGTGGAATGCTGTTAAAAAAATTCACATGAAATTTTCATGAAAAAATGTTGCAGAAGTAGTACACTGTTCACTGTTTTGAAAAACATATGAAATGTATCTGGCATCATTATTTTTTTACAGCGAAATAATTAAAGTGGCAATTATTTCACGTGGAATTTTCAATAACAGTTGACTGTTATCCAAAAGCTCTGTCGCAACAACAATATCTATTACTTGTTCTGCTGCTGCACAAGCGGCCATTAATATTTGTTTATTCATTTTTATTTAACGATTTCGATTCAACACAGATTTTTAAATATTTTAACATTTATTTATTTTCGATTTAAATTCACAAAAAAGCAAAGCATATGTGTTTTGGTTACAAAAGTACATTAGCTATACGTCAATTTTTCCGTATGAAATAATTAATGTTGCTCAACATTTTTCCTAAATTTGAATAGAGTATTAGGCTCAAGGGCGTAAAATCGTATATCCCGAAAAGTGATAATAAGTTAGTAGCATACTTTCCAGCACATGACAATACGTGTGCTTATTATTTAGTAGCAATATTAAGTATACGCTAATAAATATGTAGCATACTTTTGGAAGCAAATTCAATAAGAAAATATGTATAATTGATGCCAATAAAAAAATAGACAACTGAGCATATGCATTCTTAAAAATTAAAGCATTATTCACATAAAATCCGGTTTTAATGGAACAAAAAAGCGATTGAGTATTTCTAAACCAAAAATTAATACTGATTTATTAATATTTAAGAAATATAAATTAAACTTAAGTTCATTTTCCTTATAAAAATCCGTTTCTCTGTTTTAGTGGATGCGATTCAGGTGAATATTACAGACATATTACAAATCTGTAAAATATTTTGTACCACTCCCATTTTACTTTAAGTTTGTTTTCACAATAGTCCAATATTGTTAAATTTATATTAATAAAATTTATAAACATATCTAAATTAAAGTAGACTTTAAATGTACTTTAAGAAAATTTTGTCTAAAAGCACACTTCAAGCATACTTTATTTTTTATGAATACGGCAGTTAGTTTATAAAATCTTTTTCCCAGTATAACCAGGATTTATTTTGTTAATAATTAATAAAGCTTCTTTATTTTTTATTACTTAAATATTTATTATTGACTCACAAAATTTCAAGTCGGTAGAAACGATTAAGCCCAGCAAACAATCCCGTACTAGTGGTTAATCCCGTACAAGGTTAAAAAAGGATGTTAATGTGTTAGTCACTACTACCTGTGCACTATGGTTGTAAAAATCAGTAGTTTCACTGTATACTACGACTACATATAGCGTCTGGGATCTATGGCTGTAAAGAAAGAGAGTTGGATCTGATCTCTCTTTCACATACGAAAGTATAAAGACTCAGTTAGCCGACTGTAACGGAATGTTGTGTAATGACGTAAAAATGTAAAGAAATTCTATTTCTTACAGATTCATACATTACGGTGTTGCGTTACTTTACATCTCCATAACCATTTGCTGCAGTTGATTGAGGTCTATTTTTACATATGCTTTATCATCCATTACAATTTTTTAATTTTTTCACTCGTTTGGATATTAAATAATAGAATAGGTTTCAATACTATTCTTAGCCTAAAAATATATAAAAATACTTGTATATAAAAGCTACTTTAATATGTAAAAAATATAATAAGTTTGCCAGTAACAGTTGGTCCCCTTACGATTTGTAAGTTTGTTTTTACTTTCTAACATATTGCCATTAACAGAGCATGTGTAATTTTTAATTCTTAACAATTTAATTTTGACAAAATTTAAAAGATTAAAAATATAAAAAATTTCGGTTGGATATGGATGTTTATGTAGGTTATCGACTTTTCGAGAGTTACAATCATCATAAAATTTTAGACGACGATATATATATATTTATTTAAGTGATTTTCGGAAGAGGACTTTATATGGTGGCTATGGTCAAATATGGACCGGACATTATGAAATTCGATACGACAATTTAAATATATATTTTAATTATGTTTGTTGAATTTCACCTTGATTGTGATTTTAATAAAAGATTGTTTAGAGATTTTATATAAGGCTATGTCAAACAAAATATGAACCGATGTAAACAAAATATTGTTTTGAGATTTCAATTTGCATGAAACTTTGTATGGATACGGCTTCTCTATAGACATTTATGTACCATATTCAGGGAAGACATTTATATGAATACTATGAGAAATCGTAGACCAATTCCTATCATTTTCAACAGGACTTGTCCTTCTATAATAAAAATAAAGTGTGCAAAATTACATTTACCTGCATTATATGTGGCCTGGCCTATGAAAAGGTGGCTTATGACTCAAACAAAAATTTTCCCACTTTTTTTTGGTTTCGATAGTTTTTGAGACGCTCTTTCACGTGGTGAAAACTAGAAAGTCCTAACTTGCTTGCACAATTGAAAGAAAAACAGAATTTTATGCATTGTTTATCTTTAACAGCTGTGTCTCGCAATTTCGTTTTTGAGCCACCTTTTAATAGGCCGGGCACATATAGCAAATAGTAAAAAATATATAATTATATAACTCAAATCCTACTGGAACGATTTTGCACCGTTTCAATAAAAAACATTTCGGTGGATTAAAATTTCATTGTTTATGTCTTTTTTTCGAAGCTCTATCGTGCCTTCAATAGACAGACAGACGGACGAATATGGAAAGATCGTCTTAGAATCTTATATGGACACAAAATATATACAGCCCAATCATGCATAAAAATACCGTGTGAGTTTTTTTCCTTTTCCCTTTTTTCCTATTCCGCGGAATTTTTATTCATGATTGAGCTGATAGACTTCTTGGTTATACGATCATTATTTCGATGAGTTTATAAAAGGAATGACAAACTTAATATACCACCATCGTTAGGTGGTGGGTATAAAAAGGTTTTGTGTAAATTGAAACTATTTAAACTAACAAATTTTTGTAATATCTTTTTCTTAAAAAAAAAAATTAAAAAATTTCAATTAAACTGATTTCTTTTCATGACCTACAGCACATTTTTGCATTGTTTCAAATATTTTCTATTATTTATTTTTTACATACATATATGTATAGAAGTTGTTTGTTTGTGTTGATTTTTAATAGTAATAAAAGCCAATAAACCAATTTTCTTAAATAAAAAACTTATTGTTTATATGGATGAATGTTCTGACTTGACTCTACTCAAGTCTTGCGACCAATACCACAAAGCAACAACAACAATATAACTAAATTAAAACAAGTCTATTGTTGCAATAATAACAACAGAAGTAGCAAAACAAAGAAGAATTGAGTTGAGCTGAACAGAACAGAAGCAGCAGCAGCAGCAACAACTTAATGAAATAAAACAACAATAAGGCCTGTCGAAGTTTACGAGCATATTGTTGTTTACTAACCGGGCAGCTGTTACACTGAAATATTACTTTGAAAAGGATTGTTGGTATGAAACATTGTGACTTGCTTACGTTCATTCATTGCTACCTCTCATTCATTCGTTTGTTTGATATATTTTCTCTATTGTCTCACAAAATTTAACAAGTGCCCTTAAAATCAACTTAAACGATGTTAAGTTGTAGTTGCCATGTTTATATTACTTAAATTTATTCTCTCCCTTTACCACTTTCTTTTCTTTTTTGCCCCTTTATTTATGGGCTAACTGTGTAAGCGTTTAGGTTTTGTTAAGAAATGCTCAATTGAGGGGTCTGAGGTGAGTCTGTAAGGGAAATTTTGAAAGTTTTGTTGATTGAACAATTGCCAATACAAATACAAACACTAATACACTCAAACGTAAATTTACGATTTTAAGAAGTTGTACTAAACAATGGATAATTAAAAGGACAGCAACAACAAGGAAAGTGGTAAATTTAGGTTTTATGTATGTAGCTAAAACTTAAAGACAATGTTTATATATTTGTTGAGTAGATAAACAATTTTATACATATAACTAAATATAATTTAATATGTGGCTTAAATTTTTAAAATAGAAAAACGAAGAATCACATATGAACACTTTATATGTCCTAAACGTTGGTAAATTAAGCAATATTAGGCTATGTCCAAGGAAAGTTAAAGCAGAGCGATACTGTAGTTCTTGATAATAAAAAATGTAAGCAGTTTGCAATAATCATGTAGCGCAGGTGTTTGTAAATGTTGTGCAACAATTAATGAGATTGCTTATCAAATATTAATAAAGAATTTGCGACAACGAACAATTTGTGCTTCAAAGGTGTGTAAACGCTTTTTATTAAAAAAAAACAATAAACCATTTATGCAATGTTTAATTTGTATTTCAACTTAAAAACTTCTTTCAAATCAAATGCTTAAATTTTTTCTTTCTCCTTATTTCTTGTTAAACATTATCCACATAATGTGTACATAACATCATTTAACACTTTATTTGAATTTTCCGTAATAAAATCATGATGAATTTCTTGCAATCATGTGCCAAGACAGCTCTTAACGTACGTACATTCATCCCTGCTCCCAATAGATGGATAGTAAAACATGACTTTTGCTGTTTTCATTTTCATAATAACGATTTTTCATTTATTTCTTTTCCTTAATACATTTAGCAACATGTGCAGCCTACATATTTTTTATTTTTATTTTTGTAGGCGTTATTGGTGATCTTGTAGTTACTTACTGATAGTCAATAAAAATTCTTTTTTTTTTCAAAAAAAAAAGAAGAAAATCATCAATATTTTCTAATGCCAAATATAATTTGGAAGGCATAGCATATAAAGTAAAATATTTTTGCAAATACAATAAACGAAGAATGTATAAAAATCGTACTAAAATATCTCACCATGTAGCAGTTTATGTGAGCATTAGTTGTATTGGTAGACACACAAACATACATATATAAGTAAAGGATAAACGGAATATATTATGTTTGGAGGCATAAAACACAAGCTCATACATGTGCAGATATAGTGGGATATACAAAACCCAGCTGTTCTGATGGCAAACAACGAACTATTGAGTTCACTTACCACCGGAATAAGACTTCTGTCTATATTCACATTTAGTTATTTTAATTAATTGTCCGTACCAAGATTACAAATAAAGTTACAGTAACGCATTGTTCACATAAAATCCAGAATTTATTTCCTCTTATACATATGTATTCACCTGCGTACACAATTATTTAAAATTGCTGACATTTTTTAATTGTCAAGATATAGGTGCCGCACCGCTTTAACTTTTCTTTAACAATAACCCAATATTGCCTAATTGATCGATATTTGGAGAATTATGGGAGTTCCTGTTCTATTACATCCTGATTTCTTCTTTACCAATCCTTTGTAGTTTTTGAATAATGACTGGTAGCTAAATCGGGCCAAAACTTTATCAAAGAACTGGTATATTATATTAGACACAAATATCCAAAGTCATAGTTAAAGCGTTGGTAAAAAGGGAGTTTCGTTAGAACACAACTGCAATTTGCTTGCTGCCTGGCAGCTTTTTAAGGCTTTTGTGGTTTTTAAATATGTTTCATCACCTAAAATAAGGCATTTTTGAATTTTTTTATTTACTCGATATTCTTAATGCGTTACTTACACCGGTATTGTCGTTTTTTGCACTGTTATTGTCAAAGAGACCCGGATTTTTTTTATTCCTTTTTCTGTTTTCTTTAAATAATATTTCTGCATACTTTTTTTTACAATCCGTGCTTAAGGGTTGCTTGTATTGTTTTAAAACATAATTTACAGTGCTTTTTTGAAGCTTTAGGTTTTTTGCAATCAACGTCATCTTATTTAGAAGAAAGACCTCCGTTGTTATGTCGATATCGAGCATCGTATACTGAAGAACAGCATGTAGAACATCTTCGAACTCTTTTTAAACGTTTTAAAGATTACGGTATTATAAGAAATCCAACAAAGTGTGAGTTTGGTTTAAACAAAATAGATTTTCTTGGATTCCATATTACTTCTGAAGGAAGTGAACCTATGAAATCCAAATGCAACGCAATACTTAATTATCCAAAACCAAAAAAAATTCAAGACCTTCAACGTTTTCTGTGTATGATTAATTTTTATAGGTGATTTATTCCTCATGCAGCGAAACATCATGCATTGTTTAACGAGTATCTTAAAGGTTCCGTTAAAAACGATAAACGATTGGTGAACTGGAATTCAGATTCTGAAGCAGCATTTGAGGATTGTAAAAGGCAGATAGCTAATGCAACAATGTTAGCCCACCCAGTAAAAGATGTTCCACATTCTTTGAAGGTCGATGCTTCAGACTTTCAAGTTGGAGCAGTTCTGGAACAAGAAGTTAATGGTAATTTCCAACTGCTTGCATTCTTTTCAAAGAAGTTGAGTCCTGCTAAATGTAAGTATAGTACTTATGTTTGTGAATTGCTTGCGACATACAAAGTCATAAAACAATTCCGGTATTTATTAGAAGCAAAACAATTCACTTTATTCACCGATCATAAACCGCTAACATTTGCTTTTGTTCAAAATCCTTTCAAAGCCACACCGAGACAGCGTAGACATTTGGATTTTATAGGACAATTCACAACAAATATTGTCCATATATCCGGCTCATCTAACAATGTTGCTGATGCTTTATTTCGTATAGAAGATATATCATCAATAAACTATAAAAAGCTATCTGAATCGCAACATAATGTAGCAATGTACAGATATATTGTGATGTTTCAAGGGATATAATTCGACCATATATACTTCAACAGTTCAGAAAACTCGTTTTTGATATGTTTCACAATCTTTCGCATCCGGGAATTAAGGCTACGCGCAAATTGATTTCTCAACGTTTTGCTTGGCCACAAATGAACAATGATTGCAAAAGGTGGAATAATTCCTACAAGTCCTGTCAAAAAACAAAAATTACGAAGCACAATAAAAGTAAACCAGGTAGCTTTCCAATAACCTCACAGAAATTTATGGTCATACATTTAGATTTAGTTGGTCCATTCCCACAATCTGAAGGATTTACTTACATATTGACAATCATTGATCGTTTCTCAAGATGGCTGTGCACGATTGCACAGCAGAATCAGTAACGTCTGCATTTGTAAATAATTGGTTATCAAGATTTGGCTGTCCTGATACAATCATTTGTGATCGAGGTAGACAATTTACTTCAAAAACTTTTAATGATGTATTAAAATCTATTGGCACAAAAATTCAACACACAACAGCATACCACCCACAATCCAATGGAATGTGGTAGAGAGGTTTCATAGAACTCTCAAAACGTCAATATCATGTCATGATAACATACAGTGGACTAAGACATTACCCATAGTATTATTAGGGTTACATGCATCTTTTAAAGAAGATCTACAAGCCTCAGCAGCAGAATTTGTATATTGTGAAAATGTTTCTCTTCCTGATGAATTTTTAGAATCGAAATTATCAAATTTGCAGTCACTTTCAACATTTATTTTGTCATTGTAAGAAGTAATTAAACAGTTAAAACCACAACCTTCAACTAACCTTTCTAATACAATTTTTAAATTCAAAAACATGAGTGAATGCAAATTCGTTTGGATAAGAAATGATGCGATTTAATAAACACTTCAACCTAAATATGTAGGTGCCAACGAAGTAATCAAGGCACATGAGAAATATTTTACACTTAATATAAAAGGAAAAGAAGATAACGTGTTTACTGTAAGAATTAAACCAGCATTCGAAACCAATGAAATTATTCACGAACCAGTCATTCAAAATTCGAAAAATCAACCCAAACCTTCAAAACATTAAAAAAGTGACTTTTGTCTAGAGGGGGAATAATGTAGTGTACAAACTACAATTTTTATTTTACAAATTAAATTTCAAACTTTTTACCTTTGCTTTTGGTTTGTGTTTTATAAAAATTTTCAATAAAATTATTACTCTTGATTTAAATTTTAATAAAAAAACATCTTAAATAAGTCTCTACATATATGATTTCTATAATCATATGAATCGTGACCTAACCATATTATGGGTGCCGAAATCATATAAATAATTACAGTGACCATAATATTAAACACAATGTTTAAAAATATTGAAATAGTTGTGGTAAACATACACAACCATATTTTTTCTCAGCGTGTACATCTGACTTTATAGTTTGATGTTTTTTTATACAGAATAATTAGTCAAAAAAGATCAACTGAAATCTACAAATGATATGTGCCTCTGTCAGTATCTCAGAAATTACCACATAAATATACCATCTAGATTTCAAATAACTACTGAAGAAGAAGAGGCTGAAGACAAAATCAAAGATTATGTTTTAGATGAAGATGCAAATGATTATGCATTCGACGTGCAGATGATTTCTGCTGAGGTAATACTAGAGGATGAGGTACATAAAATGCAATTTGCCGAAGTACTAAACATGCTATATGTTATCAAAATAAAGCTGGCATATACATACATATGCACATATGTGAGCGCCAAAATTAAGTCATATAGGTATTAATATAAATAATATTATATAAGACAACTGTATTGCATTTTCATATAGTTATTTAATTTTTAAAAAATATAGTTATTTAATTAAAATTACATTCACAAAAATATACACTAAAACAAAAGCGTATACAAATTTAATTGATTTATTGTACTAATTTTTACGTGTCAAATAAAGTAAACATCATCCTTAAGCAAAAAACCCCTGCCATTCTAAAAGTATTAACAATTCTTTTAATTTTACTTTGTTTAAAAGTAGTAGGTAAAGTGCCGTTCAAAATACTTGCAAGTTTCATGATTAATCATTAAAAGAGATTAAGTTGTGACATTAAGTAGTGAAAAATTTACAATGGGAAGACAAACATCAATTGAGTCTCGAAAAATCGTAATAGTGTTAGATGAAGTAGGTAAAACCATGGGAAGGCATCACTGTAAAATAAAAAAAAATTACAGACAAGCACAATACCGCAGAAAATTTTCCTGGTGCAATTAATAATGAGTTCGTATTTATAGCCCGGGTTCGATTCCCAGCCGCTGCCGCTCAAATAACATCAATTTGTGATAATAATTAGTTTTCTTCTATCCATCATCACTAATATTTATCACAGCGCCCTCCTTCGGTGGTATAGCATTGAAACGCCATCGAAGTAAAATAATTAAATAAAGACTATAAAATCAAGATTTAACATTAATGCGCCTACTCACCACCAGAGGTACTGCAATTCTCCACAAAAAACAAACATAATTTCACGACCTTTACTTTTTCAACTATCCTTTTCCAAAAAAATTTGCCTGGTTTTACTAAAAATACGATAATTCGAGACATAGACTAGAAAGTTGTCAGCTATTTACTTTATTTTGACACGACAAATCTGGTACTTTTCCGTTAAAATTTAATTATATATTTATTATTTTATTTATTTATTAAAAAATTTATTATAATTAAAATTACAATAAATCTAAAAGCACTAGCATCAATGGCTATCGGCTTAATATATCTTGAATAAGTATTTATTACTATTTTTGATAGACAGTGATAATAAAATTTAAATTAGGTTATGAAAAGACAAACACAAACTGCGAAGCTTTTGGGCTTGTCTGCAGAAAACACCCATAGTCTTTGGCGGGAATCGATCCCGTAACCCTCTGACTGATAGTCCGGCACACTATCGCTTATCGGTCTATCGGGGCACCCTTTTTTTAAGAATTCAAAGACTTTGGATATGTTATTACTCTTTGGAGTTTTAAAAATTCAACAATGTTAGAGGATTTAAAAATTGATGCACGTAGACTGAAGAGTACTGGGTGGTGGTCCAAAAGGCATATATTTGCTGTGCAGTTTTGTTCAATAAATATTGATGTGTGAGGCGGGTATGTGTTAATCGCAGCCTAGTGAAACATTTATTGTGAAAACAATTGGTTAATGTTGGTAGATTAACAGGTTGTTTTGTTGTAGTGGTGGATATATTCGTTCCATTTACGTTCTAAAGAAATATTAAGTTTTGTGGTGGCACATTTGGTTACAAATTGTTTTAATTTTGGAATGAATAAGTATATGGGATGTAGATACACAGCCTTAACCGCGAGGTCTGCTGCCTAGTTGCCGTCAATGCCAATGTGACTAGGAACCCATAGTAACTTAACATTTTTTCTCCTTTTTTTTAATAACTGTTGTATTAAAATAATATAATTCATTTTTATTCTTTTGATTTAAAGTGGCATCGATTTTATTCGTCTGTAAAAAGGAAGTGCCAGCCTTGAGAGTTATGTTCACAGTACATTTAATTAAATAAAGAGTTATATTTTGTTTAACTTTCTTATGAGTTATGCAATATATTTTATTTTAAATTTGTATTTGTAGTAAATATAATAAAACGTTTTTTTTATATTAGGTGTTTACTTTATATTGACGCTCGCAGTATACGAGTATTTGTTGCTTATACGAACTACAACTCGTAGGGTGCTAGTGTAAAATGTTCCTGTTCTTATAGAACTGGCCCAGCTCTACGAACTCCATTTATATACATATATAGTAGTATTTTCATAATAGAAAAATTGATCACAAAACACATACCGTGTTTAATACTAGAAAAACTATTTGATGGAAGTCCTTCTGTCTTTTGCTGACACCATTCGGACAAATCCGGCATTTGTGGCAGCATCCTTCAAGAAATCCAATAAATATCTACTGCACGAATTGACTTTTATATTTCTATAAACGCTTATATTTTCAATTGCTTTTAGTACAGAAAATTGAATGCTGGCGTAAATACAAAATTAAAAATGTCGTTTTTATTATTTTATCCGAGCAAATTAAAATCTTTCAATCAAATTTAGGCAATTGTCTTATGACCATTACCGAGATTTATATAAAGTTTATCAGTTCAGATTCACCATAAGATCATCAGTAGTTTGACAGTAAGAACCAACAAATTTATTAGTTTCTAAGGGTTTCTTTTTCTGATTCATTGAAAATGAAGAATTTAGAATCTTACTTATATTCTAGAAGTGTGGGAACGGGACAGTATACCACATATGACAAGGGTAAGAGGGGAAAGGGTAATGACTGTGTGACTGATGAATTGACGATATTGGAATGGGGTATATAAGACTGTTTACAGATAATTTAATAAGTTTAGTATTCTTTTTGTAAATAAAGGTATAAATAGTTTTTATCACCTAAAGTTAAGATTGCTGAGTTTTAATTTGAGGAACATGACAAGACGAAAGCAGAGATTAGTCAAATTCTATAATTGGCGGCTTAACCACGATATTCGATAATTGAGTTAGAGACGAAAATTCTATAATTGGGGGCTCAACGAGGATAAAGAGAAATTTAAATAGACAGTATCTTTGTAACTTACGAGTATGTAATGTTAACTATCGCCTAGGGACAGCCACTTGTTAACTTATCTAGTCTAGTGGTATAACCAGCTGTGAGCCTAACTACTAGGTAAGGCCACTAGTTCAGGACAGTAATCCAAAACTGTTGGGGAACTGAAGGAATATATACATTTAAACACATTCATTCATTTATACATGTACGTCTATACATATATGAATGTGTGCATGCATATAAATTTATTCTAATGTTGAATATCTTATGGGCAAATACTCAAGCCACGTGTTTCATTAGGATGTATTAAATAATGTTACCAACTTTTTTTCAAAGCGTAACAACTGAAGATTTTCCATGAATAGAGGAATTTTGGAAAATGTTTGTTTAATCGTTTCATCTAAAACAATTTATATTTGAGACAAAGATTATTTGTATTAAATATGGACCCTAAAAGTTAGAGATTTTGTTCAAAAGCCATATATATAATTCCGAAATTTGTAGAATTAAAATTGCCGTATATTCTAATACATACAGAGACGGTGGAAACTCAGGAAATATTCAGATTTTATTCATAATCAAAACCACTACAGATACTTACTTTAATGATTAAATAACTAAAAAAGTTGTAAAAAATATAATTTTTTTTCGCTGATTCTTACATTTTGGTCTATTGATTTTATTGATTTTCAATACCAAACTGTCTGATTAAATGATAATTTTTTTTTTTGGAAATCCTTTAAGTTTAGTTGTGTAGTTTGCATGAGAGAATGTTTTACACAGATGTCTGTCCGTCTGGCGGACATAGCCTCAATCATCTTAGAATTTTATAAGAATCAAGAAAATTTTACTTTGTTAGTTAAGATGAATATCGCTCACGTTTGTTGCTGAAGAAATGCCCAAATTTGTCTGTTTTTAAAAAAATTATTGTGATTCTTGCTATTTTTCGCCTTTAAAATTTACATTCAGATGGTCGCATCAGTCATAGACACTTTACGAAAAAAAAAAGATTAAACAAAACATGAAACGAATTTCTTAGAGTGTGTAGAAAATGTATTAAAAATCCAACATATGGCGTTAAAGATGTGAACGTGTTAAGAATCCTTGATATTTTCTTCTTGTTTTAAATTATTTTGCTTTTACTTTGGCCTCTTTTTTATTCTTTCCTTTACATATTCGCATCTTTCTAAGCCATTTTTCACATTTTCCAAACCATCACAACAGCAGTAACAACTGCTACCACTAACACTAGAACTACTATTAATATTTTGGACTACTTTACATCCCCGCTGTTCTGCATTGACTCTAAAGAAGTCAATGTATCCTTATATAAACAGTAATTTTCCCTAATGTCTTAATACTACGTTGATACCAATCTATATATTTCTGGGTCATTTGAGACATATTTACACTATGTAATTCGGAGATAAAACAATTGGTTACTTTACATTTTCAAGATAATCTAGCGTGTTAACTTTAGTGTCTTTAAGTAATCTTGGTCACTTTAAATTCGATTACAGCATAAAGGACACTAGGACATGCACAGGTTGATATAACTATTCACATATCTTATTGCGTGACTAGTAGAAAGGACAATGGTGGTTGAAATCCCAAGTCCGGCACGTTTAGCTAGCACTGCTGGGATATTGCTCTGCTCTCGTCTGTTGACTGTTCAGTCGTTTAGTGAGTTTTTTGGTATTCTTTTGGTATTTTTTTTTTGCTTATTTAGTGTCAAATTTATGCGTTTTGCTTATGAATTAAATACATTGTATACAGTGTTGCCACGAAAAAAAATTTTTTGTAACCAACATTTATGAAAAAATAACCAAATTAAAAAAAAATAACCAAATTTAAATGCATGTACTATTTATTTATTTTTTGTAATTTTAACTATAATTTGTACTTTAAGGTAACAAAAAATACATAAAACAACGTATTTTACAACACAACTCCTAATACTAAAAAATAATTTTTTTAAAAAACTAAGCGTCATATTTTGCAAAAAGGAATGCAAAGAAACATAAGCTAATGCTACAATTTGTAAATTTTAAAATTCCAATACTTTACATTAATTTTTGCAAGTTTAATTATTAATTTTTAATGTCTTAAACAAAAATAAAAAGTGTATAATAAAAACAAAAAATTTTTCATTGGCAATAAAATAAGGAACTAGAAAGTTACTCTCTTAAATACTAAAAAACATGTAATTATATTACAATAAATATGGAGATCACTTTTACTTAAAATGTCACAGCTTGAGTTTTAAAATTTGTCTTTGGCAGACCAAACAAAATGGGCATTTTGTTGATTTTTGCACAATTCTTTTGCTTGCAATATATTACTAATTGTCTTAAAATCTAAATATTTTCAGTAAAAAAAATAACCAAAACAGAAAAAATCTACACATGTACACATTGAGAAAAAAAATAACCAATTTTGGTTAGAAATAACCAAAAACGGCAACGCTGATTGTATACCTTCTTCATAGCAAAATTTTTTTCTCCAAAATCTCTGTGCAGTGATGCCAACTTTTGAGACTCAAAACGCGTAAACATTTTTGAAAAAAGCGTTGTCAACTTTAAAATTTCAAAACGCACTAAAATGGGGAAAAAATCGCGTCATTTAAAAAAACACACCAAGTTTAAGATTTATTTTTTATTTAAAATGTTTATTGAATTAATTTTTCATAAAAAGTGTAATATTTTTGTATTATAAATATAACAATATAGACAGTCTTCTACAGTTCAATGTTTTTAGAAAAAAATAAAACTCAACAAAAATAAAAAACAAACTAAAACATTTTGGATATATAAATATATAGACCATTTTTATATAAACACTAAAAGTGACCTAATTGCTTGAAAAAAGAAATTATAGAATATTAAAAAAAGGTCGAATAAAAGAACTAAATAATCATCCATATGCACATTAAAGGGTGTCCCAACTAGAACGCAATATTTAAATTTTAAATAAAACACAGATATTTAAAAAAAATCGTGAAACTTTATTATATCATAAAGTAGACAGAATGAGGTTATGTATGGAACAAGATATCGTGCGGATGGCCGCCGCGGCTTTGCTGGCACACACGCGATCTTATAATGAAATTTTCAATGACCTTTTTGCATAAATGCTGCGGTATTTCATTAATGCAGCGTCCAATTTCCTCTTTTAAGGCTTGAGTCGTCGTCGGCTTATTCGCGTAAACCATCGACTTCAAAAAACCCCAAAGAAAAAAAATCTAAAGGTGTTAAATTGCACGATCTAGGCGGCCAATTCTGGTTTCCAAAACGCGAAAAACACGACCGGGAATTGACTGATGCAGCAATTGAATTGTTTCTCTGGCTGTATGACATGTGGCGCCGTCTTGTTGAAACCACATGCCCTCCACATTCATTTCTTCAATTCTAGGCAAGAAAAAACTGGTTATCAAACACCAAACACTGTTTGCTCTTGACCTGCCTCATTTTCATAAAAAAAGGTTCAATGATTCCTCCAACCACACAGTGTTGTCTCTCCAATACCCAATTAACGAACTCTTTTCGCTGTTCATGGTCAGCTGCCTTCAGTTCCTGAGTCAATTGAACTTTGTATGCATGAAGATGCAAATCTTTCGTCAAAATTCGCTGCATAGTTAATTTGGAGACACCAATTTGCTGAGCTCGGTGTCGAATTGAGGTGGATGGAGTTTGAGCGACATCATCACGTACAGCTGCGACATTTTCGGTCGATCGACCTGGTCGAAGGCGCGTTGTTATCTTTACATCACAAACATACCCAGTGTCGGCTAATTTCTTTGCAGTTGACTCTTTTGGAGCATTATTGTGACCCCGAATTGATCGCAATTTGCGAACTGTAGCCGCAAAACTTTCACCATTTTGGTAAAACAATTTCACAATGAGAATGCCTTGTTCATTCATCTAGCGCTCCATTTTTACTAACCCCGTACCTTCTACTAGCAAACACTTATAATTGTTCATATGTCAAACAATGACACTTCGAATGGCGCCAAATTTAAAAATTGCGTTCTAGTTGGGACACCCTTTATAAATATCTTTGTAAGTTTGTTTGTTGTTTGTTCCGCTGAACCGATTTTAATGAAATTTATAACGTTCATAGATCCATTCGTAAAAATATGAACAGACTATATATTTTTTCAAAACTTAGACCAGGTCGAGATAAAAAGGGGAACCTCGGTAAAGCCAAACGGCTTAACTAATTTTATTGAAATGTAGAACGCATTTGCAAAACTTGAATAAGGAAGTGATAAATTGGCTAAAAACCGGTAAAATTTAATGTAACGTTGATACCGGAAAGGGATAAAAAGTGGAACATTTTTAAAATTTGTCTCTCAAATAATGATTGTCTTTGTTATGAAGAAACAGCATTTTTGACATTTCTGTTGGCACAAAGTTGTGTATTAGAAGAGTAGTTCTTTGTAAGTCTATCTTCAAAAGAATAAAAACGAGTAAGAAGTGGAATTTTGTGCTTAATCTTAATAAGTGATCTACAGACTCAAACCTTTAAATATTGATATATTAAAAGACAAAAAACTTATTAAAAACATACAAATTGAAAGGGTAAAAAAGGGTAAAGATTTGTGTTTTTGTACTTTTTTGGTACCATTTGTATCTGTTGTTTTAAGACAACGAAATTTTTGAGAAGTTAATTTTTCATAAATCGACACCTAAATTGTAATAACGGTAAAAAAGGGAATTTTGCATTTCTTTGAAATTATTCACTAGCAGACTTACAGTTCTATATATTGATTCTTACAATGAAATATAAGTTAAACCTAAAATTAGGAGACCAAAAAGTGAAAAATTGTATATGTAGTTGGTACTTTTTGTATACTTTGTTCTAAACTGATAAAATTTTTTTTTGTCGCTCCCTGCAATCAGGAAAATATTTATTAGGAAGGTTATTTTCGGTAGTTAATCTTTAAAGATTATTAAGTACATAAGGGATCAAAAGTTTAATAATCTACTAGCATTGATGACATTTATGTTTTTTGATGTTACCCATATTTATTTATATAAACAGTAGTCTTACATACATAAAAATACTTAAAAAGGGGAATCGGGTCATCTGCTCCTTTATTGATGAACAAATTTATTAGCAAACAATTTTCAATAGCAATTAAGATCTTATACATTATGTCCAAAGACGTGAAAATAACGAATGCTATTCAAATTTTAAATGTAAGTTTATTCATTTTCAAAAATATGTACGATTAACAAGCAGAAATATACGTTTAGAAAGGGAAAATTAGGAAACCAAATTTAACAGTTATCATCAACCAGCGATTTAAAATCTGAATGTCAACATTGCGTTGTTCAGAAATATATTTTTCGAAATAGTTAATGAATTTGTTTCGAAAGAATTTAAGTTGTAGAAATGTTTTTTTTCTGCTACAGAATAAACTGCCACTTTACACACGAAACATGCTTCGTTTGTGTGCTATTCTTAAAACAGATTAGCTAAATATTAAATGATCAGCGCTCAGTAATAAAAGATTAATAATATCCCGGGCAGCGCCGCACACTGTGGCCACTGCGGCAATAAATCAATTTGGACCTTCTGTCCGATTTTGATGATTTTTGCACAGATGGTTAAAAACTATCTGAAGGTCATGTGTGGAAAATTTCATGCAAATACCTCCATTGGTTTTCTGTCGCGAGCAGCGCAAAGTTGAAGTATGTGAACAAGTCTCAAATGTGATAGTTTTCTATGTTATATTCAAAAGCTTGTTACTTATAAACTATACACCGAATGTTCCTTATAAGTATTTTTTCACTTAAAATAGACATTAAGCATTATGTAAATTAAAAAAAAAAATTTTAAAAAATTTAAAAAAAAAATTTCCTTTGACAATATATTTTGAGCCAAAAAAATAAACATTTATGATTTTCTTTTAGACTTTTAGTTGTGTGCGAAGCAGTGCGACACATGGAGTCATATACCAAATTAAAGCTGAGAGTCTCAGCTAACAGACTAAAAAAAAAAAACCTGCCCCAATTTGCCCGCCGCCGAAAAAACAATGAAAAACCAAAAAATTACAGTAAAAAATATGCGTTATTTTACGCGTGCAAAAACAAATGCGCATTCTTTCTTTCTTTGCTACTCGTGCATAAAGTTTTGATACATGGTAGCAAAATTGTATCTGAGGCCATTCTA
This sequence comes from Bellardia pandia, assembly GCA_916048285.2. NCBI lineage: Eukaryota > Metazoa > Arthropoda > Insecta > Diptera > Calliphoridae > Bellardia > Bellardia pandia. Next base: position 105,175,230 of record OU696529.1, read on the forward strand.
CCTATAGGTAGGTTAAATATACAATTTGTTTCATACATTTTAAATTAACATATGGTTTATTTTTCAAAGTAATGTTATCAGAAGAAGCACAGGAAGCGAGGAACAAAGATTATAGACGTTATAGGCTATATCACTCGCGCAAGACTGGGCGCTGTTCTACTAACGAAGACGTAATGCATCATTTGTTGATATCCACCGACCCATATATCAATTCATTTAGAACGAAATTTAAGCTTAAAAAATTAGATTATCACGAAGATGTAAAAAAGTTGTTAGTAAATGAAATAGAGTGAAACTGACAAAATTTTTGTATTGGAGTTGTATGGGGGGTGGGTGTTACAGTGGGCGGATTTTCTTCATATTTTCAAAACAGCATTTGATAGATGTTATATGCATTTTTGCGAAAAATAAACATTCTAGTTACAAATTTACAGAAGATATGGCATTTTTGAAATATCATTTGTATGGGAGGTGGGCGTAAAAGTGGGCGGATTAAGTTCATATTTTCAGGAGCTCATTCTACAATTATAATATTAACGTTTTATGAAAATTGAGTTGATATATTTAAAATCATGGAAGTTATGCCCCATTTTCTATTTAAGTTGTATGGGAGGTGGGCGTAAAAGTGGGCGTATTAAAAAAAAAAAAAAACTAAAATTCTTAAAAAATTTAACATAAATGTGTGCAAAATTTCATGAAGCTCCGAATCCTCCTTGATTTAAGGCCATTAAATGCACTACACGGCCACAGTGTGCGCCGGGTACAAAAAGCTAGTTTATCATAAATTCGTATTTAAAATACATTAAATGGGGCCCTTTTTTATCGTATAGATTTCATGATAATGAATTATTAAAAATTAATAAAACTAAAAATTTCATCACGTTCACGAAAAAATTAAAAAACGAACCGAAATTAACAAAAAAGCGCACCGCACACCAACTAAAGACTTTTTCGCACAAGAATTTTAAAAAGCACCAACAATGGTGCGAAACGCACCCAGTTGGCAACGCTGATGTTTGTGTCCAGAAAAATAAAACTATGACACATAACGTGTGAAATATCCATACATATATGTATTTGTTTTAGTATTTAGTCAGTCAATTTAAAAATAATGCTTAAATATGTTAAAAGTTGTTTTAAAATGTTAAAAAATGTCCGAAAATCACTTTAATACCCATAAATCTCTTATAAATACGGCTACCAATCCAAAATTTTACAAGGACCATTTACATACATGCCTAAATCAAACTGCTGGATTTTGAGAATATCGGTCCATATTTGACTATATCCCCCACATAAGGTCCACTACCGAAATCCACGTTAATACTAATATATATCTTAAATATACCGTTATTATGTTGAAATCCGACGTGAAATATCCTCATATGCATGAAAATAACTGTTGCAAAATTTAAGAAGATCGGCCCATAATTTGTCATAGCTGCCATATAGAACCATTTCCTAAAAACAAATACATTCGGATCAAAAAATATTCTTTTCGGATTTAACCCATATTCGGTCCATATTTTATAATCATATAATCATATCGTTTGAAAGGTATTTTTAATACCTTTTATTTAATGTATTACAAATTATCAGACACCCAGTAGTTCCCGAGATATAGGCCTATATATTTTCAACTTTAAGGGCCCGCCCCTTCGAAAATAGGCGTGACCGCCAACAAATTTTTTTTGCTGGTATCTCCTCTAAAAGCCCTATTTGATTTTTTTTTTTTTTTTTTTTTTTTTGAGCAAAATCACTAAAACTGAATTGTACCCATTTTTTATACTCTGTTTGTTAAGTTACACTCAAGATTATTATGAACATCAGACAAACTCTGTAAATTATGGTAAGAATTGGTAATTAAATCAATTAAAAATAGTGAAAATTGATCAAAATTTCAAAATATTTAACATAAATTATGTTGGTCGTAAAATTGTCTTTCAAACAATATATCAAATACAAATAAAATTTGCACTAAGACTGAATAGAAAACACAGAATTAGGATATTCTAGTCCTATAACCAGTGTAGTTTTTGTATTTCTTATTACGTATTTAAGATTCGGCACAGCCGAATATAGCACTCTTACTTGTTTTAAACTAATTTCATTGAATAAATTTTCGTTGACTTCTGTTAGTTTTTTTAACTACAAAATTTCACTTTTCATAAAAAACCTTATTGAATTTTTCGGTGGCATGTCATAACGTCCAATGTCATAATGTCCATGGACGTTATGACACACCAATAGGTGTCAAAACGTCCATAGACTTTATGACACATATTGGTGTGACATAACGTCCACATATGGAGTGTCATAAAGTCCATGGATGTAGCGACACTTTTAGTTATGCCATAATGCCCATGGACATTATGACACGTTATGGTGTGTCATAAAGTCCACAATAATGCTTAGTAAAGTTTTTCTGCGTGACCGGCCTACGGCCGGGCTTAGGGGTTTTTAACTCCAGTATGTCTTAATTCTAGACGGCGGGGATCTCGAGTGCTCGGCCTCTGGCCGAGCTAAAAAGAAATAAACAAAAAAAGTCCTTCCCCCATTTTATAAAAATTAACATATCTTCCTCAAATTCTGGACGATCTGGCAACTACGGGTATTTTTGGAATCGTGAAGACATTTCCTTTCATTTGATACCAATATTGCCTAAGTAGGTGGCATGGGTCGTTTTTCGACTGCCACGCCCATAGGGGGCGTGAGCCCCCTTTTTCATTATGATTTTCGTACTCCTGGGAACATTCTGAAGGGGATGGCATATTTAGATTTTTTCTCTAGGGGTGTCCCCCATAAACTGAAATTCAGCCTGAAAAAACTATATGAGTATATTTATTTATTTTTTTATTTTCAAAAGTCTGGACGATATGACATATTTTAAAGTGACATAATATCCAAAAAAATTGTGGCGTATCGTCCATGGACTTTATGTCATTTTGAAATAGTCATAAAGTCCATGGACGTTATGACACCTTTTAGTGCGACATAACGTCCATGGACATTATGACATTGGACGTTATGACATGCCACCAATTTTTCTTATCCAAATACTTCTTTACAAAACCAAATCATTAAAATTTTAAAATTGAAAAGTTGAAAACCCTTATTTTTTCCGCAAAAGTGCCACTGTGGGCCGTCCATAATAAGATGTTGGTGTTTTTTTTAATTTTATAAATTATTAAATTAACTCAAGATTGTTATGAAAATCTGACAAACTCTGTAAATGATTGATAATTACATCAATTATAAATGGTCAAAATTAAATAAATAAATGGTCAAAATTAAAAACATTGAAAAGAAGTTATATCGTTCGTAAAATTGTCTTTCAAACAATATATAAAATACTAATAAAATATGCATTAAGACTAAATAAAAAAACTGGAATATAAATTATATTCCAGTGTAGTTTTTGTATTTCTTATGATATTTAAGTGCAGGTTATTACAGATTCGGAAAAGGCGAATATATTACTCCAACTTGTTTTCACTTTAATTGCTATATTTTAAAAATCTCTTACCCATCTCTGGTATTTCGTTTAAATATGCAACATTTGTTTTAGTTCATTTTCATAACTTGTTTCTCTTAACTCTTACTGCGCTATGTGTTAGTCAGTCCGTCAGCTGGTTATTATTGTACTACATACATAACCTACCTACCTACATATATATATATATATATATGTTCATTATATAATATGAGTGTTTATATGTGGGTCAGGCATTACACAACAAAAACCAAATTCATAATACATACATATAAACAAATGAACTACTTATAAATACATTTATTTATAGTAGGGTGGCCAATATTTGGCCATTTTTTGATTTTCGTTGCTGCCAAGGTATAAAATTATTCTATGTTAATTAAAAATCAAATGCTGAAAAATTTTAATTAATTTTGTTTTAGTGACCAATGCTTATAATTATTATAATTATTAAGGAGTTTCCTTCAGGCTAATTTGGTCAAATGTTTGTTTCCAAACGTAAATAAAAAAATTGTTCGATTTTTATTTTATTTTATTTTATTTACCCAACGTTTCGTTAGTTTTATTCTAACTTCTTTAGGGGTCTCGTTCTAAATAATCACAAACCTTAAGTAAAGTTTAACTTAAAGAAGCTAATATCACAGAACTGAAAAATTTTAAATTTAAAAAAATTCTGACTAAACACTAAATCTTCTCAAACTTCGGCCATTTAAATAAAAAAAAGTTGGAATTTACCTCCTGGCCCACGATGTCGAACGACAACGTTCGCTTAGATAAGACTTAAGACACAAACTTGATTGTGGAATAAACAAACTTGATTGAGTAAAAAATAGATACGATAAAACGTTTTTGTCTTAAGTCTTATCTAAGCGAACGTTATCGTTCGACATCGTGGGCCAGGGGGTTAAACTTTTTTTACCTTCCACCACTACACGCGAAATACGTTTTCTTGATCATAAGGAAATTCTAAGTCAACTGATCTATGTCTGTCTATGTCAAACAATTTTATATTTAAGACATCATTGCATTTTATTTTACCAGAAAATAATATATTCAATAGTTAAAACCAAGTCTATGTTCGCTTATACATATTTTCAATTGCCTTTAGTTCAGAGAATCAAATCACCTATTTTGGGTCGAACTTTATAAAATATTAAACCGTAATTTATATTTATTTTAGATTTATTTTAGTTTAATTTCATCTTAATAACGATATTTATAAGATTTACCTTAACACACAATAAATTAAGTACAAAAAAGCCACAGGAAACTGATTTGGCTTTTTGGAGCTTGTATAGGAGATATATATTTTTACATACTTATAACTAATCTGTGTAAAATTTCGGTTCGATATGGCTATTTATGTAGGTTAATGAGTTTTCGAGAGTAGTCCTCATAAGGCCACTTGACCTATTACGGGTCGAATATTATGAAATTCTGTACGACGAGTTATATGTACATATATGCGAATTTTTTGTGTTGGATTTCAACGTAATGGTGATTTTTATAAGAGAACTATGCCCATTTAAGTGATTTCCGGAAGTGGACTTTATATTGAGCTACGGTCAAATATGAACCGATCATCATGAAATTTAAAACGATGATTGAAATGTGTATTTAGATTATTTTCGTTAAATATCAACTTGATAATGATTTTTATAAAAGATTTATGCGCATTTTAGTGATTTTCGGGAGTGGTCTTTGTATGGGGCTATATAAAAATATGAACCGATGCAAACAAAATATTGTTTTGAGATTTTACTTTACAAGAGACTTATTTTTGCAGAACTTTGTATGGATACGGCTTTTCTATAGACATTTTTGTGTATATACTTTAAAGCCATTTGTATGAGGGCTATGAGAAATCGTGGACTGATTCCTACCAACAGGTTTTCTATGTTCGCTATTGTGAATTAAATTGTAAAGTTCATTGTCCTTCTATAATAAAAATAAAGTGTGCAAAATTTCATGATAATATCTGCATTATATTTAAGGAAAATAGCCAAAAATATCTGAAAAATATCGAGTTAGTCTGAAACTTTGATCTGTAACTCAGATCCTACTAGACCAATTTTGCCCATTTTCAATACCAAATATTTCAGCGGATCAACGAATTTTTGGTAAAAATTTCAGTGTTCCAAGTTTTTTTTCGGAGCTCTATTGTGCCTTCAACAGACGGAAGGACAATTAGGACCAACCTAATATACATACATACATATGTGTATATTAGTATGTGAGTATACAACTAAAATGGTTTTGTTGCTGTTATATTAGTAGCTGCGTAGTTGTTGTAAGTAGTTTTTGTTGTTATTTTGACTTCATAACTGCTGAAAGTACATATTAACTTCTTAATTCTTTGTATATTAGTAAATGTTGCCTTCTTAATACACACATGCTGGCTCATACATTTGCAGACGAACTTGTGTTTGTATGTGTTAATGTTTAAAGGTTTATAAACTTAACTTGTTTTACACAGCATATTATTTATAGCATACATGCATCTAAACCTATACGTAAATACTTACACAATATATTTCGTTTAACACCCCCCTCCAAACAAAAAAAAAAATTCCTAGAAAGGATGAAAAGAATTTGAATTCAAATTTAAAGTGAAAACTTTTAATATGTTGGATGTTTCCAAAGAAAAATTAAAAATTATGTTGTTGATTTATTTTGTAAGCAAGTGCTTTGTCAACGTCCTTCGTTGTGTATGATATGAAATTATTTCGTTTAAAAGAAATATAATCCAAATTATATTACAAAAGTAGCGTTGGAGACCTAAATATTATGAGGAATAAAAAAACTACACTGGTTATAGGACTAGAACATCCTTATTAAGTGTTTTTTATACAGTATTAGCGCAAATTTTACAAGCAACATTATTTATTTCAAATGCTTAAAAGTTTATAGAATTTTGACCATTTAAAATCAAGGTAATTACAAATTCCTACCATAATTTACAGAGTTTGTCTGATTATTATAACAATCTTGAGAGAAAAAACATTTTTTCATATTCACCAACAATTAAGAAATAGGGACTATTAGATGAAGCTTATTTTGGTTGAATTTGATCACAATAACTTTATTTGCAAGCATTTTATGAGTGGCGTAGTAAAAGTGTGGATCAATTATAGAGTAATAGCAAATATGATGTTATCGAGACTGAAAATCTGAATGACGACTTGCTCTGCTGCTCCGGGTACCAAAATAAGCAAAGAGAGAATCACCTTCTCGTGCTGTGCTAATAAATCGGGAACTCACAAACTTAACATTGTTGTGGTTGAGTGCCCGATAGACTAGGCGATAATGTGCCGGACTAGCAGTCAGAGGGTTGCGGGTTCGATTCCCGCCAAAGACTCTGGGTGTTTTCTGCAGACAAGCCAAAAAAAGCTTGTGTTTGTTAATTATTAAGTTAAAAACTGAATTAATTGAAATTGAATTGATAATCAACTTTAACTTTACTTACTTTTTGTTGTGGTTGGGAAGTCAAAAAACTCACGTTCGTTTAAGTAACAACATATTGTTAAATACTACGCATCGAAAAATGCATGCATGACAACACATATTTTTACGGAGTGGTTTTTTAAATCGTTTATACCATAAGTAAAAAATTATCAAATTGAAAAAATTATGCCCCAAAAAGCTTTATTGTTACAGGATAATGCGAAATGTTATGGAAAGCCGCTGATATCTGAATATGGGCAAAATAAAATTTTGTTTTACTCCCAAAATGTACTAGTATTATCAAACCCATGGATCAGAGTGCGATACAACTAGTATTATCAAACCCATGGATCAGAGTGCGATACGACCGGCTAAGCTGTTGCACAAAAAAGATCTCTTGTGTGAATTGGTAAGCTCTGAAGCGGACAATTCAGACATTTTTTTGAAACAATTCAGTTTAAAAGAAGCAATTCTTCCATAATATACTAGTGAATTATAACACATAATACCAGCACATTCAGTAATCGGAATATCTCGTTAATCCGAATCAGGGCCTGCAGTTATTAATTCGGATTAACGAGCTGGCACTATATATAAATTATTTAGCTAAAAATTTGTCTTTTTTCGAATTAAGTACATGCAAATTTGTTTAAGTCTGGCTACACTCATGCTTTACGAATGTGGAAATCAAAACATGGATAAATACGTAGTTTTAAATTGTATTAGTTTTTCTTGAACTTACAAAATTTAGAAACGTTTAATGAATTTATAGTTATGTAACGCAAAGTTACTGCCACGTCATAGTATATAGACGCAGAGAAAAAATATAGTTGTGCATGTTTCCAACAACTATTTCAACCTTTTTAAACATTTTTTTAATTTATATGATTTCTGCAACCATGAAATGGTTAAGTTACTAGTTACATGATTATATCAATCATATATATGATTATAGCAATTATGTAATGTTTGTGGTCATCAGTTTTATGATAAAAGATTATACCATATTATGTTGTTCTCTGTCATAATTAAAGAGCAACAAATTATATAAATAATAAATCAAAAATATGATTGCATCTTAACGTAGAATAACTATATTATGGTTACCGCAATCATATAAATAATTACAGTGACCATAATATTGCTGAAAAACTTGTAAAAGTGTTGACACTGTTGTGGTAAACATGTTCAACTATATTTTTTCTCTGTGTGTCAATAACAAAGATTTTTCTGAATTATGACTTCTCGAAGTAACATTTATATATAAAGGGTATTATAACAAGAACTTTGTAGTCTAAAAGGGCCATATTTGAATAACATGAACGTTGTTGACATATATTTAAATATATATCACTAACAGCAGCTTTTATAATTGTTATAATAAATTCAATTTCGTTTAGAAATCGTCGTAGATTTGCTGATTAAGAATTACTCGTTGGCTTTTCTGGATTTTTTTTTCAGACGAAACCCTTTATAATATGTCTGGAGTTAATGCTAAACGTGTCACGGCATGGTGTTGAACTACTGCTTTTTTAAAATTCAGCTGAAAACAGTGAATGAAGGTGTTACCAAAAATAATTTAGGTGTAGGAGGGTGCAGTGGTTTATCAACTACTAAATTTTCACTATCTATTCAATATTATTGAGATTTTTAGGAATTCTATATTTATTACCTTAATATTTTCATTCAACTAAGCACTGTAAAGTTGAATTATATACTAATTATAAACTTTTCTATAAATTAAATATAAAAACAAATTAATACTAATAAGTATTTAATTACATTAAGAAGAGTTTACATACATATATTTTCGTTGCAAATATATATAGCTTAAAGCTTGTTTAATCCTCTTAAAAATGCCTAATTTAACTTTTACAATCAAATCTAGACCTGTCTGCTGGTTATTTAAAAGTTTGGCTTCATTGACTTTATGCCTTTACTTATTAAAAATTAAATTAAATTGGTTTAGAAAAAGCACACAACCCAAAATTGAACATGCATAAAAAAAGAAAGAAGCAATTTTAAATGTGAAAATTTGTTTAAAAAGCAAAGCATATTTTACGCATACGTACACTTGGCAAAAAGATAAAAAAAGATGAAACTTATTTGAGCATTCATGCACTAGTTTGAAAAAGGGTATTGCTGTGAATGATGGTTTTTTGAGTTTACGAAATAAAATGTTTTAATCAAAGTCAAAAAATTGCTAAAGGATAAAAAAAATGTAAAGAATGACTAGAAAAATTATCTAACTGAAATTAATCGGTTTCAAAATTTTGTGTTGACTTAAAACAAACATCCCAGATCCAAATTTAATACGAAATAAATAAATTTCGGTAAATGTTTCCAATTGTAGCATTATTTTTGTCAGACCTTGAACGGTAGTAGCAACCTTTGCTACCTTCAGTAAACCACAGTCACCACTCTTCTGTACAATTTTGTTAATAAATTTGTATCCAATGAACCCTACTAGCTTTGTCCCAATTGAGTAATATTGGGCTAATGACAAAGAAAAGTTTAAAAACACCCTTTATTTAGCAGTTAACTCATTTAAAACTTGTAGACAATGAGAGAGGAAAAAAACTAAAAGAAAAATAAAAACGAAATGAGAATTAACGCTTGCGGTGGTTCGAATGTGTGCAAGAACAAATATGTTCTTCATTTTACCAGTTTTTGGTAATTACAACAACTAAAATTTACAGTCAGACAAGCACGTACAATAAAAATATTATGATGCACAAAAGTATATATGTACATACCGAACTTACTCACTCATATACACAAACAAAAAAATAAATAATGTTTTCTACATACATATGTATGTGCATTCTATGAAACTCAAAAGTTATATGAGTATTGTAACATTTTGCATTTGTGTTTGATGAACATACATACATACATATATTTAAGTTATTTATTTAAGTTTTCGTATGGTTTTATGGCTGTTAAAGAAAGTATAAAATTAAACAATTTAAACAAAAGTTGTAGAAAATGTTGCTTTTCTTTTTGGTTATACTTGTTTTGTTACAGTTAAAACATAAAAAGCTTACAAGCACACATCATCATAAAAATATGCAACTCTAACACTATAAATATCAGCAGCCCGAATGTATACTACAATTTACTGTAGTTATTCTAGTGCGAGAGAATTTTCTCTTGGTTGTTGTTTATTTTTTTTTTACTAGTTTTTTTTTTGAAACACTGCAGTTAAGGAAATTATGACAGGAGTATTGTTTGAGGCCATGAAAAAAAATGAGAATTGCTAGTTTTTTTCTTATTTGATTTCTTTAACTAGTTTCATTAAAAGTACGGAAAGACAGTAAGTAATGTTTGGTGTTAAAGTTATGTTAATGCAACCAGCTAATATTGTTTTTACAGAATATAAATGATTTAAGCGAAAGTTATTTGCTGTTAAGCCAATTCCTAGTTCGAGATTAAAAAGGTATAAATAAATATAGAGAGAACTAATTTCAAAACTGATAGAAAATTGTTAATTTAGCTTTTATTATTTTTGATTTCGATGAAATTTACACAGAGTTGCATTACTATATTTAAACTTGATGCTTGCTATATGTTGCAAAGTTGTAAACAGTTTTTAAAACGTGTTTGTTTGAGAGAAATTTATACTCTTATGTATTCATATTACACAATTTTCAAAAATTTGCTTTAAAATGCCGCATGGTTCATACGTAAATGATTTTGAAAAATTTTAATTAAATTTTAGTTTACGAGGGTGGTTCGAAAACTTAGCCTAGCACAGAAAGAGAATAATTAGTGTTTCAAAAACATTTTTATTTTTCAATATAATCTCCTGAAACTTCAATATACTTAGTCCAACGCGTATCTAGCAATTCTATCCCTCTATTGTAAAAAAATAAAAAAACTACTGAAGTATGTGAAATTATGCACAAAGATTACAAGCCTAAAGGCCTACCTTACCGAGAAATCTTATGGTGAAAGAAAAATTCCAAAATATACATCTCAAAATGATAAGAGACATTCATATAAAAACACCTTATGTACTTAAACCCCCCTCCCCACTTCTGCACAAACATTAAAGATAAATATATTTCTGTATTACGTTAAATATCTTAGAACTTTTTTTTACGTAACAGAATATTTTTTTTTAGAAATATTTCTTAGAAATAAGTTTGCAACTGATCTCCTAAAATTACGTTCTTCATATGGAATATAGTGGTTCCAAATTCGGGATACTCTTAACACAAATGATCTAGTCATGTGAAAGGAAGAGTTCCTAGGGCAAACAATAGTATTAGTTCTAATAGACTTGCCAAAAACAAATTTCTCCATCAGATATGGAGGTTTGCCATACTTCATAATCTTAAAAAATTGTAGTAATAAACGTTGATTAACAAAAGTATAAAAATCAGAACCTAAACTGCCAATAACATGGGCAGAAATATGTTCATTATACCGAAGATTAAAAATAATGTTTTTAGTAAAATTAATTATTTTGAACTATTTTACAAAACTTAAAAAATTTACGTGTTTAGTCGGTCACATTCTCTATTAATAAAATGAGATGACTTCATTTTTAATTATTGCCTCTGTGTGCGTATGTTTTGTAATGTGCTGACGAAAATAGACAAGACAATAATTTTCTTTACAATTTCGTTTTATTTTGCGTTTTTTTGTTGTTGTTCAGTTTTCGGTGCCAATTGACAGACTACAATCAATTTACATGCAAAATGTCTCTTTATAGCAATGCATATGTGTGTTAATATGTTTTTCGTTTTGCTTGAAAATAAAGCATATCTTTAGGCAGTACCAAGTCATAGTATGTTATAAAAGTAGTAGTAGTAGTGTAGCATATATTTGTTTATGACAACATCAAGACGAAACTACTGCCAAACCCACAAAAAAATTGTGTATTAATTAAAGAAATAAAATACAAAATAGTAAAAATACCAACATCATTAAACTACTGCTACAATGACAACAATAATAACAGCAGCAACAACCTATAAACTAACGACATAGTATTGCTCGCTTGTTTTATCATGTATTTATTTTTTTGATTTCATTTATTTTTTTTGGTGCTGTTCTCTTGTTTAATTTTATTTTTGCTGCTGCTGTTTTTTTTTGGGTAGCTGATGTGTTTTCAGTTAAATATAAATGTTTACATGTGTGCATGTGAAATTACAACTTTTGTTTACAGTTTGTATACTCATACACTAGGGTGGCTCTAGTTTAGAACTTTTTTGATTTTCAATGATCCCCAGATGTAAAATTATCCTCGGTTATATAAATACAAAAGAAGAATAACGTTTAAAGGTTGCATCTATTATATTGTTTTTTTTTTTGAAATTGAAACTTTAAAGCAAATGTAGAACGTTATACAATTTTAAAAAACTTATCTGCTTTTCATTTTTAGATAAAAATAACTTATATACATGAAAAAAGTGCAAAGTAAGCGCTAGCTTAGTGTACACTCATTAATACTAAATTATGTTGCTAAATTAAAAATTCGCATACGTACCAGTGAATAAATGAAGACAGTGGTGAGTAATAGTGTTAAACGTTAAACTTTGATTGAGTTGGTGTCGCTAACTTAAATAGTTAACATTTCTTTAAGGTAAACAATAGCACGGTTATACAAAAACACGTTTAAAACTATATTCTTATTTTATTATAAAATAACTTTTGCTCTACACTGTTGTGTTAATATATATATTTTTAAGTTGCTTGCTTGTTTTCATAAAATTTTATGCAATTTTCCACCAAAATGTATTTTGAGTATACAAACAGTTCCCTACAAAAGCTTTCAGTTTTTTTCTTCCTTTACAAAGTTTATATATATGTACATTTGTATGCATGTGTATGTATGTTTGAGTTCTCTTCAACTTATTTTATGCCATGGAAATATTTTACTACTTTCATTTTATGCTCGTAACTTGAGGCGTTTATACTTTAACTATAATTGTGATTTTATTATGTTTTTAATTAGCATGTTGCAACACAGTCGTAATAGTAAATATAACAACGTCATCATTCACTCACATTCACATTCTCTTCCTCATCAGCGTTGGCATCATCAGCACCATCATCATCATCAGCAGTATTGCCAGTATCCTCGTTGTCATTATCAACAGCTTTAGCGTAAAACACCAACAACAACAACAACAGCTACATCAGCCAGCAGCAGCAACAACAGGAGCAATAATAGAAGCCATCAACCGCCATCAATTTAACCAACAGTTAAACATGCAACACAACAGTTAAAGTTAAATTAGTTTCTCTTTTACTCTTCTCTCTGGGTGTGTATGTTTATTGTGTTTTTTTTAACATTTTCTTTGTTGTATTTTACAATTAGATAATTTGTTGTACAAAAACAAAAGAAAAACTAAAAAATTAAAAAAAAGTAAAACGTAAAGGAAAAGAGTTAAAATAGATTTGCACACATTTATACAAGTTGAGAATTGCAGCGTAAATCTACATACAATTAATTGTTGCAATGATTTCAATTCATATTTATTCATTTTATTTTTTAAAGTTTATAAATAAATCTGTTTAAATAATCATTTTAATAAGAAATTTGTTTCTCGAAATATGTTCAAAATTATTGCAACGACAGCTGTTATCGCCACTTCTTAAGTAGTTTTGTTAATCTTAATATCAATTATTTTTCTCTCTGTATTTATCGATAGTAATTGGCTATAGGGATGAGCTTTATGCTAATGTCAATCTGACTCTGTCTATTTACTTTACATAAAACCAAAACTGATATTTTTCCAGGCGCACATTTTAAGAAAACGTACGGCTACTGAAATATAAAATGGTGTTAGGACAAATAACTTGTGCGTGAATAGTCACTGAAGCTTGCTCCCATTCCAAACTAAAAAAGTTCGTATTATTTTATTTATTATTATTTTATTATTATTTATGTAAACCCTAATTTGTAGGAATTTCAACATCAGCAACTACTTATATATCTATAAATAAAATTTAATTTGAAAACTTCTAAATTGATGTTAAGAATCTATTGGAATAGGGTGCTTGGGTTGCTTCGCCTAGTAACAACAGCTGTCAAACTTCTCTTAAGTGAGTATTGAAAGTAATTAGGAGATCAAAAACCTACTAAAGGGTATTATTTTTAGATGCATAGAACTTTAAGTTGGCAACACTTTTTTAAATGGCGGCCATTTTGTCTGCTGTTAAGTTTACGTTTAGTTTGATTGGGCATTTCAACATGAATAGACTGACGCCTGAATAACACTTCCAAATTGTGCAAATTTATTTTGAAAATCATGGTTTTTTCTTAACACGAAATTCTGATTTTCATAACCGAATTTTGTTTAGCAAATCAATTTTCTTACATTGTTTTTTTTACAAGTTTCACAAGCTACCGAATTATTTCAAAATAAATTCGCTGTATACTATAATACATTAATGAGGATTGAATGATCTTTTTTTTAGTTAAACGACATTATCTAAGGATTAAGGTAATCATTAGTAGTGTATTCTATTTAAAATTTTGTAAAAATCTCAAATCTGATGTTAATAATATCTTGAATCTGTTGCTGTACACATTTCTTACTACATATTAATTATTCCTCGAAAATTTCTTCCTTTAATTAGTATACCATTGTGAAATTAAATTTACATTATTTACTCTATAGTTTTACTTACATATTTTGCAACTAATAACATAACTGTATTGGTGTGTGGGTTGGACACCAATGGGAAATAACCTACTTCTGGATAGAGGATAGGGGATGGCCGCTGATTGTAAACGGTGGGCTATCAAGATATAGATTATTATTATAATTTCTCCATAGGAGTAATTATAATAGAGTAAGTGAATATATAGAAAATGAAACAAGTATTTAATACGTTTCAGTATGGGTTTATTAACAATTCAAGTTTCTTTTCTTATATTAAATGCTTACGTATGTTATTAAATTTGTAGAAAATTTAAAAGGTGACAATCAATGTTAAGTTTTTGAAGATGTAATGGAAGTTGCACGCACTGCTGGGTAACGTGTTGAGTGATCTCTTGTTAAAAATCAAAAAAAGAATGTGTGCGCTCGCAAGAGCAACAGTATATATAACTTGCAACGTAACTAATTACTTAACTAAAATTCGTTACTATTGACAAATGGAAAGGTTATAGCGCGTGTTAGGTTTTAGTGTGGGCAACTTTCATTAAATCTACGAGATTAGGTGTGGTGAGTTTATATAAATCAAATAAAGAATTCAATTAAATTCAAATACATAAATGGCTTAATTCAATAGGTTAATTAATGTAAGTACAGAAAAAATTAAATCGATCAATAATTAAGAATTTCAGTATATTTACGAATTATTTTTTATAATGTACAAATCTACTTTGTACAATAACATTCCTTTATAAATGGCATTTCACATTCCTTTATAAATAGAGTTTATCTGGAAAAATAAGTCCTCTTTTCCTTTAAACCAAAATATATTTTTAAATACTTAATAAATAGTTAAACACTGACATACAATGAAAAAAATCGGTTTTAATAATAATTTCTGTATGATTTCCTCGACAATGCAAATGAAACTTTTTCAAAAAATTTTTTAATTAATAAAAATTATATCAAAAATAATAATAATGTTGAGTATTCCTAGAATTTTGTGGCATGAATGTACATTAGACCGTCTCGCCTTACATGCAAAAAAAAAAAGTAGATAATTTAATAAATGAAACTAATTGGTGCAACTTAATAAATAACTTTAACAATGTTAACGATTTGTAATAATATGTTTAACGGAAAGTTCACAGATATATTATGCAAAGTCTGTGATAGTGGCAAAAAGGCAAAAAACAAGAAGAACAAATCCGTGGATAAATAATGAAATAATATCGTGTTGTGAGAAACGGGATAAACTTTATAAAAAATGGCTTCACAATAGAAATAATAAAGAAAATGAACTAATATATAAAAAATTTAGAAATGCATTAAATAAAAAAATTAATTTTACGAAAAATAACTATGCTATGAGAAATCATGGACCGATACCTACCATTCTCAATAGCACTTGTACTTTTATAGTAAGATGACTATGACTTTAAGGTATATAAATATCTATAGAGAAGCCGTATCCATACAAAATTCTGCAATAATAAGTTTTATGGAAACTGAAATCTTAAAACGATATTTTGTTTACAGCGGCCCATATTTTGACATAGTCCCATTAAAGAGGTGCTGTAGCTTAATTGGTTAGCGCATTTGATCATTAAGCATGAGTTGGTATTTGTAGCCCGGGTTCGATTCCCAGCCGCTGGCACTCAAACAACATCAGTTTCTGATAATTGTTAGTTTTCTTCTATCTATCATAACTAATATTTATCACAGCACCCTCCTTCGGTTATATAGCATTCAAACGCCACCGAAGTAAAATAATTAAATAAAGGCTATAAAATCAAGATTTAACATTAATGCGCCTACTCACCACCAGAGGCGCTGTAATTCTGCACTAAAAACAAACATAATGCACAATTGCAGAGTTGTTATATAAAAAGCTTTCTTCTTTCACCACCATTACTTCTTCAACTATCCCCTTTCCAAAGAAAGTAACGCAAGTATATATAGGGATATCAATTGCCTGAGTGGTACTTCTCTTAAAAAAAAAAAATCACTTAAATGTTCATAACAAAACACTATCAAAAATAATCCAAATGCACATATAAATCGCCGTACCAAATTTCGTGATTATCGGTCCATATTTAACCGTAGCCTCAGTTCGGAAGACCACTTAAAAGCGCATAAATCTCTTACAAACATCAATATCAAGTGGGAATTCAATACAATAGCAATTCACATATACATATAAATCATAGGTCATATACTACTCTCGAAAAATCATTAACGTACATAAATATCCATATCGATCCGAAATTTTACAGAGATCAGTTATAAATGTGTAAAAGTTATACTATTGACTTTTGTGAAAGTTGGTTTATAAGTGGGCATGGCTCCCATACAAGCTTCACTTTCGAGAATAAACACGGTGTGTACAAAGTTGACAGTTTCGATGTTTCAAAATGCCAAAATCATTTTCTTAGGGCTTTTGGTAACTAATTTATTGTGTGCTAAAGTAAATCGCTTTATGTGTGTAAGAAAGAGACAAATATAAATTTTTGATTATAATTGGAATATGTTTAAATTCTTGTAAATATCTCTATTAAAATTAAAAACAAGTAAGAAAGTATAGTCGGTCAAGCCCGACCATATAATACCATACACCCAGTATATGTATAAAACAGTTTTGATATAACCTATTGTGGACCGATCATTCAAAAATTTAGTGTCATGATGTCTGTGAATATAAATAGTATATGTGTTAAACTTTATCTCGATATAAATACTTTTAAAATATTTATGGAGCTTAAACTGAATTACGGGAGGGTCTTATATAGGAGTTTTGACTATTTATGAACTGACTATTATAAAATTAGGTGTCATCCTATTTGTATATCAGAAACTCATTTTTGTTAAATTTTATTCAGATACCAACATTTTTAACAGATTTATGGTCCTTGAAGTGATTTCGGGAAGAGGGCCTTATATGGAAGCTACGACAAATTATGGACCGATCGTCATAAAATGCTACCATACTATATGTATGTATACGAAACATATTTGTGTGCAATATTATTTGGATACCAAGATTTTTAAAAGAGTTATGCTCTTTTAAGTGATTTTTGGAAGTGGGCCTTATATAGGAGCGACGACTAATTATGGACCGATCTTCACGAAATTTGCAGATGTGATTTAGCTTCATTTATTACTTATTTGTGGTGAAATTTGTTTGCATACTTGCATAATTCAAAGATTTATGATCGGTAAATCCCAATTTCGGGAGGACATTTGTATGGAGGCCTGGTGAAATAATGGACCGATTTCCATCAGTTTCAATCCCATCCATCCTTGGACCGAAAAAATATCACAAACCATATTTTATCGAAATATCTTCAAAATTGCGAGGCGTACTCTGCGCACAAGCTTTACATGGACAAGCAGCCAGCCAGACGGACGGACGGATATCGTGAAATCGACTCAGAATCACTTTCTCGGTATATTTATGAGCGTAACAAACATCAGCACAAATCCAATATACCCTCCACACTATTGTGTTGCAGGGTATAATTATCAGAAAGGATCATAGCTAATAATGCCCAATGCAAATCTTTCGTAAGATTATTTTCGAATTTTTTTGTTCAAAAACTTTTTTGCTGATTTCTCTTTGTAGTATATTTACTTATTATTGAAATTTAACTACGTTTAAAATTGCAAAAGTTCTATTTTTTTGCTAAAAAATGTAAAACTAAAAATTTTCCGGGCGGGAATTGCCATACCCCAAACCCTAGTCATAAGGTATTCGTTATGATTTTTGTAAATAATACGAATATATTTGTGTATGAGTGAGTGTCTGTAATTGTAAGTAATGGCGTTTTCTTTTCTGGCAAAAATGTAACACGTTTTTCCCATTTCGCATCTTTTTTAATTTTTTTGTGTTCTTTTTAGAAAAAATGTCAACACTGCTGAAGTGTAGTGTGTTCTTCTCTATAAATGTCACACTATAAATTTAAAAAATGTCGCACCTTTCACACTCTGTATTTTTAGAGGGGGAGAATAGCACGATAAAATAGCTGACATTTGCTTTGTTTATGAATGTGTATTTGTGGTAAGAAACAAAAAAAATATACAGAATGGAAAATATTACTACTTTTTTTATGTGCTGAAAAAAATTTGGATGACTTGTTGGATTCATCTTCATTGTCTGATGATGATGAAATATTTGATATGATTATGGAAAGAAATCCACAACCGCGTGTGAAAGGCTTTGTAGATGTATGTAAAATTTCATAGGACAATATCTCCTACTTCTTATATATGTAATGTATGTTTATATATATATAATTTTTATAGTTTAAGAAGAATTTGCGTATTAGTCGGGAAGGTGCCATTGGTATTTTTGAGAGATATTCATTGTCTTATTTCAAGCAATCTTACTTACATCTTTAAAATGTGGGGTAAAGATTATAAAAATGTACATAATAAAGGTGTAACATTTTATTTCAGAAAAGAAAACGCCATAAGTATAATCTGTAAGGTACATTTATTGTCAGCCACCCAATATGATCTATTCTTCTGCACTTACGGTGTGCTATGTAGTAAACGTCAAATTATAAAGATTCGCGCATAATTCATATGCTGCTGACACGGCAAATGTCTATGATGTTACAACGACTTTTTTGTTCCCATGCTATTTCTATTTCATAAAAGAGAAGTACATGTCAACATTGTCGCTTTCATCACCTCATACTGTGTTGCTTCAATGGCTGACTGGTGACTGCTTGTTGTTTGTTGGTGCTGTTGCTGCTTTATGTTTGTCAGAGTTCTGTGTGGCATGAAGCATTTAAACTTATGAGCCTGCAAAGTGATGAAAAGTGTTTGTATTTGGGTGCATGAGTGTTTATTTTTCTACATATGTATGTATGTAGGGATTTTCTGGTATAGGTACTCGTATGTGTACCAGTGTGTGGCTGTATGCAAATGTGTTTTTATGTGATCTGGTGTCGTTACCATACTCGTTACCATGATTGAAAATCGAATTCATAAATCATAACTTTTATAAAGAACGAACACAAGAGTGAAAAACAAAATAAAACAATCAGAAAAAGTGTATGCAAAAAGTTATAGACAATATATGTAAAAAAAAGACAAATAAAAAATTCAGTTGAGCCGAATATTTTGTACATCATGAAAACATTTGCAAATCATTTAAAAAGACTCTGATAAGTCTATTTATATTATATATTATAAAATAATACCTTAAACTTCAATCGTACAAATTTAAGCTTAAACCATAGCTTTTTATGTAGTTTTTTTTGAGTCTCAGTTAAAGTCCTAATATTAAGAACTTTATGTAGGCTTAATTAAACTTTAAACTCAGCTCTTTTTATATATAATATTATATAGTGTAGATCGTGTTATGGGTTTCTAGTTATTGTATTGGTTAAGCTTTAATTGAATGTATTTTTATAGACTTTATTAAGTTTTAAATGAAGGTCTTTTAATAATATTCGTAAGGTTTGAATCTAATTACTTTATATATACTTAGTAAATCTCCACTCGTAGTTTTTACCAAATAACCTTGGATAAGATACAATTGTAGGTTTAGCTGAGCTCCAAGTGAAGGTTTTTATATTGTCTTTATATTTTAAGTTTCAATCAAAGAAAATTCTGCAGTCTAAAAAAAGCTTCAATCGTTGGTATTTTATAATCTCAGTTAAGCTTCCACCGATGACCCTTTTGTTAAGATTCAATCAAATGTTTTTTCCTTAAGAAAATATGTTCGAATCGAATATCAAAGACAGCTTTTGATTGGAATACATATTTCAAGCGGAAAAAGTTTCCATTTTAAAACTTATTTCGTCTAGTATATGTTTTCAAACTAATGACACACAGTAAAGATTATTGTTTAAGAATTTTTAAACCAACTTGTGTTTTAAAAATTTTAATATAGAAAAAAATTATAAATTCTAGTTATTGATTTTTAATTATGTAACAAATAAAGCGTGATCCATTTCGAGGTTCTCTACTTTTTTAAAGAAAAAAAAAAAAAAAACAAAGGAAATTTAAATTCAATGGGGAATGTTTATTATCATTTGAAGGAACATTCTTTGGCATTTAGGTTTTAAAGAAAATGTCTATCAAATATTGGCCGTTGAGTCCAATTTTCGATGACTCGTTCGAGCATTTCGACTGGTAACTGGTTACTGGCGAATGACACGCGTAATGTTTTGCCCTTGACGGATCGACTCTTCACGGTCTTCGTGTACACTCTCAGCTACGTCCGCTATATTTTCTTCACAGTGCACATAGGGTTCGCTAGAACAAATATTTGGCCAAAATTATTTTAAAGCCATATTAATACTTTTTTTTTAATGAAACAGCATTTACAACCAAGCTAACGCTTATCTTCTTAAGTTTGGATCAATTTCTAAGGTTTAAAAACCGTTAAACCCTTTCATGCATATGTTGTATATATATAACAAATTTGTTTTCGTAAAATTTCGTAAACATACAAAAAAAATTTTTTTTTCTTTTTTTTTCTTATTAGGGCACAATATAGTCCGAAAAAATCCGAAAAGCAATTTTTTTTAAATCTAATTCAGATGTTTCATCAAATGATCAAGAAAAAACAGTTTAATTTTAATAGAAATCCTAGTTTCCTTATATTTTATGAACTTTCCAAAACTAAATTTTCTTTCCCACATTCTTCATCATACTCATCATCAGTACTTTCATCTAGGTCCACTTGCTGATCTTGTATATGATTAAGAATGACAGTGTACTTTTCTTCTTTGTTTGTGTGTTTTATCCACATATGAAAAATCTCGAAATTTTTAAGATTGAGGGTTTCTAAAACAAGAATCACAAAAAAAGAATTTCGGAAAATATGCCTTATAAGTACTAAAAAAAATTTAATTTTTTTTTAAATTAACAAAAATTTTTAATAAAAATTTAAAAATATTTTTTTTTTTTAATAAATTTTTAAAATTTTTTGCAAAGTTATTCACGTATACCCTGTCTACATTTTTGTAGAATACTAGTAGTAAGAAATTTTGATTTCCTGCAAGGTAAACTCAAAAAGTAAAAAAAGACGATTTTTGAGGCACAAAGTGATTTTCGTGTGCCTAGACAGGCTCAGATTGTATCACTATGTTCACAAAAGTTGTTCGCCTATGCCGTGCCTACATTTTTGTAGAACATTGTTAGTACAAAATTTGGACATAAATAACCGAAATCAGGAAAAAAACGGATGTGCTTTGACCCTTGATCAAAAGTTGCTTTAAGAGCCACCTGCACGGTGGCACATAAGAAGATGAATAACTCAAAAATCGCAAATTTCCGCAATTCAAGCTAGGGTGAAATGAAAAATATACATCAATATCTTATTTTTTTTTGGTCGTATGCCAGCCGAACTGAGCCGAAATTTTAAAACTCTACGTAAATTTAGAAATTGTCAAAAATTCATAAATTTTATAATACACCAACATATTGATATTTATTTACTTCACCTTAAATATTTTGAATTTTTTATAATCTTTTGAATAAACTATATACCTTCAGCTTTATTTTCTATTTTAAACTTTAGAAATTACTTTTTTTTTTAAAAACTAGAAAATATTTAAAAATGTTAAAAAACACCTTCACTCAACTATTTTTTCAAGTGGACTGAAGTTTATCAACTTTAATACTGTAATGTTAAACGGTAAATTGCAATTTACAAAAACAAAATGCATTTGTGGTTGCTCTGTTGTGTTTGCTATTAGATTGCAACAACAAAATTATAATCGTAGCCCATGTAAATTTGAATTTTGGGACCTTAGTGCAGTGTGCTGAACGTGGTCTATTCGGTCGAATATTATCCAATAATGAATGCTCGGTCTCAAAATGTGTGATGATGTTGCGAATAGTACGCTCAGTAGGCCGATTATGTTGACCATAAGTTGAGCGAAGTTCACGAAACACATTCCTCACAGAACGTGAATTTTCGTAATAAAGTTGATCGATTTGTAAACGTTGTTCAGGCGTAAGTCTCTCCATTATGAAATACAATACTAAACAAAAATAACATGACAGCATGACACGTGATCTGTCCAAAAAAGTCTATTGAAAAAAAGTATCTCCACTTAAATCACCCATTATATTTAACTTAATGAATGAAGTAATAAACCATATCGGCTGAGAAATTTTGGGCCAACTGCATGGGGCCTTTAGATGCTTTTTGAATAAATCTACATATTACAAACGACATAACAAACTCAATATACCTCTAAATTTACTTTAAAAACCATAGAAAACATGAAACGTATAAAATTATGGCTTACAATATTTTCAACGACGAGACACAATTTTTTCTCGTTTTTTTTAAGCTGTAATGAAAATTTCCTCAATACATCTACCGCTGCTGTTTCATGTTATTGTTGTACGCGTACAACTTAAAATTATGAACTTGTCGCGTTTCTTTTGTTGTTTTTCTTGTCAAACAGCAAAAAAAAAAAATGAACTGCAAAAAAAGAAGAAATAACAATTTTCCTGTAAAAGTTTCACATCATGTTGAAAGTGTTGTTAACGATGATGCCATTGAGTATGTATGTATGCGTATGTTAATGCTTGTGCTCCTGCTGTTGGTTTATTTTTATGCACCAAACTATGCAGATTTTATATTTTTCGTTTGAAATGTAAAGCTTGAAATGTATGGAGGGGAGCAAAAAATAAAAAAAAAACTTAATAAAAACTAAGCAAAATGAAAATGCTCAAATGAGTGAGTAAGTGAGCGAGAGAGTGAGTGACTGACATTGGCACGTGTTGTCAGCAATTTTAATATCATAATTTGATTGTTGATTATTTGTTGTTGCTGTAAGGGCAGACAGTAGTTAGAGAGATGTTAACAGAAGTGTTACTAATTTGCTTATGTTAGAAAACGTTCCCTTGGAATGCTTATTTTTACCAGAACATTTTTCAAAGACATTAACAAGAAAATATGTTTTTGCAGTTTTTAAAACAATATTTACTTTTTGTATAAGAAACTTAAAAATATTTATTTGACTTTTAAACAAATACGTTTACATAATATTTGAGTTTTTTGTTAATTTTAACCCACTGTACCTTACTACAAAAAAATTTTTTTATCATTAAAGCAATTTTACGTTTTGAGTATCCTTGCATATCCGTTTTTTATCTACATTTGTTTTTAAATTTCACTTTGTTTTTGGTTCATTAGTATGTTTCACTTATTTTTTTTATTTCATTAAAATGACGACCATGGGACACCTTTAAATATCTTTGCAACCAATGAAGCAAATAAAATTTTCAAACCATATTTATGCAGTTGGATATTTTCCACAGCAGCTTTTCAGGAGCAAAGAAATATGGTAACTGGTGCTGTGTTGATGTTTTTTTTTTGTTTTTTTGTTGCTTATGCTAGCATCCCTTTAATATTATCCCTGCAGTTATCCAGGGTGTTGTTTGCTGGTGTCTTAATCAAATGTATACACTTCAATGAATATATCTTTATATTTAGTAGTGACAAAAACTGGCACAGGAAGTGGTAAGACGAGTTTGGCAGCGGAGTTTGTTGTATATGGACTCCTTTTTTCGTAATACACATTGATGCTGCCACTAAAGCTTTTGTTTTAGTTCAGTTGGAGTGCGTTATTTTTTTTGCTTCATTTTATCGTCATTCGTTTGTTTGTTTCTTGCTATAGTTGTTGTTTTGTTGTTGTATGAATTTCTGTAGCTCAGTGATTGCATTAGGATAACAAGGAGTCTTACTGTACACCAGTCAGCCACTGTGACATCTGTATGATTTTATAGTCTTACTCCGTTCTTACATTTTGCCCATTCATTCGTTCGTTATCCACAACGTAAATGAAAATTTAATTTATATGTTGCCTCTTTTATTTCCGTTTCGTTTTTTTTGTTGCTGGTGTTGTTGTTGCTTTTCTACTTTATTTCTTTGTATTTCTGAACTTCATCTTGTTCTTAGTATTCATTTCGCAATAAAGCATTTCTGTGTGATTTCATTTTCACTTTGAGTTATTATAGATTGTAAAAAGTTCGCTTCTTTCTTATTTTGCTCGTTTTTTTTACTTCTACGTCGTATTTCTCATCAGCTTTTAAGTATTTCTGTTTTTATGGCGCAAAGTGAAGCACTTGAAATTTCAATATTTTATAAAGTGTCAGAAAAATGGAATGTAAGAAATATTTAAAACAAAAACAAACACTTAAAAACTAACTATATAAACTAAATATATAAATGAACAAGGATTTGAAGGAGAAGATTTAATATACTTACATATTTACATAATTGTAATCATTATATTGGAAACACACTTTAACATTATTAAGCACAATAAATAATATTTATTTGAAAATTCCTAACAAACAACAATTAAATTTGAGTTTATTTGAATACTTGAATTTATTGACTTCAAAGCTC
Organism: Bellardia pandia; assembly: GCA_916048285.2. Taxonomy (NCBI): domain Eukaryota; kingdom Metazoa; phylum Arthropoda; class Insecta; order Diptera; family Calliphoridae; genus Bellardia; species Bellardia pandia. The sequence goes on from OU696529.1 coordinate 105,200,170, forward strand.
TAGTCCCTACACCTTTTAAAAGCAAAAACCTTTGTTAAACATTCATTTAAGTACTTATATTCCTCTTCTCCACATTATTAGTATTTTCATTTAAAAATTCTTTATTTCATAAATTACAATAATTTTTAGATCAGTAAAAGATGCTCATTAAGCGTTAGATTTCAGCTAAAATCCATTTTAAGAAAACGTTAAGACTTTACTTTACTTTTATTAAAACTAATAAAAAATCCATATATAAAAGACGTTAATAAATAACACTTGAAAATGTTTCGCTTTATTATGAGCCAGTTGTAACAGAATTAAGGAAAGTCTGACCAAAACGAAGATTGACTACTTCCTGTTTTTTTTATTTGTTGTTGTTGTTGGCATTAACTTCTCATTATTTGTAGGTTTATGAAAACAGCTACAAAAATATCTTAGACTAAAGGAAGTTAAATAAAATAAATAAAAATTGCAATTATCTTAAATGATTAACATGGTTTCTTAGAAATAGATGGCTACAGAGGGAATATTACTAAGGGATACAAAAATTATATTTTTAGCCATCTCTGAGGTAAAATTAAAGAAAATGCTGAAAAGGACTTATCCATTCATTAAAAAAAGTGCTACAAATTGATTTAAACTCATTAAAAATATTTAACATATTGACATATACCTTTACTGACTTTTAAATAATTTCTTCTACTAGCAACTAGGACCATTATTGTAGTAACCAACTTTAAATAAATTCGTTTTTATTATTATTGACATCTATTATTAACTAAAGGGTGATTCAAGTATCGATACTTTTTCAATAGCCTTTATTTGACAGACCACGTGTGAGTCGTGTCTTGCTGTCATGTTATTTTTGTTTGGTATTGTTTGGAATTTCATAATGGAAAGACTTACGCCTGAACAGCGTTTACAAATTCTTCAATTTTATTACGAAAATTCATGTTCTGTGAGGAATGTGTTTCGTGAACTTCGCTCAACTTATGGTCAACATAATCGGCCTACTGAGCGTACTATGCGCAACACCATTACGCATTTTGAGACCCAGCATTAATTATTGGATAATATTCGACCGAATTATCGGTCCTTTATTTTTAACCCTAGTTCTTATACCCAAATTTTACTACGAGATCGTATACCCAAGTACAGGTGTGGCCAGGGGCCAAATTACCGCATTCGTGATCGAATGAGCTATCGTATCGAAAAATGATTTCGATCGCGAAATTATGATAAAATGTACTAAATTTCTTGCTCGATATTGAATGCCATAATCTCAAAAAAGAAAATTACGATAAATTTCACTCGATATCGAATGCGGTAATTTGGCCGCAGTATAATTGTTTCCGTTTTTCGTTATTTTTTCGAAGAAAAAGAATTTTTTTTAAATATAAAAATATATGAGCGTGGAAATGGTGAATATCATAACATGCAACAAAACCAAAAAAGCAGAAGCTACGTATAGAGCATACAACGTCGAACATCCGGAGGCGCATCCAAAAACTTGGAAGCATGTAACATTGAACGAAATGTATGCTTTCATAGAAGTGCTTATTATGACTGGCGCTAATCGTAGTAGCGGCGAAAGTGTGCCGGACTTGTGGTCGGTAGAAAATTGTCTACTTTATCGTGCTGCAATGGGCATCAAGGTTTGATGATTCCAACACAAGAGAAATGCGCCAAGAAACTGACAAGCTGCACCAATTTCCGAGTTATGGATAATGAGGAATAACAATTTCGAAAATTTTTACTAACCAAGTGAAAATCTTACCGTCGACGAGCAGTTGTTTCCCTATCCTGGCCGTACCCGTTTCACGCAATACATTCCGTCCAAACCGGCAAAGTATGACATCAAAGTGTGTTGGTTATGTGATGCCAAAAACTCTTACTTTCTACAGGACATACTCAGAATCTGAGTAATTTCTATAAGAAATCTTACTCAGAATCAAAGTAAATTTCTATACGAAATCTTTCTCAGAAAATCTTACTTAGAATCTAAGTTAATTCTTGTAAGATACTTTACTCTGATTCTGAATAAATTTCTATATGTAATTTTGTAAAAATTTTACGTACAATCTGTAGAACACACTAAGTTTTTGAGAACTTGTATTCAACATTTTAGTTTCTGAGTAACTTTTATTAAGGAATGTTTTCAAGCACTCACATCACCCTGTCATACCGTCTACTTTATCTTATGATTGGTATATTTATGTATGTATGTTAATAATATTATTTAACAGTTTATAACTTAATGCTTTTTATTTATTGTCAAAATATTTTGTATGTTGTTAAGTGCGGTTGCTAGATAGATGAGCTTAAAGTACAGCCGGACCATCAAACAATATCTTTGGGGGGTTTTGTCTCCTGAGCTTCTTGTTTTTTTATATTTTTTACCACAAGAATTTCAATTATAATTATGCGAAAATCATAAAAAATTCAGCAATTTTTTTAAAACTTTATAAATGAAATGGGAAAATGTAAAAACAAAAAAAAAAACCATTCATTTGCTTTAAAGATAATAACACAGTATTACAGCATTATGCATTTTTTTAGACTTATTTTTTTAATGCTCACTCCCTGAACAGAGCGATTGAGGGTAGATAAGGGAGTATTGGAGTAATGAGGTTTTAGTGCTGAAAGAGAAATTAAGGGTGTTTTGTTAAACATTGTGACAAATTGTTTATAAATGAAGCGGAAGTAACTTTTGGTGTATATTGCTTTCGCGGTAGCTGTATTTTACCCTCAATACAATAACAATATGTTTAGCAGGAAGAGAGCGAATGAATAAAAAAATGAAATTGTTTTATCGTTTATATATTTTTTTTTTTTTGGTAAATTTAAGTTATGTTTTTCTTTACATTGTATTTACGAAGGCTTAATACAAATTTACTGATTTATTAATGGTTTTTTAATTTATATAGTGGGGTTTTAGGGGAATTTCTGGTGTTTAATTTAACAAGTAAGAAAATATAGTCGGTTAAACCCGACCATATAACAACCTACATACAGTGATTTTGAGAAGCGGGCCTTATATGGGAGCTATGACTAATTATGGACTGATCATCACAAAATTGGGGTAAATGATTTTTTATATATGAAATAGGCTTACATTGAATATAATTTGGATACCAATATTTTTAAGAGGGTTATGCTCTTTAAAGTGATTTAATTATATGGGAGCTATGTTCATTTATGGACCGATCTGCACAAAAGTTGTTGATGAGATTAGGCAACTTATTTCTAGATAATTTTGTTACCCTATTTAACCCCTATTTTGAGAGGACTTTTGTATAGGGGCTAAGTAAAATAATGGACGGACTTCAACTAGTTTCAATCCCAAACGTCCTTGTACCAAATTTTTATCGATATATCTTTAAAATTGCGTCCTGTTCTCTGCGCACAAGGTTTACATGGACCGACATACGGGCATCGTTAATTCGACTCAGAAAATGATTCTGAGTCTATCAGTATTCTTTAAAGTGGGTGTTGGATATATATAAAATATTTTTGATTAAAAACATCAGCACAAATTCAATATAACCTCCCACTATGATGGTGTAGGATATACAAATTTAAATAAAGTATTTGTGTGAAAGAAAATTTTAAAGCTTGATTGCAAATGCCTCTAAACACATTGGTAGGCACACAAAAGGTATAAGAAACAAAATTCCTTTAAATAACAGGCTGCAAAATTTAAGAATTAAAAAGAGGGAATATAAAAAAACTGTAAGTGCAAAAACAATAAAAATTATGTTTCCTGTGTGATACATTAAAATTAAATATTAATTTTTACAACCTCATAAAAATCATGCAACAACCACAAATACAAAACCTACATTCTCATACAAGTGATCCTATACGTTAGAGTCTCTATACTCGACAACAAGGATAAACATAATCCTCAAGTAACAAACACTTAGTGAAACTGTAGACAGGTGTATGCAACACACTCAAACACAAAAAAAAAAACACTGGTATACTACCATGTATGTATGTAGATAAATTGTCATTGTGTTGAACAAGCAAGCCAAAGTGTTTGTCAGTACGTGTGTATTTAAGAAATCGTTAGAGTGTGTTTTGTTACTTGTCTGTCTTTATTTATACTGTTACTGTTTGCGTTTTGTTTTTGGTTTTTTTCAGATGAGCAAAACTGATGGTGTTACAAGTTAAATAAGGATGCTTTATTTAATTTTCATACACTTGAACAGATACATACGCGAAAACAGTGACACCAATTTACTCACACACAGAATAATTTCTTTATTGTGTGCAAGTATGTGTTTTATTTTAACACTGAAATTATGTTTATTTGTATTAAATTTACGTTGTACAATATACATATGCATTATTTAACCATACATATGTATAGTAAATATGTAAATTTTTGTTTTAAAGCGAAAGTTGCCACATTTTATTTCAACTGTGTAAAAGTTATAAAATATTTACAAAATTTATTTACTCATGTTGTGGTTTATTAAACTCTCGAGAGCTGCATGATTGGTCGGTAAAAATTTTTGGAAGATAATGCTTTGCGTGTTGCCCTTTAGTTATTTTATTGCAATTTCATATTAAGTTAAAAATTACGGAAGAAATTTTAAAACACAAATGTTGTAAAGGTGTTCTAAATTTTATTTATAACAGTTAACTCTTGTAACTATATAATTCAAGCATTTTTTTACAATATATCTTCTTTACCTTAGCTTAAGCATCGTTTACATATTTTAAAATAGTTAGATTTACAGTGTTGAACAAAACATTTTCCATGATGCAAAGAAGAAAAACTTATAAACGAATAACTTTGTTAACCCTCACTGATTTTATGGTAAATCTATACAGATACACTTTTTATGAATCTTTTTAATGATCCTAAGTTAATTGCCTAGATTTTTGTGGAAAATATTAATTAATTTTGTGGAAACTCTAAATCATTGAATTTTATTTCAATATGAAAATAATAGAGTCAATAGTTATTACCAATTTACTATTGTTTAATTCACCAGTGTTGTTGTAGTGTCGTAGGAGTTGTACGTCGTCTGACTTTACAATAGTGTAAATCTAGTTAGCAATTTCTATATAAATTTTTTTACAATACTGTATGCTGTATGAAAGTTTTAGTGTTTTTAAAAGTTAAAATATGTATCTCAACATAAAAATTAATTATTTTACGTAAAAAAAAAATAACCAAACAGTAACATATTTCAATCATAAACTGATTGGCAAATTTAAAACAAGAAAATAAAATTAATCAACAAACAATTTTAATAATTGATATTACATGGTGTAACTATACAAGGTGAGTGCAGTAGCACAACTGACTACCTTTGTTTACAATTTACTTATGCCAAAAGTAATACTTTTTCAAGTGTTTTTGACAGCAGTAGATTATTTTACACAAACAATATGCTTGTTGTTTTTGTATTGTGTTGTATTTGTTGCCGATTTAAACTCACCTTGTTAATTAGACCATGTACTACGGTATGTTTTAATTTTAGATAATATTCATATTATGTGTGTTGTGTATTTGTTTTTAAAATATTTTTGTTTTGTCATTTTGAAGGTTTGACAACATAAACATACGACTTTGCTCAAAAACAAGTATCGAAATAAGTATTAGTAAAAGTGCAATGTTGATGGATTGCTCCAAAACAAAGATTTGTCAAGAAATTCACAGAAATATAAAACCCGAGACAAAAGGCAGGAAGTGAAAAACAACGACGCGAAAAGTTTTGTCATCAGAAATGAGAAAACCTTTGTGCAAAGCATTAAGGATGTTTGTTAATTACATGGAGTTGTATCTGGTGTAGGTTAAATTTATTAGATAAATGAAAACTTGAGCGTTGTGAATTTCATAAGTATTTATATAAATATTACAAAATCAAATGCTAACCTATCCCTTTCACACCTGACGCAAAACTATTAGGATTTTTTTATAATTTTTGGAATATGTGATCTCTACAGCATATGAAAATACAATCAATGATTAGGTTTTATCCTTTTTATATCCTTCAAGGATTTTCAGGACACGCACACACTAGTTCTCCTAAGAAGTTTGCTATTGAAAATCAGCTAAATCGGTGAAGTACAACAAGAGTTATGGATCAAAATGTGAGACAACCTCCATAAAATTTGATATTTTTAAATCTTTTCTTGCAATTTTTTTTAAATATATTGCAGGTATTGTCATGCAATTTTGCACACGTTATTTTTATGATAAAAGACGAAAGTGTGTGGAAAATACATAGTATGACTCGGTCCAAAAATCATTTATACATAAATGCCTATAAAATTGGAATATCAGTACAAAATTCCGCAAAACTAAGTTTCATGTAAAAATAAATCGAAAAACGAAATTTTGTTCAGTTCGGTCCATGTTTGATCATAGACCCCATATAAAGTCCACTTCCAAAATTCACTTAAATACTTATAAAACTGGTATAAATAATGTTAAAAAGGTTAACAGTTCACATAAATAATACTTATAGGTAAATAAATTGTTGTACTAAATTTTATGGTGATCGGCCCATAATTGGTCATAGCTCCCATATAAGGACCACATCCGAAAAAGTCATTTATCTTTTTTATCTTCGTATCGGTATAGACTCAAAACTTTGTACAAATAATTTATATATAAAAACAAATTATTGTGCAGAATTTTGTGTTTTGTGTTGTATCTCTTATAAATAACGGTACTGATCAAAAATTTTACACGGATCATTTACATATGTATATGCTAAAATCAAACTGCTGGATTTTGAGAAAATCGGCCCATATTAATAAGATCCACTTCCGAAATTTACATTAATACGAATATGTATCTTAAATACACGTGAGATATCCTCATATGCATACAATTTACTGCTCCAAAATTTAAGAAGATCGACCCATAATTTGTTATAGCTGCCACATAAGGACCATATCCGAAAAACAAATAAACTCACAAAAATGTCTAATAAATATTGATATCGAAGCAACTTTTATACAAATAAGAAATTTTAATCCAGAAATCATACTAATATCTGTTATACAGCAATTGTGCTGCTGGATTTTGTAGCTGTCAGTTAATAATTGGCAATTGATCCCGAACTAAGTCCACTTCCGAGCATAACAACCAATCATACAGCTCTTGTGCGTAATGTTATTGAGATGAAATTCAACCAAAATAAGTCTAAAATACGTAGAAATCACATTAGGGGATACTGGATTTATGCTATCAGTCCATAAATGGCGCCACCCATAAATCTCTTATAAATAATATTATTGAGTTCAAATTCAAAAAAACCCTCACTGTATAATCCTACCCTTTTTATACTCTGTTTCTTAACTTGTTGTGAATATGTAAAAATATTCTTTTAATTTTATAAATTGTTAAATTACACACAAGATTATTCTGAAAATCAGACACATCCTGTAAGTTATGTTCAGAATCGGTAATTACATCAATTATAAATAGTCAAAATTAGAGAAAATTTCAAAATATTTAAAATAAATTATGTTAGTCGTAAAATTGTCTGAATTGGCTGAAATGAAAAAAAGATAAAGATATTCTAGTCCTATAACCAGTATATTAGCAGAGTAATACTTATTACGTTTAGGTGGAATATTGCACTCTAACTTGTTTTTAGTTAATATTTGTGCACTTCATTATTTGTAAACGATTAATACCTTTGTAATTAAAGCCACTTACTTACTTCCACGGCTCATTTTGCTAAAACTCAAATGTAACTGAAGTATTTCGCAATAATTCAAGTAACTGTAAATAAAACAGAAGAGAAATGTGAGAAGCAAATATAAAAAACAATCAGCACAATCAATTGCGATAAACATAAAAATATTTATAGTAACTAAATTATCATTAAAATCAAACTAAAATTACAAAAAACACAGTGCAGTTGTTGTAACCATGTCCAACCATGTCTTTTCTCTACGTGTGGTCTTATGTGACAAGGGCTATGGGAAAAATTTAGATCTTGTGAACTTGAATAGCAGAGCAAAGTGCCCAGTAAGTGATTTAATTTAATATAAAAACTGGATGTTTTTTATCTTTATCTCTTAAAAGGATAATTGGCTTCCTGTAATTGCGGCAATTGTCGCCGTACATAGAGTCTCTCTAACAGTAATCTAGATATGTATTTTCAATTAATATTTTGCCAACATATTATCGAATTACTTCAGCCTCTTCGTATAAGATAATAGTTCAAAAATTTGTAGAAAACAATTAGTATCAGAGCTAGGATTAAACATAAAATTCACCAAATTATTTCTTTACCTTGTTGGTAAGAATGTATAACATTTGTGCCTTAAAAAACAGAATCACAGAATTCTGATAAAATTTTGTACATGTACAATAATAATGATGATGAATACAACGGTTTAGGGAGAGAATTTTGATGACAAGGACAAATACCTATATATGGTGAAGATCTCATACAGTTATTGAATTGTTTCACATGTGTGTTCTTTAAAGCCCATGACATTTCTGTGATTCAGATAGTTTTAAGGACTCGTTGAGTTCCTTCTGCACTCTACTCTTGCATGATGTGGCGACACACCCATAAATCAATCGGCAAACGAAAGTGAAAAACCCGTTACCAAATACATTTCGTATAGCCAACCATGAATGATTTTAATGTTTACCCACATTCGGTATAGTTCTGAATATCCTTACCGTATACACGATAAAACCAGTTTTCAAAAAAATACTATATTAACCGATGAGTCGTAAACAAAACTTGATTACAAACTCTTCAATGAAGTTGGCTCTATAAACTTTTCATACCATATTAAAACCTTCAATATAAGAGTTAAAAAAGCCAAACTCTCTTCGTGAAGGTGGAATTTGAAATAAAAGATTGAATATAGATATGATAGATAGAACTCCAAGTATCCCTGTAATGATCTTTACATTTATCTGTTCTTTGTTGCCCCTTCTTCTTCAAATTTTATCGACGTAACAGAAAATTATATGAATCCCCTAATTATCTCCAGCTTCCGTTAAGACATTTTTCAAGATAATCTAATTTAAAATTATTTAGATCTTTGTTGTGTTTAAATATGGCATCACCTGTATAAAATTATAAAAAAAATTAAATTGTACAAACATATGCTTACAGATTCAAAATTTTTATAAACATTAGTACATACCTAGACATACATACATATGTATGTACATACATGTGGTATTATGTACTAAAGCTATTTTATATGCATGACATAACAACAGCTGTGATTGCTCTACCTCTCAGTGTATATTAGAGATGAACAATAATAAAACAAGGAAAAAAGTATGGGAATGAACGAATCATTCTGAATGCTTTTGGTAGCAACATGCCCAATAACATTTGGTTCCTCCAACAACTTTCCATCATTGCCATTCATGCAATCATTTACTTCATCTTTACTTCCGCTTTAAAAAAAGTGCAAACGAAAAAACCAGTTGTTGAGGAAGAAAAGCCCAACAACAACAACCTACTACCAACACTCACTCATTCACTATCACGCAAGTACAAATGTGTTGCTGTTTCTGTATGTTGTAATATTAACATTCAACATTGGGTAACCATTAATATGGCATAAAACACGTTTAACACATAATTCTTGGTAAAATTGACAATATTCTAAAATGTTAACGGAAACAGGAAACTCACAATATGTATATAACATACACTCACTATAACCCACAATCTCACATATTCATACACAGCCACAGTCATACAATAACAGAAGGACCATACTCAAGTTAACTTGTTTTTGGAGTATTCGTTTTTGTAATATTTTACTTTTTTTGTATTGTATTTTTTTGGTTTACATCTTTTGTGTGAACGCAGAACTAAAAATGTGTTTTATTTTTGGTAGTGAGATGTGGGCAAAATGAAATAACAATAAATAGGAGGAGAAAATATTTTCCTTTTCAATTTTAGTTTTGTGTGTCTGCATACACACTTTGGTACAGAGCAGTTGAAAAATAACTACAATATGGCGCCCAACACGTAAAACGGAAGTTAAAACCTCCAACTGTGTTTTTTATTTTTTTTTATAAATATATGGGTTTTTTCGATGCCTGTGTCTGTGAGCATATTCCATAGTAGTTATGTGGTGAGTTTTGTATTTGGTACAAGAATTTTTTTTAATCGTTAATGCTTGTTATTGGAAATCATTAAAAATAATGGTGTGAAATTAAGAGTGTTAAAAAGGTTGGAGGTTTTAGATTTAATCAATTTATTTTTATGGTTCATTGGTGGATTTTAAGTTTACTTGTATTTAGTGTATGATGGAGTGTGTTATTTGCAAACAAAGTTTTATTTATTTTTATTTTTAAGAATAAATTTTTGTTTCTTGAATGCACTTGATATAAGATTATAGTTGCCTATCGTGAAAATTAAAAATAATTGTTATATTTTAATAAAATTGTTTTGAATTTCACATAAATTAGAAAACAATATTGTCGTGTAATTTTATGTTAGTGCTATTGGTAGGTGAAATCAACAATGTAAATTACAATGCTAATTATAATGCTAAGTATTCCATGTCACCCTTGCAAGAGGATTTGGTTTCTTAGCTTCATAAATCTCACCCACCACTTGAAGAAAAATGATGTTCCAAAACAGCAGAGCTTTGAATTTGAATTCTTTTCAGACTCTATAATGAATGTAGTAGTATTTTGGCAAAGGTATCAGTTAGTGATTTCGAATTATATAATAGTTAAATTGGGTTTTTTGTCTTGGACCAGCAGTCAGGGGCGACCTTTACTTTTGCATTGTGTTGGAACTTGGAAAATAGGTTATGGTAGGGAGGATACAAGTAGTAGTGTTTGAGAACATTTGACTTGAATTTTCCTGTATTGAAAGTGGCAGCGAATACTTCTGCTGATAAATTAATTCTCTATTGTGATTTATTGTGGGGTGCTATGTGCCATTGTCCAGCAATGTTGGGCGCCCCGTAATAAGATGGTAAGATATTCAACAATATCACTAAGTCGACTGAATGAGTATGAGATATTTTGTAGCGGATTCAATAGCGAAGGAAGGTGCTATGCACCATCTGATATTGAACAGTGACTTGTCGATGGATAGATGGTCAAATGAGTTTGCATGCACTATTAAAAGGGTCTTTGACTGATTGTCAGATAACTGCTTTACCTTGTAAACTCCCTGAGATATTTATTACGTGTTTTTTTGTTTTCTTCTTCACTACATCAAGAACGATATAAAAAATAAGTGGTTGAAACACACAACCTATTTGCGATCTTTTTTTAAGCTTTCTCTCATGCAGTTAGTTTCATGTCCCATTTGTGTGCAATACTTTGACCAGTAATTATATCTTTATGTAGTTTAGTAGTTGAGGATATCATAAGCCTAGTCGAAGTCTATAGATGTAAGCTTTTGGGATTATCTCCACTGAATATTTTGTCTTACAATTATGCTGTAAATTGTTCTTTTTTTCTATTCTTTTCTCCATTTAAGCTCTGTGGTATTCGCAAAAGGAGTAGCTTTTATTTTATTTAATATTTATAATTCTAAAGGTACTTAAGGTAAAGGTATTTGCCAAATATTTACTCAAAAAAGCGTAACTACTTTTTTGAGCACAATTTTGTTTGACGTTGTTTACTCTTACAAGAGTTTTGCAAGATCAAACAGCATCAAATAAAATAAAACTAAATATTTCTTGTATCTTGTCCTTAATAAACACAGATTTTTTTGATCGCCAATTGTGAACGTACCTTAAGTATAAGCATTGACCAAACGGGCGTATGCTTGATATGGATCAATTATAACAAGCATACTACAATATTTTTTAGTATATTTGGTCCGCTCAACCCAGTTATGATTTTTTCTTATTCGATCAAGCTGCGTTTTTATTAAAGTCGTGATCAATTATAGACTGATTCCCAAATAAGTTGATTATATGATGTGACATATTTGTTAGGACATATTCTTGAAGGTCACATGCATTTGGGCTAGATGAATCAAGTTGAGTGCCGAAAAGATCACAATTTGAACGAAATATCTTAAAATAAAGATATGGACAGCTAAACGAATAGACGGACATCGTTAACTCGACGCAGAAAGTACTATTCAAAAATGCTAAATAAAACAATCAGAACATGAAAGCACACTATTTTTCATTGAATACATAGATAATTTAAAATTAAAATCTAGAAATTTTCAAGTGAACTCCAAAGGAAATTGAGAATTACAATTTGAAATTGATTTTAAATGGAAATTGAGAAAACTCCAAATCCAAATGAAAATTTGAATATGAAATTTAGAAAATTCCATTTCAAATAAATTCAAATTAAGAATTTCGATTGAAAATTTAGAAAATTCCAAATGTAATTAAGAATTACGATTTAAAATTAAGAAGATTTAAATTAATATTGAGAATTTCAAAATTAAATTGATATTTTTTAATTGAAAATAAGCAAATTCTAAATGAAATTGAGAAGATTCTAATTAAAATTTGGAAAACATATACATACATACATATAACATTACATAGGAATTATTTAAATGTACTGACGAAAGTGCTACTACATGTGTCAAAGGAGTTCTTGATAGATGCGTATCAGTTATTCTATGTTGGACCAACAAACGTTGGTCCTTCCGAAGTAGGCTTTCATATTTTTTAAGAACTAAGTGACACTAATTAAGTCTTGTATAAATGCTAGACAACTCAATTTAAAATAAATTTTTCAATTTCATATTGAAATATTCGATTTCAATTGAATATTTCTCTACTTTTCATAAAAGTTCTCAACTTTATTAGGATTTTTGACAATTTCACATTGAGTTTCTTAATATTGCAAAGAATATTAAAATTCTGCATTTCAATAAAATTTTTCTTAATTTTACATTAAAATTCTCAATTTCAATTGGCTATTTCTAAATTTCAATTAGATTTTTTTTCTTTTCTAACAGAAAATCTTATGCTTGGTTTTCACTATGTCAGTTTTGTTGTCAAATTGTCCAAATTGTTATGAAATTACCAACAATTTGGGCAATTTGACAACAAAACTGACATAGTGAAAAACAGGCTTTAATTTCTTTTTATTCCTATTGAGTAGTGAGATATTTTACCCACCACTAAAAGTTATATTAAGTTTGTCATTCAGTTTGTAACACAACGCAAATATTGGGCGTATTCTGGGTCCTTTTAAAATTTTAAGATGATCTAGTAATGTTCGCCCGTCTTTCCGTCTGTTGTGAAGATGAAAAAACTTAGGAGGATGAAATTTTACCAAAATATTCTTTATTAATCAGGACTATTTATTCTTGAAAATGGGCCACATCGTTTAACCAAAGTTTTGGGTCAAAATCTAAGATAACCTCGATATATTTAAAAATATTTTGCTATTTTCTTAAAATATATTGCAAATAATAATCTAAAATTTAGCACTTACTATTTTAATTACAAAAACACAAATTTTGTTGAAAATGCTAAAAATCGGTTCATGATTTCTCGTAGCCAAATGTCATATACAAATGTCTTTCTGGAATGACTATAGAAAAACAGTAGTCATACAAAATTCAGCAGAAGTAAGTTTCATGTAAAGAGATATACAAAACGGCATTACGTTTGAATCGGCCAAATATTTAACCATAGCCCCATATAAAGTTCACTACCAAAAATCACTTAAGTACACATAAATATAAAAAAAACAGTTATAAGATTAATATTCAAGAAAAATAATTATCTTACATATAAACATCGACGTACTAAATTTTGTGAATTTATAAATTCGAAATTGCCAATTTAATTTCAAAAAAATTATATTTACAGTAGAAATTCGCAATTTTGTTTGGAATTTTTAAAATTTTTCAGAAGATGTTCTCAATTTTAATTAAAATAGTTGTAGCTTTTTGATATTATTTTATTTACGCGTGTCTTGAAATAATATTATTAATAATACTAATACTTTATTATAAATGCTCAATAATTCCAAGGTTTATAAAATCAAACTTTAATCAAGTGGCTCCTTAATTAATTTTAAGCAGCAGCGCTATTTTGTCCATTAAATTTTTCAAAACCTAGTTGATGGTTTCCGGCTATATATCTCTCAAATATATATTGCGCTCAATATTTGCCTTGAGGTTCAGGATTATTTTTGGATCGTTTAGATAACATCGTGCTTTAAAAATGTCCCTGATAATATGCTATGCTGAACAGACGCTATTTAAGCGTTTCACTCGAAACCAACAAAAATTGATTTCCCTATAAAATGCCACCCATATTGTTATTTATCTACAAAAAATCGAAGAAAAACTATATTTATTTGAATGTGTCAATACTTGTGCATGAGTAAAAAATAGTAAAACATATATTGAAAATGAAAAACATTTGAAAAAAAATATTAAAAATCAAGTTTGTATTTTGTTATGGATATTTTATATTGAAAGTGCACTTGTCATCAGTATGACGTTACATATACAAGTATATAAAAAATGGAAAGGAAAAAAAATATTGAAAATTGTGAAATCTAAAAACTCATGCATGTTCAACTACTTACATATAAATGCAAACACACGCACCATTTACCATAGTATTTCAGAAAACTTCAGAATTTACCAATTGTATATCAGAAATTTCTAAAAGAAATTAAATTTTCAGAAATAGAAATGGAAAATGTTTAAATACAATTGAAAGTTTCTTAAATTAAATTAGAAAATTCTGAAATATAAGTCCAAATTTCTGAAATATGAATGAAAATTTCTAAAAACTAAATAATTCTGAAATGTAATTGATTGGAAACTTCTGCAATATAATTTGAAACTTTTGAAATATATTTGAGAATTTCTAAAATACAATTGGAAATGGTGTAGTATTTAAATTTATGAATATACGTACTCTTGAAAGAGGTGTTATTATTAACTGCTCAAAAGAAAACTAAGTACAAAATGCAAGTTTTCCCAACATTATTGAAAAAAAGAAAGGTCTTTCATATGTTGCAGTTTGAAATTTAATACTTATGCCCAATTTCTTAAGCTAAGCAGATTACGATGTAGACATCGGGATGGGGAAAATAAGACAATTACACTCTTGATTGTAGTTGCAATTCGTTTTACTCTCTTATTCGTATTATGTGTATAGAAATGTGTGTATACTCTCAAATAAAAATAAGAGCGATTAAGGTAATACAATTTAAAGCCGGCCACTCACGTACAGTTTTAACTGTCAGTTTCAACTGTTCAGTTATAACTGACAGACTTAACTTTGAGCTCAAATGTACACACACGTGCATTTCAATACTTCAGTTTTTAACATGGATTCTAAAGAGCAGAACGGTTTGGCCGCTCTCGGTGTACTTTTTGTAATTAAAAAAAAAAAATAAACAGCGTAACCATTGGTGCAAGAAGTGGTTATTACGTCAGGTTCTACTTCTTGTAACTTCTTTGCCAGCTTGTTGTAGGCAGCATCTTTTTTGGCGCGATCATGGTACTCGCTAGATTTAGCTTGCCATAGGCTAAGGTTCAGATCTATATATTGCAATAAAATCAACTGTCACTTGGTTCTGTTTACGCGACATCATACGCACTCTCGCTCGACACAAATTGAGCTGAAAATGGTACAGTTGAACTCCCACAAACGTTCACTTCAGTTAAATTGTCAATTAAAAATATAAAAATTTTAAATTTCTCAGTTAAACTGAACAGTTGAGTTGAACTGTCAGTTATTACCAAATATACGAATATTTTAACTGACAGTTTTAACTGAACAGTTGTGTGAACACTAAAGAAATTTCAAAAAAAAATAATTGTATCAATCTTTTCAATAAGAATTGCTTTGTGTAAATTGGAATTTACTATAAAATCTCTAAATAACACCTGTTTTAGGTAAACTCTGTATTGTATATGAAAAAAGGAAACAATTTTACTAAACAAGTGTTTTTGCCATAATACTATTACTATCACCGATGATAGTTTATTTTTCCCACATTTAGCACTCACATTTTGAAGAGTGTTATTTTTAGTTGACGTAAATATATATGTATTTATACATACATACATATACAATATATATATATGTATATATATATGTATGTGCATTTTTTCTGTTTGTGAGTTAGTTTTCCTTCTCTGTTTGATTTTTGTTCATTCATTTTTCAATGGGAAATCTATGGCAATTGAGGTCATGTTTGCACAACTGTTATTGAATAATTTTGAACAAGTTTTTTAAGCGTTTTTTTTTTAATTTTAAATTTAACAAAAAATAGAACGCTATTTCTGTTGTTTTTTTTACAAATTTCAATATGTGTGTTTTGTTTTGTTTAGTTTTTTATCTTTTGTTTAAAACAGGAACTAACATAAAAAAATTAAAATTAGTTGTCAGATTTTTTGTTTCTGTTGTTGCTTGCAACAGCCATGTAACAATTTTAACACCTAAATTCAATGGCACTGTGAATAGCAACAGCACAAACAAAAAAAAAAGAAAAACAAACCAATGGTTGTTCAGTTAAATCTTTTTTAAAGTGCTTATAGAGTAACACCTTTATAGAGTGATAACCAGAGTTGCCAGCTGATCCTTTTTGAGGCTAAATTTAGTCTTTTTTATTATCGTGGTTGCTGCTGCTGGCAAGCATTCAAGTGAAATCCTTTGATTCCGTTTTGAAAAGATTTATTTACCTTTTAGCCTCAAAATTTATGTTTTAGCTTCTGTTATTTTTAACATTTTTTATTTTTGAAACAGCCTTTTAAAATCAATTTTTTTGTTTTAAAAAAATTTCAACGTACATTATATATGCTTTCTTTAATCTGACATCGTTCGATTGTGAAAATAATAAACCATTTTTAGAAGAATCAGCAGAACAGAACTTTTACCATTGATACATTGAACTGTCAACTTAATTTTAACTCATAATCATTCCCACTTGAAAATTTTTCATAACATCGGCACAGCTTTCATATAATTTTGAACAATATATGAAAGATAAAATGAAAAACGGAATAGAACAAATTTCTGAAAAAATAGTACATCAAATGTGTAAAATTTGTTAGGGCAAATAATTATGAGGATAATAATTTTACGGATACACTTTGAAAATTTTACTTTTTGTTTATTGATAATTCACTAAAAATAGTCTTTTATATTAAAATTAAAAACAATTTACCAATACCGCTGACAAAATAATCATTAAGCTTAGACCGCTTTCACACTCCTCAATTCTGACTCGTCAAGGCAAGTATTTTTGGATGGGAAGGGTAAAGAGAATAAAAACGGTACATTCTTGACGGTACTAGTAAATTTTCTTATTTCCTTTTTTTTCTTTCATGCATATTGATTTGCTTTAAAAGAACAAAATTTGAATTGATGGTGTGAATGAAATGGCAAGTTCAAAAGAGAATTGAAGAAAACTGCTCAGTTAAAACGGAAGAGTGTGAAACAAGACGTTTAAAATTATAAATATACAAACGTAGAAACAACCAATACCTTTGCTTTGCATCGTTTCATTTTGCTTTTGTTCGCAGTTGCGTCACTGCTTAATTAGTATTAATTTTCACTGTGCGTCCTTAGATTTTCAGGGTTGCGTTGTATTTTCAATTTAATTTGTTAATTAAAATAAATTAAATAAATATTTATTTGGGGCTTTTTAAAGATGATGCCTGAAATTCAACAAATCTATAAAAAATGGTATCGAATAATGTTCAAATAGAATTGAGTTTCGACCTACAGTGCTCCATAAACATCTTGCTACTAAGTTTGTTTTATAGTTAAATTTAGCATTGGCCTAATTTAAGATTCTCTAATTTGGGGTACAGTTGGCGTGTTAATTGTGGTTCAAACACCGCTTAAATTTTGCAAATAAAACTTAAATATGCAACGACTTTAAAGCTTTTTGGTGGCTAAGTATGTCCTCACTAATATTATTCAGAAGCATACAGAAAAACTAGCTAACACTGTTTATTACTCTTTAAAGAAAATTCACATGAACTAGAGCAATGTTGTCTTAGTTACAGATTAATACCAGTATTTTCCCAGCAATAAACATTGTAATTATTTATTTAATGAATACAAATAAAATTTAACATTTAAACCTAAACAAACTTTATTAAAATTTGAAATAAATTATACTCATGTACGTATATGTATATTAAAATACAAAATTTAATTAAATTTTTTAAACATTCCTTAAAATTGCACATTATTTACACTTGTTCATATATACATATATATGTATGTATGTATGTAGTTATACCCTGCAAATAACGCGACTAGTCCATACATGCATGTAAAGACTAGTCCAAAGAGGAGTAGGAGTACTCCAAAACTACTCCAAATATATGAAAAAAGGTGGTCCATTTACACAGTGCAACAACCAAAATCCGAATGGGATGAGACCAAACACAAATGATAGCTGACATTGTCCATAATAAAACCTCCAAGGGATTTTTTTGGTTCAGTGCTAGAATTTTTTTTTACAAGCATTTGAAATTTGTGATTTTGGAACCCTGGCGAACGAGAAAAACTCATTACAATTTTGATAAAATAATGGCTATATGTTTTTACTATCCGGGAGAAATGTGATATATTTATGTTTATGGGGACGGGGAATCCATTTTTGATATTATGTTTTACCTAAAACTAACGCTAGGTGGCGCTGTCATACAATTTGCGTTATTATTTGTAGACTTTCATAGAAAAAATGGTGCATATGCTTTCTTGAGGCTGAATAATCAATTTTTGTTGTTGGATTTATTTTAAAATATATTTATAATGATTTTACAAAGTACATTTTATTATTGCCAGTACGTTTCTTTAAAAAAAATGCTGTTTTCATGGAAAAAATTAGTTTTTATTGGAGTTACCTATTTTCTATTACAAAAAATGTTTTATTAAAATGAATTATAACTTATTATATCTATTTTATCATTTTGGATCTGCATTACTATAACTGTCAGTTTGTATTGTTTGAAGAAGTAGAGGGTTGTGGATCTGTGTATATATGTATCTAGTTCTTGCTCTTCGTCACTATTGTCTTCATCTGTGGTTCTCTTTAACCACCAGCATAAATCACCTAACATAGTGTCTAGTTTTTTTCCTCTATACCTGGTTTCCATTGTTAAAGCCACTTGATGAAAACGTTCTCATTGCTCATCTGATTCGGTTGAAAGTTGGTTTTCAAACCAATCCATATGTTGATGGAGAAAATTAATTTTTAAGGACATGTTTACTCCTAGTTCCTCAAAGGCCTGTAAGAGACGTTTTACTCTTTGTGAACTGTCTGCTTCTCCTTTTCTACCAAGAACATTTCCAATAACGTCCTTAATTGAATTCCATGCAATTAACTCATTTTGATTTAACGAATTATCAAAATCACTATTTTTCATCAATCTTCTAATGTCTGGACCATTAAACATACCTGTAAAATTAGAAAAAAATATTGTAAATTAATTTTTTTAAAATCATTTTTATTTGTATACAATACCTTCTTTTACTTTGCTAGCACTGAGTCGTGGAAATATAGATCTTAATGTAGTAAAAGCTGGTCCATCTGCTGAAAACACTTTTACAAAATTTTTGACAATACCCAATTTTATATGAAGCGGTGGGAGCAATACTTTATCTGCTGGTACTAGAGCCTCATGGATAACATTAGCAGTTCCAATACGAATATCGTCTCTCTTTTCCCAATCAAGTTTTTGATATTGATTATTCAGCCTCAAGAAAGCAAATGCACCGTTTTTTCTATGAAAGTCTACAAATAATAACGCAAATTGTATGACAGCGCCACCTAGCGTTATTTTTAGGTAAACATAATATTAAAAATGGATTCCCCGACCCCATAAACATAAATATATCACATTTCTCCCGGATAGTAAAAATATATAGCCATTATTTTATCAAAATTGTAATGAGTTTTTCTCGTTAGCCAGGGTTCCAAAATCACAAATTTCAAATGCTTGTAAAAAAAAAATTCTAGCACTGAACCAAAAAAATCCCTTGGAGGTTTTGTTATGGACAATGTCAGCTATTATTTGTATTTGGTCTCATCCCATTCGGATTTCAAAAGTTTGATTTTGTGTCACAGTGTTAACATTGCGATGTCCTAGGACTGGACCATATAACCCATCGGAGTAGTCCCAAAACTACTCCATGGAGTACTCACGAGGGTTAGTTTTAAACAACAACAACAACTCAATATGCAATCGTGTTAACACGAAACCATGTCGTTTAACTACAAACTCTTGTTTAACTATGACATGGTCCATGACTGCATTACATTGGACCATGTTGTGAGTAGTCCATATCATCTAAAATGGATCACGTAGTCCAATATTATTTGCAGGGTATTCACAACAAATACACATTTAACACTACAACACAACAATTTGTTGTAACAATATATTTAATCCAAAGACCTTTACAAGGTCAGTTGTATATGCATAAATATTAAAAACCTCTAAGATAAATCTATCTAAAGTAAAGTAATAAAATTTACTACCAATACAACAATTACAATTATTATTATTATTATAACTATAACTAACATCCATATTTTCTTAATGTGCCACAAAATTTTAAATGCGATTAAAATAAAAAATAAGGAAAAAAACTGTAAAAACTAGTAAAACTATGTGTAATTACAATTTTATTGCTTATCTTAACTGCTTTAAGTAAGGGTATATGTGTATGTTTGTACCATATAGTTTGCTCTGCCACCATATGTGGCACATTATGTAGACACCTTTTGCTTTAAGCCCTTTTACAACATATATAAACACACTACTTCACAAACCATTATAATGCAAGTGTATGTGTGTACGTATATCGGTACGACGTAGAGTTTTCGTATTCCCGGAATATTGTTTACCCCGGGAAACGGCAATGAGTTGAAATAGCATAATGATGCATTTTTTTTTGAAACACAAACACAAAACTGCGAAGCTTTTTGGCTTATCTGCAGAAAAACCCAGAGTCTTTGGTGTGAATCGAACCCGCAACCCTCTGGCTGATAGTCTATCGCCTAGTCTATCGGGGCAAACGTATGAAATATGAAATAGAATATCATACATTTGCTGTCCAACATTTAGAACTTTAAAGTTCCATACTATTTCTTCAGAATAATAATTTAAAAAAGATGAACATGATATTTAAATGATATATGCTGAATTGGAGTAAGATGACAGCATAGATTTCATGCTTAAAGAAAAATTGATCTAAACTGACCTTTTTCTTGTTCTGTCTAGACCACAGCAAATTATCTCTTCGTATAAATGTTTTTGTTTAACAGTTCATGTACCACCATGCAAAAATAATTCTTTATATACAGTGGGGAGCACAAATTAATATGTTTGTGCTTGTACACTTTTTACTGCATAAAAATTAAACTAATGAAGCAAATTTAATCATGTTTTTGGCATTTATTTTAGGTTTAATGCTAAACAAAATAACATACAATACAAAACGGAAAATATTAAACAATTTCGGCAAATAAACAATTAGCACAAAAAAACCTGCATGCACTCAGTTTTACACAAACTAGTCTTTTGAAATTCTTGGAAAAAAATATCAAAATTTATGACTTTAAAATTTAATTACATGTGGTAAACTCTTTTTGAAAATTATCTAAGACAAATCAAATTATAAAAAGTAATGCAGAAATTGTCAGGAGCTATTGTAGGCAATATTCTAGCAATGACAAAAAACAGCCTTTATACTTGAGTAATAGCTAAACAGCTTCAAGTAAGTCAATCAGTGGTCATAAGAGCCCGAAAAAAAGTTCCTAAACCACAAATCAGAGGTCACAAAAAGCTGTTAACGTAACCAAAGGTGCAAAGTCGATAGTCTATGGATAGCTATACGAATGGCATGGTTAAAGTTTGCAGAGATCAAAAAAATTAAACAGTAGATGACTGGAAACTGTAATATGGTCAGACAAATCCAAATTTAATAATTTTCAATCCGAAGAATAACTATATTTCTGACGCTGAAAAGCCCATTGAATTTAAAATTACCATGTTAAGGAAACAATGAAGCAGAGAGAGAGAGAGAGAGAGAACCGTCATGATATAGGTTTGCTTTACATGGTGGCGCATTGGACCACTGCAAAAAATCGAAGCAATAATGAAAAATTAAGACTTTATGCGTGTTTTGGAAATTTATCTTTCCAATTTTGTAGTCTATCATGTGAATGAAGTTACTTTTTAGATGGATGATGACCCAAAGCACACGTTCAAAATCGTGAATGAATGGCTAATATTCGCTTCAAATAATTCATATTTATATGTGAAAGTCCTTGTAGCGAATCTCATGATGATCGGTCTGTATTTGACTATATCCCCAATATAAAGATCGCTAACGAGTTGAAATTCAACACATAAAGATTAAAACCGTTGAACTCAATTTTATAAAGATAAGTCCATATTGACCATAGCACGCATATAAAGTAGAATTCCTAAAATCCCTTAAATTTGAATTAATACCATTTCGATAATATTATTAATTATATTAACCATTTCGAAAATCAATTTTCTTTTACAAATTAAGCTGAATTCAGGAATAAAAAATAAAATCGTAGGGAGTTCTCCAAACCCTACTACGAATCCATAAATGCACGTTTGAGTTTGTGCAACAACTTTGTCTTTAGCTATTAGAAATAGTCACAATGCTAGTATGAATTGGTATGAGTGTTTGTGTTTTGCTGCTACTTACAACACATTGTAGATATATAGAGCAGAATGCCAGTAGAAGAAATAGTAGAAAAAAGAACTACAAACTTTGGAGAGCAAAATTTTTGCAATTAAGTTCTTTTTTTTATTTCGAGATAGAAAAAAAGAACGTTTTTTTCCTCCATGCTTTTACAAATCCTGCTGCTATTAGTTAAAAGAACTATACCTAACTGTGAAAATGCTTATGGACGGACAAATGCATAATTGAACATTACTAATTGCAGCGTAATTATTGCAGTAAAACAAAGTTGAGAAATATGGTAGGTATATTTAAGTATAGGTACGAGTTGGTATGGGTTTAGTTTAAGTGTGTTTGGATTTGTGTGTGTCTATAATCATGATGTTTTATACAAACTTTTTTGGTTTGCTTTACATTCGTCTTCAACTAAGTCTTTATTTTTGTGAGAATTTTATTTTTATTTTCATGCTGCGTTTAGCTTGAATGTAAAATTGTTATAAATTTAAATACTTCATATTCATGTTTCAAAATAAGTATTTTATTGCAAAAAGAAGGCAACAATTAATAAACATTGACAGATATAAGTTTATTTCTTGTCTTATGGACAAAATTTTAATAATTTGTAATCAAACATTAGTATTTAGTTAGACAAGCTATTATAAACTTTAAACGAGTCATTTAGCTCTTTTTATACAGTGGTGGACATGAGGTGAGTACATTTTATATGTACTGTTTTCAAAACTATTTTTTGTGCATTGGTATAGTCAATGATGTGATTAGTATGCCCCTCAATTTTTTATTGGTTAATAGGCAATTTTAGCTGGACAATTATTTAGAACATCAAACGAAATTTATATAGTTTGTTAGGCTTTCGCGGTAAGTTTTTAGGAAAAAATAAGTTCTAAAAATATTTAAGGAAACTAAATAGTATACTGGCAAGATATTAAGCCAATAAACCAATCTAAAAAGCATTTTATGACTATTTAAACATGGCTAGAGCAGAGGAACAGCGTAAGTTTATTCACCAGATGAACTCTAGAGGGAGCACATTTGGCAAAATTGCAAGTATTTCTATTTCCTCAAAGAAGACGGTCTACAATGCATTAAACCTATGGGAGATACACAAATGTAACACAAGCTGTTACATGTAGAAAAAAAACTTATAGATAACTTTTTAATTTACAGAGTCTGAGTGGCAGAACTATTTAAGAGCTCCACCGCAATTCAAAGGAATCTTTCCACAAAATACGTAATGAGCTTCTCCTCTAGAATTATAAGAAGAAGTCTTATAGAAAAAATACTTGCGTGAATGCAAGGACTTAAAGTCCCTGATTTCTTTTCCTAATGAGTATTAGGTTGTACCAATATGCATTTGCCCAATATGCATTTTTCGAAACCAGATGCAATTTTACATATACAATTAAAAAATTGATGCCTGATGATGATGATGCCAAATATTGGTACCTCTGTCAATACATATTTTTAAAGAATATATAATATTCATCATTAGATTAATTAATAGCTCCTATCGCATTTTGTGTTGGATAGGGCTTAGATCTATCTCACAAAAAGATTAGGCTCAGATGAAGCAATTTTTAATAGTCTTCTCTTAGTTGCCTGTCTTCAAGCTGGCCTTTAATAAAATAAGTTATTCACTATAGGCGAAGCTTTATGACAACTAATTCCGGCTCTGTCAAGACCTTCACAAAGCCGGCGCTTTTTTGAGAAAGTTGATATTTCTCTATAAATCAATTTTTTTTGGTTTATAGATTGAGTTCTCCGAACGTTGCAGTTATCCTTGTTTTTCAAAAATTCCGATTTGGTTTTAAGACTTCTGTTTGACTCTTTAGATTTTCCGAAAGGTTAAGCTTTTTTTCCGAACAAGCTCTTTATATCGTGCTAGAAGATTACAGAGCAAAAAATTTTAAATTTGAACATTTAAGAGCTGTAAAGCGTTATTTACGAAATTTATGGAAAAATTATGAAAAATTGTAATGTAGGGTACCTAAATGAGCAAATTAATTGCCAAAACTTATAGTTTTTGCACACTAAAATAAAGCTTGGACATTTTCATAATACTTCTAATTATTAGGATTTAAATAAAGTTTTTTGCTTGCCTTATGACATTACAATTTTTATTTATTGCTAAATTCCTGTTCAGAGTTTTTTTTGGGTAGTTGTATTCTGGAATACCGAATAAACACGTGCACAGTTCTATCTGTTAGTACCAGTTTCTCTTAGTTTGCTACTTCTGGTATGTATTGGTAAATATTTTCTTGTTTCTGGTATTGGTAAGTATTGTTATTGTACAAAATACTTACTGTGTGAGTAGATAAAGAGAGAATGAGAGTAACATATTTATTTTTATTTGTTTTCATAAAACAGATATGAACAAATACTGATGTTAATAACATGGTTATTTGTGATACTCGGGCAAATTGCTGAAAAAGCTGAAAAAAGAACAAACATGCGGCATAGACCCGCTTTGTTGAATGTTGACTAACAACTGAATGTAATATTAGTATTTTTACGCTCTTGTTGTGAGTATTGTTTGCGATCGTGTTGTGTATATGTAAATAGCCGAAAATCTTCGTATTCTGAACAATACTAGTGAGGACCACTGTTTTACATTATTTCTTTTAAATATTTTCAACGATACACAATTAATATTTCTTACATTATGTTATTTTTCCTCAAAAATATCTCTCGTACAACAAATATTTTGCAAATAATTGTGGTATAACAGTTATTTTAGAATAAAAAACAAATACAAATATATACTGGTACAAAATCAAAATTCAACTGTTATTGTTGGTATAAGTAATGTGTGTTACAAAAAAAAAACAAATACAATATTGTGTATTCTTTTTTGCTTTTTCATATCCATTTCAACAGATATGTATATGGTATATTTGTTTTGCAAATACTTTTGGGTATACTGTTGCACGTCTTTAATACCGAAATGAAACAAATTAATAAAACAAAAAAAAAATGGAATAGCATGATGTTAGGGTAACAAGTACTACGTTTGAAAAAAAGAGTTAAAAAAATAACAAACGCCAGAAAATATTTTATTTTATTTATTTATTCAATATCTTTTAAGCCAATAAACCAGTACAAAATTAATGGCATACAATTTAATGTTGAAGATAAATAATTTGGAATTCAAAAGTAATCTGAAAAGAAAAGGAAAGTTATGAATATAAAATTCATAACACCCCCACACAAATGTTAAGAGCAAACAAACGAAAAAAAATTTGGGTATCCGAGACAGCAGTCACAATAATTTATATAAAACAAATTTTTGATTTATAAGTTTTCAAATACTATATTTTTAAAGTGGTTAACAGAATGTGAAAATTTCCTGCTTAAATAAGGGTGACTGGTGTTGTACTGCCGTCTCAGTTTTCTTCAGTATTGCTTGACAATTCATCATGGAGAAGCTCATATCACAAAAAAACTAAAGCTTTATTGGAACATGGTCCACCATGGTGACGGTTTTACATGCAGTATCATCAAGAATGACATGACCACATAGTGTTGACGAACAGCCAACCAACGCATTGAATGCCTTGCAAGAACATACAATATTGCATGTCTTGCAAGACACGCAATTCACAATTTCTCATACAGTAATTGCACAGATCACTGGACAAATACTTTGTTCCATTCCCTTCCATTTGTAGTTTAACAAACTGTCAGTAGCCAAGGAGAAAGTAAATGATGAAATCAACAAATTTCAGCCCTAGCCCGATGCAGCCTCCAATACTTACTGCCCACGAGCCTAGCTATCTGACAATCGACCACGAAAGCCATCGACAACTCCTGCTGCAAAACTTTGTGCATCCCATCACCACCTCTCCCAAGCACTACTTCAATGGATTTGGTGATCCGAAATTTGCCATTAGCACAAACATCAGTCTTTTAACCAACTATTTTTTTTCCTGCGATTTTAGGTTTAAATCACAGCCGCCACGTGCTCCCCGAAGGGAACCTGCAACCAATTATCAATTAAGTGACGAATCCTCGGGCTTCTAACTGATGCCGTGGCACTAGATAATACTCTAGTCAGCTGGGAGTTTATTGGGGCGAAACAATCAATTCTTCCCAGTTTCAAATTCCGTGCACTACATCGGCATTGATATTGTGTATAGGTGACTGTACTATTTGCCTCCGCGGCATCCACCATGGTGACAGTGATCAATGATAGTATATTTTAAGGGGCCATGTGAATGTCTGTTTTTCTAATCTGCATAATATCTAGAACTTTCATATTATTTGACATTATAAAGTTTACTAAATAACATGAAGATAAAGCCTTGGAAATTTTAGCTGCATTCTAACATAAATATGTCAAAACTAAATTAACCCTTAACATGAAACAAGTAATGCCGGCCATTCAAATAAATACACATACGCAGAGTAAAATACCTAAGAGTTAGATTGACATATATATGTTTCAAATCAAATGTCTAAACATTTTTACACCATCAATAACTAATATACATTAAAATATATAAATACATACATATTCGTACATACATATTTGTTTAAACAAAAGCCATAAGAGTATTAACTAATTGAAAATTATATTCTACCTTATCAAAGTTAAAACTATAAACAGCTTCTACTTAATTCCACATTACATCAACAATAATCCGTAAAATACAATCCTTTTTAGAATTTAATTATGAACATTTATACATATACTTACATACATTTATTACCAAACAGTCTCCAATGCAGCATTGAAAAATTTACAGCTGACAAAATGCCAATTTATAAGTCTCTGAGTCCTTACAATGACAAAACATTTAAACTCGTACATAGTACTCATTTTAATAAATAGCTTTCCTAAAAAGAAAGACTTTGGTCAAATCTCCCTATAAAAATATTATATCGCACACAAATATTTGATTATTTTTAATCTTAACAAATATTTACATACGTAGGTACTTATTTTGAAACTTGCTAAGAAACCGCATGTATTGACTAAATTTTAATTAAACATTAAGCTTATTGCTTTCTGCCACAAATTAATGTACTTGTAAATTTGCTAAATATACATAAATTGAGATACAACATACACTACATGTGTATAGGTATTGTACATGTGTCAGTTCAGTTTATTTGTTTATAAAGAAGTATTATTAAAATGTGTATATTTACATATTTATGTATGCATGTAAAGTAACATGAGTATGCTGTACGAGTAGTGTATGTATTTGAAAATTTACATATTGAGAATCTGAAAATTCTGGCACCTCAGTTAACAAAACAACTTGTAATAGAATTTTGACAGTAAATGTTTTGTAAATGTAAACTAATGTGTAATGTTTAAGTATGGGCTATTCCATGTTATATTTTCTATATTATTTATGTTTTAGAAACGGTTGAAACTTTTTTCAGTTTTATTAACTTTTTGTTATTGGTCTCACAGAGTTTCAGCATAATTTCTATACTCTTGTCATAAGATTTATTATTTGTATGGTCATAATACCCGGTCTTGACCTACCATTAGCTGACAATTTCTTGTCCGCATATGAATTTATCTTGTCAATGTTATGTTTCCTGATTATTGGTCGCATAATTGAGTACTATATTTACACCAAAATATAAATTACTAAGAAATAAATAAACTACAAACAAAACTATGATACGGTAACAATACATTACCACTTTTTCAGCTCCATAAGATACTGGAAAAAATAATAAGAACAATATATTTTCTTTAGATTTATTTATAACAGCCTAACAACCTACATATATAATCTCATAGTATATTAATATTAATTCTTAACACTTTATTCTGAGATCCCACAGGATTCCATCATATTCCGGTATTCCATTCCTTCTTAATTTTTTCCCTTTTTTTTTGGCATATATCTTGCTATTTTCAGTTTTAGTACTCCCCAAAGGTGGTCAATAGGAATTAAGTACGGAGATTGAGACGGCCATATTATAATATGTAAACCAATTTAAATTTAATTAAACCAATACTTAACCGTTTGTCCTTCTAGAATTTCCACAGAAGCGGTATTTCTTCTCTGATATCGGATATAATTTTTAAATTTTTTTATTATTTATTTATTGAATCTGCCTCTACTTCATAGGCCCTACAATAAGTATTTAAATCTTACACCTAAACCTTAAAAATTATTTGCTCTCAGTTGAGAAAGCTATAATGGACAAATGGGCCCCAAATTTAGAGGGTGGTAAATTAGGGTACGGATGGTTTTGCATTGTCTCACGAATTTTTCTGAATTAATCTTTAACCAATGGTACTTCTAAATCTAAATGGATGTTCTTATTTCTTATGTACCATGGTTCTCAGAATTTTCGATTAAGCCCTCTGTACCAATACCAACACTGGTATTACTTGCAGTTCCCCATAATTGAATTCCATATGTCCAAATTGGTTTTAAAACAGTCTTATACAGGATGACTTTACAATACAATCTTTGATTATCCAGTGCAGAATAGAAGATTTCAGTCTCATATAAACCCTCTTGGCTTCTATGTGGCGGCGCCAGGTAAGGCATCTATCCAGATATATGCCCAGGTATGTGACATGATCAGACTGTGGGATATTCATATTGTTTATTAAAAGAGGTGGACAATTTCGTAAAATGCGTAAACGTAACAGGTCTACTTTTGGATTCATTTACACGTATTCTCCAGTTTTTTAAATACGTCTCTACACGTCTGAGAGAATAATCAAGTTCTCTGGATGTCACAAATGTAGAAATGGTTAAATTTTCACTAATTATGCAAATCAGAAGTGTATCTCAAGTAAAGTGTTGGTCCGAGAACACTTTCCTGTGGAACTCCAGCTCTAATGTCGTAGTCACTTATCACATAATGACTGTATTATATATAAATAAATAAGCGATCCGATAGGTAAGATTCTAATAATCTGTGAGTACTAGGAGGCAGTACACTCAGAGAAAAGTCGCATTTTAAAAACGGTGAGAAACGTTGTTGAAATAAAAATTTAGCAACTTTATGGCTTACTACGTTAATTCAACATTGAGCAGCTTTGATAGTATGAAAAACCACATTAAATGAACATAAACACTATTGATATTTGCATTTTTCTCTAAAATAAAAATATTTTTGTTGAATTGAAAACGTTCAACATAAACCATGACTTTAAAGGAAAATATTTTTAAGTTCACAAAGTATATTTTTGATTCAATGTGGATACACTTTTGAACTTATAATTGAATTGGAGAGTTATTTAAGAAACCGAAACAATTACCGAAATGGCTTACTTACAAACAATTTTCAAGAAACTGGAGTGAAAAGTGAATGAATTTTCAATAATTTAAAAAGTTTTAATGTAACAGATAATTTTTGTTTTGGCATCATGCATGACTTATTTGAAGGAATATGTATTTATGATATTTGCAATATTCTACAAGTATTAATAGCCGATGATTTAATAAATTTGCCTATTTTAAACTGCAGAAAACAATTGTTTCAATTGGGTAAAATAGAAATTGGAAATATTTCTCCCTCTTTAAATATAGATAGATTTAGGTCATTAAACTTAAATATGACAGTTGTAGAAGTTTGGTGTTTTACACATTTCTTGCCCTTAATGATTGGTGACATGATTCCCGCTTTACAGAAGTAGTGGCACGTTTTAATCCGATTGCTACAAATAATTGACTTTGTTCTAAAATCAAAATATAGTATTGCAGATTTGACAGAATTCCATTTTATTTTAATAGCTTTCCAACACATTCCTATACTGTAAATAACGGAAAGACTTATATTCGACCAAAAATGTAATTATAAAATGAATTTAATAATTTACTTTCAATAAAATGTTTAAAATATAGAATTAATTGACATTTTTAATTAAAAACATCAAAGTTAGTATATGCAAATATGAGCAAAATGAACCACTGTACCACTGCACGTTGAACGTGTGTGGCCACTATTAAAATATAAATGTGCTTTGTTGGTTCGTACATTTTTAACTTTAATTTTAAAATATTTATATTAGGAAATAATGTAGAATATTTTTTGGTTAAAGGTTGCTGAATTTTAAGTTAAAAATGGCCAATATTAAAATAAACACGAGCAATTTTAAGTTAGAGTTGCTGCAACTTTAATATGGGATCTAAGTTTTTTTTACAATAGACGTTGTTACATTTATAATTATCCACCTTGACGAGTTTTTGTTGCCTTTTTTTTATTGATTTAAGAGGATGGTACGGACAAATCCTTTCCTGGCTTTGGTGTTATTAAATTTTAAAAATTTTCCAGTCTTTTGGAAAAACTCCAAGTTTTAATACTGGTAGTATTTAATTTTGCAATATTTATACGTGATCCATAGCTCATATTTTCCAACTATCTAACAAATTTGGACTGACACCTGATTTTTTATTTTTACAATTTTTGATAATTTTGTTGGGCTCGAGTTCATTTACATTTAATTATTATTTTTACTGAATGTAGGAATTGTTTTTACAACATGAAATCTTATTAAAAATTTTTTTATTGATAATTTTTTCTTGGCTGAGCTGGGGCTGCCCAAGTTGAATTTACATGTTTCAAGAATCACCATTATCTTTCATTTCATAAGAAGTTAATGAAAATTAAATTTAAATGAACTCGAGTCCAACAAAATTATCAAAGATTTTTAATTTTTTTAACTTATCTTCGTTTCATCTGACCAAAGCACATTATCGCAATTTTCCTGGGCTAGAAACCTATTTTTAACATTCTATTTGCTCAATAAAGATAAGTTCCTTGGACTACAGGTTTTTAGTTTATCTTTCTGAAGCCTTTTTCTAATTGTGCGACTAATATGCAAAAATGCACACAAATAAATTTTTAAATTTTCAGATCACCAAATGTGTTTATTTTGATTTTAAGTAACAAAATATTTGTTTTAGAGCAATCCATATTTCCCTCATACTTTTTCCTTATTTTCAAAGCTTCAAAATAATTTCTTTTTCAAATAAAGTGCAGTGTTTGCGATACGCATTATTAACACATTTCTGGCCTAAATGTCAAGTTATTTGTTCTTTCTGTACGCATCATTGGAAATGAAGAAGCAATTCATATTATTTGTTCTAACACTGTAACCAGTATATTTTGATAAGCACTCAGCAATGGGAAATAAAAATAGAAAGAAATCGTGCAGAAATTCTTTGCAAGCTGAAGTTTTCAAAAAGTATTGTAAATTATGTTAGGAAACCAGGAACTTAAAATAAAATATTAATATAAGAAGCAAAATACAGGATTATTCGATAATGATCCCGCAAAACAGTAGAGCACTAGTGTAAAGGTACTGTCACACTTGGCAAACATTTGCCGAAAAAGACTTAACCGCTAAATAAAATATATTTGACCTCGTTTATTTTAAAACAACTCGTTTATTTAGGACAGGACACAAAATATATTTTATTTTATTTAATGCTATTTGATCTTGCAAAACTCTTGTCAAACAAATTTGTGCTAAAACAAGTAGTTACGCTTTTCTGAGTAAATATTTGTCATGTGTGACCATACCTTAAGTAACGCAAATATAATACGTATTGATGTTGGTTTTCAAACATATTGTGAAATTAAATAATTAAATCGGAATAAATACCAGAATGGTGATGCTATAATACAGGCACACATGCTTTAGTGTAACCGCTACCGTGATCAACATTTTATATTGCAGCGACACAAGGAATATAAAAATTTATAAATTTGGTAAAAAAGAAATTTGCAGTTGTAGTCTGTAGAGCAGCTCTCAGCTATTCAACAATGGTTATATAGGTAGTAATATTTTCTTTATAAACAATTTCGCTTTTTTTCTCCTGATCAAACATTGTTTGACAATAAAAATGTATACTTTGTTGAAGAAACTAAAATTGTAATTTCTCAAATTTTAATAATATAATTGTGAAGAATAGATATTTTGTTTAATTTTGCTTGCCTGAGGTTTTTGTGTTAGGTGTTAAAAGTTTCAAAAAAAGATATTTTTTAAAGCTTCATACGAATTAAGATGTTTTTGAAAAATATGTAATACTTCATTGAGTTTTTATATTGTGCTGCTATAATACTATAAGTATGCGTAGGTATTTATTTTTTTTTTTTGAGAATCATTATTTTCTTAAAAATTGGCACGTACACTTAAAATTGAACAAGAATTGGATAAAGAAAAAAGTGACATAATTTTAAATTATTTAAAAACAAATAGTACTCATCAAGAATGATAAAATAAAGATTACGCCATGCGCATGATTTCCCGTTATGTGACGTAGTATGGCCATTTTAAGGGTTACCAATAATGTTTCATGTGTTAGAATTAAAATTTCTTGCGAAAAATTTATGTTTTATGTGATAGTTGGCAACCTTGCAATTGAAGTCTCTGAGAGTTCTAAAATAAAATCTCTGTTAAAAAGAAAAACAAACAAAAACAAAACAACACAAAATATAAACATGAAGAGTGCAGTGAGCAAATTCAAGCAAAACATGAGTAAAAACAACAAGTGAGAAAACATTAGCCAATAGAAACACAGAATGTGTGACGTCACAGGGCCTAAATGCGCAGAACATTTTAAAATTTTACGCGCGTTGGCGTAATCTTTATTTTATCATTCTTGGTACTCATACCTAACGTGAACAGACGGTCTTTTTTTTCAAAAAGGGGATATTAAGGATGAAAAAGATGGAAGATGGATGGAAGAAAATATTATGAAAAAAGTAACATACTTTTAGGCCAATTATTTAAAAACTAATACGTTACCAGACGGTTTTTTTTATCAAAAAGGGGGATTTTAGAGACGAAAAAGCGGTACTTGGAAGTAAATATTACGAAAATATTATGAAATAATAATATGAATAAACGGATATTTTAAATTAATTGAATATTTATAATTAACTTTTATTGTTAAATCATTAATTCTAGAACTAGCTAAATCAGAATCACTGCAGAATATTTATAGACAGCCTTTCAACAAAAATGTGTCGCCAAAAATATGCAAAGGAATCGAATATGCAGTGTACAAATGATGAAAACAAATTGTGCACTACCTATACTGCATATCAATAAAGTTTAAACGAATATATACTTTGTTTCAGATTAAACCAAAAATTGGATTTCGTAAGTATTCTTTAAAATATAAAAACGTTATTAAAGTTTTAAGCAAAGTTTAAAATCATTTGGATACATGATGAAATTAAATAAAATAATTCTTCAAATTAAAAGTTATATTATTATTTTATCGATTTGAAGTTCATCAAAATTACGAATTGCTGGCAAAATTGATTTGGCGCAAATCTTAATCACTCGAAGCACTTCCATAAAGTTAATACACTATTTTAAAATATAAAATAACATTTAAGAACCAGTTATAGAATTATTATGGAGGAGAGGCACGATTTCAATTGACGAATTCAATAATTCTAGAAGATAATTCAGACTCTGGGAACAGAGGGGCAGAATTAATATTTTTTTTTAAATAAAGCTTCCATTTGTAAACGATATTTTTCTTCGATTGGGATAACATTTTACATGGACTTAGAGTTTTATTTTTGAACATGGGCCACGTTTTTGGGCTTGAAAGTAGTCCCTTTTGATATGTAAATTTCCAATCATTTGAAATTTATTCTTTTTTTCATTCGATATCAAAGATATTTTTATTTTCTAGTAAATCCAGCTAGATCTTTAAAAAACATGCATGCGTGTACTCAAATTAAACGGGTTTGAAAATTAATTAAATTTCTAAATAATGGTCTGGTTTAAAATATCCTCAAATTTACTTTATTACTTAAATAGAAAAATTTGCAATTATACACAGAAAGTTATGCACCAATATCTTTTCCCTGTCAAAAAATAAAGTTGCCAAAACTAGGTTTACAAAACGAAAAGCTGTAAGGTTTTCAATTTAAAGCCTGCCCCGAAAAAAATGTGGACCTATAAAAAATGTCATTTGTAAGAAAAAAAAAACATTTTTGTGAATTTTGTTTTATTATTTTATTTTTTTTTTACTGTGTTTTTTTGTACTTTAACAATAATAGTGTCATTGATAGAAAAAATTAAATTCATAGTTAAAAAAAGTTCCAATGCTATGATAGTTTTTAATTTTTATATTTCTTTTAAAATTAGAAAAAAATTGAAACAGTAAAAAGCGGCAGTTTGATAGGAAAAGCGGATTAAAAATATAGGCGGGACGAGCTTTATAAAAATCAGAATATATGGTCACGTTAGTTATACCACTCCTATTTTAATTATTGCTTGATTTTGTTTGAAAGATAAGAAGAAACATTTTTTAAAACGTCCTTATGTCTTTTACTTTTAGAAAATAATGAAAATATGACTTTTCCTAATTAAGACTATTTAGACACCAGAAAAACTGTTTAAACTACCATATTGTTGATAATGAGTCTCTATCATTTGAAAATATACCAGATGGAAATGTTTGCCTTAAAAATTAAATATTAGTAAGGTAAATAAATTTACAAAAACGTTTGCAGAAATATCCAATTAACAAATCTTGCATTAGTTAAACTTAATAAACAATCAGCTGCACCTTAATGAACGTAATCATTAGGAAATTGTATTTTCAGCACTTTAAACTAATGCACTCAAGAGCATAAGCAGTACAAATAAACATGTCTATTTGAAGAAATATAATAAGTATTTCTGCAGTTTTCTAAACAATTTGTATTTGATTTTCCTTTTTCTAGCCAGTCAACCAGAAAGTTTATCTTAATTATGAGATTTTGCCGCAATATTTACTTTCGAGTTAAATTGAGTCTATCTCTGCACTTTGCACAGCAACGAACAGTGTTCGTAATATCTGTTGGTTTTTATTTGCAGATACATATGTTTAAATGTATAAATGTATCTACATTAAAATACTGTAACTAACACTGTTGTTAAGGTATGTGTTTGATCTACTGTCTTATTAATAATATATATAAAGTTTATACATAAATACATATTTATATGCTTTAATTTTGACTAAGTAAATAAATACTTTGGTAGCTACTGTGAGCGTTAAAATAAAGTAAACACCACATATTAGTAAAAGAAAGGCTTTAATATATTATGATGAATAATATAATATTAGAAAATAATATTGCATTTTTATATAGTTATTTAAATAGAATTGAATACACAAAAAAAAAATAAATAAAAAACAGAAGCGTATACAAATTTATGCCCCTATTGCCGTTCTCAACTCAACTAAGTTTGGTCGTCTGTCAGTCAACCCAACTTTAACTCAACCAAATTATTTTTTGGTATTGTGTAGCGCAACGATTTTTAGTTGTAATTGTTATGGCGTTGCCGACATGAAATATCGATTTCATGTTGGCAACACCATGCATTTTATTTGTAAAGTGAAGAAAAAAAACGAAAAAAAAATCAAGTTTTTATAAAATAAAAAGAATGGATTTAAGTGTGGATTTATTTTTTGAAGACGAAAATCATGACGCTAATACAAATGTTCTACGTATACGTAGAAAAATACGCGATGATTCCAATCCTCTTGAACTACCCAGTGCAAAGTAAGAAATTTCCAAAATAAGTAACAAATATGTTTGTATAATAAGTATTATTTTTCATAGATTTATTAGCTATTTTCGGCTAAACAAAGAAGCATTTTGTTATGTTCTAGACGAAATTAAGGACCATTTAAAGAAACCTGTGCGTATGGTAGCTATACCACCGATATTAAAAATGTGTGCTGTCCTCCGGTTTTTGGCTGACGGAAGCTATCAAAAGTGCAGCGGTAATGACTTCAATATTAGAGTAGCTCAATCTACAATGTCACTTATTTTAAAGGAAGTGTTAGCAGCAATAGAACACCGCATTTGTAGGAAATGGATAAAAACACAAATGAGTGAAGACGAAATAAATGCTTCCAAGGTCTGGTTTTTTGAAAAAAGTGGATTTCCCGGCGTATTGGGCTGTGTTGATGGTACGCATGTTCGGATTATATCTCCACAAAAAAATATTCAGCACCTCTACCTGAACAGAAAAGGATACTACAGCTTAAATGTTATGATTGTAAGTATTCATATACCTATACAGGCTTAGTTACTATTAGTTTGTTTTTTTATAAAGATGTGTGATTACAATATGAACATACGATATGTTGACACAAGATATCCTGGAGCAAATCACGATTCCTTAATTTTCAATTTAAGTGATTTAAAGACATATTTGCAAAGAAACGCTCAAGAAAATTCATGGATTTTAGGTAAAATTATTTGAAATTTTAAAATCTTCATTTAAATTTTTTGTATTTAAGGTGATGCCGGGTACCCTCTAAGACCGTATTTAATGACACCATTTCGAATGGCAGATGGAGGGTCTCCACAAGCCCGATACAACACGATACATGCGAAAGGACGCAATATCGTTGAAAGGACGATTGGTATTGTCAAGAGTAAATTTCGCTGTCTCCTTTCTGTTAGAGGCTTACATTATTCACCCGAAAAAGCAACACAAATTGTAAATGTTTGTTGTGCTCTGCATAACGTTAGTCAGCATTTTCGAGTAGAGTTCCAAGCCGATGAACTATCTATTGAAAATGAAAATATCACATCGCAATCCTTAAATACAAATACTGAAGATACGGAAATTGGAATGAGTATCCGAAATAATATAATGCGTTCTTTTCAGTCATAACAAAACTATTTTATTTATTTCATTTTTAACTTAATTAAATTCAGTCTTTGTGTTATAAAAATATAAATATAAAATTGGGCTTTGGTTGTTATTTTGAATGTCCTGCGTATTTGTATTAATCATTTAATTAATTATATGAAGATCAAAAAACACCTCTACTTACGATTTTTCCATTTTTTATATTTTTTGTATTATTTTTTTAAAGGAAATGTATTAAAAAATTTATTTAAATATGTAACCGACAAAGACTCAACTGTTAATAAGCAGTTGTGTATATTTATCGTTTTTGTCAACCAAACTCATACAAAATGGTGTGCCGCAATACTATTATACACAACCAAAAAATCAGCCGCACAACCAAAAAGTCAACTACATTTAAGTTGTGAATGGCAATACCGATTTATGAAAGACGACCAAATTATTAAAAAAGTTGTGAACCGCAATAGGGGCATTAATTGATTTATTGTTAAAAAAGATAAATTTTTACGCGTCAAAATAAAGTAAACTGTAGCATCATCCGTATACATAAAAAACTCCGTCATTCCAAAAGTAGTATTTTTCATTGTTTTGTAATTGCAAGTATTTGCATAATTTATTATTAAAAGAGATTCAGTTGTGACGTTAAGTAGTGAAAAATTTACAATGGGAAGGCAAATATCAATAGAGACTCGGTAAATCATAATAGACTTATATGGAAAGGTTAGTTTTTGCGTGAAATAGGTAAAATCGCTAGAAGGCAACCCTGTACAATAAAAAAAATTATAGACAATTATACCAAAGAGCCTGGTGAATAACAACCAAAGCGCTTTACAAAAACTGAAGTAAGAGAAAAAAGAGCAAGCCCAACATCTAGTGCTCTAAAAGTAGCTTAAAATGCTATGAAAACTTCTTTAATCCCTGTAAGCGCGAGTACGATTAGAAGATCTTTACATCAAAATGGCCTACATGGTAGCCTTCTACGTAAAAGGCCATTTATATAGAACAAATAACAAAACTTGGAATTTGGCAAACAAAATATATAAACAAAAAATCGATCCCAAAAATATGGCGAACCAAGAACGTAGCCTTTATTATTAAATATGTTACAAAGGCGGTAAAACATGGTGGTGGCTCAGTAATGGTCGGGGCTTGCATGGCTGCATCAGAGGTCGGTAATCTTACATTTATAGAATCTAAAATGAGCAAGTAAAAGTTTTATTCGCCGGTGCCGAATTTTATATACCCACCACCAAATCACCTATTATAGTCATAAAATATTGTATCGTAATTTCTATTTATTTTAGGTTTGTGTTAGTTGAATTTCATCTCAATAACGACATTTATTAGAATTTTATGCATATTCCAGTTATAATCAAGAATTTGTATTTTCCTCTTTCTTTGTAAATTGCACTTTGTTTATATTCTTTCAGCGTGTAACATGAAGCGATTTACTTTAACAGATAATAAATTTAGTACCGAAAAGCCCCAGGAAACTGATTTTGGCTTATTGAAACGTCAAAATTGTCACCTCTTTATACTCTGTGCTTATTATCGAAAGTGGAGCTTGTAAGGTAGCTATGCTAAAATTTCACAAATTACTTTTTGTGTCAAATTTGAACTTGCTGCTGATGCTGATAAGATATTTATATGGGGGCTATGTCAAAATATGGACCAATGCAAACAAAATATCGTTTTAAGGTTTTGCTTTGCATGGAACTTTTTATTGCAGAATTTTGTATGGATACTGCTCTTTTACTAGGCATTTATGTACCATAAAGCCGAATTTTGGAAAGGGTTTTGTATAAAGGCTATGAGAGATAATGAACCGATTCCTACCATTTTCAACAGGACTTGTCTTTCTGTAATAGAAATAAAAAGTGCAAAATTTCATGATATTGCCTGCCTTATATTCGAAGACAATAGCAAAAAATATCTGAAAAATATCGAGTCTGAAATCTTGATCTATACCTCGAATCGTACTGAACCGATTTTTCCCATTTTCAATACCTCTGATATTTGGTGAATATTTAATAGTTTTATGACTTTCTTTCGAAGCTCTATCGTGCCAACAACAGGCGGACGGATATGTCTAGATAGTCTTAAAATCTTATAAGGACCCAGAATATACATATATCTAGACTTTTTTGCTCTGCGACCATTGATGTGTTACAAACAGAATGACAAACTCAATATACCCCCTTTTGGTGGTGGGTATAAAAATGAAGATTAGTTCCATATTTAAAAAAAATGTTGAGATTAGAGTGTAGAGATATTAGTACTAGCGCAGAACTGGAGTTTCCAACAAGAAAATTATCTTAAGCATTCCTCCAAGATTGAGATTGGTTGCTCAATCATTGTTCAAAAACTTTAGATCCTTCTCCGCAGGCCCGAGACCTTAATCCGATAGCGCACCTGTGTACATATCTGGACATAAAAAATATGTAAAGAAATATTTCTAGCATTTTTCTAAAAATTTTGCAGGCTTCAACCTTAGATTCTACGACTTATTCCAATGACGAACTTATTTAAAACTAAATCAAGTTGGCTCTGACTGTATAAAATTTCATTAATATGTGAGTATATCTCCAATCATTTACGAGCCACTGTGCGTTATTCATAAGCCTATTGCTTGATTTTCATTGACAAAGGAAGAATTCCCTATATTTGGAAGTATTAAACATGTGACTAAATCAGGTGGTCTACCCATAAGGATCCAGAATATAAACTCCATGCTTATAATTTTTTTTTTTACAGATATTGTATGTACAAAAAGTTGCATACTTTTAGGCGGCTATATTGAAATGACAAACTCATTATACATTTACCGTTCACATTGAAGGGTATAAAATCAACTCACTCATGTAAATATTGAAACAGTGTTTGTATTTAGACTTGTTTAATACAAATACGAGAACATACTATAAAATTTAAAACATACTTCTGGCTACAAGTAATAGATTTATTAATATATGCATAGATAAATTAATAATTTATTGCTAGTATTACACATGGTTGTTATTGTTGTTATTGTGTCATGCGTCATGAGTTAAAGTTTTCAATAAATAATTTAACATAAATACTCAAAATATTAATTTTACAATAAACCAAGACTGCTTAACAGCTTTTACACCTCAATTCATATGTAAATACATACAATATATATAAAAAATAACAGCCACCTTAGACTGCTGCTTTTCATACCAAGTGAATGCATTCAATTTACATTTGAAAAATTATTAAAATGAAAATGTTTTCTTAGAAATCATATGCATTGCAGTTGGAGAAAAAACAGGTTTCTGCCCATATCCGGTCAGAACTTTACGTAGTAGACTGTATACCACACATACATACATATATTTTGAACTCTTTATAATTGGCAAATGTAACCGACTGAAAAAAAGGCCCAGACACTTGGAGTCTGTGTGTAGAGAGCAATAATAAAATTGATATTTCAAATTAATTGAGTGCAAAATAATGTATTCATGGCAAAGAAGTGTGTAGAAAATATGTTCATATTATTGATTGTTTATACTTGTAAAGGTCTATAAATGACAATTTATTTATACACTCATTTAGTCAGTCAGTCCCTCATTCACTTGATTACTTATGTTTGAAACGTAATGTAAATTTAAGAGCCTTAACAAATTGATGGACAATAAAGAATGAGTTGGTCATTTATATTAAGTATTTTCATATACATATTGATGTTGTATGACTTTGAGTATTAGTTATAATAATAATTTGAAATAATTGAAATGTTTTGAATATTTGAAGTGCTCGAGGTGTATGAGTTCTTGGAATGTACTTAAGTAGTTTAGGGAATATTTTTGTGTTGTAGGAAATAAATGCACAATAAAGTTTAAATGCTTAAAAACAGCAAACAGAAAAAGGTATTATGAATTCTTTGAGTTTTAATATCTAATATTAATATGTTAAGCTGTCTTTGAAAATTTTTTGTTTGTTAGAATTTGTAATATTTATATTCCTGTGTATTGGGTCCTGTATGTACTAACAAGTATGTTTCCAATTACAAGATTAATTAAGTGTTTGAAAAGTTCTTAGTCTTGATTAAATTAATACAACTTTAATCTTCAAGATATAGAAAATAAACTAATGGCAAATTTTTTTGAATATGATTTTTAAACAAAGCTATCGTTATAACATGCTTATATTTCTTAAAAATTCCAATGAGAGCAATATAGCTAAAGCTTTCAAAAGGTACTTAAAAATGTGTGATTTTTTGAAATTTTTAGCTTTGTTTTGAAACATTTTTACAATATAAATTTATTTAAACTATTGGACATTTTTAGTTATGATCCATTTCCATTTTTTTTTAGCAATATATGGATACCGCGCCAAAAGTACTGCTCATCTTTTAAAGTCAAGAACGAATCAAGCCAGTTTCGGATACCCTGTTATGTTCTGTTTTATTCTTTTCTGTTCTTTTCTATTCTGTTCTGCAAGTTTAGACTAAAGGCGGGTGAGGTTAAACTTCCCCATAACTTCTTCCTATATAATTTTTAACTCTTTCCTGTCTGGCCGTATGTTGTGGGCGTTTTTGGCTAATGGTCGCTTCAGAAGAATCAGTTGCATTCGGTACAGGTTCCCTGTGATGGTTTATTGCCACCAACATTTTAATACCACCAAATATAGAACACTACCTTAACGCAATGGATAATTAACATTGATTTCGATTCGGCTAATTAGCCGGCTTCACATACGATCTCTTACGCATTGGGTTATCATAATGCATCCATTTTTCTTCGCAAGGAATGATTTTTGTATGCAGACGTACAAAATAGTCTTTCAAGGTTTTTGACTTCAATTCATATGGCTCCCAATTTCTCTGTTTTTGGATAAATCCAACTTCTTAAAGTTGCTGCTGGCCTGGGCGGCAAAGACTTCACAAAATCATAAACCATCTCTCGCACTTTGAAATCAATAGAACACATTCACCATAAGCTTCGGTTAGTAATCGGTATGCTGCAGCCACCAAAAGCACGTTCAATTTGTCATTCGTTTGTAAAACATTGAAATATTGGTCGGTCTGTCCGGCTATTGAAGGCACTATAGAAAAGATTTAGAACAATGAACATTTTCCTTGTTTCGCCGAAATGTTTGTTATTTAAAATGGGCAAAATCGTATATTTTTTGCTACCTTATTTTGCTCACTTTATTTTTATTATAGAAGGACAATTTCAGCTGAAAATTGTAAAAATCGGTCGACGATTTATCACATCCCCCATATAAATATCTGGAATTGGCTTTATGGTACATAAGTGCCTAGAAAAAGCAGTATCTAACTATACAAAATTCAGCAAAAATATGTTTCATACAAAGAAAATTTTCAAAACTATATTTTTGTTTGCATTGCTGCATATTTGAGCAAAGCAACCAACTAAAGTACCCTTCCAAAATTCACTTAAATATGCATAAATCTTTTATAAACATCACTATCAATATAAAATTCGTTGTAAATAATTTGTATATATATGAAAAACTTTGTACCCAATTTCATGACCATCCGACCATATTTGACCATATCATTAATTAAATTAACATAAATATCTTATAAAAATCATTATCATCATACCCTTTTTCTTTGTGATCGGCCCGTAATAGATCATAGCTTCCATAAAAGAACTATTTTTTAAGAATGCAATAAACTGCGTAAATATCTTATAAATATCGATATGGAACCGAAATTTTACACATGTTAGTTATAATGGCTCCGCCATCTATCGTTTTTTTCAACTAGTGCTAATTTCGTGAATGGTAACACTTAGCTCATGTCTGTTTTGACAGATAATTAGTTTTATCCTTCCGTTGAACGAATATGGTTGTATATACGCTTGAAAAACGCTGGGAAATATTGCGACATTACTTTGAAAACCATGGTAATGTTGCAGAATGCGTGCGAAAATTGTGTACGGATTTTGGCAGAAGAGCAGCACCGTCAGCTCCGTATGTTCATTATCTTGTGAAAAAAGTAAAATAAACTGGCATCCTTATCGATAAACCAAAGCGTGAAAAGCCAAAAACCATTCGTACAGCCGAGAATATTGCTGCTGTGGCAGAAAGTGTGCGTGAAGCGCCCTCAACATCAATTCACCGTCTTTCTCAACAATTGAACATTTCGGAGACATCATTGAGACGAATTTTGCATAAAGTCCTTGGTATGACGCCATACAAAGTAAAATTGGTTCAGGAAGCCAATTGAAGCCTAGCATTTTTGCTTCTCTAACTGGGCCTGCGATCGACTTACAGAAGATGCACGCATACACTGAAAAGCCGATGCACCCAAAATGAGTCACTGTTTGGTGCGGATTTTGGTCCAGAGGCATAATTTATAGGCTATTCGGGATGGCTGAAATCGAGCTTTAATGCTACTTGTTATACCCTATACCACCATAGTAAGGAGGGTATATTGGATTTGTGCTGATGTTTGTAACGCCCAGAAATGTTGGTCCAACACTCACCTTAAAGTATACCGATCGGCTCAGAATCACTTTTTGATATTTTTCGGCCCAAGGACGGAAGGGATTGAAACTGGTGGAAATCGGTCCATTATTTCACCTGGCCCTCATATAAATGTACTCCCGAAATTGGGGTTTACCGATCATAAATGTTTGAATTATGCAAGTATCTAAACAAATTTCACCACAAATAAGTAATAAATGAAACCGAATCACATCTACAAATTTTATGCAGAACAGTCCATAATTGAACATAGCTCCCATATAAGGCTCACTTCCGAAAATCACCTTAAAGAGCATAACTCATTCAAAAATGTTAATAATCAATATTTAACAGAAATATATTTCATATATATATATACAAATAATACGGTATAATTTTAATATGATCGGTCCATTATTAGTCGTAGCTCCCATATAAGGCCAACTTCCGC
Organism: Bellardia pandia; assembly: GCA_916048285.2. Taxonomy (NCBI): domain Eukaryota; kingdom Metazoa; phylum Arthropoda; class Insecta; order Diptera; family Calliphoridae; genus Bellardia; species Bellardia pandia. The sequence continues at coordinate 105,244,317 of OU696529.1, forward strand.
AATTCAGTTTAACAATCATAAATTTCTTAAAAATGCTGGTATCCAAATAAAATTTGACACAATTAAGTTTCTTATATACAGAAATAATGACACCTAATTTTATAATGCTCAGTCCATAATTAGTCGCAACACCCATATAAGACCCTGTGCGTAATTCACTTTAAGCTCCATAAATCTTTTAAAAGTATTTATATCGAGATAAAGTTTAACATACATAATATTTATATTCATAGATATAACATATAATGCTCATTTCTGAAAAACTGTTTCATACATATACTGGGTGTAGGGTATTGTCTGGTCGGGCTTGACCGACTATACTTTACTACTTGTTTTTATGTGCTATAATATTTCCTTTAAAAGCACTTACATATACATACATATATCTTTACTTCTCTTCAACTATCCTAAACCTATAATTTAATATAGTCGTATGAGTGATATTAGGGATGAGGAATATTAATCATACGCACAGTAGAATAACTATTGAAGGTTAAAAATAAAATTCCTTAGATTATTATTAATACATATATGTATGCACATATGTATGTATATTAAACATCAATACACAATTCATTTCTGTCATTTGTTAACTAAATCTCTTTCTGACTAGTTTAATTTTTTAATGATTTATGCATTTACATTTACTAATTAAATGGTTCCTTATATTCCAGTTGCCATTAAAATAGAAATTGAAATACACAAAATAAAAAACTATTTGACAAGAAAATACAACATCTTAATTGTTTTAAAAACTCAATTACAAAAACAAAACAGAAACCAGAAATCTTTAGCAAAGTTTTTTTTTTTGCTTTATACACTTTCTTATCAGGAAATAAACCACAGAATTTTTTTTAGAAAAAATGGTTTCAAAAGTTTTAAAAAAATTTGAAATTTTAATTTACCTGTCAAATGTCAATGTAAAATTGATATGTTTTCCCAGAATATTTATATACTAAATACACATGTAACAATGTGTACGTTTGCTTTTATGTTGTGCACTGAAAGATTTATAACAGCTCCCTCCATTTGATATTTTGACAAATCTAAATTTATTTGTATCTGGTAAAATACCAGGGTGTATTAGCACGAGTAACAAGTAAGGAGAATGCATTGATACGTACAGGATGTTGTAGGATTTCAGTTTTTAATTTTTATATACTTACGTACATATTTATGTAGGTTTGTATGCATCTCTTTCTCTTGCTTTCATTGAAACTTTTTAATCAAGTTTTTTTTTCTCTCAGTTGTTTTTATTTAGGTATTACTTTATTTGTTTTTTGCTTGTCTTATTTACCAACTGCTTCAGTTGTTCATTTAAACTGCAGAAGCAGACAAATAGAATTTGAAGTTAAGTAAAAAAAAAGGAATAAACAAATTTTTGATTTATTGCTATTTGGGGAATTCGGAGTAAAACGTTTCTTGTTTATATACTTTAGCAGTAAACATTTTGTTTAATTTCTTCCGTCGTTTCTCTCTTTTCTGATTGTTCAATTTTAAGTAACATTTTGTAAAAAACTTGACTTGGAAAAGTTTGTTTTTTGAAGAAATTTTAAAGTTTTAATAGGAACTTAACTAAACGAATTGATTTTAATTGTCTTAAAGTAAAATTTGTTTTTGTCAAGTTGAAATGTTTTTTGTATATTCAAAGAAGAGAAAGTTAGATGAGTATTCGAGAGTTTTTGTCATGCCTTTTGCAATTTAAGTATTATTCTATTTGGTTATTGGCTACTGTTTTAAGTTAGTGGCTAATAATAAAAAATATATGAGAAAACTTAGAACTATTTGTAATGATAATTAATGTTAGGAGTTTATAATGGGTGATTTTTTATCAACTATCTTTTTGGCAGCTCAGCTCTTTTCCTGTAACATGTTAATGTTAAACATGTTCAGTTTGGTCTATAATTAATTCATGACTCGACTTAGAAAAGAACAACTCTTGCAGATTATTGAATTTTATTATCACAATTCATGCTCGGTTAAGAAAGTCAAACTTGGCTGTCATTTGGTTTTCACAAGACTGTGTCACATGCCACACAGCATGCGAAACAATGGTCCAATTGAGAGGCGAGTTTGCTTATTTAGTAGTTCAGACTATTTGCTGTGAGGGCTATGTTGAGGCTCACATAAAGCGTGATCCACTTCGAGCTTCCCTACTTTTTTAAAGATAAAAAAAAAAAACAGAAAATTCAAATTTAATAGGGAATGTTTGTTATCATTTGAAAAAACATTCTTTGGCATTTATTTTTTGAAGATTATGTCTACCAAATGTTGGCCGTTGCTACGTAGCAAATAGTCTATCCGTTGAGTCCAATTTTCAATGACACATTTTAGCATTTCAACTGGTAACTGGCGAATGACACGCGTGATTTTTTCCTCCAAGGCCTAATTCGAAGCGGGTTTGTCCGCACTTTAGACTTTACATAACCCCACAAAAAAAGTCTAATGATGTGATATCACACGATCTTGGTGGCAAATCGACCGGCTCAAAACTAGAAATTATGTCCTCACTGAAGTGTTCTCTCAATAAATCCATTGATTGATGCGACGTGTGGGAAGTGGCGCCATCTTGCTGAAACCAAATGTCACCGAGTTCACGAGCTTCAATTTCTGGCATCAAATAGTCGATTATGGCACGATAAGGGTCGCCATTGCCGGTTACGTTCGCACCGGCATAAGTCGTTAAGAAATATGGACCGATGATTCCACCGGCCCACAAACGACACCACAGCGTGCTGGACGTGGTCTATTCGATCGAATATTATCCAATAATGAATGCTGGGTGTCAAAATGGGTGATAGTGTTACGAATAGTACGCTCAGTTGATTATGTTGACCATAAGTTGAGCAAAGTTCAAAACACATGCTTCACAGAACGTAAATTTTCGTAATAAAGTTGAGCGATTTGTAAACGTTGTACAGGCGTAAGTCTGAAATGCCAAACAATACTAAACAAAAATAAAATGACAGCATGACATGACTCATACGTGGTCTGTCAAAAAAAAAAGGCTATTGAAAAAAGTATCTCCACTTGAATATAGGGTTAAGATCGGAACGTCTGACGAACTGGAAGGTACTATTGAAAAATTTATTCCTGAGATACCGGCCGATATGTTGGAGAGAGAAAATTGAACGCATCGTATAAGCTTTAAACATTGAATTATTTAGATCATTCTGTAGACTCAAATTAAGACAACAGACATGTCTCTAAATTGTATGTGTTTTTTTTTAATAAAATCTGAAAGCACTTAAAAAATCACTCTTTATAAGATTCAGTATTACCGAAGCTACCTCGATTACTTGTATTATTTTTTTTAATTCTATTTACTTTAATTACAATATACAAATTGCTACTTTTTAGTTTAATTTAAGTTTAATTAATTCAATTTATCGAACATTGAAATCTGTAAAATTCACATAATAATTGCAACAATACAGAAAATGTAACTTATTGAAATCCTACCACACATCATAATCCATCCAGCTCAATCAATTCACCCGACACATCACAATAATTTCTCTCATTACTAGCTCATACAAAAACTTCAACAATGTTCGTAAATTATTATTTTATTGGTTTTTGAGATTTTCCAAACATGATTTTCCAACATGAATAAGGAACGGAAGTAATGCTGAATTTTATTGTCTGCTGCAGTTTGTTAATTAAACCCATAATTATACAGTGTCTGCTCTGTAGCAATTGGAGAGTTAAGCATGAAATGCAATCCAGTCTTGGCGCAACTGCACGAAATCAGGCATTCATTAATGTAAGTGGTAATATTTAATGATTGCCTTTGCCGTAATTGCTGTTTTAACAACTAGGAAAATATGAAAATATACGTACGTAACTAAAGTGTAGAGAAAAGTATAAAATAAGTAAAAAAGTACAAAAACTGCAACTGAAATAACTCAAGTATTATCAAGCATGTATATATCATTGTTATTAAGTATGTAAGTACAAGTAGTTGCATGAAGAGTTTTAAGTTTGAGGTACTCTTTCAACTATCTTGAAATTAGAGCCTGCACGTGTAAATTGGAATGAGACATAACACCGGTAAAGAGGAATGAATACATGACTTAATTATCGTTCTACATTTTTGCAGAAAACAACAATTAGTAGTAGATTTAAACACACACCTTTAAGGCAAAACAATTAAATAAGAATATTTTAAATCTAAAATGTAATTCAATAAAAAAAGCTCTAAATAGTTTAATAAGAATTATTATGAAAAAAATATAAAAAATCAATTTTATTCTTCTTAAATTGCTAACAGCATTTTTTTTCTAGTTTAAATATACATTTATTATACACTCCACCACCATAAGTGGTGAATACAAGTTTGTCACTCCGTGTGTAACACTGAGAAATACTCATCTGAGATCCAACAAAGTATACATATTCTTGGGCCTTACGAAATTCTAAGTCAATTGAGCCATGCCCGTCTGTCAGTCTGGCTGTGTAAAACAGTCTCACGGCCAAAGACACAACCGAAATCAACAAAGTTTACAAACAACCGCTTATAGTTCTCCTAAGCTGTTTGGTATTGAAAATTAGCAAAATCGGTACAGTAGAACCAGAGTTATGGATCAAAATGTAAGATAACCTCCATAAAAAATTGATATTTTTAAAAAATTTTCTTGCTATATTTTTAAATGTATTGCAGATAATAGCATGAAATTTTGTATAATATATGTTTTTATGATAAAAGCAGAAAGTGTAAGGAAAATAGTAAGAATAGGTCCACGATTTCTCATAGCCCCCATACAAAAATCTTCACGAAAGATTGCTCAATTATACCGAGCCATAACCGGCGAAAAAATGTATCCCACAAACTCTAAATTTTACAGGGGAAGGTTTTTTTTAAATAAAATCAGTTTGAATAAAGCCATTATTTTAAAATTTATAATGTAAATATTGTTTTGTGTAATACATTTAATTTTAATAATTTTAAATGATGTTGAACTATCGATTTCGATAAAAAAACAACAATCGATTATGGTGTGGGATACATTATTTTGGCGGTTATGGCTCGATACATTAATGCCTATAAAATTGGAATTTCAATACAAAATTCAGCAGGAATAAGTTTCATGCAAAAACAAATCGCAAAACGAATTTGTTTTTAGTTCGGTCCATGTTTGACCATAGACCCCATATAAAGTCCACTTCCAAAATTCACTTAAATACGTATAAAACAGATATGAATAATGCTAAACGGCTAAAATTTGGCATAAAGACTCTTTATAGACAAATAAATTGTCGTACTAAATTTTATGGTGGTCGACACATAATTGGTCATAGCTCCCACATAAGGACCACATCCGAAAAAGTCATTTATCTGTTCATTTATCATATAAATATCGGTATAGATTCAAAACTTTGTATAGATAATTAACATACACACACAAATTATTCTGGAAAATTTTATGAATTTCGGTTCACATTTCCCATATAAAGCCCTTACTTGAAAATCGCTTTAATGGTCATAAATCTTTTATAAATAACGGTACCGATGCAAAAATTTACACGGATCATTTACATACATTCCAAAATCAAATCGCTGGATTTTGGGAATATCAGTCCATATTTGACTATATCCCCCATATAAGGTCCACTTCCAAAATTCACTTTAATATTATTATGTAAGTATTATGTATGTAAGATATCCTCATATACATTAAAATCACTATTCCAATATTTAAGAAGATCGGCCCATAATTTATCATAGCTGCCATAAAGGAACCATTTCCGAAAAACAAATAAACCCACAAATATGTCTAATAAATATCGATATCGAAACAACTTTTATACAGTTCAGTAATTTTAATCCAGAAATCATAGCAATATCCGTTATACGGCTAATGGGTTTTGCAGCTGTCAGTCAATAATTGGCAATAGCTCCCGAATAAGTCCACTTCCGCGCATACTAAACGGCCATAAAACTCTTAAGATGAAATTCACTTAAAATAATATTAAAATACATAAAAATCACATTAGCGGATACTGGACTTAGAAGCTATCAGTCCATAACTGGTCCACTTCTACTATGCCACCCATAAATCTTTTGTAAATAATATTATGAGATCAAATTCAAACAAAATAGCCTCACCTTATATCTTATCCTTTTTTATACTCTGTTTTTTAACTTGTGAATATGGACAAAATTTGTTTGATTTCATAAATTGTTAAATTATACTCAAGATTATTTTGAATCTATAAATCAATTATAAGTGGTCAAAATTAGATAAATTTTCAAAACATTTAAAATAAAATCACATTAGTAATATTGTCTTTCAAACAATAGGTAATATTGTCTTTTAAACAATATATAAAGTACTAATAACATTTGCGCTAAGACTGAATAGAAAACACAGAATTAGGATATTCCAGTCCAGTGTAGTTTCTGTATTTCTGATAAGGTTTACGAGGAGCGTATTAAACATTCGGCACAGCCGAATATAGCACTCTAACTTGTTTTTAGCTGTCTTTGTTAACGTTTAAAAGTATCTCGTTTAATATTTATTCAGAAACAATGCAAAGTAAATAAATCATTTAAAATTGTCCACCATTTAATTATTCCTTTAAAAGTCAAACAGAACTTTCCATACAATACAAATTCAAATTATAAATTGGTTTAGTTTATTAGTGAAATAAATGGCTTTTGCCTAAAGTACTTCGTCAATTTAAATTACGTGAAAAATATTGATGTAATTTGGAGTGTGGATTAAATTTCACGTAGGAAGTCTACTCGGTTTTATATTTTAGTTGTATGTTAATTATCTCACAGTCACAGAGATTGAAATTGTTGTGAGATTGTCTTTGTGGACCTTCTTAAGTGAGTATGTTGGAATGGAATAACATTTTAAACTCATTAAAGAACGCAAGTAAGAACGAAAATAAATATTGTTAGTGCCAAGGAATGTTAAAACGATCCATGTAAAGTCGCAACTAGAGCGAAAAACTCTCCAGACTTCATTCTATCCTAGCAATACCGACCTAAGGTAGAAAATAGAAAACAGATAAAGCGCCAATTGGTGGAGATCGAAATGTACAAGAAATGACGTCTGAAAATTTTACTATGGTGGTAGAATAACTTCTTCTAGACATAATATTGAAACTGTAATCGAAATTTGCATGGACTATCCATTAACATAGCTAGAGGAGGTCACAACTCGTCGTAATATCTATACGGATTGAAAAGTATAAAATCACAAGCAATGAATTGATAATAAGAGTTGCATTAACTAATTTGCACCATTTAGAAATACGAGGACATGTCCGAAAATTGCAAACTTCCTGCACTATGTTCCTTAAAAAGAAATATGCAAATTATAGATATATTAGTTACTTGTCGATCGCCTAGAAAATAACAGATATGTAGCCATGATTAAATATTATATTCCTGCATAATCATCTCATTTAAAAAAATTAGAAAATCTTATAGAAGACCTCATATTATCCCGATGATATTGACATCGTTGGAAAAATGTTATGAGATATAACTGCTGTTTATGTGAAGATTGGTCAAAACAATGGTTACTGGCTGGTTAAGTCAAAAAAGGCAATTAAAACTCTGTAATAGTAGATAAATTTACATTAGGGATGCCAATCCCAGAATTAGTATTTGTTTAAAATATCCAGAGAAGTATAATTGTTTTCATCTGCTTTTTTGGCATACACAAATACAAAACATCTCCACTGAACATAAATCAATGTTTTTAGTATTTTTAATAAGAGAAAATAAACGAGATCTAATGACAGATTTTACATTAAAACACAACTGAAAAGGTCAGAAACATTTAAAAATTATTTACAAAGTCACCAAATAAAATTAAAATTTTACTAAAGTATGTTGAAGAAATAAAGGTGAAAATATAAATATTAATTTTGGATTACCAAACTCGAACGCGCATTTGATGAGCTTACGGAAATTGGAAATTCCTTTAACTGATTTTAAAGCTCAACAGATGATAGATGAGAATTTGTTATACTTAAACAAATATTTGTCATTTTAAGTTCGGTTAAAGTAACAGTGAAGACGTTTTTCGCAATAATAGGAATCTCTGCCGTTGTTGCACTTTTACTTAAGCTCAAAGAGATATCAAGCGATGAAGTAGTGAAACCAGAAATCAACAAAGAGGGATCATTTACACAAACCTTTTAAATTTTTTGAAAGAAAATTCAAAATTAAAGAGTGATTTTTATAAAGAAATAGAAATGTTTGTTTTTCGAATTTAATGAAATTCGTTTTATTGATTGTGGCCCTCAGCCGCACCTAGAAATCTCTGTAATCATAAGGAATCAAATGTTGAATAAGAAATGTGTATAATTATTTGTTTCGAATGGTAAGAAATACAATCAGCATACAATTTGTATATAAGAAACAAAAGTCCCGGCATCCCGGGATTTAAATTTTTAAAATCCCTAATACCAGGATTTTAAAATCCTGTCCTATTTGGAATTAAAATGAACGATAATTCTAGCGAACAGAAGCTTCTTTTGCATCAATATCAGGTTTAACAACACACTTGATATCCATGCTATTTTATGGTGCTGAAACATGGACAATTACTGGAGCATTCGAGAGTAAAATCTTGTATAAAAGAGATGTCGAAAGAAAAGTATTTGATATTACATTTGATAGTACATTCGGGAGCTAAATTTTTGAGAAATAATAGAGTCAAAACCATATAAGGAAAGTATATATGACGAGTGAACCAGAAATTTAATCCGCAGCAAATGCAGCAAGATACCTTAAATTCTAACGACGTTCTGACTTGTAAACGTTGGAAGAATGATGGCAGACACTCAAGCACGAAAGACAAATACGAAATAAAGTTATAAAAAACTGATACCGTTCACGAACATTATAGGTAGTTTTGAGATTTATTTTGCAGAAACACAACGAGATGCACTGCATTAGAAATATTATGTTTAGGATACATATGAAGAATCTAGAACCTTGTAAAAGAAAACCAACAAATCCTTAGATTATTCCATAGAAAGCTGCCCTTAAAAGACCGAACCTTACGAAAAAATTTGATAAATAGGCCATGAATACCAATAGGTATATTCATATAAGCAAGTAGATAAAATAAATAACTTAATTCGATGTATTCGAATACGACTCATACAAATATAAAAAGTTTTTGACGCATAAATTAAAATTAAATTTAATAGTACTTCCTTCTTAGTTAGATAGAACCTAAAAAAATGTGGTTTAGAAAAGGATCAGAAATACGTTTCATATAATTTAAAAAAATTGTATCTCCAGTTTTATAGGTCTTTAATAAAACCAGGCAAGTCTCATATGGCTTCCTGATTCGTTCATATATACGCTTGATAAACACGTAATTTTATGGAGCTCAAACATCTGTTGAAATCAGGTGCATTCGAGAGGAAAATCTTTAAAAAATCTATGGAGAATTGAATTCCACTTATCTATAAATGCTTCATTATAGTCTAGATTGAAAAATATTGCGCCCAATGAAATAACACTTTAATCTGTTATTAAATTTTTTACAAAAGAGTGATTTTTAAAGAGCTTTCGGATTTGATAAAATTTATTGAAAATTTAATTGAGTCGATAGAACGATCTATATAATTACATGTTTAAAGATAATTTCATGTAAATTTTAACCACTACTACGCCTTAAATAGTTGATACGCTAGAACCAATTTTGGCATACTCTCGCCAACATATCGGCCGGTATCTCGTGAATAAATTCTTCTATATTAATTGACTGGCCCCAAAAGTGAAATAAACTATTCACCGAACTCGCATTACAATTGGGCCATTGTTTCGTGTGCTGTTTGGTCAGCTTTAAAAAAGTACGATGCAATGATGCCACCGGGCCATAATCGGAATGCAGTACCAGTTCTGGCAATGATTGTGGCCGCTTTTTACACCAATCACAACAGTTGTGTTCGTTTGCGTATCCACTCAACCAGAAATGAGCTACGTCGCTGAACACAATTATTCGATGAAAACGTGTACGATGCACTTTCATAACCGAGCATGAATTTTGACAATAATTCCCAATTTATACGAAGCAATTCTTTAAGCTTAGCTGATTATTTTGTAGACATCGGGGAGGAAGATAAGACGAGTACATACTTGATTCTACTAGCCACTCGTGTTACTCTCTTATTTGTATTACATATGTGTATACTCTTAAATAATAATACGAGTGATTTAAGAAATTATATTGTGCTGTATAAACATCAAAGAAATTTCAAGGAAAAAATTGTATCAATATTTTCTACAACAATTGCTTAATTGGGACTTAAATTTAATAATATGCAAACGTTGTTCTTTTTGCTGCTAGCAGCAGACTTGCCAAAAAGAAAGATGCTAAAAAATTCACCCTTTTATTAACATTACTTTATTTAACATTTTTTATGTCATATAATGTTGTCTTTCAATATGTACGTCTGACAATAATGAGATCTTTTAATTTGTCATAAAATATATATATATATAGTGCTAGTTTATATACTACATAGGAAGGAGACAGAACAAACTGCATATGTTGCTTCCCCATCTCTTTACCAGTAATCGATCACGTACTTAAGAATGTATACAAAGCCCAGTGTCAGCAACAAGCATACATATACATATATGAACAATTCCATCTTTTTTTTATATTTTTGACCTAAAAAGAGATATTGGTAATTTTTCTTTATTTCCTTTCATCCTTTATATTGCAAACAGCTATTATTATTATTTGCTTTGCTTCTTCTGATGCCGCCTTCATAATTACAAAAAAAGAGGGAAAATGAAGAAAACATTATTTCTTTTCAAATGGACTACAAAAATAAACTGAAAGCAAGCTAAAATAAACTGTTCAAATACACATACAAAGTAAATATGCATAGGATTGCTCATCAACTACGTGGGCATCAGTTTTAATCGTTCTTTTATTGATAATTAAAAGCAAAAACCAAGAAAAAAAAATGCAATAAAAAGATGAATTGAGCAAAAAAGGAAAAGGAAAATAGTAAGAGAGAGTGAATGCCTTAATACTTAAACACTCAGAGGAGTTTGAATAAGGATTTGGTGTGCTATGTGTCAAGGATAATATGAGATCGACTCCAATAAGTAAGACCGTGACTTATTTAACTGAATAATACTTTAATAGTTACTGAAAATTATTCTTACTGTAAAACAGTGAGGCCAAATACATGCTCTCATGTTTATAATGGTGTTCAGAGATGCCAACTTTTGAGACTCAAAAGACGTAAAAATTTTTGAAAAAAGGGCTAAAGAGGGCTAAATTGAATAAAAAAATCCGTTTAAAGCCACATCCTGTCAAAATTTTGCGATAAAGTGCGAAAAGAGGCTAAATTATAAAATGTTTCTTTTAAAAATCAAAACAACAATTATTTATGAAATAATTTATTAGAAAAAAATTACTACCATGAGATACATATGTATTTCAATTACATTTTAATTAATAAGGTACATACGTAGATTAAATACATAGTATTAAATAGTATACATTTAAAATAGGTCGTTACTGAACAAAATTTCGATTTCTTTTTCATCATAATTTTCAGTCCATAAGACACTATCAATAAAATATTTAGATTTTTTATAAGTTTCATTCGAATTAATTTTTGAGCACACTTCGTTAGGTATTTTGTAGTTTGAACAACATACATTATCTCTTTTTAGGCTACATTTAATGTGTATTAAACTGTTACGCGTATTTAATGACATTTTGTTTCTAATTTTATTTTTGAATAAATTCATGACACTAAAACTCTTCAAAACCTCTGCGTTTGAGTACGGATATGTAAGGCAATACTGGACAGTTTAAGGAATGGGTTATTACCAATAACATTATTTCTATAGTATTATATTAAAGGAAGAACAAGTACGAAAAAACTAAAATGTAGCCATATCGAGCAAAAAGTAAAGGGCTAAAAGGTAATTGTAAAACGTGCTAGATTTACGCGTTTTTTAGTTTAGGGCCAATTTTCTTTTTTCGCGTTTTGAGTGACTAAAATCGGGCTAAATCTAGCCCGAAAAGGGCTAAGTTGGCATCGCTGATGGTGTTGCTTAAGCAGCAGAGAGCTTTGTGTATTAGGAGAGATAATTATAAACATTTAAAAAATTGCGTACTGCGACCTTGCTCCCACAACAGATTTAAGTTTGATCTCTGAAATCATAACAAAGCAAGAAATGAATGTTTTTTGACCAAGCACAAGTGATAAGAAATTACAATTTCGCAAATGACTACTTTAAAAGGTAAAATAATCATGAAAATGTTAATGATTATTTATGTTTAAAAGTACGCTTTTTATACAATGCACCTAGAGCTGCCAGATGTATTTCGGAAAAAATCGTCAAAATCTCGATAAAAAAGAAACAATCGTTATTTCGAATTTCAAAAATCGGAAAAATAAATAGTTGATTTTAATTTTTATTTAAACGAAATCATAAAAATTCGTGTGTACGAGTATATAGGTACGGTAGAGTGGCCGTTATTTTTTTTTGTATTGTCACTTGGCAAATATATATAAAAAATTTTGGATCGTTTTCATAATTATTAGGCGTGTCTTGAGCCCACAATTCAAGAAATCAAAGTGACTGTTATATGTATTTTGAGAATGTATTGTTTTATTTTATAAATATTAAACCTTTAACGAAATATTCCTGACTGTATTGAAAACTTCGTGTAACAAGTAATTTAAAGCTTTTTAATGAAACCTCTCCTATACTGCCTAAAAAAAAAAAAAAAATAAATTTTTGAAATATTGTTATAAAAGTTGAAAAACATCTAAGAATACATTTTTTAAGTTAAATATTTTACGGAAAAAAATTAATTTGCAATTTTGTTTCAATTTAAATTTATATAAATTTCAGCAATTTATTAAAGATTTTCTTAAAAAACTTTTGTTTACAACATCAGTTTAATTTTCCAACGACAACCAATGTGTATAATATGTGTGTATGTGTGTTGTATTTGTTAAAATGCGTAGTATAACTTCAGTACGTGTACAGTACAACTTAATTAAACGGAAACTGATTTAATTGCATATTTAATGACTTACAATGAAGTTGAAAGTTTATTTCTGTGGATGTGTTTGTGTATAAGAGTGTGCGTATGAGTCTTGCACAGTTGAAAACAATAATAAACATTTTATTTCCTTTCTCGATGACTGTGTGAATGTGAATGTGAGTGTGTGTGCGTATGTATAAGTTAATGTATCTACTACTTTTTGTAAGGAAAACAATGTTTATGCAAATAATTGTTAACAATTGCTGATAATGTCAACATCTATAATACATACATACATGCATACAAAAATACATTGAAATAAATTTTTATTTATTTTTGACATTACACTTGATGACAAGGAATATGTTTTTACAATAACGATACTTTGTATATGTAGACGATACATTTCTACTTATATAATGGGAGATATTAATAAATAAAATTGTCAGACGGTTAAAGTCTTTTTGATAGTTTATCCCACCAACATTTTTTGTTTTGCGTTGCAAGCTAAAATCCTTTTTGCTATTCCAGTTTGTTAATTTTGAGGAAAATATAAGACCTTAAAAAAGTCTTTATTCCCTTGACGGTCCAGTTAAAATATTTCATAAAATTTTGCAATTAACTTTTGACCATTAAAGAGTTTCATAGAAAATATTGGTGGTGGGCAGTTTGAGAGACCTGGGCCTTAATCCACATAACAAATTATTAAATTTTCATTTTGTACTAAAGCAATTTTTCGTCGATTTGCAAAACTTTATGTTCCTCAGAACTATACTATTTGATAAGGTATAAGTTGAAATTGATAAGTGTTATTTGCAAAGTTTTTGCAATTTTTTTATTCTCTTTGTTATTTCTGCTCCACGTACGTTCTCTTGTGCAAAATGCAAAGTTAATATTGAAAAGTGTAATACAAAGAATTTGCAAATGATTATACTATTTAGTTACGCAGAATCTGTAAATTCAATTTGTGCAAACAATATTTGATAAGTTTTTTAAAAAATGTGCAAGGTAAACGATTGCTTTTTAAATTCATAGAAGTTAATGTTAAGTCGTAAGTTTCTGCTCGGTGATAATGAAGTCGCTCTTATAACAAGAAATTACAGAGACCAAATTAATTTTTTCGGACTACAAAACTTTAGTATTAACCCTGCTAAAAATGCTTTCAATCGTTGCCACAAAAAACACGGCGCATAATTATAAATAGTTTTCTTAAAGAAAGATTCTTGTGTCATAATTAAATGAAACATAAACTTTAATATGTTCTAAATATTTACAATAATATAAAAAAGTATTAAGTTTATTGTTTTGAAAACTAGCAAATAAAATAATTTTTTTTTCTTTACTCACATGTTACACTGCAAGCTGTTGTTTATTTTGCGGCTCATTTTAAAAATCTATATTAAGCAGTGCAAAGTGATAAGACAGATATACAAATATTAAAAAATGCTTTGTAGAACACTGTGCACGCTCAGTTTGTGGGAGAGCTCAAACACTTTACAAAGATTTTAAGGTTTTGGCAAAAACTTTGCTTAGTGCAAAGTGAGATTTGCAAAGAATATTGAACAGAAACACTTATCACTTTGCCAAAGTGTTACAATGAGATTAGTTTTATATGCAATCTAGTAAGCTATTTTGAAGGCCATGTACACTGACCTAACATTAATTATTTAAAAAAAAATTGCCTTTCTCAATTGCAGGACTTTATCATCGATGATAGTTATTTGATTGGATACAGGTTAATAGAAGTCGTGTCGTTTTTTTGCCATTGATTGTATAGAAAACACATATACCTATACACACAAATACAAATATTCACGTTACATATTCATAGAGTATTGTTACCATTTAAAATTGGATTTTATTTAGTTTGCTATTGTTGTTGTTGGTTTTATTTTCATTCATCGGTATTTGTCTTTATCTTCATTTGTTCGTAACGCTCGTACATTCAAAATTCAAATGTTAAATATTTTATTGTGCAGGATTTTTGTATCGCATTGTCACAAATACAACTGAAATAGAGAGCATGAGAAAAGAACTTGTCTTATTAGTATTCTTTTACAATTGTGTGCTGGTGCCATTGTGTGCATGACTTGAAGTTGGAAAATATACACAGATACACACACTCACACATACACACATGTACACGTACGTATATACTGACATACATGCAAGCGTATAATACAAGTAAAAGTACTGTATTTGCACCTCCTGTGTACGAGTGTACTTTTTGCGTATTTTTGTGTTCAAATTGTTGTCATCACTACTACAACATATGAATTTTTATTTTTATTCGTATTTTTATTTCTGTTTGTGTTTATATGCATGTCTGTCTGTTTGTCATTGTATATGTATGTAGTTAAAGTTACACAATAAATTGCGATGAATACTTAAACAGGTTTGTTGCGTTATTCCTATTCATTTGCCACTTAATTACATTTGCTGTCAGAACACATTTGGAATTTTGAGATGTAAGCAAAGACATTCTCATACTCATACAACTGAACGAAAATGCGAAATGTCTGGAATTTGACAGTTAGTAAATTTTATATTTTTTGTTGATATTTCTTCTCTTTGAACTTTTTTTTTATGAAAGTTACAGTGTTGCAGGAATTAGGTGCTCTAAGAAAAGAATTTTTTGTTTAATTATTTGAGGGAAGGCTGCAGGTTTTTTGTGTAATATCGAACAAAAATTTTAAAATGTTTTACAGTTAGTTCTTAATGATTTTTTTAAGATATTGAATGAGCATTCCATATGATGCTACATTAGGTTTGTCATGTAAAAGCCAAGTTAGAAGCTAAAATTAATTCGTCAAGCTAAAAGAGAATGTATAGTTCTGTTTATCCTTTATTGTACCACTGTACACCTTGAATAATATTTTAATTTAATTTTCATCGTTATAATTTTTCTACTTTAATTCGTTTTTTTTCTTTTCGTTTGTTTTTTTTGTGTGTTCACCAACTGCACAATACAGTTCAGTTCATTTATTTTATACTGTTTTTTGATTTGTTTTTATGGATTTTCTAGGATAAAATTTATTTGTAGGTTTTGTATTTTCCAGTTACAATTTTATGTTGGTAATTATGTGTTTTCAAAAACATAAAAATCTGGTTTTGATGCCTTAAGTCATTAATTATATGGATGAGTATTTTTTGCAAATATATACTTACATAAATTTTTTTCTGTATGGGTGTTTCTTTAAATCTGGTTGCTGATTAAACTCTGATACTTTTTATACGAGCTTCTTTTTGGCGGTCTTGTTAAAGAAGTTTGTTTTCTTTTTAATTTTCTTTTTCTTATTAACAAAAGTTTGACATTTTTATTTTGGGTTACTTTGTTGCGAAAGCATAAAAAGAATTTCAATCAACTTTGTTTGTTTGTGTGTTTGTTTGTTTGTTTGTTTTTATTAAGTATAATATTAAAATTGTTTTAAGGCTATAAACAAAATGTACATATTTATTAACTGTAGGCTGGGTATTAAGAAGATTTGAAAAGTATAAAGTATCTATTAAATCATACTTAAAGAAGAAAATAATTTGGTTTAATAAAAAGACATCAATTTCGTTAAATTAGGGGGGAAATTATTTGGAATTTTTTCATTCACTTGCAGGCGTCAATTAGAAGGCCAGTAAACTTTATAGGATCTGCTAATTTCTAGAAATTGTTTAGCTTTTAAGAAGTTTATTTCCTAAGCAGAAATATAATGATATATAAATAATTCTGTTGAACAGGTTTTGGAAAAGATTCGTTTCTAAATCACTGCCAACAATTCCTGGGGAATTTTTATTGAAGCTTACGTACATATAAGCTCTCTGCGTATTTTGTTTTTCTGGTTTATCCATATCTATAATGTACTACTGTCAAACAGATTTGAAAAATATTACTTTTGACATAAATAAATTGTAAACAAAGTCAGTCAGCTGTGCTATTGCACTCGCCTTGTATAGTTACACCATGTAGATTTAGGATTTAGTTTTCTTGAAATTAAATTTTCTGGCTACTTGTTAAATTTATTGGAGTGGAGTATTTTATTTACAAATAATAAACAAACACATTTATACATATAGTACACGTATTTATAGCATTTAATTCGGAAAAGCTTTTATTTTTTCTGGGAATTGAAAACAAACAAAAATAAAGTTTATTTTTTTTTTATTATTATTCACAAAACGAAAAAAGACATCACCAGTGAAATATGCCAAAGTTTTTAGTCTGTTGCTGTAATATGTATATATATATATACATACGAGTACATATATATATGTGTGTGTTTGGGCTGTTGTACAAGTATAGATGTGCACCTGCATGTGAGTGGAAGCAATAGTGTGTTTCTGAGTATTTGGGTAAATGTGTTTGTGTTTGAAGTTAAACCTTTTGAAAAAACAACATTTAAACTATTTAGCATACTCGTTCGTATGAGTAGGTATACCCAAATATGTATCTGTAACGGTATGTATTTCAGTATTTCAGATGTATTCAGGTATTTTGTTACGGTAAGTGATATTGTTTTTTTAAGCCTTTTTTTATTTTTCTTTTGTAAAGTAAATGGGTGAGTGTGCATAAATTGTGCTTTTTTTTTAACATACAAATATATTTAATTTAAATAAACTAAACTTTTTCCAAAGCACACAAAATGCTTAGCTTAAAAGTACAAAATGAAAATTATTTTTTCTTGGTTAAATACGTTAAAAAAACAAAGTTGCAAATAAAGTAAACAACACATACGGCATATTGCAAAACACACAAAACACTAATATGTTAATTTAATGGTAAGTTTTGTTTATGCATTTTGTAAAATGTATGATATATGTATTTAATATTGAATTAGTTTTTAGATACAGTATTTTATATGGTTCCTTAAGACAATCAAATTTGAATAGTTTTTCTTAAAATTATTTTATCAAAGAAAAGGTCGAAGAAATCAAAGTTTAATTTAATTATTTTATTATGTTTTTTAAAGTTCACTCACAATTTAATTGTATGGGATCAATAAGCGTTAAAGACATAGTTTTCGAATAAAGTGGTAACAATATACAATTTACAAATACTTACTTTGAAATTATGCTTCAAATGTGAGTGTTTTTATATCCTATAAAACCAAAAGTGGTAAATGAGGGTATATATACGTTTGTCATTCCGTGTGCAACATTAAGAAATATTCCTCTCAGACCCAACAAAGTATATATATTATTAAACCTTATGTCTAAAATACAGCCACAATGATCAAGATTTCTAAAAAATATTTGTCGTTTTCCTAAGCCAGTATGTATTAAAAATCAGCAATATTGCTACAGTAACATCAGAGTTGTGAAACAAGCTGTAAGACGACCTACATTTTTACCCTATACCACCATAGTGCATAGGATACTTCTTAGCCTATAGAACAGAAAGCGCGGTATAAACAGAAAAATAATTAAGTGTTTTGGAAACTTCCATATGTACTATCAACACATGTTAAATTTATTTTCGATCTGCCAACTCCATCATATAGAAACAGGTGTTCAAAAAAGTCGCATCCGCTATTTTTTTTTACAGTGGAAAAATTAGATTTTCATGGTGTTATTAAATATTTAAATAAAAAAGGTTTATGATATGGTATGGTGAATGTGTTAGCTGAAAGTAGTCCTTCATGTGCAAAAGTAAAAAATTAGGTTTATGAATTTAAACGTGATCGTTGTCTATAACGTACAAAACAGCAACAACAACAGAAATTGTAGCCAATGAATTAAATGATGGACGAGTAAAATTGCTTGAAATAGCTAATATAATGGGCATCTCAAATGATCGAGTCCATTTAATTTTGTATGAAGAACTACAGATGAAAAAGCTTTCTGCAAGATGGGTGCCGCGTTTGTTAAAAACGCTTAAGAATGAAAATTTCTCAAGCTTGTTTGGATAGATTTAAGAAAAATAAAATGGATTTTAAGTGCCGTTTCATAACTGTTGATGAGACATGAATCCACCACTATACTCCAGAGACAAAAGAACAATCCAAACAATGGACTGAAGCTGGAAGAAGTACCCCAAAGAAGGTAAAATAAATTCAATCGGCTGGTAAGGTTATGGCAACGGTTTTTTGGGACTTCCAAGGTATTTTATTGATTGACTGTCTGCAAAAGGGTAAAACAATAAATTCAGAGTACTATTCCAACATTTTGAATCAATTCAATTTTTCATCAAGGCAATGCTGCAGCGCACAAGAGTGTTTTAACTATGGCTAAAATCATAGAATTAAAGTACGAGTTCTTTAACCTTATTCTCCTGATTTAGCTCCCAATAACTTTCACCTGTTCCCAAATCTAAAAAAATTCCTAGCTGGCAAGTATCTTAACTCAAATGAAGGTGCAGTTACAGTTGTAAACCACTATTTTGAAGGCCTTAAGGAAGTCTATATCAATCAAGGGATAGAAAGTTTTACGAGATTATATTGAAAAATAAAAATGTTGTTGAAAATCTAACTATTCTGTTTCTGTGCTAGGCTAAGACGTTTTCGAATCGCCCTCATATTGGATTTGTGCTGAGACTCAATTCCAGAAATCACTTTAACGACCATACATCTCTAAAAATTGTTGGTATCAAAATAAAATTGAACATAAATAAGTTTCATATATATAGAAATCATGATGCCTAATTTTATAGCGATCGACCCATTATTAGTCATAGTTCCCAAATGCTTTGCAACTCGATATCGATATCGAGGTAAAATTGAAATGCAAATAATTTGTAAATACACTGAAGTCACGCTACGATGGGCTCCTCCATTCTAAAAAACTGTTATTTCTCGCATGATTGGGCTTGACTGTCTGTCGTACAATAAAATATGTAAGCAACGTAAATGTCACGAATATAAAACTATACATAATTTATTTTGCTGCCAAAAGTATATACTTTCACAAAAAACTTTACATGATTCCCTAATATTATAGGCTGAAGACACTAGATTTATCTGAAAGAAGTATTAGAAACCTCAACCTCAGTACATCACGACAGACATCGGACATGCATTGGCACAGTTTATCATGTTACCATCAGCATGTACTTTTATGTCATATCCATTAATAATATTAACCCTCTTTGTTACAGATGTTTGGCTTAGTAACGAGGGACTGATATTGAATATTGAACATACTGAATCTTAAGATACTCTTGTCTTACTACATAAGGATATATTTGTATTATATATGTATATTGCAGTTAGGTGTAATATGTTTAGAATATCTAGAGGATTGTTGAGTGGCCACATGCATGAAACTGATACAAGCAGAAATTTTAGCTCTCGTCTATGTAGTAAACATATCTGTAGCCAAAAGTATTCTAGCGACAAAATAAGCAACATCTTTTATTTCCCTATTGTTCAATTCGACAAACATCGAGTAAATAGTAATCAGTCACTTTAGAGGATATATGAGGCCATGATGAAGTGTTACACGTCCAACTTGCTTCCACTTTTAGCAGTTTTGTACATATTCAGGAACAGCTTTAAATTCCAGAATTTTTATTATCCTTATGATGTTGATAGTTTTTCTAAAGCCATTTGTATGAGCCTTAAGACATCACCTACTTCTACTGATTTGTATGGAGAAAAACTATTCGTCGCCCACAAAATTCAGTTTGGGAATATAAAATGCATTGATTTCAGAAATTGATTTAATGTGTAGTGATTTACCTTTAGTGATGTCCTTAAATGCTGGTAAGTAAGTCTTGGTTGTAGGGCAACTTAATATGGTTATGGTCATTATGGCCGCTTCATTATTAAGCTTGATACCTGGGTCATTTGGTAAAACCAGAAACAGTTTGGTACTTTCTGCTGAATATTAATTTGATTAATGTTTCATAAAAGTATTACTGATCAGTTCAGAAGTGATGTTGAATATTGTACTTTGTATGATACAACTATCTGATTGTAAACACAATTTTGAGCAAAGTTGCATCTTTGTGTTGTCAAGCCTACAAAATGTTAAATATTAAAACAAATATACAAAACTCAATAAATAGAATTATTAATACAATTAAAAAAAACAATATCTGCATTGTGTGCAAAATATAATTGAGTCAAGTAAGTAAAACTGAATGATCGTTTTTCACAAATTAAATACAACAGTCTTCATTATTTAAATTTGTTGTTTATTAGTTTTATTTTCTTTTATTAAATTTGTCAATCAGTTATTTTTTAAACTTTAAAATCAGTAATATTTTAACTGAGATCTACATATATTTGAACTTTTGAAAGCATTTACACTTTCATACAACATTCGAAAATGTTCATGTAAAACTTACGTACAACTATTGTAAATTCAGACGACATACAACTCCTTCGAGTTCACAACATCATTTGTGAATTGCTTATATTTGTGTGAATTTAAAAAAAATATATAATTTTTTTTGAAATATTCTTTACGTAAGTTGATATAAATGAGCTCGATATTATGGAAATTTGAGTAGTTTTTTAATCCGAAAACCGCATAAAATTACATACTAATATTTCGCATTTAAATGTTATATAATACATTTTTTAGTTATGAATTTAAATCAATCAACATTATTTCCAAAATTTGTCTACGCATGGTGAGTTCCCAATACAATTGACTAGAAACAAGAAATCTAGGCGTATGAGTATTTTCTTAATTATTAACGAATTAAATATTGCTCATACCCACTCAACTGTAAAACCAATCTCATAAGAGTAATTTATAAAAAATACAATGATTTTTTTAATTACACTGTGCTCGATTTTTTTATATTTTTTTTTACCGACAAACGGGCACCTAGTGGGTAAAGCTAAATCGAGTACGCTGAATCCAGTGGTGCTAACTGTTTTTATTAGTTTAGCTCTAATATTCGAGATATAGCGGTATTTAAAAAATGGATGAGGTTGCGCAATAAATAATCGTGTAACTCGAAAACTGTTTAGTTTATTAAATTAAATAAAAATTCTGCAATGAAATTATCTTTAAGTAGGACTAAATTTTTTTAAGCCAATCCTCGTTTTGGAAAAAAAATAATTTTTTTTTGCAAAAACACAAAAATTTCGATTTTTAAAAATTCATAAAAAATTTCATATTTTTTTTACCGTTTTGGGTTTTTTATGAATTAATAATAAAAAAATTAAATTTTTAGGCAAAAAATATGTTTTTTCTTCATACATTTATTTATAACTGCTTATGTCGAGTTATGTCGAGTTATGTCAAAAAAAGGCCACCAAAGGTGACAGTTCGATATATCTCGATTCCTAGAGCCAGCGAAACGCCCCTTTAAATGTACCTATACATTTTTTAAAAGTGTTTATATCGAGATCAAATTTAACACAAAAAATATTTATATGTACATAGGTCATGCCAATACATATTTGGATGATCAGTTTATAATAAGTCATGGCTCTTATATATACCTCATTGTTGAAAAACTGTTTTTACTTTCCCAATAAAAAAATCGTGTTTTTCAAGCACTTAAGAGAAAAAGCGAATAATCGAGCGCTTACGAATAAAATATACAAAAAGATGCTTTTTTAGTGCTGACAACGAAAAAAAACAAAAATTAAATTATAGCCTGCAGATTTACGTATGACAACGAAAGTCAATTACAAAACGAATATCGCGCTTCTCAGTTACTACGAATTTTTCTTAAGCAAAAACATTCAGATAGAATTAAAAAAACACTTTAGGGAAGTGCTTTATTTGCATGTTTAATTAGATTAAAAGAAGCGCTTATTATTAGCAGAAAGTAGTCCTCCAAACCAGGAACACCTGCATCCCATCAGCAGGTTTGACGCGATTTGAGGTATGAATTCGTACATAAAACGTGCTCCTTTTGAAGTAATGACTGCTTTTTGTCAAATCTCATCACTCTTCAGTAAAAGTATTGTCCGATTAAGTTAACCCTCATTATTAAAATGATGCAAAGGGCTGTGTCGCAGAAATCAGAGTGCAATATTCGGCTGTGCCAAATTTTAGATACCCTCCACATAAACACTGCTTATAGGACTAGAATATCTTTATATTTTTTTCTTTTCAGCCAATTCAGACAATTTTACGACCAACATAATTTATTTTAAATATCATGAAATTTTCTCTAATTTTGACCATTTATAATTGATGTAATTACCGACTGTGACCATAATTTACAGGATGTGTCTGGTTTTCAGAATAATCTTGTGTGTAATTTAACAATTTATAAAATTAAAAGAACATTTTTCCATATTCACAACAAGTTAAGAAACAGAGTATAAAAAAAGGATAAGATATATGATGAGGCTATTTTGTTTGAACTTAACTCAATAACATTATTTACAAGAGATTTTTGGGTGGCATAGTAGAAGTGGACCAATTATGGACTGATGGCTTCTAAATCTAGTATCCGCTAATGTGATTTTTATGTATTTTAATATTATTTTAAATGAATTTCATCTTAATTACGTTATTTACAAGAGTTTTATGTCCGTTTAGTATGCGCGGAAGTGGACTTATTCGGGAGCTATTGCCAATTATTGACTGACAGCTGCAAAACCCATTAGCCGTATAACGGATATTGCTATGATTTCTGGATTAAAATTACTGATCTGTATAAAAGTTGTTTCGATATCGATATTTATTAGACATATTTGTGGGTTTATTTGTTTTTCGGAAATGGTTCCTTTATGTCAGCTATGATAAATTATGGGCCGATCTTCTTAAATATTGGAATAGTGATTTTAATGTATATGAGGATATCTTACATACATAATACTTACATAATACTATTAAAGTGAATTTTGGAAGTGAACCTTATATGGGGGATATAGTCAAATATGGACTGATATTCCCAAAATCCAGCGATTTGATTTTGGAATGTATGTAAATGATCCGTGTAAATTTTTGGATCGGTACCGTTATTTATAATAGATTTATGATCATTAAAGCGATTTTCAAATAAGGGCTTTATATGGGAAATGTGGACCGAAATTCATAAAATTTTACAGAATAATTTGTGTGTGTATGTGAATTATCTATACAAAGTTTTGAATCTATACCGATATTTATATGATAAATGAACAGATAAATGACTTTTTCGGATGTGGTCCTTATATGGGAGCTATGACCAATTATGTGTCGATCACCATAAAATTTAGTACAACAATTTATTTACCTATAAGGATTATATATGTCAAATTTTAACCTTTTTAACATTATTTATACCAGTTTTATAAGTATTTAAGTGAATTTTGGAAGTTGACTTTATATGGGGTCTATGGTGGAACATTTACCGAACTGAACAAAATTTCGTTTTTCGATTTCTTTTTACATGAAAGTTATTTTTGCTGAATTTTGTATCGATATTCCAATTTTATAGGCATTTATGTATAATTGAGCAATATTTCGGGAAGATTTTTGTATGGGAGCTGTGAGAAGTCATGGAGCGATTCATACTGTTTTCCATACACTTTCTTCTTTTATCATTAAAATAATGTGTACAAAATTTCATAACAATATCTGTAATATATTTAAAAAAATTGCAATAAAGTTAATAAGAAATATCAAATTTTTATGGAGGTTGTCTCACGTTTTGGTCCACAGCTCTTGCCACTATTTCAATTATGGTTAATCTTAATTAACATTATTTCGCTTTTATTTACATACTAAATATAACCTGTTTTTCACAACTTTTTAACAAATTGTAAAATTCATATGAAAAGTAACAAAATAGCTTTTTTTCAAGCTTCGTTGATTTCTAGTAAATTAGTTTTTGTCGTTTATTTTTAAAGTTCGAAAATGAAAGTTATAACGTGACCTTTACGAAAAAAATCAAATTATAAATAACTTATCTTGATTATTTCTGTTTTTTTTCTGTTTTTCTCAATCGCTAACATTAAATGCTCTTATACTAATAATTCTCTCTCCCTCTCTCTCAGTGATATAAGACAAAAACGATTTTCGAATGGTAAATGGTGACAGTTAACTATTAAACTTAAAATGGACTTTTAATTTTCGGCTTCAGCCAATTAAATAATGTTGCAAGAACTTTATTTCTTAAAATACATTTTTTTTTAGCGATTTGATTGCAGTTTGCAGCTCAGGTAAATTGAATTGTTGTGCCATAGTAATTAATTTACCACTGTAACTATAATCAGAATTTTTACTTTGATTTTAATTCATTTAACAATATATGCTTCCAAACTCCTAGTATTTGTAGCTTAATCTGCCATTTTGATAACTTTCAATCTACGATTGATGCATAACATAAACTCCTGCTATCGGTTTAAAGTTATTCTCTGAATAAACAAACATAATACTCATATGTTGTCATATAACTCCAGGCAATGAACTTTACCAACATTTTGAACAATTTTATACAGTATTTTTTTTTATTTGACTATCAACTGCTGCTATTCAAGACCAAAAAATAAAATAAATTTGTTTAAATTATTATTACTAGTTTTAATGTACAATTGTACATACATACATATATAGGTACTCGTGAAGAAAAAGTAATACCTAACATGACCACTTATTTCACTGGTCAACAACTTTCTACGTGTATGTGCATCCGCTTAACTTTGGTACGTTACGAAATTATTTCGGTTAAACATTCTTTTCTTTGCAGTGGGCTTGTTTGTGTGCATATGTTAGAGCATGCATGAGAATAAATGTTTGAAAGGTTGTTTTTTAGTAACGTTCAACAAAAATTTAGTAATAAAATATGCGAAGTTGTCTACGGGAATACAAACCAGAGATCACTTGACTATAAACGAGATTAAAAATTCAATTACAAAAGTTGGAACCGAATTGTACATGATTTTTTTGTAGTTTATATTTTTTCCCCGGTTTTGTGTGTGTGTGTGTTTTTAAGAACAAGTGCAACAACAACAGCAATTTGGCAAAGAGGGATTCAGGGAAAAAAATTATTAAAAAAAATTTGTTGTTTTACATGAAGGACATTTATTGTAGGTAGAGAAATGTTAAGTAAAATATTGATTAGGGGAAAAAGTTGTATTGTTATTTAAAAAAATTTTTAAGGAAAATTTGTTAAATTAAATACTTTAAGCCAGTCCGATGATCATCTACTGGTGAAAATATCCTGATAAGCTTTGTATGAATCTCCTTAAGTAAATTTCCTAAATTTCATGATTTAGTTCTGAATCAAGTGTGTTTAATAGATGGTGTTTACAAGTAGAACTTGAACATAAAATTCCCGATGACACCCTTGGCAGGGTAGAAAACCTTTATAATTGTATTCTTTGAATTATTTCAGAAAGTGAACAATATTTATTGGGGTTACAAACATCAGCACAAATCCAATACAACGTTAGCGCTATTGTGGTACAGGGTATAATTATAAGTGGAACTACTATACTGATATGTTGCTCTAAAACTAAGATTTTTCAAGCAACTCACAGAAAAGTAAAATCAGATACAAGAGCCAGGAAGAGAAAAACAAGACATGATTTGATCAGTGTTTAGTACTTAAAAGAAATAGAAACCCAGTTTGGTCATGTGAAGAGAACAAAATTGATTTGTCTACATCTGTCACTAGGTTTCATAGCAAAACCTTCATTAGAAGGCCACAAAGTAGCAAATTTTCACCCAGATATACCCAAAATTTGGTGTTCTATTTAAACTTCAGATATCGGTCCAATTTATTGTATAGATGAAAAAATGTGTGCTGTGCATGATATAGAAATATTGCAAGATCAATGTCTTTTAATTGAGCATACATATATGCAAATTTTTTTATTATATATTAACAACAACTCTATATAAATTAAATTATATGAATAACTTTCCAATATTTTACCCCTTGTTCTAGTTAGTTGAATTGAAATAACATTCTCAACAACCTAATACTTAAACGTACACTGACATACATAAATATTTTAACACAAATACATACTATTAAACAAAAATAATAAAAAAGAGTAAAAGCGAAAGCAAAAAAAAATATGTTATAAAAAATGGTTAGCATGTATTTACAAAAGGCACCAAAAGTTTAAGGTAAAACACATACAAAACTTTGCTGAAAAAATTGTAAAACGTGCAATAACAACAACAAAGAAACAGAACAGGATAAAAAGTACATTTAAAACAACATAAAACAGCAGTATCAACAATGAAAACAACAAGAACAAAATCATGCTAAGAAACATACGATACACTGGACATTTGCTGGACGCAATCGAAAATAGAAATGGCAAAGAGACAATGTACGACATTGGCAAACGTCACATTCAAGCAAGCAGGCAGGTGGCAGGTAAGCAGCAGGCAAGTAAAAGTAAACTAAACAACGAGCCAACCAACCATTCAGTTAGCCAGCATTTAACACACACACATAAACACACTCACATTCAATCACACATACTTAAACATTTACATACAAACACTTGACTAACACCAACGGAAGCTGACAACAATTTATGTTTCATGCAACGGATACAATTTACAGCCACCCTCCGGGCAAAAGCCGTTGACGCAATGCTAACAACACCTGCAATGCGGGCCAACTAAAGGATGTAAATGAGTATGATATTTTTATTCGTACTCGTATTCTACTACTTGAGTACTCGAGTAGTTGAACCAAAAATTTACAAAAAAAAAAAAAAAAAAAAATAACACAAAAAAATGAATAAGAAAAATCTGAACAAAAAGCAAACAAAATTTTACACCAAAAAATAAGAAACATTTGTGAGGCAGTTTTATAAGCAGGAAGTAAAAGACAAGTCCAAAACTTTTCACTGCAAAAACACAACTACTTGGAAACATAAAAATGTATAATGTAAAATTATGATTCTATAGGTATTTACAAGACTCATATTTCATTAGAATTATTTATAACTTTATACCAATCTACATTTATGTCTCATATAATATTGATATTTAGTTGAACTTCTATCCAATTTAAACACTTCTTTGCGCCTATGATTCCTAAATCCCGCAAATCCCCATTGGTTTTTGTTTTTTTTCCCACATATCGGTGTTTTTTTTAAGGATTATTTGATGCTATTTTATTTTTAGGAGTCTCCGAAAATGTTTAATGTTTATGGTCATCAGTTTTATGATGAAATATTATATCATATTATGTTGTTCTCTATAATAATCAAAGAAAAGTTACTACAATCGTATATATGATTGTAGTAATCATCTGAATCGTAACTTAACCATATTATGACTACCGAAATCATATAAATAATTGCAGTGACCATAGCATTGTTCAAAAACTTTTAAAAATATTGACATTGTTGTGGTAAATATGTACAACCATATTTTTTCTATGCGTCTAGTAGAAGAAGTACATAAATAAAATTTGAGCTGTTGATATGACCTACTGAGTATCCCCTACTTTGCTTTTATGTATTACAAAGTGATCAAATCGTGTTGTTGTTTTTTCCCTTCCTACATCTTGTCTCTGGTTACACTTTTCTCTAAATTTCTAGAAAAACTTTTGTTTCGAAACAATCCTTCAGTATCGCAACATCACTCTTACTTTTTTCCTGTTTTTAAAGCTTTAAAATAACCAATTTCTTGATAATTTTTAGTTGGACTCGAGTTCATTAAATTTAATTTTCATTAAATTATTATTTTTACTGAAGGTAGGAATTGTTTTTACAACATGAAATCTTATTAAAATTTATTACTGTTTTAAAACCGCATGTCAGTCAAATCCAGCTCCATCATTTTGGGCAAAAAAAAAATTGTAATTATCGCACAATAGCGCTCGACATTCGCAGTAACGTTCCTGTCTTCGTCGTCTTTGCAAAAGTACGATGCAATAATGTCATAATCCCTATAATTCACACCAAACAGTACATTTTTCGAGTTGCATTGACAGTTCTGCAAATAACAAAATTTTTAATTTTTAATATCCAATATGTTCTTAAATATTCTGCAAAGCGTTTCGATAACCCCGCACCTTCTATAAACAAAATGGCAAAAAATCTAAAAAAATTCCATTTTTGGTATTTCTTATATGCCAGAATTTCCTATCTACTGATATCTAACAGCGAAATACACAATCTTGTGCAAATGGTATTGCATAATTGCAGTTGCAAAAAGATTAAGCATATTTTCTCTACACTAACAAAGAGAAGCAAGAGAAAAAATGCTAAACCTTTTTACAAATGCAATGATGCAATACCATTTGCCCAGGATTGTGAATTGCCACAATATGTTTTCCTTGTCATTTCCACTTGTCAAATTAATTAGAGAATATTGTTAACCTTTTCGACCCCAACGTTGCTTATAAGCAACTCTTTGGTTTACCAGCGTGTTATTTTAAACAATTGTAAAGGATTTATTAAAACACAAAGATAGTTTGCTGCTTATAGTTCTTAGAATTCTTTAGTTAGAGTGCAATATTAGGCTGAGCTGATTCTTAAATACCCTCCATCTAAACGTAATAAGAAATTTAAAAACTACAGTGGTTTTAAAACTAGAATATCCTTATTCTGTATTTCCTATTCAGTCTTAGTGCAAATTTTATTATTATTTTATATATTGTTTGAAAGACAATATTACCTGTTGGTCGTAATTCACTAATGTGATTTCATTTTAAATGCTTTGAAATTTTATCTAATTTTGACCATTTATAATTGATGTAATTACCGATTCTTACCATAATTTACAGAGTTTCTCAGATTTTTAAAATACTCTTGAGTGTAATTTAACAATCTATAAAATTAAAAGAACATTTTTCCATATTCACAACAAGTTAAGAAAGAGAGTATAAAGAGAATAAGATATAAGGCGAGGCTTCTTGAATTTGATCTCAATAATATTATTTACAAAAGATTTCTGGGTTGCATAAAATATCACCTCAAAAAACAAAATGAAACTCACCTCATAAGACAAGCATTATTTTAAAATGGATTTGCAAATATTTTACATACATAACATATTGTTATTGTTGCTGTTATATTTTCTAAAAAGAAAAAGTATGTTTGTATGCAGATATACAAGATAAAATTGTAGCTGTTGTTGTTGCTGTTGTTCTTGTTGGCGTTCTATGTTTCTATAGTTTTTGCATTACAACCACCCAGCATAGATTGCAAAAAAAAATATGTGACATGTATTTTTTTTCTATTCCCCAAATACATAGATATTTTTTGTTGCTGCTGTTATACTGATTTGTTCCTTTGGAAAAAAAAATAAAAAAAAAAGAAACGAAAATCAAACAAACATGTATTTTGTGTTTTAGAATTGTAGTGAGATATGAAAAAGTCCTTAAAAATTGGTACAACAAAGGAAAAAAGGAAAACTGCTAAAAGAATTTTTGGACAACAAGCTCATGATTTACAGCTGGTATTTGAGTTTGGTAAAATATCTTTTATGCGATTTTCAATAGCAAACCTTTGTAAGTTTGTGTGTGGTGAATTTGTCGGAGAAAACACTTTTTTAAACTACAAGTATTTTATTTACTTACTTTTTAATTTTGTTTTGAAGGTGCATTTAAGGGGTTTTTTATGCAAGAAAACTATTTATATTTTTGTTTCTTGATTACATTGTTTAGATAGTGCACATGGCAATTAAAATTGTGATTTCGTATGCAAGAAGATTAATTCAATTAACAACAGTTCATTGAATTGAATGTGATATAGTGGACATATTTAAAAGGTTTTTATAAAAATAAATTTAAAGTTAAGCCAATGTTAAGGATTTTAGTTCCAAATTTACAAGATGTTTGATGAATAATTATTTCCTACTATTTAACAAACATATTACAAACATTGTGAAATGGAAGCATTCATAAATATGCATAGAATATTCAATTACAGGTTTGTTTGTTAACATATCGCAATTAAAATTTGATATAATTTTATATTAAGGAAATTATATTCCATAACTCTATAACTCCAAAACAAATAAACTAAAAACCGCAATTTTCTTATTAATTTCATCTGGAGTTATAAAAATAATAATAAATTTTTAGACAGACATCACAGTTTCATAAACAGTTGCTTCTTTTAGAATCTTAGCTTTAGTATTTTAGAATACGTAACCTAAGTTTAAAATTTTAATACAAAATAGGTTAAATTCTTAAATTTTAGGAATTTTTTACATTAAAGTTTTCTTAATATTATAATTTCCTTAGAAACTATTTTTCTAGGAAACAAAGAATAGCAGAGGGTTGTTGGCAAAAAAAAAAATAATATTCAAAATTTCTCTAAAAAAGCGACAGAAACTTAAGACATCAACCACAGACAACACTGCATTAAACTCAAAATTAGAATTAAAATTTTTCCCTGAAGATGACTAACAAAGTTGGTCAAAATATTGTAAATTAACAATAAAAAATTAAAACGAACAAGAGCTTTAATATTTTTTAATAAAACAGACCGAATTAATAATATACAAAGATTTAAAAACAAAATAACCTAAATTCGGAACCATATTCTCTTGGGTGTAGGTATAATTTAAAAATGTAAAATTCATAACTGAGGACATATCTTTTGAAAGCGATTTTTTATACCGTGATATTTAACTTCGGATTGTTGTGTTAATGCTTGATTATTAATGTAAATTGGAGAGCATGCTTCTCTACACAATGTAAAAGTTATGTGTGTGCATTTCTGTTCATTAACTTTAATCCTCCATTGCTTTAGCCAGTTTTATAATTCAGATATATGATATTGTAGGTAGCGAGATGCTTTTTAAGGGTTTTCATGAATGCTTAGAGTAGCAGCTTCATCAGCAAATGTAAATGTGTAAATACGATTGTCTGTTGGCATATTAGATGTATATATCAAGTATAAGAAGGGTCCCAGGATACTTCCTTAAAGTACTCCTGCTTCAATGGGTTGTGCGGAGCTTAAGAATTCTCCTTCTTTAAGCTTAAAGGTTCGACGAGTTAAGAAGCTTTCCAATAGCTCATGTGCGTTTAGTTTCAACTTGTAGATTAGATCATCATGCCACACTTTATCAAATGCTTAAGAAATGTCAATAGAAAGAGCAGAATTGCTTTATGATGAGCAAAATTTTGCATGTCTAAGATGCATTAATTTCAGACCAAACAGCACCACTCCGGAGAGGTCGATGTGATCTGTTGTCAAAACTTTAACTACAATTGCCCCGTTTTATGTCAAATTGTATGTTAATAGGATCTGTTATTTAGACATGGCAGATTTATGTCCAAAATGTTTTGTGTCTGATGTTTTTCTCCCTGGAGATACCTAAACTTTATAGTATGAAATGGGCACAACTGTTATTTAGAAATAAATTTTATGTCTTCTTTAATACATTAAAGATTGCATTGAAATGATAGTTTTTAAGTGTCTTTTACGCTGCTCTTATTTTCTTAACTGTTTTTACTGATCTTATTTGAATTAAACAATTAAACTTGAACATAACTTATTTGGTTATTTCTTTTAAAGAAATACTTGAAAATCCTTGACCAGTTTTAACAGTACCACAGTGTCAATGTATACTTATAATTTAATTACAACAGAACAGCAATGATATGTATGTGGCAAACATTTGCTGCTTTGCTGCTACAAGGATGTATTTTTTGTAAATAATTTTTAATTTTATTTATTTTCAACTTGTGGTTGTTACAGTAAAATAAGAAAAATATTATTATAAATTATAATCTATAATTCCATTACACTTTTCAAACTAAATAATAAAAAACAAAACTAAACTCCTAAGAGCTCGTATGAAACGATGAGGACATTAGTGACAGCCGTTACAAAAGTACACACAACTTAAGATAATTTAATTTTTACTCGCATAAGACTGATGAAGAGGATTTAGTACAAGTATTTGGAAAATCAACAAACCAGCAAAATGGAAATCAAAAGCAGTTGAAAGGATAAATAAAAAGAAAAAAGAACCGAAACCAAAACTAGTAACATTAAGCTAACAATGTTGATATCTGTTTGTAAAATGGCTATTTGCAATGACAACATTTAAACAGACATTTAAGCACACACATCTATATGTATTCATATGTATATACAATCATAAGAATGCTGGAGAAAAATACAAATACCAACAACTTCGGAAATACATATAAACACACATATAGTAAGGGAAAAAATATTAAGAACGTGTTCTTTATTTTCAATGATGCAAAGACGAAGTTTTTAAAAAACAATTAATTTGTTAATTCTTACTGTCAAACCACAAATGTTCTTATGGTGAATCTACACTTATAAACTTTAGGTGAATAAATTATTTTAAAGCTTCGAAAACGAGGAAAAAGTGTGACTGAAATTGCAATATTGAATACGTAAATTATCCCCATTCTAATGCGCATTAAGTTAGACGCAAATGCACAAAATCAAACTGAATTTATACTGCATTTAGCTATTTCAATATGGCAACATCGTCGAAAATCAATAATATGTTGTCAAATTGTTTACTATTGCAAAAGTAGAAGAAAACAATTGTATAACTAAAATAATAAAAATAGATTTCCACAATTGTCTTTCTCTTATTTCAGAGTGCCCTACTGCGGTCCCCACTTGTAGCAACACGTTCAGGTTGATGGTTGCTAGTCCATGAACAATTTTTGCATTATGGAGCAGTTTCAGTAAAAGTAATTTCAGCTTTTTTTGTTTTCAAATAAATACTGATTTTTCACCAAATGCCAAACAAATGTTTTCATAAATAAACAGTTGTTTACAAACAAACAGCTGTTTAAATGCTGTTTTAAATGCAGAAACTGTCGTCTGTCATGGTAAAATCTTAATTCACATTAGCGAGATTTTAATGCAAATTAATGCTGTCGTCTGTCTACGCTAATAATAGATTGTTCCAAAACAAAGCTTTTAATGCAGTTCACAGAAAAGGAAAATCAGAGATAAGAGCCAGGTAGCGAAAAATAATGACACGGCCAGTGTTTAATACGTAAGAGCAAAATAAAACAATTGTAGTCATGGATTTAAAATTTAATTAGATTTATGTGCATCTGTTAATTTAAAAAGCTGGATGAAAAGCCCGCTGTTTTAGGTTGTGTTTTGCTAAGCAGCATTTTTGGGTGCCAAAAAGTTTAGCAGTTTGTATTTGTTAAAAAAAAAAACGCCAGCTAAATTGGGATAATGTGCTTTAGGCAAAAAAAAAATTTCGTTCGATTCTTACGACAAAACAGATGTTTGAAGGACACGAAATTAAGAATTAAACCCCAGTTATATCCTACAAAGCAAATTTACTTAAAATATTTTTACAGAGAATATATTTGCTTGTATTAGAAACAATAAATAAAGGGATTTTTGTGTATTTATTGACAAATATAAGTAGATAAATACTTTTGCTGTTGATGTTTGTCTTTTTACGATTGAAGCAACATTTTTTTTCTGTAAAAATCCACGATTGAACTTCGAATTTTGTTACTTAAAGAGCCATGATTGAAGCAAAAATTTTGTTTTATAAAGAGCCTTGATTGATGTTAAAATCTTGTTTTATAAAGAGCCTTGATTGAAGTTAAAATCTTGTTTTATAAAGAGCCTTGATTGAAGTTAAAACCTTGTTTTATAAACAGCCCTGATTGAAGCTAAAATATTGTTTTATAAACAGCCCTGATTGAAGCTAAATCTTATTTTATAAACAGCTCTGATTGAAGCTAAAATATTGTTTTACAAAGAGCCTTGATTGAAGTTAAAATCTTGTTTTATAAACAGCCCTTATTGAAGCTAAAATCTTGTTTTATAAACAGCCCTGATTTAAGCTAAAATATTGTTTTACAAAGAGCCTTGTTTGAAGTTAAAATCTTGTTTTATAAACAGCCCTGATTGAAGCTAAAATCTTGTTTTATAAAGAGCCTTGATTGAAGTTAAAATCTTGTTTTATAAAGAGCCTTGATTGACTTTGATTATGATATCGTGTTGGTTTTTTTTATTTGTTGTAATTTAAAATTATTGTGTGGATAAAACTATGTGCGCTGTGGAATACAAAATCAAATGCTACCCCATGCCAGGGATGATATGATTTTTCTGTACCGAGTATATAATTTTTTATTATTGAAATGTTAAAAGGATGTCGTTATTATTATTTTGTCCAACACTGTATAATGTACTTCAATACATACATACGAGTATAACCATGTTATTGTTACCAAATAGCTTAAGCGTTATTTTTTTTTTATTATTGCTGCTACGGTTGTTGTTGTTCTTGTTCTTGTTGATCCAATTGTGTTGTGTGTGTGTATGTGTGTTACAATATTTGTTTGGTATACTATCATAGAAAGGACATACTTGTACATAGAGCAGCCAGCAGTTTAAGAAACAAAACGAAAAGACCTACATAGAAACTAAAGTCGATATAGAAGAAGAACAAGTAAAAGACTTAGAAAGTATACACAGAGTTTGCAACATCGATTTGTTATTGCGGCAAATGACAATATACACAAAGAATTAAACAAACACACACACACACACAAATACAACAGATACATACAAATACAAACAAACTAAATGCGATTTGACCACAGTATCTAAAATCCACTTATGTAGAAAAACCGCACCCAAAAGCTTTTTAAAGAGATGTTTATTGTCAGAACAAATGCTTGCAGATTATATGGTATACTTTGTTGTTGCTACTAATAATAATGTTGCTGCAAATGTTGTTTTTCTCTTTAAATTTACCCCCCCCCCCCTTCGCCCTTCAATACCCATTCACAACTATTACCACATTGTGGTAGAAACTATTATTAGTGTGTTTGTGAATTTTGATAGAAAGTTGACGTGTATTTTGCAACTTGAATTGCGGTTTTTATGTCTACTTCTCTGTCTAGAAGTTGTTATTAATCTGCGGTTCTCTTATTTAAATCCATTAGAAAACATTGTATTATAGTATTCGAGTGAAATGCTGAGGTTTGTTGCAAAGCAGTTCTAGTGAAGTTATTGCTAACTGAGATTTATTAACGTAATGTAATTGAACAATGTAATTAGTTTAAGGATTTACAATAAATTCCGAGATGCCTACAGCTACAATGCGTACATCGAGAAATATTTTACAGGTTTTTCATTTCCTTCAATGAAACTCTATTATTTGATCATGCGTGTACTTAATATTTAATTGGAACTATCAATCATACTCTAAAGCATGGTACTCTGTTCAAATTTGCGAAATTTGTTGAGCAACATCAATTATTTCATTTGAAAATTTTGACAATTAGCAAGTGGTGACAATGCCGTGATTTAGCAGAAAATTGTCGTTTTTATTGCTCTTAATTATGCCACATTGTTTCTTTTATATAAACAAAAACCATATGCTTTTATTTTATGTGTTAAAGAAATGGATACAAAAATTATATTATTATCCATGATGCTTTTATGGCGTTGCTGTTGCAATGTAAGTTATTGGTTTTATTCCTTATATTTTTTCTTTTTTGTACTGCCGATACTGCTTCTCAGTTTCACTAAATTTATTTTTGTCTTTATTATTTTATATTTTATTAGTACTATTTTCAATTTGAATAATTTTTGTGCGAAACTATTGAATTAAAACCACAATGACAAGTAAAATCTAAACAGCTGTTGTTTTCAATTTCGTGCGAAATAAGTGCCGCTTACATTATTTCGCAGTTGGAAAAAAATGTTGCCATATACATTTTTTGGTTGAAAAAACATGCTGCCAGAAACATTTCGTAACTTTTCACAACAAGAACAGAGTACAACTTCAGCAGCATTAGTTCGCATTTATTTCGCATCAATTTTTTTATATGGGCTTTTGATAGTATTCCGCACGAAATGATGAACAGAATACCATGCTTTAATTGTTTAACTAACGCAATTATAGATTTTAATAATTTTGTGCAGCTAGATTTCAGATTGAAAGCACAGAAAAGAGTAAAGAGAGAATGTGGAACTAGTCGGGTGATTAGTTCTTCGGATTATGGTTCAGTTGTACCTTTAATACTTTATATGAAAGAGATCTGTAACCGTTGGCCTAGTAGGGTTTAAATTAGACAATACTGTAAATACTAAATTAGACAATACTAAACAAAAGACTCTCAAAATTGGATTAAAATTAATCTATAAATTGTATAAAAATTTTAATAAAATTAATTCATGAAACCACATTGATAGATTAAGAAGCAGAATCAGAACTAGTCATGAGACTAGTTCTTTGGAACACTACTACTTCTAACACTTTATATGTAAGGCATCTGACTTTTTAACCGTTTTTCTTTGGCACGTTATTATTTAAATTGGCTGCTTTTAGACAAAGCTTTAACATTTAGCTATAATATGGGGTGTATACAAAAGTTAAATTTTATTTGAAAACATTTTTTTTTATTCGACCTTTTTATGTGTAATAAATAAAAATGTAAATAAAATAAAATAAAATTTATTTTCAATACTGGCCTCGAGCTTGAAAGAAAAATAAAATAAAAACATTTTTATTTATTAAAACATTTGTTCAATATACATTTCTTTCCATCTTTCTGGCAACATACGAATGCCGAGCCAAAAGAATCAAACCAATTATCTCTGTTCTGAACTGAAGCGTATTTCAAAAAGAGCGTTCTACATCGTTCTAAAGAAATAGTAGTCAGACGGGAATAAATCTGAACTATAAGGCAGATGGGGTAAAATATCCTTATCACTTATTACTATATAATTTTTAACAGGTAGTACAACATGTGGCAGAACGTCATCATAACGAAATATTACGATTTAATGTTTGGCCGCTTATTCTGGGCATAATTGGCCAATGCTCGCATCAAATCAATCAATTCATTCAATACAGGTTCCCTGAAAAGGTCTGGTCATATTTCAGTAGCTCATGATAGATAGGACCCTTTTAGTCTCACGAAATATAAGGCATTACCTTAGAGCCTTGGATAATTGGCTTTGGTGTCTATTCGGCTGGTTAATTTTATGCAAAAATAGCATTTAAGCAGTATTTCCGACATTCTGCGGTCTGTTTCAAGGTCTCTGGGCTTCAAAGCAATCCCTACAGTTTTACAGCTTTCGCAATGGATCCATTTTTCATCTCAAGTAATCATTCTATGCAGAAAATGCGTTTAAGTGGCATTTCGCAGATGATGCAGGGTCTTTCAAGGTCTCTCAGCTTCAATGCAATTTCTTCAATTTCGCAGCTTGCAATGGATCTATTTTTTTTTATCTCAAGTAATAATTCCATGCAAAAATATGGTATTTCAAGGTCTTCTTCTTGCCTTCTTCAATGTCGCAGCTTTAAAATGAATATTAATGCTCGCAAAGGTTTTCAAATTGCTGCTTGAGTACTTCCTAATGAAATTGGAACGTTTTAGGCTGACCTGGGCGATCTTTTTCTACCATGTTAAAATCACCACAGCACAAGCCAACTTTTGCACATTAGAACCGATGCAACATATTCAATAGAAGCTTCGGCGAGTAATCGGTCTGCTGTAGCGGCACGTTTTGTTTCAATTAAAGAAAGCATTTACTTTACTTCCTCTATATGACGATTTTGTTGGCACAAAATTCGGCATTTTTCTGAGCAAAAAATAAACTTTATTGTTTACACTTAATGTTCAATAACTAAGTGGAAATAAATGACAAATATGTACCCATGAAAATGACATATCAGGGTGCTGTAACTTAATTGTTTAGCGTATTTGATCATTAAGCACGAGTTGGTATTTCTAGCCTGGGTACGATTCCCAGCCGCTGCCACTCAAACAACATCAGTTGCTGATAATTATTAGTTTTCTTCTATCTATCAGAACTAATATTTATCACAGCGCCTCCTTCGGTGGTAATAATTAAAATAAAGGCTATAAAATCAAGCTTTAATGTAAATGCGCCTAGTCACCACCAGAGGCACTGAAATTATCCACTAAAAACAAACATAATGCGCAATTGCAGAGTTGTGATACATAAAGCTTTCTTCTTTCACCACCTTTACTTCTTCAATCTATGTATCCCCTTTCGAAAGAAAGTAACCCAAGTACATATATATAGGCATATTAATTGCCTGAGTGTTACTTCTCTTTAAAAAAAAGTTATTAAATACAAAACCACGTCTATAGGATACGCCGTCTGTTATGAATCCCGCATTTTCAAGTTAAACATCTGATAATTTTACCAAATCGTAATAAAATTCATTAAGAAATGTAATTTTATTTCACTTTTCTATATTTTATTGTTTAATTAAGTCGCTTGACCTGAGCATTTTTAATAATTGACAAACATTTTTGGCAGTGTATATATTGATACTTAGTAATAAAATATATGTGCAATTAATAGCGTATTAAGAAGTTCATAACAATTAATCATTATAAATCAAACATGTTTTTATACCCTACAAGTCATGGATGAGTGTATATTATGTAAGTTTGTCTTTCCGTGTGTTTTGGTGAAGAAAAATTTTACTGTAATCCAAAAAAGTATTGATTCTTCGATTGAAGATTGTCGATTGTCTGTGCAAAAAATACAACCAAAGTTAACACAATTTATAATACATAAAAACGTTTATAATTGTCCAATGCAGTTTATTATTAAAAATTAGTAAAATCGGATTAGTTAGTTAGTTTTGAAACAAACTGTGAGACAAGCTCCAGAAAGTTTTATATTCTTTAAATTAGTCCCAATTCACACGTAGTAATTCTTTAAGTTTTATTCTTTATTACGTTTTAGATAACGTGGTGAAGGAAAGTTAAGACGAGTACACACTTGTTTGTACTAGCAATTCATCTTACTTTCTTATTGGCATTACATGTCTGTATATAAATATGAGTATACTGTCAACTAAAAATGTGAGCGATTTAAGAAATAAAATTGTGCTGTGTGAATGCCGAAGAAATTTCAAAGAAAAGATTGTATCAATCTTTTCAAAGAAAATTTGTTTGTGTTAATTGGGACTTAGTTTGTTATATCGTTTAAATGAAATAGAATAATAGCAAGAAATTTTGTGTGATTTGAAATAAATTATTTATTGCGTAAACTTTGCTTGTCTGGACTTGAATATGAAACATGATATTCCGGTCTTTACACCAGTGTTTTGTCTGAAGTTTGTTTTCAATTTAGATAGAGGATATTTAAGATTTGCCAGGGCCGAGTATAACACTTTAACTTATTTAATTTATATTCGAAACTAAACAAAATTGTTTATTTTTTTGTTGTTAAACATTCTTATTGGCGATTTGTTTACATTTATAGATTAATCAAAACAACAATATTCATTGAATTTGCTAAAAACAAGTTTAATCTTCTCAAACATCAAAATATCATCTAATGTCTTTAAAAAACACACACAAATGAAAATCTTCTTTATAAGCATTTTCGTTGCCATGTTTTACATGTTTCTATGGAGAAATATTTCAGTTTATCAGACTTGATGTTATTGTTATTGATATCAAGAACAAATACCAGATAGCAACAACAAGTATTCATCAACAAGTATTCAATACCGCTACTATATTTTTTTAAGGATTTTCTGCTAAAAACACACACACAGATATGAATATTAGGGTGGTTCAATTCAAATGTTTCAATGTTTGATCTAAAGAAAAAAAAAATGAACATTTGGTATCTTACGAAAGATTGTTGGATAATGAATCAAATGTCATGACATAAATTTGAGAAAGAATATTGGGGTTTTTCCTAATGTACTGTGAGCTTCAAAATAAAGTCAACACTACATATTATGAAAAGAAAACCATGATTATATTAATATAAATAATATAATATTAGAAAATTATATTGAATTGTATATAGTTCTTCAGGTAGAATTGAATTCATAAAAAAAGGAACAAAAACAAAATCGTCTATAAATTTAATGGATTTTTTGTTAAACAAAGACAAATTTTTAGGCGTCAAAAATATTAGCATCATCTTTATGTCTAAAAAGATCTGTCATTCCAATTTCTTTGAAAGTATAACGGTAATGTGGCGTTCAAAAAAATGTATCATTAAAAAAGATTAAGTAGTGAAAATTTTAAAAATCGAAAGACAAACTTCAATTGCGGCTGGGCATAACGTGTGAATATCGCAACAAATTATGTAAACGAGACTCATATTTTTGAAATAATATTAATTTCACCGATGATAGTAAGTATGAGATATTTGAAGTAGAAAACGCCCCAAGAGGCCAGTAATCTTACATTTATAGAATATACAATTAAAAAGAAAGATTTTCTCTACATTTAAAAAAACAATGTATCTTCTAAAGTAGAAATATTAGAGGTAACACAGAATTGGATTTTCCAACAGAATAATGATCTTCAGCATATTTCCGCAAACTGTGAAAGAGTAGTTGTTGCTTAACCATTGTCCAGAAACTTTAGA
The DNA here is from genome assembly GCA_916048285.2 of Bellardia pandia. Classification (NCBI taxonomy): domain Eukaryota; kingdom Metazoa; phylum Arthropoda; class Insecta; order Diptera; family Calliphoridae; genus Bellardia; species Bellardia pandia. The sequence continues at coordinate 105,285,499 of OU696529.1, forward strand.
TCATCCTCCGCAGTCACCAGAGCTCAATCCAATTAAACACCTGTAAGAATATCTGGACAAACAATTGGGCAAATTAATATTTATTGAATGAAAGAAAATGTCGCCTGTTTTCACTAAAAAACTCGTTGATTAAATGTCTAGAATATTGTCAGCTGTGATGTGAAGGCAAAAGGACTACAAACAAAATATTAAATATAAAATATTAAATACCTGTTTATTTTATTCTGACGCGAAAAAATTGGCACATTAAAATTAAAATTTTTATGGTTTTTATTTTTTAAGTTTTTTAATGCGTTTATTTATGTTGTTGAATTATGCAGTATATTTTGGTTTTTAATTTAAAAAACTTGTAGTATATATAATAAAACATTTTTATAAACAATATTAGTTGATTACTTTATATTGACGCTCACATTATATACATATATTTGTAGGGGTTCTTTTGCACTACATCTACAATGTTCAACCACATTAGTAAATGTTAGTATTTTGTTTTATATTTATGTATATTCGCATGTTTTTGTCAGTCAGCCATTTAGTTTGTTTAGTTTGTATCTATAGGATTTTGTGTTTATAGATGTGAAGTTGTAATGAAATGTTTTTACTTGTTATTGCTGTTATTTCTTTCTTGGTTTAACTACTAGTTTTGTAACGAAAAGTAAAGTTTTGCTCAATATTTTTATTAATAAACAAACGGGCTTAACTTTAATACTTTTGTAAAGATTACATATGTACGAGCATTTCTATCTTTATATAGATATATGTAGAAATACTACATGTATGTGTATTTGTATATTTGCTATATATGTATGTACTCGTATATGTATTTTATATGTGTCTGACTTGTATCTGCTTAGAGTATTATAAGTTTTGTAATTTCTTTTTCTGTTTTATTTTCTATTTTTTTGTTAACAGCAGTGGCTCTATTTTGGTAATCAATGTGGATATTGATTTTTAAGATAAGCCGAAATGAAAAAAAAAAAATAAATGATAGGAAATTTTATTAGTTTAGAAAGCAGAAATCAAGGAAATGAGTAAAGTCGTTTATGAAATACTTTTTCATAATAATAATAATAATAATAAACAAACATTTGAAAAGGTATTAAGACAACAAAATTAAGGCCACTATAGCAGTAATTAATTTTGTTTTCATTAATGTAGGGTAATTGGTTTAGACATCATTTTATTTGTTGCTTATCGTGCCTTCTAAGATCACACGGCTTAAAATTAATTTAAAATTTAAATCTCGATTTAACGAATTTTTCGATTTAACAATTGGGCCTAAAAATATATCATGCTATAAACTGTATTTTTTTGTGTTTTAAATTGTTTTGACACATATATTCAATTTGTTTTAATTTTGTGTATATATTTGAAAATTATCTTTTTAAGTTTATGTTGTTTGTTTAAGTTTTCCTTAGAACATACATTTTCTTCTTATTTTACTAACAAATAATACACAAGTAAATCCCATATACTGTGAAAATAAAGTCAACACTGCATGTTATTAAAAGAAAACGTAATCTTATTAATATAAATGATATTATATTAAAAAATTCTATTGCATTTTTATGTAGTTTTTCAAGTGGAATTGAGTTCACAAAAGAATATTATTATTATTAAGTGAGGCCTCAAGCACTACGACCTATAAGATCTTTTGTGCAGCCTTGAAGTTTCATCATGCTAGATTTAGGCTGTGTATAAAGCCAATTATTCTGTTAGATGTGAGATCAAATATATCCCCTGGGGCCATAAAGGCCCTTCCGAGCCTTCTTGTGCTGCGTATTGCCAGCATTAAGCATTCACAAAGAATATGTTCAGAGCTTTCGGCTTCAAGTTCACAAAACCTACACTGTTCATTCGCAACATTACCTAAAGTAAATTGGTGATACCTAAAGCCACCGTGTCCTGTGAATAATCCAGCAAGTAATCTCAATTCACCCTTTCCGAGCGATAGCAACAATTGAGATCTTCGTTTCGACATAGTAATAAACCTTTTGGACTGTCTAAGTCCTGGTAAGTTGTTCCAAAATTGGGAAAATTCAGATTCTACGCAAGAACTAATTCGTTCCATAGTGTATCCACGTGAAATGTCAAAGAATGGTTCCGGGCCTCTGAATGGGCGTCAAGCACCTCTATTGGCCAATTAATCAGCACGCTCATTACCAGGATGGCCTTCATGACCAGGTACGCAGTATAAGAATAAAAAAACAACAAAAGCGTATACAAGTTTATTGATTTGGTGTTAAAATAGACCAATTTTTACGCGTCAAAATAAAGACAACAGTGGCATCATCCTTATGCTTAAAAACCCCTGCCATTCCAAAAGTCGTGGTAAAAATATTATACACAAGTATACCAAACACAATACCGTAATAGCTTCCTACACAAACTGAAGTAAGAGCTATTAAAAAGCTTTTGCATCAAAATGACCTACATGGTAGAGTGCCGCGTAAGAAGCGCTTAATACTAAAAAAACAGCCAAACCAAACGCTTGAATTTCGCAAAAAAATATATAAACGAGCTCTATTTTTTTATATAAATTTCTTTTCACCCATGAAAGTAAGTTTGTGATATTTAGAGTCAAAAAATCCCCCAAAAATATGGCGAACCAAGAACGAAGCCTTTAGTATTAAATATGTTACCTAGGCAGCGGCTCGGCAATAGTCTGGGGTTATCTGGCGGCATAAGAAATCGGTAATCTTGCATTTATGGAATCTTCAATTAAAAACGAAGATTATCTTGCCATTTTAAATACAAGGAATTTTTGAACAGGACAATAATACTAAGCATACTTTCAAAATTGTGAAACAGTGGTTGTTTAGTCATTGTCATCCTCCACAGTCCCCAGACCATAATCCAATTCAGTGCCTGGGGGAATATCTTGACGAAAAAACATTTTTTTAATGAACAATATTCAGCTTAAGTTAGAATTATGCAATATATTTTGTTTTAAATTTGTTTTTTTTTAGCATATTGTACCTATATTATACGACATTTTATTACACAATATTAGGTGTTTCCTTTATATTGACGCTCACAGTACATATGTATATGCGTATATAAATTTCATTTGCATATAGTAAATTTCATAAACTTTTCTTCAATGTTTCATACACATACAATTTACTTGTACTTAGTAATAGTTTTTCACATTGTTTTCTTGCAGTTTTAATCTTTTGTATGATCATATTTTTATAACCATCGCAGAAAAGGGGAGTGGTGTGGCCTGTATTAAGTTTCTTATTCTATTTGTAACACTTCGAAATATTTCTCGTAGAATAAAATAGTATATTCTATAATTTAAAAAAATTTTAAATTGTAAATCCCTGAAGAAGTTATCCATTGTGATAACGAAATATTGGATATATAAATATATAAATATATAAATATATAAATATATAAATATATAAATATATAAATATATAAATATAAAGAACATTTTTATATAAATACTAAGTGACCTAATTGATTGAAAAAAAAAGAAATTATAGAATATTAAAAAAAGGTCGAATAAAAGAACTAAATAAATAAAATAGTATATAGTATATTCCTATAAAATTCGAAGATTATCTATATATGTGTGTCCGTCTGCTTGTCTTGATATTGCTTCAAAGAAGGACTTCGAATTCTGAAATTTTTAATTTTTTCGTATATGCACAGATTCAAAGCTAAAAAATTTATGATCATCGGTTCAGCATAGGTCCTAGCTCCCTTCGAACACCAATTTTACGTTTTATTAAGAGACCAAGAGTGTTTAATGAGGATATATTACGTTTATTATTCCATATGAGACTTTATTTATATTCATCTGAGACCCAATAAAGTATATATTTTCTTGATGCTTATGAAATTCTAAGTCGAGTGAGCCATGTCCACATAAGAATATCGGTATCGTAAAAGCTTTTACAGATCAGAAATTTTAAGACAAAAATCATACTAATATCGGTTATACGGTAATTATGCTACTGGACTTTGTAGAAGTCAGTCAATAATTGGCATTAGCTCCCGAATCAAGTCTACTTCCGATTATAACAATCAACCACATAACTCTTATAAATAACGCTGTTGAGATGAAATTCAACCAAAATAAGTTTAAAATAAACAGAAATCACATTAGCCGATAGAGGATTTAGAAGCTATCAGTCCATAATTGGTCCAATTCTACTATGCCACCCATAAATATCATGCAAATAAAGTTATTGAGATCAAATTCAACTAAAAGAAGCCTCACCTTAGAATCTTACCCTATTTTATTTATACACTGTTTCTTAACATGTTGTGAATATGGAGAAATATTGTGTTAGTTTCATAAATTGATAAATTACACTCTAAATTATTATGAAAATAAGACAAATTCTGTAAATTATAGTAAGAATACGATTAAATTTAAAAATATTTAAAATAAGTTACGTCGGGCGTAAAATTTTCTTTCAAACAATATATAAAATACATATTAATACAAATTGCACTCAAACTGAATATAAAACATAGCATGTGGATATTATAGTTCTGTAAGCAGTATAGTTTTTGTATTTCCTATTAAGTTTAGGTGGAGGTTATTAAAGATTCGGCACAGCCGAAATTACCCTTTTACTTGTTGTTGTCTTTAAGCAGTGTTGATGCATATGCTTTTGTGCCTTACAATAAGGAATAAACAAATTTTTTAGGTTTTCATTGAGCTTAAAATGTTATGTGTAGGTAATTTATTACAAATATTTATAGCTGTTAGTCTTTAGGTTTACGAAATATAAAGGGTGTCCCAACTAGAACAACATTTTGAAATGACTGATGCAGCAATTGAATTGTTTCTCTGGCTGTATGACATGTGGCGCCGTCTTGTTGAAACCACATGCCCTCCATATTTATTTCTTCAATTCTAGGCAAGAAAAAACTGGTTATCATTTCACAATACCGAACACCATTGACTGCTTGCGCTTGACCTGCCTCATTTTCATAAAAAAAGGTCCAATGATTCCTCGAGCCAAAAAACCACACCACACAGTGACACGTTGAGGATGCATTTACTTCTCGTGAATCACTCGAGGATTTTCCTTTGCCTATTGACGAAGCCATCAAGATTGAAATGGGCCTCGTCACTGAAGATGATTTTATCGGCAAAATCAGCATTTTCATGTTGTCTCTCCAATACCCAATTAACGCTGTCCATGGTCAGCTGCCTTCAGTTCCTGAGTCAATTGAACTTTATCTGCATGAAGATGCAAATCTTTCGTCAAAATTCGCTGCATAGTGGATTTATAGACACCAATTTGCTGAGCTCGGTGTCGAATTGAGGTGGATGGAGTTTGAGCGACATCATCACGTACAGCTGCGACATTTTCGGTCAATCGACCTCGTCGAAGGCGCGTTGTGGTCTTTACATTACTAACAGATCTAGTTGCGGCAAATTTATCCATTAATCTCTTTACAGTTGACTCTTTTGGAGCATTGTTGTGACCCCAAATTGATCGCAATTTGCGAACTGTAGCCGCAAAACTTTTACCATTTTGGTAAAACAATTTCACAATGAGAATGCGTTGTTCATTCGTGTAGCGCTCCATTTTTACTAACCTCGTACCTTCTACTAGCAAACAATAACAATTGTGAAAATGTCCAACAATGACACTTCGAATGGCGCCAAATTTAAAAATTGCGTTCTACTTGGGACACCCTTTATAACAAACTTTTTAAATAATAATATTTTGAGAAGTGGGATCATAATGACTTATATAAAGCTACTTGTTGAACAAAATCGAAATTATCAAGATATACCAAGATTTATACATGACGCGATGCTTTGTGTATAAATTGAATATATTTGTGTTGGATGTTATTTGTAGAACAATATTTATTAGAAGATTTATGCTCGTTTAAGTTATCTTAAGAAGTGAGTCACATTTGTTTGTAATCTTAAACTGAACCCGTGCAGTAGTAATCTGAAGATACTCCTATTTGGAATGAAAGTATACATTTTATTAAGATACAATTTGTCAAATTTTTTGCATTATATAATGCCCATGCATATGCTTTTGTAATAGACTTAATTATCAAAACAACATTATTTACGAATTTTATTAAAATATTTAAAACGTGTATAAATAAAAAATTATGACTGATGAAGTTTGTATTTGGGAAGAAAATTTGCAATAAATGTAAAAATACGTCCGCCAGACGGACGGACGGATATTCTTAAATCGAATCAATAAGTGGCAATGTTCAGACGTTACAAACATCAACACAAATCCAATATATCCCCCTTACTAAAGTGGGCTAAAAAATATCAAATTACAGAAAAATATAGTCAAAAATTTACTAGAAATTATTTACCAACTACCAAACATATAATGTGCTGTAATTGATTTAAAACAAATGAGAAAGCTTATACCTATTTACAATTATGAGGTAAATGCCTTTAATGTTTCGATATCTCAATAAATACTGAAGGCTTAAATGTCTGTATTTGCAACATTCAAATGAAGAAAAAAAAGTAGTAACGAGTCAAGAACTTTCACATGCCGACTTATGTGTATTCGTGTGTATATAATGTATAGAGTAGAATTGAGAGAATATTATGTATTTGCTAGTTTTAATTAGTGCCAAAAGTCATTCATTTTAAAATCCTCAAAATGATTCAAAATGTTAAAACTAAAAACCCCTTAATACATGATGCCAAATGGCAATCATTGTTAAGTCTTTACTTACACACATATGTATGTATGTAAGATGTGTGACTAGTAGGCTGGTATTTATATATTTGCATTTTTTTTGGCTAAATTTTAAAAGAAACCCCTTTTTATTATGCCCACAAAAATAAACACAACGTGAAATCTCTTAACCCAGTTTAGCAAAATCAGTTGCTGCTTTTAAATATTTTTACAACCTACAACCGCCCTAATAAGTTTGAGTATTAAACATTTATACATTCTTTGTTTTAGGTCTATCTTTTCAAAATTATAGTCATTCATATTGTCTTTGTGCTAGCTAGTCTGTAATATAAGTCTGTTAGTTTGGTATTTACTTTTTTCTCTGTTAATATTTCAATGCATTAAAATACTTTAAATCTAAATGCAAATCTTTACCAGACTTGTACAATAAATTTATAGATGAGTATACAATATCAACTACTTGCACAAATATTCACTTATTGTGCCGTATATTTATTCCTATCATAAAGATAGAAATCTATGTGATTGTGTATTTGGCTGAGTAAATGTATTTATATGCCCGAGCATGTGTATGACATTTTGAGTGTGTTGAGGTTGCAACTTTAGTCTGTTACTACTATAGCTTGTACTTTTGTCATTATCATTTACCAACCATCCAACCAAACAACTTACTCACTTTATCTTTTTGGCAAAAATCTTTGTGTGAGTTTTGCCTAACACATTATTATAAACTTTAATGTTGTTTAAATATTAAAACAATGAATAATTTTTAGCAATATTTGGCTAAAATGAACTTTTGCTTTATAACAAATAATACACACACACACACAAAATAAAGGAGAGAAACTAACTTTTCCATGTACTGTGGCTAATATAGATATGTTAAAAAATTAACCCATAAAGTTGTAGAAGAAATAAATCTGTTGAACTTACAATATTCTATTTTTATACATACTAAGAGACGCGACAAAAAAACTCTATGACAACGGTTTACAAGTATTTAATGATATATTGCATGATGGAATATTACCCAAACGACTAGTTGGTTATTTATGATTATGAAATGCTAACATAATTATTAGGCAAAGAACAAAAGACTCCAGGTTCATTGAAATGATTCTAGTTGGAAATTGTTTGAAGAAATTTTAGAAAATAGCCACAATTTTGCCACTTCTCCGGAAAATCATAAAATTTCTCATAAAAATTTTTATAAAAATATTGGAAAAGTTTTTACCTATAATATCGTTACAGCCACGTTTCCAATTCAAAATTCAAAACAAATTTAAGAAATCTTTAAAATTTCCTCCCTTTTCTAAATTTAAATCGCCGGATTTTCCCATTTCCAGGAAACTAACCTTAAACCGTTTTGAAACTTTATAGGGTATATACAGTGGTGTGCAAAACCGAATACATGTTCAATATGATTTCAAAAGGTCATAAAATGATAAATAACGAAAATAGATTTGTCAAATTTTCATCATGTACTCTTCATTGTATTAGCAAAAACATATAGGCCGTAATTTTGTAAATCACTTGCGTTCAAAAATATGAAATTTTGTAAATTACTGCGTCATTGCGTTTAGCGAACAAAATACGTTTGCAAAAATTTTCTATTTTTTTTTCTTTTCATAAAAGCAATGTTTTTTAAATATTTCATTGCAATTAATCTTGTAAATATGTATAATATATTATCCTTATCTAAAATTGTAAAGAAAAAAGCTTTTAAACAAATGTTCCTACTTATTTTCAATTTAGTTTTTTTTTTAAAGATTTCAGATGAACTTCCGAATGAACAATTGCAATTGCATTAAAGAGTTTCAACGTAGCTTCCCAAACATTATCCACAGTTGCCTTTGAGCTGCCAAAATTAGGCATTTCACGCGCCACATCTGAATGCTTTTCCATTTCAGGTACCAACAACTCAAATTAAGCTGCCGTTAGGGTTTCTTTTTTGGCACTAAGAAAAATTGTAGTAGTATTTTATACTAAATGAACATGAATACTTACATACACCATATTAACAAAGTTCCTATAAATATTAAATTAATTGAATAATTTGTTCTTTTAAGAATAGTTTAATTCAACTTTTAAAAATAACGCCAATAAAATGGAGGCATTAAATTTGACAAGGCAAGTGAAAAAAACTCAGCGTTGCGTTCTACAAAACATAAAATTTCAAACAGTTGTATTAACAACAAAGTAAGAATCAGCTGTTACAACGCAAGCAATCATTTGCTTGAACGCAAAATTTAATTTAACTCGACGCTTAGAAAATTGTGGCGTTGCGTTTTACAAAATTAAGGCCATAATATTGTAAGTAATGAAATAAAAACATAAAGTAACTCAATTAACTCAGTTTTGCTCGATTTGATATCAAAGTAAACTGTACAATTCACAGCAATTTAAAATTGATCGTTATACATATGGCATTTAAAAAATCTCATCTCATGTTAGTTGTGAGTTTTCTTTCATGCAATTTGTTTTATTTTTCATTACCAGAACCAGCATCTTTAAATAAATTTAAAACAAAAATTAAGGAAAATTGACAAAGAAACAGGAAATAGTATAATAGTTTTGACATAAAGTGGCCACTCATCCAAAGAAAATGCGGAGAAGTTAATAGTGAGTTAACGAAGTGTGATTGTATGTAAGAAAACGACGAAATGTAGCTTTTTTGCCGAATACTGGAGCTCATCCCAGACTATTAAAAAACTCTGACGCTTGATGAATGCCATCCGAGATGAAAAATGATGTTACGAAAACACCTAAATAAGCTGTTAATAAAACCGTAAGTGAATGGACAGTAAAAAGAGCATATCAAATAATAAGATATGTGGCAGCAGTTAAAAGAAAAAAACCAGCTTTATCTGAGAAAAATATAAAAGCGCCTCTTCAGTTGTGCAAAAAGCATGAGCATTGGACTGTAGAAGATTGGAAACGAGACTAAAATTAGCCGACTCCAGTCTAATATAAAGGAGTTCTTTTGGAGCAGATCTCACGAAACTATTCAAACACATCATGTGAAACAAACAGTCAAACTTCGCGAAGGTAGTTTGATGGTTTGGGATTGTTTAACTTGTTGGTATTTAGGACCGATTGTTAGAATAAATGGAATAATGAAATAAGAACACTACCTCCATATTATACAAACTTATTTACCAAATTTAGTGTACCGCAGCGCACATATGGCGAAATTTGTGCAAAAATAGTTGTCAGGTCAAACATTTCAGTTGATGAAGTGGCCTGCGCAAAGTCCATATCTCAACCATATATGTAGAGAGTTTGTGGTCTATATTGAAGAGATAACACGATCGAACGCCAACCAGGAGTTTGGGAACCGTGGCAAGGTCGAATAGGAAAATATTCCAAGTGCATTTAAGGAAAACTTGGTTGAAAGAATGCCAAAGCACATGAAAAGCGTTATTAAAAAAACAAAGGCTTATATATACCATATTAAGAAAAATACTTTTTATGAGATTCTGGAAAACGTGCAAAACTGAGTTAATTAAGTTGCTTTATGTTTTTATATTGATTTTTTTTTTTGATTTTTCGAAAGTTATCATAACTTTCAATATTATATTTTTTTTTTGCTAATACAATAAAAAAAATTGACAAATTATTAGAGAAACTATTTTTCAACTGAATGTTTTTCATTCAGAAATAAATTTAAGAAATTCCTAAATAAATTAGAGGCTATTCTCCACTTCCCGTTAAATTAAAATTTTATAAAACTTAAAACATTCCAGGAAATTAAAATACTCAAAATTACATTAAAAAACTCATATTGAAAACATGTACGGGTACAGTGGTGAGCACAAATTAGTGCAGGCTAGTACTTTTTGTACTTTTTATTGCTTAAAAATAATTAATAAAGAAAATTAGAAAATACTTTTTGGCGCTTATTTCACGGTTAATATTTTACAAAATAATTTATACGCATGCATATCAAAATTCAATTAATTTATTTGAAATAATATTTTATTTGCATTGAACGCGAAGCTAAAGCTTTTTCAAATTGCTTGATGTTGATCGTTATTGTCCCAACTGTCTTTTCACGATTGACCAGAAATTCGAAATCGCATTGAGGTCGGCACTTTTTGCTAGCTACTGCACTAAAAGAAAATTCCTCTCATTAAAGTATTCTTCCATGACTTTGGAAGTGTGATTTGGGTCTAAATCCAGCTGAAAAGTAATTTCATTCCCATGATAGGGGATCTTTTTAACAGAATCAGGAAGACGAATACTTATTACTTATTTACTTATTACTCCTTCGATTCTTTCAAGTGTTCTGAAGTGCCACCATTTTCTTTATTAGTTTAATTTTTATAAAATAAAAAGTGCAGAAAACACAAATATGTACTCTATATATAAGTTCATGACAATCCTGTTATTCTTATACTTTACCTATACTTTTGCCGAGAATCCATACAATCTCAATATCTTTGTTTCTTGTTTACGGAATAGACATATCCCTAGCATCTATTATTTATGCATCTATATTTAGAGTTTACATTTTTTTAAATTTTTACATTATTAATGGGTTATTCATAACTTTCCTTATTCATATAAAGCTATATACATATGTACATATGAAAATATGTTAATAATTTCTACATTATGTCTATCTCTTTGGTGGTTATACAAAGTATATTTGTTCATCCATATTTTTTGCTCTTGTAAAACTGCATATTTTTCTTCTTAATTTTCTTCATTTTATGCTATATGCATTATTTTCCTAAAATACACAAAGATGAACTTTACAATTTGCTTTCTTTTTGCTGGAATAAAGTGTATTAAAGTATTTGAAGTTTATTCTACCATGTAGATGTTGGCATGTGTGTTCTTTTTAAGTGTTCTTTTTTGTATTCTTTTATACATATTTCTATATTTTTGGGTAGCACTTCTTGGAAGAGAAAGCTTTCTGGGGAAATAAATTAATTTCTTTAACAACTATTATGCAGTAAGTAAAGCTTGTAGTCTATTTGATTAAGTGATTTAAATCTTGTGATTTTAAAGCTATGTTAACATTAATTTGTATTTGTTGCATAATTGTGACTTTTTAATTAAAATACAGGAAGAAGTTTTCATTTTTTTTTTTGAAGTGGAAAATTTTTGTTGAGTAAAACAGTTTTTGGTGAAAAAAAAATATATTTTTGATTAAGAAAAAACGTTTGCCTTTGTGATTTTTTTGCTGAATATATTATTATTATTATTATTAAATCTTATTCATACTAAATATCATAAATATTTATACATTTATATTTAAAATCATTTAACCATATTTCATTAATTACTAAGACTTTTCCCTGGGTGTTAAACAATTGAATTTCTATTAATAGCTCTCATATTCTAAATTTAGCATTTCTCATCGTTATTAAAAAACAACGAAAACTACAACAACACACATTGAATGCTGGGTCCAACAAATCAATCGACGTGGAGTAAATTTCATTCATCAATTGTTTTGTAAGTGATGATTATTTTTTAATTTTTGTTCTTTATCAGGCCAATCATGAAAAAAAAATTCCGCAGAAGTTTTTTCCCTTTTCTCATTTTTCCTATTCAAATTCAATGTTAAAAAAAATAAAAAGGGAAAAAACTCCCACGGATTTTTTATTCATGATTTGGCTGTATATGTTTTTTTCTCTTTAATCAAAATATTAATGAGCCAAACTTTAAACGGCAAACATTATCATTAGTTCTTTAGTATGCTTTCTACACTTGTTTAGTGAAGATCATATACATACATACATAGTATGTACGAGTATATAATTTATAACTTTCTTTTAAGTTTAATAAATTTTGCATAATTCTGTGAGTACTTTTGAAGTGAAACACTAGAATTTTTAATAAGGGCAAGATAACCATGACAATGATAAATATGTAAGTAATTTAAATATGGTGATTTAGAAACAGATTGCTAAATGTAAGGTAATATGTTTGTCATAGGCGTCTGATGATTCAGTCGGTAGGGAACTTTGTACCATTTCGTAGAGCAATTTTAGAAATATTTTTAAATTCGTTTTTTTAGTTTTGCGTACTCTACGGGTATGATGAATATGCTGTATGCTTACGCTTCAGATTCACGAATTGAGAACCAACATACTTTAAATAGAGCTAGCGGGAAACCATTTGTACATATCCCTTAATACATGTTATTTGCTGTTTTTAAGAATTTTGAATTTTCATTATTCGACTATCTAGTCGGCGCGTAATATATTCTCGATAGATGGACCCGGCTTCCCTAGGATTCCAGCTCTTTGCTGGACGTATTCATAATAGTCGCTTCTTCTGAAATATACATGATTGGCTATTATCAACAATTTTTTAATTTAGAATCGATACAACATTTTACATTTTTTGGGAGATATTACCATGCTACGAAATATGTGAGTACCATCAAACATTAGGGTTTATTAACAAGTTCAAATTATTAGTTTTCGAAAATTTCCTAAAAATTTTAGTTTTTTTGTTTCTACAATTAGCATGCCTAGTATTTAAACACACTGGTGCTGCCTAAACACACACTAAAACTTTTAATTTCTTCACCACCCTTTGCTTTAACTGAAATCATTAATGTTAAAATGACAATGTCATTATTGTGCTGCAGTAAAACTAAGACTAGGTTCAGTATAAAACATTTTTGACAACGTATACGTTAATAATGTTAGAATGATTGTGATTGGTTCGTTTTACTGACTGCATCAAACACCGCATTTCAATTGAAATCAACGTGCCAAGAGCAACCAGACAGAGATTTTTGTATGCATTTGGTCATTCTGACAAATCATGTTGCTTTGGGGATGGCATTAATGACGCTGACATTAACAGTAACAGTTATAAAACAACAGGAGCTACTCAGCAACAATATTCAATATGAACTTATTTTTATTCCGTGCGTAAACTTTACCCTGTTCCGATTCATGTATGCAAGATTTTACTTTGTTAGTTTAAGTGTACATATGTATGTATGCATGTACGTATATAAGTATTTATATTTTATATTCATTTCCATGTTAAGGATTTGCATGTGTAAAATATGCTTCAAGTGACAATAAGGCAATGCAAAGACACTTGTAACTTTGAACATTTTTACAGGTGTGTATATTTCTACATTTGGTCTAGATAAAAAAGAACCAAATTTTAATAAAGCATTTTTATATGCATTTACATTGCCTGAGTGCAAGTGAGTGATAGTAAATAAAGTCAGGCATGGGAAAAGCAAGACATTCGTTATAAATAAGCTAATATATGCCTAAGTACTTTCCACTTCTATTTCATATTGTAATGGGTAATTCATTTATACCTTTTGTTAAACACTCAAAGGATAATTAGATATCGGATTTTTACTGTTGCCTATAATAACAATTTTTTATATTTACTCGATAAAAATAATTTCATTCAAATGTTTGAAAGGTCCAATTTTCAGTCACTACTTACAGCACTGCTCTCTCACCAATTACGTAATTTAACTTCCAAGTGTTAAGTCAAAGTACAAATACAGAGTTTTGATATCACAATATCTAGGCAGCCAGTTGACAGGTCCGAAACACAAAACATCACAAATATTTTTCAAATAAGACATTGCTTTTTAGCGTGATCTGCGTGTCCTAGCACCGTATCCATGAATAAATTAATAAAGATTACGCATTGCGCAGGTCCGTTATATTTTACAAAAACTGTGAGAGTAAAATTCAGAGCAAAATTTCTGCTTGTGACGTCACAAATCAAAAATATTTTTATGTTTGTTTAACTTCTATATAAATTTTAATGCAAATAAAAGTTTTAAAATGACGTGTGCCGGTTTTAATTGTGGAAATATTAATAAAATAAATTAAGTTTATTTTTTTTCAGTTTCCAAATGAAAATAAATAAAAGCAAGTTAGAGTGCAATATTCGGCTATGCCGAATCTTAAATGTAATAAGACATACAGATAGAACTAGAATATCTCATTCTGTATTTTCTATTCAGTCTTAGTGCAAATTTTATTAGTATTTTATATATTGTTTGAAAGAAAATTTTACGACCAACATAATTTATTTTAAACGGTTCGAAATTTTATCTAAGTTCGACCATTTATAATTTATGTAATTACCGATTCTTACTGTAATTTACAGAGTTTGTCTGATTTTCGTAATGATCTAGAGTGTAATTTAACAATTTACAAAATTAAAAGAACATTTTTTCATATACACAGCAAGTTATAAAACAGAGTATAAATAAAAAAGGATAAGATATAAGATCTCAATAACATAATTTACAAAATATTTATGGTTGGCATAGAAGAAATGGACCAATTATGGACTGATAGCTTTTAAATCCAGTATCTACTAATGTGATTTCATGTATTTTAGGATTATATTGGTTGAATGTCATCTCAATAGCGTTATTTACAAGAGTTGTATGGTTGGTTGTTTTGCGTTTCAGATACTTTACGTTAGGTATGCCTGCTGACGACTTTGTGTGTCAAATTAAAAATCTGGAAGCTGTATTCACATCTTTGAATGGTGAAAATCTCTTGATTTACAACGAATATTTAAAAAAGCATATATGTAAAAGAGTCAAGTACTATTAATGCGGATATTAAAGCTAAAACACTTTTGAATGTTTTTTCAAATAAGAAAACTAAATCAACTCCTAGTGAATGAGATAAAAAACACAAATGGAAAAAACAAAATTAATAAATTGATAATACCAAAAAAATATAATATATAAAATACTAAAATATAGTTTATTTTTTTGATACCTTTGAATATGAATTAAATAGTAAATTATTAAATATTTTATTTTGAATCAAAAAATTTACCAAAAATTAATTTTTCTTTAAAAATGGTTGGAAAAAGTTATATTTTACATGGTAATTATACGGAAAAAATAACCTGTGACGTCATGCGCAGAGAGAGGCAATTTTGTTTACATTATTTGCGCAAGCTTTATTATTTGATTCATGCACCGTATTGCTGAAACACAAAATCTGTTATAAAGGCGCCACCATTGACGGTTGTGCCTGGCATAATTTTTAATGAAATACGGACCGATGTTTTCACCAGCCAAAAAACCACAACCAAACAGTTCATTTTTGTGGATGTTACGGTTTCAATTTGATCTTAAACCCAACTGTGGTAATTTTATTTATAACATTTAGCCAGAAACATATCTCCTCACTAAATAAAGTTCGAAATGGAAAAATGCGCATCTCAGCCAATTGACTGAAATTAAAGAGCAAATTCAAGTATGACGGCTTCGGTTCTTGAACGAGTTTGAATTTTGTAAGTCATTAAATCATGATCATAATGTAAACTTCATGCTCATAACATACGTTCACCGCTATATATAAGTGTATATCACATATCTTCCAATAACGTACATTGAGACTTAAATTTGTGGATGGTATTGTCAATAGTGGTTTCAGTTGATCAAAGTGCTTGAAAAACTCTTCTCATAGAACGCAGATTTTCGTAATATAGCTGAATGGTCAACTTGTTGCCCTGTAAAGGTTTAGACGCAACAATTCAGTGCCATACTGATGGAATCATCTCTCCTAAATGCTGGCTTTATCTGACATTAATTAAGTATAAAACCATGAAACTCTCAGCCTGATCCCTCATACCTGAAAGATATTCTTTTTTTCACTTAATGAGAATGCTTTAATGCTTTTAATAAAATAAATCGGTTGAGTGCTACAAAAATCATTGTGTTTATTAATTATATTCTTTGGTCTGATTAATCTCAGATGACTGTGTTACAGATTCCGTAGTAAGCATAAAGTTTAAAGTCTCCAGTTTATCAATGATGTCAGATAAGTAGTCAGGACCCTTGTAACTATTAAGGGTCTCTTATTAATATTAACCGATACGGTTTCCATAATAGAAAGCAGCCATCTTAATTTGACTATATACAGTGGGCATATTTTCAATTGTAATATGTAATGCTTTCCATCTCTGAAATCTTTTATCCTACTGTACAATATGCATTTTAAAGGTGTTCGTGATGTTTCAGATATCAATATATTAGGTAGGCTCTTATTTATATGGATTCTTATTATTTTAGTAAAAACTTATGGCAATTAGTTCTGGAATGCATTCATATAGTCAAAACTCGTTTTTTGTCTAGTATTGGTCTCAATGATTTTTGTTTGAAATTGTTACTTACAGTATTGGTTCTAAATAAACGTTGCGGAGCTAGTGCGTGATATTAAGTATGGTTATGTAACCAGTTTAATGAATGCTATTTGTTCAAAATTTTTATTTTCTGAACTAATTCTGCAAAAGCTTGACTAAACAAATAAACATTCATAAGAACAGTTTTAGAATTAATAGATTTTTGAATGATATTGATGAATGAAAAGATAACAAGTTTTAAGAAGAGGATTTTTTTCACAAAACTGATTCCAGAAATATTTTTGGGACAACACTAGCTCAAAAGCTCTAAGAATCTGAGGTGTTTCTGATCACAGACATTATGAAACTTTATAACAATTTTATCTGGGTATTGAAATTATTTAGTTATTATTTTTTAAATTATTAAACGTTTTTAACGTTTGAAAAATAATAATATCAATATAATTTGAATAAGATATTTACGCGTATTTAACAATAAAATTTATAATCTTTTCAAATTTCCAAAATTTTCAGTAGCCCTAATAAAAAACTTGTTCAAACACCATCAACTAGTTATTTTTAGCAGCAGACACTCCAGCAGAAAACTTCAGAACACCAAATGCAAAACGAATCAATGGCTGTGAATTTTGAGTAGCTATTAAGTGTGTAGTAGAAAGTGATGACAAAAAGAAATTTTCATTGAAGGGTTTCACTGCTAACTAGACTTCATTAAAGTGTCACAGCCTTTTAAAGAAATCTGCATAATCCATCAATGCATATTCCGACTAAACTCTGAGACATTTGAGTTAATTATACTTAAAAGATATTTATTTATTAAAGTGTTTTATGTAATTCAAAATTATTCTTTAGCACATTTAACAAATTAATCTTTAACATATTGATAAAATGTTTCATATTGATACGATTGATTGATATGGTAATCCATGTCATTTTGGTGTTGAATAATTGTATGTTCATGTTTTTTATTTGTACTTTTACAGGCTTACAATTAATATGTCATTGTCTTTAGTGCAGCAGTAAGGTGGAAATTAAGAAAATGGTAGTGTAGTAGTAGTTGGCTGTAAGGAAACGCTATTTGGGCTTAAACAACCAAGGGGAAGCCGAGCCACAATGCCCCAAAGTGGGGCCCCTCGGGTATACCAAATCCATCCGATTTGAAAGATTTATATATATATATAGAATGTACTAGACGAGATCTGCTTTAGCCATATATTATCTCTTATAGTTTACGAGTTATTCGCATTTGAAAAGTAAAATTTTATTTTTTTTGCCTACCTTGGTCTGCTATTTTGCTAATAACGGATCCAATTCTTTCCCGATTTTCTTGAAGTGTCTTTTTTTGAATTAATAACAAATAATCTTAAGAAAGAAATGTTAAAAAATATCTAAAAAGTTATGTGCATTCAAACTTAAAAAAATAAAAAAGTCGTTTTTCCGCCATTTTTTTTCGAAAAAAAGTAACTACATTCATTTTAAATTATACAGAAAATGAGAAGAAGATAAATAATGTGTTTATATTTTTCTGAAAGGTAACATTTCGGAAAATATTATAAAAGCAAAATACTATCAAAATTTTTATTATTGCGTGGTCCAGAGCCTTCCGAATTAGACCTATTTTTTATGAAAATTTCAATTTTAGACAACATATTCTAAAATCGCATAGCTGCTTTGAAAAAACGAAGACCTGTTTTGTATGTCCAAATCTGTTCTTCAATATAATGCAAAGGAATTTCATAGTCACGAGCTTGGTGCCTTCAATAGATCCAAAAATCAAAAAAATCACAATTTTGGGATTTTTGAAAAGTCTTTTGGGAATTGTGGGATTCTCAATAGCAAATCTAAATCAAAATTTTCACTTTTGTCTATATAATTGTAAAATTTAATTAAAAACTATTCATAAACCAAAAAGCTATAGCAGTTTAAAAGTTTAAATTTTCAAAAAAAAAAATAAAAAAAATTTTTTTTTTTTTTGCAAAAAGTCTTCTATGAAGTTTTTAATTTTTAATATATTTAAATATTTTTAAAAAGAAGATGTAATTTCCAAAATATTGATGTATAATATGTCTACCTTATTTTGTCCACGTGCCACAGTAATGAACGAATGTTTAACATCTCTAGTGAAATTTCTTCACCAAGTTATTTTCTTCCATAACAAGTTCAATGTTAGGTACCTATATAATACATAAGTACAAACATAAACCGATTGCAACTCTTTTTTAACAATGAATCCCAGGTACAATATGAAATACCTGGAATATCCTTAAAACATATTTCATACCTAATACTATTTGTTTTACTCCAGATAATATAACAGGTAGATTTCATAACATACCTTTACCTATATAAACGTTGACTACAGGTAACCTATTATATGAAACTCATGAAGAATAATTAATATATAATCATACTCAATCCACAATCGACATTATTTATAATTAGCTAAAGATGACGATCACACTAAAAAAAAACTTTGTCCTCCATTTTACTTAAACATAATACTAATTAATTTCAAGATAAAGTCAACCTCATATTGAAATTTATCGAAAGTTCGCATAATAAAAAACGAAATTATTAAAATCTAGCTATTCGTTTAGAAGTTACAGATTTATTTCCACTTTTTTTCAGATCCCCCACTGTGAGTCGCTTTGTTCAGAAGTATCGACAATCAGCACATTTGGTAACTCTTCTGTAATCCAGAGTGAGTCATACTGTTTTAAATTTAATAATTTCAAGTGTAAGAAAATACTATTCAATTTGAAAATAATTTGAATTACAAAAAAAAATAATTAATTAAAAAAATGTGTGTCAAACCTTAAAGTTTGTTTTTATTAAATTTGTTTAACAAAATTTGTATGCAAAATCCTAGTATTATATCCTAATATGCCTATTTGTCACATTTATTGAGAATTCGAAAACCGTGGCCTGAGTTTGGAATTTGTAAGTGACAAATATTATGTAAGTATAAATAAGATGCCATAATATTGTTAAAGTTAAAGTATTAAACGTTGTAAAAATGTTCAAATATTATGGCGATCATGCACAATAAATCTTCCCAAGATTATCAGCAATAACTGTTACTAAAGTTTCAGTTATGAACATATTAGATGTGCATTTATATCAATTGAAAAAATGTCTTTTAATATAAAAATCTGTATATTCAAACTTATTATAAATTACTTTCTATCCTGTAAAAATTGCATAAGTTCCACAAGTTATAGAACGTATACATTTTTGTTTGATATTGTAAACTCTAGAACGATTTTTAGAACAGTTCAATAACCATGTTTTTTCCGGAAAGTTTATACCATATTATGTTGTACATAAGTACTTCAATCACATATATAATTGCTACAATATTATGAATCGTAAGTTTAACATATTATGTTTGCCATAACAATATAGAGAATAAAATAATGATTATATTACTGTTAAAAAAATCGTTGTTAATATTTCTAAAGGTATTATAGTGATCCTATTTTTCTCTGTATGTAGATGAAAACTTTGGTGAGTGTACTAATTGATTCATGTAGGGTAATACTCATAGCTTTATGTATTAACAAGGCATGGGTAATAATTCCTTTTGATTCATATCAATTAGTTTTTGATTTACTTACATTCAATTTAAAACCCGTGACAAATATATTTATTTTATATAAAGGGTGATCTTTTGGCAACTTTCTTTTTGGCCAAAACATGTTACTCTTAAATATGTTCTGCTTGGTCTCTAAATTAACGATGAATCAATCGACTTATAAACGACTACGCTTGCAGATTCTTGAATTATTATTATCGAAATTTCAGTTGGATGAAATTGTCATATTTAGTGTGAAGAGCAGTCATAATCATTGAACTGCCAATGAATCCCATAATATATACTGATTGGTGTGGATTATAGGCTGGTGGCATTATTGTACCGTACTTATTCAAAGACGAGGAAGGCAGCAACCTCACTATGAATGGCGACCGATACAAATTTCTTGTGTTTAAAATGTAGAACAAAGGTTTCAAGATGGTGCCAAATGCCACACAGCACTCGAAACAATGGCCCAATTGAGAGACCAGTTCTGTGAATAGTTTATTCCACGCTTGGGGAGGGTCCATTAGCCTTTGCTATTAATGCCGATTTAATGCCTTTGGATTATGTTTTGTTAATGCTCATATCTGTAGAATTTCAGTGTCCAGCTCAATTACCAAATATCTCGGTTGTGTTCCCAATTGTAGATTTTCCGTCTCTAGCTCAGTTATTAAATATCGCGGACGAGCCTTCAATAGTAGGATTTGACTACTCTCTACTTTGCTCTTGTCATCTCCCTCAAAATAAAACTCAGCAATCTTAAACCATGTTAAAATGAAACTATGTACACATTTATTTACAAGTTTAATAATTAACTTATAAAACTTAAAATAATTGAAACTACAACAAAATCGAACAACATAATCCAACGTCCATGTTTCTCTGTCAGTCTGTTACCAGTCTTATATAAACCCATTCAAATAGCGTTAATTCTACGTCAGTTGCCCATTTACATTCTGTCCACGTTCACTATCCTTTCCCCTCGTATACTGTACCATTCCTACATATCTATAAGGACAAGCCCGTAATGGTTCACGTACAGGAAGCTATAATTGCAGAATTTTTTCGTGAGATGCCGGCCGATATGTTCGAGAGATTATGCCAAAATTGGAACCATTGGGAGCGTACCCGAGGTCAACATTTACATAAAAACATATCTAAAGATTGAATTATCGATCTATGTTCTATCGACTCATATAAATTGTATGTATTTATTTTAAATCAAATCCGAAACTCTTAAAAAATCACTGTTTATAAATTTTAAAAATAAAATTCAATAATCTACAAGCGTTGTTTGTTTGTAATTCAATTCAGGGTTAAATTAATGAACAAAATGGACATGTTTAACAGTAACATGTTACACGAAAGCAACTGAGTTGCCAAAAACAGTATTACAAAAACGAAATTTGCTAAAAACTCACCCTCTATAAAAGAATGCTAGCAGAAACGTTTGCTGCATATACTAAACGTCACCACTTGGCCGGCATGTTATTGCCCAAAGCAGCGTGGCTGAAATATTGTTCTAAATTTAGATGCAATCCAATAAAATAAATACAGTTTTTGTATAGGAGATAATGAGTATCAATTTGAGGTTCAAAAGTCTATAAAAGTATTCAATTGCTTTAGAGCTCTTTTTTTATTTATATTACTTTCAAAAACAATCCTTTTTACAATATTTATGTTCGAAGGTAAACTAATTAAATTTGCATTAGTTGGCTATCTATCTATATATGTATAAATAAATGGTACATGTATGTAGTGGCATCACGTGAGAAAGGCTAGAGCGATTTGGCTGATTTTTTTATTCGATTCGAAATTCTCAGGAGATGGTTTGTAAAGAAAAAAAAAAAAATCAAAAATTCCGAGTAAAATTTGGAAGTTTTTTTTGAGTCTAGTCAATTTTGATAAAAAAGGCCCCCTAAAATATGCTGTATAAACTTGGATATATTATTTGCAAATAAATAAGAACAGGCAGATTGCGACTACATCTTATTCTATGAAATATATCATTAGTAAATACCGAGCGAAGCATGGGCGGTAGGTAGTAATTTATAATTCCCTGTGTAGGGTGCCTTTCGCATGAAAGATAAAAAAGAAATACAGCAAATATGTAAATGTCACTGATTTCTGCTGTCTGCATACATACAATCTACATACAGTGTGTACTTAAACTATTTAACTATGCAAATAAGATAATGTCACACACACAGTTGAAGGACATCTGGTTATTATTAATGCATTATCCTACCTACCTACGAATAATACGTATAAGAGATGAGATGAGAGAGAAAATAAAAGTTGGTAAGAAATAAAAATGTCATATTAATTGATATGTTGCCTGATTGAATTTGAAATATGTGTATTTTCAAACAGTGACATATTTACTTGCTTGTGCATACACCAGCAAGTAACGTTGTGGCACGTAATTTCTGCTACATTTATTGTAGCTTTAAAAGTGCAGACATATGGTTGTAAAAATACAAAATTAGCTCAAGAGAAAAAAATGAAAGTATTAACACCAGGCCTTCTGTAGGGTGATCGGATTTTGTGAGACTATTGCTGTATGCTGAGTGTATTCTTTATTGATCAGAAATACGCTCGAGCATGTTGATGGCACGCATTTTCTGAAGGAGCTTACTTTTCCACTCTTGTAACTAAAACAAATGGTCGAAGTTGTTTGGGCATAATTTGAGATGTTAACGTCAAAAGAGATCAAAATAGCGCAGTACGTTCATAAAACTAATTTTTAAGATTTAATACTTTATTTTCTTGAAATGAGATGAATATATAATAAATACTGAATCTTATGGTAGGACTTTAGTTTATTTCCACTCTTTTGAAACTTTTGTTTGTTGGGGTTGATTTTCAATTTATACTTGTTTAACAGAAAACTTGTTAAAATTTTAAATTCAAATATTCTATTCAAATTGCATTATATTTTTTTAATTAAGTTGGCTTAGCTTTTTGGAATATTGAAAATTTTAAATTACGCATTTAAATAAAGTTCCTTAAATGGTTTTTATGTAAACCTATTTTTTTTTCTTTTGGAAAAAACAATTTAAACTGATTTCTATTCATATGTTTTTGCTTGTTTTATTGTCAGTTGCTATGTAAAGGTATAAATAAAGTACACAGTATTGGAAATAATAATAATAACGATTCATAACATCAATAGTTGTTGACAATAAGAATTAACAAAGTTATTGATTTTAAAGTGTTTCCTCTTAGAATTATTGAAAATGAAGAAACTGTTTTTATACAGTTTTCCAACACTGTATATAATATATACATGCACATACATATTATGTATGTAAATATATTTATTTCTACTGTCTGTACATTTCTGTACATACAAAATTTAAATAAAATCGAAATTTTAATTACTTCAATGGTAAATATGTTTTATTATTAATAATGAATTCTTCGTTATAGACACACAAAAATGAACAAGCAATTGCAAGAATGAACAATGAAAAAACAATTACAAGGACGACACAAATCAGAAACAAATAAAATCAAAAATAAATAAAAATATAAAACGAGTAAAGGAAAAATATAGGAAACTTTCATTAAAACTGATATGAGTACATTTTGTGTAATAAACAAGTGTAAAAATCAAGTTTGTGACGATTTCACTAAGCACTCTATTATTGCAGCAAAAATAGATTTGTGAAACTAAACTATATTTTAGCATGACCAAAACTACATACACTGAGTGGCGTAACTATAAATACACTGAAATTAAAATAACTCAAAATACTAATACTGACACAGATTTTAGACTTTATTATTGAGCTAGGCTTCCTTTTTTTATAAATTTAAAATTTGGATGAGGCCTACTATTCACCTTATATCACATCACTCTTATATCTTCAGATTTAAATCTCCAAAGATCTATAATGTCTTACTTTGGGTAGTATTTGCTTTCATATTATCGGTTTTCAGCATTATTTTGACGGTTTTATATTCCTCAAATGCGATTCTAATCTGTAGAACATGCGGTCCATTCAAATACATTAATATTTTTCAATGACAACCATTTCTTTGTTTAAAGGCTTAAAAGTATAGGTGCGATGATTTGTTAAAGAATGAATTGTTTTTCAATATTAAGTTTCAAAAATGCCACTAATTATTCTTCTAGTAATTTTGTGTAATTAGAAGGATTTATTTAAAAGCCAGGAAACGCAAAAACAAGCATACTGCCTTCACAAAAAGCTCCACAAACCATCAAAGAACCGCCTTTAAAATTTATTTTTGAAAAATATTGTGGTTACTTCCCAGATGCCCAGAGGTTCCAATAGCTGTTGAAACCACGTGCCACCATTATCAAGATTGAATTTGTTCTCATCGACAAATATATGTGTAAATAATGCAACTATTAATCAAGAATATCTACTTACTTGCTTTCAGTTGGTTTTCAAGTTGCTTTTAGCAAATTAAAGTCTAGCAAGCACAGCTTGTTATACAGACAACAGCTTTTGTAGGGTATTAGTCTGGAATTTTTAGTAGACTACTTATGGTTGATTTAGACATATTTACACCAAGACATTTTTTTGTGTTGCCGATACAGTTTATAATTCTGCGATTATACCGTTCAGGAATTTTTTTTACCGGGCTGCCACATTAATTTTTACCATAGTGATCCGGTTTATTTGCAAAATTTTTTGCTACAACATGTGAAATGTTTTTTTTTTTTTGTTGCAATTGCTCAAAAACTTATGCCACTTTTTATATTAACTGAAATTTTACCTTTTTCAAAATCCCGAACCACCTGGCGGTAATCAAAATTTGTAACCGTTGTGACCCAAAAGTGGCAATTTGACATTATTTGAGGCCTTTGCCACTTTTTATGCCCCTTTTTTTAAGTACCCTTTTGTATAATTTTTAATCTATTCATGCTACTTTTTTTAAATAACACTACTTACAACCTGTAATACAATACCATGATGCAATAAAAAGGTGGGAGCTGTCGGACAGCTGATTGTCCTGTTTTAGTAGGAACAAATGTCAAATTATTTTTTTACATTGAAATGCATCTCAAACATTTCTAGCAACAAAATACATGTTGTTTTTTGTATTATTGTATTCTTTGTAGAACTGACGCCACTTGGTTTGAAATTTGAAAACTAAACAAATAGATTTAACGATAATATTTACTCAAATTTATATACATTCGTTGCCTAATACTAGTGCTTCAGCTGAAAGAGTTTTTTGAAGTTTACACTGCTAAAAAATAAACTTTCTTACAGATTTAAAGTAAAAACTTGCGATTCCATGCTTTCGTCTCTTAATTTGTTCCTAAAGGAGATAGGAGAATGGACTCCGAGTGAAGATTTAATAACCAAATATAGAATAACTGCCATATTCAAAAATAATAAAGTAGGTTTGAAGTGTGCTTTTAGACAAAATTTTCTTAAAGTACATTTGAAGTCTACTTTAATTTTTTGTGAATAAAAAAGTATAATTATTATTTTTAGTTTAACTGTTAATCTTAATATTTTTGATATTTCTTTAGTCAGGCTTGAGTTCAATAAATTTAATATTCATTAAATTATATATTATTATTGATAATTTCTCTTGGTTTAGCTGGGGATCGAACTTGGCTTGAATTTACATGTTTCAAGAATCACCACATTCTCTCATCAGAGTTCTTTGCGTTCTAACCTCTGCACCACTGCAGTGCCTGCTAACCAACAGTCAAACATCAATCTTTTAACCAGTGTTACCGGTGGTTCGAAATTTGCTGTAATTATCATTTTTCAATTTATGTTGCTTCCTTTCCTTCAGTTTTTTTTTTTGTATTGTTTCTGTCAAGACTTTGTCTTGAAGTAAAAATAATTTAATGAAAATGAAATTTAATGAACTCGAGCCTGACTAAAGAAATATTAAAAATATAAAAAAAGTATTTTTTTTCGAAATGTTTATTTATTTCATCATATGTAAACAATTTACAAATTTAAATCCAAAGTAGAATTTATTTAATAACATTTTTTCGAAATTTGTTATTTTTGAATAGATGTATTTTTATATATATTGAATCATTTTATGTAAATCTAATTTTTTTTACCAATTCTCCTGTCTTTATTTTTAGTTAATAATCTGTGAACTCTTAATTAGATTTAATGGCCATACAGTTATTTATATTAATTGTTATATAAATTAAAATAAAGGTTATTTTGTTTGTTTATAAAAAAATTTTACCCTTTTTTTCTTTAAAATACTCTTTTTGTGACCCTTTTATTTAAAAAATACCGTTTTTTAAAATTCTGCATAAATAGCATTTATACTTATGTTTTCCAAGTATTCTTCTTTGTTTATCATAAGATGTAATTATAGTTATGAAACACTAACAAAAGACTAATCCAAAATTTCTGTCTTAAATTAATGAAGTGGTCACCCAAATTTTGGATAAAACAGGATTTTTAAGCATACTCTTAAAAACGTTTATGCTTTTTAAAAAACTATTTATAACTTTACAACAAATAGCAAACATCAAGTGTCATTATAGTAATGCAATATATCTTATAAACATGTTAGTTTACCTCTACTTAATATTAGCTTATTTTGTATGTTCCACTATGAAGTGAAACTGAATTCGTTTTCAATTCCACATGGACAAGTTCACGGTGTTCTAGAAAACGAATAAAACTTTTACACTAAGATGAACCAAACTAAAAGTGATATTTTACTTTTCAAATCATTTTCACAAAATTTAGAACACAGACTTAATACAAATTTTACTTCCACTTCATTTTACAAATGTAGAACCCAGGTGATTAATATGGTTTATTTATACGGTTTATTATACTTAATAATAAGTATACGCTCCGTCGACTGTTCATTTGGTTTGGTCTTATTTTAATATAAAAAATGTAGCATATTTTTGGGGCCATATACGTATGAGTAATATTATAGTTTGATTAATAGCACGTTTTAAGATATATTCACAGTTTTTTTTTAAGTAGAAAACAATCAATATTTTACATTTTACACATCAATATCATATGAAATAAGTAAAAAAAACTGAATTAACAGACTTCAAAATTATTTAAAACAAAAGTCTTTAGAAAACTTTTTATGGCTCCTGTCAAAATTCTGAAAAGGGTCTTAGTAAATTTAAGTTTTACTTTCTTAGTGGTAGTTAAATTCTTCATAGTGTAAGATAATCGATATTTTGATGGCCTTAAGCGCTTTATTTGTTTTTTCTCAAAATAATCATTAAGTACCATTTGAAGTCACCAAACATTGAATAAAGAGTTCATAAAGTAGGGCACAACAATAAATTAATATTGAACAGAAAGTTTATATTGTTGTATGAGTATTGATAATGCTGGTTTAAGACGATATGTATTTTGCAGTGTACTTGTGCGATACATATGTAATCGTCCATGTCTGTCAAAATTGGCAATTTACAGGCAGTTTATAATTTTTACTTTCACATATCGGTTATTTGTTTCATCTTTGTTATAATTATTTTTGCGGAAGTTTTGTGTACTTTTTTGTTTTGTTTGAAAAAATTGATTAAAAAATTAAATAATTTTAACTTGCAGTATTATTGCAATTATAGCTTCTATAAAATAAAAAAAAATTAAACAAAAATTAAAGAGAAAATGTGCCATGTGGAGCCAAAAATTGTTGTATTTAAGATGAATAAAAATTAATATGTATAAATACGTTTTTATATACATATTTTAATACAAATTTATTGTTTTATTTAATACAATTCTTTTAAGTATAAATTTGCTGAAACACAAATACTATGTTCTTGGCGCCATAAACAATTGACTTGCAAAACAACTGGTTGCAGGTGCTTTGTCAGATGAAAATAGAACATGTTCTAATTGAAAATTTTACATTGTAAATGCAGGCTGACATTTGCAGAAGCATCTTTGTTTGCTTTTACACGACGTGTAGGTATTTTGCAGTGGAAAATTTGACCAGCACCCTGCAAAATACATACCGTGTAAAGGGAGCTAAAAGCTGACTTTAATATTTATAATGGTGATGTCATTAAACATTTTTCTTAAAATTACCTAGAAAATTTATATAAAATTGCAAAATTTGCAAGAAACTTAAATAAATGTTTACACTGTAAAAACAGCAATTTTCACAATGTCTAATGATCTGTGCAGACAGTTGGATTTGTGTAGATATTTGTAACACCCAAATATATTAGTTTAACATATAAAGTCAGAATTTCTTCTTACGAAGAAGATTTTTTTTATCGATAAATATTGGATAATATTTGTAGCTTTTATTTTGAAACATGTATTCAAAGTATTGTTGGGTTTTCCATTTTTCTGGAAACATATATATTAAGCGTCAAAGGAACTGATCAGTTCGGTTTCGGTTATCCTGTCCTGAAGTGAAGTGTATCCCTGAGAGAGCGCTCTGCATCTATGGCTCAGAGTCAGTACTTTACGGCGGTTAAGAAAAACTTCTAGCCCACTTCTTTGTAAATAGCGCCATTGACGACCATAGGCAAGTATGCTTGCCCGGGGTTCTTTAGATTATATATTTGTCCAGGTAACAGATACAGCAAATTTGTCAAAGACTGTTTTATAGAAGAGGATTGGGGCAACAAAAATGTGGTTGAGTACGAGTCCCTATCGGGCCTCGCTTGTTCCCTACGAGTCTCCAAATTTGGCCAAAAAAAGTATTTATGACGAGGGCTGCCAAGGGGTGAAAATAGGACGCAAGGGGATAAGAGTCAATTATGTTTTGGATTCAACCTTAATCTATCAAAAAATATAATGGACAAGTTTGCGTAAACTCCAAGCTGTCTACAACTAATCAAATTATGTTTGGCAATTATGTTTGCCTACGGGTTGAAACGAAAATAAACGTTTCTAAAAAACTTTACAAATTAAATTAATTAGATAATGTTAAACACTGAAACAGCATGCCACGGCTCCGATTTGAGGAAATTGCAGCTAATCTTCACTTTTGCGACAATAATAAAGCTGATGTCAGTGACCGTGGGTATAAAATTCGGCCAATTTTAGATCATATTAATAAGGCTATGCCAGATGCGTATACTTATTCAAAAAAGCTGTCAATCGATGAACATATGGTAGAGTTTAAGGGACATAATGCTATGAAACAGTACATGAAGGACAAACCTATTTCGTGGGGATGCAAACTTTGGTGTTTATGTGAGGCAGAAACTGGGTACTTATATAATATTAAAATTTTCACCGGAAAGAAACCATTTGTTGAGCACGGTGTTGGCGAGGCTGTTGTTTTGCAGTTATGCGAGCCACTGGTAAAAAATGGGGTTGAAGTTTACTTCGACAATTTTTTTACAAGCCTGCACTTAATGCACATTCTCCAGCAAAATGATATAATGGCGTGCGGAACCATCCGATGTAATAGAAAACATATACCGAAGAATTTTCAGGCGGATAAATATATGAAAAGAGGGGACATAATTTACTTCATGTCGGATAACATTTCCGTATTCAAATGGATGGATAATCGTGATGTCTACCTCGCCTTTTATTGACCCAACAGCGGTATTCAAGGTCAGGCCGTGTAGCTGGACAAGCTGGTAAAATAGATATTGCTTGCCCCCTGATTATACAGCACTAGCACTATAACAAAGGATAATATATAAAAAACTCATATTGGCCAACATATCCTCAATCAATTTGACCTCCATTGAATTTGGGGCAGCTTTAGCCAAAAAGTTGATAAATAGTTTTAATTCAAGGAAGCGTGCCTTTTCACCCGCAACCATTGTATAAGCAAACCCAAATATCACCACAAAATGGAAAAACGTGAAGGTTTGTGTTCTCATTGTGCTTCCAATAATAAGTATAGTCGCACAAATGTTTTTTGCGATCAATGTAATATGTTCATTTGCTTGACTACGTCGAGTGATTGCTTTGGAATCTATCACGAACAACACTAATTATAAAAAAATTTTGTGATCTCTTGTATTTTTCTTTACCTTTTAAATAAAAACTGATTTTTAAATTGTTTCTGCAATTAAAAAATTTGGGATAAAAAATTTCGTTTCAACCCATAGGCAACTATATTTGCCAAGCAAAATGGGGGACTTCGAGGGTTCCTAGGAGGGCAATTTTTTTTTTCATAACTACTATTAGACCATAGGTCGCGAAAATATAACAAAAAAATAAATCGGTTCAGGCAAAAATGTTTGGTCGTCAAAAAGTTAACAGGTATTGTAACATTTCTGGCCAATTTTGTTTTCAAATGAATCTGTTTTATTTTGTGCAGATTCCAATTGGTGCGCTTCGACAAAAAAAAAAACTTTGTTTTTTATACTATATTGCTCAATAACTAAATGAGAAAACCATACGCCACCATTCGTCTCAAGACAGTTAAAAAAGAACTAGACCACATGAAAATAGAGGTTTGGTGTATAAAACAATAAAATTTTATATGAATATTTTTCTCTAACCACTAAACACTTTCTTAAACTTTAGCTTAAAAATCAATTATTTATATTTATGAATTGTTTAAGTTTGTATGTACTGTTTGAATGCATTTTTTGAATCGCTGCCATTTAAATCAATTTATGCAATGTTTTCTATTGTTATTGTTGATGTTGTTTTAAAACGGAAATGCTTTCATTATTGTCTTATGATTTGCTAAAGTATTACTTAATATGCGCTTTATACTTTCCTTCGTATATCCGGTTGCTATTTATCATACAAATGCAACACACACAAAATAACGTGCATTTACTTACTGACTTACTATTGCTACTAGTTGTGTATTGCCACTAAATGTTGACTGCTGCAATTTGAACTGAACAATTTTGTATAAAAGCCAAACAGAGCAAATGTTAGCACAAGCCGTTAGTAGAGCAATTTGAACTATGCAATAAGGTTTTGAAATGTTTTGTTTTTTTTTTGCTTTTATGTTTTCTAAAGTGTGTGTGTATGTGTGTGTATGTATGTGGATTTATTTGCTGTAGTTGTTATTCAAGCAATTCATTTAAGTCCATATCGAATGCAATAAACAATTGCATGAAATTTACATAATACATATACATCTGTATGTATGTATGTACGTACTTGTTACACCGCTAGTCTTAGTACTTGTGTGAAGATATCTGTATATAGTTATAAAACTATACAAACCGATACTTGCACATACAAACACACACACACATTTCCATAGATACATATATGCACTTATATAGCTGCATACATACTTACAAAATATACTATAATCCTTTCACAACAGTGCTAAAAAATCATTTTTCATTTCTTTTCATTTCCGTTTTTATGAAACATTTTCTGATTTCTTCATTGTTTCCGTTTCGCATTTGCTTGAATTGTTAAATATTGTTGTGTTTTTTTTTTTATTTTGTTTGCTTACTTGCATTACTTTATTTTTGGCTTTAGTTACAAAATAACAATAGTAGCAACAACTTCAGTAACGAACTTAACTCAAATGGCAACAATATCTACAAACACAACAATACATATTAGTGTGATAGTGTGGAACATAAAAACAGGAGCAAAATAATTACGGTTGTTTTGTTTTTGCTGCTGTTCTTCTTAGAGTCAGTTAGTTCAGTTTAGACAGATTTGTTAGGAGATGTATTCATTATAGTTATAAAACTAAGTTGAGGCTTTTTCATAACAGCTAAGTGTAGGTTTCATATACTGTTTTTACTATTTTGAAGAATATCAATAAATTTAGGCACAAATAAAATGCCATTCCAGCGAAATTTTTAACTAGCTCTTTCTAGTTTCTAAAACTTTTAAGCTTGAAAGTAGCTGTGCCTACTTGGAATCAGAAAGATTCTAGATCAATCCTTCGATAAGTTTTCATATTTTGAGTAAATAAATGTTTTAGAAAATAACAAGTAAGAGCTATAAATTCGGTTGTAGCGAATCTGATAGCACCAATAAAATACGGCTACCGATTTTTGAGCATTTTGTATTAAAACATTTATCTGTTTCAAAACTTAGAATTTTCTAAGAACACATAATGCACTATGCTGCATTACTACAATTACACTTGATGTATGCTGTTTGTTGTAAGGTTACAAACAGGTCTTTAAAATGTTTACAATTTTTTAAGAGTATGGTTAATGATATCTTTTTATGCAAAATTTAGAAGACCATTAAAGAGAGAAATTGTGCAATAATCTTTTGTTAGTATTTCATAACTAAACTTACATTTTATGATAAAAAAGTACAATGCTAGAAAAACAAGAGTATAACTGTTGGAGGTATTTATTTTTATTATGCATTATTCGTACTATTGTGATTTTGAAAATGGTAAAATTTTTTCGAGCAATTGTCAATTGTAACAAATCTTGTAAATAAATCGGATTATTGTGGCAAAAATGCGGTCCGCAAAAAAAGCTTTTTGAACGAGACAATCGCTAAATTATAAACTGTACCAGCAACACTATGAAGGGTCTTTGTTAGAATATTAATGAATGTGAGGCAAATATATCGAAATTAATCATATGTAAACTGCTAAAAAATCTCAGAGTCGACAAAATTTGTTGTTTGTGTCAAGGCCGCTAAACGGACTTGAATTGCTAAAAAAAGAAAATTTACAAGCTAACTGGAAACAGGTAACCCGAAATTCTTCGTTAATAGTGGCACTGTTTATACCCTATACCACCATAGAGGGAAATATATATTGGACTTATACTAATGTTTGTAACGCCCATAAATATTAAACCGACTTAAAATATTCCAATCGAATCAGAGTCACTTTTTAAATCAATTTAACGTCTGTCTGGCTGGCTGACTGTTCATGCAAATTTGTGAACAAAGTACGGTTCGCAATTTTGAAGATATTTCGATAAAATTTGCTACACGACATATTTTTGGCCCAAGGATGGTTGAGATTCAAATTGGTTGAAATCGGTTTACAACCTCCTCTACGTGTAATACAAATGTCGTAAATGTTAGATTTATACACGTATCCAAACAAATTTCGCCACAAATACGACGTACATGAAGCCTAATTGCCTTTTTAAAATTTTGTTCAGATCAGTCGATAATTAACCATAGCTTCCATACAAGGCCCACTTCTAAATATTACTATAAAGATCATAATACTAAAATATTGGTAGCCAAATTATATTCAACACAAATATGTTTCATGTACTCGTATACACAAAATCATTCGGCTCAATTTTATAATGATCAGCCCATAATTAGTCATAGCTACTATATATGACCTACTTTCGAAAACACATTAACAACCAAAGATCTCTTAAAAATGTTGATATCCAAACAAAATTCAATAAAAATATGTTTAATTACTTGTTTTGTTGATATGTATAGTTTCGGAAGTGGATCTAATATGGAAGCTATGGATTGAAATGGATTAAATGCTTTAACCAAATACCTCTAATGTTAACATTATTTTGTTAAAAGAATAAAATAATTTTAAATCTAGCTCCTAACTAAATGATTTCGTTGAATAATACCTTGGGTTTGTTTTTTAAAAAGCCAAACTAACATATGATCAAACTTCTAAAACATTCTAACGGATGTTGCACCTTATATCCATAAACAAGTGCTTAGATATATTGGGTGTATAACATAAACATTTTTAGCTTTTTTTTTTTATTATATTATTTGTGCAAACTTATTCGTTCACATTTCATTGTTCACTATGATTTTTTCCATTTTCTGACAACAAATGGATTCCGCGCAAAAATAATTACTCAGCTTTTGAGACCATGAAGAAATCTAGTTAATTTCGGATACCCAGTTCTGAAGTGAAGCGTATCCCAGAGAATATTGCAACATGTGGACGAAAGTTTTCGGCATGGAATATTACGCTTTCATGTCTGGCTAAATAATCTGAGAAACATTTGCATTTAGTACAGTGTCCTTGTGATGGTCAGCAGCTCATAATAGATAGGACGGGACTTGTGTCTTCCATGTCAAAATCACCATTTCTAGGACTACACACACCACGTAAGGAATACATTCACCATAAGCTTCAGTAAGTTCAACTGAACTTTTTTTTCAAATTAAAGAAGTAAAAAAATTTCGCATATGCCACTTTGTTGGCAGAAACCTCTACACTTGGTTGGTATACTTTTCAAAATGTAACAGAAGTTACGCCATTTGTTATGAATATGCATTTTTATATTGCACACAAATTCTCCAACAGAAACTACCAATGTCCTGGATGTGTAATTGCCCATATTATATGCAGTGGAGTTATAAAATAACATCCTTCAGTTCTGTAAGAATAATGTTAGCATTAACAGATTTTTCTGATTCGAAGGCAGTGTGAAAGCCTTTATAAATTCTTATCGTAAAGAATTAACCTGTTCAACACTCTGACTTAATATCTGTTTTCCTACACGATATAGAGGTCGTTTACTTTAGATTTTTTTCTATCGCAACTTTGCCAGTTGCTTTTGTTGTTTAACAGTGTTTTTGCTCCAGCAGTTGTTGCTGTTGTTGTTTTGCTCAACGTTTACTATGGGTTTTGCAATGGCAGTTTTGACGTTTGACAAAATGTTAAGTGACAGGTGCAACAATGGCATAAGAAAACAGCCAATGCCTGAAAGTCATCTGTAAAATAGGAGAGAAAAAACAGCTATAGAACATGTAAAAAAATAAGAGTTTGCCTGAAAGGGGTGGAGAAGTGGTTAAAACTTTAAAAATAACTCTAAAGAATTTATGTAAAATATACACACACACACACACACAAAGAAAGAGACGAGCAGACTTCACTTTTAGTTGCTGTTATTTATTCAAATGGAAATTTAAGTTAAAATTGGCAAGTGACAGTTGAATCAAAAGCATTTTAAATTGTTTTGTGACAGTGGTGGAGTGCTGGCAATTTTAAATTAAAATTGGGATGTAACCTCTACAAAAAGCAGAAAATCATTGAAGCAAAAAGTCAACAAAAATTTGTAATGTATAGAATTCAGAGAATAAACTATAATTTTTAACCCAAATGGTTGCAGTACTATTTTCCAACTGCATTTACAATTTTAGATTTCTCCAACAGTTGTTTGTTCTCTTAAATTCTGAAAAGAATGAATTTACTTGAGTTGTGTATGTTTTTGCTTGTTTGTTTGTTTCTTCTCGAGTATCTTTTTGTGGCATAACAATAGTACAATTCTTTAACAATTGAGTTTTATTACAGGTGTCATTTGTTCAAGTTTACAATAGAAATAGAAAACAGTTCTTAAAATATACAGAGAATTGGATAAGAAGCGAAAACTAGAATGGTTTTGTAAACAAAACAAATTCTTATTTTATATACTGAGTTGCTAAATAAATAACACAACAAGTAAATTCTTTAGAGTTTATATTTTGTTAATACTGATAGATGTGCTAATCCCACTATTTAGAATTATTTACATATGTGACTTAAAAATCTTTCTGTTTCCAGTAATAAACATTTGTTTGCACCAAAAATTCAAATCAAAAAAATCATATCTACATTTCAAAATTACACTCAGTTGGAAGGACGTGAACAGCTTAAATATATAAGAACAAATTTAAAATTGACGTTGTTTGTTTTGGATTTTTTTTATTAATTATCTTTATGAGTGGTAATTCGTTCCTTTTGGTTATCTATGATTAATGTGTTGGACTTTTAAACTGTTTTCTACTTATTTTAAGAAAATTATTGTAATTTTGCTACTTATTTTTTTAACCTTAAGCTATAATTTTTAATAATTACAATATAATAAAGAAAAATGTAAAAATGTCCTTTTAAATTATAAATAGTTTTACCCTACATTAGGTTCGGTTGAAAAGAAAGTAACTTCAGATCAATCAAAATCCAAGAGACCTTGAATTATGATTATTTTGTCCAAAAATATAAAAAGAAAATCATTTACTTTACGAGTACATTTACGAATCATTTCTTGCGATTACCCGAAGCATTAGAAATGTGAAGTCCGGCCATCCAGACGTATATACCAAATGTCCATGGTGCTAAGATAATGCTCTGTATTTAGTGGGGACATGTATCTATTATCCGCTGCTGAAATCTGACCAGACCATCTCGTGGTACTCGTACGGAATGAAATTAATTGTTTTGAAGCCTAAAAACGTCCAGAATATGCGGCCAGCACATGAAAGCATAATATTCCATCGCGTTAAAATTAGGCCACATGTTGCAATACCTTTAGTTACTTTTTAGAAAGAATTCCCCTCCAACTACTATTTATTTCGATCGATGCAGAACGCTCTCAATGGTATACGCTTCACTTCCGTACAGGGCTTCCGAAATTGCCCTGATTCGTTCATGTCCTTTAAAAATGAGCAGATTTTTTTTTGCGCGGAATTTCTATGT
Source organism: Bellardia pandia (assembly GCA_916048285.2). Lineage (NCBI taxonomy): Eukaryota > Metazoa > Arthropoda > Insecta > Diptera > Calliphoridae > Bellardia > Bellardia pandia. The sequence goes on from OU696529.1 coordinate 105,322,141, forward strand.
TGTCAAAAAGATATAAAAATTACCAATACCGTGAACAAGTTATACTCTCAATCAGAAGTGCTCAAAAGTTAATTATGTAAGAGCAAACACCAATACATTTAAATAAAAACTAATTCTTATTCAGTATTTTTTGTTGTAAAAGCTAAAACATATAAAGAAACAACAAACTTTTTTAAACGGTATCATACGTTGAACAAAAACAAAATCTACATTGACGATCGCAGTCACCAATGTTTACCAGTAGAACATACGATAGTGTTGTTGCTTTGCGCTTGCGTGTATAGAGTGAAGTACGACAAAAAAACAAAAAAGGCTATGTTGTTTGTGTATTTCGTATTGCTAGTGCTGCGTGCTGTAATGAGTATAAACTCCTGCTCTCAATAAATGACTTCATACTGTAAACCTGTGGCATGAAACGTATGTTAATTTTTACATACATTCAAGTTTGAATGAAATGAAGTTTATTACAGACATGAATGTCAAATGAAGTCAATTTAATAATATTTATAGCTTTCTCCAAAAATTGACCAGCGAGAGCAGTGTTTTCCAACGTTGGGCCACACAGTAGAAAAATTTATAAAAATTACCATTTTGTATTTACTTTATTTTTTAAGATGTGTCACAATTACAAGTTATATTCAAATAACTTACTGCAACTATACCGCAACTATCACCACAAATTTATCGGCACTTGTAATACCTCTCAAAGCGCTATCCGGCAGTAATTGGGTGACGAATAAAGACACTCTATTGCTCTACTTTAATTACTTTCATTGGTCTTGCAGTGGAGAAATATTTAATGCCGGCAAGAACTGCTTGAAAATTAATTCGTATCTAAACAAGTAATCTAATATTTTTCGAATCATATCGAATATAGAGCACTTGCTCCTGTTAGAGTATTCTCTTAATCAATGCCTAAAAAGGACCTTCGAAGGTGTAAGGAAAACTAACAGTGATATGAACAGGAACTCGTGTACGGAAGTTTAAAACGATAACTATGTAATCGCAGGATATCGCATGAATATGACAGTTGAAGACAACATTACAAATTACCTTGAATTACCATCTAAAGGAATAATCGAATACTTCTTCAGTCGTTCAGTTAGAGTTTTATAAAAAGCAATGTCAAGAAAGGCCTTTAACGGTGCAATCAGAACTTACAGAGGTATGTACACGATCCATTGTATTGAATTCTGTGATTGCTAGATATCGCTCGGATTTCATACTTTAAGACAACACTCCAAATTACTTCGGAACTATGCTAATAGTCATTAATAATGTACTGGTCACAGAGCAATTTCTCCGCTTAGAGTCTTCCACGAGGCAATGTCATTCAGAGCCTTTGTGGGAACAAGCAGAATCGAAAGAGGTATGTACAGGAGCCATTATATAGGTATCGTCGATATCCAATCCCCTGAATACTAGAGCTGTGTCGTTCATGAACGAACGGGTTAAAATGAACGAATCACTTTATTGAACGGAATGAGCCGGTCATTAAACTGAACGGTTTTCGTTCAATAGTGTACGGATCAATTTCGTTTAGCTGCTGTTTATCAAAAGACAAGAAGAAAATCACATTCAAAGGGGTTGCATTCATTCGTTCAAAGTAGAGCTGTGTCGTTCATGAACGAACAGGTTAAATTTACGGAATTAGCCGGTCATTTAACTGAACGGTTTTTGTTCAATAGTGTAAGATCAATTTCGTTCAGCTGATGTTTATCAAGAGACAAGAAAATCACATTCAAAAGGGTTGTATTCATTCGTTCAAAATGAACGAATTGAATGAACGAATCAGTCTTGGATATACATATGAACGAAAATGACCGGTCACTGAAATGAACGACCAGACACAAGTCTACTGATCACCTCATGAATGACGGACTTGGAGGTTGCCAATGTAAAAATAAATGACTTTAGCACGATTCCTTGTGCTCGATGATTAGTCCCAGGACTAGAAAAGTGTATAGTTTTTACTGATACATTAATAACGAATATTATTTCCTTTAATTTGGTAAAAACGTACAGTGTTGGAATAATTAATAAGAGTGATACTTGTAAATAAATCGTTATTTTTAATTTTTGTTAATATTTGAAAATTAAAAAAAAAATCAAATTGAAACATTTTCAAACTGAAGCATTTCTTCACAATAATTTATAACTAATCTAATATTATTATTAAGTTAAAACTTCTTCCAGTCTTAACACTTTTTCGTATATCCCATTTTGAGCCGGAATGCAAAAATGTTCGAATTGTAAACTAAAAAGTACTTTTTTGATCTAATTAGGCCCCAATTACCATACAAAACCGTTATCAGAAATTTTGTATCTCCCACCGTTTCCCCAGAAACGACTGTTCGACTAGTCGAACAACGGCCGTAGGCGACAAAAAAAATTTATACTACCATACAAAAATAATTTTCAGATATCGGCAAAAAAAATCATATGTGGAACAAAAACACGATTGTAATGTTTATTTTTTTAAATATTTATTATATATAATGTAATTAAATGTACTTTTTGTAATTTTCATTACTCTTGCTCCCATTTATGGTAAGCAGCAAAACACTTATTTTCGTGCAAATGGACTTGGCACTTAGAGCACATTCTCTGTGTAGTCTTATGACAAACATTGCAACGCCTGGCATGTTTTTCAGGTTGTGTTTTGATTTGGTGATGAGCTGACACACGAGGGTGCGAGCGAATCTTAAATGATGTATCTTTATTAATGTCATCCTTCGCAATATCTTCGTCGTTGTTCTCGTTAGGCGTTAGTAACAAGCAAAGCTGGGGAATTTCGATTAGAATTAGAAATCATTACGATTAGAGAAATAAAATAATCTAATCATTAGAATTGAATTTTAATAAAAACTTCAGATTACTAATTGATTAGATTAGAAATAATCAAAAATCTAATAACAATTAGTGACGATTAGCATTTTTAATCAAATCTAATCAAAACTAATCCAAAAAATAATTGATTAAATTTCTTGATTATTTTTGATTAGATTTGATTGATAGTTGATCTAATCTACTAGCCACATCAAATAATGAGAAGTAAAGAAGTTATCGAAATAAAGTTGATAACGGGAAGGATGTTCCAATTTACAAGCCATATCCATGACCACAGAAGCGCCCAGGACTATATTTTTTATCATATTTGTCACTAACTCCACCGTACGGCATCATGTTGAAGACATATCCAGTAGCAGTAGCCATGCACCAAGCCTTGTAGCCAAATTTTATTGGCTTGTTTTTCAAGTACATCTTACAGCTGTGACGTCCAAAATATGGTAACATTTGTTCGTCGATTGACAAATGCTCTTCAAAGACACCGAACTGCATAAATTTTTTGTTTATAACATCAAAAAGTGAACGAACTTTAACGCCGAAGGCAGTTTGTACTTTGGCAACGGTCCAACAACGTCTAATTCACCGTATTTATCTCGATCACTGTTTTCCCCAAATATAGCTCGTCTTTCTGCACCAAGTGTTTTCCATAATATGTTTTTTTTTTTTTTTTTGTATATGACCACTTTCAGCCGATGTTGAAAGTTGCTCATCATTGTAAACAGCAAAAGCATTGCGACTTTACTTTCGAACATTATCTTTGGTTGCAGGTGCTTCATCTGCAAAGGCAGACAAACCTTTGCGGTCTTTAATAGTTTCAATCTCGAATGTTCCGGCTATATCCTTTGTCAGAGGTTCCTCGCCCGTCAACAATTGGTCGTCAATATCTTCCTCATCAGTAATTCCATCAAACATCTCAGGTGGAATTGCTGCAATAGTCTCTAACTCATCATCAATGTCACTCATCGCCAACTCATCAAGAATTTCCTGCACACAAAGTGCTTTACGCCGGAGAATTGTCTAAGCACCCATACGATTTGAATTCAAACACTTATCCATTATGAACTGATAAATTGTTAAAAAACAATTACAAATATTTGCCAACAAAATTACTTTCACTAGCTTTATTATTGTAATAAAATGCTCAACGACGAAATACAATAATAAAGTTGTGGCCTACGGCCACTGTTCGACTAGTCGAACAGTGAATTTGGCGGGTCTCTAAATATACCTGGGGATTCTAAAACTCGGGAAAAACTTACTGATCGACTATTTTAGACCTTTGCGAACAGTAATAAAGTACTTTTATAAAATTAAAATTTATATATATTTTCCATTTTATCCAAACAAAAAGTGTCTATATGCAAGGTATTTTTCAACCCCCCCTTGGAGCGGAGCAGAGAAGTGGGGGATAATTGTTATATACTTTTTCTGAAAGACAATTAAATTTCATATAATATGGTATCACTTTTTTGTGTGTCGGGAACACTTAAACACATAAAAAATGGAGGTGAAAAAAGAGAATTTTGCTGTTCGACTAGTCGAACAGCGGCTCAAAATGGGATATACGATTCATAAAATCCACAAGTTTTGAACATGTTTCGGAAGATATTTAACTATATTCCTTGTTTTCCCACAAGGTTGTTAGAGCGTTCGTAGAGTCTTATTAAAATTACCTCAGTAAAACTTCATTAGTTTATTCAATGGCGAAGTGTTCATGTAAGAGGCAAAATTTCACGATATCTTTTGTTAGATGAATATATATATTCTTTACAGTTTGCACATATTTCCTTTTTCGGTTTGTTATAGAAACAATCCTTGCTTTTCGCCCGGATTTTTTACTAGTTAAAAAAAAGGATAACAAAATGTTCTCTAGATTCATATTTGCCGGTCGTAAGCTGAAAAGATACCATCTGGTTTTACTGCTTTGCAAGAAGAAAAATTACCGTATTTGGAGAAACTGTAAAGAAATTATGTCAGTCTTTGAAAAATCCTTTATTTGTCATCAAATCCATCATAAGCAACACAATGTTTAGTGTGTAGCATAAAATACAGTTGGCGGAAATTATACATTTTAATTTAAATTTATTAATGTTCTATTATCAATCTTCATCAATTTATGCAGCCTAAATACGTGAATTACGCCTGGTATCCTATTTTCTTTACAATGATGATGTTGTATGCAAAATACACTTTCTTAATATACTTTCTTTTTCTGTTGGCCTAAAAGTATGCAAAGCATATAATTATATTAAGCATACGCTAAACGTAGACAAGTTACAATTAATACATTTTAGGCAAATTTCCCAACGAAAAAAAAAATGAATTTAAAGCTAAATTTTACAAACAACAGATACAGTTAGAAAGCCTTATAAGTAAAATAAATTTGTAGGATAATGATATAATTGAAGAATGAATAAAAAAACGCAAAATTTGTCTTAATTAATAAAAATATTTTTGAAGCATGTTAAAGAAACCAGCAAAATAAAAGGTTTGGTTTTCAAAAATTATCACTTGCAGCTAACGAAATTTAATGACAGAGATTCGTTACAAATTTTATTTTTATTTTTGTGCCATTCCTCAAACACTGTTTGAAATAAAAAATCTTTAGAAAATGTCTTTCCCGTGACAGAAAAAATATGAAAACAATTTCACCTTTAATTTAAACCTATTAGTAATTCATTATTATAATGCCAAGCAACCAGAGTGACCAAAGAATAACGAGGTATTTGCCGCTAAAGCAGCATAAATAAATACAACAAAAAAGAAACAAAATGATAGGTTACACTTTTAACTTAAATTGCACTTTATAATATTTTCTGTATTCCATTATAGAAAGTGCATAAATAATAAACACCATACTTAGTTTCTGTAGATAGTTTTTTGTTTGGTTTTAGTTTTATTTACATCCCCTGTACTGAATGAATATAAAAGGGAAGACAACAGCTCTATAATGGTGGCTTATATATATTAAGCTCTTTATGCCATTTGCCACATTTGACTTGTGAATTTAACGGACATAAAAATCTTGTTAACCAAAGAAGTTTTATATGCATCTAACATCGAATATATACTAAGTACATAGTACAAGTATATAGAGAGATCCTTCTGGCTTTTATATTTTTACTTGTTTTAAGCTACGTTTTTGCCATTTACGCGCTAGATAATTTAAATACTTTATGGTATTCTGGGAATAAAACTAAGACGAAAAATGTTTAGCTCAAAGTGCAGCCCAGCAGAAAAGTTAGTGGCGTTGTTGTGTAGGTGTAGGTGTAGGTGTGTAGTAGCAGAAAGTGTAACATTTAAGAAGCATTTAAGTTCCCTAGAGGAGTTAAGTAAAGAAGTCGTATTTAGGTTTTTGTTGCACACTGGATTCTGTGTGCATTCGCTGCTACCACTAGCTCTGGTACGGCAAAAAGACAATAGAGATTAAGGAGCATATAATAACAGGAAATAATTTTGTTATAAAAAAAGTTGCACTTACCTGGAGCAAGATGATGAAATAAATGTAATATAAATTGTTTATGAAAACAAAAAACAAAAAATATATACATAAAACAAAGAAAATATTTCAGAGCTAGTGAACAAACAATTTCAGTAAGTAGATTATTTAAAAATACAAAAATGATGGATAATAAAAGAACTATTAAAAATTGCAATATTAAAAGAATTGTGTAAGCAACAGAAAAAAATTGTATTGTAAAGTTGACTAGCAATATTGGTGGTGCTAGTGTAGTAAGAACGCAGTAAGTTCTTTGAAAATGGATGGTGTTAAATATACTAATATATATAAGTACATATATATATAAGTATACATGCTATTAAAATTGCATATAATGAAAGAGTTAAAATATATAAAGAAGTTTAAGGTTAAGTTCCTTCTTCCTTCTCAAGGAAGGTTAAGTTCCTTGAGAATGAATGTCTGAAATTTATTTTAAAGATGTCTAAGCATTAGAGATTTGTAATTCAAAGTATCCACTGCTTCGAAGCTGAACAAAAGACCGATTCTGCTCGAAATGGAAGTCTGCCAGTATTATATATGGTTCATTTCCAACTCGTATTAGCACAAGCGGCTTAATTTGAGTAAATATTTACATTAAATATCAGGCAAATAAAGTTTAAAGTTCACACTAAGTTTACAATAAATTTACCAAATAATACATCGTCAGTGTTTGCGACGTATTTGATTCTACAAAAGTATTCATAAGTACATATTCATATTCAAGCTGTGAAAGAGAAGAGTTTAGAGACCAATTACACTACGAACCTATTATCATATATACGTGGTTGCTCACCGCTTGCAAGCATTCATGTAGAATATTTTAATTCCATTTTAAAAAGAACCACACTACTCAGTGAGATAAACGATAATTCTAGAGCAGGATCAGATGCTAGTAAACATCTGATACATTGAGTTTCTGATAGATTATTTATAACTTGTTTTGTTTAAAATTGTGAAGAGTTGGGAATTCACAGAGAAGATTAAATAATGTTTCTTCCTTCTCACGATCCATAAAACTGAGGTAGTGCAAGAAAGTCCGAGTATGCTAGCATGTTTACCAATCGTCCAATGACCACTTAGCATTGCTATTGTTCTCAAAGTATCTTTTCATTTAATAGTCAGAAGCTGTGTACTGCGTTTTTCATTATGTGTTGGCAACATATAAGCTTCGCCACCTATTGTCAGCCTTTTAAAGGTAGTGTCTTCACTTTTAATGGTCTGAAGTGGTTTTTCGATTGATACAACGGCGTTTGTACGGCAGTCCCTTAGTTTATTGACTTATATATAGTTAGAAGAAATAGTAGCAAGTCCCTAACAATTCTGACAACACAGAATAATTGAAGAAAATCAAGTCCTCTGTCTAGGTCCTATAGTGCCTTCGGCATACAGAATGTTTGATGAACGGACATAACTAGATTGACTCAGAAAGGACTATGTATATACAGTATTAGATAAAGTAAGTAAATAAGATAAAGTAACGGCTGCGTTCCTATAATAATTAAACTTTTTTAATTCTTATTGTCAAATACAGATACTGAACCCTTTCTGTTTCATTCTTCGACGCAGGTAACATCAGCAGAGCTGAACATCGATATAAGTTTCTTAAATATTATATAATTATTATACCCTACACCATCATAGTGGGAGGGCATATTGGATTTGTGCTGATGTCTGTAACGCCCATAAATATTAGTCCAACAACCATTTTAAAGTTTACCGATTGACACAAATCACTTCCTAAGTCGATTTAGCGATGTTAGTCAGTCCCTCTGTCTGGCTGGAAGCTGTCCATGTAAACATTGGGCTCAAAGTACATGTCGCAATTTCGAAGATATTACGATAAAATTTGGTAAATTTAATTTTCTGAGTTTTCTGGGGCCAAATTACCGCATTCGTGATCGAATGAGCTATCGTATCGAAAAATGATTTAGCTATCGAAATTATGATAAAATGTACTAAATTTTTTGCTCGATATCATATGCCATAATCTCAAATAAGAAAATTACGATCAATTTTACTCGATATCGAATGCAGTAATTTGGCCCCTGTTTTTTCTTAAAGAAAAATTCTTGAACTTTTGATATAATTATTATTAGAACAATTTTATTTGGCTTGAGTTTATTTTTTAATTAATAATTCAAAGAATAACAGTGTAAATTTTGTGCAGATCGGTCCATAATTAACCACAGCTCCCACATAAGGCCTACTGCTGGAAATCACTTTAAAGAGCACAACACTCTTTAAAATAATATTCAACACAAATATGTTTCATATATACATACATAAATAATTTAGCTTAATTTTAAAATTATAGGTCCATAATTAGTCATAACTCCCATATAAGACCCACATCCGAAAAATGTTGATATCCAAATAAAGTTCAACAAAAATAAGTTTCACATACACATAAATCATGACGCCTAATTTATATAACGGTCGGTCTATAATTAGTCGCTCCTTTAATATGTATACATTTTTTAATTTGTATATGCCAATAAAAATTTGGATGTTCAGTTTAAAATAAGTCATGGCTGCTCATTGTTAAAAAACTGTTTTTACTTATACACTTGTTTTCTTATAAGACTCCTTCTCTGTAGCTTGGTCAATCTTAGTTTCAAAAAATAAAACAATTGATTTAAAATATTATCAGAAACCAAGATCTCTTTTTATTTGTAAAAAAACGCACTGCATCATAGAAGAAACAGGACATCCTTACAACTTAGACTATTATGTAATTTTGTCTCAAAGACGGATGTCTTGTGCTTTCTAATTCTAAGTAAAAACATCTATAAATGAAATTGCCAATGTATTCCTTCAGGAGAATTAACAATTTTAGTAGATTAATGCATAAAATCCATTTGCGTAAATTTGTTAATATTTGTATAACAAATGATGCTTTTTGTTATACAATAACAATAATATTAATATTTAAGAAATGGAAAAAATTAGTTTACTTTTAAAAAAATCCTTGTTTTTATTTTGATAGTCCAATTAATGCCAATCGATCCACTGTCAAGAATTACAGTAAAATTATGCTTTAAAAAAGCTTATGTTTTCGATACGAATCCGTTGTATCTTTTCAAGCATCACAAAGAGCAAAATCTATAGGAAAAGGAAGAGTGGTGATATCTTGTAAGTGACAGCAAAGATTTCTGCAAGCATTCCCTTATATAAAATTTATAATACAGTCGTAGTTGAATAGGTGACTAACGGAGTACTACTAAGAGCACAACTGGAAATTTTAAAACATTTTTGAATATGTTTAAGCATCTATAATAAGGCAGTTATGGTTGTTGGAATAGACAAAGTGCATAATAGTTTTATAACAACGCGTTGCAACGTACACTGGGCGAACAATTTCTTATGTGCAAATAATACATTTGTCTCTTGAGTTCAACTCTTGTCGATGCTACGATCTTGTTTGCAACACGTTGTCAGACCATTTGTTATAAAAACTTCGAAGCCCGTCATTTTAAAAATTACCAGAAAACCTATGATGATCTTTATAATCTTTTCTTAATAGAGAAGGACAAACTTGTATCCATATAAACGAGAGGCCTTGTCTGTGTCATCGAAAGTGGTATTTTCTTTAGAGGCTCGTGTTTCCTTCAATCATATTTATATTTTTTTCGTTTATTTACCATTTTGTGAAGGCGTGCGGCAAAAATATGTTCATTAAATAAATTTATTTAGGAAACTAAATTTGAAAAAATTGAAAATAACGTATAATAAACATGTTTTCAAGTCATTGCACATATAGCCATAATAATATCTTAAAATACTTGTTGTTTTCTTTTTAGGAAAAAAGCTCTATATAAACTTTCTATTACAGTGTATTTATTTAAGACAATGTTACCACCAACGGCATGATAACGCACCTCGTGCTATTACTTCAAACGTTTGTTTTTGTTTTGCTTATTGTTTGGTTAAATTCCTTTGTCGTTGCGCTGAATTTTCTTTAATATTCTATATTACAAGGTGAAAATGTCTATAAAACCTCATATTTATACATAATAAATGAACATTAACATTACTTTCTTTTCCCTTACTATTGAATCCTAAACAAACCAAGAGGAAAAAACAAAAAACTAAACTGGGCCAGTCCATTACTAAAACATACACACAGGATAGTACATAACAAAAATATAAAAATTACAAAATTTGTATTTTTAAAAATTATTTTATGTTAAATGCCACATAACGAACAACAATAACAGCGGCAACCACTACAAAAAGCTACAAGGAAGGATACAAAAACAAACACGTGCAAAGAAACAAACAACTTTATTTATGCAGGACAATGTTATCGTAATACCCACTAAAAAACGGAAAAAACAAATTTTTAAGCAAAAACAAAGAAAAAAACAAAAAAAAAAACGAATTTGTACAAACACCCAATCATACTCCCTGTGGCTAAGACCCTTCGCCCTTACAACTGTAACTGTAACTAAAAAAAAGGCAACCCACAACTAAAATGATGGGGGATATATTAAGTTTGTCATTCCGTTTGTAACACAACCAAATAGTCTATATATTCTGGGTCCTTATAATATTCTAATACGATATAGCCATGTCCGTCCGTCTGTCCATGTGTTGAAATCACGATAGAGCTTCGAAAAAAAGGCATAGAACAATGAAGTTTGTACCCAACATTCTTTGACCCACCAAAATGTTTGGTATTGAAAAAGAGCAAAATCGGTGTTAGCAGGATCCGAGTTGTAGACAAAAGTTACAGACAACCTATTTTTTTTATTTTTCAGATATTTTTTTTTTTGCTATTTTCGATTTAATGTCATAAAATTTTGCAAACTTCATTTATGTTAAATAAGGTTGAAAATGGTAGGAATCGGTTCAGGATTTCTCATAGCTCTCATACAAATGTCTTCCCGGAATATGGCTTTATGGTACATAAATTTCTATAGAAAAGTCTTAGCCATACAAAATTTTGACCACAGCACCACATAAAGTTTATTTCCGGACATAACTTAAATGCGCATAAATCTCTTATAAAAATCATGCTGTCATGTTATTTTTGTTTAGTATTGTTTGGCATTTCATAATGGAAAGACATACACCTGAACAAGCGCCATTGTTTCGATCTATGAGCTTTTGAAGGGTTCCAAGAAAATCCGATGTTTACGAGACAAATTTTGTTCAGAGATGAGGCCCATTCTGACAGAAAGAATGCGTATGTAAAAAAACAAAATTGCCGCATTTGGGACGAGGAGTAACCTGAAGAGATTCAAGAACTGCCTCTTCATCCAGAAAAAACAACGGTTGGGTGTGGTTTGTGGGCCGCTGGAAACATCGGTTCATATTTCTTTAAAAATGATGCTGGTGCGAACGTAACCATCGTTATCGTGCCATGATAACTGACTATTTGATGCCCGAAGTTGAAGCTCGTGATCTCGGCGACACACAGTGGCACCGCCCCATACATTTTTTGGAAACAAATAGAAGGAGTGGTCGTACGGCAATGAAATTTTGCTAAATAAATAATTTTAATCTAATTTCATTGAATAAATTTCCGTTGACTTCTGTTAGTTTTTTTAACTACAAAATTTCACTTTTCATAAAAAACCTTGTTGAATTTTTCTTATCCAAATATTTCTTTACAAAACCAAATCATTAAAATTTTAAAATTGGAAAGTTGAAAAACCCTATTTTTCCGCCAAAATGCCACTGTGCAACATTTGGTTTCAGCAAGACGCCGTCACTTTTCACACATCGCACCAATCAATGGATTTATTGAGAGAACACTTCGTTGAGCACATAATTTTACGTTTTGGGAGGGTCGATTGGGCTCTACGATCATATGATATCACACCGTTAGACTTTTTCCTGTGCAATTATGAAAAGTCTAAAGTTTACGCGGACAAACCCGCTTCGATTCAGGCCTTGGAGGAAAACATCACGCATGTCATTCAAGACTTACCAATCGAATGGCTCGAACGACGCATCGAAAATTGGACACAACGGATAGGCCATCTGCGACGAAGCAACAGCCAACATTTAATAGACGTAATCTTTAAAAAATAAATGCTAAAGAATGTTCTTCCAAATGATAATAAACATTCCTCATTAAATTTGAATTTTCCTTGTTTTTTCTTTAAAAAATTAGGGAACCTCGAAGTAATTCACGTTTTATATAAAACAGTCACTCTTAATATTGTGACGATCGGTCTATACTTGACCGTAATGCCCATGTAAAGTCCTGTTCTGGAAATCACTTGAATACTTTTATAAACATTAGTAGCACATTTAAATTCGACACAAATTGTCCATACATATATACTCGTGTATAGAAATATTCATACCCAATTGTATGATGATCCATCCATAAATCGCTTAAAAAAATCAGTGTTACCTTGAAATTCAACACAAATAGTTCGTATACAACATCGTGCAGAATTTCATATTTATGGGCCGTAATAGATCATAGTTCCTTTATCAGGATTACTCCCAAAAACTTAAACATCCATATCAAACCAAAATTTTACACAGATCAATTATAAGTATGTAAATATTATAGTATTGACTTTTATGCAAGTTGGTCCATAAGTGGAAAAAGCTGCCACTTCCGAAAATAACCACAGACTATGCAGGGGTGACAACTTTACGTCACAAAAAGCCAAAATTAGTTTCCTACGGCTTTTGGGTATCTAATTTATTGTGTGTCAAAGTAAATCGGTTTATGTTACAAAATTCAACCAAAATAAACCTACGGTATAATATTTTATAAAGTTCACATAATCGGTGATTTGGTGGTGGGTATAGATGATTCGGCACAGCCGAATATAAACTCTTACTTGTTATATGTTTCTTTTGATATAAATGATGTTGTTATTTCAGTTATTCGACGTTGCTGTTTAATGTTGAACGGTTGGCAGTGGCCAAGTTCCTTTATTTTTCTCAGATGTTTTTTAATATTTTCATTGGTAAATTATTAAAATTAACACAGTCCTTAATATGATTTTTTTATTTTTAGCTAAAGAAAAACAATATACAGCAATGGACAACCAAAATAAAAATATTTTTGTCAAAAAATTTATATATTTTGATAACAACAATCTTAAAAAGCTAGAATAGCATAAGCAACTGTGTGTTCCACCATATCATTAGCAGTAATTTATTTATGTAAAATATCATAAATAAAATAAAAACAAATACAGTTCAACCTTGGTATAACGAATGTTAAGGGGATTAGAAAAAAAACGTTATACAGAATAATTCGTTACAATGAGGCTTGTTATATCGCGGTAAATTTGCACTTCTATTCGTTATAACGAGGTAATAGAAAATTTTGTATATTAATCATCATCTGCTTACCATGTTATAGCGAACGATTTCCGCTAATAAATCAAAACAAATTTGAAGGAAAACACTGTACACAAACACTTGGCAACAATAAATTTTTCTTCTAATATTTCAGCCGTTAGTGTAATGCATGCTGCTATCGATTACGAATGTAGGTTTGCTGGAGACGTTGTCGTTGCAAACACAATAATTTTGTGTGTATCTGTTTCATATAATTTGGATTAATTGATGGAAATCGTTATGCAGAGGTTGTAATTTGAAAAAATTCGTTAAATAGAGGTAAATAATTCTTTCTATTTCGTTAGTCTGCAGTGAATGAAAATTCGTTATACCGAGGCTATTGACAAATGTATTCATAATAAAGAGGTTTATTTTGTATTAAATCTTATGGAGCGTTGTAGGAGATTTCAAAAAATTCGTTACATCGAGGAATTCGTTATAATGAGGGTCGTTATATCGAGGTTTGACTGCATATAAAAAATCAGGTAAACCTAATTGAATAAACATTTGGCTTGCACGTACTGGTACATCTTCATGCGCCTTTTTATGAAACTACGCTAGCACAATGGGGAAATATTAAGTAAGAGTTGTATATTGGAGAGAAAATCATTTAAAATAGCAAAATCATATAAATGTATTATGTGTTATCATGAAACTTGCGCCCGCTTTAGTTAATAGATATTTACTAACTCTGATTTGTGATTCTTTTACCTGTTAGTTTTTGCCATTGCTAGAATATTGTCCTCAATGGCTCTTGATAGTTTCTTCATTATGTTTAATTTGTATAAAAATTTAATATGTGTTGGACAATTAGCAAAAAGTGTTGGCCACCCAACAAAAAGTTGTATATTAAATTTTTCATTCCATTTGTAACACATTAAAATAGTGGTCGTAGGACAAAACAGTCTATATATTCTGGGTCATTATAAGATTCTAAGATGATCCGTCTGTTGAAGCCACGATAGAGCTTCGAAAAAGAACGTAGAACATTCTTACCAAACATTTCCTGGTCCACCGAAATATTGGAAAAAATCAATCTAGTACGCCCCCTAATAGGTGATGGTTATATATGATTCGACAGGGGCGAATATAAACTCTTATTTGTTATCAAAATAATTTTGTCATAAACAAAACAAACACATACAAATTTAATGACTAGCTTTGATATTTTGGTGCAAATATTTCAAAAGCCATACTTGTGGAAAATTTAATTTAGTACGTGCAGGTATTTTTGTTACTAATTGGTTATTTACCGAAAAATTTGTTATTTGTTAACTTTCTTTATTAGTTTTATTTTAATGTAATAAAAAGTGCACAAGGCAGAAACATGTACTTATTTGTGCTCCCCACTGTACGTTAATTAACAATATATTATTTTAATACTTCAAAAGCAGTTCCGAGAAGAAGAAATCTAGGGACTAGAGGTATGAAACAGAAAACTACAACACAGACAGTTTTTAGCAGGTATAATCAAAAGAAACCCACTTCGATCACCTCAAAATTTAGCTGCTTCTGTTAGTAGTCGTTTAAATATAAATAGACTTCAGGAAGCTGTATTAAAAGCAGTCAGAGGAAGGTAAATTTAGTGTGCAAAAAGAATGTTAATAGTCGGTTGCATTTTATTTACACCTGCAAAATTAAGGAAATGTTCTTTGATTAATTTATTGGTTAGATGAAAAAATGAGCAAGTTCAAATATTGCAAAATCAAATGTTGTCCTATGCTAGCGAAGAAATATCGCTCCGATGATTCAATGACAAGCAACTCTGAAACATTTGGAGAAAAAAGCTTTTTGAAGAATTTTGAAAAATCACTTTTTAATTTTTAAAAGCTTTTGTAGAAAAGAGATTTGTTAATTAAAAAAACTGAAACTGAAGAAGTTTTTATTGATTTTGATAACCATTATTTATGATTTTTTTTTTTTGAAAAACAGCTTCTGTAAAAGAGCCAGTTTATATTGCGAGCTCACTGTATTTGGTTGTTTTCCAAAACAATTAATATGAAATTCTAAAAAATACGTAGGATGAAAAACAATTTAATTGAATTCTTTTGGCACAACTTTAACAAAATGTAAATACACATAAACGTGCCTTAAAAAAAAAAAAAAATAACGGCTGCACTGTTTTATAGGTGTTCAGCAACCAGTTTCTATTGAAATTGTTTCCTCAGCATTTACCTTTTCCGTTCGTTGTTAAATTAACAGCATCAATAAATTCCCACAGGACTTTTACTTAAATATTTTCCTTGATATTTCTTTATTGTTCCAACAATGTTAAGTAACTCTCAAGTTCTAAAGCTTTTAGAGTTTATATTTGTATGTATACTTTTGTTGCTGGTGTTTCCTTACTTCAACTCTTTTTGTTAATATTGTTGTCTTTGTTCTTAAGACTTAAGTGGTGGCTTTTGTTATTAATGCTGTCATTGTTGTCGTTGGTGGTGGTGTTTTTGTTGTTGTTGTTGACCCCAATAAATATGTGGGGTGAAACGTTGTGAAAATTTGTATAAAATAAACGTTTAAAGTTAGTCATATTTGATATTAGTGAAGGTGTATTTTGAGAAGATAAAGTATAGTTTTATAATTAATTAAAAAATTTGCCATTATATGGAAAAATTTCTGAACTATAGTTGACAGATTCTATTTGTGAACCATTGAAATAATTAACTTGACAAACTTAAAATGCAAAACTTTTAAAGATAAATTGAAATAGTTATGTATGCGTTATTGTTAAAGTAATGTTCATATAAAATCCAGCCATACTACTGAAGCTTTTATAAACAGTTCTTTTGTCACCTCTTCAACTATGACTTTTGATATTTATATAAAACTTTTACTCACTCTTATTACACAATTTAACAAATTTTATTTTATGTGGAAAAACTCTTTTATTTGATTTTTTTTCATATATGGTTTCAATGTTATGTGTAAGAACTTATTTAAACCCTACACCATCGTGGTAGGGAAGGTATGTTGGATTTGTGCTGATGTTTGTAACGCTCAAAAACCACCTTACCAACCACCTTAAATTACAACGATCAACGATGTTCGTTCGTCCGTCTGGCTGACTGTCAATATAAACCAGACATAGTACAGGTCGTAATTTTGAAGACATTTATATAAAATGTAGTATAAGAACTTTGTTCGGCCCAAAGATGTTTGGTTTTGAATTTGGTGGAAATCAGAACAAATTCGACGTGAGATATCCTCATATGCATAATTTTTCATAGCTGCCATATAAGGAACATTTCAAAAAAACCAATTTAACCCACAAAAGTGTCTGATAAATATCGAGTTCGAGTTAACTTTTATACAGATATGAAATTTGAATCCAGGAATTACACTAATATCGATTTTATGGCAATTATGCGACTAGATTTTATAGCTTTCAGTGAATAATTGGCAATAGCTCCCGAAATAAGTCCACTTTCGAATATAACAACCAACCATACAACTCCTGTAAATAACGTTATTGACATAGAATTCAATCAAAATAAGCCTAAAACACATAGACATTTCTGTCATGTGTTTTACACGGTAATTGGTTCCAGGAAATTTCATGTAAAAAACCATGAAAAACAAGACATTGATCGTTTGCCAAATAAGCTATTGAAATTAGTGAAAAACAAGGATTATTAAAGATACAAATGTATAAAATGTGTTTTTATATAAGAAAACAAAAGGTATGACTCTAAGCTTAAAAGTAATGTAAAAAAGTGTATGACAACATATCTTTGACAAGTTCATTTGTTTGTATGCGCTAAATAGGATTTCCCCTACATTTGTGCTATTTACAATTGCTCCGACCAGTAAATTTGCTTGTATCCACAAAAAAGTAATTCGACTAAATTTGTGATATGAACATAATATTTCGCAAAAATTAAATTTAACAAAAAAAAAAAAAAAATTAAAGCCTAAATGATTTTGAATCGTGCAAAATGGAATAAAATCATGCAAAAAATGTAAAATTTGTTTATTTTAAAACCGTTTTAAATGAAAACCGTGTAAAAAAGACAGTGTAAAAACAGAATTAGGCGTACTATGTTTCTTAACTTGTGGCTAATATAATAAAAATGTTTTTTTTCTTCATTTTATAAATTGTGAAATTCACTCAAGATTGTTATGAAACTGAGACAAAGTCTGCAAATTATGGTAAAAATTGGTAATTCAAAAATTAGATAAAATGTCAAAACATACGAAATAAATTCTGTTGTTCGTTAAATTATCTGTCTAGTAATATATAAAATACTAATAAATTTTGCACTAGGACTAAACATAAAACAAAGAATAAGGATATAGTTGCCCTATAGCCAGTGCTTTTGTATTTCTTATTATATTTAGGTAGAGAATATTTAAAATTCGGCACAGCCGAATATTGCACTCTAACTTATATTTATTATATTATCGGTCATAAATGTTTGATTTATGCACGTATCCAAACAAATTTTGGCACAAATTAGTTGTAAATAAGGCGTAATTACACCTAGAAATTTTATGCGGAACGGTGGATAATTGACCATAGCTTCCATATAACATGCACTTCCAAAAATCATTTGAAGAGGTATAACTAACTCCCTTGAAAATGTTGGTAGCCTAATAATATTCAACGCAAATATGTGTCATATACATGCACACAAATCGTTCGGTGTAATTTTATGATAATCGGTCCATAATTAGTCATAGCTACTATATAAGGCCTACTTCTTAAAATCACCTTAACAAACATAGATCTCTTAAAAATGGTGATATCCAACGCAAATAAGTTTCATAGATACAAACATTAAGACTATTAATTTTTTAACGATTATAGCTCGTATATAAGAACCTCTTCGGAAACTGTCTTTAATACATAATTCTTCTACAAGTGTTGATATCGAGGTAAAAATAAATACAAATAATTTGTATATGCACAGCACGCATACTCGCTGTGGGGCATTATATGCTCAGGCTTGACCGACTATAGTTTCTCACTTGTTTTATAATTCATTTATACTTATTGTTTTCATAGGTTTTTACGTATAGGTAATATTTGGCAATTAAACGTTAATCATACGTTCTGTATTCACAACTTGAGTTCAGTAATAAGAAAATTTTAAAAAATTAATGTTGCCAACAAACAATACATGGACTTATTTTACTTAATTGTAAAAAAGCCTAAAAATAAATAATAAAATAACTGTTAACTCAAAGCCACTGTATTACAAAAACAATTCTTCAATTTAAACAAGAGTTATTTTAACAAAAAAAAACCCCTCTTTATTCAGTTATTTGTTTATAGAGTTAAATCGTGGTCAGTTACTTTACATACAATATTTTTTCGCAACTATAATAATCATATACAAAGAGGAGTAGTCAACAATTTTATGTGTGCTGAAAATAATAAACAATTCTATGTGTGTGTGTGTGTGTGTTTTGTTGTAGTTGTTGATGTTTACTTACATGGACAACTTGTTTATGTTAAACTGTTAAGCATGCTGCGTGGTATATTGATTGCTTTTGTGCACAACTGATTGACTGCGATTTACGATGAATGCTCTCCCATAGATACACAGATGCATACTTTAGGTAACACATACATATAAGTACATTGTATATGTGAAATTAGGTTATTTCTCAAAGTCAGTATTTTCAATAGGTAAGCTGCACTCTTGTAAGGTGGAGTCGAGACTCAGCATAGACTTTTTATATAACATTTATGAATGATTCTGGAAAGGAACACAGAAACGGGTAGATATTGTGTTGGCAGCTACCTCATTGATATGCTTAAAAGAGTATTAGTTTTTGGATTGAGTTTTGATAGTTTGCCAGTGGAGTTTAGGCAGGCGATACAGTTTATTGCGTTGTCTTGACAAAAGTGGCAAAAGCTGCTGCTGTTCAAGAAGAGCGTTCTTAGGATACTTACAGGCCATATTACTGGATATTTTGGTATTGGGATCATACATTGCACAGTTGATCTTTTGGTCGTATTAAGCATTGTTTACTGGAAATCCTGCCATATAAATAGTTTTCTATTTATGTAACAAACAAATTGATTGAATAATTTCAACCTACAAATTGATATTAATATTTATGAAAATATAAAAGAAGAGACTATAACACATTTTCTTTTACATAGGGTGATTAATTCAGACATTTTGTAATTTAAAAAAGGCACTACTATTAGAAGTGTATGTTGGAATCTTTACTTTAATAGAAAAAAATAATCAAATATTATTATCTATTTTTATACCCTTCACCTTCATGAGAAGGGTATATATAAGTTTGTCTTTCCGTATGTAATTTCCACAATATAATTTTCCGATCCTATAAAGTATATATATTCTGGATCCTTATAGATAGCGGAGTCGATTAAGCCATGTCCATCTGTCTGTCTGTCTGTCTGAGTGTTGAAATCAGTTTTTTGAAGTCCCCAGATATATTCGGGATCCAAGTCTCAATAATTCTGTCAGAAGTGCTTTCGAGAAGTTTGCTATTTAAAATTAGCAAAATCGGTTTAGGTCAACCAGAGTTATGACCCAATATCTGAGACCACCTTTATAAAAATTTGATATTTTTCGTCCATTTTATTGCAATATTTTGAAATATATTGCAGATAATACCATGCAATTTTGTATACGTTGTTTGTATGATAAAAGAAGAAAGTGTGCGGAAAATAGTAAGAATCGGTCCATGATGATTTCTCAAGACAAAATTCAGCAAAAATAAGTTTTATGCAAAAAGAAATCGGAAAACGAAATTTTTTTTAGTTCGGTCCATGTTTGACCATAGACACCATATAAAGTCCACCTCCAAAATTCACTTAAATACGTATAAAACAGATATAAATAATGTTAAGCGTCTTAAATTTAACATAAATACTCCTTATAGGCAAATAAATTGTTCCACTAAATTTTATGGTAGTCGGCCCAGAACTGGTCATAGCTCCCATACACGGACCACATCTGAAAAAGACATTTTTCCCTATATATATTGTATAAATATCGGTACCGACTCAAAACTTTGCACAGATCATTTTCATATATACAAAAATCATCCCACAAAGTTTTGTGAATTTCGGTCTATTTTTAACCGTATGCCCCATATAAAGCCCTCTTCCGATAATCACTTTAATACTCATAAATCGCTTATAAATAAGGGTACCAATCCAAAATTTTACACGGATCATTTACATACATGCCTAAATCTAACTGCTGGATTTTGAGAATATCGGTCCACATTTGACTATATCCCCCACATAAGGTCCACTCTCGAAATCCACGTTAGTACTAATATATATCGTATATATAGCGCTATTTTGTTGAAATTCGACGTGAAATATCCTCATATGCATGAAAATAACTGTTCCAAAATTTAAGAAGATCGGCCCATAATTTGTCATAGCTGCCATATAAGAACCATTTCCAAAAAACAAATAAATTCGGGTTAAAAAATATTCTTTTCGGATTTAACCCATATTCGGTTCATATTTTGTGAGAATGATATATATCGTTGGAAAGGTATTTGTAATACCTTTTATTTAATGTATTACAAATTATCAGACACCCAGTAGTTCCCGATAGATAGGCCTATATATTTTCAACTTTACGGGCCCGCCCCCTCGAAATAGGCGTGACCGCCAACAAATTTTTTTTGCTGGCATCTCCTCTAAAAGCCCTATGATGAAGTTTTTTTTTTTTTGAGCAAAATCACTAAAACCGAATTGTACCCCTTTTTTAAACTCTGTTTGTTAAATTACACTGAAGATTATTATGAACATCAGACAGACTCTGTAAATTATGGTAAGAATTGGTAATTAAATCAATTAAAAATGGTGAAAATTAGACAACATTTCAAAATATTTAACATAAATTATGTTGGTCGTAAAATTGTCTTTCAAACAATATATCAAATACTAATAAAATTTGCACTAAGACTGAATAGAAAACACAGAATTAGGGTATTCTAGTCTAGTGTAGTTTCTGTATTTCTTATTACGTTTAGGTGGAGGGTTATTTAAGATTCGGTACAGCCGAATATAGCACTCTTACTTGTTTTTTTTAAATAATTGCAATAGGTAGGTTATATTTAGCAGCCTTTCTACCGCTAACTTACAATTATTTTCAGCAATGCTGCCAGTATCCCGCACATAACGACTTTTGACTTCACATATCAAAAGTTCTAGGAGGCCAGATGAAATTACAGCTCACCAAAACAAAGTCAATGTTTACTTCACACATTTTCGTAACACAGCTAATTAATTGGTAACGTTGTTGTGGTGTAAGGTTTTCAATGACGAATTGTAAAACAAAACTGAATTAAAATACGCCGATATCAGTCAAGCGGGATTTGTGAAAAAAACCAACTGAAAAAAAAATTATAAATAGATCATCCTATATAAATCAGTGTTTTTGTTTCACTAAAACATTACTGAAAAAGTATCTCTACTTGAATCACCCTTTAGATCGTTCGACTCAAATTAAGAGTTCATACATTAAATTAAATTTTATGTGAGAGTTTTTAAATCCAATCCGAAAACTCTTAAAAAAATCACTATTTATTTTCTAAAAATGGTATTAATTTTTTTCTCTGGTAATTTTGTGACATAAGAAGAATTCATTTTAGTACCTAGAAACGCCAAATCAAGCATATATACATAAGTCTTGACAAAAAGTTCACCAAACCATCAAAGAAGGATTATGTATGTATCCTTTTTGAGAAATATCGTATTACAAACATAATATACGAAATACTTATAATTTGAAAATATTTCCCATACATAGAGAGAAAGATAATTTATTGCATTTTCAATAACTTATATGAAGTGCATATTGCGGTTTTAAAAATCTGTCTGATGTTGTAAACAAAATATTGTGTCAAAAAGATCAATAAATATTTTGTGTTGCTGGTTGGTAAAGGTTGACTGTGCAATTTACAATAGAAATTCTTAGCGAATAATGCCATATTAAACACAAAATGAGTTAATGGAACTGAAATTCAAATAGGAAATTAAATAGAAAATCTAAAATTTATTTATGATTTTATATTAAAAATCATCTCACAGTCACTACAGTGCATAGGACTTTTATTTAGTCTATTACCAATTTAGGCAGATTTTCTGTGTTTAAATAAAAAATACAAGTTGAACTTGATTTGTATGAATTTTATATTTGTTTTAACAATGCTCTTAGTGTGAAAAAGACCTCATAGCTTAGTATGTGTATCTGCTATCATCATAGTATCATCATATTTGAAATATTGTTCAGCAACATATCGCAATGTTATTTCGTGTAGTGTTACATTTGTACTATCAAACTGTTCATTTCTTTGGAGGCAACAAATTAAAATCTTATATAAAATCACAAATAGTAGTTGCAAATATCAATATCCAAATGGAAAGTTCAAAATATAAATTTGGTTCATCTACAAATTTCAGGGACCGTAAATAACAGTTATCCTGAAAATTTAAACAGAAAAACTCTCCATGTTAGAGTCAACGGAGACCTATACTGTCATATACCAATAGATTCGTATTGAAGTGCTATCTATAGTGATATTAAAAAAACGATCTCAACTCCACAGTTAAGATTTATTTTTCAACGAAAAAATAAAAGGTCGAATGAAACTCTTAAAAAGCGAGTTTTATTTTGCAGTCATAAAATAAAACTCTTTTGAAGAGTAAATAAAATTCCTCAATATAGTTTTATTTTTTCTTCTCAAATAAAACTCTTCATCGTTTAAAAAAAAACTCAATTGGTAATTTTCTCTGTTGTGACTATCTCAACACACGCTTTCTTCATTTCTTCAGGAGTCATTGTTACCGAAAATCGAACTTTTTTTAATGCTACATCATATTCATTATCCTTAGTATTCAGTTCAATGTCGTATTACGTCTTTTTCGGCAAATATTTGCCAATTGCGTCCGTACCTATTCTTGTACATGTAATAAATTTCACTATAAAATTATTTTTATTAAATAATTTTTAAGCTAGAGGTCACTTTTTTGTTTTTTTATAAACGATTTTTTAATTCTTATATATAATTATCTCAATATTTCGATTTCCTTTGGAAATCTTCTTCAGGGGTTAATTTAATATTAAATTAAAAAACAAAAAAGTGACCTCTAGCTTAAAAATTATTTAATAAAAATCATTAAAAAGGTCGAAGAATATAGAATAAATTTAACTATAAAATTATTAAAAGAAAACAAGTGATTTCCAGATGGAATTATTGTTGTGTTATTTTTAAATTAAGTATGTTGTTGTTGTTGTTAGTTTAATTGATGTTGTTGTTGCTCCTGTTGGTTGGTCGGTTTGTAGTTATTTAAATAATAAATTTTAATACAATTTTGCAACATGATGCCATCATCATATTGATAATTATGTTCATTTTAACGGAACAGAGAGCGAAAGAGTGAAATAACAAGTTACACAGGTTACACACATGGGCAAGATGAAACAACGTCAATTTAATGTGGTTGCAATTTCCACACAAACACATTTATACTGTCACGTATACATGCTTACACACATGTCTGTGTGAGTGTTTTGCGAGATACCATACCGGCGCAGATGTTGATGTGACTTTATATCATTTGGTTATATGCATTTCTTTTTGCTTCAACATCATACCCAGCATACCATTTTAGGAGCGCTCCGAAAAAGGAGTCAGAAAAGAGTCCAACAAAAGAGCATTTTCGGAGCGCTCCGAAAAAAGGAGTCAGAAAAGAGTCCAACTAAACAGCATTTTCGGAGCGAAAGAAAAATTTGCTTGTTACTGTCCTGAGTCTCAGTATGACTAAGAAATTCCACTTAATTATGTGTGTAGCAAAGTGTTGTTGTCTTGTTATTTGTGCTTTGAACAAAAAAAAAACATAGCTGTACCACACAAGAATGATAAAAACAAGATTACACAGAGCCCAAGAAAAACCTCATAAAATACTCTTTTCTGGCATTATCTAAGAGATCTTTCTGACGGACCATTTTCGAATGTAATGACCCTCTTTTCTGAAGGTTTTCGGAGCAATTATGATTGTTTTTTGGGCTCATAAAGAGCGTTAACGCTCCGAAAAAGGTGTCAGAAAAGACTCTTTTCGGACTCATATGGCTTGCTGGGTATTTTTTCTGTTGTTGCAACATTGTGATGTTGTTGCTGCTGCTGCCGCTCTTGTTCCCAGCCAGCATTTCGTGAAAATTTTAAACAAAAATGAGTAACATATGACTCTTCTAGATGATTAAAACAATCGAATATGCGCTCATTATTTAGTCGTAAGTTACTCTCCAGTCGTGAGGAAACGGTACCCTGCAATGACTATTCCTACAGAATAGTTTATGATTTATGCTTTAAATCAGTTTTTACGAGTATTTGATATAACTTTTTACTTAATTTGGCAATCGTTTTGTGGTAATATTTGAAATCATTTTATGATCATATTTGAAATCATATACAATCATTTTTTGATTATATTTAAAATCATTTTCGCCCCAATTTTATAGTCAGATATTACTATAATTATAATTCATTTTATGATTGAATGTGAAATAATTTTAAAATCAATTTTTTTTTTGTAATATTAATTTATTTCTATTCCATTTTAATTACATTTATTAAAGTTAATTAAATTTAAGTAAAAAAAAAAAGTTAAATAGAATTTAAGTTAAAAAAGCAAAACAGAAAATAAAAACTTAATGTATACAAACTATAACTAATTTTTACATTGGCGTTTACGTTTTTGCAGGCGCTCTTTAGCATGCACAAAGTGTTGTTGGAGAATTCCATTAATTTCTTTCGCTTCAGCTTTATACTTCTGGTGGCAAATATCTGTAACAAAACATATTAAATACAAAATCATATTGTTATTTAAATTCATATAAATCTTACTTATGACTATGGTTGTAATAAGCAACTTCTCAGCGCTTGGTTTTTCGTTGGTTCCCTTCCAACTGAATTGAGAAGCCAATTCATCAGAAAATACTTTCCTTATGGAACTTCTAAGGAACTGCGTCTGTCCATCGCCACCAATATTTCCAATAAAATTTTTCTATGACAAAAAACAATCAAAAGAAAAAGTAACATAAAAATATGGGAAGGAATACATCGTTTCAATATACTTACAAAATCATCCAAGAATTCTTTTTCTTTCTCCAATTCACTATTGAAAGCGTTCAAATCATCCTTCAACATAAAAGGCAGTTTGTCAAATTTCGGGTTGTTCTTAAAGGCTATTGAATTGTGATGCTTTCTATTTTCTAATTTTACAGCAATTACTTCCTCTGTTAATTTTCCAATTGTCTTTCTGTTTCGCTGTACTTCTTCTGTTAACACATCTATTTCAACTTCTCAAATTTTCAACTTGATATAAAAGTCCCGGTATAACTGTTTTAATAAAACACAAACATCAGTTTTCAATCATATAATTACCAAAAAATGATAGCACCTGCACGTAGATCATATTTAAAACATATAATGAGTAAAAAATGATTTATATTTATTTATTTTTTTTAACCAAGAATACATTTTTGTTATTATCATTTTTTGGTCATCTAGTGTAATCTATAATGACTCAGAAAATGATTAAAAAAATATCTTCAGTTTTCAATCATAAAGAATAGTCATATTTGAATGTTTCTTTTGTTTAAATACATGAAAACTTAGTTTTCAATCACCGAAAGTAGTCAAAAATGAGCCAGTTAGATGACTGCTGAAAATTCAATCATCCAAATGCTGGCTGGGTTATTGCTTTCCTACCGTAGCACTGTCTATGTTTATTTTTTGTGGCTGATGTGGTTGAGGTTTTGTTTGTGTTGTGTGTTTTTGTTTTCATTCGTTTAACGCATAAACTTTAGCTTTCCTCTCATTGAGGCAGACTTCAAACTGCAATGTGAAACAATTCTTTTTATTCATATTTTAAAATCTATGAACATCTGCATAAAACAAAAGGCATAAACTATTGAGTAGGGTGTCCAGAAGTAACGTAATTTTAAATTAAATTTTTTAATAAGAATATTTACTGATTTCTAAGGTGACGTTTTATGTCTAGATTTTAAGTATTTTTCAAAAAGTAGAGAGACAGAATGAATATATTTATGTATAAAATTATTATTTCAGAACACATAATTGAAAGTAGTAGATTGTATGGCTGCCCTGACTATGATGTTAAATTACACACGTTTATAAATATAAATAGTAAATCAAAAGCACTGATCACTTAAAATCTGGTCTCATACATACACGTTTAGTATTAATAAAATGACATATAATATTTTAACAGAATAACCGTAGTTATGTTTAAAAAACAAATCAATGAAAAACACTTAAGTATTGTCACCAGGTGCTTTTTTAAATATGTTGTGTAGCCGGATTTTATATACACAATGCTTTTTGTATATATTTTCCACTATAACACGCATCAAACAATACATTTTATTACAAAAAAAAAACCAAACAATTTAAACATACATTCATACATCCATATGTCTAGGACGATCATCAGTGATTTTATGATGCCCTTAAACCATGACAATGGATCGTAAAACTAATTCGTTTTCATACAAATATTTCCCCAAACCAAAAATACCTTTGTAGGAGATGTCTGTATAATGGACATTGTAGTTTATAAATCTATATATGTACATATATTGCTTTGGATGTTTTTTTTTTTCGATTATTTTTGTATAGATTGGAATTGACATTGTCGCAGAGTGTCATAAATAATTGCTTGCTTGCACACATGATGTCCATTTTCGAACAACAGTGGTCTTTGACCAGAGTCTATGAAAGCGTCAGAGATTTAATTTGTTACTTTATGGCTGTTATACAATATGTTTTTGTATGCTTTCAGTACGTATTTTATTTAAGGTTTTCTGTTTTTTTTTTTTGTTTGCCATGAATACAAACAATTTAAATTTATTTTAAATATAAACTATGGAAACAAATTGCATGTGTTTAAAAGGCAGCCTGCAGTAACCACAATTAAAGACGCAATTTCATTGGAAAATATTAAATGCGAAAAGTATTAATCAGGTATGTGATGGAAAATGATAACGATAACGAGTGAGTTAACGAGAAGTTAATTTTTTCGTAATATTTCTGTATGAAAACAGTTTTATCCCACAAAATATAAAGATAATTTGCTATTAAAGAGAATCTTAAAACAAGAATTTTAAAAATTTAATTAGAAATACCTTAAAATGGACTTCAAAAACTCACTCGTTATCGTTATCGTTTTCCATCACATACCTGAATATTATACTATATGTATGTGAGTAGGTTTGCTATAAATCAAAGTTTAAAGCATGTCCATCAATTTCCACAAATTGTATCGCAGATATTAAAAGAATGCACTAAACACACAATATATAGGTACATGACAAGTACATGACCATAGGTATTTTGAATTCCAATGAAAATACTAGCACAAAAAAATGTTTTTTTGATGGTTCTATAGCTTAATTGGTTAGCGCGTTTGATCACTAAGCAGGCTATAAATCAAGCTTTAAAATAATGCGCCTACTAAAGAGGCGCTGCAACTAAAAACAAACATAATACTGTGTTCAGATATGCAACTTTATTGGGTCAATATTTGGTTAATTGACAATATTATTTTAAGTGTTCAGGCATACACAATTTTCAGGTTACTCAATAATGATTTGACAGCTGAAAAACAATACAAAAATATGCTAAATGGTTGATGTGTTTCTATGTAAACAAACTTACCTTCACATTGATTTTTTAATGATTCCTTTGGTTTTCTTTTGTTGACATTTGCCATTTCATACAATTTTATTCACTAAACACAGTTGTGAATAGTGTTGCATTCGAAATCTTACTCAATATTATAACAATTTCGTACTTATTGCGCAATTATTAATTGAGATTTTATATTGAATATTGAGCTCAATAATAATATAACGCGAAATTGCAGAGTTGTGATATAAAAAGCTTTCTTCTACTTTCACCACCGTTACTTCTTCAACCTATCCCCTTTCTAAAGAAAGTAAGTCAATGAAATATAGGCATATTAATTGCTTCTCTTTTTTGTAAAAAAGTGGTTTTTAATGCTTCATATAGTTTAGAAGCATTTAGACAAGTTTTTCCAAAAAAAAAATACACAAATTACTGTAAATCTTTTAATAGTGGTTTAAACTGAAAAAGTAGGACAATCTGATATCACTTATATTTCTTATACAAAATCTAAATCTAAAATAGGTTTTTTGGTAGTCCAAATTGGAAAAGTTCATTTAAATTTCTAAAAAAAATCGAGTTTTTATATTGAATTATAAAATAGACTTAACATTCTTTAATAGTCCTCTAAATTGAAAGATAATCTGTGATCACAATGCAATATAAATTTTTTTGGGAGGTGGAAAGTATTAAATATTCGGCACTGCTAAGTATAATACTCTAACTTGTTTTTATTATAAAACGCAAAGTCCTATTGAAAATCGTAGGATGCGGTCCATGGTTTCTTATAGCCCTTACAAATGTCTTCCGTGAATATGGCTTTAGGTACATAAATGTTTATAGGAAAGCCGTATCCCTACACAATTCTGCAATAATAAGTTTCATGAAAAGTGAAATCTCAAAACGATATTATGTTTATATTGGTCCATATTTTGATCATAGCCCCATACAAAGACCATTTCCGAAAATTACTTAAATGCACATTAATCTCTTGTAAAAAAAAAACGCTAGCAAGTTAAAATTGAATAAAAGTAATGCAAATTTAATGATGATCGGCCCATATTTGACCCTAGTCGTCATATAAAGTTCAATTTGAAAAATCACTTAAATGCGCATAAATCTATTATAAAAATCAATATTACGGCCCGTAATAGGTTATAGTTCCCATATGAGGACTACTCCCAAAAACTCATTAACCTACATAGACATCCATATCGAACCGAAATTTCACACAGATATGTAAAAATTGTAGTATTGACTTTTGTGAAAGTCGGTCCATTATTGAGCATAGCTCCCGTACAAGCTCCACTTCCGAGAATAACCACAGAGTATACAGAGTTGACAATTTTAACGTTTTTGGAAGCCAAAATCAGGTGCATAGGGCTTTTTTGTACTTAATTTATAGTGTGTTAAAGTACATCCGTTTATGTTCCAAAAATATAAAGAAAATGTAAAATAATGTTCATAAAGAAAATATTTGCCGAAAAAGACGTGGACAAGAAAGTTTTTTTTATGTATTTAGGTGCTTCAAAAGATCAGAAAAATCAATAGATTAAGACTGAAAAATTCATTTTCAAATAATACTAAAAAGTTCTTTCCCACAATAAGCCATTTTTAATATTTATCCATATAGTTAAAATGTATTTTGATACCAATAATTAAACGTATTATCTATATACTTAATTAGTAAATATTAAGATTTGTATATTTTTAGAATACTTTGAATTTGAAAAAAAAACTAACTAGCTTTTAGTGCATGTTTCTTATATTTTAAAATCATATTTTACGGATTTTTTTAGTGAATTTTTTATGCGCATAAAACACTTTGTTTAAAGCATATTTTTGGTTGCCCTGGTGATCACAAGTATTTCCCAACAAAATTGATGTTTTATAAGAAATTTAATAATAGATTTAGATCTGTATACTTTAATAGTGGTTTAATTCGAATAGATTGGATAATCTGTTATCACTTGTAATTCAAAAGAAAAATCCACATTTCGTATGGAATTATAAATTGGAAAAAGGATAATCTGTGAACTGATATTTAATAAAATGTAAAAATTCGCTTATACAAATGGTTTTACTATAAACCGTGGTCTGATGATATTTGTCAACTCTTAAACTACGATTTGGATAATTGACGTAAACACTCTACAATAATATAATTAGTAGTATTTTTGTTGAACTGTTAAATTTCAATTTTGATATTTTCTATTAGTTAGGCCTAAGTTCATTGAATTTAATTTTCATTAAATTATTTTTACTGAAGAAGGAATTGTTTAACAAATTGAAAAATTTTTTATTTTTGATAATTTTTTCTGACTAGGATTCGAACCTGGGTTGTTGGTTGAATTTACATATGTTTCGAGAAACACCACTTTCTCTCATCAGAATTCTTTACGTTCTGACCCTTGCACCACTACGGTGCCTGCTAGTCAACAGACAACATCAATCCTTTAACCAGTGACTGGTGGTTCGAAGTTTTCTGTAATTATCATTTTTATTAATTTAACAATTCCTTCTTCAGTAAAAATAATTTAATGAAAATTAAATTCAATGAACTTGGGCCTAACTAATAGAAAATATCAAAACTCTACAATAATGTTATACAAAAGCTGCAATAAAGAATTATCGAATCAAAAAAAAATTATCTCAACTGCTTCTCAAAAGTGGTTTCCAATGTTTACGCTCAGGCACCTACAAATCAGTTGAGGTTTGTCTTCAGGTCTGTTTATTGAGTTTAATAGCATTAATTTGGGTACCGTAACATTACTTTTGGTTTAACCCACAGCGCCAGTTCTGCTTACCAAAAGTGGTCCACTGGGCACACTATACCATAACTTTCATACCAAGAAAAGTGAGGTTCTTACCCATTTAAATTTTGAGAATAGGTTAAGATCGTTTTCACCATCTCTTATGAGTTTTTGTCAGCATTCCTTTTGGATCACAATGTAACTTATTTGAAAGATGAAATGTAGATATTGGAAATTACTGAGGTGATGTTTATACTATGTCTTGAACTTGTATGATGTTCACTATAAACACGAATTTAAGTGTAAATCTTAGTTTTGATATATTAAATAGAGTGATTTACTAAGAAGTAAGAACGTTTGTTTTTTGCCCTATTCATTTAAGCTACCTTAGTTCTTATCGTGGTGATGTTCACACTAGGTCCTGATCGTTTACTAGACATAGTACTCGTATTTAATATCTTGCCTAATTCATCTGTGCTGAGTGGAAAGAATGGAATTTCTCTAATGATCGTGACTCGAAGGTTTTCACTTCAACTTTAATAGTCTCATAAAGATGTAACGCTTCTGTCTCGACATATTGTCATGGGTTCGTGTGTATTCTAATCTGCCTGGTTAAAAAAATCATTCGTAGAGAATTGCGCCCATCTGACAGTATGGTTGTGGCACTCAAATTTTACTTGGATGTCTTCTAAATTCGACAGTTTTAGAGCAGGATGTAGCACATGACAAATTATATGTAACTGATGTAAAAGAAACTCTGTGTTCAGGCACTAATTATTAGTCAGAAATATCCGGGTTTATAAAACTATCAGTAGCCCTTATCCTAGCCAATATGCGATGCAGAGTGTGTTCCTAGAAGATGCTACAAATTAAATGTATCCATTCCAAACTTAGTTGTAATGAGTTTTTTGGCAGATTCTTAGATCAAAGTTTTCAAAACTAACTTGATTTAAGCAATCATTAACTAATAAAAGAAAGCAATTTATTATTGAAAAATACTATAATGTAGAAGAGAAATGTTTAATTTTTTCTGCAGTTTCAGGTGAATTAACAGCACATTTATATCTGTATATCCTGCGTGCATATCCTGACACAAATTAGAAACGAAATATTGATTCTAATTGTTGTTGGAGAGCGTTTATGATTTTTAGCAGCGAAATGGTCAAAACTATCTTTCCAGCAAATTGTTTTTCCAGAAATTTTTGATTTTTTTTATAAAAAATTGCTTTAAATTCCATCCTTTGCATTTTGCAACAAATATTAATTCAGCGAATTTATGAAAAAAAAAATGGCGAAAAATTTTATATTATCCTCTGTTTTCTGCTTACTATACACAGTTGCAACATTTTATTATTAATTTCCAAAGTAACAAACGAAATTGTCTACAACACACCAGCCAAACGGATATTGGAGACATTACGAGAAACGACAATAATGTTGACAGCAAGAGCAACGACAATAAAAATCAGGACAGTGAGACTAACAATGACAACAAGAGCAGCAAACAGCACAGTACCAGAAGCACAACAACAACACAAACAAAGTAAGAATCACATACATAAATGTCACTAACAGTGTGGTTGAAATCTAATTACATTTATTTTTCTTAAGTTTTTTGTTTTCTTTTTTTTTTGTATTATTCTATTCCCTGTATTTTTGGCATCAGTTGTTAATAATGTTTGCCAAGAGCAATAGCAACATACAACTACATACACGTTTTATATGTAGCAGTAAGTAGCAATTTAATAGCACTGCACATAAACCATTTTATACATACATACTCGTACATACATTTATCTGTGTTTAAATATTTAGTGAAATAAATAAAGTTACTTAACAAACTACAACTGAAAAGAATCCTTAATTAATATAACTAACATAACGAAAACTTTGGTGTTTACTGAAATTATTTACGTTTTAAACATATATTAGGTGGTACATAACTTAATGCCAACTAAAATTGCTTTAATTTATTAATTTTTACAACATGTAGCAAACTAAAAGATTGTAGTTTATTATATTAAAATATGATAACGTCTGTAATTATATACGAGTATATTAAATAAAAGTTTTAGGCAAAATTGATTTTCATTACAACCATAATAAAAGGTGTTTTTTCTCATTTTAATAGCAAATGTTTAATACAGGAAGGTTTGGATTAATCTGATAATAACAATAGAAAAGAAAAGTTATAAGACAAACTTGATTTTTTTTTATTAACTTTTTGATTACCAGCAACAATCTAAATGAATAAGCA
This sequence comes from Bellardia pandia, assembly GCA_916048285.2. Lineage (NCBI taxonomy): Eukaryota > Metazoa > Arthropoda > Insecta > Diptera > Calliphoridae > Bellardia > Bellardia pandia. Next base: position 105,355,469 of record OU696529.1, read on the forward strand.
CAAGTTATAACATCGCACTGTATAATCTTTATGTCCTAATTAAGGTACTAAAAGACACCACAAATCAAATGTTCGCTATTCGTTATTGATGGTCAAATATCACAAAACTTTATTTAGCGGCTTGGAAGTTATTACAAAATATTTAGAAAATAGAATTTCCTACAGTGCATTTAAGTAAAGAGGTTTTTAACATGAGCATTATTTTCCAACAGGGGTTTATTGGAATTCAATTTCGCTAGAAAATTCATTAGGGAGCTCGTAATATGTTCGATAAACAGTTCTGTCCATAAAATTGCTGCATTTGGTCTTTACAAAATCCATGAGCAATTGTTGAGAAGCCTTTGCATGTAGAACGAGTTACTGCATAATGCGCTATGTGGCCTGGAGGTGTGATTGGGACTTTTTTTTGCTATCGAGAGATGAAAACAATGAAATTTTGGCCTATAATTAATGACATGGTTGTAACTGATATGTGGTTATAACAGATAGAGAACTTTAAAACTTAAAATCCGTGATGTGATTAATGAAATAAACTTTCGATTTTGCTGAAATTTTATTGAAAATATTGATAAAGTAATTAACATCTATGTACATGTGTGACCGTAGGAAGGGTAGTGCACTAAGTGCACTTCCACTCGGAAACACTGTGGCCCATTGTGTGACCGTAATGGAAAACTGTTTAATTTTTCAGTTATAATATTCAAATCATACTTTTTGCAATTACTTTAATTTTAAAACTTCTCCTCTAAAAATGGTTTAGTTATAATGATTTGCAAATGAAGTAATTAATATATGTATTTATATGATATGTTTTAATTAAGTTGCTTAAGTCGTTAAAACTGTCTTTTTATCAAGCCTGTTTTTGTCTGCTCAGCTGAATTCGTGTAACACGTGACCGTTAGTTATGTTTAGTTTGGTCTATAATTTAACCATGAATCGACTTACAAACAAATAAGGCTTGCAGATTGTTGAATTTTAGTAGCAAAACTCATGCTCGGTTAAGAAAGTGCATCGTGTACTTTTTTTTTATCAGAAAATTGTGTTTAGCGACAAATCTCATTTCGGGTTGAATGAATACGTAAACAAGCAAAATTATCGCATTCGGTGTGAAGAGAGTCAGTAGTATTGCAAAAACTCCCAATGCATCCCGAAAAATGCCTGTTTGGTGCTGATTATGTGCCGGTGGCATCATTGAACCATACGACGAAAGACAGGAGCGTTACATTTACATTATAATTTTTTTTGGTTCAAAATGAAAGAGCTAAGGCCAAATTACCGCATTCGATATCGAGTAAAATTGATAATTTTTCGATGCGATAGCTTATTCGATCACGAATGCGGTAATTTGGCCCCAGGTCTTAGCTCCCGTCCGGTTTCAACAAGACGGTGCCACATACCATAGATCACGTGAAACAATGGCCCAATTAATTGGGGCCAGTCAATTGGCCGCATAGATTGTTGACGCCTTTGGACTATTTTTTGTTAAGGCTCATATCAATAGGGACAGTTGACAAACTGGAAGCTAATATTGAAGAATTTATTCGTGAGATACCGGCCGATATGTTGGAGAGAGTATGCCAAAATTAGACCCAGCGTATGAACCATTTGAGGCCTAGCCGCTATTAACATTTGCGTAAAATCATCTTTAAACATTTTATTATTCTATTGACTCAAATAAAGTTTTCATAAATATCTCTAAATGTTATGTGTTGTTTTTTAAACAAATCCGAAAGCTCTTTAAATATTACTCTTTACTAGCCGTCACTACGTGAGATGGTTCGACTGATTATATTGTTATATTGTCAATAATAGCATTGAGAAAGTAGTGCCCACTGTACGATATATTCCTAATTCCTGACGAGAATCAGAATTTGTTTATATACAAAAAGAGAAGAAATGTCAAACTTATGAGTAAATGAGTAGTTTTATACCTCTAGAAACTTGCCCAAAAGTCACGGTCAAAGTAAACATAATTTCATTCCACGAATGATGTTGAGAAAGCATGATATTGGAAAGAGTTTATGATGATATCATTGGTGTCCTTAAATTAGGCTCTGGGTCCTTTAGTTGTTGTATTTTTTACATGAGAATTATATCAAATACATCATAAAATTTACTAAGAAAATAATATGTGTAACTTGTAGCATTTCTCTTTTGTCTTTCTTCGTAAAATTTATGTACTTAATGAATAAAGTTCATTGATATATGATTCTAAATTACCATAATCTATAGAGTATCCATTAGGGTGGCCCTATGGATGAAAAAGATACTACAAATATTATATAAAGTTTCGAGTTTTGTTATCATTACCAAAAAAGGATATACTTTTTGTAATAGTCAAGTGCAACAATAGAATACACAAATTTGTATTATAAGCAATTTTGTTTATAATTATTTCCTGCAATGGCCGTCCTAGAAATTTAAAGACTTTACATTTACATATTATATTAGAACATCTTGTTTTTCTATAAATTTGTTATTTTGATTCAAGACTTCGAGTAAAGTATGGAATCTCTTAAACTTACTTAATATGATTAAAAATTTAAGCACTTGGTGTTAATATGAGGGAGTAGAATTTAAGACCATCAAAATAGTGGCCATCTTAGTGCACATAGCTCAATGTACATTTGAATTCATTTTAATTTAAAAAAACTTATTTGTATTTGTAAATTTATTTTTCTTAAAACCATTTAAACATTAAAAGAACAATGTCTGTAAATGATACTTTTTTGTTATTACTGTAAAGGATATTACTTTTTATATAAGTTTTATTTTTTACAAATTATATATATTTTTTTTCTTTTATTTTCTAGCCAACAACCAAGTAACATATGTAGAAAATTACATTTGTGGTTTTTCTTAGCAGTTTCTTTCTTTTTGGGGTGGAGTGTAAATGTGTTTTATTGTTTCTAAGCTGGGGCTAACAAATATTATTATTGAAAATAAATGATTTCACATAAAAAGCAATAACATTTTGTGTGTTCTTTCTCACATTTTATCTGAAAACGTTTGTTAGATTTGAAATAAAAAAAAACAAGCAAAATAAGGAATCTAAGAAAATAGAACTCATTTAACAGGGTATTAAAGTTTGTTTTAGCAAAAGCTGTTTGAAGAAAATTTACTTTAGAAGAAATAACCAACTAATAATGAAACGTTGAAGTAAAAATATGTGTGGTTGTATGTATATGATTTGGATGTTTGTGTGAGATGCCATTTTACGACAAAAGTGCATTAAGTGAAAAATAACCAAATGTTGTAGAGATGGAGAAAAAAAAAGTTAAATTTAGATTTCGAAAAGAAAAACTGAGGAAAAAACAACTCATAATCAGCAAGAAAGACCATCAAAGTCTGTTTAAATATGCATGATACAGTCAGCCTTTTTAGTGCTGAATATAGGAGGGTAGAAAAAAAAGCCATCGTAATTAATGGAGTGTAACAGATTAATAATTCTTGAATTTTAGCTACTTTCATCGGTTCAAACTTTTCTTAATTTTTAGTGCATTAAACGAATTCTTCTCAGATTATTTAAATCTATAAAATTTTATAAAAAACAAGTAAAAAATAATCAAATCATTTAAAACAAAGCATTTTTTATGTGCATACCAACACTGTATAACAAGAATTTCTAGCTAAAAATATTTTAATTTGTTTCATTTTATTGTAATTATCAAATCACCCTCGTTGTTATATTAAATTGCTGCTTCTAGTTCTTGTTAGTTTTTTTTGGTCCTTGCTTCTTTCCTTTTTTTAATTTTAGCAGAAATAATCGTTATTGCAGTAGTGGTTGTAGTAACTACTAAAATGGTGATGATGCGTTATAAAACCAACTCATCAAAAACAATTTTAATCAACAAACTGTCATCAAAGGATAGTGGTATTTTCTCTACTTTTCTTGTCCTTTAGATTTTCATCTCATTTCAACTGCTGCTTTAAGTTCAAAAGGCTAAGGATGTATAATAAGAACAAATAAAAGATTTTTTGTTAATAATCCAAGGGCAGTAACATACTTAATGTTACTTTGCCACAAAGTCATCAGACTCAAAAGAAAATAGTCTGCTATTGTCAACAGTTATTTAGTTTTTGTTGATATGTTGATGTAGAACAGAAATTTTACTATGACATTTTATACTTAAATTTTCAGAGTAGTTTAAAAAAAATACTAATTATTATTTAAGCTTATTAAGTATTGCCATTATGTATAAGAAATATTAAATATAAAGAATAAATTAGCAATTGGGATTCTATTTCAATAAAAAATTCTATCGTATCATCTTTAATCTTGTTTTATGTTGGTACAATAGATGAGTTCAAGTTTCAACCTAATACAACAGCGCACTCAAACACAGGTGAACTCGACTCACCATCGCATTTGTATGTCCAATAAGAACGTACTAATGTACAACTTGAAATTTCTCCTGCACGATTGCAACGATCAATTTAACGAGCAGCATGCTTAAAAGTTTGGGCTATCTAACCTCTGCCAACCGTAGCTTAGGCAATTAGCCAGTCATGAACCAAGACTAATATTAGAAAAGCAGCAATCGCAACATTGCACTGACCGACCACTACTGCCAAGGAAAAAGATTAGAATTTTCTCAAGCCCATAACCATATAATACTCTACACCCAGTATATGTTTAAAAGAGTTTTTCAGAAATGGACGCTATATGGGAGATATGACTGACCTATTAAATTCACTGCCATGACTTTTGTGCATATAAATATGTGTTAAAATTTATCTCGATATAAATACCTTTAAAAGATTTATGGAGGATAAAGTGAATTACAGAGAGGTTGTTATATGGAAGTTTCTACTTTTGTAACAAATTGTAACAAATGATTTGTATATATATGAAACATATAGATATGTGTTCACTATTATTTGGATTACAACATTTTTAAGACGATTATGCTCTTCAAAATGATTTTTGTGGTGAAATTTGTTTGGATATTTGCATAATTCAAACATTTATGACCGTTAAACCTTTATTTCGGGAGGACATTTGTATGGGGGCTAGGATGAAATAATAATAATAATTGAATTCAACCAGTTTCAATACCAATTGTCCTTGGGCAGAATGAATATGTTGTACCAAATTCTATCGAAATACCTTCAAAATTGCGACCTGTACTCAGCGCACCAATTTTACGGACGGACATCGTCAAATCAACTCAGGAAGTGCTTCTGATAATAATTATAAAATAAATAATGGTGATGTAGGGTATAATAAAATGTGCAAAATTTCGTGATATTGTCTGTATTATATTTGAAAAAAATAGCAAAAAATATCTCAAATATATTGAGGTTGCCTACAGGACCGATTTAGCCCATTTTCTATGCCAAACTTTTCGGTGAATCAATAAATGTTTGGTAAAAATTTTATTGTTCTATGTGTTCTTTGCGGACAGACATGGCTATATCGTCTTAGAATCTTATAAGGACCAAGAATGTATAAACTTTTTGGTTCTACGAACAATATATCGATGTGTTACAAATGGAATGACAAACTTAATATACACCCATCTTCTTGGTGGTGGGTATGAAATATGCTAAAAAAAGCCAAGAGCTAAAATATAAATTTTCAGGCTAAAATTTTAATAAAACGGCTAAATCTAGCCGTTGGCAACACTGCCTCTGAGTAATAGGTGCAGATACACAGTCTTATTCAGAAAAAATTAAAGTAGACTTCAAATGTACTTTAAGAAAATTTTATCTAAAAACACACTTCAAACCTACTTTATTTTTTGTGAATACGGCAGACAGGTTATAAATATTCGTCTGTAAGTAAATAATGACTTTGTTAACAGGAACTTTGTTTAACAAAACAAAATAAAACAAAAAAATTTAGTTTAGGAAAAATCAAGGTTTGACAATTATAAATTATATCGTTTCTTCGTTTCAAAACTCTCAATCACTTCTCAGATTTTGAGTTTTAAGACTGTAATCGATTTAATTGGCTCTGCTTAAACTATGTCTTTAACATAGTCGCACAAAAAGTAATCTAGTGCAGTTAAATCACATTATCGGGGCTGACAATTAAAAACTGAATTTCGTGAAATTGTCGATCATTGTTTTGTTGGCTGTGTGATATCGTCTTATTAAAAGCATTTTTCAGTGATATAAACATGATCAATAATAAGTAAAAATTTAATTTTTAATATCTCTCGATAGCATTATCGAATCAGCGTAAACGCATTGAGCATGACACGCTGAGCATGCAAATGCTTCTCAATAATTACTCTTGCATTGACAGAGCCAAATTTACCGTCTGAATTCGATTTAGTGATCTTAGAAGCACGAAAATATCACGAAATTTACGAAATGTTTACAATTTACACGTATGTATTTTATAGTGAATTTTCGAGCAAAATTTATTATTTCAAAGCTGCTACTACTGATACATACATATGTCAACAAATGCAGCGTGCAAATTAAGCTGTTGAAATGATTTGTGTTAGCCTTTGCAGTTAATGATTGTTTTAGCTTAGAAAAGCTGCAATGTTGAATAATATCTTTTTTTTTTTTAAATATTAAATGATTTAATTAACTTTAAAAATCTGTTTTTCAAATCTAAATTAATCAATAGTTTACAAGTTCAACATCTTCTGGTCTGAACCAGCGTACACAATTTTCTCCATTTCTCTCTAATCATTCCTTTGAATTTTTAACATGATGTTTTCATATTTTAATTTTATTTACAAAATAATAAAAAACAAACTTCTTGCAAGAAAAGTCAATAACAAATAGTCAAACAAAATATGAACATTAACATGTGTACTTTTCAACTAATTTTGTTTTTTCTTGACTATATTTTGTTTACTTCCATTTCAGTTATTATACTTGTACCTTTATTACTGGTAATAAAAATAAATTTTAATGTACTGTACTCATGGTCGTGAGTAGAACTACAACAATTTCTACGTATTATTACCTACTTCCAATTCTACTATGAGTGTTAAACGAACTTCAGTTTCTTCTTGTGCCTTGTAACAATTACACCAGGAAATGTTGTAAAATAATGTAGAATATTTGAATATATGCTACGGTTTTGTTTTTGTAGTCAATAATAATTTTATTGTAAGGGTGTACAGTGGTTTCAGCAAGAAATACAATATGTTTATCATCATATGATTTCACAAAAGCTCTAAGTTACATTCAAAAAATTTACAAAAGAAGTTAAATATTTCTCTATTAATAATTATTAATTATTATAATTAACCAACATTTTAAATTGTAGGATATATTATATTATGTTTGTAACGTCCATAAATACTCGTACAATACCCAACAGAATCACTTACTGTGTCGATTTAACGATGTCCGTCCCATCCGAACATATGGCTGGCTGTCTATGTAGAGTTTGTGCGCTAAGTACAGGTCGCAATTTTATAGATATTTCGATAAAATTTGGTATGTGATATTTTTCGGCTCAGAGATGGTTGGGATACAAATATCCTCTGTAAATAGGAGTTTATCGGTCATAAATGTTTGATTTCACATCTATAAATTTTATACGGTATTGACCATAACTTCCATATAAAGCCGATTTCCGAGAATCACTTTAAGGGCATAACTCTCTTAAAAATTTTGGTATCCAAATAAAATCCGATGTAAATAAGTTTCATATATACAGAAATGATAAAGCCTATTTTTTTTTTAAATCGGTTCATAATTAATCGTAGCTCCCATATAAGGTTTACTTCCGAAAATCACCTTAACGCCATAAATCTCTTAAAAATGTTGGCATCCAAATAACATAAATAAGTTTAATAAATAAGGAATTAATGAGTCATATTCTAATAACGGTCGGTCCATAATTAGTCAAATCTCCCACATAAGACCCATGTCTGAAAATCACTAACTGGCATAAATCTTTTAAAAGTATTAAAATGTGTTAGAAAAAATTCAACACAAAAAAAATGTAAGTATATGCACAAAAGTCAAGCCACTAAATGTTTGGCAGATCGGTCCATAATAGTTCAAATCTCCCATATAGCGCTCATTTTGTAAAACAGTTTTACACATATATTGGGTTTATATGATCGCTCTTGACCGACTATACATTACTTCTTGTGTTTAATTGTATTATTGTTATTATTCTTAATTCTGAGTTTAAAATTTAATAGGAACATGTATTTTGCTACGGTGCATCATAATCAAGCAAAAATTCGATTAATTTTTTTTTTTGTAATTTAAGAATTTTAATTGTCTGTACTGTTGTCTACTAAAGGCGAAACAAATAATTTTGTTTGTTCAGAAATTTTTTTATAAATTACTTGGCATATGTAAAATTAGTAGTGTTAGAACAAATGAGTCTCAAAGCAGACTTTAGGGGACAGTCCCGAGGACATCGGTCGTTTGGTGACCAAGTCAGGTCACCTACATAAGGCATAATTATACGCTAAAATCGTTCAAACTCAACATCCATTGTGGCGTTTACAAGATGAAAAATAGCGCTGTCCTTATGAAATCTCAGCCATCTCATTCAAACGAAATTATTGGTTTCACTTGCCAAACAATGACTTCTTATTTGCTTCCTTACATAGCTTAAAAATTAAATATTGCCCGAAATTAAACTTTAAATACTCTATGGTGTTAAAATAGTAATTCATTTTATCAGTTTGATCTGGCATTGCTGCAGGCCTTAGTCTCATCATAAAATTCGCAAAGTTTAAGTCTTTTTATGTCTGAATTCTTGTGCGATTCTCCTATATATTCCCATGGACACTTTCAATCGGTTCCTCAGATGTAACGATTTTTAGACATACAAGTATAGTCCATTTGAATTCAGACCACAAACATCAGAGCTGACTTTGAATAACCAGAGCGCCTTGTCGGCAAACAAACCTCGATATTAAAGTTAAATAATGTGCTGATCAATCGTTTAACTTACCTCTGAGATAATTTGAGCTGTTTTGGCATCAGTCACTGAATAATAGACAATAGATTTGATGAAAAACGCCATTACTTTTATACAAAAACAAATATAGTAATCCTAGTGGGACGGTAAAAGAAACCAGACTAATACAACATACTGATGGTTTGACTCTGAGCAGTTGCAGTCCTTTAAACAAATTTTATTCTTCAGGAAACACTTCCAATGATACATACAATTGTACTAACTCAAGTTAACAGTCTAAGGTAATGACATAATTTATATTACGAAAGGTTCTAAGGTCTTCTAACTTTTGGAATTTCCACAGCATCTTTTGTCTGTCCAGTAACCTAATGCTTCAGAACTACATTTTGTTCATTGCACACAGTTGAGTTCACAGATTTTACTCCCAAACGTGTCCATTTAAAACATAAGAAATGTTGCAGTTAAAACTATATTCAAAATAAACCGCTTTTATACTACTGTATGGTGAAGTAAATGTGTTTCTTTCTTTTGATTTCTTTTATTATTTGCGTAAACAATAGTAATTGTTTTGGTTATAAGGAAATTTTTGAATATTTCTCGCAACATATTTGAAAATGTATGTACAGAGAAAATGTTGAAGAATATTTTGGTAATGTTGGAACATTTTATACGATAGAGAACGAAGTAGTTGACCTCTAATACTTAAAAAAAGTGCAAGTATATTTTTAATCACATTTCGTTAACTTTGTCACGGATTTTGAGCTTAAAGGCTGTAATCGATTACATTGGCTCAATAGAGACTCCTTCTTAAACATACGGCCCTGTTCTGTAATTCGAATCGTTTTTAAAAACGAGAAATTTCTAAAACCAAATAAATCGCTTTTTGGTGTTCTGCAAATTACTCGTATTGATATGATTTGAAATTTTGCCGCGTAAAAAAATTGTTTGTGATTTATTTATTATACATTTCTATAGTTGCTTGACAAATTATTGTATTTTATTGCTAAATAATGGTGAGTAATAAAATAACATTTAAGGTAATTTATCGCAAATATTTTAAAATTATTTTTTTATAATATACAAATACTGAGTTTGTACTAGACAAATTTTGACAGCTACATATTCACAAACAGACTCTACTTTTTCGAAAATAAGAAAAAAAGATCATCGCCATGTTAAAAATAAATTGTGTTTTTGCAAAATACTTGTGATTAATTTATTTTAAATAAAGTGTTTGTCATAAAAATTTAATGAATAATGTTTACTATTATTACAAATGCCTTTTATATTCTCTATAAACAAAGTGTTTTGTTCATTAAACTTTTTTTGCCACTCTTTAAGAAAAAATATGTAGAAGTTTTAGGGTGCTTTTAAAATATATTTTTTTTATAATTCAAATATATTAAAATGCATGTAATTTTAATAGAATAAATAAAAAAGACTTCATATTTTATATTGCACTTGTTTCTTTGTTATTTTCGTAAAAATTAATAAAAGAATTACACATTCGATTTCCTTTCGACTAGGTTTGTTTACTCGGTTTCAAAACGAGAAAAATTATGTGAATTCGGTTTACAGAACACCAAAAAATGTGAATTCGTTTTAAAACGAGAAATTTACTCGGATTCGGTTTACAGAACAGGGCCGATAGCCTCAGAATAAAGAAGCTTGTGATGTTAAAGTGACCAAGATTGGAATGTTCGGGAAATTTGGTTTACAACAAATTCAATGTTTCGGTGTCTGTGTAACACATGCCAACGTCCGCTTGGATTCACTTGTCAATATAATAGCTCAAATATTAAGAGCCCAAAATTTTGTAGTTAACATCTCTAGAAATCTACATTCATTCACTGTAACTTTATTTCCAGCCGAATTTTTGAAAGTGACACGTTCAGCATGCAAAGTCTTTGCAATAATTGCTCTTGAAATTTCACAAACTTAAATGCAATCCAAATTGATGTCTTCTGAAAATATTATTTTTCATGGAAAATCAGCGGTTTGCTTCACTGCCTATTGCACCTTATAAGGCTTCAAAGCCAAATCTTTATGCAAAAGTCGCAGATGTGAACATTGTAAACAGTCTCAATTGTTGAGAACGTTGCACAGTAGCTCAGAATCGTTTCTCATCGGCAAAAAATCTGCAAGTTTTGAACCGAAGAAGATACTTTGAAAAAATTGTTCTTGTAAAGAAAAAATATCTTGAGTTTTTCATTAAAATCGGTTTGGTAGTTGATGAGAAATTTAAGGTCAAAGTTGAACTTTTCATTCGTTGTTGAATCTGATTTTGTTATAAAAAAAGGCACATACAGATAAAAAGAACATTTTAATAATACCCAGGAAAATTTTGTGAACAGATATTCACTTTCTCAATTTTGCACTAGGTTCAATTAGAACCAGTTCCAATGGAATTGGGTTTTTTATTGTTTATTTTCTTTTTTTATTTAAACAACAATAAGCACAAAAAATCTTTATTTTTTATTTCACTCATCTTTTTCATTTAAAAATTGTCTTTCAACGCTTAGCGTTGGAATACTTTTAATAATCCGTTTTGTTCTCACTGGACTAGCGTTAATACCTTTCTAAATAATATTGACTTTTGTGAGTTATTTTTGTGATCTCAACTGATATTCCAAACTTTTTTGAATATTTTCACAATCGATTTCTTCATTGATATCCTTAAGTTTCCGCCTTTTAGATCTATCACTACAGTTGTCGAGTGATTTTGGTGGTCTTCCAATATTCTTTTGATTTTAACTTTCTTAAGGTACCTGGACAGTAAGTTAACCTTCTAACCAGTTTGCAAAGCTGCATTAAAATTTGTGTTGACTCCATCCAACTTTTTTGCAGTGACTAGTTAAGTTTTTGATGAAGACAGATATTTTATTTTGTATGTCCAATTGTATTTCGGTACTTAAGGAAAATACGTTTACTTTTCTTTGAACGTTTAACTTCAAAAATCTTCCTGCTTTTTGTTTCTAAAATACTCTTCAGACAACTCTTTATAGCTGAAGTTCTCCATTTTTTTAACTATTTTAAATTAAATTTCTGCTTAGATATGTTTCAGCAACTGAGTTTGTATCCAAATACTACTGGCTTTTATGTTTTTCTTACATGAATTACATCCTATTTTGTACAGAGGTAGCATAAACAGATAAAATAAGAAAGTTCCTAAAAAACTAAAAAGAGCTAAAAATAGGTAAAAATTCGCTATAAATACCAAAAGTATTGAAATAAGTATCACAACTTACTTGAGGCATGGTGTACATACACATATTTGAGTCTTATGACTGATTAATTTGCAAAATTCTTACCGAAAGTAACACGAATTAAACAATATATAGTTTCTACAGATCAACCATTTTCATAATGAATTTCTATATGTTAGAGAGCGAAATTTATTTTCCAAAAATTCTATTACAAGTAAAATGACAAAACTTTAATGTTCTTCCAATGCACCCCTGCTGAAAAACAAAGTTCTTGTTGAAAAATCCATTATTTGGAGTCTGCCTGTGTAAGTGATGTGATTGTAGGTACCAAAATTTTTTTGTTTCACAAATTTGTTGTAAAATATTACAATGTTACATCGAATAGCATGAATTGCTACTTCTGGTAGGGTGTTGCAAATCAAAATCTGTTTGTGTTCCTCGCGCAAAAACACTTAAATAAAATTAAATTGAGAAACAAAACTGAATAATGCACAGATTTTCACAAAATGGAAATTATTATTCATTTTATGCTAAAAATTAATGCTCAGTAATAAATAAAAATATTACAAAACAACTTTTGTTAAAATAATAAAATCTTACAGGAACTTACAGGAGCACATTAGTTTTGTAACTGTATAACAACTGAAAATTGAATATATAATATAATTTTAAATTAACATACATTTCGAACCCAAAAATGTGAAATAATTTTTAATAATTTATACTATAACATTTTTAATATATTATCATTATTCATATATTAACAAGTACGGCAGCCGTTTTTTTCTTACCTTATACACCTTTTCATTGAGTAATTTTTACTTTTTTTACCATCATGCCTGCGGCAACTTTTAAGCGCAATATGCAAATGAACAGCTACTCGTATAATTTACTTAAATGTTGCAAAATGTTTGTCTTGCCAAGTGTTGAGTGTGTTTTTTTTCCAACCGAGCGCGCCAGTAAATTCTGCTAATGTAACCAGAATGAAAACAAAAAAAATATAAGTTAGAGTGCAATATTCGGCTGTGTCGAATCTTTAATACCCTCCACCTATTCGTAATAAGAAATACAAAAACGACACTAGTTTTAGAACTAGAATATCTTATTTTGTGTTTTCTATTCAGTCTTATTGCATATTTTATTATTATTTCGCATAATTGCCATATAACCGATATTAGTATGATTTCTGAATTAAAATATCTGATCTGTATAAAAGTTCGTTCGATATCAATATTTATTAGACATTTTAATGGGTTAAATTGTTTCCCGGAAATAGTTCTTATATGACAGCTATGACAAATTATGGGCCGATCTTCTTAAATTTATTTATTTATTTTATTTAATGTGCTTATCCTGAACAACAAGATTGAATCTTATAATTATAGTACAGGAATTTTAGATGTATAGAAATGAATTTTGAAGTTAATTGAATTAAAGATATGAATACAAATAGAGAAGACAAAATACGAAAATAAGTAAAAAATAATTATATGATATAATATTACGATTGAAACAATTAGTACATAATAAAAAATGTGAAAGGTTAAAAAAAAGAAAAAAAAATATTTCAATAAAAAAATGAAAACAGTAGTAAAATGAAAATAAAATTAAATTAAAGTGTTATGAAATTGTAGCCAAATAAAAATCAAAGTTAGGAAGTTTTTATTATTTAAAAATCACTTAAATATTTCAAAAAGATTTTTCTTAACCCTAATCCTGTATTTTGGGTAAATTTTGCCCAAACGCGTTTTCAACTCAGCATATCTGGCGTGTATTTAGTAGTATCGGTATGAAACTTCTTGACAATTGGTCTTTTATGTATATTTAGCAGCGCTGTTAAAATTTATATTGTGGCTCCACAAAAAGGCACCCCTATAAAAAAAGTAGCAAATCTTGTATTTTGGGCAAATTTTGCCCAATACAATTTTACTAGTTTTATTACTTTTTGTTACAAGTATTACATATTATTTCTACATGGGAATGATTTTTGCACACAAATAAGTTACAATTCATACATTTTGTATTATATTTAGTACTGTTAGACTTATTTTCACGTTGTTTTTTGTATTTTGGGGAATCCCCAACTTATGCACACTTGTTTTATCGCTCCAAAAACATTAGAAAGAGGGAAACATTCGACATTCATCAGTTCAGTTTTGTTTTTTTACGTGAGTAGTTGATGCTGTTGCAGTCGCGGATTGTGAATTGTATAAATCAATTTTTACAGCACGAAAAAAGGAAAAGAAAAAACGATGTCCAAAAGGGTATGTATAACAAGTAAAAAAATTATAGTCAGTCAAGACCAACCATTTGATACCCTATACCAGTTTTAGAGTTAGGTCTACATTTCTTCATTTTTATGAGTTATAAAAATCAGCACAAGTTAAATATACACTGCTTCACAGAGTGGTATAGGGTATACAAATGTGTCTATATTTTTCATGAAATGCCTATATTTATCAAATTCAATTAGTCGGAAGTGCTAACTCGACGCCAAATAGAAGAGCTGCTGAGTGAATCAGACAGTGAGGCTGAAGAGCATGAACTCGACCATGAAAGTTCGCGATAAGTTGGCACCTATAAGAGTTTTGTGGGACAAATGGGCTAATAATTTGAAGATTATGTATAAGCCAAACGAATGCGTGACAGTCGATGAGCAGCTAGTGGCATAACGTGGCAAATGTCCATTTAGGCAATATATTCCTTCGAAGCCAGCGAAATACGGAATTAAAATTTGGGCATTATGCGACTCCAATACCAACTATGCCTGGTCTATGCAAGTGTATATCGGACGAAATCGTAATTGCGTTCCTGAAAAGAATCAAGGCATGCGAGTGGTACTCAAACTTGCAGAAGGACTAAAAGGCCGAAATTTAACTTGCGATAACTTTTTTACCTCATACGATCTTGCTGCTGAGCTTCTGAAAAAGAAAATGACTATAGTTAGGACTGTCCGAAAAAATAAGGTGTTTCTACCTCCACATATTTTGGGCATGAGAAAAAAAACCTGTCTTTTACTCAGAGTTCCTTTTTGAACATAAAAATAAAGTAACATTAGTAGCTTATGTTCCAAAGAAATATCGGTGCGTATATCTAATAAGTACATTACACCAAGACGCACAAATACACGATAACCAGTCAATAAAACCAGAAATAATAGAGTATTATAACCATACAAAGGCAGGGGTGGATACACTCGACCAACTGGTTGCCACATATACTTGTAAGCGGAAAACTAATAGGTGGCCTGTAGCTCTATTTGCAAATATGCTTGATGTATCCGCATGCAATGCTTTCGTTATTTGGACAGCAATAAATCCCGAGTGGAACAAATCAAAGCATTTTCGTCGCAGGCTTTTTTTTTGGAAGAACTGGGATTTTGAGGATGAAAAGCAGCAGCGTAAGACATAGCCATATGGTACTGTCGCAAGTAATCTACATCACCCGCAAAAAGAGAAAAATACAAAAAGAGGCCGTTGTCACTTCTGTGAAAATAAGTCTAACAGTACTAAATATAATACAAAATGTATGAATTGTAGCTTATTTGTGTGCAAAAATCATTCCCATGTAGAAATAATATGTAATACTTGTAACAAAAAGTAATAAAACTAGTAAAATTGTATTGGGCAAAATTTGCCCAAAATACAAGATTTGTTCCTTTTTTTCTTTACAGGATGAGGGTTAAATGCATTTGCGTTACTAAGGAGCTGAATGTTATGTGAAAGCAAATTCCAAAGACGAACAGCATGTATAAAGAATTGCCACTCAGAAACAAGACTGCAACGCCTTAAAGGTACAATTTTCTTTCCCCTGTTGCTTCTATTAAAGTTAATTTTCTGTTAAAGCTAAAAAGGCTTATGATTATGTCAACCTATCATTGAAAACTATCTCAAGGTTTTTTGAATGTAACACAATTTCTATAGGTACATTATTCAGTAGTATGTTAAGTTCGCAAATCTGTGCAGAACATCTCTTTTGAGTTAGCAAGCATTTAGATTTTTTTGGGTTGAGACAAAGCCCATTTGCTGTTGCCCAGCAATGTATTCTTGACAAATCGCTATTCAATTTGGCCACATATTCAGTTAAGTCATTAAGGGGAAATACGAGAGACAGGATTTAGGAACAGTAAATTTTATGCATATGAGGATATCTAACGTCGAACTTCAACATATCGTTATATTTAAGATATATATTAGTAATAACGTGAATTTCGGAAGTGGACCTTATATGGAAGATATAGTCAATTATGGGCTGATATTATTAAAATCCAGCAGTTTCATATTAGCATGTATGTAAATGATCCGTGTAAAATTTTGAATCCGTACGATAATTTATAAGATATTTAAGAGCATTAAAGTGATTTTCGGAAGAGGAATATGAGGGATACGGTAAAAAATGGACTGAAATTCACAAAATTCTGCAGAAGGACTTTTGTGTATATGTAAATGTCTATACAAAGTTTTGAGTCGGTACCGATATTTATAAGATAAATAGAAAGATAAGTGGCTTTTTCGGATGTGGTCCTTGTATGGGAGCTATGACCAATTATGGGCCGAGCACCATAAAATTAAGCACAACATTTTATTTACCTATGAGGATTACTTATGTATGCCAAATTTTAACCTTTAACATTATTATTACCAGTTTTATACGTATTTAAGTGAATTTTGAAAGTAGACTTTATACGGGGTATATGCTCAAACATGGCCCGAACTAAAAAAATTTTGTTATGTGATTTCCTTTTGCATGAAACTTATTTTTGCTGAATTTTGTATTGATATTCTATTTTATAGGCATTTATGTATAATTGAGCAATATTTCGGGAATATTTCCGTATGGGAGCTATGAGAAATCATGGACCTATTATTACTATTTGCATCTCACTTTCTTCTTTTATCATAAAAATAACGTATACAAAATTTCATGGCATTATCTGTAATATATTTAAAAAAATTGCAAAAAAATTTATAAAAATATCAAATTTTTATGGAGGTTGTCTGACATTTTGGTCCTTAACGCTGGTTTTACTTCAGCGATTTTGTTAATTTTCAATACCAAACTGCCTAAGAAAATACAAAATAGTCTTCTGGTAATTCTGTGAAGTTAAGTTGTGTATTTTGAACGTGATAGTGTTTTACACGGAAGGACAGACAGGCGGACATAGCTCAATCTACTTAGAATTTCATAAGGATCAATAATATATATACTTTGTTGGGTCTCAGATGAATATTAAAAAAGTTTCACACGAAATGACAAACGCAATATACTGTCATTTACCACTTATGGTGGTGGAGGGTATAAAAAAGAACAAACACTCACACACGCTGGGCTATAGAAAGACAAGAAAAACTACCTGTAGCTAGAAAACCCTATATCAGCCAGTATGGCAAGCAAAAAGCCTCTGCAGCAACTAAATAGACAGGCAAACAGCCAACCATACAGCCAGCCAGTTACTCTGGTAGCTTTTCCACGCTAAAGAAGTGTGAAATTAAGTAATGAATCTGCTGCAAGCGACATAAGAGCACAAAAGTAACAAAAAGTACCACCATAGAAAACACATAGAAACAAATATATTTGAAGAGGGGGAAAAAGTTTAAAACAAATATCAATATGTATGTGTGTGTGTGATGGAACATTATGCTAGAAAAGTTTTTTTTAGTTTATTAAACGCCAAAATAGTTTAAAACAATGGATGTAATATTGTGCGTCTACCATCGTCTTCCAAATGTTCCGAAGCCTTGTCAGAAAACAAGCGTCGATATTTTTTTTATATAATGTGCTAGTCAATGGTTTAACTTGACTTCTGATTTAACTTAATTTGATTTGTCATCATTAACCAAAGAATAAACTATCGATTTTACTAAAGTCGCCAAATTCATCAGAAATTCTAGAGGGCCGGTAACTGAAAACAGAAAAAATGTGTTAAAAAACCACCGATATGGTTATATCCAAGTGGAACAATGGTGTGGGCCAAGTATTGGATTCTTTGACTAGAAAAAAAAGGAACATTTATTCTGACAAGTATACCAAGTCAATTAAAAGTCGTTATTTTGTTAGATTGACTACTATGCCACTTTTCTTTGTTTTATTATTCTCTTTGTTTTTTCAAATTTTAAAATTTTCTTTAACAATTGTTATAATTTCAGTTTATAAGAAAATTATTATAAAAATGACTACTTAGGATCAAAGCTAAAATTCGTATGTATATCAAAAAACAAGGATTCGTTAAATTACAAAAACAAAATTTATAAACTAATATGAAGGAAAATAACTAAAAGAAAATTAAGAATAATAATGTGAGCGCCTCTATATGTCGCTTATCATCAATTGATGGTAAGGCAGTCCACAAAAAGGGAAGATCAAAGATGGGATTTCCAGCACCATTCATTCAAAGTTGAACAGTGTAACTGTATCATTGTAATCCGAATACTTTGTCTGTTAACAATTTTAATTAGCCGGAATATTAATATGTATCTGCATGAATATATTTCCCTTTCATGTCTGGCCGCCTATTCTGGTCGATTTTCGACCTATGATAGCTTCAAACGATTCAGTTGCATACGTTACAGGTTTCTTGTGATGTTCTTGCTAGATTTTAGCAACGAATAATATATAGGATCCTATTGGTGCAATCAAATACACAGCATTACCTTACCGCAATGGATATTTGGTCTTGGTGTCGATTCGGCTAGTCGGCTGTTTCTCACATATGATCACTTCTGAAGCTAAATACATTGTAATTATTTTAAAATTATTCATTTAGATTTATTTCAAAACTATTTTTCTCTTTTTTTTAATTAATTTAAAGTTGCACTTATTTTTCACTTTTTCACACTGCAAAAACAAACTGTTAACTCGCTATTTCTTTTGAAGCTGTTCTTAAAAAGAACAGTTCGAATAAAACGAAAACAACTTTAAATTTTAAAACCTTGCTTTTATAAGTAATAGTTATGACACATTTGGTGACAAACTTATGAGTTTTACTTTTTTTTTAATATTTGGCCAATGGGATCGACCAATGCATTGTGGAAATTTGTATATTCAAGACATTAACTACTCGTACATCAATACGTATATATGCATGTATTTCAGTTATGAATATATGCAGATTAAAAACTTGTTTTAAAGTCAGTCCATATAATTGCTTTTATTTTAAATTAAAACTTCCCAAATAAAGTATTCCCTTAAATCTCTTTTATAAGAGATTTATGCGCATTTAATTGATTTTTCGAACTTAACTTTATATGGGGACTACGGACAAATCATCATTATTTTGAGTATAAAAATTTCTCTATATGCGCATTTAAGTGATTTAAGGAAGTGAACTTTATATGGGGGCTATGGTCAAATATAGATCAATCATCATGCAATTTAGTACGACAATTTAGATTTGTCTACGGATTACTTGTGTTAAATTTCGACTTGTTAGTGATTTTATAAAAGATTTATGCACATGGAAATGGTCTTTGTATGGGGCTATGGTCAAAATATGGACCGATGCCAACAAAATATCGTTTTGAGATTTCACTTTGCATGAAACTTATTAAAGCAGAGTTTTGTATGGATACGAATTTTCTATAAACATTTATATACAATAAAGCCATATTCCGGGAAGACATTTGTATGATAAATTGTGAACCGATTCTTAGCATTTTCAAAATGTCCTTATGTTTTTCTTGAAATATTTCCTCGAAAATAAAAAGACGGGGTTAATTTAATTTAAATTAAATTAAATTTAATTTAATTTAAATTCAAGGGTTTATTTTCAGTTTTTTTCTTTTCTTCTTTGTACGTACCGTACTTGTTGGGGGTTTTACAAACATTAACAAATAATAAATCAGTATACATAAAGCATCAACACAAAATAACAACAATTTAACTTAACGAAACAATTAGCAATCCTATGAACAATGATTGGGGGACATTTACACTATGCGCGTAAACATCCCGCCCCCCTTGCTATACTGCAACAAAGAGGGTTAAGGATCACGCGGGTCGAGCTGCATGCAAAAAACACTTTTTATTAATTGGAACTGAAGATTCAGGCAACACGACCGTTCATAACGTTTATGACAATGGTCGCCGGAATTTGCGTCGTATCCGGGAACGTTGATGGCCTGGGTTGAACGGCGTGCTGTGGTTGTTGTAGTTGTTGTGTATGTTGTGGTACATGTTGCTGGCAGCAGTGTTGGCATGTGTTGGTTGATTTGGTTAAGCTGTGATTTCTGCTCTTCCTCTTGTGTTTCTTCTCCGATTTTGGTACAGCCTTAGGGTTGGCATTGTTGACTCTTGTCGAACGCACGCTCTTATGCCGATAAAGTAAGGTATGGTGTTCAGCCAAACATTCAAGACAGCGCTCACGGCTCGTGCACTTGTCGCGCATATGGAAGTGGGCGAGACAGTTGAAGCAGTACTTAAATTTCTTCACGGTTTCCCAACGTTCTTTAACCGACATTTTTCGGAACTTGATACATTTCCGCAGGGCGTGTTCACTCTTGCACAAGCGGCAATCTCGTAGAGTTTTCGAGCGTAGGGGTTTGGTCTCGGAAGCAGAGGGACCTTCAATGGGTTTACGATGGACCTCAAGGCGGCGTGATACACTCGACATATTCTCTACAGGGTAAATACAAAATAAAGGAGAGAAAAAAAGAAAGAATTAGTGGGTTTCTGAACTGGGTAAGAGAACAAGCTTCACGATGGGTCGAGTAAAAATTCCTGAAGCTGTTCTCATGTCCGCTGTGCGGACCTTAGAGTCATGTCCAACATGAATCCTCTCTATTCGTCCTAGTCGCCATTCACTAGGGGGTAAATTATCTTGACGAATAATCAGTAAATCACCTACTTCAAAATCTTTCTGGGGGTATTTCCATTTTACATGACGATGATCTATAAAAGGGTTCAAAGTGAGCAGGCTGCTCTTTGAAGGCACGGGCATACCTTTTGAAAGCTGAGTGTATTCCGGTATAAGATTCCGCTGACACATAAGAACCAAGCGATCTCGGGTGAATTTCATTTCTGACTGGGTTAAAATCAAGGTATCATACGAGCATTTTTGGGTTCTCAAATACTGTAAACACCTGAATAAATACGAAGTAATTCGCATTGCACGCGATAAATTTGAAAATCGCTCTAATTTTCCATTTTTGCCATCAAAGCCGCTCCACACAATTCTAATCGGGGTAATGTTTCAGTTTTCACGGGAGCTACCTTTGTTTTTGACGCAAGCAAATGCGTCGTGATCGATGAGGACGATACATTTCGAATGTATAGAGCAGCGCCGTACGCCTTTTCAGAGGCATCGCAAAACGCATGAAGTTCCGTTTCATTTTCGGGGAGAAAATCAACCCATCTTGGAATGTTAATTTTCTCGACATTAGGGTAGTCGTGTAAAAATGCGCTCCATTGAGATAGGGTTAGGGCGTTCAAAACTTCATCCCATTCTGTCTTGTCTTTCCAAATTTGTTGCATTATGATCTTAGCTGCAATGATTTTCGAGGAAATAATAATAATAATCTGCATTATATTTGAGAAAATAGCAACAAATATCGAGGTAGTCTGCAACTGTAATCTATAACTCGGATTCTACTAGACCGATTTTTTCCATTTTAAATACCAAACATTTCGTTGGGTCAAAGAATGTTTGGTAAAAATTTCGTTGTTCATGTCTTTTTTTTCGAAATTCTATCGTGCCAACAACAGACGGGCGGACATGGCTAAATCGTCTTAGAATCTCATATGGACCCAGAATATATAGACTTTATGATTCTACGACCATAATTTTAGTTAGAAACGGAATGACAAACGTAATATACCCCTCATCTTTTTGGTGGTGGGTATAAAAAACCTGAATTCTAAGGAATTATAATTTTAAGTTATCTCAAAAAATCGAGGAAGTCATCAGCCATTCATAGACCGAGTTTGCAGATTTGCTATACAAAATCTTTTGTGATTATATCTGATATATTAATATTACGCAGCTTTAGGTTTAGGAAAACCTATTTTAAGTAAGAAACACAGACTCCGCTAACTATATGAATCTAGAATATATATATATGTTTATGGGATCGCAAATGGAAATTTAAGGCCAAACTTTATATAGTCACCACTCATGATGAAGAGTGTAATAGTAAATAGTATATTTTTATTTTCCTTATTTTGTTTAAAAACATCACTTAAGTCAATACAAAATGTGCAACTAATTCTCATTAATGCAATTAACATGTGTTCAGAACCCTGTCATTGATAATGAAAATATCTTACAGGTTGAAAAATATAAACAAAATAAACAATTTATATTTGTTAAGAACTAAAACAATAAAAATATTTTTGCAAAGCTTTATATTTGTAAGAGTGATTAAGCAAATATGAAGTGCAATAAAATTAATAAATAAAACGTGGTGTGTTAATTATAGTTTGTAATGTACATAGTGGGAACTAAATACAATTTAGATATATAATGCCTAGACACAATCATGAACTTATAAATAAAAGTAAAGTAGTTTTATTTAAGAGGCAAACAAACCATAGCATTTAATGGGTGCGCTAGAATTGGTAGACTCCCTGAAACCATTAGCTAAAAAGGAAACCATTACTTAAGGAAAATATTTTGTAAATTATTCCACACAATAATAAAGTAAATAGTGGCCAAAAAATTCAGGGTTGGCCAACAATAAATACTGCAGCACTATTGTCAATTTGTTTTTAATATTTGTTAATTTCAATATGATTTTGCATTTATTCTTTCCAACGGAAGGCTAATGTAAAACATATAACAGAAATATACAAAAATAAATAGTAGTGTATACAATTATTTTCAAATAGATGTATTTTTAACAGAAGTAAAACTTCGAATACAATTTTTTTTTTAATAATTTGTAAACTACATTATTCTACGATTTTTCATAGTGCCCATAAAAACGTATTCCGGTATACTTTTACAGCTTCAAAAAACATTTTCGTTTGGCAAAAGAAGCTTTGAATTATGTTCTTAGCGAATTGGAATTCGAAGGGCACCTTTCTACAAAAGTTCCTCCAAAAATTCAATTAGGTGCAACTTTATCTCTTCTGGCGTCTGGAGGCTTCCAACATTCAGTTGGAAATTACTTTTTAATCGGAATATGTCAAAGCTCCATTTGTAAGATAACGAAGCGAGTGGTTAATGAGATGGTTTAGCCCAAGAAGCACGAGTAGTGATGAATGCAAAGAATATTCGATCGTATATGACTGCCAGAATTAGCCCCCAGGCAGCACGATAGCAGGTTGTTGTCCATGCTGATTTTTGCTATCAAATTAAGCTAATTTCTATTTTTGTTTGTGACAAAACATAAACAATGCCGACCATATAGCAAAATGTGGGAAATGAGACAAAATGATACGCTGAGCCAAGATCTTCAGACAATCTCGGAATGGGGTTGTGCGAACAGAACGTAAGACTCAGTGTTGTTTACTAACGCACAAACGCACAACAGATAATGTTGCTTCATCTTTTTTTATGGGCGGTGTAAATATTAAGGAATCAGACGCTCTTGACGTTCTAGGCACGAGAATCCAGTCTGATGTCCGCTGGACCAAACACATTTTTCAAGTGTCAAAAGAAGTGCCTTGGTTTTTTAAAACGTTGTAGAAAATACTTCACTGCATCTGATCTTCTTACAATTTACACCAACTATATTCGACCAATAATGGAATACAAATCTCATGTATGGGCCGGTGCTTCGAAGTATATTTTGGAGTTACTCGACCGCGTACAGGAGAGGGCGAAGATGCTTATCGGCGGCAGTAGGGTATCCAACTCTATTGATTCATTGGAGCATCGTCGCAATGTATGTTGTATTTCACTGTACTATCGATACTATAATGGAATGTGTTCTGCTGAAATCAGGGAACTTGTTCCTGAAACACGAAGTTTTTTACGTCAGGGCTCATCTATTTGTGGTCGATTGGACAGTGGATTGCACAACACACTACAGGGAAAATTCGTTCTTTAGCCGTACTGTCCGTATGTAGAACAAACTACCAGCAGAACTATTCCCTGCCACTTTCAATATAGGAAAATTCAAGTCAAATGTTTACAAACACTACTCCTCCTCATAATCTATTTTCCTAGTTCCAATACAATGCATTGCATAAGTAGGGGTTGTCCCCTGAGTGCTGGTCCAATAAAAAAAAATATAGGTTTAAGCGGATTTTTAATGGTATTAGTCTTTCAATTCTAACATACATGGCATGTATTCTTTTAACAATGAATATTAAAAAATTAAAAGAAAATTAAGAAAAACATAAAAAAACAATCAAAATTAACTGTGATTTCCAAATGCAAATTAATTTATGACCTGCAATTTGTAATGCAAATTAATAAAATACAGCAACAATTAAACAAAAATAGACGTTGTTAAAATGTCTACTATCAATTACAAAAAAGCAAAAATATTTTTAACTGTTTTTTACAATTTTATGTTTGAATAAAAAACAAAATTCTCTTGAAAATGAGTAGACAATATAGGTGTGTGACACACTGTAGATATTCCATCCCCGACACAAAGTATATTTCTGATTAGCTGTATTTTCAATGTAGTTCTCTTTATATGTTATTAAATTATATTTTTACGATTCCATGTTAACTTGACTATCTTTTAACCGGTTTTCTACGTATTGGCATGATAGGCATATTTTTTCTTTACAAAAAAAAAAAAAAAATACACACAACGTTTTAGATTATCAATCTCTTACTGCCATCCCTAAATACCGACGGAAGGGGTTTTTTAAATGTCAAAATTTCTCATGCTCATACATTTTGTATGGAGCATACCGAAACAACGCGGCGGCAACGCTTTGCTAGTGGAAAATCCAATTTTGACAAGGCGTTTCACAGTGAAGTTAGCTGCAAAAAAAAAAACAAAAAAAAAAAAAAATTAACAACTATGTCCAGCAGTTACAATAAACAGGGTCGTTTTATTTATTTGTTTGATAACCCTATTTTTATTGTTTTGACATAACTTTGCCGCTTTTGTTTAGGGATGGGGTATCAGCGCTAATGATCAGCGTAAAAATACGTTCCGTCTTCCGTCGGTATTTAGGGATGGCTGTTAAGTATTCTTCATAACAACAGCTGATTGTATAAAGCGCAATGTTTTTAACAGTAGCGCTAACTCAAAACAAAAATAAACAAAAACAAAAAACTTGTTGCCTCAATAATAAAAATGAGTAGACAAGTTCTTCTGTAGTTTAGTATCGAAAACATACGCACAAGAAAAGTACAGTGAGTGGTGAACAGTGACTGCTGGCAAAAATATTAAAAGAAACAAAAACAAACAATTAAAACAACATGCGTTTATGGAATGCACAAAAACACTTCAGGCTATTTTTAGGCCTCTTATTAGCATTCCTCAGTATCGATCATTTAGAATCATATAAATTCTTGGGTGTGTTGCACTTCAGTTCAAAATCACATTTTATTGTGGGCTCTGCCCTGATGCGCGGCCTAGTAGAAAAGGGCCATGAAGTGACAGTCATTAGTCCATTTCCTTTGAAGAAGCCATTGAAAAATTATCATGATGTACCAGTGCCCTCGGTTTTAAAAATAATGGAAAGTTAGTGTTTTGTTTTCTGATTTGTTTATACACATTTATATAATTATGGTTACATGCTTCAATGTGTTTTTTAATTATATCTAAATATATTAATCTACATTGTGTTGTTTTTTACTATTATTTGAACTTGTAGAGGAAACTAATGAACTTTTAGAAACAACGAAACGCAGTTTACTGGAAAATATTGTGTTATTTCATAATATTGGTTTACAAGTAACCGAGGCAGTTCTAAATGAACCGAGTGTTAAAGCTTTATTGGCCACCAATCAAACATTCGATGCTGTCATCTCGGAAGTTTTTTTGGCCGAAGCTTTGTATGGCATAAGTGAACATTTTAAGGCACCTTTAATAGGTCTGGGCACGTTTGGTGCCATTGCTTGGAATACTGATATGGTGAGTTGAATAATTCAAGACATACATAGTTTCGTAATATGGTGGAAACTTTAAAACTTTTGCTAAAATAAAATGTTATCAAAGTTAATAAATAAAATAAAGGCTATAAAATCAAGCTTTAACATTAATGCGTCCACTCACCACCAGAGGCGCTGCAATTCTGAACTAAAAACAAACATAATGCGCAATTGCAGAGTTGTGATAAGTAGATGAAGAAAGGGGGTTTGATATCGATGAAAATGAAAGGGGGTTTGAAATTCGATGAAAATGAAAGGGGGTTTGATATTTGGTAACGATGAAAATGAAAGGGGATTTGATTTTTACGATGAAAACGAAAGGGGATTTGATTTTTACTCAAAATTTACGAAGAAAATGAAAGGGGATTTGATTTTTATACGATGAAAACGAAAGGGGATTTGATTTTTACAAAATTTTCCATTGTTTTAAAAAATTCTTATCGCACACATTTTTTTTCCACGGTGATTCCTCTTTGCTGTTATTTTCATGTTTTACAAAATTCTTATCGCACACATTTTTTTTCCACGGTGATTCCTCTTTGCTGTTATTTTCATGTTTTACAAAATTCTTATCGCACACATTTTTTTTCCACGGTGATTCCTCTTTGCTGTTATTTTCATGTCTATAGAAAAATTTTTTAAATGTTAAAAAATTATTTATCAAAGATAATGAGATGAATGGTGGGTGGAAGAATAAATCTTAAATCGAGTAAGACATCCGGTACAATTTTTAAAGAAAGACTATTTACACAGTTTCCATTGTGATTTTAGAAAATATTATAGACGGCGATAACACCACATATTGTTTGGTTTTAGGTCTAGAATCGAGTAAGACATCCGGCACAATTTTTAAAGAAAGACTATTTACACATATTCCATTGTGATTTTTGAAAATAAGATATACTTGTCTGGAATTATAGACGGCGACAACACCACATATTGTTTAGTTTATGAAAAAAAAAAAAAAAAAAAAAAAAAAAAAAATGATAAAACATATCCGGATTTATAGACGTTGACGAATCCTCATATCACAAGATACTTATAATAAACTAATATGCATAAATACTGAGTTTTAAAACAGTAACTATTCAGTAAAAGTCAAACATTCAATTGAAATTCAAAGAAATATGACCTCCACAATGACGAACCGGGATATTTTAGCCGCCTTCAACAAATTGAGGAGCAAACCATACTGCTCCGTAAAGGATATTGAAACTGGTAAGCCGTATAAGGTTCTTAGGATGTTTCGTCACAACAACAAATATGGAAATGTTGTGATAGCGGAGTTAGAGGAGTGGATGCTATATCTTCCAAAAAGATATAACGCTTTGGAAGATGCTGCTATTGAGGGGATCTCTGAGGAGCAATTTCTGTTGAGCAAAAAGACGGATATAATAACTGGGAACTATATCATTGAATTAGAAGAGATTGCTGAATATGGAAATTCTATAGAAGCAGATGACGATGATCAGATGTTTATCCCCAACGCACAACCCTACTTTGGTTGGGGAAGTAGTAAAAAAGCGAAACATTAATTATCTATTAGAATATAGTATTTTATAAAATAATAATAATAATTATAATAATAGAAATATATATAAAGATAGAACAAATTTTAAAATTTACTATTCTTATTAGCATAGCTGTTTTGAAATGATGTCTCGCATAAATATTGTACAATTTTTAAAGGATTTTGATGGATATATTTTTTTAGAGCATCTGGAATTAATCAAACATTTTCTAAAGTTAATAGATGAAAGTGAAAAAAATGATGATATACTACATAATAAATGCGGATTTATAAGTTGCTTACAAGAATATGCTGAAGTGATTCCTGAACGATATGAAATAAACTTTGAAAAGCAAAAGAAAATGGTTGAAGACTTAATAAAAAAATATTATTTATTATCAAAATACTTTTATAATATATGAAAATTAAATAAAAAGCATTTTTAAAAGAGTTTTGTTTGTATTTATTTATTTATTTTATTTTTTTTATATAGAAATTCTAAACACAAGTGTCCACAATTAAATGTATTATATTGTTGTTTTCGCTTATGATTGTATTTGATGTTTTTACCCAAATATTTTATGATTTCCAACGGTGGTTGTAAATTTCCAAAACTATCAAAATATTCCAAATCATTATTGTTTTTATAATATGCTACCCAATGAGTGCCACTACCAGTTGAAGAATCCAAATTAACTATTCCACACTCTGCTTGTTTAGGTTGTTTTGGAAGCATATCTCGCATAAATACGCCTCTAAAATTAGGAATATTTCTATTAGCAAACTTCATGATATCTGCATCTGTAAGTGGTCTGTTGGGTAGCATATTTAATAGTTTTTTGAATTTTTACAAATTATACCATAACCTCTCTTGTATGGTTTAAGATATAGTCCTTTTCCCATAGCAATAGATTCCATTGCTTTATTGTGACGTGTAGATTCATCTAATTTTTTCTTAGCATTTTTAGCAGCGGTAACAGCTTTTGCAATTGATGTAGCTCCCGAAGTTATACTGCCTAATGCTCCAAGTGCAGTTAAAATTGGAATAAGTGGTAAGAATCCTCCAGTTTTGGGAAGTTTTATAATCCGTGGAACAATGACATTATGTTTATTTCCTTTAAATGATTTATTAATAACTTTGTGAGCAATTTTAATAGCATCTTGTATATCCTGAGGTTTCTCTTTCTTCAACATATTGGTAGCAGTTTTAATAGTTTTCAAAAACAGTTTTTTATTACAGAGCTGTTTTTTGTTTTGGAGTCCCATACCAAATTTTGTTTTTGTCTTCATTGCATTGGTCACTATATATGCACTTGTCTTTTCACCAATACTACTATCTTTTGCTAAAACTCTTTCCCAAGCTCTTTCAGTTAATATTTTGTCAGCTTGATTGCGTTCGGTTGAATCATTACTTTGTGAATAAGCTATATCATGTTCTCTACAAGCAGAATCTAATGGATTAATACCTTTATCTCCTCTAGCTAAACGTTTTTTTAGTTTTGTTCCTGGTCCACAAAATTTATATCCTGGTATATGAAGCTCTATTGGTAAAACGTCGATTAAATTATTTAATATACCTTGTCCTCTCATAACTTTTTTTGAAATGAATAAAATATTAATGTGTAACATCTTATATATATACTTTGACAAACAAAAAAAATTATTAGTTACCAAAATGCGTTTAATAAAACAAGACAAAAATATTTCCGTGAGAAACATAGACTTTTCTACTGATGCAAACACAAAACTACGTCATAGTAGTTTATTACCGAACAGCATTAGGGCTCTAATTGTTGGTCCATCTAATTGTGGGAAGACTAATGTTATGCTTAGTCTCATTGAAAGTCCGAATGGTTTAAAATTTGAGAACATATATTTATATTCAAAATCGCTCTATCAACCAAAATATCAGTACTTGGAAAAACTCATGGCACCTATAACAGGGATGGGATATTTTACATTTAGTGATAATGAGAGTGTTATACCGCCTGATGAAGCCAAAAATAATTCACTAATGATATTCGATGATGTTGCTTGCGAGAAACAAAATAATATACGATCATATTTTTGTATGGGTCGCCACAGAAATGTTGATTCTTTTTACTTATGTCAAACATATACAAGAATTCCTAAACATTTGATTCGAGACAACGCAAATATGATAATTATGTTCAAACAGGATGAATTAAATATGCGCCATGTTTATAATGATCACGTTGGAACAGATATGGCATTTGAAAAATTTTATGATATGTGTCGTGAATGTTGGCAAGACAAATTTGGCTTTTTAGTAATTAGCAAAGATAATGAGATGAATGGTGGAAGATATAGAAAATGTTTTGATAACTTTATTCAATTATAAATGCTGTTCATGAGCTGTTCAAAGCTGTTCATGAGCTGTTCAAAGCTGTTCATGAGCCGTTGAAAGCTGTTCATGAG
Source organism: Bellardia pandia (assembly GCA_916048285.2). Lineage (NCBI taxonomy): Eukaryota > Metazoa > Arthropoda > Insecta > Diptera > Calliphoridae > Bellardia > Bellardia pandia. The sequence goes on from OU696529.1 coordinate 105,385,483, forward strand.
CTGTTCAAAGCCGTTCATGAGCTGTTCAAAGCCGTTCATGAGCTGTTGAAAGCTGGTCATGAGCTGTTAAAAGTTGATCCAAAGCAGATAATAGTTGAATAAAAAGAATTTGCAAAACAGTTTTACCATTATTACTATTATTAACTTGCAAGCAACGGTATTGATCTGATCTCCCAGAGCTATATTAAGATGAATGAACAACTACTTAAAGAATTAATAAAGACTCGGTCTGTTTTAAAACAAAAATATCGAAGTTTAAAAGTTGGTGAAACTGAAAACGACGAGAGATTAGCAAAAACATTTAAGCCAATAACTGAACCATTAAAAGAACTTGTGAAAAATAACAACACTCAATATGATAAACCTAAAGCAGAAAATATTTACACTCAAGACAATTCTTTCGATTTCAATAATATGTTGTCTAAAGTAGAAATGAGTACTCCTAAGAAAGACATACAACTTAAGGATGATGAAAACAGTAACGATACAAACAGTGTAGATTCGACATTTAAGTCAACTAATAATTCATCTAATGTTATTGACTTAGCATTACTGCAGAAAAATAAATTGCTTGATACAACATATGGTCCACATAAAAACTCATATAATGTTTGGAAGTTTGGTAATAGTGATATAGAAATAAATGAAGAAAAAATTAACATTGGAAATCAAAATTGGGCCATTACACCAGGCTTGATTCAATTATTGTTTCATAAAGAACCAACAAATTATGAACCATATGAGTTGGATATTTATAAAAATATTTTGATTAAAACCAATGCGCACAAAAGAGAATTTAATTCCAAAAATCAAATTAAGGGCACTAAGAGCAAAAAGTACAACACTATTATAAAAAAATTGTTTAAGGATGAAATTTCTATAACACCAAAAAGATCATTAAGATCACAAACGCATAAAGGAAACGGAATGATTATGAAAGTTAATAATGAAAGACCCAACTATATATACTGGAACGATCCTAATGAATTAGTAGATCGACTGAGACTATTGGTTGCATCGGAAGGCGCGGGACACAATAATCATCGCAATGAAATTAATTCAATTTTAGAGGAATTGCAAGAAGCAAATATTATTGCGTAGAAAGCAATAATCATAAATAAATAGTGGAAGGATAACAAAATATGCCTGTTGATAAATTTGGTCATCACTCAAAGAGTCAAAACAATTTTATAAAAAATGAAAAAAATAAAAGAAAAATTCGTCAAGTTGTTGGACTTGTGTTGGATAAAAATAATAACATTAATGTTCAAAACAAAAGGATCACAAATGTTTCGTTTCCTACACAAGAAAAAGACGCTGTTAATAAACATTACTTGGGAACAGAAATCAGACAATTGCAACAAGATTTAACAACATTGATTAAACAAGAATATAAAAAACTTGATGGAAAACTTAATAATATTGATAATTCAATGCAAAACATGATATCTCATAGAGAAATGTCTTTAAAATTACATTTTAGTGAACAAATCGAAACACTGTTAGAGAAAGTACAAAGACTGGAGAATTTTGTTTTTACGTCAATAATTACAAAAAGTGAACCGCCAAGCAGTACAGATCCAATAAAAAAGAAATATAAAATAAAATATTAATATTAATATAATTCAAGTATGGATGAAAAACGAGAGTTGGTTAATGAGCTTCATTCACAAGCAAGGAAAAATTTTAAACGACGGAGAGTAATAATGAAGGGTATTGATGATTTATGGCAAGCGGATTTAGTTGAAATGGGAAATTACTCTACGTATAATAAAGGATTTAAATATTTATTAACAGTCATCGATACCTTTTCAAAATTTGCTTGGATTCGACCACTAAAATCTAAAACGGCTATAGATGTTTGACTAATGGTGAAAAATCGATTAAAATAGAAGCCAACAACAATACAATGAGAGTTGAAATAACTACTTCTCATGATTCAATATATTTCAATAAAAAAAGAACAATTGGAAAGTTAATGGGTTTTAACAAAAAAACTTTAAACGGGGGTTCCAATAATCTCTCTGAACTACCTGTAAATATTCTCAAAGTGAATACAATACGTATTGATTGTAATATCGCTGTTGGATCTTATATAAATGGAGAAAGGGCACATACAATTCATGAATTTGGAATAAGTGTTTCCCCAGGATATAAAATGGATGAAATTCCACGAAACTTAATCTATTTACCACTAAACACCAAGGAGATCAGTTCTATTGCGGTCAGTATTGTAGATCAAAATAGTGAGCTTATAAATTTTCGTGGTGAAAATATTACTCTTCGTCTTCATTTACGACCCAAACAATAATGATTATATACAATAAAAACGTTGTTGATAGAATGAGGAGAGACATTAGTGTGTTGAACACTGCATCAGCAAGAACAACCTTAAACACATCAAAACTGAGCGAAGCAAATAAACAATTCCTAAAATCCTTGAATTTTATTTTAAAGAATAATGACTGACATAATTAATGTTTTAGAAAAACCAATGATGGATGAAAGAATCATAAAAAAAGATTATCATACATATACACCGTATATTCAATCATTTAATAATAATGATGAAATTCGTATTTCAATACAAAATCAAGATTTATATGTTTTACCGAGTGAAAGCTTTTTGTATATTGAAGGTACTGTGTTAGATGCTACAAGTGGTCTAAAATCGAAAAACTTTAAATTGAAAAATAACTTTGTACCCAATTTATTTGAGGAGATTCGTTATGAGCTTAATGGCGTCGAAATAGATCGCACTCGACATTTGGGTGTTTCTAGCACAATTAAAAATTATCTATCCCTAAATGACAGCGAAAGTATTATGATGGGGAATGCAAGCTGGTCTTATGATAAAAACATCGATGTTGGTGAAGGATTTTTCAACTTTTATGTCCCGCTTAAATCATTATTAGGATTTGCTGAGGATTATAATAAAATTATGTTAAATTGTAAACATGAATTAATATTATTACGTACCAAAAATGATGATAATATTGTAAATTCTAATCAACCTACTGAAAAACCAAAAATTACAATTCAAAATATTAGTTGGAGAATTCCGCATGTAAAACTTTCGGATTATGCTAAACTGAACACAATAAAAATTATTAATAGTGGAAATGTGTTGCCAATAGCATTTCGTAGTTGGGATTGCCACTACCATCCTCAACTATCAGCATCACAAAATCATATTTGGAATGTAAAACTAGCTGCAAACAGAGAACGTCCACGTTTTGTACTAATTGCTTTTAAACATAACAACAAGCTTACCCATTCAAATCTTAACAATATTAAAGTACATTTAAATTCAGACTCATATCCCTATGATGACTTAAATGTTAAATTTGATAATCAACGTTTTGCCATTCTATATGATATGTATGTTAAGTTTCAACAAAATTTCTATATGAGGGAGGCTCAACCACTCCTCTCAGCTGAAGAATTTAAGGAAAAAGCACCTATAATTGTGATTGATGTCAGTCATCAAAATGAAGCAGTAACAACAGGCCCAATTGATATAAAAGTTGAGTTTTCTACAGATAAAATAGTAGCGGCTAATACATCTGCATACTGTTTACTCATACACGATCGTTTAATCGAATACTCACCGCTTACAGCTTCAGTCAAAAAAATTGTTTAACGCAATGAATAAAACATATTAATTTCAATATTTTTAATTGTAGATTTATTTAACAATATTATCTTTAAACTTAAAATTATATAACAATAAATAAATTTGTTATAATATCACATGTGTTTTATTTTTTTAATTCTTAAAATATACATATTTTATCCTAATATTTCAAATCCATAAACATTTCATCGTCATCATCAGAAAATAAATAATTATTATTTACATTTAAATTACTTGAATTTATATTTAAGAAAATTTGATCATTTCCATCATTATACCAGTTCGTTACTGAATTTTCAGTAATGTTTGATTCTACATTATTCGTGTCCTCTATTAAATATTCTGCAATATCTTCTAATTCAAAATCATTTTCTTTTAACTTATAATGCCCCCAAGCATATGTCTGAATACCATCGAACTTTATATATCTCTTGTTATCATTGTGACTTAAAACTACTTTTTCTATTTTTTGAGTATATATTTGATGACAGTACGCTCGAAATGTATACATTGAATCACTGTGCACATTTTTGGAATACAAACACTTTTTATAATCGACTAATGTTATTCTATCTAATGCCATTTTTTTCACACCCTTAGATTTTTTAATTTCTCCATTATCTTCATTCCTAATTGAGTACATTTTCGCCCTTAAACCTACAAATTCTCTCATAATTACTCCACAGTTTTCATCCTTCATCATTCCCAAAACTTTTTTATTTACAATTGGTAAATTAAATTTATTTTGAGGGCTATAATCTGAAGTATCAAAATGTTGAAGTACATCATTTGAGATATCCTTATAGAAATCTTCTGTTCTAATGGTATATATAAATGAATCTGTATCCATGTAATTTAAATGAAGTCTACTATTAAATTTGGGTTTCATATAGCCATAGTGAAATTCGTACATTTTCCATTTTGAAAGTTCTAATACAGTAAAACCTAAGTACATTGGTTTATTACATTTAATGTTGACTCGTTTAAGTTGTACGGCAAACATATCATCTCCAAACATAGACAGACTATGAAAATTCAATTGAGCAATATGAGCTCTTGCTTCTTTATGATTTCTTCTGTCCGATTCCCACTGTGTTACAATATAAACACTCTTTCTTTTTTCTACATTCTCCATGGTCTTGCCATAAACTGCATTATTTAGTAACTTAAAGAAATCTTTTTCGAATGTATTTGTCGCTTTAGTCCTATGAAAAGTATTTAAGTCGATGTATGACTTTAACCATGGAGCCTGTTTAAATTTTATAACTCTATGGATTTTTTTCAAAATCATACCATTTGCTATACATTGTTTCAACACTCTATAATGTATAGCATAATTTTTTTTATTAGTTAAATCTGCTATCAACTTTTCATTTCTCATGGGAGGAACTACTTTATTTTGAGGACAGAATGGTAAATCATTGTGTAGGTCATGTAGTCCAGTAGGATAATCTAAATCAACTTCCAAGATATAACCCTCACTGGACTCATCTTCAAGACAATTTACATTAAGTGAAATTATTTCTTCATTACTTAACCAAACAAAATCCGAATATGGTAGGTATTGCGACATTGCCCATCCATACAAGTTATTTGCATCCAAGTACATTAGATATTGTGAGGGCTTTGTTCTATCATAATCATGCATATACTTATTATTGGCCACAGAATGTCTTAATGAACATTGGACAAGCCCTCCTCTAATACCAGTTTTGATCATATTATACATATCAACATCAGTTATAAGTTCTAAACGTATTTTTGTTGATTTCAACATAGCATCCCAGGATAAGCCTGGTGCTGTATAATAATGACAAGGATCCAAACCATAAATGCTTTTACAAATCTTTCTGAAATTTTCAAAAATGTCTGCTAAAATAAGTGTATCACTTTTAACATACAATTCTGTATATTCTAACAGTGTTTTACAATTAAATGTTTCCCATACTTTTTTAGCATGTTGGTAATCTTCGACTTTGCACTCTTGATTCGTCAACAAATTTCTAAATTCTTCCCGTTCAGGGAGATTTCCTTCAGAAAGTTTTGAAAATGAGTCAATATAAGAGTATGGGAATATTCCCTTTCTTCTTATTAAGTCAAACTCACCATCATTTGGGAAATATTTCTTAATGATTTTAAAATCATCAGAAGCTAAATTTGAAGATAAAGCGTCTAAACTTGATGCCATAAACCTAAATGAGTCTACAAACCTCAACTGAAAACTATCATTTTCTATTGATACATTTTTTGTAATGGAAATATAAGTTTCCTTATTTATAGGAATTATTTCTATGGTACCCTCAGCATTACCTAATTCTTTTATAAACAAATGACTGTCATAGGATGATAAATTGTGGAAAAACACTGGTATGAATTTTTTAATTTTAAAATTAATGTGACAATGGTTGTGAAGGGCAGATCGATAGCGACCAGTTAAATGACAATGGTCACGAACTCTGTCATCACCCAACGGTTTTCCACAAAGGTTACAGTCTACACAAATTCTAAATTCCTCATTTTCTTCATTTGTAAGTGCTTTCATTGGAACTACTTTATTTAAATAATTTTTGAAAATTTCTTTTGTGTCTTTCAACAATTCCCTGACAAATACTTGGGGGCTATCTAATCCACTATAAGTGAATAATTTTGAATATCTATCATTATAACTACACTTAATATAATAACTAAATGAACAGGGGATGTGTTTCTGTTCATTTAGTGTCTTAGAGCTAATCCTACTATTAATTTTTTGTAATAGACATTCGAAGTCTGCGTAGACAACGAATGGCACTTCTAAAGTATTAATTCTATTTTTGAATTCGATATACTTATCTTCGTACGCCGGCATTGTAGTAACCATTTTAGAGCATCCATCTTTATGTCTTGTTGACATTTCTGGATCTTTGGAGTAAGTAAGACACGTCATGCAAAAGTGAATGCTGTTTTTGCTATTGCTTAACGATGATCTCAAAAACCTGAAAGAACAAAATATTAAATTTTAAATATAAATAAATAATTCAAAAAATGTATTAAATATTTTAACGTACCGTGATAAATCTTTAATGAGAACATAATGCCTCTTACTACAATCCTCGTTCTCCAACAGCATTAGGCTGATGTGAATTGTCCTATATTTCTCGCATACTCTGTATGGTCCAATTATTTGGTTCCCTTTCACATCAAATCCAAATACATTTATACTAATGTAAGGATTTTGTGATTCAAAGATATTTATATCTTTTACATCAATTGGAAATTTGATGTTTGAGAAATTAATTTCTATTTCATTAATTTTTATAACATCTCTCTCAATATTATCAATATTGTATGAGGAACACATAGTAGCTTTTTGGGGGTTGTTTGGATTTTTCAATGCTGCTACTATGCACCATTTAAAGCAATATATATCATTATTTTTTATATTGAGGCAAGCATTTAATTTGCTCAATTTATATGGCATATTTATGTAACTCGATCCTCGAACTATATTGTGCTTGTTAATGTTGATGTTCAAGTTGGATATTTGTAGTAGAGCCCATCCACTATCTCGTTCTTGGAACTCTGACATTTTAGTTTTAATGTCATCTGCCTTTTCCAAATAAATATCTCGTAAGCCATGAGAACGGTTTACAGCCACCATTTTAGTCACATGCGACATAATCTCAAGTTTCTCTGTATCCTCTGCTTTTTTTATGTAAAGGCATTGAAGCTCAAAATTACATTTAAAATTAATTTGCTTCGCCAAGGACTCTTCCAATATTTCCATTACTTCCTCTTCTGCAGCTTCAAAAAATTCTTCCACAAATAGGTTCTCTAGCTTCGGGTTTGAGTATGTGTAGACTTCAATTCGTTCCATGAAGTCGCTGGATCTTATTTTGATGTTTTTAGTGAAATCTCTCACTACACCCAAACTTTCCTTGTGATGCCTTGAACGAAGATGATGTCCCCAATCCAATCTTCCAACATCAATTTGACAGCTGGAACAATTAATTTTATTTTGATGCGTTTTTTTGTGGTTTTCAAAGCCCTTGTGAGTTTTAAAACCTCTATCACAAATTTCACAATTTAAACTTGTTATCCCGACATGGATAGCCTTATGATTTTTTAAATCCATTTTATTTGTGAACTCATCTCCACAATGCTTACAGTAAAAGATGTTGCAACTCTTCTTCATGCTTTTTTGGTGCACGAGCTTATGTTTGTGCAGTTTACTTAATGTAGTAAATACATTGTAACAAACTTCGCATATAAATCCAGCTCCGCTTTCCTTATTAACCTCCATCGTACCTTTAGCGAATCTTGATGTTGATGGCATAGTGTCCAAATAAGAATCCATATCCTTTACGGAGCAGTATGGTTTGCCCCTCAATTTGTTGAAGGCGGCTAAAATATCCCGGTTCGTCATTGTGGAGGTCATATTTCTTTGAATTTCAATTGAATGTTTGACTTTTACTGAATAGTTACTGTTTTAAAACTCAGTATTTATGCATATTAGTTTATTATAAGTATCTTGTGATATGAGGATTCGTCAACGTCTATAAATCCGGATATGTTTTATCATTTTTTTTTTTTTTTTTTTTTTTCATAAACTAAACAATATGTGGTGTTGTCGCCGTCTATAATTCCAGACAAGTATATCTTATTTTCAAAAATCACAATGGAAACTGTGTAAATAGTCTTTCTTTAAAAATTGTGCCGGATGTCTTACTCGATTTAAGATTTATTCTTCCACCATTCATCTCATTTTCTTTGATAAATAATTTTTTAACATTTAAAAAATTTTTCTATAGACATGAAAATAACAGCAAAGAGGAATCACCGTGGAAAAAAAATGTGTGCGATAAGAATTGTTTAAAACATGAAAATAACAGCAAAGAGGAATCACCGTGGAAAAAAAATGTGTGCGATAAGAATTGTTTAAAACATGAAAATAACAGCAAAGAGGAATCACCGTGGAAAAAAATGTGTGCGATAAGAATTTTTTAAAACATGAAAATAACAGCAAAGAGGAATCACCGTGGAAAAAAAATGTGTGCGATAAGAATTTTTTAAAACAATGGAAAATTTTGTAAAAATCAAATCCCCTTTCGTTTTCATCGTATAAAAATCAAATCCCCTTTCATTTTCTTCGTAAATTTTGAGTAAAAATCAAATCCCCTTTCATTTTCATCGTTACCAAATATCAAACCCCCTTTCATTTTCATCGAATTTCAAACCCCCTTTCATTTTCATCGATATCAAACCCCCTTTCTTCATCTACTGTGATATAAAAAAGCTTCCTTCTTTCACCACCTTTACTTCTTTAAATTATCTCCTTTTTAAAGAAAGTAAAGCAATTATATATAGGAATAACAATTGCCTGAGTGTTACTTCTCTTAAAAAAAAAAAATGCCGTATAACCGATATTAGTATGATTTCTGGATTAACATTACTGATCTGTATAAAAGTTGGTTCAATATCAATATTTACTAGACATTTTTGTGGGTTAAATTGTTTCTCGGAAATGGTTCTCATATGGCAGCTATGACAAATTATGGGCCGATCTCCTTAAACAGAGGAGGAACAGAGAATTTTATGCATATGAGGTTATCTCACGTCGGATTTCAACATAATAACGGTATATTTAAGATACATATTAGTATTAACGTGAATTCCGGAAGTGGACCTTATGTGCGGGATATAGTCAAATATGGACCGATATTCTCAAAATTCATCAGCTTGATGTTGGCATGTATATAAACGATCAGTGTAATATTTTAGATCGGTACCATTATTTATAAGAGATCTATGAGTATTAAAGTGATAATCGGAAGAGGGCCTTATATGGGGGATACGGTCAAAAATGTATCGAAATTAACAAAATTTTGTGGAATGATTTTTGTATACATATATGTAAATGATTTATATAAAGTTTTAAGTCGGTACCGATATTTATATGATATATATGAAGATAATTTTTTTTTCGACTGTGGTCCTCATATTGGAGCTATAACCAATTATGGACCGACCATCATACAATTTAGTACAACAATTTATTTACCTATAATTATTACTCATGCCAAATTTTAACCTATTAGCATTATTATTTAGTTTTATATTTTAGATGTCGACTTTATATGGGGTCTATTTAAATATGGACCGAAGAAAATAGTTTCGTATTGCGATTTCTTTTTGCATAAAACTTACGTTTGTTGAAGTTTGCATTGATATTCCAATTTTGTAGGGATTTATATATAACTGAGCAATATTTCGGGAAGCTTTTTGCATGGGGGCTATAAAAAATCATGGACCGATTTTTGCTATTTTCCTCACACTTTCTTCTTTTATCATAAAAATAACGATTACAAAATTTCATGGCAATATGTGTAATACATTTAAAAAAATTGGAAGAAAAATGTTTAATAAAATCAAATTTTTATGGACGTTGTCTCACATTTTGGTCCATAACTCAGGTTCTACTTCACCAATTTTGCTGATTTTCAATACCAAGCTGCTTACGATAATTATAAGTTGTAACCTCTGTTGATTTTGGTAGTGTTTTTTGGACATGCGAGTGTTTTACACAGACAGACAGATATAACAACTCGAAAATAGTTATTTTCTTGTTATCATATCATAATAAAGCATTGTTCACAAAACATCTGGTGGCATGCATTTCTTAATATATATATACATATTTTAATTATACTTCAATAAAGAATCTTGGAAGTGTAACTAACACTGGCCAATTCTTTAACTAATCTGTACAACGGTGCAAAATTTCGTTCCGATATCGATATTTGTAAGACTATTTATATACATAACTTTTGTAATTCTTACTCTCAAACTATTGACGATCTGATAGTTAATCCATGCAGATAAGCTTTCTTTGAATCTTTTTAATGGTCGTAATTGAATTGGCACAATTTTTGTTGACAATTTTTAATTTATTAAAAATCGCAAATATTTTTATTGTCAAGAACTATAACTCTGTGGTGTGGCCGGATTTTGTGTAATTAATCCTCTATTTATTTTTGTGTTATAAAATGTAATAAATAATGAAATTTAAAACTTTTTACTTGACAGTTAAGTACCTTACTATTTTTAAATAAATCAATCAGTTAATTTTATTTTATCTTAACAAATACCTAAATAGACGTTTCTGTTATTAATTTTCACACTTGTATTTAACAATATTTTCTGTTTTTCCAGGTTGGTTCCCCTTCACCCCTCTCCTATGTACCCAGTGCATTTTTACCCTTCACCGATCATATGTCTCTGAAAGAACGTCTCATAAATTTGGGTTACTCTACTTTTGAGCGATTATTCCTGGATATATACTACTTGCCAAAACAGGAACAAATTTACAACAAGTATTTCCCCCACAATGAAAGATCCATGTATGATGTGAGAAAAAATGCCGCCCTGGTTTTGCTCAATTCTCATGTTTCTTTAGGATTTCCACGGCCGTATGTACCCAATCAAATAGAAGTAGGAGGCATGCACATCAATCGTAAATCATCTCCATTGCCACAAGATATAGAAAAGTTCATTAATGAATCCCAGCATGGTGTGATATATTTCTCTATGGGCTCCAATATTAAGTCCAAAAATCTTCCCTTGCAAACTAGACAGGAAATATTGAAGGCTTTAAAGTCTCTTAAACAAAGAGTGCTATGGAAATTTGAAGATACCCAATTAGAGGGTAAACCCGATAATGTATTCATTAGTGATTGGTTTCCCCAGGATGATATATTAGGTCATGCTAATGTCAAAGCTTTCATTACACACGGTGGTCTGCTCAGCACCACCGAGAGTATCTATCATGGCAAACCCTTTATTGGCATACCCATATTTGGAGATCAGTTTCTTAATATGGCCAAGGCAGTGGCCAATGGTTATGGCATCATGTTGGAGTATAAAAATTTAACTGCCAAAGCTTTGCAACAAGCTGTGGAAACTATGACCGGTAATCCCAACTTTACAAAATTAGTGAAGAATATGTCAAAACGTTATAGAGATCAACCTATGGAACCCTTACAATTGGCCACTTACTGGGTGGAACATGTGGCGCGCCATAAGGGTGCCAAGTATTTACATTGCGCCGGTTTGGATTTGAATTTTGTGCAATATCACAACATTGATGCCATGTTAATTTTGTATGGTGGTCTGTTGTTGGTTGTAATCGTAATAATGTGGTTGCTGAAGTGTGCGGTGGGTTTGTTGTGTGGCAAGAAGCCAAAGTTGGATAAAAAGAAATTGAAGAAGAATTAGTTTTAGTTATATTATTTGTTAAGTACTTAATTTATAATTTTTATTATGATTTTAAGTTTTTGTTTTTTTAAATGTATTTTGATTTATGTGATTTAAATTTATTGGGATTAAATAATTTTTTTATAAACAATTATTATTTCTATTTGAACTGTTAATTTTAAATCATTGATATTTCTTTTATTTCGGCTCGAGTTCATTAAATTTAATTTTTCATTAAATTATTTTTACTGAAGGTAGGAATTGTTACATGAAAATTATTATTAAAATTTATTTATAATTTTTCTTGGCTTAGGATTCGAACCTGGGTTGTTGGTTGAATTTACATATGTTTCGAGAAACACCACTTTCTCTCATCAGAATTCTTTTACGTTCTCACCCTCTGCACCACTGCGGTGCCCGCTAGCCTACAGTCAAACATCAATCCTTTAACCAGTATTACCGGTTGTTCGAAATTTGCTATAATTATCATTTTTCATTTATTTTACATGTTCTCGAAACATATGTAAATTCAACCAACAACCCAGGTTCGAATCTTAAGCCAAGAAAAATTATCAATACCTACCTTTATGATGATCAGTTTAAATTTGACCATATAAAGTCTACTTCCGAAAATCACTCAAATGCGCATAAATCTCTTATAAAAATCACCATTAAGTTGGGTTTCAATACAAATAGTCCACACATATACAAAAATCGTCAGTATTACTATGATGATGATCGGTTCATATTTGACCATAGCCCCCTATAAAGTCTAATTCCGAAAATCACTTAAATCATCAGCAAATATTCATACCTAATTTAATGATGATTGGTCCATATTTGATCGTAGTCCCCATACAAAGATTACTTCGAAAATCACTTAAATGCGTATAAATCTATCTATCCATCTATATGGCATCACGTGAGAACGGCTGCAGGGGTTTGACAGACTTTTTTTTATTTGATTCGAAATTCTCAGGAGATGGTTTGTAAAGAAAAAAAGTTAAAAAATTTCGGGAAAAACTCGGAATTTTTTTTGCGAGTCCAGTAAACTGTACAAATTTAGATATATTATTTGCAAATAAATAAGAACAGGCAGGTTGTGAATACATTTTATTCCATATCTACATATGTATATAAAAATTTAATGGCATCACGTGAACACTGGAGCGATTTGGCTGATTTTTTTTTATTTTATTTAAAATTTTCAGAATATGGTTTGTAAAAAAAAATTAAAAAATTTCTGGTAAAACTCGGAAATTTCAAGTTTTTAATATATTGCCTCCTTTTCACTTCTCAGTTTTCTTAATAGGAGACATTTTTTGAAGAAACTTGAAGAACTAGCATCAAAGTCTCCTTTTCACTTCTCATTTTTTTAAGTATGAGACAATTTTATGAAAACAACATTTTACTGCCTAATTTTCACTTCTCATTTTTCTTAATAAGAGAAACTTGAAGAACTGTCACCAGTCATGCCACCGCATGACTTGCAGCTTAAGGTTGGATCAGTAATAGTTACGTTACGAAACCTGAATCAGCCAAAACTATGCAATGGTACTAGATTAGTTGTTAAAACGCTGATGCCAAACACTATTAAAGCAAAGATAATTATAGGAAAATTTAACCCTTTGACGACCAAACATTTTTGCCTGAACCGATTTATTTTTTTGTTATATTTTCGCGACCTATGGTCTAATAGTAGTTATGAAAAAAAAAATTTTGCTTGGCAAATATAGTTGCCTATGGGTTGAAACGAAATTTTTTATCCCAAATTTTTTAATTGCAGAAACAATTTAAAAATCAGTTTTTATTTAAAAAGTAAAGAAAAATACAAGAGATCACAAAATTTTTTTATAAGTAGTGTTGTTCGTGATAGATTTCAAAGCAATCACTCGACGTAGTCAAGCAAAGGAACATATTACATTGATCGCAAAAAACATTTGTGCGACTATACTTATTATTGGAAGCACAATGAGAACACTAGCCTTCACGTTTTTCCATTTTATGGAGATATTTGGGTTTGCTTATAAAATGGTTGCGGGTGAAAAGGCACGCTTCCTTGAATTAAAACTATTTATCAACTTTTTGGCTAAAGCTGCCCCAAATTCAATGGAGGTCAAATTGATTGAGGATATGTTGGCCAATATGAGTTTTTTATATATTATCCTTTGTTATAGTGCTAGTGCTGTATAATCAGGGGGCAAGCAATATCTATTTTACCAGCTTGTCCAGCTACACGGCGCTTGACCTTGAATACCGCTGTTGGGTCAATAAAAGGCGAGGTAGACATCACGATTATCCATCCATTTGAATACGGAAATGCTATCCGACATGAAGTAAATTATGTCCCCTCTTTTCATATATTTATCCGCCTGAAAATTCTTCGGTATATGTTTTCTATTACATCGGATGGTTCCGCACGCCATTATATCATTTTGCTGGAGAATGTGCATTAAGTTCAGGCTTGTAAAAAAATTGTCGAAGTAAACTTCAACCCCATTTTTTACCAGTGGCTCGCATAACTGCAAAACAACAGCCTCGCCAACACCGTGCTCAACAAATGGTTTCTTTCCGGTGAAAATTTTAATATTATATAAGTACCCAGTTTCTGCCTCACATAAACACCAAAGTTTGCATCCCCACGAAATAGGTTTGTCCTTCATGTACTGTTTCATAGCATTATGTCCCTTAAACTCTACCATATGTTCATCGATTGACAGCTTTTTTGAATAAGTATACGCATCTGGCATAGCCTTATTAATATGATCTAAAATTGGCCGAATTTTATACCCACGGTCACTGACATCAGCTTTATTGTTGTCGCAAAAGTGAAGATTAGCTGCAATTTCCTCAAATCGGAGCCGTGGCATGCTGTTTCAGTGTTTAACATTATCTAATTAATTTAATTTGTAAAGTTTTTTAGAAACGTTTATTTTCGTTTCAACCCATAGGCAAACATAGTTGCCAAACATAATTTGATTAGTTGTAGACAGCTTGGAGTTTACGCAAACTTGTCCATTATATTTTTTGATAGATTAAGGTTGAATCCAAAACATAATTGACTCTTATCCCCTTGCGCCCTATTTTCACCCCTTGGCAGCCCTCGTCATAAATACTTTTTTTGGCCAAATTTGGAGCCTCGTAGGGAACAAGCGAGGCCCGATAGGGACTCGTACTCAACCACATTTTTGTTGCCCCAATCCTCTTCTATAAAACAGTCTTTGACAAATTTGCTGTATCTGTTACCTGGACAAATATATAATCTAAAGAACCCCGGGCAAGCATACTTGCCTATGGTCGTCAAAGGGTTAAAGGTGAAGATGTTCGCCTTGTATTCGCAATGGCGATAAATAAATCTCAAGGACAATCTTTAAAAGTGTGTGGGTTAAAGCCAGAATCCCAATGTTTTTCCCACGGTCAATTGTATGTTGCGTGCTCGAGAGTCGGTATACCATCAGGACTTTAATTATTGTTTACCATCGAGCTTTAAAATTATTTTTTTTGTGTTTTAATTAATAATAGTTTCAATTGTTGTTGCATATAATAATAATCGAATTTTGAAGAAACTTTTTAAGCAATAAATTGATAAAAATGTTTGTTATATTTTCTTTTACTGAAATTTTTGTGTTTTAATTTTTAAATCTATATGAAATACAAATCATTAGTAAATACCGAGCAAAATTAAATCGAGCCATAACCGCCAAAATAATGTATCCCACACCATAATCGATTGTTGTTTTTTTTATCGAAATCGATAGTTCAACATCATTTAGAATTATTAAAATTAAATGTATTACACAAAACAATATTTACATTATAAATTTTAAAATAATGGCTTTATTCAAACTGATTTTATTTAAAAAAAACCTTCCCCTGTAAAATTTTGAGTTTGTGGGATACATTTTTTCGGCGGTTATGGCTCGAAATGGTCTCGATCATTTGAGATATCCATAATATAAGCTGTTAGCGCCACTGTCGTTACTGTGTAATCGGTTACTAATTTATTGTAGTTATCGCCATAATGTGATCCCAATCTGTCAAAAAAAAATCATGTAAAAATCCCAAGCCAATAATTGTACATTTCTAACTGTAAAATAAAAATTAATTTCGAAGTCATAGAGCAATAGCGGCCTCAACATTCTCCAAGAAACAGTTGCTCACACCACATGACTGTGAAACTCTAAAAGATTAAATTCTAAAATTAAAAAAAAAAACTTAATTGGTTTCAAAAAATTAGATTACGGATTTGTCGCTATTTGTTTCACACTAAAAAGTACGTAATTATAAACATAAATAATTTGTAAATATATGTATTCTATATTTTATTATTTATATTCTAATATAATTTAATATAGGAATTTCAACATACAAATACAATAAATGAAATTTGAATTAACCAAACGTATCAAAAATTGTATTTGTTGTTTATAATCTTGTGAAACTGTGCGCTCTGGCAAACTCCCGCAACATAAGCTATTTCACGCACTTTTTTGTTGTTGTTGCTGTTTTTGAACCCAATTTTTTACTGTTGCATATGAAGGAACCAGAGATCAGTTATGAGTACGGAAAAAGTGAGTATACTTGAATCATGACTTATAACTTGTTATACTTATACGTACTCATACTTGTCTCAATATAATCAAACCACTACTCATCTTTAAAGTTTGAAGTACTCATTATATTCATACTTAATCTCATGTATGATGTTGTTTATTTAGACTCTTAGATGATAAAAAAATAAGTATGACTTGCATACACTCATGCGAGTGCCGTTCATTTTTACAGTCCACTTATAAAAATTATACAAAATAATAAATATTATATTTTCCCCAATATGTTTTCCTATAAACTTACTTGTATGTTTTTATATTTCTTTTTTACTTATTTTGTATAAATACCTAACGGAATAAGCTGAATTTTTTTTAATGACTTAACTGAGTTGAATACTTTATGAGTATGTGAGTATTTTTCTTAAAATGTAAATCTAAATACCGCGGTTTATGAATAAAACATATTGGGAATGGTATGAGCTCGATGTCGGCGTTGTACTCATACTTATATCAACCCGCATTTATAAGTCAACGTAGTTGTGAGTTTGAGTAACTCAGAGTAGTTAAATTTCAATGATGTAAAACCACTTATACTTAAAATGTTATAAGGAGTTGTGAATCGTAAAAAAACGATTCATTGCCGATCTCTGGAAGGAACACTTTCATCTAACACATTCACGATATCATTATGGATTTCTGGTCCCGATAAACCTTTTTTTTTAAATATTGAATGACACCACGAATTTCGAATTTTTCTATTTGAACACCTGTTTCTATATATTTGTTTAAGTTTTACGTGAAGCACCTGCCTTGAAGGCTTATCTTCACGACGTACTTAAACGCAGGACGGACTCGGCCCGTCAACCGCATTGTGTGCCCTACCAATGACACAGGAATAGCCTCTAGGAGGACTACTTTGTGTGCCTTGCCTGGGTCACACAATTAGCAATTTCTCGATACTTGACTGCAAGATCAAAGTAAAGATCACCTTGCTGAAGGGATTGGGCTATCTAATCCCTGCCGTCAGTAACGCAGTACAATTAACATAGCCCAGGAAAGCAAAGAGAAGTCAGAACCAACGCAGCATTGCATAGACCAAAGCAGGGTCAAGGTCTATAATCTGTATATACATCGAACCAAGTCCAAAGACCCGTTCGACATGCATGCTACGAAGGCCACGCCTCCCACTACTTCCTGAACACCGAGTTAAAAGTCTACGCTACATTTTAACAGCTCTGTTGAGTTCGGCAACAGCACCTAGAGCAATTTGATAGTCCGAAGTAATTCTACATCAGACCTTTAATCAACTGCATAATTTCTCCCCGCTTTGGGTATTAAACCACAGCCACTGCGTGGACACCGAAGTGACCTCAACCAATTATCAGTTAGGGGACAGGCACCCTAATATTTAAACTAGGGATATGTCCCCCGGGCATAACTGATCCCGCAGCACCAGATAAAGACTCCGGTCGGCTTCGACCTTCCTCTGGCCAGCCAGAAATCTGGTTGAACCAGATTCCACTCTATCTAGATTCGAATTCTTGCAAATTCATGGAGCTAGTATCCACCCAATTTCGAACCCTTGCGGGTTCAGGACTGGTAACCACTGCGACCTTCCTCTGGTAAACCAGATTCCAGTCTGTCTAGTTCGAACCCTTGCGAGAACATGGGACTAGTACCCATTTTAGGCCGTTCGTGGGAGTGTGGTCCAGCTAAAGTTCAAACCTACACCTTGTCCCACGGCCATACGACCTTCCTCTGGTAAACCAGATTCCAGTCTGTCTAGTTTCGAACCCTTGAGTTCATGGTACTAGACCCCATTTTAGGCCGTTCGTGGGAGTGTGGTCCAGCTAAAGTTCAAACCTACACCTTGTCCCACGGCCATATTTAACCCTGTCAGTTTGTTAGTCATACAATTCAATGTATGACATAATCCCCATTCAGCACCACGAGGAGGTTGACATTAGGCACTTGAATTGGTCTACAATCTATCCGAAGGAAAGACAACAACGGTATGAAAGTATCCCAACTCTTGCTGAATCTGTTTCTATATGAAAGATTTGCCAGATTGAAAAGAAATGTAACATGTGTTAATAGCACTTAATTTTTTTCTGTTTATGCCGCGTTTTTTGTTGTAGGCTAAGAAGTTTTCAAACCGCCCTCGTATATGTGCATTATTTGTGTAGAATTTTAACCTGATAGTCATTTGGATAAGATATTTCTGAGCACTTATATTATTTTGAGAAGTAGTCACTTTTGCCATATGTTGAAGTAGGAAGTGATGCAAACAGAATATCGTTTAATGATTTCCCTTAGCATGTATAGGGGCTATGATAAATCGTAGAACAAACAGATATTGTTCTTCTACAATAATAAAGTGCGCAAAATTTCATGCGTTATATTTGAAGAAAATAGTTAATCATATGTGAAAAATATTGAGGTTGTCAGAAACTTTGGTGTATAACTTTGATCTTACTGGACCGATTTTGCCCATTGTCAATGCCAAATATTTCGATTAAACAAATAATATTTTCGACAAATTTCATCGTTCTAAGTTTTTTTTCTAGGCTTAAACATGACTAGAACATCTTAGAATCTTTAAAGGACCCAAAATATATAGACGACCAATATTTCGATGTGGTACAAACGAAATGATAAACTTAATATACCGCCCATCATTTTGGTGGTGAGATTAATAAAAAATCCTTAACATTACAAACTAATGAACATTTTGGTAATATAAACTTGTCAAAAATCTATATACACATTTTTTAATATTGCAAAATTACATTAATTTAAGTTAAATGAGTTAAAAAATTATAAATAGTTTTAAGCTTGTTAGTTATTTTGTTAAATATTTCCAAAGTATTAATTTATTTAAATATCCATTAGGTAAATAACAAAAATAATTTGTACTTTACAGAATAATTTAATAATTTTATTCTATATTCTTCGACCTTTTTAATGATTTTTATTAAATAATTTAATAAATATCAAGTAGTAGTTCTTCAACAGTGCTACTAAACAAATTCCTATGACTGTGCAAGTTTACACACTCTCTCTCTCTCTCTCTCCCTAAACCAATTCTCAAAATACTTTGAACTCAACAAAAGCCCCAAAAAGATAGTTCTAACCAGTGTTGCCATTTTAGCACTTTCAGTGCTAGATTTAGCATTTTGTTTCTCGAAAATGCATTGAAATTTTTAAAAATTATGCTAAATGCTTGATAAAAAACAATTTTTTTCTCGAACAAATTTTTACTATTTTACTCCAAAAAATATTATTGGATAAATAAAAAATAACTTTTAGTAATATTTCAACTAAATTTTTTTCGGTGTGGTAAGTAAATGAACAAGGAAATTTTTGAATTAATATATGAAATGTAATCTATTAAAACAAGTCAACAATTTTTTATAATTTCGTTTTTTGGAATTCTATATAAAAATTTTTTATATATTTTTTTCCAATATTTCGCTATCACAATGTATAGCTTCTTCAGGGATAATACAATTTTTAAATTATTTACAATAGGTTATACCATGATAGCACATACAAATTAAGCTAGATTTACACGATTGAAATTTTCTTCAATATTGCTCTTCTAAATGCTTCAAATTCTTCAAAAATTCTTCAAAATTTATTTATTTAAGAACTATTAATAACTATTAAATAAATAAATTTTGAAGAATTTTTGCTGTTTACACGAGTTTGAAGCATTTTGAAGAAAATTTGAATCGTGTAAATCTAGCTTTACGCCACATTAAAGTTTGTTTTCATTATTAAAACATTTCATTATAAAAAAATAAAAAACATTAACAGAGAGTTTTTTTAACAGTCGTAGAAGAACACGCTCTCTAACAGCACACGTTTAGACACAACGGTCTATGCGAACGCAGTGTGTACAAATTAAATTGTACCGGTTTTAACACGAAAAACAACAACAACAGCAAGTTAATTAATAAATTAAAGCATAAATTAAATAAATTAAAATGCGTCTAGCTAGTTTGTTATTATTAATTATGTTCAGCTACTCTGCTGTTGTGGTGAACTCATACAAATTTTTGGGTGTCTTGCATACGGGTGCTAAATCACATTTTATTTTTGGTTCGGCGTTAATGAAAGCTTTGGCCAAACAGGGTCATGAAGTTTATGTGATATCACCGTTTCCACAAAAAAAACCTATTCAAAATTATCATGACGTACCATTAGAAAATATGATGAAAGTAATGAATGGTGGGTATTTAAATGTTTAATTAAAGACAAATATTTTATAAATAATAACAACAAGTAATTAGTATGTATACATGTAATTAACTACAAGTTTTATAATAATAGTTATTAATATTTTTTGTATATTTTTATAAAAATAGTCAATAATTAAGTATTTTGTTAAGTTTAAATCTCTAAAAAAATACTTTTGTCTGTATATAAGATTATCGTGAAATACATATTTGATTTCGCAAATTGAACAGTTCAGCCAATAGCAACTGAACAGAAGTTATACATCAAAAACAGAATTGTGAAATTTAAACACAAAGTGTGTTATAGTGTTTTAAACTTCTAACAACTGGTTTAAAAAACACTTCAAAGAAACTATCTGCAAAAGGGTAAAACATTAAATTCAGGGTACTATTGTAACATTTTGGATCATATAAAATAAAATCATAGAATTAAAGTACGCGTTGCTTGACCATCACCTTATTCTCCTGATTTAGCTCCCAGTGACTTTTACCTGTTCCCAAATTTAAAAAAAAAATTCTTAGCTGGCAAGCGTTTTACCTAAAATGAAGATGCAATTACAGTTGTAAACCACTATTTTGAAGGCCTTGAGGAAAACTATTTTAATCAAGGGTTAGAAATGCTAAATAAGCGTTGGACTAAGTGTATTGAAGTTTCAGAAGATTATATTGAAAAATAAAAATGTTTTTGAAAAACTAACTATTCTCTTTCTAAGAATTTTTCAAACCGCCCTCGTACTTATCTGTGTATCAGCATGACGTTTCATTATTTAAAATAATTATGCAATAACATACGAGTTTGATAACTACTAGTCTGCTGACTGCACAATTCTATAGCTTATCTTATCAGTTAAATTTTATTTGATTATATCGATTAATACATAAAAAGTGGATATATTGCAATTGTATTTGTCCATGTTGCTAAACCAAAAACTACTTGGTCAATAAACAATTGGACTTGATTTATAAATAGACTTGAAATCATTTACTTTTGTATATTAAAATTATATTTATATGATAATGCAATCTTAGCATAAGGTTTTTTTTCAAGAATATCAATCATTCTTTACAATCTTCTAAATAATATTTATTTCAAATTGATACAACTATTATAACACTTTAGATAAACACTACTTGTTAGCTAGCCAATTTTTTATAGAAATATTTTTTAACAAAAAAAAAAACAAAAACAAAATAACAATCCGCATGCATTCCATTTTGTAACATACAAGTTTCGTAAAATAAGTTTTATACGTTTTCCCAAATTCTCCAAAAAATTTTCAATTATTTTATTTCGTATACTCTCTCAAATTGTCCAAATGGATTGAAGTTAATCGGTATTGTCCCAACTGTCTCTTAACCACAAATTTTTACCAGCTTGAGGTTAGAATTTTTAGCTGATCACTGCATCAAAAGAAAATTCTGCTCAGTAAGTCATTCTTTCAACATCCAGCTGAAAAGTAACTTTATCCATACGATGAGTTTTCAAAATACGCAGATAGTCTACTTTCCTCATTATTCCTTGGATTCTTTACAGTTTTTCTATGACGTCCCTCTGACCATGCTTCATTGTTTTCTTAACTTGGAGTCTTTAAATTCTCTTGGCTGTTCAGGGCCAGCAATATTATTTACCTTCAGATTGAAAACGATTTAATTTGAATTCGTCTGACCAGATTACACGTTTCCAGTCATCTACTGCCTAATTTCAGTGCCCTAACATTTTGTTATCGACAATGCTGGTTTTAATTTTTTACTGCCGAGATGTAGCCAATATCGCTCGTCATGCTGTCCATCGACTAACGGGTTTGCCTATTGCTATAGAAGCATCTCTTGGTGTTAAACACTTGTCCCTTTTCATTTGTGTTATCATAAAACGTGCGTCCGCATTGGTTAATATCATTTTGTGACCTCTGATTTGTGGTTTGGGACAATAGAACGCTTTTTTTGGACTTTTATAACCACTGATTGTCTTACTTTAAGCATTTTAGCTATTACTCGAGTGCCTCTTGGATCTTGACAGTTTCTTCATTTTTTATTATAATTTGTACTATAATGTGATTTGTGTTGGATAAAGTGCAAAAGGTGTTTAGCACATACAATTAAATTAATATCAAACTAGTATTTTTCTTTAAGTCATAAACAAAGCAAACACATACAAATCTAACAATAAACTTTGATAGTTTTGGGCAAATATTTCATAAGACACTCTTCGGTAAAATTGAGTACATGCATGATTTTTTTGGTACAAATTGTTTGTTTGCCGATAATTGTTAGTTTCCATTTTCTACAATAAATAAGTTTTCTTTTTAGCATTTAACCTTAAATAAATGTCCAAAAACATTTTTAAATTTGCTTTATTAGTTTTATTTTTATGCACTAAAAAGTGCACAAGGCCCAAACACAAACATGTACTCAATTGTGCTCAACACTGTATATACGAAGTATAATTTTGCAAACTCTTATTACTAACAAAGTCACATTAAGAATCATAAGAAGAAAATTTTATTATTAAATATCTAATTTGCCAGATTGATGGATGGATTTTTTTCACTGGCACTTAACTATTTGCATTTGAAATAAATTTATATTAAAATACATTTGTATGTGTTTAAGACATTGCAAAAATTTGTCAAATGCTTGAATTTTTAGGTTCTAATTGCTGATTGCAATAGTAAAACTGTTGCAACTAGAACCGCTCACATAACCAGTTCTCTATCAGCTCCCTTCCCCTTAACACACAGATAAAAACAATATATTATACCTATAGTTTTGTCATTTCTCTAGTACACGATTTAATTAGTTAATCTATTTATAAATTGTTTTGATCTTTGCTTAGGTTTTGAACTTGATCTATAAAGTGAAAAGTATAAATGTTATAAACGCTAAATTAAGTTTCAAAACCCTTTGATAAAATAAAAATTTTATTACAAATACGCACTTATGTATATACCCTACATATTCACAGAAGATACTTTGCATTTCATATAATGTTTGCCTGCAAATACATTGTTTGGATGATAAAAAACAACTTTGAACAAATAAGAAAATATAGTCGGTCAGGCCCGACCATATAATTCCCTATATCCAGTATATGTATGTATAAAACATTTTTTTTCAGAAATGGGCGTTATATGGGAGATATAACCTATTGTGGACCGACATTTTCGAGAGAGTTATGCTCTTTTAACTGATTTTCGGAAGTGGGCCTTATATGGGAGCTACGACTAATTATGGACTGATCTGCACTAAATTTGTAGATATGATTTTGCCTTATTTACCACTCATTTGTTTTCTAATTTCTTTGGATACTTGCATAATTAAAACATTTATGATCAGTAAACCCAATTCGGGAGGACATTTGTATGGGGCCAGGTGAAATAATGGACCGATTTCCACCAGTTTCAATCCCATCCATTCTTGGGCCAAAAAAATATCACGGTGCAAATGTTTTTGAAATATCTTCAAAATTTCGACCTGTACTCTGCGCACAAGTTTACATGGACTGCCAGCTAGCCATCCGTCCGTATGTCTGGCTGGCTGCCCATGTAAAGCTTGTGCGCAGAGTACAGGTCGTAATTTTGAAGATATTTTAATAAAATTTGGTACGCGCTATTTCTTCCACCCAACGATGAATAGGATTGAAACTGGTGAAAATCAGTCCATTATTTTGCCTGGCCCTCATACAAATGTCCTCCCGAAATAGGAGTTTAAGGATCATAAATGTTTGAATTATGCAAGTATCTAAACAAATTTCACCACAAATAAGTAATAAATGAAACCGAATCACATCTACAAATTTTATGCAGAACAGTCCATAATTGAACATAGCTCCCATATAAGGTCCACTTCCGAAAATCACTTTAAAGTGCACAACTCTCTTAAAAATTTCGGTGTCCAAATATTATTGAACAAAAATATTGTTAACCATAATAAAAACCAAAAGAAAGCAAAAATTATTTCACGTATTTACTAAAACTACAAAAATGCATATAAGACAATATTTAGTCATTTGCCCTTGAAATTGTTTATTGCAGTCATTACCTCTACAGTCGTAAGTCTCTTCAAAATGTTTGTATCCAAATAAAATTCAATAAAAATAAGTTTCATATATACAGACATTTAATTTACTCTAGATATTAAAGTTTCAATAACAAATCAACTAATATACATACATATGTATATGTTTCAATTTATTGCAGAAAAAATGACTGGTTTGTTTGATAGCAATGATAAAAATGTATTGGAGAATGTTATTCATTATTTCGACATGGGCATAGAGCTCACGGAAACAGTATTGAAAGAACACAATGTACAACAACTAATGGCCAGTAATCATACATTCGATGCAGTCATTTGCGAAGTATTTCTTTCAGAAGCCCTATTTGGTATAAGTGAACACTTTAAGGCACCTCTCATAGGTCTGGGTACATTTGGTGCTATATCCTGGAACACAGATATGGTATGTGAAATATATAAAAAAAAAATGTACAAATATGCGTTATATCTTAATATTTCTTGATTTTGTTTTAGGTGGGCTCACCCTCTCCTCCCTCTTATATACCCAATGCTATGTTGAAATTCACTGATCATATGTCTCTCACGGAACGTGTTGGAAATTTGGCTTTTGTTACATTTGAGAGATTATTCGTAGATCTACACTATTTACCCAGACAGGCTGAATTATATGAGAAGTATTTTCCTCATTTAGAAAGAGATATGTATACAGTGCGTAAAAATGCTGCTGCTGTTCTTCTTAACACCCATGTATCTTTGGGCTATGCCAGACCCTATGTGCCCAATCAAATTGAGGTGGGTGGCATGCACATTAATCGGGAGCGTAAACCTTTACCCGCAGACATTGAGAAATTTATTACAGAAGCTAAACATGGTGTTGTTTATTTCTCCATGGGTTCCAATTTAAAAAGCAAGGATTTACCGGCTGCAAAGAAACAAGAATTATTGACAGCTTTTAAAAGCCTTAAACAAAGAGTGCTATGGAAATTTGAAGATCCTAAGCTGGAAGACAAACCCGATAATGTTTTCATTAGTGATTGGTTCCCGCAGGACGATATATTGGCCCATGAGAATGTTAAAGTTTTTATCACACACGGTGGTCTTTTAAGTACCACTGAGAGCATATATCATGGTACTCCTGTTATTGGTATACCCATATTTGGTGATCAGTTCCTTAACATGGCCAAGGCGCAAACTAATGGCTACGGCATAAGCTTGAATTATCAAACTCTGAATGCTAAGGATCTCACAGCAGCCGTGGAGCGTATTATTAATGATCCCAGCTATACTCAACGCATAGAGGATATGTCTGAGAGATATAAAGATCAACCTATGCTGCCTGTGGACTTGGCTGTATATTGGGTGGAACATATTGCCCGTCACAAGGGTGCCAAATATTTGCATTGTGCTGGTGTAGATTTAAGTTTTATTGAATATCACAATATTGATGCCATGGTAATATTGTATGGTGGTTTCTTATTTACTCTATTCGCTACTATCTACTTTTTGAGTATTGCGTTGAAGGGGCTAATGAGGAAACTTGCTCCTCAACAGAAATCTCAGAAAAATAAGCAGAAAAAGAATTAAATTAAAGAGCATTGCTGGTTATTTATGTAGATATTTTTAATTTAAAGTAGTTATACTAAATTTTTGAAAACATTTTGTATTTGTGAAAATTTTATATTCTTAGAAATTGTTAATTTTTTAATAAAAATTTTTAATAAAAAATTTATGTGTCATTTAAAAAAAGATCCTTAAAAATATGAAGGGTATATTAATTTTGTCATTCTATTTGTAACACTACCAAATAAAGATCGAAGACCTACAAAAAATCTAAAATGCTAAGACGATCCAGCTAGACTCGTCTGTATATCTGTTGTATGCAAGAGGGCATAGAGTGAAGGACATAGATGGATAAAGTTCTTGGTATTTAAAATTGGTCGAACCAAATTAAAATAAATTTAAAAAAGTCAATTCAAGCTAAGTTCATCTGTTTATCTTTTCAATGCATGATAGAACCTACAATACGCAGAAATTACAAACATTAATTATTACAATCACTAAAAATAAAATCAAATGTCCACTCTATCTGTCTTTTACAGACGTTATAAAGCCTATGGAGAACAACAAATTCGCTCTTGATGAGTAATGTGTTTTAAAGAGAAAAATTAAAAAGAAATTTCCATCCCATCTATTTCCGTCAGAAGGTACTATAGAACCTAGTGAAAGTAGTGTTTCTGGACATTTAATTTTAATTTTTTTACACTAAAATTAACTGTCTATCGTGTACGAATGTATTAACCCTTGCTAAAAATCATTTATTGCATTAAAAACTGTGAGTTTCGGGAACAAGTTCCATAAAACCATTCTAGTATCGATAGAACAGTGAAACACATCCCACTTTGAGGAGATGCACAGTGGGGGAATTAAGAAAAAAGAAAATATAACTGCAATTCCTAAACGGTAAGTCCGATTGCAATAAAATCTCAGGAAGTATTTTCGAGCCAAAATTTTGAATTTGGATCACAAAACCCCCTGGGTACGTGCCAGTGACACTCAAAGTGTTGCGGTTGTAAGAGAAATTGAAAACGATACTAATTCTTCTTTTGTGATCCGATTTCAAAGATTATACTGATATGAAATCTACTAGTCAAGTAGTAAAAAAAATTGTCGTACGTACATACATAGTTTACGAGATATTCACATAAAAAATTAAAATTTTAATTTTTATAACCTCCCTAGTCTGTTTTTTTTATAATAGCTGTAAATTTAGTGAAAATAAAAAATGTTTAATTTTGATTTTGCAAAAATTTCTCTATAACCTAAAAATTTCTTTATAGTATTTTAATAAATGCAATTTTTATTTAAGTTTAAATATTTTTTGTTGCCACAAAAAACTCAAATAATAATTTTTGCCTTGTTTTTCAAAAAAGTCTTCCACGAATTTTATATTTGTTAAACGTTTTATCAAATACCCTGCACCCAGTATATCAATAAAACTGTTTTTCAGATATGGGTGCTACATGGGAGATATTACCTATTATGGACCGCTCATCCAAAAATTTAGTGCCATGGCTTCCGTGAATATAAATATTAAGTGTGTTAAACTTTATCTCGATATAAATACGTTTAAAAGATTTATGGAGGTTAAAGTGAATTACAAAGAGGGTCTTATACGGGAGTTTTGATTATTTATGAACTGACTATTATAAAATTAGGTGTCATCGTATTTGTACATAAGAAACTAATATTTGTTAAATTTTATTCGAATAACTACATTTTTAAGAGATTTATGGTTCTTAAAGTGATTTCGGGAAGTGGGCCTTATATGGGAGCTACGACTAATTATAGACCGATCATCATAAAATTCTACCATATTATATGTATATACACAAAACACATTCGTGTTTAATATTATTTGGATACCGAAATTTTTAAAAGAGTTATGCCCTTTTAAGTGATTTTCGGAAGTGGACCTTATATGGGAGCTACGACTAATTATAAACCGATCTTTACGAAATTTATAGATGTGATTTAGCTTCATTTATTACTCATTTTTCGTGAAATTGGTTTGCATACTTGCATAATTCAAAGATTTATGATCGGTACACCCCAATTTCGAGAGGACATTTGTATGGGGGCCAGGAGAAATAATGGACCGATTTCCACCAGTTTCAATCCCAACCATCCTTGGATCGAAAAAATATTACATACCAAATTTTAACGAAATATCTTCAAAATTACGACCTGTACTCTGCGCACAAGCTTCATATGGACAGCCAGCTAGCCAGACGGACGGACGGGCGGACGGACGGACATCGTTAAATCGACTCAAATTTTTCAACACTCATATACTAAACAATCTAACGGAGACATCGAGTATTAGACGGTGCGATTTCATTGGATACCTGAACGCAACAGGCTGGATATAGTACTAGCATCTGGAGAAGAAATAGTCCTATCTTTTTTTCAACGAGTGGTGTGATCGTTTTCTAAACGGAATTAAAAGATTTCACTTGAATGCTTGCAGGCAGCAGGTAACCACTTAAACCAACTAATCAACCAACTATTATTAGGAATCGGCGTTACATAAGCAACCTTCCAACAAATACATAATTCACCGATACGCCATAAAGTGGTGAAAAGGATAGCTAAGGGACGAGCTAGCGTCGAAGAACACTGCTTCATCCAGCCTAGGAGATTTATTTATGTTATTTATTGAACCTTATTATTGGCCGTTAACCAAACGAGAGCTGAAGTATTTTTTTAATCGGATTGTATTGTATTTTTTGCTTATCTCTTTAATAGCTTATGTCAACCTACCAAACCACTAAGGTCCCAAAATTCAAATTTATATTTATTTTACATGGGCTGCGATTATAATTTTGTTGTTGCAATCTAATAGCAAACACAACAGAGCAACCACAAATGCATTTTGTTTTTGTAAATTGCAATTTACCGTTTAACATTACAGTATTAAAGTTGATAAACTTCAGTCCACTTGAAAAAATAGTTGAGTGCAGGTGTTTTTTAACATTTTTAAATATTTTCTAGTTTTTTTAAAAAAAAAGTAATTTCTAAAGTTTAAAATGGAAAATAAAGCTGAAGGTATATAGTTTATTCAAAAGATTATAAAAAATTCAAAATATTTAAGGTGAAGTAAATAAATATCAATATGTTGGTGTATTATAAAATTTATGAATTTTTGACGATTTTCAAATTTACGTAGAGTTTTAAAATTTCGGCTCAGTTCGGCTGGCATACGACCAAAAAAAAAATAAGATATTGATGTATATTTTTCATTTCACCCTAGCTTGAATTGCGGAAATTTGCGATTTTTGAGTTATTCATCTTTTTATGTGCCATGCACGGTGGCTCTTAAAGCAACTTTTGATCAAGGGTCAAAGCACATCCGTTTTTTTTTTCCTGATTTCGGTTATTTATGTCCAAATTTTGTACTAACAATGTTCTACAAAAATGTAGGCACGGCATAGGCAAACAACTTTTGTGAACATAGTGATACAATCTGAGCCTGTCTAGGCACACGAAAATCACTTTGTTCCTCAAAAATCGTCTTTTTTTACTTTTTGAGTTTACCTTGCAGGGAATCAAAATTTCTTACTACTAGTATTCTACAAAAATGTAGCCAGGGTATACGTGTATAACTTTGCAAAAATTTTAAAAATTTATTTAAAAAAAAAAAATATTTTTAAATTTTTATAAAAAATTTTTGTTAATTTAAAAAAAATTTAAATATTTTTTAGTACTTATAAGGCATATTTTCCGAAATTCGTTTTTTGTGATTCTTGTTTTAGAAACCCTCAATCTTAAAAATTTCGAGATTTTTCAAAAAATTGAAGACCAAGACAAATCTGATCAGTACTTGAAATATATTTCAGAAAAAGTCCGCTTGCTTTGTAAAAATTTGAAAATTAAATGGGAAAAGTGCCATAGAAGATTAGATGTTTTTATTGAGAAATATGCGAATTGGCTTACTTCTGAAGTAATCTTTGATGGTCCGAAAAAACAAACTGTTTTTTCTTGATCATTTGATGAAACATCTGAATTAGATTTAAAAAAGATTGCTTTTCGGATTTTTTCGAACTATATTGTGCCCTAATACGAAAAAAAAGCAAAAAAAAATTTTTTTTGTATGTTTACGAAATTTTACGAAAACAAATTTGTTATATATATACAACATATGCATGAAAGGGTTTAACGGTTTTTAAACCTTAGAAATTGATCTAAACTTAAGAAGATAATCGTTAGCTTAGTTGTAAATGCTGTTTCATTAAAAAAAATATTAATATGGCTTTAAAATAATTTTGGCCAAATATTTGTTCTAGCGAACCCTATGTGCAAACCAATGACGTCTATTTATAGTTGAAAAATATATTTGTTTAGATTACTTATATTTTTTGCTAGCTATAAAACATAAAAGCCCATCACAATTTTTAAAATTAATTAACTTTAACTTTATTTCCCGAATTGTATTTCAATTTATAACAACACTTTAGTAATTTAACAAAAACCAACATGATCAAAAACACAGCTGCCAAAAAACCAGCCAAATACACTGCAACACAGTCCCAACTATTTCTCTGCCAATAATTTAAATACTGCGCTGGCGATCGCAGAAACCCAGCACCACGATGTCTTAAAACATATTCTGTCCAGTAAATAGCCTTCTCCAAAGGATCTATGGGTTGATCGCGGTAGCGTTTCGACATTTCTTTAGCCTTCTCCACATAAGTAGGATTTTCCATAATTTCTTTAATACTATCTTTCAAAATAGTATGATTAAGTTCTTGATGTCTAATAAATAGACCATATCCATCTTGCTGGGCTCTGCGAACATTAACGAATTGATCATAGAAAACTGGAATACCCAAAATCGGTTTACTGTGGTAAATTGACTCTATTAGACTCAACAGGCCACCATGTGTTATAAATAGTTTGACACGCGGATGAGCTAAAATATCTGCCTGAGGAAACCATTTGCTAATGAAAACATTTGTAGGACGATTTTCCATTAGAGCTGAATTTTCAAATTTCCACAGAAACTTATAGGGTAGAGAGGCAAATGTTTCCAAAATTAATCTACGTATTGCAGGATTAAAGTGTTCACTTTTTATATTAGAACCCATGGAGAAATAAATCACATTTTGCGCAGAAGAGTTTATAAAATCTTCAATGTCTTTGGTTAGATTCTGTGGATTATGTTGTATATGAAAACCACCAACTTCTATCATATTGGTAACATACGATCGAGGAAAACTTAAACTAAAATGTTGATTTAGTAATATCAATGAAATATTTTGCCTTAATTCTTCAAGAGATCTGCTGGCCTTGGGAAAGTATTCTTTATAGATTTTGTCATGTAAAGGTTTGTGTATAAAATCGCGATGCACCACCGTTAGTATATGATTCCACATGTTCTGTAAACGTTCTTTAAAATTCATACGTTCGGTAAAGATACCCGTGAGTAGAGGCGTGTAAGCCATGGGTGATATATTGTTTACTAAAGAGTCAATATAAGGGTCAGTGCCAAAAGATGATACACCAATAATGGGAGCTCTGAAGTGTTCAGCAATACTGTACAAAGCATCTGTTTGCAGAGTTTCTATAATTACTAAATCGAAATGTTCCTCAGGTTTATTTAGTAGATTGCGTACATTTTCATTATTTAAGACATCTTTCACAATGGAAAAGTAGTACCAGGAAAAGCTCATCATTTCACTAAATTTACTTTGTTTCATATTTACGTAGCTGAAAACGTCTAAGAAAAGAGAACAACAAAATATAGATTAGATAAATTGTTTTGAGAAAAAAAAACTGATCCACTTTATAAAAATAAGTTAGAGAAAATCTCAACCCACCTCCCACATACTGCAAAACTTCTGGCACAAAAATGTCTCTATAATTTCGTATGGATGTTTTCTGTGGAAAAGCATTGATCACGGTCAGTTCATGACCTCTTGCCGCCAAACTTTTCAAATACGGCTGTACTAGTAAATACTGTGATGGACCGGGAAAAGGAAATATTGCTAAAATTTTAGCACATTCACTAAGATTTAATGTGAATAATACAAATAAAAGCAAACTTAATGCTTTTAAATATTTCATAGTGAAACATCCGACTTGTTTTCAGAAACACCACTTAACTATTAAACTGAACACCACTTATTTGTGTGTAATTACAAAAGCTGAAGATAATTAAAAACAAAATAATCTATGAGTTACATAAAAGCGGCGGACGATTAAAATTTAAGAAATAAATACTAAAATTTAGAATTTTTAATCACTAGGTAACACATGGTTTTAAATTTTATTAATTCCGTAATCTGATAACAACGAAAAAAGTATATAACCTAAAAAAAATGGGGGTATATTAAGTTTGTCATTCCGTTTATAACACATCGAAAAATTCTATAAGTTCTGGGTCCTTATAGGATTACAAGACGACCTAATCATGTCCGTCCGTGTGTTTGTTTGCAAAATCGGGATCCGAGCTAGAGATCAAAGTGTCAGACTACCTTGATACTTTTCAAATATTTTTGCTATTTTCTTTAAATATAATGAAGATAATATCATAAAATTTTGCATTAAAATTTTTATTTATATTATAGAACGACAAGTCTCGTTGAAAATGGTAGGAATTAGTTCGCGGCTTGTCATAGCCCTCATACAAATGTTTTCAAGGAATATGGCTGTGTGATACGCAAATGTCTATAGAAAAGGCGTATCTAAATAAAATTCTGCAATATAAAGTTTCATGCACAGTGAAATCTTACAACGGTATTTTGGCCGATGCAAAGGCCCATATTTCGACATTGCCGCATATAAGGTCCACTTCCGAAAATCACTTTAATGCACATAAATCTCTTTAAAAAACAATATCAACTTTCATTTTAATATGATGGTGCTCGGTCCATATTTAACTTTAGCATCCATAAAAAGTCCAGTTCCGAAAATTACTAAAATTTGCATAAATTCCATATCAAAATTACTATCAAGTTCGAATTCAACACAAATTTTATGATGATAGTTCCATAGTCGCCCTATTAAGTTAACTTAAATCAATTAAATGCACATAATTATCTTGTAAATATCTTTACTACGTTGAAATTCAACACAAATAATTTGCATATATACATAAATCACCGTACGGAATTTCAAGTATATAAATAATATACTATTGTTTTTGGTGAAAGTTGTTCCATAATTGGGCATGGCCTCGTACTAGTTCCACAATTTTGACTTCTGTAAAAAAATCAGGTTCCTAGGGCTTTTTGGTATTTAATTCATTGTGTGTTAAATATTTATATTCCGCCCAGTTTTTACTCACATATTAATATTGACGTCAAAGTTGCTCTTACAATATTTGAGAAGTCTAGCTGTTATAGATTCCCAGATAATCAAATTTAATTTATATGGAAAGTGCCACGCCTACTAAATGCGGTCCTACTATTTTCGTCCTCAATAATCATATTGACACTAGAGTTAATAGCACAAAATTTTAAGGTTCTAAATGTTATATTTTCTAAAAATTTTGTTTGTTATCTTACCGATTTTTAGTCACATGTTTATATGGATGTCGAAATTGTCCGTAAACAATTTGTGGACTCTAGCTGTAGCAGTTTCTGTTATACTTATTTCGTACGTGGGAATGAGACTTTGCCTACAAGCAATTTTAAAACAATATGCGGCATACGAAACGAAATTCCATACAGGTATACACTGTAAAAATTTCAAGAAAATCGGTACAGATGTTTAGCCCACTGTTAATAGTGAATTGGGAAAAATGTTGTTTCAAAATGAAATATATATTTTAAACTTGGAAAGAAAAATTATGGTAGCACAAGGATTTGGTCTACTGAACTGTAGACGAACCGGTGTTCGCGTCTCGTGGAGACACAACAAATTTTATTAAAATCAATTAATAAAGAAGTACTTATAAAATAAAACATAACGAATTTCAACAAAAGTACCAAAATATATGTACTGAAATTAGCTCGTTTATATCAATTAGTACTTAGTACTTTAGCTCTGCATATCATATTGAGAGATCAATTTTGAGTGGTTAAATGCATATTAGATCGTTAATTTAATTAAATTATATACAATGTCCTGTTTTTATTTCCTTTTAGAAGTTTTTGTCCTCCGTAAACAAATATTTTCCAATAATGTTCATACTAATTCTCATTAGAAAAAATTATAGAAAATTATTTTTATAAAAAAGTACCAAGGATGCATTTTATTTGGAATTAAGAATTCGAATTTCAAAAAAAATACCAAAAAAATGTCTGCCCTTTATTGAGTGTTAATTTGTATTTCTATGTTTATTTATTCGATATATAAAAATGGCACCATAGCGTTTTACGGACACTATTTTATCCGTTTTGATCTCCGTTCGACCTTAGGAAAATTGTTATTGAATTTGTGTAGAAGACCTGGAATTTGCGAATAATATTCCTAAATCTTTTTATTGAGAAAATAGATTTTGACAAGAAACTACCAAAAAGGGATAACATTTTTTTCTAGCTTTTGTTTTATTAATGTTACCAGTTTTTGCCCGAATTTATCCCCTTTTTATGTCCGAATTTCCAAAAATACCTTCTCAGTGTATGTATATTGATTTTTTCACAGTAAATTCGTTCATATAAAAATAATCGCTTGCAGTAGTCTTTATGTTTTATATTTTGTTTGTTCAAACAAAAGAGAGACAAGCTTTTGTATTTACTCCGACAATTGTTTGTTTAAGCTTGAATAATTTCAAATTTATTTCAAAGGGGCTTGTCATTGTTTGTTAAGTAAAAAATAAATACAATAGTTACAATTTCAATTTACACGGGCACTTTGTATATTGTTGTTGTTATGCTTTGAAGCAATTTAAGCTTATGTATATTATTGATTCTTATCTACCATTGAAGTACGTACAGTGTGATCTAGATAATTATATTTATAAAGAGAAAAAATTAAAGTGAGTGAATAGAGAGCATATAATAAAATATAAATAAAAGCTTTACTAAGAGGGAAAACCTAACATCCATCCCTAAATACCGACGGAAAGCGTTTTTTAAATGTCAAAATTTCTCATACTCATACATTTTGTATGGAGCATACCGAAACAACGCGGCGGTAACGCTTTGCTATTGGAAAATCCGATTTTGACAAGGCGTTTCACAGTGAAGTTATACTATGTTTCCACGACGACTTGAATCACCTGCTTCGCCTTCTGAATCATGTTTATGAATCATGCTGTTTACTTGACTAATAAACTTGATTCGATTTGACAGTTGTATTTAATAAACAAACAAAATAAAAAAAAACAGAATATACAATTCGTGAAAAATAATTTTTTTTAATGGACAAACAAAAGTGAGTGGAAATTAGTTAGCTTATTTGAAAAAAAAAACATACATTCGTACGTATTTACTTTCTTTAATTCCAGCAACAAGAAAATAATTTGCTTTGTTTACAATAATATTAAATTTTGACAGCTAGTGCAGATAAACTTGCGATAAAAATTAGAGAAGAGTGCAATTTTTCGTGCTTCGCAAGTAGATTCAATATGAATCTACTTGATTCGCTCTTAAAATTTTGTATGGTGAAGCAAGTTGTTTCGCACATGATTGGGGTGTGAAGCATGAATAGAGAGCGATGCATGTGCCGTGGACACATAGTATTAGTTATAAAGAAAACAAAACAAAAAACAAAACCAAAAATAAAACAACAATGTCTAGCTGTTACAATCAACAGTGTCGTTTTATTTATTTGTTTGATAACCCTGTTTTTAATCTTTTTGACATAACGTTGACGCTATTGTTTAGGGATGGGGTATCAGCGCTAATGCTCAGCGTAAAAATAAATTCCGCTTTCCGTCGGTATTTAGGGATGGCTGTAAGTCTATTGTCAGAAACCTAAAACAAAACACATGTAAATTAATATAATTTGCTTTCAAGTCAGCCACACAATTTGTGCGAGATGGAGTATATATTTTTGCGTTCAGCTGCGACTTTAGTTCTACACTATGATAGAGAGTGTGAAAAAAACTTTTTGCTTAATTAAACGTTTGATGATCTTGTCATATTTTGTTAGTGCAAACCTTATTAATAAAGGTGGATTCACCCATTTGTTCTTAACAAAAAATTTTTCCAGAGAAAAATATTTTTACTGAGAGTTTTTTGCAGCACGACACCAATTTCGAATCAAAGCTGCCATATGTAAACAAAATCTTTTAGTTTTACAAGTGCGGCCATTGATTTATTTTGCTTTGGATTTAAGTGTCAAAATACAAATATTAAATTATTTTAAAGTATTGTGTATTCAAAATTACAGATTGTAAATTGAAAATGAATGAAAAAAGAAAATTGCCCCCATTGGGGTCAAAAGTAGGCGAAAACGATACAAAATCCACGTAAAGCTTCATAAATGTCCCTAAGTCGCACTTACAGGGTGAACATGTGAGACCGACCCCTACTGATGTTTGCTTTTTTGTGAACATACCTACGTCCTATCTGCCTTCCTTAAGGAGGCTCCCATACAAAATATTATTTTTTATAAAATTAGCCCTAATCGCCCTAACTAGCCCCAGATTGCTTCTAGAGGAGTAAAATGTATGACCGACTTCAATATTTTTGTAACCTCAACATTTGTTCGGAACATACCTATCCTCCATATTCAGTCGTGAAGGTTGTCCCCATACAAAAATTTTAATAATAAAAAATTATATATTTTCGTAATTTAATAATATTTAGTAAATTGAACGTACAAAAAATATTGGGTTACATGGTCCAAAGGAGTACTCTTTGAACTACTCCTATGTATTGCAGCCTTTCATTGTTCACAAGCATTTTAAATTACAACTGTTTGGCAACACTAAAAAAGTTTGGCGCAAATCTACAACTCTGGCAACACTACTGTCATGTATATTGAAGTGAAATAAAATTATTCTTTTGTTTTTGTTTGGCTGTTACTTTACATATATTATAGGCATTAATTTCTAAATTTAACTGCAAAATAAAACAAATGTACTATTTATAAAATTTTTTTATTCGAAGATTTACTTCTAGTTAAATATAAAATGAATTTGAAATTTATTTTTGTATACCTCTGTTATATTCCACATTAGCCTTCCGTTAGAAAGCATAAATGTAAAATCATAGAGCGATATACAAAGAGACACTAGCATGCTTTCCAACGGAATGCTAATGTGGAATAATGTGGAGAAGTAAATCTTCGAATAAAAAATTTTATAAAAAGTTTTTACAATAACACTCGCAAGAGGAAAAATTCTCATTTAGTTACAAATGTACTGTATAAATTCCTTTATATACTAAATACTAAAAATTTGTTTTAGTTTACTGTTAACATATTTTCAGTAAATCAAATTAAAAAGGCTGATTCTAAAACTCCCTTTGGGAACTCTAAGGAGTAGCACTTTAAAGTGTACTTTAAAAAGTAGTTTATGTATGTGCTCTATGGAGTACTTTCAACAAATTCAATTTATTTTTAAATTATCGATACATTTTTTACAGAAAATTAAGATTATTAATAAATTTTCTGTTTAAATTATCGATAAATTTTTTATAGAACATTTAAGTTATGGATATATTTTCTATAGAACATTAAATTTATCGATAAAATTTCTATAGAAAATTAAAATTATCGATAAATTTTCTATAGAAAATTTAAATTATTGATATATTTTCTTAAGAACATTTCAGGGAAGATGACCTTAAGCCGAACTAATAAAATAAAATTATCGATAAAATTTCTGTTAAGTTATCGATACATTTTTTTTGAGAATATTTAAGTTATTAATACATTTCCTATAGAAAATTAAACTTTTAGATATGTTTTGTTTTTTTAAGGAATTTTGCTTGACAGTGGTTTACCAGCCTGTGTTAAGTTTTTTTTTTTTTGCATAAGACTGTAAATTTTGTACAGAAAATGTGTGCAGTCGACGTATTTTCTTTAGATTATTGAATTTATAGTTAAATTTTCTATATCTCTACATAAATAACTTAATTTTTTTCGAATTTTATACGGTGGCTAGCAAGTAAGACGAAATAACTAAACTATTGCCGTTTTCAAAGTTTTCAAAGCATCAATTTACAAAGTAGTTTATAAATTCTACTGAATAGTTGAGTATTCAATCGCGTGCACATCAAAATCGTCAAGTTTAAATTAGAATAGCGTAACGTAAACGTTATTAAATAATTTCTTAATAAAATAAATTGTTTTCAACTGTGCATTAACAATTACATGATAATGACACTGCAAATTTGTATTTAGAAAATGGATGCACATACTCGAATGTGTTTAATTTTACAAAATCATTAACCCTTATGTGAGTGACAAAAAAAAAACACCTTTAACAGAGTGACAGGGTACCTTGGTACCACATACGATATATACGACAGTTTCATATTATAGTACAATATATATAAAGATTAATGCTACGAAATGTAAAATATACGTTTTTTTTCAAAGTCTAACATCAACAGTAATCTGGAGATTTCCTTCTGGCTTTGTACTTGATCGACAAATTCAGTTACTTGCTACTGTCATTCATACATAACTAAGTGCATAATAAGATCGGTAAGCGCGAGAAGGTAAAGTGTTATACAATGGCTTCTTGTTCTCAAAAAGCTCGTTCAAACTCAACCGATATAAATGAAATATTAAACGAATGTGGGAGTGATGATGGAGAATTTATATCAGATGAACATATGCTGAATATCAGAAGCATCCGATGCAGAAAAAATGGGATATGTAGAGGATAACGAGGATTCATATGATTCTGACGAGAGTGAAGAATCTGATAAAACAACAGAACTCTCTGGAAAGTATGGTACGCGTTGGCGGCTTGATCCCTATCCAGAATACCAATTGTATTCCACTAACTTTGCTTTTAGCCAGGATGGGATATTGTGTTCGTATGTTCAAAAAAAAAAAAGAAGAAGAAAGCAGTTGTTATGTTTTCTGCTATGCATAAAAAGCCCGACACGGAAACTACATTAGCTGCTAAACCTACAATTTTTACATATTGCAACCAAACTAAAGGAGGATAATATGGATAAGCTTTTAGGTCAATACACAACAAAAAGCAGAACAAGTCGATGGCCGCTAGCATTATTTTTTAATGCTATTGATGTAGCTGCTTTGGCAGCTTATATTATACATGCCAAATATAATCCAGAACGTAAAACAGCAGATCGGCGACGACAATTTTTAAAGGATTTAAGTTTTCAATTGTGTAAAGCAAATATAGAGCAACGTATGACCAACCCAAAAATAATTGCAAAACCTTTCACCCGGTCTGCCATACACCAAGTTCTTGGAACATCATTCATTCCTGGTGGTCAAAAAGATAATTCAATTTCCGAAAATAGAGATGAAAGTGGCCGTATCAGAGTTGTCGGCAGCTGCTCTATTTGCAAAACTAATAAAACAAATAGAAAAACTCGGAAAGCTTGTGCAAGTTGTTATATTTCGATTTGTGTAACGAACATTCAATTAACCGTCCTCTGTGTGAAACCTGTTTCCAAGGAACTAAGTAGACTTTTTTTTTTGCTTTTCTGATTTTTTGTATAGTAAAGTGTATCATATTTCTAATTTTTTTGTACTTTACTCAAGTCAGAACAAGAAATAAACCAACATGATTTTAAACTCATTTTCATTAAAATAAATCAAAATAATACTAATAAAAAAATGTAATGTTAAAAATTTCCATTAAGGTACCCGGGTACCCTGTCACTCCGTTAAGGGTGAAAAATGTAAATTGATACACAGCACCCTCTCAAGTTAAGAAACTAAGCTAATGTTTATCCAAATATATCTTAAACACAATAATAAGAGTTCTCAAGAGGTTCCACTCCGTCAAGAAACTTGAAACCAAAAAAAAACAGCAATTAAAGTTTAAAAACTTACCCGGGTACCCTGTCACTCACATAAGGGTTAAACAAATAATTCGTGTAGTTTATATGTTGTTTATTAACGACATCTCAATATGATTAACCCTTTAATGATGGCAATTTTCAAATAAAAGTGGTTAATTATAAGTGGCACATTTTGTAATTGTAATAAAATAATGTACTCTACACTAAAAAAAGAAAGTGATTTGACATTTATATGTATATAGGTAATGCTTGTAAACATATTTGATACGAATTACTTTAGCAGTTGTAAAAATTAAACAAAAAGCAATAACAAAATATTCAGCAAATGTAAATAAGAAATAAATTATTTTATTTTAATTTAAGCAAAATTAACTAATACATTTCGATCTAGAATTTCTCTTACGTGCTGTTAAATTTACTATTTAATAGTGGAAGAAGTGCAGTACGACTATAGGTCGTTGCTAATTTAATATTTATCACATTACGACAATTGTGTGTTTTGAATTTACTATAAAATGATAAGGTGGCACTATGACTGACAATTTAATAAATAGCATTTGTTCTCTAACAAAGTGGGTATGAAAGTCAAGGTTATTAACCTATTAAAAATGATTGGACATACAATGTTAAAAAATAAAGACTAAATGTCACGGTCTAATCTAATCTTTTTTAAATTTAAGTACCTTATATTATTGTAAATTTTAATTGTGCTTCTGTGATAAAAAATAAATAATAACAATGTCTAAGAAGTTCTTAGTACGTTTTAATTTGTAAATTATTGTTAGCGTTAAAATGCAAGTCATATTTAGTACCTATAATATTTTTTTAGGTAGTAATATACACAATAAATGCTTGAAATCAACACACGAGTTTGTGAAATTTTTATTTATTCTAATGATTTATAAATAAATACATAGTTAAGTTTCTCATTCTGTAAGCAGTAGTTTCCACAATATAAATTTATAACCCTATAAAATCCAAATATATATTGCAAATATTTTTAAATAACTCTGAATTGCTATAAAATCAACTTCTGAATATTCATTTTGTATACCGGTGTTCATGGCTCTGTAAGGGCTACATTTCTGTCCTTAATTATTTTTACTACCACCTCAAATTCTAGTCATAAACAGCTTCAAATGTAGACGCCAAAACAAATTGCTACGAATGATCACAATTGCCCTCTGTACCCATGTTCTGTAAGTTTAGTAAAAATTTCTCGCGTCCAAAAGATGCAAAACAAAATATTACATCGTTTCTTGAAAAGCGAGAATAGAATGTGTCTGTAATTTATTTTGAAAACTATCAAAAGGGGTTACGTCGTTACGAAATATCAAATAAATACAAATCAAAGCCGATGTGAAATTGCAGTGTTTGAAACCGCTTATCACAGATTTCGTTAACGGCGAACAAAATTTACTAAAAATTAGCTACGAAATATAATATATACTACAACTTTAATGTTTGTTGTTTACAAAATAAATTGCAATAGAATTAAAATAGTTTGTTGTGTAAAAAAGAAAACTTTGTTTTGTTAAAAGAAAATTGTTAAAGTGGTACATAAAATATAATGCATTAAATTTATACATAGTAATGTGTTGATATTTTTTATTTTTAAAATTATATCTCGCCGCATTTCAAATTGGGAACCTTTCCCACAAAAGTGTTACAGACATACTTTTACGTGAC
This sequence comes from Bellardia pandia, assembly GCA_916048285.2. NCBI lineage: Eukaryota > Metazoa > Arthropoda > Insecta > Diptera > Calliphoridae > Bellardia > Bellardia pandia. The sequence goes on from OU696529.1 coordinate 105,427,250, forward strand.
AGCGATTACTCGTCAAAAACAGTTAGAGACACAGTTTTGTGAGAAAAACAGCTGTTTATTTCAAAATATGTCTTTTCTTTTAATCGAAAGTTTCTCGACGCCTTGAGTTACTGAATAGGGGCACTGGTATATAACAAATTTGAATATTTATAAGGACCCAAACGTTGCTTTGATAAAAACTGAGATAAAAAAATGCAAAAAATACTTAAAAATGCTTAAAGTACACCCAAACCTATTAGCCCGCAACATTATTAAGAAGAAGGGATACAGCGGATTTGAGCCAAAGACAAGAATGAAGAATGACTATTTAATACATGTATTCAATAATTGTCAAACAATTTTCGTCTGGCACTGGCTGGACTAAATAATTAAAATCTATTAGATATAAGATTTGAAATACTTATTGTTAGTTCGTTTCTAATGCAAATACAATAAATAAACAAAAGTACAAAAAAGAATTCAATCTCGATGGTCCACATGTGTTCAACAGCTATTCCAAACATCTATGGAAGGAACAAAGATATTTCTCAAAAATAAATTTCACATGCGGTTCTTTTATAGTTTAGTGAGCTTTTCGTGAAGACAGTATGCTTGATTTGGCGTTTCCAAACACCGAAATGAAGTCCTCTGATTACACCAAATTACTAGGTGTGAAATTAGTACCATTTTTAGAAAATAGTAAAGAAAAAGAATTTATTTTTCAACAAATCATCGCCCCTTCAGATAAGTCCTCAAACAATGCAATGGTTGTATTCGAAAAATATAAGTGTACTTGAGAACAGTTGAGAAATGTTCAGCCATCGAAATTATGAAATAATCTATTATAGATGCATGGTGATCTATGTCTAAAGATATAAAAATAAATTTGGCTAATAGTATGCCCGACTGAATTTTTGACTTGATTAAGAAAAAAACAGGGCCTAAAACATTATTAAAGTCTAAATTTTTTGTGAATATTAGTATTTTAAGTAATTTGGTAACAGTATATGCGAGAAAGGCCCTAACTCGCATATTTGAAACTTTACAGGAGAAGGTAAAAACATAATATAAACTCTAATATTCAACATGTAACTTTTTTTGTACAACTGCTTATAAAAGCGTTATTTTTTACACTATTGCAATAAATTTTTGTGAGTAGGTGTATTTGCGTTAAATGCATTGGAATCGCAAAAAAAAAACAAATTTCGAAAAAATAGCGAGTTAGGGCCTTTCTACATGAGACCAACGATATGTAGAGTTATTAAACACTAATTAATTTTTTTATACCTTTTTAAGAAATAAAACAAACAAACAAGTAAGAGTTTATATTCGGCTGCGCCGAATCTTATATACCCACCAACAAATTACCTATTATATGGCGAACTTCATAAAATATTGTACCATAACTTCTATTTATTTTAGGTTTTTTTGAATTAAACTTCATCTCCATAACGATATTTATAAGAATTGTATGCATATTCGAGTTATAATCAAGAATTTACTCTTTTTTTTTATGTTTTTGCAGCGTGTAACATAAAGCGATTTAGTTGAACACACAATAAATTAAGCACTAAAACGCCATATGCAACTGATTTTGTCTTTGAAACGTCAAAATTATCACTGGGGTTATTCTCGGAAGTGGATCTTTTACGAAAGTTATGCTGAATTATGGACCAACTTTCACAAAAGTCAATAGTATAATTTTTACATACTTATAACTGATCTCTGTAAAATTTCGGTTCGTTAAAAATGTTTATGTAGGTTATAATTAAATTTTGCAGACTTTATTTTTATTATAGAGGGAAATATCCTGTTGAAAGTGGCAAAAAATCGGTCTACGATTTCCCATAGAATCCATTAGGATGTCTTCACGGAATATGGCTTTATGTTATATATGATTAAATGTCTATAGAAGAGCCGTATCCATTCAAAATTCTGCAATAATAAGTTTCATGCAAAGTGAAATCTCAAAACAATATTTTGTTTGCATCGGTCCATAATTTTGACATAGCCCCATGTTATAAATACAAAAACTATCAAATTTCATGATGATCGGTCCATATTTGACTGTAGTCCTCATAGAAAGCTCAGTTCAGAAAATCCCTTAAATGGGCATAAATCCCTTATAAATTTTTTTTTTAATAATTAACAAACACAAACTGCGAAGCTTCTGGCTTATCTGCAGAAAACACCCAGAGTCTTATATCATGTTCACACTTGAGTTTTTAAACGCGTTTAAGCACCTCAAACGTGATTAAGCTCTAATCACTTCAAAATTGAGATGATTAACCATACATTGAAGTGATTTGATAATCACTTCATATTGACATGATTACATTTTAATCATTTCATTAATCACATAGAATCATCTGAACATACCTCAAACTAATTAGGATGTAACATCGGCCATAGTGAACATACCTTATAGGTGTACTACCGATAAATAATTTTTGACAGAACGTGAACATTTAAAAAAATTAAAAAAATGGATGTTAACAATTCCATCATTAATTACTTTAAAATAATCTGATTAAAACTTTATTAAAGAATTTTTTCCCATTTTTAATATTTAAAACAAAATTTGTGTGTTGTTTATTTATAACCTGTCTAGAACTGTCAACTTAATCATCTCAAATGTAATGTGAACGGCTTTGATTAACTTAATCAACATTTTGCTTAAACGCGTTTAAAAACTCAAGTGTGAACATGGTATTAGGCGGGAATCGAACCCGCAACCCTTTGACTGATAGTCCGGCACTCTATCGCCTTGTTTATTGGGGCACACATAATAGGGGATTTTGTGGTGGGTATATAAGATTCGGCACAGCCGAATATAAATTCTTAATTGTTTGTTCTTTAACATCCAAAATTAAGAAAAGTTTTATTGATTTATAGTTCTGCACACTTACTGCGACTTACTTTTAGGGGGTATATAACTTGATAGATAAAAATTCTTATTTCTACAAATCTGTTTACAACTGAGAAGATATGCTGTATTTTCATCTCAATTTGCTCAATTTGCTCTCAGGAGGTTAAGAATTAATTTCAAACAGAAATTATTACTTGCACGATAACAAAAGTGTATTTCGAACATACAAACGCAAATACTCAACTTAGAATAAAAATACAAATACAAATTTTTAATTTAAAACATGAAAATATCTATAGACGCTCTATTATATGATACCCTACACTAGCTGCAGGTATATTTAAAAATATTTGAATATAAAGCGAATTTTATTTTCATATCTACTCACAACATTCTAGTTTTTTAACTATTTTGTACATTAATGGCCGAATTCACAGTCTTTAGTTAGCTAATGACAAAGGCTTAACTAATGATTCTTTATTCGCAATGCTTAGTTTGCCATAAGAATAACATGTATTAGTTAAAGAACAGTTAGTATATTAGTTTACCAATGGTTAACTAATGACTGGGAATTCGGCCATAAGCCGATTTGTTGCAAATTTTATTTTTATATTCACATTATTAAGGATTAATATGATTATATATATGTTTATTTTTGTAATAACTTTTTTTGACTTTACAAACAATAATACAAACCTATAATACTATCTCTATTAATATACAAATACGTAGTTTATAAATAGTTGCTTGTATGTTAAAAATTTACAAAACATCAGTTACAAACATTAGCTAGCATTGGGAGCATCTTCAAAAATAAAAAACGGAATTACATAATAATCAATATACTAGGATAAAGTACAACTAAAACAAGTTGATATAATTTTATAGTTGATAAATGTAACAGTATAACAAAACAAAGCAAAAAATGAAATTAATTTTAATGTCTTTGTACTTCAGTTTGATATTTATTTTAACATCTACTTTATCTTATACTGAAAGTGCCAAAATCTTAGCAGTTTTCCCCTTTCCTGGTCCATCACAATATATTTTAGTGCAGCCGTATTTAAAAGCTTTAATAGCTAGAGGCCATGATTTGACGGTGATCAACGCCTTTCCACAAAAGCAACCGATTGCTAACTTTCGAGATGTGGTGGTAATGGAAGTGCATGACAATTATGCGGGTAAATCTAAAATAAATTAAGTTAAACCTTATTAATCCTTAAAAATTCCCAATGAAGTTAATTAAATAAATTAAATATATATATAACAAAATAATTCTGGTTTAATTCTCTAATATTTTTATAAATTTTAATAAAATAAATTCACCAACCATTTCCTACTTATTGAAAAGAGATTTATTAATTTAAAAAAAATAAACAATTATTATCTTTATTAACAGATCTCATCCAAGGTGCCCAATTTGAACGCAACAAGTGGCAAGAAATGACATTTTATTGTGAGTTCTTTTCAAATGTCACTGAAACTGTGTTAAAAAATCCTGATGTTCAAAACTTGCTGAAAACGGAAAAATTCGATCTGGTTATATTAGAAGCTCTTCACACCGATGCTTGGTATGCGTTTGGCAGACATTTTAAGGCACCTATGATTGGTGTATCCTCCTTTGGTACAGATCCCATTATCGATGAGCTAATGGGTAACATGTCGCCTTTATCGTATGTGCCCTTAGTAACAGCTGGCCTAACGGAACACATGACCTATCAAGACCGTTTAAGAAACGCCTTATATTCCTTGATGGAAGTGCTGCATGTCAGAGTAGTACATTTACCCAGGCAAAGAGGACTTATAAAGAAATACCTGCCACATATGAAGGATGACATATGGGATTTAAGAACAAATTTCTCTTTAATGTTATTAAATCAACATTTTAGCTTGAGTTATCCCCGACCTTATGTACCCAGTATGGTGGAAGTGGGAGGTTTTCAAATACATTACAAACCCCAGCCGCTACCTAAGGAAATGCTAGATTTTATTAATTCCTCCTCGGAAGATATCATCTACTTTTCCATGGGCTCTAATGTTAAGTCTAAAGATTTTCCTCCCGAAAGATTGCAAATGATTAATGAAGTCTTCAGTTCTTTGCCGTATAAAATTATGTGGAAATTTGAAAGTCCCACTTTGCCGGGGAAACCCAAGAATGTCTTCATTAGTCCCTGGTTTCCTCAACCCGATATACTGGCTCATCCTCGTGTTAAACTCTTCATTTCTCACGGTGGGCTGCTGAGCACTACTGAAGCGATATATCATGGCAAACCCATGCTGGGTCTACCGGTACTCTACGATCAAGCAATGAACATTCGCAAAGCTATACAGTCTGGCTTTGCTTTGGGCTTAAATTTTGAAACCCTACCACGCGATGATTTTAAATCAAGCATATTGGAAATGATGCATAATCCAAAATATATTAATAATGCTAAAGTAATATCGAATATATATCATGATCAACCCATGAAACCTTTAGAACGGGCAGTATATTGGACAGAATATGTTTTAAGACACAAAGGAGCCGTACACTTGCAAAATCCTGCCCAGAAAATGAGTTATATACAAAAGTACAGCATAGATACGGTGGGTGTTTTAGTAGCAGCAGCTATTTTGGTTGATATCTTCGTTATAATTGCTGTTTGGAATGTTGTTAAATTTGTTTTAGCGAAAAATGTTTCCAATAAAGAGAAAGTTAATTAAATGTGGTTGTAAAATTAATCAATTGTTTTTATATATTCGGTGTTATTCACTAAAGTTATAGAAATGACATAAGCTGCATATGAGTATATTCGCCGTTTAGATATATAAACGCGTTTTTATTTTCTTATATTGGGTGTATAATTGGATGGTGTTTTTTTTTTTGAGCTTATATATCATTTTGAGAGGATCATATCGTAATTTATTTCCAATTTGTTATTGAATCAACAAAGTTTTTCCTTTTTTTTCGAAAGTGTCGAATTTTGTGTCAACTAATGTACAGGAAACATTTTATTACGAAACGAGCTCTGTTTGTTTATCTTTCCAAGAAGAAGTGGATTAATTTTCTTTGATTCAGATGCATTTAATTAAAATTGTTAGATTATGCTTTGGTAAATTTCTTCCGAGAATTCTAGTTGCATATCGTGAACAACCACTTTATCTGGTAGCACTTTCCAATAGAGACCAGTTTTATTGCATTTATAATATCACCAGAAGTTAGATAATGATTCTTTGAAGAAGTCTTACACCGTAGCCTTTTTAACACTTGCAATAAATCAATAGTAATCGAGTATGAAATTGTTTAAACATTTGTTATATAAGGTAATATTAAACATGTTGCCATAAGATACATCGAATTTTCGATAAAGTAAGTTTGTGGTAAAGTTTTATGATTATATAACAAATATTAAAAATGTACATTTTATTTACAAAGTTGGTACGAAATCCAAAAACCCAATTTTCCTCACTAATTTATTTGATCGATTTGCCCGATTTAGAAGTGATCATGTTGATACTGCCGGCAAAGATCACCCAGGTTAGCCCAAAAAGTTTGAAGGCCAAGAACTCAATACATTTCTCTCTGAAGATTATCGTCAAACTCAACAAAAACTTGCTGTAGCATTGGTAAGACCTGTTTCACACACATCAGTTCTGACTCGTCAAGTCAAGCATTTTTCAATGAGAAGGAAAGAGAAAATTATCTTTTATCTTTTTCCTTCTCATTGAAAAATACTTGACTTGACAGTCAGAACTGATGAGTGTGAAACAGAACTAACTATTCAAGCTGCTATTTAAAAAAATTTGTCAGCAGCGGGATTCTTCCAAGACAGGCAATTAAGTACCATATGAATTGAAGCCAAGAGATCTTGAACAAGTTTGAGTGCTATATTCGGCTGTGCCGAATCTTAAATACTCTCCACCTAAACGTACTAAGAAATAGAAAACCTACACTGGTTATAGGACTAGAATATTCTTATTCTGTGTTTTCTATTCAGTCTTAGTGCAAATTTTATTAGTATTTGGTATTCTATTGTTTGAAAGACAATTTTACGACCAACATAATTTATTTTAAATGTTTCGAAACTTTATCTAATATTAACCATTTTTAATTGATTTAATTACCAATTCTTACCATAATTTACAGAGTTTGTCTGATGTTCATAATAATCTGTTTTATACGTATTTAAGTAAATTTTGGAAGTGGACTTTATATGGGGTCTATGGTCAAACATGGACCGAACTAAAAAAAATTAGTTTTGCGATTTATTTTTGCCTAAAACTTATTTTTGCTGAATTCTGTCTTGATATTCCAATTTTATAGGCATTTATGTATAATTGAGCAATATTTCGGGAAGATTTTTGTATGGGGGCTATGAGAAATCATGATCGATTCTTACTATTTTCTTCTTTTAGCATAAAAACAACGTATACAAAATTTCATGGTATTATCTGTAATATATTTCAAAATATTGCAAAAAAATGGACAAAAAATATTAAATTTTTATGGAGGTTGTCTCACATATTTGTCTATAACTCTGGTTGGCCTAAACCGATTTTGCTGATTTTCAATACCAAAATTACCCGTAAAATAAAAAATATTTTTCTGGAAATTTCGTTTAGTTAAGTTGTATAGTTGGGACATGAGAGTGTTTTACATAGACGGACATGGCTAAATCGATTTAGAATTTCATAAGTAGGGTCTCAGATGAATATTAAAAAAGTTTCACACGGAATGACAAATGTAATATACCCTTGTCTGAGAATATGTTTTAATACTATAAAACGAAATAACTTTGCAGCCTAAAGCCAAATGTCCATACCGCAAAGGTAATGCACTGCGTTTTGTGAGACCTAAAGACCTGCGTTTTGTAAGACCTATCTATTACGAGCTGCTAAAATTTGGCCAGAATATCACCTATGCCGAATGTAATTGATTCGTTTAAAGCGAAAATATGTCTAAACACATGAGGTCAGGTATGAAAGCGTAGTTTTCCGTCATAAAAACGCTTGTTCACATGTTGCAAACTAATGTTAAAAACTATTTAGAAAGAAGTGGTTGCGAAGTTTTGCCTTACCCGCCTAATAGTTCAGACCTTAACGGTCCAACTACTATATGTTTTGAATGCTCTTTTTGGAAAATGCTTCATTTGTTTTGATTTGTTCTTAATCTCAAAAGCTAAGGTATTTGGTGGCACCAAAATAGTTTTTCTCATATGAGATATGCTGATCTTATATGAGATGTTGACTTATATGAGAACCTGACCGGACCATTACAGGAAACCTTTACCAATTTTAACTAATTCGTTTGAAGCGAAAATTGGTCAGAATATGCGGCCAATCAAGAATTTATAATATAATTCAGCATTACAACTCATTACTTGGCAAAGAAAGTGTTTGTTGGATGGCATGCAAAAGGGCTAAGTCAATTGTATTAAATTGCGAAAATTATAAACAGTAAATTACATTGCGCTAAAGTCTGGACGTTAAGTTTGCTAGTGTCTGTAGATGATTCTCAATAAAACAATAACATATTATTGTTTAAATTTATTTTGAAATATTTAATAATTTCGCTCGTGTTTAAATAGTCATGTCACTCGACATTGAAATTGAAGGTGTTATACGTTTATAAAAGTCATCATCATAAATCGTTAAAAATATATTGTATATTTAAGTAAAATAAATTATAAAGATTAAAATATATAGAAAATAAAAACCTTAAATAAACACAGTCAATATTACGGTCTAACATGTGACCACAAATACTATTTATTATTATGAAAAAGAGGGCAAGTGCAGTAAGTCAGTAAAACTTTTATAATTATTTACAGAAAGGAAAAGTAAGAAGGCCGGGTTTCAATAGTGAATTAAAATAAACACAAACGTTGTTTGCATTAATTGTTATTGCAACTGTCCTATACTGTTGTACCCTACACCATACGGGTTAGAAAAATTATTAAGTGCTTGAAACCGAATCATTTTCTGATGCCATCTAACTTAACCGTTGGTTATTTCTCTATAATTCCATAAATATCAAATGCCCTGCATGTTTTCAAATGTGTTGAGAATTTGTTTAAAACTATTGCTCATAGAAAAATGTTTACCCTATTTAAAACAATATATTCCAAGAGTAGGTTTTTTCAGGTCTTCTTTGTCCGGATTTATTTTCTAACTAGTTGCTTCTATGACTTGTTCGCTTTTATTTGTGCTACTTATCTACTGTTTACCCGTAGTGGGTTAAACATTCATAAAATTACATGAACAAATAATTACAGTGTAAACTAAACAAACACTATAAAATGAAAAAAATATTTTTAGTTAAAAATTCATTGACTTTCTTGTAAAATTTTACGGAAGATCAGTTATAAATATAAGAGCGCTTGGACAACATCTTAAGAATTTTAAATACAAAAATTTTATTTCTAATAAGGACAAAATAAAGGATTAATTAACAAAAATGAAATTATCAATAAAGGAGCCGCTGTTGTTAAGTTTAACAATTGTTTTAAAACTTACTGTACAATGTATTGAAAGTGCCAAAATTTTAGCAGTTTTCCCATTTCCCGGTCCTTCACAGTACATTTTAGTGCAACCGTATTTGAAAGCTCTGGTTGGCAAAGGTCATGAGGTGACGGTGATCAATGCTTTTCCACAAAAGCAACCTATTAATAACTTTCGAGATGTGCTGGTAATGGAAGTGCACAATAATTATGCGGGTAAATATTAAAATACTAAAATCTGCTAATTTTTTCTTTTTCGTTTTTCACCATACACTCGAAAAAATCTCATTTTACACCACTTATACAAATCTCTGATTTACTATTTACTTACAGAGACTGTTGAGAAAGCCAAAATTGTGCGCCATAAATGGGAAGAGATGACATTTTATGCCGGATTTTTCCTCAATCTTACCGAAACTATAATAAAAAATCCCGGCGTACAGAAATTACTAAACACTGAGAAATTTGACCTGGTTATAGTAGAAGCTCTCCACACGGATGCTTGGTATGCATTCGGCAGACATTTTAATGCACCCCTGATTGGCCTCTCCTCCTTTGGTACAGATCCCATAATTGATGAGTTAATGGGCAACATGTCGCCACTATCGTATTCGCCCTTAGTAACAGCTGGTCTAACGGAACGCATGACATATTGGGAACGTTTAAGAAATGTAATATTATCATTTATGGAATTGCTGCATGCAAGAGTTCATGTCATACCCAGACAAAAGAAAATTATAGAAGCCTACTTGCCCCACATTAAAGAGGATATATGGGATATAAGAACAAATTTCTCCATAATGTTGCTAAATAATCATTTTAGCTTGAGTTTTCCACGGCCGTATGTACCCAGTATGGTGGAAGTGGGAGGTTTTCAAATAAGTTACAAACCCCAGCCTTTGCCGCAGGATATTGTGAATTTTATTAACTCCTCCTCGCAAGATGTCATATATTTTTCCATGGGCTCTAATGTGAAATCAAAGGATTTTTCTCCAGAAAAACTGCAAATGCTAAATGAGGTATTCGCCTCATTACCCTACAAAGTTATGTGGAAATTTGAAAAACCCACATTACCGGGAAAACCAAATAATATCTTTATTAAATCCTGGTTTCCTCAACCCGATGTTCTTGCTCATCCCCGTGTTAAACTCTTTATTTCACATGGCGGACTTTTGAGCACTTCTGAGTCGCTATATCATGGCAAACCCATGTTGGGTCTACCGGTGTTCTACGATCAACAAATGAATATTAAAAAGGGCATTCAAGCAGGTTTTGCTTTGAGCATTGATTTTCATGCTATACCCCGTGATGAGTTTAAATCCAGCATATTGGAAATGATGAATAATCAAAAGTATCTTAATAATGCGAAAAACAAAGCAAACATTTTCCATGATCAACCCATGAAACCTTTAGAATTGGCCATCTATTGGACGGAATATGTTTTAAGGCACAAGGGAGCGGTACATTTGAAAAATCCAGCACAAACGATGAATTTTATACAAAAATACAGCATTGATACGGTGGGTGTTTTAGTTGCTGCATTAATATTGTGTATAACTGTAGTGATTATTGCTTTATGGAAAATTGTTAAATTTGTTTTAATTAAGAAGTCAAAAAAGAAAGAGAAAGTTAATTAAATAAAAGTTAAATAAAACTTAAAAATATGAAAACATTTGTTTTTATGTATATTCCAAAATGAAAATGAAAAGGAGTTAGGTGAACATAAAAAACCTTATTTGAGATGGCAAAGTTACTTTTTACCACCAACCTTTACTTTTAAATACTACAGTAGTGGGGAAGATGTTATATCCCATCCCAATTCTGAACATAATTCTTAGCACTTCTTGTGTTCTTTTCTGCAGTAAACAAAGAAAATGGTAATTGTTTAAAACATAAGATGACTTTATTTATAACTTATTATAATTAATTTAATGAATAGTTTTCTTTATGGTCGCATATGCTCAACATTTTTTTTACTAATATTTTTCCACATATCGTTTGTTGGTGTCACTTATCTACCTTTTATCCTTAGTAGGTTAAACAGTAATAAAACTACGTGAAAGAATTACACATATGCTCGACAATTGATAAAAACTAATCCCCAACTAATCAAAATGTAAATCAAAATGTTTATTTAAGAAATCATAGTTTTCATTTTTAAATTTTATGGAAGATCAGTAATAACCACTAGAGAGCTATGACAACATCATTCAAAGTATAAAGCAAAAAAAAAAAAAAATAAGAAAAATTATACGTTGTTGGGTCTCAGATGAATATTTCTTAGTGTTACACACGGAATGACAAACTTATATATACCCTCATTCACCACTTATAGTGGTGGTAAAATACTTTTTGATAAAGAACAAACATAAGAGTTAAGAAAATGTACAAAAAATGATTTGCATGCTATTACTATCGCAATAATGCTAAAACAGTTGAACTACAAGACTATTTCATATCTCTTAAAAAAGAAGCTTAATTTGTGATTCTTTAGATAAGGTATTAAGTTATTATAATAATTTGTAGTGTTAGGGTTTGACGACCAACAATAGTTAGTTCACAAAAAAATTTTCCAGCAAAAAAACTCTTACAAATTAGACCGTCACTAAAATCAATTAAATTTTAACCTTAACAGGAAAGAGTTTATATTCGGTTGTGCCGAATCTTTTACTTCTACCCACCACTAAATCACTTATTAAGGGGTGATCGTCATATATTATTGTACTGTAATTTCTATTTATTTTTGGTTCATTTTAGATGTATTTCATCTCAATAACGATATTTATAAGAATTTTATGCAGACGAGTATTCCAGTTTTAATCAAGAATTTATATTTGTGTCTTTCTTTCAGATCTGCACTTTGTTTATATTTTTGCAGCGTGTAACATAAAGGGATTTAATTTAGCACATAATAAATTAAGTACCAAAAAGCTCTAAGAAACTGATTTTGTCTTTTTGAAAAGTCAAAATTGTCACCTCTGTATACTCTGTGGTTTTTCTCGGAAGTGGAACTTGTACAGGATTACGGACACAATTACAAACCAACCTCCGCAAACGTCAATAGTATAATTTTTACATACCTATAACTGATCTGTGTAAAATTTCGGTTCAATATGGATGCTTATGTTAATGAGGTTAATGAGTTTTCAGGAGCCAATCATCATGAAATTCTGTACGATGATTTATATATACCCGTATATATATGCAACATATACATATGTGTTGAATATCAACGTAATAATGATTTTTATAAGAGATTTATGCTCATTTAAGTGATTTTCGGAAAGACTTTCTATGGGGACTACGGTCAAATATTGACCCATCATCATGAAATTTTGTACGACAATTTATATGTGTATTTGGATTACATTTGTTATATTTTAACTTGTTGAAGTTAAACTTTTATAAGAGATTTATGTCAATTTAAGTGATTTTCTGAAATGGTCTTTGTATGGGGCTATGGTCAAAATATGGACCGATGCAAACAAAATATCGTTTTGAGATTTCACTTTGCATGAAACCTATTATTGCATACTTTTTTATGAATACGGCTTTTCTATAGACATTAATGTACCATCAAGCCATATTCCGGGAAGACATTTGTATGGGAGCTATGAGAAATCGTGCACCGATTTCTTTCATTTTCAACAGGACTTGTGCTTCTGTAATAAAAATAAAGCCTGCAAAATTTAATTATATTTAAAGAAAATGGCAAAAAATATCTGAGAAATATCGCAGTATATAAATGCTTCAGCTTTAATAAAATGTTTAACGGAACGGGGTCATAAAGTAACATCCATATCAATATTTCCTGGTTATCAAATGGTTACCAATGTTATGGAAAATCCCAGAGTTAAACATATAATGGAACACGAATTCTTTGATTTAATTATAGTAGAAACTATACTAAGTGAATCAGTTTATGGTCTGGGTGAACATTAGAGTGGTTCGCTTGCCATAAAGATAATGTAGAAACAATTCCAGAAATAATTTTTTTTATTATTTTTCTTGCCACGCCTACAAATACCGCCATTTTAGTGTTTTGTTTACTGTGTCGATATTTTTAGTCTGATCATAACATTTTGTATACCCGTGTTCATGGGTCTGTAAGACCTACATTTATGTCATTAATTTTATTTTACTACCACGTCAAATTTTAGTCATGACTTTTAAAAACTCAGTTCGTACCCACAATAATGCTAAATACTTTTTTTTAAGTCATAACTTTTCGATCTCTCGAATCTCAAAACCTAGGGGTACAGCTGCTTCTAACTGGTGTGTGACTGGTGGCAAGTCAATTGTTTAAGTTGATGTATTTGAGCTAAATACTTTTTTCAAATGATTAATAAATATATTCCCTTTTTCAGTGTCATTTCTTGCCCAACCACCACTTAAATTTCGCAAGGGGAGCTTACATAACAAACGTCTTTTAAGATTATTAGTGGCTCGGCATAATGAGTTATCTGATTGCAAAGTTGCGTCCAGACTGTTTTTCAAGAGCTCTTTGATCCCTTTTATGCCATCTTTTAGCTTTGATTTGAGTTGAGCGATCTGTGCAATCGCCACTCTCAGAAAATGTGTAGAGAGGTATTTTCTAAACTTAACCAATTTATACTTGTGCCTGCCATCGCTAAATTACCAGTCGGCGATACAATTTCTTGGGGTCTCGTTATAGTGACAATTGTCGGTGAGTGATGTGATGATAGTTCTAAAGATGATTCAATTTGAATCATTTCTCTCAGGATATTTTTTATTACCTCAAAATCAATAACATCCGGTATCTTCTGCTCAGTAGGCCATAAGTGGGTTTTCCGCTCGAAATCACATTCAATCCCATTTTAGAAATTTTATCAAATATAACACGACCTTTCGGAGTAGTCAGTCTTGTTGCCTAGAATGTGTGCTTGGCGTTATTATTGCCAGCAACCAGAAAAAGGGGCATAGTGATTTAAAACCAGTGCCGAATCTTTAATACCCTCCACCTCAACGTTATAAAAAATACAAAAACTACACAGGCTATAGGACTACAATATCCTTATTCCGTGTTTTCTATTCAGTCTTAGTGTAAATTTTATTTACATAATTTATTTTAAATGTTTTTAGATTTAATGTAATTTTGACTATTTATAATTGATATAATTACCGATTCTTACTATAATTTACAGAGTTTGTTTGATATTCATAATAAACTTGAATGTAATTTAACAAACAGAGTATAAAAGAGAGTACCAAAGGGTGAGATATTAGGTGAGGCTTTTTTGTTTAAAGCATTATTTACAAGAGATTTATGGGTGGCATAGTAAAAGTGGGTCAAATATGGACTGATAGCTTCTAAATCCAGTATCCAGTAATGTAATGTGATTGAAATCCATCTCAACAACGTTATTTACAAGAGTTGTATGGTTGGTTGGTGTGCTCAGAAGTGGACTTAATTCGGGAGATATTGCCAATTAAAATTAAAATTTCTGATCTGTGTAAGAGTTGGTTTGACATCAATATTTATTAGACATTTTTGAGGGTTAAATTATTTTTCGGAAATGGTTCTTATATGGCAGCTATGACAAATCCTGGGCCGATATTATTAAACTTTGGAACGGTGAATTTTATAGATATGAGGATATCTCACGTCGAATTTCAACATAGTAACAGTATATCTATTATACAAATTATTATTAACATAAATTTCGGAAGTGAACCTTAATGATATAAATAGTTAGAAGTACTTTTTAGAATTTTGTCTCATTTTTTATTATATGTAAATATATATAGCACCACTCTAGTGAGTTCTACTAAAGAGTGATTTTTTAAGAACTCTCGGATTTGATTAAAAATAAACATAAAATGTAGATAAATGCATGACATTTTTGTTTGAGTTAACAGAACGGTCAATATAATTTAATACTTAATTAATGCTTGATTTACGCCGCAAATGGTTCATACGCTGGGTCCAATTTTTGCATACTCTCTCCAACATATCGGCTGATATCTCATGAATGAATTCTTTAATATAAATTTCTAATGCATCACTCATTGCCGGCTTGTCCTTATAGATATGAGGCTTAACCACACAAAAAATTGGACTAAAGGCGTTAAATTGCACGATCTAGGCGGTCTATTGATCAGTTCCTAACGATATATGAACTGTTCACCAAACTCGCCTCTAAATGGGACATTGTTTTGTGTGATGTGTGGCACCGTCTTGTTGAAACCACATGTCAGCCAAGAACAGGTGTTTTATTTTGTGCAAAAAAAAAATAATTATTGCACGCGTTCACCATTCACAGTAACGTTCCTGCCTTCATCGCCTTTAAAAAAGTACGGTCAAATAAATCCACACCTTGCAATGCTTCTGGCTGCTCTTCACACCAACTACGATAATTTTGTTTGCTTACATAAACATTAAACTAGAAATGAGCACCGTTGCTGAACACAATTTTGCGATGAAAAAGCACGAGGAACTTTCTTAACTGAACATGAATTTTGATAATAAAATTCAATAATCTGCAAGCGTTGTTCGTTTTCAACGTTAAATTATAGGCCAAACTGAACTTAACAATAACATTTTTAGTTACAGGAAAACAGCTGACCTGACACAGTCTTACCAAAAAGTGTTAGTAATAAATCACCCTTTATAAAACTTGTTTAGAGATACTTATTCATACAATATTTTGAAATAGTATTAGTGGTTGAGATATATACATTTATTATTAGCGCAATTCACAATCTTGTGCAAATGATATTGCACCATTGCATTTGCAAAAAAGTTGAGCATATTTTTGCTCTGGCTGTGTATTTTGTTAGTGTAGAGCAAAAGTATGCTAAACCTTTTTGTAAATGCAATGATGCAATGTACAAGATTGTAAATTGCGCTATTGTTTTTTTTTGTCTACAGCTCCACTGTGTGGTAATTTCTTACAGTATTATGACTATCAATCATTTGTACATTTAAAATCGATTGTTTAATTAAATTTAATTAACTTTTATACGCACTCTGTTTATATTGCTTTATATTAATATTTCAAGGGGACATTAAAAGAACAAATGTACAATATATGAAGAATATTTGCTACAATTTCTAGATTTGAAGATAAAGTACAATTTTATTAAGCAATTGAATTTAATTTAGTTTGACGGCGTATCATTTTCAAAAACATTCTCAGTTTGTTTTTATATTTGCTCCCGTGCACACACACTAAAATCAGACTGAAGGCAGCTGTAAAATGAAAATATTTTTATCTTTTAAAATACTTGTCGTTTGTTTAATATTTGTTAACCAATATACTCAAACAAATGCAGCGAAAATATTATCAATCTTTGGTTATCCGGGACCTTCACAATACATAATGGCTTCGGCCTTATTAAAAGGTTTAGCTGAACGGGGACATAAAGTCACTTCAATTTCGACGTTTCCACAAAAGACGCCGCTAAAAAATTTTCGAGATATAGCTGTAATGGAAAATGCAAAGCTTTTTGAGTGTAAGTTTAAGAAATTTAAACACTATTTAAATATGTAAATATTTATTTTATTTGTCCAGTTTTTATTGAAATTTGAAACAACACTTAGTGTCAATTTACACGAAGCAAGTTTTATTGAAAATATTGGTACAATTTTTCCCTTGAAAATATTTTGATGTTCACACAGCACAATTTTATTGCTTAAAGCGCTTGTATTTTTACTTGATATACACACATATGTATAGCTGCCAGATTTGACGATTTATACATGTAAAGTACTGCTTCATGTGTACTTTATACCGCAAACTTTCAAAAAACACTAAATTTATAGACACTCTCTTTATTCATCTTTATTACTCGTATAACAAACTGAGTAAACTAATGTTTGTTGTTGTAATGACGATAAACAGGAATAATTACAAAACCATTCGTATTTGGTAGTAAAATCACGATTTGTTGACATTCTTTTGAAATGAAATTTATAATGTGAATGAAACGCCTTCTGAGTGAAGGCATATTGGAATGATTATCCAATCTTTTAGAATGTGTAAATAGGTCTTCTAGAAGGCCTGCAAATAGAAGCACTTGCTGGGTATGTAATAGGCTAACTTTTTGAAAAACTCACTTTCTCAAGCGTTTTTTAACTGTCAAAATTTCTCATGCTCATACATTTTGTATGGAGCATACAAACAACAACGCGGCGGCAACGGTTTGCTATTGGAAAATCCGATTTTGACAAGGCGTATCACAGTGAAGTTAGTTGCAAAAGAAAACAAAAAAAAAAAAAATAAAAAATAAATAAAACAACAATGTCTAGCTGTTACAATAAACAGGGTCGATTTATTTATTTGTTTGATAACCCTGTTTTTATCGTTTTAACTTAACGTTGCCGCTTTTGATTAGGGATGCGGTATCAGCGTTAACGCTCAGCGTAAAAAAACGTGCCGCTTACCGCCGGTATTTAGGGATGGCTCTTACAAGTTTTTTGCCACTCAACACTTTGAAAACATCAAAGAAAAAAATGTAAACATATACAGTTGCCAACTGGCACACATTTTTGGCATTTATGTCGTTGAGATGTTAGTGTCATCGAGTTAAATCGTGGATTTTTTTTAAAAAGCGACAGTGGAAAATTTGAATTTTTGCCGCTAATATTGAAATTGGACACATATATGTGTATACGTATACGAGTAGTGCTTTGTTAGTTTTTTTTTTAAATTTTTATATTTTCATTTCAATAACTTGTTAAGATTTTTAATATACATGCATACGTATGCTAAGTTTAAATAAAAAACTATTTCAAATATTATTTTTTAACATATTTATTTAATTTGAAATTTTCCAGCTTTAATGTCTGAAGCTGTGGTGAAAGACAAATCTTTCTTTGATGAATTATTTGAGTTTTCTGATTTTGGTGCTAAAATGGTAGAGAATGTGCTGGAGAATCCAAAAGTGAAAGATATTATGAAAAATGAGAAATTTGATTTAATTATACTGGAAGCATTATATTGTGATGCCTTGTATGCTTTGGGTCAACATTTTAATGCTCCCATGGTGGGTGTATCCACCTTTGGCACTATTAATTTTGTTGATGTTTTAGTGAATAATATCTCACCTATGTCCTATATACCACACATGTCGTTAACGTATGACAATGACATGAGTCTCCTAGAAAGACTAATGAATGTGGTTACCAATGTCATGGATGACTTACTGCACAACTGTCTCATGCTGCCTAAACAAAAGAAACTTTTCGAAAAATACTTTCCTTCATCTCAGCTGACATTCGACGAAGTCCGGAAAAATTTCTCTTTAGTATTATTGAATCATCATTTTACCTTGGGTTTTCCCAGACCATATGTCACGAATATGATTGAGGTGGGTGGTTTGCATATAAAACAAAAACCTGATCCTTTACCTCAAGACATGCAACAGTTTCTAGACAATGCTACCGAAGGTGCCATCTATTTCTCTATGGGTTCTAATCTGAAAAGCAAAGATATACCTGCCGAAACTTTGAAGGTATTTCTGGATACCTTTAGGGAACTTAAACTAAAAGTTCTATGGAAATTTGAAGATGAATCATTGCCCAACAAACCAAAAAATGTCTTTATTAAATCCTGGTATCCTCAGCCCTCCGTTTTAGCTCATTCCAATGTTAAGCTGTTCATATCTCATGGCGGTTTCTTGAGCACAACAGAAACCATATTCCATGGTAAACCAATTTTGGGCATACCCATATTCGGTGATCAGCCCATGAATTTCAAGCATGCTGTTAAAGGAGGTTATGCCCTAGCTTTGCAATTAGATGAAATTACTAAGCATTCCTTTAAATCCACCATTATGGAACTTCTAACAAATGAGCGTTACACCAAAAGAGTTCAGCAGTTATCGAGACGTTTTAGAGATCAGCCACAAACACCTTTGGAAACGGCCATTTACTGGATTGAATATGTTTTGAGGCATGAGGGCGCCCCTCATATGCGTAATGCTGGTGTCGACTTAAACTATTTTCAGCAATATAATCTAGATGTATTTGCCATATTAGCTGGAGGTTTTGCTCTCATTATTTTAATGTTATTGATTATTATACGTTCATTAAAAAGATTATTGTGTGGAAGTGAGGAAGCAAGAAAAATATCATGCAACAGTAAAGTAAAACATAGTTAGTTTATCTAAATCTAATAGACAATACAAATTTGTTTAAATTGTCAATATCAAGCACTATCGATTTGTATAAATCAATTAATTTCATTGCTTTTTATTTAGTATTTTAAGTCATTTAATAAATATTTATTTTGAAAAAAAAACAGATATTTTATTGTTAGAATTTCAAAAAGAAACCTAGTTGTTGATATCATTTTAAGATCCATTATTACAACTTGCCTCTAATGTTCTTAATAGTAAAAGGTAACTTTAATTAAAGTGAGGAATAAAGTAACCTTTAAAATTTTTCTTTATTACAACTTCCTTGTAAAATAAAATGAGTTTTTTCTAAAATATGGCAATATCAGTGAAAAACCGATTACTGTTGACAAGTTACTGACAAGACGCAGTAAATTGTTTATGTTTATGAACAAAATATAAATCAAACGCCTGCTTTCCATTTTTATTTATCATATTATTTATTGGCAAAACAAAATCAAAATTCATTTATTTTTCATGAAGTTGACATTTTTCCAGAACATATGGCAACTTCAAATACATAAACCTCACTATAAAATTTAAAGGCAAGATGATCTTCCCTTTAGCTTATCGGTCGGTTTTATGGTGTTTTGTTTTCTGAAATATGAAATATTTATTATGTACATTGTTATAATGTTTACCCCACATTTTAAAGATGTCGCATTTTTAATGGTCAGAATAGAACATAAAATCACAACAGTGTAACACTTTTTTTCATGTACACCTATTTTTTTTTTTTTTGTTAAAAAAGAAGAAGCAGACCAATGGCACCTTCCCGACTAATACGCAAATTCTTCTTAAACTATACATACATATTATGGATGCCAAACGGGACTGGTTTTTCTTATCTCGGGATTCGGGATTTCATAAATGAATCCCTGATATCGGGATTTTTGTTTCATATTAAAAAAATTACAATATTAATGAAAAAACTATTTATTTAATTCATAAATTTCAAGATATCTCATAACAAAAAAAATAGTTCATTGAATTAAAGTAATAAAGAAACAAAAAAGTAACATATATTTAATATAAATTTGTTTAAAAACAAAAAATTGCCTCAAATCTATAGTTTTTTCATTTATTTAAAGTGGATTTTCAATTTTGTATATGTTTTTTGTTTCTTAACGCAAATACACATTCATAAACAAAACAAATGTCAGCTGTTTTATCGTGCAATTTCCCCCTCTAAAAATACAGAGTGTGAATGGTGCAACATTTTTTAAATTTATAGTGTGACATTTATAGAAAAGAACACACAACACTTTAGCAGTGTTGACATTTTTTTTTTAGAAAAGAACACAAAAAAAAAATTAAAAAAGGTGCGAAATGGGAAAAACGTGTAACAGCTGCAATATCCATATATGGGTGTATATTTTAGAGTCAAAATGAATATCAGTCATATTACACATTTGCAACAAAAACTACGTAAGGCTGAGTTTATGATTTTCCTTTTAGGTAATTGTGAAACAACAATTGTATTAAGACGTACTTTTCCCCAGCCGAAAGAGCAATGTATTGTGGATCCTTACAAAACACACAACATAGGATACTAAAAATCTTATGGAAAACCCCAAACTCACATCAATTAAGAAATTCCACAAATAATATGAAAAACCACCGATATGGTTATATCCAAATGGAACAATGGTTAGGGCCAACTATCTAATTACTTGTGTGTAAAAGACAGTGTGTCAACAGATGGCGTTGATCATACAAAGTGTTCGAAAACTTTAAGTGTGTTCTTAAACCGTAATATAAATTATGCATCCACAACAAAGGTGTAGGGTATATAAGACTCGGCATAGCCGAATATAGCACTCTTACTTGTTTGAGTAAATATTTGCCATGTGTGACCATACCTTTAGTTAATAACAATACAAGACGCAACATCCCAAAATCTGTCAATCTTGCTAAAGATCTCCACGTTCTTAATGATAAGAGTATTTACTTTACAACATTAGCTAATGAATTTTTAAATGACAGAAGATTCCTGCATACTATTAATCATATGCACAATAACATAAAACATAAAACCAACTGGAAAATGGAAAGCAGCCATTAACCGTCTCTATGCCAACAATTTTTAATAAATTACCAACATATATTTTAAACGTAAGCAATAAAAATGTAAGAAAAAATTCGCAATGAAATTACATAGTTATATGAATTTTAAGATATATATTTTTCTGCACACAAGCCAAATGACATCGCAGATTAGTTTGAAGATACATTGTAGAATATTTGATTGCTTAATAAAAATGAATTTTATTATTAAAAAAATGCTTAACATATGTATACATATTATAGTTATATATACTCGTATATATAACTTAATGATGGTGAATGTTTTGCACGCGTTATGTATCAAGAATTGGATGCATTGCTCGATTAAGATTGTTTCCAAAGTCCCTTTTTACACAGGGAAACATTTGGAAGGGAAACATCTTGAATTCTCTTTTGTATTTTGCTTCGCGGTCATACAGGGAAACATTTCAGTTTATATTTGTTTTTTGACATTTGCCTAATTGTAGTGTTGTTTTTTTAATTTCTACTGTTTTTAATTTGCTAATGTAAGTATAAAAAACTTATAAAAACATTTATTTTATTTAACATTATTTATTTTTTTATTTTTCTTCAAACAAATTCAAATATAAAACATAGACAAAGCACAAAGCGTGCATCCGAGAACGAGAAACAAATTTCATATTCTCTTCCCCACCCGTCCCTCTCTACCAAACAAAATGTTTCCGTTCCAAATGTGAACCTGTGTAAACAGGGACAAACTCACCAAACACTTGCACAATCAGTGCAATTTTCAAAACATTTGCCAGAAGCTCAAACTGGCGATGAAAAATGCATCCATTGCTGTAACCCGAAGCAAAAGAGATCGTATGTGAAGACGGAAAATTGTGTTAAGCGACGAAGCTCATCTGTGGTTGAATGTATACGTAAACAAGCTAAATTGTCATAGTTGGCGTGAAGAGCAGCCAGAAGCATTGAAACGACTGCCAATGCATCCCGAAAAATGCTTTGTTTGGAGTGGATTACGGGCCGGTGGCATCATTGGACCGTACTTTCCAAGACCACGAAGGCAGGAACATGACTGTGAATGGCAACGCTACCATTTTTTTTTTCTTTTTTTTCTTAATGAAAAATTGTTGAACTTTTTATATTTATTATTAGAGAAAATTTTATTGGGCTTTAGTTCATTAATTCAATGCCATTGTAAAGTAATAATTTATAGGCAATTGGCACGTTGGAATGCATTTTCTGCCCTTTCGAGGGCGCCATCAGCAATGTTTGTTCTCCAAGATCTACTCACCAATTATTGAGAAATAGATTTCGGGAATTAACATATTTCTTTTTACATGTTATGAGTTAGAACGAAATTTACATATGTACGTTTACTAAAGAATGTTTATTATTATTATTATTATTATAAATTTGAATTACTACAACTTTGTTGTAGTTTTTATTGCTGCGCCTATTGTTGTTTTATCAAAAATGAAAGTGCTGGACTAGATATTGATAATAGTTGATATGTGGTTTTCTATTTGCAAAAAATTATTCCTAAATATTCAATATCCATACTAAATTTCTAACTGTTTCAAATTGTACTCATTTACTATTCCCTTTTTTTATCATATTCTTTCTGGAATATTATTACTTTGCTGAATTACTATACTTTTGTACATAAGAATAACGGTAGTAACATTCTTAGTTTAAGTTCACATATTATAATGTTGTTTGAAATAAAAGTAGTAATAAATGAATTGTTAAAGCCGACGTACCGGTGATCGTAGCGTGACTGTGATCGTAGCGAAAATGTGTATAACCTACACCACCATAGTGGGGAGAGTATATTGGATTTGTGCATATGTTTTGTAATGCCCAGAAATATTGGTCCACCACTCACCTTAAAGTATACCGATCGACTCAGAATCACTTTCTGAGTCGATTTAACGATGTCCGTCCGTCTGGCTGGCTGTCCATGTAAAGCTTGTGCGCAGAGTACAGGTCGCAATTTTGAAGATATTTTGATAAAATTTGGTAAGTGATATTTCTTCGGCCCAAGGACGGATGGGATTGAAACTGTTGGAAATCGGTCAATTATTCCACTTGGCCCCCATAAAAAAGTCCTCCCAAAATTGAGGTTTACCGATCATAAATGTTTGAATTATGCAAGGAACCAAACAAATTTCATCACAATGGAGTGGTAAATGAAGCTAAATCAAATCTACAAATTTTGTGCAGATCGGTCCATAATTAGTCGTAGCTCTCATCAATGGCCCACTTCCGAAAATCACTTTAACGATCATAAATTGTTTAATAATGTCAAATAAAATTCGACACAAATAATATACAGAAATGATGACACCTAATTTTATAATGGTCAGTCCGTAATTAGTCGAAACTCTCATATAAGACCCTCCCCCTAATCAACTATAACCTCCATAAATATTTTAAAAGTATTTATATCGAGATAAAGTTTAACATACAAACTATTTATATTCACAGATACTAAATTTTTGGATGATCGGTCCATTATAGGTTATATCTCCCATATAGCGCAAATTTCTGAAAAACTGTTTTATACATATACTGGGTATTGTAGGGTATTATATGGTCGGGCTTGACCGACTAAACTTTTTTACTTGTTTATATAAAAATCCAAACAAATATTCACAAAACTTTATTTGTTAAAACAAAGTATTTTAAGGTCACTTTAAAGTAGGTATCTAGCTGCGTTAAAGTATTTGATATTATCATCGCTTTACCAGACGTGTGTTAAGCAAAAGTTGTTTTTGCATGATACTTTAAGGGATTTTTCTTAACATAGGTTGCATAAGGCTGTTAATGTTTAATAAAGGCGAACATAATTTACACATAAAATATAAAAGCAATTGAAAAGTTTCAAGAAATGTTTATTTATTTACCAAAATTTACAATAATTAATTAAATTTATGCATATCTTTGATATTATTTCTATCAGTTTGCCTTTCAATAAAATTTCACAGAATTCAAAATTATAAAACTAAAACAACTTTGCTGTTATTCTTAATTAAATGTGTATCTGTAGCCTATTTATGTATATTTTTTTTAATTTTGCTCAGTTTTAATTAGTTGGCATTTTGTGATATTTTTGTCTTTTCCAGTTTGTTTCATAAATTGTATTGTTTTTTTTTTGTATATATGTTTATGTTGGTATTTCTATATAAGGCTCCGGGCTTTTTTATTGCTGTTACTGTGAATATATCGTAAAATTTGTGCACACAAACAGCACACACACATAAATAATTAAGGATATATTTAGCTAAATCAGCAAAATATTCAACAAAATATTTACACAGTCCTTTGAATAATAAAATAAACTTTACTTGTATTTAGTTTACATGTACATTAAGGTGGCACATATTTTGAACTTTTTGATTTTTTAAGGCCGCCAATGTCACCCCGGAGTATTTTCTTAAAGTCTAGTGCTTTTTTTTAAATTTTGACAAACAATTCAGCTATAAAGCAAAAAAATAAGATGTTTGTGATATACGAGAAGTCCAGAATCCTTATCGTTATCCTGGGACATATAGTCCCAATAAGCTTTTACGGAGGGACAATGTGTCCCAATAAAACTAAGCTGTATATTATTTATATACAATATTG
The DNA here is from genome assembly GCA_916048285.2 of Bellardia pandia. Lineage (NCBI taxonomy): Eukaryota > Metazoa > Arthropoda > Insecta > Diptera > Calliphoridae > Bellardia > Bellardia pandia. Next base: position 105,452,378 of record OU696529.1, read on the forward strand.
GAATTATATATCTCACTTGAAAATCTTATTGGGATAATATGTCCCAATAAAAAAAGTTTACAACTTATACATTGACGTTTTATAATATGAAAAACAATGTTTCCTTACTTACCTTTTATAATTAAATAGATTTGCAAAAAAATAAAAACACAAAATCTGCAGCAGTATTTAAGAAACTATGCGACGATCAACGAAAAACAGGTGCTCTCATACAAAAAAAAAATACACATAAATAATATACCGCTATAATTTAATTACACCACAGATAACACTTTAAACTTTATTGGGACACATTAGATATTAATATATAAAAGGTAAAACAAAAGTTATATTATAGCGAACTTTGCTGAGACATATGATCCCAGTAGGGGCCAAAGGGTTAAATTGTTTTGCATCAACTAAAAAGGAAATTTAACAATCTTAAGAAATCTCGTATAACGAGGTTGAACATTTTGTTTGAAGTTTCGAGTTTAGATTTGTATAGAATCTGTTATTAGCATAGTCCCACAATAAATAATCTAATGGTGTTTATATGCATGCATTGGGCGGCCAAGTAACAGCTGCATTTCCTAAAATTATGAGATCAGGCGTGATGCATTCACCTAAGAAACTAAGTTTCGCACCACTTAAATTATGTCATTTTGGGTCCGAGAGCGTTTAAGGTTTAATTTAGATTTTAGCACTATTGCTATAAGTGTTGCAATTTTAGATATATTTTTCTTGAGTTTCATAAAAATCTATGTTAAATGAAACATATAACATTTCGCTAAATTTTCATGAGAAATCCGAAATGTAGAAAATTTTAACTTTGACCTTCACGATACAATGGTTAATGTGATCTGTTTTTGGTAAACATTTGGAAAATATTTAGAATTATCTGGACTTAATATAATATAATTAAAGAAATTAAGCTTACTCGCCAAAATATGGCCAACATATTTACTCTTTTACGAATTCCGCCAAATTAAAATCACTTATAAAAAACTCAAATCCCTGAAGAAGTTGGAAAGAATACCAACGAAACGTCGGATTTAATTGAAAATGAAATAAATAATCTTTTATTTGCATTAAATTAATGACCTTGAAAGCCTGCATATAGGAAACTATATAAACTATTAATAATAAAATCACTTAATTTTTTTATATTTCTGTTCCTTCATTTTATATTTTTGTTCCTTCATATATATAAGTATAATAAATTTCAAAGAGATGGTCCAAGAATTCTAAATTTTGTTTAACAAATTAAAAAAAAAAAAAATAACAAGGAAGAGTTTATATTCGGCTGTGCCGAATCTTATACACCCACCACCAGATTACCTATTATGGGGCCAACTTGATAAAATATTGTACCGCAATTTCTATATACTTTAGGTTTGTTTTAGTTGAATTTCATCTCAATAACGACATTTATACGAATTTTCATACTCATATATGCATATTCCAGTTACATATAATAAATAATTTACACTTTGTTTATATTTTTGCAGCGTGTAACATAAAGAGATTTAGTTTAAAAACTATAAATTAAGTTATTCTCGGAAGTGAAACTTGTACGAGAGCTATGCCCAATTATGGACCATCTTTCACAAAAGTCAATAGTATAATTTTTACATTTTTATAACTGATCTGTGTAAAATTTCGGTTCGATATAGATGTTTATATACGTAGGTTAATGAAATTTCGGGAATAGTCCTCATATGTGAACTATGACCTATTACAGGCCGATCATCATGAAATTCTGTATGTGTCTTAAGTCTTACTAAGCGAACGTTATTTTCGACATCGTGGGCCAGGGGGTTAAATTTCAAAACACTTATTTAATGGCAACATTTTTGCAAAAATTAAAAAAAAAACATTTTTCTCCTTGCAAATGTAATTTCAGAACACTATGCACCAGATAACGTTATTCGAGCATCCTAATATTTTTCAGACGGGGGACGGCGGCTTGTAGTTGGAAATATTTTTTCGTCCATACAGTCTTGGAGCACTGCTGTAAACACTTAAAAAGCTTGTCATAATAAATAACAGAAGGATACAGTTTTTCAACTATTCTCTCGCAATACTCAAGTGTAGTCCTGTTAAATATTTCACTAGTGTCGCTCCAATTCCCCAATTTTTTTATAGGTTTCTAATAAGACTTTGGTACGATATCGTACTTTGCATTTCTTTGTTTGATTGTAAACTACAGAATATCTGAGAAAAGTCACACTTTCATAACTCACAACGTCTTTCGAAAAGTCTTGGTAGAAGAGGCTGTAACCAGAAGACGAGTGGATTTGAATATTAATGCTGTGGAATATTATATAATCAGTATTAGTCAGGTAACGAGTAGAAGGAAGAACAGAAGACGATAAATAATATGAATATGTTTTTAAGACAATCATTTGAGTTTAAAATCCTAATAACTCTCAACTTTTTTCAGAGGTATCTCAATTTTTTTTTATTTTTTTTATTATTTTATTTATTTATTTAGTAGTATTCATAATACTTTATAATTAATATAATAATTTACATTTTTACAAACTACTATTGATCATATTATTTCTTAAAAATTGTACTATATTTCTTTTGCATATGTTAATATTTCTTTCTCTTTTTATATTTTCTGGTAATGTATTATATAGTTTAAGACCTTTAAAGAATAGAGATCGTTGCATTGCTGTTGTTGTTACCCTTGGTATTCTGAAATTCTCTTCGTTTCTGAGGTAGTATGGTTGTGCTTCTCTTACATAGCCAAGTTGTTCGGTAAGGTATTCTGGTGCGTTTCCAATTTTTATTTTCTGAATGAATTGCAGTGTATTTAGTTCCAGTCTTTGTTGAATATTTAACCATTTCAGTGTTTCTAGCATTAGTTGAATTGGAGCATATATATTGTATTTTAGAATTGACCGCATAGCTTTATTTTGTAATTTTTGTAGTCTTTATATTTGTGTTGGTGTGCAACAGGTGTATAAAATTGTGGAGCCGAATTCAAAATGTGGTTTTATCATTGTGTTATATATGTGTATTGCCGTTATAAGAGATACTTTATTTCTAACCCGTTTAAAGAAACCAATTTTTTTACCAATTTTCTTACATATATAATCAATGTGTTCTTTTAGTTTTAAGTCTTTATCTATTATAAATCCGAGATATTTAATTTTATTTACTTTTTCTATTGTTTCATTATTAATTGTAATCACATATTCACTGTTCATATTTATTTCAAGTATTTTAGTTTTGAGTTCGTTAAGTTTTAATTTATTCATTTTAAGCCATTTATTTATGTTGTTTATGTCGTGCATTAGGTTTTCCCTACATTGTTCATCAGTGTCTCCTTCCGCATAAATTAATGTGTCATCTGCGTATAGAATTATTTCGCATTTCTTTAGTATATTTGGCATATCATTTATGTATATTATGAATAATAGTGCGCCTAGGATAGAACCTTGTGGAACTCCAAATTCATTGTTTACTTCATTTGATTCTATACCATTCACCTTTGTAATTTGCCTTCTATTAGTAAGATATGATTTAAACCAATTTAATTCAACTTCTCTTATACCATACATATATAATTTCCGAATCAGTATTTCTCTATCAATTGTCTCAAATGCTCTTTTGAAATCCAAAAACATTGCCATTATTTTTTTCTTTCTATCTACAAATTTCCATCTGTTTATCACATAATTAACCGTTGTTTCACATGAGTATTTTTTACGAAATCCCGATTGATATTTTGACAGTAAGGAATTATTTTCAATATATTTTTCTAATTGTTCTTTCACAACTTTTTCCAAAAATTTTTCACATGTTTTCAATGAATTTATTGGCCGGTATTCTTCGCATTTATTGGTTTTTAGCACTTTTTCAATCGGAGTTATCGTTGTTATTTTCCAGTTTTCAGGAAAAACACCTGTCTCTATCGATTTATTAATAATTTTTAATATTGTTTCTCCTGTTACGTTCCAGTTATCAAGAATTATTTTATTGGATATTTTATCACAGTCTGTTTTATTTTTCATTTGTATAATTATATTCTTAAGTTCTAAAATGTTTATTGCACGGAATTTAAATCTATGGTTTATCACATTTATTTGGTTTTCATATTGCACATTCTCGATTTCGTCTCTTATTAACTTAATACTATCTACAAAATAATTATTGAATTGACTGGCGATTTCTTTATTATCTTTATATTCCACTTGGTTAAATATCACAGTTTTTATCTCGTTATGGTTTTTTTTAATTACTAGATCTTTTATCACTCTCCACATTTGTTTCTGATCGCTTGCATTGTTAATCTTGTTATTAATGTATTTATTTTTTTCGTTTTCGATTTTTACTTTATATAAATTTCTTATTGTTTTGTAATTGGTCCATGCCTGATTCGTATTTGTCAATTTCGCTGTTTGATATTTTATTATTTTATCATTTTTCATTAAACGTAATTCATTATTAAACCATCGATTTACATGGTTTTTTTCTTGTATAATTCTCCTATTAGTAAATTTTTGTATAGTCTCTTTAAAATAATTATCAAATAAAATTACATTTTCATTAATGTTTTTATTTTCGTTATATACCATATTTTTCTTTAACTCTGTGTTAAACGTTTCTTTGTTGTATTTAAAAATGTCCAATTCTTTATTGTCTATGTTGGTATGATCATTATTTTCACTCTTAATTAAAATGTTTATCATTTCATGATCTGCTATTTTATTTGTAGTACTGTTGTTTACCGATATATTATATTTATTTGTTATTACAAAGTCAATTATGGTACTGGAACTTTTTGCTACTCTTGTATATTCTCTAACTAATTGCCTGAGACCATTATCATTTAGTATGCATTCCATTTGATTTTTATATGTTGAATTTTTAGACCAGTCAATATTAAAATCTCCTGTTATTAAGATATCACAGTTATAATTACATATTTCTTCTAAGACTTCCTCAAAAATTTTACAAAACTCCGATTCTCCATAACTAGGTGATCTGTATATTGCTCCAATTATCATTTGGTTATCTTGACATGTGGCTTTACATACTAAGATCCAGAATTTAACACCGTCTATCTTTTCAATAATTTTAGTTAATTTCCATAACTTTTTATAATAAATAACGACTCCTCCAGTTCTATTAGATGCAGATATCGACACAATATGATCAAATCCTTGTAATATAATTTCATTTTCTTCTACGTCTTTTGTTACATGTGTTTCCGAGAGAATAAATAAGTCCGGATTCTCCGTTGTTGCAATGACTTCCACTTGATTATAATTATTTAATAATCCTTGCACATTTGTGTATAGAGCACGAATATTTTTTGATTGTTAAACCGATAAGCCAATTCTTCTCATTTTTAAGTTCAATTTATTTTAGTATACTGGACATTCTCTACTATTTGTAAAATGATTTTCATCTAAATCCATATTAAGTTTACTGTTCATTTTTATGCAGTTAATACATTTTATTATCATTTCCGTTTTTTTACATTCTCTTATTTTGTGTTGTCCATGACATCTTAAGCATACTTCTTGATTTTTACATTCTTTTGCGATATGATTATATCCTCTACATTTTAGGCACTGCGTCACATCTGTTCCATCGAACACTCTACATCTTTCCCATCCAATATTTACTTTTCTTGCTTCTATCATTTTAGTATATGTTTCGTTATCGACTGCCATTTTTACATTATAAATTGTTTTATTACTTCTTTTAATTTCGTATTTTTCTATTATTTTGAGTTCTGCGTTAGAGATATTTGGGTTCTGCTTTTTTATTTTCTCAATCATTTCATTCTCTTCATGTTTAAAAGTCATATCCGTTATTTTAATTCTTAGTTCAATTGGGTTCGGCACCTTAATTTCATATCCTTCAGTTAATTCGTTTTCTATTGCATTTTTTATTTTCTCTCTTTCTTCGCTATTTTCACTTTGAATAACAACCGTTCCATTTCTTCTATTTTCTACACCTATAATTTTTAAATTAACTGGATCAACTTTATCATTTAGTGCTTCCCTTGTTTTGTCTACCCCTTGTTTTTCTTTAGGTTTTACAATTAAAGGCACCTGTTTGTTCACATCTGGTAGCGCTGTTTTTTTTACCGACTCTGCATATGACATTTTTGTTTGTTTTTTGTTGGTTTCTTTAATTACCTTCTTTATTTCGTTACACATATTTAAGTTTTTTTCTTCTAACGACTTGCACATTTCTTTGTTGTTGTTTTCAAAATCATTAACATTAAGATATAATTTTTTAACTTCTTCAACATTTTTTTCACATGATTTTTGAACAATGTCCATTTTTTTCAACCTTTATTCGTACCGTTTTTCTATCGCTTCCAACAATCGTTTGATTTCATTTTCGTTTTGTTTTAGTGATGATGAAAATTCATGTTTATAGTTTACTAGGTTTTGTTTATTTTTATGAACATCTTCTTGTATATCCCTTAGGATCATATCAACATTGTGTATGTACTGCATACAATCCTCACATACGAAACGTAGGAAATTATTTTCCTGCAAAGCTTTTTGGGAATACTGATCAAGACCAGAACACTTTATTGAACCGTGATACGTTTTTTTACACACCCCCTCACACTGAATTCCCGTTTCACCGCGAATTGATGATTTGCACTTACTGCACTCAGCCATAACTGAGTGCTTTTATTGTTTATTTTTTTAAATTTTTGTTTAATGAAAAAGAAAAAAGAATTTATTTTCCACTAATTCTAATTAATATTTTTCTATGGTTTCCAATAGTCCTATCTATTTTTTTAAACCAATTGTTATTTTATTTTATTAATTTTATATAGCTTTAATTTTTACACTTGTTAACATTCTGCGTTGCCAACTACAATGACAGGGAAACAAATTTTGTTTTAATACTAAAGGCCCAACTATAATATGCATAAGCAAGCTTAAGCAAATTGCAAAAGTTAACGAAAAGGCTGTCAAATGCATAACCAGTTCAGAGTTAACTTTTAGGTGGCTACAATGACTTTGAAACTTTTTGTCCACAGTTGTTCATTTATGTTTAAAAAAAATGTTTTTATTTTAACAAAAAGCCATTAAATGACTATATTTTATAAATATTATAATATTATTTTATAATTAAAAGAAAACTTCGTACCCGAAACGCATAATTTTTCCTTTTTTTTAATTTTTCGGCAAAAGTACTAAAATGTACAGCTGTGGCAGCACTAAATTGTAAATAATAATAAACGTTTACATATGTTTTGTTAATTTTCGTATTGTGTTTGTAAAAATGGAGAAAAAACTTAAAAATTTAAATAATATAAAAATATTAAAGTTAGCGCTTGAAGGCCTGTGCACATTAAAAGAAATAAGTGAACTACACTGTAAAAGAAGAAGACGCTCTTGTTCTGTCAGAGAAATAAACCACGACAGAGACATTTTTGTTAAAATAAAAAGGGCCCTTTTATTATAAATGTATTTTCTTCTTTCTCCATTTTGTTAAAAACACAAACAAACAACAAACAGCTGATTCCGTACGGAATATGCGATCAGTTTCGCTTTTTGCTTAAGCAAATGACAGTTGAAAAACTTAACGAAAAGTTTCGTTAAGTACATTATAGTTTGTCACATACAATTTATATGTGTTCGCACGTTTGCTTAAGCTAGCATATGCACATTATAGTTGGGCCTTAAATCTACTACTAAATCTTAAAATACCTTCAGCACCAATAGTCTTGAATGAATTAGCTGTGTTAAGTTATGGTTCATCGGAAGCAGAAAGGATTCGTTTCATATTGTCTCTCTAAGTTTGGGAATATTTATGAAAATTCAGACCAACCCTTGTCAGCCTCTCATGTTTTAATATTGTTATTTCCGCAAATTTGACTACACACTTGGAATTTACCTAGCTTTATAATTAGCTCAACATTTCTTACGTTTTTTTGTCGATTATCATCCTGTAGATTTCATAGTTTGGTTTGATACTTATATGACTGCATAAACTTTTAAGGCCTCTACAAGGTTTTGTGCAAAGAGTTCGACAGTCGGTCAGACTATTTAATTTTTATTTCGAAAAAAATTGCTATTGTGTGCTATGTCATTTAATACAGCTTAAGACAAAGAATTTCGAGAAATATAATTGATAAACAACGTAAAGAACTGTATCACCCTAATACACATATAAAACATACGATATCACAACTATTGGCTATTTACCATATGGTCCATGCAAACATTCAATGATGTTTATGACGATGATGACGACTATGTTGTTAGATACTTTCGCTCCATACATATTATTGACGTAATAGTGATATATTTGTTTAGACAGTATTGCCGTTTATAAACAACATTTTATTACATTTGGGAAAGTTAATTAAAGTACATAAAATGAAAGACAAGTAGGAGAAGTATGTTGAAATATATTAGATTTAATGAACGTAAGCGGAATATAGGCAGTAATTTATCGATAACAAGCTTGACATTTATGTGAGTCAATCGATTGTTGAAGGAAACCAGGGGCCGGCCAAATTACCGCATTAGATATCGAGCAAAATTGCTCGTAATTTTCTTATTTGAGAATATGGCATTCGATATCGAGCAAGAAATTTAGTACATTTTATCATAATTTAAGATATCGAAATCATTTTTCGATACGATAGCTCAATCGATCACGAATGCGGTAATTTGGCCTTAGGAAATTATTGGGTGCATAACTTAGAATGTGAAGCGTATCCAAGAGAAAGCGTTCTGCATTGATCGAAACAAATAGTAGGCGGATGAGCAAAACTTTCCAAAAAAAAAAACTTCCAAAAGATATGCCAATTTAAATTGTGATCTTCAGAGCACCCTTTTTGTCACCTCTTCATCTCTCTATTTGTCCACAGCATTGAGCATTTGAACAATATTGAGCTATTGTCAAAGGAAAGTTGAAGCAAAGTTGTCCTTCAGTTCCTCAAGACCTGGAGTATGAGAATGTTTTTGATTTGGAATAAGTAAACACACATTTGTATAAGTTAAAATTAATTTAAGTTTCTTGTTTTAGATTCTCGAAAATATTAATAAAGAAATCTCAATTTTTGTATAAAATGAATTTAATTTTTTGTTTTCTTACATTAATGTTAAAATATTTCTGCTACTACATTTTATATGTACAAAGCTTTATTCAGATTTTTAACTTACTTTAACAAAACTCTTAACCTGTTGATACTAATTACAACTATTATTATTATTATCTTTATTGTGAAAAACCAATAAATCTGATTTAACCAAATATACTATGTATAAAAAAATAATTAGAAAAATTGTCTAAAATCTAAATAAAATAATTTTTGGCAATTTTGTTGACTTTATGGCTTCAACTAAAGAGTATATCCTAACATACAACAAACAAGCATACTGCTTATAAAACAAATTGAATAGCTTTAATTTACTCGCAACAGCAGTCTATATCCATAAAACTCTTAAAAAAAACTATCTAACCTTTTAATCATATTAGGAATTTGGAAACTAAGAATCCCAATAAATAAACTCAGTGTGTATTGTTGTATATCCCCTCAACTTTTGTTTAAGTTTTTGCTTTTTACTCTTGCTGTTATTGTTCATGCTGTTGTGTCTGCTTTTGTCTATATTGTTTGTTAAATTAGGGAAATCTAATGAATCAACATGGGCAGTATGAAAACCTCAAACTATTTGGCCACACTCATGTTGTTTTTGATAGTAAAATGCCAACCAAAAATGATTTTAATTAATTAGGCTTTTATTAGGCATGCAACCCAGATACTCACACATACATACATATTACGTAAACAGAAAACATAGTCACACAGCACAGATCCATACACACATACATATAAATCTAAAAATAAATATAAAACAAAAATAATACATATATTTTCATACTACATAATAAAATGTAGCTTAAATAAAATCACATACACCACCAAGTGCTTTTTTGCAATGTTTGTCGATACTGATATTTGGGAGTTAAATTTCAACATAATAATACGCAAGTACATTAGTATATTGCAGGCCAAACACACCAGAGCATCCTTTATACAGAGTATTTGGTAGTAACGAACAATTTGTTTATGTTAGAGGATAATCTAATAAGTCTTCTTCAAATCTATGATACTCAATCTTTATATGTATATCAATGATCGGCACACATAGGCTAAACATGGTTGATTATTTGCCAAAAAAAAAATGGCACAATGTTCATAAATATTTTTAAAGAAGAAACAAATATCAAACTTGGATATATAGAATTTTAATTTGACAACACAATTTTAACTGGCGGCCATTTTTTCAGCTGTCAAGTGATTTCTGTTTCGTTTGGTTTGGCATTTAAGATGAATTGACTAACGCCTGAACAACGCTTCCAAATACATATCGAGGATGTTTTTTCTAGATGTATACAACTTTAAATTGGAATAAAGCAAAGATAGTCATGAAATTTACTTTATTCGAAAGATAATCTTCTGGCATTATTATTTTTATATGTAAGCTCAATTATCAAATATCGTGGTTGAACCTCCAATTGTAGAATTTGACTACTCTCTACTTTCCTCTTGTCATCTCCTTCAAAATTAAATTCAGGAATTTCAATTCACGTTATAATGAAACTATGTAAATATGTACATTAGCATTAACATGAAGAATACTTAACTTATTAAATATAAAATAATTCAAACTGCTACGAGCAATATGGAACAACACATATCAGTAACCAGTCTCTCATTCCAATACCGTCAATTCGAAGTCAGTTATCCATTCCCATTCTGTCCACAGTATCACAGAGTCATTTTCCCTCTTACCCCTGTCATACGTCGTATGCTGTCCCGTTTCCACGTATATGACTTCTGGCATATAACTGGCTCGGACGTAGTCTAATCTGGAGGTCCAATTTTCGATGACTTTTCCAACATTTTTGGCCGTATATCGGCTGTAATGTGGCGAATGTTTTCCACCAAGTGGTCAATTGAGTCAATTGAGTCTTTCAATTGAATTGTTTCTTGGCCACACACTTCTTTAACTGAATTGAAAAATTTGCATTCAACTGTCAAATTTATATTGTTTTACAACTACAAATTTAAAAATTAAAAACTTTAATGGCTGAAAAACGAAAAATATTTGCATTAATGGTTACTGCATAATGTCTTAATGATGAAGAAAAAGAAAAGCGACGAAGAATTTGGTCAAAAGAATGGTTGAAGAATAACAAAAAAAATTCAAATGAAAATTTTATAAGAGAACTAAAAACAATAGAGCCGGACGATTTTAAAATTTTCACAAAGCTAAATGAAGATGCTTTTCACCAGCTTCTAGAAAAATCAATATCATTTTTTTAATTTTTTATTTAAAATCAAATAAGATTAAAAATCAACAACTTTTGCTTTGCAAAAGAAAACTACAAACCTAAATTTTGACAGCTAATCAAGCGACTCGAACACACACAGTACAAGACTTTTCAGTCAACTTGAAAAAATCAAAATCTTTTGATTTTTCTTCAACCAACTCGTCAACTGCCAAACTAATCAAATGACAAAGCCATACACGCTTTGATTCGAACAACAACCGACTCAGTTGCCAATTGAATTGAAACGTGTATGGGCTGCTTAAAGTATTGTTGGAAGGATTATACAGTTGAGCCATTAATATTGGCTGCATTGTTGTTCTACAAAACAATGTGATGTTTTCGAAGACTGCCTCAATAAAACTACTGAACTAACCTCTAACAAATCATCCGAATTCTAACGGTTACGAACTCAAAAATTTTCCCTCATTATAGTAAAACCAATTTTTAGACTACATATTACCAACTCCTGTGCTCAAGTGATAGTTATTTAATTTATCTAATGGTCTAATCATTTCTTTTAAACTAATTTATGATTCTTTATTATCGAAGAAATAATGCTTGCAGACCAAAATTCAAAACAAACAGTCGCACATTGTGGATGTATTTGTTTTTGAGGTAATTTTAATGCGGTTCTTCCTTTGAGAATCACATGTAATTCTGAGAATCAAAAAGTTCTTCCTTTGGTAACGACATGTAAATTCTGTAAACTCAAATTGAGGTAATTCTGAGAATCTAAAAATTATTCCTGATGAAGATGTGTTTTATCGCTTTGAATGGTTTTGTTTCGGAAATTTTGTTAATGTTTAATAATCCCATTAACAAACTCTCTTAGCAATGCCTTAGGCTTAAATAATTGTGCAAATATGAGTGGGAGATCTTCAAGTGTACGTTGTGGGGATCTGTCTAACTTTGCAATTCTTGTCAAAGATGGCACATTAATATTATATTTTCTGTATAATAGCATTTTTCACAGAAAATCTCGTTATTACAATATTTTATATAAAAACATGATACATTTTTTTAATAATAAAAGTTTGATTATATTCGTCCTTGAGTATTTATTAATTTGAGATTTTTTTAATAATATTATTCATATCCACTTAAATGTACACAACACGAAAGGGATTGGAGATTCGTTTTGTGGAATATTAATATTGGTGAGTTTTCTAACCAAATAAATGAAACCTCGTCCATTAAACAAGTTTTGTGTCTTTTTGCTGCAATTTAAATTTAAAGTCACATTTTTGCAAAACAATGTAGAGTTCATTTATTTTAAAAACTATCTAAAATTAATTGGCGTATTCTTGTTTTATCTATTGTTTTATGAACAAATCTATAAATGAAATTTCTTTTCTTTTATGTTGAAAATCGCATAACTGCTCAATCGTTAATTTTATTGGGTCATTGTCATGATTTCATTTATTTTTTACTGACGTTCTGTTTGTAATATTATATTTATGTGGGTGAGTATGAGTGTGTGTGTGAATTTGTTGGTTCCCTGAAGGAAACCTGGGGACAAGTGTCTCCAAGTCACCACTTTTGTCTACTATTTTGGTGACGGTTTTGCGACATTGTCAGCAGCATTGTCACAATGGTTATTATTATACAATTATCTTTTTTCAGTTGTGAGCCCCGATAGACTAGGCGACAGTGTGCCGGACTATCATTCAGAGGGTTGCGGGTTCGATTCTCGCCAAAGACTCTGGGTGTATTCGAATTTATTTTTTATTGAATATTTTTTAGTATTTTATTTTTTTTTTAAGAAAACTCCAAAAATTAGCAAAAAAAAAAAATGCATTTTTATTTTCTATTTCAGAAAAGTACCAAAAGTGTAGGCAATGTGGTCCCAAAAGAACTACCTTGTCAATAGTAACTATGTCAGTAGTGGATTTTCAATGACACGCACATTTTAAATGTCTATAGTAATTAGCATTGTCTGGGGTATACTAAGTCACTAGTACTGGTGACTGTGTCAATAGCAATTCAGTACTGTTTCACTATTGACATTTCCTGCAGGGTTGGTTCATTTTGATTAGGATGACATTTTACAACTTTAATACAAATAATAACAGCAGAGTTTTTTTTGCGTGTCCTGTTGGCAGTTACATTAAAGTGTGAGAAATACTTGGGTAAAATAAAATTACTTAGCATTACATTTATGGACCATAATTTCCCTTATGGCCAGCAATATAAAACTTGGACATACACGTAGTAAGCAACACTTATCTCGGATTTGCGATTACCAGCAAGATTAACATGATTCAAACAAGTTACCTATATATATAAATTACAAACATTAAATAACAATCTAAACGCAAATGGTCGAAGAAAAGCGAAGTATGTTTATAAAGATATTAAATAAGAAAATTTAATTAAATAAAAGCCTAAAAGCTGTTTGTTAGCAGTGAACAGCAATTATTTAAAGAATTAAAAAAATGGTATTGCAAAAAGTTTTATTTTTTATATAAATATCATCAATTAATTCTTAGCAACTTTTGGTTACAACGAGGAACTAGTAATTTTATCTAGCGTTGCAGACACTAAAGTGGGAATTGACTTCAAACTAGATTACCTAGGATGTGTTAGGTTACCAGTTAACTTCCCTTTCCAATACAAAGCGCACATGCAGAGCAAATGTACAAATTGCAGTCAGTCAAGTGATTAGATCTTAGCGGAAATAACTGCCTCTAATGGCATATATTGACTATTTGTAAAACTGTTGTGTTCATTTAAAATCCACACGCCCCCAAACGTGTAAAACGAAATATAAATTAACAATAAAATAAATATTTCAATCCAGCTATTAAAGTATTGTTTAAGGCCTTAATTTTCTTGCTTTGTGCGTGAGTGTGTTGTATTAATCTGATTCTTTTTTTTGACAACCTTTTTTAATTTGCCCTTTCTTATTGCAATTCTTTTAGTCCCTAAAAATTGTGAGTTTTGTGTAGTAGTATGTGCTTCAGCATGTTTGGGTTCATAATTGATAAATTGAGTGTAAATTTTGGCGTCAAATCCTGAACTGCTGCTGTTGTTCTGCTGGTGAAGAGAAAACGAAATATACACAAAGATACGTATAGGGTATGCCAATTAGCGGGGTTTTTCCACAGAACTCGCGTAACTATTTTCATTTTATTATACCCTACACCACCATAGTGGAAAGAGTATATTGGATTTTTGCTGTTGTTGGTAACGCCTAACGATGTTCCCCTGTCCGGCATCAAATTTATATTTTATGTGTTTTAACGTATCACCCTATATAATAAATTATAAAATTGCTGTAGCAATACGTGTATTGGAAATTTATTGGTTTAAATGAAGCCATCAAATTGGCGGTGTGCTTGATTGTAACAAATTTTGTGGTCTTATCGTTTGCAGTTTCTGTTATTTTTCTGTATTCTCCAGCTTATTATGATATAAATTATTACATGAAAAACCATATGTTATTATATGTAATTACAAAGAATTCTCTTGTCAATTGGTTTTAGGAATACCTATAGAATATCAGCATAACGCATTCAAATCTAGTCACTGTTTTATTTTTTAAATATTTGAACACTACTCTACAATTGATATTTTCAACAGAAATGTTGCTATTTTAAATTTTACAATGATTAAACAATAATATGAGATTTTTTAGCTTCCTTGAAGAACTATTAAATAAACTATTATGCTAAATTGAAAGCCAAACTTAAGTAGATTTGAAACTATATTTTTAATTCATTGTCAAAGTTACTGTAGAATTACATGAAGATGGTGTAATGAACAAATTTCCAGAATGATGACAATTTGACTATAAATGCATCTACGCCGGCTTCTTGTTAGAAGCCAATACATGTAATTTATACGAAAACAAAAATGCTATTTCATATTTCTGTGTAATAAACACGAAATAAATGATTTCGGTTTGGTAACGTATAACAGAAAGGTAGAATGGTAGACATAGCCCTTTGGATCTATTGACGATTGGTGCTCGATAAAGAAAATATGAGAACTTATGGGAGCCATTGAAAACCAGTAGCAGTCAGTCGGGTAGGGGGGTTCTTGTTCTATAAATTTCCTCTTGCCAATAGATAATTGAGTTACATAAATATTATTATAGACTCCCGAAGTCATAATAAAAACATGGTCCGAAAGTTGATCTTTATAAGATCTTAAACAACTCCTATTTAGATCAACTAAAACTGAAAAAAAAACTAATACATCAACCACGAAACGATCTATCAAAGATGTTAATTGATAGCAATGCGCATCTTTGCGCATTAATGGTAGGGAACATTGATTTTAGTTGCGCTAAAATTATTCACTAAACTCCCATAAACTCTGGTACCACTCTTCGTTCACATCACATCGTAAGAAAACTAGTACTAAATTATTTTTCCATTATTACTTATAATACACTTTTTATTTCATGCAAAATTAAAAAAAATATAAATTGCTTTTCTTTTTCTTTTAACTAAACCGATTTCTTAAAAAAACAACAACATGATTTAGCACTGGTTAGGTTGAGATGATTTTTTTTTCTTGAAGGAGATGGTTGGTGTTGTATTTTATGGTTTTATCTTCTTTTTATTTAAGCCAATGTGGTTTTACGTTTTACAATTTTGAGACTTAAATAGCTTTTTTTCTTTGGAGTTTTTAAGCTGTGATTTTAATGACGTATATTTTATTAATGGAAACTTGTTGGTAACGAAATATGTTTATAGACGAGATATCTATGAATCAAACGCTGAAGTGCTATAAATATTATTATTCTTTTTCTTCTTTCTCTTTTCTCATCTTTGTTGGGTTTCTTTGGTAGATGATATGTGCTTATTGACAGTATTTATAGGTACATTATTTTATTAATAGTAAAATTGTGTAAACTTTTGTTTATTTTATACTCCAGACCAAAGCACTCAGAAAAAAAACGCAGTGGCGGTTCAAATAATGAGTCCACCATGAAATAAAAGGTATGAAATTTGACAAAATCAAATGCCTAAATAAAACAAAGCTTTATTGAATGTATCTACAAAAAAATGGGTGATATTTATTACCTTATGTTGTAGTGCTGGCAAATTCTACTACTTTCCATTACTCAATAATATTCAATACTTTTCATTTGGGTACACAATACTACTCGATAGTTTTATCAGATTTTTTGAAATAATAGACAGCTTTTTTCGGCGGTTGGTTTAATTTTGTAGCTTACACATTGTTGTCGTTTTATACAGTGATGTATTTTTATGCACTATTTTACCCAGTCAACTTGCCTAAAAATACAACTCAGAAAGTATCGAGTAACTACTTTTGAGTATTGAGTATCCACAAAAAAGGACAAATACTCGATACTTGGCACCCATTACTCAATACTTTGCCAGCACTATTATGTTGAACTATTTAATATTTTTCCCCCTTTCTTTTCTTTATTGTTTGATTAATGATTCCATTCAATCTCTGGCTATTTTTGGTGTAGAAATAAAATGTTTAGTTTTTTAAAGTAAAACAGTTTTAAAGTTTTCGGCGACTTCGATATTACTTTACCAGTTGTTTGAAGAAAAAGACCAATGGTCGAAAAAATCAAACAGCTACAAGACCTTCGATAGACGCTAATTGTGGCGTGATATTATATAGCTACCGTTTGCTTGAGTTGTTTTCAAGCAATCTTTTGCTTCTATCTACTTGTAAAGTACATGAAAAGTTGACAACAGTGCCTTATTAATCACAGGGTAACAAATTTTGTTACAAATAAGCTGTGTTTATTTTATATCACCAACAATATTTTTTTTATAAAAATTTAATTTAAATAATGTTTTTGTGGAATTAAATAAGTTTACTTTCTGCTAAATATTCTTCCGCTTATTTTTTCCATATTCAAATAAATATTAATATGTAAATTTAAGTCCACTAAAAGTTTTAGTTAAGACATAAACCAGCAACCTCAACAATTATAACCATTCGCCACTGTTAAAAAAAAACATCGCATTATCTCCAACACGTAAAATATTAACAGGCCTTACTATAATGTTATGTATTCAAAGTTAAATATAGACCAGGAGTGCCCAAGCCCTATACTCCTGGTGCTCTTTTGTATTTGTAAAAACTTTTAGCTATAGGCTGTGTGTTTTGTATACTCATTATAGCACTCAGCACTAGCAATACGAAATACACAAACAACTTTGCCTTATTTGTTTTTTTTTTGTCACTATACACTTAAGCCAGAGCAACAACACTTTCGTATGTTCTACTGGTAAACATTGGTGACTGCGATCGTCAATGCAGATTTTGTTTTTGTTTAACGTATGATACCGTTTAAAAAAGTGTGTTGTTTCTTTGTATGTATTGGCTTTTACAACAAAAAATACTGAATAAAAATTAGTTTTTATTTAAATGTATTGGTGTTTGCTCTTACATAAACAACTTTTGGGCACTCCTGATATACACGTTAAGGTATAAATAGGTATGCGTGTAATTAAAATTAAATAAATATTTCTAATATAATAATATTTCTATAATATTTCTAAAATTTATTTAATTGAGTATTAGTCAACAAAAAAAAAAAGAAAATAACTATAAAAATACTAAATAGAAATCTAATAATATTAGGTAAAAACAATATTTTAATATTATAATATTTAAGAAGCCAAAATTATGCAAAACAATGGTAAAACAATTAAAACTGTCGTGATAACAAAAGCGTATTAACAGAACCGAATTTGACGAATAAAATATTTTGTATACATAAATATATTTAATTTCTAAAAGAATCGTGCATTACAATCGGTGTTTTTCGTTGACGGAAAAGTAACCTAGCAATAAATTTTTTCCTTGCAGATTTTTAAGTCTTATGGCCTTCTTATGTAACATTTAGGAAATTATAAAAGAAGAGCTAAGATGTTCATGTTTAGTTAAAATTTTACTAACTGTTGCTGTTCTATTCATCAGAACTATATAAAAAATATTTTTGTCAAGAACTATAGTACCACGCCGCCACTATATTTCCTTAGCCAATAGTATAATGTTGTTCAGTTGATCCAAGCTGAGGACATTAAGGAGAGTTCATATGTTTTTCTCTTACGATTCCGAATTTAAAAAAATGGCAGAGAGCTTGGGACAATGTATTCTTGCGGAGTGGTGTCATTTAGTTATGTTTCTGAATTTAACCTTGGATGGTTTGTGTTTTCGAAAGGACTTTTCCAAAGTTTTGAAGAATCTCTATTTTTTCAGGATTTAAGTTTTCAATTCTGAAATTGCTTTGAAATTTATTCAACGTTGACTATTTATTTTTTTGCTTGGACCATCATTCAGGGGACGACCCCTATTCATGCAATGGATTGTAATGGAACTAGAAAAATACGTTAGCGGAAGTAGTGTTTGCGAATATTTCATTTGAATTTTCCTATATTGAAAGTGGCAGGGAATACTTCTGATGGTAGTTTATTCTACATACGGACAGTAGGGCTAAAGAACGAATTTTCCCTGTAATATGTCGTGCGATCCACTGTCCAGTCGACCATAAATGGATGGGCCCTGACTGAAGAACGTATATTACGTAAACAAGTACGTGTTTTGGGAACAAGTTCCTTAATTTCAGCAGAACACATCAATAGAAAAGTGAAACATAACCCACATTGCGACGATGCTCCAATGAATGCATAGAGTTGGATACCCTACAGTCACCGATAAGCATGAAAAATGTGTTTGGTCCAAAGAACATCACACTGAACGTCAGGATCTTCTGATTCCTTAATATTTACACCGAACATAAAAACAGATGTTTGACTTGTTTGACGATCAGTTACCTGATATTTTCTTTTCATTGTAGATTTTGCGACAGCCATGTTTGGAGTTCGCTATGTTTCACCATATTTCAAGATCACTACCCTGCAAATATCGCGACTAGTCCATACATGCATGTAAAGACTAGTCCAAAGAGGAGTAGGAGTACTCCAAAACTACTCCAAATATATGAAAAAAAGGTGGTCCATTTAACATTGCGATGTCCTAGGACTGGACCATATAACCCATCGGAGTAGTCCCAAAACTACTCCATGGAGTACTCACGAGGGTTAGTTTTAAACAACAACAACAACTCAATATGCAATCGTGTTAACACGAAACCATGTCGTTTAACTACAAACTCTTGTTTAACTATGGCATGGTCATGCAGTCATGATTACATTGGACCATGTTGTGAGTAGTCCATATCATCCAAAATGGATCACGTAGTCCAATATTATTTGCAGGGTATGGATACTCTCTTCATGTAGAGCAAGCAATTTGTGCTTATCTATAGTGTGCAGATGAAGAATTTCATTCCATTGTGTTCTATATATTTGTTTGTCCTTCTGTTTAGAGAAGATTTTACCTCATCGGATTTCATAACTATTTAGAATATTAAATATATTATAAGAAAAAACACTCATCAGAAACTGTCCATTTTCCTCATGGCTCTTGGACCAACGCTATTCTCTCCATGTTATGCTATATAGAGAAGCAATGCAGCAATTTAAACTAGTCGTTGAATTGTGTTAATACATCGTTGTTTAATAGCATCACCTTACATCACTAAGATTTGGATATTCAATTGCTCGATTTACACTGCTGGTAAAATTTATTGCCCAGTTGAACGTTGTATTTCCTTTCTAATTAGGTGGTTTATTTTAATATTTTTGTTTTCTTGCTTGTATATTTTTATTACATAATTTACAGTATGTTTTGGAAGCTTTAGAGTTTTTGCAAATATTAAACCGAACAATGTCGAGTTTTCAAGAAATTTGTTAACGATTTTCATTTGATTTTTCCAGCTGATATGTTAAAAAAAATTACTATTGCGATGCGAAAGCAAATTTGATGCGGTACGCGAACAAATTGATACACTTACGCATCGCAATAGAGAGTAACCCCCCAGATTCGGGGCTGTGCCTGAAATTTACTTGAGTAATGCTTTAGAGTTAATTCGTTTCTTTTCTAATATAATGTATATGCACACAGGGCATGTCAAATATTAAAAATTGCATAATTATAATAAATTCTTCAATATGTTGTTTATTTACTTTTAATGAGATTTAAATTTTATTTTTAAATTTTTCGAATATGGCCTTATGTACGAGTAAATGGCCACAGAAAAGCCGTATCGATACAAAATTCTGCAATAATAAATTTCATGTAAACTGAAATCTAAAAACGATATTTTGTTTGCATTATGGAATAAGACTTGAACTTCTGTATTAAAAATAAAGTGTACATAATTTCATAATTATCAAGGTTGTCTGAAAGTTTGGTTCAGAACTTGGATATTACGGCACCCATTTGGCCATTTTCTATACTAAATATTTTGGTGAATTAAGGAATGTTTGAGAAAATGTTCATTGTTTTTAGGTTTCTTTTCGAAGGTGTATCGTGCCTTCAACAGACAGAAAGACGGACAAATGTACGAAGATGGCTATAGAAATATAAATTTTGGTTCTACTACCAATATTTCGATGTTTTATAAACAGAATGACAAACTTAATATACCCTTTAGCTTTTTGGTGATGGGTATAAAAATAATATGTTAAGTTAAGAGTATATTTTGCACTGGATTGGTATTGAAGAAATCATGTCGTAAAAGAAAAATACATGCACCCCAATTTTAACAAAATACTGCATTATTATATTGGATTATATTAATAACTTTATAACTTTTTTAAACATTATGTACAACTATTTATGGAATTAAAATTATAACCACATAGGTACATATGTGCGATATTTATCTGTAAAATCTTCTATGATTATAAACGATTAAATGCAAATATTTATGCCAATACTCGTTTAAATATGTTTGTGGTTAAAACTGTTAAACAAGCGTCATCGTCAGCATCAGCAAGTTAATATTATTGAAAATTAAATTTACGAGTATAATGCGAATTCAATAAACCACTTAATCATAGAATCATAAACATATGAATCATCAAATAATATAAAATTTTAAAGAATGTGGTTTGTGCAATTAATACCAATAATTATTATTGAAATTTTCAAATATAAATATTTATGAAAGCACAATATCAACATGTGTGTATGTATATGTGTTGTGAAAAAGAAACCACAGATACGGTTGGTGGTAGTTTAAATAATCGTCGTACAAAGAAAACTCAACCACTCGTAAATATACAAAATTTTCATTAGAACTATAAGATGTTTTTATTGTTTTGCAATAGGTGAAGTTTATTTGAAGTTATGTAAAGGGGCTAAGTGTTTTATTTTACCTTAAGATTAACAATTTCAAACAAATATATAAATTTTAATATAATTATTCAAATTATGTTAAAGTTTAATTTCATTTAGTGTCATTAAGCGAGCTTCATCACACTGAATTAGTTAAGTTATTTACAATTACATTTTGGGATTAGGTATACGCTGTTTGAAGCAAATGACTACCAGTTTCCTAAGAATTAATATAATAGATACTATATCGACACCTTTTTGCAAATGTATCGTATGTTACAAAACTAAACTTTACAGGAAAAGGTTTTATTTGATTTCCTGCGGTTTGGGTGGTAATGTCGCAGCCAATTTTTAAGACATACCTTTACTAGACTTCTTTAATTTAAAAAAAAAAAAAATTTTGTAAAATGTGCAGTAGTTTTCGATATATGCAAATTTTTGTCACATACGATACTTTTGGCACTTCAAGTTTTGGCAGCTTGGGCGCAAAATGTGTAACATACAACAAATTGACAAAATTATTACCGATCAAAGTAAATCACAACAAAATTGTATAACGATGAAAATAGCAAAATAAAACCTTTATTTCAATATAGCAGTTATTTAAATTAATTTAGTTACATTTATTCAGTAATAAAATCTTTTTTAGAGCAAAGAAAAGTATAAAACGAAATTTACTTATATTATAAAGTAAATTATTTAAATGAAGTGAATTATTATTATAGTAAACTGAATTCAATCTTCGTTGTCCGTTTCTTGCAAAGTATCTTTAATTTTATTGGAATGGGGAAGATTTAGGTACTCACTATGATATAAAGGGGGAATACTGTTCTTAGCACATAAATTTTTGAGGTCAATATATTTTTTTGTTGATATGCTTAATTGGTTAGGGTATAGTAATTTAAGGTTATGGTTAAAATTAAGATTATTTATATTCTTTTTATTAAAATCTTCAACATAGTTATACTTTAACTCTATTGAAACAGGGTTTTTATTTAAGGTAGCGATACGCAGTTTGCTTATATTTAACTTAATGTTAATGGGAAGTAATGAATCGGCAAACAATTTCCAATTATAAAAATCGTTATGGCTCAGTTTAATGCATTCATAAGCCCATGGATTTGTTCTAGCATTTCTGATAACGGTGGGCCATTCACTAGGTGCCCATATGGTTCGATTTCTTACAAAGGATTCGATTGTGCTATGGACTGAATCTACTGGCATCATAGTGTGACCAGGAAGCAAGTAAGTTATTGTAATTTGGTTCAAACATTTGGAGGAATTTAAAAAATAAGCCAACATCGACAGTACAGCCTTGTTCTTATTTTGACCAGCGCAGCTGTCGCAATAGAGACTCAATTTCATGGTGGTTTTTCTGCTGTCCAAAATTAAGAGGTACTTCAAAAGTGCTGTGCATATTTCGTTGCATCCTCGTTTACCATCCCGCTCACCCCACAAGAAGCAAAAGCCATTTCGTGTCCCACTTTCATACACGCTTAAGTTGTAATAGGCATATTTCCGGGAGTAGAATAGTGTGACATTTTTCGAAAATGGCGTATTTAATACTTTTTGCATGTCGAAACTAGCGCATAAAAATTGTGGGTTAGATTTTGTCTTCGTTTGTTCTTTTAGAAAAATTCCTTTAATTTCGTCTTTAATTTTTAAGTGAATTTTAAGTGCATCTGAATTTAAAACCTTTTCTTTATCTTCCGCATTAAGATTTTTCACATTTTCGCATGTGATGCATTTATCCTTCTTGGGTAAATGAAATCCAATGGAAAAATCATTTTTGAAAATTTTTCTAAAAATATTTAATGACACAATACTGCTTCCTAAGTCCTGCTCTTTGAGATACTGCTCATAACATTTGTATAGATTGGCCACGTTTCGAAACTCCTGGGGTATATATACTTTATTGCATTTGCTACGACAGTAATGCGACGGTACAGCTGGCAGTTTTTCAATGTATTTTTTTACTAAATTTTTATGTTCTTCATTTGTTTTATTATGCGCCACTCTCTTTCGCCGCTGTTTAGCTCCACTTTCTTTTAACAATGCATGCCTTACCACCATTTGCGAAATATTTAAAGTTCTTAAAATATATTTTTGACAGACTTTGATAGCTTCACCATTGTGTATTAAATAATATTTGTAGGAACGATCTCGTCTATGTTCACTGTTGGGTTCTTGACAAGGTCTTCTTCTCCGTATGTGGACTGGTTTGATGCAAGAGAGAAGCCACAAATTTCGCCTTGATTCTGGCATTCCCCAGTAGTGTTCATTTATGTGACAACGTTCAATTTCTGTTACCTTTAGGCAATCGTTTTTGCACATATTTTTTAAGCACGGATTAGCAAGTACACTTCTCATATTTTGTGTGCTAATCTTGGTCTTGCGTTTTTTTTTGTGTCCGCGCTTACCAACGCAGCGCTCCTCCTCACAATCATCGCTATCACTGTAGGGAACTAGGCCTTTAACAATCTATATACATATATAAATATAATAAATAACACATTATCACTATAAAATCAACTATTTGTTTAACATATATATATAACATCACATTCACACAATATATTAATTACTAAACACAAATAAATAATAATGATCTTACATTTTTTGGAGACGTTGACATTTTTTTTTTCTTTTTAAACTTTCGTATCCACACTAGTTAAATGTCTTGCTAAAACTAACTCTTTTCACAGAAAATTACAAAAATGAATAATGAATAGAAATAACTGTAAAACAAATAAGAAGAAAGAAGAGATATCGAATGTGAAACGTCATCGATCTCATCCACTTACATTCTTTTTAAATTGGTTGAAATGTCACCACACATAAATTACAATGTTATATGTACGTATGTCACATACGTTATATTTGCAGTCACCAAAATATGTGCTGTCACATACGATAAAATTTAAACTAAGTTTCTGACATACCTATACCGAATACAGTTATAATATTTTACCAGGTGATGAGTTATAGGTGTTACAACAATTTTGCATCAAAAAGTCAATTTCGCAAAAATTGGCGTTTACGATACATTTGCAAAAAGGTGTCGATATGTTCCTTAAAATCTTTGTATAAAGGCGCTTTTAAGTTGTACAAAACTATTACCAGTCCCTTTGGCCTATATTTTATTTCATATATTATTCAATTTAAAAGCTTTGTAACTGTATTTTAGAGACTGTTTGTAAACGCATTCGTACTTTAAATTATATTTAAGAAATATCATATGTTTTAAAGTATCGAACTTGAGTTGCGATTTTTCTTTTGTCCATAATTTTGCGATCAACGAAAATATACGCTCTACACTTGCAGATGTTGCGAATTTAATGATTCGCGCGAATCGAGTGTACGGTTACTTTGAAAATGTTTGAAACATTCCACCCAACGTTGGTGTGATTAAGTAGAACGTGATTTAGTAGGAGGATTATTTTTATTCCATTCCATCCAATTTTCTGTTTTTCGCGTTTTGAGTGACTAAGTTGGCATCGCTGTGTAAGAGTTCTTTCTGAGCCCAAAAAACCCTCATAAAAGACTCTTTTCTGACATTATCTAAGAGCTCTTTTTAACGGACCAGTTTCGAATGTAATGACCCTCTTTTCTGAAGGTTTTCGCAGCAATAATGATTGTTTTTTGGGCTCATAAAGAGCATGAACGCTCTAGAAAAGGTGTCAGAAAATACTCTTTTCGGACTCATATGGCTTGCTGGGGATATGCATAGACACATGATTTTAAAATGAATCATTCCAAAGAAATAACTTCCATTAAAATATGATGCGATTTTGTCAAATTTCAATGAAATATACTGTTTTGTTGTTCAAGTTCACATATTTCTTATTTAATTAAATACAAAATAAAAATCCAGGCCATCCAGGTGATGTCACCGGTACACCGGGACAATAGTTCCAAAACCGGACCATGTCCTGGATTTTCCGGGCCAGTTGGCCATACTAATTATGGTACGAACTTCATGAAATATTGTACCGTAATTTCTGGTTATTTTAGGTTTGTTTTAGTTGAATTTCATATCAATAACGATCTTTTTAAGAATTTTATGCATATTCCAGTTATAATCAGGAATTAATATTTGTGTCTTTCTTTCAGAACTGCACTTTGTTTATATATTTCCAGCGTTTAACATGAAGCGAGTTCCTTTAGCACACAATAAATTAAGCATCCAAAAGCTTTCGGAAAATGATTTTGGCTTTTTGAAACGTTAAAATTGTCTCATTTTTATACTCTGTTGTTATTCTCGGAAGTGGAGCTTTTGCGGTTCTATATGGATGTCTATGACCTATTACGGGCCAGTCATCGTGAAATTCTACTGTACGACGATCGATTTATATGTATATGCGAACTATTTGTGTTGGATTTTAACGT
Source organism: Bellardia pandia (assembly GCA_916048285.2). Taxonomy (NCBI): domain Eukaryota; kingdom Metazoa; phylum Arthropoda; class Insecta; order Diptera; family Calliphoridae; genus Bellardia; species Bellardia pandia. The sequence continues at coordinate 105,478,277 of OU696529.1, forward strand.
AATAGTGATTTTTATAAGAGATTTATAGGCATTTACGTGATTTTTGGAAGTTAAGTGAGCAGTGCTAGAAGACGGTTGTGTTTTTGTATCTCCTGTAACAATTCTCTTTTGTTTTAATACTAAATCTAGTTAAAAATATATACATATTAACAAATTCAGTAAAATACAAAAAATAAACAAATAAAGTACAAAAAGAAAAAGAACAATTCAGTAATATAAAAAACAATAACAATTTAAACAACAATATCAACATCAAATGTGCACTAAGTAAATACTCAAAAATTAACTGAATAAAAACAAAACTTTGAATTTAATACAACAACTTTAAACAGTTCATTTTTTTTTATAAAAAATAAAATATACCTATTAATACTCAAAAGAGGAGTTCAGTGATCTTTTATTGCTCTTAATTGTTAACTACAACAACAAACTAGAATTTTGTAATCACATCAAATTAATAAACCAACTAACACACTAACTATGGCTGATACTCCCGCACAAAAACGTTTAAGAGAAATGCACAACTCTTTTGTTGATAATGCATGTAAAACACCTCGTTTAACTAATACAGAATCTCCCTTGAAGTTTATAACTATAATGGACAAACGTTTTGATAAGCTCACAGAGCAATTACAATCAATGATGGAGATTAAATTTAACGAATATAAAAATGATCTCTTAAATGAATTTGATAAAAGATTTAACGCGTTAAAGAGTGGTTTACATGAAATTGCTGAAAGAGTCGTTCAATTAGAAACAGTCGCGGTCGAATTTAAAAGTATGCAGGATGAAATAAAAATATTACAAACAAAAATAAAACGGCAAGAAAATAATAATGTGGCGTGTGACCTTCGTCTAAATGAAATTCCATTTTATGAAAATGAGGACTTATATGGAATCTTCAATAACATTTGTTCTACAATTAATGTTTCAGTTCCTGCAATTAAGTCGATTTTCCGCTTACAAAATCAAAATAACAAAAACAAAGTCAACTCTAAAGATGCAGTAATAATTGTCAAAATGTGGTCCCCATATGATAAAAACTTCTTTCTAAAATCGTTGGCCAATTATCGTAAATCAAACAAAGACTTTACATTTAAACTTAGTCATATTGGCATCGATTCTGACAATTATTTTTATGTCAATGAAAACTTAACTTCAGATAACTTCAATATATTACGAGCGGCTGTTCGGTTCAAAAAGGATAAACTTCTTCATAGTGCTTTTTCAATGCGAGGGCTCATCTATATAAAGAAGACAAGCAGCGGAGATGCAATTCAAATTAATACTATTGATCAATTAAATAAGTTATTTCAAGAATCTGAATAGCGTTAATAAAATAATTTTATTTTATATGATAATTAATTTTTATTACAAACAACTTATAACTGCTTTTTTTATCACAATATTCATTTGTTTTAGTTATTTTTCACTGTGTATACTCAATATTCATTGTATGTTTTTTATATTATTTGTTCTGTATAGTTACAATCTTGTACTTAATAATGTTTCTTGTTCTGAACTATTTGTTATCTGCTTTCGTTGCTCCTGTTAGTAGTAAAAACAAATATGCGAAATTTAAATGACTTTGGAATTCGTTCCAGAGATGGGTTAGCTAATATGGTAAATATTTTAGCCAAACAAAGAAATGGAGCTAAAATATGTCACATCAACGCTCAAAGCCTCAAGAATAAAATAGATGAGTTTCGTTACATATTCGAGAATTCACAAATTGATTTTATCTGTATTTCTGAAACATGGTTTGATGATAGTCTATCGGATTTATCAATCTCATTAGCTGGTTATAATATATGCAGAAATGATAGGAATGGATATGGCGGTGTTGCGATATATATTAAAAAAGGTATTAAATTTAAAATTATAAGCAAATCTGGAGATCCTGGTATTGATGATGAAATTGATGAAGAAAATCAAGTAGAATATATATTTCTTGAAGTGAGCAGCGATGAAAGAAAATTGCTTCTAGGCTGTGTTTATAGACCAAACAGGAATGTACGTTTGGGTCATTTATTTAAAAAAGTCGAAATGTTAACGGTTTTATATGATGATGTTGTTATTGCTGGAGATTTTAACTCCAATATATTAGTTGAGCGAAATTTTTATATGTTATGACATCATTGGGCCTTAGCTCACCTAACACAAGTGTCCCAACTCACTTTACGACTACGAATAATACTCTTTTGGATCTGTTCTACGTTAACAATTTATCTAAAATATTGATTTATGATCAACTATCAGAACCTTGTTTCTCTAAACATGACTTAATATTTATTACCTATAATTTTCACTTATATGTTGTACCTGATCAATACATAACGTTTCGGGATTTTAGAAATATCAATTTACATTTTCTAGAACTAGAATTCCATAAAATCGATTGGAGTTATCTATTTCATATGCACACAGTGGATGAGCAACTTTCGTTCTTCGAATATAACGTCAATACGCTGTTCAATCTAACAGTTCCTTTAAAAACAATAACTATAAGCAGGAAGAAAAAACCTTGGTTCACTAATAAAATAAAAAATGCCATTCATATTAGAGACTTAGCTTTTTCTAGATGGAAACGTTTTAAAACCACGCAGTTACATTAGCATTATCGCATACTCAGAAATTCAGTTAATAAGTTAATCCGAAAAGCTAAATCTGAATTATATGCTGAAAAATTCACAAATGCCCTGGATGGTAGGAAAAAATGGCAAATAATACGTGAAATTGGCATTGGAAAAATGAAACAGGAGTTACAACAAGATAATGCGGATGAAATTAATGAACAGTTTCTTAGTATACCAATGATAACTGCTGATCTCAATTACTACCGGAACCATAGTGATATCTTTCGAAATCATTTCTCTTTTGCCTGTGTTAACCAATGTGATGTTCTATCAAGCTGTCTATCTATTACTTCCAATGCTGTTGGCGCAGATGGTATTCATCCCAAATTTCTTAAAATTATTTTACCAAAACTGCTTCCTCACCTGACATTTATTTTCAATAAAATTCTTACTACAAGTTCTTACCCTACATGCTGGAAAACTGCAGAAATTATTCCAATACCCAAATCAAATTCTGAATATAGACCCATAGCAATTTTACCATTTCTTTCGAAAGTTCTAGAAAAACTAATTCAAACCCAAATAATAGACTTTATTGATAATAATAATTTATTAACTGATAAACAGTCTGGCTTTCGAAAAAAGAATAGTTGCATAACTGCTCTGGTGGATGTTGCTGAAGACATAAGGAAAGATGTTGACGGTGGACATGTTACATTCCTAGTTCTACTAGATCACTCAAAGGCATTTGACACTGTAGATCACAATGTTCTATGTTACAAATTGAGGAATATGTTTGGGTTTTCAACAACGGCCACGAATTTAATTCAATCCTATCTTAGTAACAGGACTCAGTATGTTAAAGCTCTCAACACAAATGGTAAGCCCTTGCCAATAAGAAGAGGTGTTCCTCAAGGCTCAATCCTAGGCCCTCTTTTGTTTTCACTGTATTCCAACGACTTACAAACTAAACTACAAGAATGTAAAATTCGAATGTATGCGGATGATATTCAGCTTTACATTAGCTGCAAAGTTACCTCGTTTGAATTATGTGTTAAAAGATTGAACAAAGAATTAAAGGATATCTATTTGTGGGCAACAGCAAATGGACTGAGTATTAATCCTAAGAAATCTAAATGTATAATTATCGGAAAAAACTTAAAAACCAACTATTTAACATCTAATGTTAATATAACTGTAAACAATCAAGCAATTGAAATTGTAAACAATGCTAAGAATCTTGGTATTATGTTTAACAACACTCTGACGTGGTCAGATCATATTAATTACGTTTGTGGGCGCACATTCTCCATGCTCCGGTCTCTTTGGCACACTCAACACTGTACTCCGCTAAATATTCGTATTATGCTTGCTAAAACGTACCTAACGCCAATACTTCTGTATGGTTGTGAGCTTTTTGCCAGTAGTGACTCACGAAGTATAAGAAAACTCAACATAACATTTAATAATATTGTTCGCTATGTGTACGGATTAAAAAGATACGACCACATCTCAGCATTTTCGCATAAATTATATGGAATTAGTTTTGATAACTTATGGTGTTTTCTTTTCTGAAATAAAATGTTACACCTTTATTATGTACATTTTTATAATGTTTACCCCACATTTTAAAGATGTGGCATTTTTAATGGTCAGAATAGAACATAAAATTACAACAGTGTAACATTTTTTTTCATGTACAGCTGTTTTTGTTTTTTTGCTAAAAAAGAAGAAGCAGATAGCTCCCTGGTAAGATCGCTTGAAATAACACAATGAATATTTATCAAAATGACCTATGGCACTTTCCCGACTAATACGAAAATTCTTCTCAAATATAAAAATTATATATGTATATAAACATACATTACATATATAAGAAGTAGGAGATATTGTCCTATGAAATTTGACATACATCAACTTCAGAGTATTCATTAATTACGTTCTTTACCAAGCCTTTCACTCACGGTTGTGGATTTCTTTCCATAATCATATAAAATATTTTATCATCATCTGATGATGAAGATGAATCCAACAAGTCATCCAAAATTTTTTAGCACATAAAAAATATTTTCCATTTTGTATATTTTTTTTTTGTTTCTTAACACAAATACACATTCATAAACAAAACAAATGTCAGCTGCATCAATGCCAACTTAGCCCTTTTCGGGCTAGATTTAGCCGGATTTTAGTCACTCAAAACGCGAAAAAAAAGAAAATTGGATGTGGTTTTATATGGATTTTTTTCCATTTAGCCCTTTTTTCAAAAATGTTTACGCGTTTGAGTCTCAAAAGTTGGCATCACTGGTCAGTTGTTTTATCGTGCGATTCTCCCCCTCTAAAAATACAGAGTGTGAAAGGTGCACCATTTTTTAAATTTATAGTGTGACATTTATAGAAAAGAACACACTACACTTTAGCAGTGTTGACATTTTTTCAGAAAAGAACACAAAAAAATTAAAAAAGATGCGAAATGGGAAAAACGTGTAACATTTTTGCCAGAAAAGAAAACGCCATTACTTAAAACACGAGTACTGATTTTCCTTCATAAAATAATATATACGCGACAACCTAACCACCTTTATGAACGGCTACTATTTTGCAGATCAAACAGAGGAAAAAGATTAATTGTATTTAAATCTCGTAGCCTTATCTCTAAATGGCAATTCTTTACATATGCAATACCTCTCTGGAACTCACTCCCCAAAAGTTCTCAAACCATCAGCAACGTGTTTAAATTTAAAAGAAACATTATTAAATTATTTTCAAATTAAAAACCAAATCTGCTAAATGTAATGTGATTGTATGTACAAATGTAATGTTCAGTTATTATTATTGTATTTTTATGTTATATTGTAATATTCTTTTTTAGTTATATATTTATATTCTCTCAATTTTTGGTCTATATGATTTATTTTGTGAAAATTAAATTCAGTTAAATAAGGCAATATTTTTTATAATGTGTTTAACAAATCGTCAGTTCTGTACTGGAATATAAGACTTCTAAGTCTTTTGTATAGAACAACAAACTAATAAATAAATAAATAAATAAATAAAATAAATAAATATTTGTATGGGGATCATAAAATTAGGTATGAAGATTTGCTGCTGATGCTTGTAAGAGATTTTTGTGCATTTAAGTGATTTTCGAAATTGGTCTTTATAGAGGGGTTTTGTTCAAATATGGACCGATCATCGTCATTGTGATATTGCGATTTTTGTATATGTATGGACTATTTGAATCCCAACTTAATAGTAATTTTTATAAGAGATTTATGCGAATTTAAGTGATTTTCGCAAGTGGTCTTTGTATGGGGCTATGGTAAAAATATGGACCAATGCAAACAAAATATCGTTTGGAGATTTCGCTTTGCATACAACTTATTATTACAGAATTTTGTATGGATACCACTTATCTACTATATAGACATTTATGTACCATAAAGCCATATTCCGGGAAGACATTTGTATAGGGCTATGAGTAATCGTTGACCGATTCCTAACGCTTTTAACAAAAGTTGTCCCTCTTTAATAAAAATAAATTGTATATAATTTCATGGTATTATCCGCATTGTTTTTGAAGCAAATAGCAAAAAAAAATATCTGGAACAGGTGAAACATTAGTGGACCGCGCTTGCTCAGTTTCGTAGGATATTTGGTAAAAATTACATTGTTGTAGGTCTTTTTTTGTTGAAGTTCTATCGTGCCTTCAACAGACGGACAGACGGATGGACATGGCTAGATTGTTTTAGAATCTTATAAATACCCAGAATATATAGACGTTTTGGTTCTACGACCATTATTTCGATGTATCGAACATACTTCCCATCTTTCTTGTGTTGGCTATTAAAAAAACACCCTAATATACATTTATTAAGCCAAGTCATATTAAATATGTACATTAAGTTAAATCAAAATATTTCAATGGTTTATGAATAGTTTATTACGCTGTGTTCAGTAAGTGACTGACAGAGTGGGACAATCACACAGCAAAGTAAAGTGAGGTGGTAATAATTTATTTTATCTTTCGAAAATATAATTTCAATTAAATATTCAATATACAGTACGCATATCTGCCAAAATCTGCAAAGAATGAAATTATTAGTGCAGTGTAGAATATGACCATTAGCCATAGGGCAGATTGTATGAATTTTTGAGAAATAAACAAACTTAAACTAAAGAATGTGAATGCCTTTACCCAAGCACAAAATGAAAATAACATAGTAAATTGCGCTTAAAAATTAAATAATTTTATAATGTCTTATCAGTTGTCACTTATGCTCAACAAAGTTCTTTAAATTAGTGATTGCAGAATAACAACCAATATTTTTCCCTTTAGCTCTACTCTCTCTCTTTTCTTAATTTTTTTATGCTTTGCTACGTCGTTATTTGTGCGCTTCATTGATTTGTCCACTCATTATGGAATTGTTTTGCCACATTAATACATTATCAACAGTAAAGCAAATGTTTGTTTTAAGCTTTTAGATTTTTAATTAAAATTTTTGTTTTTTTTTTCTGTTAAGTTTTACTTTGTTGTAGAATGCAAAATCATTTTATTTAATTAACATTTACAAACTTTGATTACAATCCACGGTTGTGGTAACAACAAAGTACTATTTATAACGACAACTACCCACCCCACTCAACATTGTCAGCATTTTAATGTATGAAGCTTGTCACAGACACTTGAGCCCACTGACACATTTACTTAAACACACACACTTACACATACATATATACATGTGAAAAAGTCATTAGATGTTGCTGAAAGTGATTTTATAATAGATATTTAGATTTACCTGACGATATTATTTTGTTCCACTCTGTAGGACCATAAACAAATTTAGAATAAACAAATTTAACAAAAAGTTTAGTTCAGATAATAAAGTAATTAAAATGAGAGCAACCTCTGAAGAATAAATGGTTACAAAATTAGGAAATTGAAAACTCTCTTTCTAAAATTTTAATTGTATTTTATATCTTGGAAACTATAAATTTCTTGGAATTTTATATTTATTTTTATAAGCGAAGAATTTGTATAACTTTCTTTAAATATCTTTCTTAGGTAACATTCCCTTATTTTATCATAAAAAACTCAATCTATTGCTGGTTTTCATTAATTTCCATTTACTTGCTGACATACCAAAAAATTGTTGTGCCCAGCAAGACGTTGGAAAAAAACTGTTGTTTGCTTTCTATACAAATATATGACCATGGTAATGGTTGCCTAATTACATTTTACATTGACTAAACGACAAAAAGAAATCCAAATATTTTTTGCTTCTAAGGTCTTTACAACAAAACATTTGCCACAGCTCTGCAAAATCTGCAGCTTCATGTCCCAATTAGCCATACCGTATAGACAAACTTAATACTGGAGTTAAGACAATGTGAGTTACAATAACTCCTAAGATTAAAGCTAGAATTTCACTACAGACAGACCTACGATAGAAATTTAAATTGAATCATGATTGAAGCAAAATTTGAACTACATAAACAGCTGGAAGACAATTTGAAGACAAATTTATACACATAAAGACCTACAATTTAAGCTTAAATTGAATTGTGATTGAAGCTTAAATTGAACCATATAAAGATCTATGGTTGCAGCTTAAATTAAACTATGACTTAAGTCAAGATTAACCTTTTTTAAGCTATGATTGAAAATAAGATTAAACTATCTAAAGATCTATGACTGAAGATTAAATAGAACTATGAACTCATCTACATAAATACCAAAGATTGAAGCCTGAAGATTGAGCTATAATTCAACTTTATAAAGATTTACGATAAAAGCTTAAATTCAACCATGAATAAAGCTGAAATTATACTGTATAAATACTTTCGATTGAAGCTTTATTTGAACTATGATTAAAGCTAAATTCAGTTACATAAAGATATATGATTGAAGCTAAAACTGGACTATAAATGACATATGATTGCAGCTTAAATTAAGCTATGATTGAAGTCAAGATTAAACTTTTTTGAGCTACGATTGAAGCTAAGATTAACCTATATAAATATCTACGACTGAAGATTAAACGGAAGCCTGAATATTGAGCTATGCTTGAAGCTATAATTCAACTTTATAAAGACCTCCAATAGGAAATTAAATTGATCTTCATAAAGATCTACGGTTACAGCTTAAGTTGAACTATATACAGATTTTTGATTGCAGCTTAAATTGAGCTATTATTGAAGTTGGAATTAAACTGTTTAAATACCTACGATTGAAGCTTTAATTAAGCTAAGTTCAACTACGTAAAGACATACGAAGCTAAAATAGAACTACGTTAATAGTTGTGAATGATGCTTAAATTGGACAATATAAAGATTCAAGATTGGTACTATATATAACAATATTTGCTATAGAAAATCTTGTGCATATCAAACAGTATTTCGTACTGAAAATATTGTGCATAACAAAGATTTTCTTGTGCATCACAGCATTATTTTTCTATAGAAAGTCTTGTGCATAACAAACAGTATTTTATATTTATAGTTGAAGAGCATGCCGCCATTGATGAATTGGCCAACTGGTTTAATATCTGTGTGTTGAAACACACACATATATATATTTGCTTTTCTACATTTACATACAACATTTCAAGGTAAGTGTTATAAAATCTGATTAGTTGACATTTAATCGAAATTGTTATAATGAAAGACTACAAAAATATTTTAATGTCAACTATAAGAAAATAACAATAAAACACAGTGGTAGAAAATTGAAAATTAATGGCCATTTTAAAGAACTTCTAAATAGTTGCAAGAGAATATCTATAGTATCATTTGTTGCCACTGTTATTGCTAACTTACTTTATGTGTAATCAGCTTTTTGTTCTTGTGTAGTTGTTGTTGTTGTTTGTGCGTTTTATACATTGAATGTTTCGTCCATTGTGTTTTAGTTAAATAAATCGATTTAGTTTTTATCAACAGTTAGTTGCCTTTGTCATTATTTAATTAAAAATGCAGGTAATTTGTTTTTGTTTTCTGAAGTCATCTTGACAACTTAGTTATAAGTCTAAAAGAAGGATAGACTTTTAAATTTGAAAATTATTGCAAAAGTTTCAGGCAATAAAGCTATGTATTTTCTTAAGAACATAATGTTCAAATACTTGTTTTTATATCATTATGTATTTTGAAATTATCCTCTTTAAACTACTCCAACCCTAGAAACCATGAAAAATAAATGCTTTTCTAAAGTTGTCAATAGTTTGTTATAGTAAAAGGCAATCATTGATGACGTAGATGTGTATGTAATGTTGTTAAACTTTAAATAAAATAACTAAAGTGGTAATATTGGCTAAAAGTCTTAAAAGCAAATGAATTAATTAATTTAGATAGGTAATATGATAGTATATTCGAATGAATGTTATTCTTACTTAATTAAATTTTAAAAAATTTATATATAATGAGAAAAAATCTTCGAAAGAATATCTACATACATATATACTATAAACTGGGGCCACTGCAACCCAGAAACGGACATTATGATTAGCAGTTACAATATTTAAATGTAAAATGAAAAATAAAATTAATCTGTTTCACTTATATTTTGCTCCAAGAATCAATTTTTTATATGGAATTCTAATATAGGATCTAGATTCTTTAATATTGGTATAAATTGAAGAACAAGGATGATCTGTGATCATTTAAATTTCGAGGTACTCTTTAGTTGCAAGTTCAAAAATTAAACTAATTTCTGATCACTTATATTTACTATGGAAAATAGTTTTTTAATGTGAAATTCTAAAGTAGGCTGTTGGTCCTTTAATAGTGGTCTTAATATAAAAAATAAGTATAGTCTGTGGTTACTTATATTTTATTCAAAAATAGATTTTTATATGAAATTCTAAAATAGGCTCAGGGTCCTTTAATAGTTCACAGTGGTTTTGAAGTGTTGTATTTTGGAAATAATTCGGTATCTCAAGAGATATAACAGAAATCGTAATGAAATTTTACTTGGTTGGAGCTGAGGTAATCTGGAGTTGATTTACAGTTTCTTGGTGTCATATGAATATTTTAAAAAATCGCTAAACATTCATTTATGATCCGAAGGTGCTAAAATTTTAAATATTAAAAGTCCTTGAGATCTTCAAAAACTACGCTTACATGTGTGCGAGTATGCTATCGCTTTTAGTTCTATAGATATATAGGGTTATTTCTTTAACTTTTTTAATTTTGCTCTAACTTTCTAAATAAAATTAGGAAACTTGCAAGCAATTATCTCTTTCCTATAAAACGTCCCCGTATTTTTTCCTTATAAGTCCCCGTTTACACAGTCGAACATTTGAAAGAAAAACATCTGGAATTCTCTTTTGTATTTTCATTTGCGGTCACACTGTCGAACAATGTTGTCAGACACATTTCATTATTATTTGCATTTTTGACATTTCTCTTATTCGTGCTGTGTAATAATTTGTAGTAAATTCCAGCAAAGAAAATGTCAACAAAGTGAGTACCGAACACAAACTTGATTCTCTTTTCCCCACCCGTAATTTTCTACAAGCTAAATGCTTTTTTTCGAAATGTTCGACTGTGTAAACGGGGACTTAGAAAATAATGTTCTTGGTGACTATAAATAATTTGTGTGCGATCTAAACAGCGAACTTAAAGCATAAGCGTGTAAAACAAAACTTGACTCATTTAAGATGAAAATTGTCCAAGTTAGTAAACAAAATTTAGCAGCGATGCTTTCGAAAGTTCCATATTTGTATAATCCTATATGTTGCTTAAATATACAGAAAGTTTTATTTAAATTTAAATTTTGGAATAAATTTTCCCCGTTTTAGGAATTTTGGTATCTGAAAATAAAAAATGGTAAAAATTGTAATGCCTAATGATTTAAGGACATTGGGATCTATATTAGTTTTTACATTTTGTTGTGATATCTTTAACTGTTAAAATTCTAGGTTAATTCAAATTTTATAAAGGGTGTCCCAACTAGAACGCAATTTTTAAATTTTAAATAAAACACAGATATTTAAAAAAAATCGTGGAACTTTATTATATCGTAAAGTGGACAGAATCAGGTTATGTATAGAACAAGATATCGTGCATGTGGCCGCCACGGCTTTGCTGGCACACACGCGATCTTTTAATGACCTTTTTCATAAATGCTGCGGTATTTCATTAACGCAGCGTCCAATTTCGTCTTTATCGCTTAAAAAAACCCCAAAGAAAAAAATCTAAAGGTGTTAAATCACACGAGCTAGGCGGCCAATTCTGGTTTTCAAAACGCAAAATAACACGACCGGGAAATGACTGATGCAGCAATTGAATTGTTTCTCTGGCTGTATGACATGTGGCACCGTCTTTTTGAAACCACATGCCCTCCACATTCATTTCTTCAATTTTAGGCAAGAAAAAAACTGGTTATCATTTCACAATACCCAACATCATTTCTAATGTTGCGTTCTAGTTGGGACACCCTTTATTTTTCTTCAAGGAATACAGTGGAAAAAGTGAAATGCAAATGTTTTTCTTTTTTGTTTAATATTTTGAAACAATCATGATGTGTTTTCTTGTAATGGGCAAAGTGTTTGGCTGTCTGTTTTTGACTGAGACTGGAATTATGTATTGACAATATCACGATATCTTTTATTACATCTTTTATATACTTAGTAAATGTTAATTAAATTATTAGGAAGTTTTACAATATCATTTAATGTGTCTGGTGTGAATATCGGAGTTCTATGTTGCTTCTTTTCCTGCAACTGTTAATAAAAATATTCAATTCAATGTCTTCGCGTCATTGTTACAAAATTTAAATTATGTAAAACATCGTTTTTTAGCTTTTAAAACAATTGACATCAGAAAAATTATTAAAATTAATTTAATTTACTAAGCCTAATTCACACTCTTCAGTTTAAGCTGACCAGTTTTTGTTCAATTCTCTTTTGAACTTGCCATATCATTCACACACGTCAATTCAATTTTAATACTTTCTAAGGAAAATCAACATGCATGAATAAAAAAAACAAAACGAAATAAGAAAATTGACTAGTACTGTCAAGTCTTTACACCAGTTATTCTCTTTACCCTTCTCATCCAAAAGTACTTGCCTTGACGAGTCAGAATAGAAGAGTGTGAAAGCGGACTAAGTTATCAATTTTCAAGACCTAAACCATGGTGTATTTATACACAAATTGTGCAAATCGGCAACAAATATAACATATTTTGTTTGTGTAAAATAATGTCTACTGTCAAAAACACTTGAAAAAGTAATTGTATTGATATAAGCTAATTGTAAACCAAGTCAGTCAGCCGTGCTCACTTTTTTCTCACCTAAATTTTTTACATATACCACATACTTATACAAAAAACTTGTATTTACTCTTTAGAACATACACAAACCTTGGGCTTTTTTACAAATTGTAACGTGTTTTCATGTGTATATTATATGAAAAATTTATGTACACACAATGGAGCATAATCGAAATTTTTTGGAAATGTATTTGTCAGTTCTAAACCACTGTCCGCATCGAGAAACAATTTAATTTGAGATTGATTTTTGATTTTGTTATTTTTCCAAGTCCTAAGGATTTTATATTCTCTAAAAATTTCGGCTAGATCTTTCAATGCCGTGCTTACGTAAGCTATTTATTTTATATAGTTTTCGAGTTATAAGCATTTTAAATTTTTAAATTTCAATGTCTTTGCCAAACCTGGTGCGATTTTTGTAAAATATTGCCCAGAATTTTTGACCGATTTTTCTCAAGCATATATTGTTAGTTAAACAACAAAATTGTTCATCAGACTCAAACTAATTCAAAGGAACATCTTTTTTAGATCCAACATCACACTATTTTGAATTGAAAAATGCATAAATCGATTATTAGTTTTTAAACTTCTCAATTCAAAATAGTTTATTATTGGAAGTAGAAAATAAAACATTTCTAAGCCACTGTGTGTAGTGCCACATATAAAGTCCACTATCGTCAAATATGTACGGGTTCAATAAATATTTTAGCTGACTTCCAAAAATGTTACTTTATATGTATATTTCTTTATATAGTACATGATTCCTCCCCCACACATATCTGTGCTTACATCTGGTATGTATTTGAAAACTCTTATTGTACTGCCAGGATTTGGTAAAGTTTTCTTTACGAGTAATATATATGCAGCACATCTTGAAAACCATTTATATGTTGCTTGCATTCCTTATGAGTTGTGTTGTTGTTTTTTTTTTTTTTTTTTTTTTTTTGTATAACTTTTTTTGCAACTGGTCAACTGAAAGTATATACACATGTATGTGTGCTTTTAAAAGTATTTTTGTGTTTGTGCATAAACGTGATTTTAACCAACAACATTTCTGTTGCATAAATATGCCAGGACATAAACTGTATTTCGTTGGTTATAATTTTATTTTTGTAAATTTTCTTTTCTGGTTTTCATTTCTGGTTGCTTTTTTTTTTTTGACTTTTGTAATTTTGTTACAACATTTTGATTCTTTGTTACCACCTATGTGAGCTGCATGTGTGGCTGCTTTTTTTACCTCTGTCAAGTTTTGTCATGTTGGTGTTTGTGTATTTTGTTGCCGTTGTTGCTGTAGCTTCTTCTACCACCATGTGTGTAGGGTTTTGTTATAACAGTTGTTAAATGCGAACAATATTTTTGCTTTATATCCGTTTCCTGCCACAAGTATATACACTTGTTAAGGTTCAGATAAATGGTGCTAGTGCTGCTACTCCAGCATTTGTTGAATACAAAAACTACATACATGCAACATTTGTTGATGGACATATTGTGTTTACAAAAAGTCTTGTTATACCCTACACCAACATAGTGGGGAGGGTATTTTGAATTTGTGATGATGTTTGTAACGCTCATAAATATTGGTACAACACCCACCTTAAAGTATACCGATCGAATCACTTCCTGAGTCGATTTAACCATGTCCGTCCGTCCGTCTGGCTGGCTGTCCATGTAAAACTTGTGCGCAGAGTACACGTCGCACTTTTGAAGATCTTTTAATAAAATGTGGTACATGATATTTTTCGGCACAAGAATGGATGAGATTGAATCTGGTGGAAATCGGTGTATTATTTCACTTGGCCCCAGTACAAATGTCCTCCCGAAATAAGGGTTTAACAATCTTAAATGTTTGAATTATGTAAGTATCCAAAAAAATTTCACCACAAATAAGTAATAAATGAAACCGAATCACATCTACAAATTTTCTGCAGATCGCTCCATATTTGATTATAGCTCCTATAGCACAACTCTCTTAAAAATGTGGGTATCCAAATATAATTCAATGCAAATAAATTTCATATATACGGAAATAATGCCATCCAATTTTATAACGGTTGGTATATAATTAGTCGAAGATCCTCTTCGTAATTCACTTTAACCTCCATAAACCTTTAAAAGTATTAATATCGATATAAGGTTTAACACACACAACATTTATATTAATTTTTGGATGATCGGTCCACAATAGGTCATCTTCCATATAGCGCCCATTTCTGAAAAAATGTTTTATATATATATATATATACTGTGTGTAGGGTATTATATGGTCGGGCTTGATCGACTATACTTTGTTTTGTTATCTATCGCTCTCACTCTTTCTCTCAGTTTTGTGTGTTAATGTCATACCTGTGTTGGTTGCTCTTTTTTTTGATTTAACAAATGCTTGTAATACACATAAATAACATCATGTTTCCAACACTAACTAAAAGTTAAACACCATCAAGACCATGGTGATCGTCATCATCATCTTCACCATTTTTCTCAGTAACAACAGACAGTTTCTCATACATGGATACACGAAATATTATTAAAAATCCAACATAAATATAAGATATGAAAAAGTTAATTTGAAGAGAAAAAACATCTCGTTTTATAGTCACTGCACTGCCAAGTTGGTTGTATTTTTGTGTTATTTATTTTTATGTTTTTTTTTTGTAGGTAAATATTTTTATCAAATGCGTGTGTGAATTTGAATTTGAATGTGCTTTAATATACACAGCTTATATATTCACACAGACGAACGTTTTTTAAGTTATAAAAACACTTGTCATCCCAGTTGAAGTGCTAATCAAATGTTCTCATACGAGCAGCATCCCTGGGCTGTCATGTTATAGGTGTTACTATTTGCTAGATAGACTGCATACAATTTTGCAGTTAACCAACATATTCGGCTTTAAAAACTAAAATCATAAGAATTTTGTGTTCAATTAAATTTGCTTTGAACGAACATTATGGTAAATTTTGTTAATAAAGCATTGTTCACATTACATAGTTAGCAAAAATTGGGCTCTATGCAACTGTCGGCCTTTCCTTCAGAAAGATAGTAGTCCAATTTAAGTGCCTATTGTCAACCTCCTCGTGGTGCTAACTGGGGATAGTGTCATACATTTGATTGTATGAATAACAAACTGACAGGGTTATATATGGTCGGGGGGCGAGGTATAGTTGTACACCCACCTAGACCACACCCCCACTACCGGCCTAGAAATGGTTACTAGTCCCATGATCTCGCAAGGGTTCGAAACTAGATAGACTGGAATCTGGTTTACCAGAGGAAGGTCGCTGTGGTTTCTAGTTCCATGAACCCGCAAGGGTTCGAAATTAGGTGGATACTAGCTCCAAGGATTTGCAAGGATTCGAATCTAGATAGAGTGAAATCTGGTTTACTAGAGGAAGGTCGAAGCCGACCGGAGTCTTTATCTGGTGCTGCGGGATCAGTTATTGCCCGGGGACATATCCCTAGTTCTATTATTAGGGTGACTGTCCCTTAACTGATGATTGGTTGAGGTCACTTCGGTGTCCACGCAGTGGCTGTAGTTTAATACCCAAAGCGGGAAGAATGGCATTTGATTAAAGGTCCGATGTAGGCCTGCGCAAGTAAGCATACTTCAGACTATCAATTTGTCCTAGGTGCTGTTGCCGATCTCAACAGAGCCGTTGAAAGTGGCGGAGACTCTTAACTCTGTGCTCAGGAAGTTATGGAAGGCTGGGCTTTCGTAGTAGTTGTATCGATCGGTCTTTGGACTTGGTTCGATGCTGAGCAGATCATAGTCCTTGACCTCTCATATGATCAGTGCACTGCTGCGTTAGTCTATGCTTTTCGTTGTCCTGGGCTATGTTAATTGTACTTCAGCCACGGGCGGCAGGGATTAGATAGCCCAATCTCTTAATCAAGGTGATCTTTACATTGATCTTGCAGTCATGTGTGTGACCCCTGGCAAGGCACACAAAGTAGTCCTCCTATGAGGCTATTCCTGTGTTTTGGTAGGACACACAATGCGGTTGATGGGCCGAGTCCGTCCTGCGTTTGAGTGCGCCGTGAAGATAAGCCTTTCTGGCAGGTGCTTCACATTAAACTTAAACACATTTGTTCACATTACATCTGGCCATACAGATGCATATTTTTTTAACAGATGAAATGACTCTTAGTTTCTTCTTTTAACTTTTCATAAGTATTTAGAGTGGCTCATAGCTTATTTTATGCAGTGCATTTTTTGTTTGTTTTCATTGCCCCATAAAAAAAACTAACAAGAATTTAAAAAAGTAATCTGTGTCATTTCAAATAAAAGATATTATAGTCTAACAAACAAAAAAAATTTTGGCAAGAATATCGATTTTAATATATTAAAACTAGAAAAACAAAAAAATACTCATTTTTTCACATCACAGCTTATTTTATGCAGGCACGTATGGGTTTCGAAAACTTGACATTAAACCTGGAAATTACACGATTTAATATTTGTGTGATAGAATTAATTATCTACAACAGATTTAAGGCGATTTGGCATGGATGCGATCCGTCAGTAGTGATTGTTTTTAAATCATGTCTGTTAGAAATTTTGTGTTTCCTTATGCTGATTTCTAAAATTGGCCATACATTTTTCATTACCTTAAGGTCTGGCGACTGTGGTGGCAGTGTGATTAAATGTGGACAGTTCTATAATAGTCACGTTTGCATAAAATCCGATTTGTGCTTTGGATCGTTATACTGGTGAAATCTGATCTTACACCCAGTTTTTCTGCGCTATCCAACAAGTTGTACTTCAGAAGGTATTTAAACTTGTTCATGGTTTGTAAAACAAATGTGAAACACCCAGTACCATCACTTCTACTATGCCATCCACAAATCTTGTAAATAAAGAAATTGAGATCAAATTCAACCAAAAGAATCATCACCTTATAATCTTACCTTTTTATACCCTGTTTCTTAACTTGCTGTTACTATGGAGAAATATTGTTTTAATTCTCTAGATTATTATGAAAATCAAACAAGTTCTGTAAATTATTGTAAGAATGGATAATTAAATTAATTATAAGTGGTCAAAATTAGATAAAATTTAAAAAACATTTAAAATAAACCAGAGTAGTTTTTGTATTTCTTATTACGT